>OY982566.1:3573281-6484808 GCA_963859945.1 Euplagia quadripunctaria | reverse complement strand
GAGTATCATTCCATTTTGCACCTGATTTTATTTTAAGGCTCGAGGGATCTGTGATATATCACCGTTTCATAGTTTTGTTACGTAGATACGGTTTTATTTATTCGATTGAGGTCGGGTAGTGGCGAGAGTCGCTTTGATCGTCTCGCCAAGGTGTTGAAATTAAAATTATATCGTGTATCGCTCCGATGTTATCGATTCCGGACTGTTAAGCTATTATAATAATTCGTAAAATAAACTACTTTACTATTTATGATCTACCGTTTGGGGAGATATTGATTTTATTTCATTGTAAGTGTACTGAGCGCGTTCCATATTAAATCTTTAAAATATTACATGAAATATAAACTTGCAAGTAATGGTAGCTATATATAACCTAAATATTGTCATTCCTAAATAGATAAGAACAGACTGTAACTATTTAATATAAATTGAGTGAGAGCTTGGAACGACTGTTAGTAAGGCTGTGAAACACTTGAAGTGTGCTCGATGGTTATTTCTGATGTGTCTATAGATCAAGAGTAATGAAGTTATAAAGCTTATTTAACGTGTGCGTGTTGCGATTCCGCACATACATTTATTGTTGTTAAACATTTATCAATCGTCCAGTGCTGAACGTCCTAAAGCGACAACGCGTGACTGCCTTTGAGTTGTAAGATAACGATGATAGTAAGTTCATTTTATTAGTGTACATTTCTTATGGTGGACCTTAACAAATAGTAGGAGACTGATTTTGTATAAATAAAAATTTGAAAGAATGCTTTACCAAGGTAGGAAACCTCCATGAATGACCGTAATTTTAATATTTCCTTGTATATTTAAGACATCTGTATGTAATACCAATTAAGCTTTTAAAGTTTAAACTAATAATAAATAATATACCAATTCGATTATGTAAATGGCTGTATTTTATGTAATTAAGAATAAATGTTTAGAATAATTAATAACGTCGACTGTTTATTGTACAGCATTCGATTGTACTATTAGGATTTGTAAATTATTAAGCCATTACCTACCTACTATTAAGATACTCATAAATCTATCTAGTTAGCTTGAATCAAGTTGATGACTATTATGTAAAGTGTACAGAAATCATATCATTATATACAGGATCGTAAATAAAATTGTTCATATCAATATCATGTTTTATTGTCAATAAACGCAAAAATAAACTCAGTTACAAATCAACCTCTTTAATCACCTTCATATTAAAGGTAATTAAAAAAAATACAACCCATACAACACTAATTCCATAATAATATTAGTAGTGTTCCTGAGAGCTTGTTAGTTTTGACCCTAGGGAGATTTCAATTATTTCTAGGCGTATCAGGGTCTTTAGATATGTTGATGAATCCATGTTGCTTTAACTCTGAAATGAATTAATATAAACTAAAGTGAAACAGTTAAATTGTAAACTTGTTTTATTTAGAGATGGAATGGAACCAAGTTAAAAAGGCTTGTATTTTTACTTAAAATACAAGAGTTGACAACACTGCCGGTTTATGTGTGGTTCGACGTAATGAATATTCATGGCAATTTTATATGAAAAAAAATAAATATTGCCAGTCCCATCAATTCATTTTACTTTTTTTATAATACATATTTGGATCATGTGAATAACTATAAAATAACCAAACGTTTAAATTTATGGAAGATTAGACGAGAAGGGGAGCGCAGTGTAAAATAAATGGCAGATTCTGATAAAAAACACGCATACTAAACACTCATTTGTCAATTTTCTAAGTGTATTTCGTAATAGGGTAATTTTACTCGTAAAAATGTAACGATCAAAAAACATAATAGCAAGGGCGCGTTCCTACTATGTCGTAAAGATAGATTGTCGTCTTACCTAAAGCGTCGGGGTTGTATATTTAATTAAGAGTTGTTCACATACATTGCGGCACGATTAAATGTTCGACAGATTCTTCAAGACATTGGGAACATCTAAATGTCCAACGATACATAAAACGACACGACCCATCGCGATCGTAACAACAGAATAGTTGTCGCGACTTGTGAAAGTTACGATAAAACTGTGGCATCGTTGTCTACATGTGTTCTGCACATAGAAGTGACTGATGCAATGTGTAAACGAAAGGGCGACTGTCGTGAAACAATAAATAAATTGTCGTCGCGATCCAGCGCGAACAGCCTAGACACGACAGTCTTTCAACAATAAAACAAATCGCGACACTGCCGATGGATAGGCAATTAGAAAATGTAAGTTTCAGTTAATATTAAATTTTATAATTTATTTCAAAGTTTTCAGTTTTTTATCTGTTCTACAAATAAGCGAAAAGTGGCCTACGTTTCGCTAATAAGAACTGAAACTTACATTTTCTTTCGCCACGACAATACGACATCTCGTCAGTAAAAGACTAACACCCGTATTCACAAACAATGATGTGAGGTCTCACAGTGAGGCCGCACACAGAGTCGGCAATTTCAATTCTTAAACAATACTTGAGCGTGACAACGCTAAGCGTTCATTAAAAGGAATCCTTATGTAAAGTATCTTGACAGCTATTTTACGCAAAGCATAGCGTCTCGGTGGGAGTGACAGTTGATGAACATTGCTGTTTTATTTCATACTTTTGATTGAGCAGAGTCGAGATTTCCAAACTCCTTACAACTAGAACAGTGAGGAAGAATACTGTACTTTTTGTACTCGTACCGTTTATCAATTTAAATCTAATAAAAACTAAAAGGAGCTTTCTAATGCCGGCAATCTAATGTCAATTACTTGTGGTCTTAAGATTTTTATATTTTTGTAAATGATAAAGCCCTTTTCAATATTCTAACATATTCTTCCCTCTTTCTATAAATATTTTCTCCCTCTGCATCCTTATAGAATGTTCAAACTACACCGATTTTTCTTTAGCACACAAAAATCACCACACGATTATAGTACGAGAGCCCACGACCAAGACCATGTTCATCAGACAGATGCAATGAAACAGTTCGGTAAAAGTTTTAAACATATTTGAAAATGCGATCAGGTCAGACGTTTCACGAAAAAATTCTGAAATTAGGTGTTTTTAGAATCAGAATAACCAAAACTATCGATGTTTTACTGTTTTGACCGTAAATCGATGAGGCAAAAATGTTGGTCATGGGCTCTCATCAGAGTTGTATTTATGTCATACACACATCTGTCAATCAAATACTGCAGAGACCTTAGCGACGGAAATGGACCAATCACAGATCATATTCGATGCAGAGCGTTCGCTTAGCAAAGGGTAACTTAAGTATCGTTTGTGAACTCAGAGCAATAAATACTAGGTAGGGAACATTTTAAGTAAGACCACAAAACATGTAAACGGTTTCGTTCTCACTAAGGCGTCAAGTCCATAACACACAGTCGTACGGCACAACGTGCCGTTTGTTCAGACAGACAAGAATTTTTGTCATCCAGCTGGAGGTCTGGACGTCTTTTTGTTCTTTACCACAGCTCTACATAAAATCCTTTGACAGTTTGTCCTCCGTATACCTACTTGACATTGGCAAAAATTGTGGTAACTCCACAAAGCCACAAACCAAAAGTTGAAGTTGAAGTCTCTTTGTTAAATGTCAAAACGGTAGGTTCTGTTGATATTTGTAAGAAATGATGAGTTACGACGTCATACCAATACCATATAATTTACCTACTTTTAATGTTTGGTTTAACAATTAAAAAATAATAAGAAACTTGAAAACAGTAAGGAATTTGGGTTTTTCATTCTTACGTCATATTCAATTTCATGAGGACTGTTAAACAATTCATTTTAACCAAAAGAAATTACACTATTATTATTGATTAAATATTGTCCGAGTCAAGTAAACTTAGCAAAACATTGTAAATCAAACAAATTTCTAAAGAGAAATTATAAAATAATAAAACTATTCAGCACATCAGGAAGTACATATTCACGAGGCGAGCACTCGTCCAAATGAAATTACTCGTTATGGTACTGGGTAGTAATTTTAAAGTATAAGTACCTAGTATTTTTCAAGTAACTTACTGAGTATGGAAGTAAAGCATCGCGCGGCAATAACACGTGCATGTCCGGCTATGGTTGGACCTTTCTTGACGAGAGTACTCACTGTCACCGGTTTACGACCTGACTTGACAAGTGTTAGGATTTTCAGCATAGTGCCCTCAGTACCCCATTGGTCGCTGTAACAGAACGAAAATATTACTGGCAGGATTTATTTTAAGCAATAAAACGTGTTTATCGATTAGTCTATAATGCGTAAATTTCTTAAATTTTTCATTTTTATGAAACCAAAATAACGGCCGTAAAATTCAAAATAATGAATTAAACCTACAAATAGGTCATTCAAAATCTAGATTTTTTAAACACTAGGCGATGATTTTAAGCCAGAATCTCCGAAATAGAATATGTAAAATATAAAATACACAAGCTAAAACTAAGAGAGAAATATATAATAAAAACGTAATTAAATAAAAATCCTCGATTTCTAAGCGGAATAGCGGACAAGGTCTGGCCAAGACCACCGTGAACTGAACTAGGAACCTTAAAAGGTAACAAAAAGTTAGCAAAAAATGGCATGTGGATTGAGATGTCAGGAAGAGTATCCACCCACGTTTTTAATTTGGTTCAGGGAAGACAACGTGCGGCTACAAGACAGGTTAATTGACGTATTAGATATGGTTCCCAGGACCTTTCCAAGGTTTTGGACATGCCGCACATCATATTCCGGATACAGGAATTTATACATACCGTATAAATCTCTTAGAATCCGTTGTTTGTTCTGAATCTCCAAGAGATACTTTTGTTCTGTCAAGGCTACCCAGTGGTGTCTCCGAACTATCGCTAAGGTTTCCTCGTCCGGACTTGCCACGTAACACGGCGCGTTGCGATGTTTGCAGGACTGTCTCTACCACTATAGATGGTTGAACCTGAATGTCTGCCAACCCTGCTTCCTGTAACATCGATGACACAATCTTCTCTGCAGTTTGCAGCGGTCTCGGTTCCTCACTTCGCGTCAATAGCGGAGGTATATTCTCGGGTCTATTTTCTTTGTCAACTTCTAAGCCTGGAAAGAAATACTGCTGTATTTTTAGAAAAGCATACGCTTATATATGAGAATGTAATGATGAAAAAAAACTCACTCGCAACCTGCGTTGAAAATCTCGCTAATTGACTCTCCCTAAAAGAAACGTATCCCACAGAGCATTGTCTCTTTGGCTGTAAAATAAAACATCCATGAACATACACAGTATAATCTAGTATATATAGTCTAATATTAAGTTACTCAATGGGGGGTTTGTCACTGCAGAATTAATAAACATACGGTTGTAGTCGCCAGTGTATCTTGCTCTTTTCTTTTGCGTGCTTGAGAAAGTGTTTCAATTTTCTGCGTTGGCATGTCCGCGATATCCACTTCGACCTGGACGGCATCACTGAGGCGTGGTGGCTCCGGCACGTTCTGTTCCATGGTGATCTCTTCGACCGTGATCTGTACCGGTTGTGCTTGAGGCACCTCACCAACTACCGGTACTTCGTGTTCTTCCTCGATCCTTGCAAGCAGTGATCTTGTACGATTATTAGATCTCTGCATTACTTCCTACAACAGGATTTTCTTTACAATAAAAAAGAGTAGTTACCAAGAACAGTTGTCAAACGCATGCCTACCTCTACTTCTCTTTCCTCGCGTGGTTGTGTATTTGCAATTCCAAGATTTCGTGCAAAAAGTCGACTAATTACAAATCCAAGGTTAGAAGTAACCCTCTCACCGCTGTGACAAGGGCGACGAAAATAGAATTCGGGAGGCACACGTATAAAGATAATGTCGTCTGAACTTTCCTGCAAATGAGAGACACGCGGATTGTGAAATATGTTTATAACAACAACGGTTTAAATTTAAACAAAAAAAAAAATAAGTGGGTAGTCGCAATAATAAAATAAATTTTGTATCGTGCTATCAAACGCCTTCTTACTTAGTATAAATAATGATGTAGGGACTAAAATGTGCTGTAATTGCTTATATACTTTCTTATTATATTGAAAACTTAAATACTTGTGCAAGTTTATAAATATGTATCTACACACCTCGCATCGTAGTTCTACACGCGGATTTTCAAGTCTGGCACGAAAGCATTGTGTACTAATTTTAATTTTTTTATCAACCATCAATCTGTTGCGTAGCCTCCTTTTCCTGGTTTGTGGTGCAGCTTCTATTTCCTAGTTATTAATTAAACAACTTCAATACCATATTTAGAAAAATCACGTAAATATCCGTCAAAACTGCGCGTTCCCTACGAGATACTAGTGATGCTGTGTGGTATACAACAGGTTGCAAGTAAGTAAATATGCAACGTCAGAGGTCGACGGCTATAAATACAGTAGGGTGGAGCGGCAAACTTTAACTTTATTTCGGGCCCATAGGGGGTGTTGGAAAATGGCACTGATCTCCTGCGTTTCTGTCAAACATGCCCGTTTCACTGAAAGAAATTGAACTTTGAAGCATCTATTACTATGGCTGGTAAAGTCTCGATGTGGATTTATTCATTATAAAGTTAAATCGCGGCAGTTATGACAAATTTTGTAAGGATAACGAATTTTAAAGTAGACAAAATAAACTGAACAATTTCCGTCATTTCTAACGATTTTGCCGTATTTTGGCTTTGAATAAAATGTTATATGTTCCTAAATAAAGGTTTTAGTCTATAAAATACGTGTTTAAGTATTACTTGTACGCTAAAATATAATAGGAATATAATTTTTTTAACATTCTGTACAACTTTAAGGATATACCAAATTTTTTGTATCTTTGAGCTAAGCTAAGGTACAGGGCTAAAACATATGTCCAGAAAAATAAACAAAAATAAATTTAAGATAATACGGTATCCAAATGCAAGTTTTTGCACATAGAGGGTGGAAACAATAAAAAAAATGGAAGACGGCGGTTTTTTGTAGGTAATGATTTTTTATACAAGGCCGTCGCTAGCCAAAATGCAAGAGGGGGGAGGGCAAGTTTATACATGGAGAATGGGGAAAAGCATGAATTGTAGGTAGGCACATGAAGTTTTACATTTACAGTGCGAGTCTTTCTCTACCTCTATGGCGATTGTAATAAGAATGGTATAAAGTCCAATGTGTAAAGCTCTACAAGTTCTTGACTGTAAACAAAACTTGTAAATAAAGTTATTATATTTATTAATAGAACAGAATAATAAGAATTTGATGCAAAATTGCTTCAAATGGTTAGATTTATTTTTGAAAATTCATCCTCTACCTGCCCTTTTCCAAATTTTATTTGGGGTTGACGCAATATGTTTTTTTACTCTATAATTTATCATTTCACTGCTTACTCCCTTCCTAGCCATATCCTCTTGCATGCAGTTCACCCATCTTTTCTTTGGTCGTCCTCTACTCATATTTGTTGGCACGCTGTGCGTCCATGTATATGTGTTTAGTTAATTTGAGGTGTGATATATCCGTCAACTTCAAATACATGCATATAAACGTTTTCAGTAAAATCAACTTTTGGTGTATACATTGAATAAATACACATACATATATAAATATCTTATATATACATATATAAATAATTACATATACATTTAAAGATTTATTATATAAAGTCTTTAAGTATCCAATTATGTCTATCCGTATTCTGGAAACCATATTACAAGCTATGCTTAGATTAGCGCTAGATAGCGCTGTCCCAAATGATTTGTTATTCGAGGACGATAAATATATTCAGATACAGATCAGATACTCATAATTTTAAATTATACACCAATATGATGGTTACATTAGTGCGATTTAGATTATGCTCATTTAGGAACAACAAATGAGATATTGGTGTCGATTCTATTGTAACACTCACCAAACCAAAACCTGACTTAATTTCTTCATCTGAAATCAACCCTGTCTTCTTCACAAGGTCTATTTGTTACTGGCATCTATTTCTCAGCGCCGCTAAATTTCACTAAAACCTGTCAACGTATACTTAACTTTATTCCACGCAGCGAGAGTCCCCATTTATTCAAATGCCGTATAATTACCGTATAAAAACTTGTTCAAAACCAACTAAGATGACGTTATTTTAATCGACACCTACGAAGACGCATACTAAAAACACAAAGCAAAAAAGATGGCATTCAACGGATAGCGGCTCTCGTTACGTGGTATTAAAGTTTATTTAAGCGTGTCAGACTTTGGTCGACAAATAAATTGCTTATTTCGATAGCGACATATGTTCCCTACTTGTTTAAATTTAAAATAAGACCTTGTTTCAAAGTGTACAAGGTTTACATTTTGTATGAAGAAAATTTAGTCAATTATAGTCAAGAGAGTAATACAACAGAATTGACACCATTGTATAACAACTTACCTCCAGTTCAATTTCTACTTGCTCAGGCTCTTTGGACGATTCTACGGTAATAACCCTGGGCTCCTCCACAACTAGTTCTTCGCGAGATCTATTGAAATTGTGAAGTTTCTTATTGCAACTACGTTATAAATTATAAATTACAATTCACATCCAGCATCCAGTACCACAGACCAGCATGCGTATTCTTGTGGAATTGTATACCAGGAGTGCGGAATTAAAGTTGTTTTGTTGGTTGGCTACTAAACATTTTGTGATATCATTGTAACCCTTTTTGTTTGATTTATTAATATTCCATTTTATTCCTAAGCCGCGCACACTTGAGGCACTTCGAAAATTACTGGTAAACGTGGCATGCAAGTAAGATATTTTTGCAAATATTTTGCCCTTGTTAAACGATAACTACAACCGCACTTCTGCTTGCGTTTCTGGCATGGTCAAAGGTAAACTGGCAATATAACAAGTGTTGAGGTATTAACACGAAAATTAGCTTTCTTTAAATATACCTACTTCAGTGTCATTTAGCGGAGATAAACAAACTACGTAGTAACTACTTATATTATGATACCTATATAACGATGTTGCTTCGAATGAAGGTTATCCCGTTCCTATACTCATAAACATCATCATCATCCGACATAGGCCTCTCCTAATGTACGACACTGAGTTCGATCGTCAGCTCCCCTCATCCAGTTTTTATCCGCCATTTTGCGCAGATGATCGTCACTCCACCTGGCCGCAGGGCGTCCTACACTACGATTTAGAGCAGAGACACCAAGCATAGCTCCCTTCATAGTCAGTGTCCACGTCTCAGCACCGTAAATAATTGCAGGTAGTACACACTGATTAAAGACTTTTGTCTTGAGACACTGCGGTATCTACGACGTGAAGACGAAGCTTACCAAATGCTGCCCAAAAACTAGAAAACTTCTATGGCCGATTATACCCGTGGCACGCACCAAGAACCGAACTTGGCACCGAGGAGTCTCGCGGTAAGTTAGCCCGCCACTATACCGATGAGCTGCCAGACGTCAGCTTGCGCGAGATCGAGTTGGCCCTCAAACAGATGAAGAGTGTTACTTCGGAGTTACTGAAGGCAGGGGATAAGCCCCTACTTCGTGAACTTCAGGAGTTATTTAGTACCGTCTTGATCTGGGAGAACTCCAGAAATGTGGAGCAGGAGTGTGATAGTTCTGTTCTTTAAAAAAGGAGATAAAACGCTCCTTAAGAACTATCGCCCGTATATAAGCTAATTTCAAGGGTTATCCTAAATCGCCTCGCAAGAAGACTTGATGAGTTTCAGCCACCCGAGCAGGCTGGGTTTCGCTCAGGATTGGGAACCATAGATCACATACACATGGTGAGGCAGGTAACACAGAAGATCGAAGTGTATAACCAGCCCCAGGGCCTTGCCTTTGTGGCCTATGAGAAAGCCTGTGACTCAGTTGAAACCTGGAGTCTTTGCAGCGTTGCCAAGTGGACTATCGGTACATTGACGTTGAGATGTATCTATAACGCCGCGACTGTGTGTTCACGTACAGAATCAGCAGACTGAACATATCCCATTGGAGGGTGGCGGGGGTGAGACAGGGGGATATAATATCCCCGAAACTGTTCACGAGTGTCCTGACGGTGACTGTCCTCACGGTGAAGGATATTGTGAAGACGCCAAACTGGAAAAGTAAGGGCATCAACGCCTATGATTTGCTGACGATATTGTCCTCTTGGAGGAGTCGCTGCCGGACTTACAAGAGATGTTGTTCCTCCAAACGCATCGGCCTCGGAAAGAACATAGATAAGACCAAAATTATGCTCAATAGTCATATTATCCCGGGGCCGTTAGTAGTTAATGACGTTCATCTCGAAGTCGTTCAAGAGTACGTGTACCTTGGGCAGACCTTGCAACAACTTCGAGAGGGAAGTCAGTAAGAGAATTCAGCTGGGATGGGCAGCATTTAGTAAGCTTCGTCAACTCATAAATATACTAGTAGTTATAAAGGGTGTCTTTTTTATATTTAACATCTAATGCGGGGGCCAGACCGGCTGTTGGCGCGGCGAGGCGTTGGCAAGGCGTCGACGTGACTACGAGGTTTGTTTTTCTCTATTAACTAAGTTGGCAAACAAGCACACGGACCCGCCTGAAGCTATTATCGGTGCCTATAAACATCAGTGGTGTCACTTGTGCACTGTCTACCCTACAAGGTGTACTTACCCACCAGATGAAATAAACAGCTGCTGCTATCTATTTGCAGCCTTTTGTAGAGTAGACCAGTCTGGAAACTTTTATTAGATTCTGCTGCGCGTAGGGCTCCTTACAATTTACAACACATTTTGACAGCTTGTTCAAGACTGTAATAATTGTTTGTGGGTTACAACTGGTAAACTTTCCCTATATCTTGTCGGCATACCTCCTAAAGATATTGATCCTTTGCTATTTATAGGTATAAGCAGGGACTACACTGCATTAATGTTCATATCAAAATTGGACTGTTGTGTGTGACATCAACATGACATAATTGAATACTAACTTTTCTGGTACAGGAACGGGCAATTCAGGAGGCAGGATTTCAGGTATTTCAGGAATGTCTGTGAGTTTAAGAAGTAGGTAAGGTCAGGATACAGGCTAACAAGGTTTCAGAAAGTTAGAGTAGACCAAGATAAAATACTATTTAAAATCTAATTACATGTCATCATGAATTTACCTTTTTCAAATTCTGGCACCGAATCCTCTGCAGTAGCTATAACAAAAAAAAAGATGTTTTCTTATTGCGAGAAATGGCACCCATGTTATAACACGGAAAAGTGCGGGTAGGATTTGCGCCTGAGGGTTTGACTTAATCAAACTTAATCCCAGATTTACGTACAACCTGGTAGTCGTGAGTCTAATTAAGTTACAGACGTCTGTCTGCAAGATCACTTTTATTAGGAACATAATATCAAATAATACCTACGTATAAGACAAACTTGCAGGCAGGCTGTTAGACATCACATCCTAAAAGGTTTCATATAAACTTACTTTGTTGAATCAACATTAACTAAGTAGTCGGTACCTAATGTGACGTTGGTTTATACGTCATACAGTACTTAGGTACCTACTTTATTATAATGGATTGTAATATAGATATGCAGGTGTATGCTTTTGACTGTCTAACTATTAATTAGCCATTACTATTATCATTTCTGTGTTGTTCCTAGTTATTGCCGATCTCTGTTATTCTCATATATTAGGTTTATGTATAGGAAGTTGCAAAACGTGAAAAACTTTTAGCATCAGTCTACCAGATTAAGTACGATTTACACCGAACGGGCCGCGCCGGAGCGCATCGGAATGCGTTTTTAGTACGGTGATGGATATTGAAGTTTATATGTATTAGTTAAATTTCATTTTTGCATGGAATTTCTTTCTGCCGCAGGCAGTCGGATCTGGCCGGCTGCGCTCACTGGCGCTCGGCTACCGCCGCGCCCGGTCGCATCGCAACAGCAACGCATCGCTCCGGCAGGGCGGAGAGTGCTGCGCGGCGACGGAGCGCGTCGGAACGGCGGATGTGGACAGCTGCCACGGCGTCCGTTTAGATCCAGTCCGACGCGCACCGGCGCGGCCCGTTCGGTGTGAATCGTACTTTAGTGGCTGACCTACATCTTAACCTAATTTAGAAAAACCGTTTGTCCTCAGAAAACGTAACTCTAAAAAAAGCTTTTTTGTTGGTTCAAAGATTAGTTGACGATTTCGTAAACATAAAATAAGAATTTAGATATTGACTAAAAAATTAAAAATATTTAGTTCGTAAAACTTAAAAAAAGAGTAGGTATTTGTGATTTCTAGAGTGTAGAGCACACATAAGAAAGAATCTAAAAATAAATAAATATGTTACATTTTTTGAACATGGTGAGATCGTGATCGGACATCCTCTCCATCCGCACTTCAGGGACAAGCATTCGCGTCTTGTCATGCGACAAGTCGGTCATGTCGAGCGGCAGGTCAAGTCCCGATGGGTGCGCGGACACGTCCGCGCGAACCAACATCTGTTCAATAGTGCGATCCTGTAACTGCTCCAGGGATCGTTCAGGGTGCTCTTCACCGAAGCCGTCCTGTCATCGAGCAAAATATAACTTATTTAGATTACGTACCTGATCGCAATATATTTCCTGGCACGAGTACACGATTTGAAAGAATTTTTGATTAATTTACCTTTTTACAGCGCATTTTTACTGTGGTTACAGTTTTAACTGTATGATTCTGATTCTAGTAGAAATGTTTTTAATTGTACATAAAAAAGTTGGTAAATCTAAAGGTTTTTAAATTCCACTATGCTTTGACGTCTGGGTCTTACCTTACTACAAATATGGCTACAAGGATAATACATGGTCAAACCGATATTTTACTCAATACGAATCTTAGTCCAAGCTCAACATCCGCTCCGTCTTTTTTTCTTTCTTAGTTAGAATAACGGTTATATAATCTGCATTAGTTACATACGCATATTTATACCAACTAACTATTCATAATGTATTGAACAGTCTTATATTTAAAAGTAAACGAGCTTAGTATACTATATAGTATTGCATTACACTATCAATCTTGATAGCCACAACAACCGCGCCAACATAACATTGAGGCGACCAAGAATACAAATACCAATTTAATCACAGGCCAATGAAATTGGCGTATAAACGTTAGTAATTTTCACTCTTGCAAAAGCATGGCAAAAATGATGAGCGTTGCGAGTACCTGCCCACCTACCTAGTCATCCTCGCTCATCACTGTTTGTATCCAGGGGTATAAATGTGTAACATTAAGTAGGTATAGGTAGGTAGGGTTCAAACTAAGTCTTAATACTAAACAATGTCTTTAACAATGCAAACAATAATTAAAAAAACATTTGACTTACATTGGGCCTTAATAGCATTTCAGAGACGGCTTCTATAGGTTCCCTAAGTGTTATATCTTGAATGTTTGCCACAGTATTTCCACTGGCCTACAAGAAATAAAAACTTTTTGTCCACCTCTATAATACACCTGTAGATACATAAATAATATAGAAGCAATGATAATAGCCCAAAAAAAACGTGAACTAGTTCTTTGAAAGGAAAGCTATAAATTTCGAATAATATTTGTTATAAATTTAAAAATTACGTGAAAACGGCTACGTCAAGCTACACGCGTCCAGTATACCTATGTTGATCTGTCATGGTACGGAAATTCTATACATTGACAATTCTAGTTATACTGGCCAAGGAAATAAAACAAAAAAAAATTGAACTTAATGAATTATGGTCAACATTCGGCCATCAGGCACTTTCTCAATATGTTTAAAAGACGGATTATGTCAATAATATTTTAGATCATACCTACATACTGACGGCCGGCATGAAAACTCACGTCCCACAAGACAGACCTGACAGACCTTATAAAAAGTGATACAGTTAGTATGGTGTGCACCGCGGTTAATGTTGGTAACAACAGTGCATCGCACAACGAAACGGAAACGCAACCGCCTACATCCGCACGTTCCGAAAGACAAAAGAATCGGTGGCAGCGCAGTAAACCCAGCGTGACGTCTGACAACGTCGCGGTAGGACGCTTCACTCCTTGAAAAAGAGCCTCCGTCAGGTCCGAAACTAGTCGGGCATCCCCGACATACAAACGTGAGTAAACCCTATAGTCTTTAATAATAAACAAAAAAGAAAATGCATTTATTTTGGTGCTAATACAGAAGAGAAAAACTAATTATTCTAATAATGTACTTATATATATCTATTAAAAAAAATGCGTAACACTAAAAAATCGACACACAGAAAACATAATATATTAAAGGAAACAGTGGAAGAACAATAACATGTCTCGCGTTTGCACCAAAATAGGTGGGACGTTCAGCTTAATGCCAAATGAGAATCCGTTGCTGAATTTCAAGTTATATTATACTAGCCGCGCCCCGCGGTTTCACCCACGCAAGTCCCGATCCCGTTGGAATATCGGGATAAAAATTAGCCTTTGCGTTAATCCAGGTCTCCAGCTATCTACATACCAAGTTTCATCGCAATCGGTTCTGTGGTACATCCATACATCCATCTATCCATCCAAACTTTCACATTTATAATATTAGTGGGATTAGACCGTAGACCGTATGTAGTAGTTTACCACATTGCAAGGTTAAGTAATACTAGCCGTATTAACCTTGCAATGTGGTAAACGACCTACGTAAACATGGTTTACCTACGGTAATTTTAAATGTAGGTAGGTAATTTTAAGGTGTCTTCCCAAAAAGAAATATTAATGTTAAATTTATTTCAAAAACGAATGGGATTAGTTAGGTATTTTCTCTAACTACTCCCATTTTGGCATAAGTTCCCCTAAAACGACTTCATACGTAGCCCCCATGTAGGAGCTGTCTACTTTTCTCGTCATTATTTTCTCATTTAGATTTGTGAGATTATTTTAGTTGCGAGAGTGGATCTTTTAACTCTCGTATTCTTCATCGTTTCATTATAGCTACTTGTAATATTTTTGGTACCGACGCCACGAACCTATCGCTTATTTTCGTCTGTTTTTTCGTTCCAAAGGTTGTATGCAAGACATTGCGCTGGTGCCCATGGGCAAGGCCCCTATACTCTACGGTGTGGCCGCCTACTGACCAAGAGGAGGCTAAGGTCTGCTGGGGTTCTCGGAGGCTTCCTTCTTAGGTCTTAGCTCCAGTGAGTGATGATCCGTGCGGGTATCCACAAGAAACGTCCTGCCGATGGTGGCGTATGTTTCGGGTCATTCGGCTTCCTTTGATATGGTTGAAGTGGAAGATGGCTGGCGTGTGCGTCATGCTCGTGAACGAGTGCCGTAGGTCGGGGCTGGTCATCTCCGAACTGCTATTACTTACATACATATGCGTTTGCGCGACTGTTTATAGTTTAGAACAATACGTTACATAGTCCTCCCAATGAAGAAGAGTGTCAATCTAATATTCACTACAGTGATTAACGACAATCGGACTCCCTACAAAGATAATAATATATAAAATATAATTTCATGTAAGTACATAAGATAAACCAATCTGTTCATTAACCTTTTTGTGTCATTGATTTAGAGACCTACAATCGCTGTTTCTTGTTTTTACTTTATTTTTGTTTTATATTATCCTCAATAAGTGGACTGTAATGTTCTTTGAGTATCAATAAAGTTCTTTAAACCTATTTAAATCAAGAGTTTTCCTACTTTGCTATTTGTGATAAATATTACAGTAATTTGTATTTAGTAATGTTAGTTTATTATATTGAATTACTCATTCACTAAAATGATTATCTAATAATGTTATAAACAAATAGAATTATATGTGATGGTGTAGCTTTTAAGTAGTTTTACACACTGAACTACATAATTTTATTAGAGCTATTAATAAAATAGTTGAAGTAACCCATAGCTTATCTAATTAAAAAAATAAAGAGTTACATGGGCCATACCATCTTTTTAATATAACCATCTAGAAAACTGTAATCAAAACAATGTATATTCATAAAAACTGATGATGTTGGACAAACCTGAATCATTTCCACAATTCTTTGTTCATTTTCTGGTGCCCCCTGAATTTCTTGTAAGTCTAGCTGTGGCAATGGACGCTTAACACGCTTCACAATTTCAACCTCCTGTATATTCCATCTAAAATAGAAAATACCATTTTACAAAGGTAAAGCAGGTACAAATGTTGTTTAGAAGTGAATTTAAAGAGTCTAGTTACCTCAACTTTACTACTAACTTTACAATTAAGTAAATTCAGAGTAAACTTTAAGCAATATACTTACTTTTTATTAGCACTCTTAATGACATTAGCATTAATTCTGCACAAATCACCTGGAAGACAAATCGTTACAGTAAGTACCTATATAAATAAGCTAGATCATTAATTTGTAAATTTAATTATAGTTATAAATAATAATGCTCAAGGAATGTGTAAAATATTTTACCTACTTTTACTATTATTTTAAATACTAGCATGGGATCGGGATAAAAAGTAGCCTATATGTTAATCCAGGTCTCCAGCTATCTACATACCAAGTTTCATCGCAATCGGTTTAGTTGTTTTGGCGTGAAAGAATAACAAACACCGATACATACATACTTTCACGTTTATAATAGGATGTACTGAAGAAGGATGTGAACCGAGAAGTATTTTAAAAGAATCTTGGTATAATAGAAAGTTTAATATAGCTACTACTAATAGTATTGCAACTAAAAATACATACCCAAGAACACGTTAACTTTTTTTTGATAAAGTCGCACTAATCCCCGCAGAAGTTGGGAGCTGAGTCGGAGTGAAAATCTTTGTGTTGGACGACCAGACTCGTTCATTATAACTTCGACTAAATCGTCACTACAACAATATTATAGATTCTTCTAATAAGAGTGGTAAATCACCAAAACAACATTGAGTTATTCATTAATAATACTTAATTTCTAAAAAATAAATACTAATACCATATTACTCGAATATCTTGAGACCAAAGCTGTCTGTGTGTTATAGTAGCAAATCGCAGGGGCCAGGAATCTGCTACCCAGCACAAGTAAAACCTTCCTCCCCGTTTCAAAGAGTCCACAGGATAAAACATTATGCTCAACGGTTTGAGATAGAAGTCGTAATATTAAATTAACAATATTTTTCTCTCGGGTCAGTCAGTGTACAAATACGTCGTAATTACAAAGTGACGCCAATACTCCCGCCAAAACTTCTGTGACGTCATTTCCTTTTCTTTTACCAGCGTTACCACAGACTAATTAGGTTAACTTTTATAAATTGCTTGTCTTACAATTTTATAGGCCGTCGTTAAACCAAAAAGGATCCAACCCACACAAAGTTACTTTTAACATAATTAAGTTTAAAGTTTGGCAGTGTTTCCTCTTTATTTCCCATTATATTTTTTTTGGAATTTGTTTTAATTGAAGAGTAAACAAGCAAAAAAATGTTTATGTATGTACAATTTGACAGTATTACGTTTTATTGACAAAAACAGCATTGGATCGAACCTTTTCGCTAAAATATCATTTTAATAGCCTGAGACAATAAACGTAATTCGCAATAGGGACCCAAGTTTAAAAAATAGCTGTGAAGCTCTAAAAAATTATGATATGAAAATTTCCATACCTACTTTAGAAAAAAAAAATCTATGATAATGATAATATATTTTTATTTATTACTAGCCATCTCCGCAGTTTCACCTGTTTGTCACTGCTCTGCTCTTATTGGTCGTAGCTTGATGTTATATCTATCCAACACTAAAAGAATTTTTCAATTCGAACCACCACTTCCTGAAATTAGCGCGTTCAACCAAACAAACAAACAAACTCTTCAGTTTTATAACATTAGTATAGATTCAAAATAAATTGACAAATATGTGTCGTCGCCACATCAAAAACTCTTATTTATTTTATTAAAATTAGGGACAAACTATAATAGATGATAACACAGTTCACTATTTAATAAGAATAAGTTAATAGACATTATTTTGACTGGTTATACCGGTAGCGCAATACTATTGGTCGATTGATAAATATTAACGAATAGTGGGATTATAAAAGGGTAGGAATACGACGAGAACGATGGTCTTGAGTGCGAAGAGTGATACGAACAACTTGGCAGTTACTGTAGTTAGTGTTTTTCATATTTTATATCAGTGGTTGTGAGAATGTTTCTAACATCAGAAGTGAGATAAAGAACGCGCCCCAATTGAAAAAAGAAAATGGTAGTAAGCAAAAAGTTTCTTGTGCACGATTTTGCTATGTCCTTATCATGGTGTTCATCGAGCAATCGTGATGCAATGAGCATGCATCTAACAGTAAGTAAAAACGTTTTCAAAAGTAATTTCAGAGTATTTTTATTCTAATGTGGGTAGATGTGATAGAAGCAAATACTCGTACTATCGGATTCATTGTGATATGCTTATGGTTAATTTCGAGTTGAAACCTTAACTAGTAATTATAATTTACTCTTTTGTTCAAAAGAATCTACGGATTGCAATCGGTACATGTATTTTATTTAAAATGAAGAGGGTATATTGATAAAATGAGAATCTGCCATAAAAACATAACTCTTAATATTTTGATTTCTCGGTGTATTGGGTTTCGATCGGGCTGGTGGCGCTTGTTCGCAATAAAACACCTTGATACCAACTAGTACTTTTATTTGACACAATGCTACAGTACAACGTACAAACAGTGTATATTGGTGCCGACGACATCAAATTACGACTCTTAATTTATATAGAGCACGTGGTAAGTGAACCATAGCGCGAGTCACAATTCTCACTAAACGCCATCTATCGACTCGATAGTAAACTTTGCTTAATCTCAGACATACCGCCCACCAAGGACATATTGCTAAATGTCCTTCATATTAAAGGTAACCGCCCACCATGCAACAGTGTACAAATGTCGTTGGTGAGAGGCAGTGCAAGTAGTAGAGAACAAGAATTAAAATTTTGTTGCCTTGGCAACGATCTTTAAAAAATCTCAATAATTTACAATAACGTCGTATTTCTGACGCTTAAGCTTACAAACTAAGAAATTTACCCATAGGTTACTTTATAATGTAAATTCTAAAGACTAACCTTTATCTTATAGCTTTATATTATAGCTAGATTATAGCTTTACAGATAAGCAAATAAACAGGTTGTGTCAGGTAGCAACCGGAAGGACACACACTTTAGAGACAGGTCTTTTAATAGATGAGGTTTTTGTCCGAATAGTTACTACCCGTGTGACGCCATCCGGACCGGGATGCTTACGTTCGATTCGGCCCAACAGCCACCTGCCAGGTGGCAAACCATCTTTGATCAATACCACATCACCAACAGCTGGTTCCGGGATTTGGTGTGTCCATGTGTGCCGTTGCAGAAATTGGTTGAGATAATCCTGCGACCAACGTCGCCAGAAGTCCTGTGTCATCCTCTGAGTAAGTTGCCAACGTCTGAGAGTGGATATATCAGAAGGTTCGAAGTTCTTGTCAGGTACTAAGACAAGAGGCTCTCCAACTAGAAAATGACCAGGAGTCAACACCTCCAACTCCTTTTGATCCTCCACGTAAGACAGCGGTCTCGAGTTCAAACAAGCCTCTATTTGAGCCAATACGGTTGTCAACTCTTCGAATGTCAACGTGGAGTTGCCGACGACCCGCTTAAGGTGGTATTTTGTCGACTTTATACCCGATTCCCACAATCCGCCCTGATTAGGTGCATGTGGTGTGATGAACGTCCACTGAGTTCCGTTATTGGCTAGATGCTGTGATAATTCGGGTAGAAAGTTAGATCTTTCTTCTTGAAACAACTCGGCCAACTCCCGCGCGGCTCCCACGAAATTCGTGCCATTATCGCTAAATAGTCTAGCGCAGTGACCACGTCGGGCTACAAACCTCTTGAATGCGGCCAAAAAACCCTTTGACGTCATATCACTGACGACCTCTAAATGAACCGCCCGCGTAGACATACAAATAAATAGAGCAATATAACCTTTGTATGATTTATTGCCGCGCCCTGGTGATACCCTAATGTTTATGGGACCGGCGTAGTCCACTCCACTATTTAAAAAAACCTTGTTAGGGGTAACACGTGGGGACGGAAGTTGACCCATCAATTGATTTCTAGTTTTGCTAGCATACCGTATACAAGTTACGCAATTTCTATAACATGCTTTGACAAGCAGTTTAACTCCTACAACCCAATACATTGACCTCAAGTAAGTTATCATAGCTTGAGGTCCCCCATGCATCGTTTTTAGATGTGCCTCTGTAATTAAAAGTTTTGTGAGAAAGGAATCTTTTGGTATGAGGATTGGATGTTTGCGATTATAGTTCAATTGAGCCATTTCTAATCGCCCACCTACTCTAATTACTCCCTCTGAGTCTACAAATAAATTTAAGGATTTAAACTTCTTTCCTCTACCATCTACATTAGACCCTGATATTTTCATTTCTGTGATTTCTTCCGCAAAATGTTCTTCTTGGCATCTCCTGATACAGACTTTCATCGCCTCGTCCAATTCTTTCGTAGATAAAGAGTATCGTTTTAAATTATTATCTTTTGGTCTCTTATAATTCAAGAACCTTCTACAGCACGCTACGATTCGAATTAATTTTTGAAGCGATGAAAATCTGTCCCAAAAGGAGTTGTCGAGGATGCCGGTGTGAACCTTCACTTCTTCTAATTTAGTTACTAAATGCTTCGGTTTTTTATAATCGATCACCGATTCACGCAAGAACTCAGGCCCGTTGAACCAAATTGACGCGTTACACAAATCGCTTGGTGCTACACCACGTGAGGCACAATCCGCGGGATTGTGTTTTGATGAGACGTGAGACCAATATTGAGTATCCAACGTATTCAAAATTTCCGATACGCGGTTGGCTACGAAGGTCTTCCAGCGGTTTGGGTGGCTGTTAAGCCAGGCGAGCACCACTTCTGAGTCAGTCCATGCGCGTAAATCTTCCGACCTCACTTTCAGAACTTTCGCTACCTCTACCATGAGCTTGGCTAATAATACTGCCCCACACAGCTCTAATCTAGGTATTGACACCTGCTTAATAGGCGATACCTTAGTTTTTGAGGTAACTAGCGTCACCGATATGTTACCTTCCGCATCTTCAACTCTAAGGTATACCACTGCCGCATAAGCCATCTTTGAGGCATCAGAGAACCCGTGGAGCTGCATACTCACAGTATTGGAGATTGTGTTGTACCATCGCGGGATTTCAATACTAGCCAACGAAGGTAAGTCCCTACGGTAAATAACCCATTCGTGGACCAAGCTACTTGGTACTTCCTCGTCCCAACCCACACCTGCTAACCAGAGCTTCTGTATTAAGATTTTAGCTATAATTATGCTAGGCGCTAACCAACCTAATGGGTCAAAAAGCCTAGAAATGTCTGATATGATTTTCCTTTTAGTTATAGGCGCAGCTGGAAGAAGCAGCTCCACAGAGTACTTGAACACATCAGCACGAGAGTCCCAGGTAAGTCCGAGTATTTTAGTTAAATTATCTATTTTTATTTTAAGTTCTTCATCTTTATCCATCATTCCTTCATTTATTTTATCTACTAATTCCTTATTATTACTTTTCCATTTTTGCAATTTAAATCCCCCCTTCGCTAGGACTGTATTTATTTTCTTATAAAGCTCATAAGCCTGATTTATATTTTGAGCTCCTGACATATAATCGTCGATGTAGAACTCATTTAGAATACTTGCGGCGACTTCAGGATCATCCTGACATTCATCATGAGCTACCTGCTGAAGAGCACGCACTGCCAGATACGGCGCTGAAGCCGTCCCAAATGTTGCAGTTGTCAGTTCATATTCTCCTATCTCTTCATCTGAGTTATACCTCCAGAGAATACGCTGATATATCGAGTCTCTTCGATCCACTAATACTTGTCGGTACATTTTTTCTATATCTGCGACCAGACATATGGGGTTTAGTCTCCAACGCATGATTATGTGACGGAGATCAGCCTGCAGTGTAGGCCCAACCAATAAAATATCGTTTAATGATAACCCATTTGTTCCTTTACAGGAGGCATCAAAGACGACTCGTACCTTAGTCGTGACTTTGTCCTCCCTGATTACAGCATGGTGAGGTAAGTATATAGCTGATTCATTATGTATTTTATCATCTGTTACTTTTTCCATATGATTCAAATCTAAATATTCATTAATGACTTTACTGTAATCTACCTTTAGTGTACTATTTTTGTTTAATTTTGATTCTAAACACTTTAATCTTTTTTCAGCTATAGGCTTTGATTCACCAAACTGACTAATAAGGCCAGCATCACGAAGCGGTAACCGAACAACATACCGGCCACTCTCATTTCGTGTTGTAGTTTTTGTGAACAATTCTTCACATTTTGCTTCATCATCTGTGAGCAGAGTTTTCTTTTCAGATGGCTCTTTTTCCAATTCCCAAAACCTTCGCAACAGGTCGTCCGTCTGAACACAAGCATGCATCACAGTAATATGTGAAGAAATATCGGACATAGTATCTACATCCGATACGCCCGACACTATCCACCCGAGAGCGGTTTCCTGTGCCAACAGGGTACCACTCAAATTTCGTTTAATGCCCGAGTGGATGACCTGGCTGTAAACCTCAGCACCCAACAAAATGTCAATTTTGTTAGGCCTGTAGTACTCAGGATCAGCCAAGTCATCTTCCGTCAAGTCTACCCATTCTACCTTGGTTACTTGCGTAACCGGGAGAAGGGCTGTGACCGACTTCAGCACGTAGGCATTAACTATTATTTGATTGTTAGGGTTCTTCCTAGAGCTCACCTTTACAGTGACTGTGTATTTGGATATGACACCTTTGTCACCCCCAACACCTAACACGGTGTTTCTTGTCGCAACCCTTTTGAGGCCCAAATACTGAACCATTGATTCGTTAATAAACGAACCTTGCGACCCCTGATCTAGCAAAGCTCTAATCACCCGAGATGCCCCATCTTTCGACTCAGCCTTTACCAAGGCTGTAGTTAATAAAACTGTTTTACGACCATTCCCGGTCGAAAGACACGAGACCACTGCTTTGCTAGATTCTTCCGCTAATGCGGCCGGTTCCTTCATCACGTTCGATGATGAGGTTTCCCCATGTGAAGCGCTAATAGATTCACCAAAAGACCCGGTAACACCTATGTCCTCGTGCAATAATGAGTTGTGACGACGTTTACACCTTTGACATCTAACTGAATTCTTGCATAACCTGGCAGAGTGATTGCTGTTGAGACAGATAAAACATAAGTTGTTCTGCTGGACAAACTGGTCTTTTTACAACGGGTTGATTTATAAATTCCTTGCAAGACCCTATTTTATGGCTCGCAGAACAATAAGCACATACCATAGGTCTTGCACCTTTTTCTTTAATCGAGTGAAAAGATTGCATACTCTTATGTGGCCGTATAGGCCCCTCGGACTTGCTATCTATACCTTCCAGGCCTCGGAAGCGACTTGTGAGAAACCGTGAAAATTCTGAAAAGGTAGGCAATTCCTCATTTGAATCCTCAGAAATTTTCAATTCCCACGCTCTCTTCGTGTCCTTATCTAACTTTTCACTAATTAAGTGTATTATAATTATATCCCAAGACGTAATATCTACCCCTAAATTTTTTACGGACTCTAAACAATCTGTTGTTGTATGCAATAAAGACTTAATACCCTCTGCAGATTCACTTAATAATTTTTTTTGATTAATTAAACGTTTTAAAATACCCTTAGCTAAAAACTTTTTATTGTTATAAGTGTTATCTAATTTGTTCCATGCTGCTTGATAATTATCACATGTTACGTTTATGTTGCGAAGTAATTGTTCTGCTTCCCCTGTCAGATGTCCTTTAAGATAATAAAATTTTTGTGAATCGTCTAAGTTTTTCTCATTGTGTACCAACCCTAAGAACAAATCCCTAAACGTGTGCCATTCCGAATACTTACCTGAAAAAAGTGGTATTTTAATTTCAGGTAATTTAACCCTATTTTGTAGTTGTTTGGTTTGACCAGACTCTGTTTGCGGAATAGTGGAAGTTCCTACAAGTTTCCTTAACCTATCTTTGAGTTCTGTTTTATGTTCTATGTACATTTCTTCAACATCATTATAAAGACCACTTGTATGATAGCTAGAACTTTGAATATCAACTTTCTTAACTTGCGTAAATATATTATTATGGTTGTTACAAAATGTTGTCCACTGTTTCTCAAGATTTTCTAGTCTCGTTTCCAAGTATGAAATCGTTAGACGGTCTCTAGGGGACTTTTTGAAGTTACCCCTTGCCTTAAGCATTTTGTCTTTAATGTCTTCCTGCAAACCCTCAAACGATTCCATGTTTGTAAACGTAATAATTTAACTTTAATATAATTAAACAATTAACTATAATTTAATGTAGGCAGTTCAATACAAATGATAAATCTTTAATCTTAATATTATTCTACAATAACAAAGCGTACCGACTATTACTATGTATAACAAATGTTATGTTTGTTTTCTAATTCAAACGAGACAAAATTAATAAGTCTCGTATATCACAAAAATTTTCTAAGTGTTTTAATAAACAAACAACTCGATGAGAAATCGGGCATAGATTCCTCGTCTGAACCACTTTTGCCTTAAACTAATACAAGTCCCAAACCAAGGTTAAATTTTACAAGTTAATTAAGACTAAACGTTAAGGTTCATATTTCACTGTTATGTATGTCTCTAAATGAGTAAATACCAAGTTCACTAATTTTTTCCACGTTGATTTCTTCGTCAAAATAAGATTTTAAAAGTACTCACGATTTGAATCCGGTCACACCTTCACAACACAAAATTTATCACCTTCCACTGCAGCGCCCTCTTCCGGACGTTTGTATAATTACGTTGTAGATTTTTCAACCATATCCCGTTGTGTCCAAGCTTGATTATTTTAGTTAGTTGCTCCTCGCGCCGATGTATCCGAGGGCGCCTCTTGACCGTTAGATCAAGCCCTGGCGCCGTCTAGTTCCTCCAGCGCCCGACACCTACTTGGTGCCCGCCGTAGGGACTATTGTGTTCTGGTTAGCGACCCACTAACCAGTACCTATCAATTGGGTGATACTGTATCACCACCGAAGAGCTACCAAAAAAGCGCTTTATCACAGCCGACTCGATAGGACCATGTATTGGGTTTCGATCGGGCTGGTGGCGCTTGTTCGCAATAAAATACCTAGATACCAACTAGTACTTTTATTTGACACAATGCTACAGTACAACGTACAAACAGTGTATATTGGTGCCGACGACATCAAATTACGACTCTTAATTTATATAGAGCACGTGGTAAGTGAACCATAGCGCGATTCACAATTCTCACTAAACGCCATCTATCGACTCGATAGTAAACTTTGCTTAATCTCAGACACTCGGATTAATTTTTCAAAATGGTTTAAAATGGGTTTTACGAGTTATTACATAATTCGGACTTTAATTCGAAGTGTTTATCAGAAGTCCTAGTAGTAGGTACCTACTAAGACGAAAATCGAAAATGAAGCATGGTTAAATATATGAATTATATGATTAACGGATATGTAAAAAAAAAAAAAAAAACAAAAAACCTTCAAAGTGATGTTCATAACTGGTTTTTTGTTGATATATGAAGTGGTTGTCACAAAAAGTGTGTTAAACACCCCAATCCTGTTAAAAAGCTTTTAAAGTAGATTTATCTCTAGTTTCGCAAAAGTAGTCTGTTAACGCATTAAGCAGAAATACTATTAGTTTCTGTTCTCCGCTCATATTAAACAGAAAAGAGAGAATTGGTTTTTATCAGTTCAATTGCTAGGTGCTAATGTTTTATTAGACACATAAGTCAGGGCAGGCCGAGCTTTACAGGAAAGTGAAGGGAAAGGATCCGTTCTAAGTAAAGGAAGTACAAACACGTCGAAAACTTGGTCAGGCATAAAACGAACCAGTGATTATCAAACATTAAGAACAACATGTGCTAAAATATAGATACCTTGGACTAAATTAGCAGAACTGGAAGAAGACCACCTGAAATTGGATGGACCAGGATGTTGTCCGGTATTTATAAATCTGTATTTGTAAAAACTGCCTAGTACATTTTATGACTGTTTCATAATTTTGTTGATAGATTTATAGAGTGGGAATGAGAACATAAGAAAAATATGTATGAAATAGTCTAGTACATTTGCTTCGGACGATACTGGGTAACCTATATGCTTGGTAACGGAATTTACTCGTGTAAAGTCAGATGTTGAGACCCGTTGTGATATGCAACTAGGGTTGGCCAAAGGCATCGCCTAGGGGAAGCTTCGGGTGCTTGACGTTGGCTGTATAACTGGCCGCCGATGGAATAGTTATACACGCACGAGTAAATTTTCACAGCCAGATGTTAAGACTTGTTGTAATAGCAACTAGGGTTGGCCAAAGGCATCGCCTAGGGTAAACTTCGAGTCTTAACGTTGGCTGTATAACTGACCGCCGATGGAACAGTTATATAAGCATTAAGGTTCTAGTAGTGTCCGGGGAGTGTCTAAATGAAGCGGGGAGCTCTTTATCTACTGGCCGTCGATGGAATAGTAGATGGAAGAGCCCTCGTAGCTATTTACTAAAAAAAAAGTGATCGATGCAAAGAAATATATTGAAATAGATACAAGCTAATGATAAATACTTTGTCCTCAGCCACCATGACGCTATCCGGGACGGATGCGTACGCAGGATGGCCGTGTCGTCGCCACATCAAAAACTCTTATTTATTTTATTAAAATTAGGGACAAACTATAATAGATGATAACACAGTTCACTATTTAATAAGAATAAGTTAATAGACATTATTTTGACTGGTTATACCGGTAGCGCAATACTATTGGTCGATTGATAAATATTAACGAATAGTGGGATTATAAAAGGGTAGGAATACGACGAGAACGATGGTCTTGAGTGCGAAGAGTGATACGAACAACTTGGCAGTTACTGTAGTTAGTGTTTTTCATATTTTATATCAGTGGTTGTGAGAATGTTTCTAACATATGTTAAAAGAATACTCACTCACTTATCTACTGGCTAATCACGAAATCTGGAAAACTACTTGACCTATAAAGATAAAATTTGGCAATGAGGTAATTTATGAGTAGAAGACGTTCGTTGAGAACGGATTTTGCGACAGCGCCGGATTAAGAGGGTTTAAGGGCACTCGCAAGTTTGTAGGGAAGTTTGTAGTTTTTTTTTTCCAACTAGAACTCTAAAATTTGGCAGGGAAGTAGTTTACACAGGTAGAACACGTCAGCTAAGAACCGATTTTACGACCCAGCCGGAATACCTACTTAAAAGCTATCAGGATTAGTTTTTCATAACGTAAATTGATTTTTTAAAATTAAAAACCACATAGAAAGTTTAAACATAATATAATATTATATTACGGTATATCAAAATTATCATGATGCAAGTTACTTGGAACGCTTTTGTGATATGATAGTATCGACTACAAAGAGTAGTTTGGTATAGATAACTCATTTTCGACAATATTGTGGGTTGGATTTGGATTTTTTTTTAGTTTATATTTATTTAAGACAATGATTTTTTAGTAAATGATTTATTACATTAAGGCATATCTACATCTACAATAAGATTGCTCAATACTTTTATAATGTAAATAGCAAAACGGTGTTTCGTTTTTTTTGGTATTAATGTAAGTACAATTATTAAAAAAAGTGCTATTTTATATGTGATGCATAGCATAAACATGGGTGTAGCTGGGATCAAACAAAAAGAAATATAACATAGGTACCTATATATTACAATATTATATAATTTTCAAAAATCATCCAATCTAGATATGAAGGGTATAGTATAGTTGCAAGGACACTTTTGTCCAAATTTAGACTTTTTTAATCTGTTAATGTCATCTTGTTCGTTTTGTATTATATTTACACTTTTATTAGTAGCAGCAGCAAATGGATCCTCCAAAAAATCACTCCGAAAATAGTGGTAAGAAGCAAACTTGACAATGTCGATGACCGAGTGGGAAGCAAACCCGACTTTATCCATTCCAACCAACCACGGCCAAGGCGCGATTTAATCCGTAGTTCAATATGGCGATTATAGCCTTTTCCTGAGGAGATTACACTTTAAAGTTTCCCAAACGCAACTTGTCCCATTCAAACTCCTTAATTAGATACCATAAAATTTTAATTTTGTGTATTTTTTGTTTAGTCTCTGAAATCACCGAGACTGAAAGATCATATAGATGTAATAAGTCCACCTGATAAGACGCAAAGTCGATAAAGTTCTTTCATTAGAAGCAAATCTGCCAATGTCGGAATGTCCAGTATATTTTCTTTCACACGCAATCGTAACGCACACACAATTCTGTCACTAAAGCTATTGATAACCTTATTCTTGCATAGGGTGAGCTGGCACCCAAAACAGTTCTTCTTATTGGTGAATAGAGTAGTGTGACTGGGCCACGAGGAAGCTTAGAAGGAACCCGAAGCTTAAACATAGTCACCATTTACGGACAGTCAATCATGTTGCCGAAAATTTTGCAGGCAACATTCGCGTCATTTGGCGTCAATTGGGTACGGTGGGCTAGAGATCTTATTTTGAAATATATTAATCTTGATTTGTAGGAACGTTGTATTTTAGATTAGAGAAAGCAAGATGCCACTGAAAACGCTTTTGAACTCGTTCAAGACGTAATGAGTGCACAGAGTAGTGAGGCCGCCAGACCACACTACTACCTACAGTATTCCAATTTTGAGGACGACTATCTGACAGATCATCAAGAATAGTTTTTACCTCTTCTACACCACCTAGAAACTTGATACAGGGCTAGGGTTTATTAAAAGGATACATTTTAAAATCCTAGAATTTAGTCCGTCCGAGTTATAACCGCCACGGTCGAGAACTTGCAGGCGAAGCGAGCTGCATGCCTCGTTCTCAACTTCAGACGAACAAAAATATCTGAAGTAGATCAATAACATAAATATGAATGTACTGAATGTAAGGGCAAGTTCTTGGTCTATAAAAAAAAACCCGGACAAGTGCGAGTCTGACTCGTGCAACAAGGGTTTCGAAAGAAAACTTTTATGTACCTAGATAGTACGTCCATTTCGGGAATCAATTATTCTCGAAGATTTTTGCCAGTCTTTTCCGAAAGACCAATTTAACTTTGCGGTTCTTAAAATACTCGCAATATATAAGTTTGTAATCACAAAAACTATTTTATTATGATATAACAAAAATAAACAGTCAATGGAAGGTACCCTATAGATTTTGAGACTGTTCTGACTCTCTGTATGACTATTGACTTGTTGAAATGTTCTAGAATGTAACGCATTAAAAATTAATGTAGAAAAAACTAAAATATTAAACTTTAAAACCCAGAAAAGTAAATACTTCCGACTGAAAATTTCTCATGCGAATCAAATGGTAGAACAAGTTCATAAAATAAAAGTTTTAGGTATAACATTTGACGAACATTTTACCTGGAAAGAACATTGAAGAAATATGTATTAAAATTAACAGGTTTGTCTTTGCTTTGAAAAAAGTAAAAAATGAAACATCAAGCTCAACGGCGATAACAGTCTACCATGCCCATATTTGTTCCATCATCCGGTACGGTATTATTATTTGGGGTAATTCTACTAAAATTGAAAAATTTTTGATAGCCCAGAAAAAATGTATTCGCGCAATTTTTAATATGGAATGGACTGAATCTTGTAGGCCAGTCTTCAAACAGCACAACCTTTTAACAGTTCCTTGCATTTATATATATGAAATTGCAAAATTTGTCAAAAATAACCCTCCTCTTTTTGATACTAAAACTAATTTCAACAAACGAAAAGCAACACAACTTCCATTAAAGATGCCAGTACCCAGAGTGGAACTATTTAGACGCAGTTGCGTGTATATGGCACCATATATATAATACAATACCCAAGTGCATAACTGACCTCCCTTCTAAGAAATTTTGTGTAGTGCTAAGAAAATGGTTAGTAAACAATGGTTTCTATTCAGTTAAAGAATTTCTTAAAAAAAACTCGTGTCAGTCCTACCATTTTAGAAATGCATTGTAAGTAGGTATGTATAATTAATATTTAATAGATTGTTGTACGTTGCTCATTTTTAAGTAGCTGAGCTAAGTATTGTATAATATAACGGTCTATTTTAATTTGCATTTAATTCTAGGGTAAATTAACAAAGTTATATTTGCATGCCAATTTCTTGGCGAAATGTGTATCGTGCCTATATTTTATGCAACACCTTGTACCACATTTTACGCAAATAAATTATTATTATTCTCTTTATTCATCTTCTACCATATAAATTACATTTTTAAATATGTACATAAAAAATATATATTTAAAAATATAAAAAATAGTACACCACCGACATCGGGTACAGGGACCAAGATACCGGTGGTTAGGGCTCCAAAGACAGGAACCTCCTCACTATACGGCCCGTGTCGAGGAGAACTGCCTTCTGCATCAGTCCCTTGATCCAACCGTCTAACGCGAGCCTCTTAAGGCTCTTGGCTATTAATCCATGAGCCGATATGACAATCGCAACAATGATCGCCGATTCGACATTCCACATATCGACAATCTCGTGAGACAAATCCAAATATTTGATTTGTTTATCTTTTTCAACTTTCACGAGATTCTCGTCATGAGGAACAGCGATATCGATGATCATTGCACGGCGCTCTAATCGGTCTATCACCACTATATCAGGTTTATTTGCAACAATAGTTCTGTCAGTGATGATAGATCGATCCCAGTACAATGTTGCACGACCATTTTCGAGAACTGGGTCGGGCGCATACCTGTAGTATGGTAACTCAACAGTCGCAAGGTTATATTATTATTATAAATTTGGTTAAATCTAAGGCTTAAACGGCCATATCTTTTGATTGCGACTTAGAAGCTTGATATTTCTACAGCTTCAAGGGACCGCAGACATTAGTATTTGATGTTAATTTCAACTTGATGCCTCCACGCGTTCCTGAGGAAAAGGGTCTTGACAGACACATAGGCAGACAGAAATAACAACAAATTAACGGATTTCGGATTTTTCCCTTTACTTGTACTGTGAGACCTTGCTCCTTACAAATTTCATGATTCTAGGTCAATGGTCAAGTACCCTTTTTTTTTCGTGTGGAAACCCCTTAAAAGGATAAAGGAATTTAGCGTCAAGTTCACCCATATTACTTAAATTTTGTTAATGGTTTAATATGAACTTGGCAAGTTTTTTTAAGTTTAGGTATGAAAGTTATTTTGCAACACCTTTTATCCTATCTCTTTACTTTAGAATCGTATATTCACATTTATGTTTTTGATCTGATTTATATATTTTAACCATGAGTAAATATTTACTTCTTCGAACTTGAAACCATGTTTAACCTCTTTCGAAGGTATTTCGGAACAATTCCCAAAATAATTACGTAAATCGGCCGATGTCAAACGCCACTGTCAAAATGCCTCGTATTCTTACACCCTCCTTTTTTGAAGTTGGTTAAAAAATAACAACAAGTTTATTAACTAATAATTTATTAACGACTAAAATTAACTGCTACAACTCAATACTTTGATGACTTTCATGTTTATTTATTTGAGAGGCGTTTTTTAAATTGCAAAATAAAGTTTGTTATATACTTAAGAAAAATTATTTCAAATAAATATACACTATAGCACAAACAGCAAATTCGAGGCTGTTATTAAATAACTAAATATATTAAACATAATTAGTTACAAGTTCAGATTGATAATCGAAATTGGATCAACTAATATATTATTAGGTAAATTTACAAATGCAATTCACGGCCAGATTTTTCGACTGCGGACTTTAGCCTCGCTATGGTAGTTTTGTTCAAGTCGTCTGATTTTAGACCTGACTTTAGTGCAGAGTTGAAAGTTTCTTCAGCTTCTTGAAGCTTATTTTCAACCAAATAATAATTTACTAGACGGGAATAAGCATTACCCAATGAACCGTTAGAGGTTGGTGAGCTCCTTTTTAATAAATCAATAAGTTTTTCAATTAGTTGCGGCTCTTTTCTTAAGTGACTTTCTTGTAATAACCTTCTGAACACCACTGTCGGTGCAGAGCTTAACCATTTTGTCCAAATAGCAGTGGCTTCTTTTTCTTTGCCGCATAAAAGCAGTTCCATCCACAATAGATTGATTGGCAAAATATATCCTCTTGCAGCGGCAATTTCAGCAATTTTGGTACCTGTAGAAAAACAGTAGTTTGAAAAGAGTAAATAATAATTATTGAATTATTATCATTATCACAGAAAGAAATATTTTATGAATCGGAACTGTTTTTACAGTGTTTTATGACTTAGAACGAACAATGATCAATGTATGGAATAAACATACATGAGTGTTGATGAACATGACTTTTAAAACTTATTTTTAAGAAGTAAACCATAAAGAGCCTGTATTCATGTAATACTTGACCATTAGAGGGTCGATAATTACTGAAGTAAAAGATGATTTTTTCGTAAATGTACAAGTTTGATTTAATTTCTAAAACAAAACCGGTCAAGTGCGCGTCGGACTCACGCATGAAGGGTTCCGCACCATCGTACAAGATTTAATACTATGTAGAGTAGGAGAGTCCCCTTTAATTTTTACTTTATTTTTATTATGTGTTTTAATAGCGGCAACAGAAATACACATTCATAGGAAATTTCAACAACCTATTACAGATCTTGAGATCAGCCCACTGAAAGACAGACAGACGGACGGACGGACAGCGGAGGATTAGTAATAGGGTCCCGTTGGTTACCCATTGGGTACGGAACCCTAAAAAGCACACAAAATTTAATTATTATGAGGACAGTCAGTAAATTATTTTCTAATGATATTCATCTAGTGACGAGAGCACAATGGTTGAATCAGCATTTAATACTTACATTTATCAACAAGCTTCTCGTCTTGGATGACAATGGCCAGGGCATTACTCCTCGGGTATTGTCTCAAAGTACTTTCCAAATCCTCATCAGTTTTTGCAGCTTGAACTGACTCAAGCAAGTTGTCGATATGTTGAGTTCCTGCGCCTCTTGTGAAAACGGCCAGAGTCAATTTGTCATTGTATGTCACACGGCGTTTTAGTGACTCATTTATTTGTTTCCCCAGTTGCTGAATTTTCTCAACATTACCTGCTTCAGCTAAAGATTTCAGAAGATATTTTAGGACATTGCTTTTTGGTATAACACCGTGCTCTATAGACTTGATAGCGACGTCCATCGCTTGCGATAGATCGCCATTCTTAGTCATGGTCTCGATGTTGAAAGATACATCATTTTTGGTAGGTCTCGTGGGTTCCTTTTTTGTTACAATCTTTTCGACGACATCCTTTGGCTTAATCGTTTTGGCGCCCTTTTCTTCAGGGATGACGAAAGGTATTTGTCGGTTTTTAGATTTGAGGTGTTGGCCAAGGTATTGGAGGAATTGATCGCTTGGTACTTCACCGTCTTCTTGTAGTAGAGTCCAAAGGCCAAGGGCTTTATCAGTTTCATCAGCCTTGCAGTATGTTACGAGTAAATGGTAGAATATATTGCTACGGTCTATATGTGATAATTCTTTTGTAGCCTCGAGTAATCCTTCTAGGTATTCTGACTTTCCTTCCTGTAAAAAACTTTTTTTACAATATTTTTATATTAATTTTTAAACTACCATTTTTTTACATTTTTAGGTGACTCACAAATACAGCAGCCACGATGTGCAAGTAAACTAAAAGCCGAAGAGTGTTATACCGGCTATTAATGGATGCAACCAATGGCCAATTTTTTTGGGTATAAAGGGTCTGGGTTGAAGACCAGTGCTCTAGGCACATGTCTAGCAAATTCTGAATCAGATCCTAATCGTTAGGCACGTGAGGTACACATGTTTAAGATTGTTTATTGTTTTTAGATGTAAGTTTGTTTTAGTATAACTATTGTCTTAAGTGTCTAGGAATTAAAAAAAAAATCTTTCTTTCTTTCTGTTGGTAAATCTTAGGAGTATTCTATATCGCGGTATAAGAACCAGATGAACGTTTCTACATTTTCTTAATTTTTCAGGAAAGCAGAAATACTCCGAGAATTTACCTAGTTCCTTGTGGATCCTTAGCTATTTTGGAATTTGTGAAATATTGCATTTACAATTACGTTGTTTTGGCATTTCATAAAGGAGCACTTTGTGACCCGTATTATGAAAAAAAAAAACGATTTTTGACTTTTTTGTAGATACGTTTATCTGGTTCTTATATCGCGATATCTTCACGGTCGTAACTAGTCTTGGCTATTCTGTTACTGCTGACTATGTGTATGACTCTAAATACCCAAACTATTCAAATGACTTGGAAAGAAGTAGTCCCTTTTTAGCAGTACATGTAATATATCACACTCGGTCTAAGCTTAACCTTCGAGTAAAAAAAAGAGTCTAACGTCAGTACAAGTCTAAAAACGTTATGCTGCATCCTTAACACATTGAATAAAAAAAAACTTTACATCAACATATCTCTGACAGGCGTCCTCCAAGCGGCGGTGACGAGTCTGAAGCCCTGGAGTTTCTAAGATGCGACGAGCTTGACGCAAACGGCCGCATTCAACAAATGCAAGTACCAAGTCGTGAAGAATATTTACTTCACCATGAACCTGTAACCATTTAATAAACCATAAATACAAGACCAAGAATTACACACATTTTCAATGATATATAAACAGAGTCCTGCTGGAAATACCCTAGGGCAAAGAATAACAGAACTGATGTAATTATATATCCTGTAAGTAGGGCTGCCATGCGTCCGGGTTTCCCCAGATTTGTCCTAGTTTAGAGGGCGTCCGGGATTCCCCGGATTTGTCCTAGTTTACAGGGCGTCCGGGTTTTAAAAAGAGTCCATGTAAAATCCGGACACTCTGTGCCAGGGGACAATTATAATAATTTATGCAAAAAATTTTGATGGAATCGGCGTTTTTTTAAGGTGTCCGGGAAAGAATCTAGATTTCACCCATGTGTCTGGATTTTTTAAGCTTTTGTCCGGCGTCGGCAATTTACAGGTAAGTGGCTCGATTTAGTTTTAATTTTTATTTAAGGTTTTGTTATTTTTATAAAAAAATAATATATTGGGTAAGAGTGTGCGGGAGGCGTACTTTCCTGACAAACATTTCCCGTGGGATAGATTTTACCAGTTATTAGTCGCGGGGGCAACAGCTAGTTATAGCTAAATTACACCCAGACACAGACCAAATGATCATACTCATCAAACAATTACTTGTCCTGGTGCGAATCGAACCCACAACCTCTGCGCTCAGCAGTCAGGATCACTAACCTCTAGACGAACAGCCCAAGCAACTCAAGTGTTAACATATTAGAATGGTATAGAGTTTATACCAAATATTTTTTAGATTAGTTCTTGGCGAAATATTGTCTGTACTATAGACAATATTTCGTCAAGAAGTAATCAAAAAAATATTTAGTAATTTAAGACAAAACTAGGTCGTACCTGGGTGCTAAGATCTGCTAACCACTGAAGTTTAGTGGCATCCTCCTTCAAGATAAGAGCTTTCATCAATTCTCCCTTCCAGGGAGTGGATCTATATTGCTTACAAAAGTGTTCAAACGTTTTCAGGGCACTGTCAATGTCTTCTTTTAATAGATGCACTTTAATTGAAGGCCCCAATATAATATTAGAAGGCTCTATGTAGTTGCATTCAATAAGAATGTTTGTCATTTCTGTTACCTAAGGAAATAAACTTTCATTAAAAATGGGAAGGAATTTTCATTGTAACCTAAACAATATTTATTATTTACTTTTTTTATTTTATAGGGGGCAAACGAGCAGACGGGTCACCTGATGGTGAATAGCTACCGCCGCCCATGGCTATCTGTAACTCAAGAGTCACAAGTGCGTTGCCGGCCGGTTTTCTGTGAGGCCATGGTATCGAGCGGAGTCGAGCCGGCCCATACGTGCCGAAGCATCTCTCTCCCACGTGAAACTTTCTACTGACATCATTTATGTTACTTATTATGTACTTACTTTAGCATCATTCTTCTGTTCAGCTAGGGAATTTAACATCTGCCAACACTTTGAGTTAATCATAAAACCTGAGGCTTCAGTAACACTTGTGTGTTTGTGTTCTTTCAAATACTCAATAGCTTCGTCAATTCTGTTTGCTTTTACTAAAGCATACGCCATCAGTATCAGTTTATATTTGTTCAGTGAGAAGTTAGGATTTTTCTTCTCGATTTCTGTCTTGCATTCTTCAGCCTTTTGAATTTCATCATTTTCACAGTAAAATTCAAATAATTGTGCCAATGTCGAAGTCGTAATTTCAAACTCCGTTGCTTTTAGTTCCTCTAAGTGTCTATTCAACTTGCTAACATTGTTATCTTTAATGTAGGCCAAAAGTAGTTGCTTTTGTAGACGAGTCACATTCGCGTTACCTTTATTTTTCAGTGATGCGAACTGTGCCTCCAGTTGAGCTGTTGTACGTTCACCAACAACTCTACGCGGCCCTTCAATAGGGGCCACGTCCAATTCAGATGACGTTAGCTTGGAAAGCAGCTGTGATAAATTTGTAGTCATACTTTCACCAAGATATTGCTCTATAATTTCTGCTGCTTCAGTATTAATCCTTAAGCCTTTATCATAAATACCCTGTAAGAGCTTCTCACACAAGTCTGGTTTAGTTAAATTTTTAACAGCAGCTTTCACAATACGACTTACTTCAGCAATAACGTTATTGTCCTCATTTTGGGTGTCGTCATTCGCGGAATCTTCTTCAAGTGGCGAACCACGCCCTTTACTGCTAATTACATGTAATATAGATACGAAGGAATCAATATCTTTCGTTTTACTCAAAGCAGTTATTAGAGAACGAGCGACAAGAGCATAATTACCCCATGGTCGATACTGTAAAGCAATATCTGCTGCATTCTTTATGTTTCCAACTTCTAAAAGTTCAACCATTAAGTTTCTAGCACTGTGGATTATCGGGACATTGGCAATTTGTAGTTTCAACATAACATTCTGTGGAGTATCATGTTTAATTAGGAAAGGGATAACATAATCTCTGAGGGCTTCACCAGTTGGTGGTATGCCATTGCTGGCCATATCTCGGAGCATTTGCAGCATACCTTCTTCATCTTTTTCTTTTCCTTTCTGAATCAAAAGTGGCCAGTAATAATGTTGTCTAATTTCGACACCATCATTTCTCAATTCATTAAACAATTGTTGTGCTAGTTCTGTTTGCCCATTAGCAAGAGCTGCTTCAGTGGCAATGTAGAAAGCATTAGGTATTAATCCTTCACGTTGGAGTTCCCTGCAGGTATTAATAACATTTTCGACGGGTTTGTTAAGTCTTAACAATTGTTTTATGAAAAATGCACCCTTAAATATTGTGTCTTCGGCATTCGGTGATTTTGGCATAGTTTTCATAACCTTCTTAGCTGTTTCGTCCTGTTGTTTGTTAAGAAGTCTAAGAATAAGATTACATACATCCTGGTTATAGCCAATACTTTTTTGGAGGTGGGGGAACAACTGTTCTACTTTGTCACCATGTCCACTAATTGCAAGATGTTCAACAATTTCCAATATATCCTAAAATTATAATAAGTTTGTATTACACATTTTTAACATACTATTGGTTATGAATAAAAAAAATATAAATAATAATATATAATAATAATAATATCTTCACACATCTCACACACACGGCCGTCTGATCCCAAACTAGGCAGAGCCAGCCAGCATACTTATATATTATAGATAAATTACACCCAGACACAGAACAAAAGATCATGCTCATCACACAATTATTTGTCCTGGGTGGGAATCGAACCCACGACCTCTGGCTCAGCAGTCAAGGTCACTAACCACTAGACCAACAGGCCAGTCTTGGTTATGAACAATGCACTCTTATTGTGTCTTCGGCATTCGGTGATTTTGGCATAGTTTTCATAACAAATTTTCGTTATTTGATTAATATTATAATATGGTTATTTTAAAAATAGCTCACCCTATCAGTTAAGACATCCTCTTTGTTTTTTGCCATTTGGATGGTCTTTTCGATTCCATCCATGTCACCCTTTTTAGCATATCCACAAGCAAGTAGTGTATAGGTTCTATTAGTAGGTTCCAGGCCTGCTCCTGCCATAGTTTCCAATACAGCTTTGGCACCTTCTGTATCTCCATGGAATGCATGTCCCATGACAAGAGCATTTAGGACTGGTTCTGAGACAGGCATATTGAGCTCTCTCATTTTTTCTAATACTTTTGTTGCGCCTTCAACATCACCTTCTTGGCAATACCTCCACATCAGTCTTTGGTATGTTACTCTAAAAAATCAAATAATATCCTAAGTGATTTTACTTATATATATACAACAACTCGTATATTTTTAGCTTATAGTTTGAGGGAAACACAATCTAATCTAAGCGGCGGTAGCGTAATGGCTAAGGCGTCGGACTTGCGATCAAGTGGTTGCGCGTTCGAACACCACCCAGTGCACTACCGTCGTGAACCCACTCCTAACAAGACTACTAGTAATGTGTGACCCACGTTGCTAGTACCTTTTTAAAAAAAAAACTCCAATTTTAAGTTCTTGTAACCCAACTTGTAATACTTATCACATCACAGTGTGGAAAATTAAACGCCAAATGTTCCTAGATGAAATAAAGAAAAAGAGGTTTACTATCTGAAAAAGAGGTTTACTAACTGAAAAACAAATTAACATAACTGAAACGGAAATTATGAAAAATTTGCAAAACTTGAAATTATTAGTAAAGTATTCAGTTTTTACAGAATTTGATGTTTTGATATTCAATAACAATAACTTACCATAATACCTATGAAAATAGCATTTTGTACTTAATTTGTGTTTCATTGTAATAATATTGTAATTCAAATACTTTTTTACTTAGAAATATTACGATTGTACATATTATTATATTAATAGAAATACCTGTTGGGTTGCAAGCCCTTCTTCTCCAACTCTTCAAGAAACATGGCCGGAGAGAATGGATGCTCATTTTCAATGTACACCCTCAGTAAAGCATTGTAATGAGAGATGTCCATAGGTATTCCACGCTCCGTAAGCACACTCCATATCTTCTGTACGAGAAGAGTTCTTTGTTCTGGTAATTCTTCTGGGACAAGTTCACCTGTATTTAAAATAAAGCTATAAATAAGATACCCACTGACCAATATAAAAAAGAAGGTGAGTATAAACTAAGTAATATAATTATAGAGTTAAATTGGCTCTATTACCCAAATTATGTATGGTTGTATGGATATTCAAAATAATATAAACTAATTTCTGCTGGTCTGTGTTCACTGAATACTAAAAAGTCATTTCAAGTTATCAAAATCAACATGTCTTTCTGTGGATAATTATCACAATGCAAAAGTCAGTTCATCATAAAAATGTGAGATTAAGGATTTACAGTCATTACTTTTATTTTACGCTACGCAATGTAAACGAACCACGTAGGTATCATTTTTAAGTGGTACGTGGTGAATGACCTTAAATGTTCGGTGCTATCAAGGCAGTTGATTGCATAAATGTTGTTTAATTGATTTTTATTGTTTATGTATGTATTGATTTTTTTCGGTAAAATGTTCTGTTTACTCGTTGTGATATATTGTGATATATGTGATATATTTTAACAAAAAAAATTGTAAAATTAAAAAATAAAGATGAACTTTCTGGCAGAGAATTTCAGTGATTTTCAACTCAGAATGATGATCTGAATCTACTATTTCAAGATTCGGCCAGCTGTTTCTTACACCCGTTATTTACATATTTTATTCTCTACTAGCAACCCATCCCGGCTTCGCACAGGTGCAGAGATATTTTTAACAATCATCATCATATTTCAACCAATTTACACAAAACCTTTACAAATTATACACCCAAAACCTTCCTCATGAATCGCTCTATCTATTGGTCAAAACCATTTAGTAGTTTTTGAGTTTATCGCGAACAGACAGACTGACGAGGCGGGGGACTTTGTTTCATAATATGTAGTGATTTGGTTCTACCCTTATTGAACTTTTGATACTGGTGATATTTAGTTAGTTATCATCAAAAATTACAAACATTTTGTTTTAGTGTTTAAAACAAAAAAAATATTACATTTCATAGAAAAAATTTTTGCTAATCAAACAGTAAAAAACCTAAAGTTGCTAATTTACTTTTTTAAACACAAGGATAAAAGCTGGGTGTCACATTTGTGCTACTCTTTTAATTGAGAAATGATCCGAGTGGCAAAAAATATAATTTCGTTTAGCAATGCCACAGGCAGGAATGTAATGGTGAGAATCGACAAATCATAAAACTGATTGTTATGACTGACTGAATAAAAACTAATATTTGGAAAAGGCAAGGGTTCCAAAAAATAAGAATGATATAATACATTTTTTTTTATAGGGGGCAAACGAGCAGACGGGTCACCTGATGGTAAGTAAGTACCGCCGCCCATGGGCACTTGCAACTCAAGAGTCACAAGTGCGTTGCCGGCCTTTAAGGTGGGAGTAGGGGAAGGAGGAAGAGGGGGAAGGAAGAAGAGGGGGAAGGAGGAAGAGGGGGAAGGAGGAAGAGGGGGAAGGAGGAAGAGAGGGAAGGAGGAAGAGGGGGAAGGAGGAAGAGGGGGAAGGAGGAAGAGGGGGAAGGAGGAAGAAGGGGAAGGAAGAAGAGGGGGAAGGAAGAAGAGGGGGAAGGGAAAAGGGGGAAAGGAAAGGGTTAGGGCCTCCGGTAACCTCACTCACTCGGCGAAAAGCAATGTAAACATTGATTCATTGCCAGTTTTCTGTGAGGCCGTGGTATTACTCCGGTCGAGCCAGCCTATACATGCCAAAGCATGGCTCTCCCACTGCATATTATTGGAAACAATGAAGATGATGATATTAGGGTAAGGAAAATGTTTCAAGGTTCTCAGATTATTGTTGCACTAATTGTTAAAATGTAACAGAAAGAGGGCAATGAAATAACCCTATATGATACCACATGTGATTCCGGTTAATTTCTGCAAAAGACTGGTAATGTTTTTTCTAAAAGGTAAAATATTGTTAAAATATAATTGTTTTTTTTTTGTATTCAGCATGTACAAATGAATAAAAAAGTAACTGAACACGCTGAATACTTTTTATAGTCAAAACCAATGTAGACCAGTGTTATTTGAACTTTATTATACTTAAAAAAAGTGCAGGGCGTAGGTTGTGAAACCACCTTGGTGAGTGTGGTCACTTAAAAACTAAACTAGCTGTGATAAGAAAGATATTTATAATATTATTATTAGATCTGAGATTCGAACCAACATTTTTTATATCAGTAACTTTTATTTTAATTTCTGGGAGAATCTTTATGAACATGCTAATTCATATATTGCTACAGCAATAGTTTAATCCAAAAAAAAACAAACTGTCTAAGCTAAATTAAAATGACTATAATTTTCACATAAATCCCTTAGATCTTTCTTTACCACCACAACACTACACTCACAGCACTAATTAAAATGTAATTCTATGTTCTGAAACACTGCAACAAACATTAACATTCCATATAATATAATATTATAAGCGGCGGTGGTGTAATGGCTAAGGCATCGGACTTGCGATCAAGTGGTTGCGGATCCAATCCCCACCCAGTATACTACCGATGTGAACCCACTCCTAACACAAGCACTTAGCATAGCTGGAGACGTTAACAAGAATACTAGTAATGTGTGACCCATGTTACTAGTATTATTTATAAAAAAAAAAAACCTTTACAGGGTGTAAGTGACACCGTACCGAAACCTAAAATAGTGTATTCAGACCATCATTGTGAGTGGAAAATTATTAGAAATATCTACCACATTTTTATGATCAACTAACTTTTGCATTGTGATAAGTATCCAAAGAAAGACGTTTTGTAATTTATTCGCGACGGTGATACTTACACTCTGTATAAATCTACAACCCGCTTAACAGTGTTACAATAACGGGATTAGAAACAGAAACTTACCGCAGCATCGAATGACAAGCAGAGATTGTGAACTAGTGATGTCATTTTTTGATCTAATTTCATCAAACACTTCATCAATATCTTTCTTAGTGATTCTTCCAAACCTTCTTACTTCAGAGTCCAGTTTCTGGAGCAAGGGCTCTAAGCTTTCTGGTTTCTTTGATGTTGCATAGTCCCTCAGCAAAACACTAAAATAATTGAATACAATCACATAATGACTGTTTGGTTACAAGGTTTTTAGATTATATATAGCTTTTAAAGTACTATCTTATACTAAAATAGTTTATAATTGGTTTCTCGTACTAGTATTTAGTACAGGCGTGTTTGAGCTTCAAAGCGAAAAAGAGCGAAAAAGAAGTCAACCTTCTTACAGCTGGAATTCATATTGTGGAGCAGCAATCAATTGAAGGGTACAATGATACTTACTTATTAGCGGCACTTAATGCTTTTGAATTGATCAACAAATTGCCTTCAGCAGTCTTAGCAGAGTTGAGGATAAGCGTTCTCGCCGCACCAGTAAAATATCGTACAAATTTCGTAGAGCGTAAGAGTGACGACATTGTACTGGATTAGATGTTTAACACATTAATGAATTAATTTTGCATTAATAACTGAAAGAATCACAAAACTTCCGTGAAGCCTGTAAAGGCAGAGATAAAAAGAATATTTTGAGGTTATGTTGAAGTTATGTCATATGTCATTCCCTTTAGTAAACTAAAAGATCCTAAAGATGTTACCATAAATAAAAATATTATATTTTAAGAGGTCCAAGAATCTCATTTATGTACATAATATTATGTACACGACGATCTAACGTCGTGTTAATTCCCGGAAGCATAGCTATTTCATAGTACTCACCACTAAAGAAATAAAAAAATAACGTTTTCTAAGATACATTTTCTTTGATAATTAATTATTTTATGTTTGTGTTATGATTTATAGTTGTATATTGATTAATCAGTTTATTTAAATTTCGCAGCTTGTACGACGGAAAATGGGTTAGATAGGTAGTTATTACGACTGTTATGTTGTTATATTGTCATCTAATCTGCCAAGTGTCAATCTCTAAACTTCTAAAGTAGCTCGCGGCGCGGGGGCGATTTGATAAGTCTCCACCTCATTGGTACACACGAGTTCTTGTTGGAGTGAGGAACAGAGAGTCCTTCTTGTAAAATTCAGCCACCTCACACAGCAGGAACGTAGCCTTTGCATTTCTTTAAAAACTAACCTACCTAGAATTATATACACAAAAAATGGTAAGTTGTTTTGTGCTATTACTTTCCATTGACTTTGAATTGACCTTAGATTTGTTTTCAATTAAACCGGTGATATGGCATGAAAGAAACCAATTATTGGAAAAGTTGTGAACCACCGATGTATGATGTGAGAAGTCAGTCACATTTTAACTTTGAAGATGTAGCATTTTCTATTTGTTACTTTCTTTTCTGATATTAGTTATTACCTACTTTGTGCATGTTGAGATTCAAAAGATTACAACTATCCTTATATTCCCAAAAGTATTAATTATGTTTTTACATTGTAATTGTCAAATATTAAACCAAATACCATACACACAAACCAAGCTTCTGTGTTAATAGAAACAGTGATCTCTGTTCTAGAATATTATATAATAATAGAATGAAGTATGCAATTTCTAATAAGAATAAAATTGTTCCTGTCTTCTTGTTTATTGTGCATAACTCATGTACAACATATAAAAGTATAGATGTCAATATTGATTGACATCCATACTTTTATATGTAAGCTATTGAGCTTAAGTAATTCTACTCCAGAGTATCTTACTAATATTATAAGGGTGAAAGTTTGTGAGGATGTATGGATGTTTGTTACTCTTTCACTCAAAACTGCTGAACGGATCTGGATGAAATTTGGCACAGAGATAGATTATAGTCTGGTAGAGCACATAGGCTAGTTTTTCGCCTGTGGGATTGATTTCACCAAAATTTCCACATGAATGATGTCGCGGCTAAGAGCTAGTGGAAAATAAAATAACATATGAATTGTGTCAGTATTATTAGTTGGCAATAAAGGCTAATAGCTAACATCCGAGAACAGTGTTTATCTTCTGTTAAAAATTATTTTAATAAAAGAAAGAAGTATTTGCCAAAACGCTCAGAGTACATAATCTAGCTATGTATTTTGTGCATTTTGGACAATATTTGTTTTCTTAATTATTTTACTTTTTATAGCTTAAGTTAAAAAAAATTGCATTTATTTTTTTTACTTCTTTCTATTGAAGAAGAACTTTATATATCTATGAATTAGAAAATTCTCATTACAGAATGAGAATTTCCAAAAAAAATTTTTCAAGAAATTCTCAAATACCTGTTTCAAGCTATAAAAAAATATTTAAAGTGATGGTGTCCAAAATGCAAGGAGTAGCCATATAGTCTAGTATTATCAACCGTTTAATTTTGTGTGATTTATAGGGAAAATTACTCACCACTTACGTCCATCCTTAACTTAAAAATGTCATTACATCTAATTTTTCTGTCTTTCCAGGCTGAACCTATTAAAGTTGTGGTGACGGGAGCTGCAGGCCAGATTGCATACTCCCTGCTGTACCAAGTTGCTTCTGGTGCCGTATTTGGCCCCAACCAACCGGTATACCTTCATCTTCTTGATATTGCCCCAATGATGGGCGTTCTAGAAGGTGTTGTTATGGAGCTGGCTGATTGTGCTCTGCCCCTGCTTGCTGGTGTCTTGCCTACTGCAAAACCTGAGGAAGCCTTCAAAGATGTTGCTGCTGCATTTTTAGTTGGTGCTATGCCTAGGAAAGAAGGCATGGAAAGAAAAGACCTCTTGGCTGCAAATGTTCGCATTTTCAAAGAACAAGGTCAAGCTCTAGACAAAGTAGCACGTAGGGATGTCAAAGTTCTGGTTGTTGGTAACCCTGCAAATACCAATGCTCTTATTTGTTCTAAGTACGCACCATCTATTCCGAAAGAAAATTTTACTGCTATGACTCGTCTTGACCAAAACCGTGCCTCATCTCAATTGGCTGCTAAATTGGGTGTACCAGTGCAGAATGTGAAAAATGTGATAATTTGGGGAAACCACTCCTCTACTCAGTACCCTGATGCCTCAAATGGGATTGTAAAAATTGGTGGTGCTGAGAAACCAATTCCAGACGCTATCAATGATAATGAATATTTGAAATCTTCCTTTGTCACTACTGTTCAGAAGCGAGGTGCTGCAGTCATAGCTGCAAGAAAGATGTCATCAGCTCTCTCTGCTGCAAAAGCAGCATCTGATCACATGAGGGATTGGTTCTTGGGAAGTGGGGATCGCTGGGTGAGCATGGGCGTTGTATCAGATGGATCTTATGGAACTCCTCGTGATGTCGTATTTTCATTCCCTGTCACTACTGAAAATGGAAAATGGAAGATTGTTCAGGGTTTGACAATCAGTGACTTTGGGCGTCAAATGCTTGATGCTACAGGCAAGGAGCTTTCTGAAGAAAAGCAGGAAGCCCTAGACGTCTGCAAGGATTGATGGAAGTAAATTATGTATATTAAGAGCAATGTAGTGGTAGATATTGGTACTTGCAACACATTTATTTTACATTTAACAACTAATAAGTGATATTCTTTAGCTTACAATATACAAGCACTAGCATTTATAAGCACAGCTTATCTTTATGTCATTGCTGAACTTTATTTTTATTACAATCTTTTTAAATAATGTTTATTTTTTATTTTTATATGTATTTAAAATATATGTTTATGTTTTAGATGTTTTAGTTTTTTTTGTCATAGTAAGGAACTTGCCCAATAATTGTGTGTTATATAAGTAGATAAGATAACAATAATAGGGTATTGAAGGCCATAGAATTGACAAACAATATTATTTTATGTTTCGTATTCTTTATTTTTAAAATGCTAATAATATAATAAATATTAAATACACCACATTTCTGTTTATGTGCCTGTATGTGTCATAGATTTCACATAAGCAAAAATATCTATTTTAATGGACTATTTGTAACTGGAGTAAAGATAGAGTGAATTAGAGTTTAGAAAATATAGTTAGTACTAGAGTTACGTTTTATCGACGCATTTTTACATTCCAGTTAGATAAAGGGATGATAAAAGTAATTCTTTCAGGCCTGATAAGATTTTGACGGTAAAACACCATGTTTTTTCACTGTTGAACTTAATTTGATTTGAAGATACCAAAGATATAAATCTTGCCACCCGAGGAGAAGAACAAGTAAAGCAGGCGCAGTCGAGCCGCAGCGTTTCATGGTCAGTAGCATAATACGGAAAAATGCGCGCATGTAACTTCGCGCACGGAGGAATGAAATTTGAAAGACTTAAAAGTTTATAATGTAAAAAGCTAAAATATTTTAACAATATGTGGTATAAATTTAACATTTATATGAAAACAGATACAAGTTGGAGAGTACCGCCAGTGGATAAAGGTTGAGGAGCAACAGATTATCGTGGTATGGTCATGTTATGAGGAGAGCTGAGCAAAATGTGATGAAGAGAGTTTTATTTATGGAAGTTGACGGATGCGAGGGGAGAGGGCGACCAAGAAAAGATGGATGAACTGCGTGAAAGAGGAGATGGCTAGAAAGACAGTAAGTAGTGAACTGACGAATGATAGAGGAAAATGGAAAAAGAAAATTCATTGCGCAAATAAATTTGGGCAATCGGCAATAATGACGAAAACGGCTATAAAAAGTTATTCAGCTATATTGACCTGTCGTAGAACGGAAAGTTTGTAAAATACTTGATTTATGTTACAAAGAAGGTAAATGTCCCCTATTTTGACAATTTCAGGCTCTTACGACTAAGATTATTTTAAAATATTTCTAAACATAGTAGTTCAAAAATTGTTTTTGGCAACTGAATGTGTATTTTATGAGTAATAGCCATCCCGCAGTTTATGGTCACTGCTCCGCTCCTATTGGTCGTAGCGTGATGTTTTATAGCCTATAGCCTTCCTCGATAAATGGGCAATCCAACACTAAAAGAATTTTTCAATTCGAACCAGTAGTTCCTGAGATTAGCGCGTTGAAGCAAACAAACTCTTCAGCTTTATAATATTAGTATAGATTAAATTCAAGGACTATGCCATTTTAATTCAAATTCTATTGTTTATATATTAATTTGTAAACTTCATATTTGAACTCTATTTCGTGATAGAATTTTGCTCTGTTCCTAAGTTCGTGAAATCGTGTTCCATATTTCGGGATAAAAGTTATTACAGTGTTATGATAATTTAACAACGAATTTTATACAAATATGTATATTTAAAGAGTTTAATAAATAATGACAGGATAAATTCTTTTTATTTTTATTATTACGAAAACAATACTTAAAGACGCTTAATAAAACATCTTTAAGCATTATGCTTATAAATATTTTATATAAAACACCTACAATATTTAAAGTATAAAAATAAACACTTTCTTCAGTGAATACCTAATGCACACAAAAACAATTAAATAAATAGCTAAAGACTAGTCAACAATCCAAAACAATAAAAAGCCCGTCAACCAAAATGTTTACAGATTAACCAACGAGATTAGAGTACCGTTATCATTAGTAAAATAAATAAACAAGAAATTTTAAATTATTGGAACCTTACCTGATGTTTCAAGAAGAGTCACTACATGTCTGCAACGGAATAAACGCCTGTTAGTGTTCAGTGGGCGTAAAGCACATTTTAAAATGTTCTCTATAACATCTTCGCAGTTGGAGCCAGAAATTTAGCCGATGGGTTTAATGATCATCATGTTTATCTCTTGCCCGGTTCCGCTTACATTAACCTCAACTCGCTCTACTAACATATAGTTGTTTTGTATAACTTGTGGGGAATTCCCGGACGTTATTTATAGATTTTTTCAGACTAGCAGATTAACTATTAATTAACCTATATCCAAAGAAAGTAAAGAATAACTTCAATAATTGAAATTCCGGTCAAGTTCAAACTCAATTTAAAATAATCTTAGTGCAGAAAATGTATACCGAAAGTAGCTCAAAACCAACTTAATTTTAAACTGTTCGATTTTCAATTCGCATTCATTATATCTTTTGATATAAATAAAAAAGTTACATTAAAACTATCTAGAATATCCTGACGGTAGGATCACAAACTAGACGACACATAAAAAATAAATGCATTCAATCCTCGAATATAACTCTTCCCTATGTCAAGTCAATTCTTAAGGGACAAAGCAAGAAACATCAAAATGTTCGGTATTTGGTTTTTTGGCACTTCAACTAATAGAGATTTAATACTAAATTCAAATTAGTAACATTTAAATTCCTAATTTTTGCGCTAGAAACAAAAACTCACGAAATAACATACTATCACTATCACGTAGGTATTAAGGGCAGTTTACCTTAAGTCAATCATGTACCTATAAACTAAAGTGTGAAGGGAAGGAAGAGGGGAAGGGGAAGGACGGGAATAAGGGAGAGGGAAGAGTTAGGGCTTCCGGTAACCTCACTCACGCGGCGAAATGCAATGCAAGCCGGTTTTCTGTGAGGCCGTGGTATCGAGCGGAGTCGAGCCTACTCTTCCAGCCAAAAGGCTCCATTTTTGTTGAAAAATGTAGTTCCTTGCTCGAAATGGATCGCCCTTCTCTCACGATAAGAATATTTATCGATATCCTTTGAATATAAATTTCTAGGTTATGATAAAACTTTTTATATTAGGTATTTAAATTTTTGGCGCACTACTCTTTCGCCATGACCAAGGGCGGTGCGAGCGGTGCGCCCGCACCGGACGCTATTATGCGGGGGGCGCTAAAATCAATAGATCGGGGGCGCAATAACCCTAAAAAAGTAGGGGGTTTTATCTGTCCAAAAAAAGGTCATCAAATTCTTTTAACAGCAACATTTAACGTTTTGATTCACTGATTAACCTAAAAAACTAGGTCCACCACTGGCCATGGCTGTATCATTACTATCATTACTGATGACAATTGTTAAAGACGTGGCGTTTTCGATACTGATTAAATTAATGTTAGGTTCAGGTAAGCCTTTTTACAACATTTCAAGTCATTTTTAGGACTCTGAAAGACAATAAATAATAATATACTTATACACTAATACTCCTGCAGGATAACTTTTATTTTTAACTAGGCCTGCCATCACTTAAATTGCCGATGCCGGACAATCTCTTCAAAAATTCCGGACCGGTAAAATCGAGATTCTTTCCCGGACACCTTAAAAAGAAACGCCGTTTCCATTTTTCTTTAAATGGCACAGAGTGAGCTTTTTGAAAACCCCGCCCGGACGCTCCCCGGACGCCCTCTAAACTAGGACAAATCAAGGGGAAACTCGGACGGATGGCAGGCCTATTTATAACTAACATTTTTTGTTTAAAGTGTTTTCATTAGTATAAAGATATTAGAATCATATGAAAAAGCGTTTAAATTTCGAAACTGCCATTGACATCTTCATGTATTTTAATGTAGTTAAGTCGAAATGTATTCGTCAAGCGTCATTGAGCTACCAATGTGGGTCGGATAGATGGCGTTAAACTCCATACCTACTACAATGTTGTTTACATCTAAAAGGCTCGCAATGTGGTAGATGGCAGTTATTCCAAATAAAATACAGGAGTCAAGAAACCTACGAAGTCTGATGATAATGTAAAGCAACCAATCAAGACAACAAAACAAATTTGGTTCATTAATAAGCTTTACTTGGATATGTTACCGGTAAATTTGAAAAACCTAATAAGGTAGTTTTCAATAAAATAACACAACAAAAAATTTTTTTTAAGCCAAAAGTTTTTGTGATTACAAATTTATATTTTGCGATTGGATTGTTCACTTTATCGTACATCGCAACCGCAAAGTTAAGTTTGTCTTTCGAAAAGGACGGGCAAAAGTCTGAGAATTGATTCGCGAGATGGACGTATACAAGTTTGTTTGCTTACGGAACCCTCGGTGCGCGAGTCAGGCTCGCACTTGTCCGGTTTTTTCCCAGGTTAAGCGTGCGCCCAAAAGTTGGCAACATCCTACATCGGTTATTGCGGGATTCCCCCGTTTAAAGCATTTTTGTTTCTTTTGTGAGAAATCTTTACCTTTCATTTGGGCCCCCCAACTAATTTTGATACAGGGCCCCTCCAAGGCACGCTACGCCACTAGTTCTTGCATTGAGATCTGAGCAATGTATTGTTGCAGACTTTGTTTGCAGTGTCGTATAACTAGTATAACCAACATTGACCATTGACCACCGTTAAAATGCCGTGCGGCTTGCCAGGTTCTAAATATTGGTATTTCACATATCTTATGCCATCGACGGTTTTGAGCATTTTTTCGGTATAGTAGTAGTAGTAGTATATATGCTAGTTTTACGTATGAGTAGAATTTATCACTACATATTATAAAACAATGTCCCCCGCCGCGTCTGTATGTCTGTCTGTTTGCAATAAACTGAAAAACTACTGAACGGATTTTCATGCGGCAATTTTCAATTTATCTATAATATGTATGTATTTAGAAATATATAAGTATGTTTATCAGCAGTCTGGTTACCATAGTACAGGCTCTGCCTAGTTTGGGATCAGACGGCTCTCTCGGCCCTCTGACAGAGTACTGAGAGGGTTCAAAGCCAGGCAAAACCACAAGGGACTCAGACTATCACCTTGAAATATGCCCCGCTCAATCTTTATTGGTACATCGCTTGCGGCAATCTGCCGACATCCTGGATAGCGAAGTACCGTCCTCCATTGCCTCATACATGACTTCAAGAAAGTGCAAAGAGTTGTATCAATTTTATACAACTCTAGCACTCTCAAAAGCCACGTATGTGGGACCGAGTCATAGGCCTTCTTATAGTCTATCCAACATGTCGACAGATTCTTACGGTTACGACGCACCTGTTGGCTAATGGCCATATCCATGATAAGGAGCTCTTTAGTGCCACGGGTCCCGCTTCTACATCCATTCTGAGAAATAGAAATGATCGAATTTTGATTTAAATGTGTAGTAATTTTGAGTCTCAGAATAGATGTTAGAAGCTTATATACGGTTGGTAAGCACGTAATAGGTTTATAATTTTTGGGATCCATGGCACTACCGGATTTGTAGAGTAAGTGAGTAATGCCAGTGGTCATAAAATGAGGTAATAACCCTGAATCCAAAGCTGATTGAAATTGAGATGCCAAACGGGCATGTGAGCTTCGGAACCACTTAAGCCAAAAGTTGTGCAGTCCGTCTGGTCCAGCTGATTTCCAATTTGGTAATGAACGGACTGCACTACTTACGTCCTCTGTGGCTATGGCAATAGGTTCCATTTTTTGTATACTCTCACATGACCGCTTAACATCTCGCATCCAATCACCTTCTGTATGAGTGACAGGCACCGACTAGATGTTACGCCAAAATGTATTTGTAACATCTTCATCCGGTAAGTGCTCATCACTCACACATGGATACGCTTTTTCCCATTTTCGGTAAACCCACCTCTCATTTCTTTGGAACATACGATTCTGATTATACCTATCAATTCGTTTTTTGTAACGTCGTATCCTATTTGCCCACGCATAAACTTTTTGCTTTAGAAAGTCTATGCGCTCTGTGACACATGACATGTATTGTTGAGGACTGATGTCAGTCCCCAGAAATGCCTGTTTCACAAAGCGCATCACCTTTGGCCTCGTATTGCCCAATCGAAAACAAATTAGCTTACTGATGAGTGTCCTAGCCTCAGCAATACGACGCTCAATTCTACACTGCCAGGCTGGCACAGCAGGCTTGGGTCGAGTAGTAGTGGTATTTACAAAAAAATTAACTCCCGCTACTCGACATACTGCGACAGCCGCACAGTAGAGAATAGAGTGTGTATCACTGAGATCTTCACTATTGTCTAAATAGTCAGACAATAGCGAATCCAGGGCACACACCAGCGCTATATTTCTTTTATGCATAGGCAAACAGGATAAACGTGGTCTAATTTGATAATTTACAAACCTGTATTCCAGAATCGCATCCTCCAAAGCACTCCTTAGTCTTTCATTGTATTGGGTACTCACGGATATAGCTTCACTCTCCACAACTTCATCAAGAGGTAGTAACTGTGGCATCTCGTTAGTCACCAAACTCACAGTTTGCGATGAAGAAGGGACAACAAAGCTATTTCGTACGTCAGAGCGTATCCTGTCAAGTACGGTATCATTCAGCAGGTGGCAGCGCTGTATAGCCCGTACCTGATCCGAGAGTCGTTGTGCTGACACGTTGACGGCTGGTTCAAGCTCCTGAAACAGAGACACCAAACGAACACGGTACGCAGTAAGATTAGTTCCCAACTCTGTAGCCCGATAATATGCCCGCATGACGTTTTCATTAATTGAATTAGTCCATTTCATGCGGCGCACATCACCACCGGCAGCGGGGGCCCTATTATTTATTATTATTATTATTATTGAAATCAAGAAATGTATATAGAAGCAGCTTGAGGAAAAAATAGCAGGCATATTTAAAAGAAAAATAATGCTAAATACCTTTTATAACTCTTTAGTATTACTACAGCATTCATATAAAACTGATGTAACTCAAGTTCATGATCATTTAAAAAATGTGATATCAGTAGTACGTTAAATTTATGTTAGGTCTAAGGTGAATATTATATTATTATTAATCTAATATTATAAAGCTGAAGAGTTGGTTTGTTTGTTTCGTGGAATGCGCTAATCGCAGGAACTGTTGGTTCGAATTGAAAAATTAGTGTTGGATAGCCTATTTATCGAGGAAGGCTATAGGCTATATAATATCACGCTACGACCAATAGGAGCGGAGCATCAATGAAAAATGTTGCAAAAATGGAGAAAATTTGCTTTCTCGGAGTTTATTGTATTAGCTTGAATCTGCAGGTTTCTGTTGTTTTGATAAAACCTAATTTTCATGAATGATACATATATCATAGTAGAAGATGTAACGTCAAAGTTTCCGCGCAAAATGCAGCCGGTAATGAAATACCTTTAATTAAATATTCTGTAATAGATTTTTGTTGATAAATTGCAATTATATGTTTTTTTAAGTGTCTTAATCTACGGAATAGAAAAATGATATGTAGTAAAACAAAAAAGAAAGTGTGTGTGTAGGTACTTATGTACGCACGTAAGAAGTTATACTTTTATCTAGTTAAATAAAGTTTATTTAAATATCATAATAAATAATAAATACCGTCAACTAACCTCAAATTCTACAAACGTACTTTTTTTGAAAAACTAAAATGTTGACTAGCTAACTTCAGGGTGTCGGGTTTTTGTGACGGTGTGCGCGCGCATCGTAAAAATTTACTCTCATAATTTGTCCCTAACGCGCCAAAAGAAGTATAACTTCAAAAAGACACGCTTTAATAGCGAAACGTATTAAGAAAAACAGTTCCACTATCCACCTCCTGGTTTCATCATCAGATAGTCGTTACCAAGCCCAATCTGCTGGACAAATCAAAACAAATGATATGAGCCCAAACTCGAGGGGTGAAGAATACACAACGACACTGTGAAGATCATTCACAGTTTTCACTTTCTTCATCAGCAGTGAAGTGATAAATAATTGCTACTGTGTCATGACTATATCTATACACACACACGCACACACGTAGCCACACTCAACGTAGTCAACTCAAGTAGCCTTAAGGCTTAACACCTTGTTTAATCGTAATTTATTATTAGTATCGTTTTTGTCTCTTTTCTTTAATCAAAACTACCTTATATAAATAACTTGTAACAGTGTTTAGAGTCAATTGAGACTGATCTGTATTAAAGGTGTTTACCTACTTCAGGCAGCAGCTCCTTACAATTCAGACTGTTAAAATTTCTTTATGTAAGTTGTTTATTTTATACTATTATTCTTTAAGTTTGTATTTGTGAGGAAAAATAAACGATTATTATTATTATTGTCATGTAAGATATTATTACCAGAGCTTGTATTTACGAAAAAAACGAAATTGTCAAATGCTACATGAGTTTTTTAACAACGTCTATTCCACTCAGTATAATTTTCATGCACTATATACCTAAGTCATTTCGGTTACAATTTCTTTCACTAAATTGTAGCCTACGCTATGACTATTCAGTATAGAAATAACTTTCCTAGAACTTGTTAAAGATTTGATAGAAAGTCCAAACGTCAGGTTTTTCGATGGTTTAACTTTTCTTTTTGTTACATTCTATGTAGTGTCGCTTCCTAAAAAAAAGGTATACCTCAAAATGTCGTTATAAAATCGGTTAAAATCAATATTTCTACAAAATTCCAACCGGCTCATAAACTTAAATGGTTTTATGAGTTTTAGTTTTTAGCAAATTTAAAGAATACTAAAGACATAATCTGAAAATGTCTGATTCGGAATTATGATATTGGCTGACACAAGACTGTTAAAATATGTACAAAATGTTCATATAAATTTTGTGACAGCTATAAATATGTCTCTCTTATCAACATCACTTATTTGAAAATTTACTAAATTTAGATTAAATTTATATAGATTAGATTTGTTTAAATTTGCACTTCAGTCAGTATTGCCAAAGCACAGTGTATTTGTATTGTGTATTTTATTATATAAGCATAGGTTACCTATATTACGAAGATTTACACTGGTCATATTACGTATAGCGTTGCGTTCAACGACCACTGCTCGGTGTAAATCTCGATATCTGTACCATTTCTCTACAAAATGGCGTATATAATTCATTACTCTGTGGGTTTTAAAGCGACATTCACATTTTATATTAACATTTCCGAGGTTGCGGTTGAACCAGATACATTTAAAATATAAGTACCATTGCGAGTCTCAGATACGTAGCTATCGTATGTATTACCGTCCCTATTCTGTTGCACCCCATTCTTATACAAGAGGGAATGCATTACTCTTTGTAGGTTGACATCTGAAAGCATAAACGTTCCCTTGTTTGCATTCTCTTTTATGTTCTGTGCAAAAAGTTTTCCGTCCATAATGTTGGGGTTTTGACCATTTACATGTTTCGTGTAAGTGGTGGTTCTAGTATCCTATTGTAACTTTTATATTGTGACGTCACGATTTCACAAATTCTATAAAATTTTACTGGGTTTTTGTGAGTTCGAACTTGCGGTTTGGGAGGAGTGTCCTCCACCTTCAACAATACCCAATAACAATTATTTATTTGCTTGAAAGACTCTGATGAGTTTCAGGTGTGCAGGTTTCCTTAAATATTTATGGTAACCATTAAAGCAATTACTAATTAACCGAAATCGAATGCAACAACTATGCTAATTAAAAATAAAGGAGTTTATTTATTAGTTCATACAAGATAATCTCAACTTAGCTTTAGGATAGTCATTTATTTAGTTTGTAGTCTATAAAACTACGCCGCGAACCATAGGTAGCTGGAAGTAACCACATAGGTCAATGTGAATGATACAAGGACCTAAATGTTTAATTCAAATTTAATGGTGGGGGAAATAGAAAACTGCAAATGTCAAAGAATTTGTAAAATTCAAATACAATAATTTCCGAAACGAAAAGAATTCTAATTATATTAATGTACCTACATACATACTTGCCTACCTTACTACTAACCAGAGATCCGATATAATCGCATACATAGTGGTGCATATGTACCGCCACTTCAGGTGTTAGCTAACATGGAATGGACTTTTATCTAAAAAATACCGCAATCACAGGTCCGGGAAAGATAAAACTGAGTTAGCTAATTTCAGAAAAATCTCTAATATAATTTAATTTTACATAGCTTATGTTCATTTGGCTACTTGGAGTTGTGAAGGTTGATAAAGGTGTAGTTTCTCATGGCATAATTTCGAAGCTTAATTTTTTTTTAACTTGCATATTGTGTTAAAAGAAAAGCAAAAAGAAAACCTCGAGAAAAGCAATAAATGACTTACAACAGCCACTTCCATACTTTCGTAACTTTAAATTAAATTTACATGTCAACTTGTGTCCAATTATCAGACATCTATTATGGAAATAAGATTGGATGCCATTTTATTTTATAATGCACTAGTACACCTTTTTATCCGATACCGTGTTTTGCAGTGTTAACATGTAAAAAATATGATGTTCTTTGGTATATATATGTACAAAGATGCAGTTATTAAAACACAAATATGTTTTTTTTGTATCCCATCTATCGCCTTATTTGGGTATGATTTTTTTTATTTCCCATTATTAATAAAGTATTCGTCATTATTTCAAACAGCAAGAAAATTGATAAATCAATACATTTCAAGTTTTATTTTATAGAAATGAATCTGCAAAATGAACTCTAGAAAGTTGTAGCCATTAATTCTCGGAAGAGGAAAGGTCGGGGCGATTAGTACGTCGATTTTCAATTGTAGTACGATATTGAAAACTGTTTTACTTTGTTCGATTTTCAGTGACCGCTTAAGATACTAATTGCTTTAATAAAGAGAATAATTATAACTACAGACAAGTAAAGAGAGTGAAAATATAAGAGAGAGGGCGGGACAGAGAGATATACAGGGGTAGACCCTGAATATCCGTCGGTTTCTCTCACGTCTTCTTCCATCATCATCCAGAACTGTTCCATAAAGAGGGCAATTTGTCCGATTCATTTAACGGCTTCCTGCAGATTTGACCAGGTCGTCAATCTGTTTAGTTGGGGATGTGAAACTCAAAAACTTAACCAAAGCTTTCGTTTATTGGATTAACATTGGTTATAATAAGTTAAAAGAAAATGCAGGTATTGTAGATACTGATTTTAAACGAATTCTAGTTCTCTATCATTATCGATTTAACTGTTCGAAATAAGCATAATACAAAATAAGCAAATCTGGTTTAACCTTTTCATAGACACAAAGTCGTCGCATAAGTCAAATAACTTTTCAAGGCACGTCTTCGGGAGTTTTGACCAAAGAGATACGAGTGTCTTGATAGGAAATTGATAAAGCTGTAATCACCTGATTACAACTTAAATGTGCTGTATATTCAAATAATTTACGTCGTAACGTCAGATTTGAGCAAGACCTTTGACGTCCTTTAGTGAGGTAATAACAACAAAGACTGACCCATCTTTACATGACCCATGAAAGTGTTCAAAGGCCTTACTAAAGAAAAAGTTTAATTATCTTTACCTATTCGTAGATGACTGGTTAATTTTAACAGTAGGTTGAAATGTCTGGTGAAAACCATGTTGTTTATAATAATATTAGAATTAAAGAAATAAATTAAAATAATGTTTTCGTAAAGAATAACAAAAGGCAAAACACTTGGTTTTGATTTGTTATTAATAACTTCTGAAGCCAATAACTTAAGTCAAAAGTGGAACTTCTAAAATTGCCCTTCTATTCCATGCATGTCCATTTTTAGGGCTCCGTTCCTCAAAAGGAATAAAGGAAACCTTATAGGATCACTTCGTTGTGTGTCTGTTCGTCTGTCAAAACCCTTTTCCTCAGAAATTCGTGGATGCATCAATTTGAAATTAATACCAAATACTAAAGTCCCTTAAAGCTGTGAAAAAATCAAACTTCTAAGTCAAGGCAATGAAAAAATATGACTTTTTATTCTTTAGATTTGACCATTTACTTTAGATTTCCATTGATCTAGAATCAAGAAGCACGGGCTCACAGCACAAGTAAAGGAAAAATTCCGAAAGTCGTTAATTTGTTGTTATATCTGTCTGTCAAGACCCTTTTCCTCAAGGAACCCGTGGATTCATTAAATTGAAATTAATATCACATACTTATGTCAGCGGTACCTTGAAGCTGTAAAACATCAAGCTTCTAAGTCAACGTAATCAAAAGATAAAGTCATTAAGCCTTAGATTTTAACAAATTTGAACATTTCGCATGTAAATCAAAACCTATTGGAAAGTCGTTAATTTTCTGTTATATCACTTGAAAAATAATAGTGCTTGTGATTACAAACTAATATTTTGCCGTTAGAAAGTTGACTTTGTCGTATATCGATGTATGGGAGAGTATTGATACATAGAACTGCAAAGTTAAGTTTGTCTTTCGGAAAAGACCGGCATTTATCTTGGAGAATTGATTCCCGAGATGGACGTACTTACTGTCTACATACAAGTTTGTTTTCTTACCGAACCCTCGGTGTGTGAGTCAGAATCGCAGTTTTTGATTATGTCATAATGTTTTTTCAAAATTAAATTAATTAACAACGAGTAAAACAACACAGATTTTTAATTGTGGGAGAGCCATGCTTCGGCACGTATGGGCGGGCTCGACCGGAGTGATACCACGGCCTCACAGAAAACCGGCAGTGAAGCAATATTTTTATTGTTTTTTGTCCAGTCGGGATAAACATTTAAATAGAAAAAATTAGGGGACGCGATTTTTTTTTTAAACGTCGGGGCTGGCGTGGTTGGAAGTCTACATTTCGATTTTCGGGGCAAGCCCGCCATTGGATTCGCCGCCGATTTTAAATCGTACCTTTAATGCAGTAGGTATTATTTCTGACAAATGGTAGGTGGTTGTAGACCTGCACATATTGTACTTTAGTGTACCTATTTAGATGCACTTTTTTCCTAAATCTTTTATATCCGCGACTCTTAAAGGATATTCATTTCTCAGAAATATTGACAATCAATTTGATTTTCTAAGAATTCAACTTATCCATTTCTCCTTCATATAACGAAAATGTTTTTTTTGAAGTTTTCAGTTTTCTAAGAATCATAACTTAGCCTTTGCTTTGCGAAATATTTGTTTGTGAAATAATACATTTAAAGAAAATATTTATCGGCAATTAATTTACTACAGTTAATTATTATTTTATTATTATATTATTAGAAGTTTCATAAGTCTTTGATAAATAACTATGCCTATAGCTGATTTTACATTTAAATATTATTTGAACTGCTTTTCTCCTTTAAATACCTCTTTGTTTTGAGATTCTATTTGGATTGACGAATTTAAAGTACATGTACATACAGACTATTGCACTAATAAATCGTCCTCTGTATGACATCGCAAAAGGAAAAAGGGACAACAGATTTCTACTACCGGGGAACAACCTTCCTCCTACGGAGATAGAAATCGGAGATGATTGTTTTTTTTTGCCCGGTCGTCGGTACGACCGCTACAGCTCCATGTCAGAGGAAAAAAGGTGATAGGTTGTTGGCAACATTCAAGTGGTATCACTACTTGCGGCTATTGTTTATAAGAACCGGCAACAGCTTACCACCAATCGGGCCGTGTGTTTATTTACTAACTTAGTTATAACACTTCATGCAATTACGGTTGTCGACGAGACAACAAAAAATAGACAGAAGAAAACAATCTTTTACAAAAACAGCAATTTTTCAGGAGTTGTACCTATCTAAATAAATCTACCCAAATGAATTCTATGAGAGTTAAAACAGGCTAACCACAAAATGCTTCTACTGTTTCGCAACGAAAGTTTCCTCTCAGATGTTTGCCACGGTTGGACGGTCGGTGCCGCAACAAAGCCAAAATTAGCCTGTGTAGCAAACCACGCCGCGTTCTTTGAACATTTTCTATAACAGCGGAACCACTGACCTATTTTTTGTTATAATCGTTGAATGTTTTAATCAATCTTCAATAAATGAAAGGAGTTTTAACGAAACGGGTAGAACGGAACCATCAGGCCTTTAACAAGATTGTTTTAATTCACGTAAATCGCAATTCATTTCGGAGAAATACTTTCAGGCTTACATTATAAATTAACTTTAAGAAAGTGTTTTCTTTTCTTTCGGGTAACGGGTATTAAGCTAAATTTGATTATTTTTGGTATTCATATTTCCAGAATGTGATGGCATCACGCAATTATAGCTCAAAATGTGATTGATACAAATACAATTTAATATTTTTTTCTTCCTTCTGTGTTTTCTGTTTTATGTGCGTTATATTATATGTATTAATATTGGTTAAGAAAGTAAAAGTTTTTACTACATAAATGTAACCTAAAAAATGTGTGTCATCTTTTGCAAAAGGTGGAAGGTATTTTCTGCCCGTATATTTTAAATTGATAACTTCTTGTGAGGTTCATTGATAGCTGTTCAAAGTTGGGGCAGTTGTTTGGTTGATTCTCAAGGGGTTCTTTATTATAAAAGTCCTTTACTGGACTCAGTGATGAACTTAAATAATTTAGTCGGGCATCGGTGAAATACACACGTGAGTAAAACCATATTTAACCAATATCAGTAGCGTATCTAAGTGTGAAAAAGTAGCTAACGTAATGCATGTTTGGCATTTCAGAACCAATTTTAAGTGCGAAATATTTGGCCTTGTTAAGTACTTTTACAGAAAATACCAATTCGCTTCCAGTTGAGAGATTAAAACTTAGAAGCCCGAGGGAACGACCATTGCTACCTGTCCATAACATTTCAATCTTGTTCATTATCCATCAAATTGGTCATTAGTTATTTCGGCGAATCTGCTCGTTAATCCAATGTTCATTTGAAAGGATTTGAAGTTCGCAGTCTTTGATTTGGTGTTTTATCATTACAAGTGCCTTTTGATTTTCTTTTGTTTATTTCTTAAGTGATTACTTATTTGTATTTAATTAATACTGTAGGCAGGGTTTTTTAACACATCTTGGAGGTCGACATACATACTATGGCTGGCCTGTTGGTCTAATCGTGAGTGATCCTGATTGCTGAGTCGTGGTTCGATTCCCACCCAGGATAAATAATTGTGTCATGAATATGATAATCTGTGTCTGGGTGTAATTTATCTATAATATGTTTGTATTTAGAAATATATAAGTATGTTTATCAGCAGTCATTTCAGGCTCTGCCAAGTTTGGGATCAGAGGGTGTGTGAGGTGTGTCAAGTTATTATAAGAATAATTATTATAAACCATTTGATAGTAAGCGATTTCCGGTGTTTATATATATAATATATCTGTGTTACTGTCTCTATCCCTATCGCCAGAGATCTTTGTCAACCATACTTACACTCAAAAATATTGCGGTCTTCTGTTAAAATTGTGGTTTAGAATAGCTGCTATCATGCAAGCAGCAGTGCTTATATAAAAATACATATATTTTGCAGACAATTGCAGATCTAATTCTTACCATAGTAAGAATTAGATCTGCAATTGTTTGTTTAACTTTTGAGTTTGATTGTTTAAGGTATCTGATCGTGTGGGTCGTGTAGGTTTTCAAAAAAGGTTTCTAAAATACAAGTATATCACGTCTAAAAGTGCAATCATCTAAATTTTATCTTTAAAAGAATTTTGCGCGTGCTTGTGAAATATAAGCACACATGGTGAACAGTTCCGGAGATTACCCTTCGCATAAACACACTCCGAGTTCTCACTCTTTCTTCCTAATATTATGTATTACATTTGTCTAGTCACAAGCCAAAGACTCTGGCACGTTATTTCACAAAAGAGGTTAATTAGAAATATACCTACATTAATTGTCAATCACTACGTTAATTGATTTGCTGCAACAATTCGGTAGCTTCAGGATATTTTGCCAGCAAAAGTTTTAAGGGATAAACTGACGACTGACTAACAAACCATTATAAATTTATAACACTTCTACAACTATAACTACCAAAGTAGGAATATATATATTTACAAACTTTATCCAGTTCGCTTAATGTGACTATCATTATGCACCACGTTTGCGTGTATACAACCTCCTACGTTATTATTTTATGATATCATATGGAATTGTTCGGACTTATACCGGCCGTGGTGTTTCGCCATCGTTCAAAAACCATTATCCGCATCACCTGGATAATTGGCAATCCACCGCTGGGCGGTTCTCTAGAAATTTTGGCCTTTTTTTTTTTTTTTTTTTTTTTTTTTTTTTTTTTTTTTTTTTTTTTGTGCGTGTGGAAACCCCCTCGGGCCGTCACCCCGCCGGGGTTTTCGGCGGGGCGGTGTGTCGGAATCGAACCGACTAAAACCACACGGTGTGCCATACTGCGCCTTAAGTAGGAGGGATCCGGGAACAGCTTTATTAAGACATCCGGAACCCTCCTAGCGCCTGCCCGCAAAAGCGCGGGCACCACCTTCGGGTAAAATTCTCTAAATTAGGCGACGTCCAGGCACACGCGGACGCCGCCTCCTCGCGGGGGGCCACTACAGCGGGTGGAGGGGAAAACCCGTCCCGTCCACCCGCGGCCACACTCAGGGCGGCATGAGGCGCTGGTATGCGCGCCTCCGCCGCCCGGTTCGCCGGCGGCGAATTAGATCCGAGTGGAGATCGTCCTCCCGGACCCTTTCCGCCGCCTCCTTCTGCGAGATGACGTCCTCACAGAAGGTCACGACCGCGGTAAAATTCCTGTCGCTACCGGCCATGGAGCGTATGACGGCCGGTAGCGAGAGATCCCCTCCGATGACTGCAGTGAGAGCCCGACGCTGCGTCGCCCAGGCGGAGCAAACCGCTAGCGTGTGCTGAGCCGAGTCCTCACTGCAGTCGCAGTGGTGACAGGCGGGACTCAGTTCCCTCCTAGCGACCGAGTGCAGGTACTTCCCGAAGCAGCCGTGCCCGGAAAGAACCTGCGTCAGTCGGAAGGAAAGGGTCCCGTGCTGCCGCCCTGCCCACTCGACGATGACCGGCTGGAGCGCCTCCACGGCGGCAAAGCCAGCGCGTGGAGCCTCCAGCCGGGACGACCAACGAGCCATGGTGGCTCGGCGAGCGGCCTCACGCCATTCGCGTACCTCTTCGGGCGGGGGCCGACTGCCGCTTCCCGCCCGGAACTCAGCCGTTCGCCGATATACTTCGGCGAGCACTTCCGCCTCCAAATCCCACGGGGGTGTCCCGGCCAACGCGCACGCCGCCTCCGTCGTCACGGTGCGGTATCCGCGTATGGCTCTAACCGCCATAACCCTCTGAGGGCGCCAGAGGCGCGCCCTATTCTGGGCGGTCAGAGCTCCCGCCCACACCGGTGCACCGTACAGTGCCATTGACCGGACAACCCCCGTGTACAGCCGTCTCGTAGCGACGCTGGGTCCACCCAAATTGGGTAAGAGTCGCCCAAGGGCGGACGCAGCGCCGACCAGCTTCGGAGCAAGCTGTCGGAAGTGCTCGTCGAAGAGCCACCTACCGTCGAGGATCAGGCCCAGATACCTTATGTGGGCCTGAACCGGTACGAGGACCGAATTTACCACGATAGAGGCGCCAGGGGGTGGACCACGACGGGGCCCATGGAATAAAAGGGCCTCCGTCTTATCCAGGGCCACCCGCAAGCCCAGCGCCTCTATGCGCCCGACCACCAGTGATACTCCCCTGGTGGCTAGGCGCGCCGCCTCCTGAAAGTTCACCCCCCGGGCTGTGACCAACGTGTCATCGGCGTAACAAATTACGCCCAGCCCGGGGGGGAAGTCGCCTCGAAGGGCCCAGTCGTATCCCATGTTCCACAGGAGTGGTCCAAGGACAGACCCCTGCGGAACACCGCACGACATGGGCCGACGACTCAAAACTCCCTCTCGGTCCTCGTACATGACGGTACGCTCCTCTAAATAGTCTGCCACTAGCCGCCTCAGGTACCCTGGCACTCCGTGATAGTGGAGTGCTTCCCTGATGCAGCTGAATGGCAGACTATTGAACGCGTTGGCGATATCCAACGATACCGCCAACAGTACACCGCCACAACTCACTACCTCTTCGGTCACGGCCCTCAGGCGCAACACAGCACCGACCGTCGAACGCCCCGCTCGAAAACCGAATTGGGCGTCCGACAAATCGGGGCCAACCTCGCCAAGGTGCCGGACGATGCGGGCAGAGAGGACCCTCTCAAACAATTTACCCGCCTCGTCCAGCAACACGATGGGCCTGTAGGCCGCGACCGAGTCGGTAGGCCGTCCCGGCTTCCTTAAAAGTACCAGCTTCCCGCTCTTCCAGCAGTCAGGGAAGCGTCCAGACGCCAAACTAGCGTCGAACACCTCCCTGAGGCAGTCGGACATGTGGTCGAGGGCCAGGGCCAACACTCGGGCAGGGATCCCGTCTGGCCCGGGGGCGGTGTTCTTGGAACGGATCCGTAGAACAGCCGCCCCTACCTCCGCCTCCGTGACGGGTGGAACACCATCCTCCTCGTTCTCCCCGTCGTCTCCGGCCAAGGGGGCCATCGACGGGGGTACGTGCTCCACCCGTTGCGGGAAAAGGCCCTCAACCACTTCCTGCAGGAAGCTGGGCTGGAGAGTCTCCGTAAGGGGGGGGCCCGACGCGCGGAGCTTTTGTTGCGCCGCGCGATATGGGCGACCCCAGGGGTCACGATCGAGACCCTCCAGCATCTCCTTTCTTTTTTCCTCTTTGGCGCGGCTAATGGCCAGCTTCAGAGTGTTCCGTGCCTCTCGGTACTCTTCATGAAGCTGGTCCTCTTCCCCCTCTCCGCGGCGACGCCGCCGGCTGTGAGTGTAGGACCTCCGGGCACGGGTACAGGCCGCACGGAGGTCCGTCAACTCCTGGGACCACCAGTAGACCTCCTTCCTTGGAGGCCGACGACCTCGGACGCGGGGCATGGCCGCATCGCAAATCTGCGTAATCGCATCGCGAAAGCGGCCTGCCCCCATGTCTACCTCCTCAGTCAGAGGCCGCGGAGACAGCCAAGAGTAAATAATGGCTGCCTCCTCCAGTAGGTCCCTATCCAACTTGGTAACAGCCCACCGCGGGAAGCGGGAAGAACGCCGCGCCGTGTGACCCCTTCTGGGGTCCTGGGTCCGGGAGAGCTCGAATCGGATATAGAGGTGATCCGAGAGCGTCTCAACCTCTTCCAGGACACGCCAGTTCCTTACTCGTGCGGCGAGAGCAGGGGTAGCGAACGAAAGGTCCACTATCGACCCCCCCTGCTGTCGCACGCACGTGTTGGTGGAGCCTCTGTTTAGAAGACAGAGGCCCACCGAAGCCGCCCACTCCTCTACGGCTTCGCCCCGTGCATCCGTCCTGGGGGAACCCCACGCAACGGACTTTGCGTTGAAGTCCCCCAGCACTAAGACGTGCCCAGACGCTAGTCGCCGCATCGAGGTCTCCATGTTATTGAGGAAAACCTCGAAGTCGCTCAGACTCCGATTGGGGGAGAAGTAGACACCATAAATGGTGATCCCCCCCCATGCAGCAGCAACATATCCATTACCCTTGTCTCTTAGCGACAAGGGCGGGGAATGAGCCGCCGTGGAGCCGACGACTGCCACGGAGCCGTCCCGGTCACCCACCCAGTTTGGACGGGGAGGAACATAATAGGGCTCCGAGACTACGGCTACTCCGATCGACCACTCTGCCATGGTTTGCAAGAAAAGATCTTGCGCACCGGCAGAGTGGTTTAGGTTCGTCTGGACAAGGAGGCTTGAGACTTGGTCCATTTATTGGACCGTCTCTACAGCCTCCTCCATGGGCGACGGCGTCGACGCACGGGTGACATCGGAGGTAGCCTGGGTCGATTGGCTAGCCCCCGATGTTTTCTGAGAAGTGCGGGGAGGCTTGCAGCCCCCCTGCCCCATCTGGTGATTGGCGGGCACATTTCCCGCTGCACACGCGGGGCAGTGAGGGGCGGCGGAACATTCCGCCGCCTTGTGCCCCGGTCGACCGCAGCGGAAACATAGTCCGCTGCAGTCAAAACAACTCGAACACTTGACGCGGGTGTGTCCCGACCCAAGGCATTTGAAACACCTCATCGGTCTCGCTACCAGGACTGTGACTCTGGCGTTCACGAAACCGATGAGGACCTTGCCGGCGTCGCCCAAAATTTTGGCCGACGCTACGGGACAGCTGACCCATACCGCGCCAAGGCCCCCTGGACCGGGGCGGATGGTGCCGACTCTGATGCTGTCCGCGCCACATCCCGTCTTCTCTTGAATGGCAACGCGGACATCCTCCACCATCACAGAGTCGTCCAGGCCTGAAATGCGCAGTTCCGCGCACTTGGTGGGCCTGGCGATCTTGACACCATCCGTTATTGGGAATATTCCCCGCAACTTCTCAGCGAAGGTGTCGGCCGCCTTCGCACCTTCGGCCCCGGGGAACTCCAGTATTCGAGCTCCCGTCTGGGCGAGGCGCATCCTCACGCCTGAAGCCCCGAACTCACTGGCGAGGCTATCCCGGGCCCTCTTAAAGATGGCCGCATAGGATAGCCCACCGTTAGCCGCCTCTGGGGACACGGTGACAACCACAGCCGCCGTTTTGGGCGTCTGTAGTTTCCGCTGCTTCTGTTTGCTGGCCACTGCCACCGACGGCGACTGCGGTGTAGAGGCCGCTTTCTTCGCGGCCTTTTTACCCCGCTTTCGGGACTTCCTCCCCCCCCCGACTACTTGCCACCCGTCGGTGGGGGCAGACGTGGAGGGGCCAGATGTTGAGGGGCCAGGCACAGTCTTGGCACCTGATGGAATTGCGGCGCTCTTCCTATTAGGTGCCGGAGTGGGGAGCGGAGGGAACTGCGCCGCCGCTGTAGCCGAGGCCTTAGCCGGATGCCCGGATTTGGTTGCGGCCTTACCCGGTCGCCCGGCTTTCGGCGCGGCCGCAACGGCTACCGGCGTTGACGTCGCCCCCGCGTACGAGACCGTAACGCGCCCACCCGAGACGGGTAGTGGCGTCGGGGCTGATGCGGCCTTGGACTTATCCGCTGCCAGTGGCGGCCGTAGAACAGGGGCCGCAGGCAGCCTAGCTTCGAGACCCGCAAGGCGCCCGTCCATCATGCGCCACACTGCGTCTATAATTTGACGCAAGTGGGCATCAGGAACGGGGGATTCGGAGGTGGAGGGAGCAGGTTGCTGCGCAGCCGTATTTGTCTGTTCGGGGCGATCCGAGAGCGCCCCCGCCCGAAGCTGAGTGAACTGAGCACTCAGCTCTGCAACCTGCTCCGACAGGCGATCATTTGCCTCTTGGAGTTGTGCCACGTCCGCAATGAGGCTTTCTACGACCCCAGACACAGCGGAGGAGGAATCCTTCAGGGCCCTAACAAACGAGCCCTTCAAGTTGGTGGACTTGGTGGCCACTTTGTTTATAATGGCCACCGCTGCGGTCGTCCTCTCCTTCAGTGACACCGGTGTTTGAGGGATAGAACACCCTTCCACCGGCGCACGGACTTTCAGTAGGAGATCCGCTATTTCCTCCTCTGCGATAATTTCGCCTTCTGCGCGAGCTCGCCCATACGCTTCCGACCTTGAGAAGGCGGAACCTGCCCGAGCAGGGATCGGTGTACGCGACCTCGACCTCCCTCTTTGGCTGCTAGGCACTTTTGGTGGCAGCATGTCTTGTGACGCATCGCCATCTTCATCTCTAGAGCGCCCGCGCTTGCGACTTTCATCGCGGGGCTCTACCTCCATTTCTTCGGCCAAGTTAGGTGTTGAACCGGTGACCTTGGAACGTAATCGTTCCGATTTCCTTCTGCTCCCAGGAGTCAGATTGACTTCTGGGAGCTCCTGCGAGAGAGGCGTCGCGAGTAAAACCTCCTCGTCGTTAGACGAGGTGTCGTCCGCCTTTCCCTTGGTTTTCTCCTTCCTCTTCACATTCTCCTTCTTTTTTTCATCGGTAATTGTTTTTCTTGATAATAAATGTTCTTCCATAATTAAACCCACGAGTGGGGGAGAAATAAAGGTCAACCCGGGCAGAGATCCCCCAATACCCGGGCAAGCAAAAATTTATGCCCAACCGAGGGGTTCGCAGGTGCCCCGGCTGGGAGTGCGCTTGCGACTGAACAACCCATCAGCCATGCATCCCCTGGTCACGCACCAGAACACGGGATTCGGGGTGATTTTTTAGAGAGGTTTTCTTCCTCGCAGTCCGGGCGGCTAAGCCAAGACCCTCGTCCCCGATTGGAGTCGCGAGACATGACCACCACTCCATTCGGGATTACGATATACCGACGGTGGCCAGGAAACTAAGTTTCCCATGCCTGCTCGGTGGCAGTGTGAGTGCACGCCGAGCCCGTCCTTCTTCTCTGCTGAGGATAGCGGAGAAGCTCCAACCCATGGAAAGGGTCCCTCCTTTGTGATTTTTTAAAGAGGTTTTCATCCTCATAGCCCCGAAGAGCGAAGAGCCAACAGAGGAATCCGCAGAAACGCCCGCTCTGTTGGACCAAGCCTCGACCGAGTGGCCGAAGAAAAATGACCTCCTCTCCTTACTAGAATATTAGCCGTTGGCGATGACGCCCTCCCCAAAACGGAGGAGGAAAAGGTAGCGTCATCGCCAACGTTACCAGGGTGCACCGCGTGGAGGTTTTCTAGACAGCACCCCTAGAAATTTTGGCCTCGCACAACCAATCTGGCGAACAAATTGTAGTCTAGGGTATTTCCGGACCTATCCGTCCGACCTTCGAACCTTCAAGGAAAGTGCGTACTCCCATCTCAAAGGCCGGCAACGCCCTTGTGACTCTTGAGTTGAGGGTGTCCATGGGCAACGGTAGTCCACAACCCAAGTATTAGGCGATATCGAAGTTCTGTATTTAGACCAGGTTGTCGGACTTTTAAGGGCTCCAACCACCCGTAACGAATGCCACAGATGTTCGTATGGCAACCGGGATTGACGATTTAACGTGCTGTCTGAGATACGGAGGGGTCTCAATGTGCTAAGGATGGTCGCACATCTTAAGACTGACCTGGCTAGTATTACTTTACCTTGTAATGTGCTAACATACTCGGTTACCACTTAGCCACCAGCCTCTCATTTTATAAGCGTGATGTAGAGGGGTTTAATTTTTTTCTATTAAATAAATGTCGTACATGTACAACTTGTAGCTCATGATTGTGTATTATTTAGTAGTGTAGTATTATTTAAAATTAATAAACAGTTGAAGTTTATTTGCAATTAAATTATAGAGAGACAAGAATCGTTGTCCATTTCATAAGTCTGTCTTTAAAATAACAATCGTAACCCTCAAATAGAGCCTTGCAGTTGTTATTAGAGTTCCAAAGGCTGCAAGATAAACTGATTCGGAACTTTGTTCTCTGTTAAGTTAGTTTAGCCCCGTTGTTTTTAACATATGGCGTAACATAAGAGAATAAGCGATAATTCAAAACCTACGTGAAAATTACAAATTTAATGTCAAATTTGGTAATTTAATGGCTTATTCTTCGAATCATGAAGGGGTTGGATAAAGGTTTTTCGTTCTTTTGGACGCAATATCGTACACCGTCTGGTTTTGATTGGTGCACAATGCACTTGCACACAGACCTTCAGGAAATTTAGGGGTTTACATTTGCTGTAAAAAATGCTCGTATTGTAGCAAAAAAACTCCAGATTTCAGACATTTGAATAAATACATATCTGGATTTGAGATTTATGATCTTTATATTCTTCCAACCTTATGTATCATTTGGATCCTTATTTACTGTAGCCTACCTAAAGTGTAAATACTACTGAGTTTTTCGGATTTTACTTAATGATTTCAAACATTGTCTTGATTCCGTCTATGATACAATAAAACATGTTTCTTTTCCAGAATAAGAAAAAAAATGTAAGCTCCTGTAAAAGTATTTGAGGGTTTTTAAGGAGTGCTAATAAACATGCATTGTGCTATTCTACCGATTTAGTTGCTATGTATATTTTAATGGTTTATGTTATTAACGCTTCAGTAATTTGGAAGCGACAATAAATACTCTCCAGTAACGGTAAGTAGTTAATAAACAGTGCAAGATCTTACGGCAACTTTTATAAAAGTAGATAGTGTTCATTTGTATTTCAATGTGATTGTGGTATCATTATTTATCCCAAAGCCCCAGTTCGAAGCTTTAAGTAATTTTTCGCTCAAGCATTCGATAAACAATGGGTCCAAATGGGTCAAGTAGGTTCAAGAATGAGATATTATCGTACTACTCTGTCATCTCATAATGAACTCTCTAATACTCACAACTCCTTACACTTCTTCCGTAGTCCATAAAGCCTATAAAACTCTTACTATTGAGTGATCCGAACCGAATATATTATATATATTTCATTGTTACGTTCTTAAGAAAAGTTGGGGATAGAAAAGCAGTTAGCGAATCACAAATTTTACAACAAAAATCGCAGTTTGCTTGTAACTTTAAGCATATCAGTTTAGGGTTTCACTGTTTAGCCGGAGGTTTGGCAGTCAATTCGAAATACGCGATGTTGTAAAAAAATGTAAAGGTTTTGAAATGTTTGCCTGTTTCTTAACCCCTGGCGCTATGTGTGTCGGTCACAGCTCCTTAATTGATGGACCGATTTTTATTTAGTTTTTTGTTTGAAAGAAGACCTTATCGAGATGACCAACAAAAACCAATGTTAAACCAACAGACAAAAGGGGAATAATTATTTTTTACATCTAAACTTGGGTTAGTAATGTAATACATATTATGGATATTGATAATACACATGTACGTATGTACAACACAACATATGTATGTATATTTAGTATGACGAAAAAAAATATTATATCATGTTTTTATTTACGATGTAAAATTTTGAACCAATTAAGCCTTGTGATTTTCGCGTTAGTCGTTTCATAAGAACAATAAGGCCTGTAGACTGCTTTACTAATGCACTAGTGTTTCTTCACTTCAGACACTAAACTCGGGTTTATTCTAAGTAAAAGAAAATACAATCTCTGCAAGTCAAATACGTTATAAAACTTTACAGCTTAATCAAAGGGCTTTATTTTTGGCAGCAATCGAAAGGAACATGTAAAACAGAACCCATTTTTATCTTGTTTTGGTTCATTTGGCGACGGAACCGTAAAAAAGCGATGTGTTTGAAAAAAAACCAAAAGCTTTAAAGGATCGGAAAGTGATTTTTGTTGACATGAAGCTATCTCCAAATATTATCTCGTAATACCAGTTCATGGAACGGTATATAAAATACTAGCAGCGGCACGGTTTCACCCGTGCAAGTCCCGATCCCATGGGAATATCGAGATAAAAAGTAGCCTTTGCGTTAATCCAGGTCTCCAGCTATCTACATACCAAGTTTCATCACAATCGGTTCAGTAGTTTTTACGTGAAAGAGTAACAAACATCCATCCATCCATCCATCCATCCAAACTTTCACATTTATAATATTAGTGGGATAATGATAAGCTCAGATATCTTTACCAAACGTTTTTGTTTTTAATTTTCATGAATTGTGTTTTTGAACATAACTTATTTCTTTGTAGCAAAGAAGTTGTAGAAAAATAGTTTGTGGTTGCGTGTAAAATCCAGATTTATTATATAGTTATATTACTGGATTGAGGTTCTGTCTGTCTAGTTAGATAGTTATAAAATGGTTTCCTACAGATATTATTCGGCATTTATTGTATGAATAAGGACATCATTAAATTAAAACTTTTAAAATACTAACCTTTCGAAAGAATATGTTTATTTATATGTAAGAGAATGACGCATTCATGGAATACACTATTGAGGTAGACAGTAGTTTTTTTTTCATATTATTTGTAGAACATTTTGAAAATTTTAAATTTTACACGCATAACATGCTTGTTCAATATAATTATTATAATATTATGATTGAGAACATTAAATGCAGCTTTGTAAAAGAAAATGAATTGTACACAACAGTCTATTACAGTATTAGTAAACATACCGCTCAGTATCGAGTCTAAAGTAAACACAAGAGACAAATATTCCATGTTTGTCTCTTGCCGCCATGTTCCAGAGCGATATCTCCTTCAAGGCAAAGAGGTCCTGTCTGGCAGCACCAAGTTCGAATCAAGTTCTAGTGTTCTATGCTTTGAGTTTATATAATTTGAAATCAGGACAAATGCCTCGTGTCGCAGACAGCAGTGAGGGCGGTCTGTCTATGAAGCCGCGAGATATCGTTGAAGCAAATATAGTGATAATATTTATACAGTGTTATAATGATCAGTTATCAATACAATTAGCTTTGCTTTACAGTCTTTTCAATTGTGTTCCTCAAAATATAACGACACCCCTTTTTCTTAACCTCTTGCGTAAAGCGGGAAGGCTTTGCAATATATATAGTTTACAATGTAAAGTTCAAGTACATTTGTAAGCACACATGAAGGCCAAGTACTCCCTTTTCAGGCGAAACAATATAAAGAAATTGCTCGAAGCGTAGAAATCGCTTGCCAATGGATCTTATCTTGTGACATTAGAAATTAAGAATTAACGACGCTTTCATGGTATGTGTTTAAAAACCCCACAGTGCAATGGACGGATGACGTCTCCCTATACGTGGAAGCAGCAACAATCAAAGAATAACAATCCACACACACACGACCGCGGGTTCGTCGGTAATACATTCGGTGGGTTCCGTCCAACTTCACAAATTAACGCAAGTCCATTGTGTCACCACTACTTCTGTCATTCACTTCTATTCAACGACGTGAAGTGATTTTGAGTGTAATTTGAAAAAAATTTCACATATTTTCTGTTTACAAGTGCTTTTATGTGCGTGGATATATAGAGAATTACACACACACGTCTAAGGAAATCTTTATTGAATTGCACAAAAATAAAAGGAAATACGAAAATGATATCATAATTTACTTCCAAAGTGCTGTTTCTTTGATTTTATTAGTGCTTGTGAGTGATAAATGAGGATATCTCAATGATGAGATGTTTGCGAGATTGAACATGAATACGATGTTAAATGTTAATCCGCTAATAGTACGGTATCAAATTTCTTTAGAATAAATGACTGTTTTCATTATGAATAGTTTTAGTATTTTTTTCATCTGGTTCTATTAAAACACCATATTATAGTAAATTATAATCATAGGTAAGAATTTAGCTTCAAAACGCTATAAAAATTAATTTTCATACAAATGTCTTGCTTAAACTGTGACTGGATTTTCGTTAGTCGCGGTTTCATCGCATTTTTTAAAGTTTCTTAACTTCGGTATTCTGGTTTTCTGATGCAAGAGCGATTATGAATTTTGGCCCCCTCAAAAGAAAAATATTTTTTTTTAGAAACATCACTTGAGTACAACTGTACATCTGTAAGTATATAGGTATGTATTAATAGTATTAGATAACCTCCGTTTTAAGAATAAAACCTCTAATTTCCACTTATAAAAAAACACTTACAAATATGAGAAGATTACAAAAGTAACTAGGTATATTTTGTTCTCTACCCTATTTCAAAGTGCTGTGAGTTAGCCATTAAACATGAATAGCATAGTTTCATTGCTTGTACAAATACAACGGTAAATCGCTATTTACTAAGAATTTCAATTTTGTGCTAGTCTATCCTAGGTAATAATCTTGAAAACCCTCAGCAATGTATATTATAAATTAGCAACATAACTACGAGTATTCCTAAAGTGCCTGTTTTGAATAAACTAATAACTCTTGGTCTTCAAAGTCATCCTTATTATTACTTAATTAGGAGTACCTAACATTATTATAAATTTTGGAGCATAACCGTTATAACAAAGTATAATCCAACTGTCTTTCCAAAATAATAGGGTTGATAACACTTTGATGTAACAAGGAAAGATTAGTGCCCTCGATAAAGTCTGTAATGGTGCTTGAATACCGTCAGATAGCGCCTCTGAGTTTCGGGAGGTGACAGTTATACGGCGGTTTGTATGGTATTATGTGCGTTGACAGGGAATATAATCTCACAATAGTTATTTTTGATATTTGGCAACTTGTCTTATCTTCGTAAGTTTTCTTAAGGGAACTTTTGTTATAATAAAGTTGTAATAATGGATTCTCTATTATGCACATAAATAACATTGAAATATTACATCAAGGACTTAATCCACTTATACTTATTTTTGAATACGTGTTCAATATCTGCATAAATGTGGGAAATTGGTGTTGATACTCAAATCAGCGAGTCACATCTGTTTACGACTATTTGTCCTCTACAATAAAATTGTGGAAGACTAAAGCGAGTTTTCTTAAAAAATCTTAATATTCTGAGGGCTTAAGTGACTTAAGGCACATATAAGATAAATAATAATTACTTCGTGACTTAAGGTTTCTTCCTGAAGCTAATGAATTCAGTAATTCATTCGATAATATCTATACATATAAAATGCTTTATCCTGAATGATGGATTGGAATGGATTTTCTCAATTTGACGCTCATGTAGGTATTTTTTGTGTATCAGGTCTCCGTCAAATATGAACCGATTTTGTTACCATGCTAATTTAGTGAAGATGTGATGAAGATATCGGGATCCGGAGGAAGAAACACCTTCACGGACATTAGCCTCAACGACTGGCCATAGACAGGGAATCCAAGCAGAACGCCCTCCACAGTGAGATATACTTACCAGGCGTTGCAAGTATCTCAGAAACCTTAAATTGCAATCTTCCACTGGCATGTAATAATAGGTCGACCAGTGTTTTCCCTCTAAACGGGGCCGCGGGGCATCCTTCGGAGTATTCGGCAGCAATGTAAAATATGTATATGGCTATTCGTTGAGGTTTATTCTCGGCTGTGGTCATCGTCGTCGTCTACAAACTGAAGCTGACTGGTGGGTTTTCCCACGGGTCATCACTTCACCGGGGCCATACAACAAGGTGGTATGTCGGCTTAAAACCATACAGTGTTCTGTCACCGGGTCTTATGGCCGGGTCTCAGGTGTACCCTAAATTAGATTACTTACACTCCACGATGTCTGAAGTCGTGGGTAAAAGCTAGTTGACTAATATAACAGTATATTTTAGTTTATTTACGTTAAAAAAGATAAAAAAAACATGATAAAATTTTTGTTATTAACTGTTTTAGTCATGCAACATTTTATCTAGCTCTTGTTTATTCGATACACACTCAGTCAAGTGTCAATCGTACTTTATAGTAATGAAAACATATTTTTTGTCAGGTACCATGATATAATATTAAATGCTTCGTACTAAAATCAAAGTGCATGTTAAGATTTTTGTAGTAAATATATTAAGTGTAATAACAACTATAGATAAACAACTATAGTTTTATCAAATAGAAAACTGACACATCCCTAGAGACTTACCTTTAAGCTTCCTACTTCAGGAAAAACACAAAAATCGAGTTTACCGGTAGATAGTTACGGACAAAGAATTCTTTGGGAAAAAGGAATTCTTGTGTCTTTGACAAAATTTCTAATACACGGAAAACAAGCATCTAAGGTTTTATATACAATGTTTTTGATATTTTAAGCGATAGGCAATCTATTCTAACGAAGGTGCAACAAATAAACAAAATCGCATTTGCGTTTATAATATTAGTATGTACCTATATAGCATAATATTTCTTGTACAAACTTCTTTTAGATTTCTCATTTATTGTAATGTCTCGTCCGCGTAATATCGTTATCTATATTACATTATTAAACGATTTGCTTCTCTATTTTTTCTCTAGTCAATATGTCTCTCTCCCTCCCTCTCGTAAGGGGTAATGAAGACTTCTATAAGTGAATGAAACAATTGATTACCCAGTGCATAATAAGAAATTTTACCTGTTTATAATATTTTTTAAATTAAATCACCAATTACACAAATATGATCTGATCAATTTCAGAGATTATCTTCCTAGCAGCCCTGAAGAACTTCTATTGCCATTGCCAGAAAAGATTGTGAGGCGAAATAAATGGACATCTCTTCGACAGACACAGAGCAGACCGCCAGCCGTAAGTTTAAAAGCTTCCTTTAAGTAAAATTGAAAAGGTGTTGCTACTTCGAATTCTCAGATTACAGCAAAATTGTTTTTTCAGAATAAAACAGAAGAAAAAATCCCCAGTGCTTACATTTAAAGTGGTAGCTAAAATCTGTATATATTTAAATTTGTGGTTCCTATTGTCACTGTTATGTAAAGATATTTTCAAACTGGTGAGAAACATTTTTGGGAGCGTTATATTTTTATATGCTATGTAGACAAAATTCCTAACGCGCAAGAATTTATGGAAATTAGGCCAACCCTGTAGATACAAAAGGTACACAAAGATAACAAGGTGTATTAGCTTGATCTAAGTAGCTTATATACATAGCTACTTTCTTTGTACCTAACAAAAACACGCCCGACTTAAAAATCAAAAAGTTCATATTATTCAAGCCTTTGTGCTAATTTTCTAGAATATTCTCCGTCCAGCATACTGTACTGAACTTAAACAGAGGTTCGAGTATTTCCTTTTCATCAGGTTACTGACTTTATATCGTTATTAACTTTAACTCGTGTAGATATAGGACTGTCCAGGCCTGTACTCAGTTTAGGAGTGAACTTAGGAATTTAGGATATACATTTATAGATTATCGTTCTATAAAAATATTTTCGTACCGTATAATTTTGTTTTTACGGAAATAATGAGAAAAACAGTTAAAACTGATCTCAGGAAATTAAGTCAAGACTCGCGCACCGAGGGTTCCGCAAGCAAACAAACTTGTATTTCGAAATATTCGAAATATATTTCGAAAATAGAATCAATTCTCGAAGACTTTTGCCAGTCTTTTTCGAAAGACAAACTTAACTTTGCAGTTGCGATGTATGACAAAGTCAACAATCCAACCGCAAAATTTAAGTTTGTAATCACATTTTTTTTTTATGTCATATAACAACAAATTAACAGTTTTCGGATTTTTTCCTTAACTTGTGCTGTCTTGCTTGCTTCTTACCAAAATTCATGATTCTAGGTCAATGGGTACCCTGTAGGTTTTGATTTATCTGCAAAATGTTCAAATTTGTAAAAATCTAAGGCTTAATAGCCGTAACTTTTGATTCTGTTGACTTAGAAGCTTGATTTTTTTACAGTTTCAAGGGACTACAGTCCCTTACTTATGTTACTTATGTATTCGGTATTAATTTCAACTTGATGCGTTCACGGGTTCCTGAGAAAAAGGTCTTGACAGACAGACAGACGGTCAACAAAGTGATCCTATAAGGGTTCGTTTTTTCCTTTTGAGGAACGGAACCGTAAAAAATTGCTTTTATTAAACTTTGGTTGTTTTTTAAGTATCAAACCAAACACTAAAAGAAAATGTTTTGATAATATTGACTTTCGATATCACAAATCGTTATTCTATACAAGTTTGTACAGAAATTACTGTTCTGACGTTCCATCATCACATCTATACACGACAAACATACTTGTGTCGTTTACAACTTTACAGATTTACTAACATACACAAATTACTCACACTCGGAACTACTATCCGTGAATCAAACTAATAATTTATCGTTCTATGCGAGATTCAAAACCACAACACAGAATGCGATGGCAGTTGGTGAGGTGACAACTTAAACCAATGCGCCATTCGTACTTGCAATGCCAACACTAAATAGAGATTTAGAGACTTACAGTGCTGTGGTAGTTTCCGTAATTAGTCCGGGATTTTTGTTCTTTTTTTTTTACTGATATTCCTGTTATTCCTCCGCCTAAATCTAATCCAGCCTCGACTCCGGCAAATGAATAAATGCTTGTGTTAAGCGTGGATTCACTTCGGTAGTGTACTGGATTGGGGTTGTACCATGCCATTACACTACCAAAGAAGAAAAACAATAAAGTTGTATCAATTATTTCTTAATGAAGGCTTCATAGAGACACTCTTGATAGTGCTTGAGATAATAGTTACAAAATAATCACAAAACTAGCCGTTCCCGCGCGGCTTTGCTCGCGTGTACATATTTATATATTTTGAGCGGAACCCTTATTATTTTTCCAAAATGAAAGCCTTATAACACCGGCTATCTGCCAGTGAAAATCCCGCGGAAATCGGTCCACCCGTTCCGGAGATTAGCTGGAGCAAACAGACAGGCAAAAATTTTTAGGCAGAGATATCGTGCAAATAACTTTATGAGCTTAAAAAACAACTATTATTTTAACATTAAAAAGACATTTAAATTTAATTTATTTTTATTGATAAAGTAAATACTGGCGACCGGCGACCGAAGTAAATACTGAATGAACAAATAAAAATAAATACAAATCTAAATAAATACTATTAAATGTGTAAATATTACTCTTTAAATAGAAGAAAAGCTATGAAATTGCAGGTTTGAAATTATTATAAGCTAACATGAAAAGTGGTTCGAAACTTGTTGTTTTATTTTCAAAAGTTATAAAACTGAGAACACAAAGTGACAAATCATGAGTGCAGACAATTACTCCTAGAACTGTTAAGAAACGCAAGAAGTGTCCAACGCTATCTCAAAGTTAAAAAGTTGAAAAAAATAAAGCTACTCGTAATTCTACCGCTGCAAAATGAGAGTCTTGCGAAAACAATGCGCTCGGCTCGCGTCTTTCAAAGATTCTCACCCTCTTTGAAATTTCGCATCAAAGCCTGCACTGGAAACCGGGTTTTTGAAATATTGTTCACAGCTACTAATGGAACATGAATTTTTAACCTACTTCGATAAAAGCGGCCCTCGCTGACGTCACGAGAAGGGGATACATGCTTGAACACGCCCATTCGTAACAAGTCTTGACAACTTCTAAAAGTATTTTAAAAAGTAAAATGTTCTAGATATTGATTGATGCAATTATTGTTTACTTAAAAGTATTAATACTAAAAGTAAATTTTTATTTATAGCGTATGCATTCCTGTAAATGAAGAGTTTTAAAAATTTGAGCTAACCAAAAGCAAGCAGTGTAACGTATGCAAGGCTTTACCTTTTTACACCACTGCCCAAAAAGTTAGTGTAATGTTTTCAGGGTCCATATATGTATTTGAGTGAGTTTCTTTATTCCACCATAACTTCTAAAAGCCACAATAGATTTGGATGTATGAGATATCGTAGAATCTTTTCATCATCCCGAGTGACATTGGCTATACATTAAAAAAAAAAATTATATGGCGGCTGCAAGGCGCGTAATTCGTTTTTTGGCTGAAAGGTTGTGTTGTTTTTTAGATGCTTAAATTTTTAACTTGTTTTATCTTTAAACGAACGTGTGATCATCAGCTTAAATAATCGCCTTTAATTCGTCACTGTTGACCAAAGTTTTCGGACGACTACGAAGTTCATTTTCAGGTCGAAATTTCCAGAACGGAAGCGGGCAAACCATTAAAAGGCGGTGCGTTGGTTTGTAGTGTTAGCTCCGTAAACGTCGTTGATGTTACGTGCCGCTTGTGACGCGTTGCTGCCACGACAGTACTCATATTCCATAATTACTCGAATTTTTAACGTATCCATGATGACGAAATAGATTCAAATGCGATGAAAACATAACAGGAATCAATAAACAAACGACTACTTTTGAAAAAGAAATCCATGTTTTTATAATAAAATTAATTTGAAATTAGAATTCTTAGCCAAAAAAATATTTTGATTTGAAATAGCCAGTACTGCAGTACAGCAATTTCATATCTAAAGACCTATTATTATCATTAAAATAATATAACCTTTAACATACACATTAACACCAGGATTATTATTAAGGGTTAATCAGGTTTTCCTATGTTTGTGGAATACATTTTTTTGTTTTTTTTTTTAAGAATACTAGTAACATGGGTCACACATTACTAGTATTCTTGTTAACCCCTCCAGCTAAGTTAAATGATTGTGTTAGGAGTGGGTTCACGTCGGTGGTCGATGCCTCTCATTCTACACGCAGACTTACTCATGCAATGTTATGTTCCCCTTGCGTAAGTATATCTAGCAGCCTTACTTACCGTCTGGCACTGGCAACTTAAGGTGTAAATAGTGAAAGTAATCTCCGTGATACACTCCGTGTGTGTGATGTAAATGCTCATAAGCACCGGACGTCATGAAGTCAAGTGGACCGTAGGTTTGTTTGGCAACTTTATAGTACATAAAAGTAAAGTATATACACCTTTGTGTAAAACGCTCGTGACCTTACTTACATGTACAAACTTATGGAGATTGTTGAAATACATATTTCCTGCAATAAGTTTAGCTTAGGTACGTATTCTCCGAACTCTAACACTGTTCGACTACTACATATTTGCCCGTTACGGAATAACTTGTTGGCGAATTCCGTTTGAGATCGCATATTCTGTGAATAGAAGTAAATATTTAACCACATGCAAAGTTTCCGACACTAGAATCCACTAGCGTAACTTTCCGGAGGTTAACACCGGTAGTGAGGCCTATTGTGAGCAACTTTGTTACTTCATATGTATGTAAATTTTAAACGTTAAGTCCTTGTATCTGTATCATAAAACTTGACTCTCCTATTTCTGATTTAATTGTGGTGGTAAAAATCATCAGGTTGTCAATGATTGTCTTCAATCATTGACAACCTGATCTTTTACTCTTGTAAAATACTATTATGACTAAAGGATTAGTTGATATTCAAATATCGGAAATAAATGCCTTATTCAAACCAACATCAAATTCCAAGTTTGTTTTCGTTTACGAATGTACACAATCAAATTTGTATTTTATTGACGGCAAAGTTTAAGTAAAGTTTGCCCTCCGTGTACTTACCAAGGCATTTCGAAGAATAATTTACTTAGGTACTAATGTCGTATATTATTTATCATCAAAAATCGGGACAGATTTAAAACTTTCTTTGGTTTAGTCATAAATTTGAAACTCCGCTATTGTACCTAAATAATAAATTATAGTTTTAAAAACAAAAAAGAAAACATGCTTTAGAAGCAAACTGAACTAAAAAGTAGAAAATAATTTTTGATTGTAAAAAAGCGTTGAGTGCTTTTTTAGTATTAAAGAGTAACTTAACTCGGTTCTAAAAATAGTTCCACATACATCGATATATGTCACAGTTAATTTTCCAAACGAAAAATATAAGTTTTTAGTCGCGAAAAATATTTTTTATATGATATACCAATACTTTCGGCTTTGTCCTTTACCTGAGCTGTGAAACATTGCTTCTACCCAAATTTCATGATTCTAGGTCAATGGGAAGTACCTTAGAAGATTTGATTTATCTGCGAAGATAAAAAAAAATTGATTGCATTTAAAAGCTTAATTTTTTTACATTTTCAAGAGACATTTTAATTTCATTAGATTTTAATTAGATCTTGATACCTCCACGCGCTCTGAGAAAAAACCGGACGTACAACGAATGAATTCTATAACGGTTCCTTATTTTCTTTTTTGAGGAACGCAACCTTAAAAAGAGATTAAATATATTGTAATTTAATTTAAAATAATTCATTTCTATTTAATTTAAAATAACGATAAGAATATAAATTTTCATTGAAGCAAATTCTTGGTTTGTATATATTACTTATTCAGTAGATATGACTTATTCATAGTTTATGTGATTCTGGGATCGTGGCGAGCCATGGTCTGCATTCAGGTATTGTGGTAGCATTGTACGGTTAGAGTTGGGGAATATATATCAGCTTAAGTCCGTATGAATTGTGAATTTTAGAAGGTACCTAAAATTTCAGACCTTCTTTACCTTCACACTTTATATTTAACCGTTGGGACTTTTAGTGCATATCCATACATTTACTTTTATGAATGAGTTACTAATAATATATTGAGAATATGTTTTATGAATGAGTTACTAATAATAAAATGAGTTTCTTTGTTTGTTACGCTTTCCCACCTTAACTACTTAACAGATCTCCATGAAATAGCATTACGTACATGACATTTATGTTCTCAAGGGTAAAAAAGGACATGTAGTATCTTTCATCAAGAAAAGTTCTGTGCTCAAGGGAGCCCAGCGAAGTTGCGGACAAAAGCAATGAAAAATAAAAGCGAGTTTTTTTATGGTATAGGGGGCAAACGAGCAGAGTTCACCTGATGGTAAATGACTTCCGCCGCCCATGACCACTTGCAACTCAAGAGTCACAAGTGCGTTGCCGGCCTTTAAGGTGGTAAGTAGCGTAAGAGGGGGAGAGGGGGGAGGGGTTAGGGCCTCCGGTAACATCACTCACTCGGCGAAAAGCAATACGGGCATTGCTTCACGGTTTTCTGTGAGGCCGTGGTATCACTCCAGTCGAGCCAGCCCATACGTGCCGAAGCATGGCGCTCCCACGATTTTTTTTATTGTTCTACGGCATATAGAGATCGCATATAGCTACGGTAAAATATTAACATTTACCGATACCTAAGAAGTTTTTATTGTACAGCTTTCAATACTCCTAAAGAAAAACGTCAGAACACGCACCAGCATATGATTTAGTCACGGTAAAGTGTCTTACTGGGTGAAATGTTGCCCAAGTTGACGACGCGCTAAGAATACTAAAGACCCATGTAAATGTTGTTCTTGATATTTATATCGGCAACTTTGAGAGTTGGGTACGGCAGTTCCCAAGCGATCGTGGCGAGAATTAGTAGCGTAAATCATGTTCAGAATTTTTTGTTCCTATAAATTATTGGGGTAGTTGATTAGGTAACAAGCAATGTGGCAATGGTAGTAGATTTATTTATCTCTTCGGTATTTATTGTGACGTGAATAAAAATAAAATAGCCAAAATCAATAGTTGCTTGGTTACTGTTGAAGTTATTGGTTAAACTATTTGAGATTTAAGATCTTGGTATAAAGTCTACTATAGGTAATAGAGGCGACATTAGGTCGGCATGATTTTTTTTTGAATAAATTAATGACTAATAAAAGAAAGTTTTATAATTAACCAATCGAATTTCATTTAAGTTTAACCGCTAAAATTAAAATGTATTTTGAGCCTTCTTCTAGATATAGAATTCCAAAAAAAGTTTTGGAGAGATTTAAAAAAAAATATACGACATTAGTTTTTAAGTTTTTAGTGCCAAATTAATTTGTAGCAGTTAAATATATACAGGTCAAAGAGTGTTTATTCAGTTAGAAAAATATTCAAAAAAATAAAATTAGACAATAAGAAAAACAACTCGTTGTTATTAAGAAATGGAACCTTTCAAGCTGCCGTGTAATAAACTTGCAATCGGCACTTTTGTCGTCACATGTCACAGCTTGTGTTCAGACTAAGTTCTCGTACACGAGGAAGTTGTACTATGAGAGAGCTTTTCATTAAATTGTAATTAAATCTGCAAAACAATTATGAGTTTATTCGTAACAACTGAAAACAATTTCTTTACTCAAGAAGTTTCTGTAATACCCTTTGTTCGTATCGTCAAGAAGAAAACTGAAGTCAATACCAACACATATTTTCCCATTTCCTTTACCATACTGTATTTTCTGTACCTTAGATACCTATTTACTGTACCTATAATTCTGAATGTGAGTGCAATGAAGGCACTGAAATTCACAATTACCTAATGTCTCGTAAAACTTGAATTTCATATCGTACATTCTCTATAGCAGATACGTGCTTTGTGTGAATAAGAAGCGCATAAAATATTGCTAAAGATTTTCTGATTTTCCAAGTTGAAAGATCTTAAATAACATTATCGATATAAGAGAATGCATTATTAAACTCTCAGAGGCATTCTGGCAGGCAATAAGCCATGAATGGATTTTTACTGTATTCTTTAAACGCATGTTAAATGTACTGATGGAGTTGCATGTGGTGTGATGGACTATGGACTATAAGGAGGTTCTTGTTTTGAAATTAAATCATAAGCAAACAATCTTCTTCTGTTATGCCCCAATCATACATCTGCGTGTGTTCTCTCTGCCTTTCTTATTCAATCTGTCCTCCTCTGGAACGCTCTACCTCTGGAAATCAGGACAGCACCTAATCGCCTTTCGTTCAAGGCGAAAGTACGAGCCCACATTTCGTAGAACCTAGCAGAATCATCATATCAGTAATACATTATATTTATTTATATATGTATGTATGTAAGTTAGCACGTATTTATGTTTATATGTATGTGTAGGTATATATGTATAGGTATTTATATAATATATGTTCTCCTGTGATCTTTCCTATTTTTTTTTTCTTTTCTACTTAAATCTAGTGCATCTATTCACTCATTTCTGCACCACCTTGAGGTAGACTGGTAGAAAATGCCTACGGCATTAAGTCTGCCATTGTACATTTTTTTGTGCATCTAGTGTGAAAAAAAATTAATAAATAAATATACCGTACAGTAGCGATACTAAATGAATTAACGCTAATCATTATTATAACTTCCAGACAGGTTTTTTTAAACGTTTTACGGTATATTTCTTAGATATGTGAAGTTAATTTATTTCAAAATTTGTAAATAGATAAAAAAAAAGATAACTTTATACCTCTATATTTATATATATATAAGGTTTTAAGTATTTATAAACAAGTTTTTAGGATAAAGGATATCATAAAAAGCAAAGCATTTGAGATAACAGGGCGCTGTGAATTATTCAAGCGCAAAAGTCATTTGCGTCCATTAAAGTTTAACCAACGTAATTTGTAAACAGAAAAGTCTACGGTACATAAATATTAGCTTTCTGTTTAATATTATTTAATGACATGTTCTCGATGAGGATGCTAAGAAACTTTTCAATTGTTGGGAAATATGGTATAGTACTCCAGGGAAATTAGGACTTTGTTGATTAGCCATAAACAGAAAACTTACATAAAAATTAGTACACACAAGTACTCGAACGTACAGAAAAAAAAGATCTGATTGATCTGAAGTCTTCTTATATTCCGAAGCTTTCCTCGTTTTTAAGTTCGTACTTCTATAGAAGTACGAACTTTAAAACGAAGAAAGTGTATAATGGAATAGGAATAATGTAATAGGCTAACTGGAGCTATGTCTAGACATAGCTCCAGTTAGCCTATTACATTATTCCTATTTCGCAGACTATGAATAACACTCGTTAATATGCATTAAAAAAAATACACTATAATAAATTTTTTCTCATTTTATTCTTTTTATCGATCGATAATAAAAGCAACAAGTTGAAAGGAAATAATTCACTTGATTTCAAAATATTTGTTTTTATTTTTGACTGGTATTTATCTATGAGGTTGAGGTGCCACTAAGTTATCTATGTAGTATTTATCATATTGCATATATTGTATTTGCGGGGGAGGCCGTCTCAAAACGAGCTTTGCAGTGATCTAAGAAACTCTTATTTATTAACCCCTGACGCAAAAATGAGGGGTGTTATAAGATTAATTTAGTTATCTGTATTTCTCTGTGTCTGTCTCTGGAATCATAAAACCAACAATGACTAAACGAATCTACCGATTTTGATTTGGTTTTTTTGTTTGAAAAGTGACTTGATTGAGAGTATTCTCCACTCCTTTCACGCAAGTTGGAAGTCACTGGCATCCGTGGAGACACTCTTAAAATCTTTCAGGACTATCTAAGTGACAGAACTCAATGTGTAAAAATTAATGGCTTTATTAGCGACACTGTAACGTTACATTATGGCGTTCCTCAGGGTTCAATCTTGGGCCCAACTCTTTTCCTAATTTATATTAATAATCTATGTAACATGTCCATACCTTATTGCTCAATATTTACTTACGCAGATTATACAGCACTAGTTGTTCACGGTGGAAACTGGCCTGAAACTATGAAACACAGATCAGTGATGAAATGGCTATCAGATAATCTTCTAACCCTAAATATTGATAAAACGGTCTACTTACCTTTCTCATTGCGCTCCAATAATCTTGCTCCCGCTGATACTATGACGCCCGTACTATAAAGCCCATACTTGCTCTCTCGATATATCCTCTTCACAACGTGACTGTCCATAAATAAGTAGGTCGGAGAGTGTTAAATATCTTGGTGTTTATATAGATAGTTCTTTAAGCTGAAAGCCCCATATCAATAAACTCACTAGTCGGGTTCGCAAGTGTATGTTTATTTTTAAAAAACTAAGGTACTCTGCGGATTCTGAAACTGTTAAAACTGTTCATTTTGCATAGTGCCAATCCATCATCAGTTACTGCATTGTCGTGTGGGGTGGTGTACCTAAGACTTCCCTTCTTTCTTTGGAGCGAGCACAGAGAGCTGTCCTCAAAGTCATGACCTCAAAACCTTTCCGGTACCCTACCGCTCTCTACAGTGAGTGTCAAGTTCTGACGGTGAGACAGCTCTTTGTTCTCAGTACCATCCTTCGTAAGCATCCGACAGTACCGCATGACTCTGTCCTGCGCAACAAAAATGCAGAACAAATCTCGCACAGCGTAATTACACTTATTACGTATTACGTAATTCACACACACACACACACACAGACACAGACACAGACACAGACACAGATACAGACACAGACGCAGACACAGACACAAATACAGACACAGACACAGACACAGATTCAGACACAGACACACACGCACGCACGCGCACACACTAACACACACACACACACACATACACAGACACGTAACAGTCACCGACACACACACACACACACACACACACACGCACACACACACACACATACACACAGACACAGACACACACACGTAACAGTCACCGACACACACACGCACGCACGCACACATACACACACATACACACACATACACACACACACACACACACACACACACACACAGACACACACACACACACAGACACACACACACACACACACACACACACACACACACAGACATAGACACAGAAACAGGCACAGACACAGACACAGTAGTATAATAAAATGTTAGCAAGTTTGTTTTTGTTTGTCTATTATTTTATGTTTTATGTTTCTTAATTAACACTGTGTTCGTCAATATGTATATGTGTGCGCGAGGACGCTGGTACCGTAAACACAAGTTAAATCTTATCCTGGGTGCCAGAGTTCATCGTAAATACTATATGCCGTGTGTGAAAACAAAAAAAAACCTTAGCTAGTCACACTGAAAGTTTTTAGAAAATAAAAAACGGAATGATATAGAAGCCTGTTAATATTTTTATTGCTTCTCGAAATAGTCTAAGTTCGTTTCTAAGCACCGTCGCATGCGATGAAACCATTGACTGAAGCAGTGAGCCCACTCTTCTTTAGGGATCTCACCGCCATATCAGTCTGTAGTAACAGTCCTTTTATCTTCTAGACTGATTACTGCTATATGACCCGTTCGTCCGAAGAATGAGGCAATCAGCTTTTTCCCTTGACTTCCACCCTTCTTTACTTTTGTCAGCAAATCATGCAAGGTAAACATCCATTGCGCAGATTGTTTTTTGATTTTGGGTTCGTAACCATGTATCCAGCTTTCATCACCTCTGACGATGTCATATACAGCATCCGAGTCACCTCCGTCATACTTTTCAAGCATTGAGCGGCATCAATCCCAATGACGGTGTTTTTGATCTTCCATCAAATTATGAGGTATCCATCTAGTACAACGCTTTCTGACGCCTAAAAGTTCATGTAAGACTTTTTGTACTTGACTCATACCAATGCCTAAAGCTGCCCGAATCTGTTGATATGTCACCCTTCTATCAGCTTTTATCATTAGCCGCACATCACTCACGTTATCTTCAGTAGTCGCCGTAGAAGGACGTCCTCTTCGTGAATCATCCGTGAATTTGCTTCGACCACGTTTAAACTCATTAAAGTAGTAGTAAACATTGGCACGAGATGGGGCTTCGTAATGAAATACCAATCGAAGTCTATCGTAACATTGTTGTCGAGTAAGACCGCAACGAAAGTTGTGATAAATCACTGAGCAAAAATTTTCTCTAGTCAAATCCATTTCGATGCACGACACTTTTTAAATTTGTAAAAACAAATGACAAATGAAATCATTAAATATCTACAGATTCCCCAAGGAATTCCTAATTCGAAATATATTCCTATTCTAAAAACTGTCAGTGTGACTATAATTAATTCAAGAAAACCTGTTCAGCCGTTCGAAGGTCGTCTGGTCTTTTATAATCATTGCAAGGTTTTTTTGAGAGGGACTATTTTAAATTAATGCTTGTTAATCCATTTTAAACAATGAACATTTACATTTACATCAACAGAATCCAATGTTAAACTAACAGACAAAGATTTTTTTTTTTTTTTACACCCAAACTTCGGTAGGTAAGTAATGCAATACATATTATGGATATTGATTGGGAATAATTACATTTTTTTTTAATTTAGGCTTGTTATTATGAACGTTTTTTAAATAATTAATGTTGTACGTTGTCGATGTTGTTTAAAGTAACACAACAAACATATTATTATGAACAACAGTTAATAGTTACAAATATTCTTCACCCCTTTGAGTTACTGTCGTTATTTGATTTTGCGCATTTGTCATATTTGGCAATCAATCGCCGTGTATAGTTAACGTATGTGACACTTATTGCCTCATTTGTCAATTTGACAAATTTTAATACAATAAATGGCAATTATAACTTACCGAGTTTTAATTTTTCAACGCACACGCAGTTAAAATAAGACAAGCAAAACTATATAATAACTAAATTGGCAAATAGTTTGATAATACTTTGGCAAAATTGCACAACGGTGCCATGGATTGGTAAAACCAGTTATTTTTTACAATTATTTAATATGGTAGTATATTGATTTCATTTAGTATTTTGCCGCATTCTAAATGTGAAAACAGAGTTGTAGAATCCCAAAACACGTCCATTGTCGTGTCGTGGGTGCTAATTAATTTATGAACGTGTAAATATTTGTCCTCTTGTGTGTAGGGCCGCATCGAATATTATCCGGAATTTAAGTTTTCAAATAATTAGGATAATAACGCAAATACACGATCTCACATACGAATAGTCAACCGAAGTGCCGAAATTTACTTTACAGTTATCTAGTAGATATTTGTAGAACATCCTGTTACATATATAGTGAACTAAATATTCTGCAATATGTCAAAGAGCACTAGCAAATTAGTAAGATCAATATTAACCTACCTTGAACTACGAGGGGCGATCAAAAAGTAATGATAATGAGTATAATAAAACAACGATTCTAGTTTAAATTTAATTTATTTTTCTACATAGTCTCCTAACAAGTCGATACATTTAGTCCAACGTTTCTCTAAGCCTAAAATACCCTTCAAAAAAAAATCTTTATCTTGGCTCTCCCAAAATGCCTCTACAGCAGCCATAACCTCGCTATCATCCTCAAATTTCTTGCCCCTGAGGTGTTCCTTGAGCCGAGGAAACAAATAAAAGTCGCTGGGGGCTAAATCTGGAGAATAGGGTGGGTGTTCGACCAGTTCGAAGCCTGCTTCTCGAATGGCAGCCGTCGCAACTTCGGCTTTGTGTGCAGGTGCGTTGTCCTGATGAAACAGGACTTTCGCTCGGAGTTTGCCCCGTCTTTTTTCCTTTATGGCTTCTCGCAGTCGTCTTATTTGATCAACGTAGTAGGAGCCCGTTATAGTAGCTCCCTTTTCCAGGTAATCAACCATTATGATTCCCTCAGCATCCCAAAAAACGGACGCCATAACCTTGCCCGCCGAGCTCGAGACTTTGAACTTCTTCGGCGTCGGTGAGGATGGCCTTTTCCAAGTCATCGATTGTTGTTTGGTCTCAGGATCAAAATGATGGATCCATGTTTCGTCCATGGTCACAAATCGAGACAAAAAATTTTCTTGGTCAGCCTGGAACTTTGCAAGATTGGCTCTTGAAATGTCAACTCGCTTTTTCTTTTGTTCGTCCGTTAACATTCTCGGTACCCAACGCGCGGAGACCTTCTTCATATTCATTTTGCCGGTCAAAATGCTTTGGATGCTGCCATATGAGATCCCTGTGACCTCAGCTAAATGTCTGATGGTTACTCTTCGGTCTGCTAATACGATATCTTCGACTTTTTTCACGATTTCCTCAGTGAGGGACGAGGTTGGGCGTCCCTCGCGATGTTCATCTTCTGTGGATGTTCTACCCAGCTTAAACTCTTTGCACCACCGTGCCACCGTAGAATATGGAGGAGCAGAGTCCCCCAGTGTCTCCACCAAATCAGCGTGTATCTCTTTGGTAGACATTTTTTTCAAACAGAGGTACTTGATGACGCATCTCACTTCGTGTTTCTCCATTTTCGTGTTGTCGCTCCGACTGCTGGTATTCAAATGAATGTAGCTCCTCCAAATGATGTCCTATTTATACAATTTTTTAGGTGGGAAGTAGTGAAGGACCGAAGAAGAGAAAACAATTTTTTTTGGATTTTTATCTTTATTAGAAATACCCGTTTATCATTACTTTTTGATCACCCCTCGTAAATGTATCTTGGTTTTGAATCTATCAAGTTAGGTAAGAAATACTGTGACAAATCTATTTTATGATAGGTACTCAAACCTTCGCGGCTGACTAGAATTCAATGATAATGATAAAACAAGGACTCTGTGACATTATTTCTCAGAGAAAGTTCGTCATGGCCACATTTCAACTCAGTACTCGTTACCAACTACCATTTTCCTTCGTTGTCAACATTCAGCTGTATTTATGTGCGGTAATTAAGAAACTTACGGAACATATACTAGGTTCAGGCTTGTAAACTAGTGACTTAGCAAAGTACAATCATTACGTCACGCATTAATTACTTTATGAACATTTACTTAAAGAATACGCATACTATGATAACGACATATAAATCGTCACATTTATATAAGAAAACATCAAAAATAAAATCAAGTATTTTGAAATCAAGTGAATTATTTCCTTTCAACTTGTTAGTTTTATTATCGTTCGATAAAAATAATGAAATGAAAAAAATGTACAAAAGTGTATTTTGTGTAATGCATATTAACGAGTGTTATTCATAGTCTGCGAAATAGGAATAATGTAATAGGCTAACTGGAGCTATGTCTAGAAGTACGAACTTGGAAGCAATAAGCAATGTAACAAATAACTTTGTAAAAAAAGAAAACATGTTGGAAAAGAGTGTCCTTGGAGTTTCTTGCCTATTCTTCTCCATAGAATGTACGTTTTGAAACAGGCAACTAGCTTCACGCCCTACTTATACTGACTGACTCTTCCTGACAATTCAAAAATATCTACAATGGGTTTACTTGAAATAAATATATATATAGGCAGACATAAACGAAAGCAGTTTGTTAGTAACAAAAGAAATTAAAAATGAAGAAATCCTCGGAATATAAGAAGAGTTTAGATCAATCAGATCATTTTTTCTGTCCGTTCGAGTACTTGTGCCCACTTTATCTTGAGCACACTTTATCTGGGTAGTACTAGTTCTCTCTCTTTTTGCTGACCTTATTGAAGGTATCTTACCTTCAATAAAGTCAGCAACAAAATGACTTGAAAAAATATTAATTTATGTAACAAGTGTACACTAAAAGTCACCATAAGTCATTTACCGGAGGAGAGTATAAAACAACGTCATCTTTTTAAGTCAAGAAGAAATGCTAAACTTCGTTTTGAAATAGTTTTCGAGAAATAGTAACCTCTCGTATTACACTTCACTGCAGCTTGATAGGTCTGGTCTTGTACTTGCATAAGCATATTCAGTGTCTGCGTATATTTATGATCAATTTAGCATCGGCAAAGGAACTGCAGCAGCGATAAAGCAGCTGTAAAGAAAAAGCTGTATAAAATCTCACAACCCACCGGAACACCACCCTTCTTAGAATCCATTTAAACCTTAACCTACTTTAAAAAGGGATTTAAAGCGTTTTAATAGTACTTCGTAGCAGTAAAAGGTCGGTACTTGTGCGCTGATCACGTTATAATCTGTGTGACGAAGGTAATTATTCATTACAGGCGAGTTCTTCTGCATAAATTGTTAATTATTCTCGGCATGTTCTGCAACTGTTGCTGCCATTTCATGTGTTAAAAGTTACAGGGTTAAACCAAAAATAACTTCAGAGTTTCGTTCTTTTTATTCTACGTAAATATCTACGTACCTACGTAGGAAGACAGAATTTTTTTAGAGCGTTTTATTCGTTTTTGTTTGCATTAGTAACTGTCACAATAAACAAATGTCTGACTCCAAATTAAAAAAAGGCTGCCGTCCACCATTACAAAAATACAGGAAAGAATGGAGTTTACAGTATAGTTATCGTAGAAACACTACTTTTTGCTTGTTTAAGTATCTTAAGGTGACGAATCTTGGGTTTATCAATAAGACATATAAACTAACTAGGTACTAAGCGCCAGTCAATAGTTTGGCTGTTTCAAAATGAGCCAAGGCCTACCAAAGCGAAGCCATTGAAAAGTACGGAGAAGATTTCGTTAGCTATTTTTTTCAGTATGACAGGATATCTAGTGTTAATGCCTTCCGGGATGAAAGTAGCATTAATGCTGATTGGTATACTACCAAATGTTAGCCAGAAGCTTTCACTGCTGTCAGTAGATAGCGACGGATTACGGGTCTCCACTGGCTGATGCTATACCTCGATAACGCATCCGCGCACTCGGCGCTCAAAACTAAGAACTTTCTGGACAGCACAAACTCAAGCTTCTGTGTGTGTGCGTGTGACTTCTTTTTATTATCTGAATAAAATAAAAAATCAACTCAAAGGGATACAATTTTCATCGCCGGAAGATGCGTTAGGTGTGTTCGAGCAGGATATGGCAGAAGTGTTTGTGACGTATTGGAAAAAGTGTAATGAAAATTAGTTTAGATGCATAAAACGTTGCTTAATGGGTTTTTATAAGATTGTGACGATAAAAGGTGTTGTATTAGTGGCGGTGTGACTAACAAGAAAAAAATTCCTTATAGTCACACTGGTGTGATAACCTGGTGTGACCACGAGTCCGGCAGGATTTTTTTTAGGTTTCGCAGAATTTACTGAGCGTCTCACGTATTCAATGAATGTTTTCTTATAACACAGGTAGCGTAAATACGTTATACCATTTACTTGTTAGTATTGATATAGACGGCATGGTTGTCTTTATCACAGACTAGCTGTGCATTGTGGTTTCGACAGCGTATAAAAAAAAAAAAACACTCTTTGATGATTTACTAAAGATCGCTTGGTGGTCGAATTTCGGTTTTTTCATTGGCCACCATAACTTGAGCTGTCATTGTATATACTTACTTACCATGACAGGTTATCACATATACTGGACGCATGTAATTTCATTAAGCCGTTTTCACGTAATTTTTAACAAGACATATTGTTTAAAAATTTTAGCTTTCTGTACTTCTTCTATATATAAACTGTAAATATTCCAAAATTCACGTTACTACGTCCGCGAAATTTTCTTAAAAAGGCGTACAAAGAATTCTCTTCACGTATTAATATAATGATAGTACTTCGGTAGAAATATTTTCGGTAATATTTTCTTGTGATATTTGAATATATTGGTTTTTACCGCACCCTGTTCTAAATAAGCCAACACACAATTGCCACACCGTTCCCTTATATATATAACCACATTCTTTAAGGATTGTCCCTGTTATTTAATCAAACTGACTTCCAACGGTAGCTTTACGGGAATTCGTATTCTTTTAAAACTAAATGGTAAATTTGTGGGTATCATAGAAATTCGAGGTATTAGTATAATTTGACGGTTGCTGGCCCAGTCCAAACTATCCGAACTATGATCTTGTTGGAGTTTACTGCTGAAGAATCGATTTTCATATAAGGCGCCCGGTATGAAAAAAATATGAAGAGTAAAATTTAGTGATCGGAGGAAAGCGTAACGCTTTAACGCTTTGCTGTATTTTTCTGCTTTATTGGAGTTTACACCTACACACTATACTACACTTTTATGTTATATGTATAGAATATATACTGTATAGCGTCTACAAATGCTGAGAGAGATAGAGAGAGATACAGAGAGAGAGTTATATTAAAATGTAAGTATATCGTCGTCACATCAAAAACTCTTATTTTTTAATTAAAATTAGGGACAAACTACACTATTTAATAAGAATAAATTAATAGACATTATTTTGACTGGTTGTACCGGTAACGCAATGGTATTGGTCGATTGATGAATATTAATGAATAGTGGGGTTATAAAAAGGGTAGGAATAAGTTCAGAACATTGTCTTGAGTGCGAAGAGTGGTACGAACAACTTGGCAGTTCTGTAGTTAGTGATTTTCATATTTTATATCAGTGGTTGTGAGAATGTTTCTTACATGTACAAATATTAAAAAAACGTTCACCGTATTTTTCCACCAATTAACAACATATCACCGGAATACATTTTTAATAGAACATTCACTGTACATACAAGTATATAAAACAGTATGAAGCTGTCTCCGAACCTTCTGTTAAAGTAGCGTTTTTCTTTATTCAGACTTTAATTTGATTTAGAGGCTGTACAGTATGAATAATTGGCACATTAAGCGCAAATGTTGCTTCTTTACCTCGTTTGTCGGATATTTTTGCGTTTGTATCTCACTTAGTTTTGATTAAATTAGGGCTCAGTTGGTATTCTGTGTTTAAACTTTAATAAAATGAATTTTTTGATTAAGATAAAGAAGATTTTATTTTTACATAAAATTCTAATACCTACTTTATTACCACTACCTACACAAAATTAACTTCAAATTCCAATACTTTATTACGCCTGATTTATATATAAAATAAAAAAAACACAAAAACGAGTGTTAAAATTTGTTATTTTAATTTAAAATTTCATTTAGGTTTTTAATTATACATAGTGTTATACACTATATACAGAATGTTACAAAAAGGTGTGGTCATAATTTTAAGGTTGTATAATAATTCCCGTGAATAACTTAAATTACTAACAACTTTAGAAAAATTCGTGATTTTTATTATTCCAGATATCCCTTTTGGAAATTAAAGCTCATATTTTGTAGGAGAAAAGGCTGACATGAATGGATATTTAATATCAAGAATATTGATGGAATGTCTGGATTTTTTTGAAAATGTGTGTATATAAAAGTAAAAAACATTCATTCAAATTAAAATGAAAATTCAAATGTTGTTTAGAAATGTAACCTACATTAGGACAAGAATTTTCTGAAGAAAGTAAATTTGTTTTTTTTTTCAAGCGACGTCAACTATTTTTTGGCTACACATGACGCTCCTAACCCCTTTGGACTCCAACTTTCTGTTATATATGTATATGGTTAAGCTCTCTATGGACTGACGAATAGTCCTTTACTTTACTGGTGAACACATAAGTATTATTACAACACAACACATACACTATTTCACTCGCACCCATTTGCATATATATACTTCGAGCTCGCAGCTACGGTAGACTTTTAATGTGTCTGACAAGATGTAAGAACCATCGAAACTGTCTGATTACCGAGAAAACATATTTTGATAGTTTCTCAAGTAACCATATATAAAATTCAGATTTTATACTATAACGTAAGTTTACTTATTATTTATTAGATATAATTTAAGGCCGTCTGGCAGGGGGTTGCAACGGTACTAAGTATCTGACAATGGACAACGTGGTTTCCAATATTATTCCAAATAAAATATATAAACATATAAAGTTTTTTTTTAAACAAACTTTTATTACTTGGTAATAAACAGAACTAAAAAGTTAAAAATAATATAAAAGCGCGTTACACCTTTTTTATTTCTCTTGCCGTCAAAATATAATACGCTTGTATGTTTTGTTCTTAATTTACTTTTATTTTCTTTTACGTTTTTTATTTTTATTTTTAACTTTTTAGTATTTTTGATTCGGGATTTACTATGAATCAAACGAGTCCAAACCCGATGGGGTTGCTATAGGAACCTTCCACTCCATCATCAGATCAGCTCCAAGACATCATAATATTGCATTGTCATGCGATATACATATGCGTGCAAAATTTCAGCACAATCGGAAACCGGGAAGTGTGTCAAATTTAACTTGCAAGATTAGATTACAGACAGGCAACAGGACAAGTGAAACTAAATAAAAGCTTGTAAAAACTGAGCTTTATACTTTAACGAATTTGAGGTGCAGTTTTATACACCTTTGCTACCGGTTACTTTTCAAAGCAACCGTGATCCAAACTTCACAGTCGGGTATCGTTTATAGCCTTTGTATCTGCTTCGTGGTTTATACCTGTATTAGGGACATACACACATAAACTTTAAGGTTTTATAAAATAACGAAGGTCTGATCATCGCGGGCTCTCGTTCTATTATGATTGAAATAAATAAATAGATTGTACGTACATCCATGCAAATGTACCGTTTTGAAAATTTGTGACCCCATTGTAGGCATGATCCTACCTTTGACTATTTATACTGGTTTTTTTATTTTTATAGTAGGTAGTAGTACATTTGGACTGTTTTTGGTAAGGTCTTAAATACTAATTGGAGAGCATGATGTGACCGTATTATTACAAAATAAAATAATTCTTTAAAAAAAAAAAACCGACTTCAACAAAAAAAACTATTCCATAAAAGACTTATATATGGTTTTCTCATAGATGCCATTGTCAGAACTGGACCAAATTGAAATGGGACCACATGGGAAGCACCAGCTTTCAAATAAAAAAGAATCCTCAAAATCGGTTCACCCAGTCGAAAGTTCTGAGGTAACAAACATATTTTGAAAATTAAAAAGAAGGCTGAGTTAATTTTGTTGATAGAATGGCTGGATTTGTTTCGAAATGTCGTACAGTATTTAAAAGTAAATAGGTAAAATCACATAATAGAAACAGTCTAAATTTTTAAATTTTTTTTAGTTTTAAGCACGGTTTTAAGTGACTGCCGCTGGCCTTGGTCACCTGCAACTCAACAGTCACATGTGCGTTGCTGGCCTTTAATAGTAAGGTGGGATAATAATGGAATTAGGAGAAAGGGGAGGGGTTTACGGCCTCCTGTAACCTCACTCACTCGGCGAAACACAACATTAGGTACTTCACGCCGGCTTTCTATGAAGCCGTGGAATCACTTCAGTCGAGCCGGCCCATAGATGTAGAGCGAACCTATAATATGACTGACTACATTTTAGTATAACAATTTTTATAGTTTGTTTACTGTAAGTATTTATCGATTGACGTTAAATATAATGTTATTTTTATATTGATGAGTTTATTGTAGTGTCAGTCTATAGTCTGAATACAAAAGTACAATATTGTATTTATACATATTTCGATAATGGAATCCAAAAAGATTCTTTAGACGTCAAAGAAACCCAATCTGTCAAGATTAGGTTTCCATGAAACGCTAATTGAGACGATGCTTTTATCTTATATGAATTTATGAATGGTGGCTCATATCGGTTTTCATTTATTATGATTTACTTTACTAATCCATATTTATAAAAATCAATGCCACTTTTCGTTGTAATTTTATAACTCAAGAACGGGCTCACCTATCCAAACTAAATGTTTAGGCTTTGTTCAGACTATTTAGTAGATGGTTTAGGTGAAGTTTGCACAAAAAAGAAAACTTAACGAGGGACTTACGCGGGTGAAACCGCGGGGCGCAGATAGTTATTTATAATATTAAGATTGTGTTAATGTAATTACGCACACACATACCACCAAATTTAGAAATTAAACATCTCAATGACTGGTTAGTTCGATTCCCGCCTAGTGCAATAAAATTTTATTGCATTTGTATACATGAAGTTATTTGCAAAAGGTATTTGGTAAAGATGTTGGTAAAATACGTATGTATTTAAGTGTGTTAGTATGTTAATTTCAGAATTTTACTGTGGGAGAGCCAGGCACGTATTACAGGCCGGTTCGACCGGAGTGATACTCACAGAAAACCGGCCTCACAGCAATGCTTGTGTTTTGCCTCCCCTTTCACCTACTCCCACCTTAAAGACCGGCAACGCACTTGTGTCTCTCGAGTTGCAGGTGTCCATGGGCGGCGGTAGTTACTTACCATCAGGTAACCCGTCTGCTCGTTTGGCCCCTATCACAAAAAAAAATGGAACCAATTTTATCCCAAAATTGTTTCTGAATTACAAAGCCCATTTTTTATTCTTATATTATGTATGTTCTGGTTTTTTTAATAAGGTGTAATATAGGTATAAGGTAGTATAATTTGTTTTTCTGTGGAATATGATTAGAAAACATTGATTTTTAAACTTGAGCCCCCCTTCCTGTGTAAGTAAATGAATAAAATTCCCATAAAAGACAACGCTCTATAAGCGAAAAGTGTTCCTAAGTACTGTCGAGACCCATAACTCATTTTCTATCATGATGATAGGTAGAACATGCTGAGTGATTGGATGAGGAGTTTTGAGACGTTAGAACACATAAGAAACCTTTCGCTTGTTAAGTTGTAAGCTTCCCAATATTAAAAGTTACCACGGCTTAATACAGTGAAATTATTTTTAACAAAATGTTTGTTAAAATTTTTAATTTAGTTTAGTTAATTTAGTTTCCAAAATATTCTATTATCTATATTTTATTCTACTACCCTGTTACCAGGTAATAAAAACAATGAGTAATGATATAAAAACACTCAATATCATCCTCTTTTCTTTAATTAACCTTTAGCTACTTGCGGGGGAAGAAAAACAGTTTAATTCTTTGATGTTGTTTTGTTGTTTTATTTATTTGTAGGCCAGCGTGGGACGATGGAGTAAATTTACGATGTGCCTACGGAAAAACTCCTAAGTATTATTGATTTTTGTAACAATATGGTGAATTGCTTCGTATTTAAGAATGACCAGCTGTTGCCCGCGACTTCATTCGAAATTGTGTTGTAATCTATCCCACGAGAACCGTACATTTTGCCAGGATAAAAAAGTAACCTATGTGCTATAACAGACTATAATCTATCTCTGTGTCAAATTTCATCCAGATCCAATCAGCTGTTTTTGCGTAAAAGAGTTACATACATCCATCCATCCATCCACGCTCACAAACTTTCGCCTTTATAAAATTAGTCAGATGTAAGATCTTCTATTCCAAACATAAAATAAAAACGTAGCCTATTTTTATAATAAGTAGCGTAATATGTCGTGTCTATGAAACATATTGATTTGCTCAGTACAAATCTTTTTATACATGAATATTTGCGTGTTATATTACTATGTATAATCAAACTAAATTTTATACAACTAATTCAACTACACACCTACACATACTAACATATTACACATTATACTACAAATGTGTATTTATTATGTCCTTCTTTTTGCCTTATTTGTTCTAAATTACATAAAATGTATACACATGTCAAAGCTTATCGATGTATGATGTACTCGTATATGTATGAGTATTATGAGAAGGGCTCTGCTGTCTAAATTACAGATATTTAGTTACCTAGTTCAGATACAAATGTTTCAATAAATAGAGTTATAAAGCAGTTTTAAGTAAGTTTGTGAGTAGGTAAGTATTTGAATGAAATAAATATTATTAAGGTTATTTATAAAATACGTATAATGCGTGTGGTATATCTTGAAATGTATGTGCATGTGTTCAATCCAAAATATAGAATAGAAGCTTTGCTAAGTTTAAATCTAATTATAACATGTTCTTTAATGTTTTAATTACGACACGTATTGAGTAAACACCGATATGTTTTGTTTGTGCGTCGAAGTAACCAGGGACAATTATTTGACAGGGGAGATTTTTAAGTGTATATATAAACAACAAATTCAAGCAATCGGTTTAATTTGATTTAATTTCATACTTAATAGGGTAACAGATAAAAGGTACAGAACTTACAAGTAGTTAAAATACAGAGATATTAGTCTGCAGACAAGAATGGAGAGTAGATAGTCAAACTTTCCTACTAAAATTGTATCGCAACCAAAGGGCCTGTATGTGAGTCACGTCGGCACTCACTCCGGAAGGAAGCAATCTCGTGTCAGACTCCTTGTTGACTCTTTGTGGTGTTTTACTTTTTGGAGTTTGCTAGAATCGTGATTGTGATCTGATCGTTAGGGCACAGAATAGAATAGCGGTCTTACAGACACAGTTAGATGTAAGTAATGACAATAACTCTTAACAGATGTTTTTGTTTATTATTGCTTTCTGTAAGAATGTAATGTATGTATGCTCTTTGGTATACCAAATAAATAAATAAAATTAAATAAACTGTTGATGATTTTTCGGCATAGCAGATTTATGCTTCAATCTAAGCCACTTAATCCATTCGTTGTGGTGTACACACATCGGCGTAATTTAAATAGTCATTCATACGCGGATGACGCTGATCGGCGTAAATTATATTTTGGCCATAACTTGGCCAAAATCTATTTTAAATGGATATACTTTTTATATGTGCATGTTTTACATACATACATCAGCATTATAGTCTCCGTTTCCGTAAATGATGGTTTTAGAAAAAATGCAAAAATCTACTTCCGCACCCGAGTAGTATTGTCTTTTTTCTAAAACCATAATTTATAGGTGCAATTACAATTCTTTTTATAATGTGGAAAAATCTCTTACTATATTGAATAGAAAAAATCTGTCATAATAAGCTTGAAATCATTTTCATGTGCGGAAAACGCCAATCGGCGTCTAAGTGTTTTAATATGAGATGGGGCCGACACCTATCGGCGTTAGCCTTTAAATTGCCCCGCATCTACGCAATGAGGGTGATTTTTTGAGCCGCCTTAAATGGATTAAGTACCTACTTATATAATCTCCACAGTATACAGAAGAACAAATTTTAGTAAAATATCATTTATATGAAAGTAGCAATTTCGATTACAATGTTACATGACGATTTCCTTTTCCGTAATATGTACAACTATTAATAGGTACGCGTAACACGCAAAATTAATCAACCGAAATTTCCTGCTACATCTAACAAGAATAATTTTCTCACCAGAAACCTCATGATGTAACAGTCAGTATTATAATCTTAAATTAAATCTTATTATAATTAAGTGCTGTGAATCCAACATCAAAGCTTTATTTCTTACCTCTGTAATTTGATAACTTTGCTGAGTCTATATTCAGTTTTATTTGATGTGAATTTCGTTCGCTGTCTTACTGATATGGATGGTGACGCTGACGATGAATCGTTTAGTACTGCTTTTTGTTTCAGGGTGAATTTGCTAGAAAATTTGCTTATCACAATCTTAAATTTGACTGTTTACGTTCAAAACATCCACAAGGCGTGGGAACGAAAAGTTGCGCGTCGTAATTAAATAAACTCTGCATAAGTGAAAAAAGATAATGAACTATATTTTTTTACGCGAAGTGGAGTTCATATCGTCTTGTCTTTTTACCGACAAGGTGTAAACATTCAGATGCATTTAGTAAAAAGCTGTTATTATGACATTAAAAACAGACATTTTAATTTTTTTTCTTTGAATAGATAAAACATATCATGTATGTATCAAAAAATCAAACAAGCCTTTCGCTAATGGTAAATTAAATAAATTTTTAACACAAATTAAAGACACGAAACGTAAGTATTGCTATACATCGTGGAAACACGGTATTTGATATAGTATATCTATACTAATATTATAAAGAGGAAAGATTTGTTTGTTTATTTGTTTGTTTGTTACGATTTAACTCTAAAACTACTCGACCTATTTTAATAATTCTTTCACCGTTAGAAAGATACATCTTCACCGAGTAACATAGGCTATATTTATTTACAGAAATAATTAGGGATCCCTACTAAAACTTGAATAATGTGACCCAAGGTATAATTTTTTTTGTCATAAAATGTCTCTCATCGCATGCGCTGCGAAAACTATTGATGATAGAACAAAACAATATACTACAATATTAAAGGACATATTAATATCTATAAAAAAATCCGCAATAGTATATGCCTATCTCTGACGGATAACTCACAATAACTGCTTTTACTATTAAAATTTTAGATTAAAAATAATGTTTTTTTGCGAATCTTATTTAACCCATATGGTATTAATTTATATCTAAATAGAATATGTTTGTTAGAACGGAAATTTAATATAGAATATTTGTTCTCTTAACTCTATATAGTTTAAACGGATATCTTAGAAGATAATCGCGGGAAATTCAAATTCAAAATATTTATTGCACCATAATAATTACAAGTACAAGGTCTTGCTGTATATTTAATAGTAAGAGATACCTATAGTAATCCTCACTTTAATATAATCTAATCTATACTAATATTATAAAGAGGAACGATTTGATTGTTTGTTTGTTTGCATTGAATAGGCTCCGAAACTACTGAACCGATTTGAAAAATTCTTTTACTGTTGGGAAGCTACACTATCTCCGGGTGACATAGGCTATATCATATTTTCAAAAAAATTAGGGATCCTTAATAAAACTCCAATAATGTAACCCAAGGTGTAAAAAAAATCTGCTACCCGTGCGAAGCCGGGGCGAATTGCTAGTATAATATTTGGTACTTTTAATACAAAGAGTCGGGTCTACTCATCAAGCTAGATCATTATTCCTAGCGGGCTGCGACCAAAGTTTTGATGTAGTTTGTTTTAATATATAGTAACTAGCGTGAGAACTTTCATGGCGGAGTTTTAAGTCGAAGAATATTAGTTAGAAATAGTTCAAATTTACCTTCCTAGATTATGCTCGGTATAAAACCAAACTATTAACGAGTCAGCTGTTTCTGGAATGTGTCAATAGGTACAATAATGGTCAGTAATTCCATTGAGTCGGAACTAAATGCCGCTGGTTCCAGTAGGTTGGAAGTATTTTCCCATAGTCTCAGTGTGTAGGGACTGAAGATCACAGTGCTGGGTAAATACGGAAAAGCCCCAGGAAATTGAGGATGGCGATTGGTGCGTTGTAATTAGCAACTGAAGGACACGCTTTTTGGTGTACACGAGTAATCATGATGAATCTCCGATGAGGCCAAAGATGACGACGCTGAGACATAATATGGATAATACTGCTGGTTTAAAGGACAAAATAATGTCAAAAATAACTTCCAAGTACATACTGTAATGCACTCGCTTATGCTGTGAGAGGTTTTCTAAAGAATAGCGGTGCGTGCGTGCGTGTATGTGTGTATGTGAGATATTGAAATTATACAGAGATATCTGTAGATAATTCTTATTATATTTTCCTTTGTAACTACTGCGATAACTTTGTTGTATATTTACTTCTTCATAGCTGGGGCGTGACTTATCTCACATCTACGACCATAAACTAAAATATACTGAAATCTACGACGAGTCTCTCTTCTTTTTTTTCCTATTTATTATACAAACTTATTAGGTATTTCGAATGCGTACGACTTGGACTACATATTCCTAGCCAGCTTCTTACATGTTCAAAGAAGGTTTGACCACGACAATACCTATACATACATCAGTTTCACGCGAACCTTACTTCGGTATTCGTATGCATTATACACTGCGCTAACGAAGCAGAAACTGATTTAATAATTAATATGTGTCAAGAACATTTTGATTCATAGGTGTATTTCTCTATCCATACAATGGTTGCCTGGAAGAGATCGCAAATTGCGATAAGGTCGCCAATTTTACATAACATTAGCTAGTAAGTAGATATAAGTAAAATATTGTAACCTATTTGTTTGTGTAAAAGAGTTCATCCATCTATCTATCTATCTATTCTATCGTGTATATCATGCATACATCTGCTCTTTCTCATTCCGTCGCAGATGCGGTTACATGTGCACGCATATTATTGCTCTGTATCGTAGTGACGCTTAATATTATTGTTTACGAATATGGTAACTACCGAAGATGACACGGATTCGGATGATTCCCAAGTGTTAAGAGAGTGTGAACGAGAATTGGAAGAAATCAGTTCAAATGGGTGTGATAATAATCTTCATAATACAAGGAATTGTGAAAAAAAAAAAGATTAAGATCTAAAAGTGATGAAAGTTGTGAAGAAGGTTTTATTACAATAACACGAAATCGTAGAAAGCCGAAAAGGTTGATAAGAAGTTATTCTATTGAAGAAAATAATACAGAATGTTCTACGCATCAAATGGAGACTGAGGGTACTTATGAAAAACATGAAGTGTGTTTAACATCTTTGTCAATTCTACCGAAACAGATGGCTTTTGCGAAGTTATTACAGAAAGAAAATATACAAGGTATAATGAAGATTAAATATAAATCTCCCTATAAATTATTCATCCAGTTCAATGAAAGGAAACAGGCCGAAAAACTCATGGAATGTCAAAAATTTAAGGAACTTGATATTCGAATGCAGTTTACTACTGAACTAATGTTTTCTTATGGTGTAATTAAAGGAATTGACTTAGATATGTCCGAAAAAGAAATTATAGACTGCTTGGAGAGTACATATGAAATTATTTCCGCCAAAAGGTTAAAGCGCAGAGACCTTAAGGGTGCGTGGGTGGACAGTGAAGCTATAAGAATATCTTTCAAAAGTTCTACTTGCCCTGAATATGTATACGCTTTCGGATGCCGTCTACCTATAGAACGTTTTATATTTCCTGTTAGTCAGTGCTCCAAATGTTGGCAATTTGGCCATATAAAGAAATTTTGTCCAATTAAAAATATAATTTGCCCTAAATGTGGGCAACATCATGATAATTGTGAAACTCAAAGCTTTAAATGTCCTAACTGTAAAGGGCCTCATATGGCCCTAAACAAATGGTGTCCGTTGTACAGAAAAGAAAAAAAGATACGTCTTATTATGAGTGAAGAAAATGTACCTTATAAATTTGCATTAGAACATCTTCTGAGTATGGAAAAAGAACAGACAAGAATTTATCAAGAAAGTAACAGGATAGAGGTCGTAGAAAAACCACATTTATTTAACTCTGAAGATGTCAGTGACATCACACGTCAAGAGAAGGATGTTTTGCCGCCCACACGAAAGTATAACGAGGTGGTTAAGGAGGGGAAAAAAAAATCTAAGAAGAAAACAACAAGTCTGCCAGCACAGGTTGAATGTGACATACAGGAGCACGGGGTATTGTCAACCGATAATTCATGTGAACAGAATGAAAACACCAGTGGAAGAAAGAAAAGAAGTACAATAATTCAGAACTTGCTATTAAAAGCTAGAGAGATTATATCAGAAAAAAATAAGACATGTGGAGAGATATGTATAGAGTTGTTAAAGTTAGTATTTATAGAATGTAAGTCATTTATTTTGAGTCTATTTAGTGAGAACGATTTCTTGAAGTTGTTGTTTAGTTTACACAATAATGGATAACAGAAAAATTAAAAATACGATTAGAATATTTCAATGGAACGCTCAAAGTTTATCGCCTAAGCTATTAAGTTTTAGTTCTTTATTAAACCAAGAAAAAATACATATAGCTATAATCAGTGAAACATGGTTTAACATGGAGCGTGAAGTACATATACCGGGTTATAGTATTTATAGGCAGGATAGATACGACAATTATGGTGGTGTGGCTATATGTGTACATAAATCGTTACAATCAAAAAAATGTTTCATAGTTTTAAATAATCGGGGTATTGAGGCTTTGTACGTTCAAATATTTAACTGTAATGAATTACATAATGTTATGTCAATATACTGCCCGTCTACTGTTCATACTAGACAGGCAGATTGGGACCAGCTTTTCTCTATAGTGAGTAAAAAGACGTTAATTGGAGGTGACTTCAACGGCCACCATACCAATTGGTCTTATAAGACAGATCAAAGGGGTATGCAGTTGTATGACTCGGCACTAGATTATGGATTCACGTCTCTGAACACGGGAAACTCAACTAGAATTAAATTAGTTAATGGACAGTTGCAGAATAGTTCGCCTGATGTGACATTCGCATCACCAGATATAGTTGCTAGTGTCGATTGGCAAACTCTTCACGAAAGTCTTGGTAGTGACCATTTAATTATTAAGATGATAAACAATTCCAATAGTTGTCAAAATCATATAAATAATATTGAAAAATTTAATTTTAAAAAAGCTAACTGGTATGAATATAAGTCTGATCTTGAGGATTATTTTAGTGACTTTTCTTTAGATAATAGTAATGTTCAACAGTTATACGACCATTTTGAAAATTTATTATATTCAAGTGCTAATAAAAATATCCCTAAAATTAAAATATGTTTAAACCAATTTACGAATTTCAAACCCAAGGAATATTGGAATCCAACGCTATCCAGAGCAGTTGCTATTCGACGTCTAGCTCTCAAAGAATTTAGAAAGAATCCCACACCTACTAACTATAAAAATCTTCAAGATAAAATTAAGGAAACCCGCTCACTAATTTATAAAGCTAAACTAGAAAGTTGGAATAATTTCTGTGCAACCATTAATGAAAAGACATCAGCCTCAGTTATGTGGTATAAGATGCGTTGGTTAAAAAACCACCGTAAGCTTCAGTCTTATACTTCTGAAAATGATCAAAAGGACCTCTTATATTCACTTACACCAGATACAGTTTTAAATTGCCCTCCTATTATTAAATCAAAAAACCAATAACTAGATTCCCCCTTTACTTTACAGGAATTAAATATATGCATTAAAAAGAAAGATACTGCTCCGGGTGGCGATGGTATAACTTATTCTATGATATATAATGCCCCCAATATAGTAAAAAGGTTTCTACTCGGTGTTTACACAGCAATATTCAAGAATAGTATTATTCCTAAACAGTGGCGTACTATTTTAATAGTTCCTATACCAAAAGCTCGGAATATAGAAAATTCTCAAATCAAACTAAGGCCAATTTCGTTAATATCATGCCTTTGCAAAATCTTCCATAATATATTGTGTAAAAGAATTGAATGGTATATAGAAAATGAAAGAATATTATCGACTCACACAACGGGATTCCGTAAAGGAATGTCAACAATAGATAGTTTAACCAGAATTGTTACATATATTCAAATTGGTTTTTCCAACAAATTGCCTACAGTAGCATGTTTTATTGATGTAGGTAATGCTTATAACAATGTTTTAATTGATAACTTGATACGCATTTTGGACAAGTTAGGAGTAGGAACTTATATTTGTAAATATCTTTGGTCATTTTTATCTTCAAGGTGTCTTACTATTAGGAATCGCTCGAACAATCAGGTGATTGATGCTAGATGGTCTGGTACTGGCTTAGCACAAGGTGATCCTCTTTCACCTTTGTTGTTCAATATAGCTACCCATAATATATGTCAACTTGCTTCTGACAGAGGTTTTATGGTTTCTCAATATGCAGATGACTTTGTTTTTTATCAAAGACATAGTAGTTTAAATATTTGCCAAGCTAATTTACAGTCTTTATTAAATTTGTTAGTTGAAAATTTAAATATAATTGGACTTGAGGTAGCTCCTACTAAATCTAAAATTTGTATTTTTAGCAAAGGTCGTAAGAAACTTGATGTCAATGTAACTATCAATAATAATATTATTTCATGTGTTGATAATTTTAAATATTTGGGATTTTGGCTAGATAGAGCTTTATTGTGGGGAAAACATATAAATGAAATTTCTTCAAAGATTATGAAACATTTGAATTTACTTAAAATCCTCACAGGCCCATCTTGGGGCGTCCACACTAAACACCTTCGCACACTTTTCATTTCTTTAATAAGAAGCAGAATTGACTATGGCAGCTTTTTATATAATAATAGTGCTAAGACACACTTGTTTAAATTAGATAAAATCCAGAACCAAGCGTTGAGAATAGTTGGTGGATTTATTAAAAGTACACCCATACACGTGATGGAGGCAGAACTTTGCATACCACCTTTGTTTATTAGAAGAATGTACCTTGCCTATAAGTATTGTATTAAGAGTATGTCGTGGACAGATAATGTCACAATAAAGCTTGTAGAAGATCTCAAACCACTATGTAATAATTTATATTGGCGATATAAAAACATTCCTTTGTTGGTTTCCGTGTTTGACGTGTGCAAATTGTATGACGTGTATTCATCCAGTCCTTTAGAAATGTTCTCTTTAAATGTATGGATTTCCTATATAGATGTAAGTGATATTGTCAAATTAGAATTAGATTCAATCAAAACAGCTAAAAGGTACCTAAATATGGCATTTTTGAAATATGAAGTAATCAGAGAATTACAAGGAAAATATTATGGATGGCATTTCCTTTTTACTGATGGTTCAAAAAATGATACTGCATACGGGGCTGCTTATTTTGATGCATGTCATAGAACATCTGCTATGTTTAAAATTGACTGTTGTGTATCCATTATGACATTGGAACTTATTGCAATCTCAAAGGCTATGAGCGAAGCTATTTCGCTAAATAGTGACCGGGTCGTTATTTTAACTGATAGCAAAAGTGTTTTACAGCATATAGCTCGGTGCGCCTCTGGTTTCAGAGGTGCACCGATAGCTTATGTAGTGCTAAAGCAAATTCATGAATTGAATTCATCTGGTAAGTCTTTGAGATTGCAATGGGTTCCTTCTCATATTGGACTCCAGGGTAACGAGCAAGCTGATACGTTGGCCAAGTTAGCGTGTACAAATGGAATGAATTACGCCATTAAAATGTCTTACTCTGAATACTTAGGCAACATTAAAAAACTATGTTATAAACACTATAAAGAATATTTTGATGAGAGGAGTAAGGAAAAGGGCATTTGGTATAAAACCATTCAACATCAGCCTGCTAGGATGCCCTGGTTTATTAATAGTAATTTAAATAGAAATATGATTGTTATAGCGCATAGGCTTCGCTCAGGCCACTATCCATCTAGAAAGTTTGGACATCTCATGAAAAAAGTTGATACGCCCGATTGTGATACTTGCGGAGTTCTTGACGATGTCCAACACTTACTGATGGACTGTGTCAAATACCGGCGCCAAAGGAACTCGTTGATGTTGAAATATAATCTTAATGTGTACGATGTAGGACTTTTCATTAATATTCTGAGTAACCCTACTACAGATGCAGCGTTAGATCTATTTGAGATATATGCACAACAACGACTTCCTTTGTCTCCTATCATAACATAGTATCATCTTAGAATAAGCCACGATGGGGCTAACATATTACTCTGTAATAAAAGCCTCTAAATAAATAAAGATTAAAAAAAAAAAAAAAAAAATCTGCTCTTTCTGACTCATTAATATGCAAAATAAAAAAAAAATATTTTTATCCAAGTTGAACTAATAAATGCTGATATCAGAACTTTCAAACAAATCAAATGAATTATCTTAGGTTTTTACTAGACCATTTCTCTTTTTGTTGCTACCGTATTTTATTTTGCGTGTGTATATACACGCCTGACGCCTGACACCGTCGCGGCAGGACGCTTCCCTCCTTGAAAAAGGGCCCCCGTCGGGTCCGAAACTAGTCAGGCAGGCATCCCCGAAATACAAACGTGAATAAAACCGTATAGTTTCTAATAAACATGAATATCACTCACGAAAGTTTTTATTGTAGTATTTTATTTCATTCCATGTAAGGGTCGAAGCCACAACACTAGGGTAAGGGTAACCTAGGGGATGACGCCTTTGAATGCAACACAAGTTTGTCAAATAAAATGACTATATACCATTGACTTTTTAACGAGATTTTATAAAATCGAACATTTTATCGATGTAAAAACAAAGGATAGGCAAAAGAAACGAGAACGCAAAATTATTTTATTTAATACACAAAAACTTTTTACTTTATACAAATACAATAAGTGCCCGTATTTATTAAATCAGTAAACTCCAACATGGTTTGACGGATCACTATGAGAATTCGCACATCTGGTATTTTCCATTCAAAACCTTTTATACTGCCTATTTTAAGGATCTTGAAAAATATACACTTTTTAGATTCAAAATTATACCTAGACAGATAATTTATTTTATGTATTTTATATATATATATATAAGAGTACATACATATATAAAAACCTATTAGCGTCTTCTTGGTCAGGTTTAATAATATCCTATTGCAAGTCTGCTATTAAAAAGCATGTTTAAATTTGTACTATTCTGCAGCCGTTTTCCAAACTTTCATATATCCATAAACAGATTACGAGTCTTTACTCTTCACACTTTGTATGCTATAATACGGGCTCTCCCTTTTGTTCATAATTATTCAAAGCTTAGTAACTGAATAAGTAAAGGAGGTGACATCGTTTTTGATTTACATTTGCCGGAGATTTTCCGACTACTAACTTTGTGACAGATTGTAGTTGCAAGCTTGAAGCGTTTACAACGGTTTAACATTCTAGTACACTTGGCAAGTTAATTCTTGTCAACTGTGCCTGAAAGGACTCGGATTTCCGATATGTGTATTTGTGTGAATTATTATATAACCACTATTATTACGGGGAATTTGCCAAGCGCTTTATTGATGTTTTAAACGAACAGAAAGCTGGGTATTATCAGGCACAAAGAATCAGTATTGCCAATCAACGTGGTAATTCGAAAACTTATGACGATTAAATAATTAATATGAGAAATAATTAATAGTCTTATTTTAACAATATTTTTTTGTAAACATAGGTTCTCGTGCCACTAACAAACAAATAGTCCGCCTGAAGAAAAGCTTTGATAGGTTTATAGGCAATAAAAATACCACAGATGTTACTATTGCAACATAACTTTTAAAATAATCATAAATTAAAAATTTAAAATCCCTTCAACGATTATAAATGAGCTGATGATCTTCGAACGGCTGAACAGATTTACTTGAATTATATCTAAAAACACTCTCGATCAAATCACCTTTCAAAGAACAAAAACCGCACTCAAATCGATTCATCCGTTTGGGAGCTATGATGCCACAGACAGACACACACACGTCAAACCTTTAAACTTATAACACCACTCTTTTTGCGTCGGGGGTAAAATACACATTTATTTTACGCTTCTTTGACTTAAATATGTTGTCGTATGTATGTTAAGAAAATATTTTCAAATATTAGTACAATTTTAACATATTTTCAAGACAGTGGAGCAAGAATTGGCCTTGCAAAAGTTTGCCGTTGTACTTTATTTATTGTCAGCGCGAATCGTAAAGTGACTAAGAAATGGACACGTTTAACTTAAAAGTGAGGGGAAAATGATTTGGGATGAGGGGATTCTAGGTACAAATACAATAATTCTCCAGTACCACAACTTGCTACAATTTCTGTTTCAAATACATTTAGTAGAAAGTTTGCTCCTCTTAGTCGAGTTCAATTACAAAGTATTAAGTGGGCTTAAATTTCTAAGCAACGTCTTTTTTTAAACAAATTTTATTGGGGAATTGTTAGTTTTGTTGTCTTTTTCGGTAACATTATTAATAAAAGTATATTCCACACTGTCCCCATAAACTGCCTCAATATTTTAGAATTTGTGAGAACCGATTTTTATATGTCGTCCGAATAGTCATAATAGCTTTTTTTCTTAACCATGAAGCTATTTGATGATTTCTTTTTAATCCGTTGTAATGATGATTTTGTTGAGATTATAAAATGAACAACATATTGTTAGGTAAAATTCATGTCTTTTTTCGCATGGAAAAATCTCTAATTGTCAAAATTAGAACAGAAAATTCATGCTTTAAATACCTTGTATTAATAACTCATGTCGACTCGTGTTTTAGCCACAGAATTGAGATTTTTAGGCAGGTTTCAATTTTATCTGCCCAAATTGTTCTGGGTATACCTACTGGAAGAGTGTGCTTAAAATATCCACAGAGAAGTTACATTATGCCACCTATTGCCCGCTCGTTTTGTGTTATACAGAGTGTTTTTGAAAAAGGAACCCTTACTTAAATCACTGAAAGGGCATGACTCAAGTTTACAGTTACAAGAAGAAGTTTTGACAAAAAAACTTTCCGTTTACAAGTTATGACCGTTTCAATTTCAAGGTATTTTTACCTCTATTCACTCAGTTATTGAGAAAATCCATAAAAACTGACTTAAGAAAAAAATCCAAGTTAGTTTTAATGGTTTTTCTAAGCAACGAAATAAAAAAATTCCAAAATAAAAAAATATGCACGATTTAAAATCTTTTATGAAAAACGGAGGCAAAAATACCTGGAAATTGAAACGGTCATAACTTGTAAACTAATAGTTTTTTTTTTCAAAAATTCTTATTGTGACTGTATGATAGAGTCATGCTCTTTCAGTGATTTAAGTAAGTGTTTCTTTTTCAAATACACTCTGTATATTTTCTTAACGTTCTGTCTACTGCCGCCACTGCCTTACGGTGTGCCAAAGTACACTTTTCCGAGATTATTAAACTACATTTGTCTAGAAGTTCTGCTTTATCGTTATTCCTTATTTACTGTTCATTTGAAGATATAAGTAATATAAGTCGTAAACAATTCACACTACATCTAAAAACTACGTTAGATAATTTATATATGAATTGGACAGTGAATTTTTTTTTTCAAAGTTAACTAAATTATTTATAAGGAGAATAATTGCAGTTTAAAAAAGTTAAAGGTTAAAGGTTTCTATATACAATGTGTACTTATGTATTTACATTAAAAATGTATTTAAGTATGTTTTTTTTATTGACTAATAAGGCCAAACGTTAGATAATTTATGTATGGACTGTGCAGTGAAATTTTGTATCTAGGTTAACTAAATTATTTATAAGAAGAATACTATAATATTAATAATAAGTTATTAATCTAGGAATATATAAATGTATTATTTATTATATATGTTTATGTATATGGTGTATATGAATATATTACATGTTACAGAGTGATTACATTTGTTTCCCTATATTATCTATCTAATTATATTGTATATGTATAAAGGTATTATTTACTAGTTTTAAGCCTAACATGTTTTGATTCCCACACCAAAACTACCCATTAGATTATTATATTTCTGGTCATTGTTTTTCCCTCCCAAGGTTGCCTGGAAGAAATTGCTTTTAGTGATAAGGCCGCCCTTTGTATATATCAATCTATATAAACTTACTTTAAGCAATATTTACTGGTGCACAATAAAGTTTATTCTATTCTATTCTATAATTGCAGTGTAAAAAAAGTTAAATTTAAACCTTTCTATGTACAATGTGTGTGTATTTACATAAAAATGTATTTAAGTAGTCGAGTCGTCTTAGATGACTGTTCTTTCGGCCTAATGGCATTTAATGCCGGGGTACCCAACGCCTGTGTTTTGACCCTTCCAAAACACAGGCGTGTCTCTTATCTGAAAAAAAAGAATGCTTTTGAACTTACTGACCATCTAGGGCTTCTGGGCATCAATGTCACGTCCAAACTTAACTTCAGTTAACAAACCTCGTCCCTGATTATCTACGCACACGCCCGCATGTGCGTGATACTGGATCTCCAGGATATATCCTGGTAAATGCGGGAAGCCAGGTCAGACGGATTACAGATCTGCGTGTCCGTTAAGAAGACTAGCTGCGGTCGGAAGACCACTATCTCGAGACGGGAAAGTCTCGAGATGGTGGTGGACATCATCGAGATTTGAGTGCTTTCCTCGGATGTTAGAGAAGTGCTAGAACCAAAAGTACAAGCTGGTTTAGGTTATGTAATATATCGTACAATATTATTATCATATTTCAAAGTAATTTCAGAACAAAGTGATGAGAAGTTTCGTGAGAGATAAATAAAAGACTGAGACCCTTTTGCGAATAATCGCGATAAAACCATGAAACTAACACTCAATTTGTAACAATTGGTTAACTTTGAGAAATAGCATTGGGTATCCAATCACACATTTAATGGCCTAACTTTAGATTTGGGCCAAAGTTTCTCTTTGTTATACTCTCAAGATTATTTAGACAACGAAATGTGACGCAATCAAAAGTTTGTCTTAAACAATAGGCCAGATTTAATATGCCCTTTATTTCATGTATCTATTTATAGAACTTTGTTTGGATACAAAGGTTTGTTTGAAATCACAGAGTTAAGTTATTGACTTTTTACAACCTTTATTTAATATGTAACACTACAAACTCACAATCTGAAAGTCTGTTTAAAATTGGTTTCTTCCTAATTTTTTACCTGAGAATTAATTAAACGTAAGTAAATTATTTTCAAATTTAATCTGAACAGTCAAAACAAAGAATTTAAATTCAAGCCAAGCAAGTAGGTAGGTAGTAGATACAACGTGTGCAATCATGTGTGTGTGTAAATTTGTAACGTTGTTTACACTAATTGCGTACAAAAATTAGTAATGTCGAGTATATAAATGTAAAATTTATATTTTTATTATAAACATTCATACATGCGGTAAATAAATCTAACCAACAACAAACATAAAGTTGTATCCCATATCGCTTAAAGCTGTATACTTTTTCTTCTCCACATATTTTGTTTAACAAGTTTCATCGACAAACAGTTTTGCATTTATAATTATTTAGCAACCCGCCCACACCCGGGTGCAAACCTGTTTTTATAATATTAAGTCCACTTTCAATAGGTACTCTAAGTTTTATGTTAATACATGTATATACTAGCTTAAGTATGCCAAGTTTATGTTAAAAACCGTTTTAGTAGTTCTTAAGATTATCACCATGGTCACAGGTGTACATGCGAGAATCTAAATACAGACAGCAAGGGCCGGGTCCAGGCTACTTTACATAAGATTAATGTATAGAAATGATATTTTTTATGTAAAATAAATAAACTGCCATTTATAATGTTTAATTATACACGTAAAATGAAAATCTAAGCCATTTTTAATTAAAAAAAAATGTTTATACAAAAAGACCTTTGCAAAAGGTTTTTACGTGGGAGAGTACGTACTCTCCTCTCTTCCCACTCTTCCCCCCCTCCCCCTCTTCTCCTAGTCTACTACTACCTTAAAGGGCGGCAACGCACTTGTGACTCTCGAGTTACAGGTGCCCATGGGCGGCGGTAGTCATTTACCATCAGGTGACCCGTCTGCTCGTTTGCCCCCTATACCTAGTTATATAGTGTATATAGTTTTCATTGTAAAGTCTAACAAATACTTTAATTTGCTATATTTCGAAGCATTGAATTTGTATTATACATTCTTGTTTCATACATACCTTTCGTACTTGGTTACATATTTGTTTGTAATGTTTTTTCTTCCATATCTAATTCATCGCTTTTTTCCAGAAGTTAATCTCGCTAAACCAACAAACAAACCGAGCTCTTAATTATTGTATTATAAAAACAGATTTAAACAGATTACGCATACACTATGGAATAATAAATCTTTGCAGATAAAACAAGAAGAACATTCATTTGGGGTCTCTCACTTTGCCGTGGCTTTTACGTTTTCATAAAATAACTTCAGTGGTTAAAGCATTACAGGTTCAGATTTTATTACCGAGTTTCACCATTGACATGAGTATGATAACAATGGGTGGAATCATTTTCTTACAAAGATAATTTACAAAACTTTGCAACTGGCCCTGTTGGTCTAGTGGTTGGCGATCCTGACTACTGAACCAGAAGTCGTGGGTTTTATTCCCACCCAAGACAAATAATCGTGTGATGAGATCATGATCATTTGTTCTGTGTCTGGGTGTAATTTATCTGTAGATAATATGTATGTATTTAGAAAAATATAAGTATGTTTATCAGCAATCTGGTTACCATAGTAAAGTCTCTGCCTTGTTTGGGATCAGACGGCCTTGTGAGATGTGTCAACTTATTAAGTTATCATTATCATTAATTAAATACATAAAAAAAAACAATATCTGATCAATATTGAACCTTACCGGTCGTTTACCTTACTCCTGCTGAATTAATAGTTTATATCACAAAACAGATTGGTTCATAACTATAATTCCCAATTTTAAGTAGGTATCCATCTCTATTAATTAGTAAAGTTGAAAACTACATGAATTAATTTGCTTTGCTACAATTTAGTTGGTTGTTGTTGTTTAGAATTTCACATATTAATATAAGGTTTATTCGAAAATAAAGTTATATAGCTTTTAACGCAGATATAGCTAAGATATGTTAATTGTGGCGACAGCAAAAAAAAAAAATACTTCAACGTCATCTAACCAAGACGCACCAAACAACAGAGTAACTACTGATCCTAGACCGCGCAATGAAAGTTTTCGCGCCGATTAGCATAATTATGTACAACTTCTCAACATCAACCATTGAGCCGCCAGGCATGATTATATAGCCTGGTTGCCTCCCTTGGTTTTGCAGGGAAACAACACCCTTCCCTACACATTAATCTTATGAAGTTGGCTCAGACATCAATCAACATTGTCTGCCATGTGTGAACAGGGCAACACGGCCTTTCTTAAAATAAAATAGCGATTACTTTTAACCAGTTTATGACTAGTGGCAATCATACTTTATATTAATTTATTTAGGTATTTTTATTACTGATTCAATTGAAGTGAACACGGCTTCAATTGAATTAGTTTCTGCTGTCTCCCAGTCTCTTCACTGAAGCAAAGTTACTTGAAGTATGTTTCAATAGTTCTTTTGCAACTATTTATTTAAACATTATCACCGCGTTAACAAGTGTTAGTGGTAATGTTTAAGATTAGCAGATAATAAAACTGAAGATGGCAGTAAAAAATTATTTTCGTAATGGTACATGAAAATAGGCACATGAAAAAAAGAAATTGTACTCATTATTTCATTAAGAATATGAGTTTAAAATCAGTAAGTTACTATTCTATGTACTATCAGTTTAAGGTATAGATCTACGTACATGTTATCAATACTAAAATCGTTTAATAACTACGTAGTTATTACGTACGTACGTATTATCAGCTACATTCAGTTTTATATCACGTCATCAAAGTCACCCCGTAATCGCATGACTAAAGAAACGGAACAGAGAGCTTCATACAACCGCACTGCGATAGGTACTACTACAAGCTTGAGGTGCGTGAGTGAGTGAGCACTAGCGGCCTCGACGTGTACAGAGACAAACCGGTTTATACCAGCACGGTCAGTGCTCAGCTTCAGGGCTGGTGGTGTGCATCCCGCTTTATATTTATTTTTGGTTCACTTATTGATACAATAGTAATACACAAATGCAAATGCAGTAAATAATAAATAGTACTTTACTAAATAATTGCAGTGTGCATTAACAATACAGAAAGAAAAAACATATCATTTTTTAATTATCCCAATGACATCCATTATGTAAGTGGTAACGGTCATTATTGAAATGTAATAATAATAATCAGTCTAATAAAGTATAATATCGCTGATGTGAATACTTACCTAACCCATAAGTTGGGTAAGTGTTCACGTACGACATAATATCGTAAATAACATTAATGAATGACGTTTCCAATTCAGTCATTGTATAACCTAGGTACTTTATTGTTTTGTTATTTTTTATCAGACGTAAGAAAAAATAGTTCTCGAATACCTATTCATTTATTATGATCTTTCAAAATAATGACTAGGTATTTGAGAACCATTTTTTATAAATGATGCCAGATACGCCAGATAATTGAAATGTAGGTACAAAAGCGATCCATACCTATTTGACTGCCTCCGTGACTACGCATACATGCCAGTCTGCCACGTCGAGGTCCCGGATTCATTTCCCGGTTGGAACAAGTATAAATGTTTACAAACTTAAATAAATCGCTGTTAGCGATAAGACCGCCAATTGTACTCTAATTTTTAAGATAAGATCTGTTTCAACTGTATTTTATGAATGGTGTACAATAAACAATATTCTATCTGTCTATCTTTTAAAGTAAGAGTAAGTAATTTGTAAAAGAAAATATTTTATATTATGTTCAAATATTCACTTCTATTATAATGTAGGTTTTGTTTGTTTAATTTTTTTTCTTTGTACATCAAAACAGGTATACCTTTTGCACGCTCCTTAAAAGCTTTGTCTCTAATTCGTTTGGTTCTTTATGTGGTATGGTTTCATTGTTTTACTTAGTAGTATTGGGTACTTTTCTCTAGCAACTATTTTCGTATTATTTATAAAAATTCTAATAAGTTAAAAAGGGTATTCAATCTTAAATTATAAAAAAAAGACAAAGATTATTTTTATTTTATCTTATCCGCCTGTGACAACCCTACCAAAACATGTATAAAATTTTAACGCTCCTTAGAAATGTTGTCTCTGTTCGGTTTTTTACATGAGTAAACAATCGAGTAATTTGGTAGGGATAACTCCATTAATTCACATGAGTGCATTAATACAGTTTTCCTTATATTTAATTCTATATACAATAATAAAAGGTGGCCTCGAGAAGTATGAGAAGGGTGTCTTGAATGAGGGCAGTTTCTTTAGTGAAAGTTTAAAGAACATAAATATTTATAATCATTTTAGCATCAGAACACTTTAAACCCTTCGTTATTTTCTTTGTCAACCAAGGGATTTTTGTGTTAATTGACTCTATAGATTAGTGTTGCATAAGTAAATTTGTGTATGTAATATATCCCAGAACATTATAAAAAATACATAGAATGCAAATAATTATAAACATACAAAAATAAATGTATTTAATATATCCCAGAATATTATAAAACTACGTACACTGCAAATAAAATTATAAACATACAAAAAATAAATGTGTTTAATATATCCCAGAAAATTAGAAAAATACATACAGTGCAAATAATTATAAACATACAAAAATAAATGTATTTAATATATCCCAGAATATTATAAAACTACGTACACTGCAAATAAAATTATAAACATACAAAAAATAAATGTGTTTAATATATCCCAGAAAATTAGAAAAATACATACAGTGCAAATAATTATAAACATGCAAAAATAAATGTATTTAATATATCCCAAAATATCATAAAACTACATACAGTGCAAATAATTATAAACATGCAAAAAATAAATGTATTTAAAATATCCCAGAATATTATAAAATACGTAAGAAACACGTCCGCAAGAACGCAATAGTTTAGAGTGGCCTTAATCTAATTTGCTCCATTCAGAAGTTGTTCCTTTCATCGTACTTTTCCCCTAAGTACTCGTAAAAGTTTATATGCTAATGGTAAAAAGGATTTGTTGATTGTTGACAATGTTTTGTATTTTGAAAGACTCCCGGTAACGTTGTTCGCGTATTACTGGTATTCTCGTTATGTCAAACAAGTTAAATGTTTGTGTTCGGAGTAGATTTACGTCGGTATTGCACTCAGCGACTTTGTAACCTTCAATCGTATGATCGCAAGTCCGATCCCATAGTTATTACTTATTTAAAGGTCGATATAACAGAATTAAGTCTATTTTATCACCATTAAGTCATTATAAAAAAAATTGGTTGTCTGTAAAGTATGTTTACGGACGACAATTTTACGTGATAACGTCATAAGAAAACAATGGACGAGAGATAGATGCGTCACAAGCCGAACGATTAGGCCGATCGTGCCTCTCTATCACTTGTACCGCGCTCTCGCTTGCATGCTCAGCTCACGCGGAACGTGACAATGAGTCATGCTTTTTCGTGCGTGCAGCCGGCGTTCGTCGATTTAAACAAACACGATGGAAAATTTTCAAGGTGTAGGTAAATTTATTTAAATATAAATTAATAAATATTTATAATATGTAATACATTTTGAAACTTTTTCCAAAAATGATAATGTCCAGATAAAACACCAACAAGAACTTAAGTTTAGCTTAAGTTGCTTGGTTTTTAATACATGGTTAGGATTTTCCAAATCGCGTTATACTTTAGTTACGTAAGGATGTAACATGTAACAGAGCCATGCTTCGGCACATTTGGGCCGGCTGGACTCCGCTCGATACCACGGCCTCACAGAAAACCGGCAGTGAAGCAATGCTTGCATTGCCTTTCGCTGCGTGAGTGAGGTTACCGGAGGCCCTAACACTTCCCTTTCCCCTATTCCCGTCTTTCCCCTCTCCTCCCCTCTAATGCCCCTCTCCCGTCTTCCCACTCTTCTCCCCTCTCTCTCCTCCCCTCTTCCCACTCTTCTCCCCTCTCCCCCACTCCCACATTAAAGGGCGGCAACGCACTTGTGACTTTTGAGTTACAGGTGCCCATGGGCGGCGGTAGTCATTTACCATCAGGTGATCCGTCTGCTCGTTTGCCCCCTATGCCATAAAAAAAATGCATAGTTTAAGAAATTATATTGTATGTCGTAATCGTACAATAGACTATGTATATGGTCTCAATATGTCTAATATATTTTAACGTACACAACGATCACTTTAATAAAGTTTTTCATTTAAAAAAAGCAGATGTCTTCTCTTCTCTGTCTGTCTTTTGTCTTATATCAGGTACCTCCAAAGTTGTATTACGTAACGCGGTAATGTAAAAGTGCTACTTTCACAAGAGTGTTGCTTATGCACGAGGTATTCACAGTAAAATATTCGGCATCAATTGAACCAAAAGTTAAAAAATAAATATAGTATGTTTTGTTTCTGTTGGTATCGATGTCGATATCGATACCGGTTGGCAAGCGGTTATTGAAAAAAATAATAGTTTCTAATACAATACAAGTTTAATAGTAGTTAAATCACATGCTGAATTAGAATTACCTGTTCATTATTCCAGAGTTTAAATTAACTTCATTTCTGGTTTAATATATTTCTTAAGCGAATTTCTGTGGGAATGTTTCGATAAAATTTTAATAAACATTGCTCACATCGGACTCTAAATGTTCCGAGTCCTTTTTGTAGACATAACAGTAGTGTGTGTATGTTCTGTTCCTTTCGCTTTTCACTTTTTTTACATCACCCATAGCTCTTCTGTGACCTAAAATAATCACCGAACCTTCTCAAATACGTACTGTTGTAACTCTTTGATAGAGCAGGTACCAAGAAAGACAGGTCTATATTCTAAGGAGAGGAAATAAGAAGATCATGCGAAGCAACTTAGGTTTTTTACTGAAACCTTTAAAATACAATAAAGACAAATAATCAAATGACTTGTAACAACACTTTTTCATATTTAGAATATCTTGAAGCTCCGCGTGACAGCTCAGGCTACCACGCACGCAGGCTTCTCGAACTCGAGTTCCCTTGATTCTTCATTGTTCCATTTACTAGATTAATTCAAATACGAATTAAAGTAGGGACAAGATAATAGGTCACTTTTGACATTTCATCAAAATTCAACAACGTAACCTTGTAACGGCGGGCATAAAATAAGAACTGCACAATTGCTTAACTTTTTTCAATTACGTTTACATATTTATTGTAATAATGACCGATACGAGTAATTTTACGATTTGCTTTCACTAATAAACCATTCTAAACATAATAAACAATTTCTGATCTAAAGAACTGAACGTCGTTACAATGTTGCGTCAGTCAACCCTTTTCTTTTTAAACACTAGGGATGTTACTCTAAAAATCGAAAGCTGATAGGATTGTAAGTTGAATCGAATGCAATGATTACTTGTGAAGAAAAATCACCATAAATTTATAACCACGTTGTGATTATAATAAAACCTAATTATACATATTTATTATTCTTTTAACTAACTATAAAAATACAAAAAAATAACTAAATAGAAAGGTCATTGATGTTGGGTGCAATTTAGGTGGATGTTGCTGGCAACACCAGTGCCTGTCGATGACGCATGTCATGTCGCCATAACATGATGATGACGCAGTCTTTTGTTGTTGTGCGAAGTGACTGTGCGTTTTTGGTGTGCTCTCTGTTATTTTCTTCTGATCCGGCTTTTTCATTGAACTGACCTTACTGACTACGTTTACCTGGCTATAAATTGGACTCCTATTGCTTAACGATTATTAAACAAGAAAAACATTACAGTCTTACTATGTCGAAACGGGGGAAAACTCTAAACAGTCAATCTCGCGAACTAGTGCTGAAATTGTACAATTATTTTGGACGTGAATCAGTTAACGATGGGCCTCTTTTACCATTGAAACCACCGAGAGAACGCGTTGCCGAAGCATTGGGAATAGGGAAGAAGACAGTAACTCAAATTTTGAAAGAGAAATACGGACCATCAGGCTCAGAAGATAATACTTTACGTACACCGAAAAAACGAAAGAGGGAGAAGAAAATTGTTGACGTTGATAATTTTGATGCTGCTGCAATTCGCAACCACATTTATGGATATTACTCGAGAAAAGAATATCCTACACGGGAAAAGCTATTGAGTTCGTTAAAAGGCGCAGGCTTATTTTTTGGACGCAAATCGTCTCTATCAAAGGTTTTGAAATCGATTGGCTTTAGATTTAAAAAATCCGACAAGTGGAAAATCCTGTTAGAACGCTACGATATTATTTTGAAGAGAATAACATTCTTACGTCAGGTAAATAAAATTACGGATTGGGACAATGTCGTGTTTATTGACGAAACATGGTTGAATGCAAACCATACGGTTGCGCGGACATGGACCGATGATACAGCGGCCTCCACCTCAAAAGTTCCATCGGGAAAAGGAGTCCGACTTATTATATGTCACGCGGGATCAGCTTCTCAAGGTTTTATTCCAGACTGCCTCCTCGCATTCGCCTCTAAAACTACAACAGATTACCATGAGGAAATGAACTTTGATGTTTTTAAAAAGTGGTTTGAGAAGCTGCTAGTCAGCTTAGAAAACCCATCGAAAATTATAATGGACAATGCTCCGTATCATTCTGTACAAGTTGATAAACCACCAACTCAAGCAAATAAAAAGCAAGAAATTGTCTCGTGGCTGGTAAGAAATGGTGTGGAGGCAAGTCCAACTTTATTAAAAGTTGAGTTGTTAAATCTGGTAAAAGCAACTAAGCCGTCCAAGCTCCGCTATGTAATCGATGAACTAGCCCTAGAGCATGGACACGAAGTTATTCGATTGCCTCCCTACCATTGCCAGTATAACGCCATCGAGCTTATTTGGGCACAAATAAAGGGTCATGCAGCGCGGAACAATACTGAACCACCCTTCAGTACTGCTAAAATGATGACTCTGCTACAAACTGCATGTGCAGAAGTCACTACAGAAGACTGGCGAAAAGTCGTGGAGAAGACAAAGAAAATAATTTTACAAGTTTTTGAACGAGATGTGAGAATAGACAATATTATTGAAAATGAATTAATAATATCTCTGAGTGCTGACAGCAGTGATGAAGATAGCAGTACCGATAGTTCAAGTGAATAAAAGCAATTTTTTTGTTAAATTACGTAGGTACTTGTCTTATTTTGCTCCTTTAATTTATGAAAGAAAAAATAATAATGGGACAGGGATTCGCATGATCATTTTTAAAATTCACATATGTTTCAAGTCTGTATCGATTCATTCGATTCATTCATTTAATCGATGTTTTTAAGCAGGTCACCTCACTATGAATATAAAACTGACATCTGTCAAAAGTGACCTATTACCTTGTCCCTACTTTAAGAGCATAAAGTTGCCAGCAGACTTTCGCGCGACCAAGTAGTATTTATTCGTCAATCCATGAAGGTTGCAAGCGGGCGCGCGTAGTCCTCACAGTACACTAACACGCACCTACAGAATTCAACACAATTTTTCTTCCTTGTTATTTTTACGGGCCGCAGCTGCTGATTTAAGCTTTGCAAGTAAAACGTGGGTATAATATTCAGAATTTGTAGTTTAAGCTCTCATTTCATTCAGTAAAGAGTTAAAGAGAAAAAGATTTATTAAAAATGTCAGAAATAAAAACGCTAGAGGCGTCAAAAAAATCTTTACCCTTCTCAAAGTGTTTAGACATAAACTCATTAAAAACTTTTCTAAAAAGAGAAAGATCTAAATTGGCAACTGGCAAAATTATATGTTGATAAAAAAATTAAGTCCCTATTTGCGTTGCCCCATGCAATTATATAGACGATAAGATTAAACCCATTTTAGACAACGCCAAGTCTCATTTGCATGAATTAATTTCAGTTGACATGACAAAAAAGTAGCAAAGGCAAAGACAAACGTGACGAGCAAACGAATAGAAAATCTCAGTACTTCTGGCGTAAATTAAAAACGCTTTATGATTTTAAATAAAGTGGTGAGAGGGAATCTTTATAATTATACGAGTGAGGAAGAAAGTTTTGTGTATGTGCATTATGTCGAATATTGCCTAAAATTGACCAAGCCTCGCCAAAGTTTATCAATCGTTGGCAGTATTGGTTTGTTGGAAGCAGAATAGTTTTTTCTTATGTGTCTAAGGAAGCGAAGTCTCTTTAAATACTTCTGTGTGTTCCACTTTGCCTTCATTATCAACCAAAACCCTATGGGTTCTAATATTAGGTATGTAGCACTTTATTTTTGTATTTAATAGCTTATATTCTTTAAAACTTAAAAACCTTTTTAAATAAATAAATCTGCTCTAGATCTACGAATATTCGACAATAATGTCACAATCCTTACCCTACGACTGCGATTGCCAAATCTGCTCAAAAGAGATTAAACAATATAAATTATAATTAATTATAAAAAATGTTATAATATTCCTGAATATTATAATATTTTTTTTTAAAAGTAGCGGCGGTAAAAAAGAGGTATGTAATATAGTGAGATCTGTATAGTGTCAAGAGTTCTCATGTGGCAAATATGATAAAATAAAGTATCGATTGTAAAATCGAATAGCGGACCTTAGTTTCTAAAATGATTTTTAAGAAAGTAAAATTTTGCAAACCTACCCGCTAGATAACTTTAAGTTGTAGCCATATCGTAAATTTTATCTAACAAATCTTCAAAACAGAATAGAACGAACAGTAAATTTATTACATTCCTATTAGAATGCTTCGCAATAAAGTTAAATATCTATTACAAACATCTCTTTGATACGATCCTGCAGCATTCATAAGCAAAACTAAAAAATGGGCAATATTAAATTTATCTTTCTTTAGTAGCAGGTTGACGCCTTAAGTTAACTACAAACATATTTTTCTTCACTGCTCAAAAAGGGTCAATATTTTTGAACATAATACACAGAAGTTTTAAGTGTTTTAACTTCATAGTACGTAGTCAATAGTAATAGTGAGTAATATTAGATGAGAAACTCGGGACTTAATCGCGTTAATATTTAAAAGATACAATACCTCGCGGTTACCCGACGTTTCAATCACATATTATCGCGATTAAGTCCCGAGTTACACATCGTATATGTGTGATAGTCGAAAAAGTTTAAAAACAATTAGTGAGTAATAGGTAATTGTTTCCATGATACCTTATTATTATTGATTATTCTCAAAAATGGAGCTAAGTTCTTATTTGAATAAGAGGCAATATTAATAAATTTCGATGTTTCCATTGCTCTTTGTATTTAAGCTGATTTATTTTTTATTAAAAATATAAATAATTCCGATAAGTATATTTGTTTTTAATTAGAAATAGTTTAAAAACAGTTTTGGTAAACAAAATGTATATTATTATATACTTTCTTGAGAGCTATACATTTTCTTAATTATATTTTTCCTATGTTATGTTTTAATACAATCATATTCTGTGATTGAAAAGTTTAAAGTCACTTGACCGACTGGTAAACTAAAATCAGTGTCGTAATGAAAAGTATAGTCAAAATTAATATTTTATTAATAATTATTCTTACGGGAAATACCAGGGAGAGCTCTCTCTGGTATTTCCCATAAGAATTCAAACTGTAAAAGAGTATTTTAAAAATGGCACTTATACAATTGAAATAAACAAATAAAAATAGGAAGACCTACAAGGCTGTCAACCACCAGAGACAGGCTGTCGTTGACAGCTTATGGAGACAAATGACATTGGCGGTGACATTAAGTACTGGTAGACTTTACTTAAAAATGTTATTAAATGTTTAAATAAATATTTTCATAGCTTTTTAAATGAAAAAGTTTTCATTCAGAAATTTTCATTTTTCATTTCATTTTACATTTTTACACTTTACATTTCATTTATAATTAAGTAATTATTCAGGGATTAAAGATTTTTATTTTTTGTACAAATTCTACCATAATCATTCAACATTCCAAATTAATTTATGTCTTTAGTGATTAATTATAGACTATTGTGTCTTTAATTATATTTTTATTATTATATAATGGTTAAGATTTATTAAAAAAAAATTGTGTAATACTTGACAGCTTTTGTAAAATTATTATTATATATATATTATTATTTCATTAAAGTATTTTTTATTGTAATATCACATCAAGGATATCATATATAATATCAAATTTACATACTTTTTGTAATTATAATAAGATACATAATCATCATCATATGTGAAATACTAAGATATAATGCGTGATAAATAATTATTTCTAATAAAAGTGATTATATACGAGTATATGAGAATTTTATAATAGAAACTGATATCTTTTTATTCTGTATTGAATTCACCTATAAGAAAGTAAAAGAATGATTAGAGACCATTAACAGAAAAAAATAAATACTGCAATAAGTAAATGGTTAGTTTTTAACCCCCGGCTGAAAGGTGACTTGATCTAGGGTGTTTTTAAATAATTCAAGAAAACCTGTTCAGCCACTGTAATCACTGAAGAGATTTTCGAGTCGGGGGTATTTTAAATTGTCTCATAGCTACTACGTCAACTAAGTATTTCAGTATAGAACGTAAAATCATACTTCTCTGTTTTCCGGGGAAAGCCGAGACAACAGCCTTCATCTTGCTTTTATCCTTGCATATCTCATAAACTCGTAAGTTATTAGAGGTCTCCGGTTTCACGTACTACTGAACGGTTTTTTCTAGGATATCACTAATTTATTGATGTATGTTTTTCGAGGTCGTCTCCAACCGATTTGTCCACTTACATTTGCCTTATAAACAAGATTTGTCGTGCGTTCATAAGGAATATGATTATATTTAATTATTTCAAAAAAAAAAAGACATCAATCTGAGAACCAGGTTAAGTACCGCGTGCTATTGGATGGTAGATTACAGTATGTTTAATTTAGCATAAACAATAAACACTTTATTCAAATTTTAAACTGCCACTGACGTGGTGTATGTTTAGTAGTGGAATAAGAGGAGGTTCTCAATTCTTGATATATTTTTTTTGTGTGTTTGTTAAGCGATATCTTCGCTTTCATTTGTGAACCGATATGAACAATTCTTTTTTACATTGGAAAAAAAAATAGGTGGCACTTTTTTTGAAGATAATTATTCCATTAAAATAATCGTTTAAATTCGCGACCATCCAAGCGTTTTCTTAACTGAACAAAGTGTTTAGTCTTATTTATTAGGAATGTTTATTAAAGACATCGCCCTATTTTAACTACTCTCCACTTGTTTATATTTACCTAGTTAATTAATTCAGGTTTAATTAGTCTGTCTTGCAAAATTATTTCCTCTTAAATTATCTCGTACAAGATAAACGAGGTTTAAGGGCCTTATGCGAGTAATTTGCGAAGCGTCGGCAGGTCGAAATAAAATATGCGTGGGACTAATGAAAACTGTCTACATGATTAACCTAGGTAGGACTCCCTAACAACCCTTTTGGCCTAAATGCTCCTTTAGTTAAGTGAGGGGTTTTGAATCGCAACATACGTTTGTGAACGCAATTTTGGAATGTAAAGTGAAGTTTATACTGCTATTAATGTTGTGATAAGGCATTATAAAGAGATGTGCCGTTTTGGGAACATATTTGAAAAAAAATCTAATATTTTAGTGCTGTTCTAACCTGTAACAATAATAACAAAGGCAATTATTTTTTTTATTTTGTGCGATTAGCAAGCCTTTTAAAGACGGTATTTAGGGTGTTAACGGAAATCAGAAAATTGGGAGTCGTTTCTCTGATAGATTGTAATGGATAAAAATAGGTAAAGTTAGTAAATGAATGAATTTGTAAATGAAATCGTGTGTGTCTCTTGCGTGTTTTCGTAGAACAGTTTCTACTTGTCGGTTATTTGGGTAAATAGTTGCTCTAGCTGCAGACAGAGTTTGTAAATAAACATGTTATAGTTTGTTTGTGCAAAACAATTTGTGTTGGACTATTTTATGAGAGCCCAATTTAATCGTCTTAGGTTTTGTTTATTTTTAGCATTACTTGTGCTTCTATTTCGCAAACATTATATGGTATGTTTATGTTTTAAATTATTGCACTTTTCTCATTTTCTATGATGAGAAAAGTTAATATTTATATCTATACAGTAATAAAAATTTCGAAGCTTTGTTTTGTGTCGTTTTTCTTTTCATTATGAATTATGTTATTTTTTTAACTGTTCCAGTAGTGAATTTTTAGAAGTTTCTTTTTTAAACTTACTCCATTGCGTAACATGTTTTTTGATAGTAATTAAAAATAGGTAAATACTTAAAATAGATCACATACTTTGCCCAAAGAAATCAAAACGAAAGTATTTTTCTTTTACAATCGGGCACGACTAATCTGCAAAAGCTATTTTTCTGCCATTTTGATACGAAACTCTAAACAGCCAACCAAAATGTAAGAGCCTACGCCAAAATCATAACCTGTGTAACTTGTAGCCTGAATTTCACCGAAACAAATAGTTGGTAAGGAATTTAATATAAAATGTTGTAGAGTTTTGATAGAAAAGTATTTCGTGATATTTTTTTTAATATTTAGTTTTATTACAATAATTACAAAACAGTACAATGTTTGTAAGGGTATTGTTTCCAAAAACATAAGCCTTAAAGCATAAGCATAAGAATTAAAACACAAATTTAAATATTATTAAGTTATCAGTTTACTGGAAGATAGGTTTTACGTGAACAATGGTTGTACAATGTACTTTGTGATAAAACACCTTTTTATCTATGTATGATCGGAACACCGTGTTAATAACATGGTGTTCCGATCATACATAGATCAATCACAATCGGTCCCGACGTATCACATTGTAGTTTGACAAAAAGGAAAAAGAAAAGAATATGCCGCATTTCAAATATGCTTAAGCTTATTAAAAATGCAGAAACTGTTTTTTCTCTACTTGCTATTTTCCTACTTAATTTACCTTACTACCACCATATTCTGTATGCACAAAATTTTTGTAAACATAAATTACTTCACTGTTAACATTTTCTTAGAAAATTTGAGAGTGAAGTCGTAATCAGACATTAATAAATTATTTTGTTTTTGTTTTCAAAAAGGGGCGGTTGTTTCAGTACGATTTAATTTAGAACTCCTGGTATACAGTCGTAAATCACGGCCCTTAAAGTTTTTGGTTTTTGGATAACGGAACCAAGCCAGTAAGATTGTTTTCGATTCAAATAGAATAATAAATTGTGCGACCTTCGCTTTTTAGGACCCTGAATATGGAGAAACGGGTGAGTTCGAAGTAAAAGATAAATTACCGAAGTCTGTTTGAGGAATGCGAGTGTTATAAGGCTGTGTAGCTATAATGGTGTGGGTCGAGAACTAAAATTGTGAACGTGATTCATGTAATCATTACGTTAAGCTTCTGAAATCCCTAGATTAGTGATTTACAAAATGCAGTTGATTTTTTTTTAGAGAAAAACTATAATGTTTGTTTCTAATAACTTAGTAGATTTTAGGTTTCGAATGTGTTTAGTGTTGTTTTTATTTTGCAAATAGAGAAGACAGCAAACCTGTCCTCACCCTCAGAGATTCCCTACTGCACGCTTTTTACCCACGACGGCACGAAGAAGGTATATAATAATAAGGCTGCCATCTCTATTTCAAATTTCAATTGAAATGACGATATCCTGTGTTACATTATGTCGTCGTAAAACCTCTTCAATAATTATATTATTATTACTATAAACCTGCAAAACTTTAGTTCATTTAATGGCAGCCCCGGCGTATATTCTTTGGTTGTTTATTGAGTACATAGGTAGTTGAATATGTTATTTATTATTATTGCCACATCTAAGTATATCTTCGAGAAATAAATAGGCACACAAGGAAGTGCTATGAAAACTGATACACCATTGTTTATATGACCACTTCACGAGAGATCAACTCTATTATAAAAAGCTTTTTACGTTTATTATCTTTCGTTACATAATCTGGTTAAGTCGGGGGTTTTAAATTATTTTATCCTTTTTCGATTACGTTTTAACCAACGTGGGTTTAAGAAAAAAAAAAAAAAAATGCTTTTTATTAATCAGACTGAAATGCACTGTAATGTAGGTAGGTATGCACTTTTCTTAATTTTCTTTTTTTTTTCCTTCTGCTGCCTATAAAATTAAAATCAATACGATAAATACTTTCTGTTTGGCATTTTTTTTTCTTGTCGAATAAACATTCAATAATGTTGTAGAGGATTGCCATCTTGTCAATAAATAAAATTATAATCCCACTCAGTGTGAGCGGATGTCTAAGCGTTACAAATTGCTGTAATTGATCGCTGTTGAATATGAGAAAAATATTTCGAAATATGAGCAAGCTGCGCTATTTCTTACTTTATATATTTTTTTAATACTGAAAAGAGACTACCTATATCAAAAGTATTTTAAGAAGTTGTTAAAACAAACGGGCTAGTTTTGTTTTAAACCTAGAATACTATCCATCAGGTCACGCCACAATTGTGGCAATAAGAACCATCATGGAGGATTGGCTGGAGAGGCGACATAGCAGCCTCTCCTACCGTTTAACGCAGGTACTCACCGGACACGGCTGCTTCGGTAAGTACCTGTGCCGCCTGGCCGTGAGCCAACGCCTGTGTGCCACCACTGCGGAAGCTGTCCTGAGAACACTACACTCCACACTTTGGTGGAGAGCTCAGCGTAGACGCAGCAGCAAAATGATCTCGCGAAAGCTATTGATGTGGAAAGCCTCTCGCTAGAGACCATGGTTCTGTCCATGGTCCAAAGTGAGAGTGCGTGAGATTCTGCCGTCTCGTTTTGCGAGGAGGCGGTGGATGCGGATGTTGGCTAAAGAGGCGGCGGAACGGGAACGGGAGAAGGCAAGCACTCTCCCATCCCGCAGAAGACACACCAGGCGCCGGATGATCTCCGGCCTCCATGAGCGCTGGCCTGGGGGTAGCGGGTCGGGCTGACCGTTACCCTTGTAGAAGAAGGCGCGAGACGGTGGCGTGACGTGTTACACCTCTCTGATCTTGAGGGGGGTAAGGCCCCTCGTACTCCATGTTCCCGGAGGTTTCCTTCCTGGGGTATACCCGGGTCCCCTGTAATAGACCCACTTGTGACGGAACACCGTGTGGTTTTAGTCGGTTCGATGCCAACATACTACTTTACCGTTAGCTCCGGTAAGGGTGGGGGTTTCCACACGATACAGATTGAAAGGATTTTTTAGAATATTTTTAAGCTATTTTAATGTACCACAAAGTGCGTTCTCACCAACAAAGTGTAACCCGAGAAGCGGATGGAAAGTGACCGTGCGTTTCCCGGGAAACACTTTGTTTTTGAGTATCTGACCCCTCTGTCACCTGGGAGGCAATGGTTAGTTTTAAAGTTGTTTTTTTTACATTTGGCTTTTTTGTTTTTGCATTGATCCCTGTATTTATTGCTTAGAATAAGTTAAGAATCTCCTAGAAAACCGGATAATATATTATTTAGAAATAAGGAAGATTAATCAAGTGATTAAAAGTATTTTATAGAAGTAGCCGAGTACGATTTAGAGACTAGACTTATAGGTACATAAAAGTTTCACGATAATACTTTTATAGTCAGCTGATCGGTGATTTTCCAGAAAATTTTATGTCACGTCCATAAAAGAGTCCCAAGCTGATTTTTCTAAATCATTAAGCTTTTCTTTAAATATTTCGTATTCCATTAATTGCCTGATTAATGATATTTATATTTATATGAAACATTAATTGGATATGTTACTCAGATACTTATATATTTATTATTGCGGCACATGGCAGCAGTTTTACGTCTTTAAATATTCAACCCGAGTTACTTCTTAAAAAACTTGAGAATCTCGACACCACAAAAGGAGCAGGCCCTGATGGTATACCTCCCTACTTTATAGCATCATGTGCTAAGAGTCTAGTTTTTCCCCTTACTATAATATTTAACACATCCCTGTTGACTGGTTCATTCCCAAAGCAATGGAAGTATACAAACGTGGTCCCAGTTCATAAATCCAGCCATAAAAACTTGGTTAATAACTGCAGACCTATATCAATACTGTCAAGTATGGCCAAGATTTTTGAATCTTTAGTTTATCCTTATATGGAATCATATTTTAAGCCCTTCTTATCCGACTAACAGTATGGCTTCCTCCGGTCCCACTCAACTTGTACTAACTTAACTTTCTTTGTAGAGAAGCTCAGAAGCTCAGAGAAATCAGAAGCCTTGGATAGCCATAAGCAAGTAGATGTAATATACACAGATTTTAGCAAGGCTTTTGATAGAGTTTCTCATAGAATGTTGCTTAAAAAGTTGTGTGCATATGGATTTGCCGGGCCCATGTACAAATGGATAGAATCATATCTAAACGATCGGGAGTTTAATGTCGTGTTGAATGGTTTCAAATCATCCCGCCATCGCATCACTTCAGGCGTTCCCCAAGGCTCTCACTTGGGACCGCTCTTATTTAACATATTTATCAATGATCTTCCTCACTGCTTTAATCATACTATTCCACTTCTATTCGCAGATGACCTTAAAATTTTTAGGACCGTAATATCAGATCAGGATGTCAACCTAATTCAAAAGGATCTGGACTCGCTATCGAAATGGTGTCAAAATAACGGAATGTTGTTAAATCCATCTAAATGTCAATATATAAAATTTACCCGTAAACTAAATGAAATAGCATCAGGGTATAAGATAAACAACATGCTATTGAAAGAATTGGACTGTGTCAAGGACCTAGGAGTCATTTTGGATAAAAAATTAACATTTATTCCCCATTTCGAAATGATAATTAAAAAAGCATCAGGAGCTCTGGGCTTTATTATAAGGAATGGAAGAGTCTTTCGCAATGCAAGAACTAAAATTTTATTATACAATAGTTTTGTAAGAAGTATTCTGGAGTATTGTAGTGTAGTTTGGCGTCCGCATTATGCTGTTCATATACTAAGGATAGAACGAATACAGAAGAGATTTTTATGGCACTTATCTAACTCGAGTTTATGGGAAAAAAGAACAACCTCCTATAAAGACAGACTAAATAATTTCAAAATGGATTCCCTTGACACAAGTAGAACACATCTATATCTAGTTTTCTTGTACAAGCTCATTCAGAATAAAATAAACTGTTCGCAGTTGCTATCAAAAATTAAATTTAGAGTGCCTTATAAATATCCTCGAGCACGCATTACTCCTCTTTACCCACCACCCAGAAGAACAGTTTTTGGTTCTGCTTCTCCTATCCCTAGGTTATGCAAGCTACTAAACCACTGTAGTGTTTCTGTAGACGTGTTTGCAGATTCTTTAACTCGCTTCTGTAAAGCTTTAAAAAATATTAACATTTTGTAATTATTATTTTTTTGGTTCACTTTTTTGTAAACTTGTTTTCTCTATTATTGTATCCATACTATAGGCATGCAGTGTTTGCTTGTAATGGAATGTAACTTTTGTACTAATAACTGTTATGCAATGATATAAATGTGATTGTACTAGTGTTACACTTGTTAGCAAACCAATATAAATAAATAAATAAATTTTTATTTATTTTTTGTTTGTTATAACTAATGTTTAAAAAAAACCTGTCACTTAAAATATGTACGGACGCTTTGGTTTGCAATTAAACCTATTTTCTTTCTTTCTATCATATTTAAGATTTTTGTTTTATTAAAAAAACCTTTTTCGAAATTTATAAATTTTGTTTCGTGGTGGTTATTTAATTGTTGTATGGTTACCATATTCAAATACTATATAATTCAGGTTAGGGGTTTCAAAGCGCTTTCTGAACTTTATCAACGTTACTCTGGTTTCAATCAAATAATCAATGTTGGCTTTCACTTGCGTATTATAGAGATGAAAGTGTATTTTCAAAGGAAAGTAACGCGTATTAACTCTCAGCTTTCCTATTAGACTAGACATTTTAGATTCTAGCTTCAATATGGGGCTTCTAAGTTATGTGATTATCCAAGATGTTGTCATACTCAAAAATATAACGTGTATTTACTTATAGTCAGCTATAAGTAAATACACGTTATATTTTTAAACTTTAAAGCGTCAGGCGTAGATAACTGCAGAAGTAAACTGTCTCACAATATGGATAATAACTTTTTAATGACATCGTGTACTATAAATATAAAAATAAGCACTCAGAATTTATGAAAGTGATGAATGATTTTATGTAACTTTATCAGGCATACCTTCAGTCTCTACTAATACTAGTCCATACGACACATTTCGTTCGTCAGGAAATAAGTAAGGTCTGGCAGTTCTGGATTTTTACTCTATGAATCTACACAACGATATTATGTATAAGTCCAGCATACATAAATAGATGGAAGTGAACTAACGGCCATCGACGATATATTTCGCCAGTGTTCGATAATTCCCTACAGTTCAATATCGTCGTAGTGAGGAAGACGATGACTGATTGACACGTCAAGCTTCGAACGGTTGCTAGGTACTTGTTTTCGGAATTGATTGGCCTTGTAATCCTAGAAATACCTACAGATTAAACAGTTTACGGACCATATTGAAAATATTTGATATGTTCTGTCCTCAAGATTCACGAAAGCAATTTTTTACTTAACTTATTAAGCGGCCATCTATCAAATTACAAATGGCGGGTAATGTAGTATTTGAGTTTATTTTAATATATGCTCTGAAAAAAATAAGGGGACCAGTCGGTGACCCGTAAGGAGTCAACGACTGATTCCCTTTTTTTATCACCGTTTTCACACTTGTTATTTTAAACCAAAATTGTAATTTTCTTCTCATGGATTGAATAAAAATGTCTATATCATTTCAGAGTCACAATAATGGGCCAGATGTGTTGGGATTCGTCTAGTATGTGTGTCGTGCCTCTTTGGATTTATCGACGTAAAACGCTCGAGTGTGTGACAAAGCGGCGTCGAAATTCCGATGTTTGGATTGACGACTAATCCGACTAGAACCGATTCGGATAGACTCATATTGTATACTGAGGTTCGGTATATAATTACGGGACGTTGATAAAAATCTTTTTTAGGTATGGCGTTAAACTTGTTATGTTGTTTTTAAACAATAAGACGAGGTTCAAATAAATTTACTTCAGAAAAAAATAAACTAAAATCTCTGAGTTATTAGGTTAGGTTTCCGCTTACAACGGAAATTATAAGAAAACTCCTCAAGGTGTACTCTTATCTAGCCGCTTTTTGGTCGTTCTATTTTCAGCTTAGTCGGTTCGGCTCCGAGGAAACCACTTCCTAGTCAATTGGTTGATGTTATAAACGGAGATTTTAAACAGAAGAAAAAGCACATTTTGTATAAACCCTTATTTGATCAAAATTAATGTTCCATTTTAATTGTATACAAAAATGAACTATGCATCAATTGTACAGGGACTAGCAATTAATTGAGATAATGTAGTCCGGTGTGGTAATGTGGTCCCCGTGGTACATGTACTGTTGCGGATTCAGTATTCCAGTCAGGAGATGGGGGGAAAATCGATTTAGTGTATTTATAACGATATTTATATAAAAACTAATGTGGTCCTGCTGACGATTAAGAAATTAACTTAGAAATGGACATTCTCACTTATTTTGATTTCGATGATTCAGTTCAGTCAGAAGTTCAGTCACAAAACGTATTTTTAAGAAATATCCAAATTTACATACCTACAATTAAAATACTTTATTTTGTTGCTTCCTTAAACATAAGAAGAAAACACTTATTACAACAAAAACTTCATATTCTATGATATTAATTAAAACCTAATGGTATTAATTTTGTTGAAGAAAGCTCTATAGTCATGTAGTTCTATTAGAGTATTTAGAAGCAGTGAATATTCTACATATAGTCACTTATAGCGCACAAGGGCAGCTTTTACCTATACAAACTAGCTAATAATTACTAAGATTACCAAATTGGCTTTATAACTAGTTCCAATTTTGGTCGAAGGTACTCGTAATTACTATTTGTTTGTAAATACATAATTCGTCTTTAACACACACATTTTACTCCTACATATTCGTTACATTCAATGAAAATATCTATGCCGGCGGCTTCGGCCACTTTTAGGTTACTTTAATAAAATATAGTCTATATTCCCTCTGGATAAAGTAGCTTTATAAAGGTGAAAGAATAATTAAAAACAAGCATACAAAACTTTCTTCTACTCAATATTAGTATAGATAAAGTTATATGTGATCTATTTGATTGCAGCTAAGTACAACGAATATACCTACACAGATTCTATTAGCGGGAAAGGAAGAACGATATTATGATTCCTCAAGAATTTTCTCGTTAAGGGCTTTTCTGTTTGGGCTAAGTCGGATATATTATAAATATTCGCATGTTGCTTTTGATTGTTGAACTAGACAGTTTTTTGTGTTTCGTTGAAACGGTAGTATTGCATGTTGCATACTATTGCAGGAACATATATTGTACAATTATACTAGATATAGGTTATTAAATGCAGATATTTATAATGAAAAATATACATAGTGTACGTCTCTTACAGGGTTCCATTCCTCAAAAGAAAAAATGAAGCTGTATTTTGCATTTAAGGCTTATATTTTAACATTCACGGGTATGTTAAAATATAAGCAAAGCAAAACCTATAGGATACTTCCCATTGATTTAGAAACATGAAATTTGGCAAGAAGCGAGGTATCACAGCACAAGTATAGGATTCTCGGGGACTTCCTTCCTAGGGTATACCCGAGTCCCCTGCGATAGACTCACTTGTGACGGAACACCGTGTGGTTTTAGTCGGTTCGATTCCGACATACCATTTCACCAATAGGCATGGTGAGGTGATAACCCGTGGGGGTTTCCACACGAAAAAAAAAGCGCAAGTACCGGAAAAAATCATAGTCTTTAATTTATTGTTATATCACATAAAATCACGATATTTTTGCAATTAAAAACTAAAATTTTGCGCATAAAAAAATGTCTGTGCCGTATATCAATGTATGAGACAGTATTTCAGAACGGCAAAGTTAAGTTTGTCGCTCGGAAAGAAACGCGCAAAAAAAATTGAATAGATGAGACGGACAAACTATCTACATAGATAAAAGTATGTTGGCAACCCTCTGTGCGCGCGTCAGACTCACACTTATTCGTTTTATTAAATTTTTTACTAAAACATAATTTTTCCTGTTTCTGGATATAAATAATATTACTGCACTTTATGGAATGCACTTTAAAGTACAATGAACACTTACCCACACAAATACCTACATTGTTTTTATTACAATGAGCTCTTTTACTAAGAACTTCATCATAGTTTTACGTGATTTAAGACGAAAGTAGACAATACTGGGTGGCTTCTTTATTCAATACAAGTAGACAGTGGACGCGGAGCAGTTCTACCGATATTGACAGTTTGCTTACGTGAGTGTTACACTAGAAAATCGTTTTCTATATCCACAATACATTTGAAAGAGCGTCATAAGAATCTTTATATGAAGTTGCCAACCCAAGAGATACTAAAGAGGGTACTTAATATTTGAACTTTTCAATATAAGCACTTTTACGTCTATTTTATGTCATATTCATAGTTCCTATGAAGCTTCCGACCATCGTTTTAAGTGAAATAATGGAATAATATATGTAAATATATTTTCATTTTCTACAGTCTGAAAACAAAGCTTAAAGTTCTAGAAAGGATTTGTAATATTTGTCATGCTTCCTTGATCGCTTGTGCAGAACTTGATCAGTTCTTTTTTTTTTATTAGAGACAATTATGCGTAAAGAAAAATAGATAGATACAGACGAATTAATATAATCTGGGTTGTTTGGAATTGACAGTTAAAACCATTTCATATCTTTCTTAATCGTAATTTACTTACACATTTTCTTTTAATTTTTTTGGTCACACGTAATAAGGGGCGAACCAATATAGTCAAAATTGTTGCCACCGCCTTTGACTAAAGGTGGATTCAGTCTAATAAGTCGTGAAGTTCATTAAAATTTTACCTAGTACCTAGCCACAGGACTACAAGTATATGCAAAATGCTCATGTCCTTCAAGGACTTTCGAGAGTTTAACTTGGGTGTAAACCCAAGTTTAATTTAATTTTATAAGGATGAAACTATGTTTACCTGCAAAGTTTATACGCTCTTCTGGGGGCCTTTGATAGCCTATTATGGTTCGCCAATAACCCCAAACAAGCTTATTAACATTAAAATTTACATGACTATAATATATCACCTTGTGTAGCCTTACGCTCATAAGACCCTGGAGCCCAATCGCAGGATATTGTTTATAACACAATCAGTTTCCGGCCAAACGCTTGAGCGATAGCTAAAACGCGTAACAACCGGGTAATTTTCTCGCAAATTGTAAATAGCAATGGAAATTATCGCCCATAACACCTTACAATGAATTTACGAGCTCTTACTGCCATGTAATGGGCAATAAACCATGTCACAAAGTATTCATAAAATACGTTTGTTTATTTTGTATAAAACTAACGTGTGGCCTCTCAAGAGTTCAGCTGTTTTATATATACCAACTACGAATTATTCTTATTTTAAATAGTTAACAAAGTCCAGAATATACCTCATTACGAATGAAAATAAAAAAAAATAAGATTCTAGTGCTTTATACAATCAGCATGCCAGCAACCTTGGAAGTTCAGTCTCCACTGGGGACAAAAGTTTCTGCGGTCGACAGATGTTTGTGCCAAGAAAGGGTGTGTCTCTATTTTCAATTTACTTTTTTTGTATAACCCCACTCTAAAATGTAATTATTACTCCTGATTCTGCGTTAAGGGGACATCTATTTATAACGACAGATTAATAACCCAATTACCTCCAACATTCTAAACCCTACTTGTAAGCTGATGATCTAAAACTCTCGAACTGTTAACATTTCTCACGACTTGACTCTATCACAGTGGGTCTCACATTTGAAATCATTGCTTCACTGCCAGTTTTCTATAAGGCCGTGGTACCACTCCGGTCGAGCCGGCCCATACGTGCCGAAGCATGGCTCTCCCACGAAAAACCTTCGACCACGTTTAAACTTATTAAACCAGTTGTAAACAGTGGCACCAGATGGGGCTTCGCAATTAAATGCCAATCGAAGTCTATCGTAACATTGTTGTTGAGTAAGACTGCAACGAAAGTCGTAATAAATCATTGAGCGAAATTTTTCTCTAATGAAATCCATTTCGATGCACGACACACAATTGCCACTAATTTATAAAAGCAAATGACATAATATGAAATCATTAAACGTCTACAGATTCCCAAAGAGTTCCTAATTCGAAATTTAAATAAATTTTTCATCTGCTGCTTTTCTTACTGGCCTATTCTAAAAACTTTCAGTGTGACCCACGTACATAACTGTACATGCATTCAATAAATAAATAAATGTACCAATACTTAGTTAAAAACACAATTACCTAAGTTGTTAACTGAGAATATTTAGTATTTTACGTATTCTGTAGTGAAAGTAAAGTTTTATGCTACAATACAGTACAATTTCTTATATCTATCTATCTATCTATAAAACATACACAGATATAGACAATAGTAATTGTAGTAAGCCTATGTTAGGTAAATTGCGTAAATACACATATTATATGTTATATGTTAATAGAGTTTTGAAATACGATACGGCATTAAATGAGCGTACATATACCTAAACATACATCTTAGAATTAAAATTAACTGTGAAGTGAGATATTATTATTAAAACCATTGAATTAACAAGTTTGGATTATACTCCTCGCTTCGACTACTTACCAACAGTTTTTCATATTAGTTAACCTCAATGTTTGCGTGACTACTTTTTGTCGTAGTTTCTTTCTTAGCAAACTTTTAATCATCATCATAAACATTTCTTAAGTCACAGTAGTAGATCTTGTTTTTAGGGCATTTGGATAAACAAATAATGACAACAGTAAGTGTTCAACTACTACAACCTTCGATGTAAAAGAGACAAAGTATTATTTCAGAACACGTACAAAATACCAAGTAAATTCTGCCACGTTTCAAAATATACAAATAAATTTGAAATTAAGTGTATAAATTGACATAAAGCTGTACGGCCGATCGCGATGTCAGCATAGTGTTGCAGTTGCAGATCTCATTGGTATGCAGTGCCGATGTTCTGGTGACGCCCCTAAAGAGACATCAAGAATAAAATAAATTTAAAATTAAATGTATAAATTGACATAAACATGTACGGGTGATCGCGATCTCAGCATAGTGTTGCACATCTCATTGGTATGCAGTGCTGATATTCTGGTGGCGCCTCTAAGGTAAAGTCGGGAATTTATTACGTTTAACAAAAATACTAGGTCGAACTCGACTATAATGAATGAATTGATAAAAATAAAACTCATTGTTTTTAAGTTTTCATAACGTTTATATTGATAACGCTGAAGCTCGCCAATAACTACTAAACGAATAAAAACTTAGGAAAGGGATGACAAACAGAGGATTGGGTACTGAAATGTTTTGTTATTTTATTTATATAGAGATAAGTGATATATTCCATAAATACATTATAAAAATACTCTGTCAAGCCCCTCAAATAATACATATAAATATAATTTTAGGTTAAAATAACAACCCTCAACCTTAAATTTTTCGCATTTAATTTTTAATCAAAAAATAATTTTAGTTGCATTATTAATTTACTAGCAACCGGTCCCGGTCTCGCATGGGTAGAAGAGCATATACGCGTCCAATTTTTTCCTGACATAGTTAATAGATATTTTTAAGAGGAATAATTGCGTAATACACTGTTTTCATATAGGTAACTCTATTGGTTTACGCGGCGCTCGCCAATAAAGCTCCCAGTCGGCACGATTTTTTTCGACATCTTCAACAACCGTCGTCATATTTCAGCAAATTTATACAAAACCTAAATTAATTATAAACATAAACCTTCCCCTTTCCCATTGGTGAAAGCCGTATGAAATTCCGTTCGGAACTTTTGACAGACAGTCTTTGTTTTAAAATATATTGTGATAAAAATGTGTTATGTTTACGTGGGAGAGCCATGCTTCGGCACGTATGGGCCGGCTCGACTCCGCTCGATACCACGGCCTCACAGAAAACCGGCAGTGAAGCAATGCTTGCATTGCATTCCGCCGCGTGAGTGAGGTTACCGGAGGCCCTAACCCTACCCTTTCTCCGTCTTTCCTTTCTCCCCCCGTTTCCCACTCTTCTGCCCTTCCCCTCTTCTCCTACTCCCACCTTAAAGGGTGGCAACGCACTTGTGACTCTCGAGTTACAGGTGCCCATGGGCGGCGGTAGTCATTTACCATCAGGTGACCCGTTTGCTCGTTTGCCCCCTATACCATAAAGAAAAAAAAAAAGAAGTATGTAGTTATAATAATTATGGCAATTACAGTGGTTACATTAACAATATACTGTCATATAGACAATCCGGCATTTCAACTTATTACAAAACGTGGACTACTGAAAGCGCTGGGTTAAAACCGTACCAAAACAATGAAATATGATGTATTAAACTAAGAATCTTTTTTATTAGTCCACGTTTTGCAATAAGACGGCATGTGTTTAATAGATTCCCCTGTACCTAACTTTTTTACTTTTAATTAAATATCTAAATAGAAAGTTACTGTAATTTAATTCATTTCGAAGTAATTAATAAATTTTGTGTTTTCATTCGAACCGCGTCCATAACAATTTCTAGATACATTACACCCGTTCGAACAGTAGACTTTATTAATATGAAAATCAATATTAAAAAAAAATTAACAGTATTTATTACTTTTTAAGTTTGGTACCTTTGACAATTACTACACATACAGCAGAGCCTAGCAGAGCACAAATAATATTAATTGCTATGTTTACTTTATTAGTTAAACCTCAAGTAATTGTACCCTATTGATCGATTTAAGTCCCGTATACATTATTATCGTACCCCGCGTTTATTAATAGTTAACAAAAGATATTTACAGCGAAATAGGGTCCGTTGTTTGCAATGATTATAAAGGTGTACTTAGATAATTTCCTGATTCAAATACATGTTGTATTTGAATCAGGAAATTGAATACAAAGGGTTAAAATTGCCATACTTATATATTTGTACCTACTTAGGTGAGCTCAAAATTAATTGTAATTTTATAATGCTGATCCTGCATCGTAACAATGAAAGTTCTCGCGCCGATTAGAATATCATTTTATGTTAATAAGTGAAGAGAATTCTTTGTACTCCTTTTTAAGAAAATTTAGTAGTGTGATAGTAACGTGAATTTTGGAATATTTACAGTTTATGTATAGAAGAAGTGCAGAAAGCTAACATTTTTAAACAATATGTCTTACAACTTTAAAAATTACGTAAAAAAGGCATAATTAAATTACACGCGTCCAGTATATGCGTTGACCTGTCATGGTAAGTAAGTCTATACAATGACAGCTCAAGTTATACTGGCCAAAAAAAAAACCATGGTTGAAGTTCGACCACCACGCGATCTCTAGTATTTATAACTTCCCAACTTCAACCTTTGGGCCTCGGTCCGCTAGCCATGATCACCTATCCTGATCGGGGGATCCTTCCTTTGCGGTGGACAGACATAATAGACAAAGGAACCGGTCCTTCACAAGCATAATTTTGTTCTTTTTAGTAATGCAATCCCAAGCAAATGTAGGCTGTTTAGTGATAATTAGAATCGCCTCTCGATTGACAGAATTAGCATCAGTAGGTTTTTTCCACATACTATAGTATGTGGAAAAAACCTACTGATGCTAATTCTGTCATGGGATCAATATATTGATAGATAACAATAATATTAATATTATCAACAAAGTCGCCTTTTTTGCCTAAAAACACACATTTATATAATAATCCTTTATAGTGTAGTACATGGCCACGCACCTCTGACACTTGAGATCGATCAAAAGCACCGCTCTATTACCGGCAAATCTTTGGTACTAATTGTGCTATACGCTTTACATAAGAATATTAATGCGAAGTGTTGACTTTGTAGCAGCTTAAGTCGTATAGCTTCAATAGTTGCATCATCGGTCCATACGGGGGCACCACAGGTCGAGCAGCTTGCCTTATTGGATGTACTCTCGTAATATTAACTGAGTAGGACCGGGCGCTGTGGCGCACATTGGGAGAGGTATATGTCCAGCAGTGGACTATGATAGGCTGATTGATTGATTGAATATTAATTCCTTATACTTTTATATGTACTTGATTTTTAATCTGAAATTCTAACTACAGAAGCCTCCTAGACATTAAAGCGGAAAGCGCATTGCACATAACCTCGGAACTCAGCATATTATATTTCTGAGCAATTGAGTTTTTGAGTTATATTTTATTAAAATAATTGCATTTATGAAAATTATATCAGATATATCTTCAATTATCTGAGCAACATTAAAATTAATTTAGAACAAACAAAACATTGTTCTTTATCCAACTCTTAATCTTTATATAAAAAAAATTCATGTCAAGTTGTTTGTTAGCGATGAACTCCTAAACTAATGAACCGATTTTAGTGAAATTTTGCAAAATGTGAGCACTTTGGTCCAAATTGAGAGATATTATAGTTTTTATCTTAATTTATAGTAACAATATTTTTATTTGCAAATTACTTAGCCACAGCAACGCGTAGCCGGGTGGGTAGTATTAATATAAATGATCAGGAAACTAATAAAATGTGACCTGGAATCCACATACTGTATAATTAAGACAGTAAGCTTATCCGTATTATGCCCTAGTTAATATAACGTGTTAAAGTACTCGTAACTTTTCTAACGTTCTTTTCCATGGTGTTCTCTGTTCTGAGGTTTGTAATGTTATTTTGGGAATATTCCACCGATAACGAAATAGTTTTCAAGTTTCAAAGATGCATTCTAGCTGTGTTTGTGCTCAATCTACATGACAGTTACAAATATATTTGAGGTTCTTGTAGAAGCAAAATCCTCACCTAATTAGTTAATCGTCTAAGGGGATCAATAGTCGTCGAAAATACTGAGAGACTATGTGCTGTAATAAAGTCTTGTACAGTATCAATGCAATTACATTAATTATTACAATAGACTTAAATATTTTCTTGATTATATTTTCGCAACATTTTATACGTCATAGAAAATTTGTAATTTGTAGCACATGCGTTATACCATCTGCAATGAAAAAAAACCGGCCAAGTGCGAGTCGGACTCGCGCACCGACGTTGCTTCGTACCAAATTTCAAGATTCTGAGTTCACGAGAAGTACCCTGTAGGTTTTGATTCCCTTGCGAGTGTCGAAAATTTGCAGAAATTTGCGGCATAAACGGCTGTGTCTTTTGATTGCGTTGGCTTAGAAGTTTGATTTTTTCACAGCTCCAAGGGACAGTAAACTTGAGTATTTGATATAAATTCCACTTTGATACCTCTACGCGTTCCTAAGAAAAAGGGTCTTGACAGACAGACAGACGTTCGGACGGACGGACAACAAAGTGACCCTATAAGGGTTTCGTTTTTTCCTTTCGAGGTACGGAACCCTAAAAAGGCAAATTGATGTTTCTTTTACACAATCATGTACAAATACTTTTACATTACACGTCTATATCCTGTCTTCTCACTGCATCTATCCATTCATATTTATATTAGTGTAATAAAATAATTTAACTCAGCTACTACACAATATGATGGCAACAAAGAGACCTATCGTGCTAAGTACAAATATATGCGAGTACGGACAGAAAATAATTAATCTTCATAAACTATTAAGAAACTGTGTTAAAATAGTACAACTTCTCTTGGAATGCGTAAGTCTTAAGCCTGATTAACAAGCTTTAAATATCGACCTTCAATAATTCCTTCATCTTTATAATTATCTTTAAAATGTCTTTGGTAACTGTTAGTAAACAGAAAATATATCTATTCCAAAATATAAATGTATTAATATTTACGAGGGGAACTTGTGCTTGTATGTTCCCACCTTGCTAGCTTACATTCAACTCAACAAAATTAAGTAGGCAAAAGCTCAAATGAAAGAGCTTGTTCTAGCAAGTGTTCTTAGACCAAAACGACCGCGTACCTCAATTATAACTAAAAATATAGAAAAAGAAAGCTATGAAAATATAAAACATGTACAGGAAGAAATCGCGTTTAACTTGAAAAGGATGAAAGTTAGATGGTTTCCAATACTTGATGACAAATAGGTACATCAATAAATTTTGTTAAAAAAAATAAACAAATCGGTTATATAAAATGGCTGGACGCACTCTAAATAGATTTCATATTTTTTTAAATGTATAAATTTAGTACCTACTGTCATTTTACATCAAAATTTAAGATTATTACTAATTTGTAATCTATAATTTGATAAAAAATTACAGGACGAGCGAATAAAGTATAATAATGAAACGAATTGACATTATTATTTATTCAGGCAAAACTTTGAAAAATTTGAACTTTATGAAATTTATTCGAAGCTCGCAGAACGCTAATTTATTTTGATTAAGCATTCGGCATGATCATCTTCATGAATAACGTAGCATTAATATTATTTTAAAGATTGTTACAAAGGAAACTGTTAGTAGTAAACTTATTGCTTGGTCTAATAACATAATTATACAATGATGATGGTGAACGCAGGAAAAGATAGACTCAATTTACCAAAATCAAATAATGATAGTGTTAGTTTTTCTCATAGTATTTCACAGCTCAGAATTTATTTTTGCCCAATATATCTACGGTCTATTATTAATCCTACACATTCTTATCCTTATACTAATAATAATATTTATAATAGTTAATTATTGTAGTAAAGACTTTTAGGAATAGTTTGTTAATGAAAGACGTTCTTACACATGAACGTATGGAAATGAAATTTCTCACAAACATTGGAATATACATATTATTGGAATGAAAACATAAATTCTAGATACCGTGGTGCTTTCGTGCTTTTCATTATTTGCTATTTTAAATTCCCGAAGCAAAAGGAGGGGTATTATAAGTTTGACGTGTGTGTCTGGTGTCTGGGTATCTGTGTGTCTGTCTGTGACATCGTAGCTCCATAATGAACGAACCGATCTAAGTGCGTTTTTTTTGTTTGAAATGTGACTTAATCGTGTTCTTAGATATAATTCCAGAAAATCTATTCACCGGTTCAGCCGTTTTTGTTCGAAAGGTGTCTTGATCGAGAGTGTTTTTAGATATCATTCAAGAAAATCTGTTCAGCTGTCGAAGATCATCAGGTCTTTTCTAATCGTTGAAGGGATTTTTCAGTCAAGGGTGTTTAAATTTATGATTATGTCACTTGCTTTACTCAAGAAGGAATAATAATAATCTATTTATTCACTCTCACAAATGTTTCTTATGCTATTTTAACAGAGATGGCACGATAATCAGCTAACTTTGTAAGAGGCTGGTGCCTGAAGTAGGTTTAAAAAACCTGTAATTACAGGTCACCAGGGCCCTCCCGCAGCAATTAATCTAAATAAGGCTATTCTGCATGATGTTGATGTGAAGGAAATTGAGACAATAATAGATTAACAACAAAAAAGGAAGGAAGGAATGAATTTAGTTTATTTCCAACGTCTCGAATTTTATAATTTTCATTTATTATGGATTCGAAGGCAGTTTATCTTTCCTTGGGCCTCGCAAATATTATGCAAAAAAAGCCAAAGTCAACGTCAATCACTGGAGTTCATCCTGGCATACACCACCCACAGTACACAGTACTAACAGTTGGTGGGTGCATATATATTTAGATTGTTCGTTGCTTGGTGTCGATTTTGTGCAGTGTTTTCATTGATTAGCTAGCTCTTCTCGTCTCCTAATGTGAATATACCATCAAGTTGTTTTCTTTGACTTGTCGGTAGTTGGCACTTAAAGGATCCTCTTATGTATTTTTTTTCGCACTTTATGTAAGCAGTCCTATGATATTTTGTGTATTGGTGAATGGAATGCAAGCATATATCATATTTTATTTCATTTGTTAGATACAGAAGCAGACAACAGATTAATTATTTCTTAAAATATATGTGATGACACACATTTTGTAAGACTGGAGACCAATCCAACCAACTGCACAAACGTTTATTACTTAATTTGTATGTAAACATAACGTTGATTACTAGTTAAGCAAAAATGAAAAAATAATTACAAGTTAGTAATATATTTCATAGATGTACGAGTTTAACATTAAAAATGTCTGCTACTGAAAAGAACCTCCATCCTTTCAACAAGCCATCCTCTTTCAGTCAAGTCCGACAGTCGGTCGAACCGCAACAGAGGAAAATGCAAAGCTCGTTTTAAGCTTGGCTTAAATGCTAAACTGAAACCTCACATCAGCTTGGTTAAGCTATCTTAAATGCATTTCCGTACGAGTTTAACGGGGACATTCTGGCAGTGAGTAATTAAGTGAAGGTACAAGCATATAGAGTACTTCTGTATATGCTATGAGTATCTTTTTAGAGTCATGGTCGAAGTAGAATTTTCTTTTTTAAAAGTCAACTTTTAAAGTGACTGGTTTTCATTTACAACTCTTTAAATATGCTGATTATTAACTTGTGTCTGGATGTCTCACTGGAGTGTAATTGGTAGGGTTCAATCCTGCAACTTCTCGATTGTACAGTCTAGTACCTTAACCCTTACACTTTAGGTAAATAACTCATGGATATGTTTATAATAATTTATTATTTAACAGATACACTTTAGGCATTATTTTTTGTATAATAAAAACATTACTATATATACATACATAATGTCACGACCTTTATCCCAAACAGGGTGGTTAGAGACACCTCAAAACAAAAGCGCGGGGTGTTCCAACAATTGAAAGCATCTAATGCTTGGAAAAACATCTACATTTGCCGGATAGGTATTTGACCGGTTTTATATATATAAAAAGATTAACAAATCATATCCACAAATTCAAAATAATTAACCTAAGCTCGTCTACGGGCACACATATCGTCGCAGTAGTAGAAGAACGGCGGATTTGTTTTTTGACGATTTTTATTTTTGACATAAGCCGACTGAAAACATTATACTTGATCATAAAACAAAACATTTTTCAAAGCTCATACCCACAGTACCATTTGCAGACTTCATTAATAGAAATAGCTGTTTTCGAAATATTACGTAAAACATCATTTGAAAGCTTTAAAGTGCGCTCCTGTAAAGTTACTGAAAATCAAATCCGTCGTTTTTCTACGACGACGATGATATACTCGTATTAGGCGTATCTACAGACACTATAATTTTGTGTTCACAATTCGAAAAGACTTAGATAGAGGTCGAAAATAACGAATACTTAATCGTACATATAAAATGTAAAGACTCGTGCACATGTAAGAGTCTTTTTATACTATATGTATAGCATTTATTTTCAAGATCATAGCTGACTTTCAATGAGAGATATATTTGTTTAATTTATAAGTCTATATTTCAGTTAGTCCGTTCCTAAATCGTACCTGCCTCCTGCTTACATAATGTTTTACTAGATTTTTTACTGATAGATTTAGTGAAGTCCATATTAATGCTTTAAGGTGCTCCTTCACCGGGAGCATTTGCCTGTAATGTAACATTTATCATTCGATTTTGAACATTACGTTCTAAAACTGCCTCCCTGACTGACGAGCATTTGCTTGTAATGTAACCCTTACGATTCGATTTTAAGCATTACGTTACAATACTACCTCCCTGACTGACAAGCATTCGCCTGTAATGAAACATTTATGATTTGACTTGATTAGTTGATTCCACAATACTAGACGAAGCGGTCGTAGTACTGAGCGCGGCAATATTAATTCGAAATTGTTATTTACGTAAAAAAACAGAAGAAACGACATTGGTATCATGAATTATTTCAAAACCGATGAAACACAGGCTGTATGGTTGTACAGATTGTGTGAAAATATTACAGATTGTATCATTACAGGTTGCGCACTGTAATGCTTGGTACTTCTCCCTCACTGATGTTATGCTTGGATCTGTAAAGTTACATTACAGGCGAATGCTCCCGGTGAGGTGGAAGGTGCTCCCATTTGAGGGAGCATCTTTGAGATAAAAGTATATACTACATGAAATTCCAATTGAAACTAAGATAAGAATTAAAGTTAGAATTATGCAGATTATGTAGACTAAATAGCGAGAAATGTCTTGAGACAGTTTGCATCATTTATTAGAACAAAGTTCTAGGTTTCCTTGTTTTGATCCTTGTTTGTCTCAAGGAAGAAGGAATATTTAATCAGTTGGCTGTCTATTTGCAGAGCGTCGTACGTAGTACATAATGTTTCCAAGTTACCTCATGTGTAATAAATGGCATGTCACTTTCAAAGTAAACGCATTAAGTTTAATTATTTAGGTGTAAAGGAAAAGCAAGCTAATTATTTAATGTAAGATAAAATTTAAATACGACACCTCTGGTTACTTCCTTGTTTTTTCTTAGCAAGATAAATGTAGAAGTTGTTTTGTTGTCTTAGAAGTAGGTTTTCAAACTGAAGGATGCAAAACAAGAGCAAAGGGCTTTTTACACTTTTATGTATCTATATTAGTATACTTAATATACATATATTATAGATGTGATAGTATACGTATATATGCCTACACTCGTCTGGACTAGTCACTGGAAGGGTTAGACAGCAAATATGGTTGAAAAATTAAATATTGTTGCATGTTCGAGCGTTTATCAAGACTAATAAATAAAATTGAAGTGTCTATTTGCAATATCAAAATAACAGTTTTTTTTTAACTCATACAGTTATTTGCATGATACCTATGCCTAAAAATCAGTTTTAAAATTTTTTGTCTGCGTCTGTTTGTTCCGGCTAATCTCCGGAACGGGTGGACCGATTTCCACTGGCAGATAACAAGTGTTATAAGAAGTAACTTAGGCTACTTTTATTTAGAAAAAATAATTAGGGTTCTGTATAAAATATACAAATATGTATATGCGAGCGAAGTTGCACTGCTAGTAATGAATAATTTTGGCAACGTTTATACTGACGTGCTTGATATGTGTTTAGTTTTAATAATTTTATGAAAAAGAAATGAATTGAAATCAGTCCACGAAGTTGCATAAAACATGAGAAAATTAACATTAAAGTTCATAAATATTAACTTAAATCATGATTTCCGCCATAAACCTAAACACACTCTCAATGTTTGCTCAATTCTAATTTACAAGAAACTCAATGCGCATAAACTTAATGGTTCTCTAACAGGTACAAGTAAACACATCAAACGTTGATGTTAAAGTGTGTGTGTGTGTAAAACATTTTCCTTTTCAAGCTTTGTATATTTACGCATGAAATCATTGCGATATTAAGAACAAAGGAGTTCTTAAACAAACAGTTTATATAAATATGTATCTGTGTTGGATGGGAATTTTGTAATAAACAGTTCACTAGATTTAACTTACTGACTCTGTATTAAATATATTTTTTACTTCATTATTTTAAAATTTTCTAGTGGCAAATAAAAAGAGAAATTAAAGAACAACTTTTAACTATTGAGCCTGTATTTTCATATTAGTTAAGATATACGGTTTTACTCACGTGTATATTTCGGGGATGCCCGACTAGTTTCGGACCCGACGGGGGCCCTTTATCAAGGGGTGAGGCGTCCTGCCGCCCCGGTTGCAGGTGCCAGACAATGACAGTATTTTCATACTGTCATTGTTCTGACTACGATGATTTTATTAAATTCTATCGGAAATAATGGTTGTGTGTAGGTAATGTAGTGAAGTCCTTGTCCAGCTTCTTTTCAGTCAGCGTGATTAGTCGATAATACTACTGGATACTGCAGCTAGTACTATACATATAAACATTTTCAGTAAAAAAAGTCATCTTTTGAAATATACTAACATACTGAATAAATAAACATACCTACATATATAAATATCATAATTATACACACATAAACAAATATATATACATTTAAAGATTCATTATATTTAACGTAATCCGTTAAATTCAGCGACGGGAGAAAAGGAAAAATTAAGCAGATAAGTAATATTCTTTGACCAGTTTTTTGAATACAGCCAGTGACTGCGCACATCTAATAGATAAAGGCAGAGCATTCTATAGCTGGACAGCCTATACAATGAAGGATTTGTCATAAAGCTTAGTAGAATGAGTGGGTACAGCCAACTGGCTGCCAAGATTCTTGAGGTCGTCGGATTCCCTTGAACTCAAGGGAATCCGACGACCTCAAGAATCTTGTGTGTGTCATTGAGGAACATAAAACGTTGCCTCAAACTAGACGGGGTACAGGGATTGAAAAGCATATTCTAAAGTAGGGCAAGGATGTGAGTATTTCATCGAAGGCGAATTGGGAGGCACTTACATACGTGATCATATTTGCGTAAACCAAATATGTACCTGATATAAAAATTTTAAAGGCGCTCAAGTTTATCAAGCTGCTTCTCGGTGACATCGAGATAGCTGACATCAACATAGTCAAATATAGGTAGAAGAAGTGATTGTGCAAGCGCAACTTTCGTGACCGTCGGCAGGAAGTTACGAAGTCTACACAAAGACCCCGCTGATGCAAACAATTTGCAACTGATTTTACGTATTTGTGGACCCCAGGATAAGGTGGTATCTATTAGAATGCCTAGATTCTTCACACTAGAACTTATTGGCAATACAGTGCCATTAAATATAATGTGGGACTGCCTACAACTATAACCTGTCTCTTAGAGGGATTCACTTCTAATCCATATTGCCTACTCCATTTGCACACTCGCACCAAATGCAAGTTCAATAAAGTGAAAACTTCTGTCAAATTGTATAATGGTGCTTGCGTGTACATTTGAAGATCATCTGCATAAAGGTGGTAAGATGAAGGTAATGATATAGAAACAGAATTATTAATAAGGGAGATAAAACGCCACCCTGCGGCATACCCTGAGATGTGTTACCCCAGGAAGAAAAACATTCTTCGGAGCGCACACGCTGTTGGTGACCAAACAGGTAACTTTGAAACTAATCAACCACTGTTGGAGATACGCTAATAAAACACAATATACCTAGTAGGATATGGAAATCTACAGTATTAAAGGCATTGCTAAAGTCTAGTACGAAACTATACAGTAGTCTTCTTTGCATTTTCATTCTCCATACCTAGCCTGATGTCGTCTGGAACATTGATCAACGGGCTAATCGTGCTGTGACCATGACGAAATCCTGATTGTAAAGGGTTTAAGAGAGAGTTTTTGTTGAGGAAAAACAATGAAAAACATTAGGTGTGTGATATTTGTATCAATAGAAGCTCAATAAGTTTCATATTAGTTAATTCGTGTATTTAGGACGGATATTAATTGATTTCTTTTATAATTATTGTTCTTACTTATGAAACCTCAAATTAATATGACATTTGCCTTCAACTCTATTTGATATAGGTACTTAATCAATAACTAGCAATCAACATAAATACTTGTAATACTTGAACCTCTGTAAACTAACTAACCCTTACTATGTCGAACATATTAAACTGTCAGCTACTAGTTTATGATAACATACAAAGTTTCATCATCTAATATATATACCTACGTAAGATCAACTTAAGTTACGAATTTATAGGAATGTTGGGTTGACTTTTTGAAGTGAAAAAAAGTGGTAAAAGTCACACTCAGATATATATATACAGATGCGCGTGCGTGCATGCGTGCGTGCGTGCGTGCGTGAGTGCGTGCGTGCGTGCGTGCGTGCGTGCGTGCGTGCGTGCGTGCGTATGTTGTTAGATTTGTCTTTATAGCGTGAGTGCCATTGGTTATATTAAAATAAAAAAAAAAACTAAGTATAGGATTTTTGGCACCAAAATGTATGTTTCTATAAAATGATAAAATGAAGGGTTTTGATAGCCGATTACAAAAATATAAAGAATTAAATGTATATTAGTGACAATTTTTAGAGCAATCGGGTTTTTTGTTTCATTTAATGATTTATTGTTTTTACGTGCAGAAACATTGAATTTCCTTAAAGATGTTTCATCGTTAACAGCAACGCTCGTCATCTCTCAACGTCTATCTTAAAAACTGTTTTATTTAAAAAGGATTGCGTTTATATACGTACACGTTACGTTTTACGCGCGAGTTGTCTTATTCCCCCAATTTTCCGGTATAATAATTCGAAATTATACCGGCGGCTGCTTTTGAAGCCAATAGCATAATATTATTATAACCGCATCCTGTTACTTACTCTATTTAGTTTAATAAGTAATTTTGGACAGTGCGTCGACAAAGTAAGGCTTATTCAAAAACTTTTGATTCCAGGGTTGTAACAGATTAAAACGAAACAAGTAAAATAAATGATTTTGTTACTGCATTTCTCAAATTGAACGTTATGTTATCCATAAACACTATGTCTGAATAACTCTGCAATCTACAATTTGTCTACCTGAACGATTAAAAAACGATTTCTAATCATATTTTTTTTTTTAAGGGTTATATTCTTCAAAAGAAAAAAAAGGAACCCTTATTGGATCACTTTGTTGTCCTGTCTGTCTGTCAAGACCCTTTTTCTCAGGGACCCGTGGAGGCATCAAGTTGAAATTAATACTAAATACTTATGTCTGCGGTCCGTTGAAGCTGTAAATCAAGCTGTTTAGTCAACACAAGAAAAAGATACAGCCATTAAACCTTAGATTTGAATAAATTTTAAACCTCGCAGGTTGTGTGCATCTTCGTTGTTCTGTACAAAGTCATATAACAAAGAAACATAGTGTAGAACTCTGTTTCCTTGATACGTAGCTTCACGATCTTTTCTCTTTCAAATTGGGATTATTAAAATTCTTTTCATTGTGTATAATTATAAACACATAAAAAATAATAAAATAATGATTTATTTGAGTTTGAGTACCTTTACATTTACGTACATCATCGTATTTTGTGCTAATAATCTAAATAAAAGTTTCTTAAAAATGCAATAATTAGTGATTGAACATCGAAACAAGCTTTGGATACAATTTTTTTGAAGTGAAAACTTCTTTAGCGGCGTTGGGCACTTTTTGAGATGGGTAAAAGAGAAAGGGAGAGAGAGAGGGAGAGAGAGAGAGAGAGAGAAGATCCTCCATTACAGGGCGCTAATCTAAACATTGAGTTCTGTCAGCTCTTTATTAATCACCAAACTGTTAATGTCACGTTTTAAGTTCGTCGTTTCGTTTAAGTTTTCACTTCTGTCGGCAGTCCCATGACTGCCTTTTTTTGTACTTGTACATGTTCTCTCAAAAAATGATCCCCATTAAAAGTATCGAAGACCAATCATCATGGTGCCGATAACACAAAATTGCCTACCAAAATCAGAAATGATAAGGTCCAGTTAAAATTTTTGGTTAAAAACACTCCTTACTGGATGACAAGTGCGGCAAACATATCTAATCTAAAGCCAGCCAGAAGTCGCTCCCGGGGTTGGAAGCGTGGGCGGGCGATCAAACACGCAGAAGTTTGTCACAAACTTAGCCATCATTTTACGTTCTGGCAGTTGTCATCTAGATTTGATTTTTAAGCAATTAATTATTTGAAAACGAAATCGCCAGAACTGCATCTTGTCATTAAAATTTGAACAATTTCTTTATTATTATTTATTTATGTATTTATCTCTTTCTTGTACACCTTTTAAGTGAGATACAATCCAAAAACAATGTAAACATTCAGGTATATCAAATGGCGGTCATATCGCTCACGGCGATCTGTTCCAGACAATCTTTACAACATTATTTTTAACCTTTACAAAAACTATAACTACACAAAATTTTAGGACTGCACTCAAAGATTTTATTTTGATTAAAAATTTACGTGTTTCACCGCCAGCTCACGCTTCCGACCCCGGGAGCGACTTCTGGCTGGCTTTAGATAAAAAAATTCACTGCACCTTATCATTTCTGATTTTGGTAGCCAGCTCTTAGACCATTTAGATTTTATTATTCCAAGAAACCGCACTGCGTACAGGACAGTGCACATTCACTAACAGTTGCCAAACAAAGTTAAAGCCAATCCTGTTTAATATGCTATGGGAGAGGTCTACGCGTATGGACAACATAGTTATGTATATTTACTGCAACTGAGAGAACTTGGCCAGCGCACTCCATATGCATGTTGATTTTCATACCTTAATTGAATTAGAACTCTCTGGAAGACCAAATTGTTTTAGATCCTAATTTGATTTTCAAAGTTTGAAACTTTAACACCCTGCAGCTTGAGTAGTATATTGTTTTTTTTTTAAGTAGGTGTCTCTTTTTTACCATGATACATTTATCAAAAAGGCCTTCACAACATCGAACTTTCTTATGAACCTTTTAACGTTTTAGTCTTTCTGCAGAGTCAAAAGACTGAGTATCTAAGCATGGTTTAAATGGTTAGATACAACCTGCGTGGCCAAAATATGGTCTCTTTAGATTAGAACTTACTTTAACTTACTTAAAATTTAATTAGTTGCAGGAACACTTTCCGGATTCACTTAATTGGGGACAGGGTAAAGTAAACAGCTTTTTAGCATTTTAACAGCTGTTTTCGGTGAATTCTATAAAAAATATTCAATATTCTGCCTTCACTTACAAACTTATATATGAATGTAGATATCACCGTGCGATTAAAGGTCTGGATGGTCCCTGTGAAGGCAAATCTAAAAACTAATTTTTGATTTACGCGCACTCAATCAAGTGATAGCACACGGTGTTGTACATTTTACACTGCAGTTACAGCTTCAACTAACCGTCCAGGTGACTATCAAACGTAGGACGAAAATTTAAAGCAAATGTGAATTGGATTCAATTTAAATCTTCAGTAGTCGGTGATTTTTGTGAGAATTACCGCCATTCTAGCATTAAGTTAGGCACGCCTGTGATATAGAAACTCCTGTAATGGAGACACCTAAAACCTCATTTACACTTTGTCATCATAACAACAAGTGCCTCGGGCAGTCTATAAAAAGGTAACATAGATAAAATACTTTTAAGCGCTTTCTCTCTCATTTTATCAAAATTGCTTACTATTGTATTTCTAACTATATAATATTATTGTACAAAAAAGGATATATTTCATTCCATAACAAAGTACCTACCGCTCCCAAGGGATACTTGAATTAATTGAAAACATCTATACCTTAATAGTATATTTTATAGGCTAGTGATATACATGTATACAACAAGAAAGGCATGAAGATTTTGTAATAAAAATAAAATATATAAAGGAAATAGACATTTACCTTTTCGTCTCTTATAAGCCACTTGAGCGTAGTTCAGCCGCCATGGGTCATAATCATAAATAAATTTATCATCATTACATGTTTAAGGTACAGAGTTCAAATACTTCTTACATTGTTGCAGTAAGACTAACGTAATTATTTCTTAAGCTGTTACATTAAATAAATTAACACGTTGTAAAAGATAAATCTTTTTTTTAGTTTTTATGTTGTTTTTAAATCATTCATACAGGATATAGTTGAACTATACAACATGAAATATTAAAATTACCTACTCTCTTTAAAATATTGAAGCTAGGTTTAAGATTTTTTTATAAAACAAATAATGGATTGTTTTATAATGTGATTCCTATTGTGTGTATTATTATGTATTTTTTATTCTCCAAAACTATGAAAATACTTAATACGAAGTTAATAAATCTACTAGTTAAAAGAAATAGTGATTCTAAAAATAAGAGTACTTTTTAGCTAAAAATTCGCGGGAAAATGTGCGAAAATAAATTATACCAGTATATTTTTAGTAAATCTGTTGAATTTATTTGAGTGATAATCAGCCTTCAAAATGAGGTTTAAATATTACAGCAAACAAATAAATTCCACCAGTTTTTGGGTTAATTTAACATGAGGTTCATCCGAGGTGCGATTATTGCAAGTTAAAAACAGCGATTGTTTCGCGTATAATATACCATTATACGATATGTGATGATATGAACAAAATATGATAGTGGAGTTCTGACTCCAATATCATATTTTGTTCTAACATATAAACAATACGATAGCGTGTTTAACTCATAGCGTGTTTTAGCGTGCATCGCGATACGATTTCCAAGTCATCGACTTCCATACACCAATAAAACTAATGAAAGTTACAATTGTGTCGTTACAATTTCACTAACATGTTTTCGTTCTCCGTTAGAACTAAATGCACCTTTCAAATTAACGAGGGTTGTTATTTACCGGAAAAGCAAGCTATGCATTGATACAGTTGCGTATACAAGTGTTATAAATGAACGAAGAAGGACTTAATCAGACGTGATCATAAAGCACCTTTGTGAAATTTCCAAACCGGTTTAGGTTTGGAAATTTCACAAAGAATGGCATTTTTAGAACAGATTGAATGTACAGGAAACCTAAAAAAACGTAAAAAGTAAGTTTTTTTTTAAATCTGTTTTTAGACGTATTATACATATTTTATATATGTAATGTATGTAGTAGGTATACCCGAGATGATCACCTGTGATAAACACTTTAGATTAGAGTGGGATAATAAAATGTATGGTACTATTTTGTTTCCTTATAGGAACCAAAGAGTAGCTATCACCTTTCCTTATTATTTATTACCTTTATATTTTATTCTAAGATCATTCATTCATCATTATTACAACAAATATTGAAGTTTTTAACATAAAAGGTTGAACTGATAAACTTATCTCTGGAGAAACAATTTTGCTAAGAAATGAGGACCTTATGTCACAAATTCGAAATAAAAAGGTGCCAACTTTGATAACTGTAGCTACATTTGCATTGATGGATTGGCGTAAAATCTCCTGGAATTGATTGATTTTAAGTGAAATGCTAGATAATCTTAAGAGATTCGAGTCTTTTTATTTTTCTTTTTACAACCGTAAGCTAAATGACTCACAATTCGACTTGTATTTTACAAAGTACAGATAAATTAAATTAAGATTTTTTTTAAATTTAAAAATTTAAATAAACTTTAAAGTTTAATTAAAATTTATTTTCATATTATTTATTGTTACGTAACATATGTTAGGTAGCAATGAATAATGGGTACAGCAATATTTTGTTATGACATACCGCCTCATACTTAGCATTGGTGAGGCTAAAAAAGTAACAATGAATAATACCTGTATCAATTACCCTAAAGGATCACCACAGCTCATTTTAAATTGCTAAAAGTACTAACTAATTATTTTCATAAACAAAATGTATCGATCCATTAAAATGTAGACTAGAAATAAACTAGCTTTAAAAAAATTGTCTTTATGTCATGGCGCGGTGAAATGATAGTATTTACGGAAAGACAAAAAAAATGTATTCTATTGTATGCATTCAGATAATACATGCCTGTTTAAATTTACACTACGACATTCAGATTAATTAATCTAATTTCCAAAACTTGTAGTCTAATCCCTGAGAGGTAGCGAGGTAGGAGGAGGCAGGGTAGGTGTTGGTAGGAAATAATGTGAATACAAATATAAAGTAAAATCAGCTATAGTCCCGAGTAATTCCGTAACCAAAAATCACTGTCTAACTAGGAAGGTATTTAAGCAACTACGGAACGCGAGACAGTTTGAGGACTGTTCTACTCGACCATTGCAATAAGACTATCAATTATATTATTTTACTCTTTGAATAAACTGGGAGATTCTATGTTCGGCTGTATGATTTTTCTTATGTATGTTCACCCATATTTCCGTCATCTATGGACCGATTTAAAAAAAAAATTAAATTGGGCCTTTTGTCACCATGTCCAGATCTGATGATGGTATCTGAGGAAAAACGAGGGAAACCCTCAGAAATTATGGATAGATGTAGGGTGTTTGTTGATTGTCTTGAAATTAAGCAATACAATACAATTTAAAGTGATCAATCTTACTGTTATTTACTAACTTCAAAAAAAAAAAAAAGGTTCAACGTTTGGCTGTGTATATTTTAGTCCATCAAACTATTATTTTAAAAGGGTCACACGTATTTAGTCTTTTCAATTAAGGTTGAAATCTTTTATTTTTCATGTTTCAGTGCGCTTTCTTAGTGCTTTTTGACGTCGGATTAACTTTTTTTAAAGTGTTTTATAAAGGAATTTTAAATATTTTCTATTGGTGAATGTACTTGCATGTTTAGACTTTCCTTTCATTATTAGAAAACGCTTTAAAAAATAATTAAACTAATGGGTATTCTCAGTTGACCAGTTCAATTCTTTTTTTGAAACCCCCACGGGTCATCACCCCACCGAGGTTGAGGTGGTATATCGGACTCGAACCGACTAAAACCACATGATGTTCTGTCAGAAGTGAGTCTATTGCAGGGGACCCGGGATACTCTAGGAAGGAAGATTCCGAGAACCTCTCTGCAGACTTTGGCCTCCTGATCAGCAGGCGACCACGGTGGAATATCGGGGGCCTTACCCCCTTCCAGATGAGAGAAGCGAGTGTGGAACACATGCTTCTGCTAGGGTAACGGTCAGCCCGACCCGCTACCCCCAGGCCAGCGCTCGTGGAGGTCGTAGATAATTCTGCGCTCTCCGGCGCCTGTAATTGACCATTGGCCCTGCCACATGGCCCCTCTTTGTAATTTTTTAATAGATGGATACATATCCATTTATCCAAAAACTACAAAGAGGGGAATCAAAAGAAAAAAGTATGTTTCGTAGTATTCACCGATACAGCGATTTCACTTAAGAGGAGTAGGCATAGAACAACAAAACGTAATTTCTCCTATTACATGTAAAACTTTTTTAATTTTTAACCTTAAAAAAGAGGAGGTTCTCAATTCTCCGTCATATTATAAAGACGGATTTGCAAAATTCTTGTTTTTCGAAACAGTTTTATCCGAAATGGTTCCATTTAAATTTCGTAACGGTCTGAATTAAAGCGGCATTGAAGTAGGTTATATACTTTTTTTTTTAAGTTAATTGTATAACTACATTTACTTTTGTGATGATAATTAAGATATATAGACCTACACAAAGAGAACTCTCTAAATGCCATTAAGTGCCTTTTTTTTTTTTTTCTTTTTTTTTGTGTGGAGACCCCCACGGGTCGTCACCTCACTGGGGCAACGGTAGGGTGGTATGTCGGACTCGAACCGACTAAAACCGCACAGTGTTCCGTCATTGGTCTTCTTGCCGGGGCCTCAGGTGTACCCTAGAAAGGAAATCCCTGTGAACCCCGACAGACTTGGCCGCCTGTTGAGCAAGGCGACCCCACCATGATGTACCTGTCCAATCTAATTTAGAGAGGCGCGCGCGGAACACGTCGCGCCACCGTCTTAGGCCTGCTTCTGCTAGGGCGACCTGTTCCCTTTCCGCCGCTTCTTTGGCATGCATCACTACCTCACAGAACGAGGCGGCGGAACCCCACGCACTCTCGCTCTGGACCATGCACCTGATCATGGTCTCCAGCGAGAGGCTACCCACACCGATAGCCGCCGCGAGGTCAGCACGCTGCTGCACCCACGCAGTGCACTCCACCAAAGTGTGGAGTGCGGAATCCTCGCGGCAGCCCCCGCAGTGGTGGCACACAGACGTTGGCTCCCGGCCTATGCGACACAGGTACTTCCCGAAGCAGCCGTGTCCGGTGAGCACCTGCGTCATCCGATAGGAGAGAGCGCCATGTCGCCTCTCCAGCCAATCCTCCATAACGGGCCTTACCGCCACAATCGTGGCGTGCCCTGCGCTTGGTCGCTCAAGTTGTTCTTTCCACGCCATTAAGTGCCCACGGGACTATTATTTTGACACGATGATGTAAATATGTATCTTTTACATAGAAATTTCTCATATTATATATTTTACTGAAAGGTGACAGAAGAACTTTTATAGGGTTTCTTTAAGGTTTATAAAATTGTTGACACGGCCCTTTATATGTAGCTACACTAACTGACATCATTTGTAACATTGCACTGTCTTCATCAAATTTACTAGTTTTGTAATTTCATAGTTTCAAAACTTTCAAAATATAAATTGTTTAATTAAAAAATATATTTTTTTTTACCTATAAAAATAAGCATGTTTATGTCATTATTCTGCAACTCTCAAACACCCTCTGGCAACCCGACTTATATTAAAGTGCTCACATGCACGTTCCACATCCTACAGGGCTATACAAGTAATTACGGCCCCACACTGACTGATGCTGATGACTCTCGGGCCATTCGCGTTCCAGATAAACTTACTGAGAGTAAGTGTGAAGAGTACTTTAACTTGTTAAAAATATTTTAAACTTCATTTAATTACTGCAGAATTATAGAGTTGCCTAATATCTATTGGATTGTCCCTATTTGGTGTATCCATATATTTTAACCCAAATTTAAAAAGACAAATTACTCTTCAATTAATAGTTATTAGAAATGTAGATCGTAGATATGTTGATAGGGGTAATATTTATAAGATAACCACAAAAAGGTATCACATGTCTGGATTTGCACCACAGAATTGAGAATTGCAGCACAGAACTGAGAATTGCACCACAGAACCGAGAATTACAGCACAGAACTGAGAATTGCGCCATAGAACTGAGAATTGTACCGATTGAATCGTCGGTCACTGTTGGACTCACTTAAATTAAGATTAGTTATGTCGCACTTGTGATTAAGTAGGATTGTCCAATGCAGGATTCTTATTTCCGTAATGCAACGCACACACAATCCCCATTATGTAACTTAAAGAGTCGGCAGAAAAGTATTTTAGTTAGAAGGTGTCTCTAGCTTGACCGAGGAAGCACCTTAAAGGAGCCTTGTGTTTTTAACGGTACATGAGTGACTCTAGAGATTCTTGAGTAGGTGGGGAGAACAATTATAAGTGAACTTTCGCAATATTAAGGGACTCACTATAACTTTGATGTTGTTCACTGAGGGCTTAAGGAAGAGCAGTTATACCTTATCCTTAGGGAGACACAAACATCATGTCCAGCCGTTATTGAGTATCGGGTACAGTTTTGCCGTTAGGATATTTATAACTGCCCCCTTAATGCCCTAAAAATGAAGATAGGGACTATCCTCTATAAATCGATTGTGTCTCGGTGCCCAAACTCGTATCCGATTTCGACACTTTTATCAAGTGTTCGAGCAGTTCCTCCATCATGGCGTTAAATTGGGAAAGTTTAAAAATATACTAGTATTTAGGAATTCCGAGACGATGAAGCGTAATTACTGAACACAGGTAAAGTTCTGTTGATTTCTCGTACATTCGGGAAACATTGATTGAACTTTCATTATCTACTGGGCCAAGAGATATGCATTTAAATAACTATTAACACTTTAACTCATTATCACTTTTGAATTACAAATAACCAGCATTAAACGAAGGAAATCCTTCAAATTGTACTTTAAAACAATTCTTCACATTACAAGACTGACTTCAAAAGGACGCAAACCATTTAAATCTTCAAAACGGAATCGAAAATTAAGCTGTTTAGCTTAATGTCTGACTGCGGAATTAAGTAGAGAAATGTTAATGGATGAACGGGACAGCGGAAACGTGGGCGGAAGAAAAAACGATCACGAATCGTGGTTAATGGTTTGTTCCCAGATTGTATACTATTAATTAATTGACTCATTCTCTGTGGAAAGTTTACGTGAATAGACTTTGAATTGTGTCGTCTTTATTTTAATGAAAATATATCATGTTGTAGCTCTTGACTTCAAAAGTAAAGTTGTATTAGATGTGTTATGTATGTATGTTAAAGAATATAAACTTGTTTGAGATTTTTTTACAAAATGAATTTAATTCGATTTTAGATCAAAATTACGACAATGAATTAATGACTTAACCTTCTTCCTGATGTCATTTCAAGACGACACGTGGATGTGAGCATATTAAGAATATATTATACATTACAAAAATGGATTCACCATATTAAAGTTGTTGAAGAATTTTACAAAGTTGCCCAAAAAAGGAGTGTTATTTTTTGCAAGATTCACGTATATATGCTATGACTTCTAAATGCCTGAACAGATTTGGATGTAGTTGTTCACATCGTTAGAATTTTTACATCATTCCGAGTGACAGCAGCAGTGTTAGCTATTGGCAATTTTTTTTGGAATAGAACTGTAATGTCGGTTATAGTGTCATTTTCAAAAATGGAAAAATAAATTCTTCAATCCCTTTTGTCAGGGCAGTCATGTTTTTTTTTTTAAATTAATAACTTGTTAAAACAGCTATCTTATTTTGAAACTAACTTTACATATATACTTGGCCTGTAATCATGTAAATGTTAACATTCTTAGAAATATATTGAAAAACAAAAACACAACTAGCAAACGTGACTAATCGCAATCAGAGACCTCTTTGCGTGAAATAAAGGCATAACTCCTGACATTTTTCAATACATTCCGCTACCTTTTATGTTCGTTAGGGAGGCAAAGTTGAAACTCATTTATAAGAGCCATTAAACCCTATTCAGTTGGTTTCAGTAAGAGAAGTGCTTTCCGGGTTATGAAGCATAATAAATTTCGGTTTTACTGGATGTGATAGCTGATAGAAACAACCTCATATGCTTTTCTAAAGGGACTACAACTAAAGTTAATTTTTTTTAAGTGAAAACTTCTTTAGCGGCGTTGTGCACTTTTTGGGATGGGTAAAAAATGTTAAACTCGCGTCAGGACACGTGACCCTGATGTCCGACGACACGTGACTCTGATGTCCGACTGTCCTCTGTTTCTACGTATGATGTACGTACGTACGTACGAGTTTCTTATATTTACATGTACAGCGTCAGAGAGTCGTGGAGATGGAGGGAGGGAGGGAGGGACAGGGACAGGGACAGAGAGAGAGAGAACTGAACTCGTGACCGTCACGCTAATAATACATAAATAGATCCACTAGAGCTGTTTATTAATTAATGTCAACAACCTGTTAATGTGCCGTTTTAAGTTCGTCGTTTCGTTTAGGTTTTTACTTCTGTCGGCAGTCCCATGACTGCCTATTTACTTTTTTTCATTGATTCATTTCATTCATTGTTTTTCTGGCAAAGAAACACTTAGGTTATCACAATGTACGGTTAGCAGCGTTATACGAAACACATACACTAACTAATATTTAGTAGTAACGCAGTACTTGTTTCACAGAACAGTAGATGTTTACATATATGGATATCAGATATGTACAGTACAGAGTGACTTAAAAACCGCAACCACTTGTGTCAGTTACGTCCCGCTTTGTAAAAGGCCTCTTGTGACAGTGTCAAGTCTTTATACTGCAGTTGTATTTACGTTTTACAGTAGACAACGAAAGCAATGTAAAGAAAACTAACTACGGACTTATGTTTAACTTAAAAAACCTTTTACGTCCATCTAAAGGCCTTGAAATATATTATACACGTCGCCGTGATATAGGTATGTATATCCCAAGAGATATAATTATATACCGTAAGATTACTAGGATTATAACTATGATACGAGAACCATCTAGTAATATAATTATCTTGCTAGACTAATCTAGTGAAATTATTGTAACTTGAGTGAAACGTTTGATTGTTATTGAAAATTGGTTGTTATTTTAATGATTGACTACTTTGAAGATTGTGTGTTTTGGTTGACGTAACAAAAGCCAAAGAATAAAGGAACATAGGAGTATTGCACTCTTTGATTCGAAAGTTCTTTATTATGTAGGAAGATTTTTAGAGAGTACTTTCTTTTGTTGGTACTTTTGTTTTATATTAATTATTTTAATAACCGACTACTTAGAACATTGTTTTAGTTGTAGGAATTTTATCAGTTATTAACCAAACTGTAAATTTTGATACACACACGTAATATATTTGTTTTATTGTGTTATCGTTGTAAATAATCGGCTACTGAGAATCCTTTTATTTTCATGTTAAACCCCCACGAGTCCTCACCTCACTTCGCGTTACTTTGCGTATACGCTTACATGCCGCGCCACCGTTTCGGGCCTTCTTCTGCTAGGGTGAAGGCATCGCCATTAGGCAAGCACTCATGGAGGCTGAACTTCTTTTTGCATACCCCGGCGCTTGGTGCGTTTTTCCGAGACGGGAATTTTTCTCTTTCGTTCCCTTTCCGCCGTCTCTTTGGCGTAAATCAATACTGAGGCGTTGGAATCCATGAGCTCTCGAGGTCTACAATGGACTTTACTAAGGCTCCCAACGAGAGGTCCCTCCCACTCACATTAATGACCATCGCGAAATCGGTATCCTCGCGGCAGCCCCGTAGTGGTGGCATAAAGACATTGATTGCGACACAGGTACGTACCGAAGCAACCGAGAACTTTAAGTCGCCATGTCCCGCCTACTTCTTAGCAACGAAGGGGGCTTCGTTACTAAGAAGTAGGCGGGTTATTCTAGTTGGCAGTGTTGGAAAAATATGATATTAAAATTGAGGACAACTTAATTAAGAAGTTTTTAAAAGTAGAAGTCCTTCTTGTCACTTTATTTTATATCCTTGTCACTATTTAGCACAACAAACGTCCTAATTTCCTTAGAGAATGTACGTTATTGATCCCCAAGAGCCAAGATAAAGAAAGGGTCTTTGTTACAAACGTATCATGTGTATTTACGTAAAATTTTATTTTATACGTTTTATAATCAGTAACTTTTATGACTTCATTGACTACAAACCTCTTTGTAATTTCAACAAAATCAATATTTGTATTATGGTTATAAGATGTTATATTTAAAGGTATGTTTAATAACCAGTTATTTTTATGACTTCAGTGTCGTGTGAACTGTTTGTTTACCTTACATATGTAAGAGGTGGCATTTCAAACAGCCTGAAATTTACATAATTTACAGATATAAATCACATTATTTAAAGGTTAAGGGGTTTATAACCCTTGACCCTTAAATATCTCCTGAAGAAAAGCACTCAAAGGGATTTCGTTTCCAAGTTATGGTAATAACTTCTTCATTTCGGGTTCCGTTGATAAATACATACCATTATGTAGAAGTATACAGCCTGGCTTACTGATACTAATAAACATTCGCATCATCCTGAACACAAAGAATATATTAATAACACGTTTGTTCTTAAAGTAAAGTCTATCTCACAAGACTTTTTATATTTCGTAGATAAATAATTCATTTCATTTCAACATGTGAAAAGTCTTGTCTCATCTTTTCGATTACATATAATTTGTTACATATTTTGTCACATAAAACATAGGAAATTGGCAAGTATTAAATATCTAACAGTGAAACTCACTAACGAAAAGATGATGATAGAATTGAAATGACAAAGAAAATGTAGTGTTTACAGTATTTTGACTTTTGTCTTTTTAGAATCAGCTAAGTAATACAATTGCTACATATTTATCAGCACGTAGGATAATGTTACATTTGTTTATAAAACTTGTGTATTGAAAATTAAGAAAGAAATCTTATTACTTTAAACGAGCAATTCTTGTATGTATATATTTATTTATGTATGTATTTATATTTCGGGTATCTTGGAAACGGCTCTAACGATTTTGATGAAATTTTGCAAACAGGTACAGTTTTGCATTTTAAGTTCAACTGTATAGTTGTATTTCCTGTAAAAAGGCAAAGTTAAAAAAAAAAAAAATTAAAAATGATTTTACAAAAAGCTACCGAGAGAAGCTCAATCTCACAGGTACTTAAAGATTAAGAGAGAAAGGCGTGAGCTTATGTATGTAACAATGTAAAATGAAGAGAGACCAATGAAATATCTAAATGTACCCTAAAAGCATTTATTATTTAGGCTCTGATTTCTTTTCTGTTTAATTAAAAGTGATAAAGTTAATATCTCGACAACAAGAATACACCAATAGCACTAATTTTTATAGCAAAGGCAGCTTATCGATCTATTTGTGTAATATAAAGAAAAAATCTTTGTTCAGAATTGCGTCAAACGGTTGATACGTTCCCTCGTAAAACTTTATTCGTATCAACACGATCAGTGTTATGCTGCAAATGGCCTTATATGTGTTGGATAGATAGAATGTTGCGTATCCGAGCTGGCACTGTGATTGCTGCTTTTCTTGTTTGAATATAATATTAACTTGATCGAGTCTGACATATATTGGAAGCCAGTTTTGTGTGATGTCATACGTTGTATTATGGTTCATTCTGTCAGAAAAAAGTTTGAAGAAAACATGTCATCAATGCAATTTGTCTTTGTGCTATTATTAATATCGTTTTTATGACATAGTACAATACCGATATACCGACCGACCAATACATCACTACATATTATAAAATAAAGCCCCCCACCGCGTCTGTCTGTTTGTATGTTCGCGATAAATTGAAAAACTACTAAACGGATTTTCTTGCGGTTTTCACTAATAGACAGTGATTCATGAGGAAAGTGCGAAGCCGGGGCGGGTTGCTAGTATAACATAAATTAATAGACACATTACTGAGTATTAAAGGCTGTTGTTTGAAACAGGCTTTATAACTTTCACTTTAATTTATGATGACCAAAGTTGAGGATCTGAGAATCTACGTGAAAAAATCTGTTAATTCATTTTTAATTCAAGAGCAACTCATCCGATTGACACAACTTTGTGTAGGTATAACGTTTTAAGAGTTGACACGGTCAGTTCCAGATTCAGATATAGTTATATCGAGACTTAACTGGTATAAGATATAGGACTGCAAGTAAGTAAAGATTTGAAAATTGACAACTTAAAAGTCACTATTATTTAAGTTAAATTGACTTAAGGCATTCGACGGCACAACTTTAACCATTGTGACTAAACTGAAGCAGTGCAGCAGTGCTATTATGTATTCTGTGACTGAAGCAGATAGGACTTCATTATGGTAACCACGGAAAAATTATTATTTTATTGATCGTAAGTCGCAATTATGAGAAGTTCTAACTAAAATGAAATTAATTAATTAGATAAGTCCAAGACAAATATAAATGTTCTTCTCCGTACCAGTTCTATAATTCAATAACAAGGAAGTCACTAGATAAAACATAATTTCCGTAATATTGATGACACTTTTGTTTACAGAGGGATTATGAGACCATGGATCTTATATTCCATTAATGGATACTTTTCCATTAAGTAATTTTCTGTACCAATCTCCATCCATCCATTCTGTGTCTAAAACTTTGCCTGGCAGACGGCAATAGGCGCGCATTTTTGGTCCTGTGTTATATACCGAAAGTAGAGCTTATGAGCTCTATTTTTGGTATACATACACGAGAGCAACAATAGAGATGACGTAATATTAGTGTGTACGTGCTACCCTTTTGGGATAAACGAAAAAAACTTTTAAAAATAAAACAAGTATGTATTCAAGTAAGTAGGAATACTTGTGACTCGACCACCTTTTTCGCCGCATAATTTAAAAGTTTGTCAGTGATCCAACTGGTTTGAAATATTACTCGTAGCCTGCCTCGGCTCGCAAGTATGGCAGCTCTGGAAGCTGCAAGCTGCATTTTGTTTAAAAAATAGAATATAATAGGTGTACCTATTTTCAAGAGGACTATTTAAAATGCCTCAGGCATACGACAAACATATAATTACGAAAGTTTTTTTCCTGACATAACTCCTTTATTAAATTCATATGTGATAAACGCTATATTTTGGTTAGCCATTTTTTTACCCAGACACTTCAATTTTATCTTTTGTTGTTTTTCACAACACAAAATGATGTTACTCCTAAACAAAACAAGAGATTATTTGCTTTGTGTTGCGGTGTAATTTATCTAGGTATAATATGTTTAAATTTAATAATATATAAGTATGTTTATCAGTAGTCTGGATACCATAGTACAGACTCTGCCTAGCTTGGGATCAGACGGCCGTGTGTGAGTGAGGTATCTCAAGTTATTATTATAATAGCGAAGCGAATTAAAAATAAAAAGAGTTCAATTATCGTGGGAGAGCCATGCTTCGGCACGTATAGGCCTGCTCGACCGGAGTGATACCACGGTCTCACAGAAAACCGGAGTGAGTGAAGTTACCGGAGGCTCTAACCCTTCCCTACCCACTTCCCCTATTCCCACCTTAAAGGCCGCCACGCACTTGATACTCTTGAGTTGCAGGTGCCCATGGGCGGCGGTAGTCATTTACCATCAGCTGACTTGTCTACTCGTCTGCCATTACACCAAAAAAAAAAAATTACTTCCTGGCTATATAATCAGACCATCGTTAACAAGCCCAATCTGTTGCACTTGTCAAAACCAATGATATGAGCTCAAACTCGAGGGATTTACTAGTAGCCACTGAAGAGTTCCACTATCCACCTTCCGGCTCTATTCTAATCATCAGCTCCACGATGTCAAATTATAGTTCAAACACGAACAAAACTAGCCAAACAAAAAAAGCCTGACAAAAAAAGTCAGCTCTGTTCCTCGCAACCATAACGATAGCGAAAAGCTTGATATGAAGGAATAAATTTCTTCTATATAATATTTTGTAAAGAAAAACAACATATATGACAGATATAAATTAATTTCATTAAATTCACACACAAAGACAGATCCTGTGGATCATAACAGCTCTGACCGAACGCTGATGTTCGTCAAACAATTTTTTCATTTCTCCAAGAAAATGTTATTCAACAAGCATATACCCGAGTCGACATGATAAATGACGTAATTTACAACCGACTGTTGCCCGAAGCAGAAGCAAAAACGCGGCTCTAAATGGAGTGCCACCCGAACACCGCCGGAAAAATATTGGTAACGTGTATCGCGTTCGCCTTTATCTGTTAAAAAGATACCTCAATATATTTTAGAAATATTGCTTGTTATTGACGGATGGATTTGCATTTAAATTCATATCGATATTGTTAGAGGGACTGGTGATGGATAGTGATCGACACTTTTTTTTTGTGTTAAGCTATAAATATTGTTCATGTTCAGATCATTCAATCCTCGTGATCGATTGATCACGAATCGTCAAGAACAACAATAAGAGAAAGAAATCGTGTAGTGCAATAACACTTTTCCATGGTTCCTACCCGTATGTATTTGTTCTTTTCAATAAAAGTATCTGGGAGACCGCTCGCTTCGCTCGGTAGTTTTTTGTAAAACCGTCATTTTCGTTTTATATTTTTTTTTTGTAAAATTACGTTTTTACAGGAAATACAACTATGCAGTTAAACTTAAAATGCAAAACTGTATCTGTATACAAAATTTCATGAAAATCGTTAGAACCGTATCTGAAATACTCGAAATATAAATATATTTTTTATTTTTTTATTATAGGGGGCAAACGAGCAGACGCGTCACTTGATGGTAAGTGACTACCGTCGCCCATGGACACCGGCAAATCAAGGGTCACAAGTGCGTTGCCGGCCTTTGAGATAGGGGTACCCTCTTTTCTTGAAGGTTTGAATTTCGTATCGGTCAATATATACATAAGTAAATACATGTGAACAATAATTGCTCGTTTAAAGTAATAAGATTTGTATAGAAGACTTGTAATTATTGATTATATTCTAAAAGTGTAATTATACGGCGAAAAAAATATATGATACAGAGTACAATTACGGGGTATTTATTCTATAATATGACTGTATATTTAATTTTGGCTTAATACTACCTCTTGCGTTGTGTTATTTTTACTTATATTATAAAGCTGAAGAGTTTGTTTGGTTGAACGCGCTAATCTCAGGAACTACTGGTTCGAATTAAAATTTTTTTTTAGTGTTGGATAGCCCATTTATTGAGGAAGGCTATAGGCTATATAACAATAACGCTACAACCAATAGGAGCTGAGCATTAATGAAAAATGTTGCAAAAACGAAGGAAATTTACAAACGCGGACGATGTTGTGCGGGTCGGTTAGTTTTAAATATTTTTACGTTTTACTTGTCCTGCGGTTTGCATCAAAGTGTTAGAAACATTCTCACAACCACTGATATAAAACATGAAAATCACAAACTACAGTAACTGCCAAGTTGTTCGTACCACTCTTCGCACTCAAGACCATGTTCTGAACTTATTCCTACCCTTTTTATAACCCCACTATTCATTAATATTTATCAATCGACCAATACCATTGCATTACCGGTATAACCAGTCAAAATCCTTTGGTCCATTTTCATAACTAATTTACATAACTAGTTAATAATGTCTATTAACTTATTCTTATTAAATAGTGAGCTGTGTTATCATCTATTATAGTTTGTCCCTAATTTTAATAAAATAAATAAGAGTTTTTGATGTAGCGACGACAAAAGTATGGGTAAATAATCCACATAAGTATTGTCTTAGCGCTTTTCCCTTAAGTGTAGCCATAGTTGTAGACAGTCAGCTCCTACTGGTTTATTAACGGACCCTAGAAGTTAAAGTCTCTGCATGGAGTTCGTAAACACTGCTCTAGCGAGGAGGATAATTATTAATCTTCTTAAAACTGTTTGTAAATATTCTCTTATGTAAGGATGTCTACCATTATATTCGTACACATACGGTTATACGACTATTACTACTATTGACTGGCCTGTTGGTCTGGTGTTAGTGACCTGAAGTGGAAGTGAAGTGAGTGGTTAGTGACCCTGACTGCTCCAAGAGCTGCTGAGCCAAGAGGTCGTGGGTTCCATTCCCACCCAGGACGAATAATTGTGTGATGAGCATGATCATTTGTTCTGTGTCTTTGTGTAATTTATCTATAATATGTATGTATTTAATAATATAAAAGTATGTTTCTCAGCAGTCTGGTTCCCATAGCACAGGTTCTGTCTAGTTTGGGATCAGATGGCCGTGTGTGAGATGTGTCAAGTTATTATTATTCAAAGTGCAAAAGTTTGGATGAATGGATGTTTGTTACTCAATGACGCCTGAACGGCTAAACGGATCTGGATGAAATTTGGCACAGAGATAGATTAGTCTGGAATAAAACATAGGTTACTTTTTATATCGGAAAAAAATTACAGTTCCCGTAGGATAGATTTGAATGGCCACGCGAACGAAGTCGCGGACAACAGCCAGTGATTTATATTTCGAATGTCATCAAATAATTTCTTAAACCTAAGAATTAATGAATTTTAAACGTCATCATTAAGTATAATCAAAATAAATTATTTCTTAATTGAAACATTTCTATTCCATTTGTAAACATTCTAAAAAATAAAGATACACAGAAGAAAGTTTTTCGAATGAATGCCGACGAGGAGATCTTGAATCAACATTTGCTGTAATGCCTTAAAAATATTCGTGTGTGTGAAATAGCAACATGTTTTGCTTGAGGATCAGATTTTGTTTACCAATTTTCTAAAGAAAAAACGTATGTGATATGTAAATTTCATCGTTTTGCATACCTTCAACAATGTAAATATAATCGTTAGAATATACAATCTCGAATGTACAAACACACGTATTGATAGTATAAAGCGAGCTTGTTAAAAACTTGGAAATGGTGATTTTGAGTATTTTACTTCGTAGACTGTTGTAACAAAAGACATAATGAAGCTCTTATTTAAACATCAGTTCAGCGTATGTTTAGTTTAATTAACGTACGTTCCTTTGTTTACAAGGAACTCGCTAAGCGATTGATCGACGTTTTACGTGCTCAAACCGCTAGGAATTTTCTTACAAAAAGAATTATCATTGCTGAATAAAGTGGCCACGCTGTTAGCCTTTTAGGAAAGTTACCAGGTGAAGTACTTAAAAGTACCATTTACGTTAAACTGATAAATAATTTAGTGACTTTATACTTATATATAGCATTGATATAATTACAGGAAAGGAGTTTATTATTTACATTTTTGTGTATAGAGGTAATTTGACAGCTAATGGTACACATTAACAGTTACACATATTTGGTATCGCTTGGATATTGTAAACATAGCATAGTGCGGTTTTGCAGTATTAAACCACGAGTAGGTCGGTCGTCTACCTTCTTTTAAATGCTATTTGTGTACATTATCGGCTCTACTGTTCAATCAATCAGCACTGTTAGCGTCAATACGTTTAAGAGGATGTAGGTCACAGAGGCTATTCATCTTCTAGCGAAAGTACTACCTACTCGACAAAAATACTCAAAAAAAATATCTTTAAAAGTATCACCAACTTCAATGCGCTAAATGATGATAAATTGTAATAAGTTCTTTCTTTATCTCTGAATTTTACATCCTTAGATATGGAATATTTTTAAATTTAAATGTTACCAACCTTCAGTATAACCAATTCAATTAAAAAATTATCGAAATCGGTTCACAAATGACGAAGGTATTGCGTAACATACGTAAAAAAAAATACAGTAAAATTGATAACCTTTTCCTTTTTGCAGTCGGTTAATAAAAAAAACTGCTGGCAATGTATGGTACTAGTGAGTAGAATCATCAGATTGTTGATGTGTGAGTGACGTCGTTGGTGTTACAAGTTTATCTGATTTTGTAACCCTTTATTTGCTGCAAGGTATACTTGATTTGAAGACTTTAGTTTGTCCACATTGGTTTAAAAATATATAACTAACTTATATATAATAGACTAGTACTAATCTATCATATCTTATTGGTTTAGGAAATACTAAATACAACATTTTTAGATCGGACTAGGTACTGTTACGAGGGGTGATAAAACACCCGTCGGGTCATAACATCAGGGGTATCGAATTTGATACTACTGGCAGTACAAATGTTTGTGTGCATAAATGTTTTTAAGTTAAAAGTGTATAGGTATAAAAGATATTGAAGTAATTACAGCTGTGTAATACATTCCAAAATATTACATTATTTTTATTAACAATACCAGCCAGTAAAACGTAGACTTAGTTGGTCGCTAAATTAATTGTAATTTATGCATTCAGTGAAAACAGAACGTAACTTCTCGGTATTCTGTTGGAACTGGTCTTGTATAAGAATTTAAAAAGAATGTTTTGTCGGAGGAAAACTGAGCGTAAGATTATTTGTGATCGCAATAAATTTCTCAAAGCCTAACGTTGGAGTTTGTTTGAAACGGCGCTTTGCTCGAATCCCCCTTTAAATTGCCTTTTTTGCTTTTCCGGACAATTAAATTCGCTTTTTAAAACTGAATGAAACGGTCTTGTACTTGCTTACATTAAAAGTGGAATATACGGCGCGTGACTGCTATTACGGTTACACGGTTTCTTCGTTAACGCGTTTTTGTCATCTGGACTGAGCACATTTAAAGTACAATTTTATTCATCAATAATCATTTTCAAGTGCAGCAATCTTTACATGGTCATAATAGAAACCTCGCGCAAACCCTCTTGTCATTCGATTATGTTTTTTCGCTGAACTTTTTTGAGCTTTTGGTTTTTGAACATGTTTATGAAACTCATAACCAGGTTATTACCAAAGCTTGTTGTGTCAGAGTTTCAGTATTTTAAGGTAAACTTAAGACCACATGGTATCTGGGAAAATATTTCCACTTAAGCGAACACCTTGTTCAAGCAGCATTATAACCACAGTTCTATATTTTTGGTGTCTTGAGTAGGGCATATAGAACATCGTCGAACCATATTCTCGTTTGCTACTTAAGTTGTGTATTGAAAAATGTATTTAATCAATTTTCTTTACACAACTGCAACATCCTTCTTAAATGTCATAACCCGCCTTTTAGAACTGACCTAGCAATTGGTACCCAGTACAATTTATTCACATCTTAATGTAAAGCTTAGTTTCTCTCCTCTTCTTAGTCTCATTTATTGTATCAGCATTATCATTTACCGAGATATTCGAATCACACAATGGAGAAATAAGCAAATCTGCGTCGAATATCAATCCAATATCACCATATGCAGCCCTACGGATGTTGTGAGAAGTCGAGAGAAAACATAAAGTTTGTCTATACTGAAAAAACATATTGCAATCACATCGTTTATCAACCATGGCTTAGGCAATTTCCTTACAGGATATTTCTGTATGAACAATCGTCGGAACGTCAAATTTAGAATACTTAGAAGTAGAAAACAAAACATTTTTTTCCCACTACGTGATTTCGTTGGCTGGGAAATGTAGGTGACATCTATCTCACAGAAACCGTACATTTTCCAGGATAAAAAGCAGTCTATGTGCTATTCCAGACTAAAATCTATCTTTGCACCCATTTCATCCAGATCCATTTAGCCGTTTTTGCTTTAAAGAGTAAACCATACATCCATCCATTCATCCATCCTCACAAATGTGAGCAAAATCATCAACACGACATAACCTTTAATTGAAAATAATGAAATAAACTTAAATTTAAACAAAGATAAAAATGTCTTGTGTTCAGTGATAGTTAAAAAATTTAAGGATTGTTTTAAAAACATAGATTTTTGTAACTTTATACTAATACTTTGTAGTAATAAATTCATAAATTAAATGATAACGCTCGCATTCTAAAATGCTCTTCAACTGCTTCTTATATTAGGTATATCAGATTTTAGATGAGCAGACGCCCAGCACTGGAATAAAAAATCTAGTGAATAATAAAGATACTACCTAACTCCAAGAATTCTGCATAAAAAAGTCAAGGTTTGCCGCAACCATAATGTAAAAACACATTGAAAAGTATTTTAATTTTCCATACAATTCGTTCATTTTCTATTCCAAAGTTTAAGTGGGTCAGCGCAGAATAAGCTGCGATTTGAATTTGAAGCGTATGTTTTACGGATAATGTTATTCTGAAAGGAAGCGTTGAATCGGACATTTATTTATGTGTTGAGTCTTGGGACCCAAGTTTTGAAAGAATATAATGTAATACTATCTATACTCCGTTATCACCGGCTGGCATTGAGTTTCTTTAGAACTATTTCTGATATTCAGCAACTTTTTCCTTTGTGAAAAGTTGTTAGTGCTTTAGAAAGAATCTGCCCTTAATAAAGTAACTTCTATTATGTTACAAATCTTTTTATATATCTCGCCATTTTTATTGTGAGAAGCTTTTCTGTCGCCTGGAATTTCTTTCTTTCTATACTTTTAACATATTCTAGGATTTATTTCGTTGTATTGAGCGATCAGTTAACGCCGTATCGAATTTACATAAAAGGATTTGCCAGCTGGTTTGTATAGAAGGTTTAATGACAGTCGAGGAAGTTATCCAGGAATGTAAGAATAGAAGCAAGTGGCAGGGTATTGTCTTTATCTACCCCGAAAAAAGATAGACGGATGTAACGGATGAATGACACAATTGGTGTTGCGAGTCTTCGGTTACTGGTAACCATACGACCGGTCTTGTGATTTTTTGCTAACCTAGTGTCAAATGAAAAAAAAACTTAATAAATACAGATTTCTATTAACTATGAAGTTTCATTTACGAGACACAATATAAGTATATTATGAGTCTAGATCTACTATGAATGAGTAGAAAATCTAATCTAAACCAAACAAGATATACCTAAGGCTACTTTGTTGGACCATTGAATATAAGGTATACAGCATAACGACAAAGTTTGGAACTAATGACAATTAGATATTAAAACAACTACAAATTTGGTAAGACTTCGTACATCGTACGAAGGCGAACTTAACGCCTAAGGCATTCTCTGCCAGATAACCTTGGGGTGATGCAGAAATAAAGAGTGGTAGTTGCAAAGATATGGTAAACTTCTAACACAAGCATTTAGCTTAAGTGGAGGGGTTAACAAGAATACTAGTAATGTGTGACCCACGTTTCTAGTAAAGACAAAAATAAAGATAAAAGAGAGAGAGAGAGAGAGAGAGAGAGAGAGAGAGAGATAAAATTCCAAAGGTACGAATTTAAAAGCTCTTATAATAGTTAGGTTAGTAATTTTTTAAGTAAAAATAATATTTGGTCAGATTATATAAATAATTGATATATACGCATGGGCATACGCATACATTTACATTATTAACTTCGAGAAAAAAAATGATTCGTTATGATAGATTTTGGATTATGAACACTGGTAGCAAACAATTCCACGTCTATTTCCTCTGAAAGCTTATTAAATGTTATACATACACGCATCATAAAGCTGTTTTGTCTATATGTGATTCTCACACGTGGTATATGAAATAAGCCAAGCCTTCAGAACAAGATGTGCCTTATTTTCAATTCTAAGGTACCTAGCAACTCCGGACATTTAATAATACCATTTGTTATTTTTACACCTCTAAAAGTATTCGCAAGTATATTCCCGTGTTTTGTACTGGAGGAATCGTAAATAGAATTTCTGAATACGTTCTAATAATCTGTCTGTGTATATATTATAGTGAGGATTCCATGGAATCGCAGGCTGCGAGGCGTACCCCAAGTAGTTGCGAACAAAGAAGCAACAAAGAATTTTAAAGGCTTTTATTTTTTAAAAGTCACTAGAATATAGATCGTGTAGCCAATACATTTGTACATGTTGAAGCATTTTTATAAAAGGACAATACCCATTCAGCGTTTCACTGTCGTGACTCCCGTACGCTAGGATCAAAAACAATGGCCTCGGAAAATACCAAGTATTACATACGGTCTATCCCAGGCGAACGTTATGCGTTAGTTATATTTGATTCCAATAATATGAATGCCACTCAAACTAAAACGTACGGAAATTTACCCTAGTTGATATAAAATCCGTATAGATACTCCAGATGTCATCTCTTTTATACAGAGTGTTACAGAAAGGTGTGGTCAATTTCAGGGTCATATGGTAGGGTCCGTAAATAACGTAAAGTGCTAACAATTTGATGAAAATTCGTGTATTTTCAGAAATTTAATTTTGAAACTGAAAAATTAAACTTGAATACTTACCAATGAGGTTTCGTGGGAGAGAGGGCAGACATGACTGAAACTATAGGTATTTAATACCAAGGATGTTGATGGAATGTCCAGATTTATCTGAAAATGTCTGTTTAGAAGTGTGAAGTTAGAGTGTGTTGTTTAGAAATGTGTACCTACACTAGGAAAAGCATTATCCGAACAAAAAAGTATTTTTTTTTCAAAATCCACTTTTTTAAGCTAAATCAACTATTTGTCGGCCACACATAACGCTCCTAAAATTTGACCTCACCTTTCTATAACAACCTGTATATTGTTACGTTCATGTTGCTAAGGACTATACTATACTGGAGTATATTGTAGGTACTTAATTTATTACATTTGCATTATTTTACTTATCGAGTTATTAATCTACACTAATATAATAAGCTAAAGAGTTTTTGTTTGTTTAAACGCGCTAATGTCTGGAACTACCTACTATAGTATTCATTGAGGAAGGTTATTAACCATGGAACATCACGCTACGATCCTTAGGAGCGGAGCAGTGGCCATAAACGCGCGTACCATTTATGGTCTTTTTATTTGATGTCATTGCAAATACACAACACAACAATATTTAGAACAATTCTCATACTCCTTGGCAAGTCAAATTTGCATATTATTCCAAGAGAAAAGATCGAGCTTCTATTTGTATAAAATTTGTAGTTTCACATAAATGGGATGCCTCCGGTCATCGGAATTCACGTGGAAATAGTCGTTTTCATATTCAATACCGAAAATCGTATTTCTCTACGGCTGAAAGGAAGCCGGAATAGTATGAACTAGCGTTTAGACGCAACTATAAATTTTGTGCTGTGGCCCACTGCGAATCGTTATTCACTTACCTCTAACTAACTGCCGAAACCGTTGTTGTGGTCATAGATGGACAGAAGTTTAATGAGTATTGTAGGATTTGGGAGAGGTTTTGTACCTCCATAAGTTGTGGTTTGTGTTAACTGCATAAATCATGTCGTATTGGCAAAAGGCCTCGATTCAATTTGTAGTATGTTTACCAACTGCGTATAAGCTTCTAACATCTATTCTGAACTATAATACTCAAAATTACAAAACATTTAAATAAATGTAGAAGCGGGCCCGTGGTACTATAGAGTTAGTCATCATAGATATGGCCATTAGCCAACAGGTACATCGTAATCGTAAGAATCTGGCGATATGTTGGATTATAGGATGGCCTATGATTCGGTTCCACAAACGTGGCTTTTGAGAGTGCCTGACTTGTATAAAATTGATACAACTCTTTGCACATTCTTGCAGTCATATTTCGGGCAATGGAGAACGGTACTTCCCTGTCATGGATGTAAGTAGATTGCGGCAAACGATGTACCAATAAAGATCGAGCAGGGTATATTTCAAGGTGATAGTTTGAATCCCTTGTGGTTCTATCTGACTTTGAACCCTCTCAGTGTTCTGTTACAGGATTGAGGGCAAGGCTATAGGTTGCAGAAAGACAATCGAGTTATATCGCACCTTCTGTACATGGACAATTTAGAACTATTTGCCTCCGCTAATTTGCAATTGACATTGATTGATTGAATTGAAGGCGACTGAAAACTTTAGTAACTCTATCAGGATAGAATTTGGTGTAGACAAATGTGCAGTCATACACGTAATGAAAAGCGTGATAGTAGAATCTAAAGGAGTAAAATTTTCAGATTTAACTAAACTCAGATTTTTGTCTGCCACCGAAACCTACAAGTAACTAGGGGCATCACAGTCATTAGGAATACCAAAAATCTTATATAAATCAAACGCAGCAGGAGCGCTTCTTCGGCCACCGGAAAAAATACTTAAAAGGTTTAATATCCGGTGTTAGCAAAATGCGTGCTTGCAACGGTTGGATCATGCCGGATCTGATATATTATTTAGTATACATAGGTGGACTCAGACCGAATTAGATGCTCTTTATATATCGAATATTTTTTGCTTCATACTGATGTGGCAGTGCATTGTAATGTAGTTGCAGTTGACAACGGACTTACTTCGCTTGCTCTGGCCAAAGAGAACTGGTACGCAAACCTGTGGTACTTAATGCTAATGTTCGCTGGGAGGTATGGAAGACTAAAGAACTACATGGTCGTTTGTTATCGGAGATATTTATTTTCCCATATTACATACACATTTATTGTTTAATTTTCGTGTATTTTGTCTTATTTTACAACTTTAGCTCACATTTTAATGTCTTTACATACTTAAGTGCTTATTTGTATTCCACTTATAATATCTTTATCTCACAATAAACCCTCACGAGTAATTCAAATCAAAAATATATCACACTTGATTCCTCACCTAACTAGTTTATTTCCCAACACTGTTATCCTCGAAATAGGAAAGCTCAATTTATCTGACTCGCCAGTACAAATTTCAAACAGCCTTTATAGGTATACAGAACCGGCTTGGAGTTCTGAGAAATGTTCTCTACACATTTTTCAGAAAGCTACATTTGACAACACTGTTACTTTCTTGTAATGTAATGAGACAAATACGAGCCTTCCTTTGTTTTTCCAGCACTCGAAAGCTTTCTCAGTTTTATTGAGTGGAACTATTATTTGAATTCAGTGTTGTTACACATTAAGGAGATTTTAATCTTCACACAGGAAGTTGTAAGATGGAAAAAAAAATGACCAATCTATCTATCACCTGGAAGGTTTGGGGCTCTTGTGATACTCCCACGTGTCTACTAAACTTAATGGATTGTTTTATTGTCTACTGAATGTTTTCCTCAAAGTATTGCTATACATTGTATGAAATAAATATTTTTCTAAAAGTACTTAGCTTGACGAGAATACCTTTGTTGTGACAACCGTACAATTTGTAATTAATCAAGCTAAAACTGCTACTTTTGGCTTGATTAAGGGTAAATAAAATAATTAAACTGACTTATACATTAAACTTTACTATTTTGTAATCGATGAAATCAGATGAAATGAGATGATGCGTGAAACGGACTATAGTCCAATAAATTTTTATAGCAATTATAATTCTTAAGGCGTTAGTCTAATATAAGATAATAGTTAAAATAATAATGTATACATTTTAAATTCAACTCAGATTGTTTTCATATTATTTTTGCATGTTATTATTCACTTGTTATACTTAACATTTATTCTTTTATGGCTATTTTTAGAACATAGAAATCTTGTAAACTTGTGATATAATAATAAATACGTATCTAGCAATGTCGTTCCCACACAATATCTTAATCTAATTCTCGCGGGCTCCTAATGACCTTTGACCCGTTTGCTAGTGATGTTCTTAGGGGCAAGTTTATTTATAGCCTCCCAGTTGCTGCAAAGGATTAATCCTAAATTTATACCATTCTAGAATTATGATTGTTGTTTAAGTGTTCTCCCTGAAAGCCCTTTTGTCACAATTTCTAAAGAAATGAACAATAGTTAGATAAGAAGTAATAGGCAGTACGAGCCTTGTCATTGTTTGTTAACCGATGAAAAATCGGAGGAGGTTCTTAAGTCAACCCCTAAATAGGGTGATTCTCTCATCACCATCCAAATTCACACAGTAGAATCTTTGATAAAAATTATGAGAAACCTGTTTTTTTTTTATATCATTTAGTACAAAAATATTGAGTAATTAGCATTACAAAGTTGTCTCAACAAATCACAGTTTGTACACACAATGCACTCCGTGTGAGCTGTGTCAGTAACCGATCTGTCGGAACTGTCGAATATTTTTACGTTTGACATAGTGCCCACGCATCTGTACAATATTATTGGAATTTTTCTTTTTAATTTTGCCAGCTTCTTCTACGTTTGACTGAGTGACCACGCCACTGGAATTTTTTTTCGGAAAATATATTTTTTTATATGTACTACAATTTTTGTATATTACATTTTTTTTATGTATGTACGTGTAAATTTTTACAGCGTAATTCGATTTCGAAATTCTTTTTGTATTGAATAGGGCAAACTTCGAAGTTGGTTTCAATGAAATAAAATTTTAACCCTAAGGGTAGAAACATAAGGAACTAATGATTGTCCCATTGACCCATTGACTTTTCACCTGTGATCCGATTTTGTTGAAACTTAGCACACATAATATGCAGTTCTAATGTCACTATAACATGGATATCTGTAGTTGACTTCTCTTCATCTTCTCAACGGTGTACAGCAGCTATCTCGTGTTTCTTTTTATTATTTCATCTTAATGAGATGAATTTAATCCTAATAACAGATTGTTGAAGATAAAATTATGTTGTTTAAATATTTGTAACAATGAATAATTAAAGTAGGTAATTATATCATACATAAGTTAATTAAGTAAGTTCACAAAACCTTTCCCTGAAGAGTTCCCTTTTGAAGAGTTATACTCAATAACTCTTCAAGAGGGAAAAGTTCTGTTCTTGCGACTCAAACATCCGGTATTTAAAAAAAAATGTGCCGCCTTGGTGGTTTTTACGTGGTTTGTGTTGTTATCTTGTATAGTCAGGTAAAAAAAGTGATTATGGATCGGTTTTATAAATTTCTTACGCCTCGTACAGATCAAGTACTCCCTCACTCAGTCGTTTATGATTGGTAATTGCAAATTTCATGACTGATTTGTTTGTCTATTAAAGAATTTTGGAAAAAGTTTAAACATACTGTTGCGGAATAGTAATAGTTTTTGTGTGACCATATATTTACGTTCTACAAAAATACTAATAAAATTCAGAAAAAAATTAACCAGCTACACAGCTATTCGTACCTACCTATTACCCTTCACTGACAATAGTCGTACTTACAGTTATTCAGTTACTGTACGTGGGTCACACTGAAAGTTTTTAGAATAGGCCAGTAAGAAAAGCAGCCAATGAAAAATTTATTTCAATTTCTAATTAGGAACTCTGGGAATCTGTAGACGTTCAATGATTACATATATCATAAATCACATATCATTTATTTTTCCAAATTGGCGGCAATTTAAAAAGTGTCTGTCGTGCATTGAAATGGATTTGACTAGAGAAAACTGTCGCTCAATGATTTATTACAACTTTCTTTGCGGTCTTATTCAACAACAAGGTTACGATATCCTTCGATTGGTATTTTATTACGAAGCTCCATCTCGTGCCACTATTTACAACTGGTTTAATGAGTTTAAACCTGGTCGAAACAAACTCACTGATGATTCTCGAGAAGGACGTCCTTCTACGGCAACTACTGAAAATAACGTGAGCGCTGTGCGGCTAATGATTGAAGTTGATAGAAGGGTGACATATCAACAGATTCGGGCAGCTTTAGGCATTGGTATGAGTCAAGTACAAAAAGTCTTACATGAACATTTAGGCGTCAGAAAGCTTTGTATCAAAAATGCCGTCGATTGGTTTGGTGCCGCTCAATACTTGAAAAGTATGACGGAGGTGACTCGAATGCTATAAATGACATCGTCACAGGTGATGAAAGTTGGATATATTGTTACGAACCCGAAACCAAAAGACAATCTGCGCAATGGTTGTTTCTATTCGAAGATTTGCCGACAAAAGTAAAGAAGGGCAGAAGTCAAGGGAAAAAGATGATTGCCTCATTCTTAGGAGGGACGGGTCATTTCGCATCGATCATTCTAGAAGATAAAAGGACTGTTACTGTAGATTGGTATATCAGTTATTGTCTACCAGTTGTCTTGGAAAATGTTAGATAGCAGCGCCCAAGAAGCAGGATCCTCCTCCACCACGACAACGCTCCAGCTCCCTCCGCTAGACGGACTATCGAATATTTGTCTATCGAAGGTGTGAAACTAGTGACTCATCCTCCTTACAGTTCTGACCTGGCACCTTGTGACTTTTAGTTATTTCCAAAAATAAAAGATAAACATAGATAAATTCGTTTTATGAACCCTGAAGATGCCGTGGCTGCGTTTAAAAAGGCGTGGAAGAGATTCCTAAAGAAGAGTGAGCTCACTGCTTCAGTCAATGGTTCCATTGCATGTGACGGTGCTTAGAATGGAAAATTGAAAAACAATAAAAATATTAACAAGTTTCAGTATCCTTCCGTTTTTTATTTTCTAAAAACTTTCAGTGTGACCCCCGTATTGTATTTCTAATTGATGTCTAAACAAAATTGCTATTGTTGCTCAATGCCCTTCTAAAATAACTCTCAAATTACTTTTTCCTGACCCAAATACTTCCCGAACGAAGAACAGATCAATAAGTAAGAACTTGAAAAGTTGCTAATAGCTATTATCGTCTAAAACAGATTTAAACTTCATTTAGGATACAAAGTACGTTCGCGATACTTTATTAAATGCTCCTGTGCTAAAATTGGTTCCGAACTTCAGATGGTCTGTGTAACAGTGTGCTAAAGCTGTCGGTGTTCTGTGACACTTAATATTCGAACCCCAAATTTCGGAAGTTCAAGATAATTAATCCCCTATTGGAGTTTGGTTCTGTGTCAGATATTTTTATAGAATTTGTTCTGCAGGAAATTGTAAGAGAACTAGCATGTTTGTTGAATTATGTTTGAAGAAAATTATTTTCATGTTTACGTTTATTAACGTGAAAGTAAATTAGTGAAGTGATATTCACCAAGAAAACATGCCTACGTCAGGCCATATAAGGCTTACTGTCCTGTCCATTGCAGGTCAGGAATACAGTTTAGCCATACGTTAGTATCAGTCAGATCGTGTGTAATGTCTTCTAAATGAATCCAGAAATAATGAACCGGCCACCGTTATTTCACCCTAAATTTTTAAAGTAGTTTCTTCCTCGCAACCTCAAAAGTGAATTCTCTATTAACAGGCACCTTCTATTTAACAAAAAAAAATCTAAGACAGCAAATCCTTCCATCCCTCGTCATTTCTCTAAATCTCTCTCTGTTAACCGTACATTCGGAGGAACAGATCGGACTAAAATGTATGTCAAAAGGAGTAATGTCAAGTGACTGTCGTTTCCGTTTTCTAGGGCCACTAACACAAGAAGGTTTCCTAACCTGGAGATCCTTGGCTATAAACCCATGTTGTCTTAATCCTAAACCTTCCTGCTTTATATAAAACTTAAGTTCATATTAGACGTAGTAAAAATATGTTTGTATTAGCGTTGCGGCCAAATAGTGTCGTAAGCCACTTGGCTACTGAAAAGAAGTAAAAAATTATTTGGTTTTTATATTTACACTAAGTATATTATTAATATTTTATTTATTTTTTTATTTTTATTTATTAAATAAGGGTCTCCAACAAAGGACATACACAATTACTTGACATTTAAGACAGTCCACATATCATATCGTGTACTCCTTCAATTATAGGAGACCACAGCATGCAAGTAAAATATTATTGTGACAAACACAGATTTAACACAGTTCAAAAATGTAAAAAACAGAAAACTTAGGCACTAGTTAGGAATTAAGAAATAAAATTAGAATTTACAATAAAAGATAAACAATAATAATTAAAAACAAAGCATCAAATTAAACAATCAGAATAAAATAATTAAGATCAAAAATAAACATCTAAAATAAAACACAAAAAAATCAAAACTAATTTACATCAATTATGCTTTTAAGACTGGTTTTAAATTTATGTAGAGGTGCACTGAGATCAAGATCGTTGCTTTTTGAAAGAAAGTTATATTGCCTACAGAGTCTCGGTATAGGGGCAAAGTGACCAAGATTGGACTTAGCAGCTGGGATTGAGAAGAGATTGTAAGTTGTTTTTCGTGGTAGACGCGACGGTATCGTTATTGTTAGAGCACTGGTAAGTTCATTACAATCCAAATACCCATTGTATAGTTTGTATAAGAACAAGGCATCTAAATACTTCCTGCGACTGCTTAGTGTACACATATTGTAGTGTTTCAGCCTCTCTGTGTAACTGGGAAGCTTTTTTGCTAGGTGGTCTTTAAAGGATAGGTGGTAGAGAAAGCGTTTTTGTACACTTTCTATGCGCATGTTATATACTTCGTAGTGAGGATTCCAAACAATGGTATTATATTCTAGAATAGGCCGCACAATAGTATTAAATAACTTAATTTTAGTGCTTGACTGCTTGAATTCTTTACAGGTCCGGGTAACAAAACCTAAGGTTTTAAAGCCTTTTGAGACAGTATTCAAGATGTGGGTGTCGAATTTCAAATGAGTGTCTATTGTTATACCTAAATCTCTAACTTTATCCTTACACTCTAGTGGGGTTCCGTTGATACTGTATACATTGGTGTGTGTGTTCTTATTTCGCGTGAATTGTATGAAGTAACACTTATCGATGTTTAAAGCCATTCTGTTTGTGTTACACCACCGATATAATGAATTCAGGTCTTCCTGTAGCAATATTGGGTCTAGTTCGTTCTCTATAGGTTTCACAACTTTGAGATCATCAGCGTAAAGGTAAAAGTGTGAATGTTTGAAACAGCTTGAAATATCGTTAATAAAAACGTTAAATAGGATAGGACCCAAGTGGGACCCTTGTGGTACCCCAGATGTCACAGAGTATGCGCTTGAACGGTACCCGCTAGCCACGACTTGCGATGTCCTATCGGCTAAGTAAGAACCAATCCACTTTATCATCGATCCACATATTCCCAATCTGTTAAGTTTATATAAAAGGGCCAAATGGTCTACGGTATCGAACGCTTTACTGAAATCCGTGTAGACTGCGTCAACGGGAATTCGGCTATCTACACTGTTGACCAACAAAGACGTAAAGCTCACTAAATTAGTAGTGGTTGATCTGGCCTTTATGAAACCGTGCTGGAATTCGGATGTGTGCTGTTTGAGATACCATGTTAAGTGATTAGTTACTAGTTTTTCAAAGATTTTTCCAAAAGTTACAAGTATGGAAATAGGCCTATAATTAGCTACGGAGCTTTTGTCACCCGACTTAAAAATAGGTACTACCAATGCTTCTTTCCAAACGTCGGGGAAGATACCCTCAGCAAGGGACCTGTTAAAAATGATTTTCAGTGGTGTGGCTAAAGCCTTTGCACAGCGTTTAATGAATAAAGGAGGAATCCCATCACTACCCGCACCTTTAGATTGGTCTAGTGATTTTAAGACTCTTGATATTTCTAAATCGCTGAAAGATAGACTACAAAGAGCAGAGGATGACATAGTTGAGCTATTTGAAATGTGTGTTTGGTTCGAGTTACTTGAGACGTTAAAAGATTTTTTGAAACATTCCACGAATAAATTACATATGTCGTTGCCGTTGGACGCTATTTTGTTGTCAAACTTCATGGTAGCAGGGTAAGAATTTGAGCCCTTTTTTCGGTTTTTAATGAAAGACCAGAATAATTTAGGATTAGATTTGATAGCCTTTTCCATTTTTTCAACATAATTGTGATAACATCTGGACAATAAAACACTACATCTAGTACGCAAACTGTTGAATGTTTCCCGATCCAATGGATTATTGTATTTTTTTATTCGTTTATGATATTTGTGTTTTTCTTTAAGCGCACTAATAAGCTCTTTTGAGTACCAGACCGGATATTTAGTACACGCAATCTTTTTCAAAGGTATGTAAAGAGTAATTGTTTCTCTAAGCACAGTATAGAACTTGCTAACAGTGTCATTTACCGTAGAGCAGTCGTCAAATAGGGTCTCCCAATCAATTGAATTTAAGTGTCCCATAACGGTTTCATAGTCGGCTCTAAAGAAATTTGGTTTTAATGTGGGCTGAGGTTGGAGGATGGATATGCACGGTAATGTCATACTAAATAGGAGAGGTGGATGTAAAGGATCCAACGGTGTTAGAGGCCAGTCAGAGCGTGTGACGTTTATTATCGGAGTAGTACTAAGAATTAAGTCTAATGTTTTAGACTTATGATTGAGTACGCAATTATATTGACCCAAACTATTTAAAGTGATAAATTCAAGAAATGCATTGTTGATTTCTGAGTTGTTTGATTCCGGATTCAGTTGCTGTGCATTGTATTTAGGATGCCAGACGATGCTACTCAAATTAAAGTCACCTACCAGCAATACGTGTTCTTTACTATCCAAAACCTTTTGTGTGCTGACAGTGTATAACTCTAGAACGTCTTGTTTCAGTGGTGGCGGCAAGTAAATAGCATTGATGTAAAGTTTCTTATTTTTGTGCCCAGAATCGTCTAAATCTATACACACCCATAAATCCTCCAGACTACTCTCAAACTCTAACATTCGATTTGATTTTAAATTTCTAGAGACGGCAACAAGTACCCCACCTCCATTCTTTCGGCTATTATATTTCGTATCCTCCCTGTCGCGCCTATATACGACGTAATTATCGTTAAATAACTCGGAGTCATAAATGCCACCATTTAACCAAGTCTCTGTAAGCATAATGATGTCATAATTGCACAAACACGCAGCGTGATAAAAATCAGCTGTTTTTGTCCTGAGACCTCTAACGTTTTGGTAATATACAGTAAGTGAACGATTGAATTTTACTTAAACAGGACAAAAAGCATGCGAAAACATATAACAGAATAACATGAAATACTAATTTAAATTCTTTAGAGTATCCAAGTTACTAACAACAAATGTTTTACTTGATTCGGATTTCTTCATTAAAATTCTGCCGTTCCGAACCCAGACAAATTTGAAACCGAGTTCTTTTGCTCGAGTACGTGCTGCTGCATGGAGTATCTTGTTGTCTGGAGAAAGATGTTCAGCCACATATATGGGCTGAGGTGTATCTCCACCAATGCCAAGGTGACTTGTGTTCAATTTGCTTTTAGCATTGACCCTGTTGAATTTAATGGTAGCAGCCAAAAAATTATCGCGCAATCTTGGGGAGCTAAATTTTACCATAATTGATCGGGGCCTATTGCTTTGCGTATCTTTCTTAGCGACTCTTGTACATAATAGTATGTCGGCGTCCTTGATGTCGCACTTGATTACTTTGCTCAGCTGCAGGACAGTTGAGACAATGTTCTCGGATTTATGTTCAGGGACGCATTGTATTTCAATATTAGCGGATCGTGCGTGTTGCTCAAGTAGATTTGTGCGATTCATTATCTGGTTCAAGCTATCCTGTAATATGCGATTATCTTTCTCTAGTTGTAGAATCCTAGCAGATTTTTCTTCCAAGGTTGTCTTTGTGATTTCGTATTGTTCGTTGTAGAAAGAGAGAGATTGCTGGAAGCCTTTTATTAGCTCATTTATCTTTTTAAACTCTTCAGAGACTAAAACTTTCATTGCGCTCTCAATTTCCTCCTTAACAATATCTCTAAGTTCCCGTATTGTTATATTAATCACCGAAACATCACTAATCTTATCCAGTGGGGCAGGTTTGGTACGCATGGTAACGTTCATGCAGCTAGCGCAATTCTTTGACGACATTTTGAGCTTCTTTGGTAGAAATTTTCTGCTCTATGCTAATAAATTTTTTCGTATGGTATCACTAATAGCGCCTCTGGTGGTGAGTAGAGATAACAGTGTTTTATCTTTTTGCCACTACTTAATAGTACAGGTGTTTAATGGCGCTAGTTGTATGATGATGACAGTGACAGTTGACGGTAATGACAGTGGCCGTCAAACGAATTTAGTTCCGCTATTCACCGCTTCACAGTAGTGTACTAGAGCAGTGGCGCCAGTTGTATGTTTTTAAAAATATACACTTTTCGTTTTTTGTAACGAATTTTGAAATTTAGTTTTTGAGATATTGTGGTATTTAGTAGTGAACAGTCAACGAATACAATTCTATAACTGATATTTAAGATGTTATGTACCTTTCCGTGTCTTTCCTTGGTTGTTTATGATGGGTTTATATGCATAGTAGCGTTTGTTGAGTTCCTGTTATTTCATGGATTGCACTTAACAAATGTCTTCACCAACAATGTCACTTAGGAATCAGGGTAATTACACTTGATTGCACTGTTTCTTAAAGTAATTTAATGTTCTTATTAATTTATACTGAATTAAACATTTATGATCGATGTAAACATAATCGGTGTGTATTTAAACAACATCTACCGGTGTGCAAATTTACTACTTTTAACTATTTGGTCTTATTAACGTTCTTTACAAACTTATATTTTGCGGTTGGAAAGTTGACTTTGTATATATCAATGTATGGGAGAGTATTTTTAGAACTGCAAAGTTAAATTTGTCTTTCGGAAAAGACGGGCAAAAATCTTCGAGAATTGATTCCCGAGATTAACGTGCTATCTACATATAATTTTATTTGCTTACGGAACCCACGGTGCGGGAGCCAGACTCGCACTTGTCCGGTTTTTTATTGCATAAGCCAGCGGAGCTAATATTATAATAAAGGGGAAATATTTTTTATTTCTTAATTGATTCAAACTTACACTTGACAGAATTTTAAATCTGTTGCTATATCAAACGTGTTAAACTTCTTCTTAAAAACTGATCTAATTTGTTATGTCCTCTTATAGCATGTTACTACTTGAATGTAAAGATAAAAAAATCGTTTACATTTGTATTTGCCAAATCTGTATTTACGCAAAGCTTAACAGCTAAATCGTGCAATTAGACTCACATTCCCAAATACGCGATAGTCGGCTGATAGCTTCGCTCCACTGACTCCCGGGGTCCGTTGTATAATCGGTGCGAGGACGAGAAGATTAGATAGCTACAATTAAGTGTAGTGTAAGGTTATTTTACCCTATCTTTTTCGTGTTTCGAATTATCCTGTGATACAACGAATTTATTTGTTCATTATTTGTTCACAAGTCTTTCCACGACGTTATGTTATAATGATTGCTGCTTTGATCATTAAAATAGATAAATAAAACGGTTATTGTGGAACACAAATACTGACCTTATTGGTTGTTATTAAAGTTCATCAAATATATAGCTATTACAGCCCTTGTATGTTGCATACATGTATATAAGATAGATATTTGTGAAGCTATTTGTTTTGTTCATCATCAAAGCAAATTTGTAAAGAAATGAAATGTAGTAGAGTGCCAAGGGGTGTAATAATAAAGTGATTAAATGTTTACATCTAAAAATGATAAAAAAAGATAAAGATTTGTAAGTATTACTAAACTTCTATCATTGACATAAGAACTGAGGAGTACGAAGTTTGGATTATAATATGTTTGAAAAAACTTCCAGACAGGAACTTCACTAACATATGAAGGTCGTTAAGAGCTTCCTAAATAGCAAACCTATTGCCTGAGCTTCTTTGTTTTACAAAAATAATTAAAAAGATAAAGTTTTGTGAAGATGTAATGTACCCACCATTCAATACTATTCATTCGATAACAGATGCTTTAACTTTGTGGAAAAATATTGTGATATATTTTTCAATAGCGTAACTACAAATAATAAAATTAGTCACAGGTATCGTCGACGATCCCAAAGAAACAAGAGACATTGACCTCTTAAGCCTAAGGAGAGACTTTGCCTCCTTGTATGTGTTCTTCTTGTATAATGAGTTGTGCTCCGAAGAACTTTTTAACATGAGGCCAACGGCCGTATTCTATTACCGGATCGTTCGCCGCTGGCAGGGCGTTCATCCTTACACGTTGGAACCTAAATGGTCGGTCACAGTACGGTCGCAGAGGCTGTGGAATGAGGTAGTCGAGGATGCCGAGGTTTTTCCCGAGTAACTACAGTATGGGGTTCTTTGACAAGGGAGTGTATAGGTTTCTAAAGGGTCGGAAACGCGCTTGCGGGAATTACAAGTGTCCACAGTCTACAGTAATCGCTTAACATCAGGCAGGCCGTATGCTTGGAAAATAAAGAGTATATGGTAAGGTAGAGGAACGGGTGTTATGTCCCTCCAACACAAAGGCGGGATCCTCCGACCAGGCGAGGTAAGCATGCCTAGCGGACCGCGGCTCACCGGTTGATGTTGGGAAGTTGTAAATATGCTAATCGGCGCGAGAACTTTTATAGCGTGAAACAGGATTAGAAGTTACTCCGTAGTTCGGTGTGTCTTCGTTAGATGATATTGAAGCATACTTTTCACTGTACGTGAATGTTGCCACATGGTAAAAAAAATATGATGTGTTTTAAAACTTGTAAACCGAGAGTACCAGAACTTTTATGAGCCATGTAGTATCAAAAATATACCATAATTCTTTTCAACTATTTTCTTTTGCTAAATTTCATTTTTACAATCCTTCATGGGAAAGATAATAAAAGTGTACAATATGTAAATAAAAAGCAACTGCTCAATCGGATAAAGATTTTACTGTAGATCATCAAATGAATGTTTACAAAACTTAAGTTGTTTACTTCAGAAATATTTGTTAGAGCTCGGACTTCCTAGACAGCCAGTTCGAGTTAGAGGTATGCGAACCTGACCTGCACGAGCTATTTCTTACACTTCCCAATTCATCCGCATAATCCATATCCCTTTCCATTCCTTGCTAATTCAAATTTAATATCTTTATTTCAAAAACTATAGAGCAACACACACAAAGTCCGCACCGCAACAATAGGTTGCTTTGTCAAATGTAAAATTATTGAAGAAAAAAAATAGATAACATAATATCATATCTTTTTTTTATGGGATAGGAGGCAAACGAGCAGACGGGTCACCTGATGGTAAGTGACTACCGCCGCCCATGGGCACCTGCACCTCAAGAGTCACAAGTGTCTTACCGGCCTTTAAGGTGGAAGTAAGGGAAGAGACGGAAGACGGGGAGAGGGGGAAAAGGGGAGAGTCGCGAAAAGGGGAGAGGTTGAAAAAGAGGAGAGGGAAGGTTTAGAGCCTCCGGTAACCTCACTCACTGGGTGAAACACGTTGTTTAACTGCCGGTTTTCTATGAGGCCGTGGTATCACCCCGATCGAGCCGGCCCATTTGCATGCACAATATCTGCCTCTGTTGATCTACAACCACTCGTTCCCAAATGTACGTTTTAATACACTTCTGCCTACCCCTTCGATTATATAAGGGTGTGTATATGTATGTATGTAAATATGACCATTTGTCTACTACTAGGTTAAAGGCTAGATCTATCACTACACTATTTACGAAGCCAAAAACAAGATTTTGTAGCCTTGATTGATTGATTCCTGGCATGTGGATTATTCACACACAGCGTTGCCGTTGCCAAAATAAACACATTTCTCAAGCTATTGGCAGCCATTGCGTGCAATGTGCAATTAAATCATTTCCATCAAATACAATATTTAGCTACTACAACAGATCGGTTAACTCCCCAAGTTAAGTTTTAACGAGATTTTTGAGGCCTACGTGCGGGCGCGGTACGAGACGAATTTCGGCTCGTAAATTGACTTAGCAAAAGTTGCTTCAGCTTGTCTCGTGGCAGGTTAATCCACTTGAAGGCTGCAATTTACTTCAGGGAGGATATTTCATGAAGACTGGCACACGCTGAGTCTACTTTTATCGTCTCGTATTATTTTGGTGTCTAAGTGGAAAAAGTTTTGATTTAACGTTTTCAAGAATTATGTCTACGATTTTATTTTTACGGAGAAATGATTGTTTGCATAGGTACTTTGTCGATTATACAGAAAATTTATTGTAAAAAGTTTGTCATTACATGTTTCTTGTCACCGCCGGTTGTAAAAGTTTATATACCATGAAAAGATTACTTTTCTTATTTATTCGCGAGCATACCTAACTTTTATAGAGCAAATAAAGAACTTTTTGCGAAAAAATCGGAATTAAGTTTCTCTGGGTTTCGATTACGAGAATTAATTTCTGCTGACCAAGAAAAAACTTGTTACGGATTCCGAGCCGACGTGACCATGGACTTAAATGAACCTTCTAGCAGAAATGGGAAAAATAATTATTCCGTTTCGCCCTCCTTCGTTATTGCAAATATCTTGCGAAATGTAGTGCTCTTTATTTGAAAGTTAATTTTCACTGTAATTTCCTTCGGGATTATTTCGTTCCCTTAAGGGTATTTACTATTTATATTAGTCTGGCGTATTTATTTTTAAGTGTTTTCGATGTATCCAAGTTTGATACACAACACTAGACATACCTTTATCTCCCTCTTCCTAAAGTTCACATGACCCCACCCACCCTAGGAAATACAACATTATATAGTAGTCCCTTCGTGGATTTGACTTACGATGTAGAGTGACTTCGATTGCACCAAAACTATCATATGCCCAGGTAGGGCATGGCAAAAACAGTTCAAAACATTCTCTTTTAATCAGGAATGGTATTTGTAAAAAAAAATATTTTTCATCCAAGTCTCTTACTTTCCGGTACTCAAGTCGAACCGAATTCAATTAAGTCGTACCAATTACACAGTACAATCTATAATATTACCCTGCCAAATCACAAAGATGGAACTTTCAAAGTTCTTAGAACTCGAAGATTCAAATATTCAAGAGTATAATTAAATTGTAAAGGTTCCAGGACAAATTGCTGCAGCCGGAATAGAATTGCTGATAGTATTAATTTCAGTCAGGTTTTTAGCACAATTAATGTGAGGTTCTGAACTTCTAAAAGGAGTTTATTACCGGTTTGAATGAATTGGCTATCGGCAGTGTCTTTACTTTTTATTGACTCAGTTCAATTTAATTTATTTACGACCTCGTGATTTTATTTATATTGAGTGTTTATTAATATTAAAATTGAATTTCGGCAAAATACACAGTGGTTTTAATACCACCGGCAGGAAAATAATTTAATACCTGTCTTGGAGGATTGGTTAAAGACATGGTGGTCTCTCTTACCATCTGACACAGATGCTCTCCGGGTATGGGTATTTCCGTAAGCACCTGGGTTTATTAGGCTAGATGCCAACGTTTATGTGTTACCTTTATAGAAGAGTAGCGATTACACTGTGCCACACACTTTAATTGAGTGTTCAGCGTAGACGCAACAGTGCTAACTCTAACTCGTGATTTTTTTCAGTGACATTTTACTGGACATAAACATTTTCTTTTTAAACTGAAGTGAGGCAAGGCCGTACTGTACGATCGTCCGCTGTTCAACTGTCAGTAAAGTCAATAAGATTGCCAGGGACTTATTTTATATCCGGGTCTTCTACAGTATACTAATCACTGACAAAACACACTGTGTTTTCAGTCAGGTTGAGTGCGATATAATTACTTTATCTTTAGCCCCGGTAAGGTAAGAAGTAGTTTTATGTATATTTTTATTTTGTGGATACTCGCAGCTCGAGTAACCACGAGTCGAATAAGTCATAAACAAGAAAAGTTTTGGTGGCAGGTAAAAAAAAGTTATTTCCTTTTTGTTGGTTGGATGTGGTCGTTACCTTCAAATACAACCAAATCTTTGTTAAATTATTTTATCCTGTATCTATTAATATTCTAGTGTTCTATACTTAATTATGTATTTATACAGTAATTAACGGGATCACGAAATAGGTATTACATACATCTGAATTGCCTGACGTTTATATTTATATTACGAATACATAATTAAGTATATAATGGAACGCGAAAGTTTAAAAAAAATCTAGTGTTCTAGTTTTAATATTAGATTTTAAACATTCGCAGATAACTTATTTACAAACATGAAAAACGGAGTACATTTTTCTAAGTGTTTTACACAAAATTGTGATCTAATCTAAATAATGGTTGTAATATTGTGTAAATCATATCTTGATGTTTTTACAGATTTTTCGTAATCATAAACGGATATTGGCGCAATCACATTATTCAGCATATGCGTTAGTCCTCATAATGCTTACAAAATACATGATCGTACCAATATTATATATTTAAATTTAAATGTTAGTACATTTAAATTATAAATTAAGTCTGACAAAATTAGTACACCATAATAGTTTTAAAACCGTAATTAAAATAGCACGTAGGTAAATAGGTAACTAATTAACTACGAAAACAGTAAAATCCACCAAGTAAGTTTGATTAGTCGACTAATTAACTGAATAAATCAAACTTTGCTAATCCAACTTCATTCCTACCAAGTCCCTTCCAATCCGTTTTTTAATTCAACTTCTTGACTTACTGATGTTTTGAAAGACTTTTACAGGGTTCCGTTTTTAAAAAGCATTTATTATGTACTGTCATCTTATTGGGTTTTATTTCCTATATGGCGGAATGTACGGCATGTGTTTACGGCTTGTAATATTCAGTTATGTTAAACGTATAGCAACTATTTTCAAAATAACCTAATCTTAAGTTATAAATTTCCATTTTTCTTCCGCTTCCGCTTAACTCGAAATGTTTTCAACAGAATTTTCGCACGCACAAGACATGAATGCACTCCAATTTCTGATCACAGAATTAAGTAAAAAGGCCATTAATGCTTCTACTTGGTTATCGAAGACTAGATTAATGGATATGTCAAGTGGACATCTTTGCCAGTTGCTTACTAGTTTGCCAAATTGACAAACCTTACTGAAAGAATTTATAGACTTTGAAGCCACCAATTCAAAATTGTATCTCCAATCTTCTGCTATTGAGAAGCACATGATGTGTGCAAGCACATGCGTAGTACAAGGGGCTCAAAAAGTGGACCTATTGAGAATGATATTTGGAAGAAACGTCTCAAATAAAAAAAAAGATGAGAAATCAAAAATAAAATATATAATAAGTTTTTTTGTTATATTCTCTATTACTATTTAATATCTTAGATAACTTAACCATAAACTGATTAACCTGTTGAGGCGACCTCATCCTCAAATAACTAATAAACGTAATGAAGGGAAATATAATTCGGCAGCGAGCCAACAATATGCCTTTTCCTATAAGTAAATAACCCATTCTCAATAGGCGTCTTTCACAGTTGAGGGGGTTGCGAGATGCTAGAGGTCATTTAAGGGTGCTTGACTTGATTACACAGTGCTTGCTAGATTGGAATATATTGGTGACTATATTTATATTGAGGAGCATCTACAAAACAGATGATGAATTTAAATGGGTTGACTTTACCATGAGTATATTGAAGTTTTCGTAAATCATCATCATCTTCCTGGCCTCTTTCCAAATTTATTTGGGGTCGGTGTAACGTGTCGGTAACATTGCAAAGGGTATGGACGGCCGTCTACAGAGGCCGACCATCCCTGGGAATGTAATCGTTTTCAGACGGTACACAGGAAGGAAGTTAATTGGAGTAAGGAAAACGGATAGGGTGAGGGAGCTAGGGTAATGGCTACCGCAAGTCTCGGATGAGGAAACGGGACTGAGTCTGCTCTAGGTAGAAGAGACCGGGGTCGCGTACTCGAATGTCTGTCCTGTGATTAGAGAGGCCGCTAGGACATCAATATCAACTGGCAACTGGAGTTTTCGTAAATATTTTATATTTAATATTAAATAATGAAATTATTTTTGTTATTATCTGCATCCTACGGTTATCTGGTAGAGATTGTTTTTAGTGATTAGTCCGCCTATTATACGCTGATTTGTAAGATAATTATTTTTTCAACTGTACTTTATTCCATGTGTACAATAAAGAATATGCTATCTATCTATCTTTTTTTCCTGTTAAATAATTAAAGTTTAATGAGCATTTTATTTAATAAATTATTTCAGATATGTTGGCGGATTATATAAAAAGACGTCAATCGTTATGTCGTATTTTGATATTTAACAATTAAATATTAAGCAACTTCTAAAGAACACACGTAGTTTTATTTGAGATAGATTTGATAGAGTATACATATATACAGATTACAAGAAAAAATTACACATGTTAAATGTAGTCCCACTAGCCTTCCACAGTGAGCCATCATAACGATTTATTAATTTGGTTAAATTTGTCAGCTAAACTAATAAAAACATCATCCTGACGAGTTTCATTTGTTCCAATTTTCTTCATGCTCAAATATTCACCTAATATATTACATAACATACTATTGACATATGTAATACAATCGACAGTTTTAAAAATCTACTAAATGTTTTTTTTAAGTTCTACTATTTTTTAAAGAAAGTTCAAAGTCCAGCAAGTGGTGTATGTAGTATTCAAGTCTTAATTTCTCAAAGTTCCTATGTTGCATAAAACGCAGACTACGTAACGAGTTCACTCTCTTTTTATTTTAATGCGCGTGAAGCTAAAATATTTCAAGCAGTAGTCTTTAGAATCTACCAGACTGCTAATAAGTGTTCTGTATAGTTTCTAGTTAAAGTTCAACCTGAGTTAGACAGGTTTAATAAACTTGAGGTTCTTATCTTTACCTACAAAGGCTGAAGGTGTTCGAAAGTAGTTTATAAATAAATCATTTTATTAACATTAATTTCATGCAAGATTAATTGTTCCTATCGCAGCTCATAGTTACCTCTCTTTCTTATACTAAAACAGTGAGAAGAAATAAAGGACTTGATTGTTCTCTGGAATGAAAAATTGCCTCCGAGATTTTTGATATATATTATATTGTTCTCCACACCGTGAACGTCTATATATAGCATTCCAACTTCTTAACAATTCAACTTAGTAGGAATAACAAATCTCTTCTATGCGGACTGCGATATGAATAACAATAGAATATATGAATCTCATATCGCAATCATTTTACAAAGTGATGGAATGATATGGGCTTTAACGATGCTCATCTTCAATGATTTATAACGTCCTCAAGAAGGGAACAGGAAAACCATGCACTATGTAACGTAAATGCAGATATAAAGTATATGTTAGCATGGACTTTTAATCTATTGATTAAAATATTATAATAACCTGTGTTCTTAGTTACATTCTATATTATGTTTCTTCTTAAAAAAGTGTTTAAAAAATATATATTTTTCTAATTCCATTAATTTATTAATCCTTTTAACTCTTTTATTTTCTTCTCTTCATAAAATCGTGTTGGTAGATTCAATTTTGCGTTATCTCTTTTTTCTTCTTCTTTATCTCTTTACGTTTACTGTAGATTTATCGCTATTGTAATACTGATATACAAACGCATATTGTAAGACAAATTATCATTATATTTGATCGATGTTGACACTTCAGAAACTTATATTGGTTTCGTGATAGGGAACCGTGACGTCACAGTTGGATTACGTACATTATACATATTGTCGAGATATGTGTGAGTTGTGTATGTTCTGTAAGATTTATCGAGTTATGTTCTGGTGAATTACTTATTTTGTACTAGTACCGAAATTTACCCATTGTTTTGAATCCCTATTCCTATATACTTAGTACCTGGGAGACCGAGCTTTGCTCGGTAGCTGTTTGTAAAATCGTATTTTTTTGTGAAATTGAATTTTTACAGGAAATACAACTATGCCGTTGAACTTAAAATGCAAAACTGTATCTGCATGCAAGATTAGAATTATGACTTAAAGACAGGATAAGGTGGTTCTTAGTTTTTAAAAATACAAATTCATTATTTATAGTCTATTATTTTAAGCTATGAAGATATACGCGTAATAATAAAAATTGATTGCTATAAAAATATTATAATATTTCAACCATATACATTTGGTTGGGCACATTGTGTGACCCAAATTAATTATTATCTTTCTCATATTCAATTAATCAAATGGGATTTTCTTTGATAAATTAGAAGCATAAATAAAAACAACTTTCAGATAGTTTTTAATTAGTGAGCATTTGAGGATGTTTTGATCTCGCGCTATTACGATCGGTAATGGTTTCGTCTTCGGCGACACCAGTGGGGCATGATTTTCTGCAGCCGACTCACGTTTCATTAAGATAGACCTATCACATTCATTCTGATTAAAAAAAAAGTAGGCAGTCATGGGACTGCCGGCAGAAGTGAAAACATAACTTCACAATGTATTTGCATATATATATATACACACACACACACACACACACCTGTATATATATAATTAGGTTACAAAAAATTACTTTGTTTTTAATTTCGCTCACTCATTCGCTCTCTCGCTCGCTCCCTCCCTCCATACCTCCCTCCCTCTCCGTGTCTCTCTGACACTGTACATGTAAATATAAGAAACTCGCCTCCATCTTAAGAATTTTCGATCTCGTCATCAAAAGAATTTTTTGAAATATATGACACTCGGACACATTTCCATACATTTTCGATCAGGGTCACGTGTCCTGACGCGAGTTTAACATTTTTTATCCATCTCAAAAAGTACCCAACGCCGTTAATGAAGTTTTCACTTCAAAAAGCTCGGTTCTCGTCGATAAATGTTCGAAAAGTCATTTTGTATTATCTAAGTGAAGCCCCAAGAATCCGTTAAACAATCACCCTGCAGGGACTCTGGACATGGTGTTCGATTTCTAGTTTGTGTAAGTGCTACACGGCTGAACTGAAGACAGACAAGACTCAAGGCGTACCTGAGCTGGTCTACAAGTTAGTGCGACTAATAGTTTTCGGTGCTACGTTGAAACCATTTGTTTATTCAGTTTCTACAGAATGGGTTACATAAGAATCTAAATATGAGTAAATAGGTCCTACATACATAAGTTCCCGCGTGATGCAGGTATAAAAATTTTACCGTTCGTAAGCAAAACGAATCGTTTCTTGATTATAGGAACGCGCTTTTAGAAGCTTGATTTTTTTACAGCTTCAAAGGACCGCTGACATAAGTATTTGTTAATTTCAACTTTATGCCTTCACGGGTTCCTGAGGAAAAGGGTATTGACAGACACACATACATTTTTTTTTTACTTGTGCTGCAAGACATTGATTCTTACCAAATTTCATGATTATAGGTTAATGGAAAGTACCGTGTAGGTTTTGAAGTACCTGCGAAATGTTCAAATTTGGTCAAATCTAAGGCTTAATTGGCCATATCTTTTGATTGCGTTTGATTAAAATGCGTTTTGTGTTGCCACAGCACAAGTATATACATTTTATTTATTTTTAAAGTAACACCATTTGCTACAATTCTGAAATACAACATACTTCTGGGAAATTCACATTGCAAAGTTCAATTTTCTAACTTAATCCCGTTGTTTCAATGAGGTCTAGTAGCTTTTATTATTTCTTGAGAAGTTTATAAAATAAGTTAAATACGTTAAGGCGTTAGTAAGTTAAGAGAATTGTTTTTTCATTTTGTGAAAGTTATAGAATTACAAGACACGCGGCAGTTTTTATTGCTAAAAGTAAGCTGTTCCAACTACGAGGGTATATCAGAGCAATCGATTTGAACCTTTTATTCTTAGCATTACAGAAATTGCATTTAGGTGTCATTGTAACGTTTTGTGCGTTAGAGAATATTTCTTAACAAGTGATTCAGGTGCTTTGCAGTTTTATTTTTAAAGTCATTCTGACCCAAATCGTGTGTCAAGTCATCGCTCCCATATTATTATAAGCGCACACTTTACAAGTTTGAAATCGTAGCGAGGTAATTACGAGGCAATATCACATGTATATCCCGTGATATCCTTAGATCCTTTTACTGCCAGGGTATGGTTTTTATACATGACTAATACCTACCGTACGCCAAAGGGAGGCTATAAGACGTGCAAGGTTTCGCTTCTTATAACCGGGACCTCAGGAACTGGAAAGTTAGTGATTGAACATCGTGTTGTTTTAGTTGATTCGATTCGGACATATCCGCTTCACAGATAGCTGTGGTGTTATGTAGTGACCGTAAGGTTTTTCACCGGGGAAACAAAATGACAACAGATGAGGTACATTAGATTGCTATTTGAAATATAGTAGTAGTATTAAGCGACGTACCTCTACCCTGCAAAAGACCGCAGCAGATTTATGCCGCGTTCCTATAATAAAGAAACGATTCATTTTGCTTACGGACCGTAAAATGTTCGTTGAAAATTCAACGAAATTTTACCGACCGTAAGCAAAACGAATCGTTTTATAGTCATATATATATACTAGTTTCTTTATTAATTAGTGTGCAAACAAAGTTATGTAAGTATATGTAACAACCAACTCATAGAAAAAAATGGTTTTTGATTTTAAGATTTTGTATTTCATTACGACAATCCCATTTGTATTACAATTAGGTATTTATAATTAGAATTAGGTTAGTTAGTATTACCGCAATAAAACACAAACATTTGTTTATAACAAATTTTATTCGTTGACGTTCATTATTTACACATACCGTACTATAATTTTAAATCGGACAATAATTTGGGTATAATTTATTTACAGTTCATTTACATGGATTCCCTCTTTGTTCACTGCCATGTAATTAAGTGTCAAGATAATTGGATTAAATGCCGAGAAGGAACTAACATAAATAGAGGCCTGTCACAAAATTTGTGCTAAAATTAGTACGTCATTGAGATTCAAGTCGCTTGCGACCAATTTTGACGATGTTTCCTTTAATAAATTGTGTTCCGAAGTACCTTGACGGGTATTATTGTGGGAATACGAAATAATTTAATGTTTACTTTGTTTAATAATTTGTAAAATGATTATAATCTACAGATAAACATGATCAAACTACTAAAAAGGTACTCAGGAATTTCAACAGTTACATTGACACGCACTTTTAGCACTTTAACGGCACTTTAAATTACCCAATTTATAGAGAGTCAAATGAGAACACTAGCTAGTGCACTAAAATAAGCTGTTGATAGATGATACGAAGAAAACATAGTCACACGCTTATTGCTCTGAACATTGGGTGATGTAAAGTTAGCTTAATGTTCTAAATATTTTAACAAATATTCAATATAAAACAACGGATTATTTTCAAGGAAATCTACGTTTCAATATTATATATACTAAACAATAATATATATATGTTGAATCTGAAAAATATAAGGTCATCGTTACAATATCGGGCCGACGTCTTTTGAAACTGCGTACCTAATATAGTCCCGGAAACCTCTATAAACATCCACGACCTCCATTAAGGCCGCGAATTACCATGGACTATGGCGAATACTTACTACTAACTCATCCTTGTTTGCCGATAGGTTTTATCTTTATTTTTTTTATGACCCAAAAACCGCGACTGTTCTTTGTGATAAGTGATTATATTCTAAGGCCTATGTAATCTAGGACCTGTATATATTTATAGAAGGTTTGTTGAAGGTTAAAGTTTATTGCAATAACGAGTTATTAGAGAAGAAGTCAAACAAAACATTTCACCCGTTTTTTTTTTATGGTATAGGGGGCAAACGAGCAGACGGGTCACCTGATGGTAAATGACTACCGTCGTCCATGGGCACCTGTAACTCGAGAGTCACAAGTGCGTTGCCTCCCTTTAAGGTCGGAGTAGAGTAGGAGAAGAAGGGGAGGGGGGAAGAGTGGGAAGAGAGGGGAGGGTGGGAAAGGGGGATGGGGGAAGAGGGGGAGGGGGAACAGGGGGAGGGAGAAAAGTGGGAACAGGGGGGAAGAGTGGGTTTCAAAGTCATTTGTAATGGTGTGACTTTTACCACAAACCTTATTAGATTAGAATCCTACCTCTATGTTTAACGATCAAAACAAAATCAGTTTAACATGTAACCCGACGAAAATGTACACGAGACATATTAAAGACTATGAAAGTTTTTTTATCTATTTTTGATGTTTATCATTGACTTGTATTCGGTGTGATTTGACAATCAGACAATGTTCGATTTTTAAATTACAACTCATATATTGACTGGGTTGATCATTCATTCAATTTACTCTTAATAAATACATTCAAGTTCCGAATTGAATATTGCTAAACGAAGGTTTTCTCAGGACGTAAAGTATAAGAATACAGCACACTAATGATGTTGTTCTATCCAGTGTTGATTTTGCACATCCCTGCTGCATTGCCGCAGGATGTTCACCTAGAAATAAAGAATTATATATAAGCGGCGGTAGCGTAATGGATAAGGCGTCGGACTTGCGATCGAGTGGGTTCGAACCTCACCCAGTGCACTACCGACGTAAACTCACTCCTAACACAAGCAATTAGCTTAGCTAGGAGTTAACAAGAATACTAGTAATGTCTGACCCACGTTACTAGTAGTTTTGTTTTTTTTTGTAAAAAGACTACTAGTAACGTGAGATACACATTACTAGTAATCTGTTTACAAAATCAAAAAAAGTAAATTATAAATACATCACATATACATTTAGATACAAGAACCTAAACTACCGCCTGTATCCCCTAAGGGGTAAGCAGAGGCATATTACCCATATTTTATCAACCATACTTTGGTAATAACGGGCAAGTCTATTGCCGTCTAACGGACACTTTGGGAATTAAAGATTAGGAAATTGTGAGTATATTGGAAAGGTAGACAGGAAAAGATAAGAAGGGAAGGCAATGAAAGAATGGCTTGCACGCATAGAACAGTTCGAGCAGGATAGGGACGCAAAATTGTAACTCGAACTTTTTGTTGTTGGGAGGTCCGAGTCCTCTAACATTTACCAATATACTGTATAATTGTACGAATTAAAATTAGTGTCTAAAAAAAACCCTTTCTTACCAGATAAAACATGGACTCTGGTAGCTGATGAGGGAGCGTTATTAGGAGCGCATGTGTACGTTCCTGCATCAGACCCCGTAGCTCGCTGAACTAACAGTCGGCTAGTACTTTTCAGGCCTTTTTCGGTAACTAGAGATATACCACCACGTGCTGAGTCGAAGTTTATCACCTATAAGATATAATTATTCAATTTTTCTCTTATATTATACTCGATGCGGTGGCAGTGGGTAGAGTTATTGCTTCTGCCACATCGCTATCCATTCCATCAGTAATATACTTTTATAAAAACGTAATTTATCATAAGTAACCATAACGTTTCCAAAGATTTCAAAACATTTATGTATAAAGTGTCAAACGAAACGCCTTGAATCTTGTTTAACAGACTATTCATAAAATAACATCGCTTTGAAACCATGAAATCGATTGAGGGAAGGAGTCTTTGGCTTCCCTCTGCACATTGTGGGTTTAATGCCTTTAAGCTGGGGCAGTTTGTCGTCAAATTTTGCTATTAACCGAGTTTAAAAAGTTATTAAACATTAACATTTTTACTGACGAGCAAATCTTATTTCGATTTGTAAGAAGGGTGCCATAATAAAACGCTGTTGGATTTGGATTTTTAATAAACGCATTTAATTTTATTGGTGACGTCGTCTAAAGAAAATGGTTCCTGTTTAAGTGTCATTCATTGATTAAATCGAATGTCTTTTTGACTGTACTATTTCTTAGTAATCGATTTCTATAAGGTATTGGACTTTATTCAATGACGTGCATATATAAGGGGAGATAATTATACATACACGGATTTCATACTAAATGAAACATGTGCGTTAATTAGTTAACAATTTTGGTGTTTAGTTTTACGAGTCTGCAGTGTACTTACTAGGTACCCGTATGTATCTAAATACGAGGAGATAATACCTATACATATTTTCTTTTGTGACAGATACTTAAAACGTCCTTTTATCATCAATACAAATAATCAATACATCATCATCAATACATCAATACATACATAAAAATAAATAAATAAAAGTTCCGTGTAAATTGGTCCACCTGTTTCGGAGATTAGCCGAAACAAAGAGACAGACAGATAGACAGACAATAATTATAAAAATTGATTTTCAGGCATAGGTATCGTGCAAATAACTGTATGAGCTTAAAAAAATCTTTATTTTGACATTGCAAACGGACATTTCAATTTTATTTATTTGTATGTATATGTATTGATAATACTAATGAGTAATTGCAGTAAACATTTTAAGAGATACAGACTACTTTTAAACATTTAAGTATTCTAGCAGTTCCCGCGCGGCTTCGCTCCGTGTACATATTTATATATTTTGCGCGGAACCCTAATTCTTTTCCAAAATAAAAGTAGCCGAGCTAGAGATTAGCCGAAACAAACAGACACACAGACAGACAAACAACAAAAATTGTAAAAAATGTTGTTTTGGTATATGTACCGTGTATACATCCAAATGCACTTAGTAAAAAGTGGTTATTTTAATATTACAAACAGACGCTCCAATTTTATTTATTTATATAGATATATTCTTGTAAAATCCACTCTAACCTTATAGTTAAGCTTTGGGGACTTCAGTTACCTTTTTCGTATCAAAATTTTACGCTTCAACACTTGTGTATATTGCAAATAAAAATATATAACAATGTTTACCTGCTCTCCGTGCGACCATGTTATGGAGATTGGTGGTTCTGGTGTATGCCGCACTGTGCATGTTAAGTTGATTGTGGAGCCTGCTTGAATGAAAAGCTCTGGTCCACTCGATATTATTGTTTCAGGTTCTAGGGAAAACAAAAACATTCAACATTATTTTGTTCGTAATCCCACTAATATTATAAAAGTGAAAGTTTAGACAGAAGGATGGATGGAGGGATGGATGGATGGATGTTTGTTACTCTTTCACGCAAAAACCACTAAACCGATTGCGATGAAACTTTGTATGTAGATAGCTGAAGACCTGGATTAACGCTTATTCTACTTTTTATCCCAATATTCCTACGGGATCGGGACTTACGCAGGTGAAACCGCAGGCCGCTGCTAGTCAATAATAAAAGTGATAACGAAGTGATAAGGAAGAGATATCTATTTTATTTATTTTTTATTTATTTATTTAAAACTTTATGCACATAGAGGACAGAGGCGGACTTAATGCCATAGGTATTCTCTGCCAGTCAACCTTCGGGTGATGCAGAGAAAACAAGAAGTAGGTGCACTAAAAATATTATAGTTTAATAAGTAAATTTGCAAACTAAATATGAGACAAAAATACTTAAACAAAGTATATAGGATAAAATACATATCATAAACATACATACAAATATGTACACAAACATAATATATACATATATATACATACATATATAAACCGATAAACTATGGGCAAGTTGAATCTGCTAGTTGTTCGAAAAAGTACTCCTTTACTTTCACTTTGAATGAGTAACGATTGGTGGCCATCATTTAGTTGTTTGTAGTAGAAAACTCTGAAACTTCTTAACTGATTATAATCATTCTTTCGCCATTATAAAGCTACTTTATCGAGAAGTAACATAGGTTATATATTATTTCAGCATGTAAACGCGGTTGAAGTCGCTATAGCAGCTAGTCTTTTATACAAAAATAAACATTAAGATCTTGCTCCAATAAACCACTGTCTATCTCATTTTCCTTATTATGTAAGTATATGTATGATACTTTTGTCAAACGAATCTACATAACGAAACTCATGAACTTTCGTACAATCGTTATTATAATTTTACCAATTGCGCTAAAGTCGAGCCTCTGTAAAAAGACATGTTACTCTTTCATGGTTGAATGTTTGAAATATAATATAAGTGATATTTGTTTTAAAAAAGTGAAAATTGTTCTTGTTATTGTTTCTCCTCGTATCTAAAAGAAAAGCACAAATGAAATACTTTAGAAGACGTTCCTGAGTATTTGAGTTATACTTAACTATTATTAACTAACCTACAATATTTAGAAAGACAGCATGCCCGATAGGTGGCGTTGTGGATATCTGGCACTCGTACTGTCCTGAGTCGCGGCGCTGTGGGCTGCGTATGCGCAGCGCCCACTCTTCCGAGCGCGGCTTGTGTTGCGCCTCGAAGCGCTGGTCGGAAGTGTACGTGTAGCGGCCAACAGTCAGCAAGTGGATGTCGCGATGACGTACCCATGATACCTGAACATTTAACAATACAATATTATCTAATACAGCTTTTAAAATAATTAATTATTTAATTAACACCAGGACTGGATTCAAAATAAAAATTCTTTTGTTACCCTTTTAAAATTTAAATAAATATTAATTATTAGGTTAAAAAAAATCTTTTGCCTTTTGTCACATAAATCCCTCGTATCAAAAGAGACTGACCTTCTGTTAATTTAATATTTCACCTTATATATTTATGTGTGCATACTCATGTTTAAGCAAATAAAATTATGTTATCTTATCTTATCTTAAAAAAAAAAAAAAAAAATTAATCTAACATCTCAATATTTTGTATAAATTCATATAGACCTTTTTTTTTTTTTTTTTATCGTGTGGAAACCCCCACGGGTCATCACCTCACCGGAGCTAACGGTAAAGTGGTATGTCGGAATTGAACCGACTAAAACCTCATGGTGTTCCGTCACAAGTGGGTCTATTGCAGGGGAACCCGGGTATACCCTAGGAAGGAGTCCTCCGGGAACAAATACATATAGACCTTGGTAACAGTTTGATTAGTGAAAGTATTTAGTAGAAATACATTGCCTCTTTTTTGGTAGTTATTTACTGCGCCCGTTTATTTTTTAATTCTCAAGAAAAAGGAAAGCCTTTCTTACTTCAGTTAGAAGAAAATAAACGAGACAATTCCAATCCCTTTGAGATGGTAGAGGATTCTTTTCCATCGTTTATAAAATGATAATTTATTTCGGCATTTATTTTGTAAATTAAACACTGCCTAAAGTTATTTCAAATATGTCAGGTTGACTTGCAAAGACTTATTATAGGCTGTTATACAGATAACAAAAAAAGGCTTTACATCGGTATAAGTCAGTGGTATGAGAACTCAGTAAAACCGCATTTACTAAGCTATCAGCGAGAAATACATTACTTTTTTTTACTGTATCTAGTAATTTTAAGTGAGCAATTCTTGTTAATAAATAAATATATTTCGTGTATTTTGGAAATGGCTCTAACGATTTGGATAAAATTTTGAAATTGGATAAAGTTTTTCTACATAGGTGTCTTTCCTGAAAAAACGCGGTTTTTCAACAAAAAAGTCAAGCGGGGCCCAGTTGCTATATAGTTAATATATAATATGCGTAAACCAACATTTATAGGCTTTTGAAAATCCAAAAATATTATTTTAAGATAATTTATTAATTCTCTCTCGTATTTAACTTTTAGTAATGTCAGATTCAAATTAATGTTGTAATGAAAACTGATTTAAATTCGAAGTAACAGCAGAACATCATATTCGACATCTCTTATCTCTTAATCTCTAAAGTTTTAGAGGAATTTTATTGTAGTGACGTGAACAATAGAATCGGAATCACTCAAACCGGTAAAAAAAATTAAAAGGACTAACTGGCATACGATTTTTAAAAATATGATAAGAAAGATGTCAATAAAGTAAAAACTATGTTAATACTAAAAAGTGTAAACTATGTTGAGAACAGGGTTTTATCAATTGTGTTCAGCTACAGTTCAGACATCTATTGGTTTGTGACCCTGACTGCTGAGCCAGAGGTCGTGGGTTCGACTCAAACCCAGGACAAATAATTGTGTGATGAGCACGATCATTCTGTGTCTGGGTGTAATTTATTTATAATATGTATGTATTTAGAAATATATAAGTATGTTTATCAGCTGTCTGGTTACCATAGTACAGACTCTGCCTAGATTGGGATCAGACGACCGTGTGTGAGATGTGTGAAGTTATTATTATTATTATAATTTTCCCAATTTTCATAGACTAGAAAAGAGAGTAATCATGACAGAAAGAAAAAACTCAACCATGTGCGCTAATTTCACTAAGATTTTTATAGTTTGACTGAAACGTAGGGAAAACTAAAAATACCAACGCGAAAGTTTAAAAAATGCATAGTGCCGATTAAATAGCTTTAAAAAAATATATGAAATCAATTAAATATCAATCATGCATAATATTGCTTTAGTAAAGATTGAATGAACAAGTCAATGAAAAAGTTAACTGATTCTAGGAAGAAAATTCCTGAAATTTCTGTAACGACTGCTGGCTAAATGGAAATCATAAAGATTGATCGATCTACGTAGCGGAGCAAGGTTGTCTGGGTTAACATTCCATGCCGTGAGAGCACTTCAAGATGAAGGTCCGTTTGACAGGAGAACATCCATTACAGTTCGGGGTCAGTTTGTCTTCAAGGAAATGTAGTAATGTAAATGTAACCAAAAGAGTTTGTGTACAAAAATAGTTCTAATCCTAAATTATTATTAGTCCTCAGATAATTAATTTTTATTTGTTATACTGACTTTAAATAAATTAAAATTATCTAAGGACTTATTTAACTAACTTAGAGCCGATTTTTCAATGCTCAGATAACCACTCAGATAGCGTTTATTCGAAGAATAGCATAAAACTGAATTGTTCAATAGTCAGATAGGTGTTTTTCTACCAATAACCCACTTAACTGAAGTATTAAGCTATCAGCCCGTTCCTCGGCCAGATAACCGCTTATTTGACCGTTTATTTGACGTTGAGATAATTACGTATAGACGTAGTTTAGGTTTAGTTTACTTATTGCGTGTTATAATTTTATTATGTATTTCCACGGGAATTAACGCCATCACGAAAAGGTATTCCTCTGAATTGCCTGAAATTTTGACCAGGTATGTAATACCTTTTCGTGATCGCGTTAATTCCCGTGGAAATACGTAATAAAATTATACCATGGAACGCTAAAGTTTAAAAGTTAGATATTAATATAATATAATAACTCCACACATCTCACACACTGATCGGATCCCAAACTAGGCAGAGCCCGTATTATGGTAGCCAGACTGCTGATAAACATACTTATATATTTCTAAATACAAACATATTATAGATAAATTACACCCAGACACAGAACAAATTATCGTGCTCATAACAGTTATTGCGTGTTGTTTATAAATTGTTTAAAATATTGATATTTTCAATAGTATTACCAAAATTTATATAGTGTAAATGACCTGGAAATTAGAGAAGACGTCATAAAATAATGAATATTCAAGTCCATCCGAAAGAAAACAAAGAATAGTTAAACCAAGAAGTAATCACTTTCACGCATGGGATTTTTAGAGGTCCTTTGTAGAGATACGTTCTTATCGTTTTTTTAAGGCTTTGTAGTTTCCAGGAACGATTACTTGTTGTGATCCTACAAGAATTAAATGCATATTCAATGTTTCTCCATGCAGATTTCTTATCTTTATTTATAACAAAGTAGTAGTATAATAAGCATTAGACTTTTATTTTCTATAATCTTTGTACTTTTCGAAAATCACTTGAAAATGACCCTCAGTGGTATTAAAATTAGATGAACGCTCTCTTTTCTTCGATGTTATTGCAATTAGAACTAATAGTAGGTAAATCACTAACACAACATACAAAATTCATAAAAGATCACCAAACCAGAACCAAATATAAACTCTAAGTGAAAAAAAGAAACAAACAAAGAGAAGAATGACAACTGCTTGAAAGAAAAAATAATGTCCTGTTCTAACACTCATGTTTTCAATATATTTGTTTCACGTCTCTGAAGTTAGTAACGCTTGATTGGCATTATTTGTTCAGATAGCTATCCATGGAATAAATGACAATTGAAAAATAAGATACCTAAACATCAGATCGATAACGTGAGAGAGCCATGCTTTGGCCTCACAGAAAAAAAGCAGTGAAGCAATGATTTCGTCACGTGAGTGAGGTTACCGGAGGCCCTAACCCCTCCCTCTCCATTATACCCATCCTTCCCCTCTCCCCTCTTCCCACTCTTCCCCCCCCATCTCCCTCTTCTCCTACTCCCACCTTAAAGGGTGGCAACGCACTTGTGACTCTCGAGTTACAAGTGCCCATAGGCGGCGGTAGTCATTTACCATCAGGTGACCCATCTGCTCGTTTGCCTCCTATACCATAAAAAAAATTAAACAGTCTAATTAATGTATTGGTGATATATACGTTTATCTGAGCATTAAAAAGTCGGCCCTTAGGAATGTAAATAAGTTACTGTTAAATTTTCTGAATATTCGGCTTTGTATTTTATAATGCTGACTAATGAGGAAAATAAGCAACAATTCAACGTAGAACTTAAGTCTATAGAATAATCAGATATTAAACCGGTTCTATCATTTTACTGGTGATAAAATAAAAAAAAAAAAAATATTTAGTAACGTCAGAGTTTTCAATTGCCAATATTTTTCATTATTATTAAGGCTCTTTTTAACTCTTAAATCACTCACAGTCACTGCGTATTTATGTTTTTTGGCGTATACTTCGCTATGACACGTTGTAGTTAAACTCGGTGTTCCTTAACATTACAACTTGTTAAGTTTAAATTAGTTAAATGCCGTTGTTGTATTACAACAAGTGACACACATGGTCAGAGAAGTGCTTTCATCAGACTACTAACTTTCTTCCACAAAGAATTATTTTATTTAAAATAAGGACTAGATACGATGAAAAAAAAAGAACGAGAAGCAAGATATTTTGACCCAGATCGTATGATAAATAATAACAAATGATTACTATCCTAGAATTAAAGGGACATGGGTCGAAAGCCTTTTGTGTTGGCTCCTATCTTTTACGCCTTTTTTTATTTGAAGGCGAGAGTTTGATAACATACATAGATACGATTCAAAGGGTACCCGTGAATGGAACACATAAAGTTCAGGAATAAAACCAAACATTTTATCTTCAGAAGTAAAGAAAATATGTGTAAATGGAATAAAAGCCCCAATTTTTTTTGTGGTAGTTGGTGTTTTTGTGTTTCTTGCAGGTTCTGTTTAATTTTAAGAACGGATGTCATAAAAGCAACTGATTTGAAATTCCGTTTTCAATAGCATTTAGAAGATATATCGTCTTCTTTATAAACGTTAAACGAGTAAAGGTCTGCCTAATTACTTCGGTAAGAAGGTCAGTTGGATGTAAAAGACAATATAGTAGAACCTAGTACTATTACTGAAACACTGATTTCGACCATGCAAATGCCTGGGTCTGAAATAAAATTTTACAGCTTCCATTTAAGTAATTTAAGCGGCTTTATTAAAAAAGCATTCATTAACTGTGGAAACGACTGTCAGCTGTTAAATCTCCTAGCATTAATTTTATAAAGGTCTATATCGATCGCATACAAAAGTAACTGAGAAGAGCGAACAACGAACAGGATTGAAACAAATATAAATGAATTTAGCATTTCAAAGGAGGTATCCGGTTTCTCAGCCTTCAAAGAGAAAATTATTGATGAAGGTATTGATTTCTGAGCTTAAACGACAAATTTATACCTGTTTGTTAATGGATGGATGTCAATTATTCCTTTGAAAAGGAAGCTGTAAGAAATATTTTGGGCAAGAAATATTGACTGCTGTCACAGTTTTATTCTCTTGTTACCGGTCTAAAACTATATAATACGGATTAATAGTTGTTAGTAAACATATTAAGGACTATTTCAAATTAAAATAAGTCACCAAGTTTTAAGTTTTATCAATATTTTGGTATTGGCAATATTTCTGCTGGGATAATATAATTTTAGGTTTGTAATGTTATATTATTTTTTAACTTATTACATTCCTTGAAATCACATCTTTGCCGAGCGATTGTAAAAAAAAAGAACATAAAACAATACTAAGATCGTCTTGACATTATATTCCAGTCATAAATATTAAAACGAGTCTTTACTCTTTGACAGCACTTCAATATTATAGAACCCATTTCACTGTGACTTAAACGACATGTCTATTAAAAAGTTTCAGGAGTTATTTCAACCTGCCGTCCTTTGTATCTTACTATAAAATATTTAAATGTTGTTTATAAACAGGAATTTCAGAAGAGTGTGGCGTTGGGCCACTTAATGGCCGTAGAATGTCGGGATGGGCTCTTGGGTGCTACAGAAAAACGAGTTCAATTTAAGATGTTTTTAGAATTTGTTGGATAGGAGTTATCAATAGCGCTAAAGTGCGCACTTCCAAGGTATAGCGGCCGATGCTTAACGCTAATCATAAATGTAAACGATATGAAATACTTAAGAATTTTATGATCGTGTATGGAGGATGTTCCACGCGTTTGCAGCTACGCCGGTGTTAATCTGAAGGAATATGTGCGTTCAGGGTTATGGAAGTTTTTAAGGGGCTTGTATAAAGTGTACGTGTGAATGTTTTATTCATGACTTGACAGTCAAAGATATTGTGTACATACTAGGAAACATATACAATAGAAAAAAAAAATACAGTATTTTTATTTATAAAAGAGGAGGTTCTCAATTGAAAACATCTTTTATTTTAGAAGTTAGTTGAAATATACACGATGTTCCGTGTGAAGTAGTCTAAAACTAAACGGTTCTAATTATAACTACTAAAGTATTCACTAATAATTTTCATTGTATGTAAGTATATAGGTATTTTCAGTAAATGCTATAAACTTCAGAGAAGTTCTAACAGAGCGTGAGTCAAAAGCTGTTCTAACTGTTCAAATAAGTAATGTCGCTACCTATGAGACGTATTAATCTGCTAATAATTAAGAAAGACTGTCTCAAATTCGAATAAATAATACGAAAAAAAAATTACTATTACTCTTAGGCTTAAAATATTTCTTTTTCTCTTTCATTCAATGGCTGACGTTTGTATGAAGATAGAATACTGTATTATATAATAATATTACCGTGACGTTACCCAAAAAATAACATTTATTATGTCTAAAATAATGAAATTGAACTGTGGAAAAAAAGGTCAATTTCATTATTACACAAATACAAATACAAAATTTATGCTTTTTCTATGCAGCTAGAAGAAATATATTGTAGGAATCTTAGGTTTTAATCATGTTTTGGGGCTGAAAATTGGTTTTCTGTAGGTATTTCCATATTACTTAACAATGTATGTATATTTGTTTTATTATTTTGAGTTGAGCCCATGTTGGTGAATTTAGCGTCTAGCGTCAAATTGTGGTGATATTTTTAAATCTGTTTTATTGGTCGGTAGGTATTGAGATAAGCAATTCGATGGTGTGCATAACTCAAAAGTTTAAATTTTTGACTGATCTCCCTTTAGATCTAGGTGTTCGATAGTATATAAGAAACCTTTGGCTTTTTTCAAAACTCGATCGAGGAGGATATTAAACTGTCATTAAAAGAAGAAAGACATATCGAATCGATACTGAATATACTAATACTGATATTATCTATATTAGTATAAGTCTAAACGACTATAACTTTTACTCTGTTCCCGAGTTTACAAATGCCGTCTTATTATCCATTTCGCTAGTATCTTTATGGACCTACTTACAAAGTTTTTCTTAGGCTTGGCTAGTTAAACCCGTATTTTTTTAGTACATACCAACATTCATTGTTCGCTTTGTTTTCTTTGACTAACACATCTCGTTTTAACAATTAACTTTGAGTTGGCTTTTAATCCCACTAACATTATAAATGTGAAAGTTTGAATGGATGGATGTTTGTTACTCTTTCACGCAAAAAACACTGAACAGATTGCGATGAAACTTGGTATGTAGATAGCTGTAGACCTGGATTAACGCATAGGCTATTTTTGTTCCGATATTCCCACGGGATAGGAACTTACGCGGGTGAAACCGCGGGGCGCTGCTAGCTGACTTATAAAAGACGTAGGTACTAACTTCCTTTTGTGCTAAGAGAACTGTTTCAATTTCTTCCCTGGTGCCTAAGCGGGCATTATACCTTTAAAGGACATTGAAATGGCCTGACGAGGGTCAGGCCATTTTAATAAGAAGAAACTGTGATGTATAACGTATGAATCATAATCGCTATTTATGTCAGTATATCCTATCAATTGATATCATTTGCTAATAACATCAGTGCGCGCAGATAGATTTAAAAATTATTTCTTCTGAGAGTTTTTGTCCAGGGACTAAAGAAGATGGGATATTCTATTTAAAAAAGGTGTACAACCAATTAACATTCAAAGTACAATACATTGAAGTGGTTACTTTGAAGTGGAAGTTAGAATGTATTTTTTAATTAGAATTAATTAACTGAAATAATAAAAAATATAGAATTTCCAAGTAAGGTAACGCTTTCTAAAACTCATGGCGATATGTTTTTACCTTCTACATCAATCATGGTTAATCATGATTAATGGATATGAATTTTACTATAAGCGTCTTATGGTCGCCATAAAACTTATTTAAATTACTACTCATTCAAAATGAAATTAAATGTTACACCGTTTTTATTCGACGCTTTGATGAAATTTATATTCTGTTTCTTAATAAACTCCCAAAGGGGCGAAATTCATATTATAAATTACTAGCAGTGCCCCGCAGTTTCACCCGCGTAAGTCCCGATCCCGTGGGAATATCGGGATAAAAAGTAGCCTATGCGTTAATCCAGGTCTCCAGCTATCTACATACCAAGTTTAATCGCAATCGGTTCAGTGGTTTTTGCGTGAAGGAGTAACAAACATCCATCCAGCCATGCATCCAAACTTTCACATTTATAATATTAATGGGATTAAATAATAAAATGAACTAAAACACAACAAATACAGCGTATCTAATGTACCTTCTACAAAAATAATTACTGGTGATAAATGATGTGACCTGCATTAATACCTTTAACTATTAATGTGATCATATGAGCTTTCAGTTTTCTACTTTTGAAAACAATCGTAAACACTTACATGTTAGTATAAAATTTTATATTTAATATTAGAGTAATATAAATGGAAAGAACGAGTAGGTACGGAGAGACAAGGACGTGTTAACATCCTACTAATATTATAAATGTGAAAGTTTGTGAGAATGTATGGATGTATGGATGTTTGTTACTCTTTCACGCCAAAACTACTAAACAGATTGAGATGAAACTTGGTATGTAGATAGCTGGAGATCTGGATTAACATATAGGATTACTTTTTATCCCAATATTCCCACGGGATCGGGACTTACGCGGGTGAAACCGTTAGGCGCTGCTAGTATAATAATATTTGTCAAAGTTATCTAAAAATAACATTTATTATTTCTAAAATAATTAAATTGACCTGTGAAAAATACAGATACCAGAACGTGAAGTTGAGTTGAAGTTACAAAACATTTGAGTATATTTGGCGAGGGACGAATAACCTCGATGACGTATAGACGTCGCTAATTGAATAACAAGGGGTGAGTAACAAATGTTAGGATTTTTATCATTTACTCAGCAACCAACAAAAACTTGCAGAAGAAAAAATATAATATTAGTTAGGCGTTCTTATAACATATAAGTAGTCAATTCGTTTGATTACAAGCTACAAGTTAAACAGTTAACAAGTTTAAATAACCTTGGTTTACTTTAGACGTTACTATATCATTCAGTAATTCTAAAAAGGACAAATATATATTTTCTTAACCATTTGCCACCTCACACCAACTGTTTCACATAATCACTTTCATTACTTATTGTTCTTTTGGGAGTTTATTAAGATGAATATAAACGAAGAATTTCAAACTATTCCTGTAACAGTAAATGTTTGTATGTATACTCATGTCATCTAAACGGGATCACATTTTTTATTTATTATTGTTGTTTTTTTTATTGCTGTAAATGGACCGACACGATCGGCTCTAAGTAACGCTTTTATAAGAAACCTTTTAGGAGAAACCTACGCAGCTGTAAAAGTCAAATGGTAATACAATTATGGTTATATTTTTCGTTATCTTTACAGAGGGGTTTTATAAAGAAAAATTACAAACCTAAGAGTGAATAATTAGTAAATGTAATTTTTTTGTCGTATTATACATAAATATATATTTTTTTATTGTATAGGGGGCAAACGAGCAGACGGGTCACCTGATGGTAAATGACTACCGCCGCCCATGGGCACCTGTAACTCAAGAGTCACAAGTGCGTTGCCACCCTTTAAGGTGGGAATAGGGGAAGAGTGGGCAGACGGGGGAGGGGCATTAGAGGGGAGGAGAGGGGGGAGGGGAACGACGGGAATAGGGGAGAGGGCAGGGTTAGGGCCTCCGGTAACCTCACTCACGCGGCGAAAAGCAACGAAATCATTGTTTCACGGCCGGTTTTCTGTGAGGCTGTGGTATCGAGCGGAGTCGAGCCGGCCGCTACGTGCCGAAGCATGGCTCTCCCACGTAAATAGGAACACGTATATAGGAAAACTGAAGACATTTTTCTTTTCTTAACACCAATTAATTTTTATTATTAGTCGATTAATTCGTCTCATACGTGGCAACACTTACTTACTTATTTGATCTAACTGAGACGGAGATTTCTATATAAGGTTATACAGTTTATAACTCTTAGAGACTTTCAGCAGATATCCGCAAACAACAAGAAAAACCAACAACATAATTGACGTAATTCTTTCTTAGGTGCATTTTAAGACAAATGGGATATGCTCTCTGAAATTCAAATTGGTTACAAATTCGTGCATTTGACTACCATAATATGAGTGCAATGTTGCAAATCAAATTAAACAGTAGGTGGAGACACACTTAAATTAAACAACCGTAATTTATAATTAAGTAATATAAGTATGTTACTCACCGTTCGGTTCTGAAGGTTTTTGACCCTGCACAGCAATCTAACTGGGTGTCCAACCAAGCCTGTGATATTCCGCGGAGTGCTTGGGTCAAAGTAAGGTGCGTCAGGGGATCCCTGCCACTCTTGAAGAAACTCCGCTCTGAAGTGACGTGAAGAAATGTCCATAGTTGTGGGATCCTGACTTGATTCGGTGCCGGAATCAGCTGGGTGCAAAAAAAAAATGGTTAAATAATCTCATGATCGAATACTGAAACTCTATTCAATTTAGGATATCGTTCTGTCGCTATTATATATCTTAAAGTTATAGTCATAACACTTTACTTAACTACTACGTCTTATTGAGTATTTGGCAGATAGTGTGCCAAATCTTACTAATATTATAAAAAGCGAAAGTCTGTGAGGATGGATTGATGGATATGTATCCATCCTCACAAACTTAACTAATAATTAAGAGTAACTCTTACATCCGTTTGTTACACTTTCAAGCAAAAACGGCTGAACGGAGCTGGATGAAATTTTAGCAAAGAGATAGATTATAATCTGGAATAACACGTAGGCTACTTTTTATCCAGGACAAATGTACGGTTTCCGTGGGATAGATTTCACCAGAATTTCCACGCGAACGAAGTCGCGGACAACGGCTAGTACTCAAAATATGTCTTGTAAGGCCATAAAAAAGCTTAATATTTATATATTTTTTTTATTTTATTTAAAAAACTTCCTGCAGTTTACAATGCACGAGGCGGACTTAATGCCACATGGCATTATCTACCAGTCAACCTTTGGATAATTCAGAGAGGGACATGGCAGGTGTATGAGAACGAATTTCTTAAATATAGTTATACTTACAAATACAATTACAATTGCTTATACATAATACATACATACATAAATACTAATAGTTACGAGGTTATGATGATATTTCTGCCAACTGTTTCCTGTAAAATTCACGGACCTTTCCTTTAAACGTGTCTCGGTTGGTGGACATACTAATCTCAGGAGAGAGCGCATTCCATAGTAAGATAGAATGTATAGCGAATGAAGAGTGAACAAGAGAAGAAGTGTGTGTAGGGCATAGGAGTAAAAGATTATTTGTGGAACGAAGATCTCTGTCATGGTTGGAACATAGAAGTTGAAGATGTGAGGTCAGATATGTGGGGGCTGTAGTCTTATTAAGTAGAGAATAAAGTGTATTCAAAGCACGTAGGCAACGACGTGCTTTGAATACACTTTATTCTCTCTGACGTATAGGTAACCATGACAGTAACGATGACAGTATGACAGTAAACGATAAGTAGACACATGTTCGTACTTACGAAGATTGAAAATGAACCGAAAGCCAGTCAGCCAGCCAGAATTGAGAAGTCGGTCTAGTTTATATCGAACATATATGTTTATATCTTTCTTTACTCACTGCACTCATTCGAAATATTCATAAAAATACAAAAGCATCACCACATTCCACATTAAAATTATTAATGTTATCCATGCAGAATTATGGATTTTAATTTTTAAGTAGGTTCGAACTTAAGAAACAGGATAACCTAATTAAGAAACAAGGTTGTATAATTATGTTTAGATTTCGAAACATGTGTATACCTTAGATACATCTACACCGTCTGTTATAGGTACAGTCTCTTGTAAACTTTTCATATAACTTGTATCAATCTGTATAATTATTGGTAAACAAATTAATTATTATTACTAGCAGTTCCCACGCGGCTTCGCTCGCGTGTACATATTTATATATTTTTCCGAAATAAAAGTGGCCTAAGTTACTCCTTATAACATCAGCTATCTGCCAGTGATGGTCCCGTGGAAATTGGTCTCCCGTTCCGGAGATTAACCGGAACAAACAGACAACAATTTTAAAAACTGATTTTTAAGCATTACCTTAAAAATCAGTTTTTAAAATTTCCTGCAAAATAACTGTATGAGCTTAAAAAAACTATTATTTTGCTATTATTCATATTCATATTATTTATTGTACACAAAAATAACAATCATATAAGTACAGGAAGGAAAATAGCATGTACAAAGGTGAGCTTAACCCATAGTTCAGTTTTCTTCCAGCAAACCTTGGGAGTGAAGAGAGGATAGTAAAGAATAAATAGAAGTAAAGTGTGTTAAAGAGAATTAAATAAATAGAAAGTTAAACACCTAAACTATAAATGCATAATGTATACCTACATGTTTACCTACAGAATAAGTAATAGTATATGTACGCAATATAAATTTGGACCTCACTCTAGCTTTCCGTCAGGCGGTTTGAGGTCATTCTGACTCTACTCTACGACGACTTTGATCTAAAAAAAAAACATATATTGCCATATATACACTATAAGTAATATGTTAAACATATACGTACATTTAATCAAGTCTGATTATTGCTGATACAGAAAAAAGACCTTGATTATTTTCCTGAAAACAGTCAGGGAAGGGCTATCTCGGATAGAATGGGAAAGGGAATTCGACTGCCGTACCGCAGTAACAGTGAAAGAATTTTCATAACGAGTAGAATTATGACAAGGAATTAGAAGTAAAAGAGAAGATGAGGAGCGACAAGCTTTGCTCCTGGGAACAAGGTACTCGAAGCGCTCCCGCAGATATGAAGGAAAGTTAGGTTTGTGAAAAACCGAAAAGAGTAAAGAAAGGACGTGAACATCTCGACGCTGCCGAATAGGTAGCCATCAACCATTCAGTTGTTTCCGGAATTCAGAAATATGATCATATATTTCCTTAAACCGAAAATGAAACGGATACATAGATTTTGCCATTGTTCTAGTTTACAAACAGACTCTTCAATTTTATTTATTTGTATTGATGTATTGACGTTTATACCAATGATAAGGCCCAATTTCGACATAGCCTCAATGTCTTAATTTTTTGTACGTTTTACCTCACTTTTCGTTTCTTAACAGAAAGCTGACAACATGTTCCTTCATCAACAAATAGACTCAGTTTTCCAAATCCTGCGGGTCATCTGTATCATTCTACGTCAGCGATAAAGCGTTATAATTGATGTGGATTACATGATTGAGAAAGTAGTTTATATCTTTGTATAAAGTATTAGATACGTTCCACGAACAAATTTCACTTTGTTTTTACTTAGCGTTTATAAAATGATCTGAAAGTTCAGTAAGCTTTATTTTTCCCTAAGTGGCTTAGCTCTGTTTGTAGATTGTTTTCAGTTAAATTTAGCAACAAACACGGCCTGGAGGATAGTTGCTAATTTAATTTAACAGCGTTCGCTCTAGGCACTCTGCAATTTTCAACAGAAATGTGATGAGATTTGTGCTTAAATCTGTTGCAAAATAGTGCATATTACGTTTTTAAATTTTTTGGAACTTTAAAAATAAAGTTAATAGTTTATGGAATTGTGTATTAACGTACGAAGTAGCCCGATTAATTAAAGTAAACCTTATATTAATCTGTAGATCGTTACGGGTGTATTACAAAGGTTGCTCATTGCTCATGTACTAATGAAATATTCTTAAGGAGTACAGTGCTATAAGAGTGGCGAAAGTTTTGGCCCGCTCATTCATTTTGATTAGAACAAAGTACAGTGAATGGACATAATAAAGGTTAAGTAATAAACGTTTTTTGCGGTTTCTTCTTTTGGAACCGTAGAATTAAAGCTCTTCTCGACTATGGGGAAGAAATACATCTATAAATTATTACGAAGTGGGAGCGCGAGAATTTCTCGTCTTTGTGTAACTTTCGAGAAAGTGGAAACGTTTTGGGCTAGACCTCTCCCAGGCCGATCCATAACCTTGATCTAGCCTCAGATTTTCATAAAATGATCCAGATGGCCCGGTGGTGGTGTCTGGAAGCGTAGCCCGGCAGCAGTATGTGTTTCACTCACGTTTCTGCACAAAAGGGCTCCCGGCAAGAGGTTAATAGTGAATAGGTTCGACTTCAATGTATCCGCTTCTTCGAGCTGTTGGTTTAATAATAGAAAGGCGTTTAATAATAGAGAGGAGTAATATAATAGAAAGAAGGATGAACATATACTTGTGGTACGGAGATCGTTAAGAGACAGTTAACACAAAATATCTGTGTAGTATATAAAACAACACAATTATTAATATCTCAATGGCTGTTAATCAAATCAAACAAAATTACTTGAAACCGCTGACATAAACACACCTGTACCAAGGTACGAATATTTTTCATGTTGTTGAAGGTGTACGACACCCGTCACGCACATTAAGAGACATGACTTTTTCTAAATGGTCACAGAGTATTGATCATTTCAAGTTCAACAACTCCTTGAACAAAAATTCTTGATTGATAATGGGTCTTATTACAAATAGTTACCGTGCGTTTCCTGTAATGTGATATTGCAATATAAAGTACAGGGGGTGTGTAATGCTCGTTGATATTTTCTTGGGTTCTTAAATATTTGTTCGAGGGTATATTATACACTCATAAATTATGAAAAGTAATATTTATAGGCTCATTAAATTCTGCGAATAAAGTTTCGTTAATAAGGCGAGTAAGCAGGTTACATGTAGCTGCTTTTAATGTATACTTTACTGATATTTAATAACAGCTATTAATTTTTGTTGCTTATTATTATTTATGGAACATGAAAGGTTTTTCTTTAATTGCTGCTTCTTTGTTTGCTCCTCTCTCGTAGAATGCGATTCACCTCATTTTTAGAAATGTTATTTATTTATAACTCTATAACAAATAAATTAATAATAAGGCAATTATCTACTTAAAAACCGGACAAGTGCGTGTCTGACTCGCGCGCCGAGGGTTCCGTAAGCAAACAAACTTGTATTTAGAACGTCCATCTCGAAGACTTTTGCTAGTCTTTTTCGAAAGACAAACTTAACTTTGCGGTTGCGATGTATGACAAAGTCAACAATCCAACAGCAAAATATAAGTTTGTAATCACAAAAACGGTATTTTTTATGTTATATGACAACAAATTAACGACTTTTGGGTTTTTTCCTTTACTTGTGCTGTCAGGCCTTGCTTCTTACCAAATTTCATGCTTCATGCTTCTAGGTTAATGGGAAGTACCCTGTTGGTTTCGATTTACCTGCGAAATGTTCAAATTTGTTTAAATCTAAGGCTTAATGGCCGTAACTTTTGATTGCGTTGACTTCTAAGTCAACAAGTTTGATTTTTCCACAGCTTCAAGAGACCGCAGACTTATGTATTTGGTTTTAATTTAAACTTGATGCGTCACGGATTCCTGGGAAAAAGGGTCTTGACAGACCGACTGACAGATAGACAGACGGACGATAAAGTGATCCTAAAAGGGTTCCTTTTTTCTTTTGAGGAACGGAACCCTAAAAATTTACTCTTTTTTAAGGGATAGAAATCAATTGACAAACTTTTCAATTTGCCCAGGTGAAGTTTTGACTCAAGGGAGATTTTATATGCCAAAAGAAACGTAAAATGCTCTTTTTTACGTTTACAACAAGTCAACTTTCTGTGCCAATAGATAAACCATCAACTTGGTATTTACCTATCATGCGATATATTGGTTGACTGGCTTATTGGTTTTGTGGTTAGTGATCCTGACTGCTGAGAAAGAAGTCTTGGCCAGCCAGAGTGAAGTGAAGAGTGGAGAGCCAGCGTGTCCATTTCTAAAAAACGTTGACGCACTTACGAAAAACGATAATAGATTGGTAGATTGCTTTTTCTAAAAAACAGATGTCCATCTGTTCTTTCACAATCATCAAATTGTTTGGCGCGTATTATTTGAGAGGGCGTCCATTAATTACGCGATTCCTTTAGAGGGGAAAAGGGTTGAATCTTAACGAATATCTCGTAATCACGTAATTTTTTTCTCCACAATTTCATTGTAAAAAGTCAAACTTGAGAACCCTCATGACTCCCTGTGGATTAGAAAAAGCTTTATATTCCTGTTTAGGTATTTTATTATTAGATTTTCTTACTGTGTTCCAGAAATCACGATATTTTTTAAAGCAATCAGTCACATGTCACTTATTTATACTAAAAATATGCAATTTACTACGCATCTGATATCCCGTCAAAGGGAAGGATGTCGAAAAATCGCCAATATTGTCTCACGTAATTAATCGACGCCCTAATATTTTTCGCAGTTGGAAAAGTGACTTTCGTGTACCCAGTGTTTTAAGTTTTTTAAAACTAAAATTTTTCGTTGTAACTTTTGTAGTTGCAACGAGTGCATTTTACTGAAATTTGGAAGTTTGAACAATTATCACTACGTCAATTACTATTGTTAGTTATTACAATCGCTATTTGTAACCCCCGACGCATACAGAGGGGTGTTATAAGTTGGACGTGTCTTTGTGTGTGTCTGTGGCATCATCACGCCGAAGCGAATGGACCGATTTAAGTGCGTTTTTTGTTTGAAAGGTGACTTGATCGAGAGTGTTCTTAGATATAATTCAAGAAAATCTGTTCAGCCTTTCGAAGATCATCAGCTCTTTTCTAATCGTTGAAGGAATTTTCGAGTCGGGAGTATTTTAAATTTACGTTCATTTTTCTATAAGGTGCTTTCGCTCTGTAATGAATGCTTCGTAACGCTTGCTTCAAAAGTCTAGCGTTTTAAAGTTCTTTACGTTTAGTCACGTCATATTTCTTTAGCTTCAATCCCATACATTTACTTTTATATTCTACTGTTGTTATAGAAAATAAAAAACTGCTTGTCTAAGCCTGCTGATTATGTACGTACTAAAAACAAAAGCAATTTGCTTATTAGATACCCTCATTTATTATAAACACATATTGTATTACCTATAAATACAATATGTATTTTAAGTATTACAGAACAACTTATTATGAGTTTAATCGTGTGTGCTATATGTTTACGGTGCCAAAGGAATTTTAACGAGATACATTGACATTTTTGTTGGAAATATATAGATTCATTCGTTGGCCGACAGTAGTTATACTAATTGGTTCGTCTGAACTGTAGCTTTCGTCACGACTTTTTTGTTATTTTGCTGGAATTTTAGGCAAGCTAGTTCAAATTTCTATGTTTGTGTTTAATGTATTTTTATAAACACTTTGTTATATAGATCGACGAAATAAAAACTAATTTGCGCTGTTATGGAAAGGATTTTATTGCACACCATTGTTTATGCTCTGGAAAAAAGGAAGTTTTACATTTTTGCTTGCCGACCTAACTACATACTTATACGAAAAGAGAAACAACTTTTAAGGATATTTATTATTTCACAAGTTATTTTACTTATTTACATTTAAAAGCTTATTTTTTTTTAGTTGACCAAAGGCACAAGTAATGCGATGATAATAAAAAAAAATGATGTATCGAACAAATCCGAACATATCGAAAAAATACAAAAGTTTCAAGTTCAAATTTCTTTTTCTTATATTCTTTATTGTACACAAAAATAACAATCTTATAAGTACAAAAAAATTGCATGTACAAAGGCGAGCTTAACCCATAGTTGAGTTTTCTTCCAGCAAACCTTGGGAGTGAAGAGAGGATAAATTTTCTTGGATTTCCTTACACATTTTATCGAGAACTAAATGTAATTATTGTGTCTCACTGAAAAATGAGTCTGTCTCGAGAACATTTTCGATCAAAGATGTTTTACAATTTCAAATGTGGCCTAAAACCAGAAGAATCGTTAGACTTCAGAATGCATTTATAGACGAAGGCAATTTTTAAAGAAAATGTGTACCGATGGTTCAGCGCATTTAAGCTAGATCGGCAAGCTTTGGGCGATGAAGAAAGATTTGATCACCTTTTGGCAGCTGTTATGGAAGAAAACGTGTCAGCAGTCAAAAATTTTATCGAAGAAAATAGACAAATGAATGAATGGTGCATTGGTACTTGTCCGTTGAAGCGACGGAATACCACACCTTGTGGCCAAAAGCTTTCATCTAACACCTGGTGCAGATAACAGTTGGGTACTCGCACCAACGCCTTGAAGTTGACGTTGCGGCGCGACTCAAGCAGCTGCACTCTTGGCGCGTATTTCAGCTTCTGGCGCACGTACTTGGCGATCTCTTCTGCTTCAGTGGTGTAATGTAGGTGAGAGATGGACACTGGGGTATTTGGTGTAGCGGCACGTACCTTTACATTAGGGTCCATAGGGCCCTTGCCACAGCAGTTCTTAGTGTTTCGCGATCGGTGCTTCCTCCTTTGCTCAGTCACGAAACCTTCTTCATCAGCCCGAATCTGTGCCTTGATAGGCAAGGGCTTAAAATATGGTGCAGCAGATGGTATACATCTATATATAAAAAAATCGTGTCACTTTATTCGTTCACGATGAACAATGTGTGCAGTTTGGTCCAACTTGAGAGATAGGATAGTTTTTTTTTTTAGTTTTTTTTACTGAATATATATGTGTAAAATACGAAATAGTCAAATAAAAAACAGTCAGTCATAGGACTGCACGACAGAAGTGAAAACATACCTTCACAATGTATTTGCATATACATACACACACACACACACACATCTGTATATATATAACTAGCAGCGCCCCGCGGTTTCACCCACGTAAGTCCCGATCCCGTAGGTATATCGGGATAAAAAGTAGCCTATAAATTAATCCAGGTCTCCAGCTTTCTACATACCAAGTTTTATCGCAATCGGTTCAGTAGTTTTAGCGTGAAAGAGTAACAAACATCCATACATCCATCCATCCATACATCCTCACAAACTTTCACGTTTATAATATTAGTAGAATTAAGTTAAAAATAAAAAGTAGGTAATAACATATCTAAATGTATACATAGGGTACACTGGAAGTTCTGCGCTCCTGGCCGCTCATAAATGTTTGATTTTCAAATGTTATAATTTTTTTAAATATAAGAATCTCGGCTCTGTCTGACGAATTTTCAATCAGGTCACGTGTCCTGACGCGAGTTTAACATTTTTTAACCCATCCCAAAAAGTGCACAACTCCGCTAAAGAAGTTTTCACTTGAAAAATCCGCCTTTTCCAGGTATTACCCAGTACTGTCATATTATTTCATAGAAGCGAATGATATTATACAACTACTGTATTCATAACAAAAATAACAGAACCGTCAAAAGTTTTATACTACATTTGCTTCAATTTATGATAATACCCTCCTCCCCGTAGCGGCTATAATTCGTTTCATCTGTATTAATATAGCGGTGAAAGTTTAGATTAGTTTTATAAAGGTGTCACAAACACTGCTGGTGTCACTCGTACCCCTATTATCATTATAGTTGGGATTCATAGTTGAAGCCGATAAGTGAAGTACAATTTGTGAATTGCGCTGGCCTTTTTGTTTTAAGTTATATAGTAATACTAGTTGACCCGAGCAACTTCGTCTGCATTTGTAAATTTGAGAGGGGGCAAACGAGCAGACGGGTCACCTGATGGTAAATGACTACCGCCGCCCATGGGCACTTGTAACTCGAGAGTCACAAGTGCGTTGCCGCCCTTTATAGTGGGAGTAGGAGAGGAGGGGGCCGGGGGAAGAGTAGGAAGAGGGGAGAGGGGAAGGACAGGAATAGGGGAGAGAGAAGGGTTAGGGCCTCCGATAACCTCACTGACGCGGTGAAATGCGATGCAAGCATTGCTTCACTGCCGGTTTTCTGTGAGGCCGTGGTATCGAGTGGAGTCGAGCCGGCCCATACGTGCCGAAGCATGGCTCTCCCGCGTAATAAAATAACGTAAAGTAATTTTTTCTATTCCAACCAGTAGTTCCTGAGATTAGCGCGTTCAACCAAACAAACTCTTCAGCTTTATAATATACTAGCTGACCCGCGCAACTTCGTCTTCGTTTGTAATTTTTTTCCGTTTTTGCAACACTTTTCATTGATACTCCGCTCCTATTGGTTATAGCGTGATATAGGCTTTAGTCTTCCTCGATAATTGGGGTTTTTAACACTAAAAGAATTTTCAAAATCGGATCAGTAGTATCGGAGATTACCCCGAACATCCAAACTCACAAACTTTACCTGTTTATAATATTAGTATAAGTAGATAGTAATAGTAATATTTGATATAATATTCTGATACAAATTACGCAATACTTTCTATACTTACACTAATCATAGATTGTACCTACTAAGTGTTTTAAAACACGGATAAACATATTAACATACATTAGACATTGGTCTCGCTCACGTAATAGAGGTCAAGCCTATTAGCGTCAACCGGGCACTTTGAGAATTAAATTTGGGAAAATTGGGAGTACATTGAGAAGGTAATGGGGCCATCCATAAATTACGTCAGACGAATTTCATGATTGGAGCCCTCTCCCCGTCGCGTCCTTGTCACAGGTGGTCACATTTGTGGAACGGGGATTCTCCCTGGTGTGACGTCACATATTTTGCAATTTTACACCTTACACCCAGAACTGAAAAGAGCAGTTCTAAAATGCTTATTTTTTTAGTAAAATTGTAGTAGCGTATGTAGTCTTTCGTTTACAGGTAATGTTTTGTGTCACACATGTCAAAATCTAAAGATTAATCTACACATGTGACGTGTAACGTCCCGAAGCTTATGACCCCCCCTCACCTCTTGTCACACAATGTCACACTTCGTTGACCCCCCCCCCCCCCCGACCCACTGTAATTTATCGATGGCCCCTAAGAAGTGAAGACATTGGAAGGAAAGGGTAATACGAATGGGTTGGGGAATGTTAGGAATAGCTCGAGTAGGTCAGGTCATACCTGCAACTCAAACTGGATGTTGCTGGTAAGTCCGCCTTCATAAAAAATACTTACATTACATATTACTCAACTAAGTAGTAGGATTCGTTTTGCTTACGGACGGTAAACCTATCGTAGAAAATTCAACGAAATTTTACCGTCCGTAAGCTAAACGAATCGTATCTTGATTATAGGACGGCGAACATTGCACACTTTTCAAAATAAATAATAAATCGATAAAAAGTACCTAAAGTTATATGTCCTCAAATAAACTGTAGCTAACTAGGATAAATGCATGCACTTCCACTTTTTTTAACGTTCAGCTCTTATTCAGAACCAGCCAACCAAAAAGGAATAAATACAAGGAGACACAAAAGAGTCTCATTCTATGATTTACGACTAAATATCATTCTGAGGAGAATTGTATCTACGTATTTGGCAAGGCCTGTGGCTGTTCTTTATTGCTCGAGTTAATAGTTAATAATCCCTGTTTTTTTACTGTCGACATCTGTTATACAGATATAGAGAAGGCTCGGATTATGTGATAGTTATTTCCTAGCCTCTCGTAAAATGTTTGATTGCGGGTTGTTTAATAGAAAATGTATGGGTCTGTATTGTTAACGGATAAGTCCCGTATGCGAAGTCTTGGTATTGTGTTTTATTGTTAATGGCATTGTTGTTTACGATTCTTAGAAATGTTTAATGAAGTGCTACACTGTTTTTACTAATGTCATTTGTTTGGTGGTTTATGACTACAATGCCACATCGTGTTTAAAAGTTGCGGTTATACTAAATTGATACTTATCTCTTGATACGTATATCGTAAATAATTTACATATTTCGATATATTTTCTATATTTATATACATAGTAAGCGCCGATGCGGCGTCACTATAATGCATTTCATAGAATTTTATAATCGGAAGGTATGCTGAAGGATGTCCAAATTTTGGCACTTTTGGGACCCACATTTCCACACTTCTTTTAAAAATTTAATTTATAAAGATATTAAATAGCTAAGGTTGTATCGCTGCTCACTGACAATGCCGGCCTTCACCAACATTAACAATGGAGGCGGTTTCCGGCTCCGTTTGGTTAGGCGGAAGAAGTGGTGTTGTCAGTGAGCAAAAATGATCAACTCCCAATTTTTATTTAATTTTTGTATTCTACCTTTTTTAGTTTTACTTTTTTATGTTCTTGTTTTATTTTTTATTTTATTTTTATTTTTATTGTTTCTTGTGAAAATGTAAGTGTTTGTGTGTGGGTATAATTGTGCACCACAATGTGCCAAAAATCAATCTTTTTCTTTCTTCTTTCTATACTTCGCTTCATAACTTTTGATAGCATTTATCTGTCGGTAACATTAAAGTCATAATAACTTTAAACTGTAAATCTTCTTTATTGTGTTATATTATCTGCCAAGATTCTTTCAATGCATAGCACCGAATTTTAAAAAGGATTTGCAAGAATGTTTTCAGTATTTCCTTTTGCTAACTCCTATCGCCTGCCTTTTAGTGCACTGGAGCGTTTCACAGAAGTGCAAAAGGGTACTAGACATTTAATCGGATTGAAAAGCGTTCGACCCAGTAGTTTCAACAAGTCCACACAATTTTTGCATCTATTGATAAACTGACTGCAACAGACCATCTATTGCAGAAATACGAGCGCAAGCTATACGTATGTACATATATACATCGCGTCTGCATACATTTCTCGTATGGATTTAGTGGGAGTGGGCCTGTAGGCCCTGTAGTGATGAAGGACAAATGTAGCAATTTTGCTGTAACAAAAATCGTACTGTTTTATGCCATTCTTATTTTATTTTGTCCAAAAATCAATCACGATCGACAAAAATAATTGTAAGAAAAAAATCATTGTTTTAAAATTGTCGAGAAAGGCATAGCTACAAGACAGTGCTGACATAGATATTTATAAAACCAGTCAGGATTAATTGCTCACTGTTACAATGTGTGCTAGAAAAATTAACCTTAACATTTATTGCAAAGATTGAATATGGCCTAGCAGACATAAGACCTTAGAAAGCTTATTATAATATTCTATGCCAGTGCAAACAACGAAACACCTCTCGAATTATCATTGGCTTATTGAATTATGTAATTAGGCTTATGATAATATCGCACACCTAGATCTAAAGAAGCAGAAGAATCTGAAAAAATTCAATTTTTGAGTTAGCTCCTTTAGATGTACTCCATCGAATTTCTTATTTCAATACCTACCGACCAATAAAACAGATTTAAAAATATCACCACTACTTGACGCTAGAAGCTAAATTCACCAACACGGGCTCAGGTCAAAATAATAAAACAAAGATACATACTTTGTTAAGCAATAGGGAAATAACGACAAAAATACTATTTTCAGCCCCAAAATATGATCCTACATTATCTTTTTTCTAGCTGCATATAAAAAGCATAAATTTATACAGAAAACTCCTGCAGGGCAGAGGGTCAGCTTAATTTTCGCCTTTTCTGAAAAAAGTGCTTTTATGAGTTAAATACCTGTTTAGATCTAAAAGTGCGATATGCTACTAATATTAAGAAGATTTCAAAGTGTCAGTCAGGCGTAGTATGATTCGTTATATATCAAAGTCATTACTATCTTAAAAACATTACTGCAAACTACTGAAATAATGATAAATATATAAGAGTATATTCTGAAGAGAGCAGCAGGCGCACTGTGTCCATAAAACCGGATTATAAAGATGACACAACAGAGAGAAAATCCGATTTTAGAGAACTCAGACAACTGCACACTTAGTTTCTGCCAAGAGAAAATATGGACTTTAGACGTAAATAAACAAATTATTAACAGCATCGTATTTCAGTGCAGATGTTTCAAGGCTTAAGTTGAGTTTGTTGCAATATTGACTCCAATTCAAAATACCTTGTGTCTACATTTTGTGCATTAATAAAAGTGATTATGTTGTTACGTTATAATTATAGTTCTGAGTTTTCATATAAGATTTATTTAAGTCATACGATTTATTTTAATTATAAGATTTTATTTTAGTTATAAGATTTCAAAAATTGTACTTTCAGCTGAGTGCACTTTGGTTGTAACACTCCAAAAAGTAAAAAGTAATTATCTTATAAAGTTACTTAAATTCAATCCAATTTTGATGTTCTCTTCAGCATTTACTCAATTATCTTTAAGTTAATTGACTAATTCTAAACTTGACTATAAAGTTTTCAAAGGGGTAAGTTCAATTTCAAGCTACAATTCCTTGGGCAGAACGGTACAAAATCGATTACAGATTAGAGTAGGTATATTTAGTATCCTCTTTGTAAATATTGTTTGCAAGACCGCCATTTGGAATTGGCTTATCTATGCCCTTACTGATACGTACGTGAACGAGTACCAAGTCATTGTAAGGTTTGTAAGAACAAAACTATTGTATATCTTTTGGACCAATAAAATTTTAATATATTTGAACTCATATTAATTACGATACCATAAATAAATGATAGATCGATATGTCAAAGAAAACTACGATGTAGAATATAAAAACACAAATCCATAATATTTTTTTGTAATTAATCAATTGTATTACTTCTGTAAGTATTTATTCTTATTTCAATAAGATTAGTTATGAAACATCATAAACAAATTTGAAAACGAAATATAAAACATTAATGTACATTCATATTACTCTTTTCATAATAAAATGTAATAATGTCTTAGACAATATTGCAGACTTTGAAATACGGTACATATCACAGTGGTACTTACCGATGAGGAAAAGGAAGCCATGCAGAAGAGATAGCCATAAAGCGGATTTTACTCCGCTCACTGCGAACCCCATTACGATCACCTCGTGGAAGCAGGTTCACTGAAATATAAATGTACTTTTAAATATAAAATATGAAGATTCTGGCGTAAAATATAATCAAAGTTTACAGACAAACAAAAATAACAGAATACCAATAGACAATAATATTAACACACAGTTTCTTGCTAGAAACATACTTAACAAATAATGGCGTGAATATCATGGGCTGTCTTAATTTCTATAAGAATAGACAATTAATGATTTATGAAAAGAATGCCTTTAAGTAAGTACAACGGCTTTCAGCCGAAGAATTCAAATCATCCTTTTAGAATAGGAAGGCTGAAGGGTTGAACAGTTTATGTATCACATTGAAAGTTTTTAGAAAATTTAAAACGGAATGATATAGAAGTCTGTTAAAATTTTAATTGCTTTTCTAAGTAGTCTCCGTTCCTTCCTACGCACCGTCGCATGCGATGGCCATTGACTGAACCAGGGAGCCCACTCTTCTTTAGGGATCTCTTCCACGCCTTTTTCAAACGCAGCCAGAGCATCTTCAGGGTTCACAAAACGAATACTGTAAGAATCTTTTATTTTTGGAAATATCAAGGTGCCAGGTCCGGACTGTAAGAAGGATCACTTACTAGCACCACACCTTCGATAGACAAATATTCGATAGTCCGTCTGGCGGAGTGAGCTGGAGCATTGTTGTGGTGGAGGAGGATCCTGGTTCTTGGGCGTTGCTGTCTAACATTTCCAAGACAACTGTTAGATAGCGACTGACATACAAATCTACAGTACCAGTCCTTTTATCTTCTAGAATGATTGTTGCGAAATGACCTGTCCGTCTAAAGAATGAGGCAATCATCTTTTTCTCTTGACTTCTACCCTTCTTTACTTTTGTCGGCAAACCTTCGAATGGAAACATCCATTGCGCAGATTGTCTTTTGGTTTTGGGTTCGTAACAATATATCATAGAATCATCAGTGAGTTTGCTTCGACCACGTTTAAACTCATTAAACCAATTGTAAACAGTGGCACGAGATGGGGCTTCGTAATGAAATGCCAATCGTAGTCTATCGTAACATTGTTGTTGAGTAAGACAGCAACGAAAGTCGTAATAAATCATTGAGCGATAATTTTCTCTAGTCAAATCCATTTCGATGCACGACAGACACTTTTTAAATTGCTGCCAATTTGTATAAACAAATGACATATGAAATCCTTGAACATAGTTCCTAATTCGAAATTCAAATAAATTTTTCATCGGGTGCTTTTCTTACTGGCCTATTCTAAAAACTTTCAGTGTGACCCACGCGTATATCTTTCTGTACTGTGGACCCACGTATGTAACAAGGAGACAGTATGATTGCCCCGGAAAAGAAAAATAGGTTACATTTAGAGGTTTTCTCGGTATCCAGAGATGTCATACAAACAAAATACAAGTAAAGTTTAAAAATTTAAAAGAAATTTAAAAGTCGCCCAAGTTTATCTAGTTTACTGAGGGGACTGGATTTGTACCACCTACATATTAGAAATTTAGAAGACAACTACTTTCTTTTTTTTAATTATGTTGAATAATCTATCCTCTTTGTTGAAGTATTAGTACTATTAATATTTTGTCATAAGAGCCAGAAACGCATAATATTAATTTTGTTTATACTCAATTTGTCAACTCAACAGTTAGTTCGTAATATATGGCTGTATATTTTAAATACCAAGTCATATACATTTTAATAATAATAGTTTATGATGTATAACACTCAAATAAATATAAATATGAAAGATTTATACTTTACATATAGAATCCAGTATTATATATTGTGTCAGAAAAATATCTTGCCAAGATTTTCAACATAAAATTTACTTAAATTAATAGTAAGGTAACAAACCAAGATTATGGTATTAATAAGGGTTTTAACACGTTAGAATGGGTACCAGGGACAGCTTTAAATTATATTCAAATTAGCAATTTTAAACCGTAATTCGATTCAATGCTTTCTGAGTTGACAACAGTTGGAACCAGGCTTTACGAAAAACATTGTCTTAGTGCCTTGTGCCTTATTTCCATAAATCTATGTCTTCATCTTTGCAAATATTCAGGTTTAATATTACACTACTTATGTTAAAACTGTTCAGAACTGTTTTGAAGCAATGCTTGCATTGCATTTCGCCGAGTGAGTGAGGTTACCGGAAGCCCTAACCCTTCCTTCTCCCCTATTCCCGTCCTTCCCATCTCTCCCGTCCTCCCACTCTTCCCCCCTCCCCCTCTTCTCCTACTCCCACCTTAAAGGGCGGCAACGCACTTGTTACTCTCGAGTTACAGGTGCCCATGGGCGGCGGTAGTCATTTACCATCAGGTGACCCATCTTCTCGTTTGCCCCCTATACCATAAAAAAAAGAAAATAATAATACGTTAAGATGATGAATTTTATTGCTCAGTCTCTGTCAGGCTGGATTTAAATTCTTAAGAATAATAAGTATTCCTTGGGTATTAGTGTACCTATTCCTCTCAAATGTCAGTCCTAGCTTTAAACTACGTGTACACTTACACTTAGAGGGTATAACTGAATCTCTATAGCGAATATAGCCACTTGGCCACCCCCATATGGCAACAATCGCTTTCTACTCGTATTGTAGATGTCATACTGAGCAGGTATGTTTTTCTAAGAAAACCGCTTTTAATTGGCAATACTAACATTGTGTAATATTTGTACTGGTAAGTAAAATCACTAGAGTTCCAAGGTTGGTATGTTCTAAGATACGAGTGGATTCTCTAGTATCTATCAATTGTGGATACCAATATTGTACAGAAACATTCAGTTAATTGACTGACGGGCTCACACACATTTAAGTAAACTGAAATACCTGAGAGAAGATAGCTCTAAGATAGTATTATATTAATAATTGAATTACCTCGCACAAGAGAGTCTTCATTCAGCTATTCCATCAAGATAGCTAATTAAACGCAAATAGTATAATAATTATATTATAGACTTAAGTCGTATCTTGCTAAAGCGATAATCATGAATAGTATATAGGTCATGATAAGTAGGGTACACCAACCCATTGTCATTGGTTGAAATTCGACAATAATCACTATTACTCTAAAAATTAAAATCAACGGCTGCAAATAAAAAAATAAGGAAGTTTGACTTTGACTGGCCTGTTGGTCTAGTGGTTAGTGACCCTGACTGCTGAGCCGGAGGTCGTGGGTTCGATTCCCGCCAAGGACAAATAATTGTTGTGTGATGAGCATGATAATTTGTTCTGTGTCTGGGTGGAATTTATTTATAATATGTATGTATTTAGAAATATGTAAGTATGTTTATCAACACTGTGGTTACCATATTACAGGCTCTGCCAAGTTTGGAATCAGACGGCCGTGTGTGAGATGTGTCAAGTTATTATTATTTAGGAAATCGGTTGACAAAAATAAAAGAAAGTGGTTCTTAACTGTTTTACCTATTTATGCAATACTAGCTGTTGCCGGCGACTTCGTCCCCGTGAAAACTTTGGTGAAATCTATCCTCCGGTCAGCCGTTTTTGCGTGAAAGAGTTACACATATTTATCCATAGTCTTTGGTAAATTCCTTGTTACCTCACCTACCTTGTTACCTACTCAGTTCTACATTTGTAACTAATTTAAAAAAATCTATTTATCCCTTCAATCACATACTCTATGAAGTAGCATCGTTAAAAAATTACAATTACATCTACAAGAAATTTAAGTTTATATTACAATGAAATCACTTGAATCTCGTGAAATGAAGTACTAAAAGCGCACTAGATCACTGACTGTGTCCACGACGAGCGATAGTAGCGAACTGATAAATAAATACAAGAAAATGACAAAATTTTATTGGACACAGATGTTTTATGGCTAACTGCGGCATAAGTCACTATTTGAAACCTTTTTATAAACGAAATCCTTTAACAATATATTTGGTTTTACGTCATAGTTCCCGTGCAATACGTTGCTCAATACTATTTGGCCAAGGTGTAGATCCATAGTCCATAGTCCATCTCTATCTCGCGTCCATCTCGGATTTTTTTTAATTAAGGTCCCTGTACATTAGCCTAGGAACAATCTAAATAAGGGGCAGCAGATAAAATTACCACAGCAAATGAAAAAAAATGGGATTAGTCATGCTAGTCAATCATTGTAAGGTATATTATATACAAGTAGAATAGGTTATAAATAAACTTTATTGTATCAATTTTAAAAGAAATTCAAAAAGTAACTAGGTACAAAAGGTGATTTTATCGGTAAAAGCAATTTCTTACAGGTAACCTTTAGACCGACCAAAGTGAAAATAAATAAAACAAAAACATTGGTAGGTTTTGGTTGAAAAAAAAGGTGTTGTAGAAGAAATTTTAATTTGGGTAAAAGCAATTATTTTGTCATTCTAATAAAATGATTAAAATAGTAAAAAAGAAATTATAATTGAAATTCCATGTTGTTTTAGTTCCTAGGGGTCTCTGAAACTGGCAGTACCAACTCATTCTATTAAATTTTCCTATAAATCTTTTACGATACAGGTTGTCTGATTATTATTAAATGCTGTTACCTATTAGACGTGCCCAATCTTTAAAAACATGGTCAAAGAACATTACTTGGGTTCTTATTTATATTATTTACACATTCGCGGTGCATATCTGATTTCTTTATATCGTTAATAATATAATTATGTCATCTGTACCTTATTTTCACTTTGCCCGTCGGCACTAATTTTGTGGGCAGGGTGGGTAGGTGTTCGGTAGGAAATAAAGTGAACACGATACCAAAGTAATAAAGAAATCACTGTCTAACTACCTAGTTAGACAGTGAGTTCCGGAGGTATTTAAATACCTACCTGGTATTTAAGCAACACCGGAACGTGAGACAGTTTCTACGATGACTGTTCTACTCGACCGTTGCATTATGAATGTATCCTGTTCGTAGACTCTATCGAGCGCCAACAGATGGCGCTTACGTCCCGTGTTGACAGCAAAGTGTACATGTTGGATACTAATTAATTATTTCCGATTCCGAAATATATTTATGTATACACTAGCTACCCAGACACGCGTTGCCGTGGCTATATAAAATTTGCAATAAAACAATATTGTGACTGTAAATTGAGATAAAAACTATCTTATCATTCAAGTTAGACCAAACTGTAAGTGTACACAGTTTGATTTAATCGCGGACAAACAACGTGACACGACATGTCTATAATAAATGTATATATATTTATACATATTGTATCTATGTATGTTTACGTACTTACGTACTGCGTGTTCAAATTTTTCATATTTATTTTAGTATTTTATTAAAATTACACTATGATTCTTTTTAAGAAAACAAAGTTTCTACTACAACCATCCTTTTACACCAAAAACTATTAATATTTTTTTTCTGTTCATAATCATCATCATCTTTCTCAAGTCATACACAATAAAATGGGTATTCATATAATTAGGAATAGGTATTTATTCACCATAATTTGCCTTCAATAGGGCAATGGACATGTAGTGGGAATGAATAGCAATTTCCCTTCATTAAGAGGAAACAAACGGCTACGCTTATCTTCATACACAAGACCAGCTTTAGAAAAAGTTTTAGAAAATGTTTTTATAAAGTTGGCCTTGTTAGCATACATTGCTGCAAAGTCCATCTTTCATACAAATTCTAACAAACTTGGTGAAGTTCGAGTATTGTGTAGCATTAGCTAATTAGATTGGCTGACAAAAAAAGTATATATATATTCGAGAGCAGAGTGGCTTGAAAGAGGACATAGTGACGACAATTGAAAAGGGTATGCTGAGGTGGTTTGGACACGTAGAAAGAATAAAAAAATTAATATATAATTATTTATATTACATTCCCGTCAATTATGGTATTGTTAGGATTATGTTTGCAATGAATGGCACTTGAACCCGAAGCTCTATGATTATACGTTCATGAGTTCAGATTCGGGTATTTATTTAATAAACACACCATTTTTATTGGAATACATATCGTTAGTATATTTACCCTCTTTTCAGGTTGTTGAAATGTGAATTTCAAATATTCTTTCGTGCGAGTACTAATATTAATAATAAATTACTCGTTTGATTTTATTACTCACTAGCCGACCCGACAGACGTTATCCTGTCTTAAGTATGAATATTGAACACGAATTCATATATATATATATATATATATATCATTTTATCATGGGCTCTATCCCGCGCAAGAATCAGCGCAGGAATTTCGCCAATGTCAAGTGTTTTATAATTATACAAGTGAATAACAAAAACTTAAAAAAATGGACGTCTATTCGTCCATCTTGAAAAATTGAACCCACGAATTGGTATAATTTGCAGCGCGCATTATGTCAATCGCGCCAACTGTCAAACTACTGACAGTTATTTGAAAAGCGCTAAGGTCACATTAGAAAAGTTAATATGGTTGTTAAGTTTTCTTAAATTTTCTTAATTTTTTCTTTTATAAGAACCTTCTCCTGACAATAAAAAAAAAACACAAAAAAATAATTAGCGAAATCGGTCCAGCCGTTCACGCGTCATGCCGTGACCAAGAGGAATAGGGATTTATTTTTATATATTTAGATAGATTACTTTAAATTTACCACCAGAAGTAATGCAAAGAGTAAGTAAAGTAGCAACGTTAGGTTTATTATACAATAGCCATTTTCTATGTTATGCAGGGAGTAAGTATGTTAGGATTCATTCTGCGCTTTGTATTTCTTCTTTGTAGTCATAATCGTTTCCTAAAACGTATCTTTTGTTTGTGAATATGTCATGTTTTATTTTCTCATGGGGCGTGCTTGTGATAAAAACACATTCTTTTATAGAGGTTGTAAACAAAACAGCCATGTAACGTCCCAGCGTACATGATTCCACTAACGAGACCCTTTCACAAATAAAATAAAAATGGACCATTACAAAAGTTTATTGTTCTAGTACCGCTTTCGTGCGCAGAAAGACTTTTCATATTTAATGTTTTTCAGCGTAATAGTAGCAGTTTGGCTTCTTTATCAACTGAGTAAAATGCATAAAGTTGCCACACATTTTATAAAAAGTGACTGTTTATTCGCGATTGAAAAACCCAACCACTTAGTGCTGCAAATGAAAAATTCAAAAGTTAAGCGCTATGTGCATTTGTGTTATCGAGGTGAGTGTATTAAATTGTCTATATTAGAAAGAAGAAAAGAAAAATAAATATAATTTATTGCAAAAACCGCAGCGTACATATTTTTTTGTTACCTGTCTATAATTTAAATTCACATTGTTATTATTAACCTGCTTCAGAAACATCATTTTTTAGTCTATGACTTTAGATATGTCTACAATATGTCGTTTATGTCATGTAGAATGTATGTAGGTGACGTGTCATTCTCGACGTGGCAACATGTGGTTATTCCTTTTATTAATTCTTTTAGATTCGATTTTTTTTATGTTATGTAGATGCCTCGTGTGCTCTTGTCAGAAACAAATTCACTTTACATACCTTTAATACGTTAAGTTGGTAACTAATTTACGAAGATCATATTATAACAGTTCAACCACTAATAAGAAATTTGGGACTTTTATGTGGGAGAGCCATGCTTCGGCACGTATGGGCCGGCTCGTCTCCCCTCGTTACCACGGCCTCACAGAAAACTGGCCGTGAAGCAATGCTTGCATTGCATTTCGCCTTGTGAGTGAGGTTACCGGAGGCCCTAACCCTTCCCTCCCACCTATTCCCATTCTCCCCCCCCCTCCCCCTCTTCTCCTACTCCAACCTTAAAGGGCGGCAACGCACTTATGACTCTCGAGTTGCAGGTGCCCATGGGCGGCGGTAGTCATTTACCATCAGGTGACCCGTCTGCTCGTTTGCCCCCTATACCATAAAAAAAAAACCTTCACTTAATAGAAACTCAAAGTTTGTTTGAGTTGTATTGTAATGGTTAAGTGCTTTTGAAACATGAACATATTGTGATAATTAAGTGTATTTTATCTTAATTTTCTCGATACATATGCTAAGAAATAAAGAACTTTAAATTCATTTTCAATTAAAAGAAAAATGTAATTGGAATATTTTAAATACTACTCAATAATACACGTGTAGTGAAAGAGGCAGAAACCGGGTCCGGAACTGGCATCACGTCGGATTCACCAATGTAGTAAAACTACTGTGGTGACGTGTTCTGTATCTCTTTAATTCTTTCTTAAAACTTGTCTTGTTAGTAAATTGTGTTAGTATTTATACCTTAATATCAAACGTGTGTGAGCTAACATTTATACACACATAGAACAATCATTTCGCTTGCTCAGTAGGAAATACATATTATAATAATTAATGATATTGGGGTCGCTGCTATTCAGGTGACCTAGTATGCTATTGAGACTAATAATAATGCTTACACACGCTTAGTGAAGTAAAATTTTAGTCAATAATTTCAAATCATTAGGCAGTATGTAAATAAAGGTTTGTTTCGGATCTTCTAACTGGGGAAAGGAACACAACCCAATAGAAGATCTCCATCGGAATGGAGAGAGGGTTAGAAAGTGTTGCTGGTGTCTTTAGCTACAAAAATTTAAGAAAGTAGAAACATCATTGTATAAATTTAAAGATAACCATTGCATTGTAACAGCTGATGGATTAAGAAATAAATATCTTTGGTAAGTTAAGTATCAAAAGTGTAATAATGTCAAAATAATGATTATGGTTCCAGCACCAAGTGAGGAAAGGCTTTGCTTCACTGTCAGTGCAGTCATTTTTAAGTGACTGTGTGTGACTGACTGACACACTGACACCTCTTTATTTCGTGTAATCACTGTTAAAGTTTATGTGCTAACGCAGTTCTCAGTTTTTACTGTTTCACATAAAAATCGGTGAACCGAAACACTAGTATAAACATCTTAAACGTTTCTTTGACAGTCGTAAGAATAATTTTCCCCTCATAATCTGCGAGAAAATTCGACGCTTAGTGTCGAAACTACCCGAAGAAGTAGTAAAAGGCGAGAGTGTTAATTGCTGTTTTTAAGAACTTGAAAATTGTAGAGTATAAAATGACACATTTTTTTCAAAATGGTTTATCAGTGATTCATCGTTACTACGTTCATTTATTTATTAATCTGTTTATAATCGGTCATGGATTGCGCCGCAAGAACAAAAGGATTCCAAAGATTTCAAATCAAATAACTCGAATCTCAAATTAAAGGCTGTATCCAGATTGAGAGCTATGCATTATCAGGTTTGATTTAAATTTATAGTACAATCAGTATATGGAATGATTGTATTGACAAGACAGATAATAATAGTTCCGTTAGTTTAGGTCTCCTGGGCTTATGTTCTATTTGATATTCCCTCCGATAGGTATACCGACGTGCAAGAATTATGTAAGCACAGATTTCATCCGTTGATTGGTCTTGTGCACCTGTTTCGTTTATTTAATTAGGTTCTACATCAATTTATATTATAATATACTTTAATATAATAGTATAGGTATACCCATCTAAATTAGCCAAAATAGGCAAAATCTACAAAAAATTATTTAAATGCATTTTGCCCACGGCAGCACGAAGATTTATTGTCTTTTTTAAGCATTTTTTTCTCAATGAACTTTACTGGTGATATGGTACTGGTACTGGTAACTGGTAGTATAAAATAAAGAAGATATTATTATTTAATAAGGTCACCTTTTTCAAAACTACACTGACTGTGACAGCAAATTTGAATTTTATCATTTTAGTTATTTGAACAAGAAAGAATAATTTAAGAAGTGTATATGTTCTTACAGTTTTAAAGAATGTTGCAACGAAAGGCCCGCAAAGGTATAATTTATGTAATCATTACATTTTCTCTGTACATTATAATAATCAATAAAATGTTAATTAAGTATATTCTGGTCTGGCGTCACTTTTATGGATTTTTCTTCTACTTAGTTGTAAGAGTTCGTTCGTGAGTTACAGTATAGCAAATGCAAATAATGATTCTCGTGGCGTGACATCAGTCTCCAGGCACAAAACTCCGAGTTTTAAAGTTAAAGTGTGCATCACGCTTTTCAGAAATCTATGTACCCAAGTTTAGTTTATAATGTCATTTAAAACCTACACATTTAGATGTTTGATGTATTGTAAAGACACCATATTAAGGAATGTAACACATTTATTATTCTTTTATGTATACGTACGTTATAAAGTAAACTCTTTGTTGCAAGACCCAACTTTTATGTTAGGACATTAAGTCGAATGACAGCTTAATTTTATTTCAGTTATTGCTTCATGTCCTTGGCCTGACGACTGCTTAACTACAATCATATAATGTAACAATCCCTTTTACTACCGCATTATGACATTTATGACAGTTTCACATGCTATGTATGATTAAGTAGGCAAATAACGGTTACCGGTCACCACTATATATATTACGATACTATGTATATATTTGTAGGTATTTATAGGTATGAAGAAATTTAAACACTTACAGTTCAAGAAGATATATATATATATATTGTCCAAGTCCTTAGCACGATACACAATAGAAGGCACGATTAGAAGTGGTAACACAACACAAGCACAATATGTCTTTTATATATAGATAGTAGAACTGTATAGAATAGCGTTACCGAGGGACATGCGCTCTGCGTTGGGATAAACAAACGACTAGTATTGACCTCTGCGCAGACGCAGGGCGTTATACGATACTGGTTATTAGGTCGAGAGATGGTATTAGGGTTAAGCCTGTGATACTTGAGTATCGACGGGGTTATTCGATAACCCGGTATCAACCTTGTTTTTGTAGAACATTGTTGAGTAAATATTATAAAATTGTTTTGTATATGTGTAAATAAATAGAATAGGAAATTAGTAAGTAAATATAAAATGTAAATTTAATGTAAAGTTAATGTAAATCTTTATATAAATAAATATGTGTAGTCAGGGAGCCTACGTATTTATATATTTGATCATAGGTGCATTTATACATACTTGTAATACTGTTGTGGTATCCCTTGTACGAGTAGGTAGTAAAAAAAAACCCTACCCTTCAGACAAAGCTGTGACGTCGTTACTGATTTTTAACGTGACTTAACCGACTTGTTTAAACTGTATTCTGTTAAACCAGAAAAGGTCGTTTTTTTCATGATGTTTAAATAAAAAAAAAACCGGCCAAGTGCGAGTCTGACTCGCGCACCGAAGGTTCCGTAAAATATTTTTATTTTATGATTATTACCAACGATACCTCAGTGGAGTGTATAAATGACAATAGTGGACTGTACTTTAAAGTTGTATAATGATTAAAAAGAAATTACAATACTTGAAACTTGATATATGCGTAAATAAAATGTATAAACAAACTGATAAGCGCGAGCGTGGCCATACACGGTCGTATCTGTGGCTGAATGACGGTGCCCGGCGGGGCGAGACTCTGTGTCTCGCGCCGGGCGGCGGGGGGACGGGGCGCTGACGACGAAACCGGTTAGCACCGATCAGCTGTGGGTGCGGCAGGCATATGTCGATTACTCGACATACTCCCCCCCGTTGAAGTAATCTCAACAGCATTAACTGGCAAAGGACAGATCGTGTTGAAGGCACGCCGGATGACTCCCTTGCTGGTGCGGATGTCGGCGACTCGTGCGATGCCATCTCTGCCAGGCAAAACCTGTATAATACGGCCTAAAGGCCAAATCAAAGGGGGTGAGGTTTTATCCTTTATGAGGACTAAGGTTCCTGTCTTCAATTCTCCTGATGACCGGCGCCATTTGGTTCTCTCCTGAAGCCAAAGAATATATTCATTGGAGAAGCGACTCCAAAAATGTTGCTTTATACATTCTATGCGTCGAAATCTCTGGATACTGTTGATGTTGAGATGTTGTATCTGTGGATGTGGCAACATAACAAGTGAGCGTCCTATTAAGAAATGGGATGGAGTTAAAGGAGTAAGGTCAGAGGGATCTTGGGAGAGAGGAGTTATAGGTCTTGAATTGAGAATAGCCTCTATCTGAATCAAGCACGTTGCCATTTCTTCAAAGGTCAAGTTTGTCAGGCTTAAAACGCGTCGAAGATGGTGTTTAGTGGATTTAACCGCAGACTCCCATAAGCCCCCGAAATGTGGAGTATATGCGGGAATAAAATTAAAGTTTATGCCTGGATCAACCTTACTCAATTCTAAGTCTTGTGATAGAAGATTGGCTAACTCATTAAATGCACCTATAAATGTTGTGCCATTGTCGGAAAATATGTTACGTGGTTTACCCCTTCGAGCAATAAACCGAGATAAAGCAGCTAAGAAAGCCTCCGTAGTGAGGTCTGACACAAGTTCGAGGTGGAGAGCTCTGGTAGCCAGACACACAAATACACAAATAAAACATTTGATCAGTCTACATCCTCTACCCTTACGGTCAGCTATCATGATAGGTCCTGCATAGTCTACGCCAGTGTCCAAAAATGGAAACTCTAAATGTAGGCGTTGTTCTGGTAGGTTACCCATGATGGGTTGTATGGTGTTAGCCTTCATCCTGCAACATTTCACACATTGATGAGTGATTTTCTTGGCCAAATTTCTACCTCCAATTGGATAATAGTGATGACGTACGGTGGCCAATAAAAGCTGAGGTCCAGCATGCATAAGTCTAAGGTGATACATGTGAAATATTAATTTGCAAATATGATGACTGCTTGACAGTAAAATTGGGTGTTTAACGTTGTAATCGTAAAAGGAATTATGTAATCTACCGCCAACTCTAATTAAATTAACAGTTGTATCAAAGAAGGGAGATAATGATAATAATTTGTTTTTTGCTGGCAATTGTTTGCCTGAGAATAATAAATTGTATTCTTCAGGAAATGACTCCTGTTGACTTAGTTTTAATAGAAAATTTAATGAATTATTATATTCCGTTGATGTGAGAGAACCAGATTCAAATAATTGTCTCTTACATTTATAAACAAATCGCATAATGTATGCCACTACGCGCTGCAACTTGAAAAATTGTGAATATTTTATACATAGATTAGATATAAGATTACATTTATGATTTGAAGTATCAACGTGTAAAGAAATTGCTACATCTGGTAAGTTTAGCAAATCATGTTGATTTGATTGAGGAAACCGAGGCCATGATGATTCATGATCGGCCAGAAATTTCGGTCCTGACCACCACAAAGAAGAAGACAGCAGCTTATCAGCGCTAAGTCCACGCGAAGCGAGGTCTGCCGGGTTTTCCTGTGATGGAACGTAACGCCAAATGTTGCCAGCCGTAGTGTCAATAATCTCTGTTACGCGATGACGTACGAAGGTCTTTAGTTGTGCCGGCGAAGCAGCTAGCCAACCTAACACTATGGTTGAATCGCACCAAAAAGTTACGCCATCTAATGTTAAAGTAAGAGATTGACGAACCTTATCGTAGAGACGTGTTCCTAGCAACGCCGCACAGAGCTCAAGTCGTGGAATTGTTACAGATTTAACGGGAGCAACCTTGCTTTTGGCAGTAAGGAGCTGAACATTTATGTCACCATCCTCCGAAATGCTGCGAACATAAACACATGAACCCAGAGCCTTCTCAGATGAATCGGTGAACACGTGAAGAGATACATGCGAACATGATTTAGCCATAACCCACCTGGGTATCTTAAGTTTGTTTAAATGTATGATTGTATTTTGGAAGTTGCTCCAGGCCTGTTGAATCTCTTCAGGAACCGGTTCATCCCAGGAGCACTTCGCAAGCCATAGACGTTGCATAATTATTTTAGCTTCCACAATGCAAGTTACAGCCAAGCCAATAGGGTCATAGATTTGCGCTATGACAGATAAGATGCGCCTTTTGGTAACCACACCGGTGAAAGATAAATCAATTGAAAATGATAATGTATCGCTAGCACAATGCCAGTTGAGACCTAGAGTCTTTGACGCTCCGCTGTCGCTAAGGTCGACAACATCAGAAATATCGCGATCATTACAAAGAGCATGCAAAAGCTCGCTAGAATTTGATCGCCATTTACGTAGATTGTACTGGGCCGACTCAAGAACATAAATCACTTGCCGACACTTGTTTAACGTCTCTACAACCGACGAGCTACTTGACAAATAATCGTCAACATAAAAATCATGTGCTATAGAGAACCTTGTCGACAAGTCAGAGCATTCCTCAGCAAGCTGCAATAAGCACCTGGTAGCTAGAAAGGGGGCAGACGCGGTGCCATACGTTACTGTATTTAATGTGAAACTTTTTAATTGGTGAGTAGGATGTGCTCTCCAAAGAATTTTTTGCAGCGGTCGATGACTATCATGGACCAGTGTCTGGCGATACATCTTCTCAATGTCTGCACACACAGCAATTTTGTGCTGACGGAACCGCAGTAAAATCGAAAACAAATCGTCTTGTAAAGTGGGTCCTACCATCTGTATGTCATTTAAAGACTTGCCTGATGTTGTACGAGCCGAAGCGTCAAAAACACACCTTAATTTCGTAGTCGAGCTTGACTCCTTTAAAATACCATGATGTGGTATATAACAGACTGTGGATTCATGTGTTACATGGTTATCTTCAGACATATGACCTAATTCTATATACTCCTGCATGAATTCGGTATATAACCCTTTAAAATAAGGGTCTCTTTCAAAACGACGTTCTAGGGATAAAAAGCGAAGCTTTGCCATCGTATATGAATTACCTAATACAGTAGGTGATTCTTTTAGAGGTACTTGAACTATGAATCGGCCATCCGAATTACGATAGGTGGTATCAGCAAAAAGTTGTTCGCATGATCGTTCTTCAGCGGTTAATTTATGCTTCGGAGATACAGAATCCAACTCCCAAAAACGATTCAAACCTGCATGTAAGCCGTCAGCAAGCATACACATATGAGAAGAAGGGCCAGATTGATGTATCTCACCAGAAACCACCCAACCCAATTTAGATTCTAATAAAATGGGCAAATGTTTACCCAAATCTATACGACTAGTGCCTACAATGCCCCAGAAGACCTCCGCGCCGACTAATATGTCGATCGAAGATGGAACATAATATTGTGGGTCGGCAAGACGTATGTTTGAAGGTGTGTGAATATTGCTAATATCAACATACGTATTTGGAACGTGTGATGATATTTTTGGCAATATTAGGCATTGAATATCAATTTCGTAATCTCCGTTGTAGGACTTTAATGAAATTGAACATCCTTTTGCACAGTTTGATGTAAGAAGGTTTATACCTACCACCTTGGATTTGGTAGAATAGGTAGCTAATTGAAGCTTTCGAACAAACTCCTCAGTAACAAGGTTCGCCGTACTTGCGTTATCCAGCAAAACCCGTGCGGAGTGAAGATTTCCCTCAGCATCCATCACTTTCACGAGAGCTGTGGAAAGTAAAATGAGTCGGGATGTATCAGGCTGATTAACAGACAATGCGATTGTTTGTGTGGTCGTAGGAAAAACAGAATTAGCATCTACGTGTAATAAACTATTGTGTTTCTCAGAACAGTGTTTACAATGAGACAATCTGCATTTGGTTACACCATGACCTGGTCGAAGGCAATTGAGACAGACATTAGAGCTATGAGCCTTTTTAATACGTGCCTGCACGGGTAAATTAGCAAACTTCGTACACTGGTATAAATAGTGATCTTGTAGGCACACTGGACATATATATTTTTTATGTGGATTTGAATTATTAGATGTAGGAACAGAGAGACTTGACCTAGGCTTATTTGAGAGAGGACCTTCACCCTTGTACCTTTGAGAGTTAGACTCCTCAAGCGTCTCCAGCAAGTCCGCTCTATTACTAATAAAGGTTATGAAATTATTTAATGTTGGAGGTTCAGTCAACGAATTTCGATGTTCCTCCCACTCGCGGCTGGTAACCTGATCAAGTTTAGTGGTAATAATATAGATAACAAGCGTATCCCAGTGTTGAACGGGTTGTCCAAGACTTGCTAAGGCCCTAAGATTTTTGTTGGTGGTGTCAACGACGTGACGCAATGAGTTACTTGACTCTGTGCTGATCGTCGGGATATTGAAGAGTGCTTGCACATGGTTGTTGACAAGCAATCTTTTATTGTCATACCTTTCGCGGAGTAGCTTCCAGGCAGCATCATAGTTGTCTGAACTAAAATCGAGATTATCAATAACAAGACTAGCACTTCCCTTTAAGGAAGCGCGTAGGTAATGCAGTTTGGTTATTTTGTCTATGCTAGTATTCTCGTGTATTATGGAAATAAAAAGATCTCTAAAAGGTAACCAATCATTATAGCCTCCCGAAAATTTGGGTAAATCAATTTTTGGTAAACGTATTGCATTGTGTTTATGTGTGTCAGAATTACCAGAACTCACTTCGGTTGAAGCATCTCCCGAAAGAGACTTGCGAGCTCCAGTTATCAATTGGCGAGCAGAAGCCACCAAGTTGTAATACTGTTTCTCGAACTCTTCACGCTCAGCAAACTGCTCGGCAGGGTTTTCAAAAGCTGCCTCCAGCTCATTCTGTAACACGTCATATTTTTCGTATAAGCTTTCGAATATATTGAGACGATATTCAACTTCGATTATCTGTACTTCACTTAATTTTTCACAAGATTTAGAAATGTTAAGATAGGTAGCAAATTGCGTAAGCTTGGCCTTGATTGAAGCTCGCTTTTTAATAAGAATTTTAATGTCAGCCATATTTAAATTGCTATTTAAATTTATTCAAGTTGAAAATTAACAGAAGTGATATAAAATAAGAAAGGTAAGTAGCAAAACGTAAGCTGTGTGTTGCTTTTTATTTACGCCAGGCGCTCAAGCAATTCCTTTAAAAAAATGCCTAGTAATGCTACAGTAAATGTATGTGCACAAATTATTTACCAACCAAGCAATTATAATAAATGTTACACTGTAGATATTACTATGAATATTAAAACTAATAAATTATTATATAAATAGATGAAACTAATGAATGAATGTATGAAAATGTGGATAATGTTTGATCAGATATGAGACTGAAGATGATTGAATGATTAAGCAATTATTGAATAATTTACTTATGTAGGTATGTAATGAAATTAATTTAAACGATTATATGAAATGAAAATGAAGATGATTATGAAAAATCAGAAGAAAGAAAAATAAAAATAAGGAAAAATGGAACGATCTCACTGTTTTTGTTGCAAACCACTATGATGATTGTTACGCAGGAACTCCTTGGCGTTTATTCCAAATCACGATGACAATCTGAAGATGTGGGGCTTTCAGTGAAGATGATATTCGTCTTGGTTTCAAATATTCTTTGTTCTTGCACCCGTTGGTAGAAGAAGAAACTCAACAAAGGCGGCAATTCTGTGACCGTGTTGATATTCTTGAAGTCCAAAGGTTTGTGCAATCCCAGGAACAGATAAAACTGCAACTTTCGAATCCAGTAAACGTCTTCAAATTCATAAACTTTTCACGACCGTTGACGATTCAAAATTTGATTTTTTTTTTTTTCGGTTCTTGATGGCGGTTGAAGGACCAATATTACCAACGATACCTCAGTGGAGTGTATAAATGACAATAGTGGACTGTACTTTAAAGTTGTATAATGATTAAAAAGAAATTACAATACTTGAAACTTGATATATGCGTAAATAAAATGTATAAACAAACTGATAAGCGCGAGCGTGGCCATACACGGTCGTATCTGTGGCTGAATGACGGTGCCCGGCGGGGCGAGACTCTGTGTCTCGCGCCGGGCGGCGGGGGGACGGGGCGCTGACGACGAAACCGGTTAGCACCGATCAGCTGTGGGTGCGGCAGGCATATGTCGATTACTCGACAATGATGTAACAAAACATTTACGGTTTTCGCAATTTTTCCTTTATCTGTGCTATAAGAAGTTGCTTCGTACCAAATTTCAAGATTCTGAGTTCACGGGAAGTACCCTGTAGGTTTTGATTCCCTTGCGAGTGTCGAAAATTTTCGGAAATTTGCGGCATACACGGCTGTATCTTTTGATTGCGTTGGCTTAGAAGTTTGATTTTTTCACTGCTCCAAGGGATAGTAGACCTGAGTCTTTGATACCTCTACGCGTTCTTAAGAAAAAGGGTCTTGACAGACAGACAAACTTTCGGATGGACGGACAATAAGGTGATTCTATAAGGGTTCCATTTTTTCCTTTCGAGGTACCGAACCCTAAAAAAAGAAGGTAATATTCTTTAGAAAGACAACTACCGCATTAGGAATATTCCTGTGTTGCGGGGGGCTTCACACACATTCAAACAACGGACACAAAGAACAACCAGACTCGGAACAACTATTTGTGGATAACACAATTTTTTGCCACGTGTGGGATTTCAACCCGCAACACGCGGCGCGGCGTATTGGCGAGGTGACCACTTAAACCATTGCGCCATCCGTGCAGTAGCATATATGTATACATATTTACAGTTTACTCAGGGCAAAGATAAGTGCTTGGTCCGCCCTTTTAATGAAGCTCGCAATTAATGTTAGATTTATAATAATATTATGATGAAAGTTAGACTCGGACTTCACGGAAATGGCCAGTTTGAGTTACAGGTATGCAACCCTGACGCTGGCAAAGTTTTGAGTGTTTAATCTTGGCAAAATTTGTTTTCGTCATCCCAGGGGGGAGGGGGGCAAAATTTGTTTTTGTAAGTACAGGGGGGGGGGGGGCAAATCAAAAATTATACTCAAAATTACCTTAGTAATTCGTAAGCTTGCAAAAGCCAGGGGGGCCAGCTGCCCTCACGCTCGGTACGCCCATGAGTATGTATGTACGTGATAGACCTGAGATTGAGTAGCCAGAAAACTATGGATTGAATGAATAGTTGAACTATTTACTAATCTGTCCACTGTATCGAATATGATTCTTGCTATTTATGTGTCAAAATATCAATAGTCTATTATGCCTTTATGAGAAAAAGTGAAATGTTATAACGTTAAAAATAGAATGGTAAAGGCATTTATGGTGTCGGGTTCTTGGAATACATAGGCTGCACTAAAAGTATCGGGAATGGAATATTACCACTATCCCTATCATATTAAAATCTTTTTAATTGAAAACTCCTTGGTTTTAAAAATCGAATACCATTTATTTATTTAAAAAAAGATTCTCGGTCTTCTCACAAGGTCTTCTCAAACTTGTTTAGTCGTTGAGAAAATGGAATTGACTCGAGAAAATTCAAGGGCGATGATTTATTATGACTTTCGAAGCGGTTTAACACAAAAACAGTGTGTTGACCGGATGCTTTCTGCATTTGGTGATGAAGCCCCATCTAAAACCACAATTTATCGCTGGTTTGCTGAACTTCAACGTGGACGTGTCAAGCTCAGTGATGATCCCCGTCAAGGTCGTCCAAAAACTGCAGTCACCCAAGAAAACGTTGATGCTGTGCGTAAGCTGATTGAGGAAGATCGACATGTGACATACCGCGAAATTCAGGCAAATTTAGACATTGGCATGAGTCAAATACAAATAATCTTGCATGAACAATTAGGTGTAAAAAAGTTGTTTTCCCGATGGATACCGCATTTGCTCTGTGAAGAGCAAAAAGCGGCTCGCGTTACTTGGTGCGTCAGAACTCTCGAAAGATTCCACGCAGGATCCTCAAATGCTGTATACAACATTGTATCAGGTGACGAATCCTGAATATACGCGTACGAACCCGAAACAAAAAACCAGTCACGAGTTTGGGTGTTCGAAAATGAGTTAAAGCCAACTAAAATTGTTCGTTCACGGAGTGTTGCAAAAAAAATGGTGGCCACGTTTGTCTCCAAAACCGGCCATGTTGCGACTATTCCTCTTGAAGGACAAAGAACGATTAATGCAGAATGGTATGCTAGCATTTGTTTGCCACAGGTCGTTTCCGAACTCCGTAAAGAGAACTGCAACCGCCGCATCATCCTCCATCACGACAATGCGAGTTCTCACACCGCGCACAGAACAAAAGAGTTTTTAGAGGAAGAAAACATAGAATTATTAGATCATCCGCCGTACAGTCCCGACCTAAGCCCTAATGATTTCTATACTTTCCCTAAAATAAAGAATAAATTGCGTGGTCAGAGATTTTCATCACCTGAACGGCCATTTTGAAGACCCCAACTTCCGAATGGAATGGTTGCTTCAATGATTGGTTCCATCGTATGGAAAAATGTGTCAAATTTCGCGGAGAATACTTCGAAGAAATACATTTTTAAATAGTAATGTTGTGTCACTTCCTTGATTCCCGAAATTTTCAGTGTAGCCCTCGTATGTGTACATTATATTAGATAAACATGTTTAGTCTAATTCATTTAGATTGGAGTCAACTCAATTTTGTAATATACATATATCCTGAGATATAATGAGAATGTGATCTTTGTCATAAGCAAAGTGTGAATAAGAAGGTTATTTTAAAGAGTAATAGTTTACAAGGAAGATAACCTTAGAAGATAAAACAAATTTAGCTTGGATACCACATGCTACTTGCATGTGATATTGTAGCTATACATATATTTATTTTAGTGAGATTTTTATTTACGTTTGGATTATTTTCAATCCATTTATAAAGCAAGTGCATCCAGAACAAGCTGGGGCCTGTAACGCAATAATCGATGTCTTGATGCTCGTGAAATAGTCTAGCCAATTACCAGAAAAAGTATATAACGTAGCTACGTAGCGTATTTAGTAAGTTCTCAAATGTACGCACTGTCTACACAAACAAAAGCCTCGAAGTACATAAAGCCTACAGAGATAATAACGCGATAGACCAACATCTAAAACTCGGTGTTTATGTATGAAGGTAGTCCCACTCTAGAGACAAAATGAAAAGAGGGAGCTGTCTAGATTTCGCAAGATAAAGCCTTCATGATTTATGGTATTCTTTATTGTCCAACGTTTGTCGCGGCGAATGAAAGATGGTCGTCGTTTATGATTCAATAGCTGTAAAAGTAACAGATTCTATTTTATTTATATCTCGTGGGTTCAAAAGGTGACTTTTGGCTTTACATAATTCAGTTTACAACAGTTTTAGCGACTATACGCCTAAGTATAAATATCTTTATTATTAGGCCATTAAGGTTCATTTTTAAAGTTATATAGTAGTTATCTAAAAATATGAACTCTATAGTAAGAAGATGATAAGCGTGATTTGGAAGCTTGTTTAATATGTACAATCTAGGTTTATCGAACCGTGCCCAAGGTATGGAGCTGTTAAACGCATTTTCACCAAATAACTAAAAATGTCGGGTCAAAGATACGCCAATAGAATCCCAGTCCCACTTATTCTCTAGTACTGTAAGCCGAATACTCCTATAAAAGCAAAATTGTCAGACCTTTTCTGTTCATTTTTTAACCGACGAAAAAAAGGAGGTTCTCAATTCGACCGTATCTAAATTTTCTATTTTTTATGTATGTTCAGCCCTCTCTGCGTTATTTATGAACCGATTTTGATTATTCTAAATATCAAAATCTATAATAAACTATCAAATTTTATATAAACTTATGTCGGCGCCAAATAATAAAATGATTAATTACCTACGTATAGACATGGCTATACTATTTCTACGTAGGTACATGTAAAATTTTGATAATTAATCAGTTTGTTGTTTGGCGCGACTCAAAATAAGTTTATATAAAATTTGATAGTTTATGTTAATTAGCTCAATACTTAAGACTTAAGAGGTTTATTTATTTTTTTGCTTTTTAAGTCTTTTAGTCGGTTTAATTTATTGTTAAAAAGATTTTCATGTTTTTTTTTTTGGTTTGACGCTTATATCGGTCTGTTTGTCGCAGGTTAGTTCCCAAACAAATTTACCTACTAATAATACATTTCTATTAATTAGTAGCCTGATTTTACCTTGACTTGTGCCATTCAGAACTTCGTCCCAAGCAAAAATATCAAAAGGTAAATAGAGTTAATATTTAAACAGAAGTAGATAAGTTTATTATTTTTCTTTGTGTAATCATTCATTAAAAAAACAAATAACTAGTTGTGGGCATAACAATTGCTAATAAAACTTTGTTTCGCGAAAATAAAACAGGTTAATAAAAACTTGTTTAACTCATTTCTTACTTATTTTTCAGAATATAGTTCATAATAACATAAACAAAAAACCTTATTTTATATAGATAAATCAGTAGCATCAGATATGGATAAATCAGTAAGTGCTATAATTCCTTTCAAATTATTATATTCATATATTGCGAATATAAGATTGCTGAAGGTATACCTCGATATCATCAGCAATCCCTCGACCGAAATCCCTTTTGGCATTTATGTCACGCACATATAGATATTAGAGTTTCGTCAGATTATGTCGATATTCTCAGACTTTAGTTTCATATAAAAAAGATGTGTTAATCCTGAAACTTGCAAAAAATATATTTTTCAAAAAATACATGTATCCCAAAAGAATAATATATAATATACATTCAGTAATGTTATATTATTTTAATAAGCTGTTAGAAAATTTAGTGAAATAATATAAGATTGTGTTGATATCAACAAAGAAAACAATTTTTTATTCCCATCATTCTTTAGAAAAAATGATAATCGGACAACTCGCAATACGAGTTCCGTACGTTTGATAAAGCCCTCATTGTAAAAAATTATGAGTACGTAGAATTCGGAATCCTTGGTGAACCATTCACGTTATTAAATTTTTGGTTATATAAAAATACCTCGAGTTAATTCATTGTCATGTGCAAATATTGAAGTTAAAGTTATTTCAAACCTAATGAAAAGCAATTATATCAATTTAACCAATTATAGGTATTTTTTAATGGTGAAGAGTATGAGACGGTTAGAATAAGTCAGTCGTGAACTTAGTCGTCACTTTCTTGTTTTGGTGTGGAAATAATAAAAAACAAATCGTTGATAATTAAAGTCTTTTATAAAATGTAAGTCATGTACCTACTGGAAATATAAATGTACTAGCAACCTCCCAGGCTTCGCACGGGTAGTAGAGACATCTTCAACAATCATCATTATATTTCAAGCAATGTACACAAAACGTTAACAAATTATACACTTAAACTTTCTTCATGAATCACTCTGTCTATTGGTGAAAACCGCATGAAAATCCGTTTAGTACTTTTTCAGTTTATCGCAAACAGACAGACAGACAGGCGCGGTGGGGTACTTTGTTTTATAACATGTAGTGAGCTTCGGCGGCAAGATAACAAAAAACAGTAGTTTAGATCGCCTATTCAGTATAGACAAATAACGTAAAAAAGATTTTCAAGGTCGTAATAAACGAGAACGCTTTTAGTCCTAAATTGTAGCGTATAGCAAGAGAAAGCTTAAATCACGGAGACAGAAATCACATATAGCTAGCTACTTTTTAGTGGAAGAGCCATGCTTCGGCACGTACAGGCTGCCTCGAAAGGAGTAATAACCACGGCCTCACAGAAAACCGGCGTGAAGCAAGGCTTGTGTTGTTTCGCCGAGTGAGTGAGGTTACTGGAGGCTCTCCCCCTTCCCCTACTCCCACCTTAAAGGCCAGGAACGCACTTGTGAGTCTTGAGTTGCAGGTGTCCATGGACGACGGTAGTCACTTACCATCAGGTGACCGGTTCGTTTGCCTCCTAACCCATAAAAAAAAAACAAAACAAAAGATAAAAATGTTTCACTGCTTTTATAATTTTTGCCAAGAAACTCGTATAAAACCTCGTGCGCGTTGGCTCATTTTTATTCAAACCAATTCACATGCAGCGTTTATGGGGCCAACTTTGTCAGCCTCTGCGTATACGCCGGCTGGCAATAATTGCTTGTGTTGTAACTTTTTTGTTTAGTGGCTCATATCTCCGGAACCGTTTTGGGTAGCCGGTGTACTCTTAAATTGAAATGTTATTCTGCCGTGAAACCAAGTTAGCTCGAATTATGGTTACTTTCGTTTAAGGATACGTAGGTACATTTGAATTGAAGAAATTATATAATTTGAGATTTATTATTTAACTCTTCAGTAGCTGCTAGTAAAAAATTTAAGCGATTTATCTAGAAAATCAGCTCCCAGAAGTACCTAGTCTTTATCATTGCAAGTTTATCTATTGTGAAGTTAGCTAGGTAGCTCACTTCTACGAGATATTTCTACCGAGTCTTAAAACCCACTTCCACAGCAGACAGGAGATTTTTAGTACTATAGGCTACAGACATTTATATTTTGTTATCCAGGTTAGACCACGAGGAGGTTATCTACTTCAGGTACCCTTTCTACCAACTACTTTCTGTAGTTCAAAAGTTAAAGTGTAATTGTTTGTTTAACTTTATACAACAACTTCACCAATGAGAAAGATACTATGCGAATGATTGACGAATAAAAAAGGGTATACAATAATAACATATATATCTCGATTATTCACGAATGTTGTAAAAATATTCTTTTTGTGTAAGCATATAAAATGCTTTAGATTTTTTTATGATTTACGTTTTTAAATATATCTCGTTATCAGTTGTTGTAGTGATCGAGTTAGTTTAAAATTTATTTTAAAGTAACTTAATCTTTGATTGATGGAAATTCGAATATTTAATTGACAGATTCATTATCATATCGCCTTTTACGTCCGGATCAGTAAGTAAACGATTAATAATATTCCTTTGAAGTTAAAGAATAATACTGAACACTTCTAAATTAAAATTCCTGCTTTTAAATCTCGTAAATCCTTGTGCTTACTTCAGAACAGGAAAACATCCAGAAGGTTACATAAAACCACCCCAAACAGCTTTGTTCGTTGCGCACCGGCTACTTTTAATGTATTTACGTCGTTACCACCCACTTAAGAGATTGTCACACCTTTTTAAATTTTTAAATCTAACCCGTAAACCTCGAAGCGTGTACCATACTGAAATTCTAAATTATTCACTTTCAAATAAAGGACTTTGTGCATCGGTGATTGCCAGTTTAAGGGGTCAAAAATGTGCAAAAAAGTAAGCTAAAACGTAATTGTTGGTCACACACGCAATACATAATAATAGTTTTGATCACGCCATGTTTTAATATCATGAATAGAACTATCATATGCCACTCACAAAAATGAAACAAACAAAACAATTACGAAAAATAACAACATGGATGCTATTTTAGCTTTCAGTAGTAAAATATTACAGTTACATTTCTGTTACTGATGCATCTTTAACTAATAGTAACTTTTTAACGACGATTTCTCACGTTTCTTTTAATGGCCTTTTAAATATTGCAATTGTAGTTGTCTATCAAGTCAGTTAGTAGGTTCTGAAATGAATTAGAACGAAAAAACGATAGGTGTTTTTAAGCTTTTTCTGTGTAATGTAAAAAAAATATTAAAATACACATATTTTAAACATGTACATGTACACTGCTATGCTAGTATCGCTGTCTCATCGCGTCTTCTATGGTGTACAGGTTTGGCTTCTTACAGTACTAGATTACTGTCTACAGTCTATAATCAATGTGAAATCTTATCAACTCCATAAACGCTTTGATTCATTAGGCATATATTTCAATTTCTTTTTTTGCAGTCGCTACAAACTTCGTTAAAATATTCAGTTGCATTTACGAAAAAATAGTTCGTCAGTAGTAAAAGTAGCGATATGCAATGTTTATCTTTTTGTTTCTCGCTCTTTTTCGTTATTAATTTAAACAGTGTCTGCCTACCAGGGGGAATTTTGAAATCCTACGTATTTTACCTTTTACGAGCATCGAATTAATTACCTCTACAGTTTTATATATTGTTTACAAAAAATGTCTTATATGCAGATATCAAACGAGCAAGTGTCCTGGTTCTTCAAGTTTGTATTTACTCGTATTGCTTATATTTAAAAAATATCGTATCATTATGCTGCAGACACGGACGTGTAATATGTGGTATTAAAGCTTTTACCTTAAGATTAGATGGTGTGATGAAAACAACAGTCCAAGTAACTCTGACAGCAAATCATATAATTTTAACGGCTTCTGACAAATATGAACTTTGACTGTTGGTATCAGATATTTTGGGTTGCCTACAAATATCACAACCCTAAAAAAACTGGATACGTATTCTCAACATTACACAAATAAATTCTCAGCAAAATAAATTTGACATCGTTGCTCCATGAAAAATTATTAGACTTTTAGGAGATTTTTATGACCTAAAAAAGTCTAGTACGCATGATTTATAGCACGCATTAATCTTAAATTCAAATAAGGTTCCGTCCTTCTGCAAAAGGTGGTCGATCTTCAAATTTACCTATAGGATGAATTCAAACGAGTTCTACCCTACTCGAACAGTAACTAAGCTAATTAGCCTCGACTCGTTCATGTTGAATTATGAAGCATATTATAAATACGGAATGATAGGTCTGTAAGTGGTATACGTTTTTGACGGCAGAGTTGGTTTTTTAATTTGGACACTGAAATTACGTTTGCGAAGAATTGGTGTGCTTATAAATGAATGAATCTCATTGAATGCTTATGTGACACAATGCTGTAAACGGTTTTCTCATAAACTACAACAGCTAAATGCTACGAGTTTCATGTTCTCTCATTACCGAGCAATTACAAAAATTTACAGACAAATAGTTCGGAATTGTCGGTGAATGTTTTGTGCTTTAATTTATGAAAAGGGCTTTAACCAAGGGATGACTTCATAGGCCGTTGTTTCAGATAAAATAAAGTTATGAAGTGAATAATGAAAAACATGATGTATTAATCTCATAATTTGACTGCCACTACTTTGACCTTTTTTTATAACCATTGAACATTAAAAACAAAATATTAGAGTTTCATACAATACACGAAACATCACGTTTTGAGCCGAGGTAAATTTCATTACAAATAATCCAATATTTTCTAATCAGTCTACAAAACCTTACAATCGAAATGAATATGAAATGTAAAGAAAAATACATTCAGTTCGATACAAGGAATGGGAATCCAGAATCGCAAACATTAGAATTGTACGTACATATATTGAGTCTGTGAAAGTACAATATCTGTAAATAGAGCTCAGGTATTGAAAGCGTCTGTATCAATAATGTACAAACTTATTTACATTCCATGTCATGTTATTACAATTATGAAGATTAAAAAAAGAACAGCGTTTTCCGAAAGCCATTCAAGACGTTTTCGACCCTCCTGTAACTTTGTTGTGAATATGGCTAGAAACCTGAATATTCAGTGCTTAATAGGGCATCATTTAACAAGGTATATTTTTAAATTTAATTCAATTTGTATCTGTAGTTTAAAAAATATTTCAAGTCAAAGTCCCTTAATTTTGTCGCTGACTCTCACTGATCATCAATATTCTTAGGTACTTCTAGCAGACACACGCTTTAAATTTTAAACACTGTTAGTAATTTCAGTCCCGTTTTCTGGATATATCGTATCGTGGGAGAGCCATGCTTCGGCACGTATAGACCGGCTCGACCGGAGTGATACCACGGTCTCGCAGAAAACCGGCAGTAATATAATGATTACATTGCTTTTCGTTGAGTGAGTGAGGTTACCGGAGGCCCTAAACCTTCCCCCCCTCTTCCCCCTATTCCCACCTTAAAGGCCGGCAACGTACTTGCGACTCTTGAGTGGCAGGAGTCCACAGGCGGCGGTAGTCATTTACCATAAGGTGACCCATCTATTCGTTTGCCCCCTTTATCATAAAAAAAATATAGAAATGCAAAAGTAACTTTGTAATTCTATATAATTGGTATGCAATTACAAATTTACTTATGCAATTTTTACAATTTTTCGTCACTTACGCTACATAAATAGACAGGTAGGTAACTAGTAGGCTATTTTGAATTTAGTACATTGTTAGATTAGCAAACAAACACCGAAACCAAAACAACAACACCATTTTGCGTGTTATTATTTTTATTCGGTGTTTGTTTGCTTATGCATTGACTTACTAATTACATAATATATTTTTGTTACATAAATGTAAATAAATTAAAATGGTGATTTTACGAGTATAAGAATGATAGTCTTGAGCATGCAAAAGTATGAAGGAGATCCAAATATTCATTCAATGCAGTTACAATGTACTACTGAAATAATAGAACTAGAAGTTCGAACTAGTACATGTGAGTTACTGTACTAGATTGGAGCGCTCTTTTCAGTGACCGAGCAAGAACAAGTCTAGGAACAAGTGGGTATAGTTAGGTAGTTACAGGAAGTCATAGACGAACGATGTTTCCTTTAATATACCTACCTACATTAAGATATGAGATCCAATCGCACACGGCAATAGCATCTACATATAACAAAATCTACCTAATGTTAGCGCTTTGTGGGCTTTATTTATATATGTGTTATATAGATATTTAAAATTGTAGATTTATTTTTATGCGATTATGTCCCCAAGTGATTGCTAGGTCAGTCAATGTATTTAAATATGTATAATGTTAATGCACTCCCTATAAAATATTGTTCATTAACTAATTAGACAACAATTAGATCTTACCATTTTTTGCAGTAGAAAATCTGCGTTGCGAGACTTGCATTGTTTACTTGTTATATTTTTGATGAATTTTTTACCATATTTTATTGTATTTATTACATACTAGCAGCGCCCCGCGGTTTCACCCGCGTAAGTGCCGATCCCGTGGGAATATCGGGATAAAAGTAAAGTAGTCGAATGTCGGTGGTCGGTGGTCAAATGTGGAATTTCGACCATGATTTATTTCATTGGCCAATATTACTTCACCTGTCATTGTATAGGCTTTTGTACCATGACAGGTCAAAATATATACTGGACACTCATAGCTGTATGCACCCGTTTTTGCATTTTTTTAAACTTTGTAGCAAATATTGTTAAAAAATTTTAGCATTCGTCACTTCTTCTCTGTATAAACTATAAGTGTGCGAAATTTCATACTCCTCCGTCCGCCCAATTTTCGTAAAAAGGGATCCAAAGTGTTCGCTTAACGTATTAATATATAGATACAATTAAGTTTTCTTTTTATTAATACGATACATATTATCTACATATTTTGAGTAATTTATGTGTTTTCAGTCATAGGGTTAGGTTGTGAGCAAACCGAAGTGACCAGACGTTTGCAACTGAATGTGTATTGAATATTCTTTTCCTTTATATCAATTCAAAATCAAAGTGTCGTATTATAAATAACTATTGACTTGACTTAGTAGCTTCTTCAATTATACAATATTGAAAAAAAAATGTAGCTATGGTAACTCATACATTATATATAAACATATATACATTTCGGATATGATATTTATTACTTTAAAAAAATCTAATACTAGTTTTGGTTTTTTATATTAACTTACTGGCAACCCGCCCTGGCTTCGCACGGGTAGCAGAGACGTTTTTAACAATCATCATCATATTTCAACCAATTTACACAAAACCTTAACAAATGAAATACCTAAATCTTCCTCATGAATCGCTCTATCTATTGGTGAACCGCATGAAAATCCGTTCAGTAGTTTTTGAGTTTATCGCGGACAGACAGACAGATAAACAGACGCGGTGGGGGACTTTGTTTTATAATATGTAGTGATATTATAATATTTTTTATATGCCGTGCCGTGAGTCGATAAGTTAATCCATGACACAATATACCGGTGTGAAAAATTTTGTTCAAATCCGTTCTGTCGTTTTAACGTGAAGGATTTACAACTGACACACGTCTAAACTTTTATATTTATAAAATAAAGGGGAACTTTATCAAAAATACATACATAAAAGTTTAAAACACTCTGAGTTTGCTTTGCTTATTTTTACCCTTATTACGAACTTTCAAAAGCCCAATATTTGTATTATTGAGTTGTACGTATAAATTGTGATAACGACCTTTATTGAATATTTATAACAGCCTAAACGAATAATTGGCTTGCGGCAATTCTCCAAAACGTAGGGGACTAATTATTATGAACCGTGATTATTATTAGTAAATTATGTAAACGGTTTAAAGCCAAAAACAAACTAGAGCCATTATATAGTTTGACTAATTAGTCACACTATTGTTTATTATATACCCTAGAAGAAAATTAGGTTATTTGTAAACCGTTTATGAAATTAAATTCTGAAATATAAATCTTATTAAGATTATAAGGTACGAGTTTAGGCTTTCTGTTAGAAATTAGAATTTCTACACGTTAATGAACCTTAATTTTTTAAAGGCATAGTTCGAGCTTCTTTGAACGGAATATAGGGATAATAAAGACCCTTTATTTTCTAAAGCTTTTAAGTGCAACGTTTTTGTATCCAAATTGTGTCAACAACAGGCATACTGAAATCAATACTCTTTGTTCTAATTTAGTACCGTTATAAGGATACTTTCCTATAAAGAGCAGTACTACTTTTATATATTAAAACTTCGAAAAAGGGGTATCGAAAAGGAGATATTTTGCCATCTAAAAGAAGACAGAAAAGTCGTTGCCAGTTGGAACTGAAGGGCCACCCACTTCTTTTTTGTTGTGCGTTTATAAACCCCCTTTGCCATACTGCGTGTGAAATGGGAGGGACCCGGGAATAACCTAACATAGAATACTACCACAGGTTATTTTAAAAATTGTGACAATAACGTAGTTGTTATTGACGAAGGGGTACCGTGTGCTTAAAATAATATAAAAACAAAATACAACAATAAGTGTCGTAAATTAATTATTTATTACTTGTTTTTCAGTAAACTTGTTATTCCAGCGAATTATTTTTGTTATACTAGCAAAAAGTTCAGTATATTTTGTTTTACATAATAAAGAAAAAGTTCACGTATGCTATTTTCGGCCCAACTTTTAGCCTTATCTATTACCTGAGTAACTGGCAACATTCACAAAAAGTACGAAATTGACCTTACGGCTCACCATTCACCTGTGATCCGACTCAAATCACCTCATTCAGTACAATCGAGTCTATTGTCAGTCATTTGCGGGACGATTTCGGGTTAACAACGAATGTCCGTGTCTGCCTTTTATTCAATTTACTGCACAGAACATAATGATACTAGAGGGGCTTGAGGTCCTTTGTGAAGAGATAAGGCAAGTTATAGTGATATGTGTTGGTTCCGTACCGTGTAGATGTTATTGTGTTATGTTGACGGCTTCCGTCGATTCTATTACATTTTATACACTACCTTATGTTCTAACAGCTCTGTGTTTGTAACGTTATTACCAAAGGAAAATCTACAAAGCTTTGCTATATTTTTTTTTAATTTTTAAAAAATGAGAATGTTTTCAGTATTCAAAAATCGAATAGCCTTTCTGAAGTACCGTGAGTGATGATTCCTTACTACGTTACCGTTAATACTTTTTTAATTACAAAGAAGTATTTAACCTATTATAAGAAGTTACTACTTTCCTTAATAAGTAGTGCGGAAAATACAGTACAGAATATTGGTTTAACCAATAATATAATCGGTTATTCTGATGTCTAAAAGAGTCGCTTGAACTACATAAAATGGGCAACACACTGGTATTGCAACTATTTCTATCCACCGACAACCGCTGTCCATGAGGTGACCCGTATGACTTGACCCAAGGGTATGGTAATCGTGGTAAGCATTATCAGCATAAGCAGTTGTATAAAAGTTACCTTTTACGTATAAAATTTATCTTTCAATATCTCCGGGACGAATGAACGACCAGAAATTGCTGATCCTGCTCCTTTTTCTTTCATTGCCTCTTATACAAAGAGGATGTGGGCTAGACCAGCCCAGACCAGATACAGAGTAATCTAGAGTCCAAGCGGGTGGGCTGTTGGTGCTTTATCGGTTATAACTTATAAGTTAGTAGCACATATTTTTAAAGTATATTACAGATGCAAATTATGGTATTAAAAACAGGCTTGTTTGGTATAAATCTGTTGTGTCTCTTATCTATACTAATATTAAAAGTAATAGAAGACCTTGTTTGTTTGTTTGGTTGAACGCGCTAATCTCAGGAACTACTGGTTTGAATGAATTAAAAAAAATATTTTAGCCTTGATAAATTGGAGCAAAAAGCGTGATGTTATATACCCTATAGGGTATATAACATCACGCTACGACCAATAGGAGTAGCGCATCAATGAAAAATATTGCAAAAATGGGGAAAAATTGTAAACGTAGATGAACTTGCGTGGGACAGCTAGTTACTACTAATTCGGTTTGTATTTTAAATCAATTATTACATACTTTTTAGTCCAATCATCAAACTTTGTAATTTAAATAATTTAATTTAATTTAATTTGGAATGTGATATTTAAAATTTCTTTTTCGCTTTATTTTGACCTTTAATATCTTAAGACGCGGACACGAAATTTTATGAGACTTTTGAAACAACATTTAGAATGCCAAAATAAAGGTTTTTTCAACTTTTCAGCTTATTATCTATCAGTCCGACGTGTAACTCTAATTTGACTAGCCCGGCCATTGTTTGACTTGAGATCACCCTATTAAGGTACTGTTAATCAATATCTATACCTATTTATAAGACAGGTCAAGGTTATCGAATGTTTCTTTACGTTTCTTAAATCTATGAATAGTTGCAAAATGCTATAGATTATATAGGACTGTGATTTAGAGACTCAGGACACAAACAATAAGTTAAATTATTTGGTGACACACATTGTGTACATGTACACATACTATTTATGTGAAATAAAATAAAAGTGGCCTACTATCTAAATATTTCTGTTCGGCTACTAATTATCAGTTAATCGGCCGTATAATAAAAAAATAAATAAAGTTGGCAGAGAGATGGTATCTTTTTTAATATTCTATATTAAAAAAGTACAGACTTAAGGGTAAAAAAACTATTACACCTACTATGCAATAAATCAATCGTCTACAACTGTTGATGGTATCAAATTAAAATTAATAGGAAAATTAATTGAAAGCGAGAGCTTTCAGTTCAATTAATTTTAATAATAAAATGGAAATAAAGAGAAAAACATTGTTGCCGCAGCCCTAATATGTAGGTATATTGTTACTGATAAGAGGTGATACTTCGATTAATAGTTTTCGTTTAAGAAAAGCTTACCTACGGATCGCAGTGACCGACAGTTTCTATCGTCTCATTATTTATAGTAAACCATAAAAACTCTTGTCTCTTTACAATCAAACAGTATGGGTAGCTTTGTTTTTTTTTATGCAGGCTATTGTAGCCTTTGTACGTAACAAGCATATAAAGTACATGTTTACGATAATCTTTAATTTTACAATATAATAAGTCGAGCCATGGGTTGGCCAATTCATTAGGCGATTTTTAAATATAAAATTACTCTATAATTAACTTTAACCCTTTTATTGAAGGTTTTCATCTCATAAATATACTCCGGTCAAAGTCTAGCATAAACTATCAGACTATTTTTTCATTGTCAGACGACACATTACTGTTATGAAAATACGCGATAAAAAACGCGACGGTGGTACAGTAAACAACAATCTAGTCGACCTCCATCTATCAATCAAAACAGACGGTAATGTATATACTCTAGCATTATTATTCTCGCTCCGAGACTGTAAACTATCAGAGAAGTTTATGTCCATAATCACAAGCCGTTCGATAGTTACGTATAATTATGTAACTTTTATGCAGATGGTAGTAACCGGTATCAATCATTAATTTCTTTTATCCGGCTTTTAAACTTTTACAGTGGGTTCAAAATAAGTTTTACGTGTATTAAAACAATACCGACTTTAACTTGCGAACTGTAATTACTTAATAGTTTTGACATCAAGACGTTACAACACATTATGGAAAAGTTACTTAAACCAACTACAGTGCTGCTATATATATCATATCAACGTGGTTTCTTACGATGTTCTACCCTCCTGTGTACTCCAAGGCTTCGAGTTTATCCGCCAAGGGGAATACATCCATGTGAAAAAACGCAGTTAATATTTTATCATCAAGGGTCTGTCTGTAGATGTACAGTTAGTCGCGCAGAGCCCTTAAGGGCCTTACTGGCTTACTTCCGACTTTTGCTTTCTCACTGCCTCTTTGATATTAATATTTTATAGAAACACTTCTTTCAAATGAATGAATTTGACTATTAACAGAAACTTTATTTGCACTCGAGTATGTGTAGAGAGTAGAGTGAAAATATCTGTCTGCCAAAATAATTGAATACACACACACATACATAATACATAGATATTTTAAAATGTATTTAATGCTTGCTTACATTTAAACAAAGTAGGTCAAGTAGAAGCTTCTAAGGCTTTTAAACTTCTCTTAAGTTACATGAAATCTAAATAAGAAATAGTTACGCAAAAATCCACAACAACGTTTTCATTTTAGAAATAAAACAGAAATTTTATTAACTCTAACTTAAAACTTCTTTCAAATTATTATGTTTTGTTAACTTCAAGGCCTATTCAATAAAAGACAAGTCTAGACATTGTTTGTACTCACATAACCTAAATGGGATCGTGTTGAAAGTAAAACATTTGTCATTAACTTTAACATTTGATAAAGTTTATCGCTAAACCAATGACTAGGACTCTTCACAAACAGTACTCAGTTAATAAAGTGGTTTCTTGAGTTCGCTTCAAATATTGTTTGTATTGTGGTCTTGGGGGAAAACAAAAAAACGACAGAAATCAGATTGAGCAAAGGTTTTTGTGGATAAAGAAAAAACGGAAACGTATCCCTTTCCCCATTTAATCCAGAATCATGGTCCCCGAAGGCCCCTTTGTACCGTGATTTTATTGATGTTGACTGTTCATATTGTACTGAAATTAGTTGATGTATAAGAGAAAAGATTTTCAGGATGCTAAAGTTTACTGCGATGACAAGCTGCAGTGCAGTTATTCTAGTTTCTTATAGAAAAAAATAAAGAAGTTTCTTTTGATTACCTTATAGGTTTTGTTAAAAATACGCAATTTATCTCGTTATTGGTTTGTCTGTTGGAATAAAAGTGTCAGTTTACTGAATACATCGGTTCGTCATAGAAAGTTTGGGACAAGAATTAGTAACTTTCACGAATAATATTGTTTAAATATCAAAATTGGTAGTTTGTTTTTTTTCATATTACTTGAAATCGGTTCAACTTTACTATTTATTTTAGAAATATTCTCAATTCGCGAGAAGAGCAAAGGTTAGATAGGAAATTGGGGGCGTTGCCCGGAAAACTGGCAAATTCGGGAACCAAAAATAAATATGGGAAATATATCCTTTTCTCTATGGCTACGCGACTGCTTAATAGATTTCTAATCAAATTCCAGCATATTATATATTGTATCTTGAACTACCACAAGGGCATATTGTGGGAACGGATGTCCAAAGGGGCGAATGCTATATTCCAAAATTTAATTAAAAGTAAATTAGAAAACACGATACGACCTTCAAACCTTCAAGAAAAGAGCGTACTCCTATCTCAAAGGCCGGCAACGCACTTGTGACTCTTGAGTTGCAGGTGTCCATGGGTGACGGTGGTCACTTGCCATCAGGTGACCCGCCTACTCGTTTGCCCCCTATAATATAAAAAAAAACACGAGTAGCGGAAAACAGGACCGATTCCTCGTCATTCCATGTCTCATTTCTTCACCGTATGTTAGTTCCATTTTGAAGGCTTGAATTAAACAGACAATCGAAAATTTATTAAAAACAACTTGTTCTATGATATTCACTAAATATAAAATTAAAGTCCTCATTGTAAGACCCATTGTGAACGTTTTGGGAGAGACATATGTCCAGTTGCAGTGTTTGTTTTATAACTGCGATGACGATGATAATAAAATATGCACGACAGCGATTATACTCGTCCGAAGTCAGCACCATTGATAATCGCAGTAATTAATGAAAATTGTACCATTGTTTCAAAACACAACACTCTTACACTAGATTATTCCATCGTATACTGAAGTATGTAAACAAAATGTGTTTGTACTCACGTAACCACTCATATCCTTATTCATAATGCCACCAGCTTTGGGAATGGGATCTCCTTCAGAAGTTACTTGAAGCTCTTAAGTGCAAGCGTGCTCACTTGTGAAAAAATATTCGGCGGTTTTTCTTGTAAATGAAATTTGAATGACATACTCGTTCATAGGTTGGCGAGAAATAATTTATGATATATTTTCACAAAGGGCAGCTTGGTGAAAAAAGGCAATATATTTTTAGTAGATTTTTAAATATTAGCTAGGTGAAAGACATTTATTACCAAAGGTAGTAGAAGAGAAAGTGGCACCGAAGCTTTGTTCGAATCAAAAGGGTTTTGATGTTCCTGCCTGAGAACACTTACATGAAAAGTTTAAAAGTGTTTGAAAATGGCGAAGAAAAACTTTGGAAGGTAAATTAACTATAAAAGTTCACCTTTTATTCACTTGAATCGTTGTATTCTTTGGCTTTTAGCTTAGCAAGAGGGGTTAAAAAACAAGCGCACCTTTATTATCTAATAAAATCTATTTTCAATACCCCACACATTTTGATTTTTGATTCGGCTAAATACACAGACACCCATTATGAGAGGGATACTTTAGATTAAGCCGTAGCCACTCGTTTTACTGTATGCTATACCATAAAAGCTTGTTACATAAAAATATATGAAAGCCAGACGATGAAATGAAGCAATAAAATAGTAATATTTATTTTACGAATCTAACATTCATCACCTATGAATTTTAGCTAAATTGAACATGTGTCCAAAAGCGTGACAGGCTATATCTATATATTAATACGTAAAGTGAAAACTTTGGATCCCTTTTTACGAAAATTGGGCGGACGGAGGAGTATGAAATTTCGCACACTTATAGTTTATACAGATAAGAAGTGACGAATGCTAAAATTTTTGAACAATATTTGCTACAAAGTTAAAAAAAATGCAAAAACGGGTACATACAGCTATGAGTGTCTAGTATATATTTTGACCTGTCATGGTACAAAAGTCTATACAATGACAGGTCAAGTAATATTGGCCAATGAAATAAACCATGGTCAAAATTCGACCACCACGCGATCTCTAGTATCACTAAATAGGTCAATTGCTGTAGAAAGGGCTTTAACCAAAATTGTATATTTAAATCTATTTTAGACGCAATAAATCCTTGACACAAAACTTTCCACATAACTGTGTACATTTATTACATCCTAACTAGTATTATAAATGAGAGTTTGTTTGTTTATTATTTAATCGTGGGAGAGCCATGCTCCGGCACGCATGGGCCGGCTCAACCGGAGTAATACCACGGCCTCACAGAAAACTGGCAGTGAAGCAATGTTGGCATTGTATTTCGCCGAGCGAGTGAGGTTACCGGAGGCCCTAACCCTTCTCTTTCCCCATTTTCCCATTTACCCCCCTCTCCCCTCTCTTCCCCTACTCCCACCTCAATGGCCGGCAACGCACTTTGACTGACTCTCGAGTTACAGGTGCCCATGGGCGGCGGTAGTCACTTACCATCAGGTGACCGTCTGCTCGTTAGCCCCTATCGCATAAAAAAAAAATACCCTTTGCGCCTTAAATACTCAACCGATCATCTTGACAGTTTGCGTCCACGTTGTTAAGAGTACAGAAAAAAGACATAGTGATAAAAATGACTGTAGACCATCGTCCAACTTGACAAAATCTACACTAACTAGACTGGTAGTTTACCATAAAATAATGGTTAATTTACAACAGTTAAAAGAAAAATTATCCGTTTTCCTTACTCGTTGTGTGTTCAAAATTGATAGTTTATGGAATTGACAATATGTGAAGAGTATCAAACTCTCAATTCTTAACAATAATCTTTCGATTTTTATATAGGTACAAGCGCACCTGTGACCTGTATTATCACTACAAATCATAAAACAAAGTCCCCCGCCGCGTCTGTCAGTCTGTTCGCAATAAACTGAAAAACTACTGAACGGATTTTCATGCGGTTTTCACTAATAGACAGAGTGATTCATGAGGAAGGTTTAAGTGTATAATTTGTTACGATTTTGTGCAAATTGATTGAAATATGTTGATGATTGTTGAAGATATCTCTGTAATCCGCGCGAAGCCGGGCCGGTTGCTAGTAGTTTAATAAATGTACAATCTAAGAACTATTTGTTTAAAATTATAGACTTAATCTTTTTTCCTAATTAGATATATTCCTACACTAAACAGCTAGGCTTTGGCTCGGTGTATACTATCGAAAGGCAATGAAAAAAGATGCTTTAAATCCTTAGCAACAATTTTGGCTTTTTTATCTACGTTTAGTAACACGGAGAAAGAGAAGAGTTTGCAATTATTATTGTGTGTGTGCGTAGATTTGCCACGTGATTACACAGATTACCCAAAATTAGTGTGAAGGAAAGGATGCTTTGTAACCCCAACACAAAATTATGTCGCGGCTGAAAGTTTGATGTTAGAAAGTTCTATATTGTATTAATCGTCGCGTCGTGAGGCTTTGATTGTACGATGCAGATACTATTAGTAGTTATATACGGAGTTCCTTTTACTTCACAGATTATTATCAAATAGAAATCTACTTCGCATTACCGCAATACGTCATCGGCGATTTGTCTCTAAGGAACTACTAAATCGTGATTAGAATAAACATTTGAGTAAATGATTAGATAAGTCTACTGGGATCCCTTTCCCGTGGTGTCGGTTCCGTAAAGCGGCGTATCTATGGATTGCTATTTCTAGGCCAACACTTTGGTAACACCGAATCTTTGGCCTTTTTATCGTTTTAGGCCAAAGCGGTCTTCGGATTTTGTTATTTTCCGACAGAGATCGTTGGCACGAGTTATGTATTTCTTTTTTTTTGGGGCACTATCCAAAGGAACATTTTTTGATCGGCTGTGTGTCTCATATTTGGAAATATTGTAACGCCTTTTATATTTTCCTATTTTCTATCTTATTGTTTCTGTCATTGCCTTTTACCTTTTCCAAAGTAACCATCTTTTAGTAAAAATGTGCTGTGTTTATACATTTCCATAAATTAAAGCAAGATAAAATTGCAAAACGACAAGATCCTGGCTCATTTTTATGTAGGAGAAAAAAAAACTTATCCAAATCATTTAAGTCTATTATTAGTATGTTTAGATAGTAAACAACTAACGCTCAATAAAAGGTAAAGGCGAGGTCATATGTATATCGTTTATATTGCAACGAGAATAGCATAAAAACAGTTTAAAACAGAAGACTCATTTTGAAACTGATTTATGAACATGATAATTTATCCATAAAACTAGTATTTCGTAAAAATATATTAATAATTTTGATAAAATATCATGCATTCCCGGACACGGACACGGATTTGTCCGAAAATGTATAAAGTCAAAGTCCGTATAAGTAAAAAACCTTATTTTACAATCTTAACATTTTTTTTTTTCAATCTGACTTATTTATTTATCGGCTATACTTGCCTTTACTATAATATGATGACATTATTTGTAGCACATTTTATAACTAAATAAAACTATTAAAAGAATATATTCTTAAATGAATCAATCTGGCACCGGAAGATACACGTAACGGAGTTCAGATAAATCGCTCTTTCTGGTAACAACATTATACAAGATACCTTGTTGAAATTCCTCACAGTACTGACTACGTTTCCAACGTATGGATTGTACGCGCAACGAATTTATTAATATTGTTGGTACGTATTTTTATTTTAATATTATTTTTTCATACCTAGAGAACTTTTTCGTTTATCCTTAGAGAATGACGCAGAGAGAATAATAATATATATCTTACGAGAAGTAGATCAGTAGTGATGTAACGTAATTTAGAAGTTCAGTTTTATTTTGTTATTTTCTTTTAAGAAAATTTGATAAATGGAATGTGATGAACGACCTTCTTGAATGTCAACGTTATTTAAGAAAATGGAAATTGAATATATTTAAATACGTGTATCAACAAAATAGATATATATATATACAGACTAGCCTGTTGGTCTAGTAGTTAGTGATTCTGACTGCTGAACCAGAGGTTGTGGGTTCGATTCCCAACCAAGACTAATAATTGTATCATGAACATGATATTTTGTTCTATGCCTGGGTGTAATTAATCTATAATATGTATGTATTTAGTAATATATAAGTATGTTTAACAGTAGTCTGGTTACCATAGTACAGGATTTGCCTAGTTTGGGATCAGACGGTCGTGTCTGAGATATGTCAAGTCATTTTTGTTCTGAGATGTGCTTTACATTAAATTTTAATTATAATTATCTTCTGACTGTACTCGTCCTGACAAAACTGATTAACTGGATCCAATAATTGGAGTCAAACATTAATCCAAACACTAAAGTTGGTTCCACTGTATATTGTAACTTCAACTGATTATATAAAAAAAAATATATGATGCGCTAGCGCTGATGACGTAACGAGAATAGAGAAAAGGTGAGAATGAACTACTATCCAAATAAGTACAACGTTTAGTTACCACAAACAAATTGCAGTTTTAAATGAAGTGTTTCGTTAATGAAAATTCTGGTTAATTTAAAATTACGTTACAAATTCAATGGCCGTTAATTTTAAAATAACACATAAAATAATTATTTTGAAAAGATAAGAACTTTACTCGTGCAAGTCAACCTTTACCTTAATACACGTAGCAGCGAAGTGGTTACGTAAGATTTCTGCCTCGTCACTCACTTCAAAAGCATGCACCGTTAAGCGTTATGGATTGTTACAATTGGCCCGAGGCCGTTTGCATCTAAGGTCCCATGACCCTTGTCAGATCAAACAATCCCCAGGAAAGCTGTCAAACGTAAATTTACGGCACGTTGTTGCCACTTCAGTACCTTTCTCCATGATGTTCCGTCAATCATAATTTGCATGCCCTTCAAAGATAAGTGGTTTATAATCGCTGTAGGCTTAAGAAAAAATAAAAGTAAAGTAAGTAAAAAAGTACCCTATAGGTTTTGATGTAACTGCGAAATGTTCAAATTTGATCGAATCTAAGGCCTACATATGTGCTGACTTAGAAGCTTCATTTTTTTTTATAACTTCAAGGTTTTTATGACTTAAGTATTTACCATTAATTTCAACTTGATACGTCCACGAGTTCCTGAGGAAAGGGTCTTGACAGATAGACAAACGGACAACAGAGTGATCCTATAAGGGTTTTGTTTTTTGATTGGGACCTACGGAACCCTAAACAAAGAAATAGCCTTTTACGAGGTGGATAAATTGTTGTATTTGTGATCACACAAATTTTTGTCCTGTGTACGAATCGTACACCAAACCAATGGGTCATCCTCGCAGTCTAATTCTGTCACGGCGGAAAGGGAACGGGAGAGCTAGTACTCTCCCATCCCGCAGAAGAGGCACCAGGCGATGAAGATCGCAAAATGATCTCCGACTTCCATGAGCGCTGGCCTGGGGGTGACGGGTGAGGCTGCTCGTTACCCTAGCAGAAGCAGGCCTGAGATGGTGGCACGATGTGTTCCGCGCGTGCCTCTGATGGAAGGGGGCGAGGCCCCCCGTACGTTTTGATGTGGCTGCTTGTTATTTAACAGGTGGCCAAGGTCTGCCGGGGTGCCGTCATGACCCGTGGGGGTTTCAACACGATAAAATAAAGTCTAATTCTATCAAATACAAGTGACGAAAATGGTGTTTTGAGTGTTTATAATAGGTACGAGTAATCCGGCCGTGTGCTTGCTTGCCAACTTTGTTGTGTAAGGAAGACGATCTGGGTAAATTCAATCTAAGGTATTGTTTTAGACTCCAAGTTTCTGCTGCTGACGTGAATCTGTATTGGAAGTAAATTGCTCGGTCGACCGGTAATTCCTTTGTTGAGCTTTATAATTATTGTAAGGCGTGGTTTGTTGTTAAGCGCTTTCATTTTCTGAACAAAATTGCAAGAGTTCTCGTCTTAATATTCTAACTTTGACATAGTAAAAACAAATATGTAGTAATGAAATCAATAACATTAAGGCATTAAATATTTAAATTATTAATTAATATATATTTGTTATTATGTTAGGTTTGATAAAACAAGGATAGCGGAACTTCTCAAGGCAGTGGGTGGTTTGAGTTCGATCTCTAGGTATAAAGACGAGCATAGACATGCGTGCTTAAACAAAACAAAAACTTATGTAGAAAAGTCAACAGGACATTTTGAAGTTTGTGTTTTGTATAGTCTACCAACCCACGATACGTCAGCGGACTCACTACCAGTAGTGGGACAGGTCCTGTATATTGTAAAATAATTGTTTATTAGATAGATAGAATGTAGCAGTAGGCCATAGCGCCACCTTTTTTGAAAATAGTCAACTCAGACTCAATAGTATCGATGTATGAAGCTTAAATTTTAATAAATACTAGCCGTTCCCGCAGTTTCACCTGCGTTAATGGTCACTGCTCCACTCTTATAAGTCGCGTGTAGCGTGATATTATCTAGCCTATAGCCTTCCTCGATAAATGAGCTATCCAACACTAAAAGAATTTTTCAATTCGAACCAGTAGTTCCTGAGATTAGTGCGTTTAAGCAAACAAACAAACAAACTCTTCAGCTTTATAATATTAGTATAGACTAGTGCAATTTATTGGTAACTAGCTGACCCGTCAGACGTTGTACTGTTTAGAATTCACTACAGGTATCTGTTTGGGATAGTTTTAGTTACACATAACACAAGCACTTCAGTACTTCCCTTTAGATTCTATTTCTATGAACTTTATTCGTAATACTACAGATAATATAAAACGTGTTACTGTAATTACTCCGTTTTCAAGTGATGGGCTTACCAACGAACAGTTTTTCCTTTTCATTTATATAGATTACAAATCAATGCTAAGGAATAATCTTTGTATTCAGTTGTATTTTACATATATTGAGTTAAAACCAAGAGAATTAGGATCAAAGCAATAATTTTGACTGTACTTGGCAATAACCAATTAAATAACTACAAACTGTGTCAGAATATTAATGAATGTTATTATATCAAAGCACATAAACTAGCTTGAACTACTGAAATCCTTGTTTATTAACATAACATACAAGTGACATAGCATAAAGCGTATCTAATAATAGCAATCAAAGCATTCATGTTGTATCTATTAACACAAATATTACAGAATTTATCAATAAAGTTCGTGCCCTGCAACTAAGGCAGTCCTGCAAAATCAAAACGAATCTATACATACTTATGGTGAGACAATTTATAGCTCCACCGAGACCAAGGGTTGATTCATTATTACCCTGTTCTAATTCTGGAACACAAAGGATTTGGACCTTTGCCTCAAGAAATAAATTCCAAGAATATTTAGATTTGGGAGATACCATCATGTCCTTTCCCAAAATAACAGCTCAATTTTAAGAGTATCATAATTTCCTCACAGAAAGCCCGTTAATAATTCATTTGATGCAAGAATCGAAGCCATTATTTCAAAATGAAACGCGAACATAAGCACCAACTCATTCCACTTTGTATGCCAAATGCGTTGAAACTCTAACTCAATAAAGTAACATCTATATGCAAAATTTAAGCTTGATCGGATTTCAGGACGTGAGTGAAAAATCAAAAATAAATTTGATAGAATACACGATAGTTGGGCGCTAGTTGAAGCTTCTTTGTTTCGTTTTTGGTATTATTTCTTTATCATATGTGTCACAAAGCAGATTTGAGGGCAGTATTTTTTAACATACGCCTGTCTCTGTAGACAGAGGCGAATTAAACATCCACATTTTGTCACTCACTCGTCACTCACTTCACTTATCACACATAATTTGGACCCACTCATGTCAAAGGTGGCAAGCCTAATGCGGACACTTTGGAAAATTAAAGATTGGAAAATGTGGATTATATTGAAAGGCAAAGGTTGGTAAGGTGGAGAAATATGAAGAAAAATGATATTGCTTATAAGGATGGATAGAGGAGAGTACGCAATATTTCTAGCAAGTCAGTTTCGTGGATACCGGGAAGTTCAAGCCCTCTAAGGTATTCAGTTAAATTAAAGACAACGTTGTGACTTTCATAAATATAATACTCTTTTTTATACATTTACTGGCCGTTTATATTTTGTCAGTTATAAAAGGTCGGGAGGCGAAATGAGAAAATATCCAAAAAATAATCTCTAACCTCCAGCAGAAATTGAATTGTTTAAAAACAACTGCATTCTTCTGTAGGGTTGATAGTGCTACCCCAGTCGGTCAGCTCCCTTTGTCTCTTGTGTTCTACCTCATTATCCACCTACGAGGTTGAATCGAATGGATTTTGAAAATACATAGTATAATATTATATACGTACCCCTTCCCCTGGCTCTTGAAAGATAACAATGAACCAGTTGTTAATAACACTATTTTTAACCATCTATGTTAAAAAGATCTCGTTTCTACCGTAAGAGAGCTTATAATGAAAACCAGTAGTTCAGGAGCTATAGTTCAGAGATCTTTTTCAACAGCCCTTATCCATTTATCAAATCGCAGGTGACTTTAGCTTTGCGGGATTCACTTCTTCGGTTTATTAAATAAGGACGTCGTACCACCCATAGACTCGCTTATGAATGTTGGAGATTATGATTGTCATAATATATACTATTCTGTGGTGCGAAGTTGATAAGGCTATACAATATTTATGTGTTGTGTATGTGTAATCTTTTTCTTCGATGCCTATAAACTATAAATCATTTCTTATAAATCATTATTACGATGTTAATAAAATTTGCTTCGGGAATATATCTTAGAAACTTAGATCAAATGTAACTATTTTCACACGGGTGCCGAAAACATAATGTGTAATGTTCTAAAAGTTAATGTATGTATATAATTATGTGAGTTTCTTTATTCCACCTTAACATTTGGATTTCACCTTAACTTAAAGATTTAGATCTATAGTAGTAGTTAGAATCCTTACATCATCCCGTGATACGCTGGGTATAAATAAAAAAAAAAATATATGGTGGCTGTAAGGCGCCATTTTGAACTGTACTTTTTATGTATGAACACATCCAAGAGCGTTCATACTTTTTTGTGAGCTTCATCATACTTGTTTTTACGCTCAAATTCCCAAAACACGCTCATAAATGGCTTTCTTTATAAGTATTTTAAAACAATTTTAAAGCAACGTTGAAGGTTTGTAAAAAGGTTTGAATGTATATTGGAATTTTGTCGTCACCAAACTGTAAAGATACATGACAGTTTGTTACCGAATCACGTCCGCTACCGATCACTGTATACGAAACTACAAGTAACTGTGAGCAATGAGGCATTGCATTCTCGGAATCGAAAAATAAAATGGAAATCTCCTCACGTTTTGTACTCTCTATTCTGATCTCAAATAGTATGAGGTGGATATACCAGTGCGAAGTAAATTAACCACTTGCCGAATGTCTGACGAATGGGAAAAAAGATAACAAGTAGCAAAAAAGTAATTCACCCTTCTCTGGATTCATGTCTAATCTAGAAAAGCTAGCTTAAAAACTTTTTCACGTTTGTTTTTGTAATATCTAACCAAGTTTTGCTGTGAAAATACTCAAAAGTTTATTAAAATTTAATAGATTATTCTACATCTACAAGGGTCTCACAAGGTAACTAAAGATGGTGAGGATGATAAAGGTTGAGCCCTTCAGCAGTTCCATATTTGATAAGAAGACCCCATATACTCTAACTCTTCATACTTTCGTGGTTATCAGTATCTTCAAACACCCGCAACACCTACAGTGTCACCAACATATCGTAATTCCTATTGCCCTATAAAGCTCTGGCAAGCTTATATGCCAGTACAATAAATACAGTTTTAATCGGTAAAACCGAGTAGTTTTAACTGTTGGGCGGCTCCAGATTGAACAGAGAAACTTCTGTACCCTACATTGATACAAAAGTTGATCCTTGGTAAGCTTCAATACATAATCATGTCTAACACAATTGCCACTGGCGGTACTTGCGGCTTTTGAATAATAATTTCTTTTATGAAGTTGTTTGGCTTGATTGATGTGTTGGCCTGTATAGTTCCCCAACGTTTAATGTTACACGAGTCGCATCGATTATCTCAGAAGAGTGAGCGATTAGGCTCGGAGCCTATTATTCTTGCCGCATTTGATGGACCTCCAAGCGGAAACATGTTAGGAAAATGAATACTAAAGCAGTTTGTATTTGGTAAATAAATTGGTAGAGAAAGTACTTAGTACTTTTGTCTCGTTTCTAAAATAATTTAGGGATCAAAAGAAAAGTACCTGAGAGGGAGCTTTTTGTGGAATCGACTTTTTTTTTAAATTGTAAAATTGCGTTTTTACAGGAAACACAACTATGCAGTTGAACTTAAAATGCAAAACTGTATCTGTATAAAAAAATTTCATCGTTTCCGAGATACCCGAAATATAAATACTTACATAAATGAATACATACATACAAGAATTGCTCTTTTAAAGTAATAGGATAGATATGGGTTTAAAGCCTGACATCGTTAAGATTCTAGCTATTGATTTACTAACGAGGAATTAAATGTAAACATTTACATGTAACACCTAAAATTTCCAATTACTAAAAAATAAGTAACATTGTTCTTAGCACTATGAAAGAAGAATGATTGATCACGTCACACGTCATACTAAGTATTTTTTTAGATAAACTATTTTTCTTTCTTTTCTTCACACATTATTTCAATGAGTGAATGAATAATTAGCTTAATTAATTGTTGTGTCGGCAACCCAAATACCGAAGCAAGCCTACATTTTTATTAAATAAAAACATAGCCTCCAGGGAGTGACGCTAAAAGCATGACGGCTTAAAACAAATATAGACTTTATTCTTATTCGCATAACTACTAAATTTAATTAGCTTCGCACATTAACGACTAATATTTATTAAGTTTAATTTGGGTAATGGAGGGTTTGAAAAATTTACCTCATTTTCCGTTAATTAGGGCTGAACACCATTATTGTAGGGGAAAACTTTTACGTGAAATCAGCGATTAAATATACAACATAGAAAATATATATCAGTTTTTTCAGTTTTTAGGGCCCCGTTCCTGAAAAGGATAAAAGAAATCCCTATAGGATCACTTTGTTGACCGTCTGTCTGTCAAGACCCTTTTTCTCGGGAACGCGTATACGCATCAAGTTGATACTAATCCCAAATACTTAGGTCTGCGGTCCCTTGAAGCTGTAAAAAAATATAGCTTTTAAGTCATCGTAATCAAAAAATACATACGAGTTTGTTTGCTTACGGAACCCTCGGTGCGCGAGTCAGATCCGCACTTATACGGTTTTTTTAGTTTCCCTACTCTATGTAAACGTACTATATTCTTATACCTGATTGGCCTGTTGGTCTAGTGGTTAGTGGTCCTGACTGCTGAGCTAGAGGTATGATTCCCACCATGGACAAATAATTGTGTGATGAGCATGACCATTTGTTCTGCGTCTGGGTGTAATTTAAAATGTATGTATTTGGCGATATATAAGTATGTTTATCAGCAGTCTGGTTAGCATAGTACAGGTTCTGCCTAGTTGAGGATAAAACGGCCGTGTGTGAGATGTCTTCAGGAACAAAACAACTAGTGTCACAAAACCAAGTATAACCATACGATCATGACTGGTTATGGCCACACAGCCGTCTATCTGAAAGACTGATGAACGTAAAAATGATCTAATTGGATGTCAAATCTCTTATCAAGTATACATTGATCATTGCATCAGTTAACAGAGGTGTCACATTTTACTGCAAAATCTTATGTCAAATGCCAGTCGAAGGTTCAATGAAATTGACCATACATCAGTATTTTTTTCTTTAAACAACAATTTAGAAACTTGAAGTGATTTGAAACCAATGTTATCTTAACAGCTTTGGTAGTAGAACAATATTTTGATCAGTCTTCCAGAAACCGGGTGTAACTGTTTTGTTTTACACTAAAACACCGAGTAACATACTCGATACCAATAGTAAGTGGGGCACCGGAAGCACGTTCTTACGACGTCGGTTGTTATTTTTGTACAACAACTAAGTTGGGAAATAAACACTCGGCAGCGTGACGGTTACATTGCAAAACATATAGTGTTTCAAATGAGTTTCTTTGGAGAATCACGTCGTACAATTTGAATGGGAAAAAATATCGACATAAATTAATCGCCCCCTATTCGTAGCACTTACTGTCTTTAACAGTGAGTGCTACGAATAAGTTTATAAGTCCATAGACTGGGGAAGTTCCATGAATGAATCCAAATATGCAACTAGATTAGATATCGTTAGAATCCTAACTAATCGTTGTTAAGCTTTCACGCCGTATGTCCGATTCCTATAATCAAAAAAAATTTCGTTGAATTTTGAACGAAAATTTTACCGTCCGTAAGCAAAACGAATCTTTTCTTGATTATAGGAACCGGGGATTAATCACTTAACTGATTATCATGCAATTTTGCATACACTTTGCCACGGGTGCAGAATAGGACATACGTTACATCGTCTTATCTACTGTGTCTTATTAGACACGTGGATGGAATGGATAGAAAAATAACTTTTTAGACGGTCGTCAATGAATTAACAAAATCTATTGTGTTGTGTGTGGGTGGTGTTATAAGTTTAACGTGTGTGTGGTTAGTAATCTGTCTGTGGTTTCATAGCTGTTAAATGGATGGACCGATTTTGAGTTAGTTTTTTGTTTCAAGGTGAGTTAAATCGGGAGTGTTTTTAGCTATAATTCAAGAAAATCTGTTTAGTTATTCGAAGATCATCAAATCGTTTTTAATTGTAGAAGAGATCGTTGAGAGAATATTGAATAATGAGTATTAAGTATTGTGACCTGGGTTATAAAGTAAAAATTTACTTATTTGTGACCTGGGCTACTATAATGGTGAGTTAGGTCACCAGATTTCCCAAGAGAACTTGGTAGCATCGGTAAAACGCCAGTGATAAATTGTTGTGGCGAATGTTTACAGACACCGCTAGCTACTCGTCACCAAATGGGTCATGCCCTAGTTATACAGTACCTTCCTTATTAGTACAATGAAAGGTTTATTTCTATGTAATCCTACTAACATTATAAACGTGAAAGTTTGTGAGGATGTATGGACGTTTGTTACTCTTTCACGCAAAAACTACTGAACCAATTACGATGAAACTTGGTATGTAGATAGGTGGATACCTGGATTAATACATAGGCTACTTTTTATCCCGGTATTCCCACGGCATCGGGACTTACGCGGGTGAAACCGCGGGGCGCAGCTAGTATTTTATAAATCCTTTCTTCGGCATTTAGAATGTGTCTGTTGGTTTAGTGGTTAGTGATCCTGACCGCGGAGGCAGTGGTCGTTGGTTCGATTACCACCCAGGATATCAATTGTGTGATAAGCTCGATCATTTTTTCTGTGTCTGGGTGTAATTTGTCTATAATATATAAGTATGTTTATCAGCCGTCTGGTTCAGACACCCGATAGGCTCTGCCTAGTTTGGGATCAGACGGCCGTGTGTTAATTGTCTCAGGTTATTATCATTCTATAAAGTGGCAATCCTAAGGTTACCATTTTACGGATTACGGATACGGACATTTTACGGACTTTTTAAGGATCCGTTACAGAAGAAACGTTACAGTTTACCTTATGGATTTCCCCACAATGACTTGTGGAGGAACGGGTGTTATGTCCCTCCAACACAAAAGGGGATCCTCCGACCAGGCGAGGTGATCATGCCGTGCGGACCACGGCCCAACGGTTGATGTTGGGAAGTTGTACTAATCGGCGCGAGAACTTTCATTGCGCGATGCAGTATTAGTAGTTACTACGTAGTTCAGCTTGTCTTCGCTAGATGGTATTGAAGTATGTTTTTACTATATGTAGAAGTTGCCACATGCTCCGCGGGATACAAGGAGTCAAAAGCATGTCAACGGGGTATAAAGTATCTAATATAATTTTTTATTCAATAATGACATTCTTTAAAAGCCTAGAGAAGCAGGTGCTTATCGTGCATCGTGTAAGCTTATGTAATCTGTCTTTCTAATCTAAATCTATCTCTATTTAATATAATCTAACTGCTTTTGATGTGAGTTTAGCTTTTGAGTATTTCTTTTTTTTTATGGTGTAGTGGGCAAACGAGCAGACGGGTCACCTGATGGTAAATGACTACCACTGCCCATGGGCACCTGCAACTCAAGAGTCACAAGAGCCTTGCCGGCCTTTAAGGTGGGAGTAGGGGAGTAGGGAAAAGTGGGAGAGGGGGGGGAAGAGTTAGGGCCTCCGTTAACCTCACTGACGCGGTAAAAAGCAATGCAAGCATTACTTCACTGCCGGTTTTCTATGAGGTCGTGGTATCACTCCGTTCGAGCCGACCCATACATGCCGAAGCATGATGGCTCTCCCACGATCTTGAGAATAGTCATGGTCAATTGGAAACTACTGTATTAGTACTGATAATCTAAAATGCGACAAGATCCTGGGTTTAGTTCTCTTTTTAAGAGTTGTGCAACAATATTATACACTGTAAATATTACTTTCTAAAAAAGGGACTGTAATTTTGACCGGAGAGTCAGTTTTGTTTTACTTTTCTCATAAAGGACATGTTATAATTCATTGTCGAGTTTTAGTTGTACAAATAGACATTGGTACGTTTTATATACAGCGTACTGCGTACCCTTCTATTATTACATACTCGTACATATTATATTTACCCGGAGGTAAATCGCACTATAGCTTAGTGCTGTTTTCCGCTTGTGAATAGGTTTGTTTACTTTATAAATTAAATAAAAAAACCTCCAAATTGAACCTTTCTACGATATTGACTAGATTATGATCTGTCGGAATGATCGGTTATCCTAATTCTTTGTCTAAATACAAATTATAAGTTCATTCAACTAAATTAAATTCAGTTGAATGAACTTATATTTTTTATCGATTAATTTATAAGCTATCACTGCAATAGTTTCAGTTTCCTCCATAAATTTGGTATACTAGCGTAAAATAATAATGCTAATACTAGTAACTTCGTCGCAGTCGTAGAAAAACGGCGGATTTGGTTTTTTTTTTCGATTTTTACTTTTTGACATAAGCCTACTGAAAACATTATACTTTATCATAAAACAAAACATTTTTCAAAGCTCATACACACAGTAATATTTTCAGATTTCAGCCGTTTTTTAAATTTACATAAAACATAATTTGAAAACTTTAAGTGCGCTCCTGTAAAGTTACTAAAAATCAAATCCGTCGTTTTTCTACGACGACGACGACTTGACAAAGCACACTGCCGTCTGATCCAATCTAGGCAGAGTCTGTACTATGGTAACCAGGCTGTCGATAAACATGCTTATACATTACTAAATACATACATGTTATAGATAAATTACACCCAGATACAGAACAAATAAATAAAGGTAAAATATACTAAGTTAAGGTTAAGTTTTCATCGTTACAATATGACGTTAATGCATGTAGGAAGAAGTCGTTTATCGTCATCTATTACTGAGTATACAGTTTTATATCTCAGTACTATCTTGTTTATTTGTTGAACTTGAACGTAACTTTAAATACTGTGTCTATATTGTGCCCGTTATTGTTCAAAATGAGCCAGTTATTGTTAATTTAAAAAGAAGAGAAATAAACGGAACTGAATTAGATAAAATAACATGAAACATTAGCAGAAGCCGTTCAGCTGTAGGGAATTCCTCAAACAAGAAATAACAGAATAAACAATATATAACGTTCGAAATGGATGACATTGTTTTAGCTTTGGTAAGTTCTCAATATTTGTATAGGAATGTAACATAACATTACCATACACATTTGGCTAGAATACTGTGATGTGTAATTGGAGGGGCTCGTGGCTAAGTAGTAACCGAGTAAGTTAAGTAATACCGGCCAGGTCAGTCTTAGGATGGGTGAGCATTCCTAACACATTGATACCCCTCCGTGCCTCGGCGAGCACGTTAAACCGTCGCTCTCGGTTGCCTTCGTTACGGGTAGTTGGAGACCTAAAAAAGAGTCTGACAACCTGGTCTAACTACAGAACTTCGATATCGCCTAATACTTGGGTTGTTGAGGTCTGATGGCAGTCGCTTCAAGTAAAATATCGAAGTTTAGCCGTATCGTAGTTAGACTGAAAGGCGACCCCAACTTAGTTGGGAAAAGGCGCGGAGGATGATGAGTGTGATGTGTAATTGCAATGACCTATTTTAATGAAAATATATCACATCATTATTATATAGACAGAAATATATTATATATATTCTTCCCCAGCTTTAGTGTTGGGCGAACCCATGGCCGCACTTTTTCAAATATCATTCTGATTTATGGTGTTGAGAATTAATAAAAAACGAAAATTCCTAAAACCATTTGCCGAACCCGGAATCGAAACCAGAAATCCACAATCGCCACGCAAAAAACTTATACTTTGGCACCAAACCAATGAAGCTGTTTACTAAATTTTCATTAACTTCATATAGATCAGATAAATAATAAACTAAAGACTAAAGAGTTCCCCTCTGCATCTAAATTGACGTAGGTAGCTGACAGATAAATTGACAAGATTTACCGTCTCACAATAAATTAATTTATTTGAATGAAGGTTGGCAGACTACATAATATAATATATATATATATATATATATATATATATATATTATATATATATATATAAATAGGTACCTAATGTACACCAGTACTCGATTATTCTTGTGCAGGAGGAAAAATAATAAAATAATATTTTTTCGGCGTTGGCGCGTATTGAGATGCTACGAAAGGGAGGAAAAAGGCAGCGTCTTAATGAATCGGCTGATTACCTAATAATGAATAATGAAAAAGTTGGTATTTGTTATTATTTATGAAAGAATTGTACCGTTTAATTCAAACAAAAAAGTTAAATCTTCGCTGTACAGTCATCAAAAAACTGGAAATAATGTAAGAATTTAAAAGAAGTTGGTGATCAAATCTATATAATACCTTATAAGTAGCTGATGTATAACAAAATTACTTAAAATTCGTACTGAGAAAAGCACCAGTATTTTAAATAAACATTGTTTACTTTTAATTTCATAAAAAATACTTTTGTATATTTATGATAAGTTGCATTTACAAATTGTGCACATGACGTTATTAATGACGTAAATTTTTGAACTCATGTTTTTATCTATATTGTGTTAGGGAATCCATTAGCGCATTTTTGTCACCGTGACTCAGCGTATGCGAAACTAACAACCAAGAGCTTTTATATTTACCATTATTCATCCTTTGTCATTTTAATGTGACATATTGTTACTCCTCCGCAAAAGCAGTTACATAAAACATTAAAAAAAGTTTTACGACATACCTAAATACACTTGCAAGTCATTATTTTACAGTTTATTGTTTGTAAAAAGTTCACGGCACTATTAGTTACGGGTCACACAAAGTTGGAGTAAGTTCTGTTGCTAATGTTTAGGGGTATAAATCAATTAGTTAGTTTGACGTACGGTCGGCGGGGTGCGCGGGAGCGGAGCGTATGGCGCGGACAGGAGCGTACCGGCGCAGACTAATCGTCTCGCGCCGCGCCGCTGACTGCGGGGTTGCCGCGGCCGCCTCGCCGCGCCGCGACGAGTCGCGCGCACGCGCCCCGCTTGCCGCGCACCCATCACCGCAAATTTTTCTCAGCGCCCGTTCCAACTAAATTGCAAAACCGCCGACCGCCCGTTGAAGGTACGAGAAACGCGCCGAGGGGATTCTCCCGCAATGTAATCACCCGAAGAACAACACGGCAGTATAACGAGCCGGCCTTTTTCTCATAAGGAACGACAGTAATTCACACTCAACTTAATCTTATAATCGGCCAAGGAATTAGCATAAAGTACGCCCGACTTAATTTAGTTTTAGTCCAGTAGTTGCGTGGTAACTACAATATATTTGGTTTAGTACCTACTAGCAACCCGCCCCGGCTTCGCACGGGTAGTAGTACTAGAGACATCTTCAACAATCATCATCATATTTCAACCAATTTACACAAAACGTTAACAAATTATACACCTAAACCTTACTCATAAATCACTCTGTCTATTGGTGAAAACCGCATGAAAATCCGTTCAGTAGTTTTTCAGTTTATCGCGAACAGACAAACAGACGCGGCGGGGGACTGTGTTTCTATACTTACATATTGTTTGCATTTAGGGGAAAATCTCGTCCCGTGGAAGAGAAAGTAATCTTTATTATTTGTTTGTTATCCGTAATAAGAAAGAAGTGTAATTATTACCACAGTGTTACCTGCTCGTTTTTTTTTATTTTCAGCTATGTAATAAAATCATCACTTTTTTAGAGATAAGTTTTACGAATAGCAAAAGACACACGTGTACAATTTTTTAATTTTTTTTTTTTGATAAAAAGATTACTAGTAACGTGGGTCACACATTACTAGTAATCTCGTTAAATATGACTGCCGTATATATTCTTTGTTCAGTTTATGGCAGCATGAACCGAATTTTTTTGTGCCTTTTATACAGATTAAAAATTCTACGGCTGCTAGCACGGATGTTCCAACCTTCTGGCACAAAGTTTGCAAACACAATTTTTAATATTAACCTGAATTTGTGAAAAGTATTCAATCTGCGGTGCAGACTCTCGGTGGTAATGAAATGAAGAAAAATGACGTAATAAGAACTGAAGAAACTGAAGAACTGTACACATGTCACGTACATCTATTGACTAAGTTGGTATTTAAATATTTGCAGAATACTTTTTTTATGCTTTGATATGATTGGGTAGTGCTAAATAAACATTATATCACACTAGCAGAGCCACGGGGTTTCACCCGCATAAGTCCCGATCCCGTGGGAATATCGAGATAAAAAGTAGCCTATGCGTTAATCCAGGTCTCCGGCTATCTACATACCAAGTTTCATCGTAATCGGTTCAGTGGTTTTAGCGTGAAAAAGTAACAAACATCCATCCATCTACCCATCCACACTTTTACATTTATAATATTAGTGGGCTGTATTATTTTTTTAGGGTACTTATTTTAGCAGGATCCCTTGTTGAGCACTACAGAAGAGAAAATTATAAAGATATACAAATGGCACTCATGTCGTAATGATCAAGATCAAGAGTAATTATTTCTTAACACAAAATTGTTGACTATAGTGTTCAATTATAATACTTAGTTACAAGACTTACTTACTTACAAGACTACGGTAAAGCCAAAGGTTATGATTTTGGCAGTCTATGTATGTATGTTTGTATTTACGTGTGTTTAACTGTAGCACCTAAACTGCTAAACCGATTTTGATGATTCAGGCATCAATAGATTCGTAATAATGATCCGGGTGACATAGGCTATATAAATTCTACCTAAATTTAATATGCTAAATAATTAAATTAAATATCTTATTACTTTACTGGTGTACAAATAAAGTGTAATCTATCTATCTACTTTAAACGAGTAAAATAAAAAATAGACTGAGATAATCATTATAAGTTTGATATCAAAAGAAAGATTTTGACGAGCATATCACAAATATGTATACAATATCATATTTTCCAAGTAAATAAATATATTGTTTGTTAATAAACAAGCAAAACTGAGACTGCTATGTCCGCCGCGGCTATACAATTAATAGGTACCTATTATACAATGAAAAGCATGATTAGTGATACAAAAAAAAAAACGTTAAAACAGAAAAATATAAACTAAAAAAATGGAGTTTAAAAAACTGTTACCCGACTACGGAAAACTAAAAGTCATCTAAAAAGTACAAAACAAGAAAATATTTCAGACAGAAATCAAGAATCAATCAATCAATCAAATAACTAAAATTTACGGAAAAATTGTAGAATATGCATAATCGAGAACTTAATCGAAATCACTCCAATAATTAACGTCAACCTTCTTCTACTACACATTTTATGAACAAGGCATGTACGGCTCAAAATCTATGCTTATTAACTAACTAGCATCGCCTCGCGGTTTCACCCGCGTAAGTCCCGATCCCGTGGGAATATCGGGATATAAAGTAGCCTATACGTTAATCCAGATCTCCAGCTACCTACATATCAAATTTCATCGCAATCAGCTCAGTGGTTTTTGCGTGAAAGAGTAACAAACATTCATCCATCCATTCATTCATCCATCCATCCATCCATCCATCCATCCATCCATCCATCCATCTAAACTTTCACATTGAAATATTAGTGGGATAGTGGGATAACACTGAAACATCAAAAACTGCAACTAACCTTAGTGTTTGTATACTCTTTGACTAACCTAGTCAAATTTTATTGATCCACTTTTAGAGTGCACGTCAAAGCACAAATATACATTTTTACTTATTATTATACTTCTATAATATTTCTATTCCTGAAATACGTCTTCAGTGTGACCTTTTTGCTCTAATCCTTTTATCACTTCCCCGACACTTGAGTGATAGAGTGATTTATTCTTGCTTGACGACAAAGCATTGTTGATTCTGTCGCGCGAGTTGTAAAACTTTACTGCGGGAAGATGGTAGACAATGGCCTTGTAATTATACTAATACTATGAAGTGGGAAGTTTGGTTGTAACTGGAATATAAGCCAAAAATCTTTTAACACAAACTTTTTAAAGCGAAATGTTACAGCCGAATATTTACATAAATTTGCATAAATATGTGTTTTATTTTGTCGTAAGCAAAATAAGAAAGAATATTAATACACTTATTTGTTTGATTTTTTGTGTATTACTTTCTTATTGTCTTATCTTAAAAGTAACTTTTTTCCATGTGGTAATCTCCGAGAGCCAGATCTTCATTTCTATATTACGGGTGAATTTTGGAGTAGGGCGAACTCTCCATCTCCTTTAAGAAAATCGCGCTACCATGTCTACTGCTTATGAAAAATTCAACAGGAAGCCCGACCTTCTGCGTAATTATATTTAAGGTTTTCGTTCTAGCAGACCCAATATGAATGTGTTCACAGTTTAGGCCACACAGAGGTCTGTGCTAGACCATGACCACCTGGTATGGGGGACACGCGGTAAAACAGATCGTCCAAAAACATCGGCTATTCCCAACCTAGCCTTACCTTAGCCGGAAATAGCAACGGCTCCCAAGGAAGAGGCAATACCCCTTACGCTGCCGATATAGCGAAGAGCTTCTAATTATTTTTACATCAAATGTACCTTATTAAAATGTTTCTTTCTCTTCCTGTAATAAGATTATCGTAAAAGTCGACCACATGCAACGAAATTGGATAATAATTACAACTATTCTTCAGCCATATGTTTAGAATAATAATTTTGTCCTAGAATAATAGCTTACATTACTGGTATTCATAGTTATTAAAGATATATGGTTGTAATAACGTATGTGTTATTGAGAAGCCATACTAGTGGTGTTATATCCGTGATCAATGCGACAGGTCGCTTTGCCCTTGAAAAGGTGTGGGGGTCGAAACTAGTTTGGTTTCCCCAAAACACACACGTGAGTTTGCACTGACAGAAATGATAAATGCGGTTGTCCGCATTTCTTTAATAACTGCTAGAAAAGTTTACAGCCATGGACGTATCATTAAATGACCAGAGTGCCTACTGAAGTAGGTATTTCTACTATGATGCCCATCCATTAGGACTAGGTTAAGTAAATATTTCCACTATGCTACAAACAGCTAGTCAGCCTTAACAAGATCCTGAATCCATTACTACATTAAATACGCCGACGGATTTCTGATTCTACTTAACCCATATTCTACAGAAATAAAAGATTGAGCCTAAATAAAGCAATGTTATGTTTCAGAACAGACATATTACACTTCGCAGTCAGTGCACTAAACTCGTACTTTACTTTTTGCTTCAACAGACATATTTTCGCTTTTCCACTAACCAAAGTACTTAAATTCACTGACCCTACTCAGTGAAGTGACAAACAACCAGTGGTAATTCTTGAATTGTATACAGTAATAAGTTGCTAGATGTTAAAGACGACATTTGTCGTTATATGTGTCTTTGTTATTTATCACTTGATCAGTACTAGTCCTTATGTTTTTTTTTTTCTATATTCGTATATTTCATGAGTGAGTTGTCCGTTTTTATTATAACCTCTTTAATCCAATATTCAGTTTATTTATATTTGATATAAAGTTTTTTACAACCAAGAGGTTGTACTATAGGTATTTTATAGTTATTGTTTCATTGATATGCGTGTATATCCCCGAAGGAATAGATAGAAGTATTAAATTTTTATACACACGTTATAGGGGTTTAAACAATTTAATTGCTGACTTAGAATTCCGAAAAAAGAAAATCCGAAAACAGTATGCCCGACTCCGGAATTGAACTTAGGATATTATGATAGTAGGCAATAATATCGCAAAATTTACGCTTAAAGGTAAAACGGACATATATATAGTTACCCGTTGATTGTAATGTCCAAATTTGCTAAGAAGTATTGTTAGTAACATTCCAAATATGGAAGTAAACATACCTAAAATATACAATAAATAAATAAATAAATATACAAATATACAATAAACCTGAGTCTGATATAACGATATGGAGCAATGTTACCATAATGTATAACTATACAGAAACCGGCAGCATTGAAAGCAGCTTAAAATTAATACCTTTCACACAACTTAAACCCTGAAATAAAGAGATTTGTTATTTTGGCTGAATTAGCCTGCATATCCAACCCAGTTAATTTTGTATAGTAAGTTGCAAATACAAGTGGATTTTATACTTTTAAAAAGTTGACAAAATCTTCTATACCAACGGAATATACACACAGACGACACATAAATCAATAGTCCGCTATTAACATTTTCCTCGTAGACATTTTTAATTACAATTAACTAGTTAACGCTGGTACGGCGTTGTCTTTATAGGAATCTTTATTATGTAGACGAGGAGGGGAGGGGAAGAATAGAACACCAAAGTAGGTATTGCGTCTCAGTGAGGGCACCTGTTGTTAGCTAAAAGCTATCTGGGATTCAGGCCTATTACTTTTTGCGGTACACTTGGGATTCATTGACATCTGGTGTTATGCATTGCGATGGAGTCCCCATAGACGTTATTAAAACAAAAACTAATATAGGTTTATTTATTTATTTATTTCTCCTCATAAAAAGAACATAAAATATAGATCTATTACAATCACATATACTTTAGCTTACTTACATAGCTTTATATCTTCTAATTTGTGAGGAGTCGGTGTTTGAAATTAGGCAAATATTGCCTGTAGTACAAATCACCAGGTCCCCACACCAGGAAAAACACCATTTATTTTTTATGTTTTAGCTTGACTAAGACTAAGTATTAACTATTTAATAAGATGTACCAGTTAAATGAAGGAGACGCGCTAAAGGAACATTACAAAATCAAAATTCACATAGGTATAAATAAATAAAAGACGCCTTACTTATGTGCATGTTGTGTGTGTGTGTGCGTGTGTGTTTAGTGTGTGCAAGTGTGTGTGTTTGTGTATGTGCATGATATGTTATGTATATGTATTTTGAAGAAGGTTTTCTGTAAGATTGTAATCTAACCCTAGGTGATGCTAACGAGGAAGTAAATTACATTTTCTGTGCATCTTGGTAATTATTCATGACTTTATATAACCTAATCTACTTGGTACTAGTTGCATAACTAGAACTAACATAGAAATTAAATTCCATGAAAGTTCTTAGACGAGTTCTATCAACATTCATAATTTAAAGAATTTAAATAATAAAGTTGTAAAATCAGTTTACTTAATACTTTTGCGCTGTACCACCAGCAACGAAGGACACAGAGCACAGTACAAAGAAGAAGATAAGAGAACATTTTTTACCAACTTTACAAGACAGCTATTTCTTAATTAGTTCTTAACTGTTGTCGTATTACAGTGGTCTATGAACTGTGCTGTTTTTAAAATGGATTCAGTTACAGTGTATATCCTACTATGCCGCTTTATGGCGTTTAGCTACTTTTGCTGCCTTTAGTTTTAATTAATTACACTTCGTTGTGAAATCTTAATATGTAAGTGCAAATAAAATTTAGTTTACATTTGAGAATTGGTTTCGGCATACATAATTGCTATCTTTTCCATCGTCTTCAAAATAAAGACCAGCTCCTCTTTTCATCAGAATAATTATTTCTGTATATTTAGCACTACGCCGCTAATTGTATTTGTGTATTGTATTGTAATTGTGTAATTTGTCATGACTTACATTGAAGTTGCTGTCATACTTTTTCTAAAAAATAATCTTTTATCTACTTAGATAATTAAAAGTATTAAATTCATATGTACTATATATTAGGTATTCTGTGCGATTAATGATCTTGCAAAAGATGAAGTACCTGCTGGTACTTTTAGACATGATTTTTTGTTTTTCAATTGATTTCTTTAACTATTTTATTCAATGACCTATTTGGGTATCGTGTATGGATTAAAAATAAATCAGTTTAATATTACTCTGTATATGTTTTCCTTATTTCAGTTTCTGATAACATTGCCCCTGGCTTATTATCTTTAGACCCTACATAAAATCACAATCACGCGCTAGCCGTCAACGCCATCAAAATAGCCTGGTTTTATTTAGAAATTCTCACCGGGTACGAATTTACGCATTGTCAAGGTTATTCTCCAAAAAAACAAATGATGAACAAGGAAGGAGAAACCCATAAAATATATAATGACTTTATCTAAATACACGTCGAAGTGGATATGTCTGAATTGAATCGAATGAAACACGATAGACGGTCACGGAAGTCTAAAGTCGGGGCCCAGATTTCCTTTTGCGGTAATCCGGAAGAAGGAGAGTTGAAGTTCTTATACACTATTGAATCAAATGGTAATTTAGAAGCTAAACTAAGCTAGAAACTTATATTTGAAAAGTTTAAACGTTTGAATTCGTTTTCATTTTGCACGGTTAGAATATTTAAGGCTGACTACTTATAAAGTTTAGTTGTTTGAAGTAAGAGTGCATTATATTTTTTGCAAGAAACTGCAGTAAGATTCTGTCAAGAAAACTTATTCTACTTTTTTTAATAGAACGGAGCAAGATTGAGAGCGGTTATCAAATACCTTCTTTGTCGTTTCGTTCGCCAATACTTAAGTCCAGTGTTGTTAGACACGTAAAAAGTCATTATTGTTACTGAAGTCCGTATGTATAAAATTTAGACATAAACTTGGATGAAAAAAAGTTTGACGCCTAATATGAACAGTTGGTAAAGAATGCGATTCCAATGCCAGAGGTCGCAGATTCTGGGTGTTTCTTTATGTAATATGTATGTATTTATGTGCTATGTACTAAAATATTAAAAAAGAAATACTATTTCAAAAAGAAAAAGTTGTGGTTACAAATTACGTCCTTGTTTAAAAGGTCTGTGACAACTACGATAATCCCATTGCCATCCCAACCCACTATAAATAACGTCACGCGAAGCCTTAAATCATAAACACCCACACAAAAATATTTATAGTACTAAAGTAAAACACAACTCGAACGATTTCCCGTCGCAGATTCGCAGTCCACGGCCTCATAAGTAGGTACAGAGTATCATAAAAAATAAAGTGTGATAAAAAGTGGGGCCGAATAGCGAACATTTTAATACTGGCGGCGATGAATAGTACAAATATTTTAGGAGTGAAGCTCGTCACGTAGCCCTCCCCGGAGGTTCGGGAAATGCCGACGCGTTCCAGACTCCGATATGAAATGCTCAAGACATGGCTAAAGGACTACATGGAAGTGAACAGAAAGAGATGGATAATAATTTACTTTGTTAAAGAATTTGTGCTAGAATTTCTTCTCACTGATGTTAAGAGAATATACCATAAAAATATCGTTAAGGCCTTTACTTAATTTGAATGAAAAAGAGTAAGGCAGTAGATTGCATTAAAATTTACTTATTCATAAGTGCCTTTTAGCATAATTTTATGCAAAGTATGTACCTATTATTTAAAAATTCATGACGCATGATAGAGTAATGTGGAAGATAGAGTAATATATATAAATTGGGTGAAAGGTCATAATGACGATTATTATAATTATGTATTTATACAGGAATTAACGCTATCTCGAAATAGGTATTACATACCTTTGAATTGCCTGACGTTTTGAACAGGTTGCACTGGCCGTGGTTACAGGCTGGCTACTTTATTTATACAGGAATTAACGCGATCACGAAATAGGTTTTACATAAATGACGTGACCGTATTATATCGTGGAACGCGAAAGTTTAAAAGAAAATATGATGATTATAATTAAGAATTTTTACATTCCTATCAGTAAATAAATATTATTTTTATCAATTAGTAGCATATTTATAAAATTGGGCGTGCTAATTATAGTTTTTTATTGTATTGTTTTTGCTAACAAAGTTCTTTTTTTCTGTGTTGACTACAGCTTCCAATTCATATTTAATATTAACCTTCTCAACTTAATTCTTAATAGTGACTTATGTGACTTTTTAAATTTTTATGTTTTTTATGCGTACTACGCTCTTGTCTTCATTTCTTCTAGCCGATTTAACTCTAGGGATGTTCAGGTAGGTACGTATTACGTTTCACTGTCACGAAATACATCCAAGCGTGCGATTTTAACGGCGTCGCCCGATCTCACGGAAGGCAATAGTCCGTTTGCCATGATCAAAATATCCATTATTATCATATAAATATTATCTTATTATACCACTTTTACTGCATTGGCGTCATTGGGTCAATCCCAACCAATATTATAAATGCGAACGTGAGTTTGTTTGTTTGTGTTGCTTTTACGCTTTAACTACTCTACCGATCATCATAAAATTATCTATACACGTTGGGTGAAGAGTACATAGGGTATTAATGGGAGCAAAAGCTAGTAATAAATATTTTACTTTATCTATGACGTAATGGCATCGCATTCTAGCACAATGAAACATGCACATTATCGATACCTTATTACGAACTTTGCAACGTTGTCTTAATATGTGTATGGTTGAAGAATGGTAGATACCTTAAGATGCCTGGTGTCAAGTTAAGGTTCTAACCTTAACTTGACACCAGGCATATGCATGGCCACAGCTGGATACAAGTAAAGTACAACAACAAAAAGAACCACCTGACGGAGTTGCTGTCGATGACTATTCACCGATTTTTAAATATGGTGATAATCTGATGATGAGATCTTTGATAGTCAGAGCATCATAATATCATTATATTTATATATACCTGCCTTATTAATATGTAAATTGTTTGAGAAATCGTGCTACGCACGCTTTACCGTAGACTTCCGTAAACTACCGTAGACTACTGTAGACTCTTTTCGCATGTCTACAGCATAATTTGGTTTGATGCTAACTAGTACAGAAAGGAATCGAGCATAGCTGTTAAGATAATGCTTGATTTTGCAGAAGCAAGATTTTTATAGATGAATAAGTTGAGTGCCATCATGTCACATTTTAATATGAATATATATTTTTTTTATTGGATAGGGGTAAGTGACTACCGCCGCCCATGAACACATGCAACTCAAGAATCACAAGTGCGTTGCTGGCCTTTAAAGTAGTGGAAGGGGGGAAGAGGGAGAGAGCGGGGATAGGGAGAAGAGGAGAAGAGGGTAGGAGGGAAGGGTTAGGGCCTCCGGTAACCTCACTCTCTCGTCGAAACACAATGCAATCATTGCTTAAATGCCAGTTTTCCGTGAGGCCGTGGTAGCATGGCTCACCCACAATAAAGAATATATAAACAATATCCATATATATAAAAATCAATGCCACTTTTCGTTGTTATTTTATAACTCAAGAACGGGCTCACCTATCCAAACCAAATGTTTAGGCTTTGTTCGGACTATTTAGTAGATGGTTTATGTGAAGGTTGCACAAAAAAGAAAACTTAACGAGGGACTTACGCGGGTGAAACCGCGGGGCGCAGCTAGTAGAATATAATAATAATATGAAAGTATCAATCACTGACATCAAAGTAAACTCCATTTAATCAATATGCCTGCATATTTTTTATTACTAAATATATTATAACTTTTTGTAAATATCTATTCTATGTTAGGTTTACAAAAATAGATATATTAATTTCATATAAATTCGAAATATTGTATTCGTTTGTTCATGTTTGGGGAGTGGAAACGAATGTTACGGGCAACACCGAATGTTTACCCCGGGAGAACAGTAAATTTAGACGGCCTATTTGCTCGTGGCCAGCATCGAGTTCGGACGTGTGTTTAAAAGTGTATTGAAATGGAAGAATATATATCTACCCTACAGTATTCACGTGAGTTTTATTGTACTGTCATTTTTACCTTTATTTGAGATATCCTACATTTTCAGAAGTGGAATAGGCCCACTTTCCTCATTTTATTTAGATTATAGTGGCTAATTGATTTAAATACGATGATTCCATTTAAGAACTTCGTATCTCCAAATGGAAAAAAAAAAAAAAAAATTACAGAAGAAAAAGAAAATTATAAAGTACCTTACTAATTATAAAACATAGACAAATAGCATTATTTACATATCTATTATTAATTGGGCTTATATTTGTTGTAATCATTATTTTTATATCTGATAAAATTATTAAATAAATGGCTTACGTATAATTCTTAAACATGTGTAATGGATTTACTAAGTAGGTAGTTTTATTTTTGTAAATACAAAAAAAAAACTAAAAACAATTTGAAAATACGAGTGATTGCATGGTGGTTGTTTCGGCATCATATACAGATGACATCAAAATTTCGAATTTTTTGGATTTGCGAGATTTGAGAATTAAGTCCATCGCTTTAACATTTTTGTTAGTGTTATACCTTTGTACGAAATGGTATAAGTTTTTAAATATTACATTACACATCTCAACATCTAGTTACTAAACGTAACGGTGTTTATTTCGGTGTCCAAAGAAAAAAAAAAATTAAACGTTAATTTGAGCTAGGAAGCGTTGCTTCCGAGATACCCTATAATTTTGAAATAACATCACAAAGCGTAATTTAATTTTATATATGTAACCGTTGGTGTATATCATCTGTTTGTTAAATTATATTGCAATATTCTTCGTGGTATCTCAATAGTTCAGTGTAAGCAATGAACCATGCAACTGCAAACAAAATTGGTTTTCAAAGGATCGTTACCGAAATATCACGAATAATGTTCAAGTACCTTGCAGTAATTTTGGTCTGAAAAAAGGAGTTTTTAATTATTTTACATAGCTCCTTGTACACAGCTCCCATGTATAAGTTTCAGACTAACGATGCTGTAAGAAGAGTAGTTACTTCAAAAGCGGTTAAGTACGCCGCCATCTATCGAAATATTGAGCTCCTGTTCGAATAGAAAAAGTCACAGACAAACACGGGTTCTGCATTCAAGATAACAATATGAAGATTTTCGAGACAGAAGCTTGCAACGTACACATAGCCCGTTGCTGCAACGCGAGCAAATGCCGCTTTATACACCAGGTCGCTGCTCGTGGCTGCTGCGACGTCGATGTACAGCGGCTCCGGGGAGCATCAGATGTCGAAGTCGGCGCATTGACTTCAAAGCTGAGTAAACGGTCAGACAGTCCAATTTTCACTTCGAAATATATTTTAAATCTAATAAAGTCATTAAGTAGTCGCAATGTAAATTATGACATTTAACAGTAATGGTAAGATGAACCACAAACATTCGATCTGACTTTGACCCCTCGATTAAAAGCCAGCGCATAGATATTTCAATCAGAAAGTTAACCAATGTGCCATTGTATACAGTTGGGCTGAAAAAAAAACTATCATTCTTCTTGTAATGCAGAAACTATGAGGATTAGCTAGGATGTGGCATGAGAGTCTGAACTCGATACTATTCGGTCGAGATGAATATATTTGATGAAATGTTGTTAAATGTTTCCATTTGAGCAAAATTATGAATAAACCTTGGAGGATATGCTTAAGCGGAAAAGTTAGTTTTGGTAAACCTCTGACAGAGATACTTGCTCTAGTGAACGGAGTCATTACGTTTTGAGTAGGAAAATTATTGGTAAACCGGAGTCAAATTTCACCGTTAGCGGAGGAACGTACCGTGTCAGGAATAGACGTGTTTATGTTTACGTGCACCCTTCATCAAAACTTTATAAACTACGAATGGGAGAAATTTTATCGAAAGGCACGAAGGTGCGAGTCGTTAGCCATGTAATTTCCAGAAGTGCTCCGTAGGTAGATACGTATTGAAATGAACCAATGTGATTCTGTCAACGAGTCGTAGCAAGAACAATGATCTTGTTAGAGATGCACAAGCACTTCGCAACTTCCTTGAAGGAACTAGGATGTGCGGGCTTCACTGAGATGAGTATCGAATGAAATACTAAATGCCCTGTTGTATACAAACCTTGCAGGTTAGCTTGTAAATATATAAAATATATAATAGCAAGAACGGGAAATGGTTGCAGAAATGATGGAAGTTGGCATCACCCACGAATAGGTTTCAGAATACGCTAGTCCTAATTCTGGTTTGCAAACAGGATGTTAAATAAGTGTCGATTTTAGACTGCGAAATTCGATTACGATCAGCGGTATCCAATTATTTCATTTTTTCCATAACCTTGCATGTCTTCTGGTCACTATCAAGTACCTAGATCTGAAGTCAACCGTTGAGATCGTTTTGTTACACCGGAAAGTCGATACGAAATTAATCGCATGCCGTTCAGATAGATAAGAGATCAGAGCAAATACACTTGGGTCTTAGGATCAGTTAGATTTACCAAGGCAATATTGATGTCATCTTTGTTTATGAAAAGTCTATCCCTGAATGTTTAGATAGATTCGATCGAGCGTATCTGAAACTAACCTTATCCAAATGTTAGATACTATTTACAAAATAAGGTTTAGCGATGCAACCGCACCACTCTTAGCTCTTTAACAGCTCGAAATTTCAATTTTGATAAAAAGATTGGGATGACAAAGTGGGTCATCCCATACCAATCCAATGGGGCATAAATAATATTAACCACAAAAAGATAGGACTCCTTCCGAAGTTATGTTTGGATTGAATATGAATGCGGAGATTGACCCACGGTTGAATGAGGTAAGACGTAAAAGTAACTAAAATTTGAATTTAGAAATATTGCTTAAATCCGTCAAAAACATAATATTTATGTACAGCAAGGAAAATAAAAACGTGCATGTGACAGCAGCCGATCGTATGTGACCATGCCTTCATATAGCTACCATAAACATAGACGATGATGATGATGATACAGAACAGGTAAAAGAACAGAAAAGTTAAAATATTCCGTTAACATTAGTATATATGTGTGTAGTGTGTGTGTATTTTGCATAGGCATAAGGTACCGAATAAATAATTATTTACCTATTGCACAGAATTCATAATAGTTCAAGTACAGAAGTCACACTTTGCCAAATAATTTAATTAAATAGCGACTCCTGTTCCAACATAATAAAGTCTCAACTCGGGTCACAAAGCGCTAATTATCTACAGGTATATTCAACTAGCAGTTGGCTCTTTCTATCGCGTAACTCTTATCTGTTTCGACAGCACCGCGATATTAGGGTTCTTTTTATTTAAATTAATTAATCTGAATATTTAGTTACTGCCTTATTTTTGTGAACAAATAAACCTAGACCAGGTACCAATAACTCGATAGTCTACATATGAAAGAATGACGCGACGCATATTGTGTGCTCCAGCATCAAACAAACGGCGCGCCGCATCCCACTGAATTTTGGCACGATTGGTCGAACCCGAAGTGTAATTGTAGCTTTATACCTACACTGCCAAGTAAACCTGGCATGCTTATTGTGACTGCCTTATACATTCAGCTGAATGCAATAATTATTGTCTATCGGTACAAACTGTAAATATGATACGGAATAATTGTATGAGAAAATATAGACTATTAGTATAAAATTAAATGATTTATCATAATAAGCTAGTAATATATTAATAAGATGTGACATAACTATGCACTCACATGGATAATATAATATAAACAAAAAAAGGGCGAGACAGCAAAAAGAAATGATTTATGATGAGATATCACTACATAATAATGGAGCAGGGTCCCCCGCCGCGTCTGTATGTTCCCGATAGACTGAAGAACTGCTGGGCGGATTTTCGTGCGGTTTTCACTAATAGACAGTGATTCAGGAGGAAGGTTTAGGTGTATAATTTGTTAAGATTTTGTGTAAATTGATTGAAATATGTTGATGTTTGTTGAAGATGTCTCTGCTACCCGTACGAGGCCGAAGTGATGAATAAGATTACTAATTGTTGTCATCCGCCGCGCTGGTGTGTAAGAAGGAAGGTTCACAGCCATTATTAGATATATGTATGTCGCTTGTGGGAAGGAAGTACCGCAAGTGACGCCCTCTGGGTTGTGAGAAGGAAGTATCACAGCCTTTATGAAAATAATTGTTATATATTTGTGTATGTACCTGTTGCTTGTGGGAAGGAAGTACCACTTGTGACGTCCCCTGGTTTGTGAGAAAGAAGTATCACAGCCTTTATGAGTTATATCACTTGTGGGAAGGAAGTACCGCAAGTGACGTCCCCTGGTTTGTGAGAAAGAAGTATCACAGCCGTTATGACACATGTCACTTGTGGGAAGGAAGTACCGCAAGTGACGTCCCCTGGTTTGTGAGAAAGAAGTATCACAGCCTTTATGATTATACTTGTTATAGATTTATGTATGTACCTGTTGCTTGTGGGAAGGAAGTACCACTTGTGACGTCCCCTGGTTTGTGAGAAGGAAGGTTCACAGACGTTATGAGATATGTCACTTGTGGGAAGGAAGTACCGCAAGTGACGTCCCCTGGTTTGTGAGAAAGAAGTATCACAGCCTTTATGAGATATGTCACTTGTGGGAAGGAAGTACCGCAAGTGACGTCCCCTGGTTTGTGAGAAAGAAGTATCACAGCCGTTATGACATATGTCGCTTGTGGGAAGGAAGTACCGCAAGTGACGTCCCCTGATTTGTGAGAAAGAAGTATCACAGCCTTTATGATTATAATTGTTATAGATTTATGTATGTACCTGTTGCTTGTGGGAAGGAAGTACCACTTGTGACGTCCCCTGGTTTGTGAGAAGGAAGGTTCACAGCCGTTATGAGATATGTCACTTGTGGGAAGGAAGTACCGCAAGTGACGTCCCCTGGTTTGTGAGAATCAAGGTTCACAGCCGTTATGAGATATGTCACTTGTGGGAAGGAAGTACCGCAAGTGACGTCCCCTGGTTTGTGAGAAAAAATTCACAGCCTTTATGATTATAATTATTATATATTTATGTATGTACCTGTTGCTTGTGGGAAGGAAGTACCACTTGTGACGTCCTCTTGTATGTAAGGAAGTATCATAATCATGGATCTGACGCAAGGCACATACGTCCGTAAAATTGTAAGTCTGAATTCGATGCTATGGAAGATTACTATTGGCCGGGTGTTAGGTTAATACGGCTGTTTTGCGTGCGTGCATGAGGACATGCATGACGTCAGGATGGTCGAGTGTTAGGTTTACAAAAATAGATATATTAATTTCATATAAATTCGAAATATTGTATTCGTTTGTTCATGTTTGGGGAGGGGAAACGAATGTTACGGGCAACACCGAATGTTTACCCCGGGAGAACAGTAAATTTAGACGGCCTATTTGCTCGTGGCCAGCATCGAGTTCGGACCTGTGTTTAAAAGTGTATTGAATTGGAAGAATATATATCTACCCTACAGTATTCACGTGAGTTTTATTGTACTGTCATTTTTACCTTTATTTGAGATATCCTACATCTACTTACGTATTTCTATATTTCTTTGGTGGATTATCGACGTGAACATATTTTTTTCTCAAGTATTTCAGTTTTGCCAGAGGGATCAACCAAAATACTGGTAATATGTGACCCACAACAATAATTTTCTTTTTTTTATAATTTTAATAAACTTCGATCATAATTTCGATGCCCGAATATCTTTTGTCATCAAATATATTCAAAAACAGTTGTTGGGCTGTATTACAAGATCTCCCTAATTGTACTACGATATTCGTTTTATAGGTATCTAGTTGTTGACGGTTGTGAGCAAAAAAGGTTGTCAACGTAAGCTACTTACGATAATAACATTTCAGGGTGAATCAAAACTACCGTATCATACGGAAAGATGTTATTTGCTTTATGGTCATGTACTTAGGAACTTAATTTTATTAAATAAATTAACGACAAGTGAAAAGGTTACAAATGAAATCATCAAAATCAAAGAGATGTAGACGTGGAGTGGATACAAATTTTCGAAAGACGAACATGTTAAACTAAGCTCTATAATTTAACATTTATTCAATAAAAATATTTATTCATTTTTTTTATTTTCATCATAATATTTCTAGCGCCTGCTCTCAATTTTAGTATGCGACTAACTGTTTATCTTGCTGTACTAGTTGAGAACGTCAGCGGAGGGAAATGAGTTTACAGGAACTAGCGGCAAACTAACTTGTCAGTATTTATAAGGAAGCTATTTCTGGCATGAGATAATAAAGCTGTTGAAACGACTGAAATAATGAATTTTTGATTTTGAGATCGTCACTGACTTGTATTAGAAACTGCTGGTGTAGTTCTACTAAGAGAGAGATGCATATAATATTCACTTTACACTGCCAATCCTTTAATACTGCGAATGTACTATCCTATAATCTGTTGGATATTGGTGTCAAGATCTGTATAATTAATGAAATCGTATAATAATTAAACTTATATCTGAAGAATCTATTGAACGACTTAATAATTGTGGGATTCATTTAAAATCCTCTGAATAGTCTTAAAACCTAAACAATTTTTTTTCGAACTATATTAGTTACGTGGGTTACAAATTACTAATATACTTGTAACCTCTCTAGCTAAGCTAAATATATTAGTGTATGGAGTGAGTTTACGGCAGCAGTGTACTAGGTATGGTTCGAACCCAAGCGCACTTGATCGCTAGTCTGACACCTTAGAAATTCAGGAACGTGTGTTAATGTATTAGGTGGGTATGGTACTGCAACCTTGTGGTTGAATAAGCTATGGCGTGTAAGTGACACCACTGGTTTTGTGATTATATTACTATTAAATAATATTACTATTTATTTATAAGGACTGATAACCATTAGGAAGAATATGTGTTTGTTTGCGTACTATGGTACTACTTCCGAGGGTTTCATACAAACTTGTATGTAGATAGTTCTTCCATCTCGGGAATCGATTCTCCGATTTACAAGATTTTTGTCCGTTTTTTCAGAGTGACAAACTTTGTCGCCCTAAAAAATACTCTCCCATACATCGATATACGCCACAGTTAAATTTCAAAGTGCAAAATATAAGTTTATAATCGCATTTTTTTTTGTGACATGTAACATATTAACGATTTTCGGATTTCTTCCTTTGCTTGTGCTGTGAGACCTTGCTTCTCGCCAAATTTCATGATTTTAGGTCAATGTGAATGGTTTAGTTTTAAAAGTTTTGATATACCTGTAAAATATTAAACCATACCTGTATGGCTTAAATGACTATATCTTTTGATTGCGTTGACTTAGACGCTTGATTTTTTAACCCAATTTCAACTTGATACCGCTACGCCGCAGATATACAGACGGATAACAAAGTGATCTTATATGGGTTCCATTTGAGGAACAGAACTCTAAAAAACTATACAATGTCTGATGTGTTTAAACACTGTTAAATAATAAATATAGAATAGAATTTTTGACATCCATGGATGCGGATGCAGAATTCTTGACATCCATGGATGCGGATGCAGAAGCGGATTTTTTAAAGCTCGCATCCGCGAATGTGGGTGCAGATGTCCGAATCGTTGCATAAGCGTCGCAATTGTGAATGCTGATGCAAATATCCGCAACATCCCTGATACATAACACATTGATAAACAAACGCATCGGATCTTGTCAATTCGTTCCTATTGGTCAATCAGCACGTGTTTACACTACATCTGCATCTGCATAAACATCCGCATTGATGATTCCGGATGCGGAGGCAGATGTCCAAATCGATGCGAAAGCTCCGCAATTGCGAATGCGGATGGGAATATCCATAATATCCCTGGTATGTTGTATTTAAATGAACACCATGTATTGTAACTTAATGTAAACAAATACTAAAAATAACTTTTATCTCTATTTATTTGTATTACAAAATATTTGTTAAAAATATTGAAATCGATTGGATTGGATTGGATCAGATCAAGGTTATGGTGGCTATTTAACGATGATCAGCGGAACTTTTTCGAACTATTAATGAGTGACAACAGCGAGAGATTTTAGAATACTAAAAGATAAAATATGAGTAATGCGATATACCACTTGCAGGTAAACAATATGAATAGATAGATAATTTGGTATATCAAATTATTTATCTATTCATGTTGTATACAACATTGATTGATCTCATTACTTAAGTAGGTTAGGTAACTATATCCAAGACTGTGTCGGTAGATACTTACATAATACTCCGAGTATTTAATGAAATACCAACATTAAATACAAATACAACAAAGGACAATCTATAGATATTAGAATCTAAATAATACAAATCACAATCTTTGGGTAAGCACGTTTCTGCTGTAATTGTAATCACGTTTGAGGAAAAGATTTAAGCATTAAGAGACTCCATCAAATTATAACTGTGAACATTCTTAATAAGCTTAATTTACATTTAGTGTTATTTTTCGTTAAAAATCACGAGCGCTAATGACTAAACAATAAATGATTTTAATTCTACTATCTCTAGCCCATGTATTTTGTTAGTTCGGAGGATCTCAAGTTTGGTTGAAAGGCAGAAGAAAACTATTACTAATGTTCATTAAAATCACATTGAATATGAAGATTAAAGCAATTTATTCACTGTTTGTTACATGTAGAAATATAATAGTTGTTACAGTTTAGCATTAGTACAACCGTAACATGACTCATTGGGCGTACAATATTATTATATAATCAATCACTGAAAATTAGACTAGAATTAAAATTATCTTTAAAATTATAGTAATGTACATTAAGGTCTTAAAAATATACCGCAAATATTATAAATTACAATAAATATGTCAAATTCATAGAATTATGTCAGACTAGCAGCGCCCCGCGGTTTTACCCACGTAAGTCCCGATCCCGTAGGAATATCGGGATAAAAAGTAGCCTATGCGTTAATCCAGGTATCCAGCTACCTACATACCAAGTTTCATCGCAATCGGTTCTGTGGTTTTAGCGTGAAAGAGTAACAAACATCCATCCATCCATCCATCTATCCATCCATCCATCCATCCAAAATTTCACATTTATAATATTAGTGGGATTTACAAGCAAGCAACTGTGTCTGTTAAAAATTCATTTATCGTATAGTATGCCTTCTTCACCAAAAAAATCGTGAGCTTCCTTTTGAGTATTGTTAATCTGTTAAAAGTTTGTATAACTTTAAAAAACAGAGGTTCCTTGCCTTGCCTTGAAAACTGCCTTGTCTAAGTAATTTTTTCTTTCACGTTAGTAACAACTAAGTACTCGTTAAAAAAAACTGTGAGTATTATTTATATCATAGAGAAGATTCAGGTTATATCTTTTCATAACGTAAAATTGCTAGGAAACACGTATTTAAGTCCCAAAGGATTACTGATTAGCGAACCCTTTTCGGTGAAAATCTGCCTAGATTTGTGTTAACTGTACGAGGTTACCAGACCTATATAAGTACGAATATCTCAATAATCTTGGTAGGAATATTTTAGAAAACCGCATGAAGCTCGATCTCATGAAGTTGATATTAAATATACCTAATTTATCCTCAGAAGCCCCAACTCTCACTCCTATTGATGTTCTTATAAGTGAGGATCAATAGCAACGATCCGATTTCAAGGAAAATATTGTAAACAAAAGAAGGAGAAATAGGATTTGAACATATTGCCGTCACAAAACCATACTAAAATAATGAAATGGTTGGCAATGGAATGGAATTGAATTGAATATGGTTACAACGGAAATGATCAAATCATGTGAACGAAACATAACAAATATAACATACGCGAAAAATAGAACAATAAACAATAGATTAAGAAGAAAACTTTATTTTCTTGACTACTGATTTTAAATATCATATTTGTAATTAAATTTATGGAAACATTTGTGTTTATTTGTTTTATCGCTTTTTAGGGTTCCGTTCCTCAAAAGGAAATAAGTAACCCTTATAGGATCACTTGTTGTCTGTCTGTCTGTCAATACCCTTTTTCTCACGAAGCCGTGGACACATCCAGTTGAAATTACTACCAAATACTTATATCTGCGGTCCTATAAAGTTGTAAAAAAATACAGCTTCTAAGTTAACGCAATCAAAAGATACGGCCTTGCATTTCAACAAATTCAAACATTTCGCAGGTAAATCAAAACCTTATAGGGTACTTCCCATTGACATAGAATCATGAAATTTGGTAAGAAAGAAGTTCTCACAGCACAATTAAAGGAAATAATCCAAAAGTCATTAATTTGTGGTAATATCACAAGAAAAATGTTTTTGTGATTATAAACTTTTAGTTGGAAATTTGACTTTACCGTAAATCAATGTATGGGAGAGTATTTTCGAACTGCAAAGGTAAGTTTGTCTTTCGGAAAAGACGGGCAAAAATCTTTGAGAATTGATTCCAGAGATGGACGTACTATCTACATACAAGTTTGTTTACTTACGCCAGTCAGACACGCACTTGTCTAGTTTTGTTTCTTACCCCGTTACTAAACTGTCTCATATTATTGCTATAGATGACGTGGAACATAGAATTAGTACTTGACTGGCATATATTAATACATATTTTTCTTATATTCTATAGAATTGATAAAAAAAACTTAAAATGTGCCCTTTAAGTTATTTTGTGGATCTACTATAAAAACTTCTTTATGTTTCCATATGAAGCATGAAGCAGAAATTATCACAAATATGAATGCAATTTGATGGCGGCAAAATAGTTAAATAAACTTCAGATGCTTCTCTAATGTCCCTAATTTCTTCCGATTTTACCAAATACGTCAGCGAAATGTCCATGTCTATAAAAAATTATAAGATAATGAATATTACATCTGTATTCTAGTTAGTACAAACGAGGGTCTTATTTATGACGGTCTACGTGCAATAAAGAACCCACAATCTGTAAATGCTTTGCGATGGTATTTTACCAAACATTTAATAAAATAAGTCCTTTTTAGTGTATCTGGTGCAAATAAAATTGATGATATCTGAAAATGTTTTTTGGCCGAAACCGAAGTTCCGATATAACCTTTACATAATTTAAAGTTATCAGAGAAAAGGCAACCGAACTAACACTGTATCACTACTATATTATAAAACAAAGTCCCCATCCGCGTCTGTCTGTACGTATGTTCGCGATAAACTGAAAAACTACTGAACGGATTTTCATACGGTTTTCACTAATAGACAGTGATTCATGAGGAAGGTTCAGGTGTATAATTTGTACCTGTGCAAAGCCGGGGCGGTTTGCTAGTATGAAAATAAATTAAATGTAAGGTTTTTCCTGGTCAAGTTTTTATTTATTTAAAACTTCAAGCACATTTGTATAAAGGCAGACTTAATGCCCAGGACATTTACTACCAGTCATCCCTAGGGTCATGTGGACATGCTATACGGTAGGTGCAAAGACGTGGTGAGCTTTGATTGATCTATAAGAAACTATTTATAACTAGTATAACCAGGACAAGCTTGATATACATAACACACGGGATACACACTATTACTTACATACATAGATTGATAATATACGTCATTAATACATACATACGAGTTCATACATAATACATTCGTGGGAGATTCTGTGATACCACGGCCTCACAGAAAACTAAAAAAAAAGTGAAGCAATGCTCATTGCTTTTCGCCGAGTGAGTGAGGTTACCGGAGGCCGTAACCCTTCCCTCTCCCTCTCTCCCCTCACCCCCTATTTCCCCCTTCCCCTGCTCCCACCTTAAAGTCCAGCAACGCACTTGTGACTCTTGAGTTGCAGGTGCTCATGGGCAGCGGTAGTCATTTACCATCAGGTGACACGTCTGTTGGATTGCCCCCTATACCATAAAAAAAACACATCCACTCTACACTCACATACATACATATATATGTCTTCATAATACTTCGTATACTAGCGTTTAGCCTATACCTACTGCCAACTCGTCGCGTACACTTTGTTCTCAATATAAAACGGTTTGTGGACATCCTGATTTCGACAGGGAGCGCATTCCATAAAAGAACTGATTGAACGTAGAACGAAAGTTTTCATGTTTTTTTATTACCTACTATCAGCAACCCACAGAGGTCATCAAAAGTAGCCATATTGGTCATTTTTAAGAGATTTTTATATATGTACTAGTAGCACCCCGGTGTTTCACCCGCGTAATTCCCGACCCCGTTTGAATATCGGGATAAAAAGTAGCCTATGCGTTAATCCAGGTCTCCAGCTATCTACATACCAAGTTTCATCGCAATCGGTTCAGTAGTTTTAGCGTGAAAGAGTAACAAACATCCATCCATCCATCCAAACTTTCACATTTATAATACTAGTCTGATTATTGTAACATTGAAGAGATAATCCAATGCATAAATAAATGTATTCTAGTATGCAGTGTTAATAACATGCCGTTTCTTGACTTTTCTTTTACTGACATTTATTAATAGATTAAATAACTATAATATTATCGGTAGTGACCTTTAGTAAGTAAAGGTCAATCCTTTCCGCTATGTTGGGCTCTTACACCCAATGCTCTCATTATTATATTTATTATCATTAGAATAACACTAACACCTTAACTCCTGGACATGAAATTAATGAAAAAATTGCATCGACTTACTGTCTTTTAGGCATTTGAGTTATCTTTTTGGAGTTTACGCCTTAAGAATATATATATATATATATATATATATATATATATATATACCATAGTACGTCTACATAGTTATGTTATAATGTCCCCGTAAGGTTGTAAACTCCAGTCGTGCGTCGGAGCTGACACACACACTTTTTTATATGCAGCTGATGGTAAGCGGCTATCCTATGAACGCTTACAATTTCAGAGTTTAGATCTGCATTCTACTGCTTGCACTATCAACAGCAGACCATCTACGCATTTTTATTATGAGAAAAACAAAGATTAAGTTGAAGTAGACTGTATAAATAGGTACCTATATATTATACTACTACCAAGTAACTTTGTATTTTTTTATTTGAAAAAAAGGTCAATCATTAAATTTCACTGAAATACGTTTAATTTTTTTCAGCTACCACAGGGTTTCTTTGCAGAGTTTTAAAATTAACTAAGGGAAAAATAATTAGACGCACTATATATATGTAAATACTATGATATGTAATTTAAAAATTTAAATAAAAATTGGTAATGCACGTTCTATAAAGTTTAGATTTAGTTTGCATATATCATGATTCTTATCTATACAAACTAATGTTATAAAGCTGAAGAGTTTGTTTGTTTGGTTGAACGTGTTAATCTACTGGTTCAAATTTGAAAAAATATTTTAGTGTTGGATAGCTCATTTATCGAGGAAGGCTTATAGGCTATGTAACATCACGCTACGACTAATTGGAGTGGAGCAGCGTCCATAAATGTAGGTGAAACGGCGGGGACGGCTAGTCCTTAATATTTATGACTAGCGACTCGTCCCAGCTTCGCACAGGTGTAATATAGATACTAATGTGGTGAACAATTATCGTCATATGATTACACAAAACAATATTAAACTATACGTATTAAACCTTCCTCTTGAATAACTTGGTGTAAACTGAATTGAAAATCCGTTGCGTAGTTTAAAAGATCTAAGCGTACAAACGGCGAAAGCGACTTTGTTTTAAACTATGTAATTATACTTTTTTTAAATAATTATTTTACTAGCTTTGGCCCGTGACTTCATGCAAGGTACCTTATGTCTTTTTCTATACCCTGGACTACTGTGCGTGGTTAAAATGTGAAAGTGTAACAAACATACAAACAAACCCTTTTTCATTTTATTAGTAAGGATTTATCGAATGCTGCACAGGCGGCGTAAGTAATTGGGATGTTTTAGTTCTACCTCTGATATCATTATATTTTTAACCAAAGAAAACAAAAAGTCTTAAGACTGGTTTGTTGGTCTAGTGGTTGGGGTCCCTGACTGCTTAGCCAAAGGTCTTGGGTTCGATTCCCACCCAGGGCAAATAATTGCTTGATAAGCATGATCATTTGTTCTGTGTCTGGGAGTAATTTATGTTTAGAAATATTAAAGTATGTTTATCAGCAGTCTGGTTACCATAGCACAGGCTCTGCCTAGTTTGGAATCAGACAGCCGTGTGTGAGATATGTGAAGTTATTATTATTATGTGTTATGCTTGCCGCCCAACAACTGCTATCGAACCTTTTTATCCCACTACTCTTAAAACTTTTTAACAAAATATATATCAACATTTCTCGGTTTACTTTATTCATTTGCTAAGTTTTATACCAATTTATTAGTAGGTATCAAAGGTAGATTATGACAATTAAAATGCGAATATTAATTTTTCTTTGCTAGCAAAATATACATTCTTGTCAGTATCAATATTTTGAGTCGGTAATTACGTCATCGTATACGAGTACGTATTTAAGTAGTTATCATTTATTAAGTGATCCTTACAATATAATAACCTTGTAGCCATAGCGCATTGTGTCAGAAACGCCCGTGGATTATTATGCTATTCATGAACCCCCTTGTTCACAAGGGGCACCATGATTCACAATATGGTAATAGGGCTTCATGGAGTTCAAAATTGAAACTGAAATACGGAGAAAATTCGATGATGTAGATGGTGTGTGTAATATAAGAAAATCTCTGTATTTGACAATATGGATGGTTAAAAATATTGTTCAATTTATTTTGACTGTTACATTGCGTACGAAGATCGAAAATATTATGATTGTTTTATCTACTATGTCAGAGGGGCTCGTGGCTAAATGGTAACCGAGTAGGTTAGCACATTTCAAGGTTATGTAATACTAGACAGGTTCAGTCTTAGGATGGGTGACCATTCTAAGACTCATTGAGAACCCTCCGTGCCTCGGAGAACACGTTAAGCCGTCCTTTCCGGTTGCCATACGAATAACTGTGGCATTCGTTACGGGAAGTTGGAGCCCTAAAAAAAAGTCTGAGTCTAACTACAGAACTTCGATATCGCCTAGTACTTGGGTTGTGGAGGTCTGATGGCAGTTGCTTCTCGTAAAATATCGAAGTTCGGCCGATAGTTGGGAAAAGGCTCGCAGGAAAAAAAAAATATTTTTATATTTATAGGCACTTATAGAAATATATGAAAAACTATGGGTAAACTGATTTTTAGTTAATAAAACAAAATGCAGCTTGTGCAAAATAATATTCAAAATCACTCAAAACAACGCAGTTGGCATTTTGAGTGATTTTGAATGTTACTTTGCATACGTGTAGGTATATTCCAAATGTTACTATGGACAAATAAATATTCGTAGACTTCAAAGAACTTAAAAATTAGGAATATCAGCTTTTATTATATTTTTATTATTTTTTTAACTATAGTTATTTAAAAATACATCGTACACATAACGCACCGGATGCGATATTTAAGTAAATGCATTAATAACATATCTGCGGCAAGACGCTTCATTCCTTAAAGGGCCCCGTTGGATCCTAAACTAGTCGGGCATCTTCGAAATACATACGTAAGTATAACGTCTATAACGTATATCATTAATAAATATGAACACCACTCACGAAAGTTTTAATTCTACTACGAGTACATATCTATCCTACTCTCTGAATATTGGTACACACCAGTTTCCTTTACTACAAACATGGCTTTATAAACAAATGCTTTTCATTCTCTGTGTACAAACACAAATCAATCCCACAATCAACTAGCCTCAAACAAATATCTGCGGGCCTAGAAAACCTTTGGTTCTATAGATGCAATTTACAGCAACTACTTTTTTTTTTACGTACAATTGAGTAGTTTAAAATGTTGCTTGGGATATGTTTAATTGTTTATCTCCTACACTAATTTATCATGTTAAAATACAACAATACTATCTTATTTATAAAAATTCACGACTTGTATAAAAGTCTAGTCTATATCCGTGAGTGTATATTGATCGAAAATTCGTCTCGTGGATGGTATTTAATACTTTGTAATATATAAATTCAACTTTAAATATACATAAAATTAAACAGAAATCGTATTTAATACCCTATTTATTTTATACAGCTTAATAGTTTGTCACGTATCATCCTACGTTCTCCCACTCCTAGACCTCGCACCAGGCATCATCCCACTATTCCCCGAGATTCCTCTCCCGCACTGCACCACGCCCCGGGGGTCTATATAAGACGCGAAGACTCAAGCCTCTTTCGCCACGGTTCCCGCTCTGCAAGTTGAGTAATCTCCTCATCACTGGCCAACCGAAGATCAAAGCCTCTAAGAACCCTACGCCCTGAGCCTAACTCTGTCCACACCTAAATTGTTTGTAATTGTTTTACAAATTGACTTATAAACTGTGAAAGTGTTATAGCGTGTCTAATTCCTCCCCATCATTTAATTATTGGATCGACCACGTGTCCAGCACGAGGTTCAACCCACACAACATTACAAGTTGATTTATACTGCAGTCGAACTAACAATAGACCTCTAGCCGTGATCATTAATATCATTTCTAGTGACCCTGTTTACTTCAAGAAGGACAAATTAAACTGTCTAACTCTTACTAAACCTCCCTTAAAGACAAGCGCATTATCTTCTCTGACCCAGTAATCGGATGACGAGATTCTTTGTCATACCGTTCATTAGAGATCATTGATACGAATCGGTCGGGAATTTGGGAGGTTTTATGCACTATCCATATCACTATATATACCATTATTGTGTCCTATCATCTATCTTCGAACGAAATCAGAAAGCAAACCGTGATATCACTGTTCACGAAATGAAGACGGATACTCTAAATCCATAAATTTGTCTAAAAATAAGAACTTGAAATAAGTCAAGATATAAAGGACAGCGACATTTTACAAATACATATATATACATACATACCTCGCATACCATATAATTAAAATAATAATTTAAGGAAGGGAGTAAGAAAAAATATTGTTTCAAAAGCAATGCCTTTTGCTGTCAAATTAGGTACGAAGCCGTTGACATAAATAGCAAAGAAAGCGTTGCGATGAATATTAAAGATGTTTCACTTAAATTGTGGCCACAAAATTGGCGGATGTTATGGTAGGGTACAAGTATACCACGCAAAACTTAACACAAATTGAAAAGTGAATTTTGATTAAAGATTAACAGATCTCCATTGACGACGGCCTTGCGAATAGGGATGTTTAGCTTGCTTGCTAGCTAGCTTGGTATTTTCTTCATTAATTTAGTTATTACAGGAAGTTGTCTTGACTAGTTGTGTTGTATTTACGCCTACAAATAACTTAAATTTAACTTTAATACACTCAATGATAGTTGATTGCACGACATGACCACAACGGAACAGAAACAGCACGTAATAGTATTTTATTTACCTATTCTCTAATTATTTTGGTTTATTTATTGTCCATATAGATAAAAAGTATATGATTTTTTTATCTTTCATATTAAATACACATATTTTTGACTAAGCGAGGGACTCTCCTTCATTTCAAGCCAGGGCAATTTGACTGTCAACAAAACCGTCTATCGGACAATAAGGCTGCATGCATATGTCTGGAATAGTTTTATCTTGCGTTTAACTATTTCTCTATATAATCTCCTAAAACATTTTAGTGTTGGCAAGTAACACTCCTGATAAAGAAGCATCATGAGCATGAAGCATTCATACGCTACAATGTCGTTTATCTTCAGGTGAGCATACGTTTTACAGAATTAAGTTAAAAAACAAACAACCCCCTGGTTGATAAACAGTTACTGGTTCTAAAGTTCCTTCACAGCTTACACAAGACCACTGATTTCAAAATTTCATAACCAGCCCTGTCCACTGCAACTATATTTATATCCAATGAAAAATCAAATTATTCATGCTACGAAAATTAATTAAACAAAACATTAAAAATAGTGAAAACTGGCTACAAACTTAAAATCTTAAAGTAAATCTGTTGAACCAAAATTAGTTCAGTTTAGAAATTACAAACAGAAACCTTCTTAACTTAAAGTAAATGTTTCTAATGTTGAAATTGAAGAGGTTAAGGATGGAGGAGGATATTAACTTCCTTGGGGTTACAATCGATCAATATTTGAATTGGAAGGCGCATATTGTATAAAAGCGTTTATCCACTATTACCTTATGGTATCATATGTTGGGGAAACTCAATTAACGTGCAATCCATATTCATATTGCAAAAGAAATGTCTCAAGACAATTTATAAAATGCACAGTACCGAGTCGTTAAGAGACATCTTTAGAACAAAAGGGTTTCTTACATTAGCTGCAGTTTACGTCACGGAGCTACGTTTATTTGTAAGAATCAATATGCATTATTTTGATTTCAAATCTGATACAAGTAATACTATTCGCAGCAAATACAAGTATAATATTCATTTACCCAAGATCGATATTATGCTATTTTATAAACGCATATTACTGCCATCCGCGTTTATAATAACTTATCCATAGCTATAAAGAACCTTTGCGGCAAAATATACAAAAAAAATTGAAGAAGTGGTTACTAGAGAACGGTGTCAGTGTGACGCCTGACCCCGTCGCGGCAGGACGCTTCACTCCTTGAAAATGGGCCCCCGTCGGGTCCAAAACTAGTCGGGCATCTCCGAAATACAAACGTGAGTAAAACCGTATAGTTTCTAATAAACATGAATACCACTCACGAAAGTTTTTATTGTAACAATGTATTTTATTGCAAGATTATTTTAGTAGTAAACACTCCTGATGTAACTTTATTTTTGAAATTTAAGATGTGCAATGAATATTTTAATTGTCAACTTTAATTATTACTTTTAATTTATGTTGCATGTCTGAAAAGATAAGCTGTTGGATCTAAATATTTACAATAGTTAAGACCTACTTGTACACAACCAAGCAATCAAATTATCTTTACTTGTACCTTTCATCTCTCCTCTTGGAACTTTGACGACCCTACTCACTAGCAGAAATACTAAACTACTCTAGTAATTCTAGTTTATTTGTGAAAGGTACTTCCGCAGTTGAATAGGTGCATTTTGAACCGGAATCTACTGTGACCCACCTCCTTATAATCAAACCAACAAGGACACAAAGGGGTACATTTGACAAAGCAACGTATTCTTGCGGTGACTCTGTGAATGTTGATTTAAATGGACTATTTCAAATAATTGTTGAGCAATTAAATGAGATGAAGATATTGCATTTAAAGTTTGAATTTGTAATTACAACGGTTGTAAGAATTATATAGAGTATATTAAGGCGATGTAGGAGAGTATCAACAGTCCTTACTTGCATCGCTTCCATCACAAGAGTCTTGGAGCCAAGGACGTGGTTTGATCTGGCCCTAAGAAGGCCTAATGTTAGTTTCGCTAAGGAATTGTCACCACTTCAATGGAAACCATGCGTATGACCTGGCCGGCCGTATTAAATGATTAAATCGAACTCTTGAAGCGGTTTTATTTAGCTTGCTCTGTTTGTTTTTTGGGTCAAATTTAGAAATTGAAATCCTCTTTCTGTTGACCGATTGATCTGGAATTTGGTACACACCTTCAATTTTGGTGACAATACAATTTATTGTATTTGTATTCAACATCATTGTAAATCCAAGATGGCCGCCGCCACCAAATTTTGAAATACATATTTTTACAACATGGATATCAAGTAAAAAGTCTTGACTAGTGGAATACTATGAAAATAAACACATAAACACAAGTAACTAAATAAAAAACTAAAAACTTGAAAATAAAATATGTGAAAGCATTTTTTTTATTGAGGAATTATTGTTAAATTGTTTTTTAACTTTGGCCAAGTCCCGATTTACCCATTTTTTTTTCTTTAAGAATAAAATACAACTCCCGCATTAAGAATTACTCCTGTGTCGCGGGGGACTTTACAAACATACAAACAACGGACACAAAGAACACCCAGACTCGGGTGGGAATCGAACCCACGACCTATGGCATAGCAGTCAGGGTCACTAACCACTAGACCAACAGGCCAGTCATCTAATCTATACATCTAACGATTGTTTAGTGTTTAGTACAGTATCTGCATCATAATTTTTTCTTTACAATAAAACCGTTTAACTTAAAAAGAAAAATTACTTATTTTATTTACTTGTGAATATAACTAAAATATCGACATATTAATGGCTCCGAATAATAGTATGTCTACAGAAGTAAAATGAAATGAGAAAGATTTATACAAAAGCTTAGCTTCTTATATCTCGAGATATACCTATTTTGATGATCCTCGGCCGATTTCGACCATGGCGACCGCTTCAACTCCGTAGCTGGCGTTCGTGTGCTCACATGTGGCTTAAGTATCCAATCTTATATCTAAAGACTCGGGCGCATTGTGGACATGTGAGCACACCGTTAATTAGGTTATAATTAATTGCCACATAATCAAGGTAGTAATCCTTGAAAAAAATAATAGTTTCAGTCGCCTACGAGACCCTACTACTACTACAACCTCCTCTCTACTACACAAATATATTCTTACCAGCAACCCGCCCCGGCCTCGGATAGGTCACAGAGCATGTACATATGTAGGTGTATACCTTTATTTTTTTTCTTGTAATGGAGTTGTATCAGTCTGCTGCGTTGAGCATGCTGTTAGATTAAAATATAAAAACACACTTATGAAAATTTAACTATCGATCCGACTTGTTTGGAGTCAATTTATATAACACTAGCAGCGCCCCGCGGTTTCACCCGCGTAAGTAACGATCCCGTGGGAATATCGGAATAAAAAGTAACCTATGCGTTAATCCAGGTCTCCAGCTATCTACATACAAAGTTTCATCGCAATCGGTTCAGTCGTTTTTGCGTGAAAGAGTAACAAACAACCATCCATCCATCCATACATCCATCCCTCCATCCAAACCTTCACATTTATTATATTAGTGGGATTTAGAAATATATGAGTATGTTAATCAGCAGTCTGGTTACCATAGTACACGGTCTGCCTAGTTTAGGGTCAGATGGCCATGTATGACATGTTTCACGTTGTTGTTATTATTATATAAAGATAAAATACAGGAAACGATGGTCTATTTAAAATAAAGATCCACAAAAATGGCTTAATTTAAAAATATGTTTAAAAGTATTTTATAGTAATATTTTTTCGTTATTGTGTGTTAATCTTAGAAGGTAGACATATAGTGCTGCTATATTGTAACAGATCTTTTTAAGATAATTAATTCCGCAATAAATTGTTTTCATATAACTACCGGTTTACGCGGAACCCGACATATTTAACGATCACCATCATATTTCAGCAAATTTATACAAAACTTTAACGAATTATACACGTAAACCTTCCTCTAGAATCACTCTACCTGTTGATGAAAACCGTATAAAAATCTGTACTGCACTTTTGGAATTATATATTTTACAGAAAGACAGACAGACGCGGCGGGGGATTTTATTTTATAAAATGTACTCATTGGTTAAACGATCAATTCAAAGATCAAATTAATGTTATTATAATAATGTTAATAACATATTGTTTATTCATTTAGCCATAGTTTATTGCTTCAGTAAAGAAATAAAATAATAAAATGGAAACAAATCAAAACTAAACTAAACGGAATTGAATGGAAAGCGCGCTTTTGTGTTATAAAAATGGTTTAGATACATATGTTTACAATAGCATGAAATATGCCACGACACTACATGCACTTAGTTTACTCTAAAATAGTACAAATACTTTGTGGCAGTATTATTTAGACAAGATAGAGTGTCTTTTCTAAATTATAATTACATAGAATATGAGGGAAATAAGTGGAAAGTTATATTCTGGACCAACCAACTGGATAGTTTATTAAATATTTTAAAGTATGAGAGAGAGCTGTGTATGCCATCATTATGTTTACTCGAGTAAAGGCTTTCAATAGAATAATTATTGTTATATTGCAGCAATGCTAATACCTTTAATTATGTTGTTTGCAATGTAGTTTCAATTTGATACAAATAAGAAGCCTTCAGTGAATGATGCTTTTAAATAACTAACGCAAACACAATGATACTATATTTACATTTTACGCAATATACAGTAATAACCAGATTTTCTAGTCTGTGCAACAGTCAGGTACACAGAATATCCTATAATATTAATATTATATTGCATCGTCGACTCTGGTATTGAGTTCCAGTCGGTTCATTTTATAACGTCTGTCATACTTTATGAAGCTATCAGACAACGAAATCTGTTGTTATAGAGAATGCAATGTTATTGGATTTCACAGAAATATTTACTGATACTTTTGCATTCCTAAAACGTAAGCTTGTTAATTTTATTATCTTTAAAAAGAGGAATGAACAGACAGACCTAATACTTTTTTACTACCTAATTATCAATAAAATATTTCTAAAAAGGTGACTTGATCGAGAGTGTTCTTAGCTTTAATTGAAGAAATTCAGTCATTCGATGACCATCAGCTCTTTTCTATCCGTTGATCGGATTTTTGATTTTTTTAATTTTTATGTTATTATACTTATCAGAATAAGTTATGTGAGTATAAGTACAGTATAACCTATCCTTGTGAAAAATAATTAAATTAGTTCAGTGATCAGGGCCTTATTAAGTTACACACATCCAAACATTTTCACAAACTTCCAATTTTATATAAAATAAATCGCGGGGCGGTTTTAGGAAATTATCTGTGTAATTAACTTTATCCAAGTCCTTTGAGTGGAAAAAGTGTATGTAAGAAAAAATACTAAATTCCTCATTTGCAATATTGTTCGGATCAGAACGATAAACGTTACTTTTAAAGAATAAAAGACTCATATTTTTAACCACGTTTCAGAAACTTGGTGTTTCTTGTAAGAACTTAGCAGTGAAAACAAGCACAGTATTAAAACATAATGAACGTCTTAATATACGAATACAATAGTTTTTCAAAATTTAGCGTGGCAACATTTCATTTCCCAAATGCAACATTTGACTCGAGGCCAAACAAAACAGGCGTTGGACAACAGTGCCTGCCCTACCTCATTGTCTATCTGACCTTAATCTGACATTTTTTGCTGCTCGCCTGCAGTTAAGGGGATGTACGGCAATTTGAAACGGCATTGGCAACGCACAAGTTGTGTACTGTACCGTATTAGTTATGACCGTAATGTAAGTGTAGGTGTATCTTATTTCGTTTTTAACAAAATTCCAACTCTTCTATTAATTTCAGTTTCATTAACTAAAACAAAATATACTTACAAATTGCATTTTGACAAAGAAAAAGAAATTACTTAACTCGACTTTCTCAGGAGTATTCTAATGATAACTTCCTTGACCACAATTTGTCGACCAACCATACTCTGTTTTTATTAAATATACATGTTCCCGTAAAATTAAAAAAAAACATCATTCTATGTACATATATATATATATCTCTGATGGTAAACAGGGTTGCAAGATCTCCATTGGGAATAGGATAGCCAGAGTGAGTGACACATCTGCTGTTACGGGTGTTTAAAGGCACTAGTAATCGTTTACCATCAGATGGACTATGTGTTTGTTTGCCGACTAAGTTATTGGCCTCCAGTGCATATACCTGGTTTGTAATACAGTTACATATTCGGGTTTAGCACGGAGAAGCAGGTGGCCTGGTAATTCTGGGCGTTTTTATGAATCTTTCTTTGGAATTCTATGGAATACATTTGCCTACCTAACCAAACTGTACTGTCGTATTATACACACTAGTTATAACTTTATTATAACCAGATATGTTATTATTATAGTCATGAATAAGTAATAAAATTAAGAGGATTGGTCAATTAGCAATAAGTAAAGGACAGGGATCAGGCAAGGAGAGGCGCATTTTTGTTAAAATTAATGATGATTCCATAATAATTAATAATCGTATCGTAACCAAATGTTTTCTTTTGTAACAGAATTCAGAATATAATAAAATTCCAAACTCTTGAATTGCCTTAGCAATCTTTATTTTATTTATTTATTTAAACTTTTTGCACATTAGTACATAGGCAGATTTAATGCCTAACCCTTAATCCCTACCTTTGGGTAATGCACAGAAAATAAGAAGTATTAAAAATTATGTTAAAAATTGTAAAATAAATGGGATACATGCTACAATTTGATACGTATATATATATACACAAATACTCGTAACTTTTTGTCTAACATATATATATACACATATACACATAACTTACAGAGCTATACAATACATATACTATTATAAATACATATAACGACATTAAATGTTGAACTATTTATTTCCTTCGACATGCAGGTGTTTTCTTACATCTAATCTTCCTTATAGAAGCATGGATATCGCAGAGAGCAGAAACTGCATCATTAAAAGAATTGACTTTATCGTCTACTTTTGAAGCCGCGGTTACTACATCCCAGTTTAGTTTGGAAGCATCACTGCATAGCTTTTCCACATCCATTCGACCAAAACAACGTGCAACACTCTGGGAGGGGGTTTACGAGGTTTTAGGACATATAAAATGATGACGTATGAAATGAGGTTATGATAGGAAAATCCCGGCGCAGCAAGTTGACCGTGATTGCGGACAAGTGATGGGGCAGACGGAAAAATCGAGTCAAGCCAAGTATCTTTGCCCTGGTTATTGTCATGAGTTAGTTGTAGGGGCAAGGCCTGCAAGCTGGCTGAATCGCCAATCTGAAGGAGTTTACAGGAACGTAAGGATTGGTGAGTAATAAATAATGTTAATTCATCGAAACCAAAATTAAGTACAAATGTAAAATATACATATATTTTCCGTAAATCTAGTTAGTAAAGTACGTTTATGAATGGTAAAGGAAAGCACGAACGTAGAACGCCCACCAACAACGTCTACAGATGACCTTGTAATGATCGCAGAGCGACGGTGGACCGGTGAACCGGTTTTCTGGAAAGTCATTGAGGGAGTCCTATATACAGCAGTTGACGTTCTACAGCTAAAATGATGAAACCGATCCGACCCTTTTATAAATCCGTATGTTTTCATTACGTCGTACGTGACAATAGCGCACCGCGGCTCCGCTTGACACCTGATGGGTGTCGCGTGACGACGGAGATTATTGGCCCTGTAAATCAGCCAGATTGGACACGTTCAGTAACCAATATATCACTTTCAAATGAAATTTCACCAGATAGCCCATTCTATAGGCTATTGAAGCTGTTGTACGACAATTTCTTGTACGATGGCCTTTGAAAAGAAATATGTCTTCAGAGAATTTTGGAGTGTATTTTCTTCAGTAGTATCAGTGTCTAAAACATTTACCTTTAACATAAGATGAACACTACGATTGCCAAGAAAATGATTTCTTGTCAATCTTCGAAATTATCTTATCAATATTTGATAGGTAAATCAAAATATCACTAAATCGTATATATTTAGAGTACATTTTGATGAAATTATTTGAAAATGATCTGTTTTATATTAATTCAATTTCGGTATGTAAAAACTTAAACTGACGTGACAGGTTGTCATCTGCAGACTTTATAAATATATTTAAGTATTGCAAATATGTCACTTGACGTTATGGAAAGTAAATTTATACCACTAACATTTTATTTAGAAACACCAAATCGAAGCTGTCTTCTATCTAGCTAGCTATAAGTTTATGTGTCGGAATGTATATTTCGCATATTTTTAAATTTCTTATTTCGTACTAGTATTAAATAACATGGTTTTCGTACAGTTTTTGGCAGCTATTATATTATAAATGATTAGATGTAGGGATTGGGTGTTTATCCCGCCAATTGCTATTAACTGTGTTGTGGGTTTGATGACAATGTTTTTTTGTGATTAACAGATAATTGTCCGATGTCTAAATACATTTTATGTCCATTACCTCTGTTTGAAAAATTTTTGCAGAAGCTATCATTACTATTAAAAAAAAAGAGATAAAAAGGAAAAAGGTAGATATTATATTTTTTTTAAAATTATTTTTTCAAAAGGAATACTAATAACGTGGGTCACACATTACTAGTATTGTCGTTAACCCCTCCAGCTAAGTGCTTGTGTTAGGAATGGGTTCATGCCGGTAGTGCACTGGGTGGGGTTTGAAGCAGCGACCACTTGATCGCAAGACGCTTTAGCCATTACGATACCGCCGCTTATATAGATTGATAATATAATAAATTTGTAAGAAACAAGAAGTAGATTTCTGTTCTAATTGAAGTTTCAGTTTTTGGTTCTACCAGCTCGCAGAAGAGTAGGGCAAAACAATTTTATATTTTAGCGTATTATTTGTTTCTGGTATTGTATAGCAGTAGGATAAAAAATATAATATTAACCTAAAAAATGTCTTATAATTGGTCGTAAATATCACAGAAATCCCATCTGATATTACACAAAATTTTTAACATTGGTCGTATAAATTACGACTACCGAGAGTGTGAAAGCTACCATGAACATTTAATCTGCAAACTTCCATCGAGAAGACGTGATATTTAGACACGTATTTCAAACTACGTAACACATCCTTAGGATGATTCCACCGCTTACTGCACGTACTGATTTTATAGGTAGCATAAAAGTCACTACTGAAACAAAATAAGTAGTGAAAATTCGTTTATCATTCATATCATTCAACATATATCTATTTCGTTTCACAGTTGCCAACTTCTCCAATAAACACAACTTTGCTTTCAATAAATGTTGAACAAAATATTGTTATTTTGGAGTACAATTATGCGTAAGGGTATCTATGTTTTTATTTTCTTTGTATATTGGAGAAAACGTGGGAGAACCATGCTGACCGGACCGGCTTGTGAGTGCTTGCATTGCTTTTCGCTGAGTGAGTGAAGTTACCGGAGGCCCTAACCCTTCACCCCTGTCCCCCTCTTCTATCCTTCCCCTAATCCTACCTTAGGCAACGCACATGTGACTCTTGAGTTGCAGGTGCCCATGGGCGGCGATAGTCATTTACCATCAGGTGACCCGTCTGCTCGTTTGCCCACTATACCATAAAAAAAGGAGCAGAAGAAAGTCACTTATGATAATAATTACAATATGTTCTGATATAGAAAACTCAAATATACATATTTCTTCACACTGAGCGGGAACCGAACCCGTGTCCAGTAACATTCTAGTTCAATGCTTTGTTGCTGGTCATAGAGGTTGCCAAATTGAGGATCAACTTTGGATTTAGAGTTTTAGAATGGTAGATCGAAAATCTCTATATACACCACTTCACATCAGTTGTTTGTGATTATACCTGCTAATGCAATTTTCCCATTTATGGTAGATCTAAGATGTAGGATGTTTATGTTAGGGTTTGGACTAATGTACAATTAAAGTATACAGAGTACACTAATAAATACGCACAGCGCTTCATAAGTTTGGTCGTATGCAAACTAGATATTATAATAATATTGTGATTTGAAGTAGGATCGATTTTTTTATTTTTAAATGAAAATGGCGGGCTTCTCTCTTTATGACAATCGTGTAATTCACCATCTGACCATAGAAAGGTGGCATATTCAATTCAATCCCGACAATTGGAGGATGATGTAAGGTTCAGCAGGTCAATTGAACTGACTACCGATAAGAACATAAAGGCTGAATGAAAATTAGTGGACTAAGACCGACGTGTGCCATATTGACAGATCGAGAAAACCCCCATAAATTAAGCGCCTTCATCGAATTCTTCACGACCATTTCATAGTATGGACATATTGTATCACGCTAAAGGAGCAATGTGTGACTTGGTCTCGTGATATGTCAAAAATTTTTAAAGACGATGGATCTAACTACATGAACTCGCTTGTTACATGTGATGAAACCTGGCTGCATTGTTTCAACGTTCCAACTAAATCCCAGAGTAAAATATGGGTGTTTGAAAATGAACCACCGCTGACGTCTTTAAAAATGTCCCGATCCGTAAAGAAAATAATGGCTGCTGTATTTTTTACTAAGATAGGAATATTGGCTATGATTTTTTTTTGATGGTATAGGTGACAAAAAAGCAGATGAGTCGAGTGATGGTACGTGACAACCACCACCCATGGACAATTGCAACAACAAGAGATTGTGCTTGATAAAAGGAAGACTGTTCGATTCCCACCCAGGACCCAGGAATAATTATGTGATGAGCATGATCATTTGTTCTGTGTCTAGGTGTAATTTATCTATAATATGTATGTATTTAAAAATATATAAGTATGTTTATCAGCAATCTGGTTACCATAGTACAGGCTCTGCCTAGTTTGGGATCAGAGGGCCGTGTGTGAGATGTCTCAAGTTATTATTATCAAGTTCTTATTATTAATATTCAACTGTTACTGCTGCAAAGTAATAGAAGCCTTAAAAAATTTACAACCAAACTCAAGAGTCGATACTTGGCTTTTGCATCAAGATAACGCTCCTCCACATCGTTTCAGCAAAATTATGGACTATTTGCACCAAGCTGGAAGCAAATTGATGGGGCAACCTCCTTATACTCCGGATTTAGCGCCATGCGACTTTGCACTATTCCCGTATGTAAAAAAAAACAACTGAAGCGACGCAAGGTTTCGAGCAATGAGGCGGTTATAGGAGCTTTTGTGGAGATATGCGGCTGTGAGATAAAGAGGGAAACTGGAGCAATGTGTTCATCACCTGATTTATACGTATGAAGACCTGTATTATTGCCAGTGGAGACTACTTAGAAGAAAAAATACATAAAGTACGATAAAACTTATGTAGCGCCCTAGTATATAGCTGTGGCGTTCCGTTCATAGAAGCCGATAACCCGGGCTTGCCCTACTCAAATACTCGGATATCAATTCCAATATAGCTTAATAAATGAATAGCATAATAAATTTATAATTTTATAAATAAATTCAAAAAATGAATTCATACTTCAACTGCTATCATATCAAGTTAACAATATTCAAATATTCGCACGTTGGGCTCGCTGTTGATTATTCCGACAAAACAAAGCCAATATTTCATAGCAGTAGCGACTGAGACTGACTGTGACTCGCTCGCACTGGGTGGGCTTAAATGATGCTTTACGATGCATTACGACCTCTTGCTCCTGCCTATGGAGCATGTTGTCTGCGTTTGAGTTGTTAATTGATCAATTTGTTATGGATATTAAACCGAGATTTTAGATGAAGTCCATACAGGTGGGTCATATAAGCTTTGACGCGTGTGAGTGTGTGAAAATTAACAATTAATTGTCTTAAATGTTAAACATTGGGTAGTAAAATGTGTTCAAATGTGATAGAAATTGTTCCATATGACGATTTAAAGTGTGTGCAGCTATTAATAAAAAAATACTGACAACTCTAAGTTCAAGTAATTGATAACTTAAGAAATTATTTTGAACTACAATTCTATACCTAAATAGTTGTTCAACTATAAGTTATTTGACAAATATCATTCAGATTTTCCAATAATTAATTCGATGTTTATGCGAATTAAAACGATAGACAGCCATTTAAAATTAATTCACTTATACCTATTCCTTTCGAGTCAATACATTTTATTAATGAAAATAAAGACTATTTTCATTGATAAAATTTGCCTTTCATGTCCTTCTTATATTGAGTATTTAGGCTACACTGTAGTTTATTCACGGAGCGGGAAGTTCCGCCATCAAAGCGTTTTGATACTTATATATATTAAACAAGTATTGCGTTTGATAATAAAATTAAAACGTTCACCGACATTTCACTCAGATGTAATAAAATATTTTTTACAGAAAGATCGACGTTTTGATTTATAATATCGATAACTTATATTTACTTACCTACTTGTTTAATATAACATGTTATCAGATAATTTCTCGAAATGTTGCCTTCCGTGTGCTTCGTTATAGACCAAGATCCCGGGGCCGTAGGGACTCTGAGACCGTTAGTAGAGACTCTGAAGTTATGCGTACCAGCTCGCTTGAATCGACATGGAGGCCAATTTTCAGGTTTACGTCTGCTGAAGCCTGGTGGGTACCAGCAGTAGGTACCAGCTGGGTAGGTTTAGGAAAGACCGTAATATTTTGTGTGCATTATGGTAACAGGAATAAAAATCTTTAGAATTTTCTTTATTTTCTCCAATAAAAAAATAAAGTCTCGATTCCGTCGGTATTTGGTATATGACCAGCAAAACTTATAGACTAGGTTTTATTATTTATAAAATAGAAATGGCGGCTGTAGAATATGAAGTAGCGCATAACTTCACAAAAGTGGCATATCAGTTTATAGTCCTTCATAATTAAGGTGATAATTTACAATATTACTGTTTAATAGGTATAAAACTATTAAGTCATCAAATAGAAATTATTATATTTAATTTAATTTTTTTTTATATATAGGTACTTCCCTAATTTTACCTCTATAGTTCGCATTTACCTACACAGTCGGGTTATACAATTAATGTGACTCTTTTTTTAAATATTGATTTGGCAAATTTTCTAATTCACCCAGTTAACTGAACCCAACTACGGGTCTAAAAGACCCATTTGATGCATCGCTCAAGCAATATGAAAATATGAAATGAAATAAAGGTTAAGAAATGTTTATTATATTAAGACAAGCCTACAAAGATAAGCGTAATATGGCAATATTCATAACAATACCATCATGCATATTATTATACTCCTACTTGATTCCAATAAAAATACCGTTTATTACATCATACATCATCTTGTTTCATGTAATGTATGTAGAGTGGCGATTCATGAGTATAAATAAGGGTCAGGGTACACCGAAGCGGTTGCTTTGAAGAGCAGTATATCAGTGACAAGGTACACTGAGAGCATGGACCTTACTAGGCAGCCACGCCTCTGTGGCATACCGAGTGTCAGAAAGCCGGCGGTTATGCATTGCATTGCCTGTGTATGTATTCGACGTAGGTATTTATCTCAATAAACTATTATATGAGTATCGAATAAGTTCTCGGCGTCTTGCTTTCGCTTACATACGTTCGATAAAGTACTTTAAAATTGCTAAATATAACTTTTAAGTGAATTAGTACCTTCGCCATCACTTGTTTTATTTAGTAAGACTGTAATATCGGGGATTGTGCTTGCCTATGATTAGCTACCAGTGCTTTGCTTTTCTTCTGTATAACTTCTAATAACATCCGATTATTGTTACCTAACCACAATGACGTGACACGCTTCAAAAATATAAACGATATCGAATCCTTTGATTCCAATATAGGTACAATACGACTGGTTCGGAATCAGTCAGCTCTTACCATTCCTTTCAGAGTCAAAGACACAAAGGAAAACAGATCCTTAGAAACGGAGGCATAATATCGTTGCAGTGAGCAGCTTATGGCTTACTTTAACCTGTAGACCTTAGTGAAAACTAGAAGCAATGGAAGGCTGCATCCGTTTCATTATTTAATTGATATAGTCGTCCTTTCCAATGGACACACTTACACGTGCCATCTTACCCAAAGTAAAAATAACTTAAAAACCTTGATAAGAACCAAAAAGTTTCATACTTTTTCGATCCTTGCAAAAACAATTAGGAGAACTTCATCAACTGAGTGTTGTTAAAAGTGTGAGAACTTTAAAATATTAGTATATTTAAAAACAACTAGCAGTGGCGTAACTATACCATCTGAGGCCCGTGGCTAATTCATCGGATGATATCCGTAGGGTGCCAGCACACACATCGATCAATAATAGAATGGATCAGTTTACGGCGATCATCAGTGGTTACATCAATCTGGGGGCCCCCCTCGGGCCTGGGGCCCGTGACATTTTGCACGCTCTGCCACCCTATTGCTACGCCACTGACAACAAGTAACATATAACAGTTACACGAACTATGAACACCATGTAGTCATCAACTAACATAAAAATGAAAAAAAAGAATTGATTGATAGTGAGCAGCCACAGATTGTAAACAAAAAAAAGTTGTTTTAAAAAAGGTATTTTTTTAAAAGGCAACTCCCGCATGAGGAATGACTATATCATGGGGAACTTTACAAAGGTACAAACAACGGACACAAATAACTTCCAGACTCGGGTGGGAATCGAACCCACGACCTATGGCGTAACAGTCAGGGTCACTAACCACTAGGCCAACAGGCAGTAGAAAGTACCAATGCCTGCATAACAAACACTGATACTATAGAAACGCAAGGCAGAATTTTATCTTTTATTGCAATCTTGTTGAATGTAACTGCTGTAGTATTTACAAAACTATTTAGTTGAGATTCACAAATTGGTTTGAATAGCATTAAGCACTCAAACCAATAATAATAATAGGATTCTATTGTATATTATTATTGATATTTTACTTCCAAATGATTAGCCTACTTCGAAAGAAGATCTACAATAATTGTAATTTAATCTAGACAACCATTTTCAAAAGTAATACATTTCTAAATAGCTGGAGATTAAATCTAAACATCTTTTAAGTTTTTCAATTTCACTGAGGTAGATTAAAATTCAATTACGTCTGACAACCGTCGCTGGCCACAAAATAGATAAATAAAATTTGATCGGGTAAATACGAGACAAGCTTTACTTAAAAGAGCGCTGAATTTCTTTTTAAAACCTGAAGGATTTTTCCTTGTCAAGGAAAGTGGCCTTATGTGTACCGTCAAGAATATTCTCCTGGCAAATGCTTTCTAATGTGTAACTGGCAACGGACTAGAAAGAACAATTAATAACCTTACTCCATGTTGGTGGATATATTGTAGCGACAACTGCAGACGAAGGTGGGGCACAGACATTTTCTGCTCAAATTAGAGCTGCCTAACGGATGCAGTTCCTCCATTTTACAGAAGACCGCAGTTAAAAAGTACAGAGTCGAAATCTTTTCACCAGTAGAAACTATACCTTATAGTAGATTTTACTATAATATACCTTTTATGACTGAAAGTTTGTGTGTATAAAACTAGTACTTTTATAACTTAATACAATGACAAACTAACCGATCTAATTTTTTACCGGTAAAAAAAATGGATGGTACTGAATTGGTAACGTCTGATGTAGGTCCGATGGCTGGATTTGAGAGAATGAGTTTGAGAGTGGAGACCACAGCAGCATTTTCAACATAAGGTGAAATATAACCCGGTGGACTGATGACCGGACTATAGCACAGAGGTCGTGCTATTGTGCGTGCCAGCCATGCGTTACATTACGTTATTGGAAACACCTATCCAGAAGTAAATTGCTATATTATTGCTATATTAGAAATAAGCAAGTGTGAAAAAAGATGATCGATCTATTATCTTTTACAGCTTAATCGTTAATTGAATGTGAATGAAATTTGAACATACATATTTTTCATAAAAATATACATATTTTACGTATAAAATATTATGCCTAAAAACATATTTTTCATTACTAATAATCTATATTATTAATTCGGTCAAGGGGTACCGTAGACTCGATTGAAACCTTACCTGAATAATAAAACATAAAAGATAATGATTTCGAGTCAACAACATATATCCGCCAAATTCGGATTGTCGAGTATTTTGTTAAATTCTAATGGTGCAAATGGCAGCCGCCATATTGGCCACTCGGATGCCATCTTGAGTTTGTTAAGGCCGATTCACACGTATCAGTGAAGTTACAGTTCCGTCCGGTCCGGCACAGTACCGCCATATTTGCTATGAACGCATCCCTGTCAGTCAGTGTCGGTGATGACACTGTGTTCTCACACATGATGATGAAATGAGCCATTATTGATTGAGCTGTCAAATTCTTAATAAGTTTTTGAAAGTTGATTTTAAATAAACAATATTTATGTAAAAACTTTTGCAGTTTTAATGTATTATTATTATTAAACACAATGAACGATGCTATACGAATCTATGCCTTGCCCAATATTCCTTGAAAACCGATAACTACAAAAATTTCTACCTACATTTTGTAAAAGATTGTGTATTATGAGTCACATTTCACCCGAGTGAAGCCGGGTTTTCATCTAGCATATGTATTAATACGAGAAAATAATTCTTTGTACCTCTTTTAAGAAAATTTCACGAACGCATTTTAATATGGAATAATTACAGATTATTTATAGAGAAAGTGCAGAATGCTAAAATATTTATACAATGCCTTCCAAATTTAAAAATTGCGTGAAAATGGCTACATCAAGATACACGCGTCCAGTATATGCGTTTCCCTGTCTTGTTACCTAAGTCTACACAATGACTGTGCAAGTTATACTGAGCAATAAAATACACTATGGTTGAAATTCGACCATAAGGCGATCTCTAGTTTGTAGAAATGCAAATAGACATATTTATGAACTAGCAGTTCGGACAGCAGTATTTTGCTCGGAACAGTAACTCTTTTTCCAAAATAAATGTAGCCTAAGTTACTCCTTAGACTACAAGTTATCTGCCAGTAAAAGTTCCGTGGAAATCGGTCCACCCATTCTGGAGATTAACCGGAACAAACAGAGAGACAATTTTATTAAAAACTGATACTTTAGGCATAGGTATCGTGCAAAAATCTGTATGAGCTTAAAAAAGACTATTATTTTGACATTACTACCAGACACTTCAAATTCACTCATACAGGTAAATAATGATATAACTTCTGAGTCTTTAGTTAAAATTTAATTTGTTTAGATAATGATTAGAAGAAGAACGCGTTTTTGGATCTAAAGGGTTGCCTTTTCAAATATGACATATATTTAAATTCTATTCGATTCTATACAAAACAGCATTGTAACTAAATACCGGTATATACTTACTATAGTGTTAAAGCACACAGACAGCCTGCCACGATATAGGGTGTTTGGTTAGCTCCAAGTGACAGCTAGCAGTTTCTCATTAAACGCAGGAAGTGGGCTCGACTTTACCGCCCATCCCTGACAGAAATCGGTACTGAGTGAAATTCAGTTATTATACCTTTGTGAAATATTTATACATACTGTGTAGAGACTTCATACGAATTCAATCTCCGGTGGCAAAAATGTTTTACTGTTACCTCCGCTTCAGGAAAATACTTTGCAAATATAGGCTTAACTTTAATTATATCCTACCGTGTTTAATAATGACGGTTGAAACTTTTTTTGAAGGGGATATAATTATGAATATAAGTAATAGATGAATAAAAAATAAAATTCCGGTATAAAATAAAATAAAAATTCCGGTATCCATCTATCTGTATAGACTACTATACAGATAGATGGATACCGGAATTTTTATTCGTACCACTAGGTAGGCGCCATGATATTATGTGCGATATTATAATGCATGTTCCTGTACTTAATACTTGTTGGCGTGGAATTTTTTGTGGAAATCCATCCTATGGAAACCATAAAAAAATTCCGGGATAAAAAGTAGCCTTCCAGATTACATTTTATCTCTATGCCAAACTTCATCCAGATCCGTATAGTTGTTTTTGCGTGCAAGAGTGACAAACATTTATCCATCCATCCTCACAAACTTTCGTCTTTGTCATATGTGTGTAGTGTAATGAATATGAAATTCTTACTTGGAAAGTATTCTTTGAACAAACAGTTTGCGGTCGTTAACGTTTACAAGTACCGATTTCAAACAGCTTGAAAACGGAACTTTCAATCTGTAGCGAAGAATTTATATGAAACTACTAACCGAACCGGCGCTCGTCATAGTCGGGGTACAAATTTCTTTTATGTTCGGTATTTACAGCAATTTAGGTTTTTTTTATGCATATATATAAATCACAACATCGAAAACGTGCAATCCTTTCAGTGCCCTCAAGATTAGGCCGAACAATAATACAGACTTTCTCTTACTAGTATATAAGCTACTAACGGTAAACGTTTGTCTTCCTAAGAATTTTAGTCAAACTATATGTGATTAGAATTAGTATAATTAAAGTGAAATTAAAGTTTCAAGCACTTGAGACTTTTCATAAATAAACCAATTTATTTAACACCGTATAGTCCAGTTTAAAATTTTAATTTAAACTTGACATTTTAGTAAAATCTGGTCCACGAAACGTCACACTATTATTATGAATTTTTAATCAACCTTTAGAATATTTTGTAATAATAGTTCTAAAACTATTCCTAATGGCTTTCTATCTATAATACATATTATAATATATTACATGTATATTAAGTATAAATACATATACATAACTATCTATCAAATACTATATTTTTATTAAATCATTCTGTTGTTATCTAGAGATAACAACAGAATATGCAGATATCTCTGCCAAACAACTTTAGGATAGATTTTAAGGTTGTTAGGTAGAGATTGCTTTTAGCGATATGAACGCCCATGATTGTACTCTAATTTGTAAGATTTTTTTTTTCAACTGTCCTTTAAATATATTATAAGGAATATTCTATTTATTTAACTTTTTTAATGGAAGTGAGAAGGGCGAGGGGGGAACCAGCAGATGAGTAAGTGACTACCGCCGCTCATGGGCACTTGCAACTGAAGAGTCACAAGTGCGTTGCCGGCCTTTAAGGTGGGAGTAGGGCAAGGGAGGGAAGACGGGACGAGGGGGAGGGAAGGGTTAAGGCCTCCGGTAACCTCACTCACTCAGCGAAATACAATGAAATCATTGCTTAACTGTCGGTTTTCTGTGAGGCAGTGGTATCACTCTGGTCGAGCCGGCCCATACGCGCCGAAGCATGGCTCTCCCATTGTTAAATCTATCTATTCTATCTATAAAATATATATTTTGGTGGCCGTAGAAAAACTAAGCATAGGTTTAGCCATTGAGAACCAGCGGATGGCTCTATTGACGATAAAGTTCGCGTTTTATCGACACTATCACGTCTCTACACGATGTTTATATCCCCGTTGAAGGAAATAAATTAAAACGTGCCCATAAACGTGTACAATCGATGACTAGGGGAGTAAAAAAGACGATAATTGAATCTCCTGCTCTATATGACTGCTAGCAAATTTATTCAACGTATTTCAACATACCACACGTATACTTATTTTATATAATAAAACAAGTATAAAAAACTTGCCATGTTTAGTGTAGAGGCTTACAAATATGTAAATGTATGTTACTAGCAGCGCCCCACGGTTTCACCCGCGTAAGTCCCGACACCGTAGGAATATCAGGATAAAAAGTAGTCTATGCGTTAATACAGGTCTCCAGCTATTTACATTCCAAGTTTCATCGCAATCGGTTCATTGGTTTTTGCGTGAAAGAGTAACAGACATCCATCCATCCAAACTTTCACATTTATAATATTAGTGGGATGTTAGTGCTATTACGACTTAGGAGGTCCAGGGTGAATCATTGTATAACCACAATTTATCATCAGCACAATAACACAATTTAATAATTAATAAAAAAAATGCTGTGAACTATTTCTTAATGCTTCTTGAGATGAACTTTCAAAACCAGTGAGCATAGTGGTCCAAACCACGCTTTTATACGTATACGAATACATATATATAAGTGCTCTAGATATCCAAACCAGTATCTAGATGTTCAACTTTCTTGGCCAGCCTTGAATATTAATGATACATAGATCTAGCTAGAAACGAAAAGTAACATGAGACTAATAACATGTACAGAAAACTACGCAACATCCGTCCTAAGTTTGTTCGGTAAAAAAATAAATAAACAAACCAAATCCCTAATCATTCCCAAACGTCCGAAAAACTTCGCTTGCAATTATCGTGCCTATCCATATTCCCTTTCAGCAAAAGGATTATTGACCTTGTTGACCTCGTCCCTTTTATTGACCAACAATATAAATGCCCAAATTGATTATACTGTTTAGTCTTTCGCAATTTGGATCATTTGGATCGTTTTATGTTTCATGAAATCTGCCTTATATTTTATACTACCTTTACTTATAGTTTATACTTACATATTAGTAACTTATACTGTAGCATTTTTAACACATTTAATAGCTTGGTATGTATGTATCTACTAGCAGCGCCACGCGGTTTCACCCGCGTAAGTCCCGATCCCGTGGGAAATCGGGATAAAAAGTAGCCTATGCGTTAATCCAGGTCTCCAGCTATCTACATACCTAGTTTCATCACAATCGGTTCAGCGGTTTTTGCGTGAAAGATTTACAAACATCCATCCATCCATCTATCCATCCATCCATCCATCCAACCTTCCACATTTATAATATTAGTGGGATGTAACGGTATCTTTGAATGTGATTTTCACCCATTTTAAAACGTCGGATTGAATTGAAACTTTGCACACTTATCAAGGACCGATGACAATACAATAGTAAAGATTAAAAAAAGCAAATATAAATATTACCCAGTTTAAAAAAACTGAAAAACACGCTTTTGTAACTAGGTAAACTAAAAAGTACAAAATACTTTTCTGTAAGCTAAAAAGAAATATAGTGATTAAGAAAAATACATTTTATCGTAAAAAAGCGTGGGGAGCTTTTTTTTTACTTTTAGAAAATTATTTTCAACTTGTATGTTCAGCTAGTTACAAACGTGTGTTTTTAGTTATTTCAGCTATTATTTATTTAATAATAAATTAGTCACTATGTGCCATAATTGCTTTTTTTATATTTTATAGGATATAATGTATTTATTTGGTATATGACCGTGCCAGTTAATAATGAATATTTTTATTTAATAAAACTAATAATTTATACACATATGTCTATCTAACTTTGTCTTCCTATTATTTACCTATCTAAAATGTAACTGCGAAAAAACTACCCTAGCTTATTTTTATCACCTATGAAAAAATTAAAAAAAGGCAAGTAGGTCATATGTTTTAACACGTGATAAGAATTCTTTGAACCTCTTTTGCTTGCTTAAAGTGCTTAAAGTTTGTTGTTGCTTAAATTTGTAATCAATTGAAAACGGCCACAAAAAGCTATAGGAGTCTAGTATTTATGCTGACCTGTCATGGTACGGACAGTCTATACAATGGCAATTTAAGTTATACATGAAGATAATATAAAACAAATAATTTAAAGTTAATAAATTATGGTCGAAGTTCGACTACCAGGCGATTTCTAGTATTTGATATTATAGCTCAATCTATGTATAGATTGAGCTGTAATATCAAATAAGCTCGTTATAATACAGTATGTTTTATTAAAATCGATTTGTACTAGAAATATAATTTACTATTAAAAAATTTGAAAAACGTGTTGAGTGACGTTTTATTTTTATGGTAAGTATAGGCGGCAAACGAGCAGACGGGTCACCTGATGGTAAGTGACTACCGCCGCCCATGGGCAACTCAAGAGTCATAAGTGCGTTACCGACCTTTTAGGTGGGAGTAGGAGACGGGGGACGAGAGGGAGAGGGAGCGAGGGAGGGAGAGGGGGAAGGAGGGAGGAGAGGGAAGGGTTAGGGTCTCCGGTAACCTCACTCACTCGGCGAAAAGCAATGCAAGCATTGCTTCACTGCCGGTTTTCTGTGAGGCTGTGGTATCACTCCGGTCGAGCCGGCCCATACGTGCCGAAGCATGGCTCTCCCACGCTTAAACATAAAAAAAATACATCCCATATAAATATCAACATTTATATTATTATGTTTTGTATTATGTTTTATATATCGAATGTAACATTTGTGCAAATTCACACTGCTCTAAATAATTATGTTTTTATTTACCTTCAAACATCAAAATAGCCATTACCATTTAATAATTAAAACAAGTTCATTTACACTATAAATATGAAGCCGGAAACAATCTATCGTTTTGTAGGCTGTACCTACTATGAATATTAATTTGCATTGTTGCTTTTGTCGACCGTACCGTTTGTGTTGCGGTGGAGGATGGATTACAGCTTGATGAATGAATTCCTTTTGGCCTTACTAATATTAATCCTCAACTAATGAACTGTGTCACTTACTGTTAATGTATTACCATATACCTATGTTACTTGATTGAGAGTAAATAATTTGCAATTTTGAAGGTTTAGAGATATTACAGGGTTAATGTTGGGATTATGCTAAGGACTGCGACTTAGTAGTGGTTGAAACGGGTTAGATGAAATGCATTAACTATGCTGTAGATATTTTTGTTCAACATATTACTAGTGTAGTAAACACTTAAAGGGCACTGAACAGTGAAAAATAATTGATTACAAACTCAATTGAAAATACTATAATACATTTGAAAGGCAACATCATCATCGTCCCTTCTCAAAGGCCGGCAACGCACTTGTGAATCTTGAGTTGCAGGTGTCCATGGGCGATAGTAGTCACTTACCATCAGGTGACCCGTCTGCACGTATGCCCCCTATACCATAAAAAAAATGGAATAGTTTTTTCATTAAGTGGTTTTTTTGTAAAGAATTATTAACGTTTTACGGTGCTGTATTTGCAGAGGTGTTTGTCCAAAATTCATTCCTAAAAGCTCCTATGGTATCACCGAAACTTTATTCTCGTTGTTACAGAGAGAAGCACTGTTTACTGTACAAGTTTATAGCGTACGTGACACACTGTAAGGTTGGTTAATAGTTAGTCAGTTGACTGGCTTGTTGGTCTAGTGGTTAATGACTGCTGAGCCAGAGGTCGTGGGTTCAATTCCCATCCAGGACAAATAATTGTGTAATGAGCAGGACCATTTGTTCTGTGTATGGGTGTAATTTATCCATTATTAGTATTTATTTCATTTTCTTTATTTGAATCAATATAGTACAGTATCCTATTTTATGATATATTTGTGTATCGTTATACCTATATATTTGCTTATGTATTTATTTGTCTATTGCTCTCTTGTATGTATATTCTTCTACTATATGTAATTTATCTTTATTTAACTTGTATAATATACCTACTGAGCGTACACCATACTGCCCGTGTAAGAGTTGCCAGTAAGAGATTGCCTCAGTGCGATAAGGCCGCCAATTCTACAAGCCACTCAACATTGCTGTGCTACTACTCATTAAAATTATTTTGGTATACAGTAAAGATATATATTATTATTATTTAGAAATATATAAGTATGTTCATTAGCAGTCTGGTTATCATAGTACAGGCTCTACCTAGTTTGGGATCAGACGGATGTGTGTGAGAAGTGTCAAGTTATTATTATATTTATCTAAAAAAATAACATTTAATTTAATAACCCGACGTTTCGATCGAATTGCATCGATCGTGGTCACGACATTCGATCAAAACGTAGGGTAACCAAGAGGTATTGTACCTTTTAAATATTATCACGATTAAGTTCCGAGTTACACATCTAATATGTATCAAAGTCCCAAAAGTTTACAAACAATTAACAATAGATTATTTAATAAATTCTAAGTAATATTATAAAAGTGAAAGTGAGTATGTTTGCTTTTTTACGCTTTCAGACCCTAACCTGAGCGCAAACCACAGGCAAAACTAGGTAAATGTAAGTAAAAGTAAAAATAAATATCAGTAAATAAATACCAAAAATCTACTCTGCCTACCTCCTCTCCTGACAGTTTCTCTAAAGAAAACAGGTACTGTTGTCTACTGTTTTTAACCCCCGACGCAAAAACAACGGGGTGACATCGTAGCTCTCAAATGGATGATCCGATTTCAATGCGGCTTTTTTCATTTGAAAGCCCGTTTCTTTGCGGTGGTTCTTAGCTATGTTTGGTTAATATCGGTCTAGCAGTGTAAGAGTATCAGCTCTTTTCCAAAATGATGTAAGGCATTTTGTAATCGTTGAAGGGATTTTCGAGTCGGGGGTGTATTCTCCTGCAAACGATTACATGAACATGCATATGTATGTTTTAAGTAAAATGCTCCAGTAGCTTTTGCCTTTAAAAAAGCAAGCTATTTTTGGTGAACAGTAAAACTGAAATTAATGTAGGAACTATTAACTCATTATAATCTTTATTCATCATTGCGGTGCAAAAATAATATTGTACATTCTATCCCAGAAACCTAAATAAACGTTATTCTTAATTTATGAATAGGTGCAGAGAGAGTTATATGTGTGAAGTATATATAGGTGAAGCTTTATAGTTACAGTATTCGTCTATTTCTCTCAGGAAATACCTATTATATGAATTAGTTTTGAGCGAGTTTGTTAAACAATTTAGTTAATTACCAAACAATTAAATAGTAATAGGCTTGTCTGTACTTGAACTTTGTTCTTAGAACCGTTTTGGTAACACTTGTCCATTTGAAGGCACAACTAATGAATTAAGATTGACATTAAATCGTTAGTTATGAGTATTAAATTGAATGTCTTTTGCTTATTCCTCGGATATACTATTCTGTTGACGGTACTCGTTTTAAGAGATAGAATTCCGTTGGATAAAGAGCTAGTGGCGCCTACATACGAGTGAGGCTACTGATGTTATAAATTTTTATAGCTACCGATAACTGCATAAAACGTTACTACGTTACGTTACGTTACCATTCACGTACAAAAAATATTTTGTTTACTCTAACCTGCTGTCATTGGTGATATGTTAATAAAATTGTTAAAGATTGAATTTCGTAAGGATATCCTAGACTTGGGGTCTAGTTCGAAAAGCCTATGTATTATCCTATTAAACAAAAAAAAAACTATTCCATACTTCGTTGTCTGTAGTACCGACAAGAACCCACTCCTAACACAAGCAAATTAGATTAGCTGGAGGGGTGAACAAGAATACCAGAATGTGCGACCCACGTTGCTAGTACTCTTTCTGAAAAAATTAAGGTATTTTTTTTATTAATATGAGTAACATCTCTCTTAACATTATTGAAGTTGAGTTATAACATAATTAACGCTTTATCTCAAGGGCAACATTTCCGAGGTGAATATGTATATTATTCAGCGATTGAAATTAAGCAGGGTACTTTAGAAGTTATAACTGACTTGGAACATAACTGATTTTTAGTCTATGCCGTAATGTCGTGCCCTACGTGCTACGAAACGTAGCAGTCGTAGCACATACGTAGTCATTTCAGATTCATACGATTGTATTCTCGAGTGTGTTTCGAAGAAGCCCGACCACTCTTGGATCCGACAGGTGCTATTTATCAAGGCGCGACGCGACCTTTCACGTCAGTATCGGTGTCAATACAACGAGAGTACACGTGATTGTAGCTGCTTATCCTTACAATTTTACTGCTACGACTGCTACGTTCCGTAGCAGTCGTAGCTAAAATTTAAGGATAAACTCGCACAACATGCACACAGCATTACATACCATTTACGGAATTGATTCTGAAATATTTCATTGTCAGCTTATCGAAGATCCAATTTTTATTCTTAACCGCCATCACTAAACAAGATCTAACAAAAAAGTGAGGTAATTAAATAACTTGGCAAGGTGCAGCAGGTGTCGAGCGTTTAAGATGTTTGAGCCATAGTTGGATCAAATGGGCCAAGGTATACCAATTGTGTAATATTCTTATTAGGTGTATACCAATCATTGTATTATCGAGAGTAAAATCCGACAAATATCTTTAATTGAAAATGGTTGTTATTAGTGTTTGTATACTCTTTGGTTGCCATTTTATTTAAATGTCATAGGTTGCATAAATACTTTAGGTTTATATTACAAATACATACATTGACTAGAATATATAAGAAAGCAAGAATGTAAAATCAGGCCCAGTAATACTTTAAAGAGGTTACTGATATTTATCTGAAAGATAATATTAATATATTTTAATTAAAATCTTTTTATATTTTATAGAAAAGTACTTTTAAGCATTCCATTTTTTTTACCTTATGGGGGCAAACGAGCTGACGGGTCACTGACGGTTAATGACTACTGCCGCCCATGAGCACCTGCAACTCAAAAGTCACAAGTGCGTTGCAGGCCTTTGAGGTGGGAGTAGGGGAATAGGGGAATAAGTCAAATAAAATCAAATCAATCAAGTAAGTCGATAGTAACACACGAGATTTCAACTGGACAGCCTACAAGGCCCATTATTGTATTGAAACAAATAACTTAATAATTTAATGTTAATAATGTCACGTCCACTTTAAAATGTAACCATAACAAAAGCAACTAACACATAAGACATCCATTACAAACAGAAAAGCCTTACAAAATTCAAAGACGTCGGGACTTGGCACATCGCGTGTCATCAGCCTACAGAGCGATAGTGTCGTTGGGTAATAATATATCGTAATCCTCAAATCACGTCGGCACCGCTATTTGCTGCAGCCCACCATTTGTTACTGGCGACATTATCATTGTCCGCCACTGGCCTCATATTCGGACGTCATTTGTCAACCCGTATAGCTGGCCGTTGACTATTTCATATATACTCTTGCGTGGACATACGGGTGATGCAGACGGTCAGCTTAAAATAGAAACCGTTTTGTACCTAATCCCTTTTTTAAATTTAAGAGGTCGATTTAAATTCACAAAATGGGACATGTTATTCGTCTATCTTTCGATCGAAACGAGTCTCGTGCTGACGTTATCTAACAATTATCTATCGTTCTTCTATCGAGCATTAATAGTATCCTTAAGAAAATAAATACTTAAGTATATAGTTAATTAAATTCGGGAATTGATTAAAAGCGCATTTTTCATATAAGGACAGCTCCTGACATGGACACAACAGAACGCTTAAATGGTTTTTAAAAAGTGGTACCATTTCGTGGTTATGAACCAAACTTACAGAATTGACGAATAATCAATTCTGTAAGTTTGGTTGAAGATGGGATCATGATGTACCAGGTCATCGCGTCGAGTTCAGTGGATTCAAAAACCTATAACAATGGATAATCATTTGTTTGAATCACAAATAGTTGTTCAAAGTCTGGGTGTACATAGTGTATGTTATTTAGATAAACATAATATAATCAAATCAAATCAAACCGAAACATTTTTATTCGATTTAAATCAATTACAGGTATTTTGAATTGTCAGGAGTACGAGTCAGTCAAAATAAGTTAGTCGTGAAGCTAGTTGCCTGTTCCAATACGTAGATCCTATGAAGAAGAACAGGCAAAAAACTCCAACGACACCTATCAACATTAATACATCGCATAATACATTACATGGCCGTGGACTTAATAATGTTCGTCAGCGTTAAACTTTTTTTTAAATCAGAATAAAGGAAATATGTTATTTGCAGATATGGAAGTAATTTTTTTTAAAAATGAAATACATTATATGCAAAAGCGTCCTTATTACTGGGAGCAGTATCTTACATGCTACTTTTGGAAAGATAGTCAATTATAATAAATCAAAAGCCATCCCTAATAAATATTTAAGAAATCACGTTAAGAACACAAACTTGTCAGCCGTGGCAAATTGTCTGAGTCAATGCTAATAATGAAGACAATAAATTTACTGAGAAAAAGAAACACAATTAAATATTTTACTTTTATATCAAAGCAAATTAATTACAAGAAAATTCTTATCTTAGAAATGTAAACGGAAAGAGGCTCTTACAAAATCAAATTCCAATTGTCTTCATTTTAATGTTTGCAAAATTTATTTCGTTCCATTTATAATATTAACAAATATTTTGTTAGTTATTTACTGTTAATTGTTTACAGTTTAGGTGCTTTCTCTCATATAACAAAGATTATTCTCAACGACGATACTTACGTCTCTGAAATGTATATATATACATACGTATATAATCGTATAATAAAACTAAAAAGGTTGTTTTGTTGAACGCGCTAATCTAATAAAAAAATATTCAAATTGATTGGTAGCACTACCAATAATAATATTTATTGCATATGATATGATAGGCATAGATTCAGAAGGTTATAGGCATCACGCTGTGACCCACAAGAGCAGAGCATTGACAATAACCGCGGGTGTGACTGCGCAGAATGGCTAGTATACAATACTAGCTGTTGCCTGTGTTTTAGTTCGTCTGAAAATTCAAATTTATCCCACGCTAACGGTATATTTTTCCTGCTAAAAACCAGTAGATAAATAGTAGTGTGCATTTCCAGACTATCAGTGTGCCTATCTTCAGTAGTAAGATAATCCTTTAATTCATTATCAAACTTTTCTAAAATGCCGTGTGTATTAACAGCGTTTGATGCGTCACTACAATATATACACACATTTGTCACACACTGAAACACATTTACGGATGTGGCAACGCCAGCCAATACAATTATTGGCTGGTTGTTATCCGAGTGTCAATAGGTAAATGTGAGCTATAAATTAACATACTGATGCATTTATTTTATTGGGATCCGCTTTCTCTGTTTGATTACCATATAGACGGACTCGCAATCAATTAAATTTGATGAACTTGGAATATAAATCAGTATTGTATTGTAGAAATATTTCAGTATTTCACCCGCGTAAGTCCCGATCCCGTGGGAATATCGGGATAAAAAGTAGCCTATGCGTTAATCCAGGTCTCCAGCTATCTACATACCAAGTTTCATCGCAATCGGTTCAGTGGTTTTTGCGTGAAAGAGTAACAAAAATCCATCCATCAATCCATCTAAACTTTCACATTTATAATATTAGTGGGATAGCGGGATTAAATACGATTGACCACTCTCCTTTCTTCTGCAAGATTGCCACTAGATAAATTTTCCCCGCACTATGTTGTAAATCCAATGCCATGCGAGGCAAGACATGCGTACAGAAAGAGCTATATCAAACACATTTTATGCCAATTTTTATTTAGTACTAAATCGCATCAACTAATTTTAATCTTTTTAATGAAAAGGATTTCTTTTTTGAACGCTTCCGGGTTCCGGATCCGGATTCGGGTTTAAAATCTATTGGCCTACCTGTTTTCAGTTTTTCAAATTTGTGCGTGATGTAATGACTTTTTAAAACAGTTTGTAATCATGTAAGAGAAGTTGTTTAAGAGTCATTCTAATCAAACGACGGCAAAACTTGTATCCGCAGCTTGCATTATGTATCTAGAGAACCTCTCTATTTGCTCAGACATTACTAATTTCATGTAATAGTACCACTGTTGATTTTGAACTTCATATGCTAGCTTCTCTCAGTACACAGAGTCACGATGAAAACTTTCAAGCTTTATTCGCTGTGCTAAGCACCGGATATAGCTTCGCAAGTTCTTGGAAATCTGCTTATTGAGCTAAGCGCAAACTGACGTATTCGATGAAGACTGCAAATATTTACTTTTTGTATTGTACGTATATTTATAATTTTTATGGAATTTCCCAAAAAAAATAGAAATTTATTACATTAAACAACCTATTTAGGTAGTTCAGTTCCCTCTTCAAATTGAAAATTATAGGAATAGAAGTAAATGTCTCTTTATTTTATGATTATAATAAAATAAAGTGTTCAAACCAATATACTTTACCTACAATATATTTAGTCAGCTGAACGTACTTGTTAAGATAGTATATCATTTATAAACATTCAGGATATTCTAATTTTTTTTTCTGATACTTACAAGAGAACTTTACTTTTAAGGTATGCAGTATGTAAATAATAAGCTAATGATAAAAAAGTCTACTTATTCTATAAGTTAAATTTTAATACAATAATTAAGTCGTGGGTTCGATTCTCACCCAGGATAAATAATTGTATGATGAGCACGATATTTTTTTTTGTGTCTGGGTGTAATTGATCTATAACATATATGTATTTCAGTCTGGTTACCATAGTACAGGTTCTGCCTAGTTTGGGATCAGACGGCCATGTGTGAGGTGTGTCAAGTTATTATTATTATTAGTCCTGTAACTTTGTAATACTATTTGAAAGACTGTTTAAAATTATCAATAAGTAAAACTGACATCTATATATTTGAGTTTTTATAAGCAATGTCTGGTGGTCCTGAAGACTTGTATCACTTGTTATAATTGATAATTAAAATGAAACTGTCGGAATAAATTTGTCATGCCACCTACAGCTACAATGAGCGTTTAAAATTTATTAAAACGAAGGCGAAGTTTAAATAACCGTATCGTCTCAGTCATGATGGTTAAAACAATTAATGATAATAAATATACTTAATTGTAGTACATCCTATGAAAAAAAAAAGGAATTCCTTGAACTATTTTAGTTTACCTTTTTAATAATGAATTGAATCCGAACAGTAGATAATCGGTTGATTTAACGATCTTCAACCTCAACTTGATTCGAGGGGGATTAAATCGTCTCGTTGGAAGCTGTGAGCGACTGCCTCTGGATTAGAAATTAAAATGTGTATGTAAACGGGGCTTTCATAGATTTAAAATTGTTTTTGTGATAAGATTGTTGATTAAGCTTGCGGGAATTTCTTTACGATGATTTTAAGCATTTTGGGTTTTAATCTTTATGGAGCCATATTTTGTACGAATCAGTGTTAGTTGTGGGTTTTTTTATTCAATGAAAATGAAAAAACGGTACATTCGCTGATGAATTAATTTACACAATAAAATATATGTAATAGACACATTTACGCGTTTCTCTAAATACATATTATTAAGGATGCCATATTCCAATCTATCTATGAAAGTTACATTTTCGGTTAGTTCGGTTTAGTCATAAATTACCCAACAACATCGCAATATTTTTAGTTTAGATGTTATAACAACCTAGAACAATTATAAAATATATCTCTGCTCATGAATACTATATGTATAGAATTATGACTGTTTGATATTTAATATCAGTGAATTTCATTCATTGGGAAACATTTTCAAATCTTATATATTACTTGAATTAGACGCAGAAGTCTAGATTTCAGTTTTCCCAATGAAGAAAAAGTCCTAAACATATTTGTTTTTGGGAATATTTTTTAAAACGTGTTATTAGTAGATATTTTATTCTATTACATGTAAAAAGATTTACGTGTAAAAGCACTAATAAAAATATTCCAATCTCACCTGCTTTTAAAATAAAAAATCTTTATTACAAAATTCATTATATTCTTATCTGACGCGGTATCTGAAATGGGCCTTATTAAAAATTCTTTGATCGGTAAAAATAGCATCGCACAAAATTAAAAATTACTTTCACTAGATTCCATAAATTGTCAAGAAAACGTGCGGAGCCCACTTGACGCCGTAACATTTCGTATTAAAACAACTTTATTCTTGGTTCAAGAAAAATGTTTAAATTTTTTTAACTATCTAACTCTTAACCTACTTCTCAAAAGAATCTTCAGTTGTCTATGTAATGTAAGCGTTTAGTAACATTTAAAATTATATTAGTCAAAATTAACGCATTTACTGGTATGTACTGAATACTTGGGTGTGTGTACATGCAAGCCAAGTACTCATATCTAAGTGAGGAAGAGAGAAGACCGTACATCCGAAGGCCTTGTTATTATTATTACAAACTCACGGGCAGCAGTGAAAAAAGCAGCAATGATAAATATATCTGGGTCAGCTTCAATTTGAAGGTTATTTATTCTGAGGGCTGCATGAAAGTGTTGAAATATTTTTTGTTGTATGGTACAAACCAAGTCAGGATATACCCAATTGAGGATTAGATGAGGTCGCTAAACCCGTCATAGTCGTTATGATAAGAAAAAAAAAATAAAACGGGAAAAGCAACTTAATTTAAATATCTGTACAGTACGACCGCTATACATTTAAATTTTAATTGAGAAAACTGTGTAGTTCGTATTTGATTGCTACGGAAGCGACTAGCATAGAAACGTGAAATAATTGTAACATCGCTGTTCAAACTTCTGGTTGCAGTAAAAGTGACATTTATTTATTTATTTATTTATTTATTTATTTATTTCTATACCTCTATCTATTTTACAGGTTATTACCTAATACAATAGATTGGCAATAATGTACAGACAAAGATCAATATTAAATAGACAAACTTAATCTTAATCACACACTTGACACTACACAATACGCAACTCTTATGAATTCGTTCAGTGCACATGAAAAAATATCAATTTCGTTTGATATCGTGTTGAGCACCCGCAGCGCCCGCGTGAGCGGCGCTCGCTGTAGCAAGTTGGTGCGTGCTCGCGGCACTAGCAGTAATGGCGGTCGTCGTCGCCGCCCAACATACTCATCCGGTACACACAAGTGGAGTGTTTCCAGGACACTCGGATTGTGTATTTTTCCGCGCACTATTTTAAACACGTAGGCGACAAGAGCTACCTCCCTTCTTACTTCGAGTCTGTAATATCCCGTCATACCTAATACGAATAGGGTAGGGTATATCAGTGGGTATCCTGGATACACCCCGTACTGTTTAAAATATATGTACCTAATAAATTTGTTCTGGATGCGTTCTAACATTAGTTTGTATTTTTCCTCATGTGGTGACCAAATTACTGCGTTGCACTCTAAGTGACTCTTAACTAGTGCCTCATATAGTGCTTTCAACGCCCCGATGTTTGTAAAATTATTGGCTTGACGCAAAACCATCCCTAAATTCCGGTACGCTTTTTTACAAACATCTATGATATGTAGGCGAAATTGTAGCTCAGAAGAGAAGCGCACACCCAAGTCTTTGACCTCTTGTACTCGCTGTAACGGTGTCCCGTCCATAAGGTATTGGTAATGGCTCGGGACCCGCGCGCGGCTGAATGTCAGTACGGAGCATTTCGTCACATTGAAGTACAGTTTGTTTAGATTACTCCATTGCACTATCCTATCTATATCCTGCTGTAATATGGAATGATCTACACTGTTCCCGATTTCGTGAACCAGTTTTAGATCGTCTGCAAACAGTAAGGGTGTGGACTTTTTAACGACGTTCGGTAAGTCATTTATGGCAATAATAAATAAGAGGGGTCCTAAATTACTACCCTGACTCACACCAGACCGCGTTGGGTAGACATCCGATAGGTGTCCGCCACAGTCGACATACTGACATCTGTCTCGCAGATAATGGGCGAAAAATTCTGACATAAAACTCTGATCAGAAATTTGTACCACTTTACTATAACTCGTACACCCAATAATAGTAATAATATATAGTAATAAATGTAAGGGAAAGTTAAATTGAAACGGGGAACAAATCGTCAATTGCGAAGTAGTAGAAAAAAAGAGGATTTATCAGTTGATAGTTCAAATGTATAGTCTATAATAATGATACGTATGTATGTATATTCATATAATAATAGTTGTTTTTTTTTTTTAATCTGAATAGTCTTGAAATGATGATGACTGGCGTGTTGGCCTAGGGGTTAGTGACCTTGAGGGAGGTCGCGCACGCCGGTCTCAACTCCGTCGGGCTCCGCCTTCTCTGGGAGGGAAGCCTATGTCCGAGTGAGAGCGGAGGGCGAGAATGTGGCGGAGGAGGAGATTGCAGATCTCCTGCAAAAAATTCAAGGGCCGGTGGTAGGGGGTTCTGTGACCGTAACACCATCGACCATGCAGGAGAGGGCGAATGCGGCGGTGGCCATCATCCACAAAGTGGCCACCAAATCAACGAACCTTAAGGGTTCCTTTGTTAGGGCCCTTAAGGACTCCTCTTCCGCCATTTCTGGAGTCGTTGAGACCCTCATTGGGGACGTGGCGCGCCTCCAGGCCGCAAATGATCAGCTCACGGGGCAGGTCACCGAGCTCAGCGCTCAGTTCGCCCAATTTCGGGCACAGGCGAATTGCCCTGAGCAGCCAAACCCGATTGCCCGGCAACCTGCTCCCTCCCCATCCCCCGTTCCGGATGCCCACTTGCGTCAAGTTATTGACGCAGTGTGGCGCATGATGGACGGGCGCCTCGCAGGCCTGGAGGCAAGGCTGCCTCCAGCACCCATCGTTCGGCCACCACTTGCCGCGGCCAAGGCTAACGCTGCAACCGCCCCGACGCCGCTTCCCGTCTCAGGTGGCCGCGTGACAGTGACGTATGCCGCGGCGACGTCAGCACCGGTGCCTGCAGCCGCACCGAAGGCTGGTCGACCGGTTAAGGCTGCGTCAAAAGCGGCTGCACCAAAGGCCGTTCAACCGCCGAAGGCCGCGAAAAAAGTGGCAGCAGATTTCCCTCCGCTTCCCACTCCGGCACCGAAGAGGGTGACTACTGCTCCCTCTAGTGAGCCCGTACCTGGTCCGTCTACAACGGCTCCCTCCACGTCCACCCCCTCTAACGACGGGTGGAAAAAAGTCGAGGGAGGAAAGAAGCGGTCCCGAAAGGGGAAAAAAAAGGCTGCCAATAGTGCACCTACTCCGCCGCAGGCACCATCCGTAGCAGTGACTGCCACCACAAAGCCCCGGAAACTGGTGGCACCCAAAACGGCGGCTGTGGTGGTCTCTGTATCACCGGCGGCAACCGACAGCGGGCTATCCTATGCAGCCGTATTTAAGAAGGCTCGGGAAAGTCTCGCGGGTGAATTCGGTGGAGTAGGTGTCAGGATGCGTCTCGCCCAGACGGGAGCTCGAGTCCTCGAGTTCCCTGGGGCTGAAGGCGCAAAGACGGCGGATACCTTTGCCGAGAAGATGCGGGAGATTTTCGCAACCACGGATGGTGTGAAGATCGCCAGGCCCATCAAGTGCGCGGAGCTGCGCATTTCGGGCCTGGACGATTCCGTCACGGTCGAGGATGTCCGCGTTGCAATTCAGGAGAAGACACTATGCAGCGCGGACAACATCAGGATCGGCACCATCCGCCCCGGTCCAGGGGGCCTTGGTGCGGTGTGGGCTAGTTGTCCCGTGGCGTCGGCCAAGACCTTGAGCGATGCCGGAAGAATCCTCATCGGTTTCGTGAACGCCAGAGTCACACTCCTGGCGGCGAGACCGATGAGGTGTTTCAAATGCCTATCGTCGGGGCACACCCGCGTCAAGTGCAGCAGTTGCTTTGACTGCAGCGGACTATGTTTCCGCTGCGGTCAACCGGGGCACAAGGCGGCGGAATGTTCTGCCGCCCCTCACTGCCCAGCGTGTGCGGCGGGAAATCTTCCCGCCAATCATCAGATGGGGCAGGGTGGCTGCAAGCCGCCCCGCACTTCTCGACAAACTTCGGGGGTTAGCCAATCGACCCAGGCTGCCTCCGATGTCAATCCTGCGTCGTCATCGTCGCCCATGGAGGAGGTTGTAGAGACAGTCCAGTAATGGACCAAGTCTCCAACCTCCTTGTCCAGACGAACCTCAACCACTCTGCCGGTGCGCAGGATCTTTTCCTGCAAACCATGGCGGAGTGGTCGATAGGTGTGGCCGTAGCCGCGGAGCCCTATTACGTTCCTCCCCGCCCAAATTGGCTGGGTGACCGGGACGGCTCCGTGGCAGTCGTCAGCTCCACGGCGGCTCATTCCCCGCCCTTGTCGCTAAGAGACAAGGGTACTGGATATGTTGCTGCCGAGTGGGGGGGGATCACCATATATGGTATCTACTTCTCCCCCAATCGGAGTTTGAGCGACTTCGAGGTTTTTCTCAACAACCTAGAGACCTCGATGCGGCGACTAGCGTCTGGGCACGTCCTAGTGCTGGGGGACTTCAACGCCAAGTCCGTTGCGTGGGGTTCCCCGAGGACGGACGCACGGGGCGATGCCGTGGAGGAGTGGGCGGCATCGGTGGGCCTCTGTCTCCTAAACAGAGGCTCCACCAACACGTGCGTGCGACAGCAGGGGGGGTCGATAGTGGACCTTTCGTTCGCTACCCCTGCTCTCGCCGCACGAGTAAGGAACTGGCGTGTCCTGGAAGAGGTTGAGACGCTCTCGGATCACCTGTATATCCGATTTGAGCTCTCCCGGACCCAGGACCCCAGAAGGGGTCACACGGCGCGGCGTTCTTCCCGCTTCCCGCGGTGGGCTGTTTCGAAGTTGGACAGGGACCTACTAGAGGAGGCAGCCATCATTTACTCTTGGCTGTCTCCGCAGCCTCTGACTGAGGAGGTAGACATGACGGGGGCAGGCCGCTTTCGCGATGCGATTACGCAGATTTGCGATGCGGCCATGCCCCGCGTCCGAGGTCGTCGGCCTCCAAGGAAGGAGGTGTACTGGTGGTCCCAGGAGTTGGCGGACCTCCGTGCGGCCTGTACTCGTGCCCGGAGGTCCTACACTCGCAGCCGGCGGCGTCACCGCGAAGAGGGGGAAGAGGACCAGCTTCATGAGGAGTACCGAGAGGCGCGGGAAACTCTGAAGCTGGCCATTAGCCGTGCCAAAGAAGGAAAGAGAAAGGAGATGCTGGAGGGTCTCGATCGTGACCCCTGGGGTCGCCCATATCGTGCGGCGCAACAAAAGCTCCGCGCGTTGGGCCCCCCCCTTACGGAGACTCTCCAGCCCAGCTTCCTGCAGGAAGTGGTTGAGGGCCTTTTCCCGCAACGGGTGGACCACGTACCCCCGTCGATGGCCCCCTTGGCCGGAGACGACGGGGAGGACGAGGATGATGGTGTTCCACCCGTCACGGAGGCGGAGGTAGGGGCGGCTGTTCTGCGGATCCGTTCCAAGAACACCGCCCCCGGGCCAGACGGGATCCCTGCCCGAGTGTTGGCCCTGGCCCTCGACCACATGTCGGACCGCCTCAGGGAAGTGTTCGACGCTAGCCTGGCGTCCGGACGCTTCCCTGACTGCTGGAAGAGCGGGAAGCTGGTGCTTTTAACGAAGCCGGGACGGCCTACCGACTCGGTCGCGGCCTACAGGCCCATCGTGTTGCTGGACGAGGCGGGTAAATTGTTTGAGAGGGTCCTCTCTGCCCGCATCGTTCGGCACCTTGGCGAGGTCGGCCCCGATTTGTCGGACGCCCAATTCGGTTTCCGAGCGGGGCGTTCGACGGTCGGAGCTGTGTTGCGCCTGAGGGCCGTGACCGAAGACGTAGTGAGCTGTGGCGGCGTGCTGTTGGCGGTGTCGTTGGACATCGCCAACGCGTTCAATAGTCTGCCATTCAGCTGCATCAGGGAAGCACTCCTCTATCATGGGGTGCCACAGTACCTGAGGCGGCTGGTGGCAGACTATCTTGAGGAGCGTACCGTCATGTACGAGGACCGAGATGGAGTTTTGAGTCGTCGGCCCATGTCGTGCGGTGTTCCGCAGGGGTCTGTCCTTGGACCACTCCTGTGGAACATGGGGTACGACTGGGCCCTTCGAGGCGACTTCCCCCCCGGGCTCGGCGTAATTTGTTACGCCGATGACACATTAGTCACAGCCCGGGGGGTGAACTTTCAGGAGGCGGCGCGCTTGGCCACCAGGGGAGTCTCTCTGGTGGTCGGGCGCATCGAGGCGCTGGGCTTGCGGGTGGCCCTGGATAAGACGGAGGCCCTTTTATTCCATGGGCCCCGTCGTGGTCCACCCCCTGGCGCCTCTATCGTGGTCAACTCGGTCCTCGTACCGGTTCAGGCCCACATAAGGTATCTGGGCCTGATCCTCGACCGTAGGTGGCTTTTCGACGAGCACTTCCGACAGCTTGCTCCGAAGCTGGTCGGCGCTGCGTCCGCCCTTGGGCGACTCTTGCCCAATTTGGGCGGACCCAGGGTCGCTACGAGACGGCTGTACACAGGGGTTGTCCGGTCAATGGCACTGTATGGTGCACCGGTGTGGGCGGGAGCTCTGACCGCCCAAAATAGGGCGCGCCTCTGGCGCCCTCAGAGGGTTATGGCGGTCAGAGCCATACGCGGATACCGCACCGTGTCGACGGAGGCGGCGTGCGCGTTGGCCGGGACTCCCCCGTGGGATTTGGAGGCGGAAGTGCTCGCCGAAGTATATCGGCGAACGGCTGAGTTCCGGGCGGGAAGCGGCAGTCGGCCCCCGCCCGAAGAGGTACGCGAATGGCGTGAGGCCGCTCGCCGAGCCACCATGGCTCGTTGGTCGTCCCGGCTGGAGGCTCCACGTGCTGGCTTTGCCGCCGTGGAGGCGCTCCAGCCGGTCATCGTCGAGTGGGCAGGGCGACAGCACGGGACCCTTTCCTTCCGACTGACGCAGGTCCTTTCCGGGCACGGCTGCTTCGGGAAGTACCTGCACTCGGTCGCTAGGAGGGAACTGAATCCCGCCTGTCACCACTGCGACTGCAGTGAGGACTCGGCTCAGCACACGCTGGCGGTTTGCTCCGCCTGGGCAACGCAGCGTCGGGCCCTCACTGCAGTCATCGGAGGAGATCTCTCGCTACCGGCCGTCATACGCTCCATGGCCGGTAGCGACAGGAATTTTACCGCGGTCGCGACCTTCTGTGAGGACGTCATCTCGCAGAAGGAGGCGGCGGAAAGGGTCCGGGAGGACGATCTCCACTCGGACCTAATTCGCCGCCGGCGAACCGGGCGGCGGAGGCGCGCATACCAGCGCCTCATGCCGCCCTGAGTGTGGCCGCGGGTGGACGGGACGGGTTTTCCCCTCCACCCGCTGTAGTGGCCCCCCGCGAGGAGGCGGCGTCCGCGTGTGCCTGGACGTCGCCTAATTGAGAGGATTGTACCCGAAGGTGGTGCCCGCGCTTTAGCGGGCAGGCGCTAGGAGGGTTCCGGATGTCGTAATAAAGCTGTTCCCGGATCCCTCCTACTTAAGGCGCAGTACGGCACACCGTGTGGTTTTAGTCGGTTCGATTCCGACACACCGCCCCACCGAAAACCCCGGTGGGGTGACGGCCCGAGGGGGTTTCCACACGCACAAAAAAAAAAAAAAAGGGGTTAGTGACCTTGACTGCTACGCTACGCTACGGTTCGGTTCCCACCCGAGTCTGGGTGTTCTTTGTGTCCGTTGTTTGTATGTTTGTAAAGTCCCCCGCGACACAGGAGTCATTCCTAATGCGGGAGTTGTCTTATAAAAAAAAAAGAAATATGATTACCATTTATACCAATATAATTGCCTCTTTAAAACAAAAACAGTACCATCAAAGAGTTTTGTAATTTAGCTGGTACCGCAGATTGCTTACTCCCTATTAATTCGATCTAAAAATATAACTGGCCAAAGGAAGGTGTAACACATCGCTACTTGTGTTTTTAAACATAACCTTTACTATTTATTAAAATATTCTTAAAAATCTAAAAAAAAAATGTTGCTCTTGTATTGCAGGTTATTATATTTTTAATAAGTTCGTTAATATAAGTTAAAAACAAATAAATCCATAGATTTAGATCATTATGATCTTATAGCTTATATTATACTTATTATAGCGAGTCGCCTTTCTCTTTTTTTTTTTTTATCGTGTGGAAACCCCCTCGGGTCATCACTCCACCGGGGCTGCCAGTGAAGTGGTACGTCGGAATCGAACCGACTAAAACCACACGGTGTTCCGTCATAAATGAGTCTATTGCAAGGGACTCGATAAATTCGAAAAAGTGGTAATATTGCGCCATGTGTTCTGTACTGACTTATATTGTACATCGCTGGTAGTTCATATTTTTAAGTGAGGTTAACAATAAACAAACTTTACAAGGGAACAATGTTTTCCTATTTACTACAAATTAATTTTCAATTTTCATTTTTATTTCCTTCACTTGTCATAAGTCAAGGACGAGTGTATACAGCATAATCAGGCTCGTGTAAACGTTTATATGTATATTAAAATGTAATATAGAATTGCCACGCCAAATAGTCAACCCAAGAAAATTTGATAGCAGATACTGTGAAAGAAGTACCTAGAGCTAATATAGGATCACAGGGTACCACAACGCTACTATGCATAAGTTAACTGAAATATGTAAATGTGAAAAAAGAAACCCTTAATAACACTTGTGGATTAACCATGGTAAAATTTACGCATGACCCCACTATAAATGTATGACTTTTGCAATAAGAAACATGTTTGATGATGATGATGATTGATTGATTACACATGATTTAAACAAAATGATTTGTCCCACATTTTTCAATTACTGTAAAATTATTCTCAGAAATTCTATCAATGACAAAAAGTTATAACATGTAGTAAAACACTTAGTTTTACCAGATTTTTTTTAGAATCCCTGTTGAGCTAATGAGCCTGACACCTAACTATTTTCTTTGCAAAAACTTTCTGTTATTTTCCTTATGGTCCCGTTAGCTTTGCAGTTATAAAGTGCAATTTTGCACTTTCTCGCACGCTCGCGCTTGACTTCTGTAATTTACATATAGTTTGCGTTTGTCTTGTACCCATTTTATACTACATAACCTTGTAAAAATTATAAAGAATCTTCATACTCTTTCTTAGAATATTACTTGTTTAAATACATAAGTTACTAGCATTCGTAATGGTTATTAAAAGTGATTATGGATAACGATATTTTATCGGAACAATATTAAAGTAATAAAATATTGTAAATGTGCTTGGGAAGACATATCATATCATGTACGAAGCATTTTTTTTCCGGAAACTAACCTTGCTCTATTTTGTTACTGATGCTATTGAGGCAAAGCTAAGATGTTTTGTGTTAACCCGCTTTCAGAAAATTTATAAAACAACAATCTTATGCAACTAATCCCACTAATATTCTAAATGTTAAAGTTAACATGGATGGATGGATGTTTGTTACTCTTTCACGCAAAAACCACTGAACCCATTGCGATGAAACTTGGCTTGTAGATTTTTGGAGACCTGGATTAACGCATAAGCTACTTTTTTTATTACCGATATTCCCACGGGATCGGGGTTTACGCGGGTGGAACCGCAGGCGCTGCTAGTAAAAAATAAGTAGACAAGATGATTTAAAAAAAAAATGTTTTTGGTACAAAATATATAATAAGTTATAGAAAAAACATGAGATATTAAAATAATATAATCTACAGTGTCATGTAAATTAAAAGGGTTCGGGTTCTGTTTCAAGTTACTTAGCTCAGTTTATTTAATATTTATAGAAAGGAATACTAGAGCTGAAAGCTCGTCACAGTCTTTAGCATCTATAATTCTAGAGCATCGAGGCCTACGGATCTGCAACTGAGGAAGCTTTGATGGTATCTGCTTTTTGGTGACAACCTTGGTTTTTGGTGTAGAAACTGTGGGAACTGGGGGTTATCGATCGAATCGTGATGATTATGAACACAAATCGGTAGTAAGAAAAAGAATAGGATTAAAAATTTTATGTGAGCCAATCGGTGCATGGGAGATGCACCGATGTACGTCACAGTCAATTTTCCAAGCGCAAAATAATTTGTAATCCCAAGAAAACATTTTTTATGTGATAAAACAACAAATTAACGTCTTTTGGGATATTTCCTTTACTTTATGCTACGCCTTTGCTTTTCGCCAAATTTCATCATTCTAGGTTTTGATCTAGAATAATGAAATTTGATATAACTATACTTATAATAAAATTGTACGCATGTTCGATCACATCACATAAAAGTACGAAATAAACGTGGAAATGTTTTATGCACAAGTATAGTGTATAATTTAGTGTAACATTAAGTATTTGGTTTACTGCAGTCTGTTCTCGCTATCCTTGAAAAAAAAACTTAAAATTTTAAAGAAAAATGTATCAACAAACAACAAGTAACGACATCTGTTGGCCTTAAGTAATACTAACTACACAAAACAATAACGATAAGTGACCATTTTTTTTCAAGATATTCATTATTAGCATAGAATATTTGAATTAGGAATTATACATTTTAATATAAACATTACCTAATATCTTTATGTAAATATTTGTGGTGTGACAATCTATATATACTTATTATACTATTTTTACATTTCCAAAAATTTCGTGGGAGTGTTATAGGGCAACTTGCACTGCACTTAATAGTCCGTGGGCCAACCTAAACAAATGACTTTAAATAGTGAATCGATGTAGAGTAATGCTGGTGAAACGTTTGTGGATGAAAAGTCCATTGGACGAAAAGTTTATGGTTTAAAGATAATGTTGACCAACGGTTCATGGACCAATCGACTGTTGGTAAACCGTTACAGACTCGATGGTCCACTCATAACAGGCGCTGTAAGGAACAGCGTGTGGTTTTAGTCGATTTAAGCCCGATTATACGGCCTCACCAATAACTCGGTGAGCTGAGTCATAGTTAGTAAAGCTTAGGTGTGTTGTATTATTGTTGGCCTGAAAACAGTTAAGTTTTAACTTCTGCTCACGAAACATTTTGTTTTGAATCATTACAATAAGATAATATCATACATAGTTATTTTTTAACCCCTGACGCAAAAGGAGGGGTGTTATAAGTTTAAAGTGTGTATTTATGTGCGTGTATCTCCTAAATGTTTGTATTTATTTTTCATTTTTTGGGTTCCGGTAACCTCGAAAGGAAAAAACCCTTATAGGATCACTTTGTAGTCCGTCCGTCCGAAGGTCTGCCTGTCTGTCACGACCCTTTTTCTCAGGAATGCGTGAAAGTATCAAGCTGAAGCGCAAGGGAATCAAAACCTACAGGGTACACCCGTGAACTCAGAATCTTGAAATTTGGTACGAAGCAACGTCTTATATCACAGTCAAAGGAAAAATTGCGAAAACCGTAAATTTTTAGTTACATCACATAATAAAAATATTTTTAATAATTTTAAACCTACTTTACCCCTTTCCTCATGAACGCGTAGAGATATTAAATTGAAATTTATATCAAATACTCTAGTCTATAAATACCTTTAAGTTGTAACAAAATCAAAGTTCTATGTCAACGCATTCAAAAGAAACAGCAATTTAAGCCGCATATTTTCAAACTCGCAACTACTCGCAAGGGAATCAAAACCTAAAGAGTACTTCCAGTGAACCTAGAATCTTGAAATTTGGCATGAAGTAATGTTTTATAGCACAGATAAAGTAAAAATTGCGAAAGTCGTTAATTTGTTGTTATATCACATAAAAAAATAGTTTTTGTGATTATAAACTTATATTCTGCGGTTGGATTGTTAACTTTGTCGTACATCGCAACCGCAAAGTTAAGTTTGTCTTTAGAAAAAGACGGGCAAAAGTTTTTGAGAATCGATACCCGAGATGAACGTTCTATCTACATACAAGTTTACGGAACCCTTGGTGTGCGAGTCAGACTCGCACTTGTCCGTTTTTTTTTAATTTATTTAATTAATTTACAAAAAGGTATTACTTAATATTCTATAGATGTAACATAAACTTATGAAAGATGACTTGATCGAGACTGTTCTTAGCTATAATTCAAGAAAATCTGTTGAGCTGTTCGATGATCTTCAACCCTTTTCTAATCGTAGAAGGGATTTTTGAGTCGGGGGTATTTAATTTTTTTAATTTATACTTGTATTATAATAACGCAATAGTTAATATCGGTAGGGAGGATGCAGGTGGAGTTCAAAATCAATTAATTTTCCAAATAATCCAAATAATAACATTAGCACTAAGAAAATGGTTCTTATTACGAAACAAATTATCGTCATTACTGATAAATTAGCAATTGCGTATCAACACGTCGATATATTGCACCATATGATATATGCACTTGTCCAGTGGTTGAAAAAATAATTGATTACCCGTTCACGCACTGCGTTATGCAATCAGCGGGAACAATCGAAATACCCTCGACTATTTATTTTGGAATAACTGAATTAATGGATCTGAACAGTTGTTGTATTCGAATATATCTTTTGTGGAATATATTTTAACGGATTCATACAGAAAAGTAGTAGTAGTGTATGATTTAAGCGTGGATGAACAGTCAGTTTTTCATTCGGAATGCATGTGGATCTACCGAACATAAACGAAGTCGATAGGGCATAATCATAATCTCTAACCATTCGTTCGCAAGTACAGCAATTTTATATCGACTATTTTGGCACAGAATCTCAATCACTAGTTTCAGTCAGCCTGTTGGAGAGCGAGCACGCACAAAAACGCAGGCAATAACCGAGCGCACTTGGTAGCGAACGGTAGACGATCTTGTTACCCGGAATATGTACCTACTCTAGATTAGACGTACAAGAGAAAGTAAACTTTAATAATTAAATAAACATGAATTGCCTTTAAAATTTTGTCTGAAACCTAATTAAATTCATATATCGAAGGAATTTTATAACATCATTCCAACACCAGAAACAATTTTTTTTTGGTTTTTAAATAAAAAAGGTGTCGAAAAATTTGAGTTGTTATTTATCTGCCTCTCTTTGATATTGGCGTTGAAGAATGTAGTTAGCTTTGCAAAGTATCAATCAATCAATCCATCCATTTTGATATTTTTGTCAGGCAGTCTATCAGCCCCCTGAATATGAATATTATAGATATTTTTTGGCTTTTTAGGGTTCCGTACCTCGAAAGGAAAAAACGGAACCCTTATAGGATCACTTTGTTGTCTGTCCGTCCGAAGGTCTGTCTGTCTGTCAAGATCCTTTTTCTCAGGAACGCGTGGAGGTATCAAGCTGGAATTTACATAAAATACTCAGATCTGCTGTCCTTTGGAGCTGTGAAAAAATCAAACTTCTAAGCCAACGCAATCAAAAGATACAGCCGTTTATGCCGCAAATTTCCGCAAATTTTCGACACTCACAAGGGAATCAAAACCTACAGGGTACTTCTCGTGAACTCAGAATCTTGGAATTTTGGTACCAAGCAACGTCTTATAGCACAGATAAAGGAAAAATTGCGAAAACCGTAAATATTTAGTTACATCATATAATAAAAATATTTTTTCGGAACCCTCGGTGCGCGAGTCCGACTCGCACTTGGCCGGTTTTTAATCCTTGTGTGACTTTATTATCCAATTAACAGACACACACAAAATCAAATGCTGGTAGTTGATAAGCACATCACTCCAGAATCTGCTGGACGGATTTGGCAATTTTTTGCGATAAATGTAATAGCAGTTCGAATAAGTTATTTATGCAAATTAGAAAATTTTAAGAATAAGATCTGAAATTACTTTTCCCTAATTGTTATGATTGCAAACAAATTTATTGAAATTTAGATAAAACACGTCTATCAGGACAGCTACTGGTATAGAAAATGATCCGTAGTCACATTAGTGTGACAACTTGGTGTGACTGTGAGCCAATCTTCAGAATAATAAATGGCATAAAATTATGCAATATTCACAATCCTCTTAACCACTAAACGTTCGACGACAGCAATTCACAAATCATCTTACACAATACCACTTATTATTCTATAGATGCAGAATGAAAATCCATCATTGTAGCTCGCACGTAGTTACTCAGATGTCGTTTGTCAGGCTTACCCGTACCTATCACCATTCGTCTCCTAGAGTATCAAGTCATCTTTCTGAACAGGACGAGTCTATGACGTCCCATCGTTAGTGTGTTGGTCATAAGTCGATGAAAAATTGCACTACCACTTTAGTATAAAACCGATACTCTTTGGTAAAGGATTAGTGTGAAACTGGCTTTAAAAGCTTTCGTATATATATGGTAATTATCACTGACACACTAATTTTCGTACAAGGCAGGTACTTAGATTTGTAAGCAATGTTGACAGTTCAATCCCCCCAAGTTTGGATAGTTGTCCCAAATCTGTGTAGATTGTGTGCCTGTTAACGGTGTGGTTGTGAAGTAAAACTTTTATTGGCACTTTTCTTTTTTAAAGAAGAAGAAATAAGAATCCTGGGAAGCATAATACTGTCCGTTGTGGATCTAATCAAGTGGTGCCTATTTGAGCAAAAATTAGATACTTTTAAAATGATCACGTTTTTAGACGTACAAGTGAGTTTAATATTTAATGAACGTGAGTTATCTTACTGCACTTGAAAAGGTAGTGAACGATGCCCCTAAGAAGGAGCTCATTGTTTGAGTCATAAAATCTAATTAAGCAGAAATAAATCTCAAATTAAACATAATTATGAATATATAAAAACAAGTACAGTGCAAATAAAATAAAAATACGGACTATTTACATGCATGCGTCCTAAAATTCCTTCTGCATCCTCGCCTACTGGTAGCATTCCCAGAATATTGGCAGCATTGCCACTTTGAATGGAAATACTAATCCTCTGTGCAAAAAAGGCACGAAAAGTGTCGATCAGTCGCTTAGCTAGTTCCTTATAAACGGAACGAGCACTTGGACCCCATGACTCTAGCGTCTCAACTCAAAACGGCTCAAACACAAAATTACCTATTAAATTATTTTATTTACGCCCTTTAAGGTTTAATGCGAACGCAGCAGCAGCCCCAACATAACCAGCTGTACTTGGAAGATGTGATGGCGCGAGGTTGTCGACGCAAGTACACCAAAGGTCTAACCATCTTCCATAGCAGTAACGACATACCATATGGGCATTATCGTCTCGTACCAGACCAATAGGTTCACGTTAAAAGAAAGGCCATGATGCCCGAAACTGTCAACAGCTTCTCCCCAGTGGCAAAGTTGTGGAGAAACACAAAGAGTTCTTAGACGAACGCAAGTGGCAAGGTGGAATGTTTTACAACAAGGTGCTTATGCTGGGCGATGGAAGTGCCTGAATCCATAGGCCTGATTCACATTCTCGCACAATCAATAAACGAGCGAGCTCTGCAATATTAGAAGATATATTAATTAAAGTTTCCCTTCTTAAAGGGCATAGTAGCGCGTCACATTGCCTCTGAGAAAATAGATTAATAGGTAATAGAGTATTGGGACAAGCCTTTATGGCATCGGTCTTGCAGGACACTTTAGAATTAACCGACCTGGTAAGGTTCTTGGAGCCAGGTTCGGTCGCTCAAAGCCACATTGAAAATTTTGCTATGGGTATTTTGAATAAATTTTTACAATTTTTCCTAAAAGTGTTAAATATTTCCAAAGTTGCGATGATCGAAGTACATGAGTAAATTTGGGTACGAGAAGACAAAAACAGAATGTAGTAAAATCCAAATGAACATTGATTTTAAATAATAGGTCCGAAATATCACCAAAATTATAAACGATAGTGCTTAGAAAAGAATAAAAAGTACTTCGAGAAACAGACAAATAAAAATATAGATACGAGTCCACAGACAAGACTAAATGAAATGGTTTAGTTTTTTTACTATTTTGCTAAAGAAATATAAAACGTTTTGCAGCGTTTGAAAATACTAAAAGTTACACGGCGATAATCACTTCATCCCACATCTATCCACAACGAAGCAATTATAACTTCTTACACCTAGTGTTTACATAACAAGCATTATGTAAACTTCATCGGTTAATCTTAACAAAAACTTGCTGAAATTTCACGGTCCGTAAACTTATTTAATCTTTCATCACGTAAGCAACTCGACAGCTTTGTGAATACGCTACAAGCTTACAGAAATATTTAGGGCAACCAGATTTCCATAGTTATGTATGTTCAAGTCCCGTATTATTAAATACGGGTAAATATTTATGTAATTTGTTGATTAAATAGATTTAAGCATCTTTTCATAAGTTAGTATTTACTTTTTTGGGAAACATCTTTTTAAATAAAACATTTATCCCAAAAAATTCAAATTCAATATATCCATTTACTCTTTTAAGTCAGCAGCAGTAAATCAACTCTGAGAAATTCAAAACTGCTTTCTAGCGGTCTATGAGTATACTCATTAAATGTATCTTTCCGAAAAACGAGATTTTTATAACTTATATAACTAGATTTCATATAAAAAGGTGACTTGAAAAGACTGAGTAGGATGCGTAGCCCTGATTTGCCATAGTGATTTAAGTAAAACACGAAAAGAGAAAAAATTGTTGAAAGGTGGTGAAAATAGCGAACCCCAGAAACAAACACGGGAAGATTAATTGTGAATTCTCTGCATAATTATAGATGTGAAATAAGATTCTATAGTACGACTTAAAATATAACTTAGAATATATTAAAGCTAGGATAAGGTGTCTATTATTATAACTACATAGATTTTACCTTTAAGAATAATAAAGGTTTGTTATGAGTAAACTGCCCGTTTATGATAATTAAAAACTTTGTCAGACTAACACCCGGTTTTTTAAAGGCTGATTACAATACAGTTGAACCAAACTAACATAGCTGTCAAGTAAACAGTGGTGTCAAATCAATTTGACTTTCTGGAACGTTGACTAAAGAAAAATTTACTAATCTATAATCAATATCATTGAACGTTCGAATGGCATTTGACATAAGCTCTGTTAAACGATACGATGATCAAATAAAAGTAATCTTACTTCCAGTAACTCAATGTATAATTGACAAGAGATTTGATGTACGGTTAGAATTTTTTTGCGTTGAGTAGCCTTTCAGAAATGTTGTTGTTTTTTTTAATCTGCCAAGAAATTTAACTATTTTATAGAAATAGGTTTTTTTTTTTTAATGAGTGATTACTTAGAACACCTGGATTGTCATTTGTGCATTGAGAACCCTATTCAGAACGGGAAAATTATCCACGCAAGCATTCACCTTACAGAGGAACCAAACCGCGGTCATATGTAGGGCTTAAGGTTCTTCCATTGTATATATTATTTTGTCTTTAAAATGTTGGTGACGTAACGGTTTATCTAGAGACTACTAAAACCTGTAATCTGGCTATTACCATACACAGACTTTTTAAATAAAATACAATATGCAAAGTTTTCGAACCTTTATTTTTGTTTTATGTTTCTTATATTAAAATCACTTACATCATTTTGTTATTAAGACGTGCAACGATTGCTGTCAAAAGTAGGCAAGGTAAGTTTTGACAATTTCATAATATTCGGCAACATTTCATTTTCATCTCAAAATATTCTCGCACTCGGCACACGAACAGTGAAAGCAAATGGAAGTGAATTTGACACAGTTTAATGTTTACTTTGAAAGCGGAGTTCAAGACATATCCTCATTTCCATATAACATGTAGATTAGGTGTTCATTACAGCTACAATATTTCATAAGGCATGTTCTAAATATCTATGAAAAAGATGCTTTGAAATCGTGTAAATACCAAAATGATATTCTTTCTATTTTTGTTGTAAAATTATTTAAAATAAAATCTATGTAAAATTATCGCTTTTGCTGTTTCTGTTATTTCATTCATTAAGTGGTATAATACTCTCCAAACTTATTAGCCGGCCTGAAGTTGGCGCGATTCAAGTCACGAGCACAATGAGCGTGTGGTTCGTGTAAGGACGTAGCATTGACGGATGATGATGGAAGGCGGGGCGCGTGGGTGATCGCACCCCTCCTTCGTCCCAAATGATACCTTAATTTTGCATTATGCGCACCGGCTCGTGGCTAACTTCAGCCCGGTCAATAAGTTTGGGGATTATTGTACTTGTGTGTAAGGATTCTCTTTGTAAGTAGAATATTAATTTCTAACAGATGTAAAAATTTAATAAGTACGTTAAGTAATATGAGCGATTGCTTTTACCCTATGTAAGTATTTCTCCTTTCTTACTAGAGTAAGAAAGGAGAAATACTTAAAAACCACCAGGAATAGATTGGCAAATAAACTGGTATACTCTTAAAAAAAAGTGTGTGTGTGTGTGTGTGTGACGACCAGAGTTACTTCTTACGGTGACGTATAAACCATGTGTAGACGCTGTACAGTTTTTAGTAGGTTTATAGCTCACGGTGCTGAATGGGGGTTTAATCGAGCGTCGTTGGAACCGATTGGATTTTGAAGATTAGACGTTCAAACAATGCAACCCTTTCACCGATTGGGGGAGCGTCTACAGGTTTTCAAAGATGTAAAAAAATAGTAAAACGGAATTACTCTAGCGCGTTAGATATTATAAGTGTACACCCCATATGTCTCTGATAACGGAGGTAGGTTAATCTGCCGATTTGCATGGTGGGGGTGGCTGTATGGAAGGGTTAAAAAGGGGAAAAATAAAATTATTCAAGTGCGTCAGAAATTAAAAGGGGATGTTAAGTAAAGAAAGAAACCCCCATTCAAAAGACTGACGATTAACGACTGACGTGAGCACGCGGCCTCTTTTTGTAAATGCAAAAAAATGGCCATTTCGAAATACTCGAGTGCGTCAGATTATCATACAGAGGGTTTAGTTTAATCTCCTAGACAAGCTGACGTATAATCTGGCGATTATCTGGAGGGATTTTCTTAATGTGGTGATTTGAAAAAAAAAATACATGTATTTTTATCATTAAATGTATCAAATAAAATGCACGGAAAATAGCATGCAAATACAAAAAGACTTAACTATCTGTATACATACATAAAAATAAAAAGATACTCACTCACTCACTGATCTACTGACTGACTGAGATCAGTTTACACGATCGCCGACACGTCATCTTTAACTCGACTCTAACACACACACACACACACACACACACACACACACACACACACACACACATGTGGTGCACCTTTCTCGTTGAAGTCTCGGTGACGAAGGCGGTCGACAAGCGTACTTACGTTCACCAGCAACTTTAAAAAAGAACATAAACGAATATACAGAGGAGAGTGTGGGACGGTGTGAAAGATAGAGAGAGTGTGAAAGGGAAAGAAAAACAAATTCCCGAAGAAGAATCGATTTTCATATGAAAATCGATTCTTAAGGTGTAAACTCAAAAGGAAAACTAATATTTTATAAAAGAATACATCTATTTAACTTTTTGAATAACTACTAATAATAAACGTTTAATGACTAACAATATTAGGAATCTATTAGCGAAGGATAGTTCATCCTTTCCGCCGCAGCTTCGATCGTGTTTTTTGAAAAGACGTTATCATAATAAAACAGTTAACAGTAGGCGGGAAACTGGAATTTCAAATTAAAATTAAGTAATTTATTTAATTTCTTATATGTTATTTAAGTAGATTCATTGTAAAATTTATTTCATCTAAGCGTAAACATTCTTCTTTTCTTAATTGAATCTTTATTTAGTACTTATGTTTGATCCGTGAATCTCGCTTTGGTGTGTGGTGTGTATAAATTTAAGCATAACTTAATGCCATACAAAATAATTCTGAAAATTAAACATACACACGTATGTATATAAAGTTAAAATTAAAATAGCGAAATGTAATTTTATACAATTTAAATCAAAGGTTTTTGCTTGCCAGAAGCTACCGCTTTTAGAAAACAACGTTGCTGACATTCTACGAATCAGTTGAGAGACCAATTCCAGTTACAGCTTTGCGGTGTGGCAATGGCGGATGAAAACTTTGTGGGCTCAAAAATATTTGATGTGTATGTGCGCTATTTTCTAACGAGTCTGGGTTTGGATTCTCGGGGACTACGCGTTTGGCGATTTTGAAGCGCTACAAAACTATCTATACATCCACGAGAGATCCATTCGTATCACAGAGAGGGAACCATGATATAGGCAGGAATTGGTAGCGCTGATGCATGCATGCCTGAACATAAACTGGTTTTAACTAGATTTTTGGAAAATAAAACCGACGTTATAGATACGCTTGCTCTGTCCTCGTTATAAATCTCATTGAACGTGCTCGTTATAAAGAACAGCATTAGCAAATTTATTTACAAATTTGACCATGAAAGAGCAATTATCATGCGCGTAAAAAAGACCACTGACTTTAGAAAGACTAAGACAACTCAGTTAAAGCATAAATAACCATTGCAAAATTCTTATTACTCCATTTTAAAGAACGTATTTGCCTATAGGATCAGGGGGGGTAGAATCAAGGTATGATGTTATGCTTTGTAATTTCATATTATAATTTCAAAATTACTTTTCAAACAGTCCTCTGCTCTGGGGGTCCAGTTCTCGGTAGTTCATGACTACCATTTTGACGGTTGACGCTATTAGTCGAAAACTCGAGAGCCTTTGTTACTATTCGGCTCCAACATTATTCGACTGCAAAATATTACACCAACCCTTTAGGGGCGTAAAAGAACAGGTACACTTTCACGCTTGTAACATTTCTAAGCTCCCCTGTCTCACAATATGTCTGACTTTGTGACATATTGCTATCACATGACTTGTTTTTGTCTTATTCAATGGGTATAAAACAGACATCAAAATATACAATAATATGTTTGATAATGTAAAAATTTCTAAATCAGGCAGGTAAGTTATATAGTGACATAGGCTATATAAATTTTAACTAAATTTAATATGGTGGACTTTACACGTAAATATCTGACCTCGAAAAAAATTTAATTGAGACAATCATGACATGTTTGGTATCAAAAGTAAGATCTTGACGAGCACATTACAAATATGTACAAATATCATATTGTCTGAATAAGTAAAATTATGTTTAAATTGTTAACAAACAAGCAAAAGTAAGAGTGCGCTACGTAAGACTGTAGAATTAAACCCTATTACATATATATTTAAAAACTGAAAAGAATAAAATAACAGAAATAGTTAAAAAAACTGTAATTGTGATAACTTTTATTTTTTCGTAGTCGGGTTACATTTTATTTTATTTTTATAGTAAGTATATTTAAAAAAAAATACCCTTTGAAGTCGTACCTTTGGTATTTTATCCAACCCAAACGTATGTGGGAGAGCCATGCTTCGGCACATATGGGCCGTCTCGACTCCGCTCGATACCACGGCCTCACAGAAAACCGGTAGTGAAGCAATGCTTGCATTGCATTTCGCCGCGTGAGTGAGGTTACCGGAGGCCCTAACCCTTCCCTCTCCCCTATTCCCATCCTTCCCCTTTTCCTACTCTTCCCCACCTTCCCCCTTTTCTCCTACTCCCACCTTAAAGGGCGGCAATGCACTTGTGACTCTCGAGTTACAAGTGCCTATGGGCGGCGGTAGTCATTTACCATCAGATGACCCGTCTGCTCGTTTGCCCGTTATAATATAAAAAAAAACCGTTTTATTACCGATTTTAAGAAGTTTTACCTCTAAAAAATAATTATTATCTAATCAATAATCTCGGAGGACTGCGATAATTGTGTGTAGGTCAATGAGAACTAATGTATGAGATTGATAATGGCATACAATTGCAATAACGATCGGCTATTAGTTTGAAATATTGGATAATAATACAGCCGCATTATCCGCATGAATAATGATACACGATTTGTTATACATTACGATTTTAATTTTTTTCTATTTAAGGATAAATATGTAACTATGTGATGTCATAGCGTAATTTATGCTCAGGAAACGAAAAACCTACTAACACTATGCCGTTTAGGCTATTGTGCGTACTGTTGTGGTTTCCGGATTTTCAAATTAATGTTTTATATACAGCAGTGCTTAAGCGGGAAAAAGACTTGTACTAGTTTAACGCTTTGCTTTGTCAACTTTATCTCTTTGAATAGGTACTTTTTTGTTTTTGTCTTACTTACTTCGAAAAACTTACATAGGACAAGTGCGAGTCTGACTCGCCCACCGAGGGTTCTGTAAGCAAACAAACTTGTGTGTAAATAGTACGTCTATCTCGGGAATCAATTCTTAAAGATTTTAGCCCGTTTTTTTCCGAAAGACAAACTTACTTTTTCAGTTCTAAAAATTAATACTCTCCCATACATCATTTTTTCTTATTGAGAAATGGCATCGGCTTTTGCCTTAATACTCACCTGATGAAAAGTAACGATTTACGAAAGTGGACTTTCCAACCGCAAAATATAAGTTTGTAATTACCACGACCACGAACGGTTGTATTCGATCGAAACTTCGGGTAACCAAAAAGGTATTGTACCTTATAAACATTATTGCGATTAAGTCTCGAGTTACACATCTAATAAGTTTGTTTTCGTTTAAGCGGATTATATGTACAAAATAAAATAGTCATTTTCTTAGTAAACTGAAGACAAACTGATACGCAGGTTTGTTCCTTACATATCAGAACCTACAGAGACAAATGAAGGTCATAAGGCAGTGGATTCTGAGATATTATGCATACGGTCTCATTTTGCACATTCAAATGCAAAGTGCACCCATGTTCACACATGTCACATGGTAGCGGCGCTAATGCGCTAAATAAATTCATGCAATGCACGTCAGAAGTTCGCAGGTGTGCACCCAGCTTTAGATATTATGCAAATGAGAAGAATAAATTCATATAATTCTCTAAAATACTTTTGGGAAAGGAAATGAAAATACAATGGGAAGGATTAGTTGGTTGAAGACCTTAATGGAAGTCTTTGCGAAATAATTGAAGCAAATTGTAAAAATAAATCTGAGAAAAGTACCAACTTTGCTTAATGGGTTAATGTAAATTATTTAAGAATTATTTAAGACGGGGCAATAATGCTGTATGTATTATCTAGTATCAGGCGATGTAGAATCTAAATATGTAGAATGGTTTTAGGCACAACTCAGAAGTGTAAAACTCGCAGTTCACCTTCAATATCGTCCCTCCACCTACTCCACCACTAATGGAGCAGGGTATCTCCCGAGGAGTTCTGATATCCATACTCTTTTGTGAGAGTAAATTACGTACGGTACGGCAACGTACGTCCAACTAAAAATATTTCAGTATCCTGTTGGAAATTACAGAGTTTATTATGTGACCAGTTCATTTAATGTAGCTTAGCTCGTAGGAATCGAATTTATAATTATAGAAAAATACTTCAACTTGAGTCAAAAATGGATGTTAGCTCAACGTTATGCTACTTCCTATTATGAAATACCTAAGATTGTCCAACATTGTCCAGACATCGTCTGCAATCTTAACCATTGCCAAGCTGTAAACTTTAAATAAATCTTTACACCGCTCTAAAAGCCTTGCTTTAAAAGGGGCAAAGTTACAGTGTTGTTTCATACAGTACAAAGAAGTTCATCTTTGAAATCTTTTGGGGAAACTGTGTGCGCACTCGATCTCCTGTAGAGCCAGCTTCAAAGAACTCTCAAGTTTTGTTTGAAGCAAGAGCTTAAAGTATTCTAAGTAGTTTGTGCGAGGTTAAGTATTTATATACCGACCTCGATGTAAGGTTATTAGTTAACTTTATAAGGATATTGCAGAAGAGTGCAATATCCTGTTTTATAATTATACTATAATTATTGTTTTATTGATATTGTTCACGTTCATGCATTAATTTTCGTTTTATTCGATATCGAACGAATTGTACTCCAGATTCATCTCCGTTGAATTTGAAACTAAATAGATGGAGTTGATAGAGTTAATATAATTATAGGAAAAGTGCGGGTGGGCTGGCTTTTAGTCGGTAAGAGTCCGACAGACCCCTTTACTTCCCCAAAGGTGGAGGACATCCATGATGATCTTCCACCTCGCCACCAAAAAATAAAAATATTTATGGCTATTTATTTATGGAATGTATCCTTGCCTGTACGTATAAAAAAATCAATACTTATGAATAAAAACTCCCTTTATTACGAGTTCATCGAGTAAACGCTAACTTCTACTCTATGTAACTATTACTCTGAATTAGCTCTCCGATTTCAGTCATACCATTGATGGAAATTTCTACGTCCGATATCGATCTGTATAGCCTAGCTACCTGCTTCACTTTGTAGCGTAGGTAACATTCGAGATTAACCATCCGTCCATGTAGTGACGTACATGCATTGCAATGGAACATTAGGGTTTTAAATCAATATATATAAAAATCAATGCCACTTTTCGTTGTAATTTTAGATGTAATATATAAACGAAACGGGAGAACGGGCTCACCTATCCAAACCAAATGTTTAGGCTTTGTTCGAACTATTTAGTAGATGGTTTATGTAAAGTTTGCACAAAATCGGTAGAGCGGTTCTTCATTTATCACATTTTTTTTAACAAAGGTACTTAAGCAGGTGAAACCGCGGGGCGCAGCTAGTTTCGAATATAAATTATTGTAGACTGAAATCTCTTAAGGGGTTTTTCTTTTAGTTTTAATTTAACCTTTTGTAAGTGGTTACAAAAGGTAGGCTATAGTGCCCACCACGCCACCGTCGGCAATGACCGACAAAAACACGACATTTGCAGTATAAAATAAATATATTATTATTTTTTCTAAAGAATGCCATCAAACTGGGTCACACATTACTAATATTCTTGTTAACCTCTCCAGCTAAGCTAAATGCTTGTGGAAGGAGTTGGTTCACGTCGGTAGAGTACTTGGGTGGGGTTTGAACCCGCAACCACTTGATCGCAAGTCCGTCGCCTTTGCCATTACGCTACCACCGCTTGGAGTAATTAATTTTCCAGTTTTTTTTTCGCTAATACCTATTTAAAACTACCATAATCTATTATTTGGTATTCAAAGGTAAAACAATTAATCTCATTTAATAGTAGACGAACGATAATTAAAATCATCATCTCGAAATACTTGACGTGCTCAGTACGACACAGTCGGCAATAACTAGTAATAAACAACAAAAATTAGTTGGTTATCGATACAATCTTTGAAACCTATGATTTTTTAGGTATTTGAGGTGAACTTATAACTTAGTAAACATTAAGTAGATATATACATAAATGTAATATATACATATGTATAATTGTATATAAACCCGACCCGACGGACGTTGTCCTGTCCGACTGTAACAATAACATTCCTGAACCCTATCGCAGTGGCACCTACCGGATCCAAGTGTGAAACTAAATCAGGGACCCACTAAAACACACAGAAATTTCATCAAAATCGGTTTAGGAGGAGTACAGGATATCGACACTTAAAAAGTAATTATACACATATATTTACATAGAAAACATTTCTTTTCACGTTGTTTGTCCGGATTAGATTCCTAAGCTAATGAATTGATTTTAATGAAATTTTGCACACTGTGCAGTTTGGTCTAACTTGAGAAATACGATAGATTTTATTTCAATTTGTATTCACAAATTATTTGTAAATTATTATTACAAATTACTTAGTTACAGCAAAGCTTGGCCAGGTAGCTAGTATATATATACATATAAATAATTTATAGGAAGTTTTAAGTAATAACAGTAAGTCAGTAAGTCACTGGGTTTGTGAAATTAAACATTTATAACAATTATTAATACAAGGTGTAGGTTTGGAGTATAAACAATCAATACTAACAATAGCAGATAAGCAAAAAGACACAAACCACAACCATCCATCTTCGTATGCGAAGATTAGCAACTCAGGAGACCACACACGGCGTGTAGAATGGAAAATCCACTATACAAGCTGTTTAATGCTCCAAATAACACTTTATAGCAGTGAACACGATTGAGTTGGCCTGTTGGCCTAGTGGTTAGTGACCCTGTCTGCTATGCAATAGGTCGTGGGTTCGATTCCCACTAAAGTCTGGGTGTTCTTTGTGTTCGTTGTTTGTATGTTTGTAAAGTCCCCCGCGGCACAGGAGTAATTCCTAATGCGGGAGTTGTCTTTTAAAAAAAGGAAAAAAAAAGAAAAGTTGATATTCGAATTGTCCTTGTGGAACGGTCACAAATTTAACGAGATATGAAGTCCGCTCCATAACTACGCGCGGCGGAAGAAGAATGGGCCTACGCAGTCTCAACGTGTCGGTATCAAGCAAAGGCGGTGTCACATTTTACTTAACCACCAAGAAATGAGCAAAGATTGAACACTTCTTGTTAATTTCAAATGATCATAGATAAGTCGTTTTTCACGCTGTTATATCCGTTAAATCGAATGCGGGAAATTTTGTAAATGCCGAGCCCACCACATCGGCATTTACCGACAGCGGATGACGTCACTCACGTGACATACATGAATTTTGTTATTCTTTATTTGCTTCTACATAACTTGGTAACTACTATATGTATTCGTCATTATTTTGGAAAATAGAAGTGATATAAACAAACAACAATAACTAGTTGGTTATCGATACGATCTTGGAATCACTATGATTTTTGTAGGTGTTTGAGGGGAATTTATAGCTTGGCGTGGGGGACACACCGATGCATTTACGCTCTGACGGTCAAAGGGCCAATAGCTTTTTTAACACACCTAAATTGGCAAACAATGGTAAGCTGTTGCCCGTGCCTATAAGCACTTGTAAGACACGGTACTAATTTGAGTTACTAGACCTTCAAATCGATCACAGCACGTTTTTGCTCACATTGTAGCTTAACACAAAACAACAGATGAAAAACTTATATTCACGAGTGTTAGGTACAACAGCTAATGTGGAAGATTGGGGTTGCAGGTTGACTATCTGCGAGTAACCAAACACGTCATAATACTCGTAGTGTTCGCAGGTAAGACAATTCAGATGTAACTGCTTACTGATTTAAAGTCTTATAAATATATACCTGATAAGCTCAAATTAAGCTGTTCACTACCTCTTTGTACGGTGTGATTGTTTTCAATCTGGATGATACAGAAAATAAGTAGAGTACCCAGTAACGAGCTTTTTTTACAAAAATATTGGCACGAATATCTATCTAAGAGATTTTATTGGGAACAATCTATACCATTAGTCCCGAATGTAACATTCGTATCACGATCATTCTGTGGCTAACATAATGGCGATTATCAATAAAGCCAAAACATTTATATATCAACGGAAGAAGATAATTTGGAATCTATATTATGCGTATAGACGGTAGAACAGAAATGGAACGCAGATGATCGTTCACTTGTCATTAATCATATATGATCTCCATTATTTAGGCGAGTCTTATCACATTTGATTGGATTCGCTGTTTGTGTACATTATTATTATTATTTCTTTTACCTAACAGTAGGTACACAATGATAAGAAATAAAACTTACAAATTTTAAATTAAAACATTTTACATACATAAATTCCGAAAGCGATAGCAATAAGAACATACGAAATGTCTGTTATATTTATGCACCACTAGCTGTACCCAGCATGCGTTGGAATTTAGCCTTTCCTTGGCCTTTTTAATTTAGATTTTTTGGGCCAGACACCCTCGCGGGCATTCCCAAACGACCCTCCCAAAGTTTCATCACAATCTGATTAACAGTTCATATATACTACTATATCATATTGTACTATATTATAAACATCCATCCATCCACCCATCTATCCATCCAAATTTTCACATTTATAATATTAGTGGGATGTTCAATAATAAGATCAATAATAAACATTTTCCTCCGAGCCTTTTCCCAACTAAGTTGGGGTCGGTTATCAGTCTAACAATAAAACGGTCGAACTTCGATATTTTACGAGAAATGACTGCCATAAGACCTCCACAACTCAAGTACTAGGCGATATGGAAGTTCTGTAGTTCGACCAGGTTATCGAACTTTTTTTTAGGGCTACAACTAAGCGTCACGAATGCCACAGATATTTGTATGGCAACCGGGGCAGATAGCTTAACGTGCTCTCCGAGGCACGGAGGGTTCTCAATGTGTTAAGAATGGTCACCCGTCCTAAGACTGACTTGCCTAGTATGACTTAACCTTGCAATGTGTTAACCTTATCGGTTACCTTTTAGCCACGAGCCCCTCAATAAACACATAATCATGAAATATATTAATTTACGTATACAGATACATATCCACATTAAATGACGAACTACTGGAGAGTTGATTCTGCTCTTAACTGATGTTGTTAACCGTAACCAATAATTTCTACATTATATTTTCCGCATCAGCACGTTCAACAATGGGGTAGGTACCCTTTTTATGTACAATAAAACTAAAATAATGGCCACAATATCGCTCGATTATTATTTTCCGCGGCGGAAAATGATCATTTGTGGTCAATGTGGGTTTCTAAAACTACACTTAGAGATAATAAATTGTAGTTTAGAAAAACTAAAAAACAGACTTTAATAGCGAACCAAATTAAAAAGTAATACAAAGTTCCACCTCCATCATCAGACCATCGTTTTTAAGCCCAATGTATTGAACTCGTCAAAACGAATCAAATGAGCCCATGAGACCAAACTCGAGAGGTTTACTAGAAGCCATTGAAGACTATCCAACTCCACCTCTAAGATACCAAATTATAGTATTGCCATTTGAACTACATATACATATAACGTTTCAATTCAAATTCAAATACAAAATCATTTGTTCAATTAAGACACTAAGTGACATTTATGAACGTTAAATTGAAGCTACTGTTAAAAATCATAGATCGACGCAAACAGACGCCACAGCATGTACTGGATTGTGTTGAAAACACCAAAATCTACTGCCTGCTTGTGTTGATCTATAATTTCCAGTTTCCAAAATGCGTAGAGCCGTATAAGAAGAATACTGGCAAAGAAACTCATGGCCACTCTTTTTAAAAGTCAAATGTTCAGGTACAATGGTATTAGTGTTACATGAAAGAGTAAACATGATGCAAGCTGTTGCCACCTGAATTTCATTTTATTGAAATGCTCCAAAAGCTAACGTACAAACAAAAAAAATCATTCAGTGATACCGTTGAAGGTTTGAACCTATTAAACATAGAAATAATTCAAGGTGCACATCAGTTACAAAGTCTACTGTTAAAACTAATTCGTGACTGGATTAAGAGGCTAGAGTTGCAGTTGAACGAATCCAAATAATAGTATTGGCTAAAGCATCGCTGACTAGGCCGACCAGTCACCCCAAGCAGCACCCATTCACGAGTATGAAGCATGGACCAGCCATCATCTCCTTCGCCATACCAGAGGGAAAGAAACGACCCGCCCCATGACGACGCCGCAAGCAATGACATTTTAGTGAGCATGACGAACCATAGTCGAGATACTGATAAAAATCACTACTAGTCAAATTACCATAGTAATCGTCACGCATTACTTTCAACTAACAATGTGCAACAATTCGATGTAACAATTAGAAGGAGGTCAAAATTAACTTCCAAGATTTGTTTACACAAGTGAACCTGATAAAAGCATGTTCAAAATATTTCGTTTATCTGTTAAAATTATTTTTACATAATTCATAAGCTGTATCATTTTCTACTGTGGTTTAGTTTACATTGTTTCTTGACATGTTGCCGAAATAATGTAACTGGCGACCTTCACATAAAGCAAAAACATGCTTCAGCGCCATCTAACGAAGACCACCCGAACTACTTGGTGACTGTTGATCCTATATCGCGCAATTAAAATTTAGATTGGTACATACGTCGCGTTCTGAGAGAAGTAATCACTTAGCCCGGTCCTAATATCCTCCCTTTGTGTCGGAGGGACATAACACCTGTTCCTACACAGAACAAAATATTATGTATTCATCCAGACCTCAGACATGTAAATGTATAAGCTATTTAGCTAGTACTTTAATACTTTGATGCTATCAATAGCGACTTGCTGACCAGTTCTTTCTTTGAAATGATACATACGGCTTATCTACAGATATTAGGATACTTATCTACCTACCTACATATATAACGCACGGAGGTCTCATCATAACAATAAGTAGACTATTACGTTATGTCATGAATAGATTGCGGCATTGCAGCATTATCTTGTTTTATTTACGTATTTTAGTGTGAATTTTTTTTCTTTAATTCTCCAAGAAGGAAGTGTAAAGCTAATTTATAAAATGTCTGTAATTCCAATTGAAATTGGCAACATTCATTGCAGTAGCTCAAACTATATAGGTAAATGTACCACGTAAATAAGTAAATGTAAAATAAGTACTACAAAATTTATAGTTATTAATAACACACACGGAAATACTTTATAACACCTCCAGCAAATTCGTTGAAAGAAACCATTAATTAAATTCATAATAATTACAGATTATGCTTGGTATATAATAATTATATACAATTTATCGCCAGAAAGCTAATTTACGTACAATGTTACGTTAAAGTTCTACAATACACTGTTAACTGTTATAGAGGTGAGCACGCGACTATTTCAAAGGGTCTGCATTTACTATTTTTGTATTATATACTTATTTTTCTTTTTAACTGACGAAAGCTCTTGGTACCTATATGTAGAACTAAGCATTATCTAAATAATTCATATCATATGACGGCAAAAATCTACCTACAATCACGGACCAAAACCCATTATTACCTTTGATGCGTTTTAAAAATGAACTAACCGAATGGCTTCTAGCCAACTTCTAGCGAAATGTTTTTACAGTGTCAAGGAATTCCCTGAGTGCAAATAATAAGTGCAAAAAAACATTTATTATATATTAAAAAAGAATTAACAATTGGTTAGATTAACAACTCAATTAGTATATACTAATATTATAAAGCTGAAGAGTGTTTGTTTGGTTGAACGCGCTAATCTCAGGAACTACTGGTTCGAATTGAAAAATTGTTTTAGTGTTGCATAGCCTATTTATTGAGGAAGGCTATAGGTTAATAACATCATGCTACGACCAATAAGAGCGGGGCAGTGACCATAAACCCAGGTGAAATTGCGGGGACGGCTAGTTGTATTATATTATGTAATGTTCTGTTAATGAACTGAATTAAGACTGACATTATAATAAATATTACTATGGACATATTGCACTTCATTGAATTTTATATGTGATTATTTGTATCAATAATTATGATGATAACTTGCATATTCAATAATATTGACTAAAGTCGCATGTGTTAGAATGTTTACACATGTAGGATCTTTCTGTACCGACTTTTCAGCCAATAAATAAATTTGAATTTGAAAAGGAGGTTGTCAAGTCAAACCGTATGATCTATATTCCTTTTTGTTTTTTTTTTATGTATTACCACGAATAACTTATTTTAGGTATATTTTGAAATTGGTCCCATTTAAATTTTAAATTAAAAAAATCGGAGACCTGTAGTTGATGTGATGACGGAGACAGAAGCCAGTCGAGGTAACTCATTAACGGTTAACACCTGCTATCTCGTGTCTGGGCGTATTCAGTCATCTTAATGAGAAGCGTTTTTTACGGTTTAGAAACCCCCTCGGGTCATCACCTCACAGAATGAGGCGCCGGAATCCCACGCACGAGTGTGTAGGGACTGGACCATGGAAGTAATTATGGTCTCCAGCGATAGGCCACCCACACCGAAGGCCGCCGTGAGGAAGGCACGCTGCTACGCCCACGCAGAGCACTCTGCCAAAGTGTGGAGAGCGGCTGGTACATTGCGGCTTCAGTTGATTTATTTGTAAAGAAGATGTCATTTCACGAAATTTTTATTATTTTTCTAAAAGAAAAGTAACCTAAGTTACTTGTTATAACATATGCTATCTGCCAGTGAAAGTCGCGCCAAAAGACAGGCAGACAGAAATTTAAAAAAATCTTTATCAATGCAAATAAATGAAGTTGAAGTATCTGTTTGTAATATCAAAATATCTAATGGTTTTTTTTTAAGCTCATACAGTTATTTGCACGAAAACTATGCCTAAAAATCAGTTTTTAAATTTTTTGTCTGTCTGTCTGTCTGTTTGTTCCGGCTAATCTCCGGAACGGGTGGACCGATTTGCATGAGACTTTCACTAAAGAAAAAAATTGGGAAAAAGAATAAAAATTCTGCGCAAAATATATACATATGTACAGCGCGAAGCCGCGCGGGAACTGCTCGTTTGGTATAAGTACCGTGTAGTGTGTGGGAGATCCTAACTCCCACACTCATGTAAAAAAACAAATAAATAATAAAATAAAATGTAAATAATTTCGAGTGATGAAACGAAAAAATGATATTCAAAAAGATTTCGGCAAAAATGGACGCGTAGACGCTCTGCTACCATAAACACCTCCTTTTTTAATAATTTTCTTGTTAAAAAAATATTTTATGATACTTATTGAAGTATTGATTTTAGATGTAATTAACTGTTCTCATAATTTAAATATTGTCCCCGTAGCCTAAATTGCGTTGCGTTTACATGTTTGTTGGTATTCTGAAGCTGGGTAAATTATTATTAGATAGGTATTTTGTATAGAAATTCTTACAGTATTAAATCTAAAACGTGCCAGATAGATGGTTATCAGCTGGTTCTTTATATGTGTAAAAGGGTTAACAGAGGTGTTGATATTCAGGCGTGACTCCGTTTATTCGATAGAAATAGAACTGTCCCAGTTTCATGTGGAAGGATTTCACTAAATATTTCTCTTGTGAACGATGACATACAGAAATCATCTATTGTCTGCCAACGCAGTGACACACGCAATGGTACAAAAAACAAATTTTGACTTTAAGATGACGATATTGACTGTGACCATTTCGCCTAACTCTCAGTAAAATAACGCCCGTGTTAGTTTCTACACCGTGAAAAGGGAGGTTTATACATTATTAATTATTTAAGTTAAAAAACAGCTCAAGGTGATGTAGGTCTTGTGTACCTATATTGCAGCAAAGACTTATCGGAGTTTGACTAAAATCACTACCATGGCTGCCATATTGTTTTTACAGAAAAACGCTTTGTTTTTATTTCACCAGTCAAGAATAAATCAAAGTAATATTATAAAGTGTGGAATTATGAGTTATAATTAACAAATAATTATTTAACGTTAACGACATTACTAGTAATGTGTGACCCACGTTACTAGTAATTTTTAAAATAAAACAAAATATTGAAAGAATTGGTATAATTGAATATAATTAAATTAATTATATACCGTATAAATGAATAATTATGAATTAATTACCAGTATGTGAATTGTCAATTTATGTCACTACAACGTTACCGGATAAATCGCTTTTCCGCTTTTTACCCAGCTGTATTTGACAGTGTTCACTTTTGTTAAATCCTCTCTTGTCTATAGAAATTTTCTAATTTCCTAGAAGTACGCGAAGATAAATATTACGAAATAAATTAGAGAATATCATCGTTTCGATGCATGGATTCTGACTTGCTTCTACTATTAACATCATCAAAGTGCCCCATGCCTATGTCCCACACTTGTCGCATAATAGATAAAATGTATTTGATATCGACTTATTTTATTTAAAATGTCTACTGGTGGACATAGGCTTCTCTCAACTTGCGCCATAGCACTCGGTCCTTCATTTAAAAAGGGTTACGGTTCGTAATCTCATCAACTGGGCAGATCGATTTATACAAAATAACGCGTAAAACTTATCGTCCTTTAAAACCCATTTACCATAATCTAATAAATGTAGAACATCGTAATATGGATGTACTCGAGCCCCTTAAAAAAGTTTTAATTCTGTCGAAAACTTTGGTACTTTATTTTTATTAAAATTAATATCACGTATGAAACTTTGTTAAAAAGTATTATAATGTGCCAGTTCCTTTACCTCTATAAAAAGTCAAGTGGTTTTAATAAATAGCAAGACTGTGGTAAGTACATTAAAAATAAATTGCTACTCTCAAACTGAATAATAAGTTTATGATATATTGTTAAGGAATTTAAAAACTGTGAGACATTTTTTGTAGAACCATTTTGTTGTGTACAATAGCTAACTTTTGTGTTTATGAACTTTGTTAAGCTTGTTTTCATTAATAAATTTTAGCCGCTTGCACGGAATGTAATAATTTGCTGTCAACATTAACTGCCATAAGTTCTTAGGTACTCCATTTAATTGCCAACTTGGTTGAATATAAGAAAAGGAAAATAAACGCATCTTAATAAGAAAAGTGTCCACTCGTGACCACGATCGAAACGTTGGGTCGGTTGCCGATATATTATCGCTATAAAGTCCCGATTTTTACAACTAATAATAAAAATAAAATAATATAATTTGTGTAGCTATAATTGTTATTATATTAATACGTGAAGAGAATTCTTTGTGCCCCTTTTTAAGAAAATTTCGCGAATATAGTAACGTAAATTTTGGAATATTAACAGTTTATATATAGAAGAAGTGCAGAAAGCTACAATTTTTAAACAATATGTCTTACAACTTTAAAAAATACGTCAGTACGGTTTAATGAAATTACACGCGTCCAATATATGTGATTACCTGTCATGGTAAGTAAGTCTATACAATGACAGCTGAAGTTGTACTGGCCAAAGAAAAAACTATGGTCGAAATTCGACCACCACGAGATCTCTAGTAATAATAAATACTCTTTATTGTATACCAACATTAAAGAAAAACAAATATACAGAAAAAGTTATTATGCACAATGGGCGACTTTATCGGAAACAGCAATGTCTTCCAGACAGCCCTTTGGATGGACAGGAGTGTAAAGAATTATGTCTGTGGTTTTGGTGTGAAAAGGCCAAAGGGTTCATCTTTATAGGGTTTATGCCGTCTGTGAATAGATTGCATAAATATTATACGTTCGTATAAATCAAAATCAAAATTACTTATTTCAAGTAAACCCATTGTAGGTATTTTTGAATTGTCAGGAGGAGTCAGTCAGTATAAGTCGTTCGTGAAGCTAGTTGCCTGTTCTAAAATGTAGTTCCTATGGAGAAGAACAGGCAAGAAACTCCATAATCAATAAATAATACCAAAATAAACACTTCATATTAATAAACTTTTAAATATCAACAATATTTTGAGTGAAATATGACTTCTTAAGGTAGCATGAGATGCGGTATGAAAATATCAATATTAATTAATATAGAATTGACACTGTTATGATAATTGTAAAGAAAGCATTACAAAAATTTTAAATAATGATCCTACTGTTGTTAAATAGTTAGGTTAATACTTAAATATGAAAAGTAAGTTAATTCACTTAATAAGCGAATTTATTTCACGCCTAATTTTATCCTAGCTATATTTATCACCGTACACGTAGATGTTAATAATATCCAACTATTTTAGTTTTTTTACTTAGAAGTAAAGTAAATACACACCTTTATTAGTCCCGATTTATATTTTCATCGCTAAACGACTAGAAGTATAGTCTCACTAATCAAGACACTATTCAAACACGACACTCATAGCGCCATCTATTGAGCCACGGATCATCTAAAGAAGGTATGCGTTGGCTGAATGTACTTGATGTATCTCAATTTCAGTTACCTCTCGTGCTACGGTATCTGATACTCTCTTAGGCTCTGTTGGTATTTGCCAGGTAAATAATAGCATAACGATATTGTTGAAAGTTATGCTATGGCCTTGTCTCTCGGATAATCGCAATTTTTATACAGAAATACGTGAATTAGGAAAAAAGTTGTACCTACTGTATGAAATAAAAGCAGCTAATAGCAGGAGTCTTTTTATCAACCGGTGCTATGCTAGAGAAGTCAAAACAAATAAATAAAATTGAAGTGTCTGTTTGTAATGTTAAAATAATAGGTTTTTTTAAGCTCACACAGTTATTTGCATGATACCTTTGCCTAAAAATCCGTTTTTTAAACTTTTGTCTGTTTTGTTTGTTCCGGCCAATTCTCCGGAACGGGTGGACCGATTTCCACGGGACTCACTGGCAGATAACTAGTGTTATAAGGAGTAACTTAGGCTACTTTTATTTTGGAAAAAGAATTAAGGTTCCTCGCAAAATTTATAAATATGTGCACGTGAGCGAATCCGCGCGGGAACTGCTAGTCTAGAACATAATTTTTTTTTATAGTATAGGGGGTAAACGAGCGGGTCACCTGATGGTAAATGACTACCGCCGCCCATGGGCACCTGAAACTCAAGAGTCACAAGTGCGTTGCTGGCCTTTAAGGTGGGACTAGGAGAAAAGGGGAAGAGGAGGAAAGGAGGGGAGGGAAATGTTAGGGCCTCCGGTAACCTCACTCACTCGGCGAAAAGCAATGCAAGCATTTCTTCACTGCCGGTTTTCTGTGAGGCCGTGGTATCACTCTGGTCGCGCCAGCCCATACGTGCCGAAGCATGGCTCTCAGAGCGAAATGATTTATAAATAATTATCTATAATATGTATGTATTTAGAAATATATAAGTATGTTTATCAGCAGTCTGGTTACCATAGTACAGGCTCTGCCTAGTTTGGGATCAGACGGCCGCGTGTGAGATGTGCGAAGTTATTATTATTATAACAGTAACTCCCAATAGGACTAAATGTTCTAATTCCACAATGTTATTCTATAAGTTACTCACCCGTGCACTTTTAAGAGAAGCATGATACGGAATTAATGGTTTTGCTTTGGATCATAAACATAACCATCGTCTCCACCAAAAGCCTTACTGCATTATCGTCGCGCTTGTAACCTTGCTGCACGTAATTAATAAAACTAGAGATCGCGTGGTGGTCGAATTTCGAATATGGTTTATTTCATTGGCCAATATTACTTGACCTGTCATTGTATAGACTTTTGTACCATGACAGGTCAAAATATATACTGGACACTCATAGCTGTATGTACCCGTTTTTGCATTTATTTTAACTTTGTAGCAAATATTGTTTAAAAATTTTAGCATTCGTCACTTCTTCTCTGTATAAAATATAAGTGTGCGAAATTTCATACTACTCCGTCTGCCCAATTTTCGTAAAAAGGGATCCAAAGTTTTCGCTTTACGTATTAATAAGTATATAGACATAATCCACGCGGACACATCTCACTTATTTGTTGTTGTTGTTTACTTTCTTTAAAAAAAACTGTCAGTCGCAGCACTGCACATCAGAAGTGAAAACACACACATAAACACATCTGTGTATCTGTATCTGAGTATGACGGTCTCGCATGTTCAGTGCTTTTTCCCCATACCAAAAGTGCCCAACGTGTCTAAACAAGTTTTCACTCGAAAAAAATAATAAAATGCTGACATTACGGTACCCTAAAAACAATTGTTGACGATCTTACCTTTTTATTACTCCGAAAAATAAGATTTTCAAGTCCTTCCGGCTAATTAACCTTGCGTAAATATCAAATTAGTACACAATTAATGAAACGTTTTCTTCAACATTCTTTTGTTTGCTTCCGAAAGAATGCTTCTTTGTAATTTAATTACATTTAAGGAGAGTATTTAAATTTTTCATTTTCCTTTTTCCTTGAAGGTATTCGTAGTTTTTAGGTAAGCAGTCTCTCGCTCAATATAAGACCTGAATTAGATTTTTAATAAATCTTGGTGTTCTTTAAGTTTTAAAAAACATTATAGATAAAAAAATTTTTAACAAAAAATTAAACCGACGAAATAACTAAAAAGCAACAAATAAATAAACCTCTTAAGTCTTGAGCTTATTTACATAAACTATCAAATTTTATATAAACTTATTTTGAGTCGGCGCCAAACAACAATCTGATTAATTATCTAAATTTTATATGTACCTACGTAGAAATGGACATGGCTATACGTAGGTAATTAATCATTTTATTATTTGGCACCGACTCAAAATAAGTTTATATAAAATTTGATAGTTTATGTAAATAAGCTCAAGACTTAAGAGGTTTATTTATTTATTGCTTTTTAATTATTTTGTCGGTTTAATTTTTTTGTTAAAAAAAAAATTATTTGATGATTTTTATTCATCATCAGCTCAGCTACATGATATGATGATTTCTGAACGCAAATACCTGATAACGTAATGAAAAGTAAACAGAAACATTATTGTTTCCTCCAATTTTCGAGGGTTTCTCTCAATTTTATCAGGATCCCATCATCAGATCCTAACTTCCTTGACATGGGACCACCCTTGAGGTATACCCTATCTAACAAAAAAAGAATAATCAAAATCGGTTCATAAATAACGGAGAGAGGGCTGAACACACATAAAAAATATATATATATATATATACTTTCGAATTTAGAACCTCCTTTTTTTTCGTCGGTTAAAAAAGCAATTTTACCCTTTAAAAATTAATAATATTATTTGCCCCAGTATTTACGTTCATCTACTTAAATTTATTTTCTACTTAAATATTTTACCAACGTATTTGTGGATTAAAGCCCCACCTTTGGGCCGTCACGCCACCGGGGTTTTCGGTGGGGCGGTGTGTTGGAATCGAACCGACTAAAACCACACGGAGTGCCGTACTACGCCTAAAATAGGAGGTATCTACACGAACTTACCCCTACAACAAGCTTCTTTAAAAAAGTACTAAAAATGTATATACACCGTCACGAGTTTTAATAACCAAACAAAACCTAAAAGGTCATTCAACCATTAACCTTTATGTTACAGGTCAAGACTACTTCCTGAAGAAGAAAGGAAAAGTAGAATGAAAGCAAGAGACGGAAAGACTGAAGACCAGATCCATGAACTGAATAAAAAGAAAGTCACTGTCATGTCTTCTAAAGAGGATAAAGAGAATGCATTGGATATAATATACATATAACACTAAATATTATTTTCCTTTTTAGTATTCTATTTTGGTATACAATAAAGAGTACGTAATTATGTATCTACATATTATTTAAGAAAACAGTTTGAAGCACAAGAAATATATAAGTATTCCAGTTGAGAATTTTAGAGACTCTACAGTGGTGCAAAGAACATAAAACAATTTAATTAAAGACGCTGTCTGTAAGATGGAGGTACTTCGCCAGATACTAGTATGTCCTCGATTCAAGTGAGTGAGCTAAGGAATCTGAAAAGTAATGTATATTTTCTGTAAAAGTTTATGAGGCCTTAGTATGAATAATTTAGTGGTAAGATTAAGATTTGTCAAAAAAAGTCTATCTGTTAAGACATTATTTTGATGCATAATGCTTTAAATTGCAATGTAAATAATGAAACACAAAAAAAATAGTTCAGTAAAAATACATTTGAAATTAATATAACACGGGGGAAAAACTGTGTACTTATTTTTAAAAATGTAACCAGAATTGACGGATTTTTTACCCCGTAGCTTTTACTTGCTGCCCCCGGCTTTAAGGAAGGAAGGAAGGTCAGTATTTGCGATAAAAATGCCTATCTCAATCTACCCCCGTCCAGTAATAACCAAATTGTTTTAATTTAATTTTAATTTGTCAGTAGCTTAGCCGTGAACAAACCAAGCTACTTTCTCATTTGTCGTTCTATTTCGGATTGCCCCAAAGATTTTGAATATAATTTTTTTTTATTAATTTGAAAATCATTTTCTAACATAATAACAGCAAAACATTGTAGGATAATTTATTTTAATTTAATACTATACTTAAAGTTTTTAAATAGAAGAAATAGACTATTCAATGGAAGTAACATAATGGAAACGAACTCTAACACGATCAGGAAACTTCAGTAAATACGTCATCGAATGATTAACCTCGCTTTAAGCTTTAGCGCAACTTCGTCTCTGTTTGTAAATTTGCTCCGTTTTTTGTCACATTTTTCATTAATTCTCCTTTCCTATTGGTCGTAGCGTGATGTTATATAGCCTATAGCCTTCCTCGAGAAATGGGCTATCCAACAATAAAATAATTTTCAAAATCGGATCAGTAGTATCGGAGATTACCCCGAACATCCAAACTCACAGACTTTACCTCTTAATAATATTAGTATAGATGATCTATTATTTTTTCCTCTATGACTAGACACAATAAATTAACTTTATTGAAATCTCGGAGAGGGTGCCGCTATGTTACTTGAGTATTTTTTCCTTTTGCTCTAAGTGACTTTTTATTACTAGAGCTTTACCGTTATCTCCACAAATTTATTTCCGACTCCCGCTACTAGAAATAAATGTTCCGGCTTCGTGGTTTTAGTTCGAATACCAATCTAAAAGGACTTCGCATAATAGATAAGACTAAGCTAGAGATAAGTAGCGAGTCCAAAGTATTTTTGACTAAAATGATAGTCGTAAAAGATATGCAAATCCTTTGAGGTCTATCATTTTATGCAAACCACCCAAAATACATACAAAATAGCAAAAGATAAAGAGATTTAGTATCTATAATAATAAAGGGCGCATGCATAGATGGCATATGATCTGCACTTATTAGTGACTAGCTAGTTCGCCCTAACTATCCTTCGCGACTTTTCCCAACTAAGTTGGGGTTGGCTTTTCAGTCTAACTACGATACGGCCGAACTTCGATATTTTACGTGAAGCGACTGCGATCAAATCTCCACAACTCAAGTACTAGGTAATATCGAAGTTCTGTAGCCCAGGTTGTCGGACTTTTTAGGGCTCCAACTACCCGTAACGAATGCAGCAGATTAACGTGCTCTCCGAGACACGGCAGAGTCCCAATGTGTTAAGAATGGTCACCCATCCTAAGTCAAACAGGACAGGACAAGATCAAGTTGTAAACAAGTAAATAATTACATATATTCCTTCACTTGCGAAGTTCATCTTTTATGTACTGATTTCGGTCTGTGGGACTCATGTTCTATGGTGTGTCGAAGTACTGACAGTACGAAAAAAATAAAGACCAAGTGCGGTATGAAGACCAAGTAAAACGATCAAAGCGATTCGATTGAAACGTTGAGTAAACAAAAAGGTTTCGTAGCTAATAAATATGTATTACGGCGGTAAAGTTAAAATTTATGCACAGGAAGAGAATACATTAAAAGAAGAGTTTTTTCGGGTACGTGACTCCGGTTTCTGCAAGCTACTGCAGTCTCAGTCCTGTTCTTCATCCGAGAATTGCTGTATGCCTTACCTTAGGTTCCTCTCCCTACCCATTTTTCCTTATACAAATTTACCTTCTTCCTTCTTTCCTGCTCTAAATCGACTACATTTCCAAGGAAGGTTGGCATCAGGCGGCCGGCCATAAAAAGAACCAGCCAGAATCCTTTGCAATATTACACATTGCGCCGACCTCAATAAAAATTGGGAAAAGGGCACAAGGATGATGATATTAATAAAGTATTTTGTGTGTGCTCATGACATATTCTACAGTAATTCAATTTAAAATCTTTTCAAATTATGTATGCTACCAATAAGATTCCACATGTACCTATTACCATTTTTTTAGTCTATGCTGAGTGAAACAATTGTTTCATAGTAAATATACTATAGTAATATACAGCGAGAGCGAGCAAAAACTATTATTAATGGCAATATACTGGTTCAAAAACGATAATCTTTTAAAGGGCTGGATATTGGCTCTGCACAGTCACTTGCAAGCGGTTGCACCGTGACAAATTACTGCGCAGCACCCAGACGACAATCTAGTGCATGTAACTTATTGCTTTTATAGATTCTAGCAAAAACTGGGATAAAACCTGTACGTGTAATGATTTAGTTCCAAAAAAAGCTTGAATATAAAGCTCTGTACAATTGTTGGTAACTAGTAAGTGTACACAGTATACAAACAAACTGGTGTAGATACTCTGCATACGGATATACTCCAGGGAGGTATGATGGCGTGTATTTCGTTAACAAGGGGATTGAAACTTTATGTTTGTAAACTGCATTCAGATTTTGTTTCTAATTTTAACGAAGTTTTTTTATCAATTGTAAATCTCAGACCCCTTAACCACAATAACCACCTCTTTAAGAGGCCCGACGAAATGTTTATATCGAAATTGTGTCCATGCTTAGTAAGTAGGGAAATAAAAACAAAACTATGATAGGTTCTTTATCAGAAACACAGCAAACTAACTACCTATTTTGTTGTGGAACCAAAAGACTTTGTTCAAATTGATCATAATTATAATTATGATAAATTTTTTGCTTTTTACTTTGCAATCATGTTTTAAAACCGTGTTCTGGGGAACTATTCGACATGATCTCTCTACAACGGCACCGCTCCTGGTAGGACGTTAATCTAAAATTTCCTTTTTTCAGTTTTCGTATTTTTATAACCCGAATTTAGTTTATTTACTTTTAATCGTAATAACGTACTTAAATGATTTTAGTTTATTTTAAAGATATTGCATTTTGAATTTTTTTGTAGCTTTATTTATCTATTACTACTAAAAAAAGTCATCGTAAATTGTTTTAACGAAATGGCTGATGGTTATTATAATCTGTGGATTTGCCGATAATTGGATGTCGATAATAATATTATTAGAATGGACAACACTATTATCATATCCTAAAGGTTGGCAAAATTTTTAGCACCCATTAAAATTTTAGTTTTTGTGTTGGTAAATTAAAGTCGATCGAGTTTAATACATCGTTTTTTAGTATGAGAGTCCTGACTCTTCTAATGCATTATTTGTATACTCTTCGAGGGTAACAGCTATGCCAGTTACTGTTGTGATGATAGCGATGCGGAAAAATTACAATTTAAATCTTGAAATATTGAACATTTTTGGTGTGTTCATTTCAATCACCACGATGCATGAATTAAATCTTTATAAACTAATATAAGCCTTAGAAATACATCACCAACATAAAAAAATAGGTTAGTGCTAAGAAAGTCAGTAAAAATTCGAGCATAAAATATGATAAATTGGAAACGAAATCATTCTTCCTGAAATAACTATCCACCACACACACAATAATAACCACCCTTATTTATAAGGAAAAAACGTCTCTTATTAACGAGAAAATGGCCATTAAACCTCTCAAAATAGAACCCACGTAGTAAGTTGAAATAAGATTAAAGGTCACAATTTCAATAAAAACAGAACGAGATACAGTGTGTAAAATGAAAGATTTATCTCATCGGCCCAAAGCGGGTCTACAACATAAATATATTCAAACTCTCCATTGAAAGACGAGTCCCCAAACCGGCTTTGAGTGTTTTTAAAAGAAACCTCTTTGATATTCCCAATGTAAGGCATGTCAAATATCTCAAAGTAAAGTTGATGTTTATACAAATAGATGTTAAGAAGCCAAAGTTTGTAAATAAGGTTAATGTAAATTATCAATTTTTGTCCTTGTAGAGATACTGCTATTTTGACTATTATAACTTGCTTTGGCCTTGTAACTAACTTTTAAAAGGAAACGCTTATTTATTCATTTATAACATTTCTTCTTTAAAGAAATATTATTTTATCTATTTACACTTCTTGCATTTATGCATTGCATAAGGCGGATCTAATGCCATTTTCTTCCAGTCACCTTTGGGTGATGCGTGGTTCGATGAAGAGACGTGTGTGGCAGGTATAGTAAAATATAAAATATGCAGCATATTAGCTGCATATTTTTATCCCGATATTCCCACGGCACCGGGACTTACGCGGGTGAACAACAAATTTATGGGCAAGGAATCGTTAGTTCGATTTTTATTTAATTTTCTATTGAATATTGTATGCCATAAATAGAAATGGTAAATATGCTTGAACCAAAACTTGAAAATTACACCTGTAATTCACCACATTTTTGCAATAAAGATTTATGATTTTATGATTTAAAAATGACGGGCTTCTCGTTATGACATTTGTGATTACACTTAAAGTTAAACAAAATAATTATATTTTGTTTAACTTTAAGTGTTGACTTAAAGTTAAACAAAATAATTATATTTTGTTTAACTTTAAGTGTTGCATAACTAAACAAAAATACTTTGGGGAAATGAGTAGAGCACTTAGGGAAACTTGACGATCTCTAAGAACCTAAATAGAACTGTGATATATTCAATTCAATCACGGCAGTTTTAACTTGGGGGATGATGCAAGGATGGAGGCAGGCCGATAGAAGTAACTACCGAAAAGAACATTGAACATTGAGACTGTACGAAAGTTATTGGAGGAAGATCGACGTGAGGTATATCGATAGTTCGAGGAAACCCTCAAGTTACGTGTACCAACTGTACATCAGATTCTTCACGACCATTTGAAAGTACGAAAACTTTGTTCACTTTAGATAATGTACTTGATGACTGATGCGCTGAGGGAGTAGAGTGTGACTTGGTTTCGTTATATGTTAAAAAAATTTGAAGACTGTCGATGTAATTACGTGAACTCGATTGTCACATGTGATAAAACCTGGCTGTGTTATTTTGACGTTCCTACTAAATTCCAGAGTAAACTGTGAGTATTTGAACGGTTACGGTTGTGCTTGATAAAGGAAAGACTGTTACTGGACAGATACAGAGGAATGGTTATTCAAGTATTAGAAGCCTTAAAAAACGAATGACTACACTCGAAGACTCGCTTCTGCACATCGAGACGGTGAAACTACAGACTATTTGTATCAAGCTTAAATCAAATTGCTGGGAAATACTCCTTACATTATGGATTTAGTGTCATGCGACTTTGCACTATTCCTGTATGTTAAAAAAAAACAACTGAAGGGATTCAAGTTTTCAAGCAATGAGGAGCTTATAGGAGCTTTTGAGGAGATATGTGGCTTAATGCCTGGTTTCCACGTATGAAGACCATTATTGCCAATAGAGATTTAGTAAAAAGAAATGACAAAGTACGACAAAACTTATGTAATGCCCCAGTATGAATATAATGTATGTAAGTAAATAATGAAGACATTTATAAAATATACCACAACTTCATTCGTTGGTCCTTTTATAAACAGTTTTCAACGGCAAAGGGACTAGACATGAACAATGATAAGTAAGGACGTAGGGAAATACATATCCACAAACGTCCCCACAGTTGAATAAGTTTTATCTTTTTCCTTTTTTAAAATCCAACACTTCTCCCCAGAGGTTTTTTATGTAATGTTTTTAACACAGAAGCACGGTTGAATTGTAGACTAACCAAATATTTCAAACGCGGCTAAAAAAATCTACAGCACGTAGTACATGTAGAGTATACATGCAGCGAAACTGTTGGATAGACAAGTATTTTGGTTTATACGCATATTCAATTCGTGCACAAATAAAAGTGTATTATCTGCCAAAAGTTTAAGGAGGACAATAAGTATTTCTATATTTGAATGAAAGTGATATGCAATCAAATTAGATATATGGAGATTAGTTTTTGTTTGAACGTTATTCGTTATATGATTAGTTGTTGAAGTCTACAACTTTTATCGTTCGCTAAAAAGAAACATTTTCCTGTGGCATAATGATGGACAAAATGAAGAAAGAAAGAAAGAAATATTTACAGATAGTTACGATAGTACAAACTTTAACCTATGATTTCCCTGGTTAATGGACCTGGACCTGGTTAAACATAGTTAATCTACATTAATAATAATAACTTTACATATCTCACACACGGCTGTCTGATCCCAAACTAGGCAGAGCCTGTACTATGGTAACCAGACTGCTGATAAACATACTTATATATTTCTAAATACATACATTTCATAGAAAAATTACACCCAGACACAGAACAAATGATCATGCTCATCACACAATTATTTGTCCTGGGTGGGAAATTAACCCACGGCCTCTGGCTTAGCAGTCAGGGTCACTAACCACTAGACCAACAGGCCAGTCGATTTGTTAGTTGTTAGTCTATTTATAGTTCACTCAGTAAGACAAACGGAAACAATATTTGTACCATTATACATCATATCATTCAAATGTTTGAAATGCATTAGAACTAATTTAGATATGACTGTAAGTTGTTAACAACCTGTCTCAAGTAAGGTAGAAGATAGATGAATTTTGTGCGATTCTTTTATTTATTGATCACTAGCAACGCCCCGCGGTTTCACCCGCGTAAGTCCCGATCCCGTGGGAATATCGGGACTGCCTATGCGTTAATCCTGGTCTCAAGCTATCTACATACCAAGTTTCATCGCAATCGTTTCAGTGGTTTTTGCGTGAAAGAGTAACAAACATCCATCTATCCATCCATCCATTCGTCCGTTTGCTAGAATATTATTTTTTTAGATCTTATCTAGCGTTAAATGCATTACAGTTACAGTTTCTGTTTTACAACCTCTGTAAATCATCTATTAATATAGATGATTAACAGGGGTTACAGACAGGGTAGGTAACATTAATATGTTATATAATAGGCAATGTTAGTGAATTTATGTATTTGGATGTAGGGGGTAATCTCCAGGAATACATGAACGTTCAAGAGTAGAAGTGGATGGGTTTCTTTTGGATAGACGTGTACCATCTTCATCTTTATTATCACTTTCCATCAGGTGAGATGGAAGACAAACACCTATTCAAATTATCAATTAAAAATATACCGATCCCATTTTGAAGAAAATTAAAGTAAACGAAACGGAAAGAAAAATGGGTTTCATCTTCATAATTTCTCGATATTTAAAATGTGCAGGTACAGGATTATAATCCTAAACCTCTACTTTTCTCAACATCGAGCATAATTCATTGGAGTAGATCTAAACCACTTTGAAAATTTTAAGAGATGAATAGAATACAAATATTAAATTGCACAGAATGAATAAAGTGCAAAATATATAATTCTTATTTGAACACTAAAGTTCAAATTGTACCACAAGATATTTACATAAGTAAGATTATAATGTATCACATCAAAATTCCGTTGATGAAGACTTACCGAGTAGTCGTTGGACCCTTTAATATAATAGGCCACAATAAGCAATAATACCGGGCCTTTTCCGTAGCATAACAGTTTTGGGCTTAAGAGATATCGGACTTAAACCGATCGAAATACCTTCACATTACAGTAGGTCACATGGGTAGTTAGCCCCCAAGTTAAATGAGATGGATTGTAGTGAGGAGTTACGAATGTTTATAAGCATTCAAGATAAGTTCCGCTTAATTTAATACCTGCTTTTTGTTACCAGTTTGAGGATTGCCTGAAAATAGTACAAAAAACTGAAGAATGAGAATAAAAATACCTCGTATATTCAAACTGCCAAAAATATAGTAAAATATGTGTGTACCGCAAAAGCCTTCAGTTTTTATTATTAAACATATCATACTGCGATCTTTATTAAATTCTTTTGTTGAATACTGCTTATAATTTATATGAGTTTCGTGAGATCGTGTATTTACGTTTATAAGCAATTATTATTTAAACATGTCGATGCCTATCCAGGACAAATAATTGTGTGATGAGCTTATTTGTTCTGTGTGTTATTTATCTATAATACGTATGTATTTAGAAACATATAGATGAGTATGTTTGTCAGCTGTCGGGTTACCATCGTACAGGCTTTGCCTAGTTTGGGATCAGACAGCCGTTTCGATAAAGCGAATATAAAATTTATGAATTTTTTGTGAAACCTTCAGTTTTAAAAATATAAAGTATTGGAGTTTTGTGGTCGACTCTTCATTCTTCTTCCTCACACTTCGCCACCACGAGCCCATTTCCTCTCTGCCAAGCGAGGTCTTACAATATGATGGGTCTGAACTATGTGGTCGTTCGTAATAAAAATAAAGGTCACCTTTAATCTCCAACTCCTCCTGAACTCTCCAACAAGAGAACTTAAGCTAAACGTATCCAAAACCACACGTAAAGGATTGTGCTACAGTTATAGAAGAAAAATGCATAATTTCTTTGTAATGCAAATTAACACAGAACACAATTTTAAATGTAAAACCTTCTACCTACAATAATTCCAACTCTCCAGCGTTTATTTTTAATTTGAAATCGTATAAATCGTTTCGATGAATATCTAAGTTTTTTTTTAAAGTCTTTTACGCTTTTTAAAGTCAAACGCTTATAACGATTTTGAATCTCATGCAGTGATTGAGATGGCATTTTTCGGTTATATGTATGTATATAGATACAGTTTTAACTTAACTATGTAGTTACAGTTATTCTAGTTACCCAGTTAATCTAGTAGATAACGGGTGTGACACTTTTTAGGATTTACGAGTTAGCAGCAAAACAACTATATCAAAAATTTTGGATGTCCGTCACATAAATTTTTTCACTTTTTTTTACATGTGGAAATGTAATGTCCCACGGGCCATCATCACAACCGAGGTTTTTGGTGTGTTGGAATCAAACCGACTAAAAATCACATGGTGCGCCATACTGCCCCTTAAATAGAGGAGGGGGGGCAGGGAACGACTGTTTTAATCACATGACCAATGCTGACTTTATCCACAAACCGAGCTCTATAATGTTGAATATTAAGACAAAACTTCCGTATGTGATATTCAAATTTATTAAAGACAAACAGTTGCATTTACGAGCGTATTCCGTAGTATTATTCCCTTGAGACCATGTTGGGTCTGAAATTAATCAGCCATCTTAATAAATTTTGAATACACATATATATTGCGACAAAAATGAAAATTAAAAGTTAATTGGTCTAAGCTAATTCTGAGCCTATTTTAATTTATCACTTATTGTTTATACAAGCCAATAAACATGCACACATGCTTCTAACAACAATTTTATAAGCTCTTAAAGTAACTTACTAATCACCTCTAAAACATTGAGGGAATATCTATCTCCGAAAGTTCCTTAATCGTGTACGTCGGCCGGTATTACGCTGTCATGGTTGAGTATCTCGTGACAAACGGATCTGTGACGTGGGCCACGTAGATAATGTCTACTGAACGAATGAGCCGCGTCCTGAATACAGTGTCGCGATAAACCTAACGGATTTATACAAGGTGGGGGCGAATCTAAAATGTGTTTTGGCTTTAGTTCATTAGATAGATTAATTTATTTATGTTAAATTATTTTTTTATTCCAGAAAGCTTTAAAGAAATTTAGTACACCAAAATCGTTGTTCAATAAATCATGAAACATAAACATATTATAACTGGGTTTTCAAACGAAATGTCGTTTTAAAACAAAATACCTTTCTATAAATCTAACATTTTAAAACGAGGATTGCTTGTTGCAACGAACAGGTTGAATTCAGAAATTTATTTGAAACGATGTGGCTGTAAAATTTGAAGGATATAAAGGAAGGAGGCCACCACATAGAGAACTGTGCTATGTATCTCGATGTGACGATTAAAAGTACTATATTTTACACTAACTTTCAACCACAGCAACACTTTTTTATCCCAACAAAATTGGGTCAAGTTTAAGATAAAACCAGTGGTTATGAATTTGTTGGTTTCTCATAAAGATTGAGTTATTTCTTCGCAAAAATATTAGGATAGTATAATAAAAGGTAAGTAAAGCTAATACATGCTCTCCGAGCTACAAAGGGAGAGTGACCTTGTTTAATCGATCACATTTTACATAAATTATGTTTTCGTGAGCTAATTTATATTTTTGTTAAAAAAGTAAATATCTTAACCTGAAAATAACGCTAAAAGATAGATACGATAAATTTGTATAACCTGAAACTAGAGATGAAACGGACAGCTGTTTGGCCGGATACCGGATATCCAGCCAACATAGAGGCAGGATAGCCGTATATCTGGATGAACATTGTCAATTACCTGTCTTTTAGGTTAGTCTGCACAAAAGGTAAGTTGAATTAGAAAGTCTTTTCAACTCCTTAAGTCAATCTAACTTATCGACGCAATATTATTTACACTATTTAGAATACGTGAGGGTTTTTGAAACTTAAATAACAGACGATTCTATTGAAATTTGTAAAAATGTCTTGCGACGTGACTTTCAGTAGTTGTTAATCTTTAACACCGGCTAAAAAACATGAGAAGACAGAGTCATGAGTCGGATGTATTTTGCTAAGCTTTTGACATGTTCTGCAATTACTTTAATTAGGTAAATTAAAAAGAAAAATAAATAGAAATAGGTAAATAAAAACAATAAATAATTAAGTCTCAAGATCAAGAAACCTTTTTGCTTCGCCCGCTGTAAAGAAATTTTTCTTTGCTACTGTACATTAACTATTTCTTCTGGGTGAAAAACTCACCCCTATCGTCTTTTCGATATATGACATGCACGAAATGCACGTGTATGCAATGCATTTCATGAAGATTGGTTGACTACTTAAGACGTGATAGCGTTACACACAAACAAACATACTAACATTTGTATTTATAATATTAACTATTTAAGATTTATTTGTTTATTTATTTATTTGTGAAAAACAAACAGTTTTAAACTTTTTTTTTTCATTAAGTTACTTAATTGTTTAGTTTTAATTGTATAGTTTTATGATTTACCGTGACCAGATGCTTTATTTTAAGATACTTGCAGTTTTACAACCACACACACTTGTTGTCTCTACAAACAATGTATCTCTGGTCTGCTCACTATTGTAGAGTAATACTTAAATTACTGAAGACAGTTACAATTCTATTAAATAGTGTCATCCAAGTATTATATAGCTTTACAAATATTTATTGGAAACTTATTGAACGATTAAACACAATACAATTTTAAATAAAGTGATAATTGGTATTCATATATTATTATGTATGTAGCACAATTTGCCTGTGGTGCAAGAAAAGTACTATTAATTTTATTGTAAATGAAAATAATGTAATTATATTTGTTATGTGATTTAAATAAAGTCCCTGAATTTACTATCCGGCCGGATACTTGCTCACTATCCTGCTGTATAGTAAATTTAGGCTGAATACCGGATAGTGGCCGGATATCCGTTCCATCTCTACCTGAAACTTCTTAAAGCATAGTTCAAGATTGAGCAATGAAGTATGCCCAAGATTTGCTCAAGAGATGAACATTGACTAATTGATAAGTTGTCTTTCTGTCTAGCAAAACTAATTTAGAAGACAGACCCACTATGTATGTAGAAGTACATAGGTGGCCCTTAAGATGTTTGTTCTTCTCCTAAGTTGTATTAATTGTTTGCTGAAACGTTCAGGGATTAGTTAGTATCTAGAGTATCTTACAAACGCTATATCGCAATCTAGGTGTTGTATTTTAGATTTTTTTTAACTTTAGATTTTATGACTAAAGAAAGAAAGAATTTATTAACCAAAAATATGGTATTGATATGTGATTCCCAGCTACTGTTACTATCTAAGTCTAATTCCAAGAATTTAACATTATTTTGTTTCATAATTTCTTGTTAAACAAAGGTATTTTTTTTATTTTGTTTTTATATATGAAGCTGTGCAAGTTAAGTTTTTTAGTTAAGTTTATTTGTCGCTAACCAATGTATAAAATTCTCAACAATTTCATTGACTTCTTCATTGTACGTTTTTTTATGTGCGATATAATTACGGATACGTCATTAGTAAGAGTGCGCAGTAAAATTTGTCACAACCTCTGTAAGGGACTGAAAAATGGAATGTCCGTTGAGATTGCGAGGAGATTACAATAGGAGGATTATTTAATTGTAGTTCATCAAATAATGTACCAGAATCCTTATTTATATTGCATATTGCTTGAAGAAATTGATGTATATACATTTTGTGCGATTAAAAAATCTGGCATTTGGTTTGTTTTGTGTTTGTGTTGACTTTTCATTAGAAGTCGTCTGTTAAAAATGGTATAACAGTAATATACACAGTAAGCACATGCATTATTTTAATATTTCAGTTCATAAAATAAATAATGTTTTTGCTATATTAGATATAAATATTACATGTCCAAATAAAATTAAAATTCATATATAAAATGAAGTACTAACCAATAGGTACTCAAACGCTATTCAATTATGAAATATCTCCTCTTGTTACCACGAGTTAAGGTAGGTACTTTGAAGTGAGAGTGACAGTAACAAATATCTTTTAGTAAAATTAAAGTAAATGTTAAAATATTGGCATTATTATGAAATTTTAAAATACCCACAGCTCGAAAATCTCTTAAACGATTAAGAAAGAGCAAATGATATCCAAACGTCTAAACAGAATTTCTTGAATTATAGCTAAGAATACTCTCGATCAAGTAATAATCGGTCCGTTCGTTCAGGAGCTATGATCCACAGACAGACTCACAGATTCACAGAGTCACAGATTCACAGACAAACAGACACAGAGATACACAGGTTAAACTTGTTATAACACACACAACGTTTTGTGTATTTAGCCTTAAAATTTCAGAAACTATTTCATTGATGATAAATTGTTTCTGAAATCTGAGTTCAGAAACAGTTTATCATCAATGATATTAGACGTTAAAATAATTCCGTATTTCTACAAGCTCTTCACAAATCCCGTTCGTATCTAAGACCTGAGTTTGCACTTGACACGGTGTGTAAAAGGAAAACTAAAAGCTCTTTATAGAGACGATGTGCTATACTGAACCAGTTTGCCGTTGCTTTCTAACGAGCAAGGATTGGTCGTTGTCCTCTCTTAAGCGTGGCAGAGTTCCTTGACGCAGCATTTTATAAAGGTTTATTTTACGGGATGTAGTTTCTGTGGAAAATGTATGATATTATTCGTAAAGTACAGTTGACAGCCTTGATTCAAATTTTGATCGAAAGCCAAAGTAAATTTTTAGACTTCAAAAGCGAAGTTGTGAGGGTTTTTCTAAATATTCATAACATGACACACTTCCACACAACCCACCGTCACTACGCTAAGCTATGGTTATGGAGCAATTATGGTTTCTTGCAACAATATTTTGTTGCAAAAAAACCATAACTGCGCTCACTAATACAACCTTAATCCATACAAACTTATTATTTATTGATATATGACTGATAGATGATATTATCTACAAAATTTTTCGTAGTTAAACAGACTCGTTTGAATATTTTATAGGTATATATATAATAACATATAGGTTATAAATATAGGGACATTTAGTCGGAAAAGTTCATATCAATCATTGCCGTTGTCTCTATTTCTGAAATTTGCAAACAGAAATTACACTTCTTAATTCCTATACAAAATAAATATACTACATACAATATTTGCGGTATTAATTAGTTATTATTTGAGCAGAATCGATAGAGATCCATTGACAAGCTCATGGATTGTAAACAAGAAAATATCAAGTTAATTAACAGACGACCTCTTTAATCCAAGATAAAAATATGATAATAAAATCGCCAAACAAACACTTTTAGGGATAAAGATGAAATTTACGATCAAGCAGATAGGACAGCGTTTGAACCTCGTAAATGGAATTTCGGTAGTGTTCTAGCGAGACTGTGGTCATAACTTAAAATCGCTAGCATAAGTAATTTGTTGGTTATTGGAGCAGTTTGTAATTAGAGAGTCGTATTTTATCGGATCGATGCTTAAACATGCATGATATTCATTTATAAACAATAGATTCAAGTATCCTGGTAAAAGAGCTAACGCACATCAGATTTTCTAAGCTCTACAGTACAACGGTTTGCCAGCACTGTACGTATTTGTGGTGCAGTTTTTTTCTGTTGTGGAAGTATGTAGGTTCACGACAGCTTACTACTACTAATTAACGGAGTTTTGGGGTGGAGCAGAGTTTATAACATAACAAATGTGTGTATGTCGGTACCATTAACCACTCGCTATGTGCTACATGCTTGTCTGCCAACTTGTAATAAAATCATATATTAATTTGACTGTAAACCAATAAATATCAGGCTTTTACATCACCAGAATGAGTCGGACGGTGTCGTCTCTTATGTCTATATCATAATTTAATATTTTAAATGATAACGTGAGTTTTTTTAACCCGTTGTCAGGCGTATAGAAAAGGACACAGGGTAAATGTTCTCGAGGGAACAGGTTTATACTTGAATTGATTGACAAAATGTAACCCGCGCGCAAAACCTAGTAGTAGCTAGTAAATAAATGGAAAAAAATAAATAGTAGTGGGTCAAAGCATTCTTGATATATTAATTTGGTACTTGTTTATGCTGATACCGGTAAGCCTCCCCTAAAGCGTTTTCTTTGTGTTTGAACCTACGGCTGAAGTAAAATGTCGTTGAGTGATTGATTTAGTACTGGGTCCTTATATCTACTTTAAGGAGGTTTTGGGTTTGCGAAAATTCGAATGGTTGAGTTGTAAGGGTTAACATCTTTGCTTGCGTATTTAACGCAAGCAAAGATTTATTTAGCTTTCTGTTATTATAAATTAGCTCTTATAATCAAGAGTCTAATTTAATGGCCAATTAATATCTTGTGATGAAATCACATTGAAGTATATTATTCCTCGACAACAAGAATGTTTTTTTATTTAATTTCAAGAAATCTTAAACATTTTTTGTATACTAATATTTATTCATTTATTTTATTTTTGATTGGTGTCTGAATTAGGCGTGAGCCTGTAGCTCAGATCACCAAGGCACTCACCCCGCTAAAACATAATCCCGCTGTAATTTAAGACGACACATCACAATTTGTTGAAGAAACTATAGAAATGTTGATATAATTACTACAAATAATACTATTTACTTAATAAAAATATAAGAAAAAATAACAACAAATTTAAAGCAACTGGCCGAATACCTCAAGAAAATGTATATTTGAATATTTGGATGAGTGTATGTTTGAAAGGGTGAGTGTAAATGCGTGTCTGTTTTGCGCAATTGTGTAAGATTTTGAATATGTGTGTGATTTTAGTTTATTAGCGAATTGGTTTGATTTATTGTATTAAGTACTTGATATAATGAAATTAAATAAATAATAATATTAGCTATGTAGTATGCTCTCCGTACTAGAGCACGCCACGATGGTGGCGGTGAGACCTGTCATGGAGGATTGGCTAGAGAGGCGGCATGGCAGCCTCTCCTACCGGATGACGCAGGTACTTACTGGACATGGCTGTTTTGGGAAGTATCTGTGTCGGATAGGCCGGGAGGCAACGCCTGTGTACTACTACTGCGGGGGCTGCCGCGAGGATACCGCACTCCACACTCTAGTGGAGTGCCTTGCATGGACGCAGCAGCGTGCTGACCTCGCGACGGCCGTAGGTATGGGTAGCCTCTCGCTGGAGACGATGATTGTGTCCATGGTCCAGAGCGAGAGAGCGTGGGATTCCACCGCCTCGTTTTGCGAGGAGGTAATGTATGCCAAGGAGGCGGCGGAAAGCGAACGGGAGAGAACTAGTACTCTCCCATCCCGCAGAAGGCGCACCAAGCGCCGGAGAGAACAAGTGGATCTCCGGCCTCCATGAGCGCTTGCCTGGGGGTGACGGACAGGGTTATCCGGCGCCCTAGCAGAAGCAGGCCCGAGACGGTGGCGCCGTGTTCCGCGCGTGCCTCTCTTACTGATAGGGGACAAAATCCCCCACAACACAGTGGGGTCGCCTGTTGTTTAACAGGCGGCCAAGTCTGCCAGGGTTCACAGGGATTTCCTTCTAAGGGTACACCTGAGGCCCTGGTTATATGGACTGTGATGGAACACCGTTTGTTTTTAGTCGGTTAGAGTCCGACATACCACCCTACCGCTTAGCCCAGGTGGGGTGACGACCCGTGGGGATTTCGAGTACTACGATAGTCCAGTTCTTTTAACCATTTTATTATTAAAGGTTTGCTTGCAGGCGTAGTATGGTCGTATATTGAGAGAATGCGATTAACTTTGTAATAGAGAGATGCACCCAGATAACAAAAGAATTGATGTGAGAAGCTGGTATTATATTTGTCTATGTTACAGACTCTATCCTTTCTACGCCTTTGGTATTGAATTCCTGGATCAAATGTCACCATTGAATGTTGCTTGATCACAGTATATAAGACAAAGAGCTGCCGAACTGTTAGGACGTCACATATCCCAATTATTTGATGTTAGCGTGATATATTTCGGTCCCGCTATTGAAATGGGGGTAAAAAGTCTCTCCCTCTGGCAATACTACTGAGACGTTTCACTTTGAAGTGGTCGTAGTTCAAACTTTAGCCACGCATCAAAATATACTTATCGCCCTATGCAAGTAAGAAGACATAAGATTGTCAGATACATATCAAAGTGTTGTTATAATTGAAGAGTTAATTACTTAGACTTTAGTCATTTGATGTTTCAAGATATTACTTTGTAAAATAGGCGTTAAAATTACTAATTTACATTTAAATACTAACTAGAATTCTAGATAATATGGCTAAGAAAGCCAGCACCGTTGGTTGTCTTTACTGGATTGGTTTCGTATATCCATGATAAATAAAACAGTTTACTGTTTCATTCAGTAGTTTTTCTTCCTTAACAATAAGTAGCAAAACATAACTCAAATCGTCTCACTAATGAACTGAAAACCACGTCCAGATACATTATTCATCCGCATCCGGGGTCAAGTATTCGGTAAACAAGTCGACCGATTTTTTGTCCCACAAGTCCCGGGGTAAGACAAAAACAGCTGTCATCACAATAGTTCTCTCTAAGTGAAATTGGACACCCTACGAGTTGTGTAGACAGTACTAAATATTTATGAGTAGGCAATTAATAAAATGTGATATTCGGCGTTCGTTCGATGTTTAAAAATTTAATTAAATTCTTGTGAAACGAAGGATCTCCTGTCAGGAATTTTAAGTGAATTTACGGTTTTATTCCTGTTATTTAAAATAGCCAGTATGCTTTTGTGCGATCTTCTTTCTGTTTTAATGACTATTTTAATTTATTTATTAAAAAAAGAGCTTTATAAAAGCAAAATACTATAGGACTAGGTATCTAAAAACTTTCCCCATTGGTGGCGCGTTCACGACAATTTGATATGTAACTATCTGACAATCTTATGTCTTCTTACTTGCATAAGGCGATAAGTATGTTTTGATTCGTGGTTAAAGTTTGACCGGCGACGTCTCTGTAGTATTGCCAGAGGGAGAGACTTTTTACCCCACATTTCAATAGTAAGACCGAAATATACCGCGCTAACTTCAAATATTTGGGATATTAGTATACAAAAATGTTTATCATTTCTTGAAATTAAATAAAAAAACATTCTTGTTGTCGAGGAATAATATACATCAATGTGATTTCATCATAAGATATAAATTGGCAATTAAATTAGACTCTTGAATACTCTGAAATTCATTTATAATAACAGAAAGCTTAATAAATCTTTGCTTGCATTAAATACGCAAGCAAAGATGTTAACCCTTACAACTCAACCATTCGAATTTTCTCAAACCCAAAACCTCCTTAAAGTAGATATAAGGACCCAGTACTAAATCAATCACTCAACTACATTTTACTTCAGCCGTAGGTTCAAACACAAAGAGAACGCTTTAGGGGAGGCTTACCGGCATCAGCATAAACAAGTACCAAATAATATAGCAAGAATGCTTTGACCCACTACTATTTATTTTTTACCCCATATGTCCCGATTTTTCACTATCCTTCTTAGTTCCCTATCTACTAGTTTTCCGGAGTAGATAGGTTCGCAGGTAGAACTATGGGCCCGGCTGTTAGATCAGGGTACCACGAGAACCGGTTCCTGAGCCCTCTGATGGCGCAAGCCGTCAGATACCGGTTTTGGAGTTGGATTTGTGGTTAGCTGCAGAGAAAGGGCATGTCGTCTGCTCCACTATCTGTCGGTGGAGCACCCGATCTCGCGCGCAGCGAGCAGCGGAATGAACCGGTCTAAGGCGAAGGGCCCCTTGGTTTTCCGCTGCGGGGCTTGGAACGTCCCTTAGCAAAGGTCCCGTCGGACCAGTGCAGCTCAGGCACTTGCCTGCTAAGCAAGTAGAAAGGTGACTAGACACTGATCCGGATACTCGTCTGTAGGCCTGGGTAGACCTACACATGATTTTAGATAGCGGTGTTACCGCGAGCATATGCAAATATGCGGGATGTGAGCGTGTCTTACAGCTCCGGTACCTATCTGGATAATAGGGAGTGTGCCGGTTGCGAAAGGGTGTGGTTTCACAAGTGGCGATTCTCTGTGACCGATAGGCATACGGGTAACTAGCCTTAATTAGTGCCGGCGCCATGGCGTTAGAGGTAAGACCTGCCGTATAAAGGTCCCTGCGCCTCGGGACCTTGGTTTGGGGAACGAGATGCAGGTATACTGACCCTGTCGTTATAACGATTGCGTTGGGAAGGTGGGGGCAGTATAAAACAAATGCGTAGGTAGTTGAGGAGAGGAGAGGGCCTGTATCCTTCTTAGTCTGTACTTTATTAGATAATTTTGTCAGGCAAAACGGATTCATCTGTATGTTGTTACTACATAAAGTATATATATTTTTAGTATTACATGTAAAACGCATTGAAATTCCTTCACAACTCAGTATAGATACATATCGTTACGATTTTGCGATCTTCCTTATAACTCCGATTCAAATTTATCGGAACAGAAGCCGGAATCCGACCTTTCGGAACCGAATTCAAAGGTTCGTAACATCACTATTCTACATATATATTTTTAATCATTATATTAATACGGGAATAGAATTTTTTGTACCCCTTATAAAGAAAATTTTGAGAATGTAGTAATGTGAATTTTTTTATATTTACAGTTTACATATAGAAGAAGTGCAGAAAGCTAAAAATTTTAAACAATATGTCTTACATCTTTAAAAAATACGTGGAAAAGGCTTAATGAAATTACAAGCGTCCAGTATATGTGTTTACCTGTGATGGCAAGTAAGTCTATTCAATGACAACTCAAGTTATACTGGCCAACGAAAAAACCATAATCGAAATTCTAGCACCACGCGATCTCTAGTCATATTTAGAGAAGCCAAAAGGACGCTCTTTTACTTTACGTAACTGGTATGGATTATATTTATTAAATATTCTAAATTCAACTATAAAATAATTATAATAATTAACTAGTACTAGAGATCGCTCGGTTTATTTCATTGGCCAGTATAACTTGAACTATCATTGTATAGACTTACGTACCATGACAGGTCAACACATTTATTGGACGCTTGTAACTTGATAAAGCCGTTTCACGTAATTATTAAATTTGTAAGACATAATTCGCACCTTTAGGATGATAGAGACTTAATTACAAAACTCGTTTTTTGAAGAAACCATAATTAAAGGTACGAATATTTATTTTTCTTTTATTCACAGAAGATTTTGCAACAGACGTTAATAGTAAATTGTTGTATATTATAGGTCCCTGTTCCTTGTTTATTATTAGTCGAATAATATGGTCGATTGAAGTAAATTTATGTTAATTTCACAATTTTTCGAATTAGACCTTTATGATTCTAAAGGTGCGATATCCTTAAAAAAAATAGCTTTCTGCACTTCTGCTATACAAACTATACATATTTAAAATTTTACGTTTATGCGTGCGCGATTTTTTTAAAGGTGTGTAAAGTACTCATTTCACGTATTAATATATAAATTAAGTTTTAAATGAGTCACTATATCCACAACATTAGTAGTCAGTTAATGTACAGAATATCACTTACTAAGTACAATATCCTTGTGTGGCGCTACAATTACGGATGTGTCACGTCACGGCTAGCTTGTGCCTCTAATAGGCTAACATCGATGTGACGTAGGCATGAAATTGTGTGATTTACAGGGTGTTTCAAAAGATATTGAGATTTTATTATAGTTGCTTCAGTGTTCATTTGAAAGAAACGATTGTGGTTGGAAATACATAAAACAGTTCTACTATCCAACGCCTGGCTCCATCATCAGATCATCATTACTAAGTCCAATCTGTTGGACTCGTCAAAATGAATGTTATGAGCCCAATCTCGAGGGGTTTACTCGTAGCTACAGAAGAGTTCCACTGTCCACCTTCAGGCTCCATCATCAGATCAGTTTCAAGATTCCAAATTATAGTATTGTCATCTGAACTACATATACATATAAAGTTTCATTTCGATACGACAATTAGAAGTAGGTTAAAATTTACTTCCAAGACTTATTTACGTAGTTGCAAATTAAAAAGAACAGAGTTTCAGTCAATTTTTTTTTCTTAGCATGTGAATTACAATTTTTTAGTTTATCTTGAAAAGAAAGTAGCAAGATTTCAATGGCTCAGATGTGAGATTTCACCAAGGTATGGTATAATTAATCGATGGAAAAAAATAACAAAGTGTTACAATACAATACAATATTCTTTATTGTACACTATAAAACAATTTACAATTTTACAAAAAAAAAAAAAAAAAACAAATCATGGTGCAAACGGCGGTCTTATCGCTTTTGTACCAATTTCAAAGACACATACATGCAGGAATATATATATTTTTCTTTTTTTAAAGATTACTAGTAACGTGAGACAAATATTACTAGTATTAATCCTTCAGCTAAGCTAAATGCTTTTGTTAAGAGCAGGTTCACGTCGGTACTTCGGTAGTGCACTAGTTTGGGGTTCGAACCAGCAACCACTTAATCGCAGGATTTTTTTTATGGCATAGGGGGCAAACGACTAGATGTGTCCCATAATGTTAAGTAACTACGGCCACCCATGGACGCTTGCAACTCAAGAGTCAAATGTGCGTTGCCGGCCTTTAAGGTGGGAGTAGAGGCCTTCCTCTACTCCCAGGGGAGACGGGTTTGGGCCTCCGGTAACCTCACTCACTCGGCAAAACAACAACGAAACAAACAACGTAATCCTTACTTCACGGCTGGTATTCCATGAGGCCGTGGTATCACTCCGGTCAAGCTGGCTCATACGTGCCGAAGCATGGGTCTCCCATTTACAAAGGGTTTAAGGTCACCTTTTATGTATAAAGTTAGCAACTTTTTCCACTTATGTGTCTGAATATTTGAATTATAAATTATGTTACAATAAAAACTTTCGTGAGTGGTATTCATGTTTATTAAAGACCATACGGTTTTACTCACGTTTGTATTTCGGGGATGCCCGACTAGACTGACATGACGCTTCACTCCTTGAAATAGGGCCCCCATCGGCTCCGAAACTAGTTGGGCATCCCCGAAATGCAAACGTGAATAAAACCGTATAGTCTTTAATAAACATTTTAAATTATGTATGCACAAATGTGAATAAGTACTAATTGGTTTAATAAATAAACCATATAGCTGGTAAATGTGGCACCCATAATCTTATATATGTGTTAAATGATTTTACAATGTGCACTATAGGGTAGGTACTATCTATATTATTGTTAGTAATAATAATAACTTGAGACACCTCACACACTTCCATCTGATCCCAAAATAGGCAGAGCCTGTACTATGGTAACCAGACTGCTAATAAATATACTTACATACTTTTTAATAAATACATATTATAGATGTAATATAATATTTGATAATATCCGTACAAGGTTGTCTGGAAGAAACCGCCGTGTGTGATAAGACCGCCGATTGTTATACCTTAACATGTTTAACTTATTTTGCACTATTTACGACTTAAAGGTGTACAATAGAGAAAAAAAAATTATATCCAGACACAAAACAAATGAATCGAACCCTATTAGACCAACAAGCCTGCCAATGGAACAATGGAACACTGGGGTGGTTTTTAGTCGGTAAGACAGATCCCTCAGCTCCCCCCCCCCCCTAAGGGCGGTTAACATCCATGATCCAACACCTCTTGTTTAGGTAAGTAATTATTGCCACATTTATACATTTATATTGAATGCTGATGCAACTGACAATAGACCTCGTAGATTCCAGAAAAAATACGATACGTTCGTTATCTTTAAGTGTCAATACCTGCTTACGTTATCTTAATCACGGCACAACAAAATAACTTGACACCATAGAAGTTAGTTTGTTCTAAGACTTATTCTTGTACTGCAATCTCATTATACTGCAGTGGACGTGCATCAGTTTTGTTATGGATACCCTTCATTTTTGGGAAACGCCGTAATCTGTATGCAAAACCATTATGTATATGGAAAGTAATTCTCAATTTCTATACAAAACATTACATGTTTTTAAGTTTATATTATATATTTATATAAATGAAATTAATAAAACAAACAATATAATTAAATATGATAATAATATTTATATATTTTTAATTTTTTAAATGTATTTACTTGTGTATATTTAAATAAATAAAGATAATAAAAATTAGACTAAAATAGGTCTCTGAAGCAGTATAAATCCTAAAAGCTGTGAAAGGTAGTAATTGGAGTGCAAATTTAATTTTTTTATCATATAAAAGTAATTTTAAGCACTACTTGGTCTGTATTCAGTAACTGAACCTTATGTAAATAAATAAATTACACCACTACTACAGACTACTACTACTGCTTACATAAAAGTGAATAACTCTTTCTTGGGACTTCTGTCCCTTTGTAAACATTTACGTAGATACGTAGATATTTACTTCATTAAATTGTCTTACTAATTATATTTATTACACTATACAGTTTATAATAATTATAATGTTTTTCTGTATAGTTATTTATGTACGTTTTATGTTTATGTAAATTTTCTTAAAAAGGGGTATCTAGAAAGAATTCTCTTCATGGATTAATATAATGATATACATATAGTATATCATTATATTAATCCATGAAGAGAATTCTTTCTAGATACCCCTTTTTAAGAAAATTTCGCAAACGTAGTAACGTGAATTTTGGAATATTTACACATTATATACAGAAGTACAGAAAGCTAAATTTTTAAACAATATTTGCCATAAAGGTAAAAAAAATTGCAAAAATGGGTACATAAAGCTATAAGTGTCCAGTATCTATTTTGGCCTGTCATGGTACAAAAGTCTATACAATGACAATTCAAGGTACACTGGCCTAGGTATAATTGTGTATTATTCATGAATCGTGGAAAAGTGTGTGCATAATTTAAAATATAAAAATATTGTTACAGTAAACATGTATAGTGGGGACCCCACCATACAAGTTACGGGTTAATTACTATCTATATATCGTGAAGTCAAACTCAATGCACGATTTGGATTTGCTTTCACAATGGTTTGGTATCGTTCATGCTCATGCTCATGGCACAAATGGTACATGGCACAAGGCTAAAATCTGGTCCCGTTTTGTGTACTCCAGTTATTGGTCTTAGAATTTTACTGAAAAATATTTTTATTAAGATAATCATTGTAATTAATAGCGCCTGAATAAAAATAAGAGTTGGAATCAGAGTGACCGACAGTTTTTTTGTTAACTGGATCTGTTCTCGCTGTCTATACTTATTGTTTTGCGAATCTTTTCCAACTCACCTGATGAACTGTGACGATGAAGAAGAAGATGGTACACGCCTATCCAAGTATAACCTTTTCACTCTACCTTTGAACGTTCCAGGACTATAATGTAACTTCTGACATTCATAAGCGTGATTTTGTTACCTAGATGAGCTTGTTTCACAAACTCGTTTGACTTCAACTTGAAATTAATCTTACAGTTTCCTAATAACGCTTTTAAAAATATTGTTTTTTAATGAACATAACATTTTCAGAACGCTATCAATATGTATATGCGTAATCAAAATGTGTAAATAAACTGACCTTACTGTTATTCAATGCCTTGCGTTAATATATTAATGAATAATTTAGTTACAATGCCGGTGATTTTCCACTACTAATTAATTACTTAATACTTCGGGAAAGGTTGTAATTTGAAAGGATGTAAAATTCTATTCGTTGTAAACATAGGACTGATTTAATCAAATAACACACGAAAATCTTCGCAACAAGGACGAGCTTGTCTGCATAAAGAACATATTCCGCCACAGGCAAGGAAACAGGTAGAAATTGTACAATAATATGTTTATAGAGATACAAGAAAAGGTTCTATCCACTACCACTACTGAGCGAGCTACAATAAAAGGATAAAATACGTTGTTTGAGCTTTGAGTTTAAAGCTTTATGAAAAAAGTTAAATTTGCTACATGTCATGGGATAACTAAGCGTTCATTTACGAATAATGGCAGTAATCTCACGCCAGAAAGATTTATGTACTGTCCATAATACCAAAATAAAATACTGAAAAATAGTTCTGAAAATCTTAAAGAACGGAAAATAAGTTTATGATTTCAATATACGAAATTAAAGTTTGCCGCGATTCTTGAATTCATTCAAAACATTACTACAATAAATAACTAATACAACAAAGAATTCAAAGGTTCACAGTAGATAACTCCAAGAAACTTTTAAAGTAGGCCACTACAAAGCTCTTTTATTCATCCTAACTCATGGAGAATACCGTTATGTTTTAGTAGGTACTAGAAACTCGAATAAATATGTATTTTCACCAAGCTGATGTCAAGCTTGTTTGAAATGTTTGTAACATACGCTATTCATTTCTAATTATTTTGCGTTCCAAACTGCATAATTATATACCTTTATGCTTGTAGTAATAAAAAGGTACGCGTATCACCACAATTTGATACGAGTCGTTTGTTCTTGTATGTCGGGTCATTTTAAATCCACACTAGTTTTTAGAAGGACCATAGAAATTCTTTACTGAACTTTAATACTTTATAGATCAGGACTATTAAGAGAAATTTAAAACTAATTTATACAGAGTTAAGGTAGAAACATACTATTGTGTTGTGTTGTATCGTGTCATACCAGAAGAAATCGTCTAAAAATTTGGTATGGTTAGAAACACAAAATTATAGAGTGGCGTGCTGACAAAAGATTTTAATTGTAGTTTTATATTTGTAACTAGCTGTGCCCCGCGCGGCTTCGCTCGTGTGTATATATTTATATATTTTGCTTATTCTTTTCCCAATTTATAAAATAATATATATTGAATATAATCTGAGGAAAGATGACAGAGACTAATAATTTTAAATTGCCCCATGAAGAAACAACCTGTACACAACTTGTAACGCCTCTCCCAGTCGAAGACGAGTTCGTTAGCGATACCCTACAAGGTAACTTGTGTATTGTTGTAAAATACATACATACACGAACACAAATGTGTTCAAAGTGTGTATCTATGTATAATTTTATTATTATTATTCTTCATTCTGTAAACTATTGTTAACGTTTAATGAATAATATAACCTGGAAATTTAACAGTGTAGGTAGTTAAGAGTGTGTTATGTAATTAATAAGGCTAGGAAAAGTATAGAGCTTAGCTTCGAAATAGAGAATATTTTTCAACACCTGTGTGTTGCAAAGTACTTAGTTATTAAGTTAACATTGATGCTGCCCCTCTCGGTAGTAGGTCTAATGTCGGAGTTTTAATCGGTTTATCTCCTACGAAACTTTTCCGTTGTGCACTTTTGCTGGTTATAGATAAATATTGATAATATAGGCTTGTGCACTGTGAGCTCATTTTGATTTTGTGAAAATTTTGACTTGGCCAGTTTCCATATAAATTTATTTGTTGGGATTCAACTTTGTGATACCTCACGTTCTACGAGAGATTTCTCGATTTCTCCATTTAGCATAAAAACTCTTTTTACAGAATACTTATTTTTAAAAACACTAAAAACACACACAAATTACTTTTTAGCGAAACATAGCTGAATTTTACTCACTCATTCACCGGTAATAATTCATAATCCCGTTAGGCGTCGACAACCAAATATTCGGCTGTGAGCTGAGTGAGTATTATTTTTTTAATTTTTATATATTTAAAGCACGTCAGAATGACCTTAACCTGCCTGATGGAAATCTAGATTGAGGTCCAAAGATTGAAGACCACCATTATAGATAAAGATGATACTAAAATGGTGGTCCACAGTTGGACGTTGTAGGTCCAAGGTAACACGTATACTGGTTATGAATTCCACATTTTAATGGTTTGGCAAAGAAAGGAGGTGCTGAACCGTTTGGTTCACTTTGAGATTATTTGCACTGTAAGGGAGTGACACCGCAGCCCGCCACGTGTTGTTTTGGATAGAAAAGGAGAGGGTGGGATCTATTGGAAGAGCTCTTCGGAACACTCGCCATGGCAGGGGCGGTAGAATACAGCTAAAGAGGCTACGTTTTTAAGTAACTGCAAATGTTCAAGGGTGTTGGTGACAACATGACTCCCAATGATGCGGATAGCATACTGCAAACTGTCGTGAGCCTGAGTGAGAGAGATAGGTACTGTGCAGAGCCATCCCAGAGATGAGAACAGTATTCCACGCAGGAACAGGTCTGTGACTTATACAAAAGATACCGCTGCTCCGGCGTGAAAAACTGCCTCACCTTTTTAGGACACCGAGTTTCCATGAGGCCACTTTTATGATGCTCTCGATATGGATTTTATTGTTCAATTTAAAAAAAAATTAAATTAAATTATTAATAAAAGTAAATTGTTACAAACTTTTGAATATCATTTGTAATGAAACAGTAGTAAAAGGTTTTTGACTGTGAAGTTTGTACATCTATGTATATACATTTGTTGTTACAAGATATTCTGGAAAATGTCAGATATATATAACAATATTTAAACACTTGTGTTATGTAAATGTAAAAAAAAATCCTCGTTATTACTACTCTGATATATGATAACGCTGTTATCATATAATATCAGAGTAGTATAACGAGGAGTTTATTTTTTTTTGTAAACTCTACGATATTTAAAATAGAAACTTCATTTTGCAACTGTAAAGAAAGACTTAGAACTAGGCTAATAAAACATAAATATTTTGTAATGGATAGGTGTGACATACGTGTAACTATTGTAATTAACTCCAAGGTAACTCCAATACTATGTTTGGATGACTCCGGTAATAAAAAATAAAATTTCGAAATTATCAGCTAGAGAAATACATGAGAAAATCTACATTTAGTTTTTTTGGGAAAATCTTTTGATAGGTTCCTATAGTATGCCACCTTACTGAAAGAATGAGTAATTTGTATCCGCCAAAACGCTCCGCTCTCATCAGTCCTGACCTCAAAAACTTGCAGCACGGAAAGTATCGATCAGCATTTCAGAGGTTTCCCACTGAATGCGGTTCGTTAGGTGTGTTAGTGTTCAGTGTGAGAGGCGTGCGTGCCTCTTGTTTCTTCCACACCGCACACCCTTTGCTACTGAGGTAATATTGAATCAAATAATATTTGATTAGGTACCCAGGTGTTATTTCCAGCAAGTCTTTTGTTTAGCTTAAGGATTTCAAGTGTTGTATCGTGTAGTTAAGTTGGGTCTTATTGATTTGGTTGGGTACGAGCCTTTTATATATGTTTAGTTTCATGTGATAATTGTTATTACTGTTAACAACTAGAAATGATTAGTTTATATTAAATGTATGGTTTTCTAGATATAATGGTATTGAAATTACACATAACGTACCATAAAAAATATTATTTTGATTGTAAATCTGAGGACAGCTAAGTAAAGAAGGCTACAGTGAAAACTGAATTCAAAAAACTTTCATAATACGTGTGTTAAGCTCCTTGATTGTAAAGTATCTGAAATATACATTCAAGTTGTTAAAAAAATATTCAAAAGTGCGTTCAAAATGGTTCAATAAGTGACAAGAAGTATTATATCTTGAAAAGACAACGACAATCCTACATAATTGTAGAACTATTCATTCATTTACAAACAAACCATTTATTTTTAATTTAGTAACGATTTAATGGAAAGTTTATTTCTTATTTGTTACTAGCAGTTCTCCAGAACAGCTTCACTCGCGTGTACATATTAATATATTTTACGAGGAACCCTAATTCTTTTTCCAAATTAAAAGGATCCTAAGTTACTTCTTATACCACCAGCTATCTGCCAGTGGAAATCAGTCCACCCGTAACGGATATTAGTCGGAACAAACAGAAAGAAAAAAAAAATTAAACTGATTTTAAGGCATAGGGTGCAAATAACTGTATGAGCTCAAAAAAAACTATTATTTTGACATTACAAACAGACACTTTAATTTTATTTATTTGTATTGATGACAATGTACTGATAATTAGGTAAACAGTTATTTCATTTATTTTATTCGCAATAAGTAATATCGAAGAATAAAGATAGGCTCGACGGTAAAATATTTGTTACTAGCAGCGCCTCGCGGTTTCACCCGCGTAAGTCCCGATCCCGTGGCAATATCGGGGTAAAAAGTAGCCTATCCGTTAATCCAGGTCTCCAGCTATCTAGATACCAAGTTTCATCGCAATCGGTTCAGTGGTTTTTGCGTGAGAGAGTAACAAACAAGAGAAGAGTAACATCCATCCATCCATCCATCCAAACTTTCACATTTATAATATTAGTGGGATTAAAAAAATATATTTGTATTATATTAGATGTTATTAGATGTTAACTGTACACATTATTAGAAATAAATTTCAAAGTATTTAAATTTACTGAGACTTTCATCGGGCGTATAATATTTTTATTGGAATGAGGTTGTGAATTCACGTTAGTAAAAATCAGTCTAATCCGGTCCGCTAGTTCAAAAGATATGCCTGGATGAGCATTTTGAATTGTTTTAACGAAACTTTTGAAATATTCAGTGTACGCAATATGGACAGCTTTGTGGCAGCGACAAATTGCTCTTCAAATGGTTTCGTTTAATTTGTCTGAACTGTGTGTAAATTTTAGATTTTTTTAAACTGACACATGATAGATGATGGTAGTTTCTAATTTTTTGTTCTGCTAAGAAATATTTGGTTATTTAAAATAAAAATTACTTTATATGACGATGAAAAAGAATTTTGACATCTTTGACCTTCGACGCTACCGTCTGTTTCCGTAATGGTGAAGGTTAAGAGACGATATCGGATTAAATCCGGGCTATTAAAATGGCATAAGAATATTGTTGTTTAGATAGCAATCAGACGTCATTGTTTCTGCGTCTTTGAAATGTGGAGTGTGTATGTGGTGGTACTGTTCAGAATGCAAAAGTAACTATTTCCCATAACTGTTCAGCCTAATCACGTAACGTAAAGTAATAGTAGTAGACGTAAAGATTAAATGACGATAAATAAAATAGTGGCATAACATGTGAACACAATATAGTCTTCACTTATTCCTCTAGATGGCATTGGGCGACTTAAATATATATCTGCTAGTCTAATACACAGAACGAATGTAATATAAGCTGATCTTTTTTTAGATTATGAAGAAAAATAAACTCAACAGTGGGACAATTAAGAAAAACACTATAAAAGTAGAAGAGAAACAAGCGGAAAAGCCTGAGCAAGAACCAGCGAAGATTGATTCATTGGATGATGAAGAACAAGGCTTTGGTGGATGGTTGAGGTGATTCATAAATTGTATTTAATAAAGAAATAACAGTTTCGTAATGTGTCGGTTGTTTTTTGATAAAAGGTGTATTGTTATTTTACTTAAACAGTATTGACAAATCCAGTAAAAAAAAATGTATGATAAACTTTTTAAAAAGTATCACTTACTTAAAAGGGCCTAAATTGTAATAAACTGTATTCTTGACCTTAATTTTCATCTCTTAGAGGTGGAATATTTTCTTTCAATTTAAATACCAGCCACAGAAAGCTAAATAATTCAATTAAAAAAAGACTGATTGAAATCGATTTACAAATGGCAAAGATATTGCGTAACATACACCCAAAAAAAACAGGCCTCCTTCGTTTTTAAAACGGATTTTTTTTATGGTATAGGGGGCAAACGAGTAGACGGCTCACCTGATGGTAAATGACTACCGCCGCCCATGGCCATCTGTAACTCGAGAGTCACAAGTGCGTTGCCGCCCTTTAAAGCGGGAGTAGGAGAAGAGGGGGAGGGGGGGAATAGTGGGCAGAGGGGAGAGGGGAAGGACGGGAATGACGGGAATAAGGGAGAGGGAAGGATTAGGGCCTCCGGTAACCTCACTCACGCGGCGAAATGCAATGTAAGCATTTCTTCACTGCCGGTTTTCTGTGAGGCCGTGGTATCGAGCGGAGTCGAGCCGGCTCATACGTGCTAAAGCATGGCTCTCCCACAGTACAAAGTTAATAAAACGTTGTCTACTTTATACTACTCCTAATATAACAAAAGAAGTGAGTACATGTAAAGTGTAATATAAATAAAAACTTTGATCAAATAGATTTAAAACTTTAATGATTCGAACTTCTAAAGCAACCATACGTATGCCAATGGTTTTGAACATACTTGTTCAGTTATGATCTTTTACAATTGTTAAATGCGTAAAAGTCGTTCTTAACGAACCTCCGTTATATTAGATAAAAATATCAGGAAAATGTATTAAATTAACATTGTAAACCATATACATTTTTCGACATCTTTTTATTCACATTATACATAATTACACACTTCAACGTTCTTGAATTTTCTGATTGTCAACGAAATATATAATAAAATAAGATATATAAAGCATTCTTCTCCAAATATTTGAGACAAATTTTGGAGTAAGAGTGAAAGCAATCAAAGGAAATTGTTTGAATATATTTCCATCTCAGGAATCATTTGGACGATCTTAAAATGTGTATTTATATTACAAAAGTATTATATAACTATTCAAGTTATGAAAAGAATGTAGGTATTGCATTATATTGTACTATTTGGATTAGATCTTTACTCTTTCGCCACTAGCCTAAAATACTCGTGCATTTTAGTGAAACAAGTAATTTATTTGGTCAGAGCTAATAAAGTGAGTTTAGAATATAAAGATGAAAGTAATGGAACAATGTAGCGTGCAAGATATTACAACAGTTTCCTATTAAAAATGTGGTCAAAGTTGCATAGCTCTTGAAAATATATTGCAACACTTTCTTACTTTGTGCTCAGAGGAAATTTAAAAGTTCATTTTCGTTTTAAACTGTCTTGGATTAACGAGTGTGAAATTACCCTGTAAGTATTTCAAATAATTTTCTATTAGTAGAACCGTTCTTGCATTGGTTTTGTAATCTGAAAATCCAATTTCCTCCATCATACTACCTTTATGTTAATATATATATATTTTAAAATACCAGTCTTAGTTTTAAATAAAACACACACTAACTTTCTGCCTCTTCAAACCATTGATCCATCCTAATGTTGCCGGAAAGACATCTTCAGTACCTAATAAGGCCACTCTTTCTTCATTATCTGATCGACAAATTTAAGTGTGATACCTATTTCAAGTGTAAAAACGGTGTACGAATTAAGTGTTAAAATATATATGTACATCTATTAATAATATTTTTAGTAACATTTAAGTTTTTTCATAAATGAATGTTACTGTATTTCCAGATCGTCAGACGGCCTGGAGACTATGAAATTGTTTGTAATAGCAAACAGTATAGTGATGCTCACCACGCTCGTGTACCCACACGTTCAGGTTATCTTCGAGATCGTTTCTGATATGATTTATGGTACGGACATTGTGTACGAAGATTGAAATGATTACGTGAATCCATGCATCAGGAGAAATCTCAGATGTGTGTGTAAGTGTTCTTATAAGTTAAGAATTAAATAATATTATATCGTTTTGCTACAAGTTCAGGAAGTCAAGGATCTTATAAATATATCATTGGTTTTTTCTTTATTAATTTACAATATTTCTGATTACTATGTATTATATACTTATCTTAGTTTTACTACCAAGATTTTATCTACTGCCGGTATTATAATTTGATAGTATACATTGTAGTTGGATAATTAATGTCTTAAAATGTATAATATAATAGAGTTGTATACGTAGTTTTTTCATTTTAGTTACAACTACTTTCTTACTGTCTATTTGTTAACAGTTGACTTATTTTTTTTTTGGACATTCATAAAAAGTGAAAGACATTATATTGATCTATTCATTCATGTTTTCTTAAAGTCGTTGTGTTCTTTACCTAGATAAGGTTCAGTTTGTTTTTTACTATCAATAAATTCCGAAGAGTAAAATAACTTGTAGAAAAATTACACTGGCCAAAAACAATTATCACCATGTTGGGCTTATTGTTTAGAATGTTATTTTCGCTAAGCGTGTTAGTTTGGTATTCAGTCAATGTTTGGAATATGATATCAGATTATTTTAATAAAGAATTTCATAGGATTTTATCAAATGAAACCGAATATGTTGGACAAGAGGAATTGTAACTCATTATTTATGTAGCTGTGTTATATATCAATTTTATTTTAAAATAAATTATGGCTCTATGAACTACATACATATTTTATTCAAAATCTAATCATGATATACCAAATACTTTGTCTATATTCTTTTCTTTATTTTATTATTTATGAAGCTTACGCTCACACAACTAATAGGTGACAAGTTGCAACGGCACTGCTAACTTTTTTTTTAAGACTTGGCGCACGGCTTGTACTTTTGCCGTGTTAACTTCTCTAATAAATTTCCCGAATAAAGAAAAAATACCAGACAAGTGTGAGTTTGACTCGTGCACCGAGGGTTTTGTAAGCAAACAAACTTGAATGAACACAGTACGTCCATCTCGAGAATTAATTCGAGAGATGGACGTACTGTGTTCGTCCTCGAGAGTCAAAAGACAAACTTAACTTTGCGGTTGCGTGTACGACAACTTTCCAACCGCAAAATATAAGTTTGTAATCACAAAAACAATTTTTTTTTTGTGATATACAACAAATTAACGAATTTCAGATTGTTTCCTTTCAAATTTGTTAAAATATAAGGCTTAATGGCCGTATCTTTTGATTGCGTTGACTTAGAACCTTGATTTTTTTTACAGCTTCAAGGAAAGCTGACATAAGTATTTGATGTTAATTTCAACTTGATACCTCCACAGGTTTCTGAGGAAAAGGGTCTTGACACACAGACAGACAGACAGGTATAACAACAAATTAAGGACTTTCGGATTTTTTCCTTTACTTGTGCTGTAAGACCTTGCTTATTACCAAATTTTATGATTCTAGGTCAATGGGAAGTAGGCTATAGGTTTTGATTTAACTGCGAATTGGTACTGTCATGTATATTGAGAAACAATCGGTTCTAGAGTAGCAGGGAAATAATGTTCCCGGATTTTATTATTTATGGCAGAAATGGAGTAACTGTCCCTAACGATGAAATGCATTCTACAATCTAAACGCGTGCCGCCTGAAAGAATATGAACAGTCAGTGTTATGAAAACGGATTTTGAGAGTGGAGTGTAGTCAGTGTTTCACTTGTAGGGAGTCGGAATGTGAGATGTTCTGCATTTGAAAAGAATATACGTTATTGTAAAATATAATTATATTTTAAAGAATGTATCGAAGGGGGTCGCTTAAATTCTTTCAAAAAGTTGCAGTCGTCATTGTACCTACTTAAGATTAAAAATTAAACGTATACGCTAGTTTTGCAATATTTATGATATTATGCTACATGGATCATCTCCCAAACTTCAAAATCTACGATATCTTGCGGGTTAATGCTAAAGCTGACCGACTCACGGGCCCATTTACTTATGCTAACAAAGTCAGGGTTCATAGCAGATACGCCGATAGAGCATTGAAAGATGGCGGAATAACTGTAAACGTGTCTGTGTAGAGGTAGAAGTTGAACGAGATTAATCCGCTCTTCCACAGCACAAATATCTTGACGAAATTGTTCCCCTTGTACTTTACTCAGATCATAAACATTTTCAGGAAAGCGGTAATTATAGCTGTGGAGGAAGTTTATTTAGTGCCTAAATATTACAACCAAGATGTTGGTAGTGTGACAACATTTCTTTAAAGTTTTAGCTGAGCCAGCTTTAATACTTCTGTGTCCCAGAAAATGTTGTGCTACCCAAACAAAGTCATTCCAAATATTTTATCCAAACGGCTGACTAATGCACTGAGCTCTTATTAAAGGGAAATATCTGCATTCAAATCATTTGTTCCACTTTCATCATTTGAAGAAGTATTTTCTTCTAAGTCACTGGGCACTGGGTTCTGCCGTCACTTCTCGAGACGTCACGCAAGCGCGCTGTCAGACTCTGTTGAAGTTTCCGTTTCGTTGTCCATAGACATCCCGTACTAATGACCGTTCCTACAAATATAAAATATTAAAATGAAAATAATAGTTTTAAAGAGGTTGTTTACTGCTTGTGTAACGTTATTATTTACTATAAACTAAGCCTTTGCCCCATTTCATTTTGTAAGCATTAAAAAAAGATTAGTTTCCACACTTATTCCGTTAACACCTTTTTTTTACGATAACATAGATTCATATTTCATTTAAATAACTAAAATGCGTGCGTTACCTATTTATTTCGCGTGATAAATGTTACTCTAATTATACAGTCATACACAAATTCCAGTAAAATTTACCATTTTAAAAACAAATGTAAATAAAGCATAAATTACAATTATCAGCAAAATACCCGTATCTAAACTAATTTATGACTCCTGGTCATGCAAAATTACAATTTTAAGCACGAAATAGACGGCTGCGTAATACATATGGTACTTCGGTAAATGATTTATTTCAGTTTTTACTGTTAAGTTACTTGTTAATTTATTTCGTAAAAATAGAACCTTTTGCTTGCTTTTGCTTTTGCTTGAAGAGATATTGAGTAATTAGAGTTTTTATTGAAGCATAAGAGGTAATCCAGGGCTTTAAGATTCTGTTACGTTTTGAAATATGTTTCTTTGATGTATTCTGCTTGATTACCTGGAGAGAGTTTAAAGAAGACAGTTTGTCGCGGAGTTTGGTTCAGTCATAGAGAGTATATGAGAGAGGTCAAGTCTTTTTATTGATGTCAAGAGAGACGTGGTTTGTTTTTATTATGGAAGTGATAGAATAATTGCAGTGTAGCTTTAAGATAATTAATTAATAATAATTATTAATATAATTGATTGTACAGTTATTGTCCTTTCGATAATACAGCGAGATACTTAGTAGTTTTTATTTCAGTTGGTTTTTCCGTTGGGGATTTATGCAGCAGGATTCTACCGTTGGAGCTTCTACCACCTAGAGTAGTTGTAAACTTTTACTAATTTGCGGGTTTCATATAAAAGCTTTTTCAATGACGGTGGAAGGTTGTACGGGCTATGATTACCGTACAGGAAAATATGGTTAAATGAAAGAGAAGGTTAAGCAAAATAGTGGTTTATCTACTTAACTTACTCTAGGATGGTATGGTTAAAATGGTTATGAGCACACCCGAACCGACTAGTGACCGAAAATGTACTAATTTATATTAATGATGAAATAGTGCGGCACGGCGTAAACTCAACAGTATGTTGAACTTGTTTTCCAATGTGCGTGCGTTCTTTGTTAAATTTCCTAACATTGGCCGAGAAACTATTTTTGTTGTTAACACTGGTAAATTCGTCAATAATGGGTTTGCATAAACCGGTTTTTTCAGGAATCCGGTATATGTCTCGGAGCGCTGATTTGGTTACGCTGGTTGTATAACCATATTGACAGCTTTGCCGACGCCTGTTACAATAGAAATGAGGTCTTCGGGCTTTTCCCTCTCTTTGTTTGACAGGTTCCGAATCTCGATTGTGGCCTGACAAGCCTGGCAGTATATGTCTCGTATTTGATTTTCTAAGCTGACAATATTTACTCTACTATGTCTTTTATCTTCTTCTAATTTTGCTGTCGTACTTTAATGTGACTTCTTCATTTATTTCGTTAATAAAAGTCATGCTTTTTTCAATTTCTGTGTTTGAGTCTTTAATTGAGAGGTATTGTTTTTTAGGTCTTAGACGTCGTTGATTAGTTTCGTTAATATAACGTTTTGATCAGCTTTCCATAACGTGAATCCTTCGTCTTGTTCGGTCTTCCAATTTGTGACTTTATCCAGGAGTACCCTTTTGAGGTATGTGTATACGAAAGAACTTGCTTTGTGTGGACAGTCATCAATACATCTGTCTCTGTGCACGGTAACATTCGTATCACTGGTGGTGCGAGAAGGGACCTCCGCTGGCGCCAAGTCGGTATCACATTGGGATTGTCCTTGCGTTTATGTTGGTTTTGAGAATGGTGGCGGAGTTGTTTGCGTACTCATTTTTTTTATCAAGATTGCTAAGTGTCGCTTTCTTTTTCATGTATTTTCTACATCAAAATGTTCTATAAATAGCAAAATTTATTCAAAAAATAGCACAGGCAAATTGTCAATATCCAGTATATGAGCCACTGAGGTTTGAACCCACGAGCACGTCAATACGACGATCTGCGTGATACGTGTAGCGCATTTAACATGGTAACGTTAAGCTCCTTGTCGAATTTAGACATTACTTGTTATAGTTAGAGCTTGATGATCAACTTAGTTGTATATGTTGTTATAAGTTGTGGTGAGTCTTTGTATTACTAATGAGGTCAAAGTGCAATTTGTGCAGAAATAAATAAATTTTGCCAGTACGTTAAGTTCTTTAAAACTGTATAATTATAATATTTTAGTTGTTATTTCACTATGATGACTATGACTATGAAACAAGTGACATAAATATGTCACTTGTTTCTTTAGGTAAGTGTATGTATAGATTTTTGGGTGATGAAGAAAGGAAGATGAAAGAACTAGAAGTACGTATGTGAGCGGTAGTGTCACCGACGGCACTGACGCAATGCAAATAGACATATTCATGTTGACGTTTATATGACCATTAGTCCAATTAAGTAAACATAGTCAAGTGTTTTTTTTTTATGGTATAGGGGGCAAACGAGCAGACGGGTCATCTGAAGGTAAATGACTACCGCCGCCCATGGGCACCTGCAACTCGAGAGTCACAAGTGCGTTGCCGCCCCTTAAGGTGGGAGTAGGAGAAGAGGGGGATGGGGGTAAGAGTGGGAAAAGGGGGGAGAGGGGAAGGACGGGAATAAGGGAAAGGGAAGGGTTAGGGCCTCCGGTAACCTCACTCACGCGGCGAAATGCAATGACGGCCGGTTTTCTGTGTTGCCGTTGTAACGAGCGGAGTCGAGCCGGCCCATACGTGCCGAAGCATGGCTCTCCCACATAAAGCTAAACGGTCAACCGCAGAATGCAACGCAGTCAAAGAACACATCACAACTGTAAAAACCATCAGATAGATAAGTCGGTGATCGCCGATAAAAATTTCAACAAAGAAGAAAGGTACCGCTTTTTAACATCTTGAAATCCTGTCATCAGCAAATGCAATCGTCAGCGAATACACGCTACTTAACAACAATCAAAGGTCGTCGTAAGTTTTGTGTGTTGGAGTACCGACAGTGCAAACCACAATAAAAATAATGAAAACGAGGTGCGGGTAGTTACTGTAACTCGCCTTTCACAGAGGCGTCGCTGAGCTCGCACTAGTCATCCCGTGACCACGATCGGTGCAATTCGATCGTAACGTCGGATAACCAAAACAGGTATTGTGCCATGTAATTATTATCGAGTCCCGATTTACACACCTAATCCGTAGCTTGTGACCGGTAGCAAACAACTGTGGGCATCTTTTGCAACTGCAAAAAGAAGAGTTCCGTAGGTACATGTCCAGATGCTTTGGTTATAAAAGGTGGCGCTTATCTTTGCTCATATTCCTGAAATAGAGGAATTCTTTCTTCGCTAAATGAATGCAATTGTTTTACAACTAGTTTGAACTGTAGATAGGATTTGCCGGGGGCCGATAGGCTAGTTACACTGCCAGTATACTGTTTTCTGTAACTGTTTTTTGAAGTTATAGATAACAAGTAATTTTAGAAGTGTCGACTCTGATACTGTTTCATTGTTCTCTCGGTAGTAACGCTCACTAGGTTCTAGATATTGAAAAAGTGTAAAGTTTATGCACATACTCATATGTCTTGAATCTTTGAAAAATTTTTTTACACATACATACTCACGCATGTAAAATTTTCTTACGTAATAGGTTGCCATCAATCGGACATTATGGGAATTAAAGAAAAGAAAAAAATTAGACGTTTATTGAAATTGAAAAGTAGCTAAGAATTGAAGGCAATGAAAGGAAAGAGATATTGCTACGAATGTATTGGGGAGAAGTAATAGCTCAAGCCGGTTAAGTCAAGTCACATTCCTATAACTCGAACTGGTGAACAAAATATTTTGTTGTATATTTTCTTAACTATGAATGTGAAACCACGTCTTTCTTTCAAAATTAGGCCGTGTTTAAAATCGTTGTACCACTAAAACATCTAAATCACCGTAATATTGTGATATAGCACATCGTTACATGCTGCAACCAGATGTGCTGTTAAAGTGTAGAAAAATTGTAACAATAAATAGCTTATATAAACATTTGTAAATGAAATGCGTTAAGTAAATGTCATTTTATGAAAGTATAGAACTTTTGAAATGTGAAACAATAAAAATAAAACAATCAATTCCCTCATCTTTTACAGTTTCATTATTTTTAGAATGTTTTCATGAAAAACGATAGTATACTTTAGCATATAAATGCTATTTGAAATATTGTTTTTTTAATTTTGATTATTAAAACTTATATTTTTATATTTGAATATTCCTACTGTAATTTAAGAAAAAAAAAATATGTTTGTTAATAAAAATAAAAATAAAATCTATACAAAATAAAACAACATTGTTTTTTCTCATTTTCTGATGGTTTTCTAATTAAGTTGTGGCTCTACTAGTGACAACCTGTGCGTAGATATACTGACACAAATAAAAAGGCAGACATAACAAAATTGTAACAGACTTGGTTTCACTACAGAACTTTTAATTACAAAAGCCATTCTTCTGTACTTCAGATCACATTACAAAGACCCTTTTAATACTACAAAGAAGACACGAAGACAGAAATTGTCACTCAAAATCAAATAACAACTTAGTCGATAAAAGTCGAACTTTGAAGTCATTTAGTGAGTAATAATTACGTTTAGATTCCTTGTGAATAGGAATTTGGATGTAACGACTTTCATTCAATTAAAAAGACTTTCTAAAGATGGTAATTTAGGCAGTCAAAGTATTATGTTATTCTTTTTGGTCCTAACAAGTTTTTTCTGACTGTTAGATGTAGTAGTCAATATGCACTAATGCAACGGAAACTCAGTTGAAGATTTGCTGGAAGTAATTGGCACATAACATTTTAATGCATGTTATGTAAAAAATGTAACCAAGTAAAGGAGTAAATTCATATAATGCACAAGCATACGACCTGCTTAATGGGATGAGGGGACGGACTTCATGGAGTATCCATTCATTTTGAATGCAATTTTGAAAGTTAATTTCTTTTTTACCACTATTTTATATAGATGTAGTATATAGCAAGTATCTGCTTTCATCATATATTATACAAACAGCGACTTGTTGCTATTTCTGTGGTGTAACGGTTGCAGAACCTTATTTTCATCCCTCCACGTCATCAGGGACATTGTAATTAATAGTAATTGCAAAAGGATATTCTAGGAATAATATCTTTTCTTGGAGTAATTATAACCGTGGAATCGAAAATATCCATGTTCATAAAGTGACCTTGTAGCATAAATTATAAAAGTTATTTTTCACTTTCGATTCCTTTCATTTTGGTTAGCGATTACTATAGGTTACAGATTATTTGCAAAAACCTGCAAAATCTGTAAAAATATATAAAATAATGAACCTCCTGTACTAATGGTGAAAAAAGGTTATGTTCAGTGATAGTGAAACACCTCTTTAAGAAGTTTTAGCCTTAACTCTATAATTTAAGTGGACTTGTATCCTACCACTCTTATGCACTGAATTCGAAGATTAAGCATCTTAGGTAGCACATATTCTGAGAAATGTTAGCTAATTTTGCCTTGATAAATCTGTGTTCTTCGTAACACCTTAGAAGTTACTAGAACGCATCACATATCACATATTGTAAACGGCATTCAACGTTGAGCCGTAAATAATACAAATTGTTTATGCTTGCCAAATGTTTAGCCTTTAGGTGAATGTGCTTTTCGCTCTCAAATCGATACCTACAGGTTTTCTTGGTAGTATTGGCTTCTGGCCAAATGCAGTTGCATTTCGTACCAGCTCCGCGTCGCCTTCGAAACAATTCATTAAAACAACTAACTGTAAACTAATTATTTTACTGAAGGTGGCAAATATGGCGTGTTAACTTAATGATAAAAGCAATCGGATCTCTTATATACTAGTAAGTTCGTGGTTAGTTCTCTCTGCTTAGATGACCTTAGTTAGTTGAGTTAGATAAGATTTCACCAATGACTTTTCAAAATTCTTTTCCAAAAAAAAAAATAACAATGATTTGCGTAAACAACAGAAGATGTTTATCTTGAAATTTGCATGTTTGAGAGTTTTCTCCATAATTTTTAACAGAAAAGTTCGAAGTTTGATTCAACATACTGAGCGCCATCTACGGAAAACTACTCGAACTACTTACTATGAGTTCTGCAAATACAAATCCGGGGGCAAAAAATCCCCCAGACCCATTTAAAATATCGCCGTTATTATTAGCGCGATGAGAATGAATCTGGGGGATTTTAAACCCCTAGTACTTGACTCAGACTATGACTAAACTTACATTATTTTTTTCGAAGTTTAAAGCGTCAGACTTAAATAACCGCCCTCGGAAACTGTCTTGTAATATTGATAATACTTTGATAATAATATTGTAATGATATTGTGTACCTACTAGTGATGTAACGAATATTCGCATAATTTTTGATATTCGCATTTACATTCGTATTCGCAAAAATGATGCGAATGTATTTGATAAATGAAAAATATATCTGTGTTTGGATTTGGAATGGTAATACAACTGATAAGATTTAAATTTTTGTAAACAGTTAAATTAGAATTCGAAAATAATAATGGAACAGTCTTGAGGCAGTTTAACTAAATTAAATTATTAAAAAAAATACATTCTCTTTTGTCTTGTTACTTTAATTAAAATATTAACAAAATAACTTTACTCAAAAAACCAAATAAATAATAATTATCCTTACAAATAAAATATATTTTATAAGAAAGAACTTGAGAGGTGTAATGAAATAAATTATCTCTTAATCTAGTAAGCCTAATTATAAATCAACTAATATGTGTATGTAACACGTATTAGTTGGTTTGTAATTAGTAGCAAATGATAGCTACCTCTGTAAAATAAACTTACAGAAAACCAATTAGCCCAGTTAATTAAGACAAAAAAGAGGGTTTATTTTGGCATTGTAGAACATAAAATTCTCTACAAATTTTGTTTTTTGCAAAAGAAATTGACCTTGAGTATCTGAAGACGTAGACATGACATTCTATGAGACTTTTAAGGCAACATTTAGAATGGCAAAATAAAGATTAATACGAGTTTCCATCTTATCATCTCACATTCCGAGGTGAATACCTAATGTGACCTGGCTAAAACACCTATTTGAAGCAAAATTAAACTTCTTACAAACAACTATTTTTCTAATGTAATATCAGCTGAAAAAACAAACTGAAGTGCATAAAGAAGTACAGTTTTACTAAAACTCTTTCAGTTTTTTTATGGTATAGGGGGCAAACGAGTAGACGGGTCACCTGATAGTAAATGACTACCGCCGCCCAAGTGCGTTGCCGCTCTTTAAAGTGGGAGTAGGGGAAGAGGGGGAGAGGAGGGAAGAGCGGGAAGAAGGGAGACGGTAAGGACGGGAATAGGGGAGAGGGAAGGGGCCTCCGGTAACCTCACTCACGCGGCGAAAAGCAATGCAAGCATTGCTTTACTGCCGGTTTTCTGTGAGGCCGTGGTATCGAGATCAGTGGGGACATTTGTTGGTAGAGTAACCAAAATGCAAAATATTCTCTGGCTATACAAGAATCAGTACCATATTTATTGCTATTAACCGTCACAGAAGTCTTCTTCATTTTTATTATTTATTTTATTTTTATACCTCGGATCAATAAAAGTCAATGCAAATTGTCAATCTATTCATACATTTTGATCGCGTTTTACTATTTTGTTTAATACTTCCTGCACTTTAAATTGCATGGGGTGGACTTAATGCCAAGTGGCATTATCTACCAGTCAACCTTTGGGTGGTGCAGAGAAGGACGTGGCAGGTGCATATAATATATATAGAGAAGTGACAAATTGAAATCATTTACCTTACACATAAATAAGTTCATGTATATAAATATAAACTTAAAAAATAAAACATATGTACCATTTAAAATCTATAACTTTACACATTCCACCTACTTTTATGAATAAACGGAGGCAAAAATACCTGGGAATTGAAATGGTCATAATTTGTAAACGGATAGTTTTGTTTCAAAATTTCTTATTGTATCTGCATGCTAGAGGCATGCCTTTTCAGTGATTTAAGTAAGTGTTCCTTTTTCAAATACACCCTGTATAAAAATCAACACTTAGAATTTAAGATAAGCCAGCAATAATTTTATGTCTTTGTACTTTGGCACCTGGTCCTGAAAATTGGCCGCCGGCCCAAACTAGCATTTATGTAATATTATGCATACCTTCAGAGTCCCTACTAATACTAATTAATACGACACACTTTGTTCGACAGAAAATAAATAAGATCTGGCGGTCTTTTAGTTGGTACATACATCCCAATACCTACTTAGCATGGTCGGAGATCTTACCCAAAACTTTCCTTGCTGACGTTACACCGCAATTACAATTTTTTAAAATAAAGCTGACCCGTTAGGCTCTGGATATGTAAGCTGTTATAATGTGTTACTGAATATGTACGTATCAAATCAAAAACTAAATGTGAAATTAAGGAAGAGAAGTTTATTGTCACTAGGAAAAAAAAAAACAAATCAGAATTTAGCGTCAAGTTCAACTATGTTACAATGTAAATCTTTTAATTGGTTTAATGTGAACTTGAAAAGCATTTTTAACCGACAAAAAAGCGGAGAAGGTTGTCAAGTCAACCCGTATATATATATATATTTTTTATGTAAGACTTTTTACAGGGAACTTCGATTTCGATAATTCTTTTTATTGGATATTCGATTTTCCACCAGTTCATAAAAACCGTTCTAGTCCATCCTAAGGTTGCCTGGAAGAGATTCCTTTAAGCGATAAGGCCGAACTTTATATATTTTCAATGCTACACTTATTATGTATCATATTTTCTGTAAAACTTGGTGTAGAAATAAAGTATAAAAACTATTTAAAAAAAAAATTTACAGATGAAAGGAGGAACAGTAAAGTGAAAAATAAACTTGCCGAAGTGTTTTTGTATGTATGTTTAGCGCAGGCTAAAAATTATTTAGGTATTTTACATTAGTGTCTCCTACACTTTAGTTAGGCTAACAAGTTTATTTTTCACTTTTCAGTTCCTCCTTTCATCGGTTGAATTTTTTGTTAAAAAGTTTTTTTTGTTATATAACTAATTTCATACCTAAACTTAAGCAGAGAGCGGGTGGTAATTCATAAAAAGGTCAATATTCTAACCATTAATATCTAGTAATGGTTGGAAATTTTAAACTGAGAATATTAGGTAAGCGGCTTTCTCAATTTGGTTCAATAAATGACAATAAACCTTTACAAAATAAAACGTGATTCCGTAAAGTTCTTCCATATTAGAGAGCTCTTGGATTTATCTACCTAACTTTGTACCTACAAAGCATCACAACATTAAACAGAATCAATAGGTACTAAACTTGCATGGCTGGCATTACGCCAGAACCATCGGTTTTCCATCAACAAACACAGAGAAATTTATGTTCTATATTGTATTAATGTCCCTGAAGATAACATTCTGTGTTCATACATCGTGCATCAAGGTGTGTTTAGCTGAAAAGCATATTGTATAAGGTACTATTCTGTCACAACCACTCGCTTTGATAGTATGCAAATCTGAGAAGTCGGGCGGACGTGTGGGATAATTATCACCGCATACTGGCCAATTACTTTACACATTGTCGTGTCTCAAAGGCTATTGTAATATAGGTAGTTCAAGTGAATACGTTTACGTAACGAATATGAAATATATCATATATATAATTTATAATTTATAGTATTTTTTCCCATGTAGGCATGTATAGCATCGCATAGTTTCAGCTTTGACATAGAGTTCTAAAAAAAGGTTAAGGTTATTTTGTTCGCATTAAAGAATTTTTATTTTTTTATTTATTTACACTTTATGCACATTTGGTACATAGGCAAACTTAATGCCTAAGGCATTCTCTACCAGTCAACCATTGGGTGATGCAGAGAAACAGGAAATAGGTGCGTTTTAACTAAAAGTAGTTTATAAAACAAAATATTATCTATCACACTAAATATACAACGTAATATATTACCACTTACAAAAATACCATACATATATAGGTATATATGATACCACATACATATAAATATATATAAGCAAGGCAAGTTGATTCTGCCAGTTGTTTGAAGAGATACTCCTTTACTTTAAATGAGTAATTGTTGGTGGCCATCCTGATTTCAAGGGCAAGCTCATGCCAAAGAAGAACGGACTGAATGAAAAATTATAAATTATATTTGATGTTTACTTGATCTGGTTCGACTTGTTTATGATACATGTTGTTTTAAAAAGAATAACAGTTGTTGATGTTATACTATACGGATATTATATCAACTGGAGAGAATTCATGGAAATATTCGCCTTTTTGGCATTTTTTGTGTGACGTATATTTCCTATTGCAACTCCGATAAGGCAAAGGCACTTTATTCCGCCATAGTTTCACCACAACAAAAATAGACATTTAAAATTAAGCATACCTTTCTATAAAATTGGCTATTTTTATCAGACGTGTTTTTTATTTTACTCTTGAAATATAGTAAAAGTTTGAAAACAGAAAATCGATTTATTATATTAAATATGAAAAAGTTCAAGGTATCTAATTCCGAAGTTAAAATCCGAATTCCAGTGTATTTGGTTTCTAATTTTGAGTGTACAAAATACAACGGTAAAGGATTGGGGAATGATCATGATGTTAAAAACCAACTATGTTTATTCAAATCAACCTTAGTCCTTATATGATTTATAGAAAAACCCTACAATTTACAATTCATTTAGTAAGTAACATTATTTAAGTATTGTTGATATATTTAATAAATTTTTTTTGGAGAGATTTTTTCCTACTTTACACGGGAGATCCCGTGTAAAGTGGATACTTTTTTTTGGCTTCATTATGAGTAAACGTTAAATTAAAAGATTATAAAATTATAGATAAACAAATGAATGCCTAATTACATTATGTACGAAAAATATATGTAATATCAGTTATATCCAAATACGTTAAAAACTTACTTTACGTATCAAGGTTTCCCATACACCGAATTAATAAAGTAGCTAAATTGAAAATCTTTGATCTGCCATAATTTGTAAACGCTATGTCAAAGTGTACCTCAAAATTGATTTTAATATTATTGAAAACAAGTAGTGCGTAATCACCATTTAATTTTTTTAAACTAATTTTTGAAATTACTATTGTTTTCGGCTAATGATAATGGCTATTGGTAATGACTACTGACCCCACCCAGTGCACCTACGGACGTGAACCCACTCCTAACATACGTATTCAGCTTTGCTGGGGGGGTGGGGGCATGTGATGTTTAACATGGCCATTATGTGATGTTAACAAGATTACCAGTAATATGTGGAGGTCGGCGCTTGTATTATTAAAAAAAAAAACGAAATATTTAGCACTTAACGCCGTGGTATTTTAAAAAGGTGTTTTCAAAATATACACAGTACAAAAAATAACTAAAACACTATTTAGCAAATCGTAGTTTTCACGTGCACAAAGTGCAGAATGTATAAGTTCACATTCGAGTCAGCTACCAGCACAAAACTAATCGATTAATAAGTTATCTTGTAATTAAAAATAACTTCTAATTAGATTGAAAACGACATTAGGTGCCTTTACCTTAGGACCATAATGTTTAAGTCCTTGGTGCCTTCTCTTTTTTAGGGTTCCGTTCCTCAAAAGGAAAAAAAGGAACTCTTATAGGATCATTTTGATGTCCGTCTGTCTGTCAATACCCTTCTTATAAAGAACCCGTAATCCATCAAGATGAAATTAATACCAAATACATAAGTCTCCGGTCCCTTGAAGCTGTAAAAAAATCAAGCTTCTAAGTCAACGCAATCAAAAGATATGGCCAATTAAGCCTGAGATTTGACCAAATTTGAACATTTTGCAGGTAAATCAAAACCTATACGGTACTTCCCATTCATATATTCCCATAGAATCATGAAATTTGGTAAGAAGCAAGGTCTTATAGCACAAGTAAAGGAAAAAAAATCCAAAAATCGTCAATTTGTTGTTATATCACATAAAAAATAGTTTTTGTGATTACAAACTTATATTTTGTAGTTGGAAAGTTTACTTTATCGTACATTGCAACCGCAAAGTTAAGTTTGTCTTTCAGAAAAGAAAGGCAAAAATCTTCGAGAATTGATTCCCGAGATGGACGTACTATCTACATACAAGTTTGTTTACTTACAGAACCCTCGGTGTGCGAGTCAGACTCGCACTTGTCTGGGTTTTTTATGGACCATTTGCCTACTTTTGCTTTGACTCTCTTGTCGAAAATAAATTGAATTAGTGAAGTTTATGTCTGACGAAATGTAACTTTTATGGTTTTTGTTTTTGACACCCAATATTTTCAATGTTTTTTAATAGTGGTGCAGTAATTTAAGTTTTGACTAGTTTGTAAAAGAAAGTATAACACTGTAATTCACTAAGTAAAGGCATATATAGCCGTCAGTTGCAGCGGTCAGATATAACAGTGACGGTTAACATCGTTCGTCGTTGTTTTTGTTGAGCAGTTAGAATTCCATTTCAGAGATGCGGTCTCTGACTCTCAAGCAGCTCACTGGGCTTTTACAGCTTTTAAAAATCAGTTGCTGACCAGATTGTAGCTGACTTTTAAAAACTGTAAAAGTAGTAGTCACATAGCCCTTGTATTTTTGTGACTGGCTACAAGTTAATAGTTAAATTGCGTATATCGCTACCATCAATTTAATATGAAAAAAAAACTGGTAAATAAACAACTTTCATAAAATATCAATAACTAGCAGCGCCCGCGGTGGAAATATCGGGATAAAAAGTAGCCTATATGTTAATCCAGGTCTCCAGCTATTTACGTACCAAGTTTCATCGCAATCGGTACAGTAGTTTTGGCGTGAAAGAGTAACAAACATCCATCCATTCAAACTTTCAAATTTATAATATTAGTGAGATAATTAATTACACAACAGCAGAATCTCTGGAAAACATTCTTGGTAAAGTCTTAAACAAAAGTTTTGCAATTAAATACAACAAAGTAGAGAAATAAAGCAAACTGTCTTCGAGTAAACAAAAACTTCTTTGCTAAAAGTCTTATTTTTCAAGTACAGTTGCTTATCTTGTTTGGTCTTTTTTTTAATATCCGTTTTGCACAACAGTAGCGTAACGAGAGTATTAAAGGTTTTTCAATATAAATGTCAACACTTTGATCTCTTCACTAAGAAAATTAAGATTGTCTCTCATTTCAAGAAGGATCAACAGAAAATCCCACTAATATTATAAATGTGAAAGTTTTGATGGATGGATGGATGGATGTTTGTTACTCTTTCACGCAAAAACCACTGAACCGGGTGAAACCGCGGGGCGCTGCTAGTAGTTAATAATAGCAGCGCCCCACGGTTTCACCCGCCTAAGTCCTGATTAAGTGGGAATATCTGGATAAATGGTAGCCTATGCATTAATACAGGTCTCTAGCTATCTACATACTAAGTTTCATCGCAATCGGTTCAGTGGTTTTTGCGTGAAAGAGTAACAAACACCCATCCATCCATACATCCAAACTTTCACATTTATAATATTTATGGGATAAAAAGTAAGCTCTTTCGCAGATCGTTACTATTACATCGATACAAAATAGATATTTTTGATTTTATTAAATTCGAGTGTAATACAATCGATGATTGATTAAAGCCGGCGCTCTAATATTGATTCGGTAATACAGCGATGCCATTTTGACTAATTGATCGATCGAATTGAAACACATCTGATGTTTTACTAGAATATCATTTCTGAAATATAACAGCACTGAAATATATTATATGTATATTATATATAATTACTTTTAAGTAAAACGGAAATGAGGAAGGATGTTTACATTATGTTGCGTTCGAGAAACTTCAAAATATATTATCTCGGGTAGATCATTACTTTTAGCATATATATTTTTACCTACTTAAAAAATAAAACAATATGAACTCAATGATAACCGCAGCTATGGCAGATTGTGACGGTAAGTAGACATGGAAATCCTTGCTACAATACTTAATATTGCTGTACCTAAATGCCGAGCGCCATATATGTAGTCCAAGTAATGCCAAGCATTATCTATACAGTTTTTAATTATAAATTGTGTGTTTTGTGTGACGGAAGTCCCCGTGGCAGAAGCCATATACGTTGTAAATGGGAGAGCCATGCTTCGGCACGTATGGGCCGGCTCGATCGGACTGATACCACGGCCTCACAGAAAACCGGCAGTGAGGTTGAGGAATAAGTGAGGTTACAGCCTTCCCCCTCCCCCTCTTCCCCCTTCCCCTGCTTCTTAAAGGCCGGCAACACACTTGTGACTCTCAAGTTGGAGGTCTTACAGAAAACCGGCCTCATGGCAACGCTTTCGTCACATACCTCTGAATTGCCCGACGTTTTGACCAGGTTGCACTGGCCATGGTCACAGGCTGACTGGCTCAGTGGTGTACGCCCTCCGTCGTCGGGGTTTTCGTGATCGCGTTAATTCCCGTGTGAACACATAATTATATCATGGAACGCGAAAGTTTAAAAGTTAGTAACGCTTGCGTTGTGTTTCCCCGAGTGAGTAAGGTTACCGGAGGCCCTTACTCTTCCCTCACCCCCCTTCTCTTCCTCTTCCTTCCATTCCCCTACTCTTACCTTAAAGGTCGGCAACGCAATTGTGACTCTTAAGTTGCAGGTGCCCATCCACGGTATAGTCACTTACCCTTCTGCTCGTTTGCCATCTATAAAATAAAAAACGTTAGTCACACCAGAAAATAGTCCACGAAAGAGCATTGCAACCAGGTCACGACCCTTGAGGATACATGACGCAAGGAGGAGGTGTTTAAAATATTTGCTATCGGAAATTTTAGATCCGATATGAATTCACCAAACAATATTAGAAAAAAAAGTAGAGAAGCTACTACTAAGGTTACCTGGTTAAACATTATTTTAAGCAATAAGGCTACCCTTCGAACATTGTTGATGCTACATATTTTCCGTCCAACGTACTCTGCAAAACCCTTTTGTACAAATTAGGTAATATTTTGTTTATCTATTTAGGTTTTACTGTCCTTACCTGTACTAATAAATCAGTTCAACCATGTAAGAATAACTTAAACACAAGACTAACAGTATTCCTGTTACTAGTGGGTATTTTCGCGTATGGCTTGTGATAAAATAATTATTTTGTAAAATCAAGTAAATGAAAAATTGTACATATACCTCAACATGTTTTATTTAGTATCAAAGAAGATAATTTTATAAAAGAAAACGATAAAGGCTTGTCATAAGCTGTGGAAATTCTTATCCCAAGGGAGACAACCATGCTGGAGGCGATTAGACGAGTTGAACAAAGGATGGCGTAGTTTTAAATCGTCTTATTTCGCTATACCTTGGTTAAACATTTCGCTCATCCATTTTTTCCTAAGGGCGTATGAATTTAACTTTAAAAGGGTCACTTTTATACAATCATAAAATACCTATCTAAAATACCTAAATAAGGATAATCCAGAGAGGTACGTCAAGCATCATGAATAATAAATGTATCTTCCATAAGCAAACTGTGGTTAATAACCGTTTTAATCTCGGGTTTAAAGCTTTACAACTTACAAAGGCAGATTGGAAAAGTTTTTTCTTGTGAGAGTCCAATTAAAGTTCTTTAAAGCAATTTCCTCGAGTTCAATGTGTGCACGCTGGTGGACGCTGATGCGTGTGTGAAAGTAATCCGTTTTGATTGTTATTTTTGGGTAAACTGTGTGTCTTGTCTTTCTGTGTTCGCAGATATTGAGAGTAAATGTTTTAGTTTTATATCATTTAAGAAGCAATTGAGAGTATGTTGAAATCAAAAATCTAAAAAAGAAAAATAGAACAAAATTTATTGTATTGTATCTAGCAGTAAATTTTACTATATTTTGTGTTTTTAAAGTTAAAGGAAAGATAAAGTTTTTGGAAAGCTTTACCTGCCTTCTTTAACTTTATTACGAAAGTATACACCATTACCAATCAAAGTTTTAACCGCTTCTGAAGTTTGAAACTAGTTAGACCGAATAGGACCACCAAAGAACAGGCAGATAAATCGGACTTGGAAACTTTTAAATTTTTATCATTTCGTTTCACATCACTGTTCATCACATTTTTCTAGTTTTTTTAACTAAAATTTATTTTCTTATTTTTTAGTCTTGTATTATCATCGGTCTTTCGTGCAAATTTTCAGGTTAATCGGATGTCTTGAAGTTGGTGAAAATTATGTGGAAATATTCCGTTACAGAGGTTGTTCTATAAATAGATGTTGGTAAAGCTAATACAAAGCATGAAAAAAGAGTTCCATTATTTACCTCCTAGCTCCCTCATCAGACCCTCCACACCAAGTGCAATGTATTGAACTCAAATGACTTTGGTCAAATGATTCGTTTAACTTGAGGGGTTTATTATAGTTACTAGCCACTGAAGAAAACCACTATTCATGTCCTACTACATCATTAGACTATCGTAAAGAATCAAATGAGGTCACAGAACAGTTCTACTATCTGTCTCCTGGCTATATTGTCAGATCAGCTCCAAGATGCTCAATTATGTTTTTATTTAATTATGATTAGTATTGTCATACGTTCTGCATATACATTCAATGTTTCATTTCGATACAACAGTAAGAAATAGGTTAAAATTGTCTTCCATGCTTATATCTTAGTAGCTTATAGCAGAAATTATCCTAGTTTGGGTTCCTGGTTTCCAAACAACAACTATTGTACAAATAGTAACAACTCATTATATAATATGTAGATAAAAAATAAACTTTTATATTGGAAGCTTTGGTAGCGTAAGTATTATTTGTGGATTTCTCCCATGGCAATAATTTTATTTTAAGTGCTATATCCCACAAGACCTGGATAATTTTATATTTCAATTTCTTTCGACTTATGCTTACTCGTTATTCGTTTTTGCTTAATATGTATATGATTTGTTTCTATGATGATTATACGTGGGAGAGCCATGCTTCGGCACGTATGGGCCGGCTGGACTCCGCGCGATACCACGGCTTCACAGAAAACCGGCAGTGAACCAATGTTTGCATTGCATTTCGCCGCGTGAGTGAGGTTACCAGAGGCCCTAACCCTTCCCTCTCCCTTATTCCCGTACTTCTCCTCTCCCCCCTCTTCCCCCCTCCTCCTCTTCTCCTACTCCCACCTTAAAGGGCGGCAACGCACTTGTGACTCTCGAGTTACAGGTGCCCATTGGTGGCGGTAGTCATTTACCATCAGGTGACCCGTCTGCTCGTTTGCCCCCTATACCATAAAAAAAATATATATGATGAACATTTTTGATAGGACATTGGACATGGACCAATTTGTATTAAATTGTATGCAACAAGAATACAAGACAACTTATCAATTCATAACTATAGAGGAATAACGTCAAGCAATATCCCATGTGCATATATAAGGGTCAGTACTGAATAGAAACACCGCAGTACAACATTTTGTGGTAACAGATTGTATGCCTGTCGAATCATTGTGCACAAGGCTTAGCAATTCGGCGCAGTAAACCAACATCTAATGCAGGAACGGTAATAAAACGAACAAAGTATCATAAACCATCATTGCTAACAATGAGATTGCGAATAACAAACGGGTATCTGGCCTATTTGACGGTTAGTATGTATCAACGTTACAACATTAGACATTGTGCTAAGGGGGTCTGGTCACTTCGTAATGTTTGTATGTCATAAAGGCGTTATAGAGCTACATTGGAGCTGCAATTACGAGATTATATACCCTAACATATCTTAATTTAGTTAATTTAACAAAGATATAGGTTGAAATCCAAATATTTATGTTGATGTTTTCGAACGTGTTTTTGTGTTTGTGATTCAAGTTTCTAGTTTATGCTTGTTGGCAGTCATAGGCTTCTTAGTACCCAAGTTTTATAACATACTTGATTATCCAAATTAATTCGTTTTGTATTTTTCTCTAGACGAAGAGGCGCTAGAGCTCCTTGGAAATAGGGACACATAGACACCGTAGTTGGTGTTGCGGGTTTTTATAAGCACGTGCAACCAGTTACTATTAATTAGGCTTAAGAAAGGTTTCATTTATATTTAATTTAGTTAGCTAGAAGAAAATACATCTTTATTTCCAACAGTTTCCCCGCGCAAGTCCCGATGCCGTGGGAATATCAGGATAAAAAGTTGTCTATGTGTTAATCCAGGTGTCCGCCAACTGTCAAACAACAGTTAACAGTTATGTCAAAAGCGCTAAGGTTATATTAGAACAGTTAACATGCCTTCTAACAATAATAAACACAAAAAAAAAGAATTTGTGAAATCGGTTCAGCCGTTCACGTGTGATGCCGTGCCTGATGGGAATGGGGATTCATTTTTATATGTATAGATATTGCTAACAGTACATTTAGGAAATTAATATTTACATCTTATCTAGAATCATTGCAATCAACAAAAAGTTTGAGGCAAAAAAAAACATCTAAACACAATTCTCTTAACAAAACAAGAAGGAACAAAGAACTAGCCAATTTGGTCGGCGGTATTCAATAATCGAGCAGGTAACAGGAAACGCACTTGCGTGCTTCATCCACGCTTCTATTTTCACCTCATTTACCCCAAACATAATAGTAAATTTAGACGTACCTTGGTTCACACCATTTCTCCAAGCCTGGCTTCCACTAAAAGCTACATTTAAGCTATAAAGGTATTATTAAAATTTAAATCGTTAATACCTTCATTTTAGGACAAATAAAAATGGTTTAATAATATGATTTATAGGTGATTTAAATTGACTCTCATCAAATCTCGTGCAAACATATCTTACCTGAAATTATGTCAATCATGAAGGCCTCTCTAAAAGTCACATCGATCCAGGTATACGACAAATCTCGTGCAAACATATCTTACCTGAAATTTTGTCGTTCATGAAGGCCTCTCTAAAAGTCACATCGATCCAGGTATATGACAAATCTCGTGCAAACATATCTTACCTGAAATTATGTCAATCATGAAGGCCTCTCTAAAAGTCACATCGATCCAGGTATACGACAAATCTCGTGCAAACATATCTTACCTGAAATTATGTCATTCATGAAGGCCTCTCTAAAAGTCACATCGATCCAAGTATACGACAAATCTCGTGCAAACAATGTTTGCATTTGTTGTGAGTCAATTTAAATACCTAAAAATCGTATACAAGGATCATGTGATCCAGTGATTCTATAGCTTCTCATGTGATAGTTATATTTACGATACTGTAAAGAAAAATATCTTTTCCAGTAGAAGACCATCTTTTAGGGGTAAGTTTATTATTTTAGTCGCTCGTTATGTCAAACGTTGAGCACGCAAAACTCCGATTCATAAAACTGAATAACTACGTCGTCTGCTTGAGATATGAAGATGAATTTCATTTTGATAATTGAGTAATACGCTTATTGCCGACCCTCTTTAAGGCCCGGCTCTATAATTTTGAATACAAACTTGTGATAGAAATGCTCGTTAATCAATAGAGGGATTTAGGAATTATCGCTAGCGACTGTCTTCTTTTCACTTGACAATGTAAATGTAATCTAAGTAACTCCCGAAATTCACCAATATTAGACAATATATAAATATATACTTATTACATAATATACTTACTTACAAATATCATCTAAAATTTACTATCATATACCCAACTGCCGTATTTATAAAAAGGTATAAAAGAAAAACAGAAACTATTATTGAAAATGGATATAGAATGATGACATAAGCAATTTTAACTTAAATTTTACACTATTGTTGTATGTAATATTTAACAATTACATGTTTCTGTAAATGTATATAATCTTAAACTTTTGCCACGAAGGTTTTCTCTAAAGCTGAACTTAATCAAAACTATTGTTACGGAAGTCTAACCCGCGGGCGCCATCTATTGTCGAGTATAGAAAGTCATAGAGGGTTACGATTACCTAAATTGAGAAGCACGCCACCTTTGGGCATTGAACGGAACTAATAGTCTATTATAGAATGTCCTACAATGTATTGGAAAATATGAAAGTGGTTTTCGGGAGTTCGGGGTGGGAGTTTTCGGGAAATGTTTTGCGGTATTAGTTGAGTTCTAGTTGTGTGATCAGCAAGTGAACAAGGGAATACAGAAGTGGAAATAAAAGTGCAAAGTACACGTGATAATTTAAATAGTGAGAATTAATTATAATTGTTTTATTTGTGAATTATTGAAATCAATTGTGCCTATTTTTGTAATAAATTGGTGTAACTTACTAATCCCGAACTTCAGCTCGTAACACTATGTATTGAATAATAATATTATTTTTTTTTAATAATAATTTGACACACCTCACACACGGTCGTCTGATCCCAATTTAAATATAGACTGCTGATAAAACATACTATATAAACCAGCTTGAGCTCGAAAGTACCGTGAATAACTCCACCTAATTCCCAATTTATATCAAACAATCGGCAGAACACCGTTATTTTACCGATCTACAGATACATAAAAAATGCTTTTAGAACTTAAGACTATTAAGAACCTGTGAACTTAGGACTTGTCTTTATAACAAGTCAAATGGCTCTAGTTGATACTCAGAGGAGGCAATATAGGGCCGAACTTGTTACTTTTAAGAAAACAATATCATTACATTTTTGTAGGTTTTTTAGGTTTTAGGTGGCCAAGCAATCAATGTGACCTAACAAAAGTTATTATATCTAAATCGTTATGCACGAGGAGTGTTTTGTGCAAAGTTTAAAAACAATTTATATTAAATTGATCTATAACTTACTTATAACAGACATCGACCTAAGATAATAATAGTCAATTCAATGACGGGGTTTTATTATTTCTAAGCTATTCAGATACACAAGAGTAGCAAACTGTAAAAAGAAATCACAGTGGGCTGTAGGTTCGGGTGTGGGCGTGATTGATTGTTATTATTCAGTCGTTTGTACATTCCCATTAATATTAAGGCACACCGCTTTTTGTAACCAAACTTATACTGAAAGTTCTAAAACACAGAGAAACATTCATAGACACTTTTTTTTTGTAAATATGTATGTCCACACCCAGGCCCGGGCAAATAGATATACTCATGCATACAAATATTGTCACTTAATGGAAATCAAAACCCCGACCTCACACACAACTACTTAAAACAAGATCTTTACTGAGAATACTACGTAATAGCACGGTAATGTTTACACGGTAAAGTTTTAGGATTCATACATTAAGAAAATCTCGTATCGGCTACGTTCGGTTTCAACATGACCGGTCGTAAACACAGCGATAATATGATATTTAAAAAAAAAAAACATTTTTGTATTAGAAAACGTATTCACGAATGTGACGAATTAAACATTCGTTACATTATTAACGAGCAAAAACAAAGCGGACTTCAAAATGAATGCGATGAAAATGTAAAAAACACCAAGATTCATAGCATGCGGAGTCTATTTAGAGCTGATATAAATAGTATAAATAATAATAGTTAAGTAAAACTAAAAAAGCCTTTTAATGGTAAACTAAATTTAAAAGTAAAAAGAGTTCCACTATCCACCTCCTAGTTCATCATCAGACCATCGTTGTCAAGCCCAATCTGTTGGATTCGTCTAAAATAGTCACATGAACTCAAACTCGAGGGGCTTGAAGAGCTAGCTCCTAGCTCAATCAGATCAGCTTCAAGATGCCATATTATGCTAGGTGTCTTTTAAATTCTGTCGTTTACATATTTACCGTTAATTTAGAATTCTAAACAAACACGACAAATCACTTGAAGGACGTCCAAAATCTGCCTTTATTGAAGATAACATCGACATATCGAGAGATAGAGGCGTTATTGGGCATCTTGGGGACAACCATTCAAGAGATCTTGCACGAGGCGCTTGGTGTAAGAAAGCTTGTAAGCCGTTGGATACCGCATTTGCTGTCCGACAATCAAAAGGCGGCCCGCGTCAGATGGTGTAAGAAAAATCTTCAAAAGTTTAACCAAGCAGAGTCAAATCACGTTTACGACATCATCAGTGGTGACGAATCTTGGATCTATGCCTACGATCCTGATTCTAAACAACAGTCTACAATCTAGGTCTTCCAAGACGAGCCAAAGCCCACTAAAGACGAAGCACTTCAAAGAAGATGGTGGCCACGTTCGTTGCAAAAAACGGTCATGTTGTGACGATTGCACTTGAAGGTTGTAGAACGGTTAATGGAAAATGGTATACAGTTTGTCTACCACAAGTCATCGCTGAACTTCGGAAATCTAACCCAAAGCGACGCATCATCCTACACAATGACAACGCAAGCTCACACAGCGCTCGTCAAACGATTCAATACATGAAGCAGGAAAGCGTAGTAATTTTTGACCATCTTCCGTACAGTCCTGACCTAGGCCCTAACGATTTCTTTACATTTCCTAAAAGACAAATCTTCGGAGTCAAAGATTTCAGTCCGGTGAAGAAGCAGTCGACGCTTTCAAGTCAGCCATATTGAATACGCCTACTTTGGAGTGGAATAAATGTTTTAATAACTGGTTCGAGCGAATGAAAAAGTGTATTAAACTCCGTGGTGAATACTTTGAAAAACAATAAAAGTACTATAAGGTTCTTGTTGTGTTTTTTACGACTTAAAAATTTAAGAGGCATGCCTCGTAGTATTGTCATCGCAACTTCATCAACATGTACACACAAACTTTTATTTCGTTACGACAATTAGAAAGAGGTTAAAATTGACTTCCAAGATTTATTTACATAGTTAGTTACAAGTGTATGTAAATTAACATAATTATTTATTACATTGTCTGGTTATTTTGAATACTGCTACATAATTGTTGGGGAATATGATAATTATTAATAAACACCCAATGTTAGTACATTTATTAATTAAATTATTAAACTTAAATTATTATTATATTGATATGAATGATATGAATTATTATTATATATTATATTAAAATTATTAAATTATTAATTAAACATAATTATTTTAAGTAATTATATTTCTTATTAACTAGGGAAGCATCTTCATCACTGCAAGCACATCAAATTGTTTCCTTTAAAATGCATCAAAATTCCAGAGGCGGAAACTATTCCGCCTCTGGAATTACATTGAAGAAATATAATTACTTAAAATAATTAATTAAGTCATCTAAAACAAAATTTGTAGTAAAATTTTCTAGCTACTTATTATTCTTACATGCATGAACGAACTATGTAGTGAGTTTGCCCAAAATGTAGCATTACCCTATCCGCCACGGGGTAGGGGAAACAATAAGAGAGTTTAGCATTTTATATTGTTCCAGATGTTCATAAGTACCTGGAAAATTGCTTTTATTAACTTACAAATACGTAGAACTTATTGGAAACAAAAGTGTAGCGACCCTCGTTTGTTTTCTATTTAATTTAACGCGTTTTGAAAATAGAAGCACTAATAGTGAAATTTCAAACGAAATTCGGAATACAATTAAAAACCTGATATTGTAATACTTCCCATAAAATTTCATCAAATCGTTAAAGTTGTAATTTGTTGGCAATTAGGTTGTTAACTAAAGAAGTGTCAAAAAATAATTAAAATAGTTAATCACAGCGTTGCTAATATATCAGAAACATGTTAACCTATCTATTTGTAATTAAACATTATATGAATTAGAATTACGACGTATAATGTTAGGGTTCTTACAAAAAGAATTAATTTAAAAAAAAATAGATGATGGATGAAGTACCCATGTCATCAATCGATACGTGATTGACTCTTTCAAAAAGACTTCAAGGTGATTTGATAAACTATTTTTTTAAATTGAAGAGAACTGTGATGCAATAGTGTTATTTATATTACAGAACTACCTTTAAATGGCTCTTAAGCACTTTTACTTGCAGTTTAACTCATTTAGCAGTCGAGTAAATTAACTAGGATAAAACTAAAGTAAGTTGAGTCAATTTATGATAAAATTCTTTAATTTAGTTTTAATTGGAAATGTACCAAGAAATAAACAATTTTTTTTTTTTTTAATAATTTGTGTAGGTATATTTGAGCATACCTGAATTTCTTACTAAGATTTAGAACACACAGGGTTCCGTTCCTCAAAAAGAAAAAAGGAGCCTTTATAGGATCACTTTGTTGTCCGCCTGTCTGTCTGTCTGTCGAGACCCTTTTTCTCAGGAACCCGTGGACGCATCTAGTTGCAATTAATACTTAATACATAAGTCTGCGGTCCCTTAAAGCTGTAAGCTTCTAAGGCATGAAGCTTCTAAGTCAACGCAATCAATAGATACGGTCATTAGACTTAGATTTTAACAAAATTTAACATTTCGGTAGGCAAATCAAAACCTATAGGGTACTTCCCATTGACCAAGAATAATAAAATTTGGTAAGAAGCAAAGTCTCACAGCATACGTTAAAGAAAAAATCTGTAAGTTTAATTTGTTGTTAAATCACATGAAAAAATAGTTTTTATGATTACAAACTTATATTTTGCGGTTGGATTGTTGACTTTGTAGTACATCGCAACCGCAGACTTAGCCGCGGTTGCGATTGTCTTGCGAAAAAGATGGGCAAAAGTCTTCGAGAATTTATCCCGAGATATCGAAATACAAGTTAGTTTTTTTTAAAGAATAATAGCAACGTGGGTCACACATTACTAGTATTCTTGTTAACCCCTCCAGCTGAGCTAAAAGCTTGTGTTAGGAGTGGGTTAACGACGGTAAAGTACTGGGTGGGGTTCGAACCAGCAACCACTTGACCGCAAGTCCGACGGCTTAGCCATTACGCTACCGCCGCTTATTGTTCGCTTACGGAACCCTCTGTGCGCGAGTCAGACTCGCACTTGTCCGGTTTTTTTTATTTAAGAGGAGTTACAATAGGAACAGTAACAATAGCCAGTTCGAGTTACAGGTATGAAACCCTGACCTGCTCGAGCTGTTACTTACACCCCCCAATCCATGTGTATAAGTATAATGCCTTTCCTTCTTGCCCACCCTCCCCTTTCAGTATAAATACCCTTCATTTTCCCATCTTTCATTCCAAAAGCACCCAGTTGGCGCCAATAGGCTTGGCCCTACTGTATGTTGGTATTTAACACGCTTCTGCCTCTTCAGGGATACAAGTGAGTGCACCATCACCCTCCGCGCCTTTTCCCAACTAAGTTGGGGTCGGCTTTCAGTCTAACTACGATACGGCCGAACTTTGATATTTTACGTGAAACGACTGCCATCAGACCTCCACAACCCAAGCACTAGGCGGTACCAAAGTTCTGTAGTTAAACCAGGGTTTCGGACTTTTTAGGGCTCCAACTACCCGTAACGAATGCCACAGAAGAATGCTCATATGGCACCCGGGAACGACGGTTTAACGTACTCTTCGAGACACGGAGGGGTCTTAATGTGTTAAGAATGGTCACCTATCCTAGACTGACCTGGCTAGCATTACTTAACTTTGTAATGTGCTAACCTACCCGGTTACCACTTAGCCACCAGCCTCTCATATACTGTATGTGTGTAATATATGTTTTTACTAGCAACGCCCCGCGGTTTCATCCACGAAGTCCCGGTGCTGTGGAAATATCGGAATAAAAGCCTTTGTGTAAATCCAGGTCGCCAGCTATCTACATTTCAAGTTTCATCGTAATCGTTTCAGTTGTTTTAACAAACATCCGTACATCTTCAGGAACTTTCACGTTTATAATATTAGTAGGATTGTAATGAAGTATCAGTAACATTACTTAGTAACATAGCATAGAGGTATTGTATATTGTTGAGTAGGGTCGCCAAAGCTTTATGGAGCGAGTGTAGTAGTGTAGTAGTGTTACCACTTAGGCACCGATAACGAAGAGAAAGGCCACATCAGCCTGAATACTTTATTCAACTTTATACAAGGACAAAATCTTTCAATTGCAGGCGTATATTTCAGTGGGAGTTACTCTGCATACTGTCAGCCATACATGGCACCTTGCCGAATTAGTAACGGAAATAATTTATAATGCACACGTTCAGGGAAATTTGACTTCTAATATAGTTTAGCGAAGCGTTAGTATAGATATACATTAGCATTCGTTGCCGCTTCATTTTGGCATGTCATTATCGAATCAAGTCTACCAGCTCAGTTAACAAACAGTTAAATAATCGTGTCCATTGTTTAATCATGCTAACGAATAGATAGAGTGACGTTGCGTCGATGAGGTCGCGGGCACAGCTAGTGATAGTAATAATAATTTATTCAACTCTTATATATATTTATGCCAAACTAATAGTTATTTAACTAGAAACTCGATCTCTGTTTATTTTTATTATTAGTCAAAGAAATTAAAATAAATCAACGCAAAATGGTGATAAGTCTTCTTCTGTCTTAGGGTACGAGTGAACAATCACTACTACCTTGTCAAGAGTCGTTGTAACGAATCGATAACTTTATTGCATGTTTCCATACCGATATACATACAAGATTTCCTTGTGTTCTCCAAGGATTTCATCCATACAAGTGACTTTGTTCAAATTAACTAATCAAAACACATTTATCTAGATGACGCTGAGATTGATAGAACTCAGTGTCACTTTTTTATTACAATCTAATTTTTGACCGCGGCTTCGGTCGCTGTAAAGTTATCTTTCTATATTTCGATAACCGTACTTTTTTTCGTGATGAAAAGTATACTATGCATCCAGTTATGCAAAATGGTTTTAAAACGAAACCAGTAACTCTCTTTGTGTACAAAATAACTGTCTGTCTGATATACTGTGTAAAATAAATAAAGACCTAAAACGATCATAATGAAATGCAGAAAAAAATTCACATGAAACCTGGAAAAGAATATAAAACATATATTTTTACCATGAAAAAAATATAAGCCGGTTTTGTGTAAACTGACATACACGCCGCGTCAGAGCGATTAATGCCGTTACAACATTTGCATTCATATATATAGCTAACTGGCGTTTAACTAAATTGGCAAATGTATAAAATTTGTATTATTGACAGTTTTTGGGCTAGCTAATTCGTTAGTAACTGTTTAACATGTTACGTTACAAAGCGTATATTTGCATAGAGAGTTAGAGGTCTAGATGAAGAGTTTGCGCGACTAATTTGAGTTAAACTTAATACATTATACACACATTAGTTTCAATGCTAGAATTTGTATAACTACCTCAACGGTTGTTTGTACAAACTAGCCATCAGATATTCCTAAAAACTTCAAGCAATAATAGTTTAAATAACTTATAAGCGACATTAGTGAATTTGCGTTCGTTAAAGTACTTTTTTAAAGGAAATCAAATTTAAATGGGCAAAATTGAAATATAAAAGATGAATCAGAGCAAACTTTTACTATTTTTGAAGATTACGTTTTGTGTTTAATAATTTTAATTATTTAATAAATACAATATAACAAAGTACAACATAAATATTCTCGAATATGACAGATGTCAATGCAAAAAACCGCCAATGCACTCTTCAGTGAGCCCGACAATTAATGCAAATAAAACGACGTCGAACTCAAACTCCAATGACGAGTATTTCTCCCCGCCGACGCGACGTCCCCAACACCTGTGCGTCGGCAGGGGAGAAGTCAGCCACCGACCTGCTCAGGACTCGAGGATCACTGACCTCAAATAGGGCCCCCGCTGCCAATAGTGATGTGCGGCGCAAGAAATTGACTAATTCAATGAATGTAAACGTCATGTGGGAATATTATTGAGCTACAGAGTTTACTTATTTTTACTCTTTTTTGTTGTCCATAAAAAAGAGGATTTATAATATTTGCAAGTCTTTCAATTTACGGGTCACCTGATGGTAAATGACTACCGCCGCCCATGGGCACCTGTAACTCGAGAGTCACAAGTGCGTTCCCGCCCATTAAGGTGGGAGCAGGAGAAGAGGGGGAGCAGAGGGAAGAGTGGGAAGAGGGAAGAGGGGGGAGAGGGAAGGGTTAGGGCCTCCGGTAACCTCACTCACGCGGCGAAATGCAATGCAAGCATTGCTTCACTGCCGGTTTTCTGTGAGGCCGTGGTATCGAGCGGAGTCAAGCCAGCCCATACGTTCCTAAACATGGCTCTCCCACGTAAATTAAAAATCTCACGTTACTTAGAACCTTTCAGGCATTCTATACTTAAATCCAATGAAGAACGAAACCCTGAAAGCATCACTTTCATTGTAGGTACCTATCTATTAATAATAGGAGCTTGACAAGATCAGAAGATTAAAAAATTAGTTTTGCATGTCATGTGATAAATAAAAGATCTGACCGCGTATGTCTACGAAACAACTGAACATAAAAATTATAAAAGTAAATATTAATAATATAATACTGCACGTAGTGTTAACAAATAATACTCAGTTAAATAGAAATTTCAGCAGGAAACGAAAAATATAATTAGTATATACCACTTAACTGCTAGTGAAAGTACCGTGGAAATCGGTCTACCCGTTCCGGAGAAAGTAGCCGGAACAAACAGACAGACAGACAGAAAGAAAAATTAGAAACTGATTTTTAGGCATAGGTGTCTAGTGCTGCATGAGCTGCATGAGTTTAAAAAAAACTATTATTTTGACATTACAAACAGACACTTCAATTTCATTTATTTGTATGGATTTTTGATTGACTCATGTATTGAATGGTTTCTTGGATCACTTCTATGGAACTTAAAAGAGAACGAGTGTTTAAATTAAAAATTATTTTGTTTCATGAAATTACTTTTACAGGGTTCTAGGGTTGTAGGACAATGCATACAGACGTAGAACCGACAGCACAGTAGCACAATGTTTGCACGTCAAACACAGTTGAAATCCGCACGTTTTAATTACACGGAGCCTTGAACAGTTTGCATTGGGTCACGGCAGCGCAGCGTATTATAGACGAATTGAAAATAAATAGGTGGTATGGTGCGCGTTTTCCTTTGTGAGTTTAAGTGTAATTGTTTAGATGGTTGATTGCATCGAGAACGTTTAACGTGACAAATTGCACTGAGTAAATAATGTTATATTGAATATGTGATGATTATACGATAGCGAATAATTGTTATAATTATGTGATATACATATCACAATACGTCTTATAAAAAAGATTTTACACTGACAAATGATACTAGTACTCTTATAATCTTTAGGTGTACAAGCAATCTGCCCCGGCTTCGCACGGGTAGCGGAGACATCTTTAACAATCATCATCATATTTCCATCAATTTGCAAATCTTAAGAAATTATACACTTAAACCTTCCCCATGAATCACTCTGTCTATTAGTGCACCGCATGAAAATCCGTTCAGTAGTTTTTCAGTTTATCGCGAACAGACAGAGAGACGCGGCGGGGGACTTTGTTTTATAATATGTAGTGATTTACAATTCCTGCAGATACGTTAATGCCGTAAGCATTTTCTACCAATCAACCTTTGGTTGATACAGAGACGTGCGTGGAAGGTGTGTTAATTGCGATTGTGAGTTTAGAAAATGAACTATATTAGAACTATAAACTTAACCCACTTTCAAATGTTTATGGAACTAAACACGGGTGTATCTAAATAAGCGCTTTGTATCTCTTTACAATCTGCCTCCCTTCAGACAATATGACAGCGCCGGACCCTCTAAAGTTATGAGACTCCAAACACTGCGTCGGATAACAAAATACATTCTCAAACAAGCACAAAATCATGATGAAGCTTTCGCATGTGAGTGTAAATGAGCTCCACACGGGTCAATGTTACTAACTTGCCACAAAAAAAAATCTATGTAAATTGCACTTACACACTTACACTTTTACCTACCTCTTGTCTAAAGTTGCCATTATACTACGGGTAGGTATTCCGCATTGATCGTAGTAGAGCGAGGAAATAAGGCCTCACAAAACCTGCGTGGTACTAAATTTCTGTGATTTCAGAACATTGAGCTGCACAGAAATGTTAGAACCCGTCTCACAACTATTGCTATAAACTATGAAAATCACTAACTAACAGTAACTGTCATGTTGTTCGTACCTCTCTCCGCACTCAAGTGATTGTCATCAACTTATAATAAATTCCTACCCATTTATAACCCCACTATTCATCAATATTTAATAACCGACCAATAGTATTGCTTTACCGGCATAACCTCCCATAATAATGTCTATTAACTCATTTTTATTAAATAGTGAACTGTTTTATTATCTATTATAGTTTGTCCCTATTTTTATATAAAATAAATAAGAGTTTTTGATGTTTCGACAAAAGAAACATAAAATAAAACACCTGGATATTGGAACGTGATGTATATGTATAGCTTACACTCAAACCGATTGGGATTTGGGCGCATTGATTTTCGCTGGTTTGTCGTTTGAGTGGACAACACCTATTTTGTTGACCATTTATTTGAACAACGTTAATTTCTTTGCAATGCTCTAATTCTATTTTTCCAATTACTTTTCACAAAAACATTTTAAACTGTACGTTAAAAAAAACGATTAACCCAATGTAGAATATTAAATTACTTTGTACCTAAGTTCATCAGGTACCTTATAAATATACAAATTTAAGACACAACCAGGGTTATCCTAACTTTTAACAATGTTAATTCTTCCCAACTACAGTTCAATAACTCCTTTGTTTATAACTAGTTTTAGATCAATAGCTATTGTAGGTATTTTTTGGTATATCTAATCAGTTTAATAACTTATACCAAACTCAAAGATAATAAAGTTTTGTGTATAACAGGAATTGGAATAGGTTTAATTATTGAAACGTCAGTTCGACTTCAAAGTCGTCACTTCAAGTTAGAAGTCATCACGTAAACTTTGCGAGTTATTCAGTACATTGACTTTAGGAAATTATGTATGCGCCAAGGTTAGGAGACTTTATTATTACAGTTATCTTAACGCTTGTTTGGGTTTCTGCGAAAATAGAAATCAAGAACATTATATGTGATTGTAATTTTAAGCGCCATCTTGTTTGAAACTGTTAAAATGAGTTCGTTGTTGAGTAGTAAGTTGAAGATGTGCTTAAGCTTTAAACTTTATTAATATTGCAGTTTGTAAAACTTCTGCAACTATTTGTAGACGAGTCCCTCTAGTCTCTATTTAGATTAATATCGCGTTATACTCAATACATTAAATCTACATATATATATACTAACGGTTTTACCAGCGTAAGTCCCGATCCCGTGGGAATATCGGGATAAAAAGTAGCCTATGCGTTAATGCAGGTCTCTAGCTATCTACATACATAGATTTTTGTGTGAAAGAGTAACAAACATCCATCCATCCATCCATCCATCTATCCATCCATCCATCCAAACTTTCACATTTATTATATTAGTGAGATAATATTAGTGAGATATAACCGTATCAGCGCATCAGTTTGGGATAAAATGGGACTAGAATTGCGGTATGTTTGAGTTTTTTCTTGCTTTATAGGCTAAACACTAAATGTGTTTAAAATTTGAAGCTCGTGTAATCTGCTAGAAGTACCTTAGAATTTCGATGATCAGTGCGAATGATGAGTGTGAGTGAGTCAGTGACAAAATTAAGGAACTTTGATTTACAATAGTTTTTAAACTACAGGTTCCAATTCAATAAAAGTTAGGAATATACCTTGCTGTATTATGTCATATTGGTTACTGAAAATTCAGGCTTCTGGCTTTATCCACAACAAAGTTTCAGGTGGTCGAAATTGTCCTGAATGGCTTCGCTTGGCAGGGGCACTACCGTTTCCCCAGATCTGAAATTATGAACTAAATTAAAAAAAAACCCTAAAAAAACCATTTGCAACGCACGCCATCACCTAGAAACGTGACTCTCACTTAGAGATATTTTTATTGAAATTTGTATAATTGTTGTTAATTCTAGTTGTTCCAGAGATGGCGAATACCTTCGTGGGAGAGCTATGCTTCAGCACGTATGGGCCACGACCACCACCTCACAGGAAACCGACAGTGAAGCAATGTTGCATTGTTTTTCGGCAAGTGATTGCGGTTACCGGAGCCCCTACCCTTCCCTCTCCCCCCTCACCCCCTCTCCCCCCTCACCCCCTCTCCCCTTCTTCCCCCTTTCCCTACTCCCACCTTAAAGGCCGGTAACGCACTTGTGACTCTCGAGCTGCAGGTGCCCGTGGGCGGTGGTAGTCTTTTACCATCAGATGACCCGTCTACTTGTTTGCCCCCTACACCATAAAAAAAAAGAGTAGTGAATGTCTAATAAGCATCGATGTGTAATTTAAACATACTCTAGAATAAGCTAAGGCTAGTATCAGTCTAGATAGTGCTGCCTAATCTGTTATAATATTAATATTTCTTACACAATCAGTCAAGAATCACATTAACTAATGCGAGTAATATTTCAAGGGAATACTTGAGACGTTTTGGTGATTAAACACGTGTGAATAGCTCAATTCAATCGAAGGCAGAATTACGTTCATAATCTGAAATAACAATAATATCAAGTCTTTTCAGTATATAATTCAAAGTAAAACGCTATGCCTTAATAATGGCACGATATTTTTTCCGTTATGAGAACCTCTACAGTTTATTCCATAAACGAGAACACATCTGATCTGATTTTTATATTCAAGTCGCAGTTTTCCTTATGCTTTTCTTGGAAATATTTTCCTAGTAGCACATTTGAGTGCCCACCCGAGGCCATATTCCCGGGAAAAGAATGGCGAATGTACTCCACAAACTATCTAACAGATATGTTTGTTATCTACATGAGAAGTCTTTGATTTTGACACTACTAACAATTCTAATGAAATGTTGCTTGACCTTGTTGACAACTGGAAACTTTTATATCACTTAGATATCAAATAAAAGCCGGCCAAGTGCGAGTCTGACTCGCGCACCAAGGGTTTCGTAACTTAAACTTCAATCAATCAATTCCCGAACATATTTTTCCGTTTTTCCAAAACACAAAAACTTAACTTTACATTTCTAAAAATACTCTCCCATACATCGATTTACGACAAAGTCAGCTTTCTAACTGCAAAACGTAAGTTTTTAATCACATTTTTTTTAATATGACACTACAACAAATTAACGACAGACAGATGAACAAGAAAGTGAGAGAACGTAACCCTTAAAAACAAGTTGTCACCATCAACCATTGGATATCTATCATTGCCAGCCATGGAACACTTAATACAAAAAAAAGTTTATCATTAGCCACGAAACTTAGATTATACTCCCACGCGATAGAAAGAACCATCTTATGGAACCTATCTCGTGCGCTAAAGTTTTACTACTTAATACTACTTAATACATCTTTGCATAAAACCTACGTTTAGAAATTCTTGTAGAACTGCAGAAATAATATACAATATGTAATACTAGCTTATGTCTACAGCTTCGCTCGCGTAAAAGCTATTTTTGTTTATCCCTCGGTAACAGTACATTTATTAGAGATCAAGGTGTGGTATGTTCTTTTCCGTTCCTCCTCCTGACAAACGATCATCATGAAATTTTGCATACAAGTGTCAGAGCCATACTTCGGCACGTATGTATGGGCCGGCTTGACCGGAGTGATACCACGGCCTTACAGAAAACCGGCAGTGAGGTTGAGCAATAAGTGAGGTTACAGCCTTCCCCCTCCCCCTCTTCCCCCTTCCCCTGCTTCTTAAAGGCCGGCAACACACTTGTGACTCTCGAGTTGCAGGTGACCATGGGCGGCGGAAGTCATTTATTTAGGTGGCCCGTTTGCTCGTTTGGCCGCTATACCATAAAAAAAAATGCAAAACTTCATAATGATTGTTTCAGTAGCTTAGGCGTGATACACTTTCACGCCTAAGCTACTGAAACAATCATTCAAAGAAAGAAACAATCAAAAAAACACAGTTACTTTCGCATTTATAATGGATGTCACGTATTTAATATAAATATAAAGTACATACACAAATGCACCAATGTATTTTAAAAAACTGTTTTTTTTTCTGGATACATTTTAACATTGCGAAACCTTTTACTTAAATCGAATTTCATAAAATTATTGAGTCGAACGTAATAAAAACGTGTTACAATACTGAAATCGTTTTTATCTTTATTCATTTGGAGAAAATTCTTTTAAGATTATATGTCTCAAAATAATATATCTTTTTCACATTTTAGTTTATTTGAAGTAGGTTGATCGACTTTACTACTAATAAAGAGGCACAGCTTCATATGACGACATAATATTTATCTTGCCGAAATGTTTCTATTTGTGTGACTTCTATTTTCTTTATACAAATTTATTTGCCCTTTCATTTTATTGATTTTTTTCTTTATACATATAAATACACATTTAAAAAACACTTTACACACACCACACTTAAAAGATTTGGTAACGGATATTAACAGTTCCCTGTGGACATTCGTAGACATTTTTCAGGAGCCATTTATTACATTTATAACTCACGATTGCATGTAAAGAATTCAGACCTCAATGTATGATGAAGTTAATGCTTAAAGTCTTAACTCAAATTAAGATAATGTATTGATTTATTTCAGTCGTTAATCATTCAAATTTAAAAGTGGTTATGGCAAATTTCCTTCCTGAGGGGCTCGTGGCTAAGTGATAACCGAGTAGGTCAGCACGCAAGGTTAAGTAATACTAGCCAGGTCAGTCTTAGGATGGGTGACCAACCAGCGCGTTAAGCCGTCGATCCCGGTTGCCATATGAACATCTGTGGCATTCGTTACAGGTAGTTGGAACCCTAAAAAAAGTCCGACAATCTGGTCTAACTCCAGACCTTCGATATCGCCTAGTACTTGGGTTTTGGTGGTCTGATGGAAGTCGTTTCACATAAAATATCGAAGTTTGGCCGTTTCGTAGTTAGACTGAAAGCCGTCCTCAACTTAGGAAAAGGCTCGGAAGAAAAAAAAGTAAATTTTCTGTCCTACACATTTCCATTTTCTTAGACTTCGACAGCAAGTTATTTTACATTGATTACCATATTCCGCAAACAATAACCACATTAAAATTAATGTGAGATAACTCATCTGATTGTCATGTTCAATTTATAGTAATCTAGACGATGAAACATTAACATTACATTATTATCGGTCTGTGTTACAAGATAATGTTATCTAAAAGATTACTAAAGTACTTCAAATCTTGTAACTTAGGAATAAGATTGAATTCAGCTTGTTGGCATTGTGTTTGAAGAGCTATTTAGGTAATCGGTCGTAGACAAAGGTTCGCATATGTAACGATAGTGTATAACAGTCGGTTGTCTGTTCGTATCGGTTCGATCTTTGTCAAAATTCAACTGAAAGCCATAACACATTGTGAGTACAATGTCTAAGAGAAATTAGATAACGGAAAAGGATCACTTGTCTACTTAATTCCTTATCTTTGTACCTAATTATACCTTTCATTAACTGCGCAATCAATAGATTTCAGATAATTTAGTGAAAAGGAATTTTCTGATTTTAGATGTGTAAATCGAGACTTAATTGTGATAATTACTTGTACAGTACCTGATAGCGGCAGTCTCCAGTTTGACAGCGATGGCCCTAGATTTATTCTCACATGCTCATACTGTGACAACGCCTATCTGCGTTGTCTGACTTCACTAAGAAGACTTTGTAGTTCATGGAGATTTTAGCTTCAGATTTTAGTTTTTATTTTTGTAGCTCCATAGCTAGTACAGAAGTTGTATCTGAGGACAAAGTGGACCATCCTGGTATTGAACGCTATAGTGAGCTGTGCTAGTGATTTCTGTAAAAGCTCAAATTCAATTGCAGTGGCAAAGATTGTGACGTTATTGTTTGTGAAGTATATAAACCTTATTGTATTAATTAAATTGTATTTACAATTAAAATAAAATTAAAATTAATTAATTTAAGACTGAGCAAAATTTTTACACCTCTATTCTTGTTTATTACTATCCTCAATTCTTATGTAAATATTAACTTTGTATACTCACTGTAAGCAATATTTTAATGGTGTATGTACAATAAGTTTATTCTATTCTATTCATTGCGGTGGTTATTAGAAATAACTGAAGTATTATTTCAGTTGTATGTGCAAAGTTCAGTTTAGAATTATTCATGTTTAAAATCATCGTACTTTTCCATTATTCGTTCTTTGTGACTCAAGATAAGCAAATACTCCTACATATATTCATTTCTATGAAAGCACTCCTGATAACAAAAACTGTATATTTTGAAACCGTTTCTTAAGATAAAATATTTTACTTTAATTTAAATATTTGGTTTCTAATCTATAGACATCGGCATAGCCAGAAGAATAAAAAGAAGGAGGGATTGTGCAAGGGCATTTTAATGACCGTGCGTCGGCAAGAAATTGCGTAGTCTTCGCAAGGACAGCGCTGATGCAAACAGTTTGCTGAATGAATGCTGAATTTATTGTTCATAGTAAATTCTAGTGGTAGTAGGTAATACGCCGTGCCATTGCAATTTCGTGTAGCTAATGAGGATATATATGTCGGTTACGTTGGATCTACCTCATTATTTTTTCCTTTCTCTCATAATTGCTGGGTTAGTGACCTTGAACTTATTTATGAGGCACATAACCAGCGTCCATTATCTCGGTGTCAAATCACTGCCAATACAAAGTAGATGAAAATTTCAATGTTAAAGTACTGGGGCAAATGAACTTGCAACGCTGCACTGTACACATTTGCTTAATGTGGCCTACGTAAGTGAGTCGCTTATTGGCTTGAATGTGGCCAAGGTAATAAAGTTTAGGATAAGAATAGTAGGTGTCTTGTAAGATAAGGGACCTATCCTAAACTTTTGAGTTTATAGTTTTGACTTTTAAGTTTATAATAGACCTCTACTCTGTCGAATCAAGGTGATAAGGTGTACTTATCACCTTGATTCGACAGAGTAGAGGTCTATTAGAAACTAAAAAGTCAAATATTATGGTCCTACGTAATAGAAAGTGAGCCGAGAGTGAGTGATTTGTGTGTAGTGTAAATGTCTGTTTGAATGTGAATATGACCAGTTACCCGTCGCGTTTACATACTTAAAATTTACGTGTCTCTAATTTTATTAAGCAATTTTTGTAAACCTTTAACGAAATAAAATTACTATACAAAGCCCAACAGGGTGCAATAATTGTGTTTGCAAAATAAACTCACGTTTTGTCCCCTTCCCGTGGGTCTAACAAATAAAGACTTAATTAATTATCCCTCTTTGCTTAGATGTGTAAATGGGCTTAATGGTGGAATTAAATAAATTGTGGAAATTGAGTTTCATTGAAATGAGGTTTAATTAAAAAATTAATTAAATATTTTGGTACTTTAGCTATTCAGGTAGCTATTGAACTAACTACCTATTCAAGTAGCTAATTTAAATATTCGCTATTATAGAGGATGTGCAAGTGTTCAAGTCTCGGTCTGAAATTTGACTTTTTCAATTTAAAATTGCGTAGAGGGGAACAAAAAGGTCGTATGGTTACCTACTGTGGTCGCATGTCGCATGACCGTCCCTTTGCATTTGGACAAAAACATATTCTGTTGTTCCACAAATAAAAACAAAACTTAACCGTGGATAATATAATGTGCCTTCTAAAGCTCACTGTAGGGTAGCTTAGTATAGGGTAAAAATATTTAATATAACTATTTAATAATTATACATAGAAACTTTTTCAAAGTACGTAGGCATAACTGTATTTTTAATACAGTCAATAATCAAAAGTTTCACAAGTAAAATTCTTGCAATTGTAAGAGTCTAAATGTGTTTTATGATATACACTGAGATCACTGTAAGGTTACTGTTTAAAACGGAACACAGTCCAGTAATCTGTCAGTTGTCAATTCAAGTCAATTGTCAAATCGCATAATAAAAGTGACAGTGTGACAGAAATGTGACAGCACTGAGAGCACCTTACCTCAAAAATTCCAGTGCTCACAGTACAAAAATGGCGACGTTTATGACGTCACATATTTTCCTACGATACTGCAGCAGTATACTGTCAGTCTATAATGAAACGAATTTCTCCCCACTGTCCAGTGCTCTCAGTGTATATTGGAACATATCTTAAGTCTGAAGCCTGTACAATAACTATATAAACATAGTATATTATTATCAAATAGTATAGTTGGTTTAGTATAATTTATGGAATAATAAACATAAAATTCAGAAAAAGTCAAACAGTGTTTTATTATGGATATAGATAAATCCACGAGAATTTCTGAGAAACTGTTTTGTATTTAAACTCGATTCTGGGGAAAACTAATAATATGCGTATTATAACTAATACAATATCCATTCCAATAGGTCAGAGTTGTTTGGCCTATTAATAAGGAAAAACTAAACCATACTGTAATTTCAGTCCCGTGTTATAGAGATACAAACTGCATAAGTAACTTTGTAAAACTATTTAATAGATATGAGATTATCAAGTTACTTTTGCGATTCACACAATTTCTCGTCACTAACACTTCCTAAATGTTGGGTACAGTAAGTCACAGATGAACGATGTTTACTTTTATATACCTACAAAAAGAAATGAGATCCCATCAAAAACAAAACCTTTAAAAAGAACCTACAAGGCTCTTATGTATGTCTCTCTTCTCGCAACGCAGTTTTTATACCGCAAAAAGTGGTGAGATCTAATTGTTACCTAAGCAGTGAACTAACAACATTTTATAGTCACCGTATTAATATTAGACATTTTTTTTTCTTAAATAGTCAATGCGAAACATAAACAACAGAGCCTAACACCTTTTGCGTCGAAGGGATAATCCAACAAAAATTAGTTAGTAGCGATTCTAGGATCTGTTGTTCGAATTTGATAAAAAAATATGTGGAAACATTACTGTAAAAAAAACAATTCATTTTTGCTTTCGCGAAATATATTTTTTGGACCTGCTTCCATTTTAAGCCAATTTTGTTGCATCCCAAGTTTAGGAACAGTTTATTCACAAGTTTCACAACTATTGACATTTCATTCTTCACATACTTTTTATACTGAAAAAAGTACACTTTTATATAATCTATTTAATACTATATCTATATAAATAATCTTGTTTCTCAAAAAACCTAATACTGTAGCCCGTCCGACTGTTCCATTGAAGGGTACCTACAATGGCAAAACTTTTTACATCTTTTGGCAATCGACCAATTGACTCAACAATATATTTAGTATTTGCCAGCGAATAAAGGAATTAGTGAACTTTTAACTCTTGGCACACTTTTGATTGGCAAATAAATTGCAAGGAGTGCAAAATGAAATGACGTCACTATGAAAATAGTTTATAATAGCTTCTTTATGCATTTCCTGGAATTAATTAAATTTTAGTAACCCTGTTAAGTCTGTAAACCGTAATCTAATAAGCTGACTGGCTAAGTTTTTACTAATCACTATATGCATTGAATTTGGTTACAACCCGTCAATGCCGAACAAAAAGTTTCAGATGGAATAGATTTTGAACCGTTACATATCAGGAGAATAAGTTACTACACGAAAATTAACAAACTAGACAGTAATAGAATAAAAAATATTTTAACATATAGTTTCTAAATGAATTATTATAAAAACGCAATATTCTACCCATAGGTAATCTCTGTTTAAACTGCTAAGTTCTGAACAATAGCCGAACACATCAATTGCTACAAAAAAACCCTAACGAATTTCGATGCAAAAGGAATATAAACTAACTTATATTTTCCTTGCGAATGATTTAATTTACCGAGTACAGGACGTATTTCTAAAATCGTGTGTAATCTGCCTCTGAAAGAATTAAAAATTCGATTCATATTCGGTTAAGACATCCTAAAGAAGCCAAAGAAGAGCAATCAGAAATAACAAAAAACATACTCAAGCTCTGTCAAGTCCAGATAAAGTGCATGCAGTATGCTCTTATCGTGGTCCATGCCAAAGTCATCCAGCAGATAGTAGCCCTCCAGTTAAATACAGTCGTCAATTAAGCCAAAGCCGTCAAGCAAATAGAAACCAGCGTTGTGCCCAAAGTGTGGTCAAATTTACAATTCACGTTTATGTCATTTCTATCTCTTGCCAATGGACGTCACACACGAGCAGTCGTTGTTTTAATTGAATTTACATTATCCTAAATCATCAAATATAACATAATTATCTATATTTGGATCAAATATACCATAGATACATATGATCTGCCACAAAAATCGCGTAATAAATAGACATTCCAAAGTTTCACATACGTTCATGACGTCGTTTTTGAAAAAAATGTTGATCGTATACTTGCATTCACACAGTACTCGTAGGAGAATCTCGCATTTTCTATTGAGGTAATCAAGTAATATTTACTAACTAGGATTAGTTATTATGATGGGACTATCAAACACTATCATTTATTAATATGAACAAATTAAATGGTTTCTTACAGAAAACTGGGAAAAAAGAAATGTCAATAATACGTTCACTTCTAGTGACATACGTCAAAACCATCAAGCTTACATTCAAGCACCCTCCGTCTATATTTAGTTATTTCAAATGTAAATTTTAGCAATCAAATTGCAAACCCAAATTTTCCCATTATAAAACATTCAAATTGAACTTAATATAATGAAATTTTCGAGACGTCTCGAGGGCTCATTGTGATTTAAGCATTCATCGTATTCGAATAATTGTCATTTATAGTTCAACTAATAGAATTGCTAGAAAATATATAAAGTATTTTGTTACGTTAAAGAAACTTCTTCTACTCACAAACTTTATATTTAAGAGCGTTTTAGGAAGATGTGACATTTCAATAAATAACAAGTTAAGAAGTTACATCAGGAAAAATACACGGGAATCGTTTTTATTTAATATTGAAAATCGTGGCTACATTCGCAAAATGCGAAAGTTAAATTACGAGTCAATTTCACAGTCAAGATTCTTCTAAGAAAAACTTTTATTGACTCCTTCGGCTATCCCATGGAACCTGTAGTTGAAACGAACTGTAAATTGCCGAATTCTTTTGTAAGTACTACAGAATTTATTAAAAGGTAGCGCTACGAAGTGTACATATGTATACATATTACAAAGTAGGGGGGGGGGGGTGTAGGGGTAGTGCGGTATCCCAGATCGGAGTGTCACTGATGAGAAGAGGATGATTAAAACATTGACAAATACTAATGCCGTTATATTAAATATTAAGCTTTAGCACATTTAACATTTATAAAACAATTCCTTAAATATCTTGAACAAATTAATATTTCTTGAGCATACCGTGTTGCCTTCCACGGCGGCTCCCACGAGACCCTCCTCTTCCCTGTATTTGAATATTCAAAACGGTACGATTATTCTCAATTTGAGTTTGGTGGTACCAGCCAAGACGTCCGTGCCTTATCTTTCAAAGAGTTTTCGTTCCAATAAAAGAAGCAAGCAGCGCAGGAGGTCTCGTCACCACAATATGTGTGCTTAATATTTTAGTATTCAATATTTACATATGTATGTATAATATTATTTTATCCTCATGGTGTGGTTTTGAACAAGGAAGTCAAGCAGGTTATGCTGCTATTATTTCAACAAAATTTGTAACGATTTTTTTTAACCTTATTTATTATTTAATTTCACCTTTTATTTCCAACTTAACAGTTAGGTATTTTACTGGCACTTTATAAAATATGATGAATTCTCTCCATACGAATAATAAATAATGGAATCTCATATAAAATTCCAATTTCGAAAATCAAACATCTGTTAACGACTTCCCCAAGTAAAGAAAAAATAAATAAAATTTGTTCGTAAGGCAGAATGTTTTACTTCCTTAAACAAAAAGTTATCTTTTCTGAGTGAGATGGAGTTAATATTGTGTTACGAGAAATGGTTGATCTTTTTATGAATGTACATTTCTTTTATAAAAAATGGTTGTCGAGTAACGTGTTTTTGCGATACGAGGTAGCGAGAATCGTATCGCACTTTATTTAGATTTTTAGTTTATGCATTTTATGTGTGGTCATTTCGTACATATAAACTGAAAATGTGGATATATATTTTTCGATGTAATAAAAATACGACGCTAATAATTTTTTTAAAGAAGCTTCGGACACCAGTGTTTTATTTATAGTGTAATAGAGTAATAAAAGATGATCTAGTACGACTTAATATAATACGTTTCCACCTCCAACATACTAATTTCGATTATACATTACAAAAACAAAATACACATATTTTTGATATAATTTTGATAAATGAAATCTTATCTCATTTTTAATTATGGTTTGAGTTGTCTTGCGTTGCAGTTGTTTGGATCGATAAAGTATCCAGTCATTCAGTCCTAGCCAGTTCAGCTATCAACGCGCAAAATCTAGATATCATGCAACATCATATCTATAAGACGAGATCCTCACCAAATGACACAGCTTTATTGGGTCGCTACTAATTCACCTACTCTCGGTAGGATTACCTTGACCATGCCCAGCAAGAAAACCCTTCCATGCGTTTAATCGGGAGAAGCACGAGAGTATTGGTTGCAGCGCCGGAAACATACAGACATGCACATGTGTGTATGTTTCAGTCACTTTACACAGTTATGTTATTTATTTATTTATTTACTTACAGAAAAAATACGTATTGTTTACAGATAATCCTTACACAATAGTATATAAGTACTTAGTAATGTCTATAACATCTTTGGTAGGTAATAAAATAATGAGGTACATTGGTGATAATCAGTTTATACGTTTAGGTATTAAACGTACAAAAGCTAACCATGAGTGTATTTGATGCGTGTTTGAGGTATGAAACGAATTTTCGGGAATATCTGTTCCTAGAAGCTACTGCCCCTCAGATGATTACCGGTATACCACTTCACCGTAAGATCCGGTGAAGTGATGACCAGTGGGGATTTCCATTCGATATAAATAAAGAAAAAATGTCAGGTAGAGTATATTATTTTAAAACGTATACCTTAGATTCGAATCCAATTCATGATAGAATATTTTGAAAATTTAAAATGTTTAAATTGGTTTTTTTTTAACACAAATTTTAGACAGCCGCAGATTTGAGAATGAAATAGAATAATTTTTATTGTACACCAACGACATCTTGCTTAAAATAAATACATAAAGTGAACATTTGGATGGATAAAATCGATAATACATTGTAATCTTGTCTTTACTAATACATAGGTAAAATAAAAATGGGTTTTGGTGTAAGATAGAAGTAAAAAGAAAAACAGCGATGATGTGATTTGTGTGATTTGATTTGCAAATTGGGGAAACTTGATCAAAATGTTTTTAAGTTATTGTCATACCCTTTTGTATTATGTTTCACGTGAGACCGTAAAAAACCTTGCGCGACAAACATATAGATTATCGACCACGGTTTTTGAAAACGGTAAAAATAGATTTGTTAGGTTTTTTAAGTTATATTTATAGGATTGTTATTGGCTTTAACTCTGAAGTATGCAGAATTTGATTAATAATTTGTACAGACAGCCTCTGAGCTGATTATGTTAAGTTAAAGATAAATTGGATTTAATTTTAGAGTATTTTTTATGTATGTATAGTATATTTTATAACAAAACGATTTTGTTAAATGTTATAAAAGAAAACAAAAAAATGGTATTTAGGAGAAAACTATCAGGTCATCAAAAAAGCATAAAAGTCGCGCACTACGCCCACGACTGGTTGTCGGTGCAAATCGTTTATTCGAGGCTTGAAAGTCTTATAAATATAATTAATTTATTAGCCTTTACAAATACAAGGCATAGAGTACATGTGTACGTGTTGTGTCTAATTTAATTTCTATTGAACCACGCCTGTTGTTTTAATGTGTTTGCAGTAATTATATTTCCATTGAGTGCATCTTATGTATATTACTTCAAAAGACTTTGAATTTATGTGCAACATCTTAAGTATTTCCACACATTTATAGACACCAAACTGTCAAACAAGTAATTAATAAATAATTTTAATCGAAGCATTGCAATATGATAAATTAAGAGAAAATATTTTGAAGGTGCGAGGACAGAATATAGCAGTTACAATTCTGAGTACTGTTTCAATTACTGTTCCATAACATGCTCAGTCAGGTTATCTTTAATACTAAAAGTTAAATATTTCATTTTTATAGATTTAAAGTCCGTCAATTCAGATAGTCAGTTATAGTTTGTAGCCGTTCTTCAGCAGCCTGTTTAAGCTTCGCTCAAGTATCATCCTGAAATAAAGACGGGGTTATCAGCGGAGGTTATCACTTATAGTGGTGTGTTTAATAATATTTATTTAAAAATATGATTTTATGACAAGCTTGTGTATGTAGCTGTATTTCTAGTTTCTTGTAAAATTCTCATTGTTTTATTTGAATAAACTTAAAAGTACATTCTTGCTGAATTTGCTTCAAAGGATCAGGTGTAATCATTTAGACTACTCAGACGATTAAACCGGAATCAATGACATGGAAACCTCAATGCGTGTAAATGGAATTCAAACTTCCGAATGACAATTACTAGAGCGTTCACTAATTCAAATATGAAAACACATTAATGCTTATATGTTTACTGCTAAACTTACTGCTCTCGAACACATAACGGTTTAAAATAGAAAATAGCGTATTTATACAAAAAATAACGTAAAACGGTATCAATAATGTAAGTGTCGAAGAAAAGTACATACCTTGTGGTTATAGCGAGCGCCATCCAGTACTTAAGATTTAAATTTTACGTTTAATAATAATTATTGTGCTAAATAAATAATTATCGTACTATCGACTATACTTGCAGCAATTTATTTAATTTTGTATAATAACAACTACATTTAAATGAAAGTCACGTAAGTTGTTGTTAATTATTTATCACATTTACTCTACAGGCTCTTTTTTGTACAAAAAAGGGACCATGCTGTCTACGATCCATCCAACATTTGTGTTTCAATAAGATAGACTGTGGCCTAAGATATCGTCCACGTATCTACCGTATAAAAGGGTCTAATCTTCGGACCACAGACATCTAAGAGTCTATAAACCCAAACAATGAGTCTCGGGCTCTTTATAATAGGAAGGCAAAAAGATTTTGATATAACGAGAAGGAACAAACGATGCGTAAAGCTTGGTCTATTCGACCATAAGTTCTGGGTCTCTTACTAATAATATTTCGTAATCGATCAGTCACGGTGTACTGGTTATAGTATTACGGATCACGGGAATTCATGCTTATTTTTTTCTTGCGGATAAATTTGGATTTTAGTAGTCGTCGGCCACTTTAGGACGCTGCAAGGTTTTGCAATTTATCACGAGAAGCGCTCCCGATAAATTACATAGCCTTGGCAATGGCCGTGGCGTCAAGTAATTTGTTTCGGTGGTGATTCGGAGAAAAAGTTGTCTTACAACTGTTAGAAATAAAATGGCTTTAAGGCGAGGTGTTACCACATAATCAGCAAAACGTCGAATCTTTGGAACTCGAGTTTGACTAAACCGCACAAAAGATACTATTGAAAAAGATACTGCATATAGATGAAAGATACATGAAAAATGTTAACCGGGCAAAAATTTGATTAAAGGTTTAGTTTCTCTAGAAAGCCATCGTTAATTTTACCATTAAAATAAATTTTGGCGTCGAGATTCTCGGTATTTTCAGCGATAACTACATTTTTTTTTTTAAATACCTATATATAGTTAAAATAAAATGTTAACCAGTTACTTTTTTAATTTAAACCGTGCATTTTGAATAATTTAAAGAAATCCCTGTAAATTAACTCTCTGCGCAACCCCGGCATTTTGCTGATTCAAATATGATTTACAATTTCGAATCCTATTTGAATGTCACCAAATGTAATAGTGGATTATATACTTTTAATTCAGTTGTCGGGCAGCACCCGACAAAGAAGGTTGGTCCCGGACGCTCACGAGTACGACAAACAAAATAGCATCAAAAAACAAATATGTCGCAACGAAACGCGATGCCATGGTATATGTAACAAAGACAAACTCGACGATAAATAAAAATTCGCAAAAAAATTAATAATGAATCGTCGTCATGGTCATAAAATACTCCTCAGGAATTTAAGTATTATACATATGACTTCGAAAAATTAGATTCATTATTGTTCACAAATTAGTTATTATTTTTTTGTAAAACCAAACATTTAAAGTAAGTGATTTGACAACAGGGGGTACGACGTCATGGCCCCTTATTTCCTACATGTTTCTACACAACGTATCGTTTTGACGTTTAATGAAGAGTAATTGATTTGACTTGACAGTCTACAACCGTAGTATGTCTATTTTAAGTTCGAAGAATCGTAAAGTCAGTGATATAAAATTCAATTTTACACTCGTTAGGAACTTTACCTTCAATGTAAGAGTTATATTATAATGCAATAAAGAAAAGTCATTGATGAGTTCCATGGAAATACTAAATTCAACCTTTTGCTTTAAAATAATAATAATTAGAAGTAATAATCTCAAAGTTTAGTGGAAGATGTCGACACCAACTCTGCTGAACGCTTTAATAGTGTAATTGCAAAGATTGTTGGCGGGAAACGAATAAATTTTTACATGAGACGAGCTTACCAAGAAAGATGTGCTGCAACTATTGTGACATTTAATAATAAACTACCCAGATACACTATACATAAGACACTCTTAGGGAAAAGCCCAAGACGTTATTTAAAGAAAATGGAAAAAAGGCGTGAAGTCAAAAGATCATGGAATCGCGACAACCCTAAAAAAAAACAGATTCCTTAACAAAATTGATACACATGAAGTTGACAAAGATTACGGAGCCAATTGTGCTGCTCCTGATATGACGGAAAATGATTTGGAGACGGCAAAGAATTACTTTTTACTCAATTTAAATATCCTAACTACGGACAAAGACCCCATTGAAAAAGAGACTCGTTTATAAAGTTATTGCAGTGATTGGCTAGAGCTAAGAAAATATATGGTAACTGCTTCTAATTTTTATCAGGTTGTCAAAAAAGAAGAAAAAACATGAGTTGTGCAAATTTGCTTGAAAACTTATTATATTCTAAAAATTTAACACACATAACCTCTTATTGCTGCATAGAATTATAATATGAGATATGTTTACATAATAAACCATTTGATTTTAAAATATTAACCTTGTTTCTTTTTAAGCGGTTCTATGTCCGTCTGTTTGTGTATGTTCATCGATATTTTCGCCAATTGAGAACCGATTAAAAAAATATTTTTTAGTTCAAAAGGGTATACTCCCGAGGTGGTCCCATTATTATCAAGTCAGGATCTGATGATAGAGTCTCAAGGAAATCGAGGAAAAACTAACTAACTAACAACGTAATAAAATCTCAGAAGTCAATTTTGACTTACTTCCCGCTTTCCGATTGAGCTGAAATTTTTGTTTTGCACTAAAGAGGGTAAAATAATTTATTAAAAAAAAAAAAACAAAACCGACTTCAAAACTACAAATAGGCACTCAAAAGCGAAAAAGACATCTATTTGAAGTCGGTGCCAGCCAAGCCAAGTAGGTAGTAGAGTGAAGTAACCAATAAAAAATATAATTCGTCGATATTTTTTATAAAGACTATGTCACGCGTCACCCTGCGCCCTTCCACCGAAACCTTGTGCCAGCATTCCCCACTGAGCCCTGAGATGCTCTCCCGCACGGCACCACGCCCCTGGGGCTTATATTCGCTCTCTCTCTTACTACTTCAACACGGCTACGAAGTTAAGTACTCTGCATCTACCAGCGCCGGAACTACGTCCAAAGCCTCTGAAGACCTCCAGACCTCCCTGAGCCTAGTACATCTGATTTCTAAATTACTTTAAATATTTGTACCACTAATTCCGTGTATAATTCCTCTCCTTACTTAAATTAACCTACGGGAGACCACGTACAGACCACGAGGCCACCCTCCACGTTACAACTAAACTATGTGCAGACAGCATGCATCTCATTCTCATTCGTTCGTTCGCCACCGTGTCGCGCGGGGACGTAAGTACCTTAGACTTTTCAGTCGACGATTCAATCGTTCCATGTTTATTGACAGTATTAATGTACTAAATAAACGAAGTCCTATACGCTTACAAAATATTTCATTGTATTTCCATGTCAGGAATGAATTCCTAATAGTACTTAGTGAATTACGCTAGCATCTATAGGCTGCAGTAGTTGCTTACCATCAACAGGCAGTATGCTATTTTCCACTTTTGTAGCATAAAAAATAAAAAGCTAAAGGTCACACAATTAAAAAAACATAACTATTAAAATAGCAAAACAAAAAGCAAAGTGATCATGCAGGTACTTGATCATCTGATTTCTTTACCTATACTGTGTAATATTTCAAGAGCGGTTTACAATTGTGTGTATAACCATATCGTGCATGTGTGCAAGAGTTTGATTTCGAATCGCACTAAGACTGCGCCTTTTAAGGTTTAAAAAAAAGTAGTGTGGGGTTATAGGAGAATATGGTTAAAAGGGGAGTAAACAAATGATGAATGATTTAAGAGAATAGAAAAAGAAAATACACTGCGCTGCCAAATTTGGGTAAAGGGCACGACGGTAATAATAATTGCTAGTTTCGAACAGGTTTCCTTATAAAGGTTAGTACAACCCATAACATTCATGACGTCAGTAGAGTCAATCTTAGAGTAAATGGGGAAAACGGTGATCCCTGTCATAAGCAAAATGAGGCTTCACAATACGTTGGCTTTTGAGTTCAGTTACCAAACAAATATTTTATCATGGCAAAGATGAAAATCTACTTATAACCTTAAGTATGTTTATACAATTTTGTAAAATAAAAAAGCAGAAGAGTGTGATGCAGTGAACAAAAATGGTTTTGCATTTATTGGCCAAATTCTTGAGGACAGTTATAGGCTATATTTACGTCCCATCGCAAACAAGTACATCACACTACGATCCTTAAAAATGGAGTGATTAATAACTTCTAATTACTAAATTTTTAATTTTGAAACATACTTTACGGCAAATTAATGTATGTACATTGCAAAAAAATAAATCCAAAGCAGCAACAACAAAATTATATATTTTTGTCAGGTTACCTAAGACACAAGAACGTAAATTACAAAAATAAAACAGTACGTATGTCTTAAAGAATTTGTATTATGTCAAATGGTTGACATGAATCCCTTTTCTTTGATGTCCAAAAAGTCCAAGCAGTACCAGTATAGAAGACGAAGAAAATAAAAAAGAGGCTTTAGTATTTTTCGGAGCGCATGTGTCCTCATCACTTTAAAAGCAAACAGGGTAAAAGCCCCACTTTTCTTACGAAAAACTCTCTTATATTTTCATTTGAATAAAAGGTTAAATTGAGATGAAAACGGGACACATACCCTGACATCTTTATCTAATTTACTTACAACATAAAGTTATAATAATAAAAGGGACTCATCTTGCAGGAAATGACATGAAGATTGTTTTTAAGGGTCGATAGAGGTTATAACCATATGAATGAATATACGTTTGTTAAATTATAAGCGAGCTATATTAGAGTACATTAATAATTAAACACATATTATTTTCTGCGATTGATAGATATCACGAAGAAGGCGATAGAAATGGCTTTACATAATCAAAAGAAGAAAATGAAAATATTTAAATAGAGAACCTCAAACTAATTTTCTAAAACCCTTAAATCTGCATGCAATTGTCATAAGTTCGGTTATGAGGAAAATCTCAGAAGCGGCGTCATTATTCTGGACATACGTCTGGTAGGAGGCATTAAGCTCGTCACCTATAAGCTCGCAGCTCGTCAGAGGAATAAAATTATATACAGTTCGAAATGTAGTGTGAAGAGAGCGTGAAGTGTGCTTGCTCTCCTCCTAATTAGATAAATAAAATGATGCGCTGTTGTGATAGACCGATTCTGGTAGAACGACGAGTTGCCCCCGACCACCGTATCTGAAGGCCAGCACCGTATCTGAAGAAATCATTATCTACCCCAATGGCCGTCACAAGGTTACGGCGTTCAATGGCCGTCGCTGGGTATACCATCAATGTATGGAGTGTGGTGTTTTCACAGCAGTCTCCACAGTGGTATCACGCAAAAATTAGTTTTCAGCTTATGGAAAAAAGGTCTTCTTTCCCGCCTTTCCGAAATTCTAGCAAGTTATAGCATGTACGTGATATAATATAAAACACACGAGGTTATAATATAAACGAAATTACCCGTAAAACTAATAAGTACACATACTAAAGTAAATTGGTCAACGACTATAATGTTTCGAGTTAAATCTAAAAGTATTATATCTGTAATAAGTATATATTTGAGGTATCTCAGATTAAAGTGGTACTATTGTAAAAAAAATATTAAAGGATGGAGACTTGCTCTGTAACTTATTATAAACGTATTGCTTCAATAGCTTAAGGTTTGTCTAATGCATATATTGGTAGAAAGAAGTACCTACATATTAACCGCGTTACTGCACTTACCACCATAATTACTATCTAAGCCTCGGGACGTCTTCTCCTATGTGAGAAGGTATATATGAGAAGATGTATAACGAATTTGCACCTTTCATCCAATTGCTCCTTGTCCTTCCACTAAAGTTACCCACTAAAGTAAAAGGAAATAAAATTTTATAAATATTGGCACTCTTGAGTCTTAATTTTGTCATTATCACCTTTTCACTGCACTTTTTTACACAACACAAACAAGTGAATGTCTGATGGGTCTATTGTATGACATTTGGTCTAAGATGTTATTTTAATCTACAAGTTAAACTCAAAAGCTAAAAATGGAAGTCATATACAAGTACTTTGTAGTCAGTTTGTGTATTCGACCCTTCAAGATATTTTATCTCACGAAAGAAGACAGGTATCACATTAAAATTTACATCACACCATAAAGTCTATGCAGCTTTTTGGGAAAAAGATATCAAGTTTTTATCGTTAACATAGATGCTTGATATTTTATTGATTCACCAGCAAACTCACTCTTGAAACTTTAAATAGAACTTACTTTCCATGTACATAGAACCATTAATTTTTTACAGAAGGAAGGCTCTCATAGAACTCGTAAAAAATAAATCACAAAAACTTTCATTTATCACACATACCGTCCTATAAATATATTTTCACCTTCATAGTATCGAACGCAGTGTAAAGTATAAAAAACATCAATTTCATTTACCCTATTTTTGGGGTCATTCGATTACCTAACCTTTAATTCGTAACTTTCGGTAGGGAATTTATTTAAAGGTACTCTCGATCGCAAGCCTGGACGAGTTCGTATAGACCTCACAGGGCGTGACTTACTCTTTTACGATTTTTTTATACAACTGCAATATTAATACTATAAATTTACACCAAAATATCAAATTTAAAACTACATTTTACATCAGTTATTATTATTTATACTTACCAATAAAGCTGTGAATAAGCCAAGAAATATTTCATCACCTATGAAAATGTAAGCTTAAAGTACCAATATGTTTTTTTTTATTATGACACGCTTATGCTGCAAGCAATTTTATGCTGAGATGAGAGCGAACGAGTATAAATATCAAATGTTAATTTTAAAATTCACGTACTTTGAACGTAGTAACGTTGGAACCAATGTATCTGTACGTTGATATGTTTTTTTCTGTGAATACTTAATGCTTGCTATGAACAGCTTATGAGCTCCTACGATTTTTAAATAACTTCTGAGTAATTGATCAGTTTTTACTGCCACTAATCAATTTATTTATAGGCCACTGAGAACAAAAAAAACAAGGATATGGACGGTCTCATAGGTAATGGGATACCATGTTGTTTGCTCTTAACAATATTACTCTTACGGGATTCTTAACAATGACAATTGTTAATCTAATTTATATTTATATTCTAGTAAATATAATCATGTGACAACGGTTCAAACTTCGGAGGACAATGTGTAATCTGCTTTTTTATGCTATAAAGTTAACAAACCACCATCGGGCGCCCCTGATGTTAAGCGGATACCGTTCCCCGTAAACACTTGCAACACAAGTGGTATCATTCGTACTTTGTCAACTGTAGGTACTACCAATTAGAACTCTGGTGACTGTACTCACCATCTGTGGTTATGTACATAATATGTATGTATATGCTCAAAGAATTAGCAAGTAAGTTTCTTGCCTGTTCTTCTCCACAGGATCTACTTATTGGAACAGGCAACTAGCTTCACGACTGACTTAGTCTGACTGACTACTACTCCTGACAATACAAAAATACCTATAATGGGTTTAATTAAAATAAATGATGTTGATTGATTTGATTTGACAAGTTGAAGTGTCAGTGGACTGGTCACATTACCCGCAGAACCGATAACTGCTGGAGTAGACGAGCTTGAACTGGAGATTGCGTCTAGTGCAACGTGGTGTAGGACATCATGCGGCCAGGCGGAGGGAAGATCTGCCCAAAACAGCGGGGAAAATCTGGATGAGGAGAGTAGAAGATCAAGCCCAGTGACGTACATTAGGAGAGACCTATGCCCAGCAGTCGACAATGAAAGGCTGATGATGACGATGATTGCTTTTAAGTTTATCTATACATTTAGAGGTATTTCCTGGTTTTTTTTACAAATATTATAAACACATTTACATTACATCAGTAAACAGCTCAGTAACAGCAACTATATTCTTAATAAAATAGGTGCAATGTTCGTTGTAGCATCAACTGTTTCATACTAAGGTTAGGCCGTTGGATTCCCAGTGTACAAAATCAACGACATGTCAATTTAATCTGAACACAATGATTAACAGAGGTGGAAAACCTAACGGTATGCTAGTTATGTATTACTATATAAAATACTATTTACTTTTTAACCCCCGACGCAAAAACGACGGGGTGTTATAAGTATGACGTGTGTGTGTGTCTGTCTGTGGCATCGTAGCTCCCGAAGGGATGAACGGATTTGAGTGCGGTTTTTTTTGAGAGTGTTCTTAGATATAATTCATTAAAATCTGTTCAGCCGTTCGAAGATCATCAACTCTTTTCTAATCGTTGAAGGTATTTCGAGTCGGGGGTGTTTTAAATTTTAAATTTATGATTATGAAAACACAATATGTTCGAATATCAAATCAAACGCGTAATGAGGTACCTTATGAATTTTAGGGCAAGGGTACATAAGATAGCAGTGCACGTTGTTCTATGCGTTAATTCAGGTTAATTTTCAATGTTCGATTTCCCTGAAATTATTGGTGAACCAAGACTGTCTGTTTGAATTCACACAAATTGTAGTTAACGAGATTGAATACTGAAAGACTCGCCCTAATCCTAGTTCTATATGTTTCTTAACCCCCGAAATAAAAAGCAGGAGTGTTATAACTTTAATGTGTATATGTGTCTGTGACATCATAGCTCCTGAACGGATGGACCGATTTTGATTTAGTTTTCTTTTTTGTTTAAATGATGACTTGATTGAGAGTGTTTTCAGCTTTATTTCAAGAAAATCAGTTCAGCCGTTTCTAAATCAGCAGCTTTTCTAATCTTTGAAGAGATTTTTGAATAGGTTTTTAATTTTTTTTATTTATACTGAAAAAAAAACACAAATTTCTTGAGTTGATTCACGCCTTGGTTTTAGTAAACTAACTAAGAATCTTATAAATAAAAAAATGATTTTAGGCACAAATCACACTTTACTTGAAAAATTAATTACTTAAGTGCTTGTTCGCTGGAATAAGAGACTATTCTTCTTTAATGGCTACTGTAATGGATCCTAAGAGCTATGAAAATATGAGCTTCTCGCATTAATGTCATCTATTAAGCGATTATGGAAAAAAAATCTCAGACATTTTCAACAACCGATTTCTTTGCCAAAGAAAGTGCATGGTGTAACAATCTCATCATTTTTTCTTCCTAAGCTTGTAATTAACGTTTATAATTAACTTGATAGATTGTTCTACTTGAAAATATACGTGTTACGGTAACTAGGTAACTAGGGAATTATCATTCTGGCCTATGAATCAACCAGGGAAGTTAGAAGGCTTTCTTCTCTTATAAGGATGAAGTTAAATGTTATACTATAATTTGTTTACTTAGGTGTCAAATAAATTACTTCGTCTATTTTTATTTTCAAAGAAGTCGCCTTTAAAAATAAAGTTGTAAATAACTGTAGTACAACAAAGACTTTAGTATCTCAACCATCTGGGTTATGAGAGGATTTTCAAGGACGTAAGATATACACAAATAGAAAATACTTATAAAAATTACAAAAACTTTTACTATCAAGTTTTCTTAACTATTGTACTTGTAATATAATTTTTCAATTAAGTGAACGGACTTTCATCGTTTCAAATATTGATTATTTGTGATTCTAGTTTTTAATTATTGCACACCTGGGTTCTTGTACAACATTATATATGTACGAGTAGGTTTGGTGGACACACATGTTGCACACATGTGAGTTTATCAAACCTACATAGGTACATAATGTTTCTTCACCATTAGAAAATGTGGTAAAAATAATACCCACATATGAACTTCATAAAGTTACAGATGTGCGACCGGGGATCAAACTCGAACCGGTAGCGTAAGATACCTTACCTACGGTATTATACCCTACTCGGTTATCACAATTCATCTCATCTATTATGTCACAGTTAAAAGATATGAAGGAGCACGTTTTCAATTAGATTACTTGCTGAATTAAACAGTTTATTATCATTTCAATATTCTGCGAACAGTTGAAACTTGCTACCGACAAAGCACTAGTAGGTGTAATTGAGTACAGTGCTGGGATTAATTGAAGCAGAAATGTATCAGGAGTGCAGAGTCCGTGGCGCAAAGCTACGCAGGCGCGCTACGCACTGTACATCGCAGTGGCAGCCCTACTGACGCCACGAGCACTCGTTCACACAACTATCGTGGTACTAAAATACGAACACGCTGGAAACTGTACGCTCTCAAATTTTTGGTACAACCCTAAAGTTTATGTGAAAAGTGTTTGAATTGTTTTTTTTTCAAATTTCGAATAGTGTTTTTTTTTTAAAGTGTTTGTGTAGACTTAAACCTTGTGCTACTTTTTTAAAACTTTCGTGCTTTTTTAAAAGTTAATGATTCGTGGACTATTTTTTTTTGTTTATCAGTGAAGAGTTTGGTGATCCTTGTTGATAAGGTGAGATCCTAAACGTTTATTTACTTATATGTTTGTTTGTTACAATAGTTAGTTTTCTATCAATATAATCGTATCACGATTGAATCGCGGACTGAACGGGACGTTTTGTTGATTTTATTTCAAATCAAATTGTACGTCTAGAAGGTTTATCGTTTTTCCAATAATGACATCGTCGTAAAGTCGTTTTAGGCTAATATATACTGTAACAGTAGGTTATTGATGTAGTAAAACTTTAGGTTAACATTTCATTTTCTGACTTTACGATACGAGTATAACAATGTAACTAAATTTAGTTTTAAGATTGGTTCTTTTATGTTCAATTATTAAAAATTTATTAGTGTCTAAAATAGTTAACTTAACACTGAGCACTGGCAAGGGAGGAAGGGCCGATGCCAACTGAAAAAAAAACATTAATTGAATTAAATATATCAAGGTTCAGAGTTAATTCGTAATAGCATCTTAGTTACTGCGGTAAACAAGATGAAGAATACTTTTTAAAGTAGGTACCAACAGGTGATGTAATCAATTACAATTATTTGACACATATGTATATTTTATTTATTTTTATTTTATAGGTAAGCTAAAATTGTGTTCTAAATGGCAATATACTGCACTAAATATCTACACTATTTATTTGTGTGTATATAAAGAGATCGTATAGTAGGTACCTTAAAAATAATTTTGTGATAAATAATAGACAATATTTTATATAATAAATATAATAGTACTGAGTTACCCCCGAACTCAATAAAACCTTACTACATAGAATATTTATTATAACACGCTTTCAAAAGCCAATGAAAGATATATTGCTCCATATCTTGATCTCCCACTGGCCCAAGATGATTTATGTCAATGCGTACATCACTACGGTTACATGTCGAGACAAATTGCCCTTTGTCGCGAACATAAGAGTGTAGTTTTTTTTTCGTTACGAACTCACAGGGAATTTATATGCCAGTGCGTAAAGTATTGTCTGTAATATTTTATCGGACTGAATGTAAATGGTTTTTAATGAAATAACCGTTATTTTTTCGTGTTTTTTTTGTTTCGTATACGGAATTGAATATATTGGAAATTACCAACTATTTTGTAGTGAGTGAGTGCGTGATTTCATTGTATAAGTATGATTTTACCAGAATGGATGTAAACTGTGGCGGTAAAACGATATTCGTAGCTTTAGCGCTATTACCAGGGCTAAAATATTATGGTGCTGTAAATAATAGTAGTAATTGTTTGTGTTTAACTGCGGTTTTCTATCATTTTAAAGGGGGTATCATAATAAATGATTTTCTTCTCACCTCCTTTATATAAATAAGAGAATTATTATTTATTTTAATGAATATAATTACTATAAATGCTATTAACTTGTTAGAAACATTGTAACCCATTTACGTTTAGATTGCGTTATCATCCTATTTCATAGGACTCTTGTGTACAATATAAGTAAAAGTGTATTTTTTTTCTGAATTACTCAAAAATATACATAAAAGAACTACTATTTGTATCTTTAAATATCTTGTATCTATAAATATCACTCTGCGAAAGCGCTCTTCGAATCAATTGAACCCTCAATATTCCTTCATTGACAAAAGACGAACTAAACACTTTGACATCTCTTTTTATGTTCGAGTCGCCAAGGTCTGGAATAAGTTGCATTATAATCGTGGAGACCTTCAAGAGTAAATAGGTTTCTCTAGGATAGGTATGCACTATTCGTCTTCACCATCAGTTTCCTTAGGTGAAGTAGTTTTTGAAGACAAACGTCTACTCTTTTATTGCATTTAAAAAAAAACACTTATAGAGGTATCTAAAAAAAAATTATATAAAAAAAAAGATATTGAGTTAAATACCTACTTAGGTAAGTAAGTGTTCTATTTTCAAATACATCCTGTATTTGAAGATAGAACACTTATTTAAATCACTGAAAGGGTATGACTCTAGCATGCAGTTACAATAAGAATTAAAAAAACTATCCGTTTACAAGTTATGACCGTTGTAATAATAATAAAATAATAATGTGCAAAGTGAAAACTTCGGATTTTTTTAAAGTTAGTTTTTATGAATTTTCTCAAAAACTGAGTGTATAGTTCCAAAATAAACAAAATACGTACGATTAAAAACTTTAACTTTACACGTTCCACCTGCTTTTATGAGAAACCGAGGTAAAAATACCTGAAAATTCAAACGATCATAACTTGTAAACCTATAGTTTTTTTTTTTTAATGTAACTGCATGCTAGAGTCATACCCTTTCAGGGATTTAAGTAAGTGTTCTATTTTCAAATACACAGCATTCAGCCGATATAAAAATATTGCTGAATATCTTGTCTTCGTTACTACTGTCACAGTGATTGTTAAAAAAAAAATAACGTTACTATACCATATAGCTAGATAATTCTTGGTAACAAAACATCATTACTTAGTTTAAATTAGAACAATTTTAACATAAACCTTTAAAGCAAGAGTCATATAGGCCTCGTTCGTTAACCCATAATAGCAGTTAAGAAATATTATCATATTACTTTTTACGAGAAGAGTTTCGAGTTAAACGAGGTTGATATTCTGTCAGATATTACACAAGTTGTATACAGAGTAGTGCACTTGGGGCGTGTTGCGTTGCGTTAAATTTCTCGGCCATTAAGTATACTGCGTTCTATACAGTGATAGTATATTCATTTTTAGAGAGCTATCTAGATTTGATAGGTCGCTAGAGACAGACTATCAACAGCTACAACAGTGTAGGTTGGAGGTACTTCTCTAGTTAAGAGTTGAAAATATTTTTTGGATCTTTCTACACCAAAAAACTTCTTAATAGTTGAAGTATTCTGATATGAAGCATTATGGTGACGGTTGAATTGTATTGCATCGATGATACCTTTAATACAATTGGTGATAGAAATGAAGATTTGACACCTTCACCAATGCCATTTATCATCATTCCTATAAAACCCTTAGTTTTTTTTTCGATAACTTTTATTATAGATGTAAGTTGTTGAGAAATATTTTAAAACAGTTACAAGTATGTCAAAATACTTTGGATTAGACAGATTGATTTTAGTACTATGACTGATAAAACAAATACAAGAACGCATCCACGATTTAGAATGCGGTGAAATGAATCATTGAATGCGTATGATATGTTTTGCCTTCTATTGTATCTGAATCGTAATCGCATTTTAATGCGAAAAAAAATTGTGAAAATAGTAAGTAAATAAGTTCATTTGTATGCTTGTTTTTTTTATGGTATAGGCGGCAAACGAGCAGACGGGTCACCTGATGGTAAATGACTACCGCCGCCCATGGGCACCTGCAACTCAAGAGAAACAAGTACGTTGCCGGCCATTAAGCTGGGAGTACAGGATGGGTGGAAGAGGGGGAGGGGAGGAGGAAGGTTAGGGTTAGGATCTCCGGTAACCTCACTCACTCAGCAAAAGCAATGAAAACATTGCTTCACTGTCAGTTTTCTGTGAGGCTGTGGTATCACTCCGGTCGAGCCGGCCCATGTTAATAATGTAATATAAATATATTGTAATATCCTAAGAGACATTATTTTTCTGTTATATAATTTAAAAAATCAGATTTATATAGAAAAGTATCTAGTAAACAGTTTTGCTAGTACTTTTATGTACCTACAATGAATGCAGTCAAGAAATGTGTACTTATTTCTCGTATTTTAGGTCCGCTGAGTTTTGAAATATGTGTCCCGTTATCAACATTCACAGCCCGTCTTAGCTGTGGCATTGCGAATAGAGAAAGGCATTTCTCTTGGGTTTGCAAAAATGTCCTTCCTACTTTAGTAGAGGGAAATTTCATTTGGAAGTAAGGAAAAACTCTCTGAGAATTTAATAAGAAATTTAATTGATATGATTACTTTTTTTATAAGTTAGTTATATTAGAATTTAAACGACGGAGTCATCTTTAAACGAATGTATATTAGTATTTAGAAAGTTATTAATATTTATAAAGTACCTACGATAAATTTTATACAGCCGAAGTTTCGATTGAATTGCACCGATCGTGGTCATGAATGCTCTAATGAGAGTTCAGCAGCAGTTTCAGTTTTACCTGTGGTTTTAGTAACTTCGCACATGTGGTCTTTAGTTTTATTCGCACTGCCGGTATTTCGACACACTAAACAACAAAAGCCATCGTAATAATTATGACCGCAATTAAGTCCCGCTGGATTATTATTAGATCGATGGACTAGATTCTGGACTAGAAAGAAGAACTAGAAAAAAGAAGAACTACTTGTGCATCAAATCATTTATTTCAATTAAAATATTTGTAGGTATTTTTGAATTTGGAATAGGAGTCAGAAGAAGCATTCAGTCGTGATGCTATTTACCTGTTTTGATACGGATGTAGATCATAAGGAGAAAAAGAGATTAGAAACTCCTTTATCGGACTACTAGGCGCAGACAGAGGCAGAGAGAGATCCACCCTTTCGTTGTCGAAATACCCAAAAGTCAAACTAAACGATTTGACAGCTCCTTTTTGGTTCGAGTCGCCAAGGTGTGGAATGAGCTGCCTGCGTCTATTTTTCGAGTCAATTATAATCCTTTTCCTTTTTTCTTACGTGTTGAAACCCTCACGGGTCGTCACCCCACCTGGGCTAAGCGGTAGGGTGGTATGTCGGACTCGAGCCGACTAAAACCACACGTGTTCCGTCACAGTCTATATTACCAGGGCCTCAGGTGTACCCTCACAAGGAAATCCCTGTGAACCCTGGCAATCATAATCAATTATAATCCTGGAACGTTCAAGTATAGAGTGAATAGGTTTGTCTTGGATAGGCGAGTACCATCTTCGTCTTCATCGTCACTTTCTATCAGGTGACTTGGAAGACAGACGCCTATTCAATATCATAATAAAAAAAAGAATATTTCCTTTAACATTTTTTTAAAATTTTCCGGTTTCAAAACCTTTAAAAACATTAAATGTGAGGACAATGTAGCGTTATGTTCTAACATATAAACAGTCCTTTTTTTTTTTTGTGTCCTGGAAATTACCACTATATTTTAAGTAATAGCAGATGAGCAGTGCCGACTAACGGCCTTCTAGGCTTTCTTTCAGCGAGTTATTTGTTGTATACCTACTGGAATACAATAGTAAAACTCAGTAACCTCTAAACTCGAAAAACCAAAAAATAAAGATAGCGCCTTGCAAAAATAACGCTAAAATGGAAATTGTACATGTTCAAATAGTAAGTGTTTGTTGTACACTTAACAAAGTGTATTTTGAATCGAACCATAATCGACACAATCTCCGCTCTGCTCTTGTAACTAAGATATACGATTGACTTTGCTACTGGTACATAACCTCTGTTCTAATAGCTTTCAAATTAAAGTGTTCATACCTTGTTAAGTGTTCATGTTTTTTTTAATTTCACTGACTTAAATTGTAAAAACAAAGTTTTTCTTAATGCATTGCATAGAACGCAGATTATTGATATTGATAGAAATATATTGAAATTCCCCCAACACTACACAACTATTATTACACGAGTCTTCTGTATGTTTGAGCATATTACACTAACGTAACATACATATTTCATGGAATTTTTAAAGCAAACCATTGATTTTCGTAACATAAGTCAGTAAAACTCATTAAACAAAAAAAAAAAAAATTAACTTTCTTAAAACCTGTGTGAGTGAAGGAAAAAATATATACGTCTGTGAGACATTAGGATACATTTTTATTTTTTTAAATTATATTTTGAATATATATTTATATATTAGTCGATAATATGGACGTAAATATAACCAATGAAATATATGCCAATATGTAACCATTTTATTTTCACTTCAAGCTCGCTAGCTTAATGTATGAAAGCAAGAACCTAAATCATAAAAAAGAAATAAGAGCACACGCAACAGAACCGTATAGTATTCAAGTATTCAAATTCAGAACACGCTTGTGAACGAAAAATGTTTGATGGGAAAAAAGATTTTGTTCGTTGTCACGTTTCTATAGTTCGTTAACGTTGAATTCAATAGGTCGCATGCTGAGTCAAGTGTTTGGTAAAATGGTAGAGTACATCACTAACGGTCGACGTGTTACACATCCAATATTGTTAAAAGGTGGGAAAATTACTGAAGTATGGGAATGTTAGATTTTTTTTTTTATTTTGGTAAAACAAAACGTATATAACGACTGTAAAAAAAATTGGTGTGCAAATTATAATGATGTTAAAATTGGCTTATTTTTTTATTTTGTGACGTGAACAGCCAAGGAACTCAAATTGTCACGCCGGCGTGAGACGCCAATGATTAAACCACTCGACCACTAACATAATATACATTAAATGGAAACTGACAAGATTGCACTTTAAGATATTCTTTTACACTTGATACTAAGAAAATAATAGCAGCTTAAACTGTACTTCCTAAGACCATTACACGTAATTACTTAGTTGAAAATCCTCTACTGTTCCGATCACAGGGGTGGGAGAGGAGGGATCACAGTTAAGCTTCCAACTTGATCAGTTCTCAGAACGACCCGAAAGATTCAAGTTTTATGTCTGCTTGAATAGCTTTTAAGTGAGGCTTGTAATGGAATTAACTGATTCATGTTACATTGACAATATTAAACTTTTATCTTATGATTTTCTGTATGTTACTATAAATATATATATGTGTCAGTACTAGATACAGTTGTACAGATACAAAAACTGGATTTGTTGGTTAAAATATACAGCTTTATATTTTACACTTTTATTAAATATTAAGGCTATGTGAATAGTAAATATAAAAAGATAGGCTATCTTTTTATAGGTAAATTGTTAACCCACCCTAATTTTTTGGTTAAGTGTGTATACTATACTTTTTGGGGTACTTTTTGGGGTTATATATTAGATGCAAGTGACCCGAGTACTGAACTGACTGTGCACTGTTCATTACATTCAGTAGATTAAATGTGTAAGCCTATTGAATCAAGGATACCTTCTGAAGAAAGAACTTTCAAAATCAGATGTCTCTGCATACCCCGGATTAAGAAAGGCGTATGAAGTTCTCCAACAAGTTGTACTCAAAAATAGAACACGAACATCTCTGCTTTCCACAACGCTCTAGTCACCACATTTTTTTAAATAAACACAAAGGCAATACATAATTGGATACCCATAAATCCGTATGTGCTCAGCGACAGCTGCATGTGAAGCGATACGAATTCAATTACAAAAGAGATACTTCACGCTAGGAAAACATTTTTAAAGCAAGAGACAAAATAATGAACTTGGAAGCTGTTATTAATTTTTCACAACTTTTTACTTATAACTAATAAGAAAGTGAAATTAACATTTATAGATGTTGTGGTGGTTAGTCTACCAAAAATATATTTCTATCAATATGTTCTGTACTGCGATGTTATACATACATAATATGTATGACATTGAGGTAAGTTTAGTTCAATGCATACTCAAGAAAAAAACCGAGCACTTTTCTGTTCTGATTATGCTCTACCCAGTATAAACAAAAATCTTTAAATACCTACAGGTGATCTTGGGTGGTATTTAACGTAGTAAGCTCTCATTTGTTTCTACAATACTACTGTTTGCCATAGCGTCCTGCTAATTTTCTTTCAATAACGCGCGAGCACCGCGAGAGCAACTTACCATCCGGTCAGAGATCTCTAGTCGGAATGAATTGCTACTGGCCATCAGACGTGCAGAAATGTCGACAAATTAAAAAAAATACAAGTGAAGGAGCATTATATTTATGAATAATTTTATTGTGCCATCCATATTTGCTATGCATTGTTTATGTATGTTTATATATATGTATATTTGTGTACCTATTATCATATTCATTTACAAACAATTAATATTTATAGTAAGTAGTATCTCTAAATAGTACTTATATTTTATATTTATTTATTATTACACAGGCTTCTTGTACACTGCAGCCCCTCTTTTCATTTATGTCTCTCTATCCATCCAATGGTTGCCTGGAAGAGATCGCAAACTGCGATAAGGTCGCCAATTTATAATACATAATATTAACTAGTAAGTTTTTAGATATAGATAAAATATTGTAACCTATTGCTCTGTGTACAATAAAGAGTGCTCCATAAAATATATAATTTTTGCCTTTTTAAACAAAAAATAAACAAAATGATTTGACGATTGCAAAAGAATGTACGATTTTTTTTAATACTAAGCTCTTTTCTTTTCAACGAGCTATGGAAAGAGTGCGCGATCGAATCAGAAATGAGGAGATACGCAGACGAACGAAGGTTACCAACATAGCCGAACGGGTCAGCAAATTGAAGTGGCAATGGGCGGGGCACATAGCACGTAGAACGGATGGTCGATGGGCCCGAAAAGTTCTGGAATGGGGACCACGGACCGGAAGGCGCAGCGTGGGACGTCCATTGTCGCGGTGGACAGACGACCTGGTAAAGATCGCAGGACGTCGGTGGATGCAGGCCGCTTCCAACCGGTCTTCTTGGAAGTCATTAAGGGAGGCCTATGTCCAACAGTGGACGTCCTATGGCTGAAATGATGATGATGATGATGAAGCTCTCTTTTCATATTATTATGCGTACCAGACATTTATTTTAAAGTTGAATTGTGAAGTTTTAAATATTTGATTGTACATACATTTAAAATATTAATAAGGGTCCCCATTGCTGTACTTATACACTATTTTGTGCCTAGTATATATCTTAATAATAAGGTATAATATCTTTCATTCATGAAAATTGTCATATTTAAAATAAGAAATACATTGCATTGTAGAAATACTTGTATATAATACTTGCGAAGCTTTAACTACGATAAATAATTCCTTATGCTTCAAATAATGTTCTTTTAAGAACTATTTCTAAATCTGGACAGTTTAGGATATAAAAGAGATATATTTCCATTTTATCTCTGCCGGTGAAATATTTTACATTTTAGCGTAGCTAATCCGGCGCCCATTTTACAGTAGTAATAAATTTTTAAAGCAACGTCTTAGGTTTCACTTTGTATATATTGTATCAAATTCAAATTCAAAATCATTTATTCAATTAAGACACTAAGTGACATTTATGAACGTTAAATTGAAGCTACTGTTAAAAATCATAGATCGACGCAAACAGACGCCACAGCATGTACTGGATTGTCGAGGTAAATTAAGTGAAAACATCAAAATCTACTGCCTGCTTGTGTCGATCTATAACTTCCAGTTTCCAAAATGCGTAGAACCTTATGAGAAGAATACCTACTGGCAAAGAAACTCATGGCCACTCTTTTTAAAAGTCAGATCTTCAGGTACAATGATATTAGTGTTACATAAAAGGTAAGCATGATGCAAGCTGTTGCCACCTGAATTTCATTTTATTGAAATGCTCCAAAAGCTAACGTACAAACAAAAAATATCACTCAGTGATACCGTTGAAGGTTCGAACGTATTAAACATAGAAATCATTCAAGGTGCACATCAATTACAAAGTCTACTGTTAAAACTAATTTGTGACTTGATTAAGAGGCTAGAGTTGCAGTTGAACGAACCAAAATAATAGTATAGGCTAAAGCATCGGGGACTAGGCCGACCAGTCACCCCAAGCAGCACCCGTTCACGAGTATGACGCATGGACCAGCCATCGTCTCCTTGCCATATCAGAGGGAAAGAAACAACCCACCCCATAACGACGCCGCAAGCAATGACATTTCAGTGAGCATGACGAACCATAGTCGATATACTGATAAAAATCACTACTAGTCAAAATTACCATAATAATCGTCACGCATTACTTTCAACTAACAATGGTTTGTTAATAATTTAGCTTAATTATAAGACAAAGAAGTTTGTGTGTATATACCTAAAGACACCTTAAGCCCAAGACTGTTTGTCGTTTAGATAATCGTTGATCGTATAGTAGGCTTTCCTAAAAGGGTGATTTTTTACAGTTCGCTTAAATTTATCTACAGGAAGGTCGATTACATCTATAGGAATTTTATTATAAAAACGTATACCAAGACCTTCGAACGAGTTGTGTACCTTATGTAAGCGATGATAGGTAGCAATGAGTTAAGACTTGTTTCTTGTATTAATATTGTGTATATCACTGATTTTCTTACAGTCATTGATATTGTGCCTAACAAACATAATATTTGCAAATTATATACTGTGATGCAACAGTTAAAATCGTTATCGTTAACTAACTAGTCGTACGTAAAGTAATTAATCAAACTGATAAATCATTAGTCACCATTTCGGTTTTGGAACATATAATGTACCAACAAACCCCAAAAGTTTAAGTGGTTCAAAACGATACGTGATAAATATAGGTATAAACTATTTCTATAATTTTCTACTTTGTATTTGTTTACTTTTATCTGTTTTTCTTCTTTTCTTATCCATATTTCTCCTAAACAACTGGATCAATGATAGCAGCCTAAACTAACACCGAGCATGATAGTCGGCAGGTGTACGTAACGTTAAATCATCTTGGAACCAACAACGAATTTAATCAGAAGTAAATCGGAGTCTATTAGTTATATAGATACCGTGTAAGACGGTTATACTTGTACATGATATACATTTGTGTACTTAGAGTCGCTTAGAGTGACTATTTCTAGTCAAAGTCACAACATTTGTGAATAGTCAGGTTTCAAATTTATCTTCTATGCATTTTCCCTATGTAGATTGCGGTTTATAGCACTACTAACAAAACTAAACATAGTTAACTTCAAATAGTCAGTTTTGATATTAATACAGGGAAGTATATAAGTATGTCATAAGTATTCGACAAGGAAATGATAAAATCTCATACGATATAAATGTGGAATTTTGTATCTTTATATTTGTATCAGTGAATTGAGGAATAAAGTTGAACTGCAACATACCTGCTGCAGTCAGGCAATTTGAAACCTAGCTTTATAACCTGCGATTTATTTTCATTGCTTGAGCATTACTTATTTAACTAAATTTATTGCACAAATTTTGGTACATAAGTGGTTTTGATGTTATTTAGTGCATTCTATGTATTGAATTCTAGTGGATGAAGAATAACGGCAAGTAAATAACATTTTGGACAAGCTCACGCTGATATTATTGAGGACTACTTTAGAGTTTACACTTTTAATTTTATTCAAGAAGTTCCCTTGTATTTTCTCTGATGCTACTTCTGTACGTGTTCTTCTCATATTCAGGGTCGTCAGCGGTCGGTCTGCTACATAAACTTAGTATACTTTACGATAATATACTAAGTTTATGGTCTGCTACCGTTCCACAAGACGTGATACTTCTTCTTTTCTTGTTCTCATGTTTTATTAATTTCCTAACTCTTAATTTTCAATGACTGTGTTACCTTTCTATCTATCTTCAAGTGTGGAAAATTTATCAAGTCCAAACGAATAAATAAAAGAGGATCTAAAAGCTATTTAAGTTTGTTCTGACATATTTAGTATCATAGTCAATCTTTTATTGTGTCCTGACGGGAGTAAATATACCCGTTATAATGTTGGACATTTATGGACACGACTTTTAAATTGCTGACTCAAGGTCAACCCGAAAATTTAGTCAGCACCTCTTAAACTAAATGCAAGGATCACTATACTACAACTATTGCTCATGGCACATATTTATTTATACGTAAATATGAAAATGAATCCCTATTTCCCTTGGTCGCGCCGTAACTTGAGAATGATTTAACCCATTTCATTCATCTCTTTTTTTATGTTTCCTAATACTTTTTACAAGGTTCTTACGGAACGAATAATTAACAAAATTGAGCAGAAAATTCCGTGGGTTTAATTTAAATTTTCACGTGAACGAAGTTGCGGGCGAAAGCTAGTTTTTATAAATATTACATTATATTTAATTTATTTATTTATTAGGATCTCTAACGGAGAATACAAATACATAACATGTTTATATACATTCTTTGTTTTTTTTTCATCTGGTGCTTATACAATTATAAGAGTCATGCATCATCATGCAGTCTTAATAAAAGTAATCGAACAAATAATGTGATAATAATATAAAATTAAATTAAATACCAAATCACTGCAATAATAAAAAAAAAGTCAAATCAAAACAAAAGCAGTTAAATTTAAAAAAAAATTAATAATATAAAATAAAAGTGAAATATAAGTTTTTGTTAGTAGTATTTATGTAAGCCTTTGCAGCATTAAGCATTGATTTGACACACAAAATAAAATATATTATTTCATATTTGTAATAAATAAAGTCTAGTCACAGAGACTATTCTCTGCATCATCTTAGGTGACTGGTACATTTCTATTTTTAAAACTTGCTATGTCCAATTTCGTAACAGTTCAAGAATTAAATAAAAATAAGTTAGAGAAAGAAAGATTAATCTATTTGTCACCGCAAAGTTAAGAACGAGATTTTTATACCGTGGGGAAATGAGCAAAATACAGGCTTGATATGAAATGTTCACTGGCATAATATTATTTTTCTGTTAACTTTATTCGCTGACGTCTTCTAGTGTCGAGTATAAAACTGAAATTTGTAAGACATTCGAAGAAAAGAAAGCATTTTGCTTTTATTGCTCTGAAATCAAAATATTTGAATTGAGCTTTATTGTTGACTTATGACTAAGTATGTTTTTATTTACTTTAATTTTATATTGAGGATTTGTTTCACAAGCTCTCAATTATAAATTCTACATGATATATAGATAAATAGATGGAATATTCTTTGAAACAGATCTTATCTTAAAAATTAGAGTACAATCTCTAATAGATAATCGATCTCTACCAGACAAGGAGCTAATAACAGAAGTATTAAATAAAAACAATAGTCGATGGGGTACTATTAAAAATACAGACAAGTATTTACACATATAGATATACATATAAAGTGAAAATATTACAGTTATAGATAGTGTTGCTTACCCACACTTTTCCATTACTTTACATTCCAGCTTTAAGCATTTCGTATGGGTACCATGAAGGAACTCAAATCGTTTATTTTAAATAAGTATTATATTTTAAATAGTATGAGGGTTAAACAGTATGTATAGCAAAGAGAGAATATAAACATGCCATCGTATACGAATATATAACCATTTGAGATTTTTCAGAATTCAGAAACATGATCATATTTTAGTCCAAATATGAACCGGAAATAAAAGGTTTGAAATCGCTCTAGTTTATCTAATTGGGTCTCGATGATATCTGGATAGCTGACGTCCACATAATCAAGAATTGGAAGAAGAAGAGAATTTGCAAGGACAGTTTTGATGGCAGTTGGTAGAAAATTTCTAAATCTTTTTAACAAAACTGCATAGACAAATGTATGTTATTTAACCTATGGCTTATTTTCTGTATTTGAGGAGACTACGATAGCTCCGAGTCAATAAGTATTCCTATTTTTTTTTTCCTTTTTCACTAAAAGGTATAATAGCGCCATTAAAATGAATCCTGGAGGATCCTGTGACTAGTCAACCTTCGAAACTTTTCAGATGCTCCCAACGATAATGACCTGAGTCTTCAAAGGGTTTACTTTGAGTCCGTAGGATTCGCTCCAAGTACTTTATTTTGGCCAGATTTGATTGAGATTGAGACTGATGATCTCAATTGCATTAGCGATGTTATCTACTGGTGCTTGGAAGTATATTTGAAGATCATCTGCATAAAGGTGGTAAGAAGAGAGAGGTTGATTAGTGAGAGAGTTTATAAATAACGCAAAGAGTAAAGGAGATAGAACGCCACCCTGGGGCACACCAACAGATGTTACCAAGAAGAGAGGGTGTTATCAATGCATATACATTGTCGGCGGCTGCACAGATAATTTCGAAGCCAATCAATCACCATTGGAGATATGTCAAGTGAGCGAGGTATGTCGAAGTCCACCGTGTTGAAAGCGTTCGAAAAATCTAGTAGTGCGAGTACGGTTAGACTTCCACACTCCATACTGTATCTGATGTCATCCGTATTATTCACCAAGGCCGTGTCAAATCCGGAAACCTGATTGGAAAGGATTCAGAAGTTTGTTTTTGTAAAGAAACACACTGAGCTGATTATAGACGAGACGTTCAAGTACTTTAGACAGAAATGGTAATATTGAAATAGGTCTATAGTCAGAGAAAGAAGTAGGATAATTTATTTACGTAGGGGAATGATATTATGTGCATTTTTCCATAAGGACGGAATTACATCATTGGACTGAGAGGAATTAAGTATGTGACAGATGGCTGGAAGAATCTCATTGCGAATGGGAAGGATCACATTACACATTGATAGTCACTTCCAACCGCATTGGATGTAATTGACATAATACTCTTCTTAACATCACAAGTAGTGAATTAACTAAAGACAAATGATGGATAGCTAGGGGTTGACAGAGCTGAAAGATATTTATTGTGTCTGCCTTTATAATCCCATTAAAAAGGTACGAGGCCGAGAAATGATGATTTAATAAATCAATGTTTAAATTTTTAGGAATGGCGTCTTGTTGTGATTTCCCTTCCCGACCCCTGATTTTCTAAGAAATTTCCAGACTTTCGCTGGATCACCGTTTTCTACAGAGTTGTGAATATGTGGCGTTGTGCATCTCTACACGCTTTATTGCAGTGATTTCGTTTGCGAGTATAACTTTCCCAGTTGGAAGATGTACGTCTTATTTTACTTTAAATCAGGCTGCAGCTTTCTTAGGTATATGTTACATGGTGTAAAATAAAGAGTATTCTATCTATCTGTCTATACATCTCCTGGTATGCTATTCGAAAGTTAACTATCGAATGTACATTTTTTAGAAATATTTTGTTTTAACAATTACATACCGCAAACTATACACTTATACGCTATATTAGCTTTAGCTTAGGAACAGTGGTGCTCCGGGAATAAGACGAAGAAAACCTCTGTAAAGTATCGTAAGGCAGGTTCAGTGTGTCTGAGTTTCAGCAACTAAAAACTCCAACGACTACTAAGTCTAGTAAACACTACATCCAAATAGGCTTATGCTGTACGATATCAAAGCATTGTTCCAATTTTTGGCATCTTTAAATTAGGCTTCTCTACTTTCAGCAGTTGCTCCGGGAATCGTTCCAAGATTCTTTAATAAGTAACAACCTAGTTCAGTCTAGAAAACACGTTCTGTGTTTTTATAAAAACGCTTTTTCATGAAAATAAACCACGTAGTCAAAATCTAATTATGTACTTACAGATGAAGATTTTAACTTTAAATTACAATGTGTAATTTTTAGTTTCCTTGTTAATATCTTGCGATCGGCTGGACAGACCCTTCATAGATTTTTTGTGGAAGTTTTATTAACTCGAATTATGATTCAGTAAGAAACACGTGATCCGTGCTACATGCCCTTGTAAAAGGTGGCATAAAACTAAAAGAATTTAGCTACATTAGAAACGATAAATGAAATGCCAAGATCATGCAAACAAATTTATTTATTTCACTGATTACAACGATTTTAAGTGTGTTTTCGTTGTTTTATGTTTCTGGAATAACATTTGCTTTGTTCTAAATTTCCTTAAATTAATTAGTGTTTGTATTATAAACGTTTTCAAAAGTTTTAGTAATTCTGAGACCTTTTTGTACCACATTTATAGTGGAATACAATATCTAACAAAAGTGTTAGTTGAATTTTACTTACACAGGAACGTCTACGTTGAAATTACTTGAAATTTTTACATTTGTAATGTATTGTACCTTGACGTCATTTTTTATACAATCCAAATGGTATGTTCTAGTGTTTTGTCTTACTTTTTCATAAGCTTGCATTGTCATAAGGGTTATTATTGAAGTAATCAGAGTTTGTTAAATATAGCAAAAAAATGAGAAACGGTGATCTAACACCAACATGAATGAACTGAAGAAAAGAAGTCTATACAACATTGAGAATGTTTTTTTATAAAATGGAGATCGTTTTAATAAAAACATACTAAAGTGATTGCTTTAATATAATTACGTATATGTAAATAGGACTTTAGTTGATTTTATTATCAAAAATTGAGATTAGAGAAATAATAGGAAGAGTTAATAGAGACTTCAAAAATAGAGTTGCATCGACGTTACAATCAACGCCTATTATGTAGCACTAACACGATTTAAAACTGACTACAACTAATTAAAAAAAATAATACTTATCTTCCCCATTTATGTAATGAAAAAGGAACAAGCTAGCGACCCTCACAATATTCATAAATACAATATTAAATTTTCCTACAACACATAAACAATGTAAACTACTTAAGAGTCTAATCCCGCAAAGGGTCCTCACCATAGAGGTAATATTATATATAACAAGCTTCTACCTCTATGGTCCACACAATATGCGACCCCATCGTTCATACTGAGAACTTGTGATGCGTCATCTAGAACCCTATTTGAGATAGACGGGTACAATAGACTCATCGCCTCTTAATTTTCTATTACTCATTTATCTTCGCGTTAAGATGATAGTTCAGTTCCATTATTAATTTGTTGGGAATAATCTGTTACAAACAAATTAATAATAGTCACGCAATATCATTATTTATCTAATCTCTTTTTTAAGAATTAATTTAGGTAAAATAATTACTGGATAAATAGCGCGAGAAGCATGTGTTCTGAACTTGTAAAGCTTCATGAAGTTCTACTTTTGGAAGTTGAACGCGCATACTACTTAATTAGGTTAATTTGAATAAATATTGTTTGAATAAATATTGACTTGCCTGCGAAAGGGCTTGTAAGAGCTCTTATTGATTTTGAATTTATCTATAGGTCATTCGCTGTCTTTCGCTTTGGATCCACGGGTTGCTTCACACCGGTTTTCTGAGAGGCCGTGGTATCATTCCGGTCGAGTCGGCCCATACGTGCCGAAGCATGGCTCTCTCGTTAAAAAAAAAAAAGGTTAAATAGGAGGTGATTATATCACATCTAATAACAGACCCTTAAATATTCAACCTCAAAATAGCTTAGGGAGGGAAGGGTTAGGGCCTCCGGTAACCTCGTTCACTCGGCGAAAAGTAATGCAAGCATTGCTGCACTGCCGGTTTTCTGTGAGGCCGTGGTATAACTCCGGTCAAGCCGGCCCATGTGTGCCTAAGTGTACGTACATAAGCTTGAAAATTTGTATTACAACTATTACGAAGTCATTATGTTAGAGGGCATGGAACCGGCAACAGCCAGTTCTATTTACAGGTGCAACCCTGACCTGACTGGAGCTATTGATTACACTTCCCGATCCCCTTTCCTTCTTACCTACCATTCTCGTTCAATATAATCCAAATTTTTCCATCTTCAATTTGGGGCCATCCATAAATTACGTCACACGAATTTCATGGGTTTTGGACTCCTCCCCCATCTTTGTCACAGGTGGTCACATTCCCCCCCACAGTCAGGACCCCCCCCCCCCCTATCTGGCGTGACGTCACATATTTTGCAATTTTACACCCAAAACTGAAATTATTCAGTTCCAATTTTTTTTTGGAAATTTGTTTTAGCGTGTGTAGTCTTTCATTTACAGGTAATGTTTTGTGTATAATACTTTAGATTTTGACATGTGACGTCATGAAGTTTATGTTCCTTACACTTTGTCACAAAATATCACACTTCATTGACCCCCTCCCCCTTAACTTTTGACGTAATTTATGGATGGCCCCTTTCTAAAACTGCCCGATTGACGGCAATCGGCGACCAAATTATTGTTGGCAATTTGTGGCCATTTAATACGCCTCTGCCTACCCGTGGATACAAGCGTGAGTATATGTGTATGTATTTATTATGTACAACGTCCCAACAGTTACAAACCACGCACCAGACACATTTACCAAACGACACGTGGCGTCACAAACCGTTACTAACACAACAATATTCAGATTAAGGATATTGAAATAATAAGCGAAGGGTGAAACTCAAAAATATACACAATTTTGAACCTTATTCCACAAAAGGTTTCATACAAAGTTCTCAAGGATATGCTACGCAGAAATTATAATTACGTTTTAGGAGCAACATTCTTTGAAAGATCAAACACCACAGTGTTACAGAAATTGATGGTTACTTTACAAGCTGCGGCTTAACTTTGTAATTGATTGTAATTAAGAACATTATGTCACAACACAGCAGTTTCGTCACGCGTGTATAATATTAATTGTTTAATTCATTAATTATTCGTTCTAAAGTTCATGCCGCCTGCAAACTGATGATAAAATTTCGGTAAGTTTGGATTTAAATTTTCTGGCAAATGATGAATTCCGTTTAATTAGAAACATAAATTTTCAATGTGGCTTTGATTTCAAAAACCATGTACCCAGTCTGCAGTTAAGTAACCTCATTATACATAAAAAGCAGAACCGCTTTTCGTCACTTATGTTTTAAAACTAAATTTAGTAAAAAATCTTTAAAACAAAAATTTAAACCGACGAAAATAACTAAAAAGCAATAAATAAACCTCTTAAGTAACCTCTTGAGCTTATTTACATAAAGTATAAAATTTTATATAAACTTATTTTGAGTCGGCGCCAAATAATAAAATGATTAATTACCTACGTATAGCCATGTCCATTTCTACGTAGGTACATATAAAATTTAGATAATTAATCAGTTTGTTGTTTGGCGCCGACTCAAAATAAGTTTACATAAAATTTGATAGTTTATGTAAATAAGCTCAAGAGGTTACTTAAGAGGTTTATTTATTGCTTTTTAGTTATTTTCGTCGGTTTAATTTTTTGTTAAAAAGATTTTTATTTGATGATTTTTTTATCATCAGCTCAGCTACATGATGTGATGATTTAAAAAAAAACAAAACTGATTTTAAGGCATAGGTATCGTGCAAATAACTGTATGAGCTTAAAAAAACTATTATTTTGACATTACAAACAGACACTTAAATTTTATTTATTTGTAATGAGTATTAATGTATTGATGATATGTATGTATTAACAAAAATGTATCTATGTATGTCCCTGTCCTAGAACCCATAGTACAAGCTCTACTTAGCTTGACGATTTGTAATATGTGCCAGAATATTATCATCAACTTTATACCACACTTTGCAAATATTTAGTTTATCTGAAAATCGAAAAGAAATTTAACAGAATTGAATTGACTAGCCTGTTGGTCTAGTGGTTAGTGATCCTGACTACTAAGCCAGAGGTCGTCATGTATTTAGAAATATATAAGTATGTTTATCAGTAGTCTGTTTGCCATAGTACAGGCTCTGCCTAGTTTGGGATCAGACGGCTATGTGTGAAATGTGTCAAGTTATTATTAAGGCAAAATTATGTTTTTTTTTGTTCAAAAATACTGAAAAGGGAAGTACAAATATTAAACAAATCACACTAATATTTTAAATGTGAAAGTTTGAATGGATGAATGAATGAATGGATGGATGGATGTTTCTTACTCTTTCACGCAAAAACCACTGAACTGATTGCAATGTAACTTGGTATGTAGGTAGCTGGAGACCTGGATTATTGCATAGGCTACTTTTTATCCCGATATTAACACGGGATCGGGACTTATGCGGGTGGAACCGCGGGGCGCTGCTAGTATATAATAATCGACCCTAAATATTGCCACTCCAAAAGAAATCATGACTATGTGAAAGTTTTTGTTTGTATGACTATTGACTAAACGTACTAACCAATTGTTATGAAAGACAAAGAAAAAACATGGCACTTTAAAAAGATTCTGATAAAAAACATAGCAAAGTGGTCTAAGTTGTATTCCAGTGTTTTTTTTTGGCACTATCACCGATATCCGTACAGAAAGAGCTGCAGATGTAGGCCAGTAATACTTACGAAACGTTAAATACACTTTGTCTGTTCGTCGCCTATATAATAATAAATATAATAAATTGTTCTGGTCATACTGAGTCACAGATGCTTTTGGATTTCGTTTGTTAAACGAGTATACACTTCATCATAGGGCCGCTATGAGACGTCTAACATAGAACATAGGCCTATCCGAAGGACTTCCACAATAATCTTTTATTACGCCGTTAACACTCCCACAGTGATCAGGTCGTTACACCGCCTAGTGGCAGCTTTTAATGCTGCGTTTGCAAAATCTATGTGTAATCGAGATTAATATAGTAATCAAAAATTTTGACAAAAGAAAAGTTTCCTAAGAGAATAATGAAATATTCACAATGACAAAGAAGTTATAACATTCAGTTAGTATTTTTATTATCGCAGCGTTAAAGTAAATCCTCTATTTTAATTCATTTTATATTGTGTGGCGTATTGTCTTAGTTTTGACAGACTGTAATAAAAATTGGATTATCTAGAAGAAAAATAAAATATGTCTTTATGACATTTTGTTTTTCTTAAAGATAATCCAATTTTAATTTTAATAACAAATATCTTATTTGTTTGTTCTATGAAAAACATAGTGAGATTTCTCAGCTCAATTTCGAATAACAAAATAGCTAAATCATCGTATTTAATTAACTTTAAATTTATTAAAGCACAATTTATTACGTTTCTACTATGTAATTTTAAACGTTCGTATACTTGCGGGAGGTGTATTTAAAACAAATAATAGATAAAAAAGTAGATAGAGAAAGATATCTTAATGGTCATAGGATCTCTACGAGATCCTTGTCTAGACCATTCCTTTATGATCCATCGGGCCATGAGAGGATGAACCGCCAACTTTACGATGGCAAATTTCCATGATTCATTCATTTACACAAACTTTTAGAAATAGTTGTACAATGATGCGATAACAATAGGAAAATTAATACGAACTTCTTTAAGTATATATGATAATAAAAACGTATGTTACTAAATAAAGCAAACGTTATGACCATTCCAACTGTTATGTTTAGAAATAGTAGGTAGTTTTATTTAAAATAAGTAGAAATAAGTTCTGTTAAAATATTTGACCAGTCTGCGAATATACGACTTAAAACGAAGTTATGGTAGTATTAGACATAGAGACCAAGGGTTAAAAAGGGTCTAGTTATTACTATACTTTTCAGTTATTTCTCACCTACAAACTAATTAAATAGGTAATAAATCTAATTGAATGCATGCGCTTGCGAGCATAGGATAGGCGCGAATCCTTAACGCTCGTCTTTGTTCTTTAGAGTTCAGCTAGAATGCTGGAGATGACAGCAATATTAGATGTGTGAATCGGGACTTAATCGTGGTAATCATTACAAGATATATTACTTTTTTGTTTTGGTTACACGTTCCCTGTAAATGTTGTGGCGAATGCTTAAAAATAATTGTGACAGCAATACTCCATATGAGACTGAAATATCAAATAATATATAGGCCGCAAAACAAATACAATGTAACAATTTATGTACGATACTGGAGTAAAAGATAATGGTTTGTGTAATTGTAGCAATACCTTACTTTTCACGGACTAAAAAAATATTAAACTATGTTAAAAAAACTCATACAACTGTCACTTTATAACTCTAAAATATATATTAAGAAGTGTATCTATCAACTGACTTTAACAAGCAAAACTACATACTTTTAACGATTTATTTTCCGAATCAAATAAAACGATAAATAACTCGAAACTGAAAGAAACTTATTATTTATTATATACTTATATTCTATAAATACGCAGCTGTTTTACAAAGTTAGAAATTAAGGCAATTTACTAAAGAATAAAAAAAATATTACAAATCTCTTAAAAAAAAAGAAATCCTTTTTAAAACATTTTTAGCTACAACTCTTGACTACTACTCTTGACTCACGATTTTAAAGTCATAAAGGAATAAAGCTGTAAGGACATACACTCACCATGTTTGTTTACCAAATAATGAAAAGTAAACAGCGGTTTTAAATCCAACATAATGTTCTACATTTGTATTTTGAAAAAGGGCAAACCCTTATAACGTGTACCTTAATGGCCACATAAAAGGACTTATTCAAATATAAAGTCCCGTTTGCTATAGGCACGAATATGAATCGCATTTTTGTGCACATTTACGAAATAAAAGAAGGAGTTACTGACCACTAAATAAGACAGTAACTCTGAATATAATGTTGACCTGTACCTGTTTTCACTTCGGAAGTTACTTGTAATGTCAATTGACATATTTACTCTTTATTTTCAACCCCTTACGCAAAAAGAGGGGTGTTATAAGTCTGTGTATCTACGTGTCTGTCTGTGGCATTGTAGCTCCCTAACGGTTGGACCGATGTAAGTGCGTTTTTTTCGTTTTGTGTTCTTAGATATAATTCAAGAAGATCTGTTCAGCCGTTCGAACATCATGAGCTCTTTTCTAACCGTTGAAGGGATTTTCGAGTCGGGGGTATTTTAAATTAGAAATTTATGATTATTATAACTTTTAGTAAAAACACCCATGTTTAAAGTAGCATTTGTTTTAACTATGTATATATTTTTGAATTCTCCATGAAGTATTAGTGTACACACTTTCAATATTCATTAATAATATAATAGCGTGCCTTAGACTTTCAAGATTAAAAATCAAATGATTTTTTACTTAAATATTCAGCAAAGGCAAAATGAGCAAACAAAGAATAAATACCTTTTTTGTAAGAGCATTATATCTGAATTATTGAAGGCAGACGATATAACTCCGCAGATTAGCCAGCCAAAAGGCTTACATGTAGGTATATGTTGATTTAAGTCTCAACCTTATATTTGGTTTTTCTAACTTAAATAAACCCCTACCTATGTGTTTAAGATTCTCTTCTTCAGAATATGAGTATTTCTTTTTAGTCGTAGTCCAGAAAGTATTTAATGACATGTACAAAATAATATGTAGATACATTCAAACAAAATTGTCCAAGATCATTAACTATTTATATCTAAGTGCGCGATTGTATTTTTATCGTTTAAATGTCGATTGTTTCTTGATATTATTTTTTGACGTGATAACGTCTTATAAATCGATGAAAGCCGGCTGCACGCACGAAAAAGCATGACTCATTGTCACGTTCGGTCTGAGCCGAGCGTGCAAGCGAAAGCGCGAGACAAGCGACAGAGAGGCACGATCGACCTAAGTGTTCGTTTATTGACATTGATTTGATTTCAGTTTATTTCTATAACTAATTGTTCGTGATTATATTTAAACAAATTATTTAAATTAAATTTGCAAAAACTGTAAATAATATTTGAAAATTAAAAATTAATGTTTTAAACGAGAGTTTTAAAAATATTGCGTTTTCTTGTGAGGTTATCACGTAAAATTATCGTCCATAAACCGACTTTACAGACAACCAATATTTTTTAACTAGTTTCAGAATTTGATATGAGGCTAAATTATGTAACAACCAATATGCCGCCGTCGAGTACTCATATTCCCTCCTCGTTAGACGTACCTAATATTGTTTGCGCCCCTGAATCCATTTTATCTTCGAGAGCGTTTCAGGTTACTACCCTATTGTTGATATTATGAACATGATTTTTCGTACAAGTAAGATGTAATTTTGTATGGCAATAAGAATGATAAAGTTTCTGCTCTCAGAATGGCAACAATTACAAGGTCCTGCAACGAATATTTCTCTTGCCATTTCTAACAAAAGTTTAAATAAGAAAACTGCACTTCTAACTTTAGATTTGCAAGCGTATGTCGTTCATATTATTACTTCCAAGTTACTATGAGAGAACTCAGAATTTCTCGCGGCATTGCTATTGTTTACAGAGACAGTGTTTACAGCTTAAGGTGGGCGAGAGTAAACGTCCTTTAATGTTCCTGGCAACTTACTACGACCCACTACTACTAGAAAGTTTTAGCAAACACTTTTGCAAACGAAAATGGTACATTATGGGCTTGCGAATGTCATACTTACATAACAAAAGGTTTGAAACCACTCTGAAGCTTTGGGAAGGGGGGGGGGGGGGGCTACTAGATAATATCAAAACAGGTAAATATAGTAAGATCACAATACAAAGATAGAACTATATGCCGAATCCTCAGGCACAGGATTAGGCACAATGTGGGCACGAAGTGGGTACGGGCAATAAGTAAAGTCCCTTTTGATATTTAATCACTGATGCATTGTAAACACGCAAAGAAACACGGTACAGTTCCTAGGTTAGTGTTGACTCAGCGGTGACCAAACGTAAAGTGAACTCGTCCGTCTGCAGGCCAACACCCTCCGCCTAGACTCTGCGTAACGCTAATAGATGGCGCTTGTGTTCCTTTCCTCTAAGTATCCGTACTAATGACCGAGGATGCGACATATATTTAATTTACTATGACTGTTACCGTTACGTCCAGTTTCGTACCAATAAGAAGGCATCTGAATAATACGGGCCTTGTATACTCTAATACCTACCGACTGAATAGTCTCGAAGTTAATAGGACTTTTTTTGGTAGTATCGAACCCATGACCTCTGGCTCAGCAGTCAGGGTCACTAACCACTAGACCAACAGGCCAGTCACTGCTCATACTTTTACATCAGACTTCTGATAAACATACTTATATATTTTTAAATATATACCTATTATAGATAAATTACATCCAGGCACAGAACAAATGATCATGCTCATCACACAATTATTTGTACCGGGTGGGAATCGAACCCACGACCTCTGGCTCGGCTAATTTATCGCCAAACTGCAAAAGTTTGAAAGTCATCTGGAATTACTGTAATAATTTATTATTATAACAATAATGACAAAATATATTCAAAATAGTCTATATAATCTATCAAAAAAGGATTGGTTATAAAGATAGGGTCACCACCTTTCAATTTAAATTACCAATAAATGTTCAATCTACTAAAAGACTGGCCTGTTGGTCTAGTGGTTAGTGACCCTGACTGCTAAGCCAGAGGTCGTGGGTTCGATTCCCACCCAGGACAAATAATTGTGTGATGAGCATGATGGTTTGTTCTGCGTCTGGGTGTAATTTATCTATAATATGTATGTATTTAGAAATATATAAGTATGTTTATCAGCAGTCTGGTTACCATAGTACAGGCTCTGCCTAGTTTGGGATCAGACGGCCGTGTGTGAGGCGTGTGAAGTTATTATAAAAAAAAAAAAAAAAAAAAAAATCCTTTAACAAGAAAACTTTCAATCGCTTATGTTTAGACTTAGTAGATAGTTAGATTTATAACTATTTAAATCTGTTTCAAATATAAAGGGCATTGATTCGGTTGGTTAGTAAGACTAATTGAAAAGATAAAATGTATTTGCGGTTTCGTTTTGTGAATCCAATATTCCACTTAAGTTTTTTTATTTTTTATGTACTGATAGAAAAATACATTTTACGTTACTTGTGAGTTAAAAGCTTGGTTAGACATGATTAAATTTTTTAAAATCTACCTTTACTTTTTCTTTGGTAGTGGGAGAGCCATGTTTGAGTACGTATGGGCCGGCTCAACCGGAGTGATACCAATGCAAAGCAATGCTTGCATTGCTTTTCGCCGAGTGAGTGAGGTTACCGGAGGCCCTAACTCTCCCCTCTCCCCCTCTTCTCCTCTTCCCCTATCCCCACCTTAAAGGCCAGCAACGCACTTCTGAATCTTGAGGTGCAGGTGTCCATTGGCGGCGGTAGTCATTTACCATCAGGTGACCCATCTGCTCGTTTGCCACCTCTCTCATAAAAAGAAATATATACATCTAGCATAATCTATTTTATACTCGTAAATAAAATGTTTCTAGATAATGTTAACTGTAGTGGCGTACAGTAGATTATTGCTCAGATTGGATTCGGCCGTTTTGACACCGTTCGATGAATATGTATCGACCATGTTTTTTTCAAGTACGATTAAATGTATCCCAAGAGCAAACTTAATTGAAAGATTTACTCGTACCATGTTATTTTAAGACCATGGACATCTTATAGGTTTTCCTGTAATCTACAATTAAATAACGATTTCCTGTATTTTTATTAAATTTTGGTCTCAGTAGTTTCGGAGATAATTGGGAAACAGCTGGTTAATTTCATCAATTTTCTTATATAACTTTAAAAGTATTCATCTTAAAATTATAAAAAAAAATTCGCCCTGAACAGCGGTATTTTTTTTTTCATTTCATAATTTGGCCCCCAAAACTGACCATCATCAGTTGCACATCTGTGTAAGTCACAGGAAATGTGTACCAAATTTCAACTTAATCGGTTCAGTAGATTTGGAACAAATAAGGTACCTGTTTTAATCTATGAATGTAATGATTTTTCAGTTTTTTTATCTGTTGTACAAATATGCGAAACATAAGCCGCCATGACATTACGTTATGCCGGCTTCAATAAAAACTAATCGGACTCCCGCATGAAGGGTTCCGCACCACCGTACAAGATTTAATGCTATGCAATACAAACTGTGAGTATTTTAAACGTCTACTTGTTGCCATTATTAAGAGTGCCTGCTTCGCTCGGTGGCTTTTTGTAAAATCGGTATTTTTTTTGAGATTGACGCATTCAACCAAACAAAAAATCTCTTCAGGTTTAAAACAGTAGTATAGATTATTGTGGAATATAGTTCCTCATGATATTTCGGGATTTGTTTATATATATATTTTTTTTATATGAGAATCACAATCTCACCGCCTTTTGTTTAAAATGAGAGTATCCTCCACCACGTATAAATTAATTCAAACACAAATAAATTCAAAATCTTTACATTAAAGATGCATAGCTAATGACAAATCATTTTATATAATTTTTTAAATGTATTTAAAACGATATTGAAACATATTTAATAAACATAAAGAAACACACACTATTTAAAGCATCACAATTGAGAACTATGGACGAGATTACATTATTTAATAAAATTCAAAGCTATTCAACACGGACCTCGGGCTACTACTCTGCAATTAGTCCAAGTCCTGCCTTCCTTTCAAGTATTCGCAAACAATATCAGCCGTTGTATAATTATGTTGTTATAAAAGAAATTCACATTGTTTACCTTAAATGTAAATCTAAGAAATGAACAACGTCAATCACCATAATAACTTCGTAATCGATAGCGTGTAAGTAAGCCCTTTGGAAGGGAGAGAGGGGTTAAATGTTGCTTCAGTGGCTAGAATCATATCTACCAGACAGACATTTTTGTTGTAATGTTTTTGTTGTAGTGTAATGTTAATGTTGCAAACTTAAATTAAAGCCGTTGGCTTTAATTTAAGTTTGCTAAAAGCAACTTCCAGTGTGCCTCAGGGCTTATATCTAGGTCTTGTTGTGTTTAACTAATACATGAGATTCCTCTAAAATTTTGCTAAAATAATCACTTCTGTAGAAGATAGCAAACTTCCTTAGAGTGACCTTAATAGCTGGCTGGTGGTTTGATGACAATAGAATGCATTTAAATTCAAAAAGTGTCACCACTCAAAATTTGCTAGAAAGCCAAATCTTACATCTTTTGATACCCACATTAATGACGACAAAATTAAGGCAGTTAATTTTTTTCCACTTTTCTTAACTTTTGCGGGACCTTGGTCTGGAATAGATCTCTTGCCCACCGTAGACAATTGAATAACACAAAGGCGACTGCCTACAACTTTTGACTATGTTTAAGCTTCGGGTTCCTTCTAAAAATAAAGAAAACTTCCTCGTGTCCCAGTCACACCACTCTATTTACCCATAAGAATTGTTTTGGGTACCAGTTCGCCCTATGCAAGAATATGTCCATGACAAAATATTCTACCCGTAACCTATAATTGACTCTATTACTACACACAGCTGTCAAAACCGTCAAAATGTATTAGCAGTATATCGGAAACTTATTAAACATACTTAGTTAATAGTAAACTACATACTTATTATTAATATATGTTCAAAATAAATTAATAGATTTAGGATTTTGACAGTTGATTTTCCTGTCGTAGTGGCCTCTGCAATCACAGGACGGACATTCGGGTACGTGAGCCCGGCCTCTTCGAGCTACTGCAGTCTCAGTCCCGTTTCCCCATCTAAGAATTGCGCTATCCCTTTTATTGGTATTGGTTAAGGGCTCTATTTCCGTATTTAGATTCGAAAACGGTAGATTATGCGTTCAGGTATGGCGGGCTAGTTGAGCCAGCCTAGCTCGTTTCAGAAGCACAGAAGGCGTTCGCAGGCTTCTAGGAGCGACCTCGCATCCACGACGATTTTTGCCGGTTCTGTGGCCACTCCTTCGCACTCCAGGATAACGTGGGCGACCGCTTCTTCTACGTTATGACACGTGCGGTATCCCTTACCCTAGCTCTCCTCACCCTCTTCGTTTTCCTTACCCCAATTTACCATCTTTCTTTGTCCCGTCTGAAAACGCCTACATTCCCAAAGAGGGTTTGCGTCAGGCTAGCGGCCGGCCATAAAATAAACAAGCCAAAAACCTTTTCCATGTTAAAAAAACAAAAATGCGGGAAGATGATAAGGATTTCTTTGAGTGACACAATATAAACAACTGATGTTAACATTACATACATTATATTATTATAATTGTTTCTCTGTATAAGTAATTGTGGGTGAATCTTAAAGAAACAAATGGGTCACAAGCATGATATATTATCTGAGACCCCATTATTCTTGTTTACACACAAGTAGCAGAGGACAAATTTGTTTCATTTCCCCCTCGCCGCTGGTAATGGGATGGCACGCATGGCATTGTTTAATCGACCAAGACATGAATGGGCAGTTGCCAATGATTCCAAGTTTGCTCTGCTCATATATAAATAAAGTACGCCATCAACTACGATGTTTTTTTAAACTGATATTATTTCCATCCAAAGGTGAAAGAATGAAACCGCCCATTGTACTAATTTTTCAATGATACTTAAGATGCATTTAAACTGTCTCTGATCTTATTAGTGGTGTATATAATAAAGAATATTTTATCTATATTTCTATTTTTGACTTCCTCCACCGATTTTTTTACGGCCGACTAAATTAAAGAAGTATAGGTTCCATAAACTCGTGCATCCTTCTTTGCAGTCTGATAAAAACAAAAAAATAAAGGTAGAATTTCTGATTGTGTACTAAAATGCAGTATCAAAACATACTTACCTTGAATTCACTACAGTAAAGGTTGCATGATTTTGTTTAGCTGGGACTCTTTTGTTTTGTGAACGTAAACAGCCTTGTTATGTAGCTCATGTAATACTAACTAAATTTGCTTGAGAAAATTCATATGCTGAAAATCGTGTAGGCGGTGTGCTTTCTTTTAACATGAATAGAATAATGATAGTTAAGTAAAACAAAAAAAAAACACGTTTTACTGATGTTTTGTTTTGATTGAACAGAGAGTTTCACTATCCAGCCTCTGTTGTCATCAAAAACTCGTAATTATTCTATTAAAACTAGAGGCGGCAAACTATAATAGGTGATAAAACAGTTTACTATTTCATAAATATGAGTTAATAGACATTATTATGACTAGTTATACCGGTAGCGCTACGCTATTGGTCGATTGACAATGGTAGGGTGATATAAAGCTAGGCATGCATTATAAGTTGATAACAATCACTTGAGTGCGGATAGAGTAGTCATTTAGTGAATTCAATAGTTTATAGCAATAGTGGTGAGATTGTTTTTAACACTCACACACACTTGGTAACGATGGTCTGATGGTGAAAGTAGTTTCACCATCAGGCCATCGTTACCAAGTCTAATTAAAAGTAGCCACTGAAGAGGTTCATCCACCTTCTGGCTACATGATCAGATCAGCTCCAAGATGACACACACTACATGTATATACAAACTTTTATTTCGATATAACAATTTAGAATTAGGTTAAAATTGACTTCCAAGATTTGTTTACATAGTTGGTTGCAACTGAAGCTAATAAAAAAGCGTGTTAATAAATATCGCTTGTTCCGCGCTCTCGCTTGCACACTCGGCTCAGGCGGAACGTGACATTTCTTAGTGCGTGCAGCGCAGTACAGCGTTCATCGATTTATAAAACGTTATCACGTCAAAACACAGCAATACTTTTTAGTCTGAGACTTTCTGGATCAGAATAATGGTGACTATTGTTGCTTGGATATCAGATCTGACTGTAGCATTCTGAGAGCTGTAGAAACACCATTTACCTCATAAATAGTCATGTTTCTGAAGTCCACTAGCTGTAGCGGGTAATACGTTTGTATGCTCACAATTTGATATCTGTAGATTTATAACATTTTGGGAATATTGTATAATATTAGTTAATAAAGTGAGGTTATTATACTAATTAATATCATAAATGAAAAAATATATCTGTCTGTCTGTTTTTTCCACTAAATATACAGTGTGTAAGTTTGAGCTCCGCGAAAAAATTATACTTCTGTGGGGCCGTATGTAGTATTTATTGATTTTTTTTTCAATTAAATGTTCTCTTTACTTATTGTGATATCAATTTTAACCAAAAAAATGTAAAATTATAGAAAACGCACGTCAGAAGTGAAAACATAACTGACACATCTGTCATCTGAGCGTGATGGTCACGCGTTCAGTTCAATGCTTTTTCCCCATACCAAAAGTGCCTAACGTGCCTAAAGCCTGAAAGCCTAAAGAAGTTTTCATTTCAAAAATTGTTAAAAAGAAATTGTGTGTAGCCGATCAGAAGTGTTCATTTTTAAAGAAAGTGATGCCATCTACTGGTGATTTTCACCTTAATTACTTAATTATGTTTTTGTTTATTTTACCATATGAATTACGCACACAATAATTACTTTATTGACCTAATTATATTTTTAAAGATTAATTAATAAGAAGCTGATAGAACTCAATGTTTAGATAAGCGCCCGCTAGTGCGAGTGCGGTGCGAGTTCAGTGCTTTTTCTTCATAGCAAAAGTTGACTCATAGTAAAGGACGATTTAGATGTCAAACGGGAACGAAGAGCACTGGCGGTTAGAAGCAACATGCTGGTCCGAGGGTTTGTTTACACTTTGCACGTGTAAAGTAAAAGAAGTTTTCACTTAAAAAATATTTCAATACGTTCAATCATATTTTTCAAAATAAAGTGTTTAGTGACAGTGTCAGTAAAATCTTTGAGATTTTGTAACTACGCTGTTCCCATAATACAGCAAATTACTTACCTACCTATTGAATGGACCTTCTAAGCCTATTGTCTGAATTTCGAAATTGGAACAATATGATGACATTCAAAAGTTTGCTACGAAATTTTGGAGGAGTTGAACGCCTTATTGATTGCGTACCAGTTCTGTTATCAACAGTAATTAAGTAGCTGCGAAATTGCTTAAAGTAAATATGTTTTACAGGAAGCTTGCGTTTAAATATTATAAACGCAAGTTCTTAATTAATAAAATAACAATTGATAAAATAACTTCTTTATTATTTGCAGATACAGCGTTACATAGGAATGTAAATAACTGTAAGTATGTATATAAACAAAAGTAGGAATCAAAATCACGATTACATTTCATATTAAAGAAGATATTCGGCTCAACTCATAACTATCGAAAATATATCAAAATTTGGCAATATGGCTACGATACATGTAAATGTACATTATATGTTGAAATCTTTTGCTGAATCTAATTTGTACACTCATCCATCTATGTATTACTTTTTAATTTCAAATTCATTTTAGATCGATTAGTTTCGGTTTTTCAGCAGAAGCACACATCGTTGCGATAAGTTAATAACCCTATTTCCGCCACTCATGGAGCGCTGGTGACACTAGTGATAAATAATAATGGATGTAGTTGATGGATACTAAATTTTCATCATTCATCATTTTTATTAAAATTCCAATAACGGGTCATGTGGGTTCAAGTTCTTATGTTTGAGATTACAAAACAGCTCCGTTTCATCTCTAAACGAATTCCAGATAACAAACTTATCCCTGAAACAAATACCAGTCGTATACTCTAGAGAAAGAGAGAGAGAGAGAGAAAGACTTGATTTTGTGTAACAATCTGCTACAATTCTAGGAATGGCAAAAAGGGAATAGAAATTAGAATTAACTGAAGCTCTGAGGATTAAAATGTTTAGAATACAGATTACATTGCACTTAGTCCGAACACAAGAGAAACGAACTGAACAACTGTGTTGCGGGAACTTCTCAAACATACAACTAAAGGACTTAGTATGCAATTAGACTCAAAACCATTCTTACTACTGCGCCATCCATTCGAATAAAATATACTATTTTATTTTAATAATAACTAAAAACAGAACATAATTACAAATAGTATTTTTAGTAATAATAAATAGTAATTCTTCCGTTTTAGGGTTCCGTTTCTCAATGGAAAAAAGTAACCCTTATTGTATCACTTTGTTGTACGTCTGTCTGTCCTATGGCTAAAATGATGATGATAGTAACTGAAAATTTTCATTCTTTATTATTTTTTTATCATAAAATGATGCAATGTATGATGTCACAAGTGATCATATCATACAAGTCTTAACAGAACATACTATTTATACGTTTAATAAATAAAAACTGATTTGAATTAACAGACAGCCTTGTAATGACAGCCATCGGATACAAAACACCTAAGTAATAAAACCCTTATCTGTCATTTGAAGCCTCCAAATGAACTGTTCGACAGCGGGTCGCCATCGAGTTATCGAAGCTTTAGATAACCCTTCATTGCCCGTTTCGATTGCCTGGGATCAACCGAACCGTGATCACGCTTAGGCTCTAATTAATGTTAAATGCAATAGGGACTGTCTATCACTTGAAACCATTCAAAATTGTACAATATCGATTTTTTTTCTATCACCGACATGATCTGACGCCTTCTAAGATGAGAAATATAAACATGTATGGAAATATGAAAGCAAAGGTTTTTTAAACTGTTACAATGCAAGAAGGTGGATATGAAAATTACTTTGTCAAATGTAAGATGAACAAATGTATCCAATTTGCTTTTTTGCTGAATTGTTATGAAATTTTGGTGATTAAATTATAATTAAAATTATAAGAACCATACAAATTAAAAGTAAAAAGAATCCTCCTTTTGCCGCATAATCAAGTTGTTACTTCAATAAAGTTTTATCAGACCTCATGAAGTGCTACAAGAAAAAGGTTTTATAATGTTAAAATTATGCGTTAACGCAACGATATATTTTTTTTCAGTTTTTTAAGTTTTAATTTTAGTACAAAGTCAGTACAAAATCAAATAACCAACGAATTTTTAGAAGATTTTTTCATTGTAACAAATCCGTGATTGCATCTGCAGTATGTTAATGAAGTAGATTTAAAAAACATTTCAGAGTCTTTCAAAGAAATTTCACTTCAATTTAATTTTTTGCATTTGCACACGAAAGTACTATGGTAGTGAAAACTAAAGCTTAAGGATATTTTAAAACTGTGTGAAACGTTGTTTGTCTTGAATGAAACTATTGTTTAAACAAAAGATTCTTAGATTAGTGTAATGTCTTTCTTTTTTTCTTATAAGGATATGGTCGGCAATATCCCCTGACATCTCAGGTATTCAAAACGTTTATAATCAGCGATACTTACATTCCCTTAGGAAGGTCATGAGACAACTAGTCCACTAGAGAAATATCTCTGTGTCGCCTAGAACATTACATTTACCTACATTACATTACAACGCAAAATACATATATTTCTATATCAACGATCCAGTGAGGATCATACGAATCGTCTTTTTGTTATGTGTATTCAAGATGTAAAACTCTCTGAGATCATTATCGAATCATTGCATATTTTAGTAGATTCATGAGTACAATATTTACTAATAATGTAAACAAACGTTTATGAAAAATGGTTTTGTAAAATATAATGTTTGTCTTAGAGGGGTCGGCCTCACCAGCAACAGCCAGTTCGAGGTACAGGCTGCTCGAACTATTGCTAATACTTCCCAATCCATACTAGATGTGTACATCGGGCCTTTATCACAATAATATTTATAAGTCACAATACCTTTTTTGGTTATCTGACGTTTTGATTTCATTGCACTGATTGTGTGCATGGAGAATCCACCGTCACCACCGTCTTGTTTCTCAATTCACGTGTTCACTTAATGTAGTTAAAGTGAGTGAGCTTCAAAATGCACATGTATTTACTCTCATTAACTACATCAATAAAAATTTAATTTCTCACCCATAGGATTAAAGATAAACTATTTTATTCCAATGTGGGAAGACATCGTTTGTAACTTCAGCGCAAAAATAATACCTAACAGAAGTAAGGGCTTAACCATAACGCACTGTTTGATATTTAAGAAAGACAAACAAAGTACGCTTTAAGGTACTTTCTGTAAAGCTTTGATTACATCTAGCCAGTACAGCGGCGATGCTACAATATGTATCTAGGCCGATAGGGTTGACACAGGGTAGGGATAACAAACACAGCACCAAGAACACTAAGTGGTGGGTGTAATAATGCTTCAAAAGACTCCACAAGACACATTCTCATATTATCTAGTTGTGAAAAGTTTATGTGAATAATCTTTCTTATTTTTATAGATATATAGATATATATATATATATATATATATAGGCGTTAAAATAAAAAAGCATTGAAATTTATATTTTTGTGAAATAAAAAATTCGGCCTCAAATAACCATCCAACGTACACATTAGTTCAGGATATGGACGCCAGAATACATAACAAATCGCAGCCAGCGGTAGTATTTCATTTTTGCTTCCACATTCAACATGTTAAGCCCACCTCGTTAATAGTTTATTGCCCTTTCATTCCTGGCGATAAACTCAGAAATTGCTATTTTAAACATTGTGCAAATGTCGTCATCATCAACTCATTCAGAGAAAGTCCACCTAAAATTCCCTAGTAAAAATTCCGGAACACTACTGAAACTTTGATATAGAGTTCGTTTAATTCCTCTAGCCATTTTATGTCACCTTGGTAATGTTTATTAAAAAAAGGTTGAAAATTATAGTTTTAGAAGTGTTTAGGGTTCTATTGAAAGTGAGCCTATTTTTGCACGATAGTTTATATCAATATAATTCTACATAAATGATGAAGAAATTATACGAAATACTGATGATTTTACTTTCAAAGTCGCAATGAGTTTTACCAAAGGGTAAAGGAAAAGGGTATACGATGAACATATACGATATAAAACACCTGAAATTATGGTTCAATAATAACAATTAATATAACAGATTATACATTTTTAAACATTGTAAAATCACATTGAAAATATCCAAATGTTTCAAGTTTATTAAGTAATTTAATATCATTCATTAGACGTGACTACATTACATATTCATGTAAATATAAAGGCTCAGACAGGTGGCTTTTTATTTTCAATAACGACAGCAGAATAGGAAAGTGAATGTAAGGGATTGAGATAACTAAAGAAATATCACGTGACGAATATAAGCGTAAAGAACTATAACGCACGTAAGAAGCGTAGACAAGTGACACTTTTGACAAACGCTGCCGATACCAAACCTTGTAGGAAAGGAAACAAAATAGCCCAGTCAACCTATCTGTTTTATGATCCAAAACGGACATATCGACTAAAATTTTTTTGTATTTTATATTTATATCCTTGACTGTTTTAAAACGGCGGTTTTAACTTTCAGCTGATAATTAATTTAGGGATAATTGTTTAAATTCTCGAAAATTCACTCGTTGCAACTTTTGAGGGCTGCCCATAACGAGGAATTATACCTATGATAAACTTAAACCGCTAGGTGGCTAGGTATATGAAACTCATTACATGAGGTGATGTTGGAGATTTTCGAACTCCTTCCGTTTGATGGGATGTAAAATGGATCGTAAAATAATACATATTCTAATCCACAAGGAGGACTTCATGAGAGATCTCAAGAAGAACTTTTTAGAGTATCATGCGAAAAAAAATACTCCCTCCCTAAAGGCCTCACGTAATTAATGGACGCCCCATTAAATAATACACGCCAAACACTTTGACGATTGTAAAAGAAACCATATACAACAATCTGCTTTTACAAAAGATTAAATAGAACAATTTATCTAGGGCGTCAGCGTTTTTAGAAATGGCAACGCTAAGAAACGCTTGTAAATTGTCTGTTTGTAAGGCACTAGATGGCGTCCTCTTTAATCACAACTATTTTTAAAATAACGCCATTGAATACATTCAAAACTTGCCCTTGGCTTCTAAACCCTTTTCGTAACTGAATACAAGTTCTAGTGTCTGATATCAAGATCCATATCACACAAATCTGTTTCTAAAAACCTATTTTTTGAACATCATTTCTGTCGTCCTTCAAATTATAATAAGACATAAAAGAAAAAATACAATAACGAAAACAATGTATAACTTCTTAAATTGTAACATTATTTATGGGCAGACTACTTATTCTAGTACGCTTACTCTCGTTGTTTCCAGCCTACAGTAGGCCCTTGAGGCGAGTGAAGGTTTCAGAGATTATTAGCGTGCTCTTTGTTCCAGGAGCGATGACCTCGCGCCCCGGAGAGCGGTGAGAGATGGCGCGTGCTACAGCCGTCTGCTTATTCACAGCTCATTTCCTCACCTGTATTATTGGTGAGTTTTAAAAAAAACTGTGTATTAGAATAGAATATAATATGCTTTATTGTACACCTTATACATATCCGATCTCAATACTAATGTTAGTGTTAGGTACAATGTGCGGTCTTATCGCTAAGAGCGATCTCTTCCAGACAACCTTAAGATGGATTTAGTGACTGGAGTAAGTGGAAGCTGTCGGTATACTACATATAAATATACACATAACTAAATACATACCCAGATTTATACATATATATATGCAATATAACATATACATACATACATACCGAAGTAATAATATAAATAATTACATACTGAGAGAATACATATTATCAATATTCAGCACAGAAAAATTAAAACAACAATTGACAGTTAGTTACAGTATACCTGCTAATCGAGCTATGAGTTTAGGCAGTGACTTTTCACCATTGCTTTGAATGCGTTTATTGATTGAGCTTTTCTTATTTCGATAGGTAGTGCATTCTACAACCTTGTTACAACAACGGTGAAAGAAATGATTGCATTGATTTTCGCCAAGTGAGTGAAGTTACCGGAGGCCCTAACCATTCCCCTCCCCTCTCCCCTCTTCCCCTACTCCCACCTTAAAGGCCGGCAACGCACTTGTGACTCTTGAGTTGCAGGTGCCCATGGGCGGCGGTAGTCATATACTATCGCGTGACCGGTCTGCTCGTTTGCCCTCTATACCATAAAAAAAAATAAGTTAGAGTGATATAGTAACAGTGTTATAAATAACATCGTTTATGCCGCGTTCCTATAATCAAGAAACGATTCGTTTTACTTACAGACGGTAAAATTTCGTTAAATTTTCAATGAAAATTTTCCCCATTTTCCCATTTAATTCCCAAAGTGCCCGGTTGACGGAAACAGGTTACGCCCACATTTTGCCAAATATATAGTTAATTAGGTTCGGAAGACCATAAAATGGTTTTAGCAAACAACGCCAAAGTAAATCCAGTCAAACTTGCAGGATCGATTCCTATAAATGCCTTTTTATGCTTCTTTTAGAGCTGATCGTAGTCAAGTCAAGAAAATGTATGAGAAATAATAAAAATATTATTAGTATTAAAAAAAAAAAACTGAAGATGGCATAAAACATAACCATCTATCTACGTTTATTTTGTGGTATTCTATTTTTGTACGGTTCAATTCCAAGTTATCAATTGCCAATAAAGCTGATACCATATATAGCTGTTTATAAATAAATTCAAAATTAACTTAGATTAGAATTTTATTTGAATATTCGATAAAATATCAACTTCGAAAGACCCCACTACCTCGTTCAGCCAATCATAAGTGTTTCCAATTTGGGACATATTAAAAAGTAATATATACATACTTAAAAGATTACAGGATTATTAAAGCATAATCTTTTTTCACGGTGTATTTCACATGAACGAGATCTTCCAAGCTTTGACAATAAATCTCAAGAGACTCTTGTGGCATCAAATTCAATTCCGATGCGAGATAATATTCCTTATGATTCCAAAGCCACCAGAATTCAAATACTCAAAATCATAATCCACAAAACGCTCCCTAACACGATCTGGAGAGTAATTATGTAGCACAATATCTTAAAAACAACTTGAAATTAACACTATATAAGTTTCTACTAGATGAGCCGTTGATAAGCACCGGGCTTACAATGCCGCTGAGTTTACGTCACTCAGAATTTAACGAGTGAAACAACTCAAAATAAATTACTAAGCAAAAACACAATTTTAAACAGAGGCTTTTCTCATTTCCTGTTGAGGCGGCGGACGCGGTAATTATATGGTCAATTGAAATTCTGAACCAACAATTTACGTCCATCAAGATTTTATCATTTAATTTTAAAGCGAGCAAAAACACGCAATGCAGGTGCGATCTATCTCGGCACGACAGACGTACAGTATAAATTTTTCATGTCCGTCATAAAATAGGTAAGAGATCGTGCGAGACCGTGCTCGTTACGCAACCACTGAGGCTTTATTGTAATAAACTGAGCAGTAAATTCGTCCATCGACACGACAAAGCTCTGGGATCATAATTTAAAATTTAACACTTAATCAAGCTTCGGCTGACAATCGCGATTTACGTCTCCTCAGTGGACGTTTCATTTTCTACTCGATTACTTTTCTCAGGTCATTAATGCGATTAATTTTTAATCTTATCAGATGGTTCCATTAATCTGATGGAGATCCTGCCAGTCCGCGGGTGAATTAATGAAGTTATCGTTTGTTTATTGTACTTGGGCGTGAATATTCACAATTACATTTGATTTACGATTGGGTTTTGCCTACCGCAGCGGATTTTGGCTGGTTAATTTAGAATTCTTGTTGGCATTCACGCATTTTGTTTCTTGTTGAGTGGTAAGTTTCCTATTAATTCTTAATAAAGTCATTTTTTTTTCTCGTAGATTCTTTGCATTACATTTTATCTGAAAAGCGTGAGTTAAAGAATTAATTAGTAGTTGAGAATAAATACAATAATAATATTCTAGGACATATTACAAATCGCTATCTAAACTGAGCAGAGCTTGTACTATAGTTTTTAGAACAGGGATAAACATACATAGATCCTTTAAAGTCCACGCAGCTCGCCTGTGGAAAGCATTACCTGAAACTTAAAAATAAGGTAATTGGTCACCATCTGATTCTGTCCTCATAGTAACATTGGATATATATTATGTATGTCACAGAGACAGACAGCGGCCATTATCTTCGCCAGACATATCGTAGGCGTGTAGCGGGTAATCGTGCCAAATGAATAAACACTCTTGAGTTTTGTACACCGAATTTAATGTTCAAAGACAAGGTAGGTTACAACAACAAAATAACGTTAGGTACGAAACGGTAGGGCAGTTTCTAGATGTGTTCACTTGACGGTAGACGTGTCGTGAATGACGACTTGCGGACACGAGCGATTATACTGTGGCTCTGCCGGAAGCGCACCGACCGAAATTAAGTTGCAGTTTGTTTAACAACCGTGATTATTTCCGGATGCGACATGTATATACATAATTATTTAATTAGTTAAGATATACGGTTTTACTCACGTGTATATTTCGGGGATGCCCGACTAGTTTCGGACCCGACGGGGGCCCTTTATCAAGGGGTGAGGCATCCTGCCGCGCTAGTTGCAGGTGCCAGACTGGATTGTATTGATATTTATTTAATATTAGTAGCTAAAATATATGTGTATGTAAATGTGTAAATATGTATTTTATATATATTTGTGTTTGAACCTATAAAATGTATTTAATGTATATATGATTATTATAAATCTATTTTCTCTTACTTTCATATAGTTTAATAAGCTTCTGAGCTGTCATTGTTGTCTGGAAGTATGTTGTTCTGTTTCTCTGCTACCTATTGTAACTTTTTCTATGGTGTACAATAAAGAATATTGTATTGTATTGTATAGATATTGTTTTGTAAATACATACATATCGTAAAAACACTCGGAACAATGCAAATAGACATTATGATATATATATGAATGCAAATAGGCATACAAACTTTTGCACTGAGCAGGAATCGAACCCGCGATCCCCGGCGTGGCAGTCGAATACAAAACCACCGCGCGCAGAGGTCGTAAAAAATAGAAATAATATTTATATTTGTTATCTTAACTATTTTGTTTTAAACCATCTTTTAATTATTGGATAAAATAAATGAACCATTCCATTAGGTAATAAAATGGGTTATGGAATACGAAGTAAAAAAAAATATTTCAGCGAAGACTTCAAAAATATTTATAAATTAATCATAATAAAGTATTCAAGTTGCTAAAATAACTTGACCAAAAAAGAAAATTATGTAAAGACCTGTTTAGACTTTCCGACGGTTTTTTCCTCTCAAAAATTTGATTTTGCTGACACCTTTTCTTGTAATATATTCTGAGTTAAAATTTTATGGAAAAGGATAAGTATTTAAGGATGCGCAAGTTGATATTTTTTCCAAACAAAATTTCGACAGATTACTTAACTGTTGTTTTACATAGAATACCTACAGCATATAAAGCAATGAGCAAACAGATATTCAATATTCATCATTTATATTTTCATTTGCCGCAATATCGTTTGTAAATATCTATAAGCATGTGAAATTTCCAAAATGAAATATCAACGTATTAAATTTTTTTCATGTGTTTGTGTTTGAATAAACTCATTTTGAATTTTGAACTTCATCATAAGAACTTCGCAATGAAATACTGTTTTTATTCTCTGGTTTCGCTACAGTAATATTATATTATCTTCATGTACGTTTTAAAATACATTTATGTTGTACAGTTAATGAATTAATATATTATTATGTAAACAATAGACATAGCAATATATTTAAATTAGATTAATTTGAAAAATGACACCTAGGAATGTATTAGGCTAGAATTGTAGTAGTTAACGCAAGAAAGACATCTACGAACAGGTAGATATTTAATAGCCATATTATAATAACTGTATATATTTACATGTATTGTAATTAAACATTTATGCTTTTGTTTTAGTATGCCAACAAGATAACAGTAACAGCCGTCCACGGGACCAAAGTACAGTATCAGAGTCTTCAAAAAGATTTCGGACAGAGTTCTTAGAAGACTGGCCGCAGACTCCTGGTTCTCCTTATTTCGACCCCAGTACGCCCGACAACGTAACCGGTCTAGTTGGACACCCAGTTACACTGCTATGCAAAGTCAAGAACCTGCAAAACAGGACCGTAAGTGACTTTATTTTAATTCGACAATAGTAATTTGAAAATGTATGTGTTGCGTCTTATATAAAACTTCGTAATCCTATTAGGTCCCATCGATATTTTAGACAGCTGACAATTTTGCAAACACTTAATAGTATGTTGACAGTGAATATAGCCAATTCCACCAAACATTTAGTTGCGGTTACAATAGCGGACGAAGGGTTGGCCTTAATTCTGCCTGTCCATATTTTCAGTACAATTAGTGAGTTTGTCATTTCAGTATATTTGGAATATGATTCTGTATTATTTACTTACTTGATAATGAGATACTTCTGAGCTGCCCTCAGTAACTTCGCCAATCACAATAAGGAGAAAAGGTTATGAAAAAAACGTAAATTAAAAATGATATACCGTAATGTATAACTTTAGCCAGAAGTAAGGAAACTGTAAGAGAACCTTTAATGATATTGCTAGAATATCCAGAAAGTATTAGTATTGGCTAAAAATAAAGCGATTCAACAAATCGCACAACAGCAAGCTAAACTGAAAAAATGTATACATTGAAGAGACCCATTTTACTATTTCGGTCTGATATATTCTACAATAAAAAAGTGATTATACAATATTTAGAGAAATTGTTTAAGACAAGCAAGTGTACGATTTATATTAATATAATACAATAGGTGCTATTGTCTCTCTTTGTACTACGCGGTACGCCGTATGCTTTTTATTTATTATAAAAACTATTTTAAATAACTCACATTGAGGTACGATACTGGAATCATTCCACAATAAGCTGTAATTGTTTTGATTTTTAATGTTCGACTTTGTTGTTCAGAATTTAAGCAGAAATCTGACAAACTTTCTATTAACTATATTATGTGACCTGTTTGCAATCAAGTAATCGAAATAAAATTTACATCAGTGTTTATGTTTAACCATTACCTTTAAAATACTGGCACATAAGAGTTCTGAATTAATTAAAATCATTTTTTTTTATATTTTTCGTAACAACCTTCAATTTAAGATTTAAGCTTACGACTTTGTAACAATAAACATTGCTGCAGGCATTTTAGTTTAATTTAACAGTTTCAAATTCAGAAACTCAATCTATCAAGAGTCCAAATTGCATGTTCAATACAACACTCCAAAAAAACAGCCTGGGTTAAAATAATACTATTAAGTGTATCAAGTTTTCATAAAGTTCCATTCAAAAACAGGTGTCGCGAAATTCTCAGTTGTATTGAAACTGTGATATTAAGCTTGGATAGGTTTCTGTTCAAGTGAACAAAGTCTTCTAGCTCACTTTTGTTCGACTTACAATAGGCAATTTCCGATAGGTGTAGAATTCATTTCTGTAACTGAACGGAAAGTTACTTTAGAAGTAGAAATGGCATATCGAAAGTTCTTTACAGTTATCAGAAAATATTAAAATGTAGCCGCAGCGAAGCTGAAACTTACATGTACATATGTTGCGGTATTTTAGTTAGAAAGAAAAAAGTTACTATCGCATTCCGAAAAAAATGTTTTGAGTTTTACTTCAATACGAGACCTTCTGCTAATTTAAACGTTCCCAGAGCCATATTTAGCTTAATTGGCTTTTTTTGGGGCTCATGACATGCCATGATCATGATTCAATTTTTTTTCTCAAAACTTTTGTATTATATTTTGTACTTGTTGCTATTGTCATCAGTTTTCTTTTTACAAATGTAATCCTACGGTGAACGCTAGAATAAACCGCGAACACGAGATGATAACAATTTTTAGTAGAATAATAACCAATTTCTTGCTTCTAAATCAACAGTGGCGCTTACGCTGTTAAGGATAAACCCGTACTTAACGCTGTACAGCTGTAAATTAGGGTATCGTAATGTTATAAAGCCTAACAATAATAACATTCAAATTTATGTATGCCGTTTAATATAAGCCACAACTTTTCTTTTGTCATCAAAGTAAGTTTAGTTATCCTGAAAGTGGAAGCGAATGAGTATTTCTTGCTAGCAATGTTCGACCCTACTCAAATAAGTTAGGCAAGCCAATCTACTAGATCAGTGAGCGTTGATACCGTTTTGATTACCTGGTATTCTTTCAGTTTATGTTATACGAATATTTGTTAAGATTCTAAAGGTTGTTTGATTTGAAAACGTATTAAAATTGAAATTGGAGTAGTTAATTATATTGATAGTGGGAGAGCCATGCATCGGCACGCAAGGGCCGGCTCGACCAGAGTGATACCGGCCTCACAAAAAACTGGCAGTGAAGCAATGCTTACATTGCTTTTCGCCGAGTGAGTGAGGTTACCGGAGGCCCTAACCCTTTCCTCCCCCCCTCTTCCCTGTCCCCTTCTCCTACTCCCACCTTAAAGGCTGGCAACACACTTGTGACTCTTGAGTTGCAGGTATTCATGGGCGGCGGTAGTCATTTACCATCAGGTGACCCGTATGCTCGTTTGCCTCCTATTTCATAAAAAAAAATATGATAATATTCGGATAAAGCATAACTTTATCAGAGTTTAAGAGTTATTATCACAACACAAACATATGCTCACGCCTATATCCCTGAACGGGTAGGCAGAGGTGTATTAAATACTCACATTTTGCTTACTACAATTTGGTCACACTCACGTAATGGGTTGACGGCAATAGGAAAGCCTATTGCCGTCAACCCATTTTCACGATTAAAGATGGGCTAAGTGGGAGTATATTAAAAGTCACAATAAAAAAAATAGTTTCCGTTAAATGTAGGTAAAGTGATACTACATTTTACTCACGTAAAGTGATACATTAAACATATTCTAGTGATGGTCACGATTAATGAAACTACCCTACAATAAATAACTAAACTCAAGCAGAATTCTTCTAATTATATGATATTGGCAGACTATAGGTACTACTTCGGCATATTATTATGTTCTCATCTTGAAGTTATCATGAATTTCTGAAACCATTATAGTAAAACTTGCCTTAGTTTTATACCTACTTAAGCATTTTATTATTATTTTTATTTTTATTATATATAAATGATTTTATTTTGCAAATAGGTCGTTTTAGACAGTTTTACACATCGGTTTCTTTTTTAAAGCTCGATGGTACCCGCATTTCCTATGACTAGCCTTGAACCGTGTTCGTAACACCCTTTTTTATTATTTTTACGGATATTGCAAACGTACGTAGGTTAAATTTTTGACATAAGGCGGGTCATTTATTTGGTTTTGTTTTGTTTTTATCTGTACAAAAAATATTTTATTTTTACACAGGTATCATGGGTCCGTCATCGCGACATCCACTTGCTAACAGTTGGTCGCTACACATACACATCCGACCAGCGTTTCGAGGCGCAACACAAGCCGCGTTCCGAAGAGTGGGCGCTGCGCATACGCAGCCCACAACGCCGCGATTCTGGACAATACGAGTGCCAGATATCTACCACACCACCTATTGGACATGCGGTTCATCTTAATATTGTAGGTTAGTATACTGATTTTCATTGATTAGTATGACATAATTTGTATGTATAACGACCTGTGTAGCGCCGCCGCATTGCATTCGATTCCCATGTTGGGTTTTGATTCCCGCTTACTGAAAAAGTTGTATTTACGATTAAAAGTACAAGCTATGCTTAGTTTGCGTCTAAATAGCGGTTTGTAAGAATATAATTGACTTATTTTAGGCTATAATCCACCATCCAATAAGAACTCTTAAGTATGTAGTATGTAGTAGTAATGTAGATTTCTTAACGACGTTCTCTAAATGTTTCCTACAAATGGATTGGCCAATTGATGTTCTTATCCTAGTGATCTCCCCAATCGCAGGACAGACATTCGGGTACGCGACCCCGGCCTCTTCGAACTACTGCAGTCTCAGTCCCGTTTCTACATCCGAGACTTGCCCTATACGTTTTCCTTACCCCAATTTACCTTCATCCTTTTTTCCGTCTGAAAACGACTACTTATTAAAGGAGGGAACGTCTGGCAGGCGGCCGGCCATTAAAGAAACCAGCCACCAAAAAATAATATTTTTTTTTAATTCCCAACACCAAATAAAATTGTGAAAAGGGCAGAAGATGACGATGGATAAGCTTCTAAGATTCGCAATTCGGATAAATAGACTACTAGGCAGTTTTTTATAAACCGTAGAGAACTATAAATAGTTTAAATATTCTTTTTCCTAAAAGATTTGATAGGAAGATAGAAAATCACTATAAATCTTTAGAGGTTGTACTGTCCTTGGTCCTAATCTATTGATAAGTCTGACTTTAATGTACGCAAGGCTTAATGGTCTGAGCTTAGCAATTCAAAGGAAAGAAAATATAAGTTTATAAAGTATTTTCTAGGTTATGGTTAACAATATTATCAGCAAGTACAAAATAATTTAAAATTATTCCAAGAACAGAAGATAAGCTCTTAAAGATTTCATTTATTATATTTGTGATTAAAGTTTCAGCTAAGTATCCGTATAACATATACTTCTTTAAAAACCGTAATTACACAAATAGTTGGAACACGAATTTCGTTCTTAAGTGCTTCTAAAATATCCGCTTGCATTCTATTTGGACACGTTCCAATTACTTTGAATGAACTCTATTCAGAGCAAGGAATCGACTGCTGAATCTTAAGGCCATCCAAGATACACAAACTTAATAATCGTTCTGTATTTTTCTTAAATACCCAGAAAACGTTTTCGTGGCCAATATACGTTTGAGATTTGAACAAATTCTTGGCACAAATGTAAGCTACAACAGAAAATTGCTTATCGTCACGGTATATCTAAGAACAGAGCATTTCCAAAATTGAAAGGAAGTAACTCCGAATGGAGAGTTGAAGCCAAAGTTAAATAGGACACTTCAGAACTATTATTTGTATGGTTTGTGTTTCACACTATTGTCTGGTAATGTAATACGTGTATTGACATTGTTAGGTTGTGTTCCATTACTACATTATATTATGTCCCAGTGGTAACCGTACTATACGGTCTCTATTTGTTTTGAGTTCATGTAGATTTAGCTGATCAAACAGTTATGTGGAACTTGATATATAATGTGGATTAATATGACAAGTACATTTTGTTCTGTGCACGCTTCATACAGCTTCTTTTTAGTCACTCAGTCAGAAGGGTCTGCGTGGTAGAAAAGAAGTCTATTCTGCCTTTCGAAATCAGTCATAAACGGTCAATTTAGTCTGACCTAAAATGGCCAAGAGCAGTTTTTTTTTCTAAAAGAAATGAATTGAATTTAAGAAAAGCGTTGGATATATTGATGGAGGGGGGGGGGGCGATAGTTTTTCATCAAAAACTGAATGTAAAGTAAGGTGAACAACTATACATTTGTTTTCTTTCCGTCTTTTTAGTTACTCTATATGAAAAATTGAGTAAAATAGTTATTATTCTTTATTGTACACAAAAATAACACACACATCACTAATTATACATGAGGAAAATGGTATGTATAAAGGCGAGCTTAACCCATAATAGAGTTGTCTTCCAACAAACTTTCGGAGTGAAAAGAGGATATTGAGATAATAATATAGAACATACATACATAAGTAACTAAATACAGAGGTATACCTACATGTATACTACGACTATAATATTAATACATATACTTACACATATACAATATAACATATACATATATACATACATATAAACCTAATATCAGTATGATTACTGCTGAGAAAGAAAATAATCCTTGATTCTCCTCTTAAAAATATTTAAAGAAGGGCTGTCGCGTATTAAGAGGATAAGGAAATTCCACAACCGTATCTATCGCAGAAATAGTAAAAGAGTTGTCATAGCGAGCTGAACTATGAGAAATAGTTTGAAGGAGAAGAGAATATGAAGTGTGACAAGCTTTGCTCCTTAGGACAAGGAAGTTGAAGCGCTCAAGTAGATAATTACATAGGAGAGGTAGGATTGTGAAGAACCGAATACAATAATGAAAGTATATGGACATCTCGACGCCGCGGAAAATGTAACCACTTAAGTTGTTTTTGGAAATCGGAGACATGGTCGTAGTCCGTAGTCCATAGACCGAATATGAATCGGATAAATAGGTTCTGCAACCGTTCTAGTTTTTCCCAAAGTTCTTCAGTAGCGTCGAGAAAGGAGACATCAGCATAGTCAAGAAGGGGAAAGAGAAGGGATTGTCAAAGACAGATTTTAGTTTGATAGGAAAGAAAATTTTGAAGAATTTAGGCTTAGGTTTAGGAAAGCAAACTTTGCAGGGAAAAAAATGATACCGTGGTATGAGAAAGGTGCGAGAAGTTGACCGTGTACGGCAACTTTATTATAGTCAGAAACAAGAATTAGGTCCAAGAGAGAAGGAGTACAATGAGGAACATGATGTGTTGCATTTAGAGAAAGAATATGCATGTTGACTGAGGAGACAATCGATAAAGAGATGTTCAGCAAAGCTAGCAACTACCCTAAAAGTAATGTCAGAGCGGAGGTTTATGGCAACCCTACCATACTCTTTGCCTATTCTGTCATTACGTATCAGCCGGTAGCCTGGTAGTGCATAATATTTGGAGGAAGGAAGAGTATGTTTAAGAAAGGTTTTAGAGATAAGCACAGCATGGATAAGATAGGATTGAAAGAAGATAAAATAGATAGAAGATAGTGAGCGTGAACACTTTGAGCGTTAATTTGCACCACATTAAAAAAATGATGAAGAGAACCGAAAATGTCAAAAAGTTGTTTGTTCGAGTGTTTTAAATCTCCGTCTTCATGGCTAAACGCACTAGCATAGTCCCTATCGGACGAACAAGAAGAAGAGCAAAAAATAAAACTTTCATCGCAATCAGACATTAATAAAACAATTAAATGTATATAAAATAAATTAATAATAAATTTATAAATAAATAGGTACTCGAAAAATAAAATTTCAATACAAATATCCTCAATGCATTGAAAGGGTTGTCAGTACAATAATCGGCATTATAACTAAAAAATTAAACTAAACGCACTGACAATGTTACCGAACGAACAGTTTTAACGCCGACACAGACAGTACCTTGTCTTATTTATCGATTGTCATTGAAAGATTAAACATGAGTTTGAAAAGTGACTGACAGATTTTTGTACATCAAAATAATAATAATAACTTCACATGTCTCATTAACGGCCATCTGATCCCAAACTAGGCAGAGTTTGTACTATGGTAACCAGACCGCTTATAAACATACTTATATATTACTAAATACCTACATATTATAGACAAATTACACCCAGATATTTGTCCTGGGTGAGATCGAACCCACGACCTCTGGCTCAGCAGTCAGGATCACTAACCTCTAGACCAACAGTGATCAGAGAGGTACTAGTAAACCAGTAGATCTAGCCCAATGATGAAGTGTTATTTGGACACGGTAATAGAGGGAGAGGAGGCTAATGTATTGACCTTTTTCATACTTTGTTACCACCACCTTCGTCGCGTTTGAGGCTTTTTTTTACTTCAACGCAACGAAAAGGTGTATTGTTATTATTGAGTGTAAAACTTAGACGGTTAATTTACCTACCTATTCAGTACCCATCTCTTCGTACCCACCCATTCTAAGACTGATCTGGCTGGTATTACTTAACCTTGCAATGTATAAGCCTACACGGTTACCAACTGTTAACCATATACATCCACCAAAATTTATATTATAAATGCGCATATGATTTTTTTTACGATGTCATGCCTTAACTAATTAACAGATCATCATGAAATTTTGCACACCTGTTTTCCGGTTTACAAAAAAAGGACATAGGTTTCTTTTATTCAGAAAAAAGTACTTGAGTGAAAAGTTAAAAGAAACCAACAAAATAAAGTCGCAGAAGAGCTAGATATTACGTAATAAATGACTATCCGAAGTGAAAATATCAGACCATTGAAACATTATGTGTAACAAGTCTAAAGCATTATGTAAGCCGACAAAAACGCAATAACGCGAGGGATAAGTACCTAGCCCTACAAAAAAATAGTTCGATGAAATTTGCTTCATTACGCTTGAAGAAAAGTTTGACATTTTCTGAAAGCGGGAGACAGCTGTTGCTCAACATAAAGGTTCCATTACAGATCAGAGAAAAAAGGTCTTACAGAGGACATTTATTTTGCACCTATTTTTATTTAACGTAAACTTACATTAAAAAAATTACGGAGGATTTTCACCAATTCATTTTACTGTAACCTTACAGTAAAATCTTAATATCACTACTTAATTAAATACTTTAAGTTTATTACCAGAATATCTTATGACCGGATCTTATGTTACTATTAACACTTTAGTACTTTATTAAAATAAGACAAATTATATTAAAGAGACAAAAAATTTTTTTTTTTACATTTCTATACTGGAAGTTTTTTAAAGAAATTATAAAACCGGGCTTCTGTATTTTGAAATTTGTACGTTCAATAATATAAAGTACCATGGAGACCGAGCTTTGCTCGGTAGCTTTTATTAAAATCTTGTTTTTTTTTTTGTAAAATTGCATTTTTACAGGAAATACAACTATGCAGTTGAACTTAAAATGCAAAACTGTACCTGTATACAAAATTTCATCGAAATCGTTGGAGCCGTTTCCTAGTTTCAGATTATAAATATATAAGAATTGCTCGTTTAAAGGTATTTGATAGATAAACTAAGTATAAAAATCTTCGACTTTATAATATTATCTGTAATGGGTGCACATCATATTCATACATACTATGTACAAAAGAAAACACTGAAAAGATATTCCTGTAGCTACTGACCCTATAAAAAAACCTACCTCAAGAATCCTAAATAATCACAATATAATATATGAAATAAACCAATAATGTTTGTACATGTAGTTTAAGGGTGGGCGAGGTTTAAACGTTAGCCTATAAAAGAAAAATATTGGATATATTTTAATAGGATTACATCGTAAAAGCAAAACTACTTAGGGAGTTCCACCCACTTTCTAATTACTAGTACGTGTTAGCTATAATTGTAATATCTCAAATGTTGTCCTCAACAAAATTGTTAGCTTAAAGATTTGAAACCATGGATGATCAAAATCCGAACTTTGGCGAAAAAGAGTAAATATAATTTTTTTGACTTTGGCAAGGTGATTTTCCTTTTATAAAGTTTTGAACAAAATATCTTTGTCCACAGAACCCGAGACTGAAATCATGGGGGGCCCAGACTTATTCATATACGCGGGCTCTACGATAAATTTGACATGTATTGTCCGACATACGCCGGAGCCACCCAATACCATAAATTGGACGCATAGAGGGAAGGTAAGAAAGTAATTTTAACTTAACTCTTTGCCAAAATAATATCTTTTTGTCTTGCGATTCTATAATTATATTCGATTAATATTATACTTATTCGATTAATATTATAATATTACAAGAAGTATCTGTAAAATTCATAAAAATAAATATAATAATACATGCTTTGTATTCATAACAATGTATTATAATAATTGTTAGAAACACTCTCACCACTATTGCTATAAACTATGAAAATCACTAAACAACAGTAACTGCTATGTTGTTCGTATCTCTATTCGTACTCAAGTTATTGTTATCCACATATAATATATTCCTAGCCTTTTATAACCCTACTATTTATCAATATTTATCAACCAACCAATAGCAATGCGTTACCGGTATAACTAGTCATAATAATGTCTATTAACAAATTTTTATTAAATAGTGAACTGTTTTATCATTTGTTATAGTTTGTCCCTATGTTTATTAAAATAAAGAAGGGTTTTTATGTGGCGAAAACATAATATTTAAAATAAAATCTGTCTCAAAAGAGACGTATCAGAGCTATTGTTGGTATCCACTCGGTCGATTCTTTAAACCTCATTTCAAAAAATTAAACATATTGCCTTTACCTGGATTGTACATCTTTGAAATTTGCACAGTTGTTAAAACTCATCCTCATATTTTTTTTTTAAAGCAAGATATGTCTATTCTCGTTACTCACGACGCGTGGAGAGCGACTCGTAGTAGAATTTGTCCCTAAAACTATGTTGTTTCAACGGAATTGCTATGCGATGTGTGTAAAAATATTTAATAAAGTGTCATCAGCCATCCAAGCGTTTCCTATACCTACATTCAAAAGGAAGCTAAAATCGCTACTCTTTGATAAAATCATTTATGCAGTAAATGAATGGCTCCAGAATATTTTGTAATTACTGTACTACAGTAGTACTACAGTGTTGATTATTGTCATGCATGCATTATATTTAAGCTTTGACATTGTATTATTATTAATATTATTGGGCGTTTTTTATTGTTAATCGACCAATTTTAATTCTTTTGACATAACAAAAATACGGTAACAGTAAATATAATTGATTTAAATGTATGACTAAATTTTTGGAAATTTGCACACCTGCTGAGGTAGAATATGGCGGAAAATTTAAACTGCAACACCTTTTTACCCATGTTTTATGCAAATAAATGATTTATGATAATTATTTTTCAGTGGCCTATCAAGAGAGCATTTGTCAGTCACTTGATCCACTTGCTAATCACTTTCGTTAGCACTTATGATACCGTCCGTTTTATTTGAGATTTATAAGTCCACTTCTACTTGGGTTTTTAGATACTTATTTATTTATCTGAAACCCGAAAAACACTTACCTTAAACCTTACTATTTATATCACTGATGGTAAGTAATGAATATTGCAAAAGCCTACGTATATGCTAATGCCAAATGTATCACTCACGTGTTATCCTGTAAAGTCTGTCTGTGTAAAGTCCTTTCACGAAAGATTGAGTATGTCGTGAGAATTAGTTCAAAACGGCAATTATGACAAGTATCACTATCGTATCAGTCAACACTACGCATCTACCTATGCACCTATGTATATAAATTTTACGTATACCTTTACATTGTCCGGCAATCTGTTGTACAGCTGCACTTCCTCAAACAATATCGTTCTTCGTCCATAATTAGTTCGTACTTTCAATTATTCTAGTTTATTTTTATTTTTTAGATTATGAGTTATTTTTTTATGTAACTGCATATTCGTTTGTACGGAGTTAGTAATAATATTTTTGACGAGAATGCAAGTGTAATAGACATAAAGTAGGTTTGGTAATTTAGTCTCTTCGTATAGCTGTTTCGTGGGAGTAAGATAATGGTAGTGGAATAAGACTTTAATTATTTTATTTTCAGCTTTTGTAACAAGTTTTAATTACTTACCTACACTAGCTGATCCCCTATATCTCTATTAGATATTCAAGATGAGATTTAATTAGCGAGTGGTATATCATAGTCCGTACTTTGTATGGTAAACAATTTGCGACTTTACGTAATGTTTCTAGTATATATGTTAGTTTTGTTTTGATATGATCAACAAACAAAAAAAAATCCAGGTAACTTTTTCATTTACCCACGGTCCCAGATATTTTTCATGGCTTGACCGTTTTATGACTTCGTTATTTATTGTCAGAGGCGGGAAGTTAGGTATTTCTTTATTTTTTGCAGGAAAGATAATAAATAAAGTTTTCGACGTATTAATTGTGAGAAGGTTATACTTTGGCCGTACATTTAGATTAAGGTCCTTTTGAGCAGTAGCAAATATGTTGTTTATTGATTGAAAACTGGCTTTATATTTTGATGAAAGGGCATCAAATTGAGTCGTTCGTAGTTTAAAGAAGTATTATCCTAAATACAATACACCTACATTAAACGATTTGTTTAGCAGCTCCTTTAGGGTTGAGTCTCCCCTTGGTCCGTCGTCTGACGGGTTGGAGGTTGCCGGGTCGTCCGGAGACGGGCTCACAAGGTTTACAGCCAAGGAAATTCGTAATGCTATAAAACGTATGAAGGAAGGAAAGTCACCGGGTCATGATAGTTTGAGCATAGAACATATAGGGTATGCAGGGAAGCACTTACCAGGAGTCATAACAATGCTACTTAATTTATGTACTTGTCACTCGTATCTTCCAGCTGATTTATTAAAGACTATAATTGTACCTATAATAAAGAATAAGACTGGAGATTCGAGTGACAAGAGTAACTACAGACCTATTTCCTCGGCCACCATAATTGCAAAGGTACTGGACGGTCTGATTGATCAGCAGCTGGATACTCATCTAACTATACACGATGCCCAATTTGGGTTTAAACCACATTTGTCGACGGAAACAGCTATCCTCTGTCTCAAGCACACTGTTCAGTACTACACAACTAGGAAAACACCTGTGTATGCTTGCTTCCTGGATCTTTCCAAGGCTTTCGACCTGGTATCATACGACTGCCTGTGGAGGAAACTATTACAGGGCACCAATTTGCCTAGAGACCTGATTCAGTTGTTGAGGTACTGGTATAACAACCAGTACAACTATGTAAAATGGTCTGGAGGCCTCTCGAATGCTTACAGGTTGGAATGTGAGGTGAGGCAAGATGGACTTAGTTCACCCAAGCTTCTTAACCTGTATGTAAACCAGCTGATATGTGAGCTCAGTAAAGCCAGGTTCGGATATTCCATTGATGGGCAATGCGTTAATAACATCATTTACGCGGACGACATGGTTTTGCTGAGTCCATCTATCAGTGCTCTTAGGAAGCTCCTGTGTATATGTGAGGATTGTGCAGTGGCTCATGGTCTCAGGTACAACGTGACAAAGAGTGAGGTATTGGTATTTAAGGCCGGTAACAAATGTTATGATACAGTCCCAACAGTCACCTTAGAGGGCGCACCGCTTACTAGAGTTACGCGTTTCAAGTACCTGGGACACTGGGTCACCAATGATCTGTCCGACGACATGGACTTAGAAAGGGAATGCAGGGCGTTGTCAGTGAGGTGTAACATGTTGGCTCGTAGGTTCGCGCGATGTACAAAAGACATTAAAGTAACGTTGTTTAGAGCGTACTGCCAGTCATTGTACACGTGCGCCCTATGTGTCACTTACACTCAACGCTAGTACAATGCTCTGCGTATCCAATACAATAACGCCTTCCGGGTAATGTTGGGGCAATCGCGCTTTTGCAGCGAGTCGGGAATGTTCGCGGCGAAAGCTGTGCCTGACTTTCATGCGGTGATTCGATCTCGAATAGCATCCCTGATGCGGCGAGTGCGCGATGGCTCCAATACCCTGGTAGCTACTGTTGCGGACAGGACGGATAGTCCTATTATGTGGCATTGGATGACGACACATAGAGCGTCTTTTAAATATATTAAGTAAATTTATATATATTTATTTATTTTTATTTTATTTATTTATTAAATAAGGGTCTCCAACAAAGGACATACACAATTACTTGACATTTAAGACAGTCCACATATCATATCGTGTACTCCTTCAATTATAGGAGACCACAGCATGCAAGTAAAATATTATTGTGACAAACACAGATTTAACACAGATCAAAAATGTAAAAAACAGAAAACTTAGGCACTAGTTAGGATAATATATATATATATATAACAACAATGTATTATATTGTGTATGGACTATGGTCTGATAATAAAGTTTATTATTATTATTTAACGACACACACACAAAAAAGTCAAGCATTGTCACTGTGTAGTGACGTTAGTGACTTATTATGATAAAGTACCTAATTATCAACTTACTGTTTTTTAACCCCCGACGCAAAAAGAGGGGTGTTATAAGTTTGACGTGTCTGTGTATCGATGTGTCTGTCTGTGGCACCGTAGCTCCCCAACGGATAAACCGAATTGAGTGCGTTTTTTTCATTTGAAAGGTGACTTGTTCGAAAGTGTTCTTATATATAACATCAGCTATTTTGTTATCGTTAAACGTTTGTTTAATATTTTTCTGGTAATCTTTACTGAAGCGCCGTTGCGTTTGATACAAAATTGAGAGTATTTATATAATAAGTTTTTTACTTAGACAATTATCAGTACAGCATATTTTTTGCGTGACTAATAATGATTAATTTTACGCCCACCTCATATTTTCTTTGCAACGAATAACATTAAATTCTTCATAATTTTCGAAAGCCACTGTAATCAAATATTTATTTCGAAACAAATTAATATTCAAAATCTCCAAATCTAGTCCTCATTCCAATCGGAGCTTGTAGCTTTATACCTGTATCATGGAAATGGTAAACGCTTTCCGAAATCGCAATTAGACGGAATCTCGGCGCATCCACATAAATGCCGCTTTATATAGAGAGCTAGGTATGGAGTGTCTTTACACTGTGCATAGATTTAGACCGTACTTGGATATCAGATATTAAGGAAAGAAAACCTATCAACATTTAGAAATAATGATTCAGGAAAATCACAAAATGCAAAACGTCTTTTAGTCAGAAGCCTATTGATAACTTGTTTTAACTATTTAAATATAAACTAATATTTATAAAGAGAAGAACGAATTTTGTGATCAGAATACCACATTGGTTAGCTGCTATTTAAGCACAAATAATAATAAATATAAGGGAACAGATCTTACATTACGTCCAAACTTGTCGAAATTAAGAATAGTTGAGAATTCAAAAAGTAACTTAATTAATCTTAAGAGAAAGTTGGGAAGCAGAGGGTTAATAGATATAAAAGACCTACGCAATAGACAGGTACAAAACATTCGCATATACATTCGTAACTACATCAGGTACACCATTGAACGTAACGTATCACAGATGAACAAAAAATATTCATGGAAAATACCCTAATCAATTACAATAATCACATATAGTTAAAAAGGCTTCAAGTGCATGGTTATATAAGGGACGTTTATACAAAGAAACAGAAGAATTTATCGTGCTAAATGAAGGTCAATCAATCAATCAATTAGCGAATTCTAGTCCACTGCTGGACATAGGCCTCTCCCAATGTGCGCCATAGTACCTGGTCCTCCGCCTGCCACATCCAGCTACCTTCTTCAGGTCGCCGGTCCATCTGGCCTACCTTCCGTTTACTAATTCGTGGTCTCCACTCTAAGATCCGCTTGCACCAATGGCCATCGGTCCTTCGGCATACGTGGCCAGCCCATTTATACAAAATACCGCAAATTTAAAGGAAAAATACACAGAAAAAATACAAAAGTACACACCTCTTGCAAATGGAATCCGAAGGATGTGGCATTAACACAATCATGTTGAAAATACCAATTATAATTTCATCTACGGGCCATATTACAAAATCATTGCGTACTTCACACTCAAGGAAAAAGGAATCCCACTAATATTATAAATGTGAAAGTTTGGGTGGATGGAAGGATGGATGGATGAATGGATGTTTGTTACTCTTCACGCAAAAACCGCTGAACCATTGCGATGAAACTTGGTATGTAGATAGCTGAAGACCTGGAGTAACGCATAAGCTACTTTTTATCCCGATATTCCCACGGGACCGCTGTACTTAGAAACTGCGGGGCGCTGCTAGTACAACATAATATTATGTCATCTGTTGTGATCGACACTTGTTCCATAGTCCGATGATTCCTCACATGCACCACACAGAAACCTATATTAACTGTAAATGCACACACCTACTTAGCGTAAGCCTGATAGGTTCTCATTGACTAGCAATAAAGCTAAGAATATAAGTAATAATAATAATTTATTTCGAAATACATACAATGATGACAAAAATAAATTTCAATTTAATAATAACGTCGTTAGGTTGCATGGAAACAACAAGATCTTCGTCCCTTCTCTCCTCTGATCATCAAACTAGGATGCCCTGTTCTTTGAGGATCAGCAATTACGCGTTACATTATCCACTAACAATCAATTTAACTAAACTTAGTTTGAATGTAGAATTAAACAATTTCGTAGTTTAGTAGTATTTTTTTTTACATGTTTCTTGTGTAATACTCAGTCACTTACCATCAGGTGACCCATCTGCTCGTTTGCCCCCTATAATATAAAAAAAAAAGTTTTGTAAATGTTGTGTATTGTGTAGTTGATTGTAAATATTTGCACTTATTTACAATTTTTTTTCTACCAAAAATTGTCTTAAACTTTGTTTTGGGACATGGAGGTATAGATCTTCTGCGTGGATTGTTACGAGATATGGCACCCAATAGCATATTAGTTGTCGTTATAGAGTTTGTGGATTAAATCACAGTAAAGAGAACCTTAGTTTTCTGTTTATTATAACTTTCTTTTACTATAGTTTAATTTTATTCTTAGAGAATTTGTTTTTGTACGCAGTATTTATTTTCTAAGCACTGTGGAATCTAGACAGAAGCAACTACCCGACTTAGCTCAAGAAACTCTTCAATGGTCTTTCCGACTGCAGTTACTGCATATTCAGGTTTCAAAAATTTCTTAATTTCCATGTTATTCGCAGAAATTTATTAAACCATTTAAAACATTGACATGGGATAAGGCTTCGTCATGATTTGGTAATCGTCAGAGTCTATCATAAGTTTATTATCGAGTAAGACCTTGATGGACGATGAAGCGACATTTTCTCTTGACAAATTCAGCTCGACCCACAACATGCACTTTTAAGTTGACATTGAGTTGTGAAAACTCAAGAGTTCTTTGGTATAAGCACTCTTTAGCATAGCATATTCTTTCTTAACTGCTATTTTACATTGAAATTTATTAATATAAGCAAAATAATATGTACCTAACATGAAATATGTTGATTAATCCTGGTACGCTTATTATTTTAGTATAATTTTACATAATTATTTTGTAGTTTCAAAGAGTTTGTTTACTTCCAGTGTATTAAGGCCCAAAGATATTTTCGGTAAATCTGTTGTTTTTGGAAAAGTAAGTATAATTTTATTTTCGATCCTTGAAAGATACAAGATAACAATTGATCATAGCTATATAATATATATAATATAATAAACATAATCTTAACCATTGAGTTTTGGTTATATTAAATACTAGCAGCGCTCCCGGGGTTTCTCCCGCGTAAGTCCCGATCCCGTGGGAATATCGGGCTGAAAAGAAGCCTATGCGTTAATCCAGGTCTTCAGCTATCTAATCGGTTCAGTGGTTTGTGCGTGAAAGAGTAACAAACATCCATCCATCCATCCATCCAAACTTTCACATTTATAACATTGGTGGGATGCTTTTGAGATATTTTTCTTTTACTTGTATAAAGGAAATAACTGAGTGACTGAACCGTCTGTTACTGAATGTTAATGAATTCTGCGGTGATTAAATTTTTCCTGTTCTATGCCTAGTCGCGTACTTTTGACGTTTCGAAGTTGTGTGTGGAATAGAAATATTAATAGTAACAGACAAACTATTTTGAGAAACAACTGCATACGCGGTCTATGTTTTTAATAAACTTTCTCATGTCACTCAAAAATTGTACGGTCGGATTGTATCGCAATTTACAGACTAAGCCACGGACTATTAAATACCAAATTTAAAAGGCCAATTCTGGAAACTCTCAGTATGACCCTGCTGACATATAAAACGCAGAGTACGGCATTGAATATCACTGCATCACTACATATTATAAAAAAAGTCCCCCGACGCGTCTGTCTGTTTGTTCACGATAAACACAAAAACTACTGAACGGATTTTCATACAGTTTTCACCAATAGATAGAGCGATTTATGAGGAAGGTTTAAGTATATAATTTGTCAAGGTTTTGTGTAAATTGGTTGAAATATGATGATGATTCTTGAAGATGTCTCTGCTACCCGAAGCCTGGGTGGGTTGCTAGTTTCAGATAAAATACAAGCCACTCAGCTTTTGCAACCTCTCGGCTGCTTCTATCCTGCTGGTAAATTATACCAGAATTCTTTTCTGAGGAGAACAGGGTTGTTAACGTACCTGTGACGTCTTTGCTTTGGCTTAGCTTTTGTTACTTTTAAACGCCTATCATTTGGCTTGTAGCGAACTTGTTTGCCATATTGCTATTACAAAAAACATCCCGCAAGTATTACATCACATATCATCATCGTACATATTTGTGAAGTCTTCACTTCACAAATATGTAATACTGGCAGCGCCCCGCGGTTTCACCCGCGTAAGTCCCGATCCCGTGGGAATATCGGGATAAAAAGTAGCCTATGCGTTAATCCAGGTCTCCAGCTATCTACATACCAAGTTTCATCACAATCGGTTCGTGAAAGAGTAACAAACATCCATCCATCCATCCATCCATTCTTCCTTCCTTCCATCCATCCATCCATCCAAACTTTCACATTTATAATATTAGTTGGCTTATTACCTTACAACAAAATATCGTCCTTACTCAGACCTCTCATATTGAACAAATAGCTATCTTAGACAAATTTTTAATCGAAAACTTCGGCGTACTGGCCATATAAAAGTAAAGTGTATTATTAGAATTTGTAAATAATGTACACCGAAAAGTATGCCACAAAGTAACATTAAACAAATAATTATTCAGCTAAGTTTATATAAGCTTTTTTATGTATATTAGTTTACATAGCATAAAGAAGGTTTCTTAATTTGAGTTTTAAAGTCGTTTTTTTTAAGATTTTTGTTTTTAAATATAGTTGATTTGTTTTACTTGAATTACTTCATCTGCTAGATACAGATTTTGAAACATCCATGTTTCATACACGCTTGTTGATTATGATGCTTCCAAGATTGTCTACAGTACAGTTTTAAACAGTACTCTGTGATTTAACAAGTATTTACATAACATTGGCATAGTCATTCAGCCATTTAATTTCAAGAGGATGAATAAATGGTATCAGTAAATATATAAATATATACAGTCTACACACCCCACATCTCACTACTGTAATTTTTCAACCGTCTCCCCCAAAATTTCCTCAACATATCATTACTATACGACATCTAACCCTATCCTGCATAGTCTACATCGGATTGGCGTATCATGAAACGCAGGCAAGTCGTTCAAACAATTACCGGAGTCGTGGAACTCTAGGGCGTTATTTTATACCAGCTAGGAAGTACGCTAAGCGGAATTTTACTCAGTTTAAATTTGAAATTTCGTACGTTGGCTTAAGCTTAGTTATTTCAGAATTTAATGAGGATAATACCTAATTATGTTTTGGTTTCCTTTCTAAGCGTTGAACTATTGTGTCGATATAAAATATTGGTACAGTACACATCGAACATTTATGTGTCAAATATATCAAATTGTGCATCTAAATTTATTAATTCTGCTCGGCTTAATTAGTAACTTACTGGGATCATTATTACTTTCTCTTTCTCTTATATTATACCTCAATTAGGATAGAAAATGATAAAGCATAAATTTAATTTCTCATTACTGTTTTTATGAATATATTTGACAAACATAAATTTTATTTATTTTTATAACGAGTAACGTATAGAAATATGTGTCTGTGTATAAATTACTATAAGCGATAACACACAAGATTAGTGTGTAGTATTTACAATATTGTCTAGGGAGACGTAGTGTTGGACACCCTGCGGCCAGGTGGAGTGACGATCTGTGCAGAACGGCGGGGAAAAACTAAACGAGGAAAGCTGATGATCGAGCTCAGTGGCGTACATTTAGAGAGGCCTATGTCCAGCAGGCGATGATGAAAGGCTAAGGATGATAATGAAGATGATTTTGATATTCCTCCATCTTAAAAACAGTGACGAGTTTTTCGGCAGACACTGCAACATGCCAACATTTTATCGATCGATTATTTGGCCTGGCCTGTTGATCTAGTGGCTAGCGATCCTGATTGCTGAACCAGAGGTTGTAGGTTGGATTCCCATCCGGGACAAATAATTGTGTGATGAGCATGATCATTTGTTCTGTGTCTGGGAGTAATTTATTTATAATATGTATGTAAAAACATACATATTATAGATAAATTACTCCCTGCATATACATATATTTTAATAATAATAATAACTTGATACATCTTATACACGGCCGTCTGATCCTAAACTAAGTAGAGCCTGTACTATGGTAACCGGTCTATATAAAAATATAATACATACTTAAATATTATTAAATAATAAATAGTTTAGGATCAGACGGCCGTGTATAAGATGTGTCAAGTTATTATTATTATTAAAATATATGCATATACAGGATGTATTTGAAAAATAAACACTTACTTAAATCACTGAAAGGGCATGACTCTAGCATGAAGTTACAAAAAAAAATAAATGAAAAATTACTATCCATTTACAAGTTATAACCGTTTGAATGTCCAGGTATTTTTACATTGGTTTCTCATAAAAACAGGTGGAACGTATAAAAAAATACATACGATTTTAAATGATACATATTTTTTTATTTTGGAACTCTTCACTTAGTTATTGAGAAAATCCATAAAAACTAATTTAAAAAAAAATCGAAGTTTACCCTAAAACCTACTACCAGAGATTAACAAACAATAAAAAAAACTCTTCAGCTTTCTTATTTAAGTATAAATTTGGCTCAGTATTCAAATCTTCAGTAAAATATGTGTGTAACATAACTTTGCTCCGATGTATTTCAAAATTATATTACTGACTCAGTTCTGTAATTATTCACAGAGGCCCATCTTAATGGAATTAAAGTTAAATCTAATGGTATATGATGCAATGGAGACTATGACAAATGGTACAATGTACATACCGTCTGTTTATGTGATACGTTGAGAACTTTTTTTCTTTTAATTTTGCAAAATGAATATTAATAATAATTTGCAATACATTTAGTAATATTTTTTTTTAACTTAACATATTCAGGGTCAATTTTATAATGCCATGTGCATCAAATATAACGCAATATATTTATAGAATTTAAGTTTGTTCCATCCTACAACTTTTTGGATAGGTGGTATAATACAGGTATCGTTTCCACCACTAAGTTATAACGAACTGTAGTCAAGCTTATTCTTTATAATTTATATATTTTTTTGTTATAGTAGTCAAAACACTACTGACTTGCTTTCGAATTTATGGCAACAAAGATCCCAAAGATTTTGAGATTAGAATTAGAATAATTAATACAATCTAAACAGTAACTTTACCAAGAACTAACAGTAAACAAAAACTATTCTCTCTCTACCTTCACATAACTTCTAAGGAAAGTTTAAAGGAACAATGTAAACACCATTTGGCTTTAACTTACAGTTTCTTACTCTGATTAAATCTTTACTGCTTCGCAAAATAATATTACTCAATTCTTAGCAAAGAGCTATTACGTTTAGAGTTCTGACCAAGAAAATATGCCGGTGTCAGATGTGATTTCTTTGCCATTTCCCAAGTTTTCTTGGCGTTTTCACGGCAGTGATAAGTAAAAGTAATTACCAAACTGCTAGTGAGACTAAAATAGTCTTAGTAGCAGTTTGGTAATTACAGATTATCACATAGCGATTTATCCACCGAATAGTACAAAAACGGCTTTTATATGAAAGTGTAATTCGCAAAGAATATTCACTATACATTTCGACAGCATCAATAATATTGTGTTGTGTGTGTTAGTACAAAAATGATATGACGATGACGAACATTTTAGAAATGGTTGTGTGTTTAGTGTGTATCTGCCAAACTTTAATTTTGGTATTGGGGGATTTAAAGCTAGGAGTTGAAGTCCCGAAGTTAAGAATATATCGTAAATATATCGTTAAGTAAATACATCGTCGTAAGTATCTTTTGCATTGAAGCCCATATAAGCTGTCGAAACCTAGTTGTTATATGCCTATCCCTACTTGGAGAAACGAATGCTAATAGATAGTCCAGAAACTCTTCTACATTTTATACTGACCTTCAAAAATATTCGTATAAAATCTAGAAGGGTTTGTGTACTTGGGACAAAATCCAAGCTAACATTGAACTTCACTTAACTTCTTACTTCGACTAGGGCTCACTACAACATTGTCATGGGGGACTTCAACGCTAAAGTTGGAGTACAGGCTTGCAGTGAATTAAAAATCGGTTCCCATGGGTTTGGAAAAAGAAATGGTCACATCCTGGTCAACTTCTTGGAAAAAGAGGGGCTCTTCTTGATGAATTCATTCTTTAAGAAGAAGCCCAACCGCAAGTGGACTTGGAAAAGCCCAGATCAGGTGACCAAAAATGAGATTGAGTTCATCATGACAGACAAGAGGCACATATTCAGAGATGTCTCAGTGCTTAACAGGTTTTACACCGGAAGCGACCACAGACTTGTGAGAGGCTCTCTGTATATCAACTGTAAGCTTGAAAGATGTCGCCTGATAAACTCTACGCTCCGATCTAACTTGCTAAAACTGTAGTGGGATCCGAACCTTTCCAGCTAAAACTGGAAAATAGATTCGCTGCTTTGGAAACCTCAAGGGACGTGGATGAGAAACTTCAAAGTTTGACGAGAATCTTGAGAGAAGAAGGTGCTAAGGTTTGCCAGGTTCAGCGTTCAGGTACGAAGTCTAAACTCTCCGACGAGACTCTCCCGCTTATGGATTTAAGAAGAGATGAACAGAATGCGCTAGTGTCCAAGTACGGCGTGATCTCTGACGTTCAAGCACACGCCGAATTGAAGAGGCTATTGAGCGAAATAGGGGGTCCAAAGTCTTTGCCAATGAACTCAGTAGAGCCCATTTGACAAAGCTCAAAAACGCAAATGGCAACACTATCGTCTCTAAGCCGGAGGTACTCGCGGAGATTGAAAACTTCTACGGCCGATTATACGCTTCGCACGCACCAAGAACCGAACTCGCGCTAAGTTAGCCCGCCACTATACCGATAAGCTGCCAGACGTCAGCTTGAGCGAGATCGAGTTGGCCCTCAAACAGCTTAAAAATGGAAAAGCCCCGGGTGAAGACGGTATTACTTCAGAGTTACTGAAAATAGGGAGTAAACCCGCACTTCGTGAACTACGGGAGTTATTTAGTAGCGTCTTGAATAGTGGGAGAACTCCAGAAGCGTGGAGCAGTTGTGTGGTAGTTTTGTTCTTTAAAAAAGGAGATAAAACGCTCCTTAAAAACTATCGCCCTATCTCACTCCTGAGCCACATAGATAAGTTGTTTTCTCTCATGATTTGGAACCATAGACCACATACACACAGTGAAGCAGGTTATACAGAAGACCGAAGAGTATAACCAGCCCGTGTCTTGCCTTTGTGGACTATGAGAAAGCCTTTGACCCAGTTGAAACCTGGGCTGTTCTGGAGTCTTTGCAGCGTTGCCAAGTGGACTATCGGTACATTGACGAATTGAGATGTATCTATAACGCCGCGACTATGAGTGTTCAAGTACAGAATCAGCAGACTAAACATATCCCATTACGCAGGGGGGTGAGACAGGGGAATGTAATATCCCCGAAACTGTTCACGAGTGTTCTCGAGGATATGTTTAAGACGCTAAACTGGGAAAGTAAGGGCATCAACGTTAATGGTGAATACATCTCGCACCTAAGATTTGCTGACGATATTGTCCTAATGGCGGAGTCGCTACCGAACTTACAAGCGATGTTGTCCGGATTAGCTGATGCCTCCAAACGCATCGGCCTCGGAATGAACATAGATAAGACAAAAATTATGCTCAATAGCATATTAACCCGGGGCCGATAGTAGTAAATGGCGTTCATCTCGAAATTGTTCAAGAGTACGTGTACCTTGGGCAAAGCTTGCAACTGGGTAAGAACAACTTTGAGAGGGAAATCAATAGGAGGATTCGGCTGGGGTGGGCAGCATTTGGTAAGCTTCGTCAAGTCTTCACGTCGTCCATACCACAGTGCCTTAAGACAAAAGTCTTTAATCAGTGTGTCCTACCTGTAATGACTTACAGTGCCGAGACGTAGACACTCACGTTAAACTTAGTCCATAAGCTCAAGGTCACTCAGCGAACTATGGAGAGAGCTATGCTTGGTGTGTCTCTGTGGGACAAAATTCGTTACGAAGTTATCCGACACAGAACCAAGGTAACCAACAAAGCTCAAAGAATTAGCAAGCTGAAGTGGCATTGGGCTGGCCACATTGCCCGCAGAACCGATAACCGCTGGGGTAGACGAGTTCTGGAGTGGAGACCACGTCAAGGGAAACGTAGTGTAGGACGCCCTGCGGCCAGGTGGAGTGACGATCTGCGCAAAACGGCGGGGAAAAACTGGATGAAGAGAGCTGACGATCGAGCTCAGTGGCGTTCATTAGGAGAGGCCTATGTTCAGCAGTAGATAATAAAAGGCTGATGATGGTGATGATGCAACGAATGTTAAATAAGTATAATATTGCACCATTTTACTTTTCAAGCAAATATACCGGAACCCAATAGAAAGTAGGTACAGATAATGAAGTAGACAAAAAAGTTATCTTCTTTTTTATTTTGTTTTCTATTAATAATAGATTGCTGGGTATCAAAGGTGAGCCTAAATTAGATTTTATATTAAAATTTTGTTACAGAATTTTTAATCAAGATTGCGCAAGAAAATTTTTATTCTGGATAAACTTTTTGGGGTGATCATCTCACTGTTTGAAAAAATTATATTAAAGTAAAACTTATTATCTATTTCTTCATTGTTATTAATATACATTACATATTGAAACAGAGCAGTAAATAACATATTTAGATTTTAAAAGTTATGAGAAAGTCAAAGTCAAATATCTTTAATTCGTAAAATTCTTTAAAAATTGTTTGAAAACATTTTTTTTAAACTAAATTTAAAAAAATATAGATCATCATACGCAGAGTCACCGAAACAATAGGTTGCTATGTCAAATGTAAAATTATAAAATAAACAAGTATATAACAGACTAGCTGCGCCCCGCGGGTTCATCCGCGTAAGTCCCGATGTCGTTGGAATATCGAGATAAAAAGTAGCCTATGTATTAAGCGAAGTGTCCAGTTATCTACATACCAAGTTTCATCGCAATCGGTTCAGTAGTTTTTGCGTGAAAGACCAACAAACATCCATACATCCTCACAAACTTTCACGTTTATAATATTAGTAGGATAATACCGTATCTGCCTGTGTCTATCTATAACCACCCGTTTCCAAATCTTTGAGTCTTGAGAGCTATTGCGAGAACTAGAACTATATATTTTCATTACAAATTTTAATACAAATTGTGGAGGCATTCATTTTGTTTCACCCGCGTAAGTCCCGATCCCGTAGGAATATCGGGATAAAAAGTAGCCTATATATTAATCCAGGTCTCCAGCTATCTACATACCAAGTTTCATCGCAATCGGTTTAGTAGTTTTTGCGTGAAAGGGTAACAAACATCCATCCATCCATCCATACTCACAAACTTTTACGTTTATAATATTAGTAGGATATCTCCTTTTAAAACAAATATTTTATAGGTCGAGTTAATTAGATAAAATATTTAGTTTTTTTTTTTTTTGGTCTAGTAAAATCCTTTTAAAGTTAATAAATTTTAGCTATAGCCAATAATATTATATACATATAAGGTTTCAGCATGTTTTAAGGCAATGCTTTGTTTCTTAGCAGTTTACATTCTCTTTTAGATACTCGGAGGTAGAAAAGATTTCTCAAAATCCTGTTCAGAATAGAATCGAGCTGTTGTCGTTTAAGAGTTTAGTTATTTATTTCGCGTTTGTCTAAAAGTGGTTTATTCTAGTCTTGGCGGTTGTTGCACTTCTTCACAGTTAGTCTAAAGTGGTCTTTGAGAAGACTTACAAGTTGACAACTTTGTTCCACTAAAAGTTAAAGTTTATTGCCTCATGCTATTTAAATGAGAAGTTCCTGTACAACAAACACATTTCTTTAAATTATTAGTGTTTCATAATTACCGTATTTATTTTCCTTTCCATAACTACCTACATAAAATATGAAAGCCAACATCTAACCATAATGTGTAACATGCAATTTGTGTAGTCGTGTGTGTTCCCTTAACTATTGATTTTTAGTTTGAAAATATAACTTCATAACCGATATTAAATGCACACAATTATTTTTAAATTATTGGGTCCTTTATTGCTGACTAGCTGTGCACCGCGCGGCTACGGTCACGAGTACATATTTATATTTTTAATGAAACCATTATTCTTTTTCCAAAAAAAAGATGCGAAAGTTACTTTTTATAACACCACTATCTGCCCGTGAAGTCCCGTGAAAATCGGTCCACCCGTTCCAGAAATTAGCCGGAATAGACAGCCAGTCAGATAGATAAAAAATTTAAAGTTTAATTTCTTGGTACATGTACTTACCGTGTAGACATTCGGAGTAAAGATAAAGATATATTTATTTGTCAAAACATGTGCAAATATAATACATGGTTGATGCATATTATCGATGGTAAATTTTAATTAAGACCAACATGCTTTACCAAAACTGGTGTAAAAATCTCAGTTATAATTAAATTATTAATGTTGTCCAAAAAATCTTTGTCAAAATATATATATATAATAATAAAATAGTCAAATGGTTTCAAAAAAATTATAACAAATCATTTAAATTTAAGTAATTAACTAACACAAATTAATACAATTAGCATTAGACAGCAAAATAGAATTGTACAAATTGAAATAACATAAATTATAATGATACAGCTGAGCTTACTCAGCTGTATCATTATATTTTATCTTAATAAAATAAAATAGTTGTAAACAAACTAAGATTAGATACATAAATGTTAAAGTTTTCATACATTTTTGTCATTAAGAAAGTCATCAACATTATAATAACATTCGTAAGTAAGAAACTTTTTGTATACTTTTTTAAATAGTTCTATGTTCAATACTCTAATGTTTTCTGGAATTTTATTATAGACTATTGGAGTTTTAAAACAGTGTAAAATACGATGTAATACTTTTATGTAGCGACGCTGTTTTAGCGGGGTGAACACAAAGTTTAGCACGTCGATTTTTCTTCCGTTATCAGATAACCGTGGAAATAAGCGAGGGTTGTTTCTGACAAATAAGGCCATTTCCATTATGTACAATGATGGAAGCGTAAGAATTTTGTGCTTAGGAAATAATGGCCTACAGCTCTCTGTGGTTATTCTGGATGAAAGGTACCCAATATCCTTTTCTAAACCTCTAACAGCATGTGTGCGAAGTGTCATGAAGATCGATTGAGTAGTTAAATGGTAAAAGCAAGTAAAAAAAAAAAACAAAAAAAAAGCGTGAAGTGTTTCTATATAAATAAATTAATATGGTAAAAATTGTAAAAACTCGAAATCCAAAATTCACCATCAGAGAAAGTTGACCTAACTAATGTATGGGTAATTATTATACAAGATATTACAGTAATATCACTGATGGCGTAAAAATAAAATAAATCAACTCGCAGTCAGCATTTTTCGTTACGCTAACACTTTATTGTAGCTAGCCGGCCGGCTGCCAAGCGTTTGAAGTATAACGTGCGATAAGATACTTAGTTCCAATAAACAAACAACCTTGCTTTCGTATTTACAATATTGGTTAGGATTATATATTTTTTGTCATCCGACAAATGGAAATCACAGTCATTGTACCCGTGTCACTTTTGTAACAAAAATCTCAAGAAGTTGAAGGTTTTCAGTAATCATTTCAATCCTCAAATATATATTAAATTACCTGTACTGATGTTTCTCGAGCCCGCTTACTTGTCAATTTTTAATTGAGGTTTAAAAAAGCCCATTTATTTAAAATGTTGTGTCTGAAGCAGCAGTTTTGCCTTGCAAGTCAACGATAAGGTCTACCTTACCTGCTGTTTATGGCAGACTAGCTGTTGCCCGCGTTGGTAATATTTTTTGATGAAATCTATCCTACAGGATCCGTACATTTTACCGGAATAAAAATATTTGCCTATGTGCTATTTCAGACTATAATCTAACTCTGTGCCTAATTTTATCCAGATCCATTCAGACGTTTTTGCTTGAAAGAGTAACAAAAATCCATCAATCCATCCTCACAAACCTTTATGATATTAGTAAGATGAGTTTCTAGCTCATCCACTACAGCCGGGAATAAAATTAGTTTTATCTATAGTATCAACACTACTCCTAAATGAAAACTTTAAACAGACGTTGTAAAATTTTACGACTCAGAGCGTGGAAGAATCCTTTTTGCATTAGCTTAGAAGTTACAGTCTATAAACTTAAGACAAACACATAAGGAAAACATAAACTACATTGTAGACATTACTGACTAATGGCAATATAATCAAAGTGATGCAGGCGTTAAACCGGTTAAGACTCATTTGCATGTTGCATATTTCATGCGGTTTCGGCATTTCCATGTAATTATTACGAATCATTTCCTGTTTGTATTTCTATGCTGAACTATAGTATTAGAGAGCTTAAATTTTCTGTCACGGGCACATAATTAAATACTTAGGTACTGATTGGTATTTACGTGTCAAATAAACTAAAAAGAAAAACGGAAATGTGCGAGTCTGACTTGCGCACTGATGATTCCATACAAACTTGTATGTAGATAATTCCTCCATCACGGGAATCGATTCCCGAAGATTTTTGCCCCTTTTTTCCGAGTGACAATCTTAACTTTGACATTCCAAAAATAAAGGTAATGTTCAGTCATTTTTTTTAATTCTTCAGTTTTAGTCCTCCCAAGTATGAATATGAGCTTACTTTACCCTCCGATTTCAAATAGCTCCGCAATTTGCACCCATTGACTTCTTTTTTCATGTCTCTCACTCCAATCGCTGACATAACTCGCTGAAGCTCGCTACCTTCAGTTCTTATGCTCCAATGATGACAAAAGTGTTCCTTATTTAAATAATCTACTTCTTTTTTGTCCCTCGCATACCTTCAAGTTGGTTAAATCTTCATTCTAAGTCCCACCAGGTTTCCTTTCGAATGCGTTCGCACTACAAATCAGGATGTCCACTTATCCACTATAATTAAAACTTAAATTATCTCACAGAATTTAAATCTTGGCATTACAATTGCACCTTAATAACTTGTAACTGTAACTATTTCTACATATTCTAAAGTTGTATTGTTAAAGATTAAAACACAAGGTAAAACATCCCACATACATTGTGTCAAGTTTATTATATTACTAGCTTATACATGCGGCTTCCCTCGCGTAAAAGTTTTTTTGTTTATACCTCAAGAACAATATATTTTTCGTGGGAGAGCCATGCTTTGGCACGCATGGGTGGGCTCACAGAAAACCGGCGTGAAGCAATGTCTTTGTTGTGTTTCGTCTTGTGAGTAAGGATACCGGACCCCCTAACATACCTCCCCCTTCCCTCCTTTCTTATTCCCACCCTTCCCCTACTCCAACCTTAAAGGCCGGCAACGCACCTGTCACATAAAAAACGGGATGAAGGGTACCTACCCTATGTCCTCTTCTATACCCTTGACAACATATGCAAAATTTTATGATGATCGGTTCAGTAGTTAAGGCATGAAAGGGTAACAAACAAACAAAGTTACTTTGGCATTTATGATATTAGTATAGATGTCCACTACACAATTACGGCCAAAAACATGTAATCGAATGTTTCGTAATTTATTGGGTTTGATAAGCTTTGTCTCCTTTATCTCAACCAAGGTATGTCAACATATATAACTTATTATTATATTCAGGATTAGTAGCAGTATTATATTTGTTAATTTATTTATTTCAAAATACACAACCATGACACTGTAAAAGTTGGAGTCTCCTGGCACAGGTATTCTATTGGTGTATTTACTTAAAAGGACTCCCTATTTTTGTAAATATTTGTACTGTTTATGAAATAAATTGTTTATGTTTATGTTTAACTTTCAATAAATAAAAAAACATTCAATTAGTGTCTAGAGTCTATACAAATGAATGACCTCTTCTTACATGATGTTATTGTATTGTTATCGTGAAAATAAGGTAAGCGAATGACGAACGATAGTATCGTATCGTATACTTTATCGTTCGTCATTCGCTTACCTTATTTTCACGATAACAATACAATAACGTCATGAAACAATTAACTGACGAAATTCCAAATCCATCAGTAACATATTTTATCAAATTATTTTTCAAGACTTGATCAATTGTGACTTAATTAAGTTCTTCTTACTAACTACTTATGTAACTAAGTTAAAGTCAAACGTCTACAAGTCACCTAAAGTAAACTTGGACTACGTTCATATTTTATTAGTTCAGTTAATCTCAAATATAAATAAGAGGTCATTTATTTGTATAGACTCTAGACATCAATTGAATGTTTTTTTTTAAATTGAAAATTAAAGAAGACAATGCTTATCAAACCCAATAAATTACGAAAAATTCGGTTACATGTTTTTGGCCGTAATTGTGTAGTCGACATCCATACTAATATCATAAATGCGAAAGTAACTTAGTTTGTATAGATGACGATATTCTACTGACAACTGAAAAAAAATGGACTTCTTACTAACCATCAGGTTGGCCGTACACCTGCTACCACTTTAGTGACGTAAATATATACACATGTCTGACCACTTTATTTTCTTCAACAGACGATAAATTTCGATTCAACGCGCGGTGGTATATCGCTAGTCACCGAAAAAGGCATACACAGCAGTAGCAGACTGCTAGTGCAAGCAGCACGAACATCAGATGCGGGCGCGTATCAGTGTGCACCAGATAATGCTCAATCAGCTACTGCGAGAGTACATGTGTTAACTGGTGAGTTAAAGTTGAATAATAATAACTTGAGACACCCAATACTAGGCAGAGCCATTGAGTTATTATGTACTAGAGAAGCCACTCAGAACAAAATACATGTTCCATTTTGATTTGATTTAAAACTAAAAAGCGCTGCAGCGCTAAAACAATAATTTGTTGTCAAATCCTACAGTATAGCAGCGCTCGATCATTTTTAACCGACTTCAAAAAAGGAGGAGGTTCTCAATTCGACTGTATGTTTTTTTTTTAAGTTTGTTACCTCAGGACTTTCGACTGGGTGAACCGATTTTGATGATTCTTTTTTTATTTGAAAGCTGGTGCTTCCCGTATGGTCCCATTTCAATTTGGTCCAGTTCTGACAACAGTATCCATGAGAAAACCACATATAAGTCTTTTATGGAAGTTTTTAGTTTTTTTTTGTTGAAGTCGGTTTTTTTTTAAAGAATTATTAAATTGTAGTTTTCTGGCGAGCGTACGGTCCTAAGCGTCCTGATTTTAATGGCGTTTACGCGTGTTGCCCAACGAACTGCTACAAAGATTTGTTTTTATTGCGGTGCAGGGACCGCAGTTCGCGTTACAAACTTTTTCTTTGCAGTGTCTACTCTATACGCTAGTAATAATAACTCAGTGGGCAGAGCCTGTACTATTGTAACCAAGCTGTTAATAAACATACTTATATGTTACTAAATACATACAAATTATAGATAAATAACACCCAGACACAGAACGAATTATCGTGCTTGTGATACAATTTTTGTGCTGGGTGGGAATCTAAGGCACGACCTCTGGCTCAGCAGGTAAGATCACTAATCACTAGTCCCATAGGCCTTTCAAATGAATGATCTTGAATTTTTTGTTACACTTGTGTTTATGTGGCTGACCATAACATGTCGTATCTACTCAACCTGTAAGAATATTCATGTAATTAATTATAAATATATATATGTACCTACTAGCTGAACCGACAGACGTTGTTTTGTCTTAACTATAAATGTTGAATTTGAATTGGTATAATTAATAAAAAAAAATTATGCCAAAAACATAGTTCCGACAGTGTATCTGTTTTAAACGATTTGCAGCGCGCATTCTGTCAATCGCGCCAACTATCAAACGACTGACAGTTATGTATGTCAAAAGCGCTATGGTAAACGTAGTCCTGCCAGGACCGTAAAAAACATTTTCCTGTAACCCTATCGCAGTGCCAGCTACCGGGTCCAATTGTAAATCTAAAACATTCTCGAATCCACCTGAAGACACACAAAAAATTTCTTTGAAATTTTTTCATCCTTTTGGAGGAGTTTAGTAACATACACACGCACAGAATAAAAATATATATATAAAGATATTATGAATGTAGTAAGTGGTAATGTGTTCATATTTTTTTGGTGACGGGGTGGAAGATTTTCATGGATGTCTTCCGCCCTTAGAGGAGGGGTCTATCGGACTCTTACCGACTAAAAAGAATCCCAGTGTTCCGCTGCTTGCCTATGATCAGGGGTGCGAGAATCACCATTGCATTCTTCTGCAACCCTCCATGGTGTCGGCGTAACAAGTGACTCCGACACCATGGAGAAGAGTACCGCGCAGAATCCAGTCGTAACCGACAAGGTGTTCATATTACCACAACTCAATAGTACCTGCTGATAAATTGACAGTAGTAATAAACTACAGTTACTAATGAACACATGTACAACTGACATACGATATTTATTGGTCATGAATAAATGTTTCGTCCTCATTATATTGCGTCAAAGTTATGAATTTCTGAAGAATCCCACACATATATATTTAAAATATATATATAAACATAAATTACATAGATTTTATATTATGTCGTCACTACAGACATAAACTTGAATGGATGGAAAGGGTATCCACTCAGAGACATTATGTAGCAATATTATGTTAATTTTGATAAATAACATTAAATAATGGTGGTTTCGTATTTTCACGAGCGTACAAATACGGGATGTTTTTATTGACGCGGCCTTCTGGGACTGTGTCTCTAATATATTATTTCAAATGTTTGGCGTCACTTAAGTAATTGGGCTTTTAATTACTGGGATTGTGCCAAGCTTTACATTCTTGTTAGTACGGTCTCAAAAATACGGTTTAATGCGTATTAACCTCAGTGTGATTTATATTAATATTAACACATTGGAGTTATTTAGGATTAAACCTCGTATTGTAACCGGAGCGTAAAATCAATTCATCGGTTTGACTAGCCACAACTATTGGTTAATTCCAGGTATATGAATAATTCCATACATACAATATAACAAGTAGACAGTATTTTGTTCAAGTGCATATCAGATTGAATGATTCCGTAGTTTAAGGAAACAATGAAAATTCAATCTAGTAAACTTCTTATACTCATTATGATAGTACCGTCCATCCTTAGCAGACTTCATTAGTAAGTTAACACACAGCATTTGCTACGTTTACACAAAATGAATTAGGTAAAAGTAAGTAACGTATACATTAACAGCATCTATTTCTTATTTGGACAACATATAAGCCCTTAGAAAAAACCATGTACATAGATTTAGGAAATGAACCTTTACGATTTCTTTTTAACTAGCAACCTAACCTACAAATTATACACTTAAACCTTCCTTATGAATCACTCTGTATATTAGTGAAAACCGCATGAAAATCCGTTCAGTAGTTTTTCAGTTTATCGCGAACAGACAGACAGACGTGGCGGGGTACTTTGCTTTAAAATAATATATATGTAGTGATAAGTTCACATCGAATATTATATGTGGTAAGCTTTAAGTTAAATACTTTTTTTTTAAATCGGAAAGGAAAGAAAACAATAATTCAAAATGTAATGTAATGTTTAGATACAGGTTTATTTGCGTGGGGTACTTGGCTAGAAAACCTGCTAATGTTCTGTAATGTTCTGGCTAATGCTCTGTCGAGATGGGAGTGACCCAAATTTGCATGGGGGCACGAGGGTTCGTTAGCTCTGAATTTTGGAGCGATTTTGGAGCAATGTAAATGGTCTGTCATAGACCTTCGTTTTTCCGAAACCACATCCCGAAGTTATAACAAATAGGCCCGGTATCTTTTTGTGGATGCGAGAAAGAAAATTTCTGAAAACAGATTAGGGGTCGCTTAGATGAAAATGTCTAAATTTATTTTTAGGAAATATGAGAGAATTTAAATTTATAATGTAAACCAAAGCGTAAGAGGAAATATTACAATTTTTATTTTGTTAAAATAATTTTTTGTATGTTATTGATAGTTTTATTTGGTAGTTACAAGTCACCGTACTATTTCGACCTAACGAGTGCAATATTCTAATTTCGGCACATTTGTGTCACATATCCCCAATATCTCGATCTATTTAAACCTGTAACACGTACTTTGTATCTGAGCAAATTAAGTAACTGAATGTAAGTAGCGAAAATAGAAAATAAAAACCCCCTTTAACTAACGCTTCTCTCAGCGGAAAGATATACAATAAATCAGTCTTGTCCTTGATGTAATTAACTGGAGCACGGTTCAAATGTCTAGAAGTTCTAATTAGTTGACCGGAGTGTTCGTCAAACGACAATCGTTAGATGTCTCAGCATGGAAATGGCGACTATAAAGACTCAAGTAATTTCAAGTGTTGCATTAGCTCGAGAAATTGTTAACTTGAGATATTGTATAAGTGACTTGTCGTGCGTCAAAATAGTTTCAGTTTGGGTTTAACCTGTAAGAGAATGAATAAATTAATTTATTTTTACTGCTAAAATGTCAATCTGGCACTGCTCGTTGACATACCATGTCATTCAAATATCACTACTAATTGCACGTAATTAGATAAGTCACATTTACAGATTAACTTTAGGTAAAACAATTATATACACGTCAACAATTATATAAGTCCTACCTGTACCTAAAATAAATTAGACTAAATATCATCTCGAGTCTCATTACCGTCCTTGCCAAATACTGGTAAATTTCTCTTAGAACCAGTTCCATCAGTAATTAAAAATAAAATAATAACAATAACTGGAAACATCTCACACAGTGCCGTCTGATCCCAAACTAGGCAGAGCCTGTACTATGGTAACCAGATTGCTGATAAACATACATATATATTTCTAAATACACACATATTATAGATTAATGACATCTAGAAACAGAACAAATGATTATGCTCAACACAGAATTAAATCTTTAGAGTATAGAACATCAAGGGTATCAATCCCAAGTTGGCAAAAAAAAAAACAGGCTAGAAAGTATCTCCGCGGTAGAGGTAACCTTTCCCTTTCCGCTTCCAGTCCCCTTCTTACCCCCTTCCCCTATTCCCACCTTAAAGGCCAGCAACGCACTTGTGACTTTTGAGTTGCAGGTGCCCATGGGCAGGGTTGTCACTTACCATCAAGTGACCCATCTGCTAATTTGCCCCCTATTCCATAAAAAAGCCGCGCAGTTAAATAACTCTACCAGCAGAGTATTGCGTTTCCTTTCTTGATTAGAGTGGACTATAGCGAATAGAGTTGCCAGTGTTTAATTGGGTAATTGGCACCGGTAGCCACCTGCCATCAGGCGATCTATCCGTTTCATTATTACACAGCCATTCCACGCAGTTTTAACTGCGTTTACTGTCACTGCTCCGCTCCGGAGGGTCGTAGCCTGTAACCTTTCTCAATAAATACTCCATCCAATATAAAAATAAATTATTCAAATGTGAGCGACAGTTCCAAACATTAGAATAGAATAGAATAAACTTTATTGTACACCAAAATATTTTTACATGGAAAAGGTACATCTTGTGAGTATGTACAAAGGGCAGCCTTATCGCTAAAAGCAATCTCTTACAGGCAACCTTTGGATGGACAATACGATAGTAAATAGACGAGAACATGGGTAGTTTTGGTGTAAAGTGCTGATATAGGTGATAATTTGATTAGTTCTAAGAATCATAACACACTTAGCGCATTTTATCAATCAAACAAGCTCCAACTTAGTTTATTAGTATAGACTTAACTGTATTAAATAAAACATGTATAAAACGTAGTTTACCTAGACTCAAACTAAATATTAGTGCAAATGTTGCTGAAATAATATTACTTCGTATCTATTTGATATGTTAATATATTAGGACTGTACTCAGTTTCCATTGATACTTTTATTTTTGTATATTTATTTGATTCGATTGATCTTCGCAAGAAAAATAAGACCTAACGAATTACAAATACTGAGTCAGACTCAAAGTCTAAGTTATTCTTCGGTTGGACGTAAAAATAAAAAAAATACTGAAAATACTTTCAACATCTACCTGTAATAGGCATACCATGTCATTCAAATATCATCTAAAATAAGCATAATAATTTAAACAACCCAGCATTAGACTATCTAAAATCCCTAAAGTACACAGTTCACAGTCCAACACTCCAGTGACATTCGACTAATGTATTCATTACTTGCTGGCGGCACAACGTTACAAATTACAGCATTAGCCCTGACTACCCTTACTCCACATGTTTGTTCCACCCGTGTCTACAAATCAAATCGATAGCAGATGTGTAATTTACTTTGAAGTTATGTCAAGCAGTGACAAGTTTAGGAATGAAGCCAACATTACTTTACTGGTACAGTAAGAAGTTTCTGTCTCTAGAACACACAAGTAAAACTTGAGATACTAGCTTTCAAAATTTGTTTCAGTAAAGTTGTTTAATTAAAGTGTAACACTTTTTTTAGTACTTTTATTACTTTATCTCTAGACTTCAAAAAAGTTTAGTATTTCTCATGTAATTAAGTGTCCACGAAATAGCTATTTACCAAATACTTTACGATAAAAAAATCAACGTCTATTTTTGATAGTTTAGTTTAGTTTTTAAACTTTCGACTTGTATACATATTAGATTTGTAAATCGGGTCTTGGTCACCCGTGACCACTATCGGTGCAATTTGGTCGAAACATCGGGTAACCAAAGCGATATCTTTTTTGGTTACCCAACATTTCAACTATTAAAAATGTTGGTATTAATAATGCTAATTTTTTTTAGAAATATTTTATTAATGTGTTTCTTTTTCATAAAAACCTTAATTGGGAATTAAGGTTCAGAAAAGTTTAAGCTAACTAGCTAACCTAACATAAAGTTTTCAGAAAATTGTTACTTAATGTAACATTTTTCTGAAAACTGTTTGGGATCCTAAGTGCGATTTTAAACAAATATATTGCAAATAATCTACAATTGCATGCTATAAAATCGAATTTAAACCTCCATTAATCACAGTTAGTTACCCAAAAAGGCTTGTCGCAAAGTTAAATAAGGAAAAGATGCTGAAGAAATCCTCGGGTTAAACATACATTTCCAGTAATTACTTGCTTAACGACCAAAACAACGGGTACTGCAAATTACAACATTAGTTCTGCTAAACATCTTCTCTGTATGCCAGTTATATCGTTGCTTCAGAGGAGAATGCATACTAAAATAGTTCCTGCTTGGTTTTCTTATTACAGGTTTAGGTAAAGCCAGCAGTTGCTAGATTCAATATTGAGGATGTTTGAATATGAAATTGTGATTTTATTTTGCGAGATACTATTACATGATTGAATATTCTGATATGGTAGTTAAATATTTGGATTTTTTCTGTTTGAGTAAGACTCGCAAAGTATAAATGCAAACACTTTATATTGAAGTACCTACCAATAATGAACTTAAATCTTTTTTAATGTAAAAATCTCAAAAAATCCTACATGTTTACATTATCAAAATAAAAAAAAATATGTACGTGTATTAAATTGCTAAATACATACATGGTACAATCATCAAACAAATCTTTTAGCCTAAAGTTATTTTATAACACAGTTTGATGGTTGGTCCAGTCTACTATACAAACTAGGTACGTAAACTAGCATGGTTCTTCTTTATAGTAGGGTCTACTACGTTAGCAGTTATTTATAAAAGAACTTTCAGGAGCGTTCCTTATTTTCAGAACGATATTCTACTAAGAAATTTGTAAAATGATTATACTAATCCGTGATTCCACTCTGATAAACTTAAAAGTATTAGATACCTCTGCATTTTACAACAAAGAAAAAATACAAAAAATAAGACTGCAATTTGCTGCTAACATTATTATTCAATTGAACGATTTATACCGCTTTATCGTTCCATTTCAACGGAATTAACTATACATATAAGAGTATCAATATATATACTGTCAATATATTGGAAACCCGTTGAGTTACAAATTCGTTTAACACAGCACATCATATTTTTTATTTAATAAATGCCTCTCTGTCATTCATTTCCCTGTTCAGCCGTTACGTTTGATATTGTTTATGCTTTATGAATATTTGTCGCATATATTTTTTTCGCAATATGCTATTTCTTTTATTAATATTTTGCTATGAATGTGAAGGACTTTGTCGTTTGGCCTGAAATTGATATTCGTTATTCGACGAGGTCTGTCTTCTCCGTCTTCGTTCTTCTTTTGTAACTTTGACAAGGAAATCCTTTTTTCTATATGAATGTATGTAATTTACGTATATTAATTGTAATTTGTAGGTTGGGTATTCTTATTTGTAGGTATTTAGTAATTTATTCTATTATTTAGTGTTGGCGAATAGATATTTCATTAAATACTATGTAAAATGTAATAGTTTTATGACTTGGTCATTAAAATTAATTTTACTAACTTAAAATTGTATATATGCACAGGTATGATATGCTCTCAATACCGAGACTACTCGCACATTATATCTCTACATAGTATAAAACAAAGTCGCTTCCGCCGTCTGTGCGCTTAGATCTTTTAAACTACCCAACGGATTTTAATTCAGTTTTCACAAATAGATAGAGCGACTCAAGAGGAAGGTTTATACGTATAGTTTAATTTTGTTTTGTGTTAATTTGTATAATCATGTGACGATAATTGTTCACCACATTAATACCTATCTACATTGCACCCGTGCGAAGGCGGGGCGGGTTGCTAGTAATAATATAAAGAAAGGATAAAGGGATGCACTATTCCAGATTTTCTATCCATAACTATGTAAGTATTTAACTGCATTGAGTACAACTCTCTACTTACCTGTATTACAAAGAAAGGTGTGGGCAACGATAAGAATAAAGATTCTCCTGCCGAGTTTTGGCCTGTGTAAACTATACTTGACCCAGGATACTCCATATTCTGTATTAAAATTCAAATGGAAATTTAACTAGAATATAATTTGAGTACACATTAAAATCAATTACCAAAAGCTATGAATGAAGCTGGCATTTTCTTAGGCGTTATGCCACAGATAATTATAATTTAAAATATAGATGTAGTCGTCAAACTTTATATAAAAAGCAACAAAAGACAGGATGCCAGCCCTTTTGTTTATATCAAGTTTTTAGAAACATGTTCACAATAACAAATTAATCTCTTTACATTTAATGAAAATGTATTTATTAATGCAATTCAATTACTCAAATACATTAAGTGAATGTAATATGGAATAATTTTAAATTAAATGCTTATTCCGTGCGCTCCACCAGTAGTTACGTGTCCGGAACACCGTGTAACGTCTATTGTGAACGAATTTACCGCTCTTTAGTTACTACAATGCAATGTGAATAGTAAAGTACCTCTACGTGCCCAGATACAGAGTGACTGAATAATTTTTAACCGACTTCAAAACAAAATTAGGTTCTAAATTCAGTATATTTTTGTTGTTACAATATCTTCATAATTATTACATTCAAGTTCATTGTTCATGATTTTCATCATAAGTAGAACAAATTTTAATAATGGCAAATACTATTACGATTTTGTTGTGGCGTTAAAGTCGGGTTCTTTTCCTTAATGCACGTATTTAATTTTGATATTGCTTTTCACTCATCTATACTACACCTATCCCTAATATACACTGTAAAAGAAAACGTTAGAGTAGGTTAGGTTAAAATATTTTATATTAGTTTAATAAAGAACTGATATTATGCATAATGTAATTGAGCGTTAGATGGTATGCGACTTCATAATATCGTGGTTGAAGCTGAAAATTCTTTAAATATCACTTTCTAAGCACTTACCTACTATATTTGTTATCCATATACTACTTTTTCCTGCATCTAATTCACATGCCATTAAATTCAATGCTTAGTGTGTGAGTGAAATGAAATATTTCACTAAATTTAGACGATTTCTTAACGTAGTCGGATAGTTTTAATTTCTTGCGTTGGCAGGCGCCATGGTAGGTACCATGATCTGTGCACAACGGTGGGAAAAATCTGGATGAGGAGAGCTAACGATGGAGCTCAATGGCGTACATTAGGATAGGCTACGTCCAACAGTGGACTATGAAAAGTTGATGATGAAGATGATGTTGATAAATTGCACCCGTATTAATCGCAGAATTGCATTGAAATGAATTGTCTATTTCATTTAGTGAGTTGCAAGTTTTAATTTAATGAAATTGTATGGTCCCGAAATCTACAATTTCATGCTATATGCTTTATGTTCAGAAGGGCCGTCACATGAATTTGTAGTTAAATAATTAATCATTAAGAAATATCACTCTTTTATATTATTCCGAATAACTGGTCTAGCCGTAATAAACATGTCCATGGTTTACTTGGTTTAGTTAATTTCATTTATAATCATGTCCAAACAATAAGTATTTTTTTTTTGTAAATATTTATATTAGAGTAAATATATTTGCTAAAATTAATTATGATTTTAAGAATCTGCTGTGATATGTTGTGCTCATCAGGGTCCAAAATTGAGAATATTCTATTTTTAAGTTTTTTACACCTTTGTAAACATTTTGGAATGCATAATAAAAAATTGAATTGAATTTTAATAATATTTTTTACAAAAAAGGCAGTAAGTACTTAAATATTCTGGGCATTGAAGATGGTCAGGGCCGGGGAAAATCTATGATTTTAAATCACTTTATAGTATTGCACAGCTTTTTGACTAAATCTGACAAACCTTTTAAATTTATTTAACTTAAATTACAAACAATGATAATTTGGGACCACTTTGCTTACTTACTTACATTGCAGTGAACTGTACGCACCCAGCTACAAAGGTCGAATCAAGAACGAATTAAGTTAGCCTAAGTAGTCCGAGACCTATAAGGGTTACTTTGTAGAATTCACGTTTTTCGCAATTCATATTTAAATAGATCTCCAAAATGGTGGTCTAACGTTGTAGTGTTTCTGTTAATATCGGAGCACACCAAGTAGCAAAGTAAAATCCATCTTAAAGAAGATTACTGGAAAATTTGTTTTAGCGTTTAGTTGTTCTGTTTATGATGTTGTTTGGTATATGACTTTACAGCGAGGTTACACACACACAAACAGTTTACAAAGAGCCTAATCTAGACAGACACTATGTGAAACATATTTCTGTGTGTCACACATGTGAACCCGCAAGTTTGTTAAAAATTTATTGCTATCATATATTATGCTATCGTGCTCGCTTATATGAATTGTAAAATTATACATATGAACGTTAATATTGGTATAATTTAATTTAGTTTAATGTTTTTTTTAACATAAAACAATTCTCTTTTATTAGACCATCGTGACAAATATTATTTTTGTCAAAAGTAAATTGTATTGCTCAATTACTCAACCCTGTCTAAAATATAAGCCTAAATACTCGAAAAGTCAGCAGACACATTATTCTGTCATACATTTGACACATGGATTACCTACGCCAATTTTTGTTCTACATATTATAAGACCTACGTCAACTACGCTTTTTGTTCAGTCAATACAAACCTTTTTTCATCTAGTAACAGTAAATATATTACAAGCTTTTCAAATCTTATCATTCAATATAAGTAAAGCAAACCTAAATCATACTATCTATTAAATAAAAATAATATGTTTCCCTAACATACAAAGACGACAAGTTGATTCGAATATAAATATTGGACTTTTCCTCAATGTGTGTTTGTTTTGTCGCAGGTGAGACGCCTGCCGCCATGCAGGGGAGCGCGCAGTGGGCCAGCCGTTTCGACGTACGCACACTCCTGTACTTCGCCACTGTTATATACCTATACTCGAGTGTATAATCATCGGAAACATCTATAGGACTGTGTTAAAATATCGACTAGTGACTTGAATACACTCGGGTGTTTAAAGTAAATTCTACATTCGAAGTTTCAAAATTGAGGTTGGTAATTTCGATGAAGGAATTGTGAGTCTAAATGCGGATGTAATGTACATAATTATGTTGGATCGTTTAAAATTTTAAGAACAGTTGTGTTTGTATGATATTGACTATAAAATACATATAAGTGTTTTACAGTGAAGTGACATCGAAATATTGCGGCCCGCTGATCAAAAATTTTATATCAGACGACTGAACGTCAATCTATCTAAATAGGAGTTGGAATGTTCAAGTGAAGCCCTGTTGTAGTTCTGATTTTTCTTAAATGTTTGAGTTCATCCCTGACTACCATTAAATGTTTGTTAAATTATTTACATATAACAATTGTTTTAATTTAAGGAATATTAATGACACCTAGTATTATGGTTTTTAAGACTGAATACAATATTTTAAAAAGTAAATAGTCATTTATAGGTAAATTGAAATTTTTTATTTGTTTTTGTATTAAGTGATCTCCAGGCCTGAATGGAAAAATCTGTGCCAAGGTTGCATAGAATATATCCTAAGTATCAGGGTAAAGTTAAAAATAATGACTAGAATTACATTTCAACAAAAATCACATTTCTAAAGTTTAAAACATAATTTTAAAATAAATAACTTGATTGTCAATCACGATTGATACTGGTTTGAAGAGTTGGTGATTGTTAGTTCTCGACAATTGTGATTGATTATCATTTGAACAAACGATGTAAAAATGTAGCTAAGTTATAATAGAAATAGATATTTTTGTTTTTCAGATTTGAAGTTGATTTAAATAAAAGACCATTTTTAACGTGCTTTTTATTTTATTACCAAAAATATGTACACATATCTATACTAATATTATAAAGCTGAAGATTTTGTTTGTTTAAGCGCGCTAATCTCAGGAACTACTGGTTAGAATTGAAAAATTATTTTAGTGTTGCTGTGTAGTGTGTAGCTATATAATATCACGTTACAACCAATAAGAGCGGAGCATCAATAAAAATATTCCAAAAATGGTTAAAATTTACAAACGCGAAGTTACGCGGGTCAGCTGGTTATAAATAAAGATATTAGACACACTAATAATATAAATTTACCACTCACTACTGCCTGCTATTTCGACTCGGAGGATGTACGTCAAAATGATCCCACGTGCACTGCGAGGATTGCAGTAAACATCGCATTTGTTTTAAGCGTTCTAAACCCTGCGTTTACTTTTTCGTAGAAGTACTCACAGTGTCGAGCATCTTCAATGCGAATTACATCTCTCATACGTAAACTCACAAAATTACGTGTCAACTTTAATATTTACTCAAGATCGTTTAAGTACAGATCTGTATTTGCTTCGAGTGAGTGAGTTTAGAGCAAAGAGTACAGCTGAGGCCAAAAACATATTAGATAAATAGAGTCAGTTCAAACAGTTTTATTTGTTTTATTTTCTATTTAATGTGGATGATGTTTTATCACAATGTATGCAGGGCCCATCGGATTTTTAAAGTTTCTCATTTTTTGTAAATAAATTTTTTTCGTACAGACTAGCTAGCTAGCTAGCTAGCCGGAAAAAAAGTGTTGGCGCAACAAAAAATGCTAACCGCGAGTTTATTTATTTTATTTATACGTCATCTGTGGATTCTAAGCGATGCTAATGTAATACCTTGTATACTAATTATCCGTATATTAGTTAGGGCAACCTTCACAGATCGCGTAATGATAATTTCAAATTTTTACAATATTTTCTATATTTTGATACAATTTATTCAATCCATCAAATATATATTCACAGCAAAAAAAAAAAATCGTTTCAACCGGGTGTCCTAAAGACAACACGCGTTTTGTTTTTATTAGGAATCACACACAATTATTATATAGACACTAGATGCACCCGGCATGCGTTGCAATGCCTTTTTTTATAATTTTACATGAAAATTTATCGTACCTACAATTATTGTATTCGATTGCCATCTTGCAACCCTATTGCGGATCTGTGGATGGAACAGAATAATATAAAAATCGCGATAAAAAAAATAGGGGTTGATCGTAGAGGGTTGAAAATTCAGGGTTGTATGTATTTTCTAATGCCGTATCATAAAAAAATTAAAATAAAAAATTAGGGGTGGACTACACTTAACATTTAAGGGGATGAAAAATAGATGTTGTCCGATTCTCAGACCTACCCAATATGCACACAAAATTTCATGAGAATCGGTCAAGCCGTTTCGGAGGAGTTTAACTACAAACACCGGGACACGAGAATTTTATATATTACATAATTTAAAAGTAATCAACTAAACGTTATTTGACAGACAATTACAAAAAGGTAACGGGAATACTAGAGAGCTGACAATGCTACTTTATATAGATACTATTATATATTCTATGACTTTATTTTTTAAAGAAAGCTGAAGAATGCATTTTAAAGACGAATTCAACACCGTGTGACACACTTCACTAGAATCGTCAACAAGAGCTGTTAGAAGAAACGCAACAATGAATTATTTAATTCGTAGAATCATTCAATAGAATTATTAAGCCCAGCGAACCGTAAATGTTAAGAGCTAACATATTTTAGCAATGACAGTTGCAACTGGACTGGAGAAATACAATTCATATTTTTTTTTAATTTAAAATTATTCTATTGAAGATTGAATAATACTTGACAAGATTAGCGCAGACCTCTCTGTACATTATTGTACCCTACGTTGACAAACAAGAATACAGCCATGTTTGTCACACTTCCTTTGGCCTCTTCCATCTAGCGGAACTTATAACAGTACAGGATCGTACGTTCTGTTTATCATTATATCATTATTTTCATGTGGGAGAGCCATGCTTCGGCACGTACGGCCGGCTAGACCGGAGTGATACCACGGCCTCACAGGAAACCAGCAGTTAAGCAATGCTTGCATTGTATTTCGCTGAGTGAGCGGGGTTACCGTAGGCCCTATCCCTTCCCTGTCCCCCTCTCCCCCTCTTGCTCCCTCTTCCCCTACTCCCACCTTAAAGGCTGTCAACGCATTTGGGCGGTGGTAGTCACTTACCATCAGGTTACCCGTCTGCTCGTTTGCCCCCTATTCCATCATCGAATGAGAACCTTGGCTGGTGAGCGAAGATTGTGGTTGAAAAAAAGCTATCATTTTTAGTGCCTCGCCTAGTAATTAGCACTTTATTATTTAGCAGTGAGGGTCCATACTTATTTAAAAATTTAGCCTTCAAGCTGTCAAGCCAATAGTTCGTAGACGTCATAACACGCCTACGAACTGTTGGCTACGAACTTGGCAATTCTAGATATCTTACTTCGTCCTTTATTCATTTATTTTTTCGAACCCAACCGCGCTTAAGCCTTTTGGCTCGTTTTCTACCCTAATCTTCCCCTTTGTCTGTTTCCATCCTTCTTGAATAGCATATTTTACAAATTACATTCACTATGATTTGTACTATCGTGAACTAAAATAGTTGTATTAAAATCAGAAATATCTAATTAAAACAAGTTCTTCAGAAAGAAATCGCTACATGATACAAAATATTCCTAAAGGTAAGTTGCCACTGCAATACTTTAGTAATTTCGCACCAACATCTACGGACACGATTCATAAATAATATAAAGTACACACCATACAAACACGATATTTCCCGACCATTGCTTTACCTTTCACCCGAGGCCCTTAGAAACGCCTTCACGTCTGCCATTCACAGCAACTCATTCGGGTCTTATTTAAGACCTTTCATTTAAACGAATGTTGTTGACGGTCTAACAAAAGTCTGAGAGTGCCTCAGGCACAAACGCTTCAACGAAACTAATCGAAACCAAGTCTAATGGAAAAGTGCTTTAGTTAGGACTACCTGGTTTGTCGCTGTATTGTTTAGATAAAAGTAATGGACTTTCAAAGTAAGTAAGGAGAAAAAAGATAAAAGTATATTGGCAAAGTAACGCTTAGTTGTGACTTGTGAATAGCTATATTGGATATTTCACTCCCACACATCCTACTCACGAATGATAAATAAACAAACTAAGAACTCTTTGAGCGAATATTGGCAATTAGTGCAAGCTGGTTAGATATATTATTGTAGTTTTATTATACGTACGTATTTAACCATACCTTTGTATTACACTCTCTTTTATACCGAGAGGATTTCGTTAAGAAAGTGATGACAGGAGAAGATAAATGATACTGTGATATTCGTAAATAATTATTTATTTTATTTCACTTCTATATATTAAGTACATTCACTTTATATATTTTGAAACTTCCAATAAGCTGTACACGTATGTCAACCAAACCGGCTTTCACTTCACTTTTCATTCAAATCCCATTTTTTATACAGTCCAAAAAAAATAGAATTGACTCAACTATTCTATCAGATGCCAGACCGTCATTCATTTCGAACATGTGGAATTCTACAGAATCTAGAAGTAATTTCTTGGAGTGAACCCGGTTAACCACATAATGAAAGGACTAGATTATTCTTTAACTCTAAAGTAGTACCTACTAAAAAGTGATACGATTGATATTTGTCGTACTCCACCCGTTCTAGTTCTGTCATTTTCTAGTAGAAGATAAGAAAGTTTTCCTTGTATATTTATTAAAGTCCTTATTGGATAACATCTCATTCCTGGATAGGAAACAAAAGGCAAAGAGGATTCTTTACCTTTTGTTTTCCTTCAAAATCATTTAGAGTCTCGTGCAGATGGACTACGAAGAATGATTTTTTTATCGTATTTTCTATTTTTCACTTTTTTATCCAGAAATTTATATTTATTTAATATTAAAATATTAAAAAAAAAAATTATTTACTGCTCAAGAAATGCATATAATCGGTATTAAGTTTTAGTAAAGACAACTTCTCTTTGAATTTATTTTCTTAACTCATTTTCCCTATGGGAATATTTTAATCATTCATATATTCAATTATAATATTTTACTTTACTTCGTAGTTTTACATTAGTTTGATTTCATAATTCAAAACAAATATTTTTGGTGAAAAAAAAAGTAACTGTCATTTATGTGGCGATCTAAATGGAAACCACAGGGGATTGAAGCAAGGGATCCTAGTGGATGGAACGGTGTTTGGTAAACCTAAGCATATGTGTTAAGAAGCACTTTCAAGTATTGAAACAATGAAACAACTTTAAAGGGTCCCCTCAACTTATTCTTAACTTATCTGCATCCTTAAGGTATCTCGATCCTACAAGTATCTCAATTTTGTCGAAAATTTTATCTCTTCCCTTTCGTGAAAAATCTGATTTTATTTTCGTGCTTCGAACATAAATAATAATATTAATAGCCCTAAGTTTTAATCTAAGTTCTCCTTTAATGTACCCTGTAAGTCAATCCGTTTTAACGCATCGTTGCAAATACCAAGTGCTTCTACAAATTATAGGCCAAAAGTTATATTTTACGAGCAAGTAGAAACTTTAACAGGCTTTGTAAGCAGTGCGATATATACCCTCTTTGACTAGTGTGCCCACAGCTAGAAGGTGTTCGAGTCTAACTTTTTCCCAACCCTAGCAAACTCCAATATTTATTGTGAAGCATTTGTTTTATGTTTGTGATATTGATATTGTGTTGGATTATTTATTGGATATTTTGGTTCCTAAGCGTGATACGTAATGTATTTTTTGAGTTTGTTCACATATTCTTTGTTACTCAATTACTACTAATACTATAGGTGAAGACTTCTTATTGGCTTTCTGATAATGAAATCAATTTCCTTTCTTCCTATTCTTTTTTTATACAGTTGTAAGTCTCCCATGCATCAAATAAATAAATAAGTGCCTATTGAATTAGTATTAATTAAATTTGATAAATAGATTTCCTGAAATAAAATTTAATATGATATAATTAGAATTTTCATTTTTTTTTCTAATATATGTTTAGCGTGGTTGTAATTGTAATTTTGCAGTTGCAATTATCAATATTTTATTGTAATTTACTCTAATTTTACGGATATCGATGTTAAGCAATTATATTTGTATGTCTAAAATTAATGGACCAAGCATGTTGAAACAAATCTTATACCTACTATAACACCATCTGTACACATGTTTAGACAAATAAAGTTATCTTATCTTATCTTTTCTTATTCTTGTTAGTTAACAATAATAGTCAAAAAAAATAAAAAAATAAAATAAAATTCTTAATTAATTCTTTAAATAATTATTAGTACAAAAAGAATCATTTACTCTGTAATGAAAATCGACTTACTTATCAATACACATTTCAGTAACCCTATAACGTTCATCTCTGATTCCCACTCAGCGGATATTAATGGTTGAGCACAAAAACCAAATCGTTTAAAAATGAGATAACGGTTAAGTACGATTCAACGGATTCCATTACGCAATCCCTGTTTTTATTAAACCCTCATTCCGATGGACGTTTTATTAATTATTGAAAATCTTTTGTGCAATATCTAAAGGTAAAGAGTGAATATACCTAGATTATTTCTTGGTTTTGATGCGGGCTAGTTGAAGGTAAAAATTAATAGACGTATTAGTATGGCTTTGAGAAAAATCGAGGTTTTCTGACTAGCAAAAAGTCTTAAAATCATCAAATATATAACCTTGTTTAAGAAGCTTAAATATTGCTTTTATGTAGAAAGGAGTTCGTAACAGTAGCTTTTTGTTTATAATTAAAAAAGGCTTTTAAGTCTAAAACACAACCTTCATTGTTTTTATTAATATTTTTAATAAATAATTTATCTGATTCCTGAGTAAGAATAGCTATCTATCCTTCTTTTACTCTGAAGTATAGATACTAAATTATTATTCTTTTCGCAATATATATAATATATAAGTCTACACTACCAACCTAATTTTCAAACATGAAATAATTTATTGTGGATTCGAAGCGCATAAAAAAATTTCAAATAGACTATGGTAGAAAAGCATGTTTTATTTTGATGTTGTGATTATAATTTTGGGACAGCAACAATTTTTTTTTGGTTACGAGATGGGAGATCCTCATGGATGTCCTCCGCCCTTTGGGGCACGAAGGGATCTGTCTGACTCTTACCGATTAAAACCACCCAGGAGTTCCGCTACTCGCCTATGATCGGGGGTGCGAGAATCGCCGATGCATCAACGACAGGCATTGACCAGTCTCATCCTAGATGGTCCGTCACCCAGTGCATCCATCACCCGTTGACCGCACTCCTCTGAGAGCGCGCCCGGAACAGTGCGCACTGCCTCTCAGGCCTTTTGAACCTGTGTGAACAGATTGTTTATACGACGACTTCCCCAAAAGGACGCCACCCGCAGGCTAGTTCCTAAGCTGCTAAGGTGGCCGGAGATCATTAAACACCCTCCGGAGCCCGGTGTGTCTACTGCGGGCAGAGATAGTCGTATTTCGGATTTCAGATTCTGCTCTCTCTACAAAGCAAAGGAAGGAGGGAAAGAAGGGAAAGCAAACCTCTTCAACTACTATTGAGCTGTAAGTAAATAATATTCGACAATTCGTGATTTCTCTTTGAAAACCGCTAAAGTCATGAATATTGAATTTAAGTATTTAATTTACCCTAACAGATTTTAGGTAGAATATGGAATAATATTTCCCTATATTTAGTTAAAAAAGATAAAATTATGAAAAGTAAAACCGTTCATTTCGATTTACATAACATGAAAAGCATTTAATTGGATGAGGTACCTACTCAGATATCTAAAAATGAAACTTTGCAAAATTATATGAATAATCAGATCGTTTTTATTAAGATTTTTTACGCTTTTTACGTAATGTAATAAGATTACATTTTCCTAAATCCTATATTTTTTTAATAATTATTACTTTTGCTTATAAATATTTATAGTTTTGTTTCAGCGCTGAAATCACATCAGATAGATGGCACCTGGATTAATTCTTGAAGATCGTGTAAAGTGGGAAATTAGGTATGAGTTCCTGCCCTAATAATACGCAGCACAGATGAATATTAGAAATGTGTCATAATTGAAATACATAGCCGTAACATACAAAGCAAAATCTCAAAATGCCACAAAGTAATTAAAACCCAAAATTTATTCGGTCCCTTGTCTTGAATTGCATTTAAAATTCAATTTAAAGACAACACAAACATTATAAAATGTGGTGAACGACTCTCGGGTGAAATTATAATTAAATTAGTTTCGACAAATTGTTTAAACACGCCAGAATTTATTAGGAGTAGGGAATTGAAAAGTTACTTGAGTTTTTCTAAAAATACTTACCGAATCACTTACATAGCACCTATTCAAAATTACAAATTAACTGGATTTTAAAACAATCGAGTTTCGAAAACTTGTGTCAATGAACATTCATGGAGTATTTTCTGCTAATACATTATATGCACTATTTAAAGAGTTTTCAAGGTAGGGAAGAAATATTTACTAGACTTTAGACCCGCCCGACTATTCCGTAGGTACGTTGAAGGTAAATTAGAACACAACATTTTGAAAAGGCCGTCATGTATACGGTAGCCTACTTGAAAGAAGGTTTTATTTACCTGTTACTGGGCACTAATTTCTTTAGCAGCTCAATCTAATTAAAATCTACTTTCCTAGAATGTCATGTCATTATATTTTTAGAAGGTAACACTATCTCTTGGTTGAGAGCCTTTATCGTAATAATGCAGCTTCGGGCAACTCTAACGAAGCCAAACCATTTCAAAGTAAACGCAGCTTAAATCTTGGTTTGTTCGGGTTACTTTTATTCATCAGATGGGTTTAAACTAAATCTTCACTTTTTTTTAGTGTAACAAATTAAAATAATTTTAATATCTTAAAACTTTTCTATACTAGGTATAAAATAGAAAGATAACTTTATTTAAAATCAAACTATAATCTTGCAATATTTTAAGTACCTTTAATATTATTTATTTTCTGTGTAGGTATATACTATTTTATATACTATTAATATTTATAGTTATTATCTTTAATTAGTACGTATTTATTCATTATTAAATAGGCTCCATGTACACTGCAGCCGCTCTTTTCATGTGTGTTTCTCCATCCATCCAATGGTTGACTGGAAGAGATTGCAAACTGCGATAAGGTCGCCAATTGTACATAACATTAGCTAGTAAGTATATAGAAATAAGAAAATATTGTAATCTTCTGCTCTGTGTACAATAAAGAGTACATCTATCTATGTATATTAATTCATATTTAATCTAGTTTTTAACGAAAATCGTAAAAAGTTGAATATTACTATATCTAGTTTTGTTTTATAGGACTTTAAGAGCATTTAACATCACATGGGTATATCTTTTGGCTTTTTTTTTTCGTTTGGAAACTCCCACGGGTCATCACCTCACCATGGCTATTGGTGAAGTGGTATGTCGGAATCGAACCGACTAAAACCACACGGTGTTCCGTCACAAGTGAGTCTATCGCAAGGGACACGTGTATACTCTAAGAAGGAAATCACCGAGAATAATAATATAAGCTACGCAAACGATAAAATATTTGTGAAAGGAATTTTGGACAAATTAGTGTAAGGAATTTGTGCAGGAGAACAGTATTAGTTTATGCTTTTCACGAGAAATGTGAAACCCAAATAGTCTTCACATCTCCTGTTAAACAGAATACCCACTATGAACCGTTTTATTGTGACAGTCACCTTAACAGATGATTAAGTCATAAAGTGGAAACGAAGCGTCTTGTCTGTCATAGAGTAAAGAACATCAATGATGATGGCATGTTTTGAACATTTCGGCATATTTGATTGTTAAGAAGTCGTCTCAGATAGGTTTAAATTATTTTTAATTTTGTATCTCGGAGTTAAAAAGGAACCGCATCACACGGAACGTGAACTCACCCTAACATAAGCATTTAGTTTAGGATAAAATGAAATTTTAATAAGATTGTACAACCAGTCGAATACAGCCTAAAATAAAATTTTGTTCTATATTTTCTCGAATACGAATTATTCAGTCTGAAGTTTACACAGCGTAAATTGTAAGCAGGATGTCTTATAGACACTTCGTAAAAATGTCTACTGAAAAAATTACTTTTAAAGGGACTTGCCTTTGAAACGTGTGTAACATGTTTAAGTAAAAACTTCACAAAGTCTAATACAAAACATTTCCAGTTACAAATGTGGTGTAATATTTACATATTATTTTTAATCACGTTCTTACTTACAACAAACTAACTGATTGCCTGCAACTTGGAGAAAAGACGTTTCGTGCTCTGAATAACAAAATAATATTATAGTTAGACAAGACGTATAAATATTTTTATAATTAGATAAAAACAACTTCAAAATAATCACTAAACAAACTCCCCCTCTGCGTCTATCTGTCTGTCTGTTCACGATAAACTGAAAAACTACTGAACGGATTTTCATGCGCTTGTCACTAATAGACAGAGTGATTCATGAAGAAGGTTTATGTGTATAATTTGTACCCGTGTGAAACCGGGGCGGGTTGCTAGTATTGAATAAGTTTATCTAACAATTTACTTTTCTAGGTACTTTATAACTCACTTTCAAAATTAAGATTTGCTTCGTTTGATGACCAAGTATTTTTAAATTGCTCGCTCAATTACTGACCCTGATCTTAATGGAAGATTTATGAGTTGAAAAAGACATTTAGCACCCTATCCACACCCTTTCCCTTGACTGGAATTCCGTATTTCACTTGTTCAATAAAGTCGATTTCATCTCTTCGATGTAAAAGTTTGAATATAAAATTCTCCGCAGTAATTTATGTTGATCGTGGCTGTTCTTTCGAAAAAATGTTGGACTGAGTTTTACGTTTCTTTCTTCAATTATAGATCAGAAATTTTAATTTTATGTGGTTTTTGAGATTGTACCACCACATCTATTAAATATCGGATATTGCGTGCCTCACAAATAATCATTTTGAATTTCGGTGTACTTTGTTCTTATCATATGTTATAAAGTACAAGTAATACTTGAATGGTTTCCTGGTGCGAAAATAGAAATAAAATAAGCTGTGATTTATTATTAGTTTCTTAGTCACATAGTTCCATACGAAAGCGAGAGTCAACCAGACGTCATCAAAACAAATGTAACGCTTTAATTTAGTTTTCATTTAATGGAAAACCATTCACAGAATTACCACAGTGACATTACATTTAAAGGAAATTATTAGTGTTTTAATAAAATAAAGCTAATTTACATTCCCCAGCTGTTACTACATTAACAGACCATTTCCATTTGCCCATCTCACAGTATGACCAAAGTATTAAATTACTTAAGGGCTAAAAGCCGAAATTGGGGATCACATCATTAAATTTAATGTATATTCTAAAGCATTTAGAGTTGCCAGGGTACGTTTGTTCATGGATTATCCCGGATTATATCTAAGTGGTGGTAATTTTACGCGTACTCTTACAGTTTAACGTTGACGGACTCAATATAACTTTAATTGCAAATCGAAAATTCTGGTTTTGACCTTTCTTGTACTCTAAATTGATTATTCTCAACGATCTTTAAAATGCCCCCATATTTTTTTAAATATTTATATTACTGATTGACAGAATACACCAGACATACATAGGATTTTTCTTGCTTCTCTTATTAGAAGACAACTCCCGCATTAGGAATGAGTCCTGTATCGCGGGGGACTTTACAAACATACAAACAACGGACACAAAGAACACCCAGACTTGGGTGGGAATGGAACCCACGACCTATGGCGTAGCAGTCAGGGTCACTAACCACTAGACCAACAGGCCAGTCAAAGATTGCGCGGTTACCGGTATCTGCGCGTCCGTTACGCAGCTATAACAAGCGTAAGGCTAAAAGCAGTGCCAATTTGCGTTTACTGGCACTAGTAATCGCTTAATATACTACTATCTTATACTATACTATCTTAGTCGTGGGCTTAGGTGCAACTTTTTTATTTATTTCATTCAGGAGGCAATGGTAATGGTATAGGGCTCTCTTTCCGCATTTAGACCCATAGGCGTCCATTATGGGTTCAGATAAGGCTGATTAGTTGAGGCGCTCCTTCCAGAAATACGGAAGCCTCCTAGAGAGTTTACAGGCTTCTAGGAGCGACCTCGCACCTGTGAGTGGGCACTGCTATGAGTCTCAAATATTTTATATTTGCTAGTCCTGAGTGGGAATCAAAACAGACATAATTTACTGACTATATTTTAAGTGCTACACTATCACGAAAAAATTAGGATTATCGAGAAAAGCTGGTGCCGCTCACCAAGAACTGACTAAAATAACCGTGAGCCATTTTTCTACAAATTGTATAAAAAGGTACTACTGCCAGATGGACAATAATTTATGTTTTGGCCAATATTCATACTCTTTTTACCTCTCTTATAACGTTTCTAACAAGTTACCGAGAGTTTAGTACGAGTATATAATCAGTTACTATTGAATAATCCTTTAATCTTTTGTGATTTTCAGATAAAAGTGTAGTCTAATCAGAAAAAAAACACCAACATATTTTTTGAATCGATCTTAAAACATTTTTTTTGTGTTTCTCCTAACGTAGTCATAATGATAAATGAAATTTATGGTGAGTCAATAAAATATACTCATTTTTTCAGAACTACATTCCACAGTACTATAATAACAGTGATTGAAGTCACTGTCACACTGTCAGATAATAGTCTTACCTTTTGTTATAGTCATCAGCTCGTAAGTCACAAAAATGTTAATTTCTTGAAATGGGATATTCTGGGAGCCAAAGCCTTTCTAAATGCTTTTGCATAATGATTTGAAATTCGAACGGTTGGTCCATTTTTCTGTCTTGCACGCATTCTTACATGAATAGTTTTAAGGCCCGGAGAGTAAAGAAGGCTAATTTAAGATCAGTCTGATAAATGTACAAGTCATGAGAAACAATTATTTTTTTCTTAAATTTACGCATGCAAAGTATTGAAAAGCCTTTTTCGAAAAAAAAGTAAGGCTTTAGGTAACTTTTTTTGGTAATCTTTCCATCCTATACCTTTTAAAACCCAAACACATAAGTTAACCTAATAATATAAACACACATAACGTACCCTGAAATTATCTGAAACATATTCCTCTCCAAATCTGCCTGCCCTTCAACAATGAATATTTAAGCATGTCCCTAAAGGGACCAATTGATTGGATTCGAAACAAGAAGGTTCGTTTGTCAGATTGTTACTAAGAACGCCCCGACAGATACCGTTGCATACATAATCAGAAACTTGGAAACTTATAAATCAGTAACTGATATTGTTTCGTTACCAACAAGTGATGTGGAAAGGGTTTATGATGTGAGATATCGGTTTGTTCAAGAAGAGTTAACATGTTTGAGATAACGTTGAACATATAAAGTAAATGGATAGAGGATCGCATTTCAGTTAGTGTCGATTGAAGAGACTGTACCTTCTTTTTTATGATGCGCAATAAGTCCTCATCGCAACTTACGGTCTTTAAAACATCACTTTGGTATTAGTGACATGTTGGATTGGTTCTTCACAACAAGGTAGTGGATCTTAGTGGATTTCAAAGTATGGAACCAGAAGTTCACTTGTAATTCGAAATTTACCATTCGTAAATGCACTAAATTGAATATTGCACTCATCACTTCACAAATTTGATCAACTGTACTCGAATATGGAAAATCAGATTGCAACTGTTAGAGCAGCTCATCATTTGTTGTTTGGCGTAAGGTGACAAACAAATTAAATACTGTGGTAACCGTATCATCAATAAACAGTTTCAACTATTCAAACAATAAAAAACAAGTACTTTATGGTGTTATTCCAGATGTATACACTAATAAACACGTAGGCGGCTTTCAGCATAGACATTCTATTGGTTCTATTTTCAAATTTGCAGTGCGTTAATTGACTTAGTATGCTAATTTCCATTGTGTGAAGGCAGTTTGGAAATTAGTGAGGCAGTCTAGTGCGATTATATGGGCTATGTGCGCTCACTCATAGAGCATTGCATCGTACACTAATATTTCAGTAATTCTTCGCACGCACACTCGTACACATCACCGGGAGCTGAGGAAGTGGTTAGTCGAATGACTGAAACCACGTGGTATTCCGTTACAAGTGTCTATGCCCAGGAAGACAATAGATTTATTATAAATGAATGACGAGTTATATGTAAGCTGTCCGTTACCAGAGTGCGTCCTCTTACCTAATCTTCCCAATTCATTCGGTCTAGATATGTATTACTTTAAAATTCATTCAAGTTTTTTTTTATTAAACAATATTTATTATATTAATCTAATATGTTTCAATGTCAAGTATGTGAATAAAGAATGATTATTTGTAGGTATAAAATATTAGAATAATTACTTCCGTGAGCGGTATTGGTTTTACTCAATATGTGTGTTTCAGGTAAGCTGACTATTTTTGGCCCCAACTGGCGGCCCTTTACTCAAGAGGCAAAGCGACCTGTCTCATCGGTGTTAGCCTTACCCTACTAGTAGACTTACAAGTCTACTAGTAGGGTACACGCCTCAGTACAAGCCTAGATCTTAATTAAAAATAAACATTTTTTTTTATTTAAACACTTGGTTGGGTTCTATTAAAGTTTAGTTTCCAAACTAGCGTTGTTTTCATACAGATATTAAATTTGTTGTTTAACATTCGTAAACGTAAAGCGAGCTTTAAAAATGATGGATGGCGTCCCTGTCATTTGAGCACAAAATAGTGATGCAGCCATTTAGTACCTAAATATTCCTGTAATATTTTTTTTAATAAGTTGTCCGGTATGATACTCGTGTCACAATGCCTTCTAGGACGTACATTAAGCCTTAATGGTCAAGATTTTTAGACGAGATCAAGCGTAATGGCTTGAACATCAACCTTAAGAGCTTCATTGATCGTAATAAAGGTTTAGAAAGCCAACTTAGATGTCTAAAGTCTGAAAAATAATAAAATATTTTATGTGCCATTACGAAATAGGTTTTATAACTTACAAGTTAATTCCCCAATCGATTGCATGTATTTAGTCGAATACAACTACGCCGAACCGAATATTGAGGATTCGATTCTTGTACCCTTTTCAGACCTTTTAGAATTTACCGACTTGAATTAGGTTTACGAACATCGTGAACAGGAAAAAGCCGTATATAAATTTATTGATAGAAATTTGCCAGATCTACTCTGTACATCATCTTAATAAGTTTTTTTATTATTTAATACGTATATTTCAATTAGTATAAAGTACTTTACTCGTATTACATACCGAAGGAAAGGCAAAGGACTTTGACTTCATTATTTTATTGTATACACCGTCAAGAAGCTCAGAGCTTTTTGACGGTAAAGAATAAAGAAGTGTGTAATTATTCTGTAGATTTGGGAAATAAGTAATATCTGGAACATGAAATATTGCAACTACTGAATCTACTGCACTATTTTAATTTAACCGTTTTCAATAGAGTATATAATAATAGTAGTTAAAGACAGAGAGAGAGAGAGATATTAAAATATTTTCATAAGATATTATTAACAGTTCTACTTGTTAATTAAATCTGAACTTTGTAACAATTGGTGGTTTTCAAATGTCTCGTCTCTTCTATTTAGACATATTATATCATATTGTGCTACTATTTCAATGGAAATTGTAAGCTAAATTTAGATAGAAACATGTATCTTAATGAGAATGAAAACTGATACTCAATAAACAAAAGAAAATAACATTTATTCAGATGTGCCTTTGTTTAACTAACCATAGAAAACTTGATCATAAGACTTGTTTTTTTATATAAATATATCGTGGTGAGCATAATTTCGAAGACTATAAAATTCTGAGCACGTACAAGTCATTTGCAAAGCGAAGAGTTACCTCAGTTAAATATATAAATGTATAAGTTTGCAGATTATATTTTTTATTTCTGTGATGAACGCTGAATTTTGTATGATATTCAAGTAACCACAAATTTCTTCTGTAAGTTATTTTTTAAATATACATAAATTGCATTAGTGTTTACAATAACGCAATAAATAATAAACACTTACGTCGTGGGAGAGCCATGCTTCGGCACGTATGGGCCGGCTCGACTCCGCTCGTTACCACGGCCTCACCAGCAGTGAAGCAATGCTTGCATTGCATTTCGTCGCGTGAGTGAGGTTACCGAAGGCCCTAACCCTTCCTTCTATTCCCACTCTTCCCCCCTCCCTCTTTTCAGTTACAGGTGCCCATGGGCGGCGGTAGTCGTTTACCATCAGGTGACCCGTCAGCTCGTTTGCCCCTTATACCATAAAAAAAAAACAGATTTGTAAAGAATTGAATTGAACTGAATTTTCTTTTTCATGGGCATCAGATATTTTCATAATATATATCCTTAATATTTCTTCTTAACTGTCATAAGAACTCGATGAGAGTGTGAATGAACAATTAAAGCCACAGTTTGAGGAAAGACTCAAGAAATGTAGTACTTTCATCAGCGCAATTAAGGTTGCTATCACAGTAATTATCACGAGTGAGACCTCTTAAGAAATGCCTTGCGCAGAAACAGAGGTTTATGTACGTTCTACATTTGTGTTAGCCACAAAAGCTTTGTTTTTTTTTTCTATAAAAACTTCTAAGATCGATACTTCTCGTACGCTGTTATTATTTTAACCAGTTTGTCCAAACAGATGGCACATTTCGATTTGAAACCGACATATATACGACACATATTATTCCGGTGAGGAAACATGAGATGTCTCTGTCTATCTCAGCGATGCCTAATCTTATTTTGGTATACGTGTATTTCAGAGAAAGTAAAAACAGAAGAACGATGTATTTTTCTTTTCACTTGTGGGAGTAATTAAGTACATATGTTAGCTTATTACTACTACTGGTGCATGTTAGTGTTGGTGTAAACTATAATGCTTGAGTTCGTAAATGTGTGTATACTGGGTGAGGTTCGAACCAGGAACGCTAAGCCAAAACCTTAGCCATAACGCTACCGCTGCTAATAAGCAAGCTTAACGCCAAAACTATCTTTAGCCATTTCGTATAGTAGCTATTATGTGTAAAATAAAAATTGTCATCTCCTTATGAATCTCCATATCCTAGAAACTGAGATCCCAACAATCTTGATTACTGTTGCGTAAGCAAAAATGAGGGACAGTTGGCAATTCCTATTTAGGTTTGAATGTACATATTTGGGTGTCGTCGCTGTAATAATATTAACATAATGCCTACAGTCTAGACGAAATTTTGAGGAATTCAAGCCTTGGGATACCATTGTTTGACAAATGTTTTATATAAAATTTGAAATACCTATTATATAAGAACAAACTTTTTACCGGCAATTACAAAATCTGATTGAACAGAGTTCAAAGCAGTATTGCAAATTTGCTTTTAAATAATACAAAATAATCACACACAGTTTTAATCCGTTGCTGATATAAAATTATTCTTATCTTAGAAATAGTAACGTTTTTTCATCATTTTTTCAAGGCATAGCATAGCATAGGTAATAGCGGTTTTTTACAATTGTGACAAAAACTGCCACAAATTACGCTTAACAGTGTGTAAGTTTACTTAGTACCAAACAGATATGTATGGAAAAAAGTGAGAAATGTACGGCCTAATCGCCTAAAGTCAAAGCTGCTAACCTCAAAGTGTTTTATTCCCTCTCAATTTTAGTATGTTCTAACCCAAAATCGAAAAAGTTTAGAATTAATTTCCCTTCGAAACGGATTTGCGTGAGTATTTTTAGGCTTATCTACCACGGACAACTTTACGCGTCGACGAAAGAATGTTTGAAAACTATTAAAGTGTTACTACAGAAACGATTACAGTTAATAAGGGTATATCGTAAACTGGATGTAAAAGTAGCAAGACTTTAATGACGGCTTATCGGCAATGGCTTACATGATGGTAAAGATGAGGAGCAAAAGTTTAGGTTCGAATTGAATTCATTTTTTTTGTAACTTTCAAGGTCTTTACAAGTAACAGTGTCGAAACAAATAGTTGTAAAATAAAAAGATGAAAATGGTAAAGAGTATGTTGAAAAAAAGATGGACAGGGAGCTGATACGTATTAAAGATAAAGCTGATTTAAGTTGGCACTTTTAAGTTATTAAAAGTGCCAAGTTTTTTGTTTAGTTTGCAATGTTGGTATATCAAAATTTATTGCAAAAAAATAAATAATAATAATAAATAATAAACTTTATTTAGCAAATACAACAATTGACACATACAAAATAATACTGGAAACAAAAGTCCGCATAAGAACATAGTGATTTGCAACGTTTATGTCGTAAATACTAGAGCCTGAGTGAGAAATAACAAAAAAAATTTGCAATAAAATTGTATAACTGCAAAGAGGAAAAGAAAATCGCCAGTTGCCAACGATGCTTTAACAACAGTAACACGTTTTCATCAATAGTTTAAAAAATGTTATAATTTTAATTGGGTTGTGCCAAAGACTAGCGCAAACGACAACAACTGGGACATTCTAAATTCAACGAAATTCTGCCGTCGACTACACCAATGCTATTAACACTAACCCTTTCACTTTCTCCATAAAGGCTCTGATCTGAATATAAATAGTATCATGATAACAGACTAAATAAGGATCAATTTGTACCAAAAGCCTCGAGGACTTCATTAAGAAGAACATTTTAATCCCAAGGAAATTCCAGTCACAGATGTAGTTACGTGAAATGGTTGTGATAAGACTGTTTGAGAAGCTAGACTTTAGGAAGACGCTATTACATTATCTGCATTACCATAAGTGGGAAGCAGTTAGGCTAAAAAGACGTCGCGACAACGTTTCGTCTTGTGTAAACTGAACTTCGTATAATTAATTTTGAATATTGTAGCTGCTTTTGATGTTGTAAATACATATATTATATTTTATAATACAAGTAAGTGGCTTAATCAAACGTCCAGTTGGATATGCTGATATGCCTATGGGGTCAGACATAACTTTTCTTCCAATATCTGACTTGCTGCCTTAATATTTCAAAATTTTGCACGAGTGGTTACTTTAATTAAGAAATTCTTGTAATTTGTTAATCAAAATTATCATAATTTCACTGCAGGCATAATTATTTGTAAAAAAATATATTGTAGTAGTACCACACACCAGTAATTCTTGTTACGGAGATAGTAGGTACTTCTGAATATGTCATGCGCACCTAGAAGTCCTGCCGATGGTGGCGTATGAGTCGGTTCTGGTCGGTGAGACTTTTTATATTTTAGAACAATATGTTACAATGTCCTTACTTTAATTTGTGATTGACTGCAATGTAAAGAGAAACTTGTAAAAAACATTTTGAAAAAGAGTTTACTTAGCGTTTCTTGCGTGTTCTTCTGAACAGGCAACTAGCTTCACACTGACTCAATCTAACTGACTCCTACTCCTGATAATTCAAAAATACCTATAATTCTATAATTATTTATTTGTAGAGGAATTAACGCAATCACGTAATAGGTATTACATACCTTTTAATTACCTGACGTTTCGACCAGGTTGCCACTGGCCGTGGTCACAGGCTGACTAGTCCACTGGTGTACGCCAGCCGTCGTCAAGTCCGTAAGGTAGGAGGTTTGTAATACCCATTACGTGATTGTGATATTCTAGAGAATAACACAGTTATTTGTAACTATTAGAGCCGCAGTGTTTAAATATCCATCAGCCATTAGCCACTAAGGTTTGATAAGGCTTACTCGTCTCTCGGGAAGCTCGCCGTGTTCTCTCACCATTTAGTCGGATGTCGGGCTGCCGTTGTCACTACAACCGTCAATTGCTGGGTAGGTCAACGGCCGAGTTGATAATGTACGTTGATCTCGTCTAAAATGTTTCCACTGCCTACAAATAAATCCGCAGATAATTATAATAAAAGTTTTAGTCCTTGCAGCAAAAAGTGAAACTGTTCGCACCCAGCACAGCATTCAGGTTTTAAATTTGGGCCGAATGAAGGTCTGTATAATACGTTTACCGATCTGAAAGAATTCAGAGGCAGCGAAACATTTTGTCTCTTTGCCAAGTCTACATGTTCAGATCTGCTAATCAGATCCCACGTAAAGAAACAGAGTGGCTATGAACATAGGCCATTCTCGCCTTGGCGTAACATTAGATGGCGGATTTGTTGATTCCAAAAAATATGTAATGATTATTGTAATAAACACCTTATTACTTTTTAACAGCTAGACTTTTTTTGTACTTGTGGAAACCACCTTGGGCCGTTGTCACCACCAGTGTAAAAACCCCTTGAATCGGTGTGTCGGAATAGAACCGACTGAAAACCAGATGGTGTGCCAAACAGCGCCTAGAACAGGAGGAGGCTCGAGAACGACTGTTGTAAGTAGCAAAATTTAGTGCCGTCGCACAGTATACGATTTGTTAAATCTAGGTGGACAAAAATCAAAACGTAAAATTGTTGAATTAGTATATTTTGTCACTTTTATCTTAATCTTGAATAACACTAGTGTTTCATAATACAAAGCAAACGTGCCTGGGTATAGCAATCTTTTAAAAAAAAATAAGACAAAGGCGCCCTTCGGACGCAGGTAGTCGGGCGTACGCTCAGTGCGACCGATAACGCTCACACGTTTACATGTCTGTCAGTGCTTTGTGCAATATTAAGAGTTCTTTAATGATGGATTCTTCAACTAGAGGTAATTATCATTTTATTTAGCTATTAAGTATACTCTAAAATCTTTTATAGAAGTAATGAAATATGCCCCTTAAAATACCCATTTTATTATAAGATTTTTATCCGTATTTATATTCATCTTAGACATAAAGTAGGTAGCAATATGCGGCAAAATCAAGATGATAGTCTTAAAATATTCACTATTTATTCTACTTTCTGGGCCAAGTAATTATTTATTGCGTTTTTTTGCGCTACTTAACGTTTTCCTTGTTTTATTATAGGTGTTCGTATGCAACGAAAATCATTGTTTGAATTTTGGCATTCAATTTCTGCCAAAGGCCGACTAACTCAAGTGATTACCTTTGTAAAGTCAACATTTGGTGCTACAACCCTTAGTCAAGAAGCAGAAGGGTTATTGCGTGCCTTAATGAAAAATGAATGTGAGAAAATTCGTGAAAAATGGGAACGCAAACAAAGAAAGCTGGACTTATTTCTGCGCTCTTATGAAGATTGGCTAAGCAAAGATATAGTTTTAAACATGATATCCGAGGATACACAAGTGACTACAATTCGTGGTAGACCACAAACCAGTTTTGAAGATGGTTCCAAAAAGACAAAAAAACGAAAAGTCCAACACTTACTACATAAATATACAAAAGAGCAATTGTCTTACGCTGCACAACTGAGTGTACGATCAAGCGGAAAACGTGACGCTGCTGATTTGATAGAAGAGATAACCACTGCTTCACCAAGACGTGCTACTTCATATAAGCAAGCTCGAAAACGTCTTCATTCTACGGGGAGACGTGTTACTTCTGACAATGAATTACGACCATATACTCCTGAAGAAGCATTAGCCCTGTTCATATCAAATAATTTTACGGTCCACACGTATAAAAATATACAGCAGGAAGCTAAGGAGAGAGGATGTTCATTATATCCTTGTTACGATCAATTAGCACGAGTAAAAAAGGAATGCTATCCTCCTGTCGAATTAATTTCAGTCAGTGACACATGGGCTGAAGTCCAGCTTCAAGCTCTACTAAATCACACAGCTACTAGAATAGTTAAAAATATTATTGGAGAAGTATTACGGAATACGACAAGTAATTTTCACTATACAATGATATATAAGTGGGGATGTGATGGATCCTCAGGACATAGTTTGTATAAACAACCTTTTCAAAATGCCGACAGCACAGATGAATATATGTTTGTTATATCACTAGTGCCTTTAAGACTTGTCACTGATAGTGGTAAAAAAATTATATGGGAAAATCCACGTCCTTCTTCACCAAAATTTTGTAGAATTATCAAATTTATTTACTGTAAAGAGACACATCATTTAATAAAACAAGAGAGTGAACATATTAAAAACCAAATAAATGATTTGGTGCCAACTCATGTTGCGATCAATGACCAAAATATATTAATTGATCATTATATGATCCTCTCAATGATAGATGGAAAAGTGTGTAATGTCCTGTCAGAAAACAAATCCACTCAAAAATGCTTTATCTGTAAAGCAACTTCAAAAGAAATGAACTCGCCCACAGACTACAGAGAGCCTGACCAAGAAATGTACCAATTTGGCATATCAAGTCTCCACGCATATATCCGGACTATGGAGTGCCTCTTAAATATAACTTACCGCATGGAGTTTTCCGAATGGCAAGCCAGAGGAGCTGAAAAACAAGCCATGAAAAAGAAAAGGAAAGAAGAAATTCAAAAGAAGTTTAAAGAAGTCGGGCTAATAATTGATAGAGTAAGACCTGGATTCGGAACAAGCAATGATGGAAATACTGCACGGGCTTTTTTTCACAACAGTTCCATAACAGCGCAAATTACAGGTCTCGATGAAAACCTTATTAAACGTTTGGGAATAATCTTGGCAGCTATTGCTTCTGGATATGAAATTGACCCAGATAAATTTCAAACATACTGTTCCGAAACTAGAGTACTATATTTAAGTTTATACCATTGGTATAACATGCCCGCAACTTTGCACAAAATTTTAGTGCATGGTGCTGATATTATGAGGCACTCTATAATACCACTTGGGCAGATGTCTGAAGAGGCTTCTGAAGCTAAAAATAAGGAGATAAGAAGAGTTCGATTGGGTCATACACTCAAAACCACGCGACATCGCACCAACTTCGATTTAATTAAGTATATGTTAATGTCTTCCGATCCTTATATTTCATTATTAAGAAAATTGCCTACTAAAAATCTTAATAAAATGCGTAAAGATTTGAGATTTTTAATAAAAAAAGTATAAAAAATTGCTAGTGCGTTTTATTTTATTATTACACTTTATATCAATAATTTACAACAATATAGAATGCAATATCAGCATTCCTGATTTTTGTCCACCTAGATTGGTCAAATCGTACACTGTGCGTCGTGGGTAAATTTACCGAAACTTTTTTAAATACTGATTTATTATTTGACAAATTCGTTGAATATAAGCCAATGATCTTATGTGATAAGATATTTTATTGCGTTCCTGTAAAAAAATAATTTCTAACAATTTTTTTTTTGTTAACGAAACAGTAACTGAATTTGAATGCAGCTTAAACAACTAAAATGCTCGTATCGTATTTATATATTGCACAAAAGAACAATCCTTGTCTTGGCGTTTATTTAATACTAGCAGCGCCCCGCGGTTTCATCCGCGTAAGTACCGATCCCATGGGAATATCGGGACAAAAAGTAGCCTATGCGTTAATCCAGGTCTCCAGGTATCTACATGCCAAGTTTCATAGCAATCGGTTCAGTGGTTTTTGCGTGAACGAGTAACAAACATCCATCCATCCATCCATCTAAACTTTCACATTTATAATATTAGTGGGATGATGCGCCGTAGTCGTAGGTAACGACTTGTGATTGTTACAGGATTACTGTCATTTTCTTCTACCGTGACAAAATTTATAGACATCATTAACAGTTAGGTACTAAAATTCTGGTAATCTCTTTACTATACCATGCCATAACCTCATTACTTATTTACTCACAGGTACCATACAGTGCTATGTAACCATGTTTATATAGTTCTCATAAATTAAAAAACTTTTCCGGTTAAGTTTTTATTCAGAGAAAAAGATTTATAAGCTTGCTGTTCAGATAGTTTAGTCCAAGGTTTTTATGCCTCTAACTACTTCAAGTAGGTCATTTAAGTAAGTAGGTTAGATAGGTATCTGGGCCTGTTTTAAATAATTGATCAGCTTTTTTATACATAATTAGCAACCCGCCCCGGCTTCGCAGAGACATCTTCAACAATCATGAACATATTTCAATCAATTTTTACAAAATCTTAACAAATTATACACTTAAACCTTCCTCATTAATCACTCTATCTATTAGTGAAAACCGCATGAAAATCCGTTATTACAAAACAAAGTCTAGATCACCTAGTGGTCGGAATTCAAGACAGGTTAATATATTATTATATACTGGACACTTGTACCTTGTATTGCCGTTTTCATGTAATATATAAATATGTAATGCATTTTGTTTAAAAAAATGTTAGACTAGAGTACTAGAGATCGCCTGGCGGTTGAATTTCGACCATGGTTTTTTCATTGGCCAGTATAACTTGAGTTGTCATTGTATAGACTTACTTACCATGACAGGTAATTTCATTAAGCCGTTTTCACGTAATATTTAAAGTTGTAAGGTACATGGTTTAAAAATTTTACCTTTCTGCACTTCTTCTATATATAAACTGTAAATATTCCAAAATTCACGTTACTACTCTTGCGAAATTTTCTTAAAAATAGGTACAAAGAATTCTCTTCATTTAATATAATGATAACCAACTCATCGACCGCATAAATGTAAGCGATTATTGTCAACATTGTCTGTTGTGTGTTGCCAACTGCACGAATTAAAACGGTCACTAGACACTCCATACTGTGCGGGGGCACCCATGAAGGTATTTGCCCTATGATTGACAGGAAAAGGTTGCCCATATACGAACACCACTACGTACTTCCAGATGTATTGTATAGAGTTGTTAGAATACAAATTGCCTTTATTGTAACTACTCCATCTAAAGGTGAATCTACAGCATTAAAACCATGTGCAATTTCTTAACAAGAAATCAAAGGAATTCAGTACATAATAATACTACATAACCAGATATAAGATAACTCGGAGACACAAAACCTGATTTAACCAGTTCATTTTACCGAATGGAAAAACCTTAGGGTTCCAATGGGACAATACACTTAATCCCAAAGGAGAACCTGACCAAATACTTCCAAACTAAACCCTTCTTTGTATACATGGAGGTTGTGTGTAATGTGGGTGGCTGGATATCTGTCGTTCGCAAAGATTGCTGTAGTTTATGTAAGATTTTCTTGGAGCTGAAAGAATATAATAAGACATTTGTGTATTGCTCCCTCAGGTATTAACTTCTTAGGTAAACTAATAATAGTTATTCTATTTTTCATTAAAAAAAAAAGTAAGTACGTAGGTAATTCGATATATTTTTAATATACGGCAATGCGGTATGGTTGGATCGCCATATATTAAAAATATATTGAATTACCGATACAGCCTTCAAACCTTCACGAAAAGACCGTATCTACTCCAAGCTTAAAGGCCGATAACGCACTTGGGACTCTTAAGTTGACGGTGTCCATGGGCGGCGGTAGTTACTTACCATTAGATTACCCGTCTGCTCGTTTGCCCCCTATACCATAAAAAATAGTATATAAGCCGATTTTATTGAGATCTTTTTAATCAAAATAGAATAATTTTGAAAAGGGTCCATAAATTAGAAATTTCACCCCTTTTCGACCATCGAGATATTATGTACGCTAGTAATAATAACTCAGTGTTTTCGACATGCTATTTAATATAGCTAAAATTTAAAGGCTTCTAAAACCACGACAATGAAATGAAAAATAAAATAGCATAATACTTCTAAAAAACTAACTTGATCTTTACAATATATTACCGCAAAATAACAAACCGGACACATGTGTGTATGATACCCTGAGGACTGTGAGTAAACTTTGTTAGATAATATAAATAAATTAATAGCATTAGTGCCTTCTCTACCATTTTTTTTAGTATCTTACACTGTTTAGTATTTTAGTCAGAAAAAAAATCTCCAACGAACTTTCTTGTTTGTTTCGTGGTCTAGTTTTCAACTGCTAAAATGTGTGTGTAATTTGTTTTATGAAATGACTGTTAACTGTTTTACACACGTCTTTCAATTGTTTCTTTTGAAATTATATATATTTAACCAAATATCTGAATACCGTTGTACGTATACGTAACAAAGTATTATAAAACTGTGTAATGGTAGCATTTGTCTCGCTTAACTAATTTATTCTATAAGCATTGTATATTCAAAACCTTTACCGCATTTGCTATGATATATGTGTCCGTGAATTAAACTAAAAAAAAGTAAATGGCTGTGCGTGACACTAAATGATGCAGTAGATCTTTTTTCACTCTTTTTCTGCTTATTCAAGCACGTAAATTAAAATGTTCTAGTTATCCTTTAGAAGCATTTTCTTGTATGATACATCACGCAAAACGTGATTTCCGAAAGGTTGGAATCACGCAGTGTGTACGTGATACTCTAAAAGTACAAAACAGTTTTTAAGATAGGTATGTATGTATTTTATTTTAAAGAGTTTTATTTTCAAAACTTAAATTTATACAAAATAACAATGAAAAAAGGCAATGGGACGTGCCGTAATGCACTTTAAGAAGGATTTTTATAATTAACACCATATCCAATATTGCAGAGCGTGCTTGTTTGTTGGCTGTGGGAGAATGGGAATCAGGCCTTTGAATTCAGGCACTTCCATCGCCCAACATAGGCACCTTGTTGGACGATAACACATTCCGCCTTGCCACTTGCCTTCGTTTAGGAGCTCTTTGTGTTTCTCCGCATCTTTGTTACTGTGGAGAATCTGTCGACAATCTCGGGCATCATGGCCAGTCTCGGACTCACGTAACAGTGCGTGACGCTCATGGTCAGTAGATATCGGCGCTCTGCGTTCCCCTATGCTATCCTACGATTGAAAATCTGCCATAATAGAACGAATTTATTATTTTGTAATCATATTCACATAATTTTATAATCGTATAGATATACCATAGGTACGTTTACGTTACGTAATTTAAGGAAATAAATGCACAAAGGTTATTATTTTGCGAAATCTTAACACAGTGCCATCTATAAAGCACACATACGCAACACTTTTTAGGTCATGTGCACTTTCAGAAAGTATCGAAATTAATATAGGAATATTTAAAATTATTGTTTCATGAAAAATGTATCGACATCTATTGGTTATTTGTTTTTGTGGAATAAGGAGCAAACGAGCAGACGGGTCACCTGATGGTAAGTGACTACCTTGGCCCATGGGCACCTGCAACTCAAAAGTCACAAGTGCGTTGCCGGCCTTTAAGGTGGAAGTCGGGAAAGAGGGAGAGTGCTGGGAGGAGGAGAAGGAAGGGTTAAGGCCTCTGGTAACCTCACTCACTCGGCGAAATACAATGTAAGCATTGCTTAACTACCGGTTTTCTGTGAGGTCCTGATATAACTAATGTCGAGCCGGCCCATACATGCCGCAGCATAGCTCTCAAACACTTAAAGTAACAATCCAGAAAAAAATCATCATTACAATGCTGACTGTATTGTAATGATATGTTTTTTTTTTCTAAACTAACTAAACTACGTATGATATTTTTACAGAAAAGATTTCTACGTTTGTTTTGAATTTTTTACGTGTTAAGTGTAGTTAGCCTTTAACCTCTCATAATATTTTTGGAAATATAAATATAGAATAATTAGTATACATAGATTGTATTATTTTCTATTAAATTATGATAAATATTGCACTACAAATACTTACCAATGGGTATTATGTAATGTTCAAATTAAAATTTATAACTCCTCATTCAAGTATTCTATGCTAATAATAAATATCTTAAAAAATAAATGATCACTTATCGGTAAAGCTTTCTATAGTTAATATTACTTAGGGCCAACAGATGTCGTTACGTGTTTTATACATTTTTCTTGAAAATTTATAGTATTTTTTCTATAGATAATGCATTCACCATCCACCAATCCATCCACCAATAATTTGCTTCTCTTATGTCGCTCTCACAGCTCTGTCTTCATCAACTCTTCTTTCTGTACAATCAGTCCTTCTCTGGTATGGAGGTCAGGATGTCCACCAACCGTTTCATGTTTAAAAAGAAAGTACGAGAACTCCTCCACAATGAATTAGCGGAATAGCCACAACACTAGTACACGACTTTATAGTGGTATTTGTAGTGTATTTACTTATATATATGATATGTATGAATATATATGTAATCTGTATATAATATAAGTACTTATGTATGTTTGTGTATAAGTATATATAAAACTGTGTATATTATGTCGTAGTGATATTTAAAACTTTGTACATGTAAGTGATGTAAATATTAGTTTGTATTATGAATAACTAGCAGCGCCCCGCGGTTTCACCCGCGTAAGTCCCGATCCCGTGGGAATATCTGCATAAAAAGTAGCCTATGCGTTAATCCAGGTCTCCAGCTATCTACATACCAAGTTTTATCGCAATCAGTTCAGTGGTTTTTGCGTGAAAGAGTAACAAACATCCATCCATCCATCCATCCAAACTTTCACATTTATAATATTAGTGGGATTTCAAATGTATCTTTGCACCTACCTTATAGCAGTTCTGCATCACCCCAAGGTTGACTAGTAGAGAATGCCCTAGGCATTAAATCCGCCTTTATACAAATGTGCAAAAAGTTTTAAAGAAATAAATAAAAATAAATATTTTTTTGGATTTTACACCCAATTATACACAATACTTAGCTTAAAATGTTTCCATGACTATTTCGTGGTTTTACGTGATGCGAGCAAACACGTCTACAGATTATTATACATATACATAGATACAAAAGAAAGAACATTACGTATATATCGTCAAAGTACCTCCTTTCCAACAAAAAATATTAAATAAAAACGAACTACGCGTTAATGAATTACAACTAAGTACACATTTTGACTTTCATTCCCCATCTCAAGGGAACCGTCCTTAATTTCGGAATAAAAAGTATCCTATGTCCTACCTCGTAGGATGAACTCAAATAATACCAAGTTTCATTTAAATGCGTTTAGTAATTCGTAGTAGTCGCGCCATGATACAGACAGACAGAAAGATAGGTAGACAGATAGACGGACAAACAGACAGATAAAAATAAAAAAAATATAGTTTTGGCTTCAGTATTGACTATAGAGTGCCCCAAAAAATGTTTTTCAAAATGTCTTCAATGTACAGAATTTGACCTTTTACAGTTTTATTATCACTACATGTTATAAAACAGAGTCCCCCGCCGCGTCTGTATGTCTGTTCACGATAAACTGAAACACTACTGACCGGATTTTCATGCAGTTTTTACAAATAGACAGAGCGATTCATGACGAAGGTTTAGGTGTATAATTTGTTAAGATTTTGTGTAAATTGATTGAAATATGTTGATGGTTGTTGAAGATGTCTCTGCTACCCGTACGAAGCCGGTGCGGGTTGCTAGTAAGTAATATAGATGTTTACTATGAATATACTATTATTTACCTGGTAACATTTCAGACGCAGGAAAGGGGACCTATTGTCTGGTAGAACTATTCTGTACTACAGAATATTCTACAGGACTGGGACAGCTCGGGATTGAATACAAGTTTCCGGTTACAGTCGTCGTACTAAGTCCTGACTTAGTGCGGTGACTCTTACCGGTGTTCACTGAATCATGCCAATTTATGTACATAATAGCGTTAACTTTGGATACAATAGTTTATGACCATTAAAAGTTAACTCACACTTCTCAGACAGATGAACTGTAATATTTTTTTAACATAGTTATATTTGTCTATTAAACAAAAGTTGATGTGCCACACGAGGTGCATGTTTCGTGTATAGTATTATTAGTAATAATTAAATTAACTTATATCACACAAACAACTGTAAACATAACTGTTAGCTAAATGGTTGACATGAACGTAACATAGCAATCTTTATTAGTAATTTGTAGAAAATGTCGTGGTAATTGTATTTGATAGCGTATTTTAAGCATGAAATGTAGTTTTGTTTGTTTTTCGAATAAAGTAATATTAAATTTATTATTTAAGTGGAAAAAGGGTAGTATGAGCTCTATGGTCGGATTTGTCAAAGTAGAAATAAACTGTATACCCAGATATTTCAATTTAATTAAAATATTACAATTCACCATAACTGAGGAATTGAATTAACAATCTCTTTGTGGTATATGTTTGTGATCATTATGTTTTAGAGACTGACGTATGACAATAATATCAGGGACTAAACATATATTTTCAAATGACTTACATCTACATTTGAATTAAGAACATACACCAATGTGGTCATGATAAAAATACAAATTTATCATTCATCGACAACTTTCAATCTTACACAGAACCAGTTGGGTCCATTTAACTTACTTTACGCACAGAAAAATACAGATTACGATTACAATGCAATTGACCGTTAAACTGTCTTCCAACATCGAATTTGTAACTGATAATAAATTCCAAATGTAAATTGCACAACGTTTATACTGTCAACTAGGTTAATAGGCCGTTTAATCACTTTACACAATACAATACTATGTAATACATTTTCAAAATTAGCTAATTATGGTCGCATAAACTAGTCTGCCTATCAGGGGGGAAGCTAATGTTCCAAAGATAAATATATTTTATAAATGTTTTTAAGTCTATAATATTTTTGGTATAGTATTGCTCAGGTACGACTACGGCGAGGGCACAATTAGGTGGTTTAGACATAACACTTTAGGCGAACACTCCTTAAGCTCACTCTAGATTATTACCTTCACCCGCTACGAAGACGCGAAGTGACGGCGAAGATCTACCAACCTCAGATTGCCATAAAATGTACAATAATAACCCTTTCCGATGCAGTAGATTATTAGGCAACGTAGGAACAGCTCTTAAAAAAGGAAGACGCTTCCTGTGCCCTCACTTTTAATTAAATGGCGAAAAACAATAGAGAACCGACAAAGTAAGCAGTTTTTGTTAACTTTAGAGTGCGAGGCGATGTTTTACCCACTTTCAATTTAATAAGTGAAAGCGAGAAAAAAAATATGTTGAAATGTTTTAACAAATTCATTTTTGGTAATATATTTTTATCCTTAGTCGTTGAGTTTCAGCGGTTAGTTAAAATTAACCTCATTTAATTCACGGCACTTTATGACTAATAAAGATATTATATTCTATTAAGTCCATCAAAGTGGCTCGTGGTGCATTGCAGTATGCTCTTTGAGTTAATAAAATATTTGCATGGGATAAGCTAAAAGAAGCCTTATATCTTTTGACGTCAAAAATACTTCTGTGTCCGGTTTTAAGACGGATTATTTTGCTGAAAATTTATTATTGATTGCGGTTCTTTGTCTGATAATAATAACATTCCTGTTGTTGACCGTTATAATTGACCGCAAAGTTACCGATGTGTTTGTGTAACGAGATTTAAATTGAAATTCAGCTTCTCAATTCAATTATTTTTCCACCGAACCGAGCTCCAATATTATCTGTTGAATTTTCCCGTCAAATTGAATTAACACCTGAATACCGTAAACTGTAAAAAAGTTTTGACCAAGGGATTTTGCAATTTAACTTTTTTTTTTTTGTGATATGGTAGAACCGAAACTGATATTGCTTAAATAAACAAAATTAAGCATTTTGTATAAATTAGTTTTTAGTGAAATAGGATAAAACAAAATTAACTTTTAAATTTAAAAAAACAAAAAGAATAAAAAAAAATTGTTGATTAGGGGTTTTTGTCTATTTAGACGTGTCAACCCCATTGTATCCTATATAATTCACAAATGGTACATCACATTGAACCGCTGATACATAGCTGTTTTGATACCTCAGATATTGGTAGTAAAAGAATAGTCCGCGCAATTTCTATATCAATTTGGTTTAAATTCAATGTTCCCATTAGTGCTTCTCTTTCTGTCGGTTTGACGTGTTGTATCCATATATCATCTTTAACACCACATAAATTGCAGTTCGGAGATTTTTTCTTTTTCTTTACGTATGCAAACTTATTCGATAGAATGTGTCCAGATCGAAGTCTCAATATCATTTCAAAAGTTTTCTATTAATGTTGCATCCATGGCATACAAAGCGGCACAGATTGTATACTGCTGTACATAATTCCTTTTAGTTCAGATTTCCAATCAAAATTTATTTTCCATTTATTATAATTTAGTATTTTAAATTTATGTAATATTTTCGAATAATTAGGTAGAATATTAATATCGTCTACTTGTAAGCAGCACAGTTTAGCCATTTTGTCCGCTTCTATCTTACCATATATAATCCAATGTAAGCCGTAACCCATCGTAACTTCAGAGTCCTACCCAGTTCCTGTAATTGTAATAGTTTTTCAAATATTAAAAAGGCTATCGAAACACCTCTGTTATCTGTCGAGTCACGTGTAGTTCCAGTTTTTATCATTCACATATTAGTAAGATAGGACCTCCGAAACTGCAATGGGTTCCGCAGTCATTGTGGATGCATTCGTTTTAATATTAAAACATACGCCATGATTTGCAGATATAGCAAAGGCTGCTCCAAGGGATTTGTCTTTCTTTGAGCCTGTTTTAATTATAAGTTAAATAATTAAATTTACCTGCTAGCCATTGTTTAGTACTTTTAAGATAAACTTTTGTAATGTATCAAAATGCAATGGAATAATCAAACATCAAATTTAACTAAATTTTTAGAATTCACGAATAAAACTGATGTGAAAGTAAGTAAGCAACCAATGATTATGTAAACTTACATAAATGATAAAAGAATTTTGCAAATAGATCTTTTCAGACACTTATACGTCAATTTTTTCTTTGAACCTAGTTGGTGCCGGCATTTTCTATGACTAGCCTTGAGAAGAAACGCCGAAACCAACACAAGGATCCAAGTCTATGTAAATTCAAACTCTACAAGTGGCATTTAGGTGTCCAGGGTGGTCTTTAAACGAAAGAACCATTTCGGTTTTGAGTTGACCAGTCACGACACCTGGTAAACTAAGTAAGTGTCAGTAATCACGGAACTTTATCACATCTTAAGGAGCTCCACAACTTCAACCGATCAGCTATCGCAGTCAGACAAAATAGATTTACAAAAAAACCTTCATTTCTTAATTCTTCAGTAAAAAATAAGATATAAATGATTATTTTATCTAAAAAACACAACAATTTTTAGGTTTTGGATAACAAAAAAGCTACCTTTTCATCACTTCAGGGAATAAGCACGTGCCAACATATTTATCAAGGTCCAAATAATAATGGATCTAATTCTAGGTACGGCTATATATAGTGAGAAAAAACTCGAGCGCCGCAAAGCCATTTCGAAATTAGCATTTTGCCTAAACGCGGTGGTGAACGCAGTTATCAATGTTGAATATGGTGACCATGATTTTAGCAAAGTTAGGACAAGATTTTGATATGAAATTCGTTTTTATTTCATTTCATAAATCAAAAATAAAAACGAAATTCATTTCCATATATTGTAATAATTAAAACAGTTTGAATTAAGAAAATATTTATGGTAAATCCAGGTTATTTGTGTTTATTATTACTGTCTGTCAAATTAATAGTAAAAGACATACAAATGGTCAATACTTTAGTTTCTAACGCCCATATAAACGTGTAAGAACGGGAGAAGAGTTTAAAGAAAATGTTCGAAGAAGAAAATAAAATCCATGAAGAAAGGAGGACAATAGTGAAGGCCGCATAGGACTTTGCTGTTTATCTACCAACATTACCTGAAGAAGATTGTGCTGAAATATGAATAACTTTTCTAATTTCTATGTGAAGTTATTTCTACGTGTATATTTCTTACTAGCAGGCTGTTACCCAGGACTTCGTACGCTTAAAATACACAACTGCGGAAACGAAATCCCTAATCCTGACGAGCAGATCAACAATTAGCTTCGTGGACAGCACTACATTTTACTTCCGAGAGGACAGAGTTCTAATGCAGTCAAGTGCATATGTACTAGATAAAACAAAGTTGCCTATTGCTGGCTATGAGCAACTCACTTTGAACTAACAAATTAATTCTAAATTTGTTTTTAAAAAATTTACATATTATTTGGCTTCTGCTATATTCGTCACACATTTTTATTTACATGTTATCCTTTGTATTATGCAATGTGTACGAGCAACGCTGTATCTTCGTGTTTTGTAATAGTTTTTCTGCTAATTTAATGCATTATTGTAACGATATGCATGTCGTTAATAATGTAAAATTATTATTATATTGCGTTAGCAATAAATCCATCAAGAAAGATGTTTGTCTACTCGTTTATCATGAATATGTAACATGATACACCCGAACATATGGTACGTTGGGGTGTGGTAACATCACCATCTCTGTTGGGCAGTAACAACCGCAACAATGGCTATTAAATATCTTTAAAATAAATTTATTACACACAATCACAAAATACTTTACGCATAAAAATATAGCAAGAGTTATTACGTATGGTATTTGGTTATACAAAAACTAAGACGTAATATACTCTATGTCTTTACACCTCCTGTTTGATGGTCACCCTAAAGCAGATCCGAACATTGACGCTTTTATGTACTCCATAGATATTAGGCTCCGAAGTTCGGAATTTATTGATCGACGACATAGGCGAAGTCATCAGCATTGTTGTTAGGTACTTACTGAAAAAAGTTTTTGACTTCTGTTTTATTGTGGAAAATAGAAGTCGTAAGTTTTCATAGTTTTCAAAATATTTCTGCTACCAATTTTGCTATGGATGACTAGAACAAAAACCTTTTACATCTTTTTTAGGAGAAGAGCTCTTTAAGACTATTTACGTATCGCCATTAAAACAGATACAAATATTGCTATTAATCTATGATTAAAGTCAATTTAGATACGACTTAATCACACTTATGTATAAATGTAAAAAAAAAAGATCATAAAAGTGATAATATTACAAAATAAAGGGAATTTTCAAAGGATACATAAATTTATGAATAAGCTTCTAGAACCGGGCGTTGGCTGATTCATTTTTGTCACAAATGATGACGTAAAAAAAATATTCACCGTTCACCGTTAATGTCATAAACAGAACGTGAATTTCTGTTGTTTATTTATTATTGTACGCGTTTAGCTGTGAATGTTTTTCTTATGATATATTTAAAAAAAATCATGGGCCTTAATTCGAATTTGAATAAATTTGAGCAAGAGATACGGGATAGTTATAGTTTTTTTATCTTGTTAAGACCCTCATGGGTCAACCTCACCGAGGCTACCGGTGTAGGAGTATGTCAGAATTAAACCGACTGAAACCCACTCGGTGTTCCGCCATAAATTCGGTCTATTGCTACGTAAAAGTTATCCTTGTTCTGTGGAGCGATATTTTTTTTTAAATAACAAAGTTCGCTCAAAAACTCTCTTTCCTCTCAGTAAGAAATTTATAACTTCAGAAGCACTTAAGGAATTTTTGGTGAGATCAAATATCATTGATGGAAAAACGCTTCGACTTCGTAAACGACGGATTTTTTTTTTAATATCCAAATACCCAATATTTATGCTGATTAATCTTTATCAATATATCCCACAAAAACCAATGATACAACTTTTGTTAAAAGTTATTAAATCCTCTTTTTTAAATTAAACGACCTACATTTAGACTTGGTCATTATACAAAAAAGAAATTGCAATTTAGAATGCGTGTTATTAGCGTTTATTTAATTTTGTACTAACCTAATTATAGTAGGCTTGATAATGGCGCGAATGTGACATGACCTACGAGTCCCGCGATATCATTAATGTTGTCGACTCATGCCGCTTTCCAATAAACAAGAAACGATTCGTTTTGTTTACGGACGGTAAAATTTTCATTGAAAATTCCACGAAATTTTACCGTTCGTAAGCAAAACGAATCGTTTCTTGTTTATTGGACCGCTGTATAAATGATTCAAGCAATTCGCATGATAGTCACCTTGTACTTAAATCAGACAGCTACTTTGAAATACTATAAATACATGCTTGGAAGTTTGAATCGCAGAATAAATATTAGTCCTCACCATATCGGGCTCTTTCTGAGGTAATTGATAAAGTTTATCTTCCTTCTCGTTTTGAATATAATAACACTATATATAATAATATAATTCACTATTTTGTTATTGATAAACTTATTACCATTGTCGGTTTAAGATGATTTTTTAATTTAAGGAATTTAAGTCTTTCGTACAGAATACAGAAGGAACATTAAAATTGGCAAATATTAAACCAGGCATATAAATAGAAGGAACGTCACCTTATACCAATAACAACAATTTTGTAAATCGCTTATACTGCCTCTAGAAGGTGAATAGCTAATATTTGGTTAGAGACCCAATTTTTTTTTTTTATTCTTCATTATAAGCAGTGTGTCATGTCTAACTTCTTAGTTCCAAATACACTCCATTACAATATGTAACGGTAAACTTAATCAACAATACCATGAATAAAATTATCACATTTCTTAAACAAAATAGCATGTTATTTAAAACGGTTCTGAGTTTATTTCAGTTTTTGTCCAAGCAATATGAGTCATAGTTTCATTCATGTTGTTGAACCATCTGGTAATGCTTTTAATCTCATCCTCCTCCACGCCTTTTCCCAACTAAGTTGGGGAAGGCTTTCAAGCTAACTACGATACGGCTGAACTTCCATATTTTACGTGAAGCGGCTACCATCAGACCTCCACCACCCAAATACTAGGCCATATCGACGTTTTGTATTTAGACCGGACCAGGGTTGGCGAACTTTTTAGGGCTCCAACTACCCGTAACGAAATGCCACAGATGTTCGTATGGCAACCGGGACCGACCACATAACGTGCTCTCCGAGGTACTCGCGAGGGTCTCAATATGTTAAGAATGGTCATCCATCCTAAGACTGACCTGGTTAGTATCACTTCAACGGTATCACTGAGTGATATTTTTTGTTTGTACGTTAGTTTTTGGAGCATTTCAATAAAATGTAATTCAGGTGGCAACAGCTTGCATCATGCTTATCTTTTATGTAACACTAATACCATTGTACCTGAAGATCTGACTTTTAAAAAGAGTGGCCATGAGTTTCTTTGCCAGTATTCTTCTCATAAGGCTCTACGCATTTTGGAAACTGGAAGTTATAGATCGACACAAGCAGGCAGTAGATTTTGGTGTTTTCACCTAATTTACCTCGACAGACGCCACAGCATGTACTGGATGTACATGCTGTGGCGTCTGTTTGCGTCGATCTATGATTTTTAACAGTAGCTTCAATTTAACGTTCATAAATGTCACTTAGTGTCTTAATTGAATAAATGATTTTGAATTTGAATTTGAATTTAGTATTACTTAACCTTGAAATGTGCTAACCTACTCGGTTACCACTCCCCTCTTACCTGCCCCTCACCTTTAACACACCTTTTAACACAGATTTTTTTATTATATTATACACTAGCGACCCGCCCCGGCTTTGCACGGGTGCAATGTAGATAGTAATGTGGAGGAGTATGGAGGGATTAATAATATTGTGATTATTATTAGCCTATGTTACAGGATATCTTTATATATAATATTTACAGCTGTTTTTTCATGAGACAGTACAAATATATTTTCTTTAGAGGTTACTCTCGAAAGCGCGACATATAACTGGCCACGTGAGAAACACTCAATACTCAAATCTAAGTCTGCAACGTTGAATGTTTGACCCTGTACCTTATTAACGGTCAATGCAAAAGAACGATAAATCCGATGGTATTAGAGGAATCCGGGAAATTAAAACATCTTCTCCAGTACCACATCCGGTAAGTATTGTGTACTCTATTATGAAAGTTTTAAGGGACTTTATCAGCAATCGCGTACCGTTACATAATTTAGGCAGATTAAGGTTCCTTACTAAAATAACAGGACAACCTACTTCCAAGACCAGTTTATGTGGAGAGAGTCCAGACGGGTGCAAAGAATTAAGAAATTCTGTGGGAAAATGAACAGTCTTTTCAAAATCGAGTACAGTGTCGACTGCATCAATCTTTGAAAGAATCAAGTTATTCACCTAATCTACCTGTTCGTTAGTAGGTGCCAGAATTGCTCTTTCTTTGAACCAAGATATAGTTTACAACTTATGTTATCAATGTCGGGATAGATACTGTTGACTAACTCTTGAATGTTATTTATTAAAACACAAAAGTTTTGATTCTCTAGGTTAATCCTTCCATTATTTTGTGTTAGATCTCCATTGCCAACTTTGAGCAAGATCTCTGAAAAAAGCCTATTCTCACGTGAAGACAACGAAACTCGCATGTTTGTTTTAAGTTCTAAATTATTGGCGTGTGGCCAAAGGTAAGATCTTTTTAATGAAGCATTTATTTCATCAGCACGTCTACCTCTAGTCACATTGCATTGTTCTTTCCAATACTTTCACGGAAGTCTTTCACGGAAGTTCGTCCCAAACTATTAGTGAGCAGTCACGCATCAATTTTCCTGTACTGCTTAATTTAGGAATGCTATAGACACTGTTAGTATCATCAGTAGCAATCTTTAGCGGGAGTTTAATGTAGCGTTTGCGGTTCGGCATCCTCGGCTAATGCTATTTTACCAGTAGATCTGACTTTGGTTAAAAGCAAATTGATGAAAAACGATTTCCCTGCGCCTCCTGGAGCATCAAGGAAAAATAATTTCCATTCATTCTTATCAATAATTAAAAGGATCAGATCTTTTATCCCAGAAACATGTAAATTATCAGGATGCAAATAGATTTAAATAAAACAACCTTGCGATTCGAGTTATGCGGGTATAATGACTTCAAATCATCACTTCACAACATGACATTTCGAAACAGTATTGCCACAATATAAATCAGAATCGATAGAACAATATTATCGAATAAAATAGTAATTCGTATCACTAATTACTAATCAATAAAATGATATGTTTTAAGATATAGATATGAATTTTTATAGTATTCTAATAAATTAACCTTATAGTTCGGCCGTCCTTACAGAAGTGAGTCCTCTCATTTGTAGGTATATTTATCAACATCAAAATATATATATATCAAATTTTGAGTCCAAGCCAAACAACAAACTGATTAATTATCTAAACTTTATATGTACTAACCTAGAAATGGACATGGCTCTATGTAGGTAATTAATCATTTTATTATTTGGCGCCGACTAAAAATAAGTTTACATAAAATTTGATAGTTTAAGTAAATAAGCTCAATACTTAAGACTTAAAAGGTTTATTTATTTTTTTCCTTTTTAGTTCTTTTCATAGGTTTATTTTTTTGTTAAAAAGATTTTTATAATATGATTTTTTTTCATCATTAACTCAGCTACGTGATGTGATGATTTCTAAATGCAAATACCTCATTAAGTAATGAAAAGTGAACAGAAACACTAATAGTTCCTACAATTTTCGAGGGTTTCTCTCAATTTTATCAGAATCCCATCATCAGATCCTGACTTCCTTGACATAGGGCCACCCTTGAGGTATATACACTATCTAACAAAAAAAGAATAATCAAAATCGGTTCACCCCGCCAGCCGCTCTGCCTCCGCTTTTTAAATCACTGATATCTTCTAAGATATTCATTTTAATGATATGCTGTAACGGGCAATTTTAATCTACATGAAATGCACAATGTATCTAATGTATTTAATTGGATAAGGAATAATACTGTATTCTTTAAAATAGTTTGATAAATAACCCATAATTTTTTTGGAATATGTAAAAGATAAAAATGGTTACTGTGGGTTATCCTTAGCAGATAAAAATATATCATCGAGGACTTTGTATCTATCTTTTTAAGATGTACAATTCCGTAGTACATTGATTTGATCCATCTCGTAAGGTTTAGCCAGCGTTTGTCATGTAAGCGCACAAAAATACGACATCACATTACAAATCTTTGAATTTCTCGATTTTTCTCTACTATAATATGCATGTATACTACATATAAACCTTCCTCTTGAATCACTCTGTTCATTGGTGAAAACCGCATGAAAATCCGTTCAGTAGTTTTTCAGTGTATCGCGAACAGAGAGACAGACAGACGCGGCGGGAGACTTTGTTTTATAATATGTAGTGATGTAGTGAAATATAGCTGACCCGATTGTCCTGTCACAATTTCAATACATTTGTTTATATTCATGGAAGAGCACTACCAGCTCCCCCATTCTACAGGGATTTTTTTCGAATTTATCCCTAAAATTCTTATTCGCAATATTATAAAATGTATTATTAGTTTATTTTAATATTAAAGTTGTATGTTTTAGTGCAACCATTCTCAAGTAACGGGTTTACAAACGAACTTTCACTTGTAGCTAACCCTGTAAACAAATCTTGGAAATCAAATTTAATTAACTTTTAATTGCCGTATCAAAATGAAATTTTGTATGTAAATGTATTTTGGATGACAGTTGGCATCTTGGAGCTGAGTTGATGATGAAGCCAGGAAGTGAATAGTACGAGTAGAACTCTTTTTTACTTTTTTATTCGGTTCGCTATTAAAGCTTATTTTTTTTAGTTTTACTAAAGTATTATTATTTATAAAGGTTTTACTTTAGTTATCAATAGTTTAAATTTCCTTTTTCTAACTGGATCTCGGTAAATACTTGTACTCGTAATAGGTACTCTTATTAATTATCGTAGATTCTTAATTAAAGTGCAGTAGAAAATAGCTCAAGTGGCTACCTATACGCTTTCGCCGGAATGTTCATATTCTTTCTCTTTTGTACAGTACTCTGTTCCATCCTCACACTCCCTCTTATCTTAAGGAACGTTTTGAGTTCCTACACAACACACATTGCAGGGACCTGAGATCATCAGAGAATTTAAAGCTGAAAATGCCGAGACATTCCACTCAGTTCACAGACAAGTCCTTTTCAGTGCAAGCGGTCAGGTTATGGAACAACTTGCTTGAAACAATTCGACAAGCCAAAACCTTGCAGTCATTTAAAAAACAAGTGAAGGATTATTATTTGTCATTATAAATACTTTTTAATTATATTATTATACATATGTATATATATTTTAGTGTATGTGTAAGTAATATTAATATTGGTATATGTATGTGATACGTTTATGGTTATATATAGTATTCAGTTTACAGTATATTAACATAACCTTATATTGTACACCACAGACTACCCTCAATTATATTTGACAATATCCGTACAAAGGTTGTCTGGAAGAAATCGCCGTGTGTGATAAGACCGCCGATTGTTATACCTTAACATTTGTAACTTATATTTGCACTATTTACTAATTAAAGGTGTACAATAAAGAGAAATAAATAAATAAAATAAAATAGCAAATAAAAATATCTTATTTATTTATATATTCCAACTCATTAATGTAACGATATTACTTGAAAAGCTACAGTTCTACATCGCAGAAATACAGTGCTAATTGACAATAGCAGTAAAGATAAGTTTCACAAGGTTTTGTCGCAATTTATATTATGTACAACCAGGGCACCTAGGTACTTAAAAATTATGTAAAGCGTAGAGAAGATAATTAAACTTAGGAGAAAAGGACAGAAATCTACAGTTTTGTGTACTCCTGTTTTTGTTTATGTAATATGGTTTGTTTAGAATTAATTAAAATAACGAAATACATCATCTTCCTGCCCTTTACCTAATCTTCATTGGGGTCGCCGCAACGTGTAACATTGCAACAGGGTTTTGCCTTTTTTTTTTATGGCTGGCCGCCTGCCTGACGCCAACTCCCATTGGGAATGTAGTTATTTTAAGACGGCAAAGAAGGAAGAATGTTAAAATTTATGTAAGACAAATTAGGTATTAAATATTATTAAAAGTAGGAACCTAGGGCAAGGGATACTGGAAGTCTCGAATAGGGAACGGGAGTCCGGAGTCGTGTACCCGAATGTCCTGTATTTCTTGTGACTAAAGAGGCCACTAGGACAGAAACACCAGCTGGCAAAAATAAAATAACGGAATATAGGTATCTAAGTTTTATCGAACAGTAGGAGTAATACATTTAGCTCTTGCCATTAACAATATAAGTGGCAAAAATTTGGTGGTAAGTGGTCCAGAGGACTTACAAGCGCTGTGGATTGAAACATTTTAAGCGTGAGGAAATGAAAACTTAATTTCCAGGGAGCCATTATGCAGAGGCGCCATAAGACTGCTGTTTATGGACTTAATGTCGTCAGTAATTGCAACAGACTTATTTTGAGTAACATGGCAGAACTAATAATGTTGACAAAATATGTACCATTTACGCTGTATGAAAATAGGACACAATTTATCTGTCAGGCAAGTAGAAGACCGATTTTAAAGTTAAACCATCACCTGACATTCGAGAACATAGAACAGACATACGAATCTAAATACAGAACATAATCTGTGAACATTCCTGTAAAATGTTTACTAAGTAGAGTTTTAAAACCACATCATAAATTATCGCAAAATCCAGAAACAACGTCGCTAAACCGCTGCTAACCATTTCTTAGGCCTGATTAATAACCCTGTTGCATTCATGATACCGACCTAAGCGTTATTGCTACGAAACACGCGTTTCGTATTGTACTATCTCATGCAATAAGAAAATTAGCAATTTTGCCAATATAGAGGTAATTGTCAGTAATTTTAGTATGTGTTAGTAGTGGTTTTGTGAAGCAGGGGGATGTCAAACCGTTAATTTCTTTAACGTTCATTACTGAATCATAGTTTTATCCTTAGTTCGGGTAAAACAAAGTCATATACTTGACAGTTATGTAGGTATTGACTTTACTTGATTTTGATAAACAATTCTTGTGACGTGCATTCTGGTAATGAAAAATTATTTCGACTATAATATGAATTTTTCTTACTCCGATTTCCTACATCACAAAAAGATATCATTATATTAATACGTACATAGTAATTTCGCGAACGTAGTCACAAGAATTTTGGAATATTTACATTTTATATACAGAAGAAGTGTAGAAAGTTGAAATTTTTAAACAATATGTCATGTTACAGCTTTAAAACTTACGTGAAAATGGCTTAATTAAATTACATGCGTCCAGTATATGCGTTGATCTGTCATGGTAAGTAAGTCTATACAATGACAGCTCAAGTTATACTGGCCAATGAAAAAACCATGGTTGAAATACGACCACCACGCGATCTCTAGTACTCTTAATAATTTCAAATTTAAAACGAAAATGAGATAACCAAAGACCATGTCTTATTTTTAAATGGGTATGAAAAATGTACAGTGAAAATATGCAAGGCACCTGCCCTCTGAAAAATGGAAGTTAGCAACCAACGAGCGCTTATCATTGTCTCATATTAAAATGTATAGGCCAATATTACGGTTGGGACCAATACTTCTGTCATAAGAAAAAAAAACTTATCTGATGTTTTTGCGAAACTGAGTTTTATTATAAAAAATATAAAGAAAGACGCATATGCCAATATTTTTATATTTCGCATAACTAAACACAATCATAAAAATCTAACTTTTATCATCTCGCAATTCCGCATCTGTCGGAATATTACACCATACCACCAAGGAATAGTAAAGACGGTTCTGCGTAGATGTTTCTTTGTATCTTAGTATTATGAATAGTAAAGATCTACTTAGTATTGCTGAAGTGCGAAGTATAGTCGTACAGTCCGACTGCAAGCTCCCTTGAGCTTGTAGTTGGAACTGTACAGTCAGATGCACCCAGGCAACAGACTGTTGATATTTCGTCTATACGAAAGCTCAAGATAGGTAAGGTTAAAGTAAATTAAGAACGTGAGCTTTATGAACAGTATTGTATTTTTAATCCGGAGTACAAAGAGAAGAGCCTTAGGAATTGTCAAGACTGCCGAGGTTTTTAACGACACGGGCAAAAATATATTTAGGCCAGGCAAGGGCCAGCAAAGAGGTGTTGAACATCAAAAAAGCTTCAAGCTAATTTGGAGAAAGTTATTATGCTCCACTTCCAGATTGTTGTGACAATTTCATCCCAAATTATATTACCACGACTAAAAGCAGCAGAAGGTTAAAAATGTATTTTTAATGTATGTTCAATATAAACTTTGTAGTGCAAGAAGCACTTTTCATCAATTACCCAGATGAGAGGACATAACTTGCCAGAAATGTCTTGTAATTGTAGTATCAAATATTTTTTGTTTTTTTTTTTAAAAGGATTAGAAGAAAATATATATTTGAAATGATGTATTTAATAAAATCATTATTATATTAAAATAAGCATTTATATGTCTATAGGTCACACTCAAATGCACACTTTTGCAGCAGACAATTATTACTTTTTTTATTTTCTGCCACAGTAAACGCTTCAGTTTAAAAAATACTAAACATTTAATGCTCCATATTCAACGTTATATGGAAACCTCTTTTTTCTTATAGCTCAGAATAATCACCATCGAAATATAAACATTCCGTTTTAAACAACCTCAAAGGCCAAGGAGCGAGGATCTTAAGGAGATCTATATTTTCTTTGTCTGTAAGCGATATCTTAAGCATTTTCAAAGTGCTGTTACGGAGGGGATTCTCTGAATGGATAATTACTATTTTTCGGTTAACTTTAAGATTCATAATATCAGTTGATCATGGAATTTTTATATGCAAACACTTTGTGAATATCGTGATTTTTTTTTTTACGTTTTTGACGAGCAAGCAAATCCTCTAAAAGGAATGAAAGGAATACCTACATAGATATTGAAGTTTATTGCAAAATACAATGACGATAATCTGAAATTTAGACTCGACAAAACATAGATGTTTAGATTTTCCAGTTCTATTTTTTATTTTGGGAACGATGCGGTAAGATATAAACATTTTCTTGGAAACATTGAGCCAAGATTCATTTCTCAGTAATTTGAGGTTTTTCTGTAAAGGCTTCTTTTGCCGACTGTAATATAACATAACGTGTTACGTCTTAATTTTGTTCCTGTTTGATGTGTTTGGTGCATATAAGAATAAGAATAAACGTTTGTGTTACATATTTACATTTTATTTGTTTTTATAGTAATCATTAGTATAACGTGGCCGACTGATGTCCAACTTAAGCTCTAGGCCTGTATTTCAGGACACCAGGTTTTCACCCTACGGCACTTACACAAAGTTATTTACTTCATTATATCATTCATATTTATGTTTATCGATACTGCTATATAAAGGTACATGTAGTCCTTTTATTAGCATTTAATATATTATTACTTAGTTATGTTATATGACTTCGATAGTTCGGGCCGCCTGACTGACGTGTATGTATATACATACAATTGAGCGAGGATTAAAACCTGAATATCAAATAGGTGGAACTTATAGACATAAAAAATCAAAGGATCTTTAAATGCTTCTGTATTTACTTAGCGTTTAGTGATTGTGATATTTTGATCGTTTAGTTTTATAGTAAGCACCCCGTTCAAAAACAAAATCTTTATAAAGCTTCAGAAATTTTCAGAAATAAAAGTCTTTTGTGGATGGTGTTGCTTATGTTAAATGCCATATTTTGTGCACACAAGAGCTTTTAAGGTCTAGAGAGATAATTAATACCTCCAAGTTTTTATATAATAAGAAACACTCCATGTTACTGGTTAAAACAACTCTATTAACTCATATTTCAACAGAAACATAAACTTCAGATGCACATTGAATAAGGAATATTTTTTGAAATGTGTTGACCAGTTGATGATAGAAATCTCGCTTGGTGCATGTACGAAGCTGTTTAGTTAGCCGACATTTTTCAAAAGACGTGACTAAAATCTTAAATAAAAAAATTTGATGCTGATTGTTTAAGTTTCTTACACTAGGTTTAAACATTCCAGGCCCGTAATTTTACACACGCGGCTCTTTCTAGCATATCAACCAATAGGAAGTGTGTAAAATAAGATTGTTTTGTGTCCATATTTCTACATATCCATTTATCACTGTGTTTTATTGAATATGATTTATTATTATTTTCTATGGGATCGGGGGCAAACGGGTCACCTGATGGTAAATGATTACTGGCGCCCATGGGCACCTGCAACTTGAGAGTCACAAGTGCGTTGCCGGTTTTTGTGGGAGTAGGGGAAGGGAGGGAAGAGCGGGAGAGGGGGGAAGAGGGGGCGAGGGAAGGGTTAGAGCCTCCGATAACCTCAAATGCAAGCATTGCTTTACTGCCGGTTTTCTGTGAGGCCATGGTATCCTTCCGGTTCACCAATAAAATAAAAAAAATTTGAATCAGTTTTAACGGTTTTCTTTGGCTGTACATAATATATATTACATTTCATGTATATGTTGTGGGTTTCTCTGTATATCAACTAAAGTTTCGATTGTTCATTTGAAAGTGGCACTGCTACATATTTTTGAGGTTTGAAATCGTCTAGATAAATGGAGCAAAGTAAAAAGTAACAGTTACATTGGAATGTCAAATAAAATATAGTATTTATAACATTTAAACAGTAATTGTTAAACAAACAAAATTCGTACTAACAACTTACATTAACAATATTACGTTGCAAAAACAATTTATTTAAAAACTAAATTAACTATTAAATTCACAAGTATTATTTATTTTGCTATCGCCGACAGCAAAAACATGCGGCAAAGAAAGAACTAAATTTCAGTCGATGTCGCGCTGCCCTATGTCATAACTATTCAACTATGAGAAATGTTATTCATTTCTTACTTAGACTTTTTCATCGCTTTTGGCTAGGTTTTTAGTTCAAATATCCGCCGAAACGCCGTCTGTGCTCGATCCTGTCCACCAGTACAATAAATCGAAAAAAATAATAATAACAACTTTACACATCTCACAGACGGCCGTCTGATCCCAAACTAGGCAGAGCCTGTACTATGGTAACCAGACTGCTGATAAACATACTTATATATTACTAAATACATACATATTATTCATCCGTTGTTGCCAAAAGTATTGCCTAAAGTATGTAGATGCAATAGGCAAGATCTCAATTGTAAAATAAAAAAAATACACCAGATTTTCTTTAACATGTACATGTACATGTTTGAAATGTTTCTTCACAAAAGGTTTTTCGCTAATATTTGATTGGGTCTTTATCATGTAAATATGATAACTTATTCTTATTTTTTACCGTATTTTCTGACTTCATAAACTTTTTCTTTAAGTTATGAATCTAGTTTCTAACGTTGCATAGCTTTCTGAAGGTACCTTTATATATGTAACATACATATTATAATAGTAAATCTAATTTTATATTAACTAACATAATGTGTATTGTGGAGGAACGGGTATTATGTCCCTCCAACACAAAGGGAGGATCCTCCGACCAGGCTAAGTCATCATGCCTGGCGGACCGCGGCCGGTGTTCGCACACATGCATATAGTTAGGAGCAGTTACATAATTTCTCGAACAATAAAAGATTCTATAACACATTTTTTTATTTGACAATTATTTTTAAAAGCCACGTGGCCATTATAACTGAAAAACAAGATTCTTTGTGTTTTTTTTATTTTTTATTTAATTTCAAAATAGTAGTCATAACATGATCTAAACACATTGTTGTCTTTTCAATCCATCGACATCAAAAGCTTTTATGGAGCTCCAATTGTTAACCCACGATATAAAAGAAAACAAAGATGGAAGATTCTATAATCATCAACCAAGTCAAAGTCGACCATTTCCGAACATTAAACTAGACTTAAAAGAATACATGTTGCTTTAAATCCTAAGTACTCAATCACTCAGTCTTACACTGAGTACACGAGTACTAAGAATATTATACACATATTCACTATAAATCCTTTATTATTTTTCTAGAATGATATTATAGCGCGATTTAGAATTTCATTTCCCAAGCGCTGGCGGCGTCATATGCAGTTCACTGCGTCTCGCTTAGGGACGCCATTTTTTGTAGAAAAGAAAATGCATGTATTTTTGTAAACGACTCTTTTTCTTTGAGTACTGGCTTTCTTTGTGGTTATAAGGGGCTTTTGTTGGCAAATTTTGCTGGATACTGTTCTGTACTTTGTGGTTTTTTATGATTTTGTGTGTTCTTTACTCTAGTAGCAATGGTAGTCAACAGATAGTAATAGTTCTTTGGTTTTCAATAGAAAAAGTAACATAATTACAAACTCATTAGCACCTTTTTGATATTGGCAGATAGCTTATCAAAAATAGCCAGGCAAAACTCTCTTTACTTCTTTTTTTTTTTTCCAATATGTAGTAATTTATTTTTTAAAATTTTCACGTCTAAATTTTTAAAGTGTTCAATGTCTCTAGTCGGAATTCTAGATTGTTCGTAGAAGTGAATTCGGGCAAATCCTGAAATTCGAAAGAGCGGATAAAACCACTCGACTCCATTGTTCACATAACGGACATCCTATCGTTGAGATAATGATGACTTCTGATGTTGAAAGTATGCTAAGTGGTCTTTTAGATAGGTTTCTTTACAATTGGGGTGATCGTTTTCCCAAACTCGAATACCAAAAGAATTCAGGCTACCCATTAAATATAACCGTTCTTCTGACAAGTTCAACTAGATTGGTTATTAATGAGACAGAGGTGGTGTAATTTACAGATATCACACTTCATAGAGACTCGAGGTAATAGACAAGGTGTAAACAGTTTATCGGATAATTTAATTCACACACGAATTTGCGGTCCCTGCACCATAGTTCGCGTGTAGGTTCTTACTCATGTTTAACTTACTCATACTCGTATATACCACATACAGTGTTGTTCTCTCACAACTACGTGTAAGATTGAAAAGTAATTAAAAGTCGATTGTTTACAATTCTGCAGAAACATTGTACTCACGCTTCAGAAAGACTTGTTGCCTACTCGTAGATACAAAGTGAAGAGGATGTAAAGTCCCACTGTTGTTAAATGTACCTTTACGTAACCATAAGTCTTAAAAAGTCTTAATTTGGTTGAAAATTCTTTAAATGTTTAACTCAATATATAATTTTATTTATTCTTTAAGCTAACAAATCCGCGGCCTCGTTTAATATTGTGTAAGTGTGTTCGCAGAAGTGGTGTAAAATCAAACAAGTCACATTCTATTAACAGGGTATAATCACACATTTTAGAAAATACAATTTAAAATCATTATGATACTGACCTTAGTGCTCTTACAATGGTGTCCGAATGCTGACCGAAGGAAAGTCGTTCAATAACCGGTTTGACATTTGTCATTGACGTTTGGCACAGACGTATAACAAAATTATTAATAATAATTAACCGTTAAATAAAGGTAAATCATATTAGGCGATAGTTTAACAAATAATCGTGTAACAATTGTGAAAAGTGTTTTGATAAACAAAGTACTTCCTTCACTTCATAAACAAACTTCTACTTATAAATAGGTTACATTTTAGTATTTAATTTTATCCTTTTGTAATATCATTGTAATTCTTAATTACTACTCAAACAAAGACATGGCTGGTCTGGCGGTAAACGGTTACCGATGTCAGTAAATCACACACACGACACAAATGGCGTTACTTGCGCAGTTCCAATTCTAACAATATTTTACTGTGGCCTACCTCGTCTTATCTTCTCAATTAAATCAATATTTTGTAAAGCAATTTGATTCTGTCATAAACATATATGCAATACCCTATTATCATATTTATCCTCAGGTGAATCGTTTAATTGCATTTGCAAAACCATCACTACATATTATAAAACAAAGTCCCTCGCCGCGTCTGTCTGTTCGCGATAAACTGAAAAACTGAAAAACTACTGAACGGATTTTCATGCGGTTTTCACCAGTAGACAGAGTGATTCCTGAGGAAGGTTTAGGTGTATAATTTGTTAACGTTTTGTGTAAATTGGTTGAAATTTGATGATGATTGTTGAAGATGTCTCTACTACCCGTGCGAAGCCGGTGCAGGTTCCTAGTGTTAGATAAAGGACTACATGGTCAAACATCATTATATTGTATCAGTTACCAAGCATTTAACTTTAGCAAAATAAATAATTTATAGATAATATTTATAAAATTAGAGACAATTGGCTTGTTAGATGTAAATTTTACAAAGACGAAGTTTCCTGGGACTCCAGCTATAAAATGTAAGTGACAGGTATTATGTTATACAGCGAACGCTTCGGGGTTTGGTTGTAATCCGGCTTTCAGAAGCTTATAAATTAAAAAAAATATGTATACCACCAAAACCTGCTTTCCTCAAAGGAATACAAAAAAAAATATAATTAAACAAACTGTGTTGTACTACAACTTTAATTTATCATGAGCTTGTTCGAAACAAAGCAAACATAGCGATGGAAAACATCAGACATAAAAATAATAATGTCTATACAGGATCGTAAAATTTTAATTTGTTAAATTAATTAATCTAAAGCTTTCGGGGTTTTATTTGTTCTTTTAAATTTAATTAGCTCAGTATATTTAATGCTAAGAGATAATAAAATATACTGCACGATAGAACAGAAGGCTTGCCCTATTATATATAGGGCTTACGCATCTGCTTTTGAGGTAAGATGATGATGATTATAAGGGTATCTGCTTTGTGGTCACAACCTTGATGGATTCCTCTCTTAGCACCTCTGGTACTGTCAGATGGAGTAATTAAACCATAGACCCAGACAGTATGCAGTATAAATTACAGATCATAGACCAAAGAAAATATTAATTAATAAATGTTGCTGGAAACAGCAAGTTTAAAAAGAATATTAAAAGAGGTTGAAAGAAATTGAGAAAGATCTGAAGATTGGCATGAGCCTTGTGATGTGAAAAAAAACTAGAACTTACATAGAAAATCCGATTTGGAAAAATCCATATCCCTTCCCACTCTACGGGCTAGGCTGAATCTATACTAATATTGTAAAGCTGAAAAGATTGTTTGTTTGTTTGTTGGGTTTCACGCGCTGATCTCAGGAACCACGACTTCGAATTGAAAAATTATTTTATTTTAGTGTTTGATAGCCCATTTATCGAGGCAGGCTATAGGTTATTTAATATTTAATATATTATATTATATTATACAACTAATAGGAGCGGAGCAGTGACCATTAATGCAGGTAAAACTACGGGCTGCGGCTAGTATAGTACATTAAAGTCCTAAAATAAAACCAGACTCGACAACGTCTATCGAAGAAATTCAATAAAAATATCGTGAATGAAAGCGAGACTTGTCATGCCTTACTCCTTTCTTACAACAACATCTTATTTTTACTGCTGTGGCCCATTGCCGCCCTTTGCCACAAGCACAAGACTTCTATTTCAAAAGTTTCATACTTTCATCTCCGGGACATAAATCAAAGAAAGGAAAAATGTCTTAAACCTATCTCTTAAATGAATGTTAACCGTTAAAATGTTCGACCAGGTTGCGCTGGCCGTAGTCATAGGTCGAAACGTCAGGTAAATCAAAAGGATGTAATACAAAAAGGTACACCAAGGTCTTCCTGTACACCAGTGGAACACAGTATCCTTTCCCAGATACTACTGCATCCAGTCAGGTGACCAAACTGCATGCACCAACTGCACCAAACTGAAAACAGCAATCGGAACTGATCCTGGAACAAAATACCAAAGTCCCACTGGCAAAAAAAAACAATAGGAAATAATGTTGGCCTAACTAGGTCCACCATTGTATTCAAAATCACAAAACTACCGAGCTAGTTAAAGGAGACAACTCCCCTCCTACTAAAAAGCAAGGCAAATGCACAAACGTGCATAAAACTAAAATACTAAAGGAAAGAAAGACAAATCACAAATCTATTATTTATAACGCTTAGCTAAAGTTAAGCTTAAAATGTGCCTTTTAAATTTGTTTTCAAACAAACTGATAGGTTAAGAGCTGTCACAGTTGATGACGGACTTAAAATGTAAATTTTGTTTGTGTAAATAAACTCTGCATGCAAACGTGGAACGCTTAAGTGAGGACATACACTTGATAACCATACAATACCTCAATAGAAGTTTGTCTTGAATCTATGTGCGCGTTCGAACTAGCTGACAAGCTAATAACCAGAATCAACAAGAGCAAAATCCTTTAATAATAAGTCATGTAACTCCTTCCAAGAAGAAACTTGATATTTTACTTCTTATACCACAACGAAGCTTGACCTTTCAATAATACACAAGTAAAATTATACAAGACCCTAACAGACACATTAAAAGCTAGGGCTCGTTCATCAACAGACTTAAGGAGTAAACGTAGACTAGAAAACGTGTTAAAAACATTTGTTTTTTCTTACATTTCGTGGAAGTCATTTAAAGTGACTGGAAACTTGTTGTGATAGTTCAATATAAACAACAATTTCATCCAGAAAATAAGTAGTTCTAATGTAAACATTTAAATTAAAATAAATCTTCCTTTGCAAATACAAAATTAAGTTTATCCAAAACAACAAAGTGAATAGATGAAATCCTTAAATTGCATACTAAATTTAACTGTAAACTATAAAACACTCAATGTTAACACAAGGTATTTACACAAAACAAGTTGTTTAGTGTTTAAAAAATGTGCCCTCAAAAGAACACAAATGATTTAAAAGATACTCAATACTCAATCATTTATTGCATCATATATATCACATTAATGGTGTTAATAATTACATGTAGTATCACATATGACCCTAATAGGGTAAATCAATATATAGGAGACCGACCCATTTCATAACTTCATAATTATTAATCATAAATTATTACATTGTCAAGTTAAATGAATTCAATTTACTATATTTTTTTTAAATTTAAAAATAATTTATTTAACTAACATCTGAATCATTGAAAAAATCTTTTAAATTATTAAAGCATTTCTTTATTAGGAAGGTTCAGGACGATCAAGTGTTCTTGCCCACTAAGACACTCTCTAACAATAAAAAACTGTACTGTAATTAGCTGTAAAACAAGAACGCATACAAATACAATATGTTCTATTAAAAAATCTAAATAAAATTGTTATTTTATATTCCCCAAAATCTCATATTTTATATAAACAACACAATTTTACAAAAAAACTGAAGTTGAGCATAAAATCAGCAGTTAAGCCATGCTTGCATTGTATTTCGCCGAGTGAGTGAGTTACCGGAGCCCCTAACCCTTCCCTCTACCCCTCTTCCCCTCCTTCCCCTAATACCACCTTATAGGCCGACAACGCACGTGTGAATTCTTGAGTAGCAGGGGCCCATGGGTGGCGGTGGTCACTTACCATCAGCTAACCCGTCTGCTCGTTTGCCCCTATTGCAAGAAAAGTTAAATAATATGTTATATTTGTTCCTTTTTTTCAAATTCAAATTGGCGTAAAACATCTCTCAGATCTAACATTTAAATGATCTAAAATTTAATTGCAATTGGCTTTTTGTCAACGATCATAAACCAAGGATTTTATTCGTAGATGTTGCATGATTAAATATTTACGTTATAATAGAGAATAGTAATATTGAATCGAGAATAGTATTATCGCGTCATCCATTATATTTGACAGGTTGACAGTTATAATTTGACAGGTTGGCAGATACCGCTTATTATTTAATAAGATAACAGATACATCGACTTTTTACGACGACTCGTGGCGTTATAGTATAGCAGCATATATTTATTTACTCAAAGTACTTTGTAGAACGAATTGACTTCCCAAATGGTGCTATGTTTTAGTGGGTCAATTCGCCACCGTGTCGAATATTGTGGACTCAATTGCCTATAAAAACATCTTAGATTGCCACAAGGTGCCTTAACCACAAACGTACCTAATTGAAGGTGAGATGAGGTGTGATGTAATAACTCATGAGTAGGGTCTACTTTGCATAAATAAGTACCAATAGTCTAATATTAAAATATTATAGTAAATAACATAGGGCATTGTTGTGCTATAATCTTTGTTATACATTTTAATAACACACGAGTAGCTTTGGTTAAAGCGTGTTTATTATGCTATTAGAGCCATGAGCTATCAACTCCGAACGGGCAACGCTGTCCGTTGCTATGTTAAATATGACAGTAAGAAGTACCTATTCATATATTATAAATAAGTAAAGAAGCGGTATTCAAGTAGCTTTAAAACATAATATAAGAAATGAAGCAAGCATCAACTTTGCAAAAATTTGATTTACAACAGTACTATACGAATTTGATTTATAACACTAACGCCAAAAGGAATTGTGTTTTCAGTTCTTAGTGGTCAATAAAGTCGGCAAACAACATCATTGGTTTAACTTGTGCGTTATTAACTCTTTCTCCAAACCCCTAGAACTTCGATGAACGTTCTCACCAGTAGCACTAAGCTAGTACACAGTGTATGTAGGTGTTTTGGCTAGAAAATCTTCCCTCGATGTACTTTGGGCAATGAAAGCGGAAACGCTACTTCTAGTAAGAGTTACTGCTTCTAGCTGGTTCCTTCCGTTGTCCTTCCGACACCGAAGTTGTCTACATATCGGGCCACTACGTTTTTCTGAATGTTTTGATTAGAATAGGGAGTCATGGAGAATTGACTCGGTACTGTATCGGATCATACTCTCACATTCGACTCTCGACACAGACATTAGTTCAGCGATAAAACGGTAGTCTTTGTCTTTCTTTTCTTTTCTTTTGTTTTTAGGTCCCCATAGGTGGATAAAATCATATTATGAATACTAATGCCTTATTATGATAATTTGAGAGGCTAGCTGACCAGTTACATATCGGGCAGTGCTAGAATTTTTAGTTGGCTGAATGTGTTAACATTCATTCAGGTTAATTCTCCATTTTCTGTTCGACAATGATTAACAAAATGTAAATCACTGGAAGTCCGCTTCGAAATTTCATTTACATTTCTTTTATCAAGCCGTTAAAATTTTAATTAAATCCACGTTACGATGTGTAATAGTGAAACGTTTGGCATTGACGAAAGAATTCGGAACGATTCTCTTAATTTTAGTACATTAAGTTACATTACTATGCTAATTACCTATAAAAAATATTATATGTATTTCCAATGACCACTTCAACAGTAAAAAAGTAAGTTTTCTTAGATATATTTGTTTAACTATGCTCTTATATATTATACATACACATATGTGTTACCTTTTTATTGTTTATTATATTTGTAAGGTATTATTTATTCTCTTCTTTTCACTTTCATTTCTGCTATTCGGCTGTTCTCTGTCCATGTACATCACTAGATGTTAGAAGAATACCAGCGCTACTTCCTCGAAGTGGCATTACGCTCAGTTAACGACCATTTTTGGCTCATGCAGAGGTATTTTTAAAAAATTGTAGATGTCTAATCTCAATTTAATGATAACTCTGTTGTAAGATCTTTTTTTATACCTGTGTATGCGGTAAAAGTAAATTTGTTTCTTTCTTTCTTTCTTTCCTACTAAAGTAGTGTACCTACCCAATATATCCATCCCACACGGTTATTGGTATAGGGCGATACTTGTAGTGTCCAAATGCTACGTCTTCATCCATATCCGGCTCTGGACTAAAGACTAATTTCACCTAAAGTGACCAGCCATCTAACTGTTTGAAACCAATTTATAATCACTTTGTCCGTGATTCAGCGCAGTGCAGCGTTAGAAGTTTAGGCAGGCTCATGCTATAGCACATAGTAACCCTATATGGTATAAAAGTCTAAAAAAACGGTCCATGAAATGAAAGCCACATATATATTGTATTGTCGTACCTAACATGCAGCAACATTCTAGTTAAAACTTTTTATAGAACAGTCTGCTTCTAACCTCCGCGTTAGCTTGGAACAATGGCTCTCGGAAAAATTCGAGTAAAACTTTTTTCATGTTTGCTACAAAGTTGCAACTGCAAATTGTCCTCGCTACACCAATTTAAGGTTACTTAGTACGCTGGTAAATTGTATCGTGCAGAGGACAAACTGGTGCTCCCCGTGGGTGACATTGAGAGACGTCTAATGAAGACGCATGGATAATACGTGAACACCATCCACTCATTATAATTAACACCGATGCTTATTTTTCAACACTACTTCAAAAGGCTTTATTTACTAGGTAATTTACATCATGATATTATTGCAATGATGGTTAAATAAGTCGCTTCGGCACTAAGCCGAGCTGAGTGTTGTGGGTTGATTTCTACACAAAAATCTAGGTGTTTTTGTGTCGGCTGTTCTAATGTTTTAAAGTCTCCTGTAACACAGGTACCATTCCTAGTGTAGAAAGAAAGAAAAAAAAACAGCAAGAGCTATTAAAACATAGGTTGATGACACTGAGTGACTTAGGAAAACAGCTCAAATACACCTTTTCAATTCAAAACTGCAGTGGCAGTGTAATAAACTACTGATACTGCAGGGTTTGCTTAATTTTATTGCTTTACAATCGCATAACAAGTAATTTGAAAATGAGACAAGGCCCAACTATTTGACTGAAGAACTTCTAAAACCACATATAGAGAATCAGGCAAAAGATTTAAATTGCAACAATAAGCGGAACATTACAAATGAGTTGCTGTTGTTGTTGAGACGTTTCTGCCTTGACTATTGAACAATACCATAAAACAGGATAAAAATAACTCTCCTAAATAATTATTGTGGTCATATTTGAATGAACAATGATTTAATTATATTAGGTTACTAAATATATGTGAGACCACGTCTGGAATTAGCTTACTTGAATAAAGTTTAAACAATTACCTCCCATAAGCACGCACATACGCAAACACACACTCTTACATACACACACACACACACACAAACACACACACACACACACACATTTTCAGCAAATGCACGGAAATTCGTACGATACTTTCACCTAATAATAATATACTGATTTAAAAAAAAAAAGAACATGCTAAAAAACATTGCATAAAGAAATCATGTATTGTATGGATCTTTGTGGTACAAAAATAAATAAATAAATAATAATAATAATTCAAATCACTTCACACACACACAGCATTCGAGAAACATGCATAAAAACGATACGTGAGTATCAAAAATAATAACGAGTTACTTTTTCAAAAGCCTTGTACCATAAGTATACTTTATAATATTTGGCTGTAGAACTCATGGCATTTCTATTTTTCACAATACATCCACCCATGCATAACTTGAGGCAACACATTCTAAAAACTAATCCATGCATAGAATATTTGATAACGCCATTTTGAACTGACTTGACTTTTAAATTTTACTATGCATAGCTCACATCCAATCAGAATTCTGTATTATTTGTGAGACAAAAACCATGCATACAATGGTCCTGTCGGACAATGAATGGGCATAATCATCGCTAAACAAACGAAGATCCTGTTGAGCCTTGCGGCTGTGAAACTCATACCAAAATATAAAACCTTCATGCACGGGCGTTTTATTTTTAAATATCGTAATCTATTCTGAATAAACTATTTTTTAGTTATAAGATTGAATGTGTTAGAATTTATTCGTCTACGATCCATCCCACTAATATTATAAATGTGAAAGTTTGGATGAATGGATGTTTGTTACTCTTTCATGCAAAAACCACTGAACCGATTGAGATGAAACTTGGTATGTAGATAGCTGGAGACCTGGATTAACGCATGGGCTTTAGGATTACGTTTTATCCCGATATTTCCACGGGGTCGGGACTTACACGGGTGAAACCGCGGGGCGCTGCTATAAATGTCTAAATTTAAGCTACCCGATTTGGGGAGCACCAACAACAGACTGAAAGTTATTTTTTGATTCCCGGCAACAGCCAGTTTGAGTTACAGGTGTGCGACCCTAACCTGCTCAAGGTATTGCTGGCACTCCCCAATTCATCCGTATAAGCAATATCTCCCTCCTTGCATTGCCTACCCTTTTTACCTACCTTTCCCTTTTAATAAACCCCCAATTTTCCCATCTTGTCCCCGATTGACAGCAATAGGCTTGCCCCTTTTACGTGAGAGGGACCAAATTATAGTTGATAAAATGTGGTTGTTTAATAAGCCCCTGCCTACTCCTACCTACTTACCTAGAGTGTATGTATAAATTGATTTCATACAAATTTTAAACGTACCTAAGTGAACAATATAGTCCCTAGTTGAAGTTATACTTAGCGCGTTAATTAATGAAAAATGATGTGAGTAAATTTTTACGGTGCGCGCGCACTCCGTCACAAAAAACCGACACCCTGAAGTTAGCTAGTCAACATTTTAGTTTTTCAAAAAAGTAACCAACTTCACGATAGTGATAAAAATGGTTTTTCATATTACTTTGAGTACGTGTGTAGAATTTGAGGTTAGTCGACGGTATGCATTATTTATTACGATATTTAAATAAACTTTACTTAACTAGATAAAAGTATGACTTCTTAGCGCTAGCTTCTTCTTCTTGAGCGTACATAAGTACACACACTTTTTTACATTATTGCTAGTCTCATAAGTTCTAGTTTATAAACCTTTAATAAAATAATGCTTCATAAATTCACCTTCTTTTAGCTCAAATGCGTCTTTATTAAATTTGCAAGTGAAATCGTATGCACTATAAAAATAATAGACCCGGGTATTTCGTGCCACACGCAACTGTCAGTCACGTGATCGAGCACTGTTTAGATTACTTCCTGTTTACCTATTGGAGGTAATAATTATATATGTTGTAGATTTTGGATGAACAGACAACGGCTTGTGGTAATTCTTGCGCCATCTGCCAGTAAAACGGTTTTGTGGAGATATCTTAGTTTAGTCACCCAGTCATTGATTGGAACCAGACAACCGTAACGGTTATACGGAGCTATCTTAAGTTTAAAATACAATAATCGAATAAAATAGTATTGTCAGACAATGCAAGGCTGTCAAAAAATGTTTGCTAAAAAATAATATTTAAGAGTTTCAGTTATTACCTATTAAATTTAAGTTCAAAAAGTGAAGAACGTAGTTTTTTTTTGACAGTTTGGCTTTGTAAAACTAGTCATTATTGTCGTTTTCAAGCTAGTGGTTCAAACAAAAGATTCCAAAAACGATTCGAACTGTGATTTAGTTATAAACGCTTTTAAATTTACAAGCAAAATCGAACAATAACAATTGATTATTCCATCCAATTTGCTCACTTCCACAAGTCGTTGCCATGAATATTATTGTAATCAGTATAAATAGCTTACGAGATAAGACTACATAAATTTACATTAAAATCAGCTGAACTAACTTTTCCGCTCCCTCCCTTTGTTGTCAAACGAAATCCTATTTCAATGTTTACTGATTTTCTGTTTACATTGACTTCATTATACATTTTCTACTAATTGGCTTTCGACAGGTTACTAAATTCTCTCTATTAAGATTTTTACTAACTAGTTTGTACAAACCTAACAGCCAGTATAGAAATCTTGAAACGGTTAAGGAGAAACCCACTAAATTGCAAACTGGTAAAAGACAATCTTCTGCTGGTACGAAGTGATAATACTATGTACATGCATTTAGTTGCTCTTGAGGCATCCTCAAAAAAAGCCATCCAATAAGCCTACCCTACAAACAGACTACGCTAATATTAACAACATTCTCAACAAACTCTTTAGAGCCCACTAAGCAGTGTGACTTTTATCGTTACATGTAAATAAGTATGTGGCTGAGAACAATAATAATTATCACTAACTATCGTCGTATGACCTATCTTTTCACCTATTATATCATTGCATCTAATTGTGAGAATAAGTACGCATGAACGTTGCTTACAATGTCTAAATTTTTTCGTATATATGAAACCCTTTTGTTACCTCCACTCTGTGATCAAGCTTCCCCCCAATTTAAGTATATCTTAAATTTGACCTTATTTATTCGAGTAACGGGTAACAGTATCAATACAATTTTCAGAAAATCTAATATGTATAATAAATTTCTTACAAATATTTCCTCCTCCTGTTTATTTTCAGCAATTTCTGAGTGTAATTGTGTGAGTGAGTGAGTGTGTATGTGTATTCGTGTGAGTGAGCGGTGAGTGATTTTTTTTTAAAACGCGAGTAGTCGTTACACTCGAGGACGCAGCTTTACGATTAGTAGTGATAATAGTTTATGGTTCATATACGACGACCATAAGCGCAAAACTTAGGAACGACTGGACAAAGTGAGTTATTTTGTTAAAAACGTTAACTACAGTTCGAATAAGGTTTGAAAGGTAAGAAGAATTTTAAAAGTTATTCGAAAAATGGGGACATTCTAAGAAAACTAGAACTAGCACTTTTTTGCATGAAACTGCAACGTTTTTTTTAAATAATATAATGAACAAAATAACCATAAAACATGATTTTCACTTTTTGCTATTAGTCATTAGAAAAGAATATTAAAAGTGCGATTATTTTGTCGCAAGCATGCAACTGCTCTTTTTCATTACCAATGTGTATGTAAAATGCATTTTGATGAATGAGAACGAACGAAAACTAGACAGTCGTGTGACTGCGACTATTTCACATTCATGATAAATCAAAATTTTACTGATTCGAAACTAGTTGTGAGTCATAGCTGGCTTAGTTATTAATTGATACTATTAACTTAGTTTCCTAGTAACTACTTATAACTAAGTTACACATATGTACATATCTTTAGAATGTCCTACTTTGTTCGGAAATTAATAGTGTATGGACTTCGGCTAGGTTAGTTAGTATGCTAGAATTAAGTTAGTAAATTGAAATTTAAATGACCTATTCAGAGACTGACTGCGTGTTGCTGTGAACCTTTCTGTAATAACACAGAGATTTAACATGATCTATGTTCTTCAATTTGATTTCATATTGAGAATGAGTGCACTAATAAATATAGTGACCAGGTAATATTTTTATTAAGCTAGTTTTTTTTTTTTTGGTAATCACTTTCTATACACAATTATTTAGAGGAGGACACGACAGGTTTTTGCTGGAATTGTAGCGTATGTAGGTACTGTTATGTACGGCCCATTGTTATTACAAGTTCATCAGCTGCACCGTGTGCTGGTTTAGCAATTAAATTATATAAAAAAATACAGTTATAGTAGGTAGTGCATTACAACTGAAATGTATATATTGGACAGATTATTTATTTAATTGCACGAATATGTTTTGGTTCAATATTATTTAGGTACTATGTATGTGACTGGCCCATTGGTTTAGTGGTTAGTGACCCTGACTGCTATGCCATAGGTCGTGGGTTTGACTCCCACACGAGTCTGGGTGTTCTTTGTGTCTATTGTTTGTATGTTTGTAAAGTCCCCCGCGACACAGGAGTAATTCCTAATGCGGGAGTTGTCATTTATTACAAAAAAAAACATTTAGAAAAATAAACTAGCGCAGGCAAACCCTAGAGTAACATTTGTCGCCAAAGGAAGTAACAGTTGAGAAATCTATTGGCAACTGATAATCATAATCGAGGATGTGTATGCTGAAGTATTTACTAATCTCATTTGCATCTATCTTATTGTATTATAGCACGTCATAATAATGTAAAAACAAAAAAAAAACATTCAACAGAGCAATTTGCTTTAATTTGCAAGTTTCCACCATTGTTACGCCCACGATGGAGAAAAACAGGAAGGATTGTTTTGAAGGTCATTCTGATGGTCCAATAATCGATGTTTTCCCTGTTTGTAAACTGTTTCAGTGCTGAACAGGGTCTCGTCTCAGTTTGAGAGAAGTTAGGTCTTACGTTCTACATTATTGAGAACTCTCAGTCCATCCCCATGAGTTGTTAGTGGAATGGCAGAGGTGAGTTCGTTGAATATATAGTCAAAGTAAATATAAACCGGACAAGTGCGAGTCTGACTCGCACACCAAAGGTTCCAGGGTAAGCAAACAAACTTGCATGTTGATAGCCATCTCAGGAATCAATCCTAGAAAATTTTTGGCTGTCATTTCTGTAATAATAATAAAAAGAAACTTAACGTTGTAGTTCTAAAAATACTTTCCCATGCATTGATTTACAGCAAAATCAACCTTCGAACCGCAAAATATAAGTTTGTAATCACATTTTTTTATGTGATATAACAACAATTAACTTTTTGCTGATTATGCATATTTCATGATTCTAGGTCAATAGAAAGTACCCTATAGATTTGATTTACCTGCGAAGTGTTCAAATTTTGCCACACAAAGTGATCCTATAAGGGTTTTCTTTCGGAGGAACGGAACCCTAAAAAAAGAGCTAATTTTTATTTTTTTCTAAAATTTTATCATTGATTATGTTTTATAAGCAATGCTAAAGAAGAAGAAACAGATAGAAAGTTAGTGAGTAAGTTCTACGAAATTGTGACTTAACTCAATTTTGTCGTGGAAAGAGTGTACGTGCCTTTGCTTTCAATTTTAGTAATAGCTAATCTAGGTTTTGGCAGGTACTCAAACGGCTTTACAGTGCAGTCTGGCTTACATCTAATACGAAGTACTAGTACTTTGTGCAGTGATTTTGTTCGTATCAAGTTCGTAGTCCGAATATTAAATTATATTAACATTTTCTGGTTTGTAAATGGAACATATGGAGTCTCACATTTTTTACAAGAATCAAAACGTCTGTTACTTTGATACTTACGTCATAGCTAAATTGTAAGATAATATTTAATTATATTTTCAGTGTATTAAAAAGTTAAATAAGCTTCTAATCTTTTTTATGGTGAAGTGTAATAATATTATGTGTTTTACGTACGTAATAAATCATTTAACAATTTATTATAATAAAATAACTGGTTATAACCTATCCACTACCTAAGCATAATCTTCCGCTCAGTGCGTTTGAGAAGCCTTCGTTAATTCAACCTCTTGGCCTGCTGCTGTTGACCGACCTCATAAAATCTTAATTACAGAACATTGTACAGAGAACCTGAAGGTATGTTCAATTCTTCATTGTATTTAAAACAAATGATAATTAAATTAAATTCCAACCGGACCGTGACCGGATATAACAATCAACTGGCAATGGCGTGCCATGCCATTGTAAGACTACTCGGCCACCGCTGCTGCCATTTTCAATATAATTTATCAAAAGTTTACAAGAAGTCTAAACAAAAGTAGGATTGTGAAATACGCAATTTAACAATCGTGAACTTGATTTAATCTATTAACTGATTGAACTCTTAATTTCAAACTGAAGCAGTAAATATTAATAGGTAGCGATCTGCGGGCTCTGCCTGAATAAATGTACAAGTTTTTGCATGGGCCGAGGGCGTCAAAACAATTGACTTTGAAATGGCTGACACTTGTTAATATACCTGTCAAGCAAAGTGACATGGGTCATAGACAAGTATGTTCACAAATTCCATCTACGATACTCAATAAAACTAATTATTTTTCAAAATATAAACATACAAAAAATGAAAGTTATAAAGGGTTCTATTTTCAGCTCATTTTTGTTCTTAATTTATGTTAATGACTTACCTATCATCTTGTTAAGTTGTTTATGTTCGTAAAAATAAAGATCAGTGGAAAAAAAGATATGCAATATTTATAGAACACGTTACACTTAAACATCAACTTGTTATACCTGCCTCTAGACTCCAAAAAATTAACAAGTCCTTTCAGGGTAAATGTGTGTGCTTTTGTATTTTTTGTAATAAATTTTCAAACAACTTGAACTACTTAATTGAAATGTAATGTGAGCTAATATGTTTCTCACCTTACGTGTTTAATTTTCTCTTGTGTAGTTTTCAGTATCATATTTTATAGCTTTATTTAAGTTTACTTAACACACAACAAAATAGTGATGTAATCAATTTCACTCAATATTGTAAAGCTATCTGGTGTTTTAAAAGAGTCACCGTGACTTTGTTTGCCCAATTTCTTGTCACTTGGCTCCACTGTTTTGAACGGGTGGGTGGTCATAGATCGACACTAGCAGATAGGGATTGACGGATAGGAATTGTATGAATAAATATATTTGACTTGACTACGAAACACTAAAGCAACTTTGAACTTATTTGAAAGAAAATATTTACTCAAAAATATACAAGAACTCAGTGCTACTAGTAATAAAAATCGGTTCTAAATTTCTGCTACTGTTTAGCATCAAGACTGAAGAAGTATCTTTGCGCAAAGGAAACAGATGGTGTTGTAAGTCTTTATAGGCACCGGTTACTACTAACTTACTATAAACCGGGCCATGTCACGGCCAGAGATCTTGTTCCATGTGCTTACACTCTTAGAATTAAAGACAATTTATAACGCCATTATTCCCAAGCCAAGGAATAGGGTTGCCAATCTTTGAGTGACTTAAACAGTTAGAACACTAATTATAATGATTATATTTTATGTACAATGTCACATTTATATCCCTGCTAATGGTTGTATTTTATGTACAATTTCACGTTTGCATCCTTGCTCTTTTATAAATAACTAGAAAAGGTATATGTGCACTTTCCTTATTAATATGATATCATACACCCCATTAATTTTTTGTTGTGTCAAACTCATTGTTTTCACGACAAACGCTTACAAATAAGAGACAGCTGTATAAATGAGGAAATAAACAAGAAAATGTGAAGTGCAATGTTCGGACAACAATTTAGCAGCTGTACCAACAAAATGGACGACGCAATTCTTATCGCAATAAAGTTTCCTCGTAATGCATTACATTTTCACTTCTCCTGATTGTAGAGAATCCAGCTGCATATATCTGCAATGCTTGGGACACAGCCAAACCACTGCTCATGAATGGAAAATTGGGTATTTTTAAATCTTAGTTTAAAAAGCATACATATATCACTCTGTAAGGTCTTTCCAGTCTTGAAAACTAAACATGTGGTTCATGAAAAGAGCGTATAACATGGTTTGTGTCCCTGATTGTGCATCCCACTAATATTATAAATGTGAAAGTTTGGATGGATGGATGGATGGATGCATGGATGGATGGATGGATGGATGGATGTTTGTTACTATTTCACGCCAAAACTACTGAACCGATTGCGATGAAACTTGGTATGTAGATTGGAGAGAGAGAGAGAGCTGGATTAATATATAGGCTAGTTTTTATCCCGATATTCCTACGGGATCGGGACTTGTGCTGGTGAAACCGTGGGGCGCTGCTAGTAGTCTATACGATTTTCTCTTACTTGTTATTCTAAACTCTTCCAATTTCTCCTCTAAATTCCACATGCTTATTTACCGAGCTAGTAATTTCAAAATCAGTGCATGAGATATGTACTATATATCGCAGATGTTTTAGTCTAAAGCCTACTTACACATACGTGGACAAATTTAATTCATTATAGGTGCGATTTATTAAAATCAAGTTTCACTGAGATACTAATCGGTTTAAAATCACGATCTTAAAGATGTACAGTACTTACGGCTAGTAACAATGAGCAGATTTTATCGACCTATTCATGAATATTTCTGTAACAAACAACAGTACAAATCTGTACGGTGGTACAAATCTTTCATTTTATCGGTGAGTGTTAATTCATGCTAGTTGATATTTATGCTACAGTTCGTCGTTCGTCGTATCGTTATAAATATATTTTCGACTAAGAACAGTAAAATAAAACGCTATAAAACTACAAAAAATCCATAATTCAACACTAATTTTCAAGCCACTTTGGATGTTAGTATTTAAGAGTACCTTAAAATCATTAAATATTAAATGAGGTTTTAAATAGTTTTTCAAACTTATACTATTTTGCATTTTCATACGTCTTTCTAAATAAAGACCTACCTACATATTTATTATGCTTTCGCGCTTTTGTTTTACCACAAGTTATCGTGCATTGTAAATATGTGAGCGGAGCTGAAATAGCATAGGTTTTAGTTTCAGGCGCAGAGATGAGCACGACTCGTTGCGTAGCTTGCTCTCAAAAATAAAGGTAATTAAAAAATAATTCTTAACGTGTTTTATGTAAAATATATACTCTGCATATTTTGATATAAAAACAGATAACAAAAGCGCGAACTCTACTCTAGTAAATACTTATTTTCCTATTCAATTTAATTCTGTGTTTTGCATGCCAAAATATTTTTTTATTTTTTTTTCTTTCTAACTCCCGTATTAGCAATTACTTACTGTGTCGCGGGGGACTTTACAAACAAACAAAGAACGGATATAAAGAACACCCAGACTCGGGTGGGAATCGAACCCACGATCTATGGCACAGCCTGCAGTCAGGGCCATTAACCACTAGGCCAACAGGCCAGTCAAACATTCATACGTGTTAAACTTAACATTAATTTTCATCAATTTTGACAACCTTAGTGCTATCATTTTGATGCCGTGTTATTGTTAAGACATAAGCTAACTGGTTTTTTTTTTCTATGTACGTATGTATTTAGAAATGTATAAGTATGTTTATCAACAGTCTGGTTACCATGGTACAGGCTTTGCCTAGTTTCGGATCAGACGGCCGTGTGTGAGATGTGTGGAGTTATTATTATTTAAAAAAAACCAATGCGGTATCGAAGTACCACTTTCATTTCTATTATCAGGAACCTAATGATCTCTGAAAGTCATTATGTGAAGGTACAAACAAACAACGATATAAGTTGTTTGTTTAAGGTGAAGGATTAATTACATCATCACCAAACTTGTTTTGTCTCATAATCCTCTCATATACATAATTATTTGTACCTATTTAATGACGACAATATTAATTCTATTATAATAAATCTCCAACAAATTTCTTAAACAAATAAAGTAAATCGATTTTCTATCCGACAAATCCTTTTTTGTTGATACACTTCCAGTCTAGTCTACAGCAATGTTCACCCTTTTTCTGGATACAAGTCACGTAATGCTACCTATTTGAACTACTACAAAATAGGTACCTATAACTTACAATGTTCACGAAACACCTAAAAGGATTTACATCGGCTTAGGGGAACAAGGTACTATATAACCGCGATAGATGTTTACTTATATCAGTAGAGGCTTTTATTAGAAATAATTCACTTTTATCAATTTGAATTCCTAGAGCCTCTTTTTTAAGGAAAACGTCTTAAGTTTATAATTCTGTGAGTTGTTTGAAGTTATTTTGATTAGCTTCTGTTTAGGCTCGTTTATTTATATTCTGTGTATTTTGGAATGATTTTATTGTTTTATACAAAGTAATCTATTTTAATTGAGGGATCTAATTAAGGTTTTTATAACAGAAACTGAATTAAAATTGGAAACCTCAGGCGAAAGTTCATGAAGGTCTGAGATCGTTCTTCACCCTCCAGCTCCCGGTGCGTCTAGTGCGGGGCGATACGAGACTATTAGATTTGTCGCATTACGTTTGCACTAGCTTTGGCTAACATATTACTCAATATCGCGGGGATAGAGCTGGAAACATGTGACATAACGACTGTTCATTTATAGGCACTGACATCCACTTCCCATCATACCACGGCCGGTTATCTGATGTATGAATTTTCACAAATTAATGTATGTATCATTATTTTAATTTTGAGTTAATTTATGTACCTAGTTGTATTCACATAATTGAAAGCATTTAAACACTTTTGGTCACTTAAAAATTACAAAAAATAACTTTACCTGATCACATGTTTGGAACATTTCAGCAATTATGTTTGTTTACACGTAGAGTAAAATCCTTCATATATTCGATTTCATAGTTCATTAAAACAAACTAAGTAGTTGTGTCTAGAATATAATTTAGGTAAGGTAAAGAAAGGTAAATTGGTGATATATGTAATTAAAGAGTTTCGGGCGAAGTCTCGATGCCGGGATACGTAATAAAACGACAACTTCACTACTGGACGTATATTCGCAGACTAGCTGGCCGTTACAGGGCGTTATAACAGGAACTATCCTAACTTATGTCTAGGTACCCACTATTTATTAACATACATATATCACAATAATTATATGATATCAAGAAAAAGTTTGTTTACTTAACGCAGGAAGGGTGTACTGCAGTACGTAATTTATGCATAAATTACGTACAAGAAACAGCGCTAGTACATGTACTAGCGCTGTTTCTTGTATGTTATTTTATCGTGGGAAAGCCATGCTTCGGCAAGTATGGGCTGGCTCGACCGGAGTGATACCACGGCTTCACAGAAACCCCGGCAGTAAAGCAATGATTGCATTGCTTTTCGCCGAGTAAGTGAGATTACCGGAGGCCCTAACCCTTCCTTCCTCCCCCCCCCCCCCCCGCCTCTCCCACTCCTCCCCTACTCCCATCTTAAAGGCCGGCAACGCACTTGTGACTCTTGACTTGCAGCTGCCCATGGGCGGCGGTATTCATTTACTATCAGGTGACCCGTCTGCTCGTTTGCCCCCTATACCATAAAAAATGTGCTTGTAAAGATATCCGTATCGTGTTCTTCCTAAGAATAAAAAGAAGAAAGAGATATCACTAAATTACTTACATCACCAATATACCTTCCTTTACCCTTTAAGTAATTACAAGTATGTTGTATAAATCCCATCAAACAATAACCGCTGTGTTACAATGATAACACGTGGGAAATGTTAATGTGGTATTGGGTATTAGTTACATGTGAGTATGAGTGTACCATGTACAAGGAAATATGGACAAGATAATTAATTATATGTCAATGCGGTCACGGTCAGACAGGGTCGTAGGGGATATTCTGCAACGACTACCCCGACACTCGTCTGCAGATAAGTACGGCTTAACACTGTTTTTTTATAGTCTGTTCAATTACGTCCTTATTCCCCAGAGCTTCGAAGTAGATAGAGATACGACAAGATAGGTGTCGTATCCTCCCCCAGGTTAGATCGCCGCAGAAAGGCGCTATCAAGTGGTCATTAATGAATTTACTACACTATGGCTATACGTGCAATCATAATTAGTTTCCATGAAATAGAGTGTTTGTGTTTTTTAATTCATGTTCGTCTGTTCAGTTACTACTAATTACTCTAAGGCAATTCATATGCACTCTGCTGTGGTCCTTAAAGTTACCTATCAAAGTAGCTATGTATATAAAACATGAATAACTTAACGGTAATGAAAAATGTGTTATAAAATATAATCCAAATATTGGTTTCCAAAAATAATTTAGTCATCTTATTACCTATACGCGAAGTTTAAAATATCGATTTTCTTCTAAAGAATTTGTGTATCGATTAGTTTTACCTTAGATTGTCTATATCTCTGCATGTCTTTCAGCTACGGCACGGTAGTACTATCCATACAGTAATGTGTCTTCATAGAAACGGTCGGATTGCGAGACATGCCTACACGCCTTGCGTTCGGTTGTAACTCAGTACGCAAACAGTTCGCGATTGCTCCGCGGTGACGAACGAACGGTGTGATCGTTTTTTAAGCAGTAAGCGTGCGATTTGTGTATTTCATTGAAATAAATACAAATACTTAAGTATTTAATGTGGCAATTAGAAATTATAGAGTATATTGTGCTGTTTTTGGTTGCTTGAATTCTTCAAAAACGCACCCAGAGAAAACATTTTTTAAATTACCTGGAAACTCCGAAAGATAAGACTATAAAATAATTTTTATGAACCTACTAGTACGTAATTTGTTTCTTTTTTAATAGGTAGGTATTTCGCTTTTTCCACCGAGTAAAATACCTGGATTAATAAATAAAAAAGTAGATAGAGTGACAAAAGTAACTTACCACACTCGCGTTAAAAAAAACTAGTAGGTAGTTCCTAGGCTAAGTTCTCTATTTACTTTTGTATTTAGCTACATACATATATTATTCAATTATACGAAATATCATTTTGACATGATTATGAAAGTAAAAAATGGTGGGGGGAAGAGTGGGAAGAGGGGTGGAGTAAGAAGAGGGGAAGGGGGGAAGAGTGGTAAGAGGGGTAGAGGGGGAATAGTGGTAAGAGGGGTAGAGGGGGAAGAGGGGGAAAGAGTGGGAGGAGGGGGAGGGGGAAGGGAGGACGAGTGGGATGAGGGGGGAAGAGGGGAAGGGGGGAAGTGGGGGGGACGAGTGGGAAGAGGGGGAGGTGGGGGGGGGGAGAGTGGGAAGAGGGGAAGGACGGGAATAAGGGAGAGGGAAGGGTTAGGGCCTTCGGTAACCTCACTCGTTTTTCTGTGAGGCCGTGGTATCGAACGGAGTCGAGCCGGCCTATACATGCCGAAACATGGCTCTCCCACGTTTTAATTTACTTCATAAATAACATTTTGTAGTAGCTAGTTAGAAGTTTTGATAGCTTTAGGTGGCGCACACGCGATGATATGGTTTGATATAAAGTAACGTTTGCAGCGGTTCAGCATCGGACGGGTGACCAAAAAAATTTTTTTTTGATTTGCTCTGTGCTGTAAGGTAATGGGTCGTTAATTGGTTTGTGTTGAAGTTTGTAAGGATTGGAGTTTGGTAACCTTCGTCGACAGCAGTTTATTGTAACACCCAGAATAAAGGGAAATTTATTTATATTTATAAAAATTAATTATAATATTTACAATCACAAAACTAGAAAGAAACTCAAGTAGGTAGATAAAATTATGGGCAGCCCTATCGTCGTCGTCGTCTGTCGTGTTTACGTACCGTCCGGCTGCAGGTAATTATATCAAGGAAAGGGCCGAGTCACAATACTGTATATACAAATACTGTGGCTACGGCATATTTGTCATGACAGTCAGGCCTTAAAACTTGATCTAAAAAGTTAAATTCATAAAACAGTGATAGCAAGGCTAGTTGAAAGCCGAGGAGCTCATGGATAAATGGTAACCGAGAAGGTAACCACATTACAAGGTTAAGTGATGCTAGCCAGGTCAGTCTTAGGACCATTCTTAACACATCGAGACCCCTCCGTGCTTCGGACAGTACGTTAAGCCGTCGGTCCCGGTTGCCATACGAACATCTGTGGCCCAGTTTTATTTAGATGTCGTCACGATGGTATACATTATATCGTAGAATCAAATAAAAGTGGTATTATAAGTTTAAAAATAAAAGTAATATATTTGTAGATTATTATTAATAATTTCTTATCATACGAGTAAGCAGAATGTCTAAATTGTTAACACGATCTTAACATTTATATTGTTTTATACAAAGATTAACTATGGTATTAATCTCATTTGAGCTACAAGGCCCGCAATTATTTTCAATATTTGACCTGCAATTTTCTTCGCAGTCATCTGATATATCCCTTAGCACTTTAGAAACACTATAGCTGAAAAAATTTCTTAGTAAAGACGGAATATTTACAGCGTTACCATAATTTTTGAAAATATGGTTTGAACGACCACTGGCAAGACTTCTATAATGGGGCGAAATCCCTTTCTGTTCAGATTCTTTCCAGTTAACTATCATAAATGAAGAGGGGTCGGTTCTCTCGTTAGACTGGAAAATAATTTTAATAGTTACTTTATATGCTATCCGATAAAGTATTTAAAATCAATTAGCCCATTTTTTTAATAGGGTAATAAAGCAAATTATTTATATTTCACTTACTTTCAAATTTAGAAGAATGTGTTGATCGTATATTTTTTCAGGAGAATGTTTTACTGTCCTGGCATTGGGCATGTGGACCTGATGGTTTAGAAATTAAATTAAATTATTAAGACTTCAAAGAAATGGACACAAGCTTAATGGCTAAGGCGTCCAGAAAGGGTTCAAACCCACTCAGTTTTTTACGTCCTGTACATCTAAAATTGTAGGTGTACGACAAGAGGACTGATATTGCTACACGCATGTTATAATAAGTCAACATAAAAATTAAAAGTTTGTAAATTTATTTCCTTTCTTAGTGACGCTCATAGAAGGAAAGCCGTAGATCTTCTAGCGAATAAGAAAGCATATATTTTGCTCCCAATTCTTGCAAAAAGCGATCGGAAGAGCTCGATTTGACCACTTTGGACGTATTGGGAACAAGTTAGCTTCCTATCCTTCAGGAACTAAATATTTCTGGTCTCTTGTCAAGTCGGTAAACCTGATGGCTCTCTGGCAGCACTAAAGAGAAAGCAGATGTATTTGCTAATCCCTTCGTAGAATATTCTCGTTTAGACAGCAAAAGTAAATGCCCACCTCTGTTACCTCCGAGTACTATCGGTGCCGTACTACCTTCCAAAATGAGAGTTGCTGCATCATTGGAGCATTCTTGCAGTAGTTCTGTAGCGCTGCGCAGCCGAGCTGTGTCCTGTTCTGACTTGTGACACGCGTCTATCGACTCTTATTAGAAACTAGTAAGGTCCCAAGATCCTAGAAGCTTGTCAACATTTAACCTGTACCAAGAAAGGGAAGCCGTGCAGACTCGGCTATTTATCGCTCCGTTGCGATCATTTCCATAATATAAAAGATTATGGAGCGTGTGAACAACCATTTCCTGGCATACCTTGAAACCCGTCACACCCGTATTTGGTTACCCGAACGGAACTTTGTTAACCGAAGAGCCCGTAAGCTTATAAACGACGATGTTCTCGCGAATAGGGATCTACATAGTATCTTATCGGTCTTAATAAAAGCCGTTTCCGGATCCCTCCTATTTTAGGCGCAGTACGGCACACCGTGTGGTTTTAGTCGGTTCGATTCCGACACACTGTCCCACCTAAAACCCCGGTGAGGTTATGACCCGAGGGGTTTCCACATAAAAAAAAAGGATCGAGCAAGTCAGAGTCGAACCTGTTACTCGAACTGGCTGTTGCCATTAATTCCGAACCGTCCAACATTACGTTATGTTATTGCTTTAAAATCTATTAACAAAAAAAAAAAATAAAAAAAATAAATAAACTAAATCTAATCATATTTATACTCATATTTCATTATCACTTTATGAAACATGTAATCCTATGAGATCTAATTTCACTAATTTTAAAATAGATCTAAAAATTCAAGAATCAGTATATTAGTAACTTTTTTAGTATTAGTGAGTCAATACTACTTACATTATAACACAAAATAATCACAGTAAGAGTATACGACTTCATAACTATACAACTAAATTAAAAAGTCTATTATATAAAAGTTACAATGCCTGAGATACACTAGAAATAATCGTACATAAGTTAAATCAAGTTTTAATTTTATGGTTACACACGGCGTAACTATTAGACTGTAATTAATTTCACAGTCAGCAAATTATCACAAAATTTCAAATCGTAAGTGTGTCTTTGGTTACTCACTTACTATACGTAGATTGCAATCTTGAGGTTATTGTAGCGTTTATTATAATACCTATACCTATTGTATATTTTGATACGATAACATCAAGTAGTGACCATTTTAATTGAATGTGATGGATGTGTTGTGATGTGATTAGGCACCATGAGAGAGTTGTTTTGTCGGTTCAAACTAATCGACAATTTTATTATTTTTACGGTTAAAGCATATATACGCAATATACTAGGTCGGGGAAAAAGTCTTTTTGTATTTTGTATGTATATAATTGAAGAAAAATCTCTTTGGTTGTACGGTTTGTATCTGTCTGATTTTAATATCAATAAATATAGGACATTAGGAAATAGACAAAATAAAATAAAAACCCACTTTCCCGCCACTTTTCAATTGTTTTTTTCTGTCCGCCAAAATACGTGAATCTAACAAAGATATTCGATACATTCTGAAGTTTTATTACAAAAAGTAAAAATGCGACTCAAGCCGCGAAATAAAATTTAAGGACCTAATGCAGTAACAGTGAGAGTAGTACAAAGTTGGTTCAAGCGATTTCAGTCCGAGAATTCTGATGTCATTTGATATCAAAATGGGCGACCAGAGCGAGCTGCATCTTTATGCAGTTCGCTCGCGATTCTCTATTGAAACGTAATGAAACCGAACCATTTTTGAAAAGATTGATCACTGGATGTGAAAAGTGGATCACCTACGACAAGAACGTGTGAAAAGATCATGGTCAAAGGGTAGTTAAGCTCCACAGACTGTAGCAAAACCCGGATTAACACGTAATAAAGTGATGCGGTGTATATGGTGGGATTGCAAGCAGCTTTTACCACCGGGAACGACCATCGATTCGGATCTTTACTGCCAGTAACTAATAAGACTCAAGCAAGATATTAAGAAATAACGGCAGAAAAATTGATTAACAGAAAAAGAGTGGTCTTTCATCATGATAACGCCAGTCTACACACATCTTTGGCCCCTAAGCAAAAATTGAGAGAGCTTGGTTGGGAGTGTAATGCATCCACCATATAGTCCTGACCTCCTGACCTGTTTCGGTCTCATCAAATCAAATCAAAATCGTTTATTTCTTTTTAGAATTCCTTGGGTAGTGTTAGGATAACATCAAGAGAGGACTGTCAAAACTACTTGTCGCAGTTTTTTGATCAAAACTCCCAAGATTTTTACAGCCACGGGATTATGTCATGTATGTTTGAATTTCGAATGTTATATTTTTTTAAATATAAGAAACTCGGCTCCGTCTTACGAATTTTCGATCAGGTCACGTGTCCTGATGCGAGTTTAACATTTTCTACCCATCCCAAAAAATGCACAACGCCGATAAAGAAGTTTTCATTTCAAAAATTAAAAACTTTTTCATAATACAAATAAAGTGATACATGGTTTTGATATTTAATTTCAGCTATTTACTATAAAATTGGTTCTATTTAACTACATACTTTATAGTATATATTATGCTAACAACAATCAACGTTTAATATTATTCGTTTGTACATTTAAGCTTTAAATTAAATGGCTATGTAAATAATTAGTAAAATGTGTTTTCTGTTAGTTAATTTGTGTTATAGAATAACGATCAGTAGTTAAATATTTAGTCGTAAAGTTAGACTGTTTGTATGAGAAAATAAAGAAATATTATTTAAAATAGGGACAAACATCTCCAATTTATCAAAGTATGTATTTAGAACATGCATGAAGAAGTTTTGTTCTTACAGTGTAAAATATTATATTTGCAATTTTTATAAATTCAGTAAATATAAATTAGCTTTAAAAATTATGTTCCATTATTTAAGAATTCGCGTAATCACATAATTAGGTCAAATCTTTCTTCTTTCTCTCTGCGACCAGAGCAATTTCATAAAATACATAACAGCGGCGACCCACGAAACACAGAACCTGACACTTCTTGGTGGTACTCTAATCCCATCAGCTTACGAATGTTTATGAAAAACTGGTGTAGAAAGTGATAGTGATCCTTTCCTCTAGATGGTCGTAATAAACATTGTCTAGCTGATTGAATACACTGTTGATTTTATAACGATTTCTTTCCACCAAAAAGTAGCAACTGTGTAATAACTTGTATATGACACTTCGTGTATCTTTGAACCTCGAGATCAAGCGGAAGCACACACAGCCAAAGCTTTACAAAAAACTTTTGCAGCACCCCAATTTCATTCCGATCCTAATAACAGTCAAGCAATGTTTTTTATTTAGGTTGCAGTGTAACACTAATAAACGTTCGCAATGCATTTGTTAAGGTTAAATTTAAAAAACTGCCATATTTTCCAATCGTCATTCATTACAATGGCATCGTAGCTCCTAAACGAATGGACCGATTTCAGAGTGTTTTTTTTTTTGTTTGAAAGGTGACTTGATCGGGAGTGTTCTTAGATATATAATTCAAAAAAATCTGTTCCACCGTTCAAAGTTCATCAGCTCTTTTCTAATCGTTGAAAGGATTTTCCAGTTGGGGGGTTTTCAATTTTAAACTTATGATTATTTATATTATGAGCTGTAGCTCGACCTATACCTTACAATCACAGTTCACACATGTTCGTCAAAAACTATAAGTATACAATAACGATAGAGATTTATCCTCAACTATTAATAGTCTAATTGTAGCAACTATGTACCTACTTACTTACTTTTTATAAAGCATTGCAAAACAACAAGCAATCAAGCGACAGTAAAAACGAAGATCGTAACATGGACCTTATCGTCTTACAAATAGGTATTAAAACACTTTATATTCCCTCTAGTGCTAATTTGTAACAAATTAATTATCTTCAAGTTTTATGTATACTTTGTGTCCTTTCCTACCAAGGAAGGGCGAAGGAGTGTCAAACAACAATATAATGTCAAAGTTAAATAAAGTCATAACGTTCAAAATCATTGGGTATATATAATACTTTCTACCTACCTAATATAATTGTTGTTAGAACTAAAATAGAAACAACTAACTAAACAACAATAAAAAACAAACTTTTTGAAATCGGAAAAAAATATTTACTTTTAAAATTCAATACAGCCCTAATTTCAATTCAAATTCAAATTCAAAATCATTTATTCAATTAAGACACTAAGTGACATTTATGAACGTTAAATTGAAACTACTGTTAAAAATCATAGATCGACGTAAACAGACGCCACAGCATGTACTGGATTGTGGAGGTAAATTAGGTGAAAACACCAAAATCTACTGCCTGCTTGTGTCGATCTATAACTTCCAGTTTCCAAAATGCGTAGAGCCTTATGAGAAGAATGCAAAGAAACTCATGGCCACTCTTTTTAAAAGTCAGATCTTCAGGTATAATGGTATTAGTGTTACATAAAAGGTAAACATGATGCAAGCTGTTGCCACCTGAATTAGATTTTAGGTGAGTGAATTGAACTGTTCAAGATCTCCGATGAAAAGAAAATATCTATACTCCTACGTTTTTGAATATTATTATCTGTTATACCTTTTATTACATTGTTTCAATATACGAGTATGCTTTAATCATTGAAATTTGAATCTTATTTCTACAGTCTCAAAAGTTATAGTACGATATAGATTTACAGCTACTATAGTATATTTGTACTTACTTTTTATTAATGAACTAGACTATAGATATAAGAGATTCAGACTCAATTAAGTCTATTGACTATACTTAGAAGTCTTTCACATGAAAGACGGTCAATTAGGCCCTTGATTGACTTAATATTCTGGATAAACAAGTGGCTTGCGAGTTTGCGACTGTGAAAATATTTACCACAATAGAAGTGATAAATCAATAATTGATTATAACTAATTGAAACGTGGCTGTGGCAATTAAGGGGCTATTGTATTGGCGTTCTTGTTAAAATATAAGTAATAAAAACATCAATACCCATTTTAGGTAGATACTTGTAACAACCAAGAGTTTACACGTTCCTGCAGTGTTTATACTACGAAGGTACCTGGAAGTAAAGCATTGATATTTTGTATTTCCAAATAGCGTCACTATTCTGCTGTTCTTTAAAGGAAATCATTTCACCTCACTGCTCTGCCTGAATTCACAGAGTTATAAAACCATTTTTTTTATAATGACTCGTCAGAGTGACCTCAAACCTGGATTTGCGATAAAGTGAAGCCTTAAAAACAGCTGGGGACATATTTGTAATATTTAAAAACTATATCCGCAATAGTGAAATTGTAGGTGCATTAAGAACGTGACATTTTTATAACACTCACATTATCTTACTTTCGGGAATACGATGCCTTGGAATCCTGCCATAGACAAGAAGAACGTTTGGAAGTTGAAAAAGGAAACGTCGTAGGTGCTATAAAAGTAATGGATCGTAAAGACAATTTTAAAATTAGGTCTATACGTTTTCGAACTGGCAAAACGAATGAAAATTCAGAATAAAGAGTGTAGTTTGAAATACAAAAGGTTGGTGAGCGTGTTGGGTTTATATTTTGCTAATGGTGAGGAAAATTGTAGCTAATTGACCAAATTGAATTTGTGAGTCGGACTAGCAACAATGAACAATAACAGAAATCTACGTACCTTTAGGCCGAGAAATTTCCAATGTCAGCCTAGAGGACGTAATTGTGTTTTATAAATTAAATGTAGCACACTGCTTTGAGTGCATGGGTCTTAAAATATAATGGGTGAAATCACAAAGCTTTGTCTAATAGTTTGTGGCGCCATGTTACTTTTATTGTTATGTTCTATTATACGACAAGCAAACATGAACATTAATAGCTTTACACTTTATTTCTTGACATAACAAAATTAATATCGACGCACTTCTAATACCATACCATGGTATAGTAGCCTCGGTTCTTAGGTTTGGCATAATTTATCGGGGGAACTCTGTACATAAAGAACAAATATTTAAAGCACAGAAACGCTGTCTAATAGCAATGTTCTCTCTTAAAACAACTGACAGCATGCCTTATTTTAAAATATATAATTTATTGACATTGGTGTCAATTCTGTTGTATTTACTCTCTTGACTATAATTGACTAAATTTTCTTCATGCAAAATGTAAACCTTGTACACTTTGCAACAAGGTCTTATTTCAAATTTAAACAAGTAGGTAACATATGTCGCTATCGAAATAAGCAATTTATTTGTCGACTAAAGTCTGACACGCTTAAATAAACTTTAATACCACGTAGCGAAAGCCGCTATCCGTTGAATGCCATCTCCTTTGCTCTGTGTTTTTAGTAAGCGTCTTCGTAGGTGTCGATTAAAATAACGTCATCTTAGTTCGTTTTGAACAAGTTTTTATACGGCAATTATACGGCATTTGAATAAATGGGGACTCTCGCTGCGATGAAATAACGTTGAGTATATGTTGACAGGGTTTAGTGCAATTTAGTGGCGCTTGGAAATAGATGCCAGTAACAAATAGACCTTGTTGAGAAGAAGACAGGCGCCTAAAATCTATAATAAGTTGCCAAGAGTTGTAAAGGAGTCTGATGTGAATAAAACTGACTAAAATTGTAACTATTTTTCTTCTATTTTACACTCTCAAACGGGAACAGTTATTTTGTGTGCAATGCAGTAGGTACGTTGCGGTTGTAAGTTTTCTCCCAATAGGATTACTCCAGAGCTTGCAGTAAGTAAGTGCGACTTTGTAATATTGTCGCAAAAAATATGGATTATATACGTATTTTATTAAACGACTTCCAAAAAGGGAGAGTTTCTATGTTCGGTATTTCCGTCATCTATGGACCGATTTCAAAAAATATTTTTTTGTGTGAAATGGTATTCTCCCAAAGTGGTGCCATTGTCACCAAGTCTGAATCTGATGATGGTATCTGAAGGCAAACGAGGGAACCCTCAGAAATTAGGGACAGATGTAGTGTGTTTGTTGATTTTTCTTGAAATTAAGCAACATTGACGTTAAAAAAGACGAATGTTATTGTTATTAACCGACTTACAAAAGGAGGAGGTTTAACTGCTTTTTTATAACTTATTCAACGACGTGCAACAGTTGCTAGATAAACTAAAAACCTAACCACCTTATCTAAATAATAAGTATAGGGCTTATTAAACTAAAGTTAACAAGTTAGATTACTAACGAACTACATCACCGAACAGTAGTTCGTTAGATTATTTAACTGATTGTTAATTATAATATTACAGAAAGAAATGTTCGAAATACCGTATCTACTCAGTCAGTACGTAGAATTACATTCCGTTCTTACTTAAGCTATTTAAGAATGAAGGTAAGAATTACTTATTGCGATTCGCTCTTGGTACCGACTTCAAACAAACCAGTAGGTACCTAGTGCCTTTGTAATATTCCCTTTTATTTGAAAGGCGTCACATTTATGTAGTGTTTTTTTATTCTATGAGTTTGATCTCTGCCTTTTCTATGAAAAAAAAATCTATTAAAATAATTCAATAGTATGTACCATTTAATTTGTTACCATTATGTCGCTTTAATATTATTTCTGGAGTCATTTCTCAAACAAGTCATTTACAACCTCACATCCACAACAATGGGGGTCATACTAAAAGCTTCTTTTTCTGTTACATCGTTGTAAGTAAAATATAATGTTTTGGTAATATTTCGATGACTTGACAAAATTCCTTTCTATAGTGTGTACATCTCGTTTGAGTCGTGACACTCGCTTTTTGCCGCCTTGACTCATAAAATATGGTTTTACCAACTATCCTTCATGGAGTATAATTAAGTTAGACTGCCTTAATATTTTACTAGTTATACTTACTTGCATAATATATTTGTAACTTGTCTTGTAAAACAATGACTTTACACATTAATGCAACTAAAAATGTTTTAAAAGTAATGCTTGTTTGCTAGCATACTTGTGTAAAAATATTTCCGAAAGAACGTTTTCTTATCTCGCGTTAAAAAATATTGTAAAGTATAACTTTGTTTAACATAAGTAAAGCAAAATAAAATATTATAGTATCTTTATGTCCACCTTTCAGTTTATTTATGTGTCGCATCTTCGGTCATTAGTACGGATGCTTAGAGCGCCCTCTATAATAAATTCACCGCAAAGAACACAAGCGCCATCTATCGATGTTACACAGAGTCTAGGCGGAGAGTGTTGGCCTGCGGACGGACGAGTTCACTTTGCGTTTGGTCACCACTGAGTCAACACCAACCTAGGAACTGTACAGTGTTTCTTTTGGGTGTTTACAATGCGTCAGTGATTAAATGTCAAAAGGGGGTTTTCTTACCGCTCGTACCCACTGCGTGCCACATTATGCCTAATCCTGTGCCTGAGGATTCTACATATTATGTATGTGAGATACTACGTACAAGAGAATTATATTATTACTTAATAGTAGGAAAAACAGGCTAGAATCCTATTCAAAATTTTACATTTCTCACGTACTCAGCACATAAGGTATGTGAGTAGCAATATCATGTACCTATACAAGCTAGGTATTGCTGACCAAGAATATGCTTTTTTAGTATACCAACCGGATGCATACATATAATGTTTTTGTGTGACATTATAACTGTAAATTTATAACTTTTGACAAATTTATGTGACATTATTATTTTATTTTGTGTAACTATGTATACTTGCTTATGTAATCTAATTTTGCATGCCTTAATCGGTCGAACATAATTTACTTTGCATTTTATAACACCATAAATAAATGATTATGATAAAATGTTAGAATATATGTAGATACTCTAAGGGCGCCTGTATATTAAAATATAAGGATGTATAACCAAAACTTTAGGGTTTTCTATAGTGACCTCACCGACTGAGGGGCACCGCTTGGTGAGGACCGGCTGCGGCTTTGCTAAACTTTCACGAAAAGGGAAGAGGAAAAACAGGGACATGTATGTTATCGAAATAATGGTATCAATATGAGCAAGTCTATAGTAAAAAGTGTATTGGTTAACAAACGTACATTTATTTTTTTTATTTATGTGTAGGGCAACACTGTGTCTGAAGATACTGTTTTGTTTCTCCTTGGACTCAGCTACGTAAAATACAATAAACTAAGAAAGAAAATAAGAATCTGTCTTGTCAAATCAACGTTTCATTAGCTGACTTTTGCCCGCGGCTTCGCATGCAGTAACGATATTTATCTATCCTCGTTTATCTAACTCGGGAAAGGTAGTTTAATTCTAGATGAAAGGTATCTACCCTATTTCCCTTTAATCCCCATGTGTACCTATGTAAAACTACATGATGATAAGTAGATTTGTTTTTTTTTTATGGAATAGGCGGCAAACGAGCAGACGGGTCACCTGATGGTAAGTGACTACCGCCGCCCATGGGCACCTGCAACTCAAGAGTCGCAAGTGCGTTGCCGGCCTTTAAGGTGGGAGTAGGGGAAGGGGGAAGGGGGGAGAGGGAGTGAGGGAGGGAGAGGGGATAGAGGAAGGGTTAGGGCCTCCGGTAACTTCACTCACTCCGCGAAAAACAATGCAAGTATTGCTTCACTACCGGTTTTCTGTGAGGCCGAGGTATCACTCCCGTCGAGCCGGCTCATACGTGCCGAAGCATGGGTCTCCAACTAGTTGTGTTTTATCAAAACCTTCTAGAAACACGAGAAATTGAAGTGCTTTCATCAACAAATTGTTTCCTTATTGTGATTCGCGTTAGAATAAGAGGAAATCAAGGTCTATCAAATGTAGTAATCAACATATATATCCCATTCGACATTCAGAAAAACTAAGAATTTTAAAATAATATTAGTTAGGAATATTCATAATATAATACATAACATAATATCAAATACTTTGATAGCACTGTAAATACCCATACGCGTATTTCATTTCATTGTACGTATAACTTCTTGTGTTCAAACTTTTATCAAAATACTACCCATATCCCAACAGCCTAAATTGCCTAATTTAAATAACATTTTTGGTTGTATATGACAAATTTTAACAGCGCTCTATACAATAATTCAAAACAAATGTTACGAGACTTTAACCTTCCCTTGAACCGTACTAATGTGTAATTTATATTAATATAATACAAATATGAAAAGGTTTGTTTTAACCGATTATTATCATTTTACAGATTAAGAGACAAATTTAATACGCAAAATGTTGCAAAGCAAGCCAATTATCCATACATGGCCTACACAACCGTGGTCTCTAGACCACACTTTTCTTGAATTGATAAGCGTGGTCTAGAGATCACAGTGGTCTATCCAAAAGAAGTCCCTAGATGGTCAATCATTATATCAGCAAAAATATGATAACAGTGAGCAACCAATTTATGGATATAACCAACTAACATACTAATAATATCTTATTCTCAAGCACAGTTGTGTTGCACAGTTCTTGGAAAAAAAAAATATGGAAAAAGTCCTGAACCGATTCTTAAGTAACTATTTAAAGTTTCACTTAAGTTTGCAATATCTTATAGAGGTACACTAATAATAAGAAATTAAAAAACAACATTCCTCTTCCTTCATCCCACTATCCCACTAATATTATAAATGTGAAAGTTTGGATGGATGGATGTATGGATGGATGGATGGATGTTTGTTACTCTTTCACGCAAAAACCACTGAACCGATTGCGATGAAACTTGGTATGTAGATAGCTGGAGACCTGGATTAACGCATAGGCACGCTTTTTATCGCGATATTCAAACGGGATCGGGACTTACGTGGGTGAAACCGCGGGGCGCTGCTAGTTACAACATAAAAATTGAGACAAACCCATTGGTCAAAATATAAGCTACTTAGCTCCAAAGTACTAAACTGATGTGGGAGTTCAAACATTAAATTTGTTACTAATTTCCGAATCATATCACATCCTTCGTAAATATGGACTTGTAGGTAGAATAATAATATAATAGATGTTGGTTACGAATTTTAACATTAAATACAGTTGAATTCCTTTAGGAATGTGTAACTTTTCCCATTATACAAATAGGTTGTAAGCAATTTGTTTAATTGACACTAAAATAGTCGTGAAAAAGCCAGTTTGATTTTATTACACTTTCTAATTTATATTTAACGAATAGCTAAAATGTTAGAAAGCTATTATTTTAGAGAGTGAATGTGAACATTTTCTATTTCTTTTTGTTTTTAGAAAATAAACTTGTTTATATAATGTTAATAAACTTGTTAACTTATTGTATTAAACGTGGTACACTTAAACTGGAAATATTTTTAAAACCTATTTCACGAGTATAAGATAGGTATTATGAAAACACGTTCAGATATCTTTCAATATTCAACCACAAATGTCATAAATTTGATTTGACTTAATTGGAAATCGCACTTATTTTGTTGCTTGCTCAAGCGAGTTGTAGTTGACAATCTAAGTAGTACATAACAATTGTAAAACTATTTATTCTGTACGAGTATTTACATATATGTATCTATATGCCGAACAATTCTCATACAAAATTATGAATTTAGGTTTCTGCCTATGTTATTAGATAAGTGTGTTTAGAACTTTGAGTTCTAAACACACTTATCTAATAACATAACGTCGTAACGGAATTGAGATCACACACTAATTGAGATTGCAATCTGTAACCCTGCCGATTGATTCCCCGTATGCCAATATCGTCGCTGTACGCAAGTACATAAGACGACTACTAATAACGGTAAGCGTATGCTACATTTAAATTTAAAACTTAAAAATCTACAACAATTACGACATATTCGAAAAGCCTAATTACTTTAATATCAAAATGAGTTTGAAGTAGGGATCAAGCATCCATAGACATGCTAAAGTTGTGTGTTCTATAGCACAGACGTTATTGTCTGTGAAAACAATGTTACTACCGCGAAAACTGTCGGTGTTTGTGGGAAAATATGTCCGTACCGTGAACGCTGTAGATCGCGTAACAACTCATAACAAGTTGTTATACAAACTGCGATCGCTAACTGCCGTTAAATGAAAATATGTAACTGTTACAACCCCGTGGTCCACTTTTCTCCACTTTTCTACATTGCTCTTTTTAGATTTCACAGCTTAGACAACTTTGTATTTATTGAATATTAAGGTCTTTTTGAACTATCCATTTGTCAAATCGGTCGAGTATTTTAGTTGAGATATGTAAATATAGAATGTTAGTAAGTAATACTACATACCTATATATATATCCAAACGGATATATATATCCTCGTTAGAGCCAATCGGGATAATATAATGATCTGCTATTTTGTCTCGTTGACCGGCCATTGTGCCCACCAAATACGAAAGAAATACGAAGTATGCGATATTCAATAATACGATTTTTTCACTGAGTTAAATGTAGTCATTGAAAACAATTTAAATATGCAACTAAATATTAAATTGTTACAAAGGAAAAAACCGATTTGGAGCCGAAGGGTTTGGGAACGCATGTCGCAAGCTCATGATATAAAAAGTTTTCAATGATAATTCAACCATAAACAAAATATTCGATACCAGGTTCAGAGTCAACCAGCTTATGCACCACGCGCCGTCTATATAATAACTAGCTGTTGCCCGCGACTTCGTTCGACTAGCCTATGTGCTATTCCAGACTATAATCTATCTCTGTGCCAAATTTCGTCCAGATCAGTTCGCCGTTTTTGTGTGAAAAAGTAACAAACATCCATACATCGTCACAAACTTTCGCCTTTATATTATTAATAAGATACTTTTCTGAGTACCTAGGTCAGCAAAAATGTTTAAATCAATTGATAGGCCAAATTACTTTTTTGCTTTTTTGAATGACAGATAATACGTGTGATAAGAACTTTGAGTGAAATAATTCTAAAACTTGAAAACTTGATCTAATATTATCAACCCTCGTTATAAGGGAAACATTAGTTAAGAACGCATAACAGATACTTTTATTATATCATAAAAGAGTACCATTTTATTGAATGGTAGTAAAGTAGATATATACGGCACTCACAAGATTTTCTTTACTTAATAATCTATTTTTACACATGTCGCCTCCCGGCAAAAAAAGTGTCATAATACAAAAACAGCTATTTCGAGAAAACACGACTTTTATGCCTGTAAATTGAACAGAACAGTGAAAAAGGGAACAAAGTTCCCTTTTTCACTGTTCTGTTCAGAGCTTCTGTGTTCTTCTGTAAAAAGCTAATAACGATGTTTTTACAGCTGACCAAATGCAACGTTTGCTACTCAATGCTATGTTACAAATGTTAAAACATACCTAACATGTGATATGACAATTTTTTTTTGCCGGGAGGCGATATCATGTAAAGCTACACATGATTGTTCTGAAATGGCATGAAAGGAGGCAGAACGGTGCTTACTTGTGTCAGTTTAAAGTTGTGGTTTTACTCAGTGGCGATAATTTTTAAATTTATAAGTTATTTTCTTAGACGCTATTTTAATCGTTAACAACTCTAAGAATCTATGAACTGTATGTAGTTTCTACAGATTTCTTACGCCTAACGTTTCGTTTTACTGTAGGGAAAAAAATGTCTATAAAGATAAGAAATTGCAATATTTAATCTATTTCTATGTCGTTGAACATTATACGTATAAAAATAGGTAATGCCTTTGATCTTATGTTCTCAGCGCGTGCCTACACATTAAAACAACGTGAGGCTCAGCTAAGCATGTACAGAATGGATTTTGGCTCTCAACCAAAATGCGTCTTCCGTGTAATTAAATAAACCACTGTTCACCAACTGTCGTAAACTATTTTAAAAATTGTTCACATTTACTTAGTTTAGTCTGTAACGGTGATTTAGGAGTAAGGTTAAATAATTTACATAGTATACATATCTTCGCCGTTTTTAAAATGGTCCTAAATTAAGCTTCAATTATAAAACTTCGACTTTATTAGGTACTTACTTACTTGCTAGTAATAAACTGTTTGCAGGAATGTAGTTTTTGAGAAGTTAGATAAATAGATAGCCAAAAATATCAGAGAGATCATAGGGGTCGTGTTTCGGCGTACTCTCTGCTGGGGTTTGTCTACAGCATTCATGTTTTTTTTTGTTTATTGACTAGCTAGCAGCGTTATTGGTTAGTAGAATGATTATAATTGTTTTATTAAATTTAAATAATATACGTGAACTTAAGCAGAAGTCTTGAGAGCTATAGCATAAATTCGGAGAGACCCACCAAACCAGCTTTAGGCTGCAATAAGTATTATGATTTCTTGATTTTTTAATTTCACTGAATTTCACTCAAATGAAGGTTAGTGGTTGGTATTACGGGTACTACTAAAATATTACGGCCCCGCCTATGCGTTTTTGTTCTTGATTTTATAGACACCAGCTGTGGTAGAATGCAAAGTGTTGAAATTAAAGTACATAGTAACTGAAATTTACTAGTTCTCAGTTTAGTGTAAACACAATGCAATAACTTTCTTTTAGAATGTCCTAATGTCTCAAAAAAAATAAATCGAGATCTCCATTTAATACCTAAATCCCGAGTAAAATTCAATGCACGGAATATAATAAAAGAAAGCGACATTTTGTACATGTTTCCGACTGAGCGGTCTCATTGATTGATTTTTATTGAGCATCTTTCAGTTCGACTCGTCCCCGCCTTGACAAGCGAGTAATAAATAGGTACTTGCAATATAAGACTGTATTAAACTACTGAAGCAAGCTTTGGTAGATTGCCGCGTTTAAGAAAACGACGCTCCACGTGTTATATTAAGCACATTAAGATACGACTCTGTAGTAGAACTTCAGTAAGGCATTAACAATTTTTTAAGAGTATTTGGTTATACGAGAGTGCATAAACTAGTAATGGCCTTCGTAGCTTCGTCGTCTAACATTCTAATCTCTAAAGAAAATCAATTAAGGTTTTGCAAGACATTTAATTGAACGGACTGCAATGACAACGAAATGTACCTAGTTTATTGTAATGCTAAGTTTTTACGAATGAATGTGGATTAGTACTATTATACCCTGTACCTATAATCAAGAAACGATTCGTTTTGCTTACGAATTTTCAACGATAATTCTACCGTCCGTAAGCAAAACAAATCACGTCATCATCATCTGCCTACGCTTGTCCCAAATCAAATCAATCGTTTCTTGATTATAGGAACCGGGCATTAGATAGCAACTGTTGAAGAATTAATGTGCCTCTCATCTGAGTTATGTGCGCATACTTTTCTACTTAATCTTTCTTACTTTCTCAGTCTACAACTCAAACGATACGTTTATATTAGTAGCTTTTAGGCTTAACAAAAGGACTCATTCTTGACACTACTTCGATTCTTTTCCAAGTAGCTTTCGAATAATTAACTTTGACCGAAGTTAAATAAAAATAAGTTTACTGCCAAATAGTATACACGATGTTATGTGTTTTACTATGCCCCCACACGAGGCAAGCCTGTCCTGTGGGTGCCATATGTGATTACAATTTATGTGAGTCATTGATTGCTCGGGCGACATCAGAGTTTTGAATATAAAGCATTGAAAACTAGACAAAAAGATAGGCCAATGGTGTTGAATTACACATTGAAAATGCTTAAAATACATTATTTTTACTTAGTGTGTACTGCCCCATAATACAGGTGACTAAAGCGGCCTGATGACATACTACAACAAATATTACGCTATTAAATAAATATGAGCAGTTAAGGTATAAACAAATATAAGGTAAATAGAAAAAGTAGGTAATGTCGAGTCATCCAGCAGCCGCAATAATAAAGATAAATAGCAGGGCGTGCATTTTCGCACGATCACTTTGACGTCATCCCTGCCATATCCAAAGAGACGCTTTGTCAGAGAGTGGCTCTCTATTTTTACATAAATGTGCAGATACAAATAAAATTGCAAAATGTAAAGTTTGCATCGTTACCTTAAAATAATTTATACCTTGTTTTGCGTACTTTTGTGTTTTTATAAAAAAAATCTCTAACTTTAGTACAAAAATCGATATTTCTCCTTAATACATTTTTTTAACACTATTGTAGTTACTGGAATAAAATAATAAAATCGTATGCGATGCCAATAACGATACTTTTATTAAAATATATATATTTAATAAGCAGTGTCAAAAGAAAAGTAAAAAAATATTTGCTATTATGTGTATTGCGAAACGCAAGTTTACAGGTGCAAACAATGTCAAGAAAAAACTCAATTATGTACGTGTATGACTTTGATGCTCTGTACGAATTTTCCTGATACAAAACCTACCTTGGGGGTTATGAGCATTTTTTAGTAATTTTGAAATGGTTTTGTAGTTACAACGATAGCCGTGTTCAGATACACAACAAATATACAGAAAATTACTTTATTATAGCTATGGCCAAGGATAAGGATAGATTAAATCATTAAGAAAATCAAACAAGCATGTCATTTTCAATGATCGGTAAAATCCGTTATTTTTAAATTAATTATAAAAGGTTCAATTTCATACAAGTGCCTTTCCATGTCTCAAAGGGCACATAACTTCGGGCCATACAATATTGTTACCCGAAGTATTATGTCTTAGACAATGAATAATGTAGCGGAAAAATAATGAAAAGACACGGCCTCTGTAGACGTCTGTCGTATCTACTTATACTCGCATAAGTGGGTTAATGGTCTAGGGATTATGATATGAGAGCGTAATAATCTGGTTGGATCTATTATTGGATCAAGTTAATGGCATTGGAAAAAACGGGTTAATCATATAAAACAATTACAGTATACATAGAAAATTTTATAATTTTTCTTTCTTCACGAACCTCTTCGAGAACTCTTAAGAACCTATTCATTATTAATATTGAAGTGGGTCATTAAGGTTCGTTAGTACATAATACATACATACACATACATAAAAAAATATACGGGTTTACTTCGAACCTCGTCCGTTCTTTCGTCGGTTAAAAATATATTAAAAATTTTTAGTTTTTTCTCTAGGATGTAGATTCTAGAGAGTTTTAAAATTAAAACAAATTTCTCTAAAGGAACATGCTAAAAAAGTAAAATATTTATTTTGTAAATAGCATATTAGAATAGTCTTATTAGTACCTTTGGACTTTCACTTAGCGCGATGGCGATTACTATTCATGAGTCATTCTACGGTGATTCTCAAACTAAAGTGGGTATCCGTAGATCTAAATTAGCCACGTTTGATAATAACAAAAAAAAAACAAAATGTTAAATATCATATCAACGAATTGGCTTCTGAAGGTATGTCGTCTCCAAACCTTTGGGGACTCAAAGACCAGGCCTTTTACAACTGAAATTGTATGATCTGAAAAAGTAAACCAAACATGAGAATTTTTAAACAGATAAGAAAACACCAAGGGACGTTATTTCTTTCCCCTTTGCAGAAATCTCACGAATGTTATCGATTCTAACCATTTTCATTTTATTCTCTTCATCTTCGTATAATGGCGTTAGCATATAAAGTCGAATGAAATAATCATAAAACGTAGATATCAATTTCCGATGAGCTTCAGATGTACGGCATTAGCCTGTGATTACGAAACCAAACGGAATGTGGGGAAATTGAGACTTCTAATAATCTCTAAGTAGGTTTTATTTAGGGCTTTATTTAAACGAATTGGTGTGGATGAAACGAACTTTTTTCAGATAGAAGGTACAGTAATTATAGGTATATTCATGTTGTTAATGGTTTTACTTAGGTACAATTGATTTAATGGACGATGTCTTGAAAACTGCGGTTAAAACTAAAAAGCCCAAAAAATTTATGTGTAGATCCAGATTGTTGCCTGGTTTTATTTAATAATGTTGATATTTTATCTCCAACCTCGATTATTTTTTATTCTTCTGTTTCTGAAATAAAACAAATAAAAGAAACAAGATAAATTATATCATTTTTAACAACCAGGTCATGTTTGAAATCCTCCGAGTACCTCCTTTGGGAGCCCTATTTGTGTGGCATGTCACGTATTAACCTCCATATATGTTGCCATCCTAAAATATAATACAATTTTATAGTGTTACCATTAATTTTGTAATTGTAAATTCTAAGTTTTATTACCCATTAAATCTGTGTACAAGCGATGAACGCTTGTAATTAATGTTATTTTTATTGCTGCTTTATGTATTCTACATTTCGTTTATGACATGTTGGCATTCCTATTTGTAATATTACTAAGCAGAATAATTAATTTAATGTTGGTTTTGACGTGCTGACATGGCAAACGGGAAAGAAGGAAATGTTGGATGCAAGGAATTTTTTGAATAATGATTATTTTCTGTGTGTTATTATTATACTCTCTGATCTAGATGTTGTACATTTAGATAGTGCTATTCTTATAATGTATTAATTATTGTAGTTTAAAGTTTATAGGAGTCTTATCTATTTTTTTTTGCGGAATGAAACCTTTTCGGTTCACCTCGATACTAGTGAAAACGTAACAGTGGGAGAGCCGTGCTTCGGTACGTGTGGGCCGGCTCGACCGGATTGATACCTCGGCCTCACAGGAAACCGGCAGTGATTGCATTGCTTTCCGTCTAGTGAGTGAGGTTACCGGAGACCCTAACCCTACCCTCCCCATCCCCCTCTTCCACCCTTCCCTCCACCCCTTCCCCTGCTCCCACCTTAAAGGCTGGCAACGCACTTATAACTCTTGAGTTGTAGGTGCCCATGCCCATGGGTGGCGGTAGTCATTTACCATTAGGTGACCCGTCTGCTCGTTTACCCCCTATACCATAAAAAAACGTACGTCGAACTGGAACCTATTAAAAGCATACGGTGTTCCATTACACACGAGTCCTCTGCCAAGGGTCCAGGTGTAATTTAGGGGGACGGGATCCCTCCTCTGCTTCTTAGCTGTAAGAACCAGATCACGCTGACAACTCATTTTAGTAGCGTGTAAATTTACTAAAAGTACCTAATACAATTTTCTAGTAGGCGTGGTTTTAAGTCATACATTAAGTGCCGCAGCTGGCACTGGCTCTTGGCATGCAAAAAGCCTAGTCCAAATATGAATTTACAAATAGCCGTTCAAATCCCGAATAGCCGCATAAAAACAAGAAAACTAGAGATCCCAGACATCGCATCAAGTGATTCAAGAGTTTTTCAACATAACTTAGTGCATACCTGTGACAATAATTGTGGTACGTGTCCGTTACCTGAAAACAGTCTCTTTAAGATTATAGAAGTCCTATCAACATATACTTACAATAATTTGTATTTTGTTATATCTGTGTCATAATAAAAAAAAAAATATAAAAAAGGACGTTTCATGTTAAAAAACTGTCAGTCGTAGGACTACACGTCAGAAGTGACAACACACACACACATCTATATATGTATCTGAGCGTGATAGTCACGCGAGTTTAGTGTTTTTTCCCCATATCAAACAAAAGTGCCCAACGTTCCTAAAGAAGTTTTCACTTCAAAAAAGTTTAAATCTGAGGAGTTCAGTGAACTATTCTGAGAGCTGTAAGCTTTATTTACCATCTTTAACATCATTACCGCCAGAGACGGGTAGTCTACTGTAAAAGTCATATACAAAACAGATACTTTTCATTGTATAGCTCTTAGGCCATAGAAGTGAATGCAATCAAGTTTAAATGCTATCTAAAAACTCGTGTCCCAAAAGATTCGTTCGCTTTTTATTCTCGACAATCACTCTGGCACAATTACACTTTTTTTGCTTTCTCACTACTACAAAAGGAAAAACACACAATAATCTTTAAAATCCAAAGCGTCTGACAAGAGAGTTAGTAAGGAAAGCCTCCAGCCGACATGGTAACGCGGCCCCGAGGGAGAGACGTCGACGAGTTTGTAACGAAAAGATGCTGAATACAAGATTAATACACAATTTTTTAAAAATTCCGTGAGCTAAAAACATCTAACGTTTCGATTTATTTGTAGCACAATGTTTTGTTTACAATTGTATTCATATAAATTGCAATGAGTTATTGTTAATAGCGCTAATGCAAATGTTTTAATTTCAAGTTGACAAGCAAGGAATTAAGTCCACCTTATCTTAAAGAATACAGCAGTTAAAACTACCGTAAATGTACTGAAAACCAAAAACGATTTACAGCCAATTACTTATTTACTACCTCAATAGTATAGAATTGATTAAATAGTAGTATTTATTGGAACGAAGTTCCTTATCGCGCGTTACGAAAGGGGGCTAGACGGAAAAAATTAAGACCAAAAGTTGTAACGACACTTTTTGCTATAGTAAATAAAATAAAATGTTATTACAATTATTTCACTAATTAATCGAAAGGAACTTCATTCCATCCGGGTGTCCCTTGACACCTCTCAAGTTTTTTTTTAATTATGTTTCAAAACGGTGTAACCACCCACCATAACAGCTTACCAACTACGTAAACAAAATTAAATGCATGCAGTTTCTACAGCGTATCCTTCGTATTTACTTTTTTAACTACAGTTTACAGGATTTTAATCCTAACTACTAATATTATAAATGCAAATGTGAGTTTGTTTGTTGGTTACGCTTTCCAGCCCTAATACTACATACTACAACAACGGGTATGCAAAATCAATGCACGTTGTCAGCGGTAATAGGAAAGATTTAAGGGACATTTCATCCAGAAAAAAACACTGTTAACAAGAGATAAATATAAAAAACCTAAATTGATTGACAAAATCTATATCAACGCGAGCGAGGGCTGTCCTAAAACTGGTGTATGTATAAAGGCCTGGGCACATCTGGGTCCCGTCCGCGTCGCCATATCTTCCCGCCCCATTGGATATCTATCCAGGTCTTTATATCTCGCAATACAAGTATTTTTTTAAAGCTTAAAATCAGCTTTAGAGTAAGTGTGAGCAAAAAATATTTTTACTCTTCTGGTAAGGGAAAAAATCTTACATATAGATATAAAAATAAAAATGACATGCAATTTTTAAATTGCCTTAAATAGAATATTTTTGAAAGGAACTCAACGAGTTTAAAAAGAAACATACCTATATGCCATTGATTATAACTGTGTTAGTGTTACACAACACTATACGGGTGTTGGTGTAGATTTTTTCAAAGGTTTCTTTAATAAATGAACTCAAACTAAACAAACTGCACTTAAGGGCGCTCTAGGGAATGTTCCGAAGTTGAGTTCAGAAGATAAAATGGTTGTAAAATTTTAGCGTAACGTAAGAGCGTAAAGTAAATAATATTAAGGTCATAAATTTTAGGGTTTTATTAGCGTAAAGGCTCTTTTAAGTGTTGAAAAAGGTAGATTAATAAATATAATGTCTTTTTCCTTAATTACGTACACACATAACAAGAAAAAGTATACATGAGTTGTTCAAAACACTTTCTCCTGTTCTTTACGTGTCGTTTTTGTTTTCTGTGGACGCTCTTTTTGAAACCATATTTTGATTTCTAATGTCTCACATAGTCCAGTGACTATAACAAACATGAAACCCGGGCTTTCTCATATCTGTTGGTCGCACCAAAGCATCAAACTGCCGCCTTCCGTGGGAGTTTTATACAAGCAAGTACTCTGTGCTTGAACGATTGAGCACCACCTCTTTGAACCTCGAATTCAGTTTTGAAGTTTAAGAAGAAACTCAAGCAACCTTTAAATATTACACAAAAACAACAAGTTCAAAGTCACTTTCTTAGACACATCACTGTCTGCAGTTTGGTATTTTCTCCAGACTATTATAATAACTGTAAAGTTGTGTCTTATACTCATTTCACCCACTTTACAGCAGGCACATAATTTGACTATGACAATCTTAATTTATGATAAATTATACATAAATAATACTATGCAAATCGCACGTCAACTGCTTTTTTAATGTTTTTCTTTTTTTAACTTTTTTTATTAAAAACTTATAATGTAATCAATATTATAAGTGACTATTTACATTAAATAGAAAGGGCGCAACCGGAACGTTTAGTTTCCGCGCAATATGACACGAAGGTATTATTTCTTTATTATTGTTTTTTTATATGGCATTTTTTTACAATTATTTTATTTATTAAATACATTGAATATGTTCATATATTGTATACCCAATCTTATTATTTATGATATTTATTTCCCTCTCAACATAAGAACTTGACGATGGTTCACTCTTCGTGAATATCACTTTAGTTGTTAGCATAATACCAGCGCTGCTTATTAAGAAGTTTCACAATGCTGAGCTAATGGCCATTTTTGGCTCATGCAGAGGTATTTTTTTAAACTTATAATTTAACGCTTTATCTTGAATCTCTTGTGCCTTTGCATCAGTGTAAAATAAACATGTTTCTTTCTTCCTTTCAATAATCATAAGTTTAAAATACCCCCGTCTTGAAAATCCCTTCAACGATTAAAAAAGAGTTGATGATCTTAAACAGATTTTCTTGAATTCTAAGAACACTCTTAATCGAATCACCTTTTAAACAAAAAAAATCACTTAAAGCCGTCCATTCGTTTGGGAGCTACGATGCCACAGCAGACACACAGACACGTCAAACTTAATTTAGGTAAGTATAATAATAAAAATAAAAATATTTTTAATAATAACAGTTTTCTCAAACGCTCTCTCTCACGCCAGCCTTAAATGTCTTTTTAATTTTAAAACCGTGATTACATGGTTCGATATATAGTCCGCTGAATTATCGTTGCCGAATAGGATAGAGTCAACAAGCTTTAAACGTTAAAACCTACATCATAACAATAGTCCTTACATGTGTACTAGGAGACTTGGAAACTGATTAATCCTTACTATGGCATGTTCTCAACACGAAAAAAGGAAAAATTTGCACACCAGAATTTTACTTCAATCTTAACTAAAACTGTTCGACCAAAGTTTTTTTATCGGCCAGTATAACCTTGAGCTGTCATTGTATAGACTAGTAAGTCTAAGTGGTAAGTATACCATGACAGGTGATCACATATACTGGACGCGTGTAATTTTATTAAACCGTTATCACGTAATTTTTTAAGTTGTAAGACATATTGTTTAAAAATTTTAGCTTTCTGCACTTCTTCTATATATAAATTGTAAATATTTCAAAATTCACGTTACTACGATCGCGAAATTTTCTTAAAAAGGGGTACAAAAAATTCTCTTCACGTATTAATATGATAGTACTCTCTGTTCAATTATAGCTGTACGTTTATGTACGGTATTAGTACAATTCGTGAAGTGCTTATTATGTATTTCAGTGTTTCCTTTTGTAAGAAAGATATTTTTTTAAATTCCTAAATTTCCGGGTCTTGATTTTGGTAAGAGAGATAAATAATTTGTTTTGAATCTCCGGGATATATATTGTCGAACTTACCATACCAAAATCGTTCTTCAACCATAGTTTAGTTTTGGCTTGACAAAGACTAAGCTACAACCTTCTAATCTAGCACTGAACTGTACTAAGGGGTTAGACTGAATGGAAAAATAATGGATGCTCAAATACTTGTGTTCATATTTTACATTATACAACTAATGAAAGTTTTAAAGATGAGTCCATTCCTTATAACTTTTTAGTCTGTCATACTCAGTATTAGATACTTCATAATACAGATATTCTATAAAAGTAGGTAAAAACGTTTACGCATAAGTAATTGGAAAAAGACATACATATGTACATTGATTGTATAAAACCCAATCAGTTCGTTCATTACACTGGTATGGGAGGATTAAGCGCGGCGCTATTCGAGAACATTCCCATTAATGATATGTTTACCCGATTACGATGAAATAGCGAAATGACTTTAAGAGACAAACAAATATACTGGCTCATCATCCCAAATACGTTGACGTATTTTTATTATCTCGCTTGAAGATTATTTTTGTGTACCAAAGAGAGTTTGAGCTGATACTTTATCGTATCTTTGATGTGTGATCATGTCTAACTAACTCGGTATTTTTAGTTTTAAGAGATATCAGAAGAAAAGGTATCAAAATTATTGGATTTCGTTTTGTCTGTAGGTAAATAATATGTTACGAAGTGTATTCCTTTGATGAATTTTGTTACTGAATATTTGAAATTTTGCCAATTAGCTAACGACATTCAATGTAATCTGTACTGGCGTTAAGGATGTTGCAATCGGTTTCCCCTTTTTTACATTTTAAATATATGTGTCCAAACAAACTTTGGTCGGGTACAGCTCAACACTGAAGCCATTTTTATTTTCTTCTAGGAAAGTTGTATTCTAAGAAGGCAGTCAGCTTCTCGAACGTAAAGCTCTTAACGTTACAAGGTCTAGAACAATAGTGCAATATTTTTTACGTCTGCCTTTCGTTGAACCACTAGTAAATTATAGTGTTACACAAGTGTCAGGAACGAAAGAGAAAATGGTAAAAAGCAATCTAAGGTACAGCAGACTTTTGGGTCTAACTTGAATAAAGTCAACCGTGACCTTTATTTTTTCAGGAGCTTAAATGATAAAAATCCCGAACATGTATTACAAAGTAATTACGGTATTATTTAAGCATGTAAATTAGAAGTTAATTGTAATTTCATTTCGCTTTCAAACAGATTCCTCTTTAAAGGAACAAGTATGCGGGCTATACAATAGCGCCATTTGCGTATCAAAAATTTGCTAATGGTATAACATATTGTGTTAATTAAGTAAGAAAATTCGGCCAGATTTAGCAATTCTTTGTCTCTTATCCAGTGTTAGGACCTGAAAACTCGGGCCTTAACTGCTAGAAAACATATTCTCAAAAATAATACATGATAACAGATAACAAGTATTACTGTTATATAACATACAAGACCACTGAAATTATGAGAACCGTATAACCGTGGCACTTTGCCAGTCAATTCTTACCTACTGTAATTCCCCCTGGGGTAGAAGAATTACAGTAGACTTGCTGAAAGTTGCAAGAGCTAAGTGGTGGATTCTAAAAGTCAATATAATTAAACCTAGCCTCGTTTCTACAGTGAAATTATGCACGCAAGGTAAGGTGTTAACAATCGATCAACTGTTTATAGTTAAGGCAAAGTAATTAGCCTCTGAAAATATAGAACTAGTATAGTTTCAAGGTACTATTTCCATTATATCGAAGACGTGCTAACGAATAAACATCTGATAGTTTGAAAGAATAATTTAAATCAGATCAATCTGACCAAGAAAATAAAAAACCTCGTCATGTCGTGGAAAACATAATAAATGGAACCAATTTCTTGTAAGAGTAATGGTATATTTAAAACGTCACATGTTATCATTGTTTATTGTTGTCAAAGTTGAAGCGTGGTAGATTTTTGATTTTTAAGATTTTTATGTTAAAATGCTAAAAAAAATGTATACATATATTAATAGTCGTGAGAGAAAAGTGGTTAACAATGTATTTAAGTATTTGTTGGAAAGAAAGTCTGAGGAAGAAGAATAGCATTACTGATTTAGTTGTCAATATGACTGGTGTGATATCTTACAGTATGCACACCTCTATGGCTTGTAGCGTGATGTTATGTAATCTTTTCTAATCAATATTCGATCGCAAAAACAAATTTGCAAATCATTTCAATATGATTAACCAGCAAATTTCACAACAATTGTTAATGGATATTATTTGAAACACATTGAGGAGAATCTGGTGAATATAATGCTGAGACATGCTCACCTTTCAGCGAGGGTGTAATTAGAGCAATTAATTAGGGAATAATATATACTCATTTAATCTTAAAATTACAGCTTTCCTGGTAAACATGTAGATTCGGGGGTTTGAGATGTTTGATTATATAATATGTCAAATTTCTTAAAATCATGAATAGTAGAAAGTTATAAGCGGCTTACACTGAAATCCAAAACCAATTTAAAAAAGGCGAGAACATACGTATGCATACACTTTTTTTAATCGACTTTCACCAACAAGGAAGTTTTAAATTCATCTCTCTCACTCAGGGGATACATACCCTTTTTTTTCATGTGGTTTAGCGATAATTTGACTAGCTTTTTGGTCTAGTGGTTAGTGACCCTGACTACTTAACCAGAGGTCGTGGGTTCGATTCCCACCCAGTGTGATGAGCACGATAATTTGTGCTGTGTCTGGGTGTAATTTATCTATAATATGTATGTATTTAGAATGTTATGAGTGATATGATATATGTTAAGAATGTTAGAATTTATCAGCAATCTGGTTACCATAGTACAGTCTCTGCCTAGTTTGGGATTAGACAGCCATGTGTGAAAAAAAAGTATCTAAACTCTTCAGTGGCTACTTGTAAATCCCTCGGCTTTGGGCTCATATGATTCATTTTGACCAATAGATTAATGGATGGCTTAGTAACGATGGTCTGATGATGCCAGAAGTTGGATAGTGATATTCAACTTAAAACAATTTTTTTTTCAGCTATCGATTACCATGACGCTATTCTTGATAGCTAGCCAGTCAGCCAGCCTTTGGTTTTGCGGGCTGTCCAAAGCACAAAGAAATATGTTTTTTTTTAACAAATTTCTCATGTTTATCAAACTCCTTACTAGCTTAACTTTCTTTTAATGTCAAGGGAATTGATACTTGAGCCTTTTCCCTCTCGTATCTTTTCTATTGCTAGTAGAGATTCAAATACCTTGAATAAATTTCTAACATACAATAAGACGTTTCTTTACATAATTCAGTAAGTACGTCATACTCTTAGGCTTCAGTTCTCGTAACTGTAAAGTACTCTAAAAACTTTTACTATGTGATAGTACAGGGTTTATGTCATTTCAGTAAGCCGTTCTTTGCGATAATATTCATTTTTATTTCTCGCTTAAATATTGATGAGTTCGTCCGTTTATCAAAGTCAGAATTGGTAAAAAAAATTGCGAACAAGAAATAAAAACGGAAATTAACTATTTTCAATGCAACTGATACTGTCTACTATACCGTTGATTTCTTCTGAATGAATTTCTCAGTGCAAACGTATTGAAACTATAAATAAATACCTATGTACGTTATTGTTATGGTATATATCTAAACATATGTATGTAAATATATAATTCTTAATTTATTTTTATATTCAACAAGTATGTTCAAAAAAACAAATCTTAATTTGTAAATGTAGAACTGAATACTTACCGTTTGTCCCGTTTTTTTTTTTTTTTTGTCGTGTGGGTGAGGGTGAAGTGGTATGTGGGACTCGAACCGACTAAAACTACACGGTGTTCCGTCACAAGTGAGTCTATGGCAGGGGACCCGGGATACCCTAGGAAGGAAGCTTCCGAGAATCCCTGCAGACTGAGGTGGGCGTTAATGGCTGCAACACAGTTATACGACTATGGCAGCCATTTTCAACCATATGTTACTTTTAGTTCCTAAAACAAACTTATAAATATAAAAAAAAATCTACATCTGTTACTCAATTTGTACTTATTTTGTAATTAAATATTCTTAATGTAATGTGTGTTATTTAGAAACATTCGATTAGATAAGTCGGCCGCCGCATTTCGAAACCTTTTTTTTTTTTTTTGTGCATGTGGAAACCCCCTCGGGCCGTCACCCCACCGGGGTTTTCGGTGGGGCGGTGTGTCGGAATCGAACCGACTAAAACCACACGGTGTGCCGTACTGCGCCTTAAGTAGGAGGGATCCGGGAACAGCTTTATTAAGACATCCGGACCCCTCCTAGCGCCTGCCCGCAAAAGCGCGGGCACCACCTTCGGTTATAAACTCTCGCTTAGGCGACGTCCAGGCACACGTGAACGACGCCTCCTCGCGGATGGCCACTGTAGCGGGTGAAGGGGAAAACCCATCCCGTCCACCCGCGGCCACACTCAGGGCGGCATGAGGCGCTGGAAAGCGCGCCTCCGCCGCCCGGTTCGCCGGCGGCGAATTCGGTCCGAGTGGAGATCCTCTTCCCGGACCCGTTCCGCCGCCTCCTTCTGCGAGATGACGTCCTCACAGAAGGGTCCTCATTTCGAAACCTAGTGGAACCCTAAACATAAACCGTTTTTTTGTATACTTTAGCTAACCTAGTAAGTCCCTATTCAATATAGAAACATCAACGTTGAAAGCTCACTAGAAAGAGGATATATTTAACCATCAATATCTAGTAAGTGCTCCATTCACGGCCTCGTGACCATTTAAAAATTTAAAATATGTAATACACTCATATGTTAAAATATTGACAGAGCTATGTGGTTTTTTACTTAGCATAAATACTTTTCGAAGACTGACCTGTCGTCGCCACATCAAAAACTCTTATTTATTTTATTAAAAATGGGGACAAACTATAACAAATGATAACACAGTTCACCATTATACGAATAAGAGAATAAGAATAAGTTAATAGACGTTATTTTGACGATTGATAAATATGAATGAATAGTGGGGTTATAAAAGGGTAGGAATAAGTTCAAAACGTGGTTTTGAGTGCGAATAGTGGTACGAACAACTTGGCAGTTACTGTTAGTTAGTGATTTTCATATTTTATATCAGTGGTTGTGAGACTGTTTCTTACAGACCTGTTTTACGTTTATGCACTCTCCTGTAAAATTGTTTTGTAATGGGACCACAGAAGCATACTAAAACTCCAGAAAAATACTCCTACTTTCCCCATAACTTACTATACAACAAATGACAACGACAATGATTAGTAAGTTTGAGTCGGTTTTATTTTACACAAATTATTCGTGTAGAATAATTTAACTCAATAAAACCGTCTTCGTCTCAGATTCATCGTTATAAATCAAAGATTGTTTGGTTATACCTTAAATCTATTAAGAAACAAAAACTCAGAATTTCAAGATCAAATGTATTTCCCAATTATATCGAAGTTCAGCTGTCGTGTAACAGATGTAATATGAATCCAACTATCTCATAATTTATGGTAGCATCCGCACTGTACTATCGTTATTAAGATACGACAATATTAATGTACACAAATGCTTATTAGTGACATCTGTTTAGACTTATCGCTATGGTAGTTAGTTAAACACTAACAACTACTAAATATATGTAGTTGGTAATATATGTAATCGTGTTTCTGTCATATTTCAAGACACGATAAATTCTAATGCTGTTTTTTGTTAATATTTTAATTATTTAAATTAGCGGTGGTGGGTAGTTGCGGACACTCTGTAGACGAATCACTTATCGAGTTTTTAAGATCTTCTGTTAAGTTAGTACTAGAAGTTAGTATTCTGGTTTAATTTATACAAATATATTATCTGCGTTGTCACTTACCTCTTAACTATTCCACTATTTCTGTATTAAGTTAATGACATCACCGCATGTTAAACTTACTAGTAGACTTGATAAATTTGCAACATTTTCCAGATTACAATAAAATATATCTGCCGAGGTTTTACCGAGGGGCAACATTATAGGGTTCTTCAAGAAAAGAATGAACAAACTTTTAACTGTCCAGCGATGCGTATGCAAGTCTCCTAATAGTTGTTGCAAGCATCCATTGGCTACGGTAACCATTCACCATCAGGCTGGCCATACGCTTGTTTGCCACTGACGTGGTATGTGTAAAATATTACACTAAACTTAACCTAACTGATAATATGCAAACGGAACTACTCAGAACAGCATTCGAAATCTACACGTAAAAACAGAAAAAAGTGTTTTTATCATAATAGGTCTTTAATTGTAATCTTGAGAGATTGGACGAAATAAAGGATAACGATCCGTGTAAAGTTTGAAAATACTTTTTCTCTAAAGAAATCTACTGATGAAGAGATCCTGCTGATTCAAAACTTATGGATGTCATTAATTATGATAATTGATGATTAATGATAAAAAAATTCTATTGCAAACGTATAGCTTTGTTACAACAATTTATCGTATATTTAAGCAAGATCCCCTTTTACGAAATGGTTTCTATCAATCAATCAATCAGCCTATCGTAGTCGACTGCTGGACATGGGCCTCTCCCAATGCGCGCCACAGCACCCGGTCCTCCACTTTCCACATTCAGTCCATCCCTAGACGTACATCGGTTTCTATAATATATTAATAAAATTTGAAAAAGAAAATTAACAACGTCTATTAATATTTTTAGTCCCATTTTACTACACACGATAAGATAAACAAACAGAGAATGACGATAATATAAATATGCATGAAAGAAAAATCACACGTATCTTCAAAAGTACTCCAGTAACATAATTATAATAAATGAAAAAGAAGACTGTATTTCCTTTGACTCGAGTTGTTGACGGTTTGACTAATGATGGGTAGACACCATATAAAAAGCAACACTGTATGAAAACTTGAGGCCTCCTTTTTATATTTAATTATGAATACGACTCCACAGTTGTTACGAACCGAGTGATACAATGAGAATAGAAGGCGTCTCTATGGAAAAATTTCAAACTTTGTCGGCACAAAGCATTAATTGTGTCATGTTGGTCTTTTCATTATAATATTTTGTACTTAGAGTTATTTTTGTGAATGTTGAAATGTTAGACATTAACGTGCTACATGCGGATTAATTTCTATATCCTAGGTTTCAAAGAGGTCAACCTATATTAATACACTGATTATTCTTTTATTAAGTTTAATACATGATACATAAAACATTAAATGAAAAATCCTGAACCCTTTATTAAGCTCTACTAACAAAATAATTAAATAAGGCAACATTTTGGTATCTAACTTTTGTATATTTTTTAACAAGGTATGTGTTAATTTAATATTTAACCTCTTGTGACTTTTGAAATTTTGTACAAATTGTAATATGAAACTCCAACTAAACACTAACTACCGACTAACGACTAACTGTTAAGAAATTGGTTCCCAAAGTACACATTTTGTAAGGCAACTGACCCTCTAAACACCAACGTCAATATACTGAATGAAACATTTTGAAAGTTGTTAGAACTCAAACTCAAGATTTATGAATAAAACAAAGGAAATCTCTCGACTCTCGAAAAATACTTGAAACACTTTAACATACCGCGTGTTATGTTGTAAATAATATACTGATGTGGTTCGAAAAACAGCGGAAATGTGAGATAAAGATTAAAACATTTTTGTGCGTTTTTTTAATGTAGAATTTATCCATGTAATATTATGACTTAATTAACAAGCGAAATAACCCTATTTCGCTATATAAGACATTATCGCGTTTGTATATTTGTATATCATAAATAGCTATTTCAGGTATATATACATGTATAAGGTTGCCTGCATCAGATGAGGGTACTTGTGTGTATTTAAATATTTGATGTTTTTCTTTTTTGTGTGCAATACTGAATAATATATTTTCTACTTATACAATTTTTATTTATGTATTTCAGAAGTGTATTTAAAGTACGATTCACACCGAACGAGCCGCGCCGGAAATGTAGGTTATAATAGTGTTTATTGTATAGTTTTTTTTTCGTGTGGAATTCTCCGGGTACTAAGTACTGCGCCGATGGTACAACGAGGGTATGGTGAAGTAATTCCATTAGAGTCAAACCTACTAAAACCAATCGGTGTTTTCAAGATTAGACTTGTTGCCGGAAGAAGTGGTAAACACGAAAAGTGATAATTAATCCATCAACCCCCCAAAGATCCTGGCAATCATAAGATAGTGAAATCTAATCCATTTTCGACTACGTTCCTGAATTAGAAGTCGAGTCAGGCTGACCCTAAAATCTGTTCAAAACTGAGAAGGATATCAATATCAATTCTGAATACATTAATAATATAGTAATAATTATATTATTATATTCTATCGAAAGTTTCTGGATTCTGAAAAATTAGGTTTATAATACATTTATTGTTTTTCAAAGTATATGTATAACCATTGTAAAAAGTAGTTGGACCAGTCTTCTTTACACATTTCTTTAACGGCTTCGAGAAACGCATCCACCGCCGATTCAGGGCTCGTAAAACGTGTGCCTTTAAGTTTGTTTTTAATTTTAGAAAACAAAAAGAAGTCGCAAGATGTTATACATTTGAAAATGTGAGGATGAACGTGGTGAAGGACCACATTGCTTCGAGTCAAATTACGTAATTGCTTTTTTATTTGCGGAAAGTTTCAGAAATTTTATATATGCCGCATGTGTTGTAGCGACATACTCGAAGAAAAAAAGGTCAATTAGAGGTTTTTTTTAAGACACAGAATTAGATAGATAGTAGTCTTTATTGTACACCAAACACATGATATATATACATATAAATAAGCAACTTAAACATAAAATGCACAATGGGCGGCCTTATCACAACAAGCAATATCTTCCAGATAACCTCTGGATGGACAGGACTCTAATGGTTTAGTGTGGGCGGTATTATTTAAAATTTTACAAGAATTATTTCAAAACCACCAAACGTATTTTTTAAACTAACACTATTATATTGATGAACTTATAAATTATCTTCAAGTGTAATTACAAATTCTAAAAACTACAAAACCTAGATAAAATTTCAATAAAACGAAGAAATTCCGTACTTAAAGCCACATTGCAAAACTTAAATTATTAAAGTCAGTTATTATCTTAAGTCTAAGCCGATGATCATGGTCTCAATAGAATTGAATCATCTTTAAACAAAAAGCGTAGGTAGATCGCGAACTTAGAGTCAGATTTATTGTTCATTAGCTATTAGACAGAACCTCCATTTGAACTTTAAAATTTTAAAGCACAAACAGGTTTCACTATTCAGCTACGCCTGACCAAGAAAACCCTATCCTCACTATTCTCTAAAAGTAATCAAGTCAGACGTCCACTAATGTACTTACAACTATGTAAAGTGATGTTACTTGCCCCCGAAAGCGCTGCAGAAACTGTCACTGCAAGTTTGGCAACAGCTGGTAATCAATAACGATAAGTGCCATAATGGCTTCAAAGACTCGTAGAATGGAGAGTAAAGAACTAGTATACTATGAAACTAGACACACCATTTTAAGCCGTATTGTTTATCACAGAATTATAGTTATTTCAAGTTTCAAACTATAAAATATAACTATTTGCTCTATCAGCTAATTATTTAAACAAGTTCATTTACACGTCTGTATTAATAGTCTTAGAAATATGTAGATTAAACACAATTTAATTCTAAATATACCCTTAGAATATAACCCTTTCATTCTATTACGTCTTGAGCAAATAATGTTAAGATTTGGGTAAGAAAATGTTCTGTGAATTTCATAAATCCACATTTTCATGGGTTAATTTTCGTTCTTAACACTTTCTGCTTCACTGCACGGTCAATATCACGGTCGGGCTACGAAAAAAGCGTGATATATAAATTAAGATTTTAAATGAAATGTTTTAATCAAGAAAGACGAAGACGCTTGATTGGGGAAACAATTCTGTTAAGAACTAATAATACAGTGTATTGTACTTAACTCCACAAAGGAGAAAAATAGTTTTGACATTTCGGGAGAGAAAAATAGTATAATATTTCAGACATTAATAATTTTATTGGAATATATTTTTTGTTGTTTTTATTATCAAAATACATACACATTAGTATTATTTTGTACTTTATGTTTTTTTTAAGTAAAAAGTCTTAAGTGTAATCAAAAGAACCTTAACAGTACTTTATTAGTTATTTGTTTAATGATTTCGAAGTAAACTAAAAAAAAATTGTCGTTCGATCAACTTGGCTACCAATGGTCTCAAATCTCTCTGTAGAGTTTTAAAAGTAGTTCTCTACAAATGTAATTAAACTTGCCAGGATCGCACATACACAGCGAATACACACAGTAAAAAACACAATCAATTCCAATAAATTTGTAGTTTTTTTATTAATATTTGCTGAGTTTTTATAATCATTAAAAAATAACGAAACGTTGTTGCAGTCATTTCTTAGTCTCTGTGTATAAATAAATTGTTTCATTTGTTTACTGTTTTAAGAGTTTCACAAAAATAGTTTAGTAGTGCATATTACATATATTTTAAAATAGTTACTGACTAATACACACAGTGTCTAATTAATCAGTAAAAAAAATCTAAAAAAATACATTGAATTACCCGCTTATTTCAAGACTGCAACCTAAGTGGTGGATTCGCGAGAGCGTCGAGTGGTTTTCTAAGTGAAAACAAATGCTTGCCACCCGCCCCGCAAAGCGAGCAATTTATTCAAATAAAACAAAATAAGCACCGTCTCTCTTTTCACAGCACTTTTAGAATAAAATTTTCTAGAATTTTGACTTTCTATACATATTTGATAAACTGCAAAGTTCTAAGTAAAAATTCGATATAGGGAATATGAAAAGTACATAATACATGAAGTGACTTCCCCACTTGATATGTATGCCCTCACTCAATGACTAGTCGTACGTACGAGTATTGCATAGTTTACATTTCCAAAAAGGGATATTCGCAAAAAACAGGATAAAAATTTTTGCACGAGATAACGATCATACAGATGATGTCATTAACATGTTTGGTATACATAAACAGCAATGAAAGTTACATACGGTATCTATTTTTATTGTCTTTATATGAATTGTGTTCAAATTCAAATAAGGATTTTTAATGATAAGGTCGCTAACGTAGTGAAGGTTTGCAAACTTAATTAAGCAATACATATTTTACTAGTATTATCACGTGAACCTGTATGTAATAGTGCAAGAAACTATATACATATATTATAAAATACTAATAGTACAATCTGGTGCCCTAATTTACCATTTTAGTGCCTAATGCCATCCTGAAACAAAGACAATGTGTTCAATAATGTTTAACGGAACGTAAAAACACAACATGTCACTACCTAATTACATAATTTTGTTTTTTCTTTTTGCATTTGTTTTTATTATGAATGAGAAGACACATATGTTCTTCTCGTAAGTGGCTTTAACGAATAACATAACTGTTGAAACAGACATATTAATTATACGGCTGTTTCAACAGTTATGTTATTCAGTTATAATATAGTAATATACTAATAGTTGTAACAGTAGTAGTTACTAATCAGTTATAACAGTTATATTATTTTACACTTTTGAAATAAAAAAGGTTTTTGTTTCTGGTTTGAGGGCAAGATGCAAGTAGGGGCACACCCTTCAACTTGCAGAATTGCAACATTGACATTGCGATAATGACGTATGTATATCAATGTGAGAACCTTACGTTGCACAATGCAAGATCAATATAGTTAGTTGTTGCGCTTCTTGTCGTTAGATGACGCTTAACTTTATTTCTGGTTTGAGGGGAAAACAAGCTCTTCTACACCATGCAGCAAAATCTGTCGTGGTTCCTAGCAACTGTTGTTGGGTTTTCTATAGGACAAAAAGATTGAATTATATTTATGTATATATTTTAGACATTAACTATGTTTGTTTTTTTATACCTTTGCGGTAATATTCCAGGATTAAATTCCCAGGATTGAACAAAAACACATCCTACTTTATAAATATTTAAGGGTCAATTTACACATCTAACTATGTACCTATAATAATAATAACTTCACACATCTCACACAGGGCCGTCTGATCCCAAACTAGGCAGAGCCTGAACTATGGTAACCAGACTGCTGGTAAACTTACTTACATATTTCTAAATACATATATATTATAGATAAATTACACCCAGACACAGAACAAATTATCATGCTCATCACACAATTATTTGTTCTGGGTGGGAATCAAATCCACGACCAACCACTAGACCAACAGGCCAGTCAATTATATGCTTTTTAAACGCCTCTTATGTATGATCTTCTTCCGATAAAGAATTCGAAATGACTTGCGACTATTCTGCGCTTTGCACTATATCCATGGCAGTACCAGGAAAGATTTTATTGCTCTATAAATAGTGGTCCTACGACTTCTCTAACGGTAAGTCCCCAACGTTTGAAACAAATGTACCAGACCTGTTACTGATGGATTTAGATGGTTTAAATGTTTCAAATTCTATGAATTAGAGTGTCTACATTTTTTTTTATTAATCATAAAATAACTATCTTTTTGATAGGTCTACGGGACGATTCATACACATAAAAGTAAAAGCGCTTTTGATAATTTGTCGCATCACTTTCAATGTTGATTGTTGTCATAGGGGAATCTATTAACAAATATAGATTTATGAATAAAATGACGTATTTCTTTATTATAGTATTTTTATATCCAACCAATAAAAAACTATTAACGTTAAGTAATTTCTATCATACGTTTTTGACTTTCCACGATGTGGTTTTTTTAACTACTTTTACTTCATATTGTTCGAGTGTAAGGTCAGATATTTTTTTAATTTTAGTTCAATACGTAAACACGTAACATGAACATAAGCTCGTGACATACCATGTTTTAGTCACTAGTTATAACACGACGACACAACATCGTCGTCAGTTTACAACCACTCGGGCAGCTTCTGACGTGCCACTGAATCGTGTCATAAAACGTCACTTGTTGTGATAACTTTCACGACAAAGCTTGCTCGTTTTTTGGGCACGTAAAAAAATTACACGGTTTTTAGAGCGCAGAGGATAACGCACCGTTTTATTATATCTATGTATATATATTCCTTTTTGCCCCAAATATCTATTTTTTAAATATTTATAACTATAAAATATATTTTCATTAAATTCATAGTGATAGTCATAATAGTATGTCTAGTCTAGACTTACAGATCTTTGCTTATAAGTTTTTTTCTAGAGAGCCGCCTTTTGGAAAGCAAAATTGAGGTTGGTATGTTATCAATGTGTGAACTTTCATTGCGCAATACAGGATCTGTAGTTACAGTTAATTCACTTCTCTTCGCTAGATGACGCTTAACCTATTTTTTATAAAGTGTGGATATCTCGACATCTTGTATTTCAGGAATTTTCTTAAAAATGACCGACAGACATGGCTTGAAAATAACTCAGAAGCAGAATTTCTTCCCTCTTAAAACTTTAATGCTTGTCGTTAAAATAATTCATGACAATCATAATTTATCAGTAGGCGTTCACAGCTGTAACAGTTGGTTTTTATTTTTCATCTCTTTATTTTTGTATCTTTGTCTAAACATTATTTTATAATCTAATTAATCTAGATCTTATATTACTTCTTAGCAATTTATTTCACTATAAAAGCGTTGAAATTGAACCTTTATAGATTTTATCTGTGTAATCAACAGTATTTTATAAGGTTTAAATACCTTTGATTATCCTAACGTCTTAGTGAATTAGCTCTGATAAGATTTGGCACTAGTTGTAAATATTACGTGTTAATATCAATTAAGTATTTCTAAAGATTTACCCTTAATATTGAAATCTTGCTTCGTAAATAATGTTGCCGGCTCATATAATTACGTCTTGTTTCAAGAGGCCGTGAAGTTCGATTAATATTCCGAAGGGTTAACGATAAAGCGTATTCAACAGACGGACAACAGTCACACAGATCACTGCTACGATAAATTAATTTGATTGCAGTATCAGTTCCTCCAAATATTACGACAGCTACCTCAATGGTATATGCTTTGAAATTTGTTGCTGCAAAATTTTTTTTTTCATAAAATTAAACCGACTTCAACTAAATAAATACAACACCTTCATGAAAATATGTAGAATACGTTAGTGAAACAATTATGAAAATTGGTGCATTTCTTTTGAAAAAAAAAGCTGATGTACAAACTTACATACATAGATACGCACGGATCGAATACAGAACCTTTTTTAAAGTCGGTCATTACTAACATTTTTAAATAGTCAATGTTTATACACTGACTGTTCAAAAATGTATTCATATAGTGTGAAAAAATTCTTGAATTTATTACATTAACAAACAAAAAAAAACGAACTCTTTTACTTCATATAGAGGTAGGTAGGTACTGCCAATTTAAATTGATGGATGCCTACTATTTTGTGAAGAAAATTAGGATTTAATTACAGTAAAAGTATCTTTTGAGATTTCAAGCAAAAATAATACCTACATAAGTTATATGAAGAAAAGTTTTTTTCTGAAGGGTCTCATGACCTTCACTTTGAGTATAAAATGACTATTAGTTTACAGATCTTAAACTTAAACTAGCTGCTTCACCCGCCTAAGTCCCAATACCGTGGGAATATCGGGATAAAAAGTTGCCTATTAGTTAATCCAGGTCTCCAGCTATCTACATACTAAGTTTTATCGCAATCGGTTCCTACTGAACCGTTTTGCGTGAAAGAGTAACTTGTGCATATTGCATGCCACAATTAATAGTGTACAAATTATTTAGATGAAATTAAAATAATTAATTTCGAAGTATGGCAGTCATTGTTTGTTATCGAAGGGACTTACGTAGCGATCTCATGACTCATGACATGAATGAAATAAATGTTTATTGATTAAAAAAAAATATTCGTGTCAATACACCACTAGTAGTATCATACAATCGACGAACAACAACTTATACAACATTGTATCATGACATGTAATTATGATTATGATGATTATGATTCTTCATTTTGATACCACATACTCAGTTCTGTTAAATTTTTATTTTTGTTGAGCAGTAGGTAATAATGACTAGAATTATAAAATAATTCTCTTTTAAAAAAGTATCACCGACTTCAATGCGCCTCAAAATACCCAAATCGTTTCAAGTGTGCCTATAAAATTTGAACAGTTTCCTCGATTTTTCCAGGATCCCATCATCAGATTAAGACCTGATGACCATGGGACTACCTGGGAAGTATACACTTTCAAACAAAAGAAGAATTGTCCAAATCGGTTCAGGCATCTTTGAATAATCGGTAAACATACATAAAAATAATATACCTAAACACAGTAGAACATAAAGTTAATGAAAATTGTCGATAAGCTCCTTTTCTTGGAAATAATCCTCGCTTTTATTAGTTTCCCTTGTAATTAACTTACCAGCTAACTACGTTAACAAATCTTAGAAGTAAATTTTAACCTACTTCTATTCGAAAGGAAACCTTGTATATATATGTATTTTGGATGACAATAATTTAACTAGGCATCTTGAAGCTGATCTCATGATGGAGCCAGAAGGTTGCTAGTGGAATTCTTCCGTGGCTACTAGTAAACCCCTGGAGTTTGAGCTCATAAGATTCGTTTTGACGAGTCCAATAGATTGGGCATGGTAACGATGATCTGGTGATGAAGCCGAAGAAGTGTATGGTGATTTTTTTTTCTTTTTATTAATTTCACCGAATTACAGCGTGTTTTATTGTTTTACTAAACTATTTTTTTTTAAAGACAACTATCGCATTTGTAATATACCTGTGTCGCGGGGGGCTTGACAAACATTCAAACAACGGACACAAAGAACACTCAGACTCAGGACAACTATTTATGGACAACCATTTGTTGATTTTAACCCACAACACTCGACGCTGTAATGGCGAGGTGACTGAATCAAAATCAAAATTAAGTAAGCCCATTGTAGGTATTTTTGAATTGTCAGGAGGAGTCAGTCAGTATAAGTCGGTCGTGAAGCTAGTTGCCTGTTCCAAAACGTAGATCCTATGGAGAAGAACAGGCAAAAAACGCCAAGGACACTCTATTCCTACATGTTTTTTTTTTACCAAGTTATTTGTTACATTGCTTACTACTTAAACAGTGCAGTCAGAGTCAATTTTATTGTATCATAGCACCCGGTCTTTTTATCGATCCTATGTAATAAATAGATATAAATCACAACAAAAACCCTACTAATTCATTATATGTGGTACTAAATACTGCTGCAGATATTAAATTATGTTCAGTAGTTAACATATATTATTTTGACTTATCACTATAAACGGATCGCGTCAAGTCTATTGCGATTTATATAAGATAAATAGCGGCCAGATATGGTAATGTGAACATCAATCATTATTACGCCTCACGCTACCTTCGAAAGCCGATATTTGATCTAGTTTTAAGTTGGAAGAGGTAGCGAATAGCTTTGAACCGATTAAATTTAATCTTGTCTATTTTGAAATAAAATCACCTAGAATATTAAACATAAATATGTAGTTTGTAAAAAGAAGTTTATGGCATTAAGTGACAGTAATAGTTTGATGTATTTCTCAAATAAATTCAACCCCGTGCCAAGCTATCGCAATGTTTAACCAAGCAACTAACATTTTAAGCCAAATAAATTTCAGCTCCTAAATATATTTGAAATCTATAACTATAACAAAATCTATCTATCTACTTAAGTCTATGTATTGCTAAAATAATTATCCTAATTATCCGATTGTTCTTTTTTTTGTTTAAAATAATTAAATTTGGTTATTTTTCTAAAAGTATTACAGTTTGTATCATCTCAATCATCTCTTTACCACTACAAAATATATCTCAAATGATTTCATTTTCCTCCTTTATTACCGCTTTAACCACATTGCTTACAAGGGTCATTCGTCGTCTAGTCCCAAAACAACCTCGGGCCATTGGGACGAGTTCAAGAATTTCAAAATATTTTTTTTTGCATTCATCTCGTCCCATTCTTGAAATTCTTTAAAGTCTTAGTTGATTTAGTACAGTCAAAAAGAAAACTTTTCAAGGTATTATAATATTATAGTAGTATAGTAGTATTATAAATTCTTGTCTTTTATATATATATTAATATAAAAGACAAGAATTTAGATAATCAACAATAATGTAATATTAATAAATAAATATTATATGTACTTTAAATTCATTTAAGATTTACAGCTATCACAATTATAGTAATCGGACTTATTTAATAAAAATTAGAAGCACTTTTCTTTCTCACAGTTCTTTATCTTTAGTTCCCATTAAAACTAAAAAAAAACAAGAATGATGAAAATGAGATGACAAATGAAAATAATATTAGGTTTGTAATTCATCAACTCGTCCCAATGGGCCGAGTTTGTTATGGGACGATCCACAACAATGTTTCTTCCTCAGGGTTATAATAATAATAATATCCTGGGACATATTATACATTATTATTAAATCTGACTATTATTATTATGAACTGTGCGTTACCTACCTCATATAATGGTGAAGATCCCGGTCTTCTGTAAGAACGAGGTACTAGACTACTCGAGAGGCCCCATTGGAGGATAAATCTCCTGTCTCCAAATCATCACACATATCATCATTGGTGTTTCAACCAAAAATAATGTTATATATAATTATATATTTGGGAAATCCCATCAACACCCTTGCCCTTCATGTCAGCTTTCACTTTGAATATTACAAATATTAAAATTAAATATTTCGAATTTCTTAAATTAGTTAGGGGTTTACTAGACAACCCCAAAATATTCTGTACACTTTAATGTCACCAAGTATGAGTGGATAATAAGAATATTAAAATCTCAAAGAGTAGATGAAACTGTCCGAAGACACTATTTAATTTAGATATTAATTTGCTCATTAATATTAATTTCCTTTCTATTCCCCAATTAGAAAAGTCTGTGTTAATTTGATTATACTCAAAGTTATTTCTCCCTCAAGCTTTCATTTGTTTCTTAAGCCCAATTACAGTTATTACACTTATAAATATGGGGTACTGTTTGAGTTTTGGGATCATTTTAATGTCACAGGCTATAAGTAAAATTATACTTAGGTACGAATTCGTGATATTTAAATTTGTTTTATTTATTTATTCTTCCTTAATTTTATTTCTATTTTATAAACGCTAAAACAATTTACAAAATAGTTCCATTTGGCGGAATAGTTAGATAATACTGATTATCATAAACTCCATTGTAAAAGAATTGGTTGCCAACAGAAGTCCCTAATGAGTACCTTAAGCCTAGGCGTTTCAGAGCTGAGAACCCAATTACAAAGATATTATTTCGACGATTCATGAAATAATTAGAGAGATGCTAATTACGTACATAAATCTTGAAAAGTCCGTCGGCTTTATGTCTGTAAAATATTCATAATTGTCTACAAAATGGCACAAACTTTCAGAAGTAGAGATAGACTCCTAAAGTAAATTATACAAATATATATCTTGGAAGATAACAGAAAAGAAAAGAAAACAGTTTTCTTCACGAGTGAGTAACGCGGTTTCAGAAGACTTTATAAGTCTTCTGAAAAATCCTGGTCGACGAAAAAACCATCGTCAATACGGAGATCTTACTGACTACTGTATATCTTAAGTTAACACCTAATGAAATTAATGACATCCGCAGCCAGCTGAAAGGGTTCATAAATAGAGTAATGGTTATTGAACAAAAACAAGAAAAGATAATATGTCAGTAAAGACAAGTCAATTTATGACGAATATATCTGCGAAATAAAACAACTGACGGTTAAATATTTTAAACAAAAAAGTATTTTAAAAGTCGGAGTACTCTTATGACTCCTGGAATTATTAGAATATATTTCAAGAGGGAAGAGTGATAAGAGAAATTTCTTCATATATCGAAAGCCAAGCCTGGTCTCTTTCTTTATTTTTGTTAGAGATTCGGGCCGCCAGAGTTCCATGGGAGAGCTAACAAGTGTTGTCACGACACTGAAGTGAACAGTTCGTTTACTATCACTGTTCCAGAAAAAAAACGTGCTCAGCAGTGTGTTGATGTTTGGATATATATCCTAGGCATAAGACAATGGTATTGTTTGATAGGCACGACACAGGCTCTGCCTAGTGTGGCTGTCAGAGTAAATGTAATATCTTATGTGATATATTTGAAAAATAAATAATTATTATTGTTATATCCAAGAATCACAATAAATCAAGAAATATAACAGATAATTCTTATTCTGCCAGGTACGCTACAACTGTAATACGCTTTCAGCTATGACTTGGAGTACGTTTCGAATGCATGAAATATGGTTCATGGGCAATCGTAAATAGTTGATAATGTATGTTTGCATCGAACTAAATCGAGGCTTAAGTGAATATGTGCAACATGTTCAACAAACATGTTTATGAATTGCTGACAAAAATGTATTCCTCATGAAATAAAATGCTGGCCTGTCCTAAGTTTACATACTTCTTTATTGGTTTTGTTTTTTTTTGTCGTTTCTTTTCATTATGCTGTAAAGTGAATTGGTTTGTTTGTTATGCTTTCACGCCTTATCCACTTAACTGAACTGATTTACATACACGGAGTAATTTCAACCAAAAAAGATATTGGGTATCCATCATCTTGAAAAATTGTACTGTTCCTGAGGGACAGTGAATGACGAAATCTATATTAAAGCCAGTTTAAAATGTTTTTGAAGTTGTATGGCACGTTATGGAAAAATGATGAGAGTAAATTTTTACGATGCGCGCGCACAACGTCACGAAAAACCGACACCCTGAAGTTAGCTAGTCAACATTTTAGTTTTTCAAAAAAGTTATCAACTTCACGATAGTGATAAAATGGTTTTTTACATATTACTTTGAGTACGTTTGTAGAATTTGAGGTTAGTTGACGGTATGTACCTATTATTTATGATAATTTACTGTAATTATAATTGACAAAAATGGTTTTTACATATTACTTTGAGTACGTTTGTAGAATTTGAGGTTAGTTGACGGTATGTACCTATTATTTATGATAATTTACTGTAACTATAATTGACAAAAATGGTTTTTACATATTACTTTGAGTACGTTTGTAGAATTTGAGGTTAGTTGACGGTATGTATTATGTATTATGATATTTAAATAAACTTTATTTTACTAGATAAAAGTATTAGTTCTTACGTTCGCACATAAATACACACCCACTTCTTTTTTAAATTTATCAACGTTTCTGCACGTCTGATGACCAGTGGCAATTCATTCGACAGACGGACAGATTCATGTCCAGCGTCAAAAGCAGTACTCACAATCCTAATTAATAGTGCGATATTGCGAATGTGAGTATCTTTGTACGTCATACTTTTACACATTAACTACTCAACTGATGGTCACTTTACATTTCTCTGTTTCTTTCCTTGGATCCAACGGATCGACCAAATAGTTCCAGGCATTCCTCGACAACTTCGAGAGTAGTTGACCGTACAGCAACTTGGGCATTAGGTAATTTGATTCCACCCGTTGGTTTTAATGAAATAGTACTGCCAAAGCTAATGTCACTGTCAACTCTACTTTCAAAGTCGTGTATTAGGGGTGTGAATCATAAGAGACATTTGCCGTAGTTACCAGGAATGATACCGATATTTGAAAGCTGGATTGATGACCGTAGTACGAAGCCTAGTCACGCTGCTGCCCTTCACCGAACTGTGATAATATTTGATATTTGGGAAAGTTATACCCCCATTTCTGCCTTGCAGGTAAGCTACGCTTTTTGAAGAGCTAGGTGGTATGCGGTTGACCGTCCCACACCTGATTCCATAACTGAGCTTGAAAAATCAATACAAATAAATAAAATTGAAGTGTCTGTTTGTAATTTTAAAATAATAGTTTTATTTAAACTCATACAGTTATTTGCATAATTTGTTATTTGCCCAAAAATCAAAAGTAAAGTTTTTAAAATTTTTGTCTGTCTGTTTGTTCCGGCTAATCTCTGGAATGGGTTCACCGATTTCCACAGGATTTTCACTGGCTGCATAGCTGTTGTTACAAGGAGGAACGTAGGCTACTTTTATTTTCTAAAAAGCATTAGGATTCTGCGCAAATTATATAAATATGTAGAGCGTAGCTGCGCGAGAACGTTAATCACTACATATTATAAAACAAAGTCTCCGCCGCGTCTGTCTATCTGTCTGTCTGTTCGCCATAAATTGAAAAACTACTAATCGGATTTTCATGCGGTTTTCACTAGTAGACAGAGTGATTCATGAGGAAGGTTTAGGTGTATAATTTGTAACCGTGCGAAGCCGGGGCGGGTTGCTAGTAGTCAATATAATTAGCTGGGTAAATTTGCATCACAGTTAATTTCAACTGACGACAACATGAGAGCACCAATTTTGTATTCAGAGGCTTCGTTTCCGAACTCCATGATGAATCATGTGATAAAAAAAACAATCAAAAGGAAGAAATCAGCAACATATTTTTACAAGAATTAAAAAAAACATAGTTATGCCTTTGGTCTTTCTTTTCTTTGGCCCATGCCAACTCTACTGTAACAGAATATTAAATTATTAATATTGCTTCTGCATTTCTAAGTGTTTCCCGCAACTTCATATGCTTAAAATACTTACTAATATAAAACCCTTCATTTGGAACATGTAAATTGACAGCCAACTTGCAGAGTCTTGAAAGTTGGTCGTTTCATGAATTGGTCCACTATTGGGTATGGAAACATCTAACTAATATGTTTTAAAACAAAAGAAGGTATCTGAAGTAGGTCTAAGATAATAATATAAAATAACGTGATTGCGAAATACCAGTTTTTAATTTCTTTTTAATCTAAATATTACCTGAAAGAAATAATTATCTTATGGCCAGTAGTGAGGAAAATTACAACCATACTTTTTAATTTTACATTGTAAACTAGAATGACTCAACCTTATGCCTTTATTAACAAAAATCTAAAACTTTTACAAAACGTTGCGAAAGCCTTGGGCTTACTTAATTCTTGGCCCCGTCACAAAATCCGTTTTAAACTGACCTGTCCTACCTATAAACTGCCTTTCTGCCAAATTTCAAGTGTTCAGAAGATACGAAAAATCCAGTACTTTCATAATATTAACTTGTAAGATCTAAGACCTCATTAATCTGGCCCTGTCACCAAATCTGTTATCGCAAACTCCGTTTTAAGGACACGTGTCTTACCTATAAACTACCTCTCTAATAAATTTCAGGCCCTCCAGTAGAAAAAACTAATGACTTTTATATAAACTTGCGAGGAACCTCGTACCCCTGTTGCAAAATCCGTTCTTACTGGACGTCTCCTACTCATAAACTATCTTCCTGGCAAATATCATCTTTACAGATTAAGTAACTTTCCAGACTTCATGATTAGTCAGTAGATGAGTAAGAGTCCTTGCCCTTTTATATTATGTAGATAGATTTAAAGCCCATTCACAAATTAATACCCTCGTAAATAGAACATTTCGTATGGGAGTACGTTCCACATTTAATTACCTACACGACAATAGAGCTTCAAAGAATAAACGCTGCAACAAACGACGCTTTGTCTCAAAGGTCTAGTGTCTAGAAATTCTGGATTTGTTGTGTTCTAACATTCTGTTAGAAAACAAAAAAGTTGCTCTCAAATGTATAGGGATGTCAGTGTTTTAAAGTGACGTAGCCTTAAAATACATCTCGTGAACAATTTCATACTTCATGTTTTTTTTTTCAAATAAAAATGTAGTTAACAAAACACCTTCAATGCTTCTTGCATAATTATAGAATGTAAACTAGAATGATATTTGTATCACATTTTGGAGTCGATATTGTTCAAATCTCGAGGTGGGTAGCATATTGGGTAAGATGATGTAAGGAAAACACTTACATATAAAGCTTCTCATGAACAGCAGATTAACAGGCAAAATTTAAAAAAATGTATACACTAAAGAGTGTTTGTTCAAATACTACATCAATAAATGTAGACGTACCTATTAATTCTACTGGCCATTAAGCGTACATGACACCACGTGCTGAGAATGTAGTGTACGGTTCTGACAAAGGCATAGATTTTTTTATGAATCTTAAGTAAAAATATACTATTATAACATATATTTTAAAAAAAATTGTTATTTCTGGAAAAATGGGACACCAATTTTTTTTTTAGTTATGTTATTTTTTTATTTAAAAAATTGAACACAATGTTCATTAAAGAAGTACTGTCACTTTATGAACAGTTTTTGTATCTAGTACTAACTATACTACTACCTAACTATTAAAAATATAATAATAAAAATGTATATAAAACGTATCTAAAAATATTCGCATCGTTTAGTGCAAGTATTGTTGTACATCACTATCAAATGGCAATGCTTGAAACATTCCGTAACATGAGGAAAAAGAGAATACGTAAATAAGATACGACATTTTTTACAATTACCTTAAAGGGCGGCAACGCACTTGTGACTCTCGAGTTACAAGTGCCCATGGGCGGCGGTAGTCATTTACCATCAGGTGACCCGTCTGCTCGTTTGCCCCCTATAACCCCATACCATAAAAAAAAAAATATTTTAGTGAAAATACTTAAATTTAAGAAGGATAAATAAAATTTGATGTTCCTGTCCTAGTAGTAAGGGACTAACATACGGGTACACAACTCATTCTCTTCGAGCTACTTTAGTCTCAGTCCCGTTTCCCAATCCGAGACTTGCGATATCCCTTACCCTACCTCCCTCGCCCTATCCGTTTTCCATACCCCACTAACCCCAAAAAATTTGTCCTGTCTGAAAACGACTACATTTCCAAGCTATAAAAGAAACAAGGCAAACTAGTAAAAATAATATATTTCTGTATTACTGACACGTGGGTCACACTAAAGTTTTTATAATAGGCCAGGAAGAAAAACAGCTGATGAAAAATTTATTTAAATTTCTAATTAGAAACTCTTTGGGGATCTGTAGATGTTTAATGATTTCATATGTCATTTGTTTTTACAAATTGGCGGCAATTTAAAAAGTGTCTGTCGTGCATCGAAGTGTACTAACTAGAGAAAAATTTCGCTCAATAATTTATTACCACTTTCGTTGCGGTCTCACTCAACAACAATGTTACGACAGACTTCGATTGGATTCATTACGAAGCCCCATCTCGTGCCACTGTGCTACAATTGGTTTAAGGAGTTTAAATGTGGTTGAAGCAAACTCACTGATGATTCTCGAGAAGGATGTCCTTCTACAGCGACTACTGAAGATAACGTGAGTGCTGTGCGGCTAATGCTAGAAGCTGGTAGAAGGGTGCATATCAACAGATTTGGGAAGCTTTAGCCATTAGTATGAGGCAATTACAAAAAATCAACAACAAATAGGCAACAGAATACTTTATACTACTACTAACGCCATCGTTTGGATTGGCGCCGCTCAATGCTTGAAAAGTATGACGGAGGTGACTTGAACGCTGTATATGGTATCGATACAGGTGATGAAAGCTGAATATATTGTTAAGAACCCGAAAATAAAAGACAATCTGCGCAATGGATGTTTCCATTCGAAGATTTGTCGACAAAAGTAAAGAAGTGCAGAACTCAAGGGAAAAAGACGATTGCCTCATTCTTTGGACGGACGGGTCATTTCGCAACAATCATTCTAGAAGATAAAAGAACTGTTTCTGCATATTGGTATGTTGGTCATTGTCTACCTGTTATCTTGGAAAATGTTAGACAGCAGCGCCCAAGAAACAGGACCCTCTTCCACCACGACAACGCTCCAGCTCATTCAGACGAACCATCGAATATTTATCTATCGAAGGTGTTGAGCTAGTGGGTCTTCCTCCTTACAGTCCCGACCTATCACCTTGTGACTTTTATTTATTTCCAAAAATTAAAGATAAACTTCGAGGAATTCGTTTTATGAACCCTGAAGATGCCGTGGCTGCGTTTGTAAAAGGCGTGGAAGAGAACCCTAAAGAAGAGTGGGTTCACTGCTTCAGTCAATGGTTCCATCGCATGCGACAATGCTTAGAAAGGAATGGAGACTACTTCGAAAAGCAATAAAAATATTAACAGGCTTCTATATCGTTCCGTTTTTATTTTCTAAAAACCTTCAGTGTGACCCCCGTACATTGCGCCGACCCCAAATAAAAGGGCAGGAAACAAGGCACAATACGAAATTTACACAAATGTATACTACTACTTGTTGTTTGGTGTTTTGCGAGATACCATAGAGTATAAATAGCTGTAAAAAAATATGGGATTGAGATCATTTTTGATTTGCGTTTGAATTATAAAACAAATACTTCAGAAAGATTTTGAAAGCAATATGCTCATACATATACCAAGATTTAACGTAGCTGAAAGCATAATATCCTAAACACGTATAAGTAATATTGGCGCGATATTTACTATTCGTTATTGTTTAATCTTTGCGCCGGGCACTTGTCTCTTTACGCCGCGCGTGTATGGATGTTCCATCTCGCTAAAATGGTGGCTTGTGAACGTTTCACGAGGACAATTCGCCTTTTACTATCTTCTCAACCGTGTTGAGTGCTATAAACTGTTATTTGGAGCATCAAACACCTTGTATAGTGAAGAATAGTGGATTTCTCAACCTACACGCCGTGCGTGGTCTACTGAGCTGCTGAGCTTCGCATGCGAGGGTGGATCGTTAAGGTTGGTATCCTTTTTGCTTATCTGCTATTGTGAGCATTGATTGTTTATACTCCAAACCTACACTTTTTCTATACAAACTAAAATACAGTCCACTTAATTTTACATCTTAAACCCAGCGACATCTATTGCTTAAAAACGGCACAGTTATAATGATTGTTGTCTGATAACTAAGACAAAAATCTTAAGCCTCTCATAAAATAATAAAAACCTTGCTCACATAATACCACATTTCTTCCTAACACGTATTTGTTGTTTATTGAACACCAAATCAAATATATGTCGCAGGTGTGGAATAGTGGGAACAAAGTTAGTTCAACTCTTGTTATGTTTTTGTGTTGTGACAATACGACTGCAACTAAAATATATCTAAATTGAAGCTGAAGACAGGTTATTTTATAATACTTTGCTGCTTCAAATAAATGGGACCTGGTAATAAGAATAGAATTGAAAATGTTGGATAAGAAATTTTGGAAGAATGTCATTAGAATTCCAAATTACAAGAGTCTACTCGTGACCACGATCGGAACAATTCGCTCGATACGTCGAGTACCTAACCAGAAAATCGAGCATCGTGTCTTATAAATATTGTGATTAAGTCCCGTTCTACACATCTCATAAATACCTTAGTAGTGTCGTTTGGCAACATCTAATAATCCAAAGCATCGTAGAAACAAATTTAAAACTGAAGAACTGAATAACAATTGGTAACGCCACTTTGTTTTTTTAGACAAGTGTCACATTTTCAAAAGAAAAAAAAGCAAATAACAGTAGAATGTAAGGCAAATGTCCTGTTTTAAGAAAATAAAGCCTTAAAATTATATTTTAGTTGGAATGTATGTAATGTATGCAATTAAGGAGCGGTAGCGTAACGGCTAAGGACTTGCGATCAAGTGGTTGTGGGTTCGAACTCCTAACACAAGCATTAAGTTAGCTTATCTCGAGCGGTTAACAAGGTCATGTGCCACACACGTTGATAGTCTTCTTTTAAAACAAAAAATACAGTTAAACTTTTATCAGTAGTAAAAACTTTCAGAACTGGGCAATAAAAATAGAAATTTGTTTGGTTGAACGCGCTAATCCCAGAAACTACTTGGTCGAATTGATTTTTTTTTAGTATTGGATAGCCCATTTATCGAGTAAGGCTATAAAACTATGTAATATGAAACTATGATGCTATGATCAATAAGAGCAGAGCAGTGACCATAAACGCAGGTGAAACTGCGGGGACGGCTAGTTATGTATAAGTGAAAATTTGGTATTGCTACTTATCTAAAAACTCGATATTCTTTTGGAAAAACCGCATACCTTAAACTAGAACAGTATCTGCTGCGGGTGTTTCTGTTAACTAGAACAGAAGACTCTAGCTAATAAAAACGCTACATAACGGCGTCTGATATCTCCCGTAGGACTCTCTGTGGCGCAAAAAGAATTAATTGCTTAGTATGAAAATAGGACACTGGCACATTATTTTTATTCTAACAAAGTTAATTAACATTTAGATGTATGTATTTAGTTTGTAATATTTGGAATAAGAGAAGGCTATGCTTTGTGTTTCTCTGCGGGATTAGAAATCAGCAGATATGCAGCCGAACGGGTCAGCAAATTGAAGTTGCATTGGCCGTCGATGGGCCTGAAAAGTTCTCAAATGGAGACCATGGACTGAAAAGCGCGAAATATGAATTAACACACGTACTATTTTAAACCTATACAAATATAAAATTCAAAAGTCTGCTGGTCAGTGTTTTTATTTAAATATTCCCGCAACTCAACTTGTACAACAGTAACGGATACTCTAAAGTTGGGCACGTTTACACAGCAGTTCATGAAGCGAACTACTCGTATTTTCGAAAAGTTTGGACATATTCAATAATAAAAGCTTGTTTCCGCCAAACCTTAACTATGCATGTTGCCGTGCCGTAACTATGTTGAAATGAGCATTTTTTCTATTATTTAAATTAAAGAAAATAGAGGTGAAAGCATCATTCTTCGTACTTATTCTTGTAAGGTCCTCCGACTAAGCTGAAGATTTGTGTTATGCATGAGTTTACTTCGATATTTTTTCTACTACTGTCTTGGAAAAAGACACTTGGGTCGCCTGATGGTCTGTGGCTACTCACTTTTACTCCCACATTATCACTCCTATCTAAATCTCATTAAGCTCTGGTGACTCTAACAAACAGCAGAAACACCACGCTGTTATCTATGTAAGTGTGTTGCTTTGGGGTAGACAGTAAATCTAAGCGGAGCATCTGATTCGATTCGAAGTCAGCTGTCTTCATAAAACTCTTTCACGTACTTTTGTTTTTCTGATAATGTCATGTTTTGAATTATGACAATAAAATAATTATGACTTTTTTGTGGTCAAATGAGCAGATGGGTCACTTTATGGTAAGTGTCACAAATGCGTTGCCGGCCTTTGAGGTGAGAGTACGCTCTTTTCTTGAATATATTGTCTATCTTGAATATGGTCGTATCTATCCGGAAATACCGGATAGATACGACATACGAAATAAAAATAATTTTGTGACTTTTATTTTATATTAAAGTTATTATAATAATTTTATTAGTAGGTACAACAAAGTTCAGAAAATCAATGCCTGCAATCATCATTATTGACAAGTTTGTGGCTATTGTACGAAATAATAAAATACATTTCTTATTTCTTCTATTCACCATCTTTTCTTTAAAGATAACAGCAAAAATACACCAACTCAGTCTACAGAAGGTTACAAAAAATAAATTATACATGACAAAACCTTTAGACGTCGCCGCGTCGTATCGTATTGTAGGAGTTTGATGTACATTGGATGATCAGACCCCGTAGCTCAAACGAATTGATCTCACTAGGGATTGAGTAAATACGACATGTTTGCCAAAAGCCTCGCGAAATAGGATTATTCAGACTGTCTGCCTCAAGGTGTTAGACCGTGTCAATTCTGAAAAATTGAAAGCATTCCACTTTATAAATGTATTTCTTATTTTGTATTCGAAACATTAGACTACAATCTTTTGACATCTTTGGATATTTGTAAATGAAATATGATGCATGTATTTCTATTTCTGAAAAATATAGCAACTTTTTATAAGTCTAGAGTGCTTGACATATCATATAAACTATTAAAAATGTATCAAGTGAGTGAGGTCTAGAAACTTCGTAGCATTTTAGATGATAGTTTTAAATCTACACTTACCTTAATTGGCACACTCATATTGACTTAATGTAACTAATATATCATGGTCAAACTATACATTTTTTGGTACTGTGTCAGTCGATAATTAATTATAGTTTTATATAAATATGTAAAAAACTGGTAATGATATGCAACTGGTAAATACAAAATATGTTTTTTTTTTAATCGTAAAGACTTGTATATATCTTAAGCATAAATAGTATTCTTACTGTAGCTGCTTTTATAGTATTATAAATAAAAAGTGTGTTGTTGGTTTATCCTTTCTTGGCCTAACAACAGATCAACTTATTTTTTTTTCGTGGGGTCTTCGAAAGACTGGAATCTCAGTGTATTGATATGTTTTGTAATAGAAGTGCTAAATTATTTATAAAAGATAAACAATATATTTTTATAAAATGTTATGATTTTATTTACTCAGGCCACAATCTCGCACAATGTAGACAGTGATAAGTAGCAAAGGTTATTAATCTTAGGATATTTAAACAACTAACGCGTGTTGTCTACGATATTATACTTATTTAAAAAAAGTAGAAATTATAAACAAGTGTTTCACTAACACCTTTACACAGATTTAATTTGGTTCTTATCGTATTTCTATTCATGATTTCATCAAATCGTTTTTTCTTGTAGCCTAACTGAGGTCAAAGACATCAAACACCAATGGTCACTGATATTATTAAATTTATTCGCACTATAAGTGCTATTTTCACAAAAACATTTCCCCCTCATACTTAGTTATCGACGGAACGTTTGCTGAAAGCCTCTTTCGACGCTATTGTATGAACTGGTGACAAATTAACGGACAGGAAGCCCTGTCAGAATATACCAGTTGAAATAACTATGAAACTAGACAGCAAGCGTGCAAAATTAAATTTCACAAGTTTCATACAAACAGCGTATGAAGCATTTCCGCTGCTGAACATGTCGTACGTCTTTGGTATATTCTCTCTGAGAAGATTTTTCACTAAGATTGAAGAGATCATTTGCTTTTTTATACTGATGTCCTTAACCTTATAAGGTTGCCTGGACGAAAATGCTTTCAGTGATAAGGCCGCACTATGTACATTTTTGTTGGTGTACAATAAAGTTTATTTTTATTCTATTCAATTCTTAAAAGCCAAATTGAATACGCATTATTGAGACATTCACTTGTTTGTTCTTGCATAATCTCACAACAAAAGTTGCATAGTTTGCAAACAAACATAGCAATAGGCTCGTCATGTAAAATAACAAATTCCTATGGAATAACTTTCAAAGTTAGTTAATCTGAAACTATAAGAACAGGATACTGATTTACAGTGTGGTTCTGTGCCGAGGCCAGCAGGCATTATTTACTTTTAAGGCTTCCCTCCACCTTTAAATTAAGCTGTCGTGATATTACTTACGTGCTATCTGACAGTGGTATGCTGTAATGTAGAAGTTTTTATATAGTCTTTTACACAGTTTTAAGCATAAAACTGCTGTGCCCTTCTTCCTGTCGTGTTTTACAAATTTATCAAGTACAAAATACCACAATGGTTTATTTTCTGTTTTTTTACAAGTGATGACTGTGCCACGGCTGAATCTTGACCTATTTAAAAACTGCCCAAACTGTAAGGCCCTTGTACTCCACAGTAAGGTCGCCTGCTGTCAAATAATTATTTTTTCAAATTATGACTTATCCTGGTACAAAAACATTGTAAAGATCTTTTTACTACGTCAAAATCGCTTTTAAATCAAAAACAAGTGTAGTGTAGTTTAAAGAAATGGTTTTGAAAATAAGTCAGGAAAACAACATTTGTCACGAAATAGCGTGGTTTGTATACGAAAAGCGTTCTCGTTTGTAACTTGTAGGTACACAATTTACTGTTGCGAGAATGTCTAGCTCTTAGACAGAAATCGAGTGGAAATATCAAATTGCATTACAAGGGTATGGTATGTTGTATGTTCATCTTTACTTAGCACTGAGCAGTGTATAGAAAAAAATGCCACATTAAAAACCCTTTCCGCTTGGTAGGCGTTCCTTTCTACTGAAAATGTTGGCTCCGTTCATTTAGGTCATGCAACATGATACTGTAGAAGCACAGCTGTTGATTAAAGACGATAATATTTTTGTAATTAAAAGTTTAACGTATATTTTGTAAGTACAAATTTTAAGTTTATTTTTATTTCTCCTGACTCCTCCACAAGTAAGTACCTCTAAATTTCTATTTCATTAGTATTTACAATCTAAGAACTAACTAAATATAATTTAATTATTTTAGATATTGTCAACAGAGACTTGTAACTTTATGTCAGTTTTCTTATACTTACTGAGATAAAGCTGCAAGTCTGTTTATTGAATCTGTTTCAAGGAATGGGCCCTGGAAGTGAACAATTTAATTCCCTCTGCTTACGATGGAACACCCAAACAAACGGCTTAGTGTCTGTTACACGGTAGATATTCTACACTAACACCCTATATGTTATGTATATGAATGTGTTGAACTGAGTATATATTAACATATAATAATAACATAAAACTATAAATGACTAACAGCGCCCCACGGTTTTACCGGCGTAAGTCCCGATCCCGTGGGAATATCTGGATAAAAAGGTCTTCAGCTATCAATACATGCCAAGATTCATCGCAATTGGTTCAGTAGTTTTTCCGTGAAAGAGTAACAAACATCCATACATCCATACATCCTCATAAACTTTCACGTTTATAATAATATATTAGTAAGATGTAAGTAATAGTGTGTCCTCCCATAGATACAGAAATATAAATTGTGTGTTTTAAGCTTAACTTGATTAAACAGTTTATTGTAAGTATTTTAAAATGTGATTTCTGGTAGAGAATACCATGGATATTAAGTCCGCCTGTGGTACCAAATATGCACGAAGATTTTAATTAATAAATACATAATTATTCAATTTATGTCAACCAAGACCAGTCTGTTAGACTCATCAAACCGAAATATTCGAGCCCAGGCTCGAGGGGTTTACTAGTAACCACCGCAGTATTTCACTATTCACCTCCTGGCCCCATCATCAGATCACGCCAAATGATGGTACCGATCTACATACATATATATACAAAGTGAGATTTATAATATATTTACAATATCTTTATAATATTATTTGTACATACTCATAGTCAAAGAATATTCAAAGATAAATCCGGCTGATAGAACAATGAATTTATTGGTCACACGTCAAACGAATCGAGCTATCCTGTCATGGTCTATAATTCTGGTGGTATATAATAAATGTGCCCAAAATTTATTTAATTTTCTGGTTGCAGCTAGCGTCAGGAATTATTATTAACATTTTATAGCGTACACATTTTCACTTTTCTATGGTGAGGCATGTATCATTATCTTATACGTGTGTTGTATGGTATGAGAAAACTTCAATTCAAATTGTTATCCTAATATGAACCAAACAAATGCTTTACACACAGACTTTCACAAATATGTATATTACTCTTTATAACCAACCCTTAGGTACTTCAACTCACACCAATGGAGCGAAATCTTAAGGATTTCAAGCGTCTCAAGGAATCGTAGGTGTTCAAATACCGCGCTCTCTTGACTTCCTCGATCAACATTGAAACCCATAAATAAATTCAACAATGTAGGTCGAGTGCGATGGTGAACTGAGAGGTTATTCTAAGGGTGTTGAAGTTTAATCGAGCATAACACTGTGGGAATATTTGTTTCTGTCTATTAAACACGTCATTCCTATTCTAATAGTGCGGTTAGCGTAAGGCAATGTCACTGTAAATATTTTATCATAATATTTTCAATTTTTTTTTTTAGTTATACGTATAACGGGGACCGTCCAATTCAATAAATAAATAACAACTGTTTGATACGGGTAATAATGAAAATTACACAGCATTTCTCATGAGATTTTAAAACTTCTGCAAAATTCTCTGCTTCCAACTCTGATGAAACCTAACCGGCTACCAACTAGATGTCCCTTGCCGTCTTGGCTAGGATGGACAACAGTGTGTTCCAATGATTCCAATCGAATATTTAACGCGTCCGTACACCGCGCCCCTACTCAATAACTTGTTTAAAGTTTGATAGCTCTAAAAATACACTACGCCGCGGCGTACTGTATTTTTAGGGCTACCAACGCGCCGTTTTGTCACTAGCTATTTCGTTTCTGAAATAAGTAACTAATTAAATAATTGTTTTTAAACTTTTCTTTTATACAAACTAGATGTGTAACTCAGTACACCCGTGACCACAATCGGTGCAATGCGATCGAAACGTCGGTTAACTAAAAAGGTATTGTACCATTTTCTTTTTTTTATGGTATAGGGGGCAAACGAGCAGACGGGTCACCTGATGGTAAATGACTACCGCCGCCCATGGGCACCTGCAGCTCAAGAGCCACAAGTGCGTTGCCGGCCTTTAAAGTGGGAGTAGAGGAAGGGGGTGGGGGTAGAGGGAAGGGTGGAAGAGGAGGAGGGGAAAGGGTTAGGGCTTCCGGTAATCTTACTCATTCGGCGAAAAGCAATGCAAACATTGCTTCACTGCCGGTTTTCTGTAAGGCCGTGGTATCACTCCGGTCGAGCCGGCTCATGCGTGCCGAAGCATGGCTCTCCGACGATAAATATTGTCGCGATTAAGTCTCAAGTTACACTTCTAATAGTTAAGGTATATGCTGAGTGCTAAGTGTATAAGGTACCTTAAGGAAGATGTGATCATTTCTGCGGTATATTACGAATGAAGATATTTTAACTAATAAGCCGATGAATTTGATAATATTATAATATATATAACATAAATCTTTCCACTATAAAAAACCCTTATTTCCGAGCAAGAATAAACTATTCATTTGCCAACACCCTAGCTCGCAATCTCTATAATGTATTGCAATAAAAGCCGCATGATCTGTTTGTTTGCCCATTTAACTCTTATCTCTATTGTTAGAGGATGTCACGCTGAAATAATAGTCTATTTCCCTTTGAAAGTGCAAAATTATCTGGAACGAGGACTTTGTAAAAATGTATGTAACTAACATTTTTATACTGTCGGAATGTTTTATTAAAAGTGTAAGACATATACAGGGTTAACAGATTGTTTTGAACTTGTTTCTTTTAGTATGCAGAAAAAGCACTCAACTTGCATGACCGTCACGGTCAGATACATATGCACAGATGTGTGTGTGTGCGTGTGTGTGTGTGTGTGTGTGTGTGTGTGTGTGTGTGTGTGTGTGTGTTTGTGTGTTCACTTCTGACGTGCAATTCTAAGACTGACAATTTTTTTTTGTATTGTAATATGTGTATATATATATAGTAAATATTTGGATATTTTGCTAGAATTATATTCGTCGCTGCAGTTATTTATTGCTGTTTGTGTGCCTAATTACTACTAACTATATTATATTTATTTCGGATTTGGCATCGATTTCAATAATATTCTACTACTGTTGCCTTTATAATATTACCTATTTTATTTAGTCTCACTGGTATTTTAATCCTTTTAATTAAGTTTGTAATCCAGTTCATTTTTATTGTATTTTTAAAGACGGTTTTTTTAAATGTTAATTTATTTTTCCCATTTTTAGTGTAAGGTGTAGGTAGGCATAAGTAACGAGTAGGCCTTTAGAACATTACTTACTGTAATAAAAGTTTTGCCTACTATGGTACCGATAAGCCCGATACTTTATTTAGATTATGAGGTAAGGTTTTTAGTTTGTTTAGTTAATTTCACTACTTAAATTATCACTAATTACGCTTGTTCCAAACGTTTAACAATTTAGTAGCATAGTGTATTATGGTCCAGGTTATAAAAAAAAGAGCTGATTGAACATCAACTTCCTTTGTACATAAAATTATAGATAATCAAATTACAGGAATAAGTATAATTAAGCTTTAGGAGTTACAATCTAAATAAAAATCTATAGAGTTAAGTGGTTAACATTCGTGTGTTATCCAGAGCGGTAGTGATATTTCAGCCATTAGAATACTCTTAGCACAAGTCCCCCACTAGGGATGACAATGAGAATTTGTATGTACAAATCAGAGACAACCTTACAAAGCGACCAGTAAATTGAGTTGAAAAATAAAATTACGCGTTGCGACCCCTGTTGGTAGTTAATCTAATAAAATTAAAATAAACATTTCTCGGATTCATAATAAGTTTATATACAGCTTTCTGTACTTCGCAAACTTCAAGTTCATTAATATTTTATTTAACTACTAAATCTCTAGAATTAATTATAGCAAAAAAAGGTCGACAAAACGCTGTCCTTGTTTCATGATTTACAAACTGCCATTTTGTGAAGCTGTTCTATTAAGGTCAAGTACAAAAGAAATTATCAACGGGTTCGGGTAAAAGCATATACAAAAATAGAGAAGGCTTTCAAAAACTTGAATAAGCATGCCTATTGTTAGGTGCTGAATAGAGGCTTCACAAAACCTTCATCGTAACGTATTTATTCGTCACGTTTGAATTCTTTAATATATAAAGCTAGTGATATACACATATTATTTATTATACAGAGTGTTACGGAAAGGTGTGTTAAAATTTAGGAGCGTTATAGTTATCATAGTTTTTTGTCTTGTTTTGTCTTCGGAAAATGCTTTTCCACATGTGCACATTTTAAAACTACATACTATGAATTTTCATATCAAATTCAATGATTTTTTTTTTTAATTTTTAGTTAAATCCGGATCTTCCATTATTATCCTTGGTATTTATAACCTACAGTTTCATTCATGTCAGCCCTCCATGTTACATAATTTTAGCTTTATCGATTAATTTTCAAGTTCAACATTCACATCACATGAAAAACATCACAAAATTCAACAAAAAAAAAAACCAAAAAGTCCTAAAATTGTTTGCGCTTTACGTTATTTGCAGGGTCTACTATACGACCCTAAAATATGACCACACCTTTCTGTAACATTCTGTATAGTGACAGTCAAAGTCATATGGCAAATAATAGAATATCTCTGTTGAATTTATACAAGACGACATGGCAGGCAAGACAGGTTGATTTTTCTGAAATTCATTCAGAGTTCAGAGATGATTTTCAATAAACTTTGAATGTAAATCACAGAAGAGGTTTTATACATACTATCCAGATGTTTAAATATACAGCATATTATTGAAAACCTCATAAATTTATGTTCTTACGTGGGTTTATTTATGGTTGTACAATGCATACGTGCATGAACTATAATAACTGACTCGACTCGGTGATATACTTATTTTCTCTAAGTTAGAAATAAATTTCATGATTAAAACATACTTATCGATTATATTACTATTTAGTAATGAAAAAATGCAAGTTTATGTGTAGTCTGGTACTATAAATAACATCATTATATAATTTAAACTCAAAATCATGTGGTCTCCCAATTCAAACATTGCAATACTTCGACCTACCGAGATAGGACCAAAACGAAGCTTAATTTAATTTATAAAATATTCACTGTAAAACGTTTTACGTGTTTTTACCTAACTCCAAAAACCAAGTTTCGCCCGGGATTTTTTATGAAAAAAGTTCAAAGTTTCAAACAACGCATTAGGGGACGCATTAGCAGTAAGGAAAAGGTGAAAATTATTTTCACGGTCCATTCCTACACTTACAATTTTAGTACTTATTTTCTGGAGTATCACAGTAAAGTGATTGTTCTTAAATGTTGGGAAAAAGTCCACGTCGACAGTTTTGTAGTATTTTGTTACTAAGTTAGTGATGCGTTTTATTATTTCACAAGTGTGTACAGAATCGACTTATTATAATCTAACTTTGAGCTTAGATTTGGCTACATGTCAGTTGTCCCATTGGACGACTGCCATTCGTACACCAAGTCAGCGGATGCCCATTTCAACTGTTACATATAGGGAGATAAAGTCCTGTCAAGTAAAATACAGGGTATTATAATTGAAATTAAATGTAATGATTAACGAATGTTTTAACTGATATTGATAGTAGTTTCTCTTTTTCACTTATTATAGTTTAAATGAATCAGAAAGTAGCGTTAAAATCATGAACGATAACAGAAGTGGTAAACAATATTAACCCTTATAGGGCTCAAAATAAAAGGGCCCTTGGACTCAATTATTATACCATTATTAAAGGTTTAAGTATAAATTTTAATCTTTCACAAAGCCTTATTACAGTTTGACCTACTTACTCTATCATTGAGGAAGTGTAATGTTGCGGTCGCGTGAACTGACTTCACTGTATAACTCAACTCCTGAATAGACTCACTCCGCATAACTTGGCCACCGCATTGCTTTGTATAGTTTATCATACACATATATTAGTATATACTTTGGTACATATCCTCGTACTTTTGATATTGCATTCAAGATGTGCAGGACACTAAATAGCTCTCTGACCTGGTTTGAATTTAAAGTATCGTAAAGAAGAGACCTCCATTCAACATTGTTGGATGATTACAAAGAATATGTGGTACAGTAAATAGCAAATTAAGTTTGTGTTTACACTATTTGGTAGATAAGCCGGTTTGCTCTAATAACCCGGTTGAGGTTAATCAAAGCAGCTCAAAAGCAATTCTTGAAATATTTGTATAATTTAGTACAACATAAATTAGACAGAATAACTTAAAAGAAAACAGTGAAGTTAATTATCATATTTTGTTTTCTCCACAAATTTAACTTTCGTTTTGTTGAGGTAAAATGACTACGATAATTATTTTTACATCTTTCTTAATTTGTAAGGCTGAAGCTCATTAGTACACACCACGGTAATAAAAAATGAAATACCCTCACTCCTAAACGTGTACAATTAGATTCTCTGTTACAAGTTCCAGCGTAAAACTACTTCGCTACAGTGCCTCAAATTACTGTCGTACTCTGTGTAACAAAAGACTCGTCCCTTTGACGATATGAAGACAGTTACTAAGTTGCGCGTCTCTGCAAAATAAGAAACTCTGTCACACAGAATAAAGTGATTGAATAACTGAATGGAATGAAGATTTTGTTAGCGAATGAAACTATTTATGAACTTTTCGTGTGGAACTATTTTAGTGTTATCTGATATAAGTGCTATGCTTTTAATTTTATAAGTTTAAAATTTGGTTAGAACATAATTTCTAAAAGATATATCATAAAGGTATATCAAGTATTATTATGTAACAATATTTCTCATTCTCTGGTATTGTGTATTAAGAGATTTGTGGAAGTCTATAGGAACAAGGAAATATCCTTTTCTTAGAGACTTCAACGTTTCCATTTCATTTAATACACAATTAGAAATATTTTACAAGCTACTTTCATAAAATCAGAAATCGAACGCTCGGTTACTTTTCTGTTGGATTAAATTTATTTCACCCGACATTTATGGCTATATTTTTTTTACTAAAATTACTACTTTCAATAAGAGCTTTAGCCTATATTGATATAATCCATAGAATTCTAACATAAAATCCTAATATTCTTTTGTCAGATGAAACAAAAAACAAAGTGGTTACAAATTCCAGGCATCAAAATATTTTACAAACAATAAATTTAATATTGGCTGAAAAGCTTCAAAATTCGGAATTTAGAGGGACCAGCTTATAACAGTATTCAGAGGCTGGGAACCCGTTAGCGTAGGCCCAATTTGTTTGCGGTTAGACCAGGTGCAGTTGCCAACGCCTAATTGTACTAACTGTATTAACTTCCATACCCAGTGTACTAATGAACCTACCGATAGTACATTTCCAGTCTGTTCTGTTTCTTTCTGTTTCGATCGAGTACTAATTAGTACGATAGCCGGTGTGCCTTTTTCAGGTGTTGACGTTTTTTTTGTCATTCGTTTTGTGTGTGCTATCACTGTGTGACGTTTTTTTTACATAATTACTTCTTTCAATAAGAGCTTTAGCCAATATTGATATCATTTATAGAATTCCAACATCCTAATATTCTTTTGTCAGATGAAACACGAAAGTTTTGGACTCATTTGTTTGCAACAATCATAAATAAAGCACGAATCGTATGAGCTCCTTATTTGTTAGATTACATTAAACAGAATTAACCGCTACCATGGAACAATAGATATAATGTATTGCTATCCTTTAAACAAAAACAAAGACATTTATGTCAAAAATATTTGAAGAGAAATTTTATCACGGAGAGCTTTGTCACTCAAAATAAATGCAATGTTTCAAATATCTAGCATATGTGTATTTAGATAAAAGGGTTCTACATTGTTTTATGTATTTTAAAGCTAAGAAACCTAATAACGACCTGCAATTTCCCGGCATTCTTTTTGCACGTATGCAATAAAACGTGTAAAACGAACGATGTGCAAAATGAACTTTTATTTTCCATTGACTCGTTGTATTTGTCGTGATATTTTTGTTGTGTCGTTATAAGTCGCATGCTCTGAGAACACGGTGAAGAGATGGCTGAGTCAACAGTTCTGTAGATATAGTAATTTAAAGCGATGTCAAGATACCTTTCTTTTCTTTTATGTACTAAAAACCAATAGTAAGCTTCTAGTACTTATTAACACTTGCAAAACTAGTGTTGTATAACGTTTGATACATTGCCATAAGGTTTGCTGTTCAAAATAAAAATGTAGTCACTCGAAGTTGTTGAAAAATCGTTTAAAGGCATATACTCAAGTGTTTTGCTAAGAGGGTGCTTAAAACAACCATTTTATGTCTGTCAAATCTATAAGTCGAGGTAATTTGAAATATACGTACAGTTTGCTCAGAAGAACAAATTCAAAAAATATTAAATTGTATAAAAAGCGCCTATTATAAGTGTCACATTCTGTTTCTATTTAGTCCAATCCAAGGTCCTTTTGTCTTTTTGTATTAGATTGAGTAAAGTGACAGCTGAGAATGTGAGTTCTTTAAGCTATTTCCAGTCATCCCATTCAGTCGACCTGACAGCTCGGCATGACAGCGGCTTATTAATATTCCGTGTTTTGTTGAAGTTTCATTTTTATGATGTTGAGAGTTGAGATAGAGTGCTAGGCAAGGCAGGTTGACTAGCTTGACTGTACACTTAATGCACTCTTCAGTTAGGCAGATAATATATGCCATTTCCGCGTCATCCACATCCATACATCTAATCATACAAGCTCGTCAGATTTGCTAATTTTAATTTAATTAACATTATTTTCCTCTTTTAACAGTCTTTGCTATGATTGGGGGCTTTGCTTAATATTGATTTACACTTTCAGATCGAAAAATGAAGTCAACTCAATCATACTTTACCGTTACAACATCATTTCCGTGATCTTGACACCACTTTCTTTTCTCCACATCCATACAGCTAACTTTACATATAAGCTCGTCGGCTTTAGCCACTTATATTCATCATGTGTTAATTAAAATTCATTTCACTCTATCTCTCTCTCTCTCTCTCTCTCTCTCTCTCTCTCTCTCTCTCTCTCTCTCTCTCTCTCTCTTCTCCTCACATTTGTTTACTATTGATTTTCGCTATCAAATAGAAAATTTAATCTAACTCACCACTGAAGCAACCCCTATCGATTATGATAATTATACCCCTGGGACATCAGCTGCTAATGTGGCATTTAGCAACGACACCTTTGTACTAGATGATAAATAATTATATTCAAGAAAGCAATGACTCCGTAACTAACCCCGATTTTGGTTGAAGCCAATTTCAGATGAGATACTACGTAACTTTTAATTCAGATGCAAGTTTTATACCTGGTTTTTGACTGGCCTGTTGGCCTAGTATTTAGTGACCCTGACTGCTATGCCATAGGACGTGGGTTCGATTCCTTCCAGAGTCTGGGTGTTCTTTGTGTCTGTTCTTTGTATGTTTGTAAAGTCCCCCGCGACACAGGAGTAATTCCTAATGCGGGAGTTGTCTTTATATTTACTGTGTTTTGATTTTGTTACATACTTAATAGTTGTTATCAATAATCAAAATATATTGTAGTAGTAGTATAATGAGTTTTAAGATTATATTTACTACTATTCCCTGTATTGTATTTTTGAATATTGAAAATTTGTAACTGATTCTATAATGCATATTTTGGTCTAACACTCATAACTAACTTTAATGCTTCAATGAGAGCAAACGATCAAACTGTTTCTTAAAGAGTTGAAGAACCCACTAGCCTCTGCGAGAATAACGTCGTCAATTAGAGATCTAAAATACCGCGTGTTTTAGAAACAATCATAATTATGACGTTGTATAAAACTGTCTTCTTAAGTAAGATTAAGATGTAGTTGTTATCGCCACATCAAACGGTAGTGCTACGGTATTGGTCGGTTGATAATGGCGGGGAGTTTAAAAGGACAGGCATGCGTTATAAGTCGATAACAATCACTTGAATTCTGATTGAGGTACGAACAACATAGCAGTTACTGAGATTTAGTGATTTTGGTAGTTTAGATAGCAATCCTATTAAGATTGTTTCTAACATAGTATTGTTACCTAAATACAAGTTAAAGTCAAAGATTAAAGAGGTCGGTTCAGTTTTGGTTTCGATTCCCACACTCGGGGCAAACATTTGTGTGATCCACGAATAGTTGTCCTAAGTCTGGGTATTCTTTGTTTCTGTAATTTAAATGTTTGGATAATTCCTAGTGTCGTGGAGTCACAATGAAGCATTGGTTATTATTATAAATGTGATCTATTGCGATTTAAATGAAACTTCACATTTTAGAAATTGTGAGGACGGGAGTTAGTGAACACTTTAAAGGCATTTCATCAGCTCATCGTGAATAGATTCTTCATCTATAAAATGTTTTACCAATTCCGAAAAAAATAGATCGGCATTTTGTGGCAAAGTCTATTGACTACAGTGGGTGACTGATAGTTTTCAGTCGTAACACTTGGAGTTTTAAGACGGTCCGTTGTGTGGTGTACATAAGCGAACGTTGGCATGAAAAAGTGGAATAAAATAATTTTCAAGTCTGGATCATGGACATCACATCAGCTTATTTGTATTTTTTTCACTTTCCTAGTTTCTTTTTATCTTTCCAATTTTACGTTAATAATACAGTATATTTAAAGGCTCCTAATAATTAAGACGTGGTTTGGAAATAAACTGCTTTCACTACTGCTTTTAATTGATCGCTACCAATCGGAGACAAATATTTATTAGGATCAAACCAAAAACGCACCTGCAGCTTTATACTGCTTTATAGTTATCTCGAAAATATTACTTGCTGTCTTGATTGTGTTTGTGGTATGATGGAAATTGCACTCCAAAATCACGCGCGATTTCGATTTTAATATAGTCACAGAAACAGCGATGGGAAAAGGCATCCGAACAGCGGGGAAACAAATAAAACAATTAGTTAAAACTAGTCTTTATACAGCAATAGTTCTGTTGGAAGTAAATTTAGACTAATCTATCGGCGTATAAGCGTATATTAGGAAACAATTTGATTTACTAAATTAGTTTCAAAACCTAAATTTGTTTCAACTTTGAAATGAACGCTTTTAAACCTTTTCTACAAGTTTTTTAAGTAAAGCCACTATACCCCTGAAACACATGACCGTAAATGTTTCGAATATCTAAAGTTCCGGAATTCAGTGTTACGACTAGTAATAAAACATAAACACGTTTGCGATAAGCGTAAAACGTGAATAAAACACTAAAATGAAACTTATCACAGGCCAGATATGTATCTTATTACGGAATAGGGTTTTCAAGTAAGTCGAATTTCAAAAGTAATAACAATAAAAACTCACAGATAAAATTACTGAGTATTTTTTACAGATGTGGTGATCGGTTGAAATTAATAGTGTTTACAATGTTGTATATATCTGTCGCAGAGGAATGGTTATAGCTTTGATATAGTTACATTGCTAAGGATGTAGCTGAATACCTTAAATCAAATATACCATAGATACACAATCTCCTACCACATTACTTTATGTGCATGTTTCTGTGAATATACATGTTGTTATAGTTTGATACAAAACTGCCATGTATAGCGTCTGTAGTTTATTACTTACCGCAATGGATCGTAGTCTAATATGCTCCATGGTACGTGGTACGTATGCCCTGGCACGTAGCTACGTATCTAAAAAATAACAATTTTTTAAATAATCGTTTGTTACAGTGCTATTATAGTACGATATTTCAGGCCTTTTTTGCATTTCTAAAGTAAGTTTTAGCATTTTTCGACTACACTTCTTAAGTGTCTTTTCAAACAATTATTTTATCGTGGATTGCCAAATATGGGCTTAGGTTGCTGATAGAAATACAGCCAAGCAACAATTTGTGGTTGCGGTGGAATATTTTTGAGAGAACAATGTGTTTCAGCTAGCCATTGTTAGAGTTCCCCCACAACTTTAACAAAGGGTTGTTTGTATTCCACAACTGAATGAGTTAGTCAATTATTAATTCATTTACCTATAAATATGCTGCTGATAACATTGTAGTTCAATGAATAGCTTATATACTGTCATCTTCTTTTACATCCAATAATTTATATACGTAAGTAATTATCACTAATATAGTTTGTTTTATTTCGTTATAAGTCTTACCAGGTTTACAGTTTTCAATCTGTATAAATAAAAATGAAATGCTAAACTACTGAACCTACGAATAACTACTGAAATAGTCAGCCTGTGACCACTGCCAGTGCAACCCGGTCGAAACGTCCGGTAATTCAGAGGTACGTAATACCTATTACGTTATCGTGGTAATTCCCGTTCATATACATAATTATATCATGGAACGTGAAAGTTTAAAAGTTAGTTTCTTCTCAATATTGCTAAGAAAATAAAGTTAAGAATACCAACAAGAAATCTACGTAAAAATCTCTTGATATACAGACCTCTGTGCCACACCAATTTCAGATTGAATAGTTTTCTGCCTAGAGTATTCAAAGAATTTAACAAATTAAATGCTGACAGTCGTTTTGATATTTTTACTACTGGTAAATATTTTGCCAGATCCTGGTTTACTAAATACTTTGTTGATAATGTATAAATGTTGGATACTACTATTGGCTCAATTTTGTGGTTTAACTACTCTTTCTCAAAACTAGTTAGTTATGAGAAGCACAGTTGTGCTTAAGCTGTCTAAAGATACCATCATGTTGCATACTAATTGTGGAAGCTTGTTATTTGCATTTCTCTGCAAACTCTTCGGTATATTTGTGAAACAAAACAAATAAAATCTATTTACCTTGCCTTATGTGATTCCATTATAACTTATTGCATTACGTGTTGGGGCGGTAGTTGTAAGGCCACTCTACTGACACTAGAAAGGGCGCAACGTGCTGTGCTTAAAGTTATACACTTTAAGCCCTTTCTATTTCCTACATCCCAGTTATACGAATTATCGGCGACTCTTACAATAAGACAATTGTTTATCCTACACACTACCTTGGACCAACACAAACACGCCTACTACACAGCATCCTTAAGCAGTAAGCGGCGAAAGGACAAGATATTTACAGCTCCGTTATGCAGAACTACTTTTGCACAAAGATTCACTCCTTTTCTTGGACCATTCCTTTATAACCGACTAGCTAGGTTAATTCCAAATCTCCCTCAGCTGACTAAAATAAAATGTAAAGAATTCATTTTTAAATATTTAAGAACCTTAGAATATGATGCCACTGAGTCTTTTCTAGACACTAGTTACAACTTGGCAAATGTGTGATATCCTACCATAAGTGTAACCACTACCTACCTAATATTGTTTTTGCGCATTTCTATTTGTATCCACACATAGGAAATTTGTAATTTAGGATATTATTAGCGCTGATGAACAGGTACCTCCTGAGATATAGCCTCAACTAGTTCAGAAGGTACGGAACTACATTGCTAGAAATAGCCTAAAACGAACATAATTTTAGTGGAGACACCATATTTTCATTATTAATGCACATTTGTGCAACCACTTATTTAAATTTATTTATAAGGCATATTTGGAAATAAATAAAGAATTTAATTGATTTGATTTGATTTATTGATCTAATTCGTATAACTATTTGTATGTAAGCTCCCCTAATAAAATAAAATTAATAGTCCGAATAAGGTCTATAGGCACAGAAAAGTTGGAATAGTTGGCCGGAAAATTGGAATTTGGGGACATTCGGCAAACTGGAAATGCTTTATCTCACTACACTAAAACAAATTTATTAAATATTTGGCCGAACAATGTCTGTTGTTCAAAAATATAATTTTAACCTGACCGTTGTGGAGGAACGGGTGTTATGTCCCTCCAACACAAAGGGAGGATCCTCTGACCAGGCGAGGTGATCATACCTGGTGGGGCAGGGCCCAACGGTTGATGTTGGGAAGTTGTATAATTATATACTAATCAGCGCGAGAACTCTCATAGCGTGATGCAGGATTAGTAGTTATTCCGTAGTTCACCTCATATTTGCTAGATGATGTTGGAGTATGTTTTTGCTGTCGTGTGTGGAAGTTGCCGTATTCTGCGAAATACGAATATTTTATCTAAATGAAGTCGGCAAATGAACAAAAAGAAACAAAATATTTGCTGAAGTGAATAAACGCTCGTTTGAAGATTTGACATTGAAGAGTCGCCGTGAGTTTTCATTTCTCTAATTTATTGACCTTCATTAGGTAAGGTTACATTGTGACCAAGATTAATAAGCTTGTTTGACTTTGACTTTAAGCTGCTGCTCTAGTCAAACTTTGCTAATAACACAATATTTGTCATTGAATAATGATCACTAAAAAATTTTGTGTTATTAGCAGTGTTTTTTTTTAATTTAACTCTTTATAGAACTAAGTGTTCTGAATGAACTGCAACATGCATATTGTGTTAACCAAAACATTACGTTCCACAATACATCAATTGTTATTAAAAATCACCCATTTTTCAATTATTTCAGTCGAAATTACTCATATTTATTGCTGGCATGCCCAACAGTATAATATTTGAGTATATGAATATTTTAAAAACACAAAATAATATTTTTCGAATTCTTGTGACAATTCATACTCATTACGAAATGGTGAAAACATGTAGGCCCGGAATTTAGGGTAATGTTATTTTACATATAGGTAGTAAATAAGTTTTTTCCATATATTTCGTTTTTATTTAAGGTTGGGGCAGACAGTGGGTCCACACAAGTATTTGGGTCTGATCCTTAACGGAAAGTGGCGCTTCGACGACCACTTCCGGCAGCTTGCTCCCAAGCTGGTCGGCACTGCGTCCGCCCTTGGGCCATGATTGCCCAGTACACGGGGGTTGTCCGATCTTTGGCACTTTACGATGCACCGGTGTGGGCGGAGGCTCTGACCACCTAGAATAGCGTGCGCCTCTGGCGCCCTTAGAGGGTTATGGTAGTTACCACACCTTTTTGACAGAGGTGACGTGCGCGTTGGCCGGGAGTTCGTCACCCTCGTCACATACTTTTCCCATCTACTTCGCGGTATTACATATAACTCGAGTCTAGTAGCACAAGTGAAGTGGCGCGTGCCGCGTCTGCGTGGTGCATGAGCGCCTGCTAGCGGTACCGGCCGCGTGCTCTAATCTCGCTCTAGTCCAGTCCGGATAGACATTTAAATAGGAAAAATTAGGGGCCGCGATTTTTTTTAGTGATTGGATTCGCCGCCATCTTGATTTGAAGTTCAATTTTTTCGTTTTTCTGAAATAACTCATTCAATGTTATTGGAAATTTAATTTCCCACAAGTTTAGTTCTGATCATTTTTACGCTTGGATCAATATTTGCAGAGTTATACTATAAAGTTTATCAAAAAAATCGTAATGGGTGAATTTTATTTCCTTCAACTTTGGTTCTCGCACTTTTTTTACTCCACGATCAAATGGTGATACTTCGTTCTTTTTCCTTGCGGAAAACTTTTATTAGGTCCAAAAAATCTTTTGAAATTTTATTAATCTCTTAAAACGATCATGAAATATCTAAATCCTTATAATTTTATCACGCGTTTAATATAACTAATATTTAATAACACATATTTCAAGACAATTTTCAAAAAAACAAGACAACTAGCAATGACTAAGCAAGATTTAAAAAATCAAGAAAAATTAAGATTAAAAAAAATATTATTCATCCAGTCAGAGTTGATTTCACTAAATGTACCTCTTTCATAGGTTAGCCAGAACAATACCATTGGATATAAATTTAATAATAACGTTGAACGAAAAATCAACAATGTTTAAAAAAAATGAGTACCTTCCTTTCATTTTCGAAGTCATGGAGATAAAGATAGAATAATAAAGTTATGATGATACAAAATAAGATTTGAGTTAGTTATCTGCTGCGGTGCTCGGGTTATTCTTTTCTGCAAAATTTACCTTCTATTTAACTTCTAAAGATACAAATTTATATCCTTCATTCTCATACTTTAATCGTGTAGAAGTCTAAAATAAATGCTCTAAAATAAAAGCTAAATATTCTTAATATTTACTTCTTGTACTTATCTAGTACTTTATCAAAGTAAACATAATCTTTAAAAACAGTGATTTTATATGAAAGCATGTACTAATACCGTAGGAGATATAAATAATAACAAAATTAACAAAAGGAAATAAGTATTTTTAATTATTTTTATTGTATTTATTTTACACTTTTATACATTTTCTGGCCTTGTCTATTTTTTTACGTAAAAAAGCTATTAATTACTTCCGGTTTCGCCATTTGTAAAGGACGATTTAAAACGTGTTGACAATATAAACTCTGCAATTTGCGGTATTTTAACTGTGGGTCATTAGTATGTATATTGTTCTCAGTGCTCATGCATAAAAAAAACAAACTTGTAAATTGGTTACATATTTTTATCACAAATTGAAAAAAAATTAATTAAATATTTTAATTACAATTTTAAACTACTGATAAATAATGAAATTGAGACTGATTGTTTTAAATAGTGACAACACGAAACTACATATTCGTTACAAATCACCTTAACGGTTATTCGTGGGAGAACCAAGCTTCGGTACGCATTCGGCCCGACCGGAGTGATACCACGGCCTCATAGAAAACCTGCGATGAAGCAACGTTTTTGTTGCATTGTTTTTCGCCTAGTGAGTGAGGTTACCGGAGGCCCTAACCCTTCACTCTCCCTCTTTCCCCCTAGCCACCCCTCCCCCCTCTCCCACTCTTCCCCTACTCCCAACTTAAAGACCGGTAACGCACTTGTGACCATTGAGTTGCGGGTGCCCATGGGCGGCGGTAGTTATTTACCATCAGGTGACCCGTCTGCTCGTTCGGCCCCTATCGCATAAAAAAAATTACCTGATGGAAGTCACACACAATATCCCATTCCTTCCCTTCTTACCTACCTTTCCTCTCCAATATACTAGCAATTTTCCTATTTTTCAAATTTAAATTCAAAATAATTATTTATTCAATTAAGACACTTAGTGACATTTATGAACGTTAAATTGAAGCTACTGTTCAAAAATCATAGATCGACGCATACAGACGCCACAGCATGTATTGGATTGTTGAGGTAAATTAGGTGAAAACACCAAAATCTACTGCCTGCTTGTGTCGATCTATAACTTCCAGTTTCCAAAATGCGTAGAGCCTTATAAGAAGAAGACTGGCAAAGAAACTCGTAGCCACTCTTTTTAAAAGTCAGATTTAATTCCCAAAGTGCCCGGTTGACGGCATTAGGCTTGCCAATTTTTTACATGAGTGGGACCAAAGTATAGTTGAAAAAATGTGGGCATTTAATACACCTCTGCCTACCCTTCGAATATATAGGTGTGAGTGAGAGTACGTCTGTAAAAAATAAAATTAAAAATAACTTTGGCGAATGCATAATGAAATAACCCTGTAACAACAAAATATGCGAATTTTATTTTTAATCTCCCCATTTTTCGACGTTACATAAGAAAATATGATGTCATGTAAGCTTTTTGAGAGCTTCCGAACTGTCAGAAGCACTGTAGTGAAACTCCTGGGGGATTTACAAAGCATTTATGGTTATGGCAGTTGATGGCACCAGGTATCCATTACCATCGTCGTTTTCATATATCGCCTATATTCCGTTATGTTTTTCGTACGAGTATTTAAGACCGAAGGGAGCTGTTCTGGCAATTGCGTTCATCGTCGGAGTAGCGGTTTTGGTGGATGTAATGGACAATGTTTTTGTTTTATCCCTGAAACATAATACATAAGCTGCACTGCGTTATAAAAGTTTGGCAGCAACATTTGGCTAAGCGTATTTTGGGTCATAATATATGTATGAACATGGTGGTATCTGGTTACATACTTTAACGTTCAGGAAGCTGATTCTGATGTTGATCTTTGATTATATTTATTTTATAAAAGGGTCACTAGATCAACGAATCAGATTATAAAAATGCTGAGTTAGTAATGTAATAGTGTTCACAATTATCAAAATACAACAATGATTCGTGACTATTTAGGCCAATAATTAAAAGATCCTTTCAAAGTAATTGTCACGTGCCTAGGCATGCTGTATAAAGTGTAAGCTAGAACCTAGACCAGGGTAGCTACTTATTTATGCGTTTTGCAACAATTGCAATTAATAAATTATATCAGATATGTCGGGACGCAAAACTATCTTTAAAATATTCAAAGTAGGAATACTATGAAATGATAAATATTATAAAACTACAATTCTTTTTTACAGGAATATGATGTACTTGTGATAGTAGAACGTGTTTATCCAACGTGAACTAAACGACACTACGTACGATACATTTAAATGTGTCGGTTACATTAGACTTAGCTAATTAAAGGAAACCTTATACTTTGAAAGGATCAGGTACCCACATTGTAGTTTTTTTCTTCCTAAATAAAAAAGTAATCATCTATGTCTAAGCGGAGGATGGAAAAAATATCAGTACAGTAATATAAAAGGGATGGTATGGGGGTAAACAAATAATTAATAATAGTTAAATAGATATTAGTGAGAATTCATAAACAGTATAGAGTGTAGATGATAAAAAGTCGTTAACCAGTGACCCTAAAGAATTGCTCTTTTTTACAAGTTTTATTCAACTTGCAAGCACTTGCTATTATCCAATGGAGTTGAAATTTTATATTGGTTCTGTTCTGATGTCAATGTATTTTATGATGAGCATGGTCTGATTCTGCACTCAGGAATAGCTCCAGATGAGGGAAATCCTCAACGGTCGACAAAACAGACACGAAAGTTAATACAATACGCATTGAATTATGGTAGTCGGTTCTAAAGTTCACCATGGCCGGTTCTTTAAAAAAAAATGGTTTTACTTATAGTAAGGGTTTTTACTCAAGCAGTTTTGAAGCCCCAGTTACCGTAATCACAAGTACATAAACCAGGAGAGGGATCATATTATTGGCGAAGCACATGAACACGACTAAAGTTCTAAGTGTTCAATCAATTGCTCATACAATCAATTTGATCACTAATCAAGTCGCTGATTACATTTTTGAGCCATTTGTTCCATATTTCACCTGACCAAAATCTTCCTGGGTTTGAAACGAGTTCAGTTCTATGCGGCAATGACCAGCATAGGCACAGCTTAAAAAAAATAAGCATGTTGTTGGTCGCAATTGAAAACTTTACTATAACATTTTCCATTAAGTCAGCCTGTCCGAAAACTAATTTATTTCGTATGAATTCACTCGTCGACAAATGGAATGACATTAAAAGGCGGTAATGGAATTCAAGTCACTTATCCACACAGCTTTATACTACACTTGGTTAACAGCGCCATCTGTTAATATAGATATATACTAACATACCCTACAGTACAAACTGGCAATAATATACAATAAAATGTAATGCCAGTATAAAAATATAGTTTGTTTATGTAAAATCTTTATTAATCATTATGTTAACTTATAAAATAGTCAATATTCATAAAGACAACTTAGACAAACAAGTAAATTATTCCGAAACTAATAATTTTCGATTGGTACAATATACATAATAATATATTACATAGAAAGCATTTGTAAACAAAAATACAGACAGACAATATGTGTTATTAATCACAATATGTATTCCATGAGAAACTTTTGAAGCCTTCTATTTATTTTTATTAATAAACCCTAGTATCAATGTTAAGCTTAAGTAGTACAGTAGATATTTTGACTGTCATAATATCTACTCGAGAGTAATATTTTGGTAGCGATTCAGTCATAAAATTTAAACTTTTAAGTGGCCTGTCACGATTCTTTCTGCCTTATGCTGCCTCCCGCAACTGCACAAGGGTGCTTTTAAATATAGAATGTAGATTTATGGAACAAGAAACTCTTGAACTAAAAGGGGGTTTATTTCTGAATAGATCTAGAAATCCTGACCAAAAAGAAATTTAAAAAAGAAATATAGAGAAAGATCAGGCAATTAGACAAAATATTTAAGTAGAACTCGAGATTTGACAGAAGTCTGTCACGAAACCAAAAAAAAATAACCGCACAATATTTTGTTGTTTTAGTAAATAGTAATATTCAAAGTAAAGTAAAAACAACATTCTACAATGCGTTCAAAAAGTTTCATGACTTAATAAAATAAGCAGCAACTAACAATCAGTTCTATTAAAAAATAAATAAAAATGTAATTTAAATTGGATTCCTTTTTTTTCGGTTCATTTTTACGTTTTTTTTATTCATTGAAAAACCGGCATCAATCCGGACACATTTCAAAACCTTACAATCCGTATCTAACCTCATAATTTGTTCAGGAATGATTTATTATACGTGATTAAAATAGTTGTAAAATTACATCCTGTTTGAACGTCAAAACTACGTCTGTACTTACCTAAAATTTACCTTGTACAATCAATGTACGTGTACCGCTTGCACTGTTTCATTATGATAATTCGAAACGGGCGAAATATTTCCATACAGCTACTAGTCAGAACTTTGCCGCTATTGTGTTTTTTTATCACTTCATAGTCTTCCGAGTTTTTATTTCACTTAATATGTATTTTTCATCATCAATATAATCTTATTTCGAGATGATTTATCTAAAATAGTAGTCATTAAATTAACTTCTTATTATTGAAAATTAACTTCTACTACCTTCCGCTTCGTCAAAGAAAGGCTATTTTGCACGGACAGCAATAGGGTAGATGACTGTCATGTAAAATCAGTATATTTCTAATAAACGTCAAAACAGTCCGTTCGGTACATTTTTGTATTAAATACTAAGGGTCTGACGTCAAGCATTACTGTTATCATATCATTCGCTTTCAATATTAATTTGATAATTAAAAATAAATTTAAAAAATTAAAATAAAACTGTACGACAATTTTCACAGTATTTTAAGTTATTTTATTGACCACCTTATCGCAATAACTTATTTTGGCTTTAGGCTACCTGTATTCTAATCTATAATTGTCGCCTGCGGTATTTCCGGACCGATACGACCTTCAAACCTTCAAGAAAAGAGCGTACTCCTATCTCAAAGGCCGGCAATGCACTTGTGACTCTTGAGTTGCAGGTGTCCAGGGGCGACGGTAGTCACTTACCATCAGGTGACCCGCCTGCTCATTTGCCCCCTATAAAATAAAAATAAAAAAATCTAACGAATTGCTCTTCATTTTACTATTTTATAGTAAAAAGATAATGCTCTTAAATATCGTTAATTTAACAGAATTTGAATTCAGGTTAATTGCCTGGAAGTAATACTCTCTCATGTATGTCTATTCATTTAGTAGAATTACGTTAGTTGAATCAACTAATTTTATCAGGACTGTGATATGCCTTAATATAGTTACGAAAATTAGTGTTATGTTTGTACCAACTATTTCGTGTTACATTTTATACCATCCTTTCAACTAAATTATTTAGAAAAAATCAAATAGTTTGGATCCTTCATGGTGTGTTGATTGCGATAATAACTGTGCCTTGCTGATCTTTGGGTTTTGGTGTGATGACCTATACCTATCCTCCCTCAACACCCAAGCAATGTGACGTAAAAAAATTACTTGGACTGGTAGAACCTGATTAATGTCAGGTTCAGGTTCCAATTAATTTTTTACGCTCTAATGAGCGTTAAAGAAATTATTTCTTGTCCAGAATAATTCCTTATTATTTTAGCTTATATGGCACTTTATGAAGGCAACTTTAAGAAACAACAGGGAATTAAAATGTACAGGAACGTAACGTCTTTCCACGTATAAATATATAGATTTTTAGCTAAACTTTATGGTACAATTTAAGCAGTATATGGTTTACTAGTTACAACCTCCTGTTTTTTGAAGGCCTTTAGCATACGTTCATTAATAACAGCTACTCTAAGGCTTCTTATTGATGTTCTGATATCAGCTGGGTCTGATAGAAAGGTACCTGTAGCAGCGGATTCGGTAAGTATGGTGAGCTTAATCTCTAAAAATTATAAATCCATCAAATCAATTCTTTTGCCGAATTCACGACGCTTAGTTGATTCATTCATAATTACGCAATATTTGCTTAATATACCGTTAAAACAATCGGTACGAATGTATTGAAAGTTGATAACATCTTTTACCTCAAAAACGTTAACATTAACATATCACTACATATTATAAAACAGTCCTCCGCCACTTCTGTCTGTCTGTTCGCGATAAACTAAAAAGCTACTGAACGAATTTTCATGCGGTTTTCACGAATAGATAGAGCGATTCATGAGGAAGGTTTGGGTTTAAAATTTGAAGATGTCTCTGCTACCCGTGCGAAGCCCGGGCAGGTTGCTAGTTGTTTATAATTAATTCGTTACATATATCGCAAAAGCATAACGTGTGATAACGAAAACGAAAATGACAATAATTTGCCTGATTTTAGAGCGCCAACTATATCCATAAAATCCACCCAAAATATGACCTCATATTTGTTGGATACTTCAAACTTTTCTGCAATAGCAAACGAAATTAAAACCAAAATTTATCAAACTCGCATGTATTCATTCTGGTAGCAACTGTAGGGACATAAATTTTAAGTCTAGGCTTTGAATCGGAGAGAGCTATCATTCAACTCTTTGTTGCTAATGTGTTCCATCTATCAAGTGAACTGACATTATTGGATTTACTCTTTCGGTTTGCAAGTTCTCAATATTTTGTAGTTTCAGTTATTACTGTTTTGAAATAGTTTATACCATAGGAAAATTTAACAAGTTTCAGCAAGATTATTTAATACTAAGAATTCATTTCAGTTATTGCTTAAAGACTGATTTATGGCAATAAATAAATATTTAAAAGAAATTACCGAACCGCCAAAAATCCAACAAACGCTACACTGTGTGGCGCTGCATAGTGTAGCGCCTGATACCGGAAGGTCGTTTCATGTACGTTTTCTGAAGTACCTATACCTATAATTTGACAGAAAACCAGACACGTGACGTGTCTGGTTTTCTGTCAAATTATATGTATCTTCTTTTTTTTCTTTAATTTTTTTTTCTTTCTTCCTTACTCCTTGATAAAGGTCCCCGAAACTAGTCAGTCATCCCCGAAATATACACGTGAGTAAAGCCTTCATGTGCTTAATAAATATGAATACAACACACAGCATACACACATACACATACAGCAGACTTATGAAGCCTTGAACCTATGCCCTGAAAAAAAAAACAGTCATTGTTTGGACTGAATGAAGACTTTTGCCAGATCAACCATACCATCCGTGGAAGACCAATCCGTCCTGCTTCGTGTCTGTGCCAATCAAAAGGACAGGTAGAAAATTTCTAGCCTGATACTTGTTTATTGTTGTATCCCTATTAAGCATAGGTTCAATTTATATTACCGTACGGTACTGGGGTTCTGGGTTCGACTCCCGAGTCTGCAAATTGTTATTGAGTTTTTGTGTCATGAAATTTCAATAGCAATGTGGCGCTCGTTTGCAAACGGGATCGGTAGTAAGCGTACTTAAGTCGTATAGCAAGCTCTTATACATATAAAAAAATAACTACTTGTATACAACAAATAATAATAATAACTTGACACATACGCGGCCGTCTGTTCCCAAACTAGGCAGAGCTTGTACTATGGTAACCAGACTGCTGATAAACGTACTTATATATTTCTAAATACATATATATTATAGATAAACTACACCCAGACACAGAACAAATGATCATGCCCATCACACAATTATTTGTCCTGGGTGGGAATCGAACCCACGACCTCTGGCTTAGCAGTCAGGGTCACTAACCACTAGACCAACAGGCCATCCAAAGTTATACTCATAAAGCCTACAAGAAGACTACAATGTTGAGGACATTCCGTGACATTTCAAGTTAACGTTCGCTCTACCATCTAGGAAATTAAGCCCCTCGAAACAATCAATCACCAGGAAAATGGACCCGAAAAGTATGTAATCAACTCGCGATACTTTACTCGACAGGCGAAAATTATCCTCAGTCTAGACAAGCGACGACAGCTTAATTACAACTGATAGCATTCACGCTCCGAGTGGCCTAGAATGGATCACAGAGCTATTTGTATGCTAATATGTCCCCCCCTCTATGTCCAACGTAATACATAACCCTGGATTGTTGAATGGAAACCTGCTCAGAAAACAATACTATCTAGTTTCTTAATTATGGCAACTTTTAGATTCTGAAGATCTGACTGAATTTTGTTTAGAAAGTATTTCTGAACAAAATTTGTCAGTTATTATTAGCAAGAAATTAATTATACAGAATGTTACAGGAAGGTGTGGTCATATTTAGGGTCATATAGTACACACGTGAATAACGCAAAGCGCTGACTATTTTAAATATACATAATATTTTGAAACTGAAAAATTAAACTTGAAAATTGACCGATATAGCTAATATTTCGAATGTGAGAGGATTGGCATGAATGATCGAGTGTCCAGATTTTTTCAAAAAATTCTGTAAAAAAACCCAAATCATTGAAATTGACATAAAAATTCATAATTTGTTGGATAGAAATGTGCACATACACAAGAAAAAGCATTTTCTGAAAAAATAAAGTTTTTTTCAATATGCATCTTTTCTAGGGCTAAATCTATTACTAGTTGTTGAATGCACATAAAACTCATAAAATTTGACCACACCTTTTTGTAAAACTCTGTATAGTGTTAGTAGGGTTACTGCTGTGCCCGAATAATGAACGCAGTTACTGTTTATGTATGTTTTAATAGTATTTTTAAAAGACGCATGTGAAAAATAAAGTTATGAAGTTTGACCTGCATGAACAGTGTTGAGTAAGATAGGTAGTAAAGTCTTCACAAAGGAAAACTTAGTTGGATGACGTACGCCACAGTTTAAGGACAGTTTTATTACATATATAATGAAATTTTTGTTAGGACTCTACTGCGGGGTTTTATTATTGTTGAAAATATAATTAAAAGTCGTTAAGTTAATGGTTGATGTGAGACCTATCTTATTACGCATAAGTTGCCTTATGTAACGGGGTTGATTACTTAAGCCGACAATACATATACCCAAAACTAGAAATAGTACATAAGATATTCCAGTGTCGACTTAAAACAACATTAAGATTCACACGAGACCGTGAGTTCATTTAATCATTGTATGCTAAGTTTTCTATGTAAGATTTAACGAAACCACTTGTAATTTCAGGATCTAATTTTATTCTAAATGGTCATCACAGCATTTTTACACAATTCAATTTAAAATTAAATTATTAAAAAAAAATCATCCTGTTCAACTGCAAATCCTATTGGTGTGTCGGAAACTGTCTAGAACAGCCAGGCAGAGCCTGTTCTTATACACAGCGACTCCGCACTGCACAAATACAGGGGACACCTCGGGCAGAAAATAAGGTCCAATGCGTCCGAGGATCCGATAATCTATATGTTTTGTAGAGATTCTCGTTTTATTCTAGTGATAGTTAATTTCTTCATGTAAATTAGTATTTTTTTTAATAATGTCAACTACTTCTAGATGTTATCTTTAGTTTATAAGGATGAATACTCTTGGTAATTATCCTAATTCTATAAGTCCAAAATTAAACATTATGCATGCTCGTGTCATTTTTACTACAGTAGAATTGAAAATAACATTGATCGTAAATTAATAAAAGAAAATAAATTTTTATTCTTAAGTAACTTCAAAAATAACTTCACGCAGCCGACTACCAGCCCTCTTCAAAAAATCTAATAAATATTAATACTCTAACAAAATTTGGTTAAAAGTTCGAGAGACCAGAACAATATTAGTCCAGGGCTGAATTCATGAATTATCGATTAAGCCAGTAGTTTCGGTGGATATTTTAGATTGCTCAATTGATCATAAAATTAAGGTAGCTTGGTAGAATGGCTGGGTAGAATGGTTTAAAACGCGTTATACTCGTGTATGTTTATTCATTGATATCTATAAAGTTAAATATTAAAGTTAGAGTCCTTAGAGGACTTCTGCAATATGATAAGCCTAGGTTATGCTAGTTTTACTTAAATCACAAAAGTTATTGGTATACAAGCGCCACGGCTTAAGTTTACCTTGTCATGGCTAGACATTGCACTAGACAAGTGTTAATCATATTAGATAACAAAGCGTTGTACTTGATTTATTTTGTCTTCCTAAAATATGTTTGTAAGAGTGTATACTTAACACGTATTATTGTGAGGGAATTTCTTTTTGTGAGAAATAAAATATAAGTACAAGTAACTTTATTTATACAAATTAAAATATGGCATATATAATGACTGGTACATATAATGAGTATATGTGTTTTATCTTACTTAAATATAAGAAAAAAGCTACATCATAAAAAATAACTTAGTATATATTGCTTAAAACAGATTAGCTCGTAAATTTATTATAGATTTATGCTTTACGGTAACGTCTCTTACATCATGACTATCCTCGACTTTGGAGTTTTACGATTTTATATACTGGTGCTGTAAAGATAAAATACAGTTTGATTTTAAGCCGTCGCTTTAGATATGGGAGACAGGTTGTGGTTTTAATCGATCTATTCCGATATAATTTCTTTATCGTGGTCTGGCTGCCCGGAGGATAGAACACAAAAATATTATAAATTTATGCATAGGTGGTGTTATGGTTACGTTTATAAAATGTGACTGTACCTAAAATTTGTCTTTAATGATTCCATACACTAGTCCTGTATATGTAGATTCAAAATGCAATTTAATTTTGAGTGATTGGACGATTTATTTTATCTTCAGCAAATGAATTCTACTGCAAACATTTGTGGACTCATATTTTGTTTCCACTTTTTCAGTTCACTTCTGCGGACGATTAGAATCTATGTTGTTCAATTAGCTAAGAGCAAGAGCTTCGGTGCTCATTTCTTAATGTTCGGATACTTTTGAGAAATGACAAAAGCAAACATATAGTGCTAACAATAAACTGGAATGTAAATGCGTTGTTAATAGTAACGCAGACTATTCGATTGTAGTCATATTTATAATGATGAGTGAAATGTCGTTATGTGATCTGAAAACGAATAAACTTTACTGTACATAGCATCCAATGTAGTGTATTGCATACTAAGCTTTATACGTTGCTCCGGCTTTAGGTACTTACTTACTTAATTAAAGAATACCAAAGATCCCATTGTACTACAAGCGATATATCATGTAACTTAAATAAGATTGAATTAATCATTTTAGTACGAAACAAAATAAAACTGAAAGTATTATTAAATGTCCCGATCGAGCGGTTGTGCCGAAATTTGCATTTTACCAATAGACATAAGACCCATTTCCGCTTCCACTTCATAAAATCCGAGATTTGCTATGTTAAGCTAAATTTTGTTAAATAAAATAAAATTATATGCACACAGCATCTTAAAATATGTAAGGGATACAAAATATTTTCTTTAAGAATGTCGTACAACCTCGACGCGCAAAGAAAATGAAAAATTTATCAAAAATTTCACTCTCTCCCTACTCTCATACTTAATATATGTTCGTCAGAATTAGTCTTAAACCCATATACATATAAGAGAGACGCAATTGGATGTGCTTCCTCTGTTAATATTGACATCAATGAATGTGTCAAGCAAATACGCCAGGTATTTGCTAGCGAGTCAAACGGATTCGTGTACGAAGGGTAAGCCAAGTGCCTAGGTATTTGACTACTGGTAATTTAATTTAATATATTTTGTGATGCCTCTGTACCGTATGTAGATGAGGTTAAAACTTAAGCTGAGTCTAAGCATACTGTTGGTTTTGATTGGCATACATGAAGCGTCTTGGGTGAAAGCTTAGTTACAGAGCTAACATGTCTATATTAGCACCGACAGGAGTCACTCATAAAACTTGGTGAATATTGAGTTTGCTCTACTCTAAATAAAGAACTAGCTAGCTAACTAAAAACCATAATTATAGCGTAGTTTATTCCATATATTGTTAGCAGTAGCTACCTACTGCTAAAATACACACAGTAAAAAAAAGATTAAACCTACTATATTTATTGTCATTTGTTTAACATTCTACTAATCCAAAATCCGAAATAAGTACTTCAGCCGGTACTCTAAATATGAACATAATATAATATATAAAATCTTTATGCGTTGATGTTTTTCAATATGTCGATATAAATTATTACTTTGCTATTCATGCATTCCTGCTTCATTTTATATTCATAAAAAAATGATTTGATTTATGACAATCTTTGGATACAGGCTTTCTGAATTAAAATTTTTGTTTGCATGTAGGTAATCAGCACATCTAGAGTATTATTATATTTCTTCTGGTGAATAGAGCAAGAGCTCCTTGTGTGGAAGACATAGCGTGTTAGATAATATATAATATAATAGGTCCCAACTACATATATATTTCTTTATTTTGTTATGAATATTAATGGTAAACAGTACGAATAACTTGATAATAAAAGAATACAAAGTAAAATGATAGATGTAATGTCATAAGACAATTGATAATAATGAAAATAAACAGGGAATCAGTTCTTCATAAAATTCCACGACTACGCTGTATTCAACCATATAATGTATTTTGTAAGAATATTATCTTCAGCGTACGCTGTAGCAGTAAATTAGGTTATATAGCGTGCAAGATCTTATCTCAAAAACTTTTTCACTATCTGTAACACCAGGAAATTTATTTTCATCGTGGTATGGTTAGTTGCTATTAAAGCTACAAAGTTTTTCAAGAAGTTCAGTGAATTTTAATATAACTGGACACTGTTTTATAAAACTTATAAATGTCCTAAGAGCCAAGAGAAACTTCATTTATCATGGTTTTTGCTAACCACTTTTGCTATTAGTACCGAGATCCTACCAACAATTCAGTAAATTCTATTGTGTTATTTTTTAGACTTCAATTAAATGAATTAGAAAATGTTGAGTTTCACGTCTAATTTGTAAAATGTTGTATTAGACGGGTGATGATGATATTTAGAGATGGAAGATTTTTTTAGTATTATCTACTTTTTTAAATTTAGTTTAATGTGTAATATAATGATAAAGATTTCTAATAATTTCAATCATCACCTGTTCTCTGTACACTATTTCTTTTCAACACTCTCTTGAATGTGACATGTTTGCAGATGGATAGCCGGTGCTTCGGTGAATGCCACAATCATTGCAAAAGTTTTTAACCCGAATCTGGTTCATGAAACAATTGTTGCATAAGTTGGTTTCCAATTTTAACTAATTCGCAGCTTAATTTCAATGTCTTAGAGTTGGTATTTCTATTTCTTATTTTAAATTCTAGGTAATAATAAGAAAGTGCTTTGACGTTTCACGGCCAATATAACGGTATCTACTTAATCTGTGTGTCTGTGATATTGATAACGAGTGTATAAATCGTATTTTTATTATTACAGTTACATTTTTATGTTATCTCTATTGATAATTATAAATAATGTAATTCATATTTTCGTGTGTTCGCCGTGTTATTTAAAGTATTTTTACTAATGCGGACATTTAAGAGGCCTTTAGGCTTACGAAAAAGGATGGTTGAATCGTATAATTGTCGTATGGCAACATACCCGTATGTAAGCTGAAGTCATAAAATAGGATGAACAAAACTACGATACTATATAACTTATTACTTCCGTCTCTTCAGACGCCAACAAAACGCTAAAACGATCATTTATTAGCATGAAGCATATAAAATATGTATATTGAATGAATACGCATTGCGGTCGATTTATTGATTTCTCTCAAGTTTAGCAATAAAACACTAACACAGGCATGCTATAAATCAAACTATAACTAATTTTAAAAGTCTGCGTGTTTCAAAGTCCGTGCTAAATAATATTGAAGAATGTTTTCGAAAGCAGTATGGTGGTTTATGAGTTAATTTCGAAACGTCCATTTGTAATAGATTATATTGTCGGATAAATACGTCTATTGTTGTTTAATTCGTAATACTTACTGGTTTTCCCATAAGGCCAACAAAACTTACTTCAGTATAATTAAAGAAAAAGTCTATTACGGGTCCACTACGGGTGTTTTCGTTGTATCAACAATATGATTTCCTATGAGAGAACCTACGTAACTGCAAGAAACCTTTCCATAATATATAGCACAAGTACTAGAAGTGCAGACAACAGTGATTATAAAATTAAGCATGCCTCCGGTCGGGTATATGCGCCAATGGCTGGCACATTGCGTGTTCGCCGCACGTGACTTTTCCTTTATTCTAGTCACGATCCCCTCATCAGTTTCGGCTGCACAAAGCTTCTCCTGCACATTTAAATAATAAACTATATGTAAAAAGGAATCTGGCAGACAATCGTGTGAGTTCAACTTTCATTTTCTCAGAATTTTTAATATAAAAATATTTGTGGGTCCTAGAAGAATTGTTAGAGCGAACAAAGTTTCTAAGAAATATTCCTTTCAGAGGTCATTGAGTTTTTTTCGATTGATTGACATTGATGTACGTTGCTCCTATATAAATAATGTTTATGATTTTCGGTACTTTACAGTATCGTAACGTAAGGTTTAATTGTAATACGGATAAATTTTAACTTTTTAACAGAGTAGAAGTAAATAAATAAATAAATACCCTTAGATCTCCTGATGTTTTTAATGGCTTAAGTTGTGATCATGCATTACACAATCTTATATTTCGAACCATATCCAAAAGCAAATTATTTCAAGAATATCCTGCCGTTCGTACAGTCGTTTCTTAAACATTATGCTGATACAACTATTATTTTTTAAACAGACAGAAGACACTTCCACAGTTCAGTTACATATGTTCGAGCAGAAATATGATATCCCCTATCTCTACTAGCTACAGCTTACTATTTACTAAGTAATAGCATGAATTACATATCTTACCTACAAATATATATTTTTTTATATATATATATTTCTTTATTATGTATGCAAGATCTATTACGCTGCATTGTTAAAAACATTCTTCGCCATTTACGTCACAAAAAAGTTAACGAAAAGTATTAAATGGTTCCTCTCCATATCGAATTCAAATCAGGATGCCGTAAATTCTCACAAAACACTTTCACCATATATATTGGAGCGGTTTTCAGTAAAATTGAATTATACCAATATAACTTTGCTCACCTTAGGATCACTTGGGGAATGACGTAACGCGTTCATTTCCTGGCACTCAATATTATGACTTCATCCTGTTATCGCAGCTTGGCAGGCTGGCAATACTATTTTTTATTAAATTATGCCGTTTGTAAGCAACGCTGGAATGCCTAATTTAACTAAATTAGATTGTTATAAAAGGTATTTGAAAATAAATGTCTTCTTATCAGAAAATTTGAAATGGTTTCCACGTTTTGATTTCGTGTGATTTCACCAACAAATAAAGAAATTGGATCACATACTTAGTTTGCATCTTACTGCTAATCTTTGTAAAAAGACCGATGGATCTTATTATGTTATAAATAGAACTGGTGCAACCGGAACGTTAAGTTTCTGTGCTACATGACACGAAAGCGTCATTTATATATTTTTAATCTTTTTTTTTATTTCAAATACATTGTATATGTTCATCTTAACATAGTATTAAACAAAAACGCTTCAGCCGTTTGTACGCTTAGATCTTTTAAACTACGCAACAGATTTTAATTCGGTTTACACTAATTGATAGAGCGATTCAAGAAGAAAATGTATACGTATAGTTTAATATTGTTTTGTGTTAATTTGTATAATCATAAGACGATCATTGTTTACCACATTAGTATCTACATTACACCCGTGCCCTTGCACGGGTTTAATGTGGGGTGTGTGGTGGTGGAGTGTGGGGCGAGCCACCCGCTAGTATATTATATACACAAATTCAGCAATATTTTCATTACTATTATCAGATATTAGATATTGATCTATTTCTCTCTCAGAATTTGACGATGGCTCAGTGTCCGTGAATATCATCCTAGGTGTTAGTACAATACCAGCGATGCTTCCTATGATATAGCACAATACTGAGCTAATGACCATTTTTGGCTCACGCAAAGGTGCTTTTATTTATATTTGTTGTAACACTCTTCCTTGAATCTTTTGTGCCTTTGTATGAGTGTAAAATAAATTTGTAGATTCTTCTTTGTAGATTGCAAAGGTAATTTAATTAACCATTTAAAATTTATTTTATTAGTTTACATTTAATACAACGTCATTTAACAGCACATTTATTGTTGAACCCGAAAAAGTAGGCAATTGAATTACAAGAGTTTGAAGTCTGAGCAGTCGAAGATAAATTAAACGACTAATAGAGCATTTACGCCGAGACTTTTTGCAAAAAAAACTGCAAGAAAATTATTTCATAGCACTCTGCAAGAGCGTTTTATGTTCGAAATTTGAACAAAACTACGTAAAAGGATTTTCATAGTTCTTTGCGTGAGCTTAAGAAAAATAAGAGAAAATATCGACTATTTACTTATGCGTGATCACTTACATAAAGTAAAAAAAAATGATTGAACATAGTATGATTGTAGTAATTAATAACAAATATTCCATTAAACCTTTTGTTATCTAACATTTTCAGAAGGTGAGACACAAAATAAAATTGATAAATCTCCATGTAATAGATTAGCAAAACCCACTGCTATTGCATGCAAGTTTTCAAGGAAAAAAATTATGTATTGTGTACAGTGACTCTGAATCACAATGGAAAACCTTGGAGTGTGTTAAAATAAATGTAATGTTTGTTACGAATATATATTCCTAGTTACTCGAATGTTTCACAACAATATAACATAGTTATGTGTAATCATTATTTTTTTTTTTTATATTCAGATACACAAACACTTTAGTGTTCATATTCAATTTGACCAGTCATTATTACATCACAATGTACAATAGTTCTGTCATGTCAACCGTTAATCGTTTGGTGGCAATCACCAACCCAATTCGCAAATGAATAAGGGAGGTGATCATTAAAGCATGTTTTTGATGATTGTGTGTATTTTGTATTTTAAAATATTTTTTTAGATGGGCCACCGGCCGGCGTTTGAGGTGGGAGTATGCTCTTTTCTTAAAGGTTTGAAGGTCGTATCGGTCCAGAAATACTGCAGACCACAATTTATTGAACAGATTGGTTGTGCGAAGCAAAAAGTTTCTGGAGAACCGCACGGTGGTAGATTGCTAATTATCCAAATGATGGGGATGAAAGTTTTGTCGCGCTGAACGATGGTGGATACACCAAAGATTAATGATTCCGATACTGGCTGCAGTAGCAGTTAGGGAAGTGCTCTCAAAGCAAGGTAATATGACAAATGGAATCTTTTTTTCGGTAAACGCGCAAACTTGTGTCTTTATTGGGTTAAATTGGAGTAGATTAAGGCGACCTAAATCTGAAAGGATCCTAAGGAAGCTTCGATTTCAGATACAAGTTTGGATCGGCTCTCGGTGAAGTTTTCTCGAGAAACGTTGGCACAGCCGGTATAAAAGGCATCTCAGTCGTGCTATCATCAGCATAGCAATGAATTTTGCTGATTTGCACCATGTCATTGATATGCAGAAGAAACAGCGTTTGTGATAGCACACAGCCTTGTGGGAGACCAGTATTAACAGACTTTGAGTCAGAACATGCACCGTTGCTAACGACCTTGATGCTTCTTGTCTGCAAGAAAACTGGTGATCCAGTTGCACAGTTTCTCAGGATGCTCATAAGAAGGAAGCTTTGAGAGAAAAGCTTTGTGCTAGACCCGATAGAAGGCCTTTGCTATGTCCAAACTAACCGCCAACGTATCTCCTTTGGTTTCGATCGCCTGTGCCCACCTGCGAGTCAGGTATATGAGAAGATCACGAAGCCGTATTGTCGATCATTGAGTAACTGGTGGTCTTCTAAGTACTGAAGGAGCTGGCTGTTGGTAATAGATTCCATGTGTATCAACCTTTAGATTTCGTTAAAAGTGCAAAAAAAAAAATAAGTTATACGAACATGGATTAATTTTAAAAGTTAACTACATATAATTACCAGATTAGATGCAGTATGTATGTAAATACCTATAATTTAAAAAGTCTTAAATTTGAAAAGGACGCAAGTACTGTGCCTCATACAAATCAAGGTTCAGCCTAAAATGATATCAAAGACAGAAATTCTACATATATTTATTAGGAAGTGTCAAAGCATTAACGCTAAACTTGACTCTAATAGCGTTTGAGCGAAAAAAGAATTATTTTAAGACAGGAAAATTGCGATTCAGAAAGTTTAGAAAGTGTATTGATTTTTATAGACTATTTTGATACTGTTTATATCTGTGACAATCAACAGCTCTCAAGTAAAAAAGGTTTCGACTATAAACTTTATTTTTCTTAAAATATTATGTAAATATCACGCACCGCTCCTCTGAGTGTTTGTAAATGTCAGACTAAAAGTAATTTATGTGCAAAATCGCAGCGCGTGATGTTTCGCGAACTCTGAATTTGACGTGTGAAGGCCGCTGTTAGGCATTGTGATTTTTTTGAAAATTTAAAAGATTTTGAGCAATGTCTTTAGAAAATAAGACAAAGGTAGCGCGCTATCTTTTTGGGAGTTATTTCCTTTCAAAGTTAAAGTCAATTGCTTTGGATTAAGTGTTAGTTGCTTTTAAATAAAACCGCAATCCTTAAGCACTATAAAGATTTGGTCTGTCCCAATTCATTGAAGAAATCACTAAAAGTATCATAGCTTTTAGACAAAATACAAATTTGGATTGGATCCTAGAAATGTAGACTAAGACCATTTAACGGTTCATTGAAAAACTAGGTTTTGCCGCTCCGCTTGCGGAAAATTATTTTATGTATCCCTTGAGAACAGTCTTTATTTTTGTTGATTAAAGGTACCCTATGGCCTTTTCTAAATTCCTGGCATCGTTTATGCAAAATTTGATGATTATTGGTTCAGTAGTTAAGACGTGAAAGAGTAACAAACAAACAAAGATGAGGTCATCAATAAATAAACATGCATAAATACCCCCATACTTCTCGATGGCACAGGGATTCACTGCACGTGGTCAGACTCTCACATACCTGCTGTACCACGTTGCCCTGTGTCCTGTTTGGACAGGACGCAGGGCAACGTGGCGACACACATGAAGTTACCGGTTCAGAGAACCTTTTTTTTTTTTTTTTGTGCGTGTGGAAACCCCCTCGGGCCGTCACCCCACCGGGGTTTTCGGTGGGGCGGTGTGTCGGAATCGAACCGACTAAAACCACACGGTGTGCCGTAATGCGCCTTAAGTAGGAGGGATCCGGGAACAGCTTTATTACGACATCCGGAACCCTCCTAGCGCCTGCCCGCTAAAGCGCGGGCACCACCATCGGGTACAATCCTCTCAATTAGGCGACGTCCAGGCACACGCGGACGCCGCCTCACCGGTTCAGAGAACCTCACCCAACAACGACATTGACAACTTTTGAAACCTTTTTACTTTTATACCCTTTTCTTCAGCAAAACCCCAAAAAAAAATATCACTTTACACAACTGCCGGCCTCACCCTGTATCGTACCTTTTTCCGTCATCCCCCGACCAACGTCAAAATTTTGTCCAAAAAAATCTCCTGTCGTCGACCATAGACAATGTCACATGCGATGACAAAGTTATGCATTACCTAACTTTAATCCTAATACTTGCTAAGCTAAGCTAAACTTGCTTGCTTCAGGATTATACTTGTACAGTTTTGTATTTATTTTGCTTTTATTGACCAAACCCAGACATTTACAAACTGCGAAATTGATACGAACATAAAAAATATAAATATTTTTATTTTCTTGTTGCAAATGTGTAACTTACGTAGTAGACTTGTACAAACATGCTCTCATCCTGCCTACGTCCCAAACGTGGTCTTGCAGTTTGTCGTGCCTCATTTCAATACGGCTGAATCATATTATCATCGTCATCGTTTCAGCTATAAGACATCGACGTCATGATTCACATCCGATGTTCTAAAGCGGCCCCAGTACAGGCCATCTCTCGCTGATCGCATTCTGTCCGACTTAGGTAGTCTGCTCTCTCCGATAAGTATGTCTTGATAATTTTGCGGAGATAAGGCAATCCAAAATAAAAGAGCGCCTCAAAGATGGATTAAAAAAAATTAAATCTATCTTGATTGTAAGTGACTGTACTGCTATTAGGATAACTAAAATTTAAAAGACATTGAATTAAATACAATAATTGTATTTTAAATTTTCTGGTGTTTGACTGTCAAATTGAATAAAATTGCTGAAGTTATTTTGAATTTGTTTTGTACATAAATAAGCAACGAAATAAGAGTAAGCAACTGATTCTAAATGCATTAATCATGTATCGTGTTGTGGTGTTTACTCTGTTTATAGTCATGGTTTTGGTAAGTGTATTAAAGTTTCAAAACCGCCATCAAATTCAAATTTAAATTATTCATTTGCCTTAAATGGGGTAGTAGTACATAGTGTCGATCGATCGAACGATCGAATCGATCAAACGCTTAGCTTGAAGATCCTCTCTTTGTGTTAGAGGAAAATCAGATCTCGTTCCTCTACATACTCTTTATTAAACTATTTAAATATTATTTAACAATATGAACGCGAACGTAAGATGTTTGTTTGCTTTTTACGCTTTCATGCCTACTAAACTACTCAACCGGTTATTATGAAATTATGCATACACGTCGTCGGGGATGTAGAAAAGGAAAGAGGGAGGTACCCTATCTCCTTTTTTTTCTTCCTTTCATCCAGAAAAAAAATGTTCCTGAGAGATAGAAATATAACTTAAACGCGAGCGAAGCCGTGTGCAAAACCTATTCTTTGATAATTATGAATTACCCGCTCACGGAAGTTTTTGTTTTAAATGTGTTCTTAATTTGGTTGAAAAACGTAACCTCGATACAAGTTCTTAAGGAATTTCATAAAATTAATGTTTTTTTTAAGGCTGCTGCTGAAGATGAACATATGAATAAATGTAGCGAACTGAACCCTGTAAGTATAATTTATATACAAACGTCAACGTCAAAAATCTAAATTATTTATTTCAAGTAAACCCATTGCGTGGGATTCCGCCGCCTTGTTTTGCGAGGAGGTGATGTTAGCTAAAGAGGCGGCGGAACGGCAACAAGAGAGGACAAGTACTTTCCCATCCCGCAGAAGACGCACCAGGCGCCGGAGAGCGCAAAATGATCTCCGGCCTCCATGAGCGCTGGCTTGGGGGTAACGGGTCGGGCTGACCGTTACCCTTGCAGAAGCAGGCCCGAGACGGTGGCGCGACGTGTTCCACGCGCACCTCTCTGATCTGGACAGGGGTACGGCCCCCCGTACTCCATGATGTGGTCGCCTGCTGAAGGCGGCCAAGGTCTGCAGGGGTTCCCGGAAGACTCCTTCCTAGGGTATACCCGGGTTCCCCTGCAATAGACCCACTTGTGACGGAACACCGTGTGGTTTTAGTCGGTTCGATTCTGTCATACCACTTTACCGTTAGCTCCGGTGAGGTAATGATCCGTGGGGATTTCCACACGATAAAAAAAAAAACCCATTGTAGGTATTTTTGAATTGTCAGGTCGTGAAGCTAGTTACCTGTTCATTGGAACAGGTAACTAGCTTCACGACCTGACAATTACGTACGTAGATCCTATAGAGAAGAACAGGCAAGAAACTCCAAGGACACTCTATTTGAACATGTTTTTTTTTACAAGGTACTTGTTATATTAAGCGAAATTTAATGTGAGGGCGATGTAACGTAATATTGTTCTAAAATAAAAATCACAGAGCTGCTAGGTAACACAGAAAATTAACTTAATACTTAAGTCACTACACAGTTCTCACATGTACAATTAAAAATTTTCTAATTAACAAAATTAAAAAGCCTATCATAACTACAATGTGAACAATGTACAAAATAATATCAATGTTCTATAAAATTAACAATGCCAATAATAATAATCAAAATATCAATAAATCTATACGTCAAATAAAAACAAGACGAGTACCTACTCATTGACAGTGTGGCTGTATAGCAGAACCGGTATTCTGCCAAGCATTTTTATCATCTAAATAATGATCTAGTTTTTAATATGCTCGTTTACATAGCGTGCTTTTTATACAAGTTTTAAATTTCTTCTCATTTAGTTAAGGAATATTGTCAGGTATTTATTATAGAATTTAACGCAGTCCCCGATAAAAGATGTTTGCACTTTTGTTGGGCTAAATTTTACTACTAATTTAAATCCATCTCTAGTAACATAATTATGTCTTTCACGCCGTTTTGTAAAGAGATGTAGATTTTTTCTAACATACATGATGTTTTCATAAATATATTGACAAGTCACCATCAGGATATTAATTTCCTTAAGGGATTCGCGACTACGTAGATTATAAATGGCTCTGATAGGTTTTTTTTGTAGAATGAATATCGATTCTAAATCTGCAGCACGCTCCCATAATAAAATACCGTAAGTCAACACAACACTGTGGAAATAACTGAAGTATACTAGTCGCACAGTATCTATGTCTATGAATTGGCGGACTTTTCTTACAATATATACTCTGCAGAACTTAGCCGCTTCGAAAGAGGTGTTAAGTGAGGTCTCCATTGTAATCTTGAATCTAGTGAAATCCCTAACAAAACAGTTTCATTTACAAAATCTAACTTTTCCTTACTTAATAAGATGTCACATTCATAGTGAATGCCAAAGAGAATCCTATACATTTAGTTTTTTCCCATTTAGCACTAAATTGTTGGCAGTAAACCAATCATGTACTCGATAAATAATATTATTTACATCGTCAATGCTATTGGCTCGTCTATCTACTTTAAAAATTAATGATGTGTCATCAGCAAATAATACTATTTTGGGTTTACTATCTAGTAAATGGAGAAGATCATTGATATAGACGAGAAAGAGAAACGGGCCCAGTATCGATGAATGCGGGACACCCTTTTTCAATTTTGATTCTAATGAATTGACACCATTCATCTGAACCTGCTGTTTTCTATCACACAGGTAGGATTTTAGCAAACAGAGGGCTTGTTTACAAAGTCCGTAATGCTCAAGTTTTAGTAGCAACGTTTCATAATTTACGCAGTCAAATGCTTTTGAGAGGTCGTAAAAGATACCGAGAGCATCCTTAGCTTCGTCGCAACACGTAACGGTACACGGTAACACCGGCGTCAGTTGTGCAACACCCTTTTGTGAAACCGTATTGTTGATCGTGTAGGATGTTATTTGAATTAAAATGCAGTAGCATTTGATTGAGCATGATCTTTTCGAAATCCTTGCTAAATACCGGCAGGACTGAAACAGGCCTATAATTATGTGTATCTTTACTGTCTCCAGATTCAAAAAATGGAATAATTTTACTATGTTTAAAGAGATCAGGAAATACTCCTTAATCTACACACAGATTAAATATTGACGCTAGGTAAGGAGCGAAAGTTTCAATGATAGATTGGCAAGTTTTGAACGATATTTCCCTCAGATCGTCATTAAGTCACCCACTGTCCACAATATTGAGAATATTTATAACATGACAATATTATGGAAATCACAGTGATGTGAACAGCGCTAAATTAGTTATAAGGAATGCTCAACTTCGGAAAAACGGGAAACTTGCACAGTACGGCCTCATCAAGACTCGAGACTCGAGAGAGACGTTTATGTTATGCTAGAAAGCACAGGTTTCAAATAAAATGTGATATATGCCGAGTGAAGATCTTTTTATTAGCCCCATACATTAGCAGGCTGTGTTATTATCTATAACAGTTGACTATTAAGTTCCTTAACTGATTAATATTTATGATACAGGGTCTGATGCGCTGTTGCACTTCTATGCAAATAAGCCCTGAAATGCTCCTACTTTCTGAAATTAAGGAATGTTACGATAAGCGAAAATCTGTTCTTTCTGTAAGTATATTCATTTATTATTACTGTTCTATTTACTTTATTGACTGATTAATATTGTTGGCAGCTCGAGGGATGTTTCGGTTTTCTTTGTCAATATTATGCCAATTTTGATATATACATACATTAACTTTTAAAACTCCAAAGAAGTCCAAGGTACTCCTCTAACTTTACCAGATACAATACCATATGTGAATGCTCATTAATTATAAAAATACTAGGCAGAAGTCAGTTTAAAATAATTTTTCTGAAATATAGGTTATGTCAACATTAAAGCATTTCAGAGAACTAGTACTCTCCCATCCCGCAGAAGATGCACCAGGCGCCGGAGAGTGCAAGTCGATCTCCGGCCTCCATGAGCGCTTGCCTGGCGGCGACGGACAGGGTTATCCGGCGCCTTAGTAGAAGCAGGCCCGAGACGGTGGCGTCGTGTTATGCACGTGCCTCTCTTACTGACATAAATCCCCCACAACACAGCGGGGTCGCCTGTTGTTAAACAGGCGTCCAAGTCTGCCAAGGTTCACAGGGATTTCCTTGTAAGGGTACACCTGAGGCCCTGGTAATAAGGACTGTGCCGGAACACCGTGTGCTTTTAGTCGGTTGGAGTCCGACATACCACCCTACTGCTTGGCCAGGGTGGGGTGATGACCCGTGGGGGTATCCACACGTTAAAAAATTAGGTATCATACTACTGTCATAGTGTAGGTACTACAACAGGGATTCTCAATACTTATAAATTGTGATACATGCCTGTATTAAATAACGTACTTCATCATTTTGCACTGATAAGAGATTACGTCCCATCCATGTAACATTGCGATAGTAATTAACACAGTGTATGTTTCCACCAAATTTTAATTATAAACAGGGCGCAAGTCCAAAACAATAGAAGCATCGTATATAAAACGTAATTACTTAAAAAGCCGAGTAGTCGTTAAGTATCACAAAAAGCGATCCGTAGGTAATTAAGTTGCACACCTACCCAATACAAATCCGTGTGACATTGTCAGTGCAGCAAAGGACATATTTGATTCACACAGCGTACGATACGATATTTATATTTAAAAAATAATTCGATTTTAATTAATATTAAGATGCATATATTTTTTTAATTAGATTCATGATACATATTATGTTAAATTAATGATACCTGTGCAGCTATTCTAAAAAAAAAATTGACCGAATTTCACTCAGTTGTGTCAAATAGACAAATATCAATTTAATATTATAATAATCGTTATATTTATACCTTGTTAATCGAACTTGAGAAATATTTTATTACATATACATATTTAATTCTAAGGAGGAAAGTCGTAAGGCTATATTAGTAGTTTCTGTCATATCATGTCAGGCATTCTCTTTTAATCAAAAAGTGAAAATATAACATATTTGCTTAGTTACTGAGTGAAAGATAAAAAGGAAAGGAATTTCGCATTTATATTTAAATACATGTATATATTTTTAGTGTGAAGCAGAAGAATGTTTTGCTAAAAAAGCAGGATACTACGGAGATAATGGAAAACTAAATAAAGAAGAACTTACAAGTCACCTAGAGAAAAAGTTTGAAAAAGAACAACATTTATTAGACGCGATCAAAAAAAATTGCCTGAATACTGATATCTCAAAATATGGTACAACAATTATGTGCGATTTTCTAAAAATGAATTTTTGTGTACTTGTACAGTTTAAAGAGGTAAGCAAAATTATTACAAGAATATTTACAGAAAAAACTGTTAGTCGTAGGACTGCACGTCAGAAATGAAAACATAGCTTGCATAAGTTGGATATATATACATACACATACAAACACATATGTATACTCGTATATGTATCTGAGCGTGACGGGCACAGTTCAGTGTTTTTCCCCATATTAAAAGTGTCCAACGTGCCAAAAGTAGTTTTCACTTCAAAAATATTCCAGAGCTGATACCTTATTACCATCAAAAACTAATATGTGTATTCAACGATTAAGGTTGGCTGGATTGTAAGATTAAAATGTATTCAAAGACAAAAAGAGAACATATTATAATGATAAAAAAGTTCAAAGTCAGTTACAATGGCGTGACGGTTCATTTAAAAAAACTTGTTAACAAAAAAAATTACCGACAAAAAAGAACACAAAATTTGATAGTTAATGTAAATAAACAAGACTTAAAAGGTTTATTTTTTTTCTTTTTAGTATTTTTCGTCGAAATTTTTTTTGTTAAAAAGTTTTTTATTTTATGATTTTTGTAGCTCGCTAAATCACAGTATCTCCTAATTTCTAATCTTTCATCATTCCTCTTACTACCGAGCTGATGATATAACCATCCTTCCTTGAAGTTTCCAGTATACTGACCTATTCAGGTTATCTCCAATATTGTAATGACGTGGAAAGACGTCTTTTCTTCAAAGCATATTAAGTGGTTTCTGTCACTAAAACCAGTTTTTATATTTAATTTCTAATTGTTTAGTAAAGGTATGGTTCTGAAGTCTACACGATTCCTAGTGTTTTTTTTAGATTATAGCAAGAGCCCCGACAGTAGAAGTACCGTATGATTTTAGTTACATTCTGAGTTACCATCTCAGAGTTAGCATTGAAGATGTGGTGACTGAGAACGTTTCTAAACGCCCAAATAAAAAGAAAAATAAATTACTTTTACTAAAATGTTTAAAATCGATCCAGAAGCCGATCCTAATTACACTTTTCTCAAGGTCGATCATAATATATATATTATTCGCTACCAGTGTAATGAAATTATTCTTAAACAATATTTTTGATATTTAATCACGAGACAAATTAACTTTACAATGTTTGGCTTGTTTTTCTTAATTCACAGCACTGTTCCGAATGGAGTACTGAAGGAGACTGCGCAGACATTAAGAAATTGGTTGACATTTGTGCATAGAATTGTTTTGGTTATTGATTTACCATATATTATTCTATGGAGAAAATAAAACCCGGCTTTTTAAACCTTTTGAATTTATAATTAAATAATTAAGCAACTTTAGTTAAAGCTTTCATTTGATACTACCTTACACCCGCGACTTTATATGCAGAAGCCCAAATCTAGATTTGGGCTTCTCCATACACTTATGTTGTACTGAGAATAAAATTTCTTTTTCAACCAAAATAATTAACTAGGCAAAATATAGATGATGCCTTTTTTAATATTCATAATAATAACACAAATATAAGTTTGCTATTTCTTATAGCAACATATCTATTAATTGACTATGTCAAACCAATACATCGCAATTTGTAAACCTAAATTCAAATCCAGACAAGAATAAAAACTTTTTTGAATGGTATGCAAATTTAAGAAATACGGTTATACTCTCGCGCGTATTTCAGGTTTTCCCCGACTAGTTTTCGACCCAACCGGAGCCCATTGCCAAGGGGGGAAAGCGACCTCCGCGTGACATCGAGGCGGAAGTTCAAAGTGACGAAACTATTTAAACAACCCCGAAATACAGACGAGAGTAAAAAAATATTAATAAATCTAGAACCTTAAAAAATAATGAGTTCAAGACTTCTTGACAGTGGTATACAGGCGCGTCACGCGTTGTTGGAAAAGTGATTAAATTTATTATTTTAATTAACTAGCTTAGGCCCGCTATTAACTAGTTGAAGGACAAACTGTAGGGCTCGCGCCCGGAAGACTTCTTCCTTGTTTGGATAGTGTATAAATCCGGGGAATCCTGACACTAATTAAGTTATCGGAATTCATTATTATTTTAAAAGCGAGGAAGCCTAGGAGCCTAGGAATATCTCATGAATCAGTTTTATTAGATGTTAGGTACGTATTGTCTTCAATAATATATATATATTTTTTTTAATTATGACATATAATATTTTCTGTACCACGGGGGACTTTAGAAATATTAAAACAACGGACACAAAGAACACCTCGAAGCAACTATTTGTAGATCACACAAATTTTTATCCCCGTGTGGGAATCGAACCCACAACACTCGGCACGGCTTTCGTGCGTTCGTTTTTAGGGTTGCGTTCCTCAAAAGAAAAAAAGGAACCCTCATAGGATCACTTTGTTGTCTGGCTGTCTGCCTGCCAAGATAATTTTTCTCAAGAACTCATGGACGCTTCAAGTTGAAATTAATACCAAATACTTATGTATGCAGTCCCTTGAAGCTGTAAAAAAATTCTAAGTCAACGCAATCAAAAAACATTTCGTAGGTTAATCAAAACCTATAGGGTACTTCCCTTTGACCTTTAATAAAGGGTCAATCAGATATGACCGCTGTATTGCAGAATTTTTTTTGGCAAAGCTAAGATAATTTTGCTTTAGAAGCCTGATAGAATGAAATGATGAATAAAAGGAAGATACCAAATCTGTTAGATCAATATTTAAATCATTTTAGATCGTATAACAGGATTTATCAATGATAGCAAACTTGCGAATTATCAGCGTTCAGGGAGAGAGGATACCACTTTAAGAAACTCCAGCAAGTAGATCATAACAGCTTAAAAACGTCTAGCGGAGGATTGGTGGATATTCTAAAGACATGAAGACGAATATTCCAATGCTTCAGAGGATATATGTATGAGAAAAAAATACAACTAATCCTTTATAATAAACTAGTATTGATGTAGAATTTAATAAGAAATAATACTGAATATAAATATTTTATAGTCTATAAATATTAAAACCATTTGAAAAATCAACCTAAACCTTAACAGTGGCTTTAGTATTCTTAGCAGGGCCTAGGGTCCTTTTTTTATTGGGTAAAGGAATAGGCGTCTTAAAACTCACCTGATAGAAAGTGACGATGAAGACAAAGATGTTAGGCGCCTATCCTAGAGGAACCTTTTTACATTGGAACATTCAATAGTAGATCTTGAATGTTCCAGGATTATAATTGCCTGGAAAAATAGACACGGACAATTCATGCCAGACTTTGGCGACTCGAACCAAAAAGGTGCTGTCAAGGGTTTAATTTGAGTTTTTAGTGTTTCAACAATGAAACCTCTGACTGCATCTAGTAGTCCGAGGAAGAATGGTGATGGTTCAGTTAGTTCAGTGAGAGCTTTTACACACTCAGCAATGTGAATCCTATAAAAAAAATCGATAAGCAGGCGGCTTTACTACGATGATCAAGAGTATGTAGTTCCCTATTCGTAATCACATTGTCATCGTCGTCGCTGATAAGCTTACGGGTTCTTAGTTCGACAGAGTCCACTACTTCAATTAGTTATTTAGCTACACCATCCCAAAGTTTACTGCAGTACTCCATAAAAGATCGAATATGGGCTGTAAAGAGATTGAGCAGCTGTTGAGAGCTGAAGTACCGACCGTTTGTTAACCGATGTTGAACGTGACGGTGATGCCCAGAAGCTCTTGATAGCATAGTCAGTAACTGACCTTAGATTACAACTAAGCATATTAAAAACTATGGTTCTATTAAAAATCAAAGCAAAGTACTAATATGGTGAAAGTGGGCTATTCAAACACTGTGAAATACTACTGGTGAACCCTCCAAACTCTGCAGTGCGATTAACACAAAAAAAATATTAATTTTGTACTAAGAAAACATGTATTAGGTAATTCCTAATACCATGTCAAACTACGTATTGAGATGATGTGTCTGATATACACCACTGTTAAACTTTGGATGGTTTCTGTGGTGTATTTATCAATCACCCATTTTGTCAATGATTTTAATTAGTAATTTATTTAAAATAAACCTTACACTCAAATTGTGCCACTTTATTAGGTATGGTTTTATTTAACTTTACCAACTAAATATTTTACAGTAAATTTGTGTACTGTACCCATATTTTTATCTAGTTATCATCTTTTCTACCACATTTTATGCAAATAAATTCATTTTTATTATAATAAAAAAGAAAGTGGGTATAATTTCAAAAGCACTGTTCCGCAGAAAAGACGCGTCTGTGTTTCGGAAGGGTTAAAATTGACAAGGTTGGCGTCAACCTCAATTGGAAACCCGCTACAGTATCAAATTAACCCATTCAATTATGCACTCTCCCGAAAAACTGGTTTTCTAGAGACCTTGCTCGCGGTTTGGAAATATGTTTCTCCACAACGTCATTGGCGTTACCAATAATGACAGATGTTAAAAGGATATTAATGGAGAGCAGGAACAAAATTACAAAGAGAACAGATAAGGTACCCCGGCATTAATTGCCTTTAGGTCAGAAGAGAAAGCCATCTAAGACGACTCGAATCATTGATCGTTGAGTGTGCGTTGAGTGTGCATAGATAGGGACTCACAATCTGTTGGGTCCCTATCTATGCACACTATCTATACTTCAGACATACTTCGAAATGAAGAAGAATGAGAGGTATATTGTAGGATTTTAGTTATTGAGAAAAGAACGTGGGGGGTGACACCACTATGTATATATGTACTATGTACTCGAATTATGTAAATGCAATTTTACCAATCACTAATGTCACCTACTGATAATCGTTAACTACATTAGCCCTGTCACATTTCGTAGTAAGTTTTTTGTGAAAAGTGGTGAAGCTATTTTATGTTCCATTGTACCACTAGTTACACGCTTAGACATAATTTTAAACGCTACTAGCGAACCCGACAGTCCTTGTCCTGCCGGAACGTAAAAATAGTATTCCTGGAACCCTATCGCAGCGCCATCTACCGGGTCCAATTGTAAATCTAAACTATTCTCGAATCCACCTGAAGACACACAAAAAATTTCATTAAAATCGGTCTAGCCGTTTAGGAGGAGTTCAGTGACATACAGAAGAAATATATATATATATATAAAGATAATAATTTTGTTATTTATTGAAAGAACCTTTGTTGAACCCAAAGAATATCGCAAATACGAATTAATATAATTTGTAAAACAAATTAATTTAATAAAATCATGGTCATTATTTTTTAGGAAAAAATGTGTTTCTAAATTTGATAGAAGAATATTAAAATCGTGACAACCTTATTAAGCATCCATCTACATTTATAAATTTTCTTGATATTCTAATTCAAATTATTATATTATCAATGGCGTATGTAACGACCATTTCTCGCCTATTACTAGTCTCTTGTCGTTGTTCGTGACGAATAAGATACAATCAATTGTATCTTACTCAAACACCACGCGCAGTTTGTACCACAGTCCAAAAACTACAAAATTGTTGTCTTAGTAAACCGGATAGTTGTTGACACAATCATGTTGTAGAAGGTGCAGCATTCACATATTTACTTGCTTAAATTTTTCCTATCCTCATTTTAAATTTAGTTTGTGTCCATCAGATAGAGACTATCCTAAAGACTAGTTAGCTTAACGTTCTGTTTGACAGTTGTTATGTTTATAAAACATACTAAAGTTCATGTGGTGAAAAGACGATTAAAGCTAGGGATTTGTGAGCATTTTTAGCACATTCAATACGTCTCGTGAGCAGATAAGCAAGCGTAGATGTATGTAATGTCAACGAGGTTACATAAAAAAATCCCCTTACGAACTAGATTCTACGAGAAATTATTATTCCCCCAGTGCCGCTCTGTAGATATCCATCTCCATATCCAAAATATTGATGATAATTGAGTTTACGAGTAGAGCAGGTAGTAAGTGAATGTTTTTTTATTAAATCCAAATATATAAATCACGCAGACTCAACAAAACCATGACGGTCTACAAGCATTCCGGTACTCTGACAGTGCCTCATTCTAAGTACTCACACACGTTTTTTCTCTCTAATCTATTCGAGTTGTATGCGACTGTACTTTATTAGAATAGTTTATTTTTCACAACGTATTTAATTTAGTATAAACATAATAGCGAAACATATAAATTTTCTGGTGTTTAACGATAGAATTGAATAAAAGGACAGGAATTATTTCGGGTATAAATAGAAAGAAATCGTTTTGTAACCAAGTGATTTTTAGAACAGAAACTGATATATCATGTTCCGTGCTGTAGGGCTTCTTGTCTGCGTATACGTGGTTTTGGTAAGTAAACAATTGGATTCAAATTTGGCATAAAATCACTGGATTAGTCTTGAGCTATTAAATTTCGGAATATGATTAAAAACAAAAAATTTATATCTAAAATTCTTGCTGGTAATCGTTTTCTAATACTCGTTTAGTTAATAAATAATTACACATTTTCGTTATTTTGTCTAAAAATAAAGAACCCCGTCGGGGGTCTTTATTTTTTTGAATCGCGGTAATATAAAATTTGTGGATTTGTATTTGTATGTCAAAATAAAAATGTTTAACCAAAATAAGCAAATAGTAAAAAAAATTGAATTAAAACGCAGCATTTTAAGAAATTTGAAATAAATAGAAACACAACAACAATAAACATGGTGTAAGAGTCACCGTACCGAATCCTGAAATAGTGTATTCAGACCATCATTCTGAGTCGTAAATCATTGGAATTTTCAGCCGGAAAATTCATCAAGTTTTTTATTTATTTACATTTTTTTTTGGTTAAAAGTGATATCACAATGAGTAAACAGAACATTTTCCAGGCGAGCCTGACATACTCAGAACTGCCAGGCTATTGCCTATAATAATAACTTGACCCATCTCACACATTTTAAAAATATAACTTAATAATATTGACTACACAGTTTTCACGTGTACAATTCCATATTTTCAAAATGAAACATTAAAATTTATATCACATCTTCAATATCAGTACCTAATAATATTTTAAAAAATTCTACGTACAGAATTTATGTCACAAGAAAATTAAAACTAGTGAACATTAAAAAGGAGAAGCAGAATCTAAAGACCATTACGAACATTTTTTAATTTTCTTCTAATCATTTTTCTAAGCATTTTTATCAGCTACATAAACATCTAGTTTATATTTATTATAATAAGCTTAAAAGAAATGTAAAATGTGTAAAATGTTTCTTTTTTTGGATTTTTCTTGAATGTTACACCACAATCTAACACAGAATAAATAAATAAAATAAAATCTAGAAAGATTACGACGAAAACACCACAATTAAAACAGGATTTTTTTGACAGGAGACTAATAGAGACTAAATTTTTCAAACCCAGTCTCACTGTCAGGTTTATTCTATCTCTTTCTCACACCTACACGTTCGAGTGTTACAATAGTATACTAAGTTTATGATTGTACCTTATTAATATTATCGTGATTAAATCCCACATTTAATATCTATAAAAGTGGCGAAAGTTATATACAAAAAGTTATATAAATATACAAATAATTAGTTTTTTTTTCTCCATCAAATGTTACAACTTTACAATTCTGTGATTACTTTTACGTAAAAACTTTAACGTAAAACTACACATATTTTAATTTGTATTAATATTTATAACAAACTAGCTGTTGCTCGCTACTTCTTAGCGCTGAAATTAAAATTTATCTCAAGAGAACCGATTTTCTACTTAATTTTTTTAATTTTTCGTAAGAACCTTTTAAAAAGTATTAGAAAACCTTTAAAAAGGCGAATGAAATCGGTTAAGTTGTTCTCAAGCAGAGATTCACTTTAATATATTATAGCACCTGGATCTAAGGGGAACTAAATTTTTGAGTTATGCACACCATCCAATCCTTATCTAAATACCTACTGACCAAATAAACAAATTTAAAAATATCACCGACACTCGATGCTATGCTAGGCGCTAAATTAACCAACATGGGCTCAATTCAAAAAATAAAAACTACAAAAATCGAATGTTCAGCCCTAAAACATGATTGAAACACAAGATTCCTACAGTACCTTTTTACTAGCTGCATATAAAAATCATAAAGTGTCAATGAGTCATTGACTCAAAAAAAAACGTCTTTTTCAGATAAGACGAAAATTTGATTACTGTTTAGATCTAGGTGTGCAATATATAGACAGTAACGCAGAATAACGACGTACTATACCAACATAACGGTATCTACAAACTTCCTACCTACTATTTAAATATATATCACTGATAATATTAGCCCTTAGCATTAAGTATTTTACGTTAGGTTAAGTTACAGAGCTTAGTCCTGTAATACCTAGAAATAGGTTGGGAAAAAGGCTCTTAATAAAATTAATATTTTTTTTTATTACAAGGCTGCCGGTGATGAAGAAGTGTTGAAAAAATGTCTTAGAGCTCTCAGAGGTCACCAAGTGAGTAAAATCTGTCATAGAAATTATATTGTATATATCACGAAGAAGAGGACCAATGCTAGGTACACCAGTGAGTTTTGAAGAGTTCTCATCCATCACAATGTCAGAAAAAAAAATGATGACAACTGAAGTTTAACAACAATTTTAGTTAATGATTATATTTGGGGCTATAGCGTAAAGAAGAGTTTAAGTAAATAATTAAACATTTTCATAATATATAATAATATGTAATATGTAATAAATATTGTACATACATTGTAGGTATAAGGCTCCATAATTTTTAAGGAAAGGTACAGAAAATTGCTTATCAACCAGTTAGAAAATCTAGTATCCGTTCTGCACAGCCGGATTAAGAGGCATTTTTGTCGTCGTAAAATTGATAACTTATTTGCAAATTTATAAGATACACTGTTATACTTACGAGTTAAACAGATCCTAGCAGTAGCCAAGATTAATAACGAAAAGACTAAAAATCTTTTTACCGTTATTTTACACTTGTAATTATTTAAATGTAAATCATTTATTTCGGTTATGCATACCTACATAACAATACAATTATTACATAACAATACAATTATTACATAACAATACAAATAGAACATGTATTAAAAAGATAACATATTATAATTTTAAGGTAATTAAAAAAATTCACATAGTTTTAAAAATCTTGGTATAGACAATATTGGTCAAGATGTTTTCTATTCCTAATATATTTAACTTGGTTGGTTACTGCCTTCTATTAAGTATATTAACTTGTAAATATTTCTAATTCAGAATTTGATGCACTGTTGTACTTCAATGCCCAAGGCGGGTGAAAATGTAAAACCTGAAGTGTTGGAATGTATGAATAAGCACCCTTCACCTACCGTAAGTATCACATGTATTAACTATTCACTATTCTAACAAATTATCAAAAAAAAAAATTAAATGCATTGCCTAAGTAAGCTTTTTCGAAGCCCAGCATCTACTGACTAAGTGTTATTTGTAGCACAACGAATGTTTCGGGAATTCTGTAGTTAAAATTTTTGCATTTCTTATCAATATCCCTAATTAGATTACTTTAGGGTCATTTAGTTTAGTTTTAACTGATGTATACAACTGACAAATGAATTGCTGCTAAGTAGGAAACGTTAACTTTGAATTATAATAATATCCTTTTATTTCTCAACAAATTTCAAACTTTGAATTATAAACTTAATCTTTTCTACTTCTGGTGTAAAGCACACAGAGTGAAAAAGTGACAATATAAACAAATATTACGTGTCCTGGTGCTTACATGGTAGGGTTCGGTTAAACAATGCAAAAGTTTGTTTGGGGCCACCGCGTGGTGGTCACGCGGTCGCCGGTCGAGGCGAACGTCTTCGGTGGGCGCGAATAAATTGCTCACATACATATAAACACTCCAATAATTTATTGTTTCATTAGCGGCGGTAGGTACCCTTTTTTAAGGTTTTCGAGTTATTTCGAATGATATCGAAATTTATATTGATGTATACTTTTTTAATATTAAGAGAAGATGAAGTTAGGATGTTTAAAGTATATACGTTTATTTTTTAGTCTGAAGCAGATGAATGTATAGCTAAAAAACTAGGATACTACAAAGCTGACGGAAAACTAGACATGGAAATTTATACAAGCCACATGGAGAAAAAGTTTGAGCAAAACAAAGAAATATTAGACTTAATTAAGGAAAATTGTTTGAAGGCCGATATTTTAGATAAAGGATCACCTGATACGAGTGTTTTTACAAAAATTAATATTTGCGTAATCAAGCAAATTAGAGACGTAAGTAAAATTACATGTCTAATGATATTTAATCGTAACTATTATCATCGTATCAATAGATAAAGTACCTAAGCCTCGGCACAAACTGTTTTGAATTATTTGTTTCAAAATTCATACATGCACTTAAAACATGTGAAAAATTGACGGTAAAACACTTTATTGAGGTGAGTTTCATTTACAGAGCTGTTCCGAATGGAGTAATGAAGACCACTGCACTGAAAATAAAAAGGAAGTAGATGAAGCTTGTAAGGCGATTTATTAATATTAATGGCGTATTCTTGGATGATAATCGATTAAAATGGGAACATTGGAAATTTATGATTAAAGACAAATTGCATTATATTACGGTTTTTATTATATTTTACACATTACACCTTTGTCCTTTTCTGTACTTCTGACAAAATTTCACGATGATCGGTTAAGTAGTTAAGCCTTGAAAGCCTAAAAAATAAATTAGTTAATATGTATGTAATAGTTGATCTGTGTTATGAACATGATTTTCCACAAAATAATTATCTAAGAACTACTCTAAGCTCTACCAACTAACTGTACTGATATTCTATGACTTTAATCATTGAATAACATTTCAACTTATAAGTTGACTATTGAATCGTGGTTGTTGGCTGAAAACTTTACAGAAGTATCTGCATCGTCGCTCTGAAAAGACACAATTACCCTCCCGTGCAGGACGGTGCCACGATTCTGTCAAATGGAGATAAATATGTTCTAAGCCATGCCCAATGGCCATCACTCCGACCTGCTTTGATATAACGTTAGCTAAAAGCAAGAATGCTTTTAGCATTAGGTAAGTCGGCCTAAGTACTACATGTACATAAATTTTATGTAAATAAATAAATGACACTTCTTTATTTTTATGCCTCGAAACGTACAGACCTAAAACGTACCGAAGTTTCACTTCTTGCCAATTTCAGATTGTTAGTCGTTTGTAAACAAATCAATTTCAACAAATTACAATATATGTGTTGGAACCATAACGATGTTCACTTTACGTTGACATATTTATTGAAGAAAGAGTCCATAAACGTCGTAGAGTATGGCAACTTAAAAAAATACATACTACAGTAGTTAGTTGTTAACCCAAATCTATGTTTAGGATTCCGTACGTCCAAATGAAAAAAATGGAACCCTTAAGGAATCACACGTGCGACTGTCTATCCGTATGTAACAGCCGATTTACTCCGAATGTACGGAACCGATTAGGTTAAAATTTGCAATCTAAATAAATTAATTTTGAATATGTGGAATACTTTTGAGGGCTAAATTATAAAATAAAAAAAATAAAGATTATTCTTTTTAAAGTTATTTAAGAATTAAAAAAAAACTACTGAGCTTCAAGTTTTGATAAAATACAGATTTTCAATCTTTACTTATATTTAAACGAAAACCTTTTAAACAGTTTAAAATGATTTCTAAGTTGAATACTAGAAAGCATTATAAAGTTTGTTAATCGGTCCCGATGAAGACATCGTTTGCCCAAAAGTTCTTTATCTTTAGGAGTAACAATTTAAATAATAAAGTTATTTATTATAACTTGCAATCTCCAATCTGCTTAAAGAGGCATGTAAAAAGAAATCACACAATGGCTCTTACAACTTGACTATGAAAAAAACGGAAGAACTTCTCAAAATGTTATCATAGTTTGCGTATTTTTTCAAAACTAACACATGTACGCACACTTATAGTCACACATACAAACACCCACACGGATACACGAAATTAGTTTTGTCAATCCGTGAAGCTCGAACGTACTGACAAGTTTAGGTTCCTGTCTCCCATAAAAATTTTGGATCAAAACATGTACTTACTTATAACTTTTGTAAATTTTTTTTGTGAGAAATCAATAAACCATTATTATTCTATTTATTCATCTTTAACCAATATAAATTACATAATATATGATTTTATAATTATTGCTATTGCAGGAAACCCTATAAGAAGTTTATGGTCTTAAAATAATATGGTAAATTTCTCAATATTATGTTTACAAACTCACACTTGCAATTGATATGTATTGGAGAAAAAACTCTTGAACTACAATGTGAAGTTTGTTTTTGGGATAAATTATTGGTTGACACATATTCATCGTACGGAACCCTCTCCATGTTCAGCTCGCACTTTCCCAGTTTTTTCATTAAATGTTAAAGGAGTACCTACGTTTTATAGAATTTTATGTGAAATAAAAGCTAGTGAAAACGACGGCGTGAACAACGGATTATAACTAATTCATCAAGCGTAGGGCTGGTCGCTCACACCGCGCCATTTCTTGCTTTTTATTTTTTATGTGTCATAATTTCTAAACGAAAGACCCAATTCGAAAAATTTAAAGAGTACTATGTAGTTTATGTACATAACCTTGAATGTTAAAATATTTAGTCGGCCAACTATTAATATATTGATACTAATGCCATCATCTTTCGAACAGTGTTTTGATAGAATAAAAAGAAGAAAGGAAAGTGGTCATTGTGACTTAACTATAATAGTTGACTAAATGTATGGTCTTGCGGACTTTTTTGTGAGTAATGACGAGTACTATAAACGTGTAGCACATTGTTGCAATTTTAGTAGGAATCTCTAATTTTTGGAAATAAAATACAGCCTTTGTAACTCAGTGACAATATAGCATACCACTGGTAAAAGAATGTTTGAAATCGGTCCAGTAGTTTTTGATTTTTTTCATTACAAACAAAAATACCAGTATTTTGAAATAGATAGAGATTTTTCCGTAGACTACGGTCGCCATGTATAAAAATAAATAAAAATAGATGAAACAGTCATAAGAATTTATGATGCAGGAGCTTTCCCCGTCATTACGTCAAATCATGATTTGGCGGTCAGCTCATGCCCTTTCTTGTATGCGGTAAGGTATTGCAAGCTGCTTAATTTTGCAGTATGAAAACTATTGTTCGTGAAACTGGCTTGAATCAAGTCAGAGCAAAGCACTGAGTCAAGCAAATTATTGCGGTCTTGTGTGTTAGTTTATAAATATACACTGGACGTTGATTGAACGTATTTATGGGATTTCCGTATGAGATTACAAAACGAGAAACCTTTGTAAAGAATTCTTTTTACAAAGTTTGTTCATCAATACTAATAAAGTTGAAAACTTTACACGTTTTGTGTGTTGTTAAGTCCGTTTTATGAATGTGATACGTACTTTACTTTACTCTACTTTACTTTTAGAATTGATGAAACTTCGAGATAAAATATATAATAGGAAACAATCGCCAAATAACTTTTCGCCAGGGTAGCTAAACATTACTATCAATTTTTTTTGAGTGATTCAATCAAAACAAATACTCGATGTTATTATTATGAAATGAGAGTTTTATAACGTCCTTTACTTTGGTAATATTTGAATCATTAATTTACAAAATTATAATTTAACGTTCATGGACTTCGTACACTTTCATCATATCACATGTCAATACCACAAGATTGACTGAGCCCGTATTCTCTCTCAGAACTGTCCCGAATGAAGTGATGAAGGTGAATGCAATGTAATTAAGGATTTAATTGCAGGCTGCACAGTGGATGATTGATTTGGCAAACCCTGGATACGTGGGGTACACTGAAAGTTTTGAGTAACTCATTAATAAAACAATTTTCATGTAAAGTAATATATTTACTGCTTTTCGAAGTATTCCCCATTACATTTTAAACACATTTTCATTTGGTTAAACCAGTTTTGAAACCATGAGGGCCATTGGTCTAAGGGCGTGTTCTTCACGTGCTGGTTGAAAGCTATCACGGCCTCTTCCGGCCCCGTAAATGTCATACCCCTCATCAAATCTTTAATTTTAAAAATAAAGAAATCACATGGTGCCAGCTCTGGACTATGTGCGAGATGGGTCGTCACTAGCTCTACCTTTTCAGAAGCCAAAAATGACTTAGTCGTGTTCCCGGTGTGCGCCGAAGCATTGTCATGGTGCAATAGGATGCGACTTTTTGGTCGTTTTTCTCTAACTTTTTCAAAGACACTAGGCAAACAAATGGTGTTCTACCACTCAGCATTAACTTTCTTTTGTTCTTCAAGTGGGATTGTGCAGACAGGACCCGTCTGGGAGAAATAAACGCAATAATTGTTTTGCCTATGTTTCTCGCCTGCCTCAATTTTGTTGGATTGCTGTCACCTTCAAACACCAGTATACCACCAACAATATATCCAGCTTTCATCTCCTGTCATAATGTCATACACAGCATTTGAGCATCCGTGATCGTACTTTAACAACATTTTTTTACACCAATCAACACGAGTCCGTTTTTGTTCTGGCGTGAGTTCATGAGTGATCGTACTTTAACAAAATTTTTTTACACCAATCAACACGAGTCCGTTTTTGTTCTGGCGTGAGTTCATGAGGAATCCAGCGGCAACAAAGTTTTCTATCCTCGAATCTTCTCATAGGTGATACACCGGTTTTCTTCAATTAGCTGCCTGACAGTAGCCACATTTTCCTCAGTGATCGTAGTTGAGGGCTGACCTTCACGAATTTCGTTATGGAGAGAAACACGGATACGATCAAATTCTGCGTACCAACGGCTTATGATGCTCAAATGAGGTGCTTCCCTCCTAAAAGCATTTTGAAGACAAGCAGTGCAGTCTTGCGGATTCAGTGAAGTGTCTTTTGAAATCATAAAAAATCATTGCCCTAAAATCTTTTCCCGTTAATTCCATTTTTGCTACGGACGACGAACAACTTGTGATAAAAAAAACAATTGACACCCGATTTCACGCCAATTCTTTTTTAATCAATGATTGAGTTTCTTATGTTTAAAAATTATAACATTTGAAGTTCAAACATTTATGAGTGGCTAGGAGCGCAGAACTTTCACTGTGCCATAAGTATTACACGGCAAAAAAAAATTAAATTAAATTATTTTAAGAAATAACATTTTGGTGTTTGGGTTTAAAGTTTACTTTCAAAATAAGTGATCTACACAATACAAATCTTTATAGATAAAACTATTCATAGTATATCAGGTAAACTATCCGAGTACACAGACATTTAATTATAAATTGCAAGAATGTCCGATTAAACTGTATTAACATTGTTCCCAAAGTATTGTCGTATAAGTACACATAAGTCGATATTCTCACTACAGGTATAATTAAAAAAAAATTTTATATTCTGGAACCACACATGCAGCAGTCACCCCAATCATCACCCAAAAAATATCAAAATTTGTAGCTAATTTGTCACCAAAATGACGATTTTGTTTCTTGAGCAGATACTTCAAAAAGCATGAAAGTTAACAAAATTGATCCATATTTAATCAGACTTAACATAGACATTTGTTGCCAGAAGAAAGTACTATAAAAAGTAAAAAAACCGACAGTTTTCATAATCGACTTTAATTTTGCCGGTCCCTGCTACCTAGAATAGCGACTCGTATGGCCTCTCGAGGTACAAAGCATTTTTGTAACTAATTAGCAACAAATAGCTACAAATTGTCACAATATATATTTTTTTTGCTAATTACTAAATTGCCGCTGCTACCTTGATAGGCTTGCAAATGTCTCACAAGCATCTCCCAATACATTTCATATACACGATTGCTCATAATTAGGTTATTTTGACAGGCAGAAATTGAAACGGAACCAAGAATCACTGCTTTAAAAAAAGTGAGCATTTGTCGTTTTTCATAGGCCGCTTATACACTATAGAAAAGATTTGAACTTCTTACTACTGCAGTAAGCTGGTGCAAACGTAGGATTGGAACAACTTCAATAACTGCACGATTGCAATAACTGCAAAAAAGGGCAACTTATGTAGACACCATATCTTTGCAGTGAATGAAATTAACAGTATTACGCAACAAAATACGAAATCGCATAGTTTTGTGTGTTTTGTCAAATGTTTTGTCTTATCTGTTTCTGCAAGTCCGAAAACCAGTAAGTATTAGTTAAGTAACTTTATCGCTGTCAGTAACCTCGTTCCGGTAATTTAAGAATAAAGTAAAAACAAAAAACAGCCTTAAAATACATTAACAGAAACTAGGATAGACAGCAATGCCTTCATAAAGTACTAGCTGCGCCCCGCGGTTTCACCCACGTAAGTCCCGATCCCGTGGGAATATCGGGATAAAAATAGCCTATGTCTTAATTCAGATCTCCAGCTATCTACATACCAAGTTTTATCGCAATCGGTTTAGTAGTTTTTGCGTGAAAGAGTAACAAACATCCATTCATCCATCCATACTCACAAACTTTCACCTTTATAATATTAGTAAGATAAACGTAGACCTAATATAACAACTAATACAGTACATACAGTACTATACATGACATGCCCTGCTAAAAACGTGGCTGCACCAGTCCATTCTATTTATCACGAAATCATTGGTACCTGCACTGCCTTAATACCCCAAGGTACAAAGGGTAGATTGTTATTCATCAATTAATTAGAAAGGTTTGGATCAACTACACTGCCTTTTAAATAACATTGCATGAAATGTACCTTTTGCTTAATATATACAATTTCTATCAAAAATGTGTATTTTTACTAATAACAAAACATTATATTATGGACATGACCCTATTCTAAGTGTAATAAACGCAACAATAACATACAATAACATGGGGTTTTATCTAAAAATAAATAATTAATAAGCAATCTATAATGAATATATATATTCGATAAGGGAAGACGATTATGAGTAACTTCTTAGCATAAATAAGCGAAAATCATGGTTCACATTTTGTTCGCGTTTTCATCCTCTCTTTGTTTTTTTCATTATGGATGATCACATTACACATTAGCAGTGAAAAATATTACTGTTAGTAATTTACAATTGAATTTCTTAATAAACGTATGGTAGAATAGTTGCAGCATTTTACTTTCTGAATCATTTTTAATCACGAACGGCGGCGAAATTTAAGAAAACAGCCAGAGTTTTTGTTCACAAGATCCTTTTTTCAGTGGCCATATCTATAGCATTACATATCTGGAGATAAATATAAATATTAGATGTGTAAATCGAAACTTAATTGCAGTAATAATAATTAGATAGTCTACCCGTGACCACGAACGGTATAATTCGATCGAAACGTCGAATAACCAAAGAAGGTATTGTAATTTCTGATCTATTAAGTTTAAAAACAATAAATTTAATAAAAAATTTTGGAGTACAACGTCAAAATTCATAAGTATTAATATGTCGCCTACATAAATAGAGATTTTTTTTCAGTTCATATTTTATTTCATCATACCTAATTTATCCATTGATATTATTTTAGTTTCTATTATGATGAACGGATGAAGCAACATTGTGTTAGAAACATTCTCACAACCACTGATATAAAATATGAAAACACTAACTACAGTAACTGCCAAGTTGTTCGTACCACTCTTCGCACTCAAGACAATCGTTCTCGTCGTATTCCTACCCTTTTAAAATCCCACTATTCGTTGCGTAGTATTGCGTTATCGGTATAATCAGTCAAAATAATGTCTGTTAACTTATTCTTATTAAATAGTGAACTGTGTTATCATCAATTATAGTTTGTCCCTAATTTTAATAAAATAAATAAGAGTTTTTGATGTGGCGACGACAATTGTCAAATAATCCTGTAATATAACTAATTCGTGACGACTCTGTCAGTAAAGCAGGCTAAAACAGAACTATTGATGTCAGTTATTTTTAAACGCTTTATATTAGCTTCATTTGTAAGTATGTTTGTAACCGACTCCTTTGGGCACGATTTTGACCCACTTTAAACGGCCAGATTTCATTCAAATTTTGCACACCTGTCAAAGACCGATGACAAAGCAATAATTCGATTATTTTTTTATTTTTAGTTGAATTTTCTATAAAAGCGTGTTTTTTAGTTTTTTAAACTATAATTATTTTAGTTTTAAAGCACCCCTATAGACAGAAGTTACAAAACCATTGTATTCACAAGAGTGGCCAATTACGGTATACGAATAAGTTTTATAATGGAGTTTGCATATACCATTGTACAATAACAAGTTTCGAGTGATACCATAATAATACTTAGAGCTGTACTAAGTTAGTGGTCACACGCAAATAAAACTAGCTTAAAATGTCACAAAATACGTAGAGTTGTATAGCAGAGTTTTCATATTCTGTATTAACACCCTAAGCTTACGCTGATCCCTTAATACAGATTTAATACAGCTCAAGCTGTATCGTAACTCAAAAATCCGTCTTATAAACATAAAAGTATTTTTTGACACCCTTGTACGTCTTTAAACGAACTTTAAGTTCTAAATGAGCTGGTTAATTGATGTTGGAAACGCTTGCGTGCTGCTTGGGACATTGAGTGATAAAGGTCGCATTTTACAAGTTACCACATTGAAGAATATTATAGTGGGTTTTTGCCTAATGGACCCGTAAACACATTTCGTTTCAAATGTAACTTAGATCGTTGAGAGTAACAATCTGCATTAATATTTTCTACCTAAAAGCGAAACTAGTTAGTTTCGCTTCTAAATCTAAAGTAGCAACAGTAAGTATAACCGCAGAACCGTCAATTTAAAGCGAACAATTTTGGTCAAAGCACACGTCATGTGGAAACTTTGTACTTGTGACCGGATCGCCTCAAATGAGCTAAGTTCGTAGTAACGCTACATTTAACGACCAGTTGTGCAGTTTTTGAGAGTGGTTCTATTGCTAGCGAATAGTTTGTGTTCCAACTTCAACTTACATTATCATACTTTCAAACTGACTTTTGAAATTTTAAGGTGCCAAAGTGCTAGTAACCTTGGGCGGGAAAATTCACCTCCATGCCCTTTAAATCCAGTTAAAGGATATCCGGGTAAAGGATGAAAAAAGGCATGTAACAGAGTTATACAACGAGACTTATAGTACAACAGTACGACGTTCTATAAAAGTTTCCCAAATAAAAATAATGAAATAAAAATAAACAAAGCAAATTTATCAATCGTCTGTACCAAATCCCAGCCTGTCCTTAATGGCTACCTCGTTAACCCGGTGTTGAGTTACGTTTTCTTTCTTTTCAAGAAGCGTGGGTGAAATTCAATTTAACACCTTTTGCGATCCGATGAGCAGGTGCTTACCAGGTATTCTAACACGACTTTTCTTCTTAGCAATTCTGAAACCCTATAAAAAAATTTCTCCACAGCCGAATAAACTTTTAGATTTTCTGCCTTATGCTATATAATTCTATCTTCTCTATTGTACCTAAGATACAATAGTATTTTTCTAAGGAATATGTCAAATTAATAGCCTCTTCCTTCAATTTCAAGATTACTATATCGCTGTTACTGCTACCCCACCCTTTCCGTTTATTAAGAGTAGGTGAGCTTGCTTCATTATTGCATTAAGGGTTCTGTCTTGACATGACACTTTAACTTAGATGATTATGCTTGAACCCTTTTCCCCGTATAAAATAGAGAATATACCACGACTCAGGTAGGAAAATTTAATTTAACGGCTATAGGAAAGAAAGTTTTAGCTTCTCACATAGTCATTTTAGATTAGAGTGAAACGCTTCTTAATGAGTATTTAACTTACAGTGTTATTAAGAATATTTATGTTTTATTAAACCCCGACGCCAAAAGGGGGGGTGTTATAAGTTTGACGTGTCTGTATATCTGTGTGTCTGTGGCATCGTTGGTCCCAAACGGATGAACCGATTTGAATGCGGTTTTTTGTTTGAAAGATGACTTGATCGAGAGTGTTTTTAGATATAATTCTAGACAATTTGTTCGGCCGTTCGAAGATTATCAGCTCTTTTGTAATCGTTGAAGTGATTTTCGAGTCAAAAGTATTTTAAAATTTTAATTCATGATTATTTGTCTAATAAGTTTTAAATATGCCTAAGTGTAATAATATATAAATAAAACTGTCAGTCGTAGGACTGCACATCAGAAGTGAAAACATAACTCACACATCTGTCATCTGAGCGTGACGGTCACGCGAGTTCAGTGCTTTGTCCCCATTCCAAAAGTGTCAAAAGTGTCTGAAGAAGTTTTCACTTCAAAAATTGTTAAAAAGTAATTGAGAGTTACCGATTAGAAGTGATCATTTTTGAAGAAAGTGATGCCATCTATTAGTGGCATCCATCAAACTGAAGTACGTTCCAACGAAATTTAGAATAAATGTTTTCACTATGAGCACTATAGGCGTTATAAATTTTCACAATTATGTTTTTGTTTTTTTTTACCATATGAATTGCGCACACCATAAGTACTTTATTGAGCTAATTATATTTTTAAAGATTAATTAATAAGGAGCTGACAGAACTGAATTTTTAGATTAGCGCCCTCTAGTGGATCTACATATGTATTATTAGCGTGACGGTGCGAGTTCAGTGCGTTTTCCCCATAGCAAAAATGCACAACGTGCCTAAAGAAGTTTTCACTTCAAAAAAATTATATCGTTTGTATTTTGCTTATTAATGAAACCTTTACCACAGATTAACTTTCAAAGTTTTATATACCCAGGGTGTTATAGGAAGGTGTAGTCATATTTTAGGGTCGTATTGCAGACCCCGTAAATAACGTAAACTGCTATTAACTTTAGGAATATTTCATGGCTTTAAATACAGAAGTACAAAAGAAGACGCGCGTCGTATTCATACCATATCATCATTTTGGTATCGTGTCCTTGCTCATTAAATATTAACCAGAGAGTCACAGGCACGTTACGGGCCTTATATCGGCTTAAGAACTTTCTTCCATCCGAGACAAAAGCGATGCTAGTACAGACCCTAATTATCCCCATTTTAGATTATGGTGATGTATGCTATTACGACCTAAATGCAGATCTCCTCAATAAATACCACCGACTTCTGAATAACTGCATTCGATTTATTTTTAATCTTCGTAAATTTGACCATGTTTCCTCCTTTCGTCACGAGTTGAATTGGCTCCCGATTCGGCAACGTCGCCAGCTGCGCGCTCTCACCACTCTTTATTCTATTCTCAACTCACCTACTTCTCCCACAAACTTAACATCCTTATTTCAGTTTTTATGCTCCAATCATAACAGAACTCTCCGCTCTACAAACAATCTTCTTCTGTTCACTCTTCCTTTCTTATTCAATCTGTCCTCCTCTGGAACGCTCTACCTCTGGAAATCAGGATAGCACCTAGTCGCCTTTCGTTCAAGGCGAAAGTACGAGCTCACATTTCGCAGAACCTATCAGAATCATCACAACAGTAATACATTACATTTATTTATATATGTATGTATGTAATTTGGCACGTATCTATGTTTATATGCATGTATATGTATGTATGTATAGGTAAATACATAATATATGTTCTCCTGTGATCTTTCCTAGTTTCTTTTCTACTTAAATCTAGTGCACCTATTCACTCATTTCTGAACCACCCTAAGGTGGACTGGTGGAAAATGCCTACGGCATTAAGTCCGCCATTGTACATTTTTTTCGTGCATAAAGTGTCAAATAAATAAAAAATTATGAAAATATTATAATTTCTAACATCGAATGTTCTCGGATTGACGAAGTGCATTTTCCGTTAAAAAGCTCTTACAGGTTCAAGGCACAACAACATGAAATTTGTGCCCAATTCGAGACTTGTAAGGTACTGCAAAACCGTAACAAGAGTAACGTAATGCTATAACTCTTGGCAAACGCGCATTGGTGACTTTTCTTATATCGCTTTTTGCTATTTGGGTGTGGATTTCCTTTGAAATAATTTCCTCATTCGAAAAGGTTCTCGGTTGAGCAAAGCCAAGAATTGTATTTAATAGGATTACTAAGACAGGAGGACATTCAGAGACACTGCCGTGTCTGGCCGTGTAAACTGCGGGACGGAGTTATCTTCTGTTCCCTCAATACCAGGTGGTATTGGTCTTGAAAGGGTGTCTTCTCCCTTCCAATGCCGTGTAATATGAACTCATATTAAATTTATGAGCGAGAGAGATGATTACAACACTGATCAACGCTGTGAACGCGATGCGCTGTTTCCCCACTCCATTAGCGTGTGTGCATCGCAAAGCAAAATAACTAACAACAAAAAATTTCAATTCAAGGTTGTTGCTTTATAAGGCATAGATGCTGCCCATTGAACTGAAGAAATATTACGTTTATAATTATTGTGACTGTGTAATGACAGTAATAATCTAATTAATAAATGTAAATTAATTGATTTTAAATATTGTTTTTTTACTATTTTTATTTCTGTATAGTAGCTACATGAAGTTAGAAGTGTAATACATCTAATAATTAAATAAAATCTAGTAAATTATATATTTTATAGATAAACATGCTAGTTTCCTCTTGAATTGGGACTGTGTTTTAAGTGTGACTGGCCAATAACCCTATTAACACAACAGTAAATCTGTTGTGTTATTCTATGCTTCGACGGTAAATTTGAAATAGCTATTAAATTTAACGTTGCCATAATTTTCAGGTTTATATTTAATAAACTGATGCTGATTATAGAAGCTGTTTAAATTTTAATCAGTGGATGAACAGTATTTCAAGGGTTTGATATAATAAAACGCAAATAACTCTATAAATAAACAGGTTGTTACGAGAACTAGTTTTTGTTTTAGAATTAGATAAAAAGAACATTCAAGTATGCGTAAAATACATACAAGTACAATATTATGAATAAATATTTTTAATTCAAATTACTTGCATTTGTATGTAATTCAGTCACAGTTGGTCAGGGTCAGATAATGTTTTATGGCCTCAAAGTGTTTATTTTTTTTTAATAGCACATATTTAGGTGCTTAATTCAAGGACAAGACTAGAATTATTAATGTTAAAAATTAACTTTGTACCAAAAAGGGCGCATATGATTTTAAAAACTTAATATCCTGTACTTCTTCTAACGGGCAGTGTTTCTTTCGTTACCATTCATTATCTGTGGCGTAAAATGTTCTTAAACTTGCTCGTGAACAAATGATGCCATTTTCAAAACGACGCGAGCAGGTTCACTAAATAAATACGGGTGCATCACTCCGCTCGCTTTCTGTTCCATCGAAATCTGTCCTAAGCGACAGACGTGTATTCCAATATCTACACTGCATACCGTCAAAATAGAAAACTGAACTACCTTCGTTATCCGAAATCGAGAGCTTGCTGCGTGAAACGTGTGAACTGAAGGTGGAATCTCCACGCGAGGTGGTGAGAAGACAAAATCCAGATGAGCCTGATTTGTTATATCATTGACCACGTCGAGTTTAAAAACATCGTTATTTTCGATAACGTTATTTTCCCTTGTGTAGCAAAGGGCCGCCTTCAACCCTATTTCGGCCTTGAGGTGTCTACTACAGGCAGGTTGTTACTGTAATGTTGTAAATTCTACTTAATTGTCCCCGTTACAAAGAAGAATGATTTGTGTGAAATACAAACTACAACTCAACTTAAAAGCATCTTTTCATTACGTACAAAATAGGTACAAATCAATATTATCATTTCAATACAAATTGAAATGACAAATGAACTAAATACCTAAATGACTCATCCATCTTCACCTGAGTACCTGTACAATACACAGAAATGAATTGTCACCCCAAAAATATTGAGATAGCGTCTGTAATAGAAATCAATGGAGTGTTTCGATGGGATTTCTCTCATACGAGGGTGTGAATGAAAGGTTTTATATGACTATAGTTTACGCCTCAGCAGTTTTATAATAGGCCTTATATTACATTTTTAATATGAATCTTTATTTTTAACCCTAGAAAGACAACCATATCCAAATACACTGGAAAACTTTCAGAGGCGCTCGCTTTTCAAATACGAATTTTTCTTTTCTTTATAAGTTTAGTTTTTATGATAATAATAATAAAAAAATAATTGATTGTTACAAAAGTCTTCATTTACATAGTCAGTACTTGAAGCCTCCTTTTAAGCAAATAGTACGCCTGTATCAGCGAGTCTCCGCTCTTCCATACCGTACTTATTTAGACTAGGTTACAGTTAAATATGTACTCTAAGATTTCATGGTAAATAAATATCTAATACTATATAACATCCTCCTCCTCCTTGTGTCAGTTTCCTCAATTCTGAGGGTCGTGATCTCTTTTTTGGATCTTAGCGTGTGTGAAAGTCCGCCATCTGTGTCTGTCTTGGGCTGTGTGTAGAGCAGTATGGACCGTAGTGTCAAGGGTGGAGCGGACTTGGTCGCACCAGCGTAACGGGCTCCGGCCTCTGGGTCTTTTCCCTTCAAACTTCACTGTGACTGTTGCCTTCTTTCTTCGCGATGTGATCTAAATATTCCAGGATTCTGCGAAAACACAGGGATGACAGCCGGTCTCATATGTCTCGTGTGTATATATCATAAAAATATACAATTGTTACTCGGTACTAAATCTCAGTACTAATATTGACAACAATTCACTATGTATTCAATTATAAAAATAAAGGAAATAAATAATAATAACAAGGGAATGGGAAACAAGGAGGAATGGCTTGAAACTATTATATTATACTATTATTATAATAAAAAGTGCAATAATACGTACAGGTGAAAAATACAATTAAATTAGATTTACTTATGGTGTTAAATTATACTAAATGAGTTGACCTCTTTATAAATAACAAAAGTGAACAGTATTGTATTTTAAAAAGTAAATCAAATCACTTTTTTTTTCTTATATACAACTTGTTTACAGTCTAATCAGCCTTAAAATACTAATCAATACAACTTTACTGTTTTATCATCATTGTTACTGTTATTGTTGTAAACATTATTTTTATGTTCCTACCTGCAATACTACCTTTTATGGTAGAGGGATCATTTTGATCAGCTTCTCAAACCTGTTCAGGAGTGTTAGGTATAATATTTTCGCTGTCACTTCTCGTTATGTGTCAATAAAGTAGGCGCCCCCCAGTTTTTCACTATCTTTGGTGTGGTTAGTTAAGTACTCAGTTATTCAAGTATTCCTTTCGATTCATGTTCACTGAACTTGTGCCAGTATATAAATAAATACAATTTAACAACAACAAAAATATTCAATATGCCATAGAACAGACTTGATTAAAAGTGTCCAGCCCATGTTAACTACATGTACATACATATATTACATCATGTACATACATATATTACATCACGACTTCAGGTTTATGACTCCAACTTCTATTTGGTTTGGTCGTCAAAAACACGAGTACTATGTTGATCTTGTTGTCCTCTTCTTGCGTTGTGAATTGCGTATCTCTACTTCAGATGTCTACCTAATTTATTTTTAATTTTTTTGCCCTTCATTATATATGTCTGACCTGTTGGTCTAGTGGTTAGTGACCCTGACCGCTATGCTTATAGGTCGTGGGTTCGATTCCCACCTGAGTCTGGGTGTTCTTTGTGTCCGTTGTTTCTATGTTTGTAAAGTCCCGCGCGACACAGGAGTAATTCCTAATGCGGGAGTTGTCTTTTTTAAAAATAAAATAAAAATAAAATAAATAAATATAAGTACGCAGAAATAATTGCTAAAAACGAACAAAAATCAAAATAATATTCACTTTACATAATACTTAATCAGTTCAACAAGGAAACACTTACACAAAAGATAAATACAATACTCCTCCCGAGTGCTTGGAAGAATTTGAACGAAGTACAAATTTGAGTTACTGCCGTCCTAGTTCACATAATAATACGACAGTTTGATACGAGATTACAACGATTGACTTTCACCAACGAAATAAAAACAAGGGAGAAACTGCACCAAGACTTTGTATTCATGCCCTTAATAAGTGTCATAATTAGTGCAGATAAAAAAGTGCACCCACCTCTCACCATACCCCCGTTCCGCAAACTTATTGACCCATCAAGATGAATAATAATATAGGCATAATGGCTCGTTTTATGTTGCTTAAAAATAATGTTTTGATCGCATTACACCAATATCTACGTACGTAATCATCACTCACGTACTCGTACAGTACCATCGTGAATCTATTCCTAACACAAATATTTACTTGGCTAAGATCTATTTTAGCTAAGTAAATGTTTTCACAACCTTAGGAATCGATAACTTTTTTATTAAAACTAAGAGTTATTAGAGTGCAGTTAGTTGAGGCTGGTCATCTCCGAACTGCAATTACATACATTATAGTAGTAGTTTGCGCGATTGTTTATAGTTTAGAACAATACGTTACATTGTCCTCACATTTAATTTGCGCATATAAGCAATGTAACCAAAGACTTGTAAAAAACATGTTAAAAAAGAGTGTCCTTGGAGTTTCTTGTCTGTTCTTCTCCACGGGATCTACATATTGAAACAGGCAACAAGCTTCACGACTGACTTTGTCTGACTGACTACTACGAATTGTCAGGAAATTAAAAAATGCCTATAACGGGTTGATTTGATTTCGATTTATAACACACATATTGTTTAAAAATTTTGGCTTTCTGCACTTCTACTATATATATATATATTCATAATTAAATTACGTATCTCGTAAAACATTAACTCCAGTCAATCATTGAATTAATCTTGAAAAAGGCGTGGAATTTCTACTTGAGACAAAACAGACGCTATCGCGTTTCGTAATTAAGAAGACTTGTTATAAAATAAACGCTCAGAAAGTACTTACCACCGTACGAGTTAAATTTCAATACCGATCGAGCCAGTTTTTAATTAAATTAGTTCAGATTTTTCTTGTAGTTTCTTTTAGTAGCTAAAAATAACATTATTTGGGACAGGTCTAATTACAATTATTTTTTTATCAGATAGGAGGCAAACGAGCAGACGGGTCACATGATCGTGAGTGACTACCACCGCCCATGGACACCTACAACTCAAGAGTCACAAGTGTGTTACTGGCCTGTAAGGTGGAAATAGTTAAAGGGGGGAGGAGGGTTAGGACCTCCGGTAACTTCATTCACTCGACGAAACATAACGCAACCATTGCTTCACGCCGGTTTTCTGTGAGGCCGTGGTATCATCCCGGTCGAGCCGGCCCATACGTACCGAGGAGAGTTTTTTTTAGAAACAATACTAGTAACGTGGGTCACACATTACTAGTAATCTTGTTAACCTCCCCAGCTAAGCTAAGTGCTTGTGTTAGGTGTGGGTTCACGTTGGTAGTGCAATGGGTGGGGTTCGAACCCGCAATGACTTGATCGCAAGTCCGACGCCTTAGCCATTACCCTACCACCGATTAAAACTTTTCAGGTTTGGAGCAATGTATTCTTTTTCCACTAACCAGACTCACCAGAGGCATATTTAATACCCACATTTTGCAAATTATATAACTCCAACTTACGCAATAAGGCGCAACTCTATATCCGTCAACTGGGCAATTTGGGAATTAAAAATTCGAAAATTGGCAATAAGTAAATTAAAAGGTAAAGGTAGGTAAGCTCTTCTTACCCAGGCAATAGAAGGAAAGGGATATTGCTTATAGGGCCATCATTATAAGCAATATTTCTTTCCTTCTGTCCAATCCATACTGGAGAGTGTAAATAATAGCTCGAGTAGATCAGGGTACCGGTACCTGTAACTCGAACAGTTGCCGGCAAGTCCAAGCCCTCTAACATAAGCAGTTTCTACACATTACTAAAGAAACCCATATTCTACGGTTAGATCAATCTGTCAGAATACGTAATAGTGAATCCTTAATAGCTGTTTCGAGTTTTCGGTCAACCAGAAAGCCATACACTTACTCTAAGGTAAAAACTACACGTGCTTGGAAGCCACGGCCAACACTCAGGTATGAATCCCATCTAGTGTCTAAGGTTCTTGGAACGGATCCACAGAACGGCTTTTGCAATGTTATCAGAAAATCAGCTTCTACAGCCTCCTTGTCTAAATCGCTCAAAAGACAGGGAGTGTGTCACTCAATTATATAACTGTCTGACTAAATATTGCAAAGCCACATTGCTTAAATTATATTCCATTGTATTATGAACTCCTCGGGAACCTATTTTTTTTAATATTCTCACAAACTTTCAAGGCCGATTTTTTTTTATAAATTCATTGTTTCATGATTTTTAGCCCAAATTTAAACTTTGCAGATCTGTGTTGATGATAACCATGTTCACAAAAGAGTCCACAATGTCGTCAAAGCCTACATAATATTTTTAATTCTTCAAAGTCGAACAGATACATCAATACAGTATCTCTAATTACGCCAAGTGACCACTTCTTACATTATTCTACTAACGGACGGCAGTTACACCAACATTCAATTAAGGCTATGCGGTTTATGTTACGTTGTAATCTTGTTCCGGTCTTCATAAATTTCTTCTACAATTTGGCTTTGTCTGTATTATATTTGGCTTGTGTGCCAAGGGTGCCACTAGATAAGTCACTAAAGTTTTCTGTAAACATCGTAATTAAAATTGGACTTTGTTGTTTTTAAGCTACTTGAAGTTACTATTGAATGTTTTATCTAGAAAAATATCTCCAATAGGAAATCGTTTGATGCGGGTGAAACTGGGGCATAGCTAGTCGTGAAATAAATGCAAAATAATCAAAATAACATTCTACATGCTGCATTCTATAAACTGCTTTGGAAGCAGAGAAACTACTGGCACCATTATACTTGTCTCAACTCCATACTCCCTTTTAGCTTTACCTGTCCTTGCAATGATGATTTGGTGGTCTGCTCATACTTATTTGGCGTCCCGTACCTCAAAAGGAAAAAAAATGAACTATTATAGGATCACTTTGTTGTTCGTCTGCCTGTCTGTTCATTTTTCTCAGGAGTGCGTGGATATATCAAATTGCAATCAAAAGATAAGATCAAAACCTATAAGGGTACACTGAATTAGAATCATAAAATTTGCCGCGAAGCAAAGTTGAAATTTGCCGAGAAGTAAAGTCTCACAGTACAAATAAATAAAAAAAAATCGATGTTTGTAAATTGTTCGAATACTCTCTATAATCAAACTATCTGCATAGAAGTTTGTACGGAACCCTCGGTAGGCAGAGCTTGTATTAAGGTAACTACACTGTTATTCTTACTTACTCGTCACTCGTCAGCTCTCGTTAAAATCTATCGATTGCATATATAAAACGTTAGTGTAAAATAATTCTAAATAATACGTATATGGAATGCTATATAATAAGTGAATACGTGAATACGTCTTTTAAATTACTTCCATAGGGGGAGATAATTTTACTGACTTTGTAAAATTAATGTATTCAAACCATTTTCGCTTAGTCCGGAAAGTGAAAGCGAAAAGCGATTTTGGCGTAGGGGTAAAGATATTCTCATCATCAGCCTTTCATTATCCACTGCTGAACATAGGCCTCTCCTAATGAACGCCACTGAGCTCGATCGTCAGCTCTCCTCATCCAGTTTTTCCCCGCCGTTTTGTGCAGATCGTCACTCCACCTAGCCGCAGGGCGTCCTACACTACGTTTTCCTTGACGTGGTCTCCACTCCAGAACTCTACCCCAGCGGTTATCGGTTCTGCGGGCAATGTGGCCAGCCCACTGCCACTTCAGCTTGCTAATTCTTTGAGCTATGTCGGTCACCTTGGTTCTGTGTCGGATAATTTCGTTACGAATTTTGTCCCACAGAGACACACCAAGCATAGCTCTCTTCATAGCTCGCTGAGTGACCTTGAGCTTGTGGACCAACTTCACCGTGAGTCTCCTCCACCTCTCAGCACCGTAAGTCATTACAGATAGGACAAACTGATTACAGACTTTTGTCTTAAGGCACTGTGGTATGGACGACGTGAAGACTTGACGAAGCTTACCAAATGCTGCCCATCCCAGATGAATACTCCTATTGATTTCCCTCACTTCCTTTTTTCTTAATTATTCTAATAATTATAAATTACAACGTTTTGTAGTTGAGTTGCACTTGTAGGATTTTAATTGCGTTTTTATTGATTTTGGTAATTTAACACATGTGAATACCATAGACTCAGCTAACTCATGGTACACTCTACAACCATACCCTCTCACATTGGCAAGCCCCTAGCTACATGATTTTTTATCTAATATATTCCAGTCATACGCGTCTGTACTCTGTTAGAATAGTGTAATCATAATAATGACAATAATTACACATGTACATTTTCTGGTATTTAACGATAGAATTGAAAAAAAGTGTGAGAATTATGTCGGGTATAAGTAGTAACACATCGTTTTGTAACCAAGTGATTCTTACATCAGAAATTGAAATATTATCATGTTCCGTGCAATACTGGTTTATGTATGCGTATATATGGTTTTGGTAAGTAAACGACTCTATTCAAATTTGGTTAAAGTTTCGCTAGCAATGTTTAATACAGAATAAGTTATTAGGGTAAAAATTCGAGGTACTGTCTTTAAATTCATTATTTAGAAAAAAGAACTTTGTCTATAATTGTATTCATAATGTTTATCTCATTCTCATACTCGTGTTGCTGCGTGTGCCAGCTTAATAAATAATCACTTATTTTCCGTCTTTTTTGTCTCCTAACTGTGGCCTATGATTCTCATGATAAAGACCCCATATAACAGAAAAGTGGTCTTATGTGCTACATTCGAATATTTTTTTTTTATTGTCCCACGACTGCTTATAGCCAGAAACTCTATATTATACTCCTTATTAAACATGGGAAATAAATTAAATCTTAAATTCTATTGGTACAAATGGTGACGATGGTTGCTGACGAGAGTAATATATTTATATTTTTTAATTTTGCTACAGTAAATTTACAAACCTACGATGTTATTGATGTTGTTTTATTTTGAAGTGATATTCCTATTAAATAGTAAACAAAATGATCACGTACCATAACCACCTTTGCAAAACATGTGTATCTTCCTACGTACTAACTAGGTAAATTAATATTTTTAACAATTAGATCTTAGCATTAGGTATTCTGATAACAGAGTAAACCCAGAGATAGGTTTTGATAAGCACTCTCAATAAATCTAATGTAATTGTATTTTTATTTTAAGGCCGCCAGTGACGAAGAATTGGTAAAAAAATGTCGCAGCTTTAATGAAGTGAGTAAAACCTGTTTTAGTATTTTTATGTATATTTGGTAAAAAAGAGGACAAATACTAAGTACAGCGGTTCTTTGTCATAGTATGACAAATATTAATGAAAGGGTATCTTAATACAAATGTTAATCTAGAACAAATTGGTTTGAAAGAATTTTTTCAGATTTGTCTGCATTCCAACCCGTCTCAAAAATTTAGGATTATTTCTTTCATGCCTCCTTCCAAACTACCTGTTAAGTAGGTATGTGGAAAGTGAATAACAGCAAGCAGTGTTCCGTTTTCAAGGACCTGGTCTCTTAACATCCTTTTTCTATATTAGGCAGTCATGATTAACAGCCGCCTAATTATTATTTTTATTTAAAATGCCAAACTAATAAGAAGCCATTTAACATCAGAGGCTCTGTACGCAAAGACATATATGTAGTGTACAAAGGTGGAATGATTATGCTGTCTCCGAGTGCCAATATTCACGGCTCGCCAGAATTAACTAAAGTGTTGCCCTAAGCTCAAAGGAATTTACTAAAGATTGCTTTTTACACTAGTGTATTGACTAAAAACATGCACAAAAAGTATAATTAGAGATAAGGAACGTTTTAACTTTTCCATTAGAGTAGAGGTTCGTCGTTCAGTCACAGCTAACACTCAAGAACAGTTTCTTGTGCTGATGATAAGCGAGGATGCCAATGATTATATTTATGGACGATAGTGGATAGGACTTTAAGTTAAAATTAACCATTTTCATAATGTGTACATACAGAGGTCCTGTAATTGCTGAAATCCTGTAACCCTTCATCAACCGGTTTAAGTACCTATGGTACGTTCCGCACAGACGGACTAAGAGGTATTTTTAGATAATAGAGATACGAGATCTTATGCAAACTTATAAAAAAACCGGACAAGTGCGAATCTGACTCGCACACCGATTTGCACAGGCCAAAATGCGAGTATATTAAATTTGGTTGGTTACTGCTTTCTATGAAAACATATTAACTTGTAAATATTTATGATACAGGATGTGATGCGCTGTTGTAATGAACTTCCCTACGAGAGCGCGGAAAAATCAGGAACAATGAATGAAACTGACTTGTCGGAATGTTTTAAGAACCACACCTCTTCTTCAGTAAGTATCACGTGTATCCATAACTATTATAATTCTAACAAAACTTTCTCTAAGTACTATTTTTCAAACTGACTAAGTATTATTTTTAGCACAACGAACATCAATCGGGAAATCTGTAGTCACAATTTTAGCAATTCTGTCGATACCCGATTGAATTGAAAGTAATTTGTTTTTATGAGAGTGTTCACTTTTAAATTTTGCTTATTACTTTTGAATTGAATGGTAAAACATGAGAAGCTCGTATATTAATAGATACTATATGCAGTCAATTTGCAACCAAATAGGATTTCATTATTACACAGAATAACAAATATAGCGCATGCTACATGACCACAGTAGCGGAGGGTTAAACGTGGTGACCCGTGCGCTCGTGCACTCAATCTCCATTGTATGTTAATGTGTTTTATGTTTAGTCTAAGAAGTCCGTTTGTTACTCAAAAACATGGTACTTTAACGAGAATAGACGTTTAGTGGTATAAGCTTCGTTTCATTACACGCCCAATCCCACGAGCTAGCCTAAACAAAGTAGTAAAAGTGTGCCAATGTGTGTGAAAATTAAGCGTGCCGACTTTTTTTTTAAATTAAATAATGCATCTGATGCAAGAAGGGAAGTCACAAACATTTTTTACTGTCTTCGTCTACTGTCTGTAGATTCTTTTGTTGAGTAGATGTTATCTTTGAATTATATATACAAAATAAACATAATACATGTGAAGATAATTTAAAAACATTACGTTTCCTGGTGTCTACAATAAATCATCAACCATTTCCTTAATAAGCAGCGGTACTTTTTATTTTCATTTTTTTTTACAAGTTATTGGAAATACCATCAAAATGTTGGATCTATCTATCTCTACACTAAGGAAGAGATTAATAATAATAAGAGTCTGACTTGAGGGTGTTTAAAGTAAAAGTATACTTATGTTTCAGTATGAATTAGATGAATGTATGGCCAAAAAACTAGGATTCTACGGAGCTGATGGAAAACTAGACATGGAAGTTCTTACAAGTTTCTTTGAAACAGAGTTTGGTCAAAACCAAGAAGTATTCGGTGCAATAAAAGAAAATTGTTTTAAAGGATATCAGATCCTGAATGAAAAATCACCCGATATTCGTGACTATACAAAAATTAAAATTTGCGCAATCAAACAATTGATAGAAGTAAGTAAAATTATACATCTAATGCTATTTACTCAAAAACTATTGTCATCGTCTTAACGGATAAGTACGTCTTAAAGATCATTATGCGGTCGAAGAAGCAGTCATGATAGTTTTCATAATCGGCATCATGGGGCTTCTACTGCTGGACATGGGCGTTCTTAAGACTTATACTTATTCTGGTCTTTCTTCATTGATATTTAACGGCTCCCTGCGGCCCTGATCAGGTTGAATGGATTGGCAGTTATCACAGAAATCAATATTATTCTATGACGAACATTAGAATTAAGACACACACATATAAACTAAATACCATACCATATAACTAAGTAATTAAGTGAGCTATACTGGGGTCACATTACATATCGTCCTATATGTTGTACCATACGTTGTATTTACTTTTAATACATTTTAGACTTAAAAATGACCTTCATTCAAAATTACCCATATCGGTTCAGTAGCCGATTTTGAACAAACTACTTTGAAGTTATTTCAGTATTCTTACATTATTTACATTTAAATGGTGTCAAATATGAACGGTAAAACACTTAACTAAGCTGAATATCTTTTACAGAACTGTTTAGAATGGAGTAACGAAGGTTCCTGCAATGAAAGTGAAATTAAAGAAACAGCTGAAGTTTGTAAGGATATTTACTAATTTTATTGTATTCTTAGATAATGATCGAAAAAAATGGGAACATTGGAAAATTATGATTAAAATGAAATTGCATTAGATTAAACTTTTATTTTATTTTACACTTTACTTTTCAGACGCAACTTTGCTCTACCTCGTAGATTTCTCTGTGTGTGTAAATCTAAATTACAGTTTACGCAAGTACCAACATTCATCCAAATCTATTCACTTCATTGTCCGTCAAGACAGACAGGCAATACTATTTTACACAGGAATGCGTCAAGGTATCAAGTTTGCAATTAATATCAAATATTTATGTAGGCATTCACTTGCAGCTATACAAAAATCAAGCATCTAAGTTAATGCAATCAGAAGATAGGGTCATGTAAGCTTTATTTTAACAATTTTAACACTTCGCCGGTAAATCAAAACTTATATGGTACTTCCCATGGACCGAGAATCATGAGATTAGACGTGAAGCAGTCTCACAGCACCAATAAACGAAAAAAGTCGAAAACTATTATGTGTTGTTGTATCACATAAAAATATTTTTTGTGATTAAAACATATATTTTGGGCTTGCTCAGAGGACGTTGGAATACATGGACAGCACACTGTTTACGATAAAACCTTTTTCATTTTCTATAGCAAACAGAATCATGCATGCTAGTTCTTCAGTAATGTGTTAAATTACTGAATTTTGGTCTCGTGCAGTTACAAAGATTAGCTAGACATAAACTTATTATCCTGATTTCAATTGATAGCAGTGATAATAAAACTCGTCATTGAAAATGAACAGGCAAATCTTTTCGAGCAGATACTCTCGAGGTTATATGGTTAAGTATTTGTATCGTATAGGACACGCTTAGCTCTTGAGGTAAAACCCGCATGCTACCTCCATAGGGATTACCTTTACAGCACTCCACAGTAATTGCTCGTATGTGTAAATCAAGACCGCCGTTTCGTGATAGTTCTGTGAACGACACGCGCTGAAGACAATGGTTCTGAAGTTGGTATGGAGCAACCATGATGCCAAGTAGAGGTTGTCGTTATGTAAAACAGGGATCCTTTAGTGGATATAATAGACTACAATACGTAACTACTACGAAGATGGTTATGTAATATCATAAAAGCACTGCTATTCTATAAAACTGTTTGACCAAATTTCACTAAGTTGTGTCAAATAGACAGATATCAATTTAATTTTATAATAATCGTTATACTTGAAACTTGGTTAATCAAACTAGAGAAATATGTTATTACTTATACATATATAATTCTAAGGAGGAAACTCGTAGGGCCAAATTAGTAGTTTCAGATCATTTCAAGCATTCCCCTTTTATCAAAAAGTGAAAATATAACATAATTGCTTCGTTACCGAGTGAAAGATAAAAAGGAAAGGAATTTCGCATTTATATTTTAATACATGTATATGTTTTTAGTGTGAAGCAGAAGAATGTTTAGCTAAAAAAGTAGGATACGAGCTGATGTATAACTAAATAAGGCAGAATTTACAAGTCTAGAATTATTTACAAGAATAAAAGTTTGAAAAAGAACAAAACATATTAGACGCGATCAGAAATAAAATGCCTGAATACTGATAAGTCAAAACATGGTTCAGCAAATATGTACTATCTTCTAAAAATGAATCTTTGTCTACGTGTACAATTTAAAGAGGTGAGCAAAATTCTTACAAGGATGGTTACAAAAAAAACTGATAGTCGTAGGACTGCACGTCAGTAGTGAAAACATAGCTTGCAGAATTTGCATATATATGCATATACACACAAATACATATGTATATATGGATCTACGCGTCACGCGAGTTCAGTGCTTTTTCCCTAGACCAAAAGTGCCCAATGTGTCTAAAGAAGTTTTCACTTCAAAAATGTTCAACAGCTGATACTTTATTACCATCAAAAACTAATATTTGTAATCAACCGTTAAGGTTGGTTGGATTGTTAGATTAAAATTTGTTCAAAGTAAAAAGAGAACATATTATAATGATTAAAAAGGTCAGAGTCGGTTACGGTGGCGTGACGGTTCATTTAAAAAAACTTTTTAACAAAAAAATTAACCGACGAAAAAGGACATAAAATTTACATTTTGTGTAAATAAGCTCAATACTCAAGACTTAAAAGGTTTATTTTTTTTTTAGTTCTTTTTCGTCAGTTATTTTTTTTGTTAAAATGTTTTTTATTTTATGATTTTTGTGGCTCGCTAAATGACAGTATCTCCTAATTTCAAATCCTTCATCATTCCTCTTACCACCGAGCTGATAATGTAACCATTCTTCTTTGAGGTTCCCAGTATGCTGACCTATCCACTATTGTAAAGACGTGGAAAGACGTCTTTTGTACAAAGCATACTAAATAGCTTCTGTCACTAAAACCACAGTTTTTATATCTAATTTCTAATCGTTTAGTAAAGGTATGGTTTCCATCATCAGCTCAGCTTCATTATGTGATGATTCCTAAACACAAATACCTGGTTAAGTTATGAAAAGTAAACGGAAAAACTATTCGTGGTCACAATTTCCGAGGGTTCCTCTCAATTTTGTCAGGATCAAATCAACAGATCCTGACTTCCTTGACATGGGACCACTCTTGAGGTATAACCCTATCTAACAAAAAAAGAATCTTCAAATTCGGTTCATAAATAACGGAGTGGGTGCTGAATATACATAAAAAATATACAGTCGAATTGAGAACCTCCTCCTTTTTTTCGTAAAAGAACAGAAAATGATTAAAATCGATTCAGTAGCCGATCCTAATTACACTACTCTCAAGGTTGATCCTAGTCCTATCCTACCAGTGCAATATTCTTGATATTTAATCACGAGACAAATTAACTTTACAACATTTGGCATGTTTTTCTTAATTCACAGAACTGTTCCGAATGGAGTTCTGAAGGAGACTGCGCAGGCATTAAGAAATTTATGATTAAATGTTTAAGCAAGTTTAGTTAAAGCATTCATTTCATACTACCTTACACCCGCGACTTTACCCGCTAGATTTGGGCTTCTGCATACACTTATGTTGACTGAGAATAAAATTTCTTTTTAAACCAAAATTTCATCAAATCTGATTGTTAGTAAAAATGTTATTGAGAAATAAACATCCAAACATATACATAACACAAATATAAGTCTGTCAAAGGGTGAAGCAACCTTCCGCCTGACACCGAAAACAAAAGTCGCAACACGATACGTTACGTTCAAATTGACGAAACTATTTAAGCAACCCTGAAATACACACGAGAGTAAAAAATTAATAATAAATCTAGAACTTTAAAAATAATAAGTTCAAGACTTCTTGACAATGGTCAAGAGGGGCGTCACGCGTTGTTGGAAAAGTGATTAAACTTTATCAGCTTAATTAACTAGCTTATGCCCGCTATTAACTAGCTAATTAATAGCGGGCATAAGCTTAAATAAATAAATAAAGTGGACATAAATGTTCAGCTGAACAGGACAAGCTGTAGGGTTCGCGCCGGGAAGACTCCTTCCTTATTTGGGTAGTGTATAAATTTGGGGAACCCTATAACTAATTAAGTTATTGAAATTCATAATTATTTTAGAAGCAAGGGTATCTAGAAATAGCTCATGCATCAGTTTTATTAGATGTTAGGTACGTATTGTCTTCAATCATGTGGAAGTTTTCTTTCTTAAATAATAACTCCACACATAAAGAACACCTTGAAGCAACTTTTTGTAGATGATACAAATTTATGTCCCCGTGTGGGAATCGAACCCACTACACTTAGCGCGGTTTTCGTTCGTTCGTGTTTAGGGTTCCGTTCCTCAAATGAAAAAAAGGAACCCTTATAGGATCACTTTGTTGTCCGTCTGCCTACCTGTCTGTCAAGACAATTTTTCCCAGAAACTCATGGACACATCAAGTTGAAATTAATATCAAATACTTATGTCTGCGATCCCTTGAAGCTGTAAAAAAATTCTAAGTCAGTGCAATCAAAAGATACAGCCAATTAAGCATTAGATTGGACCAAGTTTAAATATTTCGTAGGTAAATCAAAACCTATACGGTTCCCTTTGATAAGATACAGCGGTCAATAAGATATGACCGCTGTATCGCTGACAATTCTTGGCAAAGCTAAGGTGATTTTGTTTTAGAAGCCTAATACGTTTTAAGGAATGAAAGGATGATACCAAATCTGTTAGACCACTATTTGATACTTGTTAGATCTTATTGCAGGATTTATCACTAATAGTAGAGTTGCAAACTAAAATCATTCAGGAAGAGAGGAAAAGATTCCAGCAAGTAGATCGCAACAGCATAATGACGTCCAACGGAGGATTGGTAGGTATTCTAAAGAAACGAAGACGCTTCGATTTCAACGCTTTACAGGATATATACGATACGAGAAAAAAATACAGAAAAAACCTTTGTAATAAACTAGTATTGATGTAGAATTGAAGATAAGAAAGAATACTGAATATAAATACTTTGTGATGGACTATAATTATTAAAATCATTTGAGAAATCAACCTAAATCCCTATAGTGACTTTGGTATTCTTGGCAGGGCCAGGGTCCTTTTTATATTGGGTAATTGAATAGGCGTTTGTATTAAAACTCACCTGATAGAAAGTGACAATGAAGACGAAGATGTTACACGCCTATCCTAGAGAAATCTTTTCACATTGGAACATTAGAGTAGATCTTGAATGTTTCAGGATTATAATTGCCTGGAAAAATAGACACAAGCAATTCATGCCAGAATTTGGCGACTCGAACCAAAAAGGTTCTGTCAAAGTGCTTAATTTGACTTTTTGGTGTTTCAACAATAAAACCTCTGGCTGCATCTAGTAGTCCGAATAGGAATGGTGATGGTTCAGTTAGTTCAGTAAGAGCTTTTACACACTCACCAAAGTGAATGCTATAAAAAAACCAATAAGTAGGCGGCTTTACTACGATGATCAAGAGTATGTAGTTCCCTAATCGTAAGCACATCGTCATCATCGTCGTTTATAAGCTTACGGGTTCTTAGGTCGACAGAATCCACTGCTGCAATTAGTTATTTAGTTACACCATCTCAAAGGTAACTGCAGTACTCCATAAAACATCGAATATGGGCTGTATAGAGATTAAGCAGCTGTTGAGAGCTGAAGTACCGACGTTTGTTAACCGATGTTGGACGTGATGGTGATGCCCAGAAGCCCTAGATAGCATAGTCAGTAACTGACAAGGATATACCTTAGATTACAACTAAGCATATTAAAGACTATTGTACCATTCAAAATCAAACAAAGTACGAATATGGTGAAAGTGGGCTATTCAAACACTGTAAAATACTACTGGTTTAAAAATATTTTATGGTTGAGGGATCATCTTGATCAGCTTCTCAAACCTGTTTAGGAGTATTAGGTATAATATTTTCACTGTCACTTCGCGTTATATGTCAGCAAAGTAGACGCACCCCAGTTTTTCACTATCCTTAGTGTGGTTAGTTAAGTACTCAGTTATTCAAGTATTTCTTTCGATTCATGTTTACTGGACTGGATACAGCTTCAGGCTTATGACTCCAACTTCTATATGGTTTTGTCGTCAAAAACACTTGTACTATGTTGATCTTGTTGTCCTCTTTTTGCATAGTGAATTGCGTATCTCTACTTCAGACGTCTACCTAATTTATTTTTTGCTCATCATTATATATAGGTATGCAGAAATTATTGCTAAAAACAAACAAAAATCATAATAACATTCACTTTACATAATACTTAATCAGTTCAACAAGGAAACAGTTACACAAACGATAAACAAAATACGACTCGCGAGCGCTTGGAAGAATTTGAACGAAGTACAAATTTGAGTTACTACCGTCCTAGTTTACATAATATGACAGTTTGATACGAGGTTATGAATAATCGCCCATTTTTTTATAAAACTTTGTATTCATGCCCTTAACAAGTGTCATAACTAGTGCAGGTAAAAAAGTGCACCCACCTCTCACCATACCTCCGTTCCGCAAACTTTTTGATCCATCAAGATAAATAATAATATAGTCATAATGCACGTTTTACGTTGCTTAAAAAATAATGTTTTGATCACATTACGCAAATATTTACGTATGTAATCATCACCCACGTACTCGTACACTACCATCGTGAATCTATTCCTAACACAAATATTTACTTGGCTAAGATCTATTTTAGCTAAGTAAATGTTTTCACAACCTTAGGAATCGATCACTTATTCATTAAAACTAAGAGTTATTAGAGTGCAGTTGGTTGGGGCTGGTCATCTCCGAACTGCTATTACTTACATTATAGTAGTAGTTTGCGCGATTGTTTATAGTTCAGTATAATACTTTACATTGTCCACACATTTAATTTGCGCGTATAAGCAATGTAACCAGACTTGTAAAAACATATTGAAAAAGAGTGTCTTGGAGTTCCTTGCCTGTTCTTCTCCACAGGATCTACATATTGGAACAGGCAACAAGCTTCACGACTGACTTAGTCTGACTGACTACCAGGAAGTTCAAAAATGCCTATAATGGATTGATTTGATTTCGACCATAATTCTTTAAGTTTTGAATGTTTGATTTTATACTTTCTGTACCATGACTGTTAAATATGTATATTGGGCAAGTGTAGCTTGATGTGGCCGTTTGCACATAATTTTTAAATTTATAACACATATTGTTTAAAAATGTTGGCTTTCTGCACTTCTACGTATAAACTTAAAGTATTTCAAATTTTACATTTCTCCTTGCGCAAAATTTGCTTTAAAAATCTGACTTTGAATTCTCATCACGTATTATATATATATATATATATATCCAATTATTTACTCCAAAGGCAATTGTGTTCAGTTGTTTTAAACAAGTACTATTACAAATCTCTATAAAATTAAATTACGTTTCTCGTAAAACATTAACTCCAGTCAATCATTGAATTAATCTTGAAAAAGGCGTGGAATTCCTACTTGAGACAAAACAGACGCTATCGCGTTTCGTAATAAAGAAGACTTCTTTTAAAATAAACCCTCAGAAAGTACTTACCACCGTACGAGTTAAATTACAATACCGATCGAGATGGGTCTAATTACAATTATTTTTTTATCAGATAGGAGGCAAACGAGCAGATGGGTCACATGATCGTGAGTGACTACCACCGCCCATGGACACCTGCAACTTAAGAATCACAAGTGCGTTACTGGCCTGTAAGGTGGAAATAGTTAAAGGGGGGAGGAGGGTTAGGACCTCCGGTAACTTCATACACTCAACGAAACACAACGAAGCATTGCTTCACGCTGGTTTTCTATGAGGCCGTGGTATCATCCCGGTCGCCCCATACGTGCCGAGGAGAGTTTTTTTTAGAAAGAATACTAGTAACGTGGGTCACACATTACTAGTAATCTTGTTAACCTCTCCAGCTAAGCTAAGTGCTTATGTTAGGTGTGGGTTCACGTTGGTAGTGCACTGGGTGGGGTTCGAACCCGCAATGACTTGATCGCAAGTCCGACGCCTTAGCCATTACGCTACCCCTGATTAAATCTTTTCAGATTTGGAGCAATGTATTTTTTTTCCACTAACCAGACTCACCAGAGGCATATTTAACACCCACATTTTGCAAACTAAATAAGTCCAACTTACGCAATAAGGCGCTCTATATTCTTCAACTGGGCAATTTGGGAATATAAAGGGGAAATTTGGCAATAAGTAAATTGAAAGGGAAAGGTAGGTAAGCTCTCCTCCGTTTGCTCTCCAGCCAATAGAAGGATATTGCTTATAGGGATGGCCCTATAAGCAATATTTCTTTCCTTCTGTCCAATCCATATTGGGGACTGTAAATAATAGCTCGAGTAGGTCAGGGTACCGGTACCAGTAACTTGAACAGTTGCCGGCAAGTCCAAGCCCTCTAAGATAAACAGTTTCTACACATTACTAAAGAAACCCATATTCTACGGTTAGATCAATCTGTCAGAATACGTAATAGCGAATCCTTAATAGCTGTTTTCGAGTTTTCGTTCAACCAGAAAGCCATACACTCACACACTCTAAGGTAAAAACTATACGTGCTTGGAAGCCACGGCCAACACTCAGGCATGAATTCCATCTAGCGTCTAAGGTTCTTGGAAAGGATCCACAGAACGGCTTTTGCAATGTTATCAGAAAATCAGCTTCTACAGCCTCCTTGTCTAAATCGCTCAAAGGAGACATGGACAGGGAGTGCGTAACTCAATTATATAACTGTCTGACTAAATGTTGCAAAGCCACATTGCTTAAATTATATTCCATTGTATTATGAACTCCTCGGGAACCTATTTTTTTAATATTCTCATAAACGTTCAAGGTCGATTTTTTTCATAAATTCATTGTTTCATGATTTTTGGCCCAAATTTAAACTAAATGAGTATGTTCAAAAAAGAGTCCACAATGTTGTCAAAGCTTACATAATAGTTTTAATTCTTCAAAGTCGAACAGATAGATAGATAGATAGATTGATGAACTCTTTATTGCACAAAACATAGAAAATTATACAAAACTGTATATAGATATTCTTACAAACTAAAAGTAGAGACCTTGTACAATTGGCGGCCTTATCGCGCTCTGCGATCTCTTCCAGGCAACTAATGGATGGAACGAGAGTTTATGTATGGCAAGAGGAGTTGCAGTGTATAATTGATAGAAAAAATTATTCAAGTCATAATAATAACATATATTTTCACATACATACACATAACAATATATATATATATATATATATATATATATATATAAATATATAAATGCACGGGCATCATGAGCCTAACCACTTAACAAGTTAGGTAATTCTCCTTTATTAGTTTTTTTAAAATTGGGTAATGTTTTTGCGAGCCTGATGGTCAGTGGCAATGCATTCCACAGACGGATGGCCTGAACCGAAAATGATATATCCATGAAATTGGTAGAATGCATTGGCATTTTTAATGTCAAGTTCTCTGAAGACCTAAGGTCCCTTGAATGTATGTTGTGTAAGAATTCAAATCGTTCTTTGAGATAAAGAGGATTGTTTGGATTGAAAAGTTTACTATATAATAGTGAAAGGATATGAATATTCCGGCGAAGGCGAATGGGTAACCACTTAAGCTTATTTCGAAATTCAGAAACATGGTCAAATTTGCCTAGTCCAAAGATGAACCGTATACATAAAAGTTTTGAAGTCGCTCAAGTTTGTTAAATTGGTCCTCGGTCAGATCAGGATAACTGGCATCTGCGTAGTCAAGAATTGGAAGAAGAGGGGATTCTGCAAGCGCAATTTTGGTGGTAACCGGTAGAAAATTGCGTAATCTTCTCAAGGACCCTGCAGAGGCGAACATTTTCTCCTAACCTCTTGTATCTGCGGACCCCAGGATAAATTTTTATCAACGTATATTCCCAAATTTTTTACTGTATTTGCGACGGGAATAGAGGTACCATCGCAAAATACTTAGGGCAGCTGTGTAGAATCAATTCTAGATGTAATCCTAGAGCTACCGACAAAAGTAGCTTGTGTTTTAAACGGATTCACGTTCAATCCATGCTGCCTACTCCATACACAAATATGCTCTATGTCCTTATTTATATTAAAAATAGCTTCTGTAAGCCGCTCCACAGGTGCCTGGGTATAAATCTGTAAATCATCCGCATAAAGGTGGTAGGAAGAAATTATTTTATTGAAAATAGAGTTTATAAAAACTGCGAAGAGCAAGGAAGATAAAACGCCACCCTGGGGTACGCCGGTATGCGTAGTGCAACAAATTGAGAATCTATCGTCAATACGAATACGCTGTCGGCGCCCGCACAGGTAGTTACGAAACCAGTCAACTGCCGTTGGAGATATGTTAAGAGAGCACATTATACTGAGTAAGACATCGAAGTCAACAGTGTTAAAGGCGTTACTAAAGTCAAGCAGCGCCAGCACCGTTAACTTGCCGTCTTCCATACCTAACCGTATATCATCCGTAACATGAGCCAGCGCAGTAGTGGTACTATGTCCCGGACGAAAGCCAGAATGGAGAGGATTAAGGAGGGAATTTTTAGAAAGAAATGGATGAATTTGGTTATAGACGAGGCGTTCGAGGAAGGCTAGGATTGAAATGGGACGATAATCAGAAAAACTGAATGGGTTACACTTTTTTGGTAGTGGAGTTAATTGTGCCTCTTTCCATGCCGTGGGAAAGCTTCTAGTTATTATAGAAAAATTAAATATGTGAGTAAGAACGGGAGTGATTTCGTCCAGGATTGGCAAGATCATGTTACGGCTGATACTATCACTTCCAACTGCGTTGGAACCTATAGAAAGTATAATATAATAATAACCGATGGAAGGAGAAAGGAACTGAAAAGCGAATAATAACAATAAAAAATAACTTGTAATCCTTACTAAACTTTTACACTAATGGAAATACCTAAATAATTTTAAGTCGGCGCCGAATCCGATGTCGTTAATTTGTTGTTATTCCTACCACTATATAAAAAATTTTCTTTGTGAGAGAGTATTTTTACAACTGTAAAGTTAAGTTTGTCTTTCGGAAAAAAGCGATCAAAAATCTTCGAGATCGGTCGGTTAGCAAGCTTCAAATATCGATTGCCATATTAATTTGCGAGTCCCGCAGAGATGTAATCAAACGATTTGTAATCGGTCATCTATCTACGAACCATATTTTTTACCGACTGTTACCGGACTGACTCTGTGGTTCATTCTACTGTAAATTCAATGTTCTGGAGACCCGCGTATGTCGGAATCAAAATATCTAAAACCGTTATGTACTCCTTTTAGTCTGAGCCAAATGTAAGTAAACTGTACAGTTAACTTTGGAGATATGGATATATAATTTTGCAGTATATTTAAAAAGTTTAAAAAGTAAATTTATATTTGGTATTTGTGATGTACGAATACTTTAGGGTCATAGCCACATTGGCCCTTAGCTGCAACAGGTGTAATGAAAAACGATATTTCTATCGAATAATGTATATTCTTCACTGGAACATGTGAAATTGATTTAATGTCGATAGTTACACTTTTTCGAAGTGTTAAGTGCACTTTTAGATAGCCAGTACTGAATAGTTGGTTTTCTCAATATAGCTATCGTGATTTGCAATGTTAAGTACTTTTAATAAGAACCATTTTACTGACTTTGTAAAATTAATATACAAACTTTTTGCTTAATCCGGAATGTATAAGTGAAAGCGATATTTTGGCGTACGGGTCAAGGTATTCTAATACATAATGTTTTTTTTTTTTAATTATTCTAATAATTATAAATTACAACTTTTTGTAGTTGAGTTACACTTGTAGGAATTAATGTAGTTAATAACACATGTGAATACCATAGACTAAGCTAACTCATGGTACACTCTACAAGCATTCCCTCTCACATTGGCCAGCCCCTAGCTATATGATTTTTTATCTAATTTATTCCAGTTATACGCGACTGTACTCTGTTAAAATAGTGTAATCATAATAATGACATATGTAAATTTTCTGGTATTTAACGATAGAATTGAATAAAAGTGCCCGAATTATTTCGAGTATAAGTAGTAACACATCGTTTTGTATCCAAGTGAATCTTACATCAGAAATTAAAATATTATCATGTTCCGTGCTGTACTGCTTTATGTGTGCGTTTATGTGGTTTTGGTAAGTAAACGACTGTAGTCACTAGCATTGTTTAATACAGAATAAGTTACTAGGGTTTGCGTGTGCAAAAAAAATTCGAGGTACTGTCTTTAAATTCATTATTTAGAATAAAAAATCTGCGTATAATTCATGATGTTTTTCCCATTCTCATACTCGTGTAGCTGCGTGTGCCAGCTTAATAAATAATCACGTATTTTCCGTCTTTTTTGTCTTATAACTGTGGCCTATGATTCTCATGATAAAGACCCCATTTAACAGAAAGTGGTCTTATATGCTACGTTCGAATATAAAGTTTTTTTTATTGACATATACCCAGAAACTCTACATTATACTCCTTATTAAACATAGGAAGTAAATTAAATCTTAAATTCTATTGGTACAAATGGTGACGATGGTTGCTGACGAGAGTAATATATTTATATTTTTAAATTTTGCTACAGTAAATTTACAACTCTACGATGTTATTGATGTTGTTTTATTTTAAAGTGATATTTCTATTAAATAGTAAGCAAAATGGCAACGTACCATAACCACCTTTGCAAAACATGTGTATCTAAATACTTCCTACATACTAACTAATTAAACTTAAATTATTAACAATTAGGTCTTAGCATTAGGTATTCTGATAACAGAGCAAATCTAGAGATAGGTTTTGATAAGCACTCTTAATAAATCTAATGTAATTTTATTTTTATTTTAAGGCCGCCAGTGACGAAGAATTGGTAAAAAAATGTCGCAGCTTTAACGAAGTGAGTAAAACCTGTTTTAGTATTTTTATGTATATTTGGTAAAGAAGAGGACAAATACTAAGTACAGCGGTTCTTTGTCATAGTATGACAAATATTAATGGAAGGGTTCTCTAATCTATCTTAATACAAATGTTACTCCAGAACAAATTGGTGTCAAAGTTTTTTTTTTAGATTTGTCTGCATTCCAACCCGTCTCAAAATTTTAGGATTATTTCTTCCATACCCCCTGCCAAACTACCTGTTAAGTAGGTATGTGGAACGTGAATAACGGCAAGCACCGTTCCGTTTTCAAGGACCTGGTCTGACAATATCTATTTCCTGTATTAGGCAGTCATGATTAACAGCCGCCTAATTATTATTTTTATTTAAAATGCCAAACTAATAAGAAGCCATTTAACATCAGAGGCTCTGTACGCAAAGACAAATGTGTAGTGTACAAAGGTGGGATGATCATTGGCATATTATAACACCACCTTCTTGAATCTTTTGAATTGTGCTGTCTCCGGGTGTCATTTTTTGTTTTTTTTATGGTATAGGGGGCAAACGAGCAGATGGGTCACCTGATGGTAAATGACTACCGCCGCCCATGGGCACCTGTAACTCAAGAGTCACAAGTGCGTTGTCGCCCTTTAAGGTGGGAAGATTGGGAGAGGGGGGAAGAGCGGGAAGAGGGGAGAGGGGTATCAGAGGGGGGAGAGGAGAAGGACGGGAATAGGGGAGAGGGAAGGGTTAGGGCCTCCGGTACCCTCACTCACGTGGCGAAAACCGATCAATGCAATCATTGATTCACTGCCGGTTTTCTGTGAGGCCGTGGTATCACACCGGTCGAGCTGGCCCATACGTGCCGATGCTTAGGCAAGCTCTCCCACGATCAGTCATTTACCAAAAATTGCTTTTAACACTAGCATATTAATTAAAAACATGCACAAAAACTATGATTAGAGATAAGGAACGTTTTAACTTTTCCATTAGAGTTCATCATTTATCGTAGAAAACAAAAATACAGCCACAGCTAAAATTCAAAAACAGTTTCTTGTGCTGATGATAAGCGAGGATGCCAATGATTATATTTATGAACGATAGTAGAGAGGGCTTTAAGGTAAAATTAACCATTTTCAAATTGTGTACATACAGAACCTTTAGGTGTAAGATTTTATTATTTATAAGGAAAGGTGCAGAAAACCCTTCAACTGGTTTAAGTACCTATGGTACGTTCCACACAGCCGGACTAAGAGGTATTTTTAGATAACAGAAATACGAGATCTTATGCAAAATTATAAAAAAAAACGGACAAGTGCGAGTCTGAGTCGCGCACTGAGAGTTCCGTAAGCAATCAAACTTGTATGTAGATAGTACGTCCATCTCGGGAATTAATTCTCGAAGATTTTTGCCATACTTTTCCAAAAGACAAACTTAACTTTGCGGTTGCGAGTACGACAAAGACAACTTTCCAACCGCAAAATATAAGTTTGTAATCACGTAAACTATTTTTTATGTGAGATAAAAACAAATTAACGAGTTCCGGATTTTTTTGTTTTGTTAAAATCTAAGGCCTAATGGCCATATCTTTTGATTGTGTTGACTTAGAACCTTGAAGAAGGGTCTTGACAGACAGACAGACAGGCGGACAACAAAGTAATTCTATAAGGGTTCCTTATTTTCCTTTTGAGGGACAGAACCCTAAAAATGGCGTGATTAAAAACAGAAAGTGCTTAATCCTACAAGTCTTTTTTACTTTAATAGTACAGTTGTAATTGTTTTATTAAACTTAACTTAAATTATTTATTTCGGTTAATATTAACTACATAACAATAGTTAGTTACAAGGTGGACATAAATATATATGTATATTCGTATATTCTTTATTGTACACAAAAATAACAATCTTAAAAGTACAGGAAGGAAAATGGCATGTACAAAGGCGAGCTTAACCTATACTTGAGTTTTCTTCAAGCAAACCAAAGTGTGTACGTTAAAGGGAATTGAATAAACATAAAATTAAAAACCTAAACTAAAAATACATATGTTTATTAGAGATTATACGGTTTTACTCACGTTTGTATTTCGGGGATGCCCGTGTCAGGCGTCACACGTGTGACGCCTGACACCGTCGCGGCAAGACGCTTCACTCCTTGAAAAAGGGCCCCCGTCGGGTCCGAAACTAGTCGGGCATCCCCGAAATACAAACGTGAGTAAAACCGTATAATCTCTAATAAACATGAATATCACTCACGAAAGTTTTTATTGTAACATAAAAATACATATACCTACAGAATAACAAGTACCTATATGTTCGCAATATAAATTTATATATATTCCCACATATACACTAAGTAATATGTTAAACATATACATACACATATAAATACATAAAAATTAACAGTCTGATTATTGCTGAGACAGAAAAAAGTCCTTGATTTTTTTCCTGAAAACAGTCAGGGAAGGGCTATCGCGAATAGAATGGGGAAGGGAATTCCACTGCCGTACCGCAGTAACAGTGAAAGAATCATCATAACGAGTAGAATTATGAGAAGTAATTAGAAGCAAAAGAGAAGACGAGGAGCGACAAGGTTTGCTCCTGGGAACCAGATACTCGAAGCGCTCACGCAGGTATGAAGGAAAGTTAGGATTGTGATGATAGAACCGAATAGAGTAAAGAAAGGATGTGAACATCTCGACGCCGCCGAATATGTAGCCACTTCAGTTGTTTCCGGAATTCAGAAATATGATCATATTTCCTTAGATTTTGCAATCGTTCCAGTTTGTTCCACAGGTCTTCGTTCGCGTCAAGAAAGGAAACATCAGCATAGTCAAGAAGGGGAAGGAGAAGGGATTGAGAAAGACAGATTTTAGTCTGAAAGGGGAGAACATTTTGAAAACGCTTAAGCGAATGATATGCACCAAATACCTTCCTGCTCACCTCAGTAACGTGAGTGGTCCATGATAAGTTACAATCAATAAAAACTCCGAGATTTTTTTACATTAGACGAATATGGTATATCAATATCGTTGTAAACTACTGGGGGAAGAGAAGATTGATTAAGATGAGCTTGAGATTTCGTGGGATTGACAAGTAGCCCGAATGACTTAGCCCATTTGCTGATCTTTTCAAGATCATTATTGACAGCAGCAATAGCTTCCGTAAGTTCGTTAACCCTAAAATGACGGTACAACTGCAAACCGTCTGCGTAGAGATAATAGTGAGAAGATATAACTTTGGTGATAGCATTTATAAAAATGGAGAAAAGTAGAGGAGATAGAACGCCACCTTGGGGAACACCCGCAGTATACCCGCATAAATATATATGTCGGCGACTGCTTGAAGTCTTTGTTCCCGCTTTCATCCGTATGTTGGTCTGACATGTCAATTCACCACACGCTAATGTCCAGTACAATGTCTTTACCACTACACTAAATAACCTGTACAAAATTACCGATGATGCTCATAATAATTTAGGATTAAATATTAAACTTACAATCACATAGAATGCATTGCTAATGGAAACGGTCGGTCGCATTACAACTAACCTTTACTTGTAATGCGACCGACCGTATCCATGTTCTCTTTAGCAATGCCTTATTGGGCGCGGCCCGCCAACCGAACTTACTTCAACTGTCATCGCAAGACAACTAAACATTCAAGTCACAATTATTAAAGTTGCCACATACAAAAAGTAACTAAATTTTAACTAATGGTCACTTGGCATTTCTTTGGCTCTCCGACATATATAGGTACACACGTGGACATATTTAGAGGAACGCAAATAGAAAAAGGATGGATTACCAAAAAAAAAAGCTTTGTTTATGTTTATTAGGCTTTTATTAAAGTTAAATTAACATTTTTAAATGAAGAAACTCAAAATTCACTAAAAAAAACAAATTACTGTGAGTTATACCACTTCTATATTAAATTACTATCAGTTACGTAATGTGAGGAAATGGAAAACTCTCAACTTATCATATTGAATACCAAAACTATATCAAATGACTGATTTCTTCTGTAATACAATGTAACATAAACACAAGTAGGCACATTCAGTACCCAGTGTTACCTCCTCTCGCTGTCAAAACTGCCTCCATCTGTCTGGGTATACTTTTTATTAAATCGTCAATAAAACTTTGTGGCATTTTGGTCCTATTCTTCTACCAACGCCCTTTTCAGTTGTCTTAAGTTGGTTACTACCGGCATTCTTTGTTCAATTTGTCTTCCCAGTTTATCCCACTCTATCGGGTTTAGATCAGGTGAACGGGCTGACTATCCAAAAACTTCTTATATTTACTCGTGAAGGTATCCCAAAAGTTTGACAGCAGTGTGCGCCCGAGCATTATCATGAATTCAAAGATAATTATCTCTTTATACATGGAACAAAAGGCATCACAATTTGTTCTAAGATGTCCGTTTTGTATCGTACCGCCTGTCAGAGACCTATTTTCCATGATGTGTAGCTCCGTAGGTGCTCCTAAGTAAATGCCGAACCATACCATCACTAACCCACCACCGTAAGGTTCTCTTGCGACAATGTTACACTGAGCGTATCTTTCCCCTGGTCGTCTTCACACTTTGACCCTTCCACCTTCTTGCTTGAGGCAAATCCCAGGATTTTCAGGACAATGACTGGGGAAGAGTATTGTACGCTGACGAGTCCAGACTCGTCAGTGAACGTTCTCTTCGCCAGTTATTGGTGTCAATTCTGTTGTATTTACTCTCTTGACTATAATTGACTAAATTTTCTTCATACAAAATGTAAACCTTGTACGCTTTGAAACAAGGTCTTATTTCAAATTTAAACAAGTAGGTAACATATGTCGCTATCGAAATTAGCAATTTATTTGTCGACTAAAGTCTGACACGCTTAAATAAACTTTAATACCACGTAGCGAGAGCCGCTACCCGTTGAATGCCATCTCTATTGCTCTGTGTTTTTAGTAAGCGTCTTCGTAGGTGTCGATTAAAATAACGTCATCTTAGTTCGTTTTGAACAAGTTTTTTTATGAGAATTATACGGCATTTGAATAAATGGGGACTCTCGCTGCGTAGAAATAAAGTTGAGTATATGTTGATAGGCTTTAGTGAAATTTAGTGGCGCTGAGAAATAGATGCCAGTAACAAATAGACCTTGTTACGAAGAAGACAAGGTTGATTTCATATGAAGATTTTAAGTCAGGTTTTACTTTAGTCGAGTGTACAATAGAATCGGGACCATTGTCATTCCAATTACGGTGTTTTTCCGAGATACACGACGGCCAGTGGTAAGAAGAATCTCTCTGGCAGATATGAATCACCTGGAATAGCCAGCTGATTTAAGTCTTCTTCTTATGATTTTAGTGCTAAATGTCACATCTCAAACTTTCTGGAGCCTAGCTTTGACCTCAGAAGACTTTGAAGTACGATTACCTAACCCGATTTCGTGGGAGAGCCATGCTTCGGCACGCATGGGCCGGCTCGACCGGAGTGATACCACGGCGACACAGAAAACCGGCAGTGAGGCAATGAATGCATTGCTTTTCGCCGCGCGAGTGAGGTCACCGGAAGCCCTAACCCTTCCCACTCTCCCCCACACCCCCCCACCCCCAATCTTTTTTTTGCGTTCCTCTAAATATGTCCATGTGTGTATGTATAATAGACATTGTGGCTTTAAGCGGCTTAATATAATTTAAAAAAAAAACCGAATTCAAAAAAAACTATTCCATAAAAGACTTATATGGTTTTCTCATGGATGTCATTGTCAGAACTGTACCAAAAAAGGGACCACACGGGAAGCACCAGCTTTCAAATAAAAAAAGCGTGTGTCAGCTCCGACGCACGACTGGAGTTTACAATTTCCTGGAGGCTCTCTCTCTCACCCTCTCTCCCTCTCTTCCATACATATATACGTCATTTCTAGACGCTGTATAGTTTATATTCCATATACATATATATATATATGTTAAATACACATATTACATGCGTCTTTCTTTAAGGAGTAAACTCCAATAAAGCACAAAAAGCACAACAAAGCGTTAAAGCGTTACGCTGCCCTACGATCACTAAATTTTACTCTTCATATTTTTTTCATACCATATGAAAATCGATTCTTAAGGAGTAAACTCCAAAAAGAATCATCAAAATCGGTTCACCCAGTCGAAAGTTCTGAGGGAACAAACAAAAAAAAAACAGTCGTAAAGAGAACCTCCTCCTATTTTAAGTCGGATAATAGTTCACAGAGATTTCAATATCTTAGTATAGACAATATGATATTCTTAATTCCACTAATCTCATTAATATTATAAATCTGAAAGTTTGGATGGATGGATGGATGGAGCGATGGATATTTGTTACTCTTTGAAACTTGGTATATAGATAGCTGATAGCTGATAGATGAGACCTGGATTAACACATAGGCTATATTTTATCCCGAAATTCCCTCGGGATCGGGACTTACGCGGGTAAAACCGCGCGGCGATCTAGTATATAATACGGTTAACGATTTGCACAGGCCAAAGTGCGAGCATATTTAATTTGGTTGCTTACTGCTTTCTATTAAGTCTATTAACTTGTAAATATTTATAATACAGGTTGTGATGCGCTGTTGTAGTAAACTACCCTTCAAGAGCGCGGATCAAGAATCAAGAATGACAGATAAAATTGACTTGTCGGAATGTTTTAAGAACCACACCAGTTCCTCTTCTTTAGTAAGTATCACGTGTATCCATAACTATTGTAATTGTTACGAAACTTTCTCTAAGTACGATTTTCGAAACTGACTAAGTATTATTTTTAGGACAACGAATATTTCGGGAATTCTGTAGTCACCATTTTAGCAATTCTTTCGATACCCGATTGAATTGAAGCTAATTTGTTTTTTATGAGAGTGTTGGCTTTTAAATTTTACTTATTGGGTAAAACATGAGAGGCTCATATATTATTTATTTATTTATATATGCAGTCAATATGCAACCAAATAGTATTTCATTATTACACAGAATGCCAAGTGTGCCGTTTATTGATATGGCTAAAATTATTCAGTTGAATTACATAATGCATGTGACGCAATAAGGTAGTCCCAAAAATATTTTACTGTCTTCGTCTACTGTCTGTTATCTTTGAATTATAAACATGTGAATTATAACAAAGTGATAATTTACAAACATGGTTCCTGGTCTACAATAAATCATCCACCATTTTCTTAATAAGCAGCAGTACTTTTTATATTCGAGCTTTTTTTTCGTTTCGTATTTTGAGAAGTTATGTGAAACCATCAGAATGTTGGATCTATCTATCACTACACTAAGGAAGAGATTAATAATAATAAGAGTCTGACTTGAGGGTGTTTAACGTACAAATATATGTTTCAGTTTGAATTAAATGAATGTCTGGCTAAAAAACTAGGATTCTACGGAGCTGATGGAAAACTAGACATGGAAGTTCTTACAAGTTTCTTGGAGACAAAGTATAGTCAAAATCAAGAATTATTCGGTATAATAAAAGAAAATTGTTTCAAAGCTGATGTTCTGAATGAAAAATCACCCGATATTGGTGACTATACAAAAATTAATATTTGCACAATCAAACAATTGGTAGAAGTAAGTAAAATTATACATCTAATGCTATTTACTCGAAAACTATTGTCATCGTCTTAACGGATAAGTACGTCTTAAACATCATTATGCGGCCGAAGAAGCAGTTATGATGGTTTTCATAATCGGCATCATGGGGCTTCTACTGCTAGACATGAGCATTCTTAAGACTTATACCTATTCTGGTCTTTCTTCATTGATATTTAACGGCTCCCTGCGGTTTTGATCAGGTTGAATGAATTGGCAGTTATCACAGAAATCAGTTCTATGATGAACATTAGAATTAAGACATACACACATATAAACTAAATACCATACCATATAACTAAGTATCCTATATGTTGTACCATACGTTGTATTTACTTTTAATAAATTTTAGACTTGAAAATGACCTTCATTCAAAATTACCCATATCGGTTCAGTAGCCGATTTTGAACAAACTATTTTGAAGTTATTTCAGTATTCATAAATTATTTACATTTAAATGGTGTGAAATATGAACGGTAAAACACTTGACTAAGCTGAATATCTTTTACAGAACTGTTTAGAATGGAGTAACGAAGGTTCCTGCAATGAAAGTGAAATTAAAGGAACAGCTGAAGTTTGTAAGGATATTTACTAATTTTATTGTATTCTTAGATAATGATCGAAAAAAATGGGAACTTTGGAAAATTATGATTAAAATGAAATTGCATTAGATTAAACTTTTATTTAATATTACACTTTACTTTTCAGACGCAACTATGCTCTACTTCGTAGATTTCTCTGTGTGTGTAAAGCTAAAATACAGTTTACGCAAGTACCAACATTCATCCAAATCTATTCACTTCATTGTCCGTCAAGACAGACAGACAATCCTATTTTTCGCAGGATTGCATGAAGGTATCAAGTTGCAATGAATATCAAATATTTATGTAAGCAGTCACTTGCAGCTATACAAAAATCAAGCATCTAACTTAATGTAATCAAAAGATAGGGCCATGTAATCTTTATATTTTAACAATTTTAACACTTCGCCGGTAAATCAAAAACTATAGGGTACTTCCCATTGAATCATCAGATTAGACGTGAAGCAAAGTCTCACAGCACCAATAAACGAAAAAAGTCGAAAGCTATTATGTGTTGTTGTATTACATAAAAATATTTTTTGTGATTAAAAACATACAATTTGGGCTTGCTTAGAGGACGTTGGAATACATGGACAGCACACTGTTTACGATAAAACCTTTTTCATTTTCTATAGCAAACAGAATCATTCATGCTAGTTCTTAAGTAATGTGTTAAATTACTGAATTTTGGTCTCGCGCAGTTACAAAGATTAGCTAGACTTAAACTTATTATCCTGATTTTAATTGATAGCAGTGATAATAAAACTCGTCATTGAAAATGAACAGGCAAATCTTTTCGGGCAGATACTCTCGAGATTATATGGTTAAGTATTTATATACAGGACTTGATTAGCTCTTGAGCTAAAACCCGCATGCTGCCTCCATAGTGTCCCCTACAGTAGTGGTTCGTATCTGTAAATCAAGATCGCCGCTTCGTGACAGCTATATGAACGGCACGCGCTGAAGACAATGGTTTTGAAGTTGGAATGGAGCGACCATGATGCCAAGTAAAGGTTGTCGTTATGTAAAACAGGGATCCTGTAGTGGATATAATAGACTACAATACGTAACTACTAGGAAGATGGTTATGTAATATCATAAAACTAAAAATTGTTATCTGTCATCACGAAAAAACTAAAAAACGATTCTAAGTTTTAGTACAGTCATTTTCTTCTTGTGAACTGCTGAATGGCAATTATATTATACTTGATATTGTCGAAAGTTTACGCGAAGGTTACACATTGAAATAAAACTATTTTTGACGGATACTATCGCGATTTATTTGGTGTTATTTTACTATTTACACTGATCCCGACGTTTCAGTTGCTTTTCAGCAGCCATGGTCACGGGTAGACTAAGATGGTGGTCGTCTCATGTATCGAAGTGCAAAATTATCTCAAAGTACCCGAAGTTTGTTGATTGTTGGTGTTACTATTTACGCAGAATGCGCTCAAAGTGTCTTGAAGCTTTGCTGTGTTTTGTATTTTCTTGGGTTTGAGTAAGTGAATAACCGGATCCCAAGCTAGTGGTACGTTCCAACCATCTTCTCTAATAAAATTAGGGTGTTTTTTTAATTTCAATAGCCTCACGGAGCATCCTTGGTAGGAATCGGTGTTCTTTCGCGAGTACCTGTGGTTTATCGAAACGCAGGTAATAGTTGGTCCCTTGTTGCACTTGTTCACACACAGCAGACTTCATCGAGGGTTAGTGTTTTATGTCAGCAATGTAATCTTTGACGCGGGTGCCAATGCTTCTCTTGGTTTGACCAATGTACGAGAGCCCACAGTCACAGTCTATTTTATAGACTCCTGCATCTTGTAGAGGTACTGTGCACTTGACAGATGGTAAAAATTGACTTATCTTCCTTGGTGGCTTGTAGTATGTATTGATTGAAGCTCGCTTCAAGATGTAGCCAATCTTGTCAGTAACTCCTCGTACATACGGTAGAATGGCAGGCTGGCGCTTGACAGTGGCGGCTGAATTAAAAAACACCCTAATTTTATTAGAGAAGATGGTTGGAACGTACCACTAGCTTGGGATCCGGTTATTCACTTACTCAAACCCAAGAAAATACAAAACACAGCAAAGCTTCAAGACACTTTGAGCGCATTCTGCGTAAATAGTAACACCAACAATCAACAAACTTCGGGTACTTTGAGATAATTTTGCACTTCGATACATGAGACGACCACCATCTTAGTCTACCCGTGACCATGGCTGCTGAAAAGCAACTGAGACGTCGGGATCAGTGTAAATAGTAAAATAACACCGAATAAATCGCGATAGTATCCGTTAAAAATAGTTTTATTTCAATATATTTTACTTTTTTCATTTAAATGTAATCATTGATATCAGAAAAAATCTAATGGATTTATTATGCAGATGTATGTTAAGTCCATATTATATAATAGTACTGACACAATCTGTCTGTCGCTAATCGTTTGACAGTCTAACCATACTAATTTTCATATGAATAATTATTGAGGTGATATAATCAACGCCACACTAACGGTTGATTGTATGTGTAGGTGGTTCCAATTCTTAATGTTATCTAAATGACATTGCGGATTTGCTTGAAGACCCTGGAAAATTATTTCGTTATATGTACACAGTACATGTTATAAATCATTATTAATTAATATAAAATGCAATTTTAGTTGCCCCTCGGAAAGAAATTTCTATGAAAGTCGGGTGACAAAATTTCATTATTATTATAGATTCATCGGGGTCTGAGTGCATATGGTAAGGATTTTTTTATGCAATCATTCATCTTGCACTCCACACACCGCCTTATATTACAACCCGCCTGACATTAACTAAATGATTTTAACTAATTGTAACATAAACGGTAAAAAATACACACTAATGTATAATCAAAACTACAGACACGACATAACACTCAACGAACTAACGCCCTGTACTACGAAGGAAATAATAAACATTATTGACGACCTCGATAGTAACACTAGCACTGGACTAGATGGGATTAGTACTAAAGCAACAAAATGTCTAAAAACTATAATTGTTAAGCCGCTAACTAACTTTATAAATTACTGTTTAGTACTTGGTATTTGTCCCGAAACGCTCAAGGTGGCTAGGGTCAGTCCTATTTACAAATCTGGAAGTAGAACTGACCCAAGCAAATACAGACCAGTGTCAGTGTTACCTGTAATGTCTAAAATATTCGAAACCGTACTATACAGTCGCCTAATCAACTATTTGACACACAACAAATTCCTAATAGACGAACAATATGGTTTTCGCCCTAAATCAAGAACTCTCACAGCTGCGATGGATCTAGTTACCAAAACTGAAACCTATATAGATCAAGGAGGCTATGCCTTAGAAATATTTATCGATTTAAAAAAAGCATTCGACACCGAAAACTACTAAAAAGCTAGACAACATAGGCATTACAGGCACAGCGCATAAAATGTTCAGATCGTATATGGAGAACAGACGTCAAATTGTTAAAATAGGAAATAAAAATAAAATATATATTACGACAGCCCTCAGAGTTCCATCATAACAGTTAACAGTACACCTACAATTGTATGCAGACGACACTATTCTCTTTCATTTCGATAAACCTATTCATAACTTCATAAAGGACGCTCAACATGACCTCGATCTACTCAACGAGTGGATAAAATACAACCTTCTAACAATTAACACATCAAAAACCTCTTTCATGATTTTCACCACTAATATAAACATATTCTGGATTTCGCGCCTCTTAAAATAAATAGCGAAATAGTAAAACGGTCAACTAATGAAAAATATCTTTGATTGCGGGTAGACGAAAAATTAACTTGGAAATTTCACATTGACCATCTCAGAAACAAACTAACATCAGTATTGGGAGCATTACGAGAGTAACAAACTGTATTCCAAGCAAAGTTTATAACTTGTCGTCGCCACATCAAAAACTCTTATTTATTTTATTAAAAATAGGGACAGACTATAATAGATGATAACACAGTTCACTATTTAATAAGAATAAGTTAAATGACATTATTTTGACTGGTTATACCGGTAACGCAATGCTATTGGTTGAATGATAAATATTAATGAATAGTGGGGTTATAAAAAGGGTAGAAATAAGTTCAGAACATTGATTTGAGTGCGAATAGAGGTACGAACAACTTGGCAGTTACTGTTAGTTAGTGATTTTCATAGTTTATATCAGTGGTTGTGAGACTGTTTTCCTACAAACTTGCTAGTCAAATCCCATTTAGAATATTTAATTGCGAAATGGGGTTCAGCACCGGTAACTAATTTAAATTCGCTTCAAAGTGTCCAAAATAAAATAATTAAAATTCTATTCCATTATCATCATCTCGCTCCAACAAAAACAATAAAATAAAATACAATAATAATAAAACTTTATTTGGAACTAAAATAATACAATACTAAAACTAAATGGAAACGATGATAGATGCAAAAGTATGTTATGTATGAAAACAATTAACTGTATTAGACAGCTATATATTTACTATACTTGCATTATTGTCAAAAACATTAGTACTAACTCAATTCCAATTCGCAAGACTAATATGTAAACACATATTAGTCATCATCATCGCATCATGTAGCCGAGCTGATGATGAAAAAAAAATCATGAAATATTTTTTTTTTTTAACAAAAAATTAAACCGATGAACCTTAAGTCTTAAGCTTATTTACATAAACTATTAAATTTTATATAAACTTTTTGCTTTTTAGTTACGTTCATCGGTTTAATTTTTTGTTAAAAAGATTTTTTATTATTGTTTATACGTTACTAAAGTAATTTAGATATAGATATGTATTGTTATCATTTATTTATTATTTTATATTTCATATTCATGTCCATACATTCCTTGAAACGGTGTCTATTGAAAAACTAATATCTTTAGTATAAAATGATTAATTTAGTAGTCTAGTTTATTATAACATGTAGGTACCACCTTTAAAAAAACCATGAAAATTTGAACTGACTCGAAAACAGTTGAAATTGCCATTGGGATCATAGAGAGTCATTTGGTTGCAAATGACTATACAATTTTCTATATCCCCTTAATGGATTGCCGATAAATTTACCGGTAAGTATGTATAACCGCCCATTTCCAAATGGTTTAGCCTTTTGAGAAGATCGGACACTCAAACTCAAGGCCACTCTTTAAAATCATCAGATAGTTATACTTAACAAAATTTAGTGAATTGTATTACGGCATTTTTTTGTTGTGCACCTTAAGTATTAAGATTAAAAATTAAAAAACCAAAATAGGATTTAAAAATAGGGTAACTGAAAAATAGGGAAAAAATAATTAAAAAAGGGAAGAAAAATAAAAACATAAGAAACGGAAAATAAAAAACATTTGGCTCTCATTACATTCTTATGAAGTATTTCCCTTTCGGCCGCTATGGCAACTGAGTTTCGCAACCAGTTGTGAAAGAGGATTTTATCTTCTTTCTTGGCAACTGGTTGCGATAGAAGATTTTTTTTCCTTCCTACGCAACCGGTTGCCAGCCAGGAATTTTTTAAAAAGTGAAGTTGCGATCGAAGAGCGACTTTCCTTAATAAGCAACCATTTGCTAGGTTTTTCAATCACTGTTGATCACGTTTACATTGAATATGTGAATCCAAAACAATTCAATCCCAAGCACTTGTATCCTGTATATTCCGATTATAAGCATTTAGGAGGATGTAGGGGACAGAAGATCTCTTACTAAATTGCAGCTGTCCATCCGGGGAAACAAAAACTGTCATATAGAAGAACGCAGCTAGCCACTACTCTTGCATCGGTAGCAGCTAAATATAGCTTCAAATATCGATTTTCATATCAATTTGCAAGTCCCGTAGGAATGTAATAAAAGTAATCGTACACTAATTGTGTTGTTATCTATCTATTAATGTTATTAGGATAAATTACAACGTTCCGTATGATTTTAATCGCGTTTTAACTGATTTTGGTAATTTCATTCCAATTTCAGGTCCCTGTTGGACCAATGAAATGACCAAAATCAGCGTTGGAGCTGCTAATTGGCGATTACTTTTTTCCTCAATCCAAACATTAATTGTATAGACTCAGCTAACCCATGACACACTTTACAAGCATTTCCTTTCACAATGGCCGTACCCTAGCTATACATGTGTTTTTTTATCTCGTCTATTTCAGTTGTACGCGACTGTACCCTATTAGAATAGTGTAATCAAAATAATGGAATGTAAATTTTCAGTTGTTTCCGTTAAAATTAGAATTTGTGTTGAAAAATTAGAATTGAATAAAAGTGCAGGAATTATTACGGGTATAAGTAGACGCACCGTTTTGTAACCAAGTGATTTTTCCATCGGAAATCTATAGATTAACATGTACCGCGCTGTACTGCTTTTTGTGTGCGTGGTTTTGGTAAGTAAAATACTGTACCTATTTAAATTTGGTTAAAATGTTGCTAGCGGACGAAGTTAATAGGATTATACCCAAGGTACATACCCAAGGAACATACCCAAGGTACATACCCAAGGTACATACCCAAGGTACATAACCTTGTTAAATACCCAAGGTATATACCCAAGGAGGGATGTCATCAGGAAGGCCATAAAAGGACCTAGCCAAAACCCTTTGCAATGTTACCCATTGTGCTGACACCAAATGTAATTGGGAAAAGGGCAGGCCGATGATGAGTAAGCAAAATAAACACGTATCATAACATTTTTTGCGAAACATGTGTTTATATATAAATGCTACCTACCTACTGCATAGTTACATATATATCTCTAACAATCTAAGGTCTTAGTAAGAGATATTCAGAGATAGGTTGTGATAATACCCGTAATAAAACTAATGTAATTTTATTTTAAGGCTGCCGCTGACGAAGAATTATTACAAAAATGTCGCAACTTTAACCAAGTGAGTAAAGTCCTTTATCATTGTATGAAAAATATTAAATTTTTTTGTGTGATGTAGGGGACAAACGTCCAGATGGGTCACCTGACCTAAAATTACAAATGCCTTGCCAACCTTTGAGGTGGGCATACGCTCTTTACGTAAACGAAAGGCTGCTTTTTACAAGAGAACATTGACAAAAAACATGTACAAAAACTAAAATTAGAGATAAGGAACGGTTTAAATTTTTCCGTTAGAGTAGAGATTCATGGAGACTTGAGTCTCTTTTCGATTGTCACGATACTAAAAAAATAGTCGCACCTAAAATTCAAGAACAGTTCCTTGTACTGATGGTAAGCGAGGATGTCAATGATTATAATTATGGACGACAGTAGAGATAGTACAGAAAACCGGTCATTAACCGGTTTAAGTACCTAAGATCCGTTCTGCACAGTCGGGCTAAGAGGTATTTTTAGACAACGTGAGATACGATAGTCTATGCAAACTTATAAGGTAGGTAAAAATGACGACAATTTATTACGAACCATAAAGGTTCACTTTTATACTTACGAATGTAAAAGCACTTCCCATCACTATCCGAAATAAATAACAAAAAAAGCTTAAATCCTACAAGTCGTTAAATTAATGGTACGCGTTATAATAATGGTAAACATTAAACTAATTTTAAATTCTTGATTTCGGTTATTAATAGGTAGTTACAAGGTAGATATATAGATGACCCGGTGAACTTCGTATCACCTACAATTTATTTGAGGATTTTCACATAAACTTCCGAGAGTCCCCGGTTTTATCTCCATAATCCGGTCCTGTCGCAAAATCCGTTCTAAGGTGATGTGACCTACCTATAAACTACTTTCCTGCCAAATTTCAGGTCTCTAGGACAAGAAACCAAGGCTACTCATATAAACTCGCGATAGCCCTTAGACCACATTATTCCGGTCCTATCGTAAAGATCGTTCTTAGCTGACGCCTCTTATTTTTAAACTACCCAGCTTTTTAAAAGTGTCACCGACTTCAATGTGCTGTTGTACCTAATGATGATAAATTAAAATTAGAAAATATATGAAAAAAACATAATAAAAGCCTATAAAATTTGAGGGTTGCCCTCGATTTCTCTGGGATCCTATCATCAGAACCTGATTTTACTACCGAACAAAAGAAAAAAAATTAAATCGGTCCACAGTTGGTGGAGAAACCGGTGAACATACATAAAAAAAACCTAAAGTGGAATATAGAAGCCCTCCGTTTTTGAAGTCGGTTAAAAAAGAGGTGAGAGTAAGACCTTCTTAATCCGGCCCTGTCGAAAATCCATTCTTAGCTGACGTGACTTACCTATACTACCTTCTTAACAAATTTCAGGTTTCTAGTACAAAAGTCACAGGGACTTTCATATAAACTTGTAAGGCCCTTAGAACTCCTTAATCCAGCTCTATCTCAAATCCATTAGCTATCATCTCCTACCCATGTACAAGCTACCTTCCTGCCAAATTTAATACGACTATTACCAATACCTGTCCTTCGCTGATCATCAGTACGGTTTGCACGTCAGGTAACTCCACGAACATTTAATTGTCCTCAACGGCCTATAACAGTTCGTCTTTTCCTCGCTAAAGTTTTTGGTTACGTGTGTTGAAACCTACAAAGTCGATGTAGGTTTAATTTCACTTCACTAACTTAATCTTTTTTTTTAATCTACATTTTTTTTACGAAATAACGGAAAGTAATATAATTAATTTTACACAACCACGCGGAAGAAATGACTGCGAACGCCATCTATTAAAACTAAAAGTAAATGGCGATGGAAGAAAGGACAGTTTTGTATAGCACGTCAGGTAGACGATAGGTCAGTTACGATCGTCATATCGATATCTATTTTCATCCTTTCTTTTGGGCTTTCTGATATTTTTTGAAGTGAAAACTTCTTTAGGCACGTTTGTGCACTTTTACTATGGGGAAAAAGCACTGAACACGTGACCGTGACGCTAATAATACATATATAGATCCACTAGAGGGCGCTAATCTAAACTTTGAGTTCTGTCAGCTCCTTATTAATGAATGTCACCAACCTGCTAATGTGACGCTTTAAGTTCGTCGTTTCATCTAAGTTTTCACTTCTGTTTGCAATCCCATGACTGCCTATGGTATAGCGAACAAAAAAAAATAAAAATTTTAAATTATTAAAATTCGTCCAGCTAAATTTGAGTTTTAGCAAGACTAACGAACAGCAATTCATTTTTATATATAAGATGCAGATGGTGGTGCGCTGTTGTAATGAACTTCCCTACAAGAGCCCAAAACAATCAGACACGACAGCACGAGTAAATACCGACTTGAGGGAATGTTATATGAGTTCCACTAACGATGTAAGTATCACGTGTATCTATAATAATTGCTATTCTAACAAATCTTCTAGAAACTTTGTCTATTATTGATTTTTCGAAACTTACTGAGTATTATTTATTTGTAGCACAACGAACTTTTCGGGAATGGTGTCACAATTTTTGCAGTTCTTTTCGATACGCCTTTTAAATATAGTTGATTTATATGAGGTTGTTTACTTTTTAATTTTCTTTTTAATTTAATGATGTGATACGAGAGGCACCTAATAAATTGATGTTACATTTAAACAATATGGAATTAAAAAGTATTTTGTTATTACACAGAATGACTAAATATTCAATGTGAGTGCCATTTTCTCATTTAGGTAAAATCGTTCAGTAAAAATAAAGCGTGTTGTCAATCTTTTCCTATCGTCGTCTTCTGTCTGTACTATTTTTTTGTTATCTTCTAATTATAAACATGTATCTTGTCTACTTGTCCTACTTTACACAGATTAAAAAAGTGATAAAATACAAATATTAAGTGTCCTGGTGCTTGCAATAAATCTACCGTTTCCTTCATAAGCAGCGGTACTTTTTATTTTCAAGATTTTTTTTAAGTTATTTGAAATGACATCAAAAGTTCTTGATCCGTACTACACTAAGAGATTTATAATGTTAAAAGTCTAATGTGACGGTGTTTAAAGTATATATGTATATGTTTTAGTATGAGGCATTGGAATGCATGGCTAAAAAACAAGGAATCTACGGAGCTGATGGAAAACTAGACTTTGATGTTCTTACTAGTTTTTTGGAGCTAGAGTTTGAGCAAAGCCCAGAATTACTCGGTCCTATTAAGGAAAATTGTTTGAATCAAGAATCAGCCAGTGTGGGTAATTATACAAAAATTCAGAGTTGCACAATCAAGCAAATAGTAGAAGTAAGTAAAATTATATGTCTATGATATTTACTCAAAAATTATTATCATCGTCTTAACGGGTAAGTACGTCTTATGATCATTGGGCGTTCGAAGAAACAGTCTTCATAGTTTTCATAATCATCATCATTATCATCACAATCATCAGTTTCTAAAAACTTATATTTATTTTGGTATTTCTTAATTGATATTGAACGGCTCCCAGCGGCTTTGATCAGGAAAAGTGACTTGGCAGTTGTCATCACAGAAATGGTTTCTATGATGAACATTAGAAATAAGACACCTCAACTGAAATACAATATAAGCTAAATTATACATAATATATACATAGGTATACTCTTGCAAATAAACTTACTCAAACATTGTTTAATTGCAATACCGGGTCACGTTACAAATCGTCACATACGTTGTTTTTACTTTTAATAAATATACTTAAAATTACCTTTATTCAAAATTACCTAAATCGGTTCAGTAGCCGATTTTGAACAAACTGTTTTGAATTAATTTCACTAATCATGAATTATTTATATTTAAATCGTGTCAAATATGAACGGTAAAACATTTGGCTAAGCTGAATATCTTTTACAGAGCTGTTTTGAATGGAGTAACACAAGTCCCTGCAATGCAAGTCAAATCAAAGAAATAGCTGAAGTTTGTAAGAATATTTACTAATTTAGCGTATTCTTAGATGATCAAGAATAAAAAAAGGGAACATTGGAAATTTATGATTAAAGTAAAATTGCATTAGATTAAGCTTTTATTTTGTTTTACTTTACGGCTACAACTTTGTTCTACCTTGCAGCTTTCTCTGTGTATGTAAATTCAAGGCACAATTTACTTATGTACCAAAATTCATCCAAATCTATTTACTAAACTTTATAACATCTTCTCAAAAGTTTCTATTAGATTTACAGTTTTTTTCAATGTTTATAGTTAACATGAACATGAAAAATAGGCTAGTACGTAGCTCAGCCGATGGTATATGTTAAAACCTAGTTTATAGTGTTGGTCACTTGCACTTTCTATTATAAAATATAACATCTATGTATGTTTTGAAAGATGCAGTGGTTTCCCACGTCGATATGCACCATTACATACGTGCTTAAGTCATGATTTTGTGGTGTGCTCATGCTTTTTTAGCCTCCTGTACCGTAAATGGAAAAAAAGAACTGTATATCACTTCATTGTCCGTCAAGACAGACAGACGGATTGGACCAATTTTAAGTGAAACCCGTTTAAAGACTGAAATCTTTCTTGTTATCAAAGTTTATTTTGATAAACGCGTTTTTTGGGCCTATTTTACTAAATAAAAACGAAATAGTGTGGAATAGTCGTGCGTGTGCAAGGGAGGTGGACCTTCATCGACAGCACACTGGTTACGAAAAACATTGTTCCATTTTCTATAGCAAACAGAATTATGTATGCTAGTGCTTCAGTAAAAAGATTTGCTAGACTTAAACTTACATAATGATTTGAATTGATAACAGTGATAATATAACTCGTCATAGAAAATTAACAGAAATATCTTTTCAGGTAGATGACGCAGAAACTCTAGGGGTCATATGGTTATGTGTATGTTGTATATAGAACACGCTTTGCTTTTAAGTTACCACCCTAGGGATTGCCATGAGGACTTTACAGTACTCCACAGTAGTGACTCGTATTTGTATATCAAGACCGCTGCTTCGTGACAGCTGTTGGAGGTGAACGACTCTCGCTGAAGACAATGGTTCTGAATTTGATATGGAGCGACCACGACGCCAAGTAAAGGTTGTCGGGAGCTAAGGGTAACTTATTTCTTCTTTGGACCTAATGACACCCACAGCTCGTCGACGGGAGAACCTGTTGATCAAATACGGTACATTAGCCATCAAATTACCGAAGTTAAAAATTTACGTAAAGTTAACGGGGATCCTGAAGTGGATATAATAGACTATAATACGTTACTACTAATATCATAAAATTCAAAATTTTTGATTTTATCGTCCTGAAAAAAATCAATTCCAAGTTTAGTACAGTCATTTTCTTCTTATGAACTGCTATGACAAAATTATATTGTACGTTTTTCTAAAACCTAAACATGTTCATTCCATAGACTTAGCTAACCCATGACACACTTTACAAGCATTCCCTCTCACAATGGCCGTGCCTTACACATACATGGTTTTTATTATCTCATCTATTCCAGTTGTACGCGACTGTACTCTATTAGAATAGTGTAATCATAATAATGGAATGCAAATTTTCAGATGTTTTCGTTAAACACCGGAAAATTTGTGTTGAAAAATTAGAATTGAATAAAAGTGCAGGAATTATTTCGGCTATAAGTAGACACACCGTTTTGTAAGCCAGTGTATTTTCCATCGGAAATCTATAGATTAACATGTTCCGTGCTGTACTGCTTTTTGTGTGCGTATATGTGGTTTTGGTAAGTAAAATACTGTACCTATTTAAATTTGGTTAAAATGTTGCTAGCATTGTTTAATATGGACGAAGTTAATAGGATTATACCCAAGGTACATACCCAAGGTACATAACCAAGGTACATACCCAAGGTACATCCCCATGGTACATACCCAAGGTATATACCCAAGGAAGGTTGTCATCAGGAAGGCGGCTGGCCATAAAAGGACCTAGCCAAAACCCTTTGCAATGTTACCCATTGCGCCGACCCCAAATGGAATTGGGGAAAGGGCAGGCCGATGATGAGCAAGCAAAATAAACACGTATCATAACATTTTTTGCGAAACATGTGTTTATATGTAAATTCTACCTACCTACTGCATAGTTACATATATATCTCTAACAATCTAAGGTCTTAGCAAGAGATATCCAGAGGTAGGTTGTGATAAGCACCCTTAATAAAACTAATGTAAATTTATTTCAATTTTAAGGCTGCCGGTGACAAGGAATTGTTAAAAAAATGTCGCAACTTTAACCAAGTGAGTAAAGTCTGTTAATAGTAATTTTATTATTATGTAAATATTTTGAACAACCACCACCAACCTGCTAATGTGACGTTTTAAGTTCATCGTTTCATTTCAGTTTTCACTTACCACAGAGCCATGACTGCCTACGGTATAGCGAAAAAAAAAAAATTAAAATAAAAATTTCAAATTATTAAAATTTGTCCAGCTAAATTTGAGTTTTAGCGAGACTAACGAACAGCAATTCATTTTTATACATAAGATGCAGACGGTGGTGCGCTGTTGTAATGAACTTCCTTACAAGTTTTCACTTCTATCGGCAGTCCCATGACTGACAATTTTTTTTTTATTGGAATATTATCACACCACCAGCTTGTATCTATTTAATGTGTGTGTTTAATCTGTCTCTGCGTGTCAATGTCCAGGACTCGACACAACGAACTAAAGTTTTGTCATAAGCTCAAAAAATCAAAAGACTGCTATTTACAAGAGTACATTAACAAAAAACATGCACAAAAACTAAAATTAGAGATAAGGAACGGTTTAAATTTTTCTGTTAGAGTAGAGATTCCTGGAGACTGAGTCTCTTTTCGATTATCACGATACTAAAAAAAATAGTCACACCTAAAATTCAAGAACAGAACTGTTCTTGAATTTTAGGTGTGACTATTTTTTTTGTACTGATGATAAGCGAGACTGACGACAGTAGAGATGGTACACAAAACCGGTTTAAGTACCTAAGATCCGTTCTGCACAGCCAGACTAAGAGGTATTTTTAGACAACGTGAGATGTAATTTAATGGTTCACTTTTATACTTGCGAATGTAAAAGCACTTCCTAGCACTATCCGAAATAAATAACAAAAGAAGCTTAAATCCTACAAGTCGTTATATTGATAGTACACCAGTATTTGTTTTATTAAACTAATTTTAAATTATTTATTTTGGTTTTCAATTATAGTTAGTTACAAGGTATTTTATTTTTATTTTTTTATTTTTAAACTATTAGGGTTAACAACAGTCCATAACATTAAATATTACAATCAAATTTCTACAAATAAGGGGAAACCAATTAATGTTAACCACATAAATACAATTAAACATATATAAACAATGACATACATCTTAGTATACAATATAATTATTTTAAGCGGCTTAACAAAATTCACAGAGACCTCAAAATCTTAGCTAGAGAATATTGGTCAAGAAATTGCGAGTTTTTTTTATACCACGTCGGTGGTAAACAAGCATACGGCCCGCCTGATGGTAAGCACCTTAGCCTATGGACGCTTGCAATTCGCGCGTTGCTGACCCTTCAAAACCCTATAGACTCCTTTCTTGGTGAACACCTTACTGTATATTTGGTTGGTTACTGCTTTCTATAATGTTTTATAATACAGAGTGTGATGCGCTGTTGTAAAACACTTCCCTACCAGAGAGCGAAACAATCAGAACCTAAAGTAAAACCCGACTTGACGGAATGTTTTAAGAACCACACCAGTAACTCTACCGCAGTAAGTATCACGTGTATCTGGTATAATTGCTATTCTAACAAATATTGTAGAAACTTTCTCTATTAGTACGATGTTTTGAAACTGACTGAGTATTACTTACTTGTAGCACAACGAATTTTTCGGGAATGGAGTTACAATTTTTGCACTTCTTTTCGACACGGCTATTAAATATAGTTAATTTATTTGAGGTTGCTTACTTTTTTTTTATTTAATTTACGCGAGAGGCACATTATAAATTGATTCTACATTTAAACAATATGGAACCAAAAAGCATTTCGTTATTACACAGAATGACAAAAATATTTAAAGTATGCCATTTTCTCATATAGGTAAAATCTTTCAGTAAAAATAAAGCGTAATGTCCTAGAAGGTAGTCACAACAATCTTTTCCTATCGTCGTCTTCTGTCTGTACTATTTTTTTTTGTTGAGTAGACGTAACCTTCTAATTATAAATATATTATCTACTTGTGATACTTTACGCAGATTAAAAAAGTTATAAAATACAAATATTAAGTGTCATAGCCCTTACAATAAATCTGCCGTTTCCTTCATAAGCAGCGGTACTTTTTATTTTCGAGATTTTTTTTCAAGTTATTTGAAATGACATCAAAGTTCTTGATCCTTACTACACTAAGAGATTTATAATATTACAAGTCTAAAGTGACGGTGTTTAAAGCATATGTGTATATGTTTTAGTATGAGGCAGATGAATGCATAGCTAAAAAACTAGGATTCTACGGAGCTGATGGAAAAATAGACTTTGAAGTTCTTACAAATATCTTTGAGGCAAAGTATGAGCAAAGCCAAGAACTATTCGGTCCTATTAAGGAAAAGTGTTTGAACGCCGATATCCTGAATCAAGAATCACCCGGTATGGGTGATTATACAAAAATTCAGATGTGCATAATCAAGCAATTGGTAGAAGTAAGTAAAATTATATGTCTATGATATTTACTCAAAAATTATTATCATTGTCTTAACGGATAAGTACCTGCCTACATCTTATGATCATTGTGCGGTCGAAGAAGCAGTCATGATAGTTTTCATAATCAGCTTCTAAAGACTTATATTTATTTTAGTATTTCTTAATTGATATTTAACGGCTCCCAGCGGCTTTGATCAGGAAGAGTGAATTGGCAGTTGTCGTCACAGAAATCGTTTCTATGATGAACATTAGAAGTAAGACACCTCAATTGAAATACATAATAAGCTAAATTATACATAGGTATACTCTTGCAAATAAACTTACTCAAACATTGTTTATTTGCAAGAGTGATTTTAATGTGGGCAAAACTGGGGTCACGTTACAAATTGTCCTATAAGTTGTTTTTACTTTTAATAAATATACTTAAAATTACCTTTATTCAAAATTACCTAAATCGGTTCAGTAGCCGATTTTGAACAAACTATTTTGAATTCATTTCACTAATCATGCATTATTTATATTTAAATCGTGTCAAATATGAACGGTAAAACATTTGACTAAGCTGAATATCTTTTACAGAGCTGTTTTGAATGGAGTAACACAAGTCCCTGCAATGCAAGTCAAATCAAAGAAACAGCTAAAGTTTGTAAGAATATTTACTAATTTAGCGTATTCTTAGATGATCAAGAATAAAAAATGGTAACATTGGAAATTTATGATTAAAGTAAAATTGCATTAGATTAAGCTTTTATTTTGTTTTACTTTACGGCTGCAACTTTGTTCTACCTTGCAGCTTTCTCTGTGTACGTAAATTCAAGGCACAATTTACTTATGTACCAAAATTCATCCAAATCTATTTACTAAACTTTATAACATCTTCTCAAAAGTTTCTATTAGATTTACAGTTTTTTTCAATGTTTATAGTTAACATGAACATGAAAAATAGGCTAGTACGTAGCTCAGCCGATGGTATATGTTAAAACCTAGTTTATAGTGTTGGTCACTTGCACTTTCTATTATAAAATATAACATCTATGTATGTTTTGAAAGATGCAGTGGTTTCCCACGTCGATATGCACCATTACATACGTGCTTAAGTCATGATTTTGTGGTGTGCTCATGCTTTTTTAGCCTCCTGTACCGTAAATGGAAAAAAAGAACTGTATATCACTTCATTGTCCGTCAAGACAGACAGACGGATTGTACCAATTTTAAGTGAAACCCGTTTAAAGACTGAAATCTTTCTTGTTATCAAAGTTTATTTTGATAAACGCGTTTTTTGGGCCTATTTTACTAAATAAAAACGAAATAGTGTGGAATAGTCGTGCGTGTGCAAGGGAGGTGGACCTTCATCGACAGCACACTGGTTACGAAAAACATTGTTCCATTTTCTATAGCAAACAGAATTATGTATGCTAGTGCTTCAGTAAAAAGATTTGCTAGACTTAAACTTACATAATGATTTGAATTGATAACAGTGATAATATAACTCGTCATAGAAAATTAACAGAAATATCTTTTCAGGTAGATGACGCAGAAACTCTAGGGGTCATATGGTTATGTGTATGTTGTATATAGAACACGCTTTGCTTTTAAGTTACCACCCTAGGGATTGCCATGAGGACTTTACAGTACTCCACAGTAGTGACTCGTATTTGTATATCAAGACCGCTGCTTCGTGACAGCTGTTGGAGGTGAACGACTCTCGCTGAAGACAATGGTTCTGAATTTGATATGGAGCGACCACGACGCCAAGTAAAGGTTGTCGGGAGATAAGGGTAACTTATTTCTTCTTTGGACCTAATGACACCCACAGCTCGTCGACGGGAGAACCTGTTGATCAAATACGGTACATTAGCCATCAAATTACCGAAGTTAAAAATTTACGTAAAGTTAACGGGGATCCTGAAGTGGATATAATAGACTATAATACGTTACTACTAATATCATAAAATTCAAAATTTTTGATTTTATCGTCCTGAAAAAAATCAATTCCAAGTTTAGTACAGTCATTTTCTTCTTATGAACTGCTATGACAAAATTATATTGTACGTTTTTCTAAAACCTAAACATGTTCATTCCATAGACTTAGCTAACCCATGACACACTTTACAAGCATTCCCTCTCACAATGGCCGTGCCTTACACATACATGGTTTTTATTATCTCATCTATTCCAGTTGTACGCGACTGTACTCTATTAGAATAGTGTAATCATAATAATGGAATGCAAATTTTCAGATGTTTTCGTTAAACACCGGAAAATTTGTGTTGAAAAATTAGAATTGAATAAAAGTGCAGGAATTATTTCGGCTATAAGTAGACACACCGTTTTGTAAGCCAGTGTATTTTCCATCGGAAATCTATAGATTAACATGTTCCGTGCTGTACTGCTTTTTGTGTGCGTATATGTGGTTTTGGTAAGTAAAATACTGTACCTATTTAAATTTGGTTAAAATGTTGCTAGCATTGTTTAATATGGACGAAGTTAATAGGATTATACCCAAGGTACATACCCAAGGTACATAACCAAGGTACATACCCAAGGTACATCCCCATGGTACATACCCAAGGTATATACCCAAGGAAGGTTGTCATCAGGAAGGCGGCTGGCCATAAAAGGACCTAGCCAAAACCCTTTGCAATGTTACCCATTGCGCCGACCCCAAATGGAATTGGGGAAAGGGCAGGCCGATGATGAGCAAGCAAAATAAACACGTATCATAACATTTTTTGCGAAACATGTGTTTATATGTAAATTCTACCTACCTACTGCATAGTTACATATATATCTCTAACAATCTAAGGTCTTAGCAAGAGATATCCAGAGGTAGGTTGTGATAAGCACCCTTAATAAAACTAATGTAAATTTATTTCAATTTTAAGGCTGCCGGTGACAAGGAATTGTTAAAAAAATGTCGCAACTTTAACCAAGTGAGTAAAGTCTGTTAATAGTAATTTTATTATTATGTAAATATTTTGAACAACCACCACCAACCTGCTAATGTGACGTTTTAAGTTCATCGTTTCATTTCAGTTTTCACTTACCACAGAGCCATGACTGCCTACGGTATAGCGAAAAAAAAAAAATTAAAATAAAAATTTCAAATTATTAAAATTTGTCCAGCTAAATTTGAGTTTTAGCGAGACTAACGAACAGCAATTCATTTTTATACATAAGATGCAGACGGTGGTGCGCTGTTGTAATGAACTTCCTTACAAGTTTTCACTTCTATCGGCAGTCCCATGACTGACAATTTTTTTTTTATTGGAATATTATCACACCACCAGCTTGTATCTATTTAATGTGTGTGTTTAATCTGTCTCTGCGTGTCAATGTCCAGGACTCGACACAACGAACTAAAGTTTTGTCATAAGCTCAAAAAATCAAAAGACTGCTATTTACAAGAGTACATTAACAAAAAACATGCACAAAAACTAAAATTTGAGATAAGGAACGGTTTAAATTTTTCTGTTAGAGTAGAGATTCCTGGAGACTGAGTCTCTTTTCGATTATCACGATACTAAAAAAAATAGTCACACCTAAAATTCAAGAACAGAACTGTTCTTGAATTTTAGGTGTGACTATTTTTTTTGTACTGATGATAAGCGAGACTGACGACAGTAGAGATGGTACACAAAACCGGTTTAAGTACCTAAGATCCGTTCTGCACAGCCAGACTAAGAGGTATTTTTAGACAACGTGAGATGTAATTTAATGGTTCACTTTTATACTTGCGAATGTAAAAGCACTTCCTAGCACTATCCGAAATAAATAACAAAAGAAGCTTAAATCCTACAAGTCGTTATATTGATAGTACACCAGTATTTGTTTTATTAAACTAATTTTAAATTATTTATTTTGGTTTTCAATTATAGTTAGTTACAAGGTATTTTATTTTTATTTTTTTATTTTTAAACTATTAGGGTTAACAACAGTCCATAACATTAAATATTACAATCAAATTTCTACAAATAAGGGGAAACCAATTAATGTTAACCACATAAATACAATTAAACATATATAAACAATGACATACATCTTAGTATACAATATAATTATTTTAAGCGGCTTAACAAAATTCACAGAGACCTCAAAATCTTAGCTAGAGAATATTGGTCAAGAAATTGCGAGTTTTTTTTATACCACGTCGGTGGTAAACAAGCATACGGCCCGCCTGATGGTAAGCACCTTAGCCTATGGACGCTTGCAATTCGCGCGTTGCTGACCCTTCAAAACCCTATAGACTCCTTTCTTGGTGAACACCTTACTGTATATTTGGTTGGTTACTGCTTTCTATAATGTTTTATAATACAGAGTGTGATGCGCTGTTGTAAAACACTTCCCTACCAGAGAGCGAAACAATCAGAACCTAAAGTAAAACCCGACTTGACGGAATGTTTTAAGAACCACACCAGTAACTCTACCGCAGTAAGTATCACGTGTATCTGGTATAATTGCTATTCTAACAAATATTGTAGAAACTTTCTCTATTAGTACGATGTTTTGAAACTGACTGAGTATTACTTACTTGTAGCACAACGAATTTTTCGGGAATGGAGTTACAATTTTTGCACTTCTTTTCGACACGGCTATTAAATATAGTTAATTTATTTGAGGTTGCTTACTTTTTTTTTATTTAATTTACGCGAGAGGCACATTATAAATTGATTCTACATTTAAACAATATGGAACCAAAAAGCATTTCGTTATTACACAGAATGACAAAAATATTTAAAGTATGCCATTTTCTCATATAGGTAAAATCTTTCAGTAAAAATAAAGCGTAATGTCCTAGAAGGTAGTCACAACAATCTTTTCCTATCGTCGTCTTCTGTCTGTACTATTTTTTTTTGTTGAGTAGACGTAACCTTCTAATTATAAATATATTATCTACTTGTGATACTTTACGCAGATTAAAAAAGTTATAAAATACAAATATTAAGTGTCATAGCCCTTACAATAAATCTGCCGTTTCCTTCATAAGCAGCGGTACTTTTTATTTTCGAGATTTTTTTTCAAGTTATTTGAAATGACATCAAAGTTCTTGATCCTTACTACACTAAGAGATTTATAATATTACAAGTCTAAAGTGACGGTGTTTAAAGCATATGTGTATATGTTTTAGTATGAGGCAGATGAATGCATAGCTAAAAAACTAGGATTCTACGGAGCTGATGGAAAAATAGACTTTGAAGTTCTTACAAATATCTTTGAGGCAAAGTATGAGCAAAGCCAAGAACTATTCGGTCCTATTAAGGAAAAGTGTTTGAACGCCGATATCCTGAATCAAGAATCACCCGGTATGGGTGATTATACAAAAATTCAGATGTGCATAATCAAGCAATTGGTAGAAGTAAGTAAAATTATATGTCTATGATATTTACTCAAAAATTATTATCATTGTCTTAACGGATAAGTACCTGCCTACATCTTATGATCATTGTGCGGTCGAAGAAGCAGTCATGATAGTTTTCATAATCAGCTTCTAAAGACTTATATTTATTTTAGTATTTCTTAATTGATATTTAACGGCTCCCAGCGGCTTTGATCAGGAAGAGTGAATTGGCAGTTGTCGTCACAGAAATCGTTTCTATGATGAACATTAGAAGTAAGACACCTCAATTGAAATACATAATAAGCTAAATTATACATAGGTATACTCTTGCAAATAAACTTACTCAAACATTGTTTATTTGCAAGAGTGATTTTAATGTGGGCAAAACTGGGGTCACGTTACAAATTGTCCTATAAGTTGTTTTTACTTTTAATAAATATACTTAAAATTACCTTTATTCAAAATTACCTAAATCGGTTCAGTAGCCGATTTTGAACAAACTATTTTGAATTCATTTCACTAATCATGCATTATTTATATTTAAATCGTGTCAAATATGAACGGTAAAACATTTGACTAAGCTGAATATCTTTTACAGAGCTGTTTTGAATGGAGTAACACAAGTCCCTGCAATGCAAGTCAAATCAAAGAAACAGCTAAAGTTTGTAAGAATATTTACTAATTTAGCGTATTCTTAGATGATCAAGAATAAAAAATGGTAACATTGGAAATTTATGATTAAAGTAAAATTGCATTAGATTAAGCTTTTATTTTGTTTTACTTTACGGCTGCAACTTTGTTCTACCTTGCAGCTTTCTCTGTGTACGTAAATTCAAGGCACAATTTACTTATGTACCAAAATTCATCCAAATCTATTTACTAAACTTTATAACATCTTCTCAAAAGTTTCTATTAGATTTACAGTTTTTTTCAATGTTTATAGTTAACATGAACATGAAAAATAGGCTAGTACGTAGCTCAGCCGATGGTATATGTTAAAACCTAGTTTATAGTGTTGGTCACTTGCACTTTCTATTATAAAATATAACATCTATGTATGTTTTGAAAGATGCAGTGGTTTCCCACGTCGATATGCACCATTACATACGTGCTTAAGTCATGATTTTGTGGTGTGCTCATGCTTTTTTAGCCTCCTGTACCGTAAATGGAAAAAAAGAACTGTATATCACTTCATTGTCCGTCAAGACAGACAGACGGATTGTACCAATTTTAAGTGAAACCCGTTTAAAGACTGAAATCTTTCTTGTTATCAAAGTTTATTTTGATAAACGCGTTTTTTGGGCCTATTTTACTAAATAAAAACGAAATAGTGTGGAATAGTCGTGCGTGTGCAAGGGAGGTGGACCTTCATCGACAGCACACTGGTTACGAAAAACATTGTTCCATTTTCTATAGCAAACAGAATTATGTATGCTAGTGCTTCAGTAAAAAGATTTGCTAGACTTAAACTTACATAATGATTTGAATTGATAACAGTGATAATATAACTCGTCATAGAAAATTAACAGAAATATCTTTTCAGGTAGATGACGCAGAAACTCTAGGGGTCATATGGTTATGTGTATGTTGTATATAGAACACGCTTTGCTTTTAAGTTACCACCCTAGGGATTGCCATGAGGACTTTACAGTACTCCACAGTAGTGACTCGTATTTGTATATCAAGACCGCTGCTTCGTGACAGCTGTTGGAGGTGAACGACTCTCGCTGAAGACAATGGTTCTGAATTTGATATGGAGCGACCACGACGCCAAGTAAAGGTTGTCGGGAGATAAGGGTAACTTATTTCTTCTTTGGACCTAATGACACCCACAGCTCGTCGACGGGAGAACCTGTTGATCAAATACGGTACATTAGCCATCAAATTACCGAAGTTAAAAATTTACGTAAAGTTAACGGGGATCCTGAAGTGGATATAATAGACTATAATACGTTACTACTAATATCATAAAATTCAAAATTTTTGATTTTATCGTCCTGAAAAAAATCAATTCCAAGTTTAGTACAGTCATTTTCTTCTTATGAACTGCTATGACAAAATTATATTGTACGTTTTTCTAAAACCTAAACATGTTCATTCCATAGACTTAGCTAACCCATGACACACTTTACAAGCATTCCCTCTCACAATGGCCGTGCCTTACACATACATGGTTTTTATTATCTCATCTATTCCAGTTGTACGCGACTGTACTCTATTAGAATAGTGTAATCATAATAATGGAATGCAAATTTTCAGATGTTTTCGTTAAACACCGGAAAATTTGTGTTGAAAAATTAGAATTGAATAAAAGTGCAGGAATTATTTCGGCTATAAGTAGACACACCGTTTTGTAAGCCAGTGTATTTTCCATCGGAAATCTATAGATTAACATGTTCCGTGCTGTACTGCTTTTTGTGTGCGTATATGTGGTTTTGGTAAGTAAAATACTGTACCTATTTAAATTTGGTTAAAATGTTGCTAGCATTGTTTAATATGGACGAAGTTAATAGGATTATACCCAAGGTACATACCCAAGGTACATAACCAAGGTACATACCCAAGGTACATCCCCATGGTACATACCCAAGGTATATACCCAAGGAAGGTTGTCATCAGGAAGGCGGCTGGCCATAAAAGGACCTAGCCAAAACCCTTTGCAATGTTACCCATTGCGCCGACCCCAAATGGAATTGGGGAAAGGGCAGGCCGATGATGAGCAAGCAAAATAAACACGTATCATAACATTTTTTGCGAAACATGTGTTTATATGTAAATTCTACCTACCTACTGCATAGTTACATATATATCTCTAACAATCTAAGGTCTTAGCAAGAGATATCCAGAGGTAGGTTGTGATAAGCACCCTTAATAAAACTAATGTAAATTTATTTCAATTTTAAGGCTGCCGGTGACAAGGAATTGTTAAAAAAATGTCGCAACTTTAACCAAGTGAGTAAAGTCTGTTAATAGTAATTTTATTATTATGTAAATATTTTGAACAACCACCACCAACCTGCTAATGTGACGTTTTAAGTTCATCGTTTCATTTCAGTTTTCACTTACCACAGAGCCATGACTGCCTACGGTATAGCGAAAAAAAAAAAATTAAAATAAAAATTTCAAATTATTAAAATTTGTCCAGCTAAATTTGAGTTTTAGCGAGACTAACGAACAGCAATTCATTTTTATACATAAGATGCAGACGGTGGTGCGCTGTTGTAATGAACTTCCTTACAAGTTTTCACTTCTATCGGCAGTCCCATGACTGACAATTTTTTTTTTATTGGAATATTATCACACCACCAGCTTGTATCTATTTAATGTGTGTGTTTAATCTGTCTCTGCGTGTCAATGTCCAGGACTCGACACAACGAACTAAAGTTTTGTCATAAGCTCAAAAAATCAAAAGACTGCTATTTACAAGAGTACATTAACAAAAAACATGCACAAAAACTAAAATTTGAGATAAGGAACGGTTTAAATTTTTCTGTTAGAGTAGAGATTCCTGGAGACTGAGTCTCTTTTCGATTATCACGATACTAAAAAAAATAGTCACACCTAAAATTCAAGAACAGAACTGTTCTTGAATTTTAGGTGTGACTATTTTTTTTGTACTGATGATAAGCGAGACTGACGACAGTAGAGATGGTACACAAAACCGGTTTAAGTACCTAAGATCCGTTCTGCACAGCCAGACTAAGAGGTATTTTTAGACAACGTGAGATGTAATTTAATGGTTCACTTTTATACTTGCGAATGTAAAAGCACTTCCTAGCACTATCCGAAATAAATAACAAAAGAAGCTTAAATCCTACAAGTCGTTATATTGATAGTACACCAGTATTTGTTTTATTAAACTAATTTTAAATTATTTATTTTGGTTTTCAATTATAGTTAGTTACAAGGTATTTTATTTTTATTTTTTTATTTTTAAACTATTAGGGTTAACAACAGTCCATAACATTAAATATTACAATCAAATTTCTACAAATAAGGGGAAACCAATTAATGTTAACCACATAAATACAATTAAACATATATAAACAATGACATACATCTTAGTATACAATATAATTATTTTAAGCGGCTTAACAAAATTCACAGAGACCTCAAAATCTTAGCTAGAGAATATTGGTCAAGAAATTGCGAGTTTTTTTTATACCACGTCGGTGGTAAACAAGCATACGGCCCGCCTGATGGTAAGCACCTTAGCCTATGGACGCTTGCAATTCGCGCGTTGCTGACCCTTCAAAACCCTATAGACTCCTTTCTTGGTGAACACCTTACTGTATATTTGGTTGGTTACTGCTTTCTATAATGTTTTATAATACAGAGTGTGATGCGCTGTTGTAAAACACTTCCCTACCAGAGAGCGAAACAATCAGAACCTAAAGTAAAACCCGACTTGACGGAATGTTTTAAGAACCACACCAGTAACTCTACCGCAGTAAGTATCACGTGTATCTGGTATAATTGCTATTCTAACAAATATTGTAGAAACTTTCTCTATTAGTACGATGTTTTGAAACTGACTGAGTATTACTTACTTGTAGCACAACGAATTTTTCGGGAATGGAGTTACAATTTTTGCACTTCTTTTCGACACGGCTATTAAATATAGTTAATTTATTTGAGGTTGCTTACTTTTTTTTTATTTAATTTACGCGAGAGGCACATTATAAATTGATTCTACATTTAAACAATATGGAACCAAAAAGCATTTCGTTATTACACAGAATGACAAAAATATTTAAAGTATGCCATTTTCTCATATAGGTAAAATCTTTCAGTAAAAATAAAGCGTAATGTCCTAGAAGGTAGTCACAACAATCTTTTCCTATCGTCGTCTTCTGTCTGTACTATTTTTTTTTGTTGAGTAGACGTAACCTTCTAATTATAAATATATTATCTACTTGTGATACTTTACGCAGATTAAAAAAGTTATAAAATACAAATATTAAGTGTCATAGCCCTTACAATAAATCTGCCGTTTCCTTCATAAGCAGCGGTACTTTTTATTTTCGAGATTTTTTTTCAAGTTATTTGAAATGACATCAAAGTTCTTGATCCTTACTACACTAAGAGATTTATAATATTACAAGTCTAAAGTGACGGTGTTTAAAGCATATGTGTATATGTTTTAGTATGAGGCAGATGAATGCATAGCTAAAAAACTAGGATTCTACGGAGCTGATGGAAAAATAGACTTTGAAGTTCTTACAAATATCTTTGAGGCAAAGTATGAGCAAAGCCAAGAACTATTCGGTCCTATTAAGGAAAAGTGTTTGAACGCCGATATCCTGAATCAAGAATCACCCGGTATGGGTGATTATACAAAAATTCAGATGTGCATAATCAAGCAATTGGTAGAAGTAAGTAAAATTATATGTCTATGATATTTACTCAAAAATTATTATCATTGTCTTAACGGATAAGTACCTGCCTACATCTTATGATCATTGTGCGGTCGAAGAAGCAGTCATGATAGTTTTCATAATCAGCTTCTAAAGACTTATATTTATTTTAGTATTTCTTAATTGATATTTAACGGCTCCCAGCGGCTTTGATCAGGAAGAGTGAATTGGCAGTTGTCGTCACAGAAATCGTTTCTATGATGAACATTAGAAGTAAGACACCTCAATTGAAATACATAATAAGCTAAATTATACATAGGTATACTCTTGCAAATAAACTTACTCAAACATTGTTTATTTGCAAGAGTGATTTTAATGTGGGCAAAACTGGGGTCACGTTACAAATTGTCCTATAAGTTGTTTTTACTTTTAATAAATATACTTAAAATTACCTTTATTCAAAATTACCTAAATCGGTTCAGTAGCCGATTTTGAACAAACTATTTTGAATTCATTTCACTAATCATGCATTATTTATATTTAAATCGTGTCAAATATGAACGGTAAAACATTTGACTAAGCTGAATATCTTTTACAGAGCTGTTTTGAATGGAGTAACACAAGTCCCTGCAATGCAAGTCAAATCAAAGAAACAGCTAAAGTTTGTAAGAATATTTACTAATTTAGCGTATTCTTAGATGATCAAGAATAAAAAATGGTAACATTGGAAATTTATGATTAAAGTAAAATTGCATTAGATTAAGCTTTTATTTTGTTTTACTTTACGGCTGCAACTTTGTTCTACCTTGCAGCTTTCTCTGTGTACGTAAATTCAAGGCACAATTTACTTATGTACCAAAATTCATCCAAATCTATTTACTAAACTTTATAACATCTTCTCAAAAGTTTCTATTAGATTTACAGTTTTTTTCAATGTTTATAGTTAACATGAACATGAAAAATAGGCTAGTACGTAGCTCAGCCGATGGTATATGTTAAAACCTAGTTTATAGTGTTGGTCACTTGCACTTTCTATTATAAAATATAACATCTATGTATGTTTTGAAAGATGCAGTGGATTCCCACGTCGATATGCACCATTACATACGCGCTTAAGTCATAATTTTGTGGTGTGCTCATGCTTTTTTAGCCTCCCGTACCGTAAATGGAAAAAAGAACTGTATATCACTTCATTGTCCATCAAGACAGACAGACGGATTGGACCAATTTTAAGTGAAACCCGTTTAAAGACGGAAATCTTTCTTGTTATCAAAGTTTATTTTGATAAACGTGTTTTTTGGGCCTATTTTACTTTTGATGAAAACGAAATAGTGACGAAATAGAAACGATATAGACCTTCATCGACAGCACACTGGTTACGAAAAACATTGTTCCATTTTCTATAGCAAACAGAATTATGTATGCTAGTGCTTCAGTAAAAAGATTTGCTAGACTTAAACTTACATAATGATTTGAATTGATAACAGTGATAATATAACTCGTCATAGAAAATTAACAGAAATATCTTGTCAGGTAGATAACGCAGAAACTCTAGGGGTCATATGGTTATGTGTATGTTGTATATAGAACACGCTTTGCTTTTAAGTTACCACCCTAGGGATTGCCACGAGGACTTTACAGTACTCCACAGTAGTGATTCGTAATTGTATATCAAGACCGCTGCTTCGTGACAGCTGTCGGAGGTGAACGACTCTTGCTGAAGACAGTGGTTCTGAATTTGATATGGAACGACCACGACGCCAGGTAAAGGTTGTCGGGAGCTAAGGGTAACTAATTTCTTCTTTGGACCTAACGACACCCACAGCTCGTCGACGGGAGAACCTGCTGATCAAATACGGTACATTAGCCATCAAATTATCGAAGTTTAAAATTTACGTAAAGTTAACGGGGATCCTGAAGTGGATATAATAGACTATAATACGTTACTACTACGAATATGGTTATTTAATATCATAAAATTCAAAATTTTTGATTTTATCGTCCTGAAAAAACTAAAAATCAATTCCAAGTTTAGTACAGTCATTTTCTTCTTGTGAACTGCTATGACAAAATTATATTGTACGTTTTTCTGAAACCTAAACATGTTCATTCCATAGACTTAGCTAACCCATGACACACTTTACAAGCATTCCCTCTCACAATGGCCGTGCCTTAGCCATACATGGTTTTTATTATCTCATCTATTCCAGTTGTACGCGACTGTACTCTATTAGAATAGTGTAATCATAATAATGGAATGCAAATTTTCAGATGTTTTCGTTAAACACCGGAAAATTTGTGTTGAAAAATTAGAATTGAATAAAAGTGCAGGAATTATTTCGGCTATAAGTAGACACACCGTTTTGTAAGCAAGTGTATTTTCCATCGGAAATCTATAGATTAACATGTTCCGTGCTGTACTGCTTTTTGTGTGCGTATATGTGGTCTTGGTAAGTAAAATACTGTACCTATTTAAATTTGGTTAAAATATTGCTAGCATTGTTTAATATGGACGAAGTTAATAGGATTATACCCAAGGTACATACCCAAGGTACCTACCCAAGGTTCATACCCATGGTATATACCCAAGGTATATACCCAAGGAGGGTTGTCATCAGGAAGGCGGCTGGCCATAAAAGGACCTAGCCAAAACCCTTTGCAATGTTACCCATTGCGCCGACCCCAAATGGAATTGGGGAAAGGGCAGGCCGATGATGAGCAAGTAAAATAAACACGTATCATAACATTTTTTGCGAAACATGTGTTTATATGTAAATTCTACCTACCTACTGCATAGTTACATATATATCTCTAACAATCTAAGGTCTTAGTAAGAGATATCCAGAGATAGGTTGTGATAAGCACCCTTAATAAAACTAATGTAAATTTATTTCAATTTTAAGGCTGCCGGTGACAAGGAATTGTTAAAAAAATGTCGCAACTTTAACCAAGTGAGTAAAGTCTGTTAATAGTAATTTTATTATTTTCTATATATTTTGAACAAGAGCCAATGCTAAGTACAACAGTTCTTTATCATTGTATGACAAATATATTTTTTTTTGTGATGTAGGGGACAAACGTCCACATGGGTCACCTGACCTAAATCACAAATGCCTTGCCAGCCATTGAGGTACGCTCTTTACGCAAACGAAAGGCTCCTTAATCTGTCTTTGAGACAAATTTTACTCTAAAACAAAACTTTGTCACAGAAGATTTTACAAAATTGTCTGCATTTCAAACCATCTAAAACTTAGCACATATCTTTTAAGTGTGTGCAACGTGGATAACGGTAAGCACCGTTTTCTTCTCAAAGTCCTGGTCTGACAAGATCCTTTTTGTGTATTAGACAGTAGTGATTGTTAGTCCCCTAATTATTTTAAACGCATCCAGACCAAGAAAATACCAAAATAATAAGATTTTGAATTGAAAACTTCTTTAGGCACGTTTGTGCACTTTTGCTATTTGGAAAAAGCACTGAACTCGTAACCGTCACCTTATAATACATAAGATCCACTAGAGGGTACAAATCTAAACATTGAGTTCTGTCAGATCCTCATTAATCAGTGTCACCAACCTGCTAATGTGACGTTTTAAGTTCATCGTTTCATTTCAGTTTTCACTTCTGTTGGCAGACCCATGACTGCCTATGGTATAGCGAACAAAAAAAATAAAAATAAAAATTTCAAATTATTAAAATTTGTCCAGCAAAATTTGAGTTTTAGCAAGACTAACGAACAGCAATTCATTTTTATACATAAGATGCAGACGGTGGTGCGCTGTTGTAATGAACTTCCTTACAAGTTTTCCCTTCTGTCGGCAGTCCCATGACTGCCAATTTTGTTTTTGTTGGAATATTATCACACCACCAGCTTGTATCTATTTAATGTGTGTGTTTAATCTGTCTCTGAGTGTCAATATTCAGGACTCGACACAACGAACTAAAGTTTTGTCATAAGCTCAAAAAATCAAAAGACTGCTTTTTACAAGAGTACATTAACAAAAAACATGCACAAAAACTAAAATTAGAGATAAGGAACGGTTTAAATTTTTCCGTTAGAGTAGAGATTCCTGGAGACTGAGTCTCTTTTCGATTATCACGATACTAAAAAAAATAGTCACACCTAAAATTCAAGAACAGTTCCTTGTACTGATGATAAGCGAGACTGACGACAGTAGAGATGGTACACAAAACCGGTTTAAGTACCTAAGATCCGTTCTGCACAGCCAGACTAAGAGGTATTTTTAGACAACGTGAGATGTAATTTAATGGTTCACTTTTATACTTGCGAATGTAAAAGCACTTCCTAGCACTATCCGAAATAAATAACGAAAGAAGCTTAAATCCTACAAGTCGTTATATTGATAGTACACCAGTATTTTTTTTATTAAACTAATTTTAAATTATTTATTTCGGTTTTCATTTATAGTTAGTTACAAGGTAAACATATATAAACAATGACATACATCTTAGTATATAATATAATTATTTTAAGCGGCTTAACAAAATTCACAGAGACCTCAAAATCTTAGCTAGAGAATATTGGTCAAGAAATTGCGAGTTTTTTTTTATACTACGTCGGTGGTAAACAAGCTTACGGCCCGCCTGATGGTAAACACCTTAGTCTATGGACGCTTGCAATTCCAGAGGACTTGCATGCGCGTTGCCGACCCTTCAAAACCCTAAACACTCCTTTCTTGTAGAACCCCATACTGTATATTTAATTTGGTTGGTTACTGCTTGCTATAATATTTTATAATACAGAGTGTGATGCGCTGTTGTAATACGCTTCCCTACCAAAGAGCGAAACAATCAGAAACAACAGAAAAACCCGACTTGACGGAATGTTATAAGTATCACACCAGTTCCTCTACCGCAGTAAGTATCACGTGTATCTGGTATAATTGCTATTCTAACAAATATTGTAGAAACTTTCTCTATTAGTACGATGTTTTGAAACTGACTGAGTATTACTTACTTGTAGCACAACGAATTTTTCGGGAATGGAGTTACAATTTTTGCACTTCTTTTCGACACGGCTATTAAATATAGTTAATTTATTTGAGGTTGCTTACTTTTTTTTTATTTAATTTACGCGAGAGGCACATTATAAATTGATTCTACATTTAAACAATATGGAACCAAAAAGCATTTCGTTATTACACAGAATGACAAAAATATTTAAAGTATGCCATTTTCTCATATAGGTAAAATCTTTCAGTAAAAATAAAGCGTAATGTCCTAGAAGGTAGTCACAACAATCTTTTCCTATCGTCGTCTTCTGTCTGTACTATTTTTTTTTGTTGAGTAGACGTAACCTTCTAATTATAAATATATTATCTACTTGTGATACTTTACGCAGATTAAAAAAGTTATAAAATACAAATATTAAGTGTCATAGCCCTTACAATAAATCTGCCGTTTCCTTCATAAGCAGCGGTACTTTTTATTTTCGAGATTTTTTTTCAAGTTATTTGAAATGACATCAAAGTTCTTGATCCTTACTACACTAAGAGATTTATAATATTACAAGTCTAAAGTGACGGTGTTTAAAGCATATGTGTATATGTTTTAGTATGAGGCAGATGAATGCATAGCTAAAAAACTAGGATTCTACGGAGCTGATGGAAAAATAGACTTTGAAGTTCTTTCAAGTTTCTTTGAATCAGAGTTTCAAAGCCAAGAATTATTCGGTGCTATTAAGGAAAATTGTTTAAATGCTGATATCCTGAATCAAGAATCACCCGGTGAAGGGGATTTTACAAAAATTCTGATGTGCGTAATGAAGCAAATGATAGAAGTAAGTAAAATTATATGTCTACTAGCAGCGCCCCGCGGTTTCACTCGCTTAAGTCCCGATACCGTGGGAATATCGGGATAAAAAGTAGCCTATATGATAATCCAAGTCTCCAGCTTTTTACATACCAAGTTTCATCTCAATCTGTTCAGTAGTTTTGGCGTGAAAGAGTAACAAACATCCATATATCCATACATCCATACATTCTCACAAACTTACACGTTTATAATTTTAGTAGGATATTAGTACGATGATATTGCTCAAAAATTATTATCATTGTCTTTAGCTACCTACATCTTATGATCATTGTGCCGTCGAAAAAGCAGGCATGATAGTTTTCATAATCAACTTCTAAAGACTTTTATTTATTTTGGTTTTTTTAATTAATATTGAACGGCTCCCAGCGGCTTTGATCAGGAAGAGTGAATTGGCTGTTGTCATCACAAAAATCGTTTCTTTGATGAACATAAGAAATAAGACACCTGAATTAGAATACAATTCCTATAAGCTAAATTATACAATACAAGATAAAAACTCGGCTTCGCTCGGGTGAAATGTGACTCATAATAATCTTTTCAATAATTTAGTTTGATAGAATGAGTGTTCACCCGAGAAGTTGGCAAAGGTACTTATTAAGAATGTGACAGCTCAATCAATAAAGGCTCATTTACGCACTGAGAACACAGTGTCATCCCTGACACTGACTGACAGGGCTGCGTTCATAGAAAATATGGCGGTACTGTGCCAGACCGGACGGAACTGTAACTTCACTGATACGTGTGAATCGGCCTTAACGAACTCAAGATGGCATTCGAGTGGCCAATATGGCGACTGCCATTTGCACCATTAGAATTTAACAAAATACTCGACAATCTGAAGATTGCGTATATATGTTGTCGACTCGAAATCATTATTTTTTTATGTTTTATGTTCAGGTAAGGTTTCAATCGAATCTACTATACCCTTTGACCGAATTATTAATATAGAGAAGTGTACAAAGGTATACTCTTCCAAATAAACTTACTCAAACATTATTTACAAGAGTGATTCTTAAAGTGGGCAGAACTGGGGTCACATTATAAATCGTCCTATACGTTGTTTTTACTTTTAATAAATATATCTACTTAAAATGACCTTTATTCAAAATTATCCAAATCGGTTCAGTAGCTGATTCTGAACAAACCATTTTAAATTTGTTTCGCTAACCATGCATTTTTACATTTAAATCGTGTCAAATATGGATGGTAAGACACTTGACTAAGCTGAATATCTTTTACAGGGCTGTTTAGAATGGAGTAACGAAGGTTCCTGCAATGAAAGTCAAATCAAAGAAACAACTGAAGTTTGTAAGAATATTTACTAATTTAGCGTATTCTTAGATGATGAACAATAAAAAATGGGAACATTGGAAATTTATGATTAAAATAAAATTGCATTACTAAAATTCGTCCAAATCCATTTGCTTCCACTTTATAACATCTTCTCAAAAGTTTCACATGAACATGTTTTTTTAACATGAACAGTAAAAAAAATCTTTTTACCAAAAAATAAACCGACTAATTTTTCCATCATCAGGTCAGCTTCATGATGTGATGATTCCTAAATAGAAATACTTGATTAAGGTATGAAAAATAAACAGAAATACTATTCGTTCCTACAATTTTCGAGGGTTTCTCTCAATTTTATCAGACGTCGTCAGATCCTGACTTTCTTGACATGGGACTACCCTTGAGGTATACCCTATCTAACAAAAAAAGAATCATCGAAATCGGTTAATAAATAACGGAGAGAGAGCTAAACATACATAAAAAAATGTATAGATGCAGTCAAATTGAGAACCTACTTTTTTTTTGTCGGTTAATGAGAACCTCCTTTTTTTCGTCGATTAAAAAATAGACTCGTACATAGCTCAGCCGATGGTATATAGTTAAAACCTACTTTGTGTGAAACCACTTCGTTTCTTCAAAACCTCGCATCGCCAGCAGCGTCACTTGCACTTTCTATTATAAAATATAACATCTATGTATGTTTTGTAAAATGCACTTGTTTCCCACGTCGATATGCACCGTTACAGTCGTGCTTAAGTCATGATTTGGTATTGTGCTCATGCTTTTTTAGCGTCCTGTACCGTATATGGAAAAAAATAACCGTATTCACTGTACACTTCATTGTCCGTCACGACAGACAGATGGACAAGAGCATTTTTCTCAGGAATACAATACAATAACTCCAGGTTATTGACTTTTATTTATTTTTATTAATTTATTTATTAGGATTGCCAACAAATGATACATATAACTAATATGACAAAAGATTTGAAATTACAAATACATGCCTTGTGCTCGTTCAATTATTTGCAACCACAATTAACAGAAACATAACTCATCAAGTTAAATTTAATTATAGTAAAATTACTTTTTTTTATGGTATATAGGGCAAACGAGCAGACGGGTCACCTGATGGTAAATGACTACCGCCGCCCATGGACACCTGCAACTCGAGAGTCACAAGTCCGTTGCCGCCCTTTAAGACGGGAGTAGGAGAAGAGTGGGAGAAGGGAAAGAGTGGGAAAAGGGGGGAGAGGGGAACGATGGGAATAAGGGAAAGGGAAGGGTTAGGGCCTCCGGTAACCTCACTCACGCGGCGAAATGCAATGCAAGCATTGCTTCACGGCCGGTTTTCTGTGAGACCGTGGTAACGATCGGAGTCGAACCGGCCCATACGTGCCGAAGCATGGCTCTCCCACACATACTTGCATACTAAAAAATTATAGGCATTTTTTAATTGTCAGGAGTAGGAGTCAGTTAGACTAAGTCAGGTCGTGAAGCTAGTTGTCTGTTCCAATACGTAGATCCTATGGAGAAGAACAGGCAAGAAACTCCAAGGACACTCTTTTTCAAAATGTTTTTTACAAATTTCTGGTTACATTGCTTCTAAGCGTAAATGAAATGTGAGGACAATGTAACGTACCTATTATTCGAAAATATAAATCGCTGGTTTGCGAGAATATCGACATAATTCAAAATTTAGTCAAATTGAACTAAGTTTGCCAAACGATCATAAATCTTTGATATTTTTAACCGACTTCAAAAAAGAAGGAGGTTCTCAATTCGACTGTATGTTTTTTTTTATGTTTTTTACCTCAGAATTTTCGACTGGGTGAACCGATGTTGATGATTCTTTTTTTATTTGAAAGCTGGTGCTTCCCGTGTGGTTCCATTTCAATTTGGTCCAGTTCTGACAATGGCATCCATAAGAAAACCATATAAGTCTTTTATAGAATAGTTTTTGTTTTGAAGTCGGTTTTTTTTTTTTCAAGAATTAGATGGTGAACAAAGATGCAACGCCGACGTTAGAAAGCGACAAGTTCATAATATATTTAAAACAAAATACTCTAGCAGAAATCACAAAACATTGCCATTCTCTAAAATCAATAATTTTTAGTTATGTCGCTATTTTCGCAAAACCAGCGAAATAGACGCGCTAATTACTACATATTTAAGCAATAGCAGTTGGAGTTGACCAGGCCCGACCAACGCCACCCATTCACGAGCATGACGCACACGCTAGCCATCGTACAGATCAACCATGTTGAAGGGAACCAAAAATCTTTCTTGTTCTCAAAGTTTGTTTTGATAAACTCGTTTTTTGAGCCTATTTTATTTTAGACAAAGACGAAGTAGAGTAGAATAGCAACTAAATGGCAACCGATTACAACCGCAAGCCATTGCTATTTATAAATTTGTGTATAAAAAGTTCTAAAATTACTACGGATATTTGTAATGAAATCTAACGTTAGCGCTCATTATATGTAGATATAATGAGCACAAACATCAGATTTCTATAAACGTCTAAATTGTCAGAGCTATTTATTTTCTATACAACTCTGGCACCCTAATGTTGGGTTAATAGTAACTTTAACTATATGCTTTTGTAGTTTGTTTTTTGCTCACATCAGAGATACCTACTTAATTCTCTAAATTACCCGCGGGAATTAATAATAACAACTTGAGACATCTCACACACGTCTGATCACAAACCAGAGCTAAGTTAACCAGACTCCTGATAACCATACTTGTAGATTACTAAATACATATATAGTTATAGAGAAATTACACAAACATGTAGATGAATTACATCCATTAAGAGAAAAAATGATCGTGCTCATCAGACAATTATTTGTTTTGGGTGGGAACCAAACGGCCAGGGTCAGTAACCACTAAACCTACATGCCCCAATTAGAATATATATTTAGCTAGAAATATTGTTATAAGTTGTTGTAATAATTGCAGTTGCAGAATAATAATATTGTGATTGTTATTTATTTCAATCATCATTCAATAGGTAAAAATAGAGTAATATTCATATCAACTACAAGACGTAAGAAGACATTTCTTACTATATTCATTTTCAAAGACACTTTTCACTTGACATTATGGCTGCTTCTTCCTGCAAGCAAGTAACATCAATATTTCATTATGGTCTGGTATGAAATATAATTGTCATCAAATTACTCGCCTGTGAGTTAAAGGCGAACTAGGAAGGGAACCCCGCTACAGGGGATTCACACCGCAATGTACGTGTTCGTTTGTGCGTGTGCAACCTTCATCGACAGCACACTGATTTCGAAAAATCATTGTTCCATTTTCTATAGTAAACAGAGTTATGTATGCTAGTGCTTCAGTAAAAAGATTTGCTAGACTTAAACTTACATACTAATTAACTCGTCATAGAAAATTAACAGAAATTTCAGACAGATGACGCAGAAACTCTAGGGGTTATATGGTTAAATGTATGTATCATATAGAACACGCTTTGCTCTTAAGCTAAATTCTGCATGCTACCACCAAAGGGATTGCCACGAGGGCTTTACAGTACTCCACAGTAGTGGCTCGTATGTATAAACCAAGACCGCCGCTTCGTGACAGCTGTCGAAGGTGAACGACTCTCGCTGAAGCACAGTATATGTATATACAGTATTGTGACTCGGCCTTTCCTTGAAATAATTACCTACAGTCGGACGGTACGTAAACACGCGATAGGGCTGCCCATAATTTCATCTACCTACTTGAGTTTTTTATAGTTTTGTGATTGTAAATATTATAATTTATTTTTTATTAAAAAATATGAAAATTCGTTGTGAATGAAATGAGTAGTAGGTAACCTACCATTTTTTTATTTTATAATCATTTCATAATGATATTTCATCTAATTCAATAATATATGTAAGTAAATAGATAGCTTAGCCTAGGAAACTACCTACTAGTTTTTTTTTTTAACGCGAGGGTGGGTAAGTCACTCGTGTGTCACTTTTGTCACCCTATCTACTTATTTATTTATTAATCCAGGTATTTTACTCGGTGGAAAAAGCGAAATACCTACCTATTAAAAAGAAACAAATTACATACTAGTAGGTACATAGAAATTATTTTATAGTCTTACCTTTCGGAGTTTCCAGATAATTTAAATAATGTTATCTCTGGGCGCGTTTTTGAAGAATTCAAGGAACCAAAAACAGCACAATATGGTCTATAATTTCTATTTGCCATATTAAGTACTTAAGTATTTGTATTTATTTCAATGAAATACATAAATCGCACGCGTACTGCTTAAAAAAACGATCACTACGTTCGTTCGTCACTGCGGAGCAGACGCGACTGTTTGTGTACCGAGTGTATACCGAACGCCGAGGCGAGGCGTGTAGGTATGTCTCGCCATCCGACCATACTATACCATACTACCATACTGTATATACATTATACTGTGGCTGAAGGCAATGGTTCTGAATTTGAAATGGAGTGACCAGGACGCCAGGGAAAGGTTGTCAGGAGCTAAGGGTAACTTATACCTTCTTTGGACCTAACGACGCGAATGACCTGCTGATCAAATACGGTAAATTAGCCATTACATTAGCTAAGTTAAAAAGTTACGTTAAGTTAACAGGGATCCTGTAGTGGATATAATAGACTATAATATGTAATATCATAATATCATAAAATTCAAAATTTTGATTTATCATCCTGAAAACACTAAAAATCAATTCCAAGGTTTAGTACAGTCATTTTCTTCTTGTGAACTGCTGAATGTCAATACCATATTGTAAGTTTTTCATTTAAATGTAATCATGCACTACACTACGATAAAATATCTTCTTGATTGGTTATTTGGACTTCAGAATATATCTCTAATTAATATACATCAGAAAAAAACGAATATATTTTGAAGATGTATGTTAAATACGTATGTAATAGTACTGACACAATAGGTCTATCGCTAATCGTTTGACAGTCTAACCATACTCATTTTCATATGAATAATTGAGGTGATAATCAACGCCACACTAGCGGTTGATTGTATGTGTAGGTGGTTACAATCTCTAAATTTATCTAAATTACATTGCGGATTTGCTTGAAGGCACTTGAAAATTATTGGGTTATATGTACACAGTGTATGTTATAAATCATTAATAATTTATATAAAATACAATTTTATTTGCCACTCAGAAAGAAATTTCTACGAAATTCGTATAACAAAATTTCATTATTATTATATGCTAGCAACCCGCCCCGGCTTCGCACGGGTAGCAGACATCTTCAACAACCATCAACATATTTCAATCACAAAATCTTAACAAATTATACAACTAAACCTTTCTCATGAATCAGTGTCTATTAGTGAAAACCGCATGAAAATCTGTTCCGTAGTTTTTCAGTTTATCGCGAACCGACATACAAATAGCCAGACGCGGCGGGGGACTTTGTTTTATAATATGTAGTGAATCATCGGGGTCTGAGTGCATATTGTAATGAAATTTTTTTATGCATATATTCATCTTGGACTCCATACACCGCCTCATATTACAACCCGCCTGACATTAACTAAAGGATTTTAACTAATCATAAATAAACGGTAAAAATATAAACCTTTTACGAAGGTTTATACGGTTATATGTGGTTTATTTGTGGGAGAGCCATGCTTCGGAATGTATGGGCCGGCTCGACTCCGCTCGTTACCACGGCCTCACAGAAAACCGGCTGTGAAGAAATGATTGCATTGCATTTCGCCGAGTGAGTGAGGTTACCGGAGGCCCTAACCCTTCCCTCTCCCTTATCCCCCCTCCCCCTCTTCCCCCTTTCCCCCTCTTCTCTTACTCCCACCTTAAAGGGTGGCAACGCACTTGTGACTCTCGAGTTGCAGGTGCCCATGGGCGGCGGTAGTCATTTACCATCAGGTGACCCGTCTGCTCGTTTGCCCCCTATACCATAAAAAAAGGTATTTTATGAATTGCTCCTAATATATTTGATTAATAGGTAATTCATCTTTACACACCCAAACTTCTTGAAACCATAGTGTACAAGAATGTTTAATACATGCACTTTTCAGGCATTCAGACTCCTTACTAGTAAACCAGCAAGATGACCTGCGAATGCTGGACCATGTTAATTTTTTTTTCTTTACACTACTGCCAGCTGTACGTGATTGTACTACAATTTTCGCAGTATATTAAATTGACGACAATAATTGCAGGGAAGCGCGATAATTTTCTGGTGTTGTTGCGTTCGAATCGAATAACCGGGCTTGAATTATTTCTAGTATAAATAAGAACATGCGATGTTCATAACAATCAGATCTTCCATATCATAACCATGTATCGTGCTGTGATGTTTGTTGTATTTATGTTTGTGGCATTGGTAAGTAAAATAGTATTACTACTACATTATGCGAATAAAATGTCATCTGTAAAGGCTAAAAGAATATTTTAAACGTGATAGTTAGAATACAGTCCCATGGAGGGGCTCGTGGCTAAATGGTTACCGAGTAGTTGCAAAGTTAAGTAAAACTAGCCAGGTCAGTCGTAGAATGGGTGACCATTTTTAACATATTGAGACCCCGCCGTGCCTCAGAGAAGAGTAAGATAGTCCCGGATGCCATACGATAATCTGAGGCAGTAGTTACGGATAGTTGGAGTTCTAAAAAGTCCGATAACCTGGTCCAACTACAAAACTTCGATATCGCCTTGTACTTGGGTTGTGGAGGTCCGATGGCAGCCGCTTCACTTAAAATATCGAAGTTTGGCTTTATCGAAATTACACTGAAAGCCGACCCTAACTTAGTTGGGGAAAAGCCGCGGAGGATAATGAGGAGTTAAAACAGTGACATAAACTCTAAAATAAAGTAGCCACTTCTTGTGGCTACCTTGTTTTAGAGTTTTATTTGTCATTATGTTGTTTTAAAATGCAGATACAATATATGCAACGATATTAAAATGCGTGGGAGGTTTATATATAAATCTATCAATAATAATTTATAAGTTTTGCGTCCTTTCACAACATTTTTCAACTTTGAAACATCGGTCTATGTCAGTCTTTCTCTAAGTACGGGTCGGGCGTAAATATCGGGTGGGTCAAGGAACATATAGGATTCCGATAGTCACATATTATTATATCATTTACTTTGACGGAGTTGTTAACGAGAAACTATTAACTCACTTCTATGATATATTTGAGATATTAATACTCGTATTATTAATTTATAACAATTATTAACAATTATGAGTGACTAAAATCGATGTCTATATCTTTTAACCTGTCTCTCTGTCACGACAAAATCGTCTTTTACTAAGTAGGTACTTAGAAACTATGATTAAACTAGCTGTTTTAATGTTTTTCGTAATTGAACAGTCATTTAGTTACGATATTAGTATTAGAAGTAACTAAAATACTGCAGCAGTATTTTTCTGTTACATAGTGCTGCTTATGTTTCTCATTTTTTTCAAGTGTTGGCTCTTTTTCACACTATTCACAGAAGCGATTAATAAAAATACGATTCTTTACTTGCATAATATATTTTGTTATTAAAGTATTTTTGTAGTGTTTGTTCCTGTAGCATAAACCTAAAAAATACAAATCTGGAATAACAATTCAGAATACGTGTTTAAGCATTATTTATTTATTTTATTTTGATTGAAATTTTAAGGTTGATTTTGTGTTTTATTTTTTCGTATTTAGAGTGACAATTTCCAATGAAATGATATGGATGGAATAGTAAATAATCTGAAAACACATATTTCACATCATAAAAGTGTAAGGGTTAAAATGAAAGTCTTTAAGCAATTTCACAGAAATAGATGCTAATATAAAAAGAGAACAGAACTTTCTCTTCTTCTCGGTTGGTTAGCTAATAATAATCAATTTTAATTTTAAGGCTGCCGCTGATGGCGGCGGGAAAAAATGTCACAAACTTCGCCCGGTGAGTAAACCTGTAAATAAATTGTTTCTTTATTATGCTACTAAGTCAGCAAAATAAGCACATAACACATTTGATAGTAATTTGGTTTAATAAATATTCCCAACCCCCATGATCTCAATCTTCTGTAAGATAGAGGTATTACGCCAGCTGCCGTGACCACATTTTTCACACTTGCTGACATACCCATCGAGCCAAATATACCATTGGGCTGTCGTGATGTTCTTTCTCACTGATGTCTTATATAGGCTTAGATTTTTTTGGAAATGGAGATCTACAGTGTTGGCAACCGAAGAGATCTGGGGATGGAGAAAATTGGCAAAATATATATGTAAAACGCAACGCTTCCCTCAAATTAAAAATGTTTATCATAATCATCAATTAATAATTTCATTTAACCTGTCGTCATTTGTAATGTAGGCTATGATGTACTGTTGTACTGGAATAACTATGCAGCCTGAAATGGGCACAGAGGCCGAATTAAAGGAATGTTTCGATAAAATGGGACCACCGCATCCGCATCAGCATCCTCCGCCCCCACCTTCAGTAAGTGATTATGTAGGAACTATAATACTAATATTTATTTATATGTTGAGAACGTGATTATATATTTTGAACGGCATAGAAACAACAGGATAGTTGTAATCTAGATATTATATTGAATTGTTTACTGACACCAAAACGCAGACAGTACTTCACTCAGAGAGTACTCTTCATTATAAACATACAAAAATATAGATAACATGTATTATCTACATAAAATACACAATTATTATAAAAACAAAAGCATTTTCTTTTTGCCAGGGATGGATAGACAAGAGTATAATGATAAATTGAGAGAGATGATAGTGTTTTATAAATATCAATACATATATATGTATGCATAGTTTGTACATCCGTATACCGATATTTATATATACATAAGTATATGACAGTATGGATAGTTAAAAATAAAACACAATACATTTTACACTCACGCTTTGACCAAAGTAATCTACCATAGATTACTTTGGTCAACTACGATTTGAACGTGATTCAATCATTTCTGCGTTCCTGTCATTTTTGTTAAGACAACTCCCGCATTAGGAATATTCCTGTGTGGTGGGGGGCTTCACAAACATTGTAACACACACACAAACACAAAGAATAGCCAGACTCGGAACAACTATTTGTGGGTCACACATATTTTTGACCCGTGTGGGCTTTAAACCCACAATACTCGGTGCTTGCGTTGCCTTGATATAAGATCGCTCTTTAGCATTAAGGCCGCTCATTACAAAAAAAAGGTATATTTGTTGTCAATAACAATGTGCACAATATAAATATTTAGGTATTTTATGTTTTGTTCTGGAGGTAGAATAATCAGTAATTTTTTTCCGGTCCATCAGGATCCTTTTGAGATTTTTTTTCAACATTGATCTACAGTTTAAAAAAAATGTGCTCACTGAACCCATAACATATCACTAATTCTAATGTTTTTCATAGATTAATTAGGTATTAAATGAATATTAATTTAATCCTTAAATAATCCAAAAAAAGACATATAAACATTGTTCATATTTATTTAAAACACATTATTTCTTTCTTCCTTTTTTTATTATTCTTACTTAATTTCATATTTATATTAAAACAAGTACTAAATAAGTAGAAATAAATGAATTGTGAAAAACTAAAAGTTAGTAGTAAAAAATACACAAAGAAAGCATTAAATTATAATATATCCCCTAGGGATTCTTGATGGATCTGTGGATTTATAATTGAAATGAAACCTCTGGGGTATTTATTTCAGGAATCTTAATGAACAAAAAATATGCGCGTTTATGGTATCTTCTCGTATGAATACATAATTATGACAAAAAATATGCCGGCGGCTGCAGTTCCACAATGTTCAATGAAATAAAAAAATAAATGTTTCAGTGTGACCTCGACGAATGCATAGCTAAAAAATTAGGATACTACGGAGAGGATGGAAATATAGATAAAGAAGTCATAACAAGTATTCTAGAGAAAACGTTTGAAAATCATGAAGAATTGGTAGCCGCTCTCAAGGATAAATGCGTGAATGGCGATATCTCGAAGTACGGACCCCCAGACATGTGCGATTTTATGAAAACGAAGCATTGTATCCACAACCAATATTTAAAGGTAAATAAAATTTAAAAATTGAGTTTCTTCACAACCGCACATATCTAAATAATACACTTATTAGCTAAATTTACCAAGGTGTTTAGTACACCTTGGTATATTTAGCTAATAAGTAAATAATACACTTATTAGCTAAATATACCAAGGTGTACTAAACACGTTGGTTATTTCTTACATCATGACTATTTTACAGTAAGACTAACCATCCTTGCGATAATTTTGCACCTATTGACACGATCACGCTACAAATTTGATATTTAGAACATTATCACTGTATTGGTAATATTTAAGGCCAGTTTGCATACAAAGTAGGTATCTATTCAAAACAGATCACCTCCGTTTCAACTTGGTGTGATCTGTTTTAAACATATACCTACTTATATCCACACAGAAGAAAGAATTACAAAGAACGAATTTATTTATATAAATAACAAAATATATATTCATATATATATACTAGCTGCGCCCCGCGGTTTTACCCGCGTAAGTCCCGATGAATATCGGGATAAAAAGTCACCTATGTGTTAATCCATGTATCCAACTATCTACATACCAAGTTTTATCGGATTCGGTTCAGTAGTTTTTGCGTGAAACAGAAACAAACATCCATATACCCATACATCTGGATAAACTTTCCCAATTACAATACTAGTAGGATTTTTACACATTTCGAGTGATTTGATGAGAAATACTCAATGCCATTTTCATACATTATCCCACTAATATTATAAACGTGAAAGTTTGGATGAATGGATGTTTGTTTGTTACTCTTTCACGTAAATATCACTGAACCGATTGCAATGAAACTTGGTATGTAAATAGCTGGAGACCTGGATTAACGCATAGGCTACTTTTTACCCCGATATTCCCACGGGATCGGAACTTACCCGGGTAAAACCGCGGGCGCTGCTAGTTTTTTTTATAATTTTAAAAGTTTGTGAAGTTATTCACTTCGGTCATTACAGACACATACATTAATGATCCTACTTCGTATCATTTTAATCACTTCACATGTCAATACCACAAGATTGACTTAACCCGTTTTTTCTCACAGAACTGTCCTGAATGGAGTGATGAAGGTGAATGCAATGGAATCAAGGATTTAATTCCAGACTGCGCAAAGGATGATTAAGATTAAATTAATTAAGATATAACGTTTTGTTTTTATTTAACATATATTGTGAAAAGTATTACCTATATTATTCTTAAACTATTAAAATACCATGAAGTAAAAATTATGTGTTATTTAAAAATGTATAGTAATAAATGCTAAGTGACCTATACACTATAGCAGAATAAATTATGAACTCATTAAATAAAACAACAGTTACCACAGCAGAACTCTGTCTAAGAACACCTTAGATAAGAAATTGCAATAATGTCTCAATTAAACATTTACATTAGCAATTTTCATATACAAACTTTTAAACTATTGCGTTTCATGATTTATAATTATGTATACGTATCGTATTAACGTAATCACGTAATAGGTGTTACATACCTTTACATTGCCTGACGTTTCGAGCAGGTTGGACTGGCCGTGGTCACAGGCTGAATGGCTCAGTGTTGCACGCCCTCCGTCATCGAGTCTGTGAGAGCGTGCTCCACTGAGCTGGCCAATTTGCATATATGTAGTAATAATATTATTGGTTACCCCAAAATAAATAGATAGATAGATAGATATGTACTTTATTGCACACCAAATATCACTCAATAGCACACACACAAAAGCAGTCAGTTGGATACAATAGTTTGTAACAGTGTTACAATGGGCGGTCTTATCGTAGGCTGCGTTCTCTTCCAGACAACCTTCAATGGATTATATTAATATATAATAGCTTCACTAAAAATACTCAATATTTTTGCCGCTTAAATACTTTGAAAGCGAAAGTAATCACCTAAAATAGCAACAGTAAGTATAACCGCAGAACCGTCAATTTAAAGCGAACAATTTTGGTCAAATAACACGTCATATGGAAACTTTGTACTTGTGACCGGATCGCCTCAAATGAGCTAAGTTCGCGGTAACACTACATTTAAAGACTAGTTGTGCAGTTTTTAGGTGTGGCTCTATTGCTAGCGAATAGTTTGGCTATTCCAACTTTAGCAGAACTTTTACACTTTTGAGTGTACCCTTCAATCATATTTATGAAATATGCTAGTAACTTTGGACGAAAAAATTCACCTCCATAACCTTTAAACCCATGCATAATTTCGTCATCATCATTATTAGCATCATCTTATATATCAGATATGCACTGCAGAACAAAGGCTTGTTAAAATACAACCGTTCGAAATTCTGTTAAAATTTATTGAATAAAGAAAATAAAATGTACCATTTAATAAAATTGCATAGAATACGTTTGCATCCCACGATATCCGGACTCACAAATCCCCGTTGTGTCCCCAATTACTGGCTACCCTACCTCATCAACTTGGAGGTGCGTTAACGTTCCTTTCTGTTCAATAAGCGTGCTCGAAATAGGTACGAAGTGATGCCTTGTCAGACCTGATAAGCAGCTGATACACGGCTTTTTTTTTTTAAATTTCCTATATCGTTGTCGCGAGAACCCCACTCTCTCCGTTTATTAAGAGCAGGTGAGCTCGCTTCATTATTGCATTAAGGGGTTTGTCTTGACATGACACTTTAACTTAGATAATTATACTCAAACCCTTTTCCCTGTATAAAATAGAGATTACGTCACGACTGAAGTAAGAAAATTTAATTTAATAGCTATGGGAAAGAAAGTTTTCGCTTTCCACATAGTCATTTTAGATAAATGTTCTGAAGTATTTAAGTGATATTGAGCGTTTTTATTTCTTACTTTTATAATAACATTTTTAAATATACTTTTATTTCTTTTTTTATACTTATTTATAAAGAAGAAAAATTGCATTTTCATCATGTGTAAAATTTTAAAGCATCCCAACTTCATGCGATATGGTCAGATTGGTTTTGTTAGGTGGTTCGTTGCGCACTACGGACATTATCTAGAGGTGTGGAGGAGGCCTCCCTTGCGACATAATTTCCCTGTTCACAAAGGACCTCTCTCCATTAGCAAACCAGCAACTTTTTCCGCATTTATACTTTACTCTAGGTATTCCAGCACACATGGAGGTTGGAGAACATTATGAGCACTCTCATCTCTGGTGTTTACAGCAAAACGGAATCGAACGAGTTCTTCCCCATTCCCTCAATGCCACCTCATTAGCTAACGAAGAATGATCTTCTCCCGCTTTGTACCATTGAGTTTATTATATTTTCCATTAAGATGGTTAAACACTGATCAAAGCCGTGAACTCGCTGCGCTGTTAAACCACTCTGTTAATGTGTGCATCCATGTAAAACATGTTCAGCTGTGTTGCTAAAGTAATCAAAATATTTAAATACATGGATGCACATATAAAGAAATGCTTTAATAAAATCTAATTATGAAAAAAACCCCGCGTTTACAATTTCGATCAAAATACTAATACTCTCTAGTAGATACTTAATCATGCTTGTTTCTCTTAAATTGGCAACCAAAGCAAACTTTAGTAATAAAAATGTGAACTGAAAATTGTAAGTGAATTTATTAATATAATCTATTTATCCTTAGTTGTCTTATTTAGTTAACAAACATGGTGTACTGGTAACCAGTGTATTTATACATAGGTATGTGATCCAGTCTTGCATCTAATCAATGTGAAAAGCAGTGTACCGATATTCAATTATTTAACAAATTTTGTTTCATATTTTAAATTTGTACTATAGTTTCGAGCTATTGTTTGTTGATAGCCTAAGGCTATATCCTAGTTGAACTTTAGCTTTGTTCGTTTAATCACTCTATTAACACAACAGAGGGCACTGTTCTCAACTTATTGTTCTACGCTTCGACGGGAAATTTAAAGTAACTATTAAATTTAATGCTGCTATAATTTTGGATTTTATATTAAATCAACTGAAGCTGATTATGAACGGTGTTAAAATTTTAATTAGTTCAGTGTACAGTATTTCAGGGGTTTGATCTAAATCAAAATCTAACAAAGCTAAAGGATCAGGAGGATAGGCTGTTATGAGAACTTTTCCGTGTTTTGGAGTTAGGTAAAAAGAACATTCATTCTATGCCTGAAGCCGTACGAGGACAATATTCAAGAAAAGTTTATTTCAATTCAAATCGTTGATTGTTTTTTTGTTAAAAACGCGCTAAACTCAGGAACTATCATTCAAATTTGAATAATTCTTTTTCTGTTAGATAGAGTATTCAGTGAGGAAGATAAGGCTATATGTAACATCACGCTACGACCATTAGCAGCGGAGCAGTGACCATTATCGCAGGTGAAACTGCGGGGAACGAGTTCCTTGCATTACGATTCTTACTTGTCACAGTTGACTATAAGTGAATAGTATTTTATTGATACACTAGCAGTTCCCGCGCGGCTTCGCTCGCGTGTACAAATTTATATATTTTAAATTCTTTTTTCAAAATAAAACTAGCCTGAATCACTCCTTATAACACCAGCTATCTGCCAGTAAAAGTCCCGTGGAAATCGGTAAACCCGTTCTGGAGATTAACCGGAACAAACACACAGACAACAATTTTAAAAACTGATTTTTAGGCATAGGTATAGTGTAAATAACTGTATCAGCTTAGAAAATTTTGACACTACAAATAGACACTTCAATTTTTATTTATTTGTATTGTTGATTCTAAATATCTTACTTATTCAAGCTAAAGGTTATTTAATCGTTGTTTTATTTAAAGTCGGTTCGTAGCAACTATGCGCACATGATTTTTTATACAACTAAGTCTGCAAACGGTTCGCCTACAGGCAGAACACCCGTGGTACCACTAGCGCGTTGCCAATCTTGCCTTCAGCTCCGAACATATCCTTTAACAGCTTGTATTTAATAGATGCGCAATAGTAATTTGTGCCAGTAGTGCAACAAATAAGGTGGAATTTTCGTTGCTTATTTTCAAAAGCTATCTGTATATATTTTTTCCTTTTACCATAAGATCTTGAAGTAAACGACAAGTGTGTTTTAAATCATTTTTATAAATACGATACCATTTCGATACAATTTGAAACGATAGTTAAAATGTATAAATGACTAAGTATCATCCATCTTTACCTGAGTACCTGTACAATACACAGAAATGAATTCTCACCTCAAAATATTAAGGTAATGTAATAAATATGAAAGGAGCGTTTCGATAGAATTTATTTCATACGAGGGTGCAAATGAGATGTTTTTTTATGGTCCTAGTTAATGCCTTAGCCAGACAGCTGATAAACATATTTATATATTTCTAAATAATTAAATAATAATGCATCCAGACACAGAACAAATGATCATGTTCATCACACAATTATTTGTCCTGGGTGGGAATTGAACCCACGACCTCTAACTCAGCAGTCAGGGTCACTAACCACTAGACCAACAGGCCAGTCAAATATCAACACTAAAGTTCTTTCACATGAGTTAGTTAACATTCAGAACCAAATGGCAGAAAGAGGTTTGTCATGACTCACGAAGTAATCCAACTGAGAAGAACATGTGCGAAGAAACAGTAGTCAACAGGTTATAAAATTAATTTAAAACTAAATCGAGCTTAGAATTTTGAATCAACTTTCGCTAAACAAAACGTACAAAGATTTCAAGTTTGAGTACATTTCTTTAATAATTGTTATTCATATTCACGTATGCCTATGATTTACAAAAGCAGTTTTTTTACAGGCCAGTCTTTCTCTCTTTGTTCTTCTCAGTAAGTATACCAAATACCTCGTTTGAAGTTTCATTAAAGGGTTCAATTACGTCAATCGACCACTGAAACAACATGCACAGTGTCTCAGGGCATTTGTAAGCAGTTATATATAGCCAGTAGTTTAAAAATCAGTGGTGCAATATTAAAAACTAGCTGCGCCCCGCGGTTTCACCCGCGTAAGTCCCGATCCCGTGGGAATATCGGGATAAAAAGTAGCGTATATGTTAGTCCAGGTCTCCAGCTATCTACATACCAAGTTCCATTGCAATCGGTTTAGTAGTTTTTGCGTGAAAGAGTAACAAACATCCATACTCACAAACTTTCATGTTTATAATATTAGTAGGATATTACCGTCATAATTAAAATTTTCCACGAGTGCGAATTGGTACATTCCCAGCATGAAGAATTTCCGTAGCAGCACAATTACTACACAGAAATGTGTGTAGTGGTTTGCCATTTCTAATACACTTGTATTACATCCAAACTGTACATAATTATGTTGTTTACTATCTTACGATTAAATATTATCGTAAGCAATACAGATTTCTATTTTCCACCAACCGCTAACACTACCATCGTGAATCTATTCCTAAGACAAATATTTACTTAGCTAAGATCTACTTTAGCTAAATAAATATTGTGAATGTATATGTGTTCGTAATCTAATCTAGTCCTTTCCAAATCCATCGCTTGTTTATTAACATTTCCTATGTCCTGTACATTCTATACAAACCCTTGAACACCAAAACTCTTAAAACAACTACTATCACAAAGCAGCATCAAATTGAATTATGTATTTCGTTAAACATTAACTCCAGTTAACCACTGAATTAATCCTGAAAAAGGCGTGGAATTTCCATTTGAGACAAAACAGACGCTATCGCGTTCCGTAATTAAGAAGACTTGTTATAAAGTAAATGCTCAGTAAGTGCTTAAGTACGCCGTACGAGTTCAATTACGTAAAAAGCAATAGGAATTGAGCTAGTTTTTAATTAAATTAGTTAACATTTTTTCTCGCAGGTTCTTTCACTGAATGAAGATAAAATTATTTCCGTATTAGAATGCGTCCAATATTGATTAGCAAGATTTCTGGAATGTGATTAAATGAAGAGGAAATGTTTTTGAAATTTTATTTATCATTTCATTTGTTGTCAGAGAACAACTTAATAACAATAGTAACTAATTAAATAAAAATAAAAATATATTTATTATTCTCGAAGTCGTGTAACCAAGAGGTTACACTTTCACCTATATTCTGTTTAACTATCCTAATCCTAAAATGAGTTTGACCTTAAATCTTTCCAGGTTTGGCGCAATGTAATTGTTTTCAACCGACCGAATGGATTCTACGCTTGAAACCCCAAAGTGAATGAAATCCTACAGATCAGTCTGTCAGCAAATGGAACAAGGAATCTTCAAAACTGGTTCCGACTTTTCGTTCAATTAGGAAATCATACTCTCACCCACTTTCTAAGGCAAAAACTTGACGTGTTTAGAAACCAGAGCCAACACTCGGGCACTAATCCCGTCTAGCTTCTAGTTCTTGTAACGGATCCACAGAAAAACTACACCGCTTAACTTTTATTCCTTACAGTTGACACTGTGTCACGGACCCTCAGATGTAATTTTTTTTAGTAATATTTATTTATACTACATTTTCCAGTGTTTTGTATAAAAATACAGCTATTTAGGCCTAAAATCAAGCTACACATCGCATACACCATATATGCAATATATATTAATAATTATTGTCATATTCACAAAAGCATTGGAGTGACCAAAGTTCACAGAGCCTTTAAAGTCCTCAAAGTTGATCATATACAACAATACTCAGTATCTCTAATTACGCCAAGTGACCACTTTTTGCACTATTCTAAGAACGAATAGCAGTTACACCAACGTTTAATTAAGGCTATGCGGTTTATGTTACATTGTAATCTTGTTCCAGTCTCCATAAATTTCTTCTACCACCATTTGGCTTTGTCTGTACTAATATTATTTTGGCTTGTCACTAGATAAACAGCAGTTTTCTGTATGTAAAGATCGTAATTAAAATTGTACTCCGTTGTTTGTAAGAAGCTACTTTGAATTACTAGTGCTTACTAGTTATTTTATAAATATTTTTTGGTTTTTATTGATCTTTAAGAGATGATTATGTAAAGTTATAACATCCTACTACAATATGTCGCAACAAATGGTCTACTAAACTCAATGGGCACGTATTCTCATTGGGTTCTGACATACAAATGATTTTAAGCTACGATTATAATTATTAACGGAATTGTAATTAAATAAAGTACACGTAGGAGTATGGAACACACACGTCGACTCGATGCGAGCTCCGATAGCGGAATGCTCGCCCACTCCAACGGCCACATCCAAGTGTGTCTCGTAGTCTCGCAGTGATGCCACACTTGTGTTCGAGGGTAGGAGACGATTATTCGACTCCAATTTGTATTTTTGAAACATTCAAAATTATTCAATCATATGAAAACCACTAAAACAATTTGATTTAAATTTCTCACAATGATAGTTTATAATCTAGAATAACGCATAGGCTACTTTTTATCTTGGATAATATTATCCGCGTCAAATGATTTTCTGTTTGAGATATCGAACAGAAAAAATTTTTGACGCGGATGAAATCGTAATACATAGATAGAGCGAGTAGATGCACCTGCACGGTACACCTGTCTAAGTGTTGCCGGCCTTCAAGGTGGGAGTAGGGGAAGGAAAGGATTCGGACCTCCGGTAACCTCAAGCATTGCTTAACTGCCGGTTTTCTTTTAGGCCGTGGTATCATCGGTCGAGCCGGCCCATAAGTGCCGAAGCATAGCTCTCCCACAGTATTACGTGAGTAGGACAAGTTAGCAAAATGTAAGTGTTTGATACGCCTATGCTCATCGCGGGTGTATAAATTTAAGTGCCCTCATAATAAAATAAAAAACCAAGTGATAAAAGATTCCGTAACTAATTCAATTCTTTTCTCGGTTGTCGAGAGTCATGCTCGGTGTATTTGTGGGTCATTATTGTTTCTGTTTGTTCAGTTAAGTCACAATAGTATTGGTGAATGATTTATTCACATGATAAAATACTGTTATCTTATAATAAGACGGGGAAAGCTCTTAATATTTATTTTTTAAATTACATCTGAAAAGAGTCAGCTTAAGTTTTGTAAAATGATCTGAAAGTTACTTTTGTCTCTAAATAAACTAGAACCAAGCCGTTTGATCTCTTATATTGTTTTAAGTAGACATTAAAACTTACTTTACCACAAAATATTCACTTACATCTAAATTCTATGACATTCAGCTTATTTTCCAAGAATATCTTCTCATTTAACCATTTAAATTAAAAGTAAAATATTCAGACAGACAGAGTCAGGTTAGTAAATTTTTAAATTAATGGGTTTAGTATTGCGTCTGGCTTCGCACCTTCTAGAAATTACTTGTCATTTATTTCATCATGTATTATTGTGAATATCGATCAGTCTAGAAAGTCATCTAATTGAAATGTCGATTGTCACATTTGTAAAGTGCACAAGAATAAAATTCTTGTAATCGGTCATCTATCCCAAAAACCGCTTTTTTTTACTGTTTTTTTTTTAATACCAATAAAAACGTCAAACGTCCAGAATTTTATGCTTCGCTGATGATTTGAAGATCTATTCAAATATACTCTCGACTTATGACACTGCTGTTCTTAAAGAAGATCTATTGCGATTGGAAGAGTATTGTCACATTAATAAATTAAATTTAAATCCATTAAAATGCTCGGTAGTTACATATTCAAGGAAGCGTTTTACTTTAGAAACGAATTATATATAGTATGGTCAAACCTTACCCAGATGCAACACTATCCGAGACCTAGGTGTTCATCACGACTCCAAACTTTTGTTTGACGTTCATATAGATGCTATAGTCAAAAAGGCCTCGAAAGCATTAGGTTTTAAAATTCTTTATTGTACTTTCGTCCGTAGCAATTTGGATTATGATTCCCAAATATGGAACCCGTATTATTAAAAATATATAGACCGAATAGAGAGCATACAAAGACGCTTCATTAAATACTTGTGCTTTCGTCAGGGAACTCCTTATGATTCCAATAATTACATAGAACTCTGTAAGAAATATCACCTGTTGCCATTACAGTATCGTGGAGAAATTAGGGACTATGTATTATTATTAAAAATATTGAAAAATGACATTGACTGTTCTGATTTATTATACAATATTGGCCTTAACGTTCCGTTCAAATCATCTCGTTTTAATCCCCCAATACGTGTTCCTCATGCTTCTACTAATTATAGACAAAATACTTACACTGTGCGAGCGAGTAGAACCTTTAATAAATTTTGCAAACAGCATGATCTTGATCCATTTGAAATTAGTATACCTGAAGCAAGGAGATGCTTGAGCCTTATTTTTTTCTCTAATTGAATTACATTATGTATACTATTCTAGATATACTTACCTAATTATTTTTGCAAATGTTATCTTTAAGTTAAAATTATTAAACATGCATTTATGTCGCTGACTGTACTGTGCGATTAACCTGAACCAGTCACACTTATGTAAATGTTAGTAAAGTTTATAAAAGTGAAGACCTGTAATTGGCTTTCTAACACTATTCTACTGTTAATCTGTTGATTTAGGTGTAAGTCTTCCATAGAACAAATATATAAATAACTGTATCGCCGGTGTCGTGAGCCTAGCGTGTGGCAGAATCCAACTACCTAACGTGACTTTACTGTCAAAATTATGGACTTTGCACTTAAAATGAGTAAATCGTCAGTGTTATGAACGACGTATCATCAACGGCGTAATCAGCGCTTAGCCTCAAGGTGGTTATGTAAGCACCGTCGGGTAAAACTATCGCTCATCTCGACCGAACCATTGGAAAATGAATTCAATTAAAGCGAATCTCACTGCTTTAATAATACAGATTGCAAGTTTGTTTGTGCTCTATATTCAACTTCATTCCCTTTTTGGGTTAATTTCATTAATTCGTGGAATCAGACATTAGATACAACATATACCGCCAACCATACATTTCTTTTTTATATTTTTAACAAAGTCATATGGTCACAAAAGTGAATTCAATTAAAAAGATAGCAGTCACCCACAATTGACACTGTGCAGTTTTTAATCAATAGATGTCGCTGGGTTTAAGAAGTAAAAAAAAGTGGACTGTATTTTAGTTTGTATAGAAAAAGTGTAGGTTTGGAGTATAAACAATCAATGCTCACAACAGCAGATAAGCAAAAGGACACCAACCTTTACTTTCCACCTTCGCATGCGAAGATCAGCTGCTCAGTAGACCACGCACGGCGTGTAGGTTGAGAAATTCACTATTCGGCACTATACAAGGTGTTTGATGCTCAAAATAACTGTTTATAGCACTCAACACGGTTGAGAAGATAGTAAAAGGCGAATTGTCCTCGTGAAACGTTCACAAGCCACCATTTTAGCGAGATGGAACAGTTCGAACCACACACGCCAGGCGTCAGAAGACAAGTCTCCGACGCATTCACAATTGTCGGTATCCAGAAAAAGGCGGTGTCGCATAAATGTATGCTTACCCACCAATAAATGAGCAAAGATTGAACAGACACATTATTAAATATTATAATATTTCATCAATACAAATAAATAAAATTGAAGTAGAAAAGTAGTATTGTGATGTCGAAATAATAGTTTATTTTAAGCTCATACAGTTATTTGCAGGTATCGATGCCTAAAAACCAGTTTTTAAAATTTTTGTCGGTCTGTCTAACTGTCTGTCTGTGGTTTCCGGCTAATCTCCGGAACAGGTGGACCGATTTCCACAAGACTTTCACTGGCAGATAGCTGGTGTTATAAGAAGTAACTTAGGCTACTTTTGTTTTGGAAAAAAGAATAAAGGTTGCGCGCAATATATATAAATATGTAAACGCGAGCGAAGCCGCGCGGGAACTGCTAGTTATAATATATAATCATTTGGTCATTAAACAATCGTGAATCTTACAACGAACTTTTACAACCCTAAGGTCCATGACTTAAATCTTTGAAAATACATACATACATACACTCAGGCCTACATCCCAAGGGGTAGGCAGAGGCGTATTAGACGCCCATCAGACGCGCATCAGAATTTCAGACCTTATGTTCTTTGGCACTTTAAGTCATTTTTTTTACTAAAATTATACTTTAATAAGATGGCGCTTTTAGTATTCATTTATTTATTTGTGTATTCAGACAAGTTTGATATTCTTGCTCCTTTGTAGAGGTTATCAGTGAAAGTAGTAAACAGTTCCAGTGTGTCAGAACTGAATTCCGCTAGTTCCAGTGATTTGAACAGATGCCCTCTGGTCCCTATTAGGCACTTATTAATTACTAGCAGCGCCCCGCGGTTTTACCCGCGTAAGTCCCGATCCCGTGGAATTATCGGGATAAAAAGTAAGCCTATCCGTTAATCCAGGTCTCCAGCTATCTACATTCCAATTCATCGCAATCGGTTCAGTGGTTTTTGCGTGAAAGAGTAACAAACATCCATCCATCCATCCATCCATCCATACAAACTTTCAAATTTATAATATTAGTGGGATTAATAATAATTTTTTTCAAAAAAGGTTAAAATCACTACATCACCAAACTAATTTGAAATATAATATTTCCCAAACTATAGAGACACGCGTAAAGTATTTCATATCCAAAAGTTTCCAAATGTTATTCGTAAGCAAATTTAAAATTATCTTAATGGATTAGGCAATTTTAAATCAATAATAGTGGTAATTAATATTACCTCTGAATTAAATTCATAATTGCGGAACACCCGTCAACGTATGAGGAAGGGTGACATGTTTTCAAAACCAAAATTAATTACATTGTACCTTATTGATTTATGAGGCTTAATTAACCGTCTTGGTTCGGTCGTTAGCTCACTTAATTTAGCTTGCAGGCGTTCACAGGAAATTAAAGTGAATGGTGATCGTGTTTTGCTGTTTAATTACGATTCTGTTTGTTCAAAGTGTTAGATTTAGATAATACCCGTTTAGTTCTCTTATTGAAGGCGAGTTGCTGGGTCAAATCGCTTAATTGAAAATCACTCGTTAAAAACTATTTATTTAACGTTATCTGGGTCTGTTAAAGTATGTGTTGCAGTTAAGACTATCGTTATCCTTACCTCGTTATTGTTAACTTACTGTTGCCCCTTTAATATTGGCTAACGCTAATGAAACATAATAATTCACCATGCTTGCCACACATGTGTATATAACATCTGTCTGTAGGATGCTAACACTCGTAAAACACAACTGTTGTCATACAAGATATTATAGTGTTCTGTGAATTGGAGCATAGACAAAACTACAGAAAGCTTCTGATAAATCTAGTTGTGCGTTTCAAGAGGATCATCATATTCTGGCCACAGTCACAACAGTGCTAGAAGGAATAAAATAGTAATAATACATTGTTTATAATTGTTTGCAAAGAGTAGTAAAAATAAATATTAAAATAAATCTATGGAGAAAAATTCGAACTTTTATAAATGATTTTAATTCTAAACATACAAATAATTTATCGAAATAATCTATGCAAATAAATAAACTTTAAATATCTGCTTGTAATGTTATAATAACAGCATTTTACTAAATGCATCCGATTATTTAAACAGTAGGTACATATAACAAAAAAACTATTTTTTTAAATTTTTGTCTGTCTGTCTGTTTGTTGGTTTCGGATAATCTCCGGAACGGGTGGACCGTTTTCCAAGGGACTTTCAAGGGGAAAAAAATTTAGGGTTCCACGCAAAATATTTAATATATATGCACACAGCGGGGAACAGCTAGTATACTAATAAAGGTTTAAAATTATCGAAGAAAATAAACACATTTCGAGAAATCTCATGAATTTGAAATTCATTAATACAGTAAACTTTCCGGATATATTGATAAACTAAAATTTCAGATACAACATATTCAGATAAAGGTGTATATTCATCGAATAAACTACTCACTTGGATTGGTATGTTACTGAATAGTTTTGAAACTACTGATAGATTTACTGCGAAAATTTCCAGTTTCTAGTTTTTTTTACAATATGGTGTAATTCTCAAAAAACTAGTCACAGTTACTATGCTGTAAAAGTTATTATCATTGCAATCTGCTTCATATAATATGTTACCTTTCTGTAGGGCACCATAAGGGGTCGCCCACGGCCTGTGTAACCTGGTCTAAACGTAAGGCAATCCAAAAGTAGATATATCTGGAACGCGAAAGTTTAAAACTTAAAGAGAGAAGAAGTGAAAATTTATAAGCTATATATTGTTGTACTGGACTGTGCGCCCCCTCTTGCAACCTTCGTGGATTGATGATTAAACCTCTTTGGTGCGCGAAGTCTTACTGGCAACCTTGTGCTCAAGATTCGAAGTAATTCGTATTTGAAATAGTTCAGAGAATGGAACCATGAAACAAGGGACTCTCATCGAAGAAGCCGTGAGAGACAGTTACCCGTGTAGTCAACACGGGTAACTGTCTTGTGTTAAAGTAGTATTAATCGTAGTATTAATGTGAATGTAATATTTTAAAGGTTTCAGTAAAAACCTAAGTTGTACCCGCATAATCTTTTATTCCTCTTTCCTAGAAATTAGATCCTTCTTTCCTAGTACGGCTCACCCTCTGAGTCTTAGCAATGTTTAAATACTTTAAATAGTTTTTGTACTTATGTCAAAACTTGAAGAGATTTAATTGTTTACACACGTTGTCTCTAGCATTTTTTTTATAATTCGTCATTTTTTATATAGAGTTTGAAGAGCTCCACGCCTCCTCGCCCCTATTCTCAACTAAGTTAGGGTCGGCTTTCAGTCTAAATACGATACTGCCGAACTTTGATATTTCACGTGAAGCGATTGCCATCAGACCTCCACAGCCCATAGGCGATATCGAAGTTCTGTAGTTAGACCAGGTTGTTGGACTTTTTTTAAGGGCTCCAACTACCCGTAACGTATGCCACAGATGTTAGTATGGCAACCGGGACCGACGGCTTAACGTGCTCTCCAAGGCATGGAGGGGTCTCAATGTGTTAAGAATGGTCACCCATTCTAAGACTGACCTGGTTAGTATTACTTAACCTTATAATGTGCTAACCTACTCGGTTACCACTTAGCAATATTAATAATACTGTGTTTTTGGGGTTATGTCCGTCCGAATGAAAAATAGAATCCCGTGCGTCATGTTTGTTCGTCTGTCATAGCCAATTTGTTCCAAATCTACTGGACCGATTCAGTTGCAGTGCGGTCACTTATGTGGGCCAAATTAGAAAAAAAATTAAGTTATTGGTATTGTAGGTATTTTGCGTACAAACTGACGTTGCCAATTCATCGGACGAAACCATTCCCACTCAAATTAAACTCGCACTTGATGATTTTTATTTGAATTAATTATTAGTAAAGTATTATATTTATTTACTATTGAAAATATGATATTTTAATAAATAAATAAATCAAATACTCATTTAATTTTACTTTCCTCTGTATACGAAATTAATATAAATAAATAATGTTGGTTAATTGCTCGTCTTTAAAGTAAACAGGCTGTATCAACATCCTCATCCTCAACAGCTCGGACGGTTGTTTGTTGTTATCAAAGTAATTAGCAGAATCGCTGACCGACGCTTCACATGGCACGTCTGGCTTTATCTTGAACAAAGAAATGACACTTGCAATTATTGCATTTTAAATCTATTTTTAAGTTACCATGTGATATTCTCTGACATTCTTCAATAATTTTAACAATTCTCGACCGAACAGGGAAGCGTTACATCCAACCACTGGATGGCCTAATCTAAGTTTCAGGGAGTGATTGGATGAAGGTTATGCAAGTCCGCTCTTTGTTGCAGTTTTTCGGGAAGCCTACGTTCAGCAATGAATGTATGGAAGCTACGATGTTGGCCTTTTACAACTGTTTTTTTGTTTGTATTTCGTTTTTAAAAAAAGACAACACCCGCATTAGGTATTACTCCTGTATCGCGGGGGACTTTACAAACATACAAACAACGGACACAAATAACACCCAGACTCGGGTGGAAATCGAACCCACGACCTATGGCATTGCAGTCAGGATCACTAACCACTAGGCTAGCAGGTCAGTCGAACTCTGTTAAATACACAACTTCGATCCGATTCAATTTCGACTCTTGCAATCGAAAATATATAATAAAATATCTTTACATCTATCACTTCTATACATCAAAATACTTGCTCCTCAGGAATAAAAATTTGGTCTCCACTGAGATCAAAATCTTCATTCCTGGCACGAACATCATTATGACTCACTCCACTCAATCTTCATAGTTAAATTATCTCTTTTAGTAATGTGCAAATTTTGATCAATGGATCGTGCACCAAATGAATAGGGTTTGCATCACAATGAGCATATCTTTGGATTAGTTCAGGTCGTTACTCATAAAATACTACTGCCATATTCTTCTTTTTAAAAAGATTTCTCTTAAATAGAGTTCTTATGAAGAGTACTGTGTAAGTAGAAAACTTTATCTGTTACTTCTGAACTTTGAAATTATCACCATAAATGCAGTACCTATATCGTTTCGTAACACATAAATAGGTTGTAAAAATGTATATATGTCGATTCCTCAGGCACATGACTAGGCACAATGTGGGCACGTAGTGGGTACGGGCGATGAGAAAACTTCCTTTTGATATTTAATTACTGATGCATTGTAAACACGCAAAGCAACACTGTACAGTTAATAGATTAGTGTTGACTCAACGGTGATTAAACTCAAAGTGAACTCGTCTTTCCGCACGCCAACACCCTCCGCCTAGACTCTGCGTAACACCGATAGATGACGCTTGTGTTCCTTTCAGGTGAATTTATTATAGAGGGCGCTGTAAGACCGAAGATATACATATATTTATTATATTTACTAGTTGGACTGGTGATAGTAATCAGAGAGTCGAGATTCCTCATAATTTTACAATATTTATTTTTAAACATTCATTCATTTTAACAAAACAAACGTTAATTTACTTATATAGTATTATAAATAAAAAATCGCTAAAATTGTTTAGTATTAAATATTGAGATTAAAGCTTTAGTATGATTTTTTCAAAAATAAGATTGAATCGCAATATCAAATATTAGGTAATTTACAAATTCAGTGAATGAATAAAAAATCTTATAATTATGTTCGTTGATTGTGCAAAATAAATTGACGATTATTGGTGACAATGGAATAATTTGTGCTGTTTCAAAAATTTGTATCGATACACATTATAATTATTACATTAGAATAAACGTTTGAGAAATTAAAGGTAGGGCCCTGTTTTTAGGGTTCCGTCCCCAAAGGGTAAAAACGGAACCCTATTACTAAGACTCCGCTGTCCGTCCGTCTGTCTGTCCGTCTGTCACCAGGCTGTATCTCATGATCCGTAATAGGCAGACAGTTAAAATTTTCATAGAATGTGTATAACTGTTGCCGCTATAACAACATAAAACAAAATTAAAAATAAATTAAAAATTAAAGGGGAGCCCCTTTTAATACCCCCTACGAGAGACGTAGTTTTTTTGGCTTATAGTGTTAAATTTTGTACGATGGTGCGAAAACTTTCAAGCGCGAGTCCGACTTGCACTTGGCCTTTGTATGTTTTCCGTATTTTCATAAATTTAAGCTGCCCAAAACATCTCTCATCTCGAGCTTTCCATCATTAAACCTTTAAACCCCATCTATCCATATTAAGCCCTTAATGGAGATCTTCGATGATTCACGATGATTAACGGTGATGATGTAGTCAACAAAGAAGTAGTGAATAGTTCAGTAAACTGTCTGGTTGGTTCGTTTACATGTAGACATCGTTGCGACTCTTTACGTTTACGCGCCGACCTTCCACTTCGCCTTCGACTGCGTGACTATCCTCCTCAACGTAACTTTGTATCTACTGACTCACAGTATTTCACTAAAACAAAGAATAAATAAAATATCGTTATGTTCTATCCATTTTATTACTCATTAATCATCATCCTACGCGCCTTTTCCCAACTAAGTTGAGGTCAGCTTTCAGACTAACTACGATACGGCCGAACTTTGAAATTTACGTGAAGCGACTGCCATCAGACCTCCACAACCCAAGTACTAGGCGTTATCGAAGTTCTGTAGCTAGACGAGGTTGTCGGACTTTTTAGTGTACTACCCGTAACGAATGCTACAGATGTTTGTATTGCACCCGGGACCGAAGAAGAATGGTCACCCATCCTAGACTGATCTGGCTAGTATTACTTAACTTTGTAATGTGCTAACCTACGTAGTTACCACTTATCACGAGCCCCATTTATTACTCATTAATAATTTAGATCATTTTAATTGTAAAAGTCTAATTTTCTGTTAAATGGAACTGGGCTGGTCACATCTGCCGCATGCCGGACGAACTGTGGGCAAAACTCAGTACTGAGTGGTGCCCACGCAACGTTAAACGACGTCGTGGCAGGCCCACAAACAGATGGCGGGATGAACTGGATGCTTATTGGGAAATTGGCGGCTGAAAGCTTTAAACCGTGAGCAGTGGAAGAAGGGTAGGGAAGCCTTTGCCCTGCAGTGGGATGACCATGGCTGATAATAAATATTAATGATAAATTTTCTGTTATAATAATACGATTAATTTAATTAACTAATTATTTTTATCCAAAAAAATGTATTAGGTACATTTGTACAAATATACTACCTACTCATAATAACGTAAACTAAAATCACAACACTAACACTCAATCCGATTTCATCAAATATTTTTGAGTCATGGCATCAACAGTTAAAGCGCAGTAATGTTCTTCGCTTCGATATTTATATTTGACAGTGTTTCAGAAAAAATACCAAAACGCTGCAAAATACCATGTAATTAACGCTCAGCTCAGCTCAATTCAACAGAATTAACAAAGAATAACACTCAACCGACTACACTCTGTTACGTGTACAATCTTAATGACCTGCACCTATCTACATCACAGAACGCGAAAAATATTTACCTTCTAACTCCATTAATGTGAACTTCACTAATGAAACCAACGATGTCATGACGTACAATATGCAGCACTATGATAATTAAAAATTAACAAAAAGGAACTCGGCTGTCACACTTGAACCTCCTCCGACTCTTCATTTATTATATCTAGAATAATAGACTATGTGCACCATATTAAATTATGAAGTGCTATCAGGTGCAGACACTTTGTGTTTTTGCGTGTATATTTCTAGTAAAGGAAAAAGGCCGACAAAGTATCCTTACAATGCCGTGTGAGTTTAACACTTATGAACCTTACTGTACTTACATTTGAAAAGTGAAAACTTTAGCTTCTTGGTGGAGTTTTTTTTAAATTATTGCAATACTATACTCAAACAAAAGACGGCATTATAATAACATACTGCGGTTATTGGCTAAATGCCTAAATGTAATAAATAATTTGGGTACCTCGACCCTTACGCCGCACGTAACTTAATTGAGTATTTGACTTCGTTGATTGATTAATCCCCATTATATTCTTCTCCTTTGCCCAGAATAACTCTAATACAAATGCCGACCCTAATTTCATTCCATTCACACATTGTACAGTACAACGGCCAACAAAAAATTACAAGGGACGACAACCGTAAGATAACGAGTGTAATTAAAATGGTGCTATCCGTCGATCCGGAAAGCAATTACGTGGACACGCGGACGGTACAAATTTGAACAAGTGAAAAGAGGTCAGCTTCTTTGATCGTCTATATATTGACAGGCCCTTTGTTATACCTAACGTAACATATTATATTTATATGTTACATGGTATTGATCAAGTAATTACGACGTATATTCGCATAAGAGTGAAAAGTTATAAGTACCTTTATGTCTTTAATGGTACTTCAATAAATCCTGTATAGGTATTTTCCAGTCTTAGAGGGGAGTGCTGTAGCGACTTCCACATACAGCAAAAAATATGCTACAACATCATCTAGCGAAGATTAGCTAAACTACGGTGTCACTACTAAGCCTGCATTGCGCTATGAATGTTGGGCCTTGGTCCACCGGTCCGGTCTTTGTGTTGGAGGGCCATAACACCCGTTCCTCCACAAGGATAATATTATGTGGGATCGTCACGGAACGAGAAACATCCTTGTGAAGGTAAAACTTTAATTTTCTCATCAACAGATGTTTATACTGTTCATTACTCATGAATGTTCTACGGGTCTAATAGTGTACATAATGCACCTACTGTAAAAGTAGTGAGGGCTTTATTTGGTACTGCAAGGTATTCCACTATTCAGACACAGAAAGTTGTCTAGTTAAATCTTCTAGTAACTATTAAGTAATAAGAAACATAATAATATGTTTTTACATTTACGTGACATGATTCATCGCGTTACGAAAACTACAGAGTAAGTAAGGGTTTATGTGTAAACCAATTATTAATGTGGCATGGTTTTTACCAAACCTTTTTTTAAAGTTAACCGGGGTTTAAACTTTTCCTTGCGATGGCAAATAACCATATAACTTTACAACACTAGGGGTTTTGAAGTGAAACTTCTTTAGAATCGTTGTAATTTGAAATTCGATGAAACGAAAACCTCACACTAAAAAGAGATAAACATATTCATAAATAGCATTTAGCCTGTGAAAGAATGAGATAGAATATAAGTAGACAGTGTTTCCTATAATATTTGTCTTTGCGCTTTGGTGTATCATTCACGTGTATCATTTTTGTGCATTTGCGTATTGAAATTCGTTGGTTAATTAATTTATTTTAATCATTTAACAAATCTCTTTTAATTTGACCAATAACTTTTATATAAATTATCTAAAATTAAATTTATTAACATTAGTAAATGATTTGTGTTGATTTTATTTTTTATTTCTCATTCTCTCGTAGGCTACTTTTCTGAAGTTTCACTTCTGCCGTGTGTGAATTGCACACACACACACTTTTTTTTCATCGTACCATGTCATTAGTGGGCATCAATTTTTGGCTCAAATATTTATACTGATAAATAAAAAAACTTTTCGCATATTTTTAATGATGTGCCTTATTGAACCGATATATATATATATAATATATTGATATGTAGTATATTTTATAAAAACATGTTGAATATGTGATCTTTTTACATTTATTAAGCCACAATTAGGCAATGGGTGCAGCCAGCCTTACCCGCTTTAGTCTGATAATTGCGTAAGTGACCGACGAAACCCTCACAACTAAATTATGAGCAGCTATAAAACGACGCTCGTAAAGGGTTTTGTATACTGTTGTTCAGATTTTCATGAAGAATGTCATTGTCTTTTATTATATTTAAGTATACAGAAAGCTGAATAAATTGTTCTAGAGGAGATGAATGGGACTTTTATAACGGTTTGAATATACATCATTATGTTGGTGAAAGAAAAAATTACTTACGCTTATGTGTGACTTGAGTGTCAAGTGCTGTATATTCTTGGAAGTGACAACTATTGTTCGCACATCCTACTAATATTATAAACGTGAAAGTTTGTGAGGATGTATCGATGTATGGATGTTTGTTACTCTTTCACGCAAACTTTGTATGTAGATAGCTGAAGACCTGGATTAACACACAAGCTACTTTTTATCCCGATATTCCCACGGCACCGCGACTTACGCGGGTGAAACCGTGGGGGCGCAGCTAGTAATAAATAAATTTTAGTTTATGGGTGGGATTTCTTTCTAAAATAGATCCTATCTGTATTATTCATAAAAAATTGTTAAAACAGTGTAGTGTTAAAACATATCTTGAAGATAAGCACTTTTGGGCCTTGATAAAAACAAACAAACAAACAAACAAATACTTTAATTACTTTAAATGAGGATACAGAGTGGTGGTAGGTTGTTAGTTAAATAAATGTACAAGCTCATTTAGCCATTCAAATAACAGCATGCAATTTTTCCCTTAATGGCTATTTATAAAATTATTAATTAATGATTACATTGCCTTACACCTATGCCTACACTATATTTCATTTTTATGATATTCTATATTAAATTAAATTAAATTTTGATTAAATTGACACTTTATTAACTACATTTCATAATATTAAAATTGCTTAGTAACGTAAGTAATATAATAACTGAAATATCAATAAATAATGATAAATCGATCAACCAATATAGGTGTCGCTTATTGCTCACGATATGTAAAAAACTCTTCTACAGAATAGAAACATATTTCCAGTAGCCAATAGCTTAGGTTTGGTACAAACTTATTCAATGGCAATTCCTTAAATCGATTAGGAATTTTATTATAAATTTTAATGCACATTGAGTAACTGTTATTTTTAAATTTTGTGGTTCTAGGTATTATATCAAGTACCAGCCGGTTCGGATTCCTCATGTCCTCTCTGCCTCTAATATCCTTCGCCTCTTTAAATAAGTTTGGGTGCTGTTTTACAAATTTCCCTACTTCAATAATATTTAAACAAGACAGTGGGAGTATTTGTAATGATTTAAAATAAGGACGGCAAGACACGTCGGGTGCAATGTCACATATGGACCTTATACAGCGTTTCTGAGCAACGAAAACTTTGTCTATATCGGTGGCATTACCCCAGATTAGAAGTCCATATCTAAGTACCGATTCGACATAAGCAAAATATGCTGTACAAGCTGTTTTTCTATTCGAAACCTTTGCCAGTTTATATAATGCGAATGAAAACCCCTTAACTTTATTGTAGATCATGCAAATATCTAAAAAAATCTTTACACTTTTTCTCAAACAATTACCATTTTTGGGACAATAATATAGCGATTCAAAAGCTGAAAAGGTCATGTTCTTCATTATATGCACATGGATTCACGCCCCCTCTGAGGTAGTGTACTTGCCACGTTTTTTTTCACCAGATTTCCCCGGTAGGCTTATTCCACGATCTATTGTGGTTATTTAATCAAATTATATTTATATCAAAATTATAAAAGTGGTATGAAATATGAGCCATTGGGGAGATTATTATTACCTTCCCAATACTTCTTTTCAAAACTTATACATATAAATTCAGATTATACTGTACTTTGATTTGGCTTTTTTGTTCCAAAATTTAACCGCGCCTTCAAAAGATCTCAATTCTGGAATCAAGCCTAATTTAAAGCAAACCAGTTAGTTTACCAGCATTCTTCACGATAAGCACAACAAACCTATGTAAAACTAGCTGTGCCCTGCAGTTTCACCTACATAAGTCCCCATACCGTGGCAATGTTGGGATAAAACGTAGCCTATGTCTCAAACCAGGTGTCCAGATATCTACATTTCTACATACGAAGTTTCATCGCAATCCTTTCTGTAGTTTTTGCGTGAAAGAGCAACAAACATCCATACATCCTCACAAACTTTCACGTTTACTTAGTAGGATATTTTTTTGTTGTGTTTAATAAAAATATAAATAACTTTAAAAAAATATATATATATTTTTTACAATTGATAAATAAATGTAGTCTATGTTTCGAAATTTATATTAGTTTCTAAGTTGTAACAACTTTAAGTAGAAATTTATTTATGACGAGTTCCACGCTTCTTCAACGCAAAATTATAACCATAAATCAAAAAGATAAATTAAAGATAAGATATACACTTTTCATTTTCTATTCAATGCGTGCAGCATTATATCCTAGCTGCAGCCAGCCAGGCACGAAATTCACAGAGTAGCAATACTACTTTCTACAATTCTCATGACAGCTCAGCTCTATTTTGAAATTTCGTTCAACGTAGACGGGAAGCCACATATGCAGTTACGAATTCGATTATCATAAGGTTAGTAAATCCTCCAGTTTGGCCTGCACATTTTATTTGCATAACTGCCCAGACCGCGGGAAGCCTCAAACTGTTTGCATTAACATTAATATCGTTTTAAATTATTATTTCTCGCTACTGGGATTTGAAAGGGAATTAGAGAATTTAATTTAATTTTAGGTTTAGTTTTAATAATTAACCATTCAGTTCAGAGTAAAACGTTTTTTTTTTTTTTATTTTGTTAAAGAGCACAACACAATTATTTTTCTTTTCTATAACTAACCTATTGAAATTATATTAAAAATAATTAAGTTAGGATGAGAGACAACTCCTAAAAGTAGTCTTTGGAAAGTGTACTCTGGAAACAAAAGACTTGTAGAAATTTTATATGCTTTTTATAAATATACTTATTTAAAAAAAATTAAGGAAAGTAAATGAACGTCGATAGCAAAATGACGGTCGATAAATGCAATTTTCTTATGATTTTCATTCATTAAATAACTTTACAGCGCCCGTATTCTATATTGAAAATAATTTCGCCTTAGTTTACTATAAAAAATATATTACAATAAAATATACGTTTAATTTGATGTCGCCACCTCTTAGGCATTAAAGCACGTATTCCCTCTCATCTTAAAAAAAAATGTATTACTGAATCACCTATTTTTACAAAAATAAGACGAATATACCAAATTATGCATATTGTATCGTTATTTTATTATCACTTCAGTAGATATTTATTTTTAAATAAAGTCGTATATTAAGCCTTGTTTAATTAAAACTAGAATTTACGAGTTTAATTATTCACTTTAAGTATCTTCGTAAACAATATTTTTTATTGTACTTGTAATAAATTTCATCGTAAAATTACACCGTTCTACCTGTTTCATCGTTTTATTAGACACTTAACACCCGTTGAAATGTAGGTTCAACTAATTACAGATCGTCTTGCCAGTCAGAAGGGTAATATTTATATCTAGTTTAGTATACAAAATGTATAAAAAGAAAGAAGAATGAAAGAAAGCAAAATGTGTAGAAATAAACATTGTTCTTTCTTTCTTTCTTTCTATATATTTTGTAAGGTAAGTGTTATGCATGTTTGAATCCGAGAAAGAACTAAAATTACAAATAATTATTAATAATTTTAGAATAAATACACGGCCCGTATAGTAAAGAGGTTCCTGTCTTTGGAGCCCTAACCACCGGTGTCTTGGTCCCTGTACCCGATGTCAGTGCTCTACTATTTTTTATATTTTTAAATATATTGTTGGTTTGTACACATTTAAAAAGACAAATAATAATAATAACTTAAGACAATGCTGTATTTTTGTAAATATCTCAACAAATCGTAAAACTGTTTCTCCCAAAGTAAAAAAAAAAAAATATACGTATATTCTACATAAAGATGCAACTTAAATAAAAAAAAAAACACCACACACTCGGCTGTCTGATTGCATACTAGGTAAATTATACCGAGATACAGAATCCTGGGTAGGTATAAAACCCCCGTCAAAGCTCGCAGAATAAGCACGCTGAACTGGCAATGGGCTAGCCATGTATGCTGAAGCACCGATCCATCACCCTTCCCAACCAAATGGACCGATGACCTCAAAAAGGTAGCTGGGATAAATAGACTGGATGTGTAAGGCGGAGGACTGGGTACTACTGGGCGCACGATGAGAGAGGCCTACGTCCAGCAGTGGACTGCAATAGGCTAGGCTAATTAATTGAATCTCTTTAGTAAATAGCTTGAAAGGAAAGTAATGCTTTCTAAGAGTATCTAGATACATTTATGGGATTATTCAGACTCTCGAAGCATCCTAACGGCTGAATAGATTTTAATCAGTGAGATGTCTATCGATTTCTCTCAGTCGTGCGATAGTTTAAGGCTAGGATAGTTGAAGTAAAATGCCAATTGGCGCTGTGGAACAAAACAAATTTCTGCAGTATTGTGTGACCTTTTCATAAGTGTTTAAAACAAAAATGATATTTTCTAGACTTTTTAAAACCATAAGTTCTGAAATTTTTTGGGAATTGCTGTCAGTAAATAGTATAAACTATATAAAAGATTACGGATACCGGGAATTCCCGAGAGGAATGCCTAATACCCCACTATCAGTACTGAAGAAGAAACAAGTTTCTGAGAAAATATTTTTTGAAAGTTGTTGGAAGGCTGTTGCTTTTTTATGCGATGTTCACTATGACAAATTTATAATTTTCCAGATTATATTGTTTGTTTGAGTCATCGCTTTTTAAGAAACGACAAAACACATATTTTTAGCTATTTCTATTATATATTTTAAAGCTGAAATGAAAGTGGACTAGTATATTACAGGCTAAAGTTTTTAGTAGTTTAGTTTTTTAGTATAAAAATTAAAATATAGACTAAAACATAAAAGTAAAAAAGAAAAATTGAAATCGTTCGTGATGTTATTCTAAATGGTAATTATACTCCTAGGCTGCCTGATAGTGATTGGTTACCGGTGCGTAGAAACAATCGCAAAACAAATACTGTCTAATGCATTGCCAACTCTGTTCATCCCATGGAGCTCTGATGATCCTTCACACCACTGGAAACCTGATTAAGGTCTTGAATCCTAGAGCAACATCCTCACTTGCATGACAGCAATTAGAGCAGAGATCTGCTGTGCCCTACCTCCTCGGAACATATACTCGAACATCTAAAGCACAAATGAATGTTTGAGAAAAGTTTTAAAATTAAAAGCCGATTTTTTAAAATTTATACGAAATATTGTTTTAAATTTAGAAATGAACACAGTGCGTTTTTTATTTCAAAAGTCATAGACATAAAACAAAAGACAGTACAGAACAATATGAGTACATTATTTGATTATTGACTGGCCTGTTGGCCTAGTGGTTAGTGACCCTGACTGCTATGCCATAGGTCGTGGGTTCGATTCCCACACGAGTCTGGGTGTTTTTTGTGTCCGTTATTTGTATGTTTGTAAAGTTCCCCGCTACACAGGAGTAATTCCTAATGCGGGAGTTGTCTAAAAAAAGAAATAAAAAAAAAAAAGAAATTATTATTTTACAATTCACTTATATAATCGTCATGATCTTCTTGTCCTTTTCCCTACTTAATTTGGGATCGGCGCAAAGGGTCTTGGTTGGTTTGTTTCATTTATGGCTGGTTTCTTTTATGGCCGGCCTCCTGCCTGACGTCAACTCTCCTAGGAAATGTAATCGTTTTTAGACGAGACAAAGGAAGGAGGTAAATTGGGGTAAGGAAAACGGATAGGGTGAGGGAGCTAGGGTAAGGGACACTGCATGCTTCAGATGGGGAAACGGGGCTGAGACTGAAGCAGCTCGAAGAGGCCGGGGTCGCGTACCCGAATGTCCCTCCTGTGATTGGATAGGCCGCTAAGACAGGAACATCAACTAGTCATAATAACTTACAAAATCTATGCCAATAATTATAGATCCCACTATCTTATTAATATATAATAAAGGTGAAAATTTGTGAGTATGGATGGATTGATGGATGTTTGTTACTCTTTCACGCAAAAACCACTGAACCGATTGCCATGAAACTTGGTATGTAGATAGCTGGAGATCTGGACTTTTTATCCTGATATTCCCACGTGATCAGTACTTACGGGGTTCAAACCGCGGGGCACTACTAGTTAAGAAATAAATATTAGGGGTTGCGTATATCTAATGCCTAACAAAAATACATTTTCATTATATCATACAGTCTTAAAATAGTTTCTCTAAATATTTTTCCCCCTTTTATTCAGAGATTCACCTTTTGCGAAAGCACCACATACTAAATTTATTGGTTGAGTACTACCATAAAGTTATTGTCACTGCTAGCCCTGGATTTGTGATATCTATTCTGAGAAAATGTATGGATTTGAACTCGTTACAATATGAAACGGACGGACTTATTTAAACTTTTTTTTTTAACTTTGAAGCGTATTACTTGCCAATAATATAAGAATTAATCGTCATCCGGCCTCATTATATGTAAAAAGGTTCTTTCAAAGTAAAACGAAACCTCAGAAAATTATAATATTATTAAAAATATAAAGTTCATTCTAACTTTGTATAACTTACACTCGTAATTTATTTAAATGCGTGTATATTAAACATGAGAACAAAGAAGGCAAATAAAACTAATTGGGATACCCGAAGCTTTCAAAATAATTTCTTAAATAAACAGGACAACAATAGGAGAGTAACAAAAAGTTTTGCAAAACTGTATTAGCAATTGAAAAATAAACAAGGACTTTCGCTAAGGAATAATGGAAAACTGGCCATTTGTAAGCCTCTAAGGATTTTTAGCTTTGCATTCCATTCTCATTGCTTTTATATTTACGCAGTTCCACAACGTTTAGTTTTAATAAAGTACTCGGGGAAAATATAACAGGATATTTTCTAAAAGCCTCTTTTGTTCATGACTGTCTTCTAAAAGCTTTTGAGTCATATTGCTACGTTATAAATCAATATAAAAGTTTTATGTTTATAAAAAGTTCAAAGCACTCAAATTTTCATCGACCTTATGAATTTACATAAAAAATGTAGCATTCGTAGCATATTGCGTAGAATTGCGCTGTAGAAGCTCGTAGAATCATCGTAGTAAGTATATTATCCCGTGTTACACATAAACACACACGTTCCCTTTTACTTAAACGAATGTACAAGTGCTATATTGTGTTATTTTGGTCGATAAATAATATATATGCAAGTATTAATTTAAAATCTTTTTTTTATTTATTTATAAATGAAATTCAACTTTTTTATATTTGGTCTTGTGGCTAGTGATCCTGACTGCTAAGCCAGAGGTCGTGGATTCGATTCCCACCCAGTACAAATAATTGTGTGATGAGCACGATCATTTGTTCCGTGTCATGGTGTAATCTATCTATAATATGTATGTATTTAGTAATGTATAAGTATGTTTATCAACAGTCTGATTACCATAGTACATGATCTGCGAAGTTTGGGATCAGACGGCTGTTTTTGAGGTGCCTCAAGTTATTTTTATTATTGGGAATCGAAGGACTAGGGTCACCTGATATAAGCGGTTTTATTGCCTATAAACACTATTAACACAACCATTGATGGTACCGCTCACGTGTAAATATTACCCCTCTACAATCTTTGGCGACCGCGATCTTCTAGCGTGGAGTATTTCATCAAATGTTGGAGGTGGCATATTTTTTATCACTGGGATTCTACGCTGTATAAACTTGAAGCCATCTTCCCGAATGAAAGTTTTATGTTTTTTTAATTTCAATCGTTTCACGCACAACTCTTGAGTATGTAATACCTATTTCTTGATCGTGTTAATACCCGTAAATCTATATACATAATTATATCACGGAACGCGAAAGTTTAAAAGTTAGTAAGACCATTCATACTAAAAAATAAAGTTGAAGATTTGGTTTTTGTTGCTGAGCATGCTGTCTTTAACCGCCAGCCGGATATATATTTATATTGTGTATTTGATAGCTCAATTCTTAAATTTATAGGCTAAGTTATATTTAAAATCACGCAACTTTAAGTGTTACAGTGACTATAAACGTATGTAAAAGTGCTGTTAAAGGCTAGTAAAAACAAATTTGTTTATTTGGCAATTTCATTTAGTCATTTGCAAAGCTATAAAGTGTTTTCTGCGGAGTGTGTGTGTATAAGGTAAAGCACTCTTTGTTTTAAAGTGCTCAAATCAAAACTAAATCCGCAATCGATTTATGTAAGCGAGTGACACCCGGTTGCGGGAAGGCCAATCAACACAAATATTAACCAATAAAATGTCAAATAATAACTTGTCAAGTATTTCTATATCGAGTTACCAAAAGCATGATTCGGCACTTTGATTTATCATCGGATTAGTTAACAGAGTTATATATGTCAAATATAAAATTTTACTGCAAATTTTTACAAATGCCATATGAACGTTCAATGAAATTGATCATATTTGATTAACGTTTCAGAAACTCGAATTGTTTTGACACTACTGTTAACTTGACAGCTCTGTTAGTTAAAGAAATTTTTATCAGCCTTCCAGACATCGAGTGGAAAGTTCGTGTTAGGGTTAGCGTCATTACAAGTAACATGTATCTAACCCTTCAAAGTAATAGGCACTAAGAAAGAGATAAATAGACACCTAACCTTGATTTACAGTACCGAACTCATTTCGAGCGAGGTAAATACCTGCGTTTACGGAATGAGGAGAAAATAATTTTGCTAAAAACCTACATTTTCCAAAATAGACGTGTACAACCTTGCGAAAAATCTGAGTAAAAATGGTACGAAGTACGTCTGCTAAACAATGTAGGTTTTGGCGTAGATTAGGAACAGTTTATTTAGACATCAGGTAATATCTCAGTTTTTGTTTTTTTTTAATTAAGATACATAGCGGATAAACGAATACATTTAATAAAAAAGTTGTCGTTTACGTCAATTTAAACACACTGTAAGTTATACATATATTATATTATTTTAGATAGACATATACTATAAACTATGTACTGACGTATAATTCCATTCTACTCAAATCAAAGCGACTGAAAAATCACCTCCGCCCTACAGAAATACTACTCTTTCCTGTTTACCACCTAAGTGGTACAAAAGTCGTGTTACAAATCTAAAATTTTACCCCTAAGAACTGAACCCTTAAATACATATTGTACGTAAGCAATAAATACGCAAATAATTTAATTAATTTAACCCTAATAATCCTAATAGTTTCCCATGCTCTTAATTATGTAAACTCATATGAGCGTTGTTAGCGTCAGTATAAACGTATGCTAATACAACCAAAGCTACCATCGTATACCAGTTAGATGTTGCCTATTCTATTACCGGGATATATGAGACCGCGTAATAGCGAGAGCCGTAGTTAAAGTGATATCGCGGTGTTGGGGTTAAAAGCTGTTTATGCATATCACAAGGTTAATGTGGGTCTAAAATGTAGTGGTGATATTGAGAAGTCTAAACAAGTGCCGGTGGGAGTTTCATATATTTATAGTTGAGGAATTTTATTTAAATATATATGTGAGTAAAACTCTATGTTTGTGCCACTGAAATAACAAACAAGTTTTTGGGAAAGATGAAATATTTCCACTTAAATCCTAAACACGCAAATTGCTATACATTAAATAGAAGTTACAGACTATTCCTTTAAGACACGCATAATATTATCAAATTTATTTTGAGATTCATTGGAAACGGACAAACTTAACAACATTTTGCTGGATCCGGGAATCGATTCCCGGATTCCAAGATCGCACACACACCTTTCTCTTCTTCCAGGGCGAGTAAAACGTCTACTTAATGTCAGATATCTGGCTTTAAAAATATTGAAAATCTCTAAGATTTTCAAGTGCCTCTTTATTCCTAGAGGTTGGCCGTCAGCTTCCTATACTCATCCTTGTCAAAGACCAAGCGGAACAAATGTTCGACGTAGGTAATACCGGTCCACTCCTGGATGTTGCGCAGTCACGATATTTTCCTTCGTCCAGCGCGTCTCTTTCCTTCTACCTTACCCATCACAATTATTTGGAGCAAGCAATATCTATAGACACATGGCCGAAATACATATCTCAGATCATTATCGTCAATAAGAATATCATGTATTTATCTTGGGGGTAACGAGTGCGGCGTGCAGAAGCAGGCCTGAGAGGGTGGCGCGACGTGTTCCCCGTGCGCCTCCCAATGGTGTGGCTACCTTCTGTTTGAGGCGGCCAAAGTCTGCCAGGGTTCTCGGGGACTTCTTTCCTAGGGTATACCCGAGTCCCTTGCGATAGACTCACTTCTGGCGGAAAACCGTGTGGTTTCAGATCTGTTCGATTTCGACATTCCACTTCACCAATAGCCATGGTGAGGTGAAGACCCGTGGGGGCTTCCAAAATAGAAAAAAAAATCATGTATCTATCTTATACCTCTGTCAAAAAGTTTGCACTCAACATGTTGATTCTACTTTATCCTCCTCGAAATAAAGACAATTTATGTCACTGCGATAAAGGTAAAACAATAGTGTGAGTGACAGCTGTAGCCCTACTTACTCAAAGAAAAAACGAAGTGAAACACTTTATTACACTGCTCTTCGAAATTGTTAAGGAATTGGGACAAAGCAACGCCTGGGAAAAGCGACAATTCTTTTACTTTTTCTCTTCACAGAACATTCAGACAATATTCTGTACATCACATAAAAATCATTATAACGGCTACTTTGAACTTTTAACGGAAAAGTAAGATTATCCAAGGGGAACTTCAGGCGATTTATGAAACTTTTGCTTTTTTATTGCATTTACAAATACAGACAAGCAAATGTAAATCTTTTTGTATATTAAAATAACTGAAACAGCTATGATCCTGGATAAAAACTCATAATTTTAAGATTGTATTGCATAGTTACCCCAACAAAAGTGAAATTGAAAATGTTTTGCATTAAAATTTCGAAACCAAAATGACTGTTTTGTTTGCGTTAACCTGCCTGTTTTCTATGAAACCTTACAATTTACTCTCCATCGTATATTTTGATTATTTCTAAAGAAAAGTTTGAGAAATAAAAGGAAAGAATCCTTCACCAACAACAGATTAACAAAGCCACAAAGGGGTACGATTGAGAGTTTAACCGTCTCGGTCTTCCTTGAAAAATTATCGGGGAAATTATTCGAACCCTTTCCTTTCAATTTGGCTAATAGCTGAAGAAAAAAATAGACAGATATTTCCTGAAGAATCTTATCGGTTCGATTTTATTTTAAGTATTTCTTCCAGGATCGAGGTAAAAAACGAAGCAATCTCTGAATATGAGGTCGGTTCGATAATATTAGATATTCAGTCTAACAGAGCTAATAGCTTCAAGTATTACGAAGTGTAGATAAGCTTTACAACTTATGAATATTTTCAACATACAAGGGTTTTGTGTTGTATGTATTGTGTTGAATAACAAACATTTCGTTACTAATTCACCGCGCGGATTTTAAACATCCACTACCATTTAGATAAAATAAGATCAGAGGATGGTTTAAAGTGTTCCCAGGAACTGAAATGTTGAGAAACAAATGTCTGCTGTTGTATAGTGACACTGGTAAATAATGTGTCCTAAGAAATAATTAATAAAAGATGTTATGAGTAACCGAAAAAACAGAAATCGAATGAGCTCACTGAAGAATGTGGAGATGAAATATGCAGTGTTTTGCCTCCAAAGAATTAAAATATGAGCAGGTAGTTGAAGATGTTTTTTTTGTTTCATTGCCTCTTAAGTCAAATTAGTTTTCAGTAAAACTATAATTACGTCAAACACATACGTTTTTACCCACTGATAGTTGATCCATCAGAGCAGCCTGAAGATTTAACTTTAAGATTTTGGAAGATATATTATTATATACATTATTATGTATGAACAACTATGTGGGCACTATAGTAGTTAATCTGCTACTGATACCGATGATTTAAAAGAATATGATGTAAAAAGAACACTACATTCACTTCTACTTTGTGGAACGATGGATGGTAGCGAAATACACTGACTGACTAGAAAAACTTTAATGCTTTAAGTCACTCTTTGTTTAAAGTTGCGCTTTAAATGGACGTTAATCAAGTAAGCTCTTTTAAATTAGTGGAAAAAGTATTGCAGAATTTCTCTACACAATCTTTATAAGATCCATCTATGTTATACTTCTTATAACTACTTTTATCTTTCTATTGAGAGATGAAAGATTTCATCTGTGTGAAATGTGTGGTTATTATTATTTTTGAAATCCCCGCTTAATTGCAAGGGTCCCTACTTGATATCTCTTTTTAACACGATTTTTTTAGCTTGGTATGTATGTATCTATGTAACGGAATCTTTAAAACGTCGGATTAAAATTGAAACTTCGCACACTTATCAAGGACGGATGACAATACAATACAGTAAAGACAATACAGTAGTTTAATAAATTAAAAACACGCTTTTGTAGCTAGCTGAACTAAAAACTAGAAAATAAGTAATAGTTAAAAAAAGTAAAAATTATTTTCTGAGTTAAAAAAAAAATACGAGTGATTAAGAAAAAAACCATTTATCGTAGAAAAGCGTGGGGTGCTTTTTAAAATATTATATAATGACTATGAATATCTGTAAATAAAATATTTACAAAAATTGATATCTAGCTATTATGAATTTTTTTCTTCATCAGTATTTTTTTACTTTTCAGAAAATAATTTTCTACTTTTTAGTTCAGCTAGTTACAAAATCGTGTTTTTTAGTTTTTAAATTATTATTTTTAACACGCTTTTCTTCACTACTAAATAATAAAAGTGTGAAACCATAGCGCGGTTCAGCCTGCTTCGAGTTAACGCCATCTATCGACCCAACCATTCAACCTTTTGTATTAATTATATTAGTCGCGCTACGATTTCGTTGACCTATATTTACGTGAACAATGTTATTTACTCTTTTGTGTATGTTTCAATGACATTCATGCATGGCAATATTTTGACCAACAAAGTAAGGAATAATATTTCTACACCGATTAATATATGGTGGAATACCGGTGGAATATGTGTAAACAATTTTGGAATATAACATCTTAAATGTAATATATTCTGAGACATAAATATCTTATTGTAACTATTATTGAGCACTCTCAGCTAAAGAGAAAATCACTACTACGGTACATAGTTGTGTTAAAGAACACAATGGATGAGGCGATAAATTTGTTTTAGTTTCAACGCAAAATTAACAAAACTTGCGTTTTCAAAGTACAAATATTGGTTTAAGCCTAAATGTTGAACTTTCAAAGTTTGTGCTAATATTTTGTTTTGGCCTATGATAACATAGGTATCAGATGATTGAGTTGTACCAATCTGTACCATCTGTACCTTTTTTTAAACGTTAATGTTACATTGTAAATTTAATTTTATATTGCAAACGTGATTAAATAATGGGGACACATATTATGTACCCAATCCCTCAAAACGATCTATCATAAAAAAAAAACAGTCAGTCGTAGGCACGTCAGAAGTGAAAACATAACTTCACAATGTATTTGCATTTGCAATTAGGTTACAAATAAAAAGTAGGTAATAACATATCTAAATGTATACATAGGGTACAGTGGAAGTTCTGCGCTCCTGGCCGCTCATAAATGTTTGAATTTCGAATGTTATATTTTTTAAATATAAGAAACTCGGCTCTGTCTTACGAATTTTCGATCAGGTCACGTGTCCTGACGCGAGTTTAACATTTTTACCCATCCTAAAAAGTGCACAACGCCGCTAAAGAAGTTTTCACTTCCAAAATCTATTTGGGCGACGTTTAGTACTGACGACGAAACAATAACAGCATGTATTTTTCATCATTATTTTAGTATCTAAAGCCTTTCAGCCATTAAGTGAGTCATGTACTTGTTTTCACATCAGTAATATATAAATGTTTTTTTGACTATTGTATACCTTAAATTACTTTAGAGCTTAGGGTACCTATCCGTATTTTATCAAAGTCATAAAAAAGATCGCATTTCTTATGAAAAACTGATTTCGTTAGTTCCTTGGCATAAGTTTGCACTAATATTTAAACCGCAATCGTGAGATCTTAGATATGAATTCCAGGTACTGCAATTTCCTATATGATAATTATTTTGTTAGGACATCCTCAGTCAGTTTGCCCTTTTTACGTAGTAAAGAGTTTAGCACATGCACTTTGTATAGCAAACATAATAAGTACGCTTGAGAATGTAACAAATACGTGTATTACGTATGTAAAACAAAACTATAGAAGAAAACGCTCGCGCTATCACTCGCTTTACTTATTTTAAAATTCAGGTACATGTATGTACCAGTCAGAAATGATACAAAAATGTTACAAATATATTTGTGGAAACTTAAAACAGCATACATTCTTTCGATGGAAATCTCGGTCGGAATACTCGGAAATTCTTCTTTGTGAATACGAAAATTTCAGTTGCATAGAGTTCCGTATGCTTACATTCCACCTTATCTCTCCAGTGCAGAATGATATCTTTTTAATGTGTTTCTGCTATCCCTCTTACTTGAATATGTTAACGTGGGGAAATGTCTGTGTATTTCACTGTGTAATTTTTGAACAAGCTTGTTAGGACATTCTTATTGAAAAGTTTTCTTGATTTATATCAAATTGTGATACATTCATGTACGATCTTGAGGATTTTACATATGTAAAATTCAAAGACAATATACGTATAGAAGACAATATATAAAGAATGTTGATGTAATGACAAGAGATATCCGGAAATATCTGTTTAAGGAATGGGTAAAATTATTGAAATTGATTTATACATTTATAAGATGATATTCTTAAATATGTTTGTAGGTACAAGAGCAAAGGAATAATTTCAAGTTTTTTGTTTTTAAACTACCATGGATATTTATCATATTTATACAATTCTACACGCATATAATGAAACTTTTTTTTGTGCGTGTGGAAACCCCCTCGAGCCCTCACCCCATCGATTTGGAACCCCTTTGGACCCTCACCCCCCCGGGGTTTTCGGTGGGGCAGTGTGTCGGAATCGAACCTACTAAAACCACGCGGTATGCCGTACTGTTTGACATCCGGAACACATATAATATATTTTGTGCGTATGGAAACCCCCTCAGGCCGTCACCCCACCGGGGTTTTTTGGTGGGGCGGTGTGTCGGAATCGAACCTACTAAAACCACACGGTGTGCCGTACTGTTTAACCGTGCGGTACGGTTAATTCAAAATCAAAATCAAAATTATTTATTTCAAGTAAACCCATTGTAGGTATTTTTGAATTGTCAGGAGGAGTCAGTCACTATAAGTAGGTCGTGAAGCTAGTTGCCTGTTCCAAAACGTAGATCCTATGGAGAAGAACAGGCAAGAAACTCCAAGGACACTCTTTTTCAACATGTTTTTTTTTTTTTTTAAGTTATTTGTTACATTGCTTATAAGCGCAATTTAATGTGAGAACAATGTAACATAAATTAATATTGTTCTAAAATGGAAAAGAAAATCACAGAGCTGCTAGGCAACATAGAAAATTAACATGATATTTGTGACTACACAGTTCTCACATGTACAATTCAATTTTTTTTTAAATAACAAAAAGTAAGAAGCGTATCATAACTACAATGTCAATAATATAAATAATCAAAATATCAATAAATCTCATTGACAGTGTGACTGTGGAGCAGGACCGGCATTTTGCCAAGCATTTTTATCATCTAAATAATGATCTAAGAAGAATGAAGAAGAAGAATATTATCAGGTATTTTATTATAAAATTTAACGCAGTACCCCATAAAAGATGTTTGCACTTTTGTCCATTTCCAGTGACATAATTATGTCTTTCACGATGTTTTGTAAAGAGATGAAGATTTTTTCTAACATACATGATGTTTTCATAAATATATTGACAAGGCACCGTCAGGATATTAATTTCCTTAAATAGATCCTTAAGGGATTCGTGACTACCTAGATTATAAATGGCTCTGATAGCTCTTTTTTGCAGAATGAATATCGATTCTATATCTGCAGCACGCCCCCATAATAATATACCATAGGACATGACACTGTGGAAATAACTAAAGTATACTAGTAGCGCAGTATCTATGTCTGTGAATTGGCGGACTTTCCTCACAGCATAAGCTGCAGAACTTAGCCGCTTCGAAAGAGATGTTAAGTGAGGGCCCCATTGTAATCTTAAATCTAGCGATATCCCTAAGAAAACAGTTTCATTTACAAAATCTAACTTTTGCTTATTTAATAAGATGTCACATTCACTATGTTTAACGTTAGGCAAAGAGAATCTTATACATTTAGTTTTATTCCCATTTAGCACTAAATTGTTGGCAGTAAACCAATCATGTACTCGATGAATAATATTATTTACATCGTCAAAGCTCTTGGCTTATCTATCTACTTTAAAAATTAATGATTTGTCATCAGCAAATAATACTATTTTGGGTTTACTATCTAGTAAATGGGGAAGATCATATAGACGAGAAAGAGAAACGGGCCCAGTATCGATCCCTGCGGGACGCCCATTTTCAATTTTGACACTAATGAATTATCTGAACCTGCTGTTTTCTATCACTCAGGTAGGATTTTAGCAAACCGAGGGCTTGTTTACAAAGTCCGTAATGCTCAAGTTTTAGTAGCAACGTTTATATGTTTAATAGGAGGGACCCGGGAACAGCTTTCATTAAGACATCCCGAACACATTTAATGAACCTAACCTAACCCCTTCTGAAAAATACATAGATATATTTTAATGAACAAACAAATGTAGTCAATTGGCACACTCACATACACCTAAAGCTCTTAGATAAGGATCTGACACTTTATATCCCTTAACCATTTCCATACGAACGGTCCTATTAAAGCCCGTATTACGTCTCATAACCCTCGAATCGATTGATAAAGCAATTAATATGGCCCGGCCAGATTACCGGAGCAGTGGCAATTAGTTAGGCGACCGCTATTTAGTTTTCCAAACGGCGATTAAGCTTCTAATAGAATTGTACTTATTAACTCTGCCTGCTATCTGTTTTGTGTGAAACTATTTAGTTAAGTTACAAAGGTTTATGGGAAAGAATTAGAACGAAAGAGCAAAATGTCGAAATCTATACTGTCAAGATGATACAGGGTTTTTACGAACTCAAAACTTTTAGGGTTTACTACCGTTGTTTCGAGTTAACGGAAAGTTAACCTTAGCTATTCCATTATACATCGTTTGTTTTTTACTGTATGAAATAAATCTTATGTTTTAGTTGAGGACGTCTATAATAAGTATGAAATGCAAGAGAGTGGTAAATAAAAAATAAATAAAATAAAACTGACTGAATTTATTTCATTTGGATAATTTCATTTCTACTTTGTGTAGTTTTTTATTTATTAGACAAGTTTTTCGTTACAAAAAATCGCATTAGCAATTACCATTAGAAGATAGGAGCTTAAATTTTTCACCTTTTCTACTTAATTTCAATTTTATACCACGACCCGCTATTATGGAAAAGAAACTCGAAAGGTAAACAGTTCTGTTACTACACTAAAAATGGACTTTCATGCGAATATAGCGATTACTCACTTTTAAAGACTGTTTTATGAGTTATCATTGGTTTATTTTATTAATAACAGATAGAGGAAAACATTCATGCTCTATTATATATTTATTTAATAAAACAATTATAGAAAATTAAAAATGTAATTATTAAAATTATGAGAACACAAACTCTTATGAGAACTTCCTACATCACTCGCTCAAAACTTAAAATCAACTTAGGTTATTTTCTATCTCTGGCCAAACTAAGTACACTTCTTACAAGTTTGAAAACTGCTTCACTTGCTACTTTCGACTACTGCAAGCCAGCAAATTTAAATTTTATTAGAGCCGCGGAAGTGATAACTTCGTACTTGAATCATAACACTAACTTCATGGCTACATGTTTTGGGTAGCTTGTAACTTGGATAATTCATGTATTTTTGAGACTATTTAAAACTGTGTTACAGTTGTTCGAAGTAGATTCGGAACTGTATACGTAAGTCCCGGCGTCAACAAATTTTGCGAATAATTCATGGCACGCGATTTTGAAACAACGCTATACTGGGGCGTAGTATTTACTTCAAAAATAGTATATAGAACAGAACACGGTACAGATGTCATAATAAACTTTAAACATAATAATAGTTTTGTTTTTAACCCAAAAATGGACGTTCATGCAATCATAGCGGTTACTCACTTTTAAATCTAAAAATGAACAACAAAATAAAACTTGTCGTATATTTTCTTACATAAGTAATGTCAGTTTGCTTTATTTAAAGAAGACTAATATATTTTTTTTGTAAGTTAGGGCACTATTAGTGTTAACACTGAAACCACTAATAGTAACTAGAACAGTTTAGTCACTGTAGTTTAACGTATTAGAACTGAAATTATAATTTCTGTTAATCATTACAAACCAAATGTTCAAAGAGGCAACGTAATTATAATCAAACAATTACTATCCTCTGGTATTAAGTAAACAAAGATTTATTACTCTAGCGTTATTATATCTATTATGTAAAAAATACTCAGTGTACTTGTGTGTAAATATTTCAAATGAGATGATAATTCTGACCTCAAGATACTACACTTAAGTACTGTGAGCATTGAAATCATAATTATATAATTTAAAAAAAGGTTTGCATGTCATCCGCTGGCATGTTCAGAGGTCTTTAGCGTACCTTCAGGAGGACAAATACACTTGGTCGGCAAATACTACGTTTAGTAATTCGTGATTCCTTTATAAAATATTTATTTTTTATTATACGTGCTTGAAAAGTATGATGGAGGTGACTCGAATGCTGTATGTGACACCGTCACAGATGATGAAAACTGGATATATTGTTATGTACACAAAACCAAAAAACAATCTGCGTAATGGATGTTTCTATTCGAAGATTTGCCAACAAAAGTAAAGAAGGGCAGAAGTCAAGCGAAAAAGACGATTGCCTCATTCTTTGGACGGACGGGTTATTTCGCAACACTCATTCTAGAAGATAAAAGGACTGTTACTGCTGATCGGTATGCCAGTCATAGTCTACCAGTTGTCTTGGAAACTGTTAGACAGCAGCGCCCAAGATGCAGGATCCTCCTCCACCACGACAACGCTCCAGCTCACTCCGCCATACGGACTATCGAATATTTGTCTATCGAAGGTGTATAGCTAGTGAGTCATCCTCCTTACAGTCCCGTCCTGGCACCTTGTGACTTTTATTTATTTCCAAAAATAAAAGATAAACTTAGAGGAATTTGTTTTATGAACCCTAAAGATGCCGTGGCAGCGTTTGAAAAAGGCGTGGAAGAGATCCCTAAAGAAGAGTGGGTTCGCTGCTTCAGTCAATGGTTCCAACCCATGCAACGGTGCTTAGAAAGTAACAGAGACTACTGTGAGAAGCAATAAAATATTAACAGGCTATATCATTCCGTTTTTTATTTTCTAAAAACTTTCAGTGTGACCTACTACTAACTAGGTTCCTTTTTGCACGTTACACTTCAGACGCTAGCTAGCAGGAAAAAAGTGTTAGCGCAACGAAAAATGCTGACAGCAAGTTGATTTATTGTATTTTTAAGGCTTCTGTGGATTTTACGCAATGTAATATCTAGTATAATTATTATCCGTATATTAGTTAGGGCAGCTTTCAGAGATGTCTATATTAAATTTCGAGTTTTTATAATGTTTACTATGTTTTGACCCAATTTATTAAATCCATTAAATATGTTGTGTTAAGTGCATTATACTATAATATATCTGCACAAATAAGTTGTCTATACAGAGAGGTAATATAATATAAGAGTTAAACTTTTCAAAAAACTTTATTAAATTTTCGGAAACAAAAATTAGATTTACTGATGTGAAATATTTTATTAAATAAGAAAAGGGTTGAGTTGTCGTACCCGTCACGGCACTCCTCACTCAGTATTATTACGTCAACTTAACAGGAATCACAAAGCCATTACAGAACGAGAGGAGTCAAGTTTTCTAAGTCAAAATTTTCAAAAGATATTTGGCGTTCAAATGATTTATAGTCGATATATATTTAGATTGGAAACATTACTTTTTTTATATTGGTGAGTGAATAAAACTATGAAAACTAAAACATACAGATTATAATAACTTTCAAATGAACTTGGGTGTTTTGATTGTGTTAAGCGTGAAGCTAATAATTTACAAGCATCTTCGAAACTAGTATTTAGTGTTACTGACAGAGTTAACGAAATTATAATCCATGCAAAAATATACCTTAAAATACACACAAGTAAATGACTTTCTTAAAAATCTGTTCCAAAGAGAGTAAAGTGGGAATTTTCATCCTGCCGGGTCAACAAAGTAAACTTAAAGAAATAACGAGGGACAGGATCAGTTAGCAGAAATTAGTCTCTATAAGTGGATCAGATAACGTTAGGTGTATTGACTGCAAGTAGTTGCGCTGCAATTCAATTTCCGACACAGCACATCCTTGACATACCTATATATTGTGTACGAAGTTGGATACGTTGAACGTTGGGTGTTTTCATTCTGATGCATATAAAATTTTAAATTAGGTGGGCAAGAACAAAATTCAGACATTCAAACTTAAATGTACATAATTTGGTTTTTGTAATTGCTTATTTGTGTACAATGCACACATCAATACCTCAAGGCAAGGGCGTATAGCACAACATGTAATAAAATGTTGTATTTCAGACACTGAATAAAAGGTAAAAAAAGGTTAAAAACGAAATTTCCAATGCGCAGAGCATTTAATTGCGATTAATGTATTACTGTCACCGTTCGTTACAACATTAGTAAGTATTTATTTGCTTAAGAGTTAGCTTTCGCCAAAGTTTTTAAATTCTGCAAAAGTATTTTTTTTGGAAAATAAAACATGTTTTCCATTTTCGAAATATTCTAAATGTATAGCAAACTTTTTTCTTATAATAATCGGAATCTTAATAAGCGGAAGTTAATCAAATACATATATTTCATTCAATAACTTACATGTTTCACAAAAAGCTTTTAACATCTGTCACTTCGCTACCCTACCTCGTTTTGCAAAATTGAAAGCAATTAGTTCCTTTGATTAAAAGATTGAACTGGAAAAGCTATAGGTACCGATGTCAAGTAATACTGCGAGGCCGACATTCAAAGATCCAACATTTTCATTTGACTTCAGCCAGATGAAAATCAAATCTGCCGGTACCGGAGTAAAACAATCCCCCTTCACTTTGGTGGATGGAATCAGATTTTTGATTTGGAAATTGTATTAAGTTTTGGATGGTAGGCCGAAGGAAATTGTAGAGTGAAATATCGCAGCTCAAATGAACGCAGCCCCTTTTAGCAGGACGTAGGTGTAGTAATGTAATATACATTTGTGGTTTCCATTTCTGATTTATACTAAGTTGGTTGTTAGGTAAGTTTGATTCCATGTCTGTAATATATTAACCATTTTTACTAAGTTCTATCAGGAACTAGTAATTTATGTGTAGCGAGCACGTCGTACATAATTGCATGCGTTGCTAAGTATGAGCATTTATGTAGGACGTGCTTTCTACATACGTATAATATTCATACAATATAAATAACAATTGTATTCTTGATTTACTGCTTGTCTACTTGAATTCCCTGGATTTTTCTGACCATATATATATCGTAATAAAAAATTAACGCCCGTCTCATTCATATAATGTTTTTGTTAACTAAGGCGTAAGAATTATTAGACTGATTCTGGGTATTAGAAACAATACGAAACATTGATAGAACATAATTTAGTTGTTACAAAAATTATACTTACTTTACCACATTATAATGAAATCATAAACAATATTCTATATATTTATATTACCAACAAACCATTCACAAACCTAAAATATTCTTTTCTTAACGAAACCATAGCAAACATAGTAAAAGAGGAATATTTTTCCTTATAAATCCCACACGTATAAACTGTGATATAACTAGGCACACGTACATCTTATGTAAATACAGAGTCCTGGCGTGTGGTTATTAAAAACATGAATTTTACAAGCTTAATATTACGTGACACGTACGGTCGCCGCGGTAATCCCTTGAGCACCGCCACCACTTCGGATGTCGGATTTAAATATGATTACTTTATATTACTGGAAATTTGTGTGCGAATATGTTGACAATTTGGCATTTGCTGGATAAAACACTTAGGAAAATATTATCAGAATATATCAGTGATCATTGGGGTGGCGAAGGCGTAAAACCAGTCTTTGTGAGTCTTTAGGAGAAATGTATGTTCAACAGTAGACCTCCTATGACTGTTATATTGCTCAAATTACCATCTGTGATTTGCATCCGTCAACGATTATCGATAATTTCCAAGAGCGTATCCTAGACATTTAATAACATGCATCATATCGAAACCAATAATCAAAGATTCATAGGCTCTCAATCACGGATACTGAATCTACGGCCGACTATGACACATCACGTTCTGATGATCGATGGAGATGTCTGGCCATAACGATTAGTCATTCAGACGTACAGATACGCGTGTAATTCATAACTGTATAAGTTACAAAAATTGTACAGGACTATTCTAGATGGATTCCTTTGTAACTTTTTTTTCATTTAAAATAAATTTGAAATATGAATTTTGAACGGCGACTTAGCAAGTTAACGCTTTTTCGGGTCTGTGATAATATCAGACAGAATTATAAAAAAAAATGGCACACGAACATTTTAATATATGCATTCAATTTAAATCATATTTAGATTCACAGGCTAAAATAATATATGGGTTCTCACACACTCCCTGATACGCATGATTCGCTGGTACTCAGTATGAGTACGGGCGAATCATGCGTATCAGGGAGTGTACTTCTGACATTCGAAATTAATGTCGGTAATAATTTGTGTATTTGGGAAAAAACTTTAAGATATTAATTTAAAAGATTTAGTCTTTATCGATACCGTGAGAGTCAATCCGACTTTTTCTTCTTGAACGTTATTTAAAGTCACCTACTATCAATTAAGAACCTTATATCTAGTCAACTACTTTGTTTACACATTCAGAAAAACCGAACCGAGTTTACTGAAAAGTTAGGTGAAAGAGGCAATAACTTTTGTAGTAGCGTAATTTAGGTATTATTTATTGAACCTGCTCTTTGTCACAGCGATCAAATAAAAGAATCAAGGAAGGATCGTTTACTATCTATCGACAACCAACCATTAAATCACATCGCCCAATAACACTTACATATCTCACACAAATCTAACTATGTTGTATAAATTGAATCACAGAATAAGGGCGTTGGGCCTCGGCGAAATAGGTTATGAATAATTCGAAATTTGGAATCGTAATTCACGTTGTTGTTGGAACCTCTAACTGTTGATGCTGTGATGACGTGGCGATACCATCGATGTAGGTCAACATTGTAAATCGATTAGCTTATGTATGAGATCGGATGATTGTTAAAGTAGGGTATAACATGCGTTCGTAAACCAGATTACAGCTTTACAGTTTTTTAATATAAGTGTTAAAAAACAAAAGCTGACGAACCTGGAAACATCTAATCGTTATTATAGATATGTCATAAGAGGTTAATTTGTATAACAACGTTTAATGAAAATACTCACCGCCATTTACAAGTTATGACCACTGTTCGGAATAAGGTAGTGTACGGTACGGTGCGGTAAAGTAGTGAATCAGTTTTTTTTTCGAATATTTCTGTTAAAACATGTATGAAACAACAATTTGTGACGTCACAATTTATTTGTTGATAAATTTATTAAAACTTACAACGCAAAGGTTCGTTTTCTCCTCTTTCGTAAATTCGCAGAGTCATCAGAACAATTGATTTTTTACACAAATCAGATAACTTACCATATATTAAAGTTCAAAATTTGAGACTTAGCTAGTTTTCACAGCACACCAATCTTCTAGAAGAATAATATACATTGACCTTACAATATAAATACGGTACTATGTAGTAACTTACGTATAAAATAAAGAAGATAAGTTGTTTAGCTATATATAAGAAAACTTGTATGCGAAAACTAGCCAAGTCAAATCTTGAGTTTCAATTTATCTTAAGTTATCTGATTTGTGTAAAAAAATCGACTGTTCAAGTTATTTTTTAAAATAACAAACATCGTTATAGCACGGTAATACTATCCATACAGTAATGTGTCTTCATAGAAACGGTCGGATCGCGAGAATTGCCTACACGCCTTGCGTTCGGTTGAAACTCAGCACGCAAACAGTTCGCGATTGCTCCGCAGTGACGAACAAACGGTGTGATCATTTTTTAAGCAGTAAGCGTGCGATTTGTGTATTTCATTGAAATAAATACAAATACTGGGGAAGTATTTAATATGACAATTAGAAATTATAGAGTATATTGTACTATTTTTGGTTGCTTGAATTCTTCAAAAACGCACCCAGAGATAACATTTTTTAAATATTTATTTAATATAAAAAACTAGTAGGTAGTTCCTAGGCTAAGCTATCTATTTACTTATCTATTTAGCTACATACATATATTATTGAATTAGACGAAATATCATTATGAAATGATTATGAAAGTAAAAAATGGTAGGTCCTAAACCTAGCAAGAATTACAGTTTTTTTATTGTATAGGGGGTAAACAAACAGACGGGTCACCTGATGGTAAATGACTACCGCCGCCCATGGACACCTGTAACTCGAGAGTCACAAGTGCGTTGCCTCCCTTTAAGGTGGGAGTAGAGTAGGAGAAGAAGGGGAGGGGGGAAGATTGGGGAGGGGGGAAGATTGGGGAGGGGGGGAAGAGTGGGAATAGGGGGAGGGGGAAGTGGAGGGAAGAGTGGGAAAAGGGGTAGAGGGGGAAGAGTGGGAAGAGGGGGAGGGGGAAAGCGGTGGGGAAGAATGGGAAGAGGGGTAGAGTGGAAAGAGGGGGTAGAGTGGGAAGAGGGGGAGGGGGAATAGGGGGAGTGGGAACAGGGGTAGAGGGGGAAGAGGGAGAGGAAGTGGGGGGAAGACGGGGAGAAGGAAGAGGGGAAGGACGGGAATAGGGGAGAGGGAAGGGTTAGGGCCTCCGGTAACTTCACTCCCGCGGTGAAATGCAATGCAACCCGTTTTTCTGTGAGGCCGTGGTATCGAGCGGAGTCGAACCGGCCTTTGTATGCCGAAGCATGGCTCTCCCACGTTTTAATTTACTTTTTTTAATTTACTTTATAAATAAGATTTTGTAGTAGCTAGTTAGAAGTTTTGATTGCTTTAGGTGGTGCACACGCGATGATATGGTTTGATATTAAGTAACGTTTGCAGCGGTTCAACATCGGATGGGTGACCAAAAAAATGATTTTTGATTTGCTCTGTGTTTTAGGTAATAGGGTCGTTAATTTTACGGACGGTTACTCGTCAGCTGTTTCTTGCATTTTGATTGAGTAGGTTGGTGTTGAAGTTTGTAAGGATTGGATTTGGTAACCTTCGGCGACAGCAGTTTATTTTAACACCCAGAATAAAGGGAAATCTATTTGTATTTATAAAAATTAATTATAATATTTACAATCAAAAAAGTAGAAAGAAACTCAAGTAGGTAGATGAAATTATGGGCAGCTCTATCGTCGTCGTCGTCTGTCGTGTTTACGTACCGTCCGGCTGTAAGTAATTATATCAAGGAAAGGGCCGAGTCACAATACTGTATATACTTATACTGTGGTTATAGCATAAAAAAACAAGAATTTGCTTTTAAAATTTAATTTAGAACGTTGTGCCTATGGATATAAATAAATTTAAGAATTATCTACAGAACTTGGCAACCATTCAGATCTCAAATCTTTTGTTGGCGAAATCGAAAACCACGTTATATTCTTAATATTTAGTTTTTAATGGGATTCATTTCAATATTACCCTAAGGTAGACTGGCATAGAATACCTTTGGCATTAAGGCCGCTTCTAAAGTTTTAAATAATTAAATAAACATACAATACGTTTTTCAACATCTTTGCAATAATTTTCTGAGCTCATTTCAATTGTTTTGCTAAAATTATAGGATTTCATTTATGCCGCGTTCCAATAAACAAGAAACGATTCGTTTTGCTGACGGACGGTAAAATTTTCATTGAAAATTCAACGAAACTTTACCGTCCAAAACGAATCGTTTCTTGTTTATTGGAACGCGGCATTAATCCATCGGAAGTAGTTTAAAACGTCATTGCCATAGCTTTTTACCATTTAAAAAAAAAATGTATATGTTTACCAGTAGATGGGTAGCAAACAAGTTGGTATAGATAGGACAAACGACAAACAGTAGAGTTTTAGAGGCATTAGAGATCGAAGTCTTGATAAAAATCGGCATTCGTAAGCTTAAAAGTTACTATCCCAATTTAGTCTTGTAATTATATTACTAGATAAGTTGTAGTACAAGTTCCTATATCTATTATTCCATTTAAAGTAATAAAAAAAATATGTATATATAAATAAACTGACTATTTACATGCAAGCGTAATAAAATTTCTCCGCATCGTCGCCTACTAGCAGTGTGCCCAGAAAACTGGCAGCATTGCCATGTTGAATGGCAATACTAATTCTCTGCGCAAGAAATAGGCCCGCCTTCTGGTCACGAGAAGTGTCAATCACTCGCTTAGCTAGTTCTTATAAACGGAACGACCACTCGGACCCCATCAACCTATCATTTCGACTCCAAACGGCTCAAAAACATAGTTACCGATTTAATTATCGTATGATGCAGCAGCAGCGCCAGCACAACCAGCTATACTTGGAAGATGTGATGGTGGAGGTTAGTATAGTATTATAGTCTTGTAATTGGTTGTTCATGTATTAGGTAAGCTTTGACGGCTGAATTTGTTCTAGAATCTCAGTTTTAATCCCGCTTATAGACGTATTTTATCTTAACTTGATAAGGAGAAGAGCCACTATATTTATCCCCTTCTGAAAATCAATCTTGATCCTTTAAAGGTGGTGCTAACATTTTTATTTGAAAATAGTTTTCAAGGGTATGTAACTAGTAAAAGGTAAGTAAGTACTAAAAGGGTTATTCGTGTGATTATGAAGATATCATTTTTTTAAACAGATAATGGAACATTTTTCACCATTGAGGTTTACTTATCTAATACAGTTAATTAGACAGTTAGATTTTTACCACACCAAAGAAAGACAAAATTACTTCATTATTTCATTAAAAAAAAACCACGGAGATTGTTAAAAAATAGTTGACGAACTTTCATGTATTTTCCATTGGCCTTAGAAAGCATTTTCTAAAATTGCCACTTAATTGGGAGACTTGTGCAGGAAAATTATGCAGAAGACCAAGCGTTTCGCAGAAAACAATTTGTGGAACGTATAAATTCTATGGCTAAGGAGAGAAACCTTTAAAAACATTTAGATTTTTAAATATACTTGCGTCTGTTTAAAACTGTGTCCCGGAATTTACGTAAACGCTTTATAAATCTGTTGTTAATTATTATGTTGTGCATGACTTACTAACGAATAGGTATGGGCCGACACGTGAATTTCACAAAACGTACCGTGACTAAGCGTGATTTTCGTAACTAGTCTCATCTCAGTGTGCTACTTACGGTTGTTGCTAAGATAGCATTGAACTTTAGTTGTTATTATATATATTAATTCTAAGGATTAAAAATAATATCAATACATTTGGGACTAGGCTGAGTAGCTGAATAAATTTTAGTTGTATAAAATTAGTTTACATTAAATTTTAATTGTTTTTAGTTTACAAAATGTCATTCGACGGAACTGTCAAATTTAATTTTTAATTTTTATGAAAATATATTACTAGCATCGTTGGTCATACGTTACAGGTATTCTTGTTAACCCCTCCAGCTAAGCTAATTGCTTGTGTTAGGAGTGGGTTCACTTTAAATTTTTAATGATTTTAGGTCTGGTTCAGAGCGATGTCTAATGACGGAATTAGTGTTGGTAATTTATTTTGGTTTTTTAAAAACGTAAACCTTTTTTAATGTAGACAGAAAAAAAAATGTTCCGGATCAAGCCTTTAACAGCATTAACTCAGTTCTACGAATTCGTGAGAAAATGTTCAGAGACCTGTTTTCATATTCTACTACATTTCCTGGTAAATAATGTTTTAGGTAGATCAATTCATTAGTACAACGACTGGAAAAATGTGTTTTTCTTTAATAATAATGAATCTTTTTCAACAGTACAATCTATTAAAACAAACATAAATATGAATGTACACTTCAGTTAATAAAATAGTGACACAGTTAATATAATCTTAACCCTTTTAGATACTTAACCGTACCCAAACTGTAAAGTAAAGCTGTACTTTATCGTTATATTTGAATACAGACCCAAACCCATAACCTTATCGTAAATAGTTTTAATCCGAGATCGGTCCACTATCCTAGACTTCAGTATGAAAAGCAACATTCTAAAAAGCTATAACAATTCTCGCGATAGTTACAATTACTCGCCAAATCACCTTATTATAGAGGTAGGGCAAGTTAATGACGCTTATTACAATGGGAACTATTTTTGAAGTTTAACACGTATTGCCCTTACCTTTTTGAAATTTACGGTCAGCTGTAATGTGGTGGGCAGCTTTAGGTCAATGACCCGAGATCTCTTCTGACGACTGGTATAATTAAACTCCTCAAGGATATAATAGTAGGTACACATATAATACGGGTTTATTGAATTTTTAACAGTCAGATATGTGTATGTATTTATAGAGTATAATATAATATTTTATTTAGGTTATATTATGTTTTGTATTATTAAGTAGTTTTATTTATGTAATTTATATTTTAATATTGTTCTTCATTTTCTAAATCTTATAATTGCAATTGTAAACTTATGGCGCAACGGTTTAAGTGGCCAAGTGTTGTGGGTTCGAATCTCACACGGGACAAATATAAAATTTGTGTGACACAAATAGTTTTAAGACATTGCTTCCAGCGATAAAGCCGTCCATAGTGCATTTTATGTATAATTTGTTTATATATTGTTTCCTTTTTTGGTGTATAATAAATATAATTTATTATTATTATTATCCCGAGTCTGGGTGTTCTTTGCGCCCGTTGGTTGAATGTTCGTGTAGCCCTCCGCGACACAGGAATGTTCCTAATGCAGGAGTTGTTGTTCCAAAGGTTGACTGGTAGAAAATTCCTACGGCATTAAGTCCGTCTCATGTAATGCTTCCTGCATTCCATGATGCGTTTAAATAAATAAATAAATTTCAGATCGCATAGCCATCGATCATTTGTTTGTAATTATCGGTAATTAACGAAACTACAATGTGCGGAACAGGTATCACAACGTAAGCTGAATCACCACTTACAATCAATGTTAATAAAGGACATCTATAACAAATAAATATCTTTAGATTAAATATTATATCATGTTTGTAAACATGCGCTTTTTATTTATATTCCGAATTACAGCAGTGCATTTCAGCTTTTAAATGTTAAATTGGTTCCACAGGTATAGGGAAAGATATTTTTTTTCTTTACACACATAATATATTTTAAAACCAGTATATAGTCTGCCAAAAGATACATAGGTTGTTAGATTATTTACTACCATCCAGTTTGATTTTTGTAACTATAATAATCAACAGTAATTTAATCAAAATGGTAGTCAAAACTCCATTATAACGTCCATATTATTATTTCCTTTGTTATCCCATTCATTAACCACACGCTAAATTATGTACGCCATAAACTTACTTAAAAGATTAAGGACATCAGGCCCTTAGCCCTTGTAATATATTGTTATATCAAGGCCGTTCTATGCTCCATTTGTTATGTCCTTGCTAATGTCTGATGGATAAATGTGAAGCCGTATTTAATGATGCTAAAGAACCATTGATGATTCATCAAATAAGAATTAAAATATTTTTTTATACATCTAAGCGTTGCTTAACAACATAAATTTCATATAATGATAAGCGTACCTATACCTAACGGTGCCAATAAAAAGTCAGACATCATTGGATGTTGTATCACTACATATTATAAAACAAAGTCCCCCGCCGCGTCTGTCTGTCTGTCTGTTCACGATAAACTTAAAAACTACTGAACGAATTTTCATGCGGTTTTCACCAATAGATGAGCGATTTATGACAAAGGCACAGATAACATAATACTATACTAGTACAGATACCTCATCCCATACAACGAAATGCGACCCTCGTAACTCGGGCAATTCCGCGGGCTACTATTTTTTAGCCTACAAAGGCGCTGGATGCCGCTAACAGCGCGGTAGATAGCTAGAGCCACCTAGCGATGAATGGAAAAAAATATTTACCTACTAATAAACACGCAACCAATAGATGGCGATAATTAGTATGTAATCAGCAGGTAGGAGTGTTCGTTATATTAGATAACCGATAAAATAACTTATTACTTATAAATAATCAAACGGCCTATTATTTATTACATCCGGTAAGCATTATTTATATTGCGTGAATATATTTATTATTACATACGACCAGATCTAAGTACGTGCAACATCTCACCATTCAAGGTCAATTTCACTTCGATCATCGTTGTGTAATATTTGTATCCCATGCCAAATTATGCTCTAGTACAACCTCATAACAACTATATTCCCATCAATGTACAAAAATATTAGTAAAAATAATAGTCAAACCACAGATATGATATTAGTTTCGTCAAACTAATATATTTGTTTGTCTTAAACCTTAGATTAGAATATTGTTTGAAGAAAATCAATGCGGATAACTCGTTTGACATCGTTGCGAACACTCTTAGCAGTAAGTAGATAATCTACCTACCTACCATTGCAGCATTGACGCTGCGACACGCGACGATCACGAGCAAGCCGGGCTGCCAGTAAGGACAACTTATTTTCAAATATCAAATTAATCAATTCAAAATCTCGTACTATTATTATACACAAAATCAGTGTTGTACAATGTACGATGTTACGTCACTCAATCACGTCACGTGTACCAAACACGTACCGTGCATTTAAACTTATTGAAAACACCGACACCACCACACCAACAGTTATTAGCTTAGATCATAGCGGCCTCACTTATCTTAATTTTGTCTTAATTTTATAGACAAAGTCAAAATGCCGAAGCAAGTTTTACATAATTTGCACGACGACACTTTTTTGAGCGACTAAGCAAATAAAATGAAAAAAGTATAATAATGTATCTAATCTGAAATAGTAATATAGTTCATAGTGGCCTCAAAATTTGATACGTGTAGTATGGATTACGTAGAAAAAAAAACACAATCAAAAGCATAAACCTAGGTACTTAAAACCGTAATAGCATCCGTAATAGCTGTAAATTTCTCTTTACTACTTTATTATTTTTACAAACAATTTATACCAGAATAAACGTTAGTTCATAAGTAATTAGGTATTTGTATTTTTTTTGAAATAACTAATTAAAAACCTTTAACTGCCCAGAACTCAGCGCTTGTAGAGGTAAGACCTATGCCGATTTTTTGAACACCAAACAACAGAACGTGAACCGTATACTACGTCTGCCTATTTTTGATCACGGAAGTATGTTTTGGTTATTTTCTATATATTGAACAATTATTTTGTAGGATGTAGAGCTTATCTTGACTCAATTTAGGTTATGTATTTCGAGTGTATGAATGGTATAGACTATTATTATAATGACAGTTCGAATTACAACATATACTACAGTTAAATAGTAGCAGCATATTTTTTTTTAATTTATTTATTTATTTTAAAAACTTGGTACTATGTTACAGATAATAGCCAAGCTGCCAAACTATTATCTGTAACATAGTGAAGTTTTTCAAATAAATAAATATATATAAAAAAAAAAATTAAGCATCACATCAATCTCGCCATACATTTGAAAACAAATGCAAATTTAAGTTATGTATAAATAATTATGTCTGTATGTTTGTAACGATGTATGTATCTAATAGGTAAGTACGAAAGAGTTTCAATTGTATGCATTAAGTATGTATAGTATGCAAACATATTTGTTTGGCACGCTGTGCGTCCAAGTGTGTTTAGTTAACTTGAGCTGTGATATATAGATTTCTTTATCACTACATATTATAAAACAAAGTCCCCCGCCACGACTGTCTGTCTGTCTGTCTGTTCGCGATAAACGGAAAAAGTACTGAACGGATTTTCATGCGGTCTTAACCAATGGATAGAGTGATTCAAGAGGAAGGTTTATATGTAGTATACATGCATATTAGTGTAGAGAAAAGTCGAGAATTTCAAAGATTTGTAATGTCATGTCGTAACAAACATATTTTTGTGCGCTTACATTGCAAACGCTGGCTAAACCTTACGAGATAGATCAAATTAATGTACTACGGAATTGTATATCTTAAAAAGATCAATAAAAAAGTCCGCGATGGTATATATTTATCTCCTAAGGATAACCCACAGTAACCATTTTTATCTTTTACATACTACAAAAAATTATGGGTTATTTATCAAACTATTTTAAACAATACACTATTATTCCTTATCCAATTAAATACATTAGATATGTTGTGCATTTCATGTAGATCAAAATTGTTCTTTACAGCATACTTATAATAAAAATGAATATCTTAGAAGATATCAGAGATTTAAAAAGCGGGGGCAGAGCGGCTGGCGGGCTGAACTGTTTTTGATTATTCTTTTTTGTTAGATAGGGTACCTCAAGGGTGGTCCCATGTCAAGGAAGTCAGAATCTGATGATGGGATCCTGATAAAATTGAGAGAAACCCTCAAAAATTGTAGGAACGAATAGTGTTTCTGTTTACTTTTCATTACTTTATGAGGTTTTTGCGTTTAGAATCATCATCATATCATATAGCTGAGCTAATGATAAAAATCTTCACTACATATCACTACATATTATAAAACAAAGTCCCCCGCCGCGTCTGTCTGTCTGTTCGCGATAAACTGAAAAACTACTGAACGGATTTTTATGCGGCTTTCACTAATAGACAGAGTGATTCATGAGGAAGGTTTAGGTGTATAGTTTGTACCCGTGCGAAGCCGGAGCGGGTTGCTAGTTTTTTAATAATCATCTACATTAATAAAAGCAAATGAAGCAAGGTACACCTGCCTTAAATAAAATTATAATATCATTATCTTATGTTATTTTGTCGCAATCGATATACGAGTATAATAAAGGAAACGAAATATGATTATAAAAAAAAAACAGTCAGTAGTAGGACTGTATGTCAGAAGTGAAAACAACTTCACAATGTATTTGCATATACATACACATCTGTATATATATAATTAGGTTAAAAATAAAATGTAGGTAATAACATATCTAAATGTATACACAGGGTATACTGGAAGTTCTGCGCTCCTGGCTGCTGATAAATATTTGAATTTCGAATGTTATTTTTTTTTAATATAAGAAACTCGGCTCCGTCTTACGAATTTTCGATCAGGTCATAACGTGTCCTGAGGCGAGTTTAAAATTTTTAACCATCCCAAAAAGTGCACAACGCCGCTAAAGAAGTTTTCACTTCAAAAAACAACATATTAATTTTCGTACTTAGAAGTTTATAGGAATGTTTCACGATACGAGGACATAGGGAACCCGAAAACAGTCTCGTAAGAAAGAATCTCTTTTTTCTCTTTCTACCCGAACACTGCGCCCGCCTACCAAGCGTGGCGAGTATTGGTAAAAAACCCGCAATGAAAGCAAACAGAATGATCAGGCCCCGAGTCTCAGGCAGCCCTGCTATTCCTGGCTACGGTAGCGGTTACTGTATCTGATCAAACGTTCGGCTAACAACCCTTTAAACGACAACTGGCCCTGGTAACACACAACCTTCGCACAGTGAGGATTAGCGAAAAGATTGACGATGATGAACAGGAAATTGTAAAAAAACATGTTGAAAGAGAGTGAGTGTCTTTGGAGTTTCTTGCCTGTTCTCCTCCATAGGATCTGCGTACTGGAACAGACTATCTTCACGACTGACTTATTCTGACTGACTCAAAACGTTGACAATTCAAAAATACTTATTGGATTAATTACCAATAGGTATTTTTAAATTGAAATATTTATATAGTTTTTTATTAATTTAAATCACATTTTTATTATGGAAATAATTTCATTTAAAATAACTACTTAATGTTTTTAAAAATAAGAAACTTCATACTATCATAATCTATACGAGCAAAGCGGCAGGCGCATAGCTAGTGGCTGGAACATTACGCATTATTAATAATATTTTAAGACAGGAAGTAAAACAAATAATTTAATAGTAGAAAAAGGATCATGATTGCTTAGTCACTGCGGTAACACAGTGTCAGGAACTCGCGAGTCCAACCTAGTCGATGTCGTGCGTAAATACCTAATTTTGTAAAATGCAATTATGTGTTATAGCTCTTAACGTATAATTACTTAACAGGTTATCACAGACATGATTTGTTTTAGGTATCTCTATGTGTATGTTGGTACTTATTACACAATAACATCAGTAATGACATTGTATCCGATTATACAATGCATCTACTAAACAAACAGCATACTTAGGCCTGCCATTACTTAAATTGCCGACGCCGGACAAAAACTTAAAAAAATCCGGACACATGGGTGAAATCGAGATTCTTTTCCGGACACCTTAAAAAAACCGCCGATTCCATTTAAATTTTTATCTTGTTAAAGATTCATCTAACAATTGTAATTTTCCCTTGGCACAGAGTGTCCGGGTTTTACCCGGACACTTTTTGGAAACCCCGCCCGGACGCTCCCCGGACTCCCTCTAAACTAGGACAAATCCGGGGAAACCCGGACGGATGGCAGCCCTAAGCATACTTATGATTACCGAATTATACAAATTTTGTATCCAATTATACAATCTGGCAGCCCTGCAATCGAGTGAGGTCTGAGGTGAAAGACTCCTATTAGCAATGTGTAAATAGATAGTACGTGTAAGTACTTAGTTAAGTAAGTAATTACTTTGCCAAATCATAATGTCTGTTACTTAAATACCTAACCTGCCTACATAACAAAGTTGACACATACCATACGTTTCGCTGTTCACTATTAATTGTCCTGACAATATGAAAAAAATATTTAAAACACAATGAGAAAAATTAATTCTAAATTTTTTATAGTATCTTTAAAATTCGAATTAATAATTTACCTACAATAGAAAATGCAAAAACATAACGCAACAATACAGTTTCATTAAAATTTGGCAAACTATCAATAGTCAATACCTACAAACCCAATAACAAAACCGATAGGTACGGTTTTGTTATACTGTTACTTCAACGTAGTACCAGAAATTGCCGCCAGAGGACCGACGGCAATATTGAATTTTGTCAAAATAAGAAAACTGGGTTTAAGAAGCTTTTATTAAATTTTCCCGTGTTTAGGGTATTTTATGAAATTAGAAAATACTTTTATCAGGACCTAATATTGATTTTCCATAAACTTCAATAACAAATCGATACCCGTAACGCCATCTATTGATATTTATTTGAACCATTTTTCTTTTGTTAGAGATGGGACCCCATGACAAAGGTTTAGATATATAATTTGTTAAGATTTTGTGTACATTGGTTGAAATATGATGATGATTGTTGAAGATGTCTCTGCTACCCGTGCCAAGCCGGGGCGGGTTGCTACTCGTATATATTGGTCAACTGTTTATTTTATTTAACAATACTGAAGAGAATCGCACCCAAAGTTGAATGGTCTTAGGGCTGAGACCAAGGGTATTCAGAGTGTTCCAGTCTCAGTAATCTACGTCGACCGTCGCTACCATTCAATATTTGTATGCAAAGCGATTTAAATAAGATATATAAAAATCTCACCAATTTGTAAGACAATAATCGGGACATTACGGTTTGTAATTTTGTAATTTTTCATTCCGTTACTAAGAAATCAATAAAAACTAACTTTGAAAACTTTTAAGTTAGTTTTTATGGATTTTCTCAATAAATGAGTGAATAGTTCCAAAATTAAAAATATGTACTATTTAAAATATTTAACTTTAGACATTGGTGAGGAGGTGAAAAGGTACACGTGGTGAAAATACCTGAAAATTCAAACAGTCACAACATGTAACTGCTCCTACATTCATATCAGTGATTTAAGTAAGTGTTCCATTGTCAAATACACCCTTCATATCACTTTAAATTTATATATCTATCTATTTCTATATTATTTATTTATCCACGGACAATCAACAAACGCATAGGGTCAGTAAATCCTATTAAAAACAATAAATTAATTATCTTCCCCATACGATCGTCAGTACTATGACACCTCATAGTAAAGTTTATGAATACAGGTGTAAGAGTGTACGAGAAACCAATACAACAATGGTAACAAACGCCAACTTGTTAGAAACTACAGCAGAACTACTTACATAAACAATAAAGCGAGTCAAAGCCATTTGTGTTACCCTTTGACATAAATTGTGCCTATAACTTTCTTGTTACAAGCTATGATGGATTTCGAATTTCAAATATTTGTGTTAAAATTAGTTTTCATATATTTCATATCTAATTAGTTATGGGCTTTTGAATACGCTAATAACAGGTATTTTTAAGTTCCTATAGATAAAGATACCTGGTATTTTATTGACATATAAGTCACAACATAACTTTTTTTAAGAGATTCTGTTCGAATCGAAAGACGCAGAATTCCCGGGTTCCCAAATCTCTACTCCCTCACTTCTAGAGAAGTCTGAAACTAAATAGCACTCCTAGCACAGTATATATTAAACAGAAATGCCTTTCTGTCGAAGATAGCAACGAATGTGTATGTAACTCTCTGTAGAAGGTGTAATTATTAGATTCTTTAATCAGTTTATAGATTACGTCATCCCTTTCACCATATTTTGTGTTGGTCCAGTTGCATATATCAAATGTACTAACAATAATGAAAAACACCCAGTAAGATTACAGCAAATCTTTAATTTAATTTACTCATCTTACTCTAACAAGATTTTATATTGAACCACTGCAGGATGGTGGCTACCGTGTACGATCGTAATTTATCAAGTATCATCATGTCAATCTTGAAACATCTTAGAGCCAAGTACATTTACGCTCATAAAGCTGAGATTGCATTACACTCAATAACTATAAAGTAGACAAAGGCGTGTCATACACGAAATTATCTATTGCCCAATAAATCCTTCAATAGCTTTCAATATGGCGGACGTTATTGCCGGCAGACAGGCGTCTATTTTACGCTCTCTTTACAACCACTCATCTTACAACCAACATGGCATGTTCTGCACTCGAGGATTCAAAATTCAAACGGTATTTGGACATGTTTAAGAATTTAAATCGCAGTAAAGTTGTTGGTGAAGTAGTCGAATACGGATGTTTCGTTTTTATATAAACATAAATTGCAAGTAAGTGCAGTTTGTTCCTAAAGTGCATTACTTGATAACAGCTAGTTATTTATCTATAGAATTTTTTGGAGAGTCTAAATAAGAGTCTAACGGTAAGTAAAAAAAAATGGAAAATGTGAGCAAATTGACAAGAATTTCGCTTATAGGAGTGAAGTTGTTTGTAGCTAAATCACTTCCCTATATCTAAACTGATTTTGATTAAATTGATACAAAGATAGGATGTATTCTCGACAGATACATAAGCGTCCGGAAACTAAACATACTCGTAAAGTGGAGCCTAGGACGAAAGAAAGTTATAATAAATAAAATTTACAATAATATTAAATGCATTAAATCTAGTATAATCAAAGCGAGTTTTAGATATACTTTAAATATACTACAAGTTAAGTTCCTATATATATAGGGGAACTTTAAATTTTTGGTTTTAACTTACATAATATCCCGCCCATCGCAATGATACGATGTATCGCCACTCTAAAAACTCATCGTCTTTATCGAACGTCTCCTCACGCTGTTTTCTTTGGTTTTAATGAGTTTTTAGCGAGATAGTTTGCATAAAATAAACCACCGTTTTGTCAAGGCTTATCCTTCTTTAAACAGTAAAGTAAAAAACTGAAGGAGATTACACGTGGGTAGTTGGTACAAAAAGATAACAAAATGCAGGAATAAATATGTTAGCAAAAAGATGTGGGCATTTATTGTTAATCCTCACATTTGAAAAATCCTCCAGGGTCCTATTTTGAAGAAAATAAGTTGCAAAAAACAATGTGCTGCTTAACTTTTCAGTAAAAGTTACCAGAAAAGTTCCTGGGTAAGTTAACAAATTGTATTCTTCCACCACAAAATGTCCTAACATTTCTAATTTAATATATTGCATCGTATAAAAGTTGTTTTCAGCCATACATTGTATAACTTCAGAAGTGACTTTCTTTGTTCGAATCACATTCACATTTATAATACGAATTTTTCTATTCTTATAAACCTTTGTTCTATTATACGCGCTAATAAAATACATATATTGAACTACATTCATGAAATGTGCCACTACACATTGTTGGTTTGTTCTGTAAACAACATATTATTTTCGACAATACGTAGAATATTCCATTACAAATCACGGTAATAAGTTAGAGCTAGCTACTGTAAATTGAATGTATAATGAATTTTGGTATTGGCAAGTTTGTTTCTTCTAGATATCTCTTATGTTTAAATTACTTAAATATTTTCAATTAATGTAACAACTGAGTTCTATCAAGGACAGTAGTGGAACTAGATGCTCAGTAATTTCTGAGAGAACTTAATTCAGCAAAATGTTCCATGGAGATTATCTTTGAAGATCTGATTGGATCCACTGATAATTTATGCAATACAAAAGCACCAGCACTACTAGCCTAATAAGACTTCAAGGGGATGGGGGACAATGTTGGCAACTTACTAGTACAGTACGTTATAGCTGATATTGGATTGTATGGCTGCTAGCGATGGGCGTGTTAATTCGACCCTCGACGTCCAATGAACGATTCAACGGTTCATCAACTATCAATCTACTAGTTGAATCATTCGACTAGTCGACGCTCGCTCGTCGGCCTCTACGCCTCAACTAGTACGTTGATACGTTGAACCGTTCACGTCAACTAGCAACGCGACGACCGTAGACCGTCGAATCGTCTATTCGTCTGTTAAATTAACAACGTTGAGCAAGCGAATTTGAGCTCTAACTTTAGAAGATAGAGTTTAGACTGAATAGTATAATGAACAACAAAAATTGTAATAACACTAGTCTAATAGACAAACGTCAAAGTCGTCAAGCTTAACGGTGTAGACATCGTTATAGATGGAGTTTACGTAGAAAGTTAGTATAAGTTGACACGTAGACTAGTTGAAAAATTTAACTAGTCGAAACATTTATCTAATTGATCAACTCGTTGATGAACGCAAATGGACCGTCTAGTTTGGTTAACTTTTTTTACGTCGACGACCCATCGCTAATGGCTGCTGTATCGCATTAAGTCTGTCGTGAATGTGTGAAGTGACTATACTATGACTTGCACTTGGCTAGTATTTTAATATCTTATATGTATAAATGTCGAGGGGCTCGTGGCTAAGTGGTAACCGAGTAGGTTAGCACATTACAAGATTAAGTAATACTAGCCAGGTCAGTCTTAAAATGGGGAACCATTCTTAACATATTGAAATCCCTCCGTGCCTTGAAGAGCACGTTAAGCCGTCGGTCCCGGTTGCCATACGAACATCTGTGGTATTCGTTACGGGTAGTTGTAGCTCTAAAAAGTGTCGAACTTGGTCTATATGTATTGTTGTTGTTGCATAAATAACGCGTCTGCGAAGCGTCTCTCTTGAGTTTTTGGAGCTTACACCGGTATGACTAGATTGCCAGCCTGTGTGGAGTGTTGTTTGTGTTTTGTTATTGTTGTGAAAAAAGTGCCAAGTAAGGCACTGCAGAATTCATGGCTTATGAAGATCGAATAAGGTCACACTCGATAAGGTATTTCCAATTCACTTGTTCTGTGTTAAATTCGGCACTATTTTACTAAGTTCTTAAGCAATTTATTAGATCAATCACATAATTACAGTAACTGGAAGGTTCGACCACAAAACCAGACAGAATTTACAAATAAAAGGATATAAAAATTCTTGGTTTTCAAAAGAAATATAGTAGCAGAGAAATAAGTATGTGTGTCAAAATGTAGCCTTTTACCTCATGTGTGGCACAACGACTACAGTTATTTACTTGAAAAATAGAAAGCTACAAGCTTTTCTACAGTTTGAAGGTCTTTGTTTTGTACGGCAGCAATATAGTAGCAAGTTTTCACCTGTACCGTTTCCCAAACTCAATTTATATTGTGTCGGTTTTCAAATCCCCTAAGAGAGAAATTCACTAAAATTTTTACCTTTACAAATTGGAAATTTTGTAACAAAGCATTCTATTTGATTTTATAAAATGGCACATTGTTTGTGAGGTTTATAAATTAAGCTTGTTTCCAGTTAAATATAAATTATAAAATTTAAAGATACGGCAAATTTAAATAAACACCTAAGTTCCTTTGCCTATCTATTTGTGACACGTCTATTTATTTCGTTCTTTATTCCTCACCATTTACATACATCGAGATATTATTAGTAATAATAACTCACTGTTTACATATAAAACATGAAAACAGTACTGGCGATACGGTTGCACCATTCGAATTCCGGTCTTATCACTTTGCAGACATTGCTTTCCACACGTAACCTTTATATTTCACAAGGATTCACGAGTTCTCTTTTACATGTATTTTTAAAGAAAAAATAATTTTCTACCCTCAAACATTTAGTCCAGTATTACTCGGTCGTTATAGAAATAAACAGACAAATTTATGCTAACAACTGGTAGCTCATTAGGCAATGTCTATTTTATTTATTGTGGTTTTCTTGTTCTCGTTTTCCACAGAATTTGGAATTCATTTCTAAAACCAGACGTCACAGGTTGACGCCATGACACTGATTACATAAGTGTGAAATTGTGAAGTATTTAAAAACATGTATATTTTAACATACGAAAACAAACGGGGTTCTCAATTCAAGAGTATATAGACTCATTTCTTCCACCGCTCGAGGTAGGCAAAGGTTTATTTTTTCAGACTTGGTATAATAATCATTTTATTAATATATTGGATGAAAGGCATAACTTTACTCTTTTTCACAAGTGAGCTTCGGAAAGTAACATTTGTGATAATATTTTGTTTATGTAACTAATAAAAATATGTTATCATCTTGTCCATATTTACCGCGAATAGGATTTTTATTTGATGAAATGGATATTTAACAGAGTATTCAAATCGATCTATCGATGAATCGATTCTTAGTACCTACATCGACATTTGTTTCTAAACTGAAACGAATGTGGGAATTTATTCCAGGGTTTAATAATAACTATTGGCATGCATGTGTAATACCCGGAGTGTCATTCAAAATTAAATAAAGCTTTATTTAGAATTGCATATTAGCTCACACACCTGGAAAACAAACACATGCCCTTCTGCACTTTAAAGTATTAAGTTATTTTATTCCTTTGGTTAGAACCATATTGACAGTTATTGTACCACAGATTACTAGGTAAATAGTTACTACCGAAGTTGTACAAACACTATCAATCAAAATTCTAATAACATTTGAAAATGGCGACAGACAGACACCAGGTTGAACTTTTTTTTTTTTAAATTATAGCTAGTGTCACTCGAGATGATGTGTGTTAGTTTAAAGCATTTTGCATGTAGGTAACATATATTTTTTAAACCAGTTTTCAAAACGATTTCTCTAAACAAACGGTAACGTGAAATCGCTGTGTCTGTTTAATGTCCACATTTTCATTTATTACACATTAATTTTAATGATACAGTGCAAAGCAGAAAATTGCCCGTTCAATATTTAATACTTTAATAACCACCATTTGCGTCATTCGTCACATAGCATTGCTCTGTAAAATTCCAACGTAGACAAATACTGATTGTTTCACTGAATAATTGATAAATTTAATTTACGAGGTGAGTTTAATCTGGTTACCGGAGAAACAATTCAATGAGATTTTTAATCAGAAATTACAAGAACGCCAATAACTTTTTATGATTAAACCCTTGAAGTTAAGATGAAAGCATTTGCAGGTGGACAAGATTTCTTCGACTTACTACGAGATTTTGCATTTAATTTGCCAAATTTGGCGAAAACTTTATTGCTTGAGCAGACTGTTCTGGTAAAACTTTCATTTTGGGATATCTGCGGCAAAATAAAGTTGGCACGGGAATATTGTATCCTAAGTTGGTGCGCGTCTGGCAACTTGGATCAACTTGAGACTAGTATTTTTATTCATCGGGGATGTCTTTTGACATAACTTTGAAACTTATAAAACTATGCAACAGTATAAAGGTGAAAGTTTGTGAGGGTGGATGGATGGATGTTTGTATTACTCTGTCATGCAAAAACGGGTAAACGGATTTAGAGCAAATTTTCCACAAAGATATATTATAGTCTGGAATGTACTGTTCCCGTAAGATAGCTTTCACAAAAATTTTCACGAGAACGGAGTCTCAGGCAACAGCTAATAACATTATGAACGTAAATCTAATTTTGGAAGTGACATAAAATCAAGAAATATGTATCCCTTTTCTTTTTGCAAACATTTATTTTTTTTGGAAGTGTAACATAGGTGTATACTAATCTATTTTTTCTTTTTAATAAGGATGGCAAAGTACTTAGAATAAATTATATTTCTCAACCTTGAGAAGGTACGAGCCTACGATACTACGATAAGGTACGACGTCAAAATGTCCTGATATCCGTGTCCAGTGAGGGGACATTGAACTGTTTATGCCAATTTCAGATATAACAAAATATTAGCATTTTTAATTAGTACCAATAACACAACTACCAATACTAATAACACAATGATTTAATCGTATACTAAGATCTTCAACTCAGGCAGAAAAACGGATCCCATTACTTTGTAACTAGCCGAAGAGACGCCGTTCTATACATCATGCATGACGTATGTACATTGTTTGTTCAATATCCAAAACCCTTACCTTATCTGGATTGTTAACTGAAATTAAACATATGAATTATGATATTGACAGATGTACTTTTAAACCTAATTCAGCTCAACCAAATAAATATAAGAAAAAAAAAATTTAAAAATATGTTCCGAACAATCTTAAGATTAATCTGCAAACTTTTAGAGGTGTTGAATGAAAATGAATATTTCCTACCTCTTCAGTATTTCATTATACATACATTTATGAAGATATTATTCATACATGAAATAATGAAATTCAATAGTTTTGATTGTAAGCAGTATGGAAATTATTTAAATCTAAAAGTGCTGATGTAACGAATATATTACCACATTACGATGGGCTATGATTGCTTGAAGTAGATTACTAGGGACTTCCCTCTTAGGTTATATTCAAGTTCCATGAAGGTGATTTAGTTCCTTTAAACACATTATGTAAACATTATTTTCAAGTGTTTCTGAACTAAAACATCATTTTTTTCATTTTCATCATTCATTCATAGACAAAAAAAAATCGTTTTAAACATTAGTTGACTGCCAAGTCAAATTAGTTGTCAAGCAAACGGTAGAAACTTGTGAAATAACGATATGTAACGTCGTACCCCGCTGTTGCCTATACGCTTGCTTGATTTGATAATTAAAAATGTAATTAGAAGCTCAAAATAATGCTAACGAATCTAATTTCCAAAATTTGATACACTCTGAGACACTTATACTAACTTTTAAACTTTTGCGTTCCATGATAATATATGTATACCTAATTATGTTGACGGGAATTAACGCGATCACGCATTTAAGGTATGTTACCTTTGATTTGCCTGACGGTTAGACCAGCTTGCACTGGCCGTCGTCACAGGCTGACTCATATATATTATGCTACGTCAACATAATTATATTATAACACTTAATTTCATAGGGACTGTTAATTTATTTATTTTACCTACCCTATTCTTTATTGCACATTAAAGTTAGTAGGTAAAATCGAAATGGTTGATTACAATACATTAAAAAGTTATGTGTAATTGTATCCCTCTATTGTTTTATTGACAATGCACAGAAAAATACACTTGCATTTCATGTTTTAGGTTAACCTCAAGAATCTTGTACATATACATATCTCATACCGAAACTTGAAGTTTTACTACTAAACTGTGCTTTTTAATATTTTTTTTGGATATTGTCTTAAATGCAACCGATAGTTTTATCAAAAGCGATTAAGTTGACTTTTACGCACATATTATTTATATTTTAATTATACTGCAGGTAAAATATAAGTAAAGATAGGTATCAGACCAATACAAACAAATAATAAAATTCGCAAATAATTAAAAAAAAACATTATTAAAGCTAAAAGATGTTGTCAGCACTAACATACCCGCATACGAGATACTTTAGTAAAATATAACTGAATATTATATGGAGTCACGTGGGCTTGTTCTAAGGACTTGCATAATACTGGAACGTAGGCGGCGGTGGCTAGGCACACTCAACTCATTTATGAAAGAAATGCTGAATATGTGACACCATTACGAGCTTTAAGAGGACTTTCTCTATATTATATAAAGACAATTAATGTTGTCAAAGGTACTTTGTAAATAATTTCTGTTAATTACAAACTGTGAATCTTAAGTAGATGAGACGCCTATATGACGACGTTGCCGGCAAGTCGAGTCTGTATAGCGCTAATCACATATCACATGATATCACACAATACACAACTATCTGTTCGCGATAGACTCAAAAACTATGCACGGATTTTCATTCGGATTTCACCAATAGAAGAGCGATTCATGAGGAAGGTGTAGGTATATAATTTTTTAAAGTTTTGTGTAAATTGATTGAAATATGATAATGATTGTTGAAGATGTCTCTGCTACCCGTGCGAAGCCGGGGCGGGTTGTTAGTATTAGTAAACCATAAGTATTACTGCATAATACCTGAAATATATTAATTACATTACCGCAGGAGGAGACCGATACCCGTAACCGTGGGAGGCAAGTTTTGCAAATTCCAATCCTTACCATAAGAGTAACTATTATTTATTTTATTTTATTTTGTTGGGACATAAAACGGTGAATATACCTATATATTACACATAGACATCCTGGATTAACATACAGCACACGGGTAAAGGAGAGGGCCCAAGCTAATATTTAATTAGCTGATCATTTTAATAAATTGAAAATAAAATTGGTATCATTAACTTAATCGCACAAATGACTACCGCCGCCCATGGGCACCTGTACCTCAAGAGGCACAAGTGCGTTGCCGCCCTTTAGGGTGGAAAGGGAAGAGTGGGAAGAGCGGAGAGGGGAAGGACGGGAATAGGGGAGAGGGAAGGGTTAGGGCCTCCGGTAACCTCTCTCACGCGGCGAAAAGCAATGCAAGCATTGCTTCAATGCCGGTTTTCTATGAGGCCGTGGTATCGAGCGTTGCGCCACCCCATACGTGCCGAAGCATGGCTCTCCCACGTCAGAATACTTGCGTTTGTTTTGCATCTTGCGATGTAAAATAATAGAGTCATAACAGATCTGGTCAAAGCATACCATTTTACTTATATGTAATAACAGTACCGTTTAACTTATCATTATGAAGGATATGTATTCTCATAGACATCCGAAAAATGCATCTGGATTTTGTTACCAAACAGTTATGAAACATTACGCAGCTAATCCTAAAGTTGTTAAAATTCATTAGCATGAGCTAATATATTTTCAATCTAACCGTACTCGATGACTGCGGTAAGCTGGCATCAACATGTCCAGTGAACAGATTTATATTAATTATTAATTGGAGTGATTAATTGCTTTATTCATTACGTAATACGATTTCATCAGAATTAAATGCAAGTGCTTTTGAGTTATTCGTTCAAATTGAATTCGCCTGAATCCCGCAATAAAGCAGCATTACTTACATACTTGCAAACCATTGCACACACAATCTTTACCGTAATGAGTTATCCTATTGCGGCAGTCAAACACTGAACAATTATGGAAAGACAATACAATATTTAGGACAGAAAGAACATGGAATTATAATAAGTGTGCGGCAAATATAACTGAATACGTTCATATAAGAAATTGGGCTAAATGGGAAAATTGGGGAAAAATTAATCTAGACTAAACTAAACTTTATCTGCCAGCTGATAGTAAGTGGTTACGCCCATCGTCAAATGCAATACCAGGTGTATCATTCGTAATAACAACTCTATGACAGAAGCTCCGCGATAATAATTAAACAAAAAACTAAAATTAGGTAATATTATGAATAGAATAAATTTTAATTACATGTAAACAAACTCCGGATAAAATGTGGTTACGTGTGCTCCTAAATTTGAATGAGAAACAATATACTACAACTTTTGATTCACTTTACACACAGCAAAATTATTTATTAACAAAGTTTTAATGAGCTTTGTTTTAGAGTAATTCCTTATATACCAACCTGTGTGCAGTATACAACAACCAAAGTGGCATCCTGGCTTGCTGGCCTCAAGATAATCGTCTTTTGGCGTCTCGTACGCTCGTAATCCCTAAACCTTTATGTTGCAATTTATCATATCAAGTAAAATAAAATAAAAGGTTGGACAATAACAATTTTATTTGACAAAGTTTTGTCGTACTGGATTCTCGTTTCAAAGTTCACTAGGTATACCAGCACATATCCTAACATTTTAAAGTGTTAGAACGAAATACTATATCCGACTAGGCAGTATTACAACAAACTTGTAGAACGAGTACGTTACACAAACTTTGAAGCCTTTATCTCCTCAAATCGTTGACAACGTTCCAACTCGTTTCGGAACAATGTGATTTTCAGGAGTTTCCAAGTCGTAAGCTTGTTTATTTGCCTTTGTGATAGACGGGTATAGGATTGTCGTCGATTGTGTACGTCCTTCACAAAATTTTGTTATCGGATCAATGGATTTGCTCAAAACTTATATTAAATATGCGTTTTGTTTTTAAATACTGCTAGGTCGTTTTTACTGTTAATTTTGCTGCCCTATGCGGATTGTGTAGGTGAGCCTAAAGCTCTACTGCTCTAGTTACACGTACTATTTCGAGCCATTTTCAGACCCCGTCTAACATAGAATTAGATAAACCTATTGAAATGAAATCAAAACTCCAACTTTAATAGTTTATGGAACATAAACGTCGGATTATTATAAATTTTGGGGGCGTCTGACTGACTGACAGACCATAAAATTGATTTCTTTACTTCTAGGCCACCTGGAAACATGAAATTTGGTATAAAGCTAGGGTTTATCAAATGTTAAACAATATGCCTTGGGAATTAGGTCTAGTTTTCTATTATATCTATCATCATATATGACCAACACGGTCGCAAACTTGCTAGCAACGAACAAAAAATATCTCAAATTAGATATAAAACATAGATGTGAATGTAAGGGCAAGTTCTTTCGTTCTCAAATATTTCTTATATAAATAATATTCTTCTCAAAATATTTATATGTCAAACTATTCACGAAATTTACTATGTAATATAGTTAAACTTGACGAATTCTTATTTGTTTTTTTTAATGACAAAAAACTTGACCTTAAATTCACATTTATGTTTTGATATACTTACTGAAATAGAGAATTGATATGTACAGTATGTATACGTACCAAAATTAGAAAGCGCAAGTGAATTTATTATTCATAAATGTCCTATATATTCGTATCTTATAATCGTTTTATCGTTAACAAAATCGCATTAAATGAACTCAAACTTGGTACAATTACTTACTTGAGCTTCACTGTTCAACTTTCAAATTTCAATTTGAATAAGAAAATCTTAGCAATGGAAACATAAGTTGATAAACTGAGTTTACAGCTTAGTCAGCACATGTAGTCTCATAAGGTTTTGAATAGTTTTCGAAAACTTTATGCACCAACTAGTACTTTGACATTCATTTGAATCTGTTCTCATTTGAGTTCCTTATAACTCAACTTTGTTATATGCACATTCTGTGAGTGCCATTTAAAGATAAGTTCTGCACAACCTAATCACATTGGATCAAAATACTTATTCTTTCGAAGAACAAAGGTCACACCAAAGTCAGACAAATAAAATATTTGTAACTGTGACTTACCTATAGATTTTTCTATTGTCTATAGATAAAAATAATGGAAACAACTGCATATTTTGATAAAACTATTAAAGATGTTACAGAAACCAAAGAAATAATTGGAATTTAGACAAAACACATTAGTCTAATCAGGACGCAGTTTTAAAACTAACTTAAAATATAGTCAATCAGCTGTACATAATACACATAACACTGTACCTATTGATATTTTAAAGCAGTAGTATATTTATTAGTATATTTATTTATTTTTTATTTTAAACTTTTTTGCACATTTGGCACGTAAGAGGACTTAATGTCTGAGGCATTCTGTACCAGTCAACCATTGGGTGATGCAGAGAAAAGAAGAAGACACTAAAATTTGACCACATAATACTTTGTGTATTATGTGGTCATATTTTAGTGTCTTCTTGCATAACTTGTAGCCCAATAAATATACATGCGTATCTATATATCGACATGATCATCACAAACATACACGTATATTCCTACATATATAATACATACATATCCACTTATAAATACATATAACAGCATTAAATAATGAACTATGAACGACTTAATTCTGCTCATTCTTTGAGTGAGAGCATCTTCGCTTTTAGAAAAAAGCAAATGATACGCACATTCAAGTTCAAGGGTTAGGAGATTAATGAACACAGACAATAACAAAGAAGAAAGAATATCGCCTTGAGGGACACCAGAGTCAACATCACACCAGCTCAAATAGAGATCGTCGACACGAACGGACTGCTGACGTCGTCATAGAGGCGAGATCATGATAGGAGAGGATAGATATAGGCCTGCACCAAGATGTAACGTTTTCAATTACCTTCAAATGACCATATGTAGAACTGATTATTTGTGAATATATATTTGTACATGTTAAAGGTTTTACAATGTTTAACATTCAAATGGTTGCAGTATATAAACGCGCAATGCAAATATTAATTCATTTCAACGTTGACTTTAATTCACGTTCACTGTAACTGCGGCTGAACAATAAACAATTTAAATATTTATTGTATAACAAAGTTTAAGCAAAGTTACTGATAAATAATAATAATTTTACATCATCTGATTTACGTGCATATGGAGACATTTTTCAAGCTATCGACACCGACACAATATGTCGATCTCTATGGCGCGGTGGTGGTGCATTCGACTGCCATGGCGGCGGTCACGGATTCTGTTCCCGCTCAGTGCAAATATTTGTATGCTTAAATATGTCTATTTGCAGTGATCTGAGTATTTCTTTGTATAATATGTATGTATTTACAAAGGGTGAGCTATGCCTATAAACTCTCACAACATCAGGTCGTGAAACTTCGGCGTAGCCTCTTTGACCTTTTACTCTAGACCTCTGGTGACCCAGCAACACTAGCAGGAAATATCACAGCATCGCGAACTTTTTGCAATCAAACAAAAAATACACTACAAAAAAGTTAGTGCCATAAATCCCCTAAGGAAAATAGCTTAACAGTGTATACGTTTATAGGTATTTAACTTTACATTTTAAAATGAGCACGATATTTCGCTTGAACAAATAACCGCTTAACTTATTCGTAATACTTGAACGTTGCAAAGTGAGATAAAATCTTTTATTTATGTAGTTGCCCGCACACTGAGTACCTATTTGCCGTGCTGCCCGGATTTGGTCTGCTTTGATACTCAATATTCCTTGATATTTTTCTTGATTTTATAAATGCAGCGTAGTTTAGTCAGTTGGAGTAGACCTGTGGGAAATTGGCCGTATTTAAGTTTTAAATTTATGAAACTGAGTTTATGTTATGTTTAGTTTCTTAGAATTAATTTGATGAAATCTACAGGTCATGACAGCAACTAGTGATAAAGTAACTTTTGAATTAACTACCAAATTGCCATAGAGAAGAGCAGTAATGCAGTAATTTAAAAGAGCAAAGAGTTTATATTATAAATCTTATCAATGGAAGATTCTAAAATCCCCAAAATGACTAATGTATCCAAGATCTTTAACCACTATATCGATCTTATTGACTGATAGATCGTTTACGATTGTCCATATTATCATATGCTATAAACCCTGCGAAATCTAAAAGAGATAAAAGAAGAACAAAGATTTGGACCTGGCTTATGATTTCTTGAAAATAATATTTGTCACATTTTATCACAATAAGTGATCGCGTGGTGGTCGAATTTTGACCATGGTTTATTTCATTGGCCAATATTACTTGACCTGTCATTGTATAGACTTTTGTACCATGACAGGTCAAAATATATACTGGACACTCATAGCTGTATGTACCCGTTTTTGCATTTTTTTTAACTTTGTAGCAAATATTGTTCAAAAAGGGTGCGTATGTCTTACATAACTTTTCAACTCCTATCATCGGAGGTCCGAAAATGTTTTTCATACCATTTAAAATTATAACGATCGTTATTCATAAAAAAAAATAAAACTAAATATTAAAAAACATAATCATTTAAATTCATAATATTACAAATTATACACTTAGTTTTTACTAATATTTGTTTTAATATATTTGTTTATACTAATGATCGAAACTCATAATCATTCGAATAAATAAAGAAACAATTTTTTGTTAGAAAAGTAGACAGAATCAAATTGCTACCAGAAACGAGATGCTACCAGACAAGTAGGTTAGGTTAGGTTAGAACTGTGACCACAACAACGCGCGAGCCGAGCGAACGAAGCGAGCGTGCCGCGGCAGCGGCCGGTGAAGCGCCAGAAATTAATTTTTGTTAGAAAAGTGGACAGAATATATGATAATAGAATGTTATAAAGAAAAAAGATCTGAAAAAAAAAATTATGAATTTAAACTGGTTCTTGGTAGTAACAGTATTAATAAAAAATTATAATCACTAACTGTTATGATTATGAGTTCCGATGATAGTAATAAAAATGTATGAATAAAAAAAGTATGAAAAATGAAATTATGAAGAGTGATGATTATGAACACAAATCGGTAGTAAGAAAAAGAATAAGATTAAAAATTTTATGTGAGCCAATATGGACCCGTTCAAAAATTTTAACATTCGTCACTTCTATAAACATAAGTGTGCGAAATTTCATACTCCTCCGTCCGCCCAATTTTCGTAAAAAGGGATCCAAAGTTTTCGCTTCACGTATTAATTAATATATAGATTCTATAACTCACATTATATTCACATTCTAAATATTTGCCTAGTCTGTAGTTTATAAAATATTTACAAGTGAATTTCAACGAAATCCTCGGTTTGCCAAAAGCATTATTAGCATTTTATAATTAATATTGCAGTTATGAGTTGTTCAATGTAGATTTACAGATTCATGTTGCAGCTGTTCTGACCGAATTATTCATACCCTTTGTTTACTTTAGTTGCCTGTTCTTTTCATAACGACAGTGCTTTCAACAAAATAAATATTTATGAAGTCTCCTCTCTAATTCTACGTCGAGTATTTTGGTTTCAACCTTCGGTGCTAAAACTATTTACTTATTATTTATAATAGTCGTTATTGCGCCATTACGTTCATAGATAGATAAAGTGGGTCTAGGTGAGCTTCGTTATATTTAATTTTCTTTTTCGTAATAAGCAATTCCTTATTGAAGGTGTATATAAATATTTTTTTTTGTTTTTTGGAAAACGCAAAACATTAATTTCACGTTATTCCAAAAAAAAACCTCAATTTACCAGATTTATACTTTAGATGAAGACTATGTGGCTCTCATTCATGAACATTTATTTGGGTAGCATTTTATGTAAGTATAATTACAGTAAAAATTGTAAAAATTGTCCTACAATTGATGAGAATAGTAACGAAATGTAAATACCTACTAAAATAATATGACTTATAACAATATTCTTGGACATTATTACTTCAGTGCTACTTATCCCTAAACAAAGTATTTGAACTTAGATAAGCAAATTCATTCATATTGTTTTTAAAAATACATAATTACCATATGTGACAACACATACCAATAGCGGAACTCAAACCTTCGTTTTTCAGCCTAATGCTAAACGGCTGAGTCAACATAAATCAATTATAGATTCTAGATTACCTAATTTTCGAGGCAATGAGCATAAATATTCTTAAAGTGGATGTGTAGATTTCTGTATGCCGTTTAAATTAATAGCTTAGTGTCTTTTATTTTTTGGTAATTTTTCAGCATCAGTTCTGACCAGTTAAGAATACATATTTTTGGTACGTTATATATAATAATAAAAGACATAGACATTGATAATTTTAATCTTCATTTGAACGAATAATAATGGCTTACACAAGAAAACCACTCATTCAAATTTAATTAAATTTAGGGCGGATCTCTTTGAAAGTATTCCGCATCGCTTAAAGAAAGAATTACGCAAATCGGGGTAAATCTTTGAGAAATCCATTACAACCAAATAATACGCATTTAAATTGAACCATTCTTTTATTTTAAAAAAAACTTTTAAATTAAAATAAAAAACATCATATAAAAAACATCAGGAGTCCAGTAATATTTCCAGATCAACGTTTTAACATCATCTTGCTGGCGATATGAAAATCTTAGTATAACCTGAAGATCAACAGCATTAATCTTTAATCTTCATAACTCATTATACCATATTTTAAATATTTTAGAACGCCGTACTACGTGACTTAACTCCAAGTAAACCATCTATCATCTTGCGCAGTAAACAGCTATCTTACTCGCCTGGGTTCATTTTATCGTCTTCTGCAAAAGGTAAACAACACACTTACTTATAAACTATGGTATAAATACATCTATAAAAACAAAGGTTAGAGTAGAGACTAGCGTTACTTAGTTTTAGTTTGTACTATTTTATTTTTACAAACAACTCTGAATTAAAATGAGTTAGTAAGAAGTTAACTTTTTGTAGAAGTCCATGTTCAGCACGCGACGTCTAATGCCTGGAATGATGATGACGATTTTGTCTTTTGTTTAGTGTACTGGCCTGTTCTTTTCCATACAATCTACGGATTAGAACAGGCAACTAGCTTCACGGCTGATTCCTACTCCGGACAATTGAAAAATATCTTTAATTGATTTAACTGGAATAAATGGTTTTGATTTTGTACAACTGGTGTGCAGCACATTGGGCTAACCATATTGATCACCTAATACCATAATAATGATAACACAAAAAGACCAATAATAGAAAAAAAAAAAAAACTACAGCTTCCCGAAGAAGAAATTACAAAATTTTAAGAATTATTCTTTGTAATTTCTATAATAATAAATTTCTGATTAATACTCAGGTAAGAAAAAGAAACCAAAGAAAGTATTTCACATTTTAGGTACTAATAATAATCTCGTAAAAAGGTTTTCAGTTCAATTCCAAGAAAATCGCGGTACGAATTCAAGAATAAATTCTCAACTCTAGCGGTAGCTGAAAATTTAAAGGTGATTGTAGCAACCAAAGCACCAATTCTTATTATACTCTTACTGAAGAAAAGATTTTTCTGTAGCAACAGAATTGGGACGTGATTGTTTAACCACTTAAGCTCTAAAGGTATATAATACAGAATAGCTGGACTTTTTTTAAATCAACGAAGAAAAAAATAACAGATAGGCATGTTTTAATCAAATTTTGTGGCAAATGGCCAGTGTTGCATTATATATATGGTGGAAATGGTGGGCAAATGTGTATATAAATTAATCAAGTTTTAATAATATAGCTTTCAAGAATAGCTAAGGTAAGTATCTGCTAAATTGAATTTGTTTTTTTGGATATAAATATATTAATAACTATTATTTTGACATTACAAGCAGACACTAGAACTTTATTTATTTGTATCGATTAATATATTTATATCCAAAAATACAAATTCCGTCACAAACAGTGTCAATAAAATAATCTCATAAAACTAGTAATGGTTACATTGGTGGTTTTATTTTACTCCTTGAAAAACTATATAAATTTTAAACTCTAATATTTTTTTCCATATCACATTACTTGTAAAATTAATTCAATAAGATTATATTCATCAAGGTTTTGCTAGCGAAGTCATTTGACACAAAGATAAGAGTCAACAGTGTGATTTGTTGGGCTTTTTACTAGCATTCACATACCGTCCTCAGTTTTTGCTACAAAAGATCTCTGAAGATTTTTTTTTTCTATAGTTTTAGGCGATCACCACGCGGTGACATCGTGGAAATTAAACCAAGCAGTGACATCGTGGAAATTAATCCACGCAGTGACATCGTGGAAATTAATTGAGCAGCTATGCTTTGTTTCCGTGTGTTTGCTGCAAGTTTCGATAACTACGCCCGCCCACTTAATATAAGTTCTCACATTTAACTTGTCTGATGAAAGTCATCAATTCCCTCCAAATATTCGATGACAGCCAGCGAGATAATAATATTCCTTATTCAGGTTATCTGAAAAAAAAACAATAGTAAATGAAATGGTGCTGGAATATGTTAAAAACTTTTATTACAACAGAATATGTAACTCAACTGCAAATGTTTTTATAATTTGTCCCCTTTTATAGACGGCAGCAATGGACGGCAGCCATTGGATAAAAAAAATTGACAAAGAAGAGAGCTTGCGAACACTTCAATCAAACACGAAACAGTATGGCATAGAATCGTTATCTCTACAATCAATATATGTATCTAAAATACTCCGTTGGTACCTTAAATTTAATAATATTTCACTTTCATAAAAAGGCATTTGCTTGAGAAGCGTCGGAGAATTCGTCATGTGGATATAGTGTACTAAGTTCTTTTGTATGATGCTTCGTTTCACTGAAAGCGTGCAACGACTTAAAAGTTTTGATTACTTTGCATCGTTTCTTTTTTTCAAACAATTTCTTTTTTTCACGTTGCTCACAGCATTTTGTTGTACAATATACATAGCAATGACTTTGAAATATGGTACAAAATGAGATTGCATTTCAAAACGGTTCAGATTGAGAAATAAAATTGAATTTCTTGAAATGAGTTGTTGAAATTGTTTACTATATATATATATATACATGCTATATATGTATATACATGCAATTCAGAACATTAATAATAATAATAATATCCGCTGACAAATTAAACATCGTTGTCGGTATTTTTAAAAGAAAAAACCTTATGATAGATTTTGACGTTTAAAACGTCATTGAATTTCATTACGTGAAATGAGGCCCAGAGTTCCAGTGACATATGTTTGATTGTGTGTTTGAGTGGGGCCCTGGAAGGTTTAGAATCACCATTGGACCCGGTAGGTGGTAGGTGTAGGGTTCTAGAAATTATTTTATATTTGACGTAAGCTTTATTTTTTTTTTCTTATCCTAATCACTTATGACACAAAAATCAAATCCATAATTGATTGATTTATAATTACGTTCGGGCAGGACAACATCTGTGGGGTCCGCTAGAAGAAAATAACTAAATATCCGATCAAAAACACAATATGTTAAAAAAATGCAAGTCGTTGCGTTGCAAGCAGCTTTTCTACCGCAAAAACTCGTTATATCAAATTTTTACTTTATTAGTAAACCAGCAACATTTTACAGTAACCGTATTAATGTTAGACACCCTTATTTCTTAAATATGTTCTATATATTTATTATCCTCTTCTATTTTAAATAGTCCCTTTTTAGGTGACTTTGTTGTATATAGGTGTTATTTCTGTGTGCCATTGTCATGTGATCTCTACATATATTATTATAAAACAAAGTCCTCCACCGCATCTGTCTATCTGTCTGTTCGCGATAAACTCAAAAACTACTGAACGGCTGTTCATGCAGTTTTCACCAATAGATAGAGCAATTCATGAGGAAGGTTTCAGTATATAAGTTGTTAAGGTTTTGTGTAAATTGGTTGAAATATAATGACAATTGTTAAAGATGTCTCTGCTGCCCGTGCGAAACCGGGGCGGGTTGCTAATTCTACTTATTTAAGAAAGTAAGATGTCTATTATTAATACTCTCTCGGATCTCATGTCTTTTCGTTATTATACGTTATTATTCGTTATATTACTAACTAACTAATAACAATACCTACCTATACCTACTAGTTACCCACCTGTCTATTATTGTAAATGACAAAAGTTGTATAAACTGCAAAAGTATCACTGCTAAAGTGTCAGTTAGAAGCATCTTAGAAATGTGATGATCGGTGAGTTAGTGAGTGAGTCAGTAACAAAATAAAGACACTTTGACTTGCATTAAACTACAGGTTCAAATTGAATGAAATTTGGCAATACACCCTATTATATTATGCTATATTAGTCAATGAACATTCAGGCTTCTAGCTTTATCTACAACGAAATTACGAAATGATCGAAAATGGCTTCGCAAAAAGGATGGTAAGGATTCTTAGTTTTTTTCTTTGCTCAACTTGGCGGGGACATTGCCTTTTCCCCAGATACTATTTCATTTATGCAAAGCAAATATTTTCAAAGTGTGCTTGTCATGAAATATTTGACGGTATTGTGAAGGCATCTGATGTATTCAAATGTATGCAAAAAGCATGTCTCAATGGGAAAAATACCGCTCACTCATCTTCCACAAGGAAAGGACTTGTCATTTTTTGGCAATTTCTATTTGTGTTACTGACTTATGTGCTTGACAGAAGTTATGGTGGTAGAAAGTAGTCGTAGCTGAATTATCGCTTTTTTATTCTAAAGTGTTGCTATTCAAAACTTAGGTCAGGGCAGAGACAACAGTTTCTTGCAGGAGCTAGGATATCCGGGAATGGCTATTGTTAGGACCGTTGATCTCCTGTTAAACGCCGGGTTCGATTCTAAAATGACAACAGACGATACATTTTCAAAAAGTAAGGACTAATAATTTATTTTAACAAGATTCACATCAAAGAAAATTAAACATTGAAATGGCATTTGGCTAAGTGGGGTAAACATTGTTTCATGCCCAATCAAGATAATCACAAAATACACTGGTATGCAAAAAAAAAAAACTAAATGCGTGAATTCTAATAAAGTAAAAGTTAAAAAAAATATAATTGTTTCAAATCATAATTCAAAAAATGATTATTTCAGACTTTAATTCAACGAACAGTGAATAATTAACATTAATAAATTACAGCAAATCAACCTTTAATGAATGTTTACTGTTGAAAATAGTTCACACATCATTTATATAACTGTTTCGAATTCATACAAATGACTCATTTGAGACATAGATTATATTTCTACCCTGGTATTATAATATGAAAAGTGCGTAGTCGTAGAGACATAAATCTTAATAAATAATGAATAATTGAATTTTTCAAAAACTAGTTCGTGAGTTGAAATTTAATGACTGCATTAAATAACTTGAAATGAGTTAAGAGATCACCTTACTAGGTTTTTGATGTTTGCTTGCTGTTGTGTTTTTCTTATCGTTCATAATTTTTATGTCGTTATATTTATTTCTTTAACTTATTTATGTCTATATGATGTTATTTTCATAGCAATCAAATGTCGATACATTATCTTTTGTGATTTATATTGTACTTTCATAATACATAGAAAGTCTATTTCTATGTTAATGTAATTTCTACCCATTCTCTGACAAAAAATTAAGAGGCACTTTTATCAAAATACACCCTAGGGCGTGACATAATAATTCTAAGTCATATGTGAATCGGGTATTCCATAAACACCAATCAAATTTGCAGGGCCGACAAAAACCTGGGTTTACAAATAAAAGTGTTATAAAGTGGATTAATTTTCTGAACTATAAAATTCTTGAATACACAAACTGATGTTATATTACAATGCTTTTTTGCTTGAATGCTTATTCAGGCATAAAAACATATCAAAATATTATTTTTACTTTTCAGGAGCTTTCCTGAAAGCTTATAATATTTAGCGGTATATAAGCCATTTCTGTGTAAAAATGTTTTTAAAATTGTAGTATCAGCACCGATAATAGTTGTATCAGTAACTATAATATATATTCATAGTTAAAGACTGAAGTTCTAAACTATTGACACTATTGACAGCACAAACATGTATGCTCGTATAAAACTGCTATTCCGAAATCTCCAACATCTTGATATCTAAGCGTTTGCGAAGCTTTCCCAAAGCTCAGAGCTATACCTACGTGACTGCGATGACAGATTCACTAGCAAAAATCTGTTTGTGATAAAATCTTTTAGTTCACTATACGTTTTTAGGAAATACATATAGAAGTTTTAGTAAATACATAGAAAAGAAGAGGTTGACATTTTACTCGGTGATTTTAGAACAGTAAAATTATTTATTCTATTTATAAGTTACTACCTTTTGCTCGCGTTATATTTTTTAATCCATCCTTCGGGAAAGTATGTTTGTCTTGATGTTTTACCCTATGTAAAGGACAAAGTATACGCAAAACTTCATCATGATAGGCTGAGTAGTTGAGGAGTAAAAGCGTAACAAAAACAAATTCACGTGACATTGTAAATATGAGACAGATTGATAAATAATAATAACAATAACGTCCATTCTGAGAGTGAAGATAACATCTCATAATAATATAATCAACAATAACTATTATGGCTTTCTCTCAGAATGGCTGTCGAAGTGGGGCCCGTGGCACCAAAGAGCTCCTTTTACTTGATACGATCATTAAACAACAAGTGTGACATGTTGGATAGATTATACAAAAGCCTATAACTATTTTTTTTAATTTATTTTTATTATATCTGAGTGTATTTAGTGTATTTAAAAATATAATTTAAATGTATATTTAAATAAATAAAAATTATAATATTAATAATCATAATCATACATAAAACTGGTATACTTGTACTGAACAACAGCATTACATTGATTGTGCATGCCACGCCCTTTGCCGTAGTCTTATACATTAATTATAAAAGAGAAAACAATTTTGGACTAAAAATCAACTGTTGAGTTATAATTTCAACTCTATAAAGTCTATTTTATCAGATCCTGTATGAATCAAGCAGCCATCTATCATAGTCCACTTTTTTTTAGGCGGAATCGAGCAGACGGGTCACCTGATGGTAAATGACTGCCGCCGCCCATGGGCCCCTGCAACTCAAGAGTCACAAGTGTGTTGCCGGCCTTTAAGGTGGGAGTAGGGGAAGGTTGAAGAGGGGGAGAGGGAGTGAGGGAGGGAGAGGGAGAAAGGGGGGGAGAGGGAAGGGTTAGGGCCTCCGGTAACTTCACTCACTCGGCGAAAAACAATGCAACATTGCTTCACTGCCGGTTTTCTGTGAGGCCGTGGTATCACTCCGGTCGAGCCGGCCCATACGTGTCGAAGCATGGCTCTCACACGAATTAAACTGCTGGACAAGGGCTCTCTCTCCAATGCGCGTCACTGCACCCGGCTTCCTCCGCCTTCGGCTTCCAGTCCAGATCCTTTATACGATTGATAAATTAACACCGAGGCAATGTATGAACCCATATTACCACGGTGTAATTTTGATGATGCCATCGAATAATTTGTTTTCGAGTTCTATTCTCCCAAGACATTCGTTGATTCTTTCTTGTTAAGAGTGAATTATCTACTGTAATCCGAATATCATATAACAAAGCTTTCCAATACCAAGCAATTATCGACAGTCGCCGGTATTTCTTAAATTATAATATATTATTTATAACAATAAAACAGTGTCGAAGGCAGGGAGAAAACACTGTTTCAAATATTTTTATTGACAGCACTTAACAAAGAAAAGAAAATAATCTTACAAACAGGAAGATACTGAACTGATTGGTTTTATATGAAAAAAAATTGAAATATAATGTTGAAGATAACTTTTTATTGGCTTATTTCACTACAAGCTTCGATAGTTGGTATATTTGATGGAAGAATTCGTATATTCGATCGAAGACACATCATGAAGTCGTCAATTTTAAGAATAACCACGACATATACATTTATGTTAAATACATATAATTGCGTAATAATATTAGCTAATAAGAGGTTATTTTTTAGTGTTAAGTTTGAATTTCCAGTCTATATTTCTTTGGTTGCATTACCTATAAAATTTAATCCGGTAAATATTGCTGGAGTTAAGTATCGCCCAGTTCTTTTAGCATTTTAGTGTTTTACTGCCGGGATCAGAAATTTACCCCGTGTCTGGTCTATATTTATTTTATTGACTATATTATATTGCTCCAACGCATTTAGTTATTCAATTTTTTTGAGTATTTTTGTATTTAATTTAATATTTTAAATAACGCATCATGGTTCGCTCTACACCTCAGTTTTATTTTGTTATTGACAAGACACTTAATAATTCTAATCTGTAATTTTATTACTTTACCTAATTGTGTTTTAAATGTTAGACCATCACTACTTCAACCATAACTAATTATTAATGAGTCGGCAAGTGCGTAATAAATAAATAAATAACAATAACTTGACACATCACACGGCCATCATATCATATACAAGACTTTTTTGTTCACAAAACTGCTTATATGAAATAATTTACCCAGGATGGATTGAAGTTTACTACACTGGCAGTTTAGTCTAGTGGTTAATAATCCTGACTGCTGAGTCAAAGGTCGTGGGTGCGATACCTATCCAGGATTAATAATTGGGTGATGAGCATGATCATTAGTTCTGTCCGGGTGTAATTTATCTATAATAATTATGTCTGTATTTAGAAATATACAGTACAGGTTCTGCCTAGTTTAGGATCAGACGGCCGTGTGTGAGATGTGTGAACTGTGAAGTTATTATTATAATGTACACGTCATTTACGTGTAATTTCTAATTAAGATTACTGTCTACTGTTTCACGAAAGACAAATATCAGTATTTATCTACTATCTATGTTTGTGCACAGGCATTTCTGTTGTTATGTAAACAGTGGTATATATGTCTAGTGATATGTATGTTTAATGTAGTTTAGGTAAGGTGAACTTATGACCATGGACATGGTTTTAGAGAAAAACATTATCATGCGCCCATTTGATTATGTTTTGATTTTGTCGTTTTAGAGATTATGTTTGTTTTCACTATATATTATAAAACAAAGTCCCCCGCCGCGTCTGTCTGTCTGTCTGTTCGCGATAAACTGAAAAACTACTGAACGGATTTTCACCAATAGACCGAGTGATTCATGAGGAAGGTTTAGGTGTATAATTTGTTAACGTTTTGTGTAAATTGGTTGAAATATGATGATGATTGTTGAAGAAGTCTGCTACCCGTGCAAAGCCGGGCGGGTTGCTAGTTGTTTTATAAAAATAAAACTTAGAAGTTAGAACACAACTATTGCATGATTAAAAGATTTGATAGAGACGTCTTGATTAAAAATGGATCTAATGAGACAAAATGAACTGTATAGACCAGTTAGTATGTATTATTATTATTATTGCTCTTTCTTTCTACTGAGACTGTTCACATTTTTTCTTTATTATGTAATCTAGAAGTGAAAACTTGTAATTGGCTGTCTGGATACTAGAATTATTACTGTTATATTAAATTAGCTGTAAGTTTTCCATGAAGAAATGAAATAAAATAAATAAAACAAAATCCTATCTTTCTTGTTTCACAATCAAGTAATAAATCAAGTTGAAAAATTCAAAATTTTCTTATTGAATATAAAAATATATAAGTAAGCGACAGACTAACTTTTAAACTTTCGCGTTCCATGATATAATTATGTACTTATACGGGAATTAACGCGATCACGAAAAGGTATTACATACCTCTGAATTACCTGACGTTTCGACCAGGTTGCACTGGCCGTGGTCACAGGCTTATAATTATGTACTTATACGGGAATTAACGCGATCACGAAAAGGTATTACATACCTCTGAATTGCCTGACGTTTCGACCAGGTTGCACTGGCCGTGGTCACAGGCTTATAATTATGTACTTATACGGGAATTAACGCGATCACGAAAAGGTATTACATACCTCTGAATTGCCTGACGTTTCGACTGTATGTATGTATGACTGTATGTAATACCTTTTCGCGACAGATTAGCGACAGACTACTATTATACTATATACCGCGACGCCCGTTTTTCTATACCTACATATTGTGTACCTACGTCGTTTCATAATTCTTTTATTTTAATAAAACAAACCGTACATTCTATTAAACATATCTACGACGCCATTACTGTCGTAATAAGCTTGAATGAGAAACGAACTCATATAAAATGTATCATAATTTATTACGACTACATAATGTAATTTTTTTCATTTGCCGGGAACATATCGTCCAGGATTAATAGTCAAACCGAAGGGCCTATTATTAAAGTATATTTTAGTATCTAAACCTTTTTTATGACCTCTGAAAAATGGTCCAGATTTTTCGTTATGTGCTTTTTAAAAGGAAAATGTGTTAAGTGTCCACAATTTATGAACCTATTAAATGTATAGAACTCTATATCATCGTTGGAAAAAGTGTATCAATCATTTACATAATTTGAATTTGAGTACTAGGGGATTGTGCAGGCCAGTAAGAAAAGCAGCCGATAAAAAGTTTATTTAAATTTCGAATTAGTAACGCTTTGGGAATGTTTAATTAAACTATTATTTGAACTGAAAATTTCATATGTCATTTGTTTTTACAAATTGGCAGCAATTTGAAAAGTGTCTGTCGTGCATTGAAATGGATTTGAGTAGAGAAAATTTTCGCTCAATGATTTATTACGACTTTCGTTGCGTTCTTACTCAACAATAATGTTATGATAGTCTTCGATTGGCATTTCATTACGAAGCCCCATCTCGTGCTACTATTTACAACTGGTTTAATGAGTTTAAGCGTGGTTGAGTTGACCGAGTTTATTACTCACTTATGATTCTCGAGAAGAACGTCCTTCAACGGCGACTACTTAAGATAACGTGAGTGCTGTGAGGCTAATGATAGAACCTGATAGAAGGATGACATATCAACAGATTCGGGCAGCTTTAGGCATTGGGATGAGTCAAGTACAAAAAATCTTACATGAATATATAATATAAAAATGATTAAAAAGTATGACGGAGGTGACTTGAATGCTGTATATGACACCGTCACTGGTGATGAAAGCTCGATATATTGTTACTAACCTAAAACCAAAAGACAATCTGCGCTATGGAAGTTTCTATTCGAACATTTGCCAACAAAAGTAAAGAAGGGCAGAAGTCAAGGGAAAAAGATGATTGCCTCATTCCTTGGACGGACGGGTCCTTTCGCAACAATTATTCTAGAAGATAAAAGGACTGTTACTGTAGACTGGTATGTTAGTCATTGTCTACCAGTTGTCTTGGAAAATGTTAGACAGCATCGCCCAAGAAGCAGGATCTTTCTCCATCACGACAATGCTCCAGCTCACTTCGCCAGACGGACTATCGAATATTTGTCTATCGAAGGTGTAGAGCTAGTGAGTCATTCTCCTTACGATTCCGACCTGGCAGCTTGTGACTTTTATTTATTTCCAAAAATAAAAGATAACTTAGAGGAATTCGTTTTATGAACCCTGAAGATGCCGTGGCTGCGTTTTAAAAAGGCGTGGAAGAAATCCCTAAAGAAAAGTGGGCTCACTGCTTCAGTCAATGGTTCCATCGTCTGCGAAGGTGCTTAGAATGGTACGGAGACTACTTCGAAAAGCAATAAAAATATTAACAGGCTATATCATTCCGTTTTTTATTTTCTAAAAATTTTCAGTGTGACCCCCGTAATTATGAGTTTTAAATAGTAAGTATTAGAGAAACTAACAAAACTGATTAGCTAAAGTGGCTAAGATTAACTTCGTAACTAAATTCTCTCTAGAAGCATACTGTCTGAATTGTCTCGCAGTTAACCGGATATTATTCTTCAAATAAAGTCATTAAAAATAATAAACTAATTTTAATCAACACACTTCATAACGTTTTGAAAAGGTGTTTTAAGCTTTGTTAAATTACTGACGATATAACACAAGGTACAACACAAAAAAAAATCAGAAGTATTCAAGATCTACTTGTTTTACCTATTTTCTTAGTAATTTAAAAAAAACAGACATTGATTGAAAATTGTTTGTGTTTAGTACAAAGAACAGTAATGTAATTCCAGAAGTCTTAGAGAAACAAACTTGATTTTTTTTATTAGAAGTGTTGCACGAAGTTTAAGCACCTTATAAAATATGTATCAAAGACCCTTCAACTTGACTCGACTACCCACAACTTGATAGTAATTCCGCCGAATATTTATTCCAGAAATAAAATGTTCTTTCATACTTCGGTTCAAGGTTTGGGGCGTATTTTATTGATATTGGCTCGACGCCTTTGGCAATGATTTACAGTTTACACTTGCTTGTATCTTTCTGTTGGTGTAGCGTGTTGTACAACGTAAAACTTACTAGCCGTATGTCTAGAGTATTTTATGTGAACAGTTGTGGTTGTCTAACCAAGAATAGTTAAGCAGGACTAAGTGACCTTATGACCTTATGCTTTTGTGTTAGTTCATGGGGCTCAGTAAGAAATTCTACTACTTGTGCACTTATGGCAATACATTATAGCAAGCCCTTAAAAAAACGATCACCACAACCTTTCAGGGTAGAAGATTCTGATGACTTTTTAATTGTTCTGTACTGACTGTAACTCTACAATGTGCAATTTCGAACAAAAAAATATTTTTCAATGTGTTCAACGCGCAAGTGAGAAGCGTGGTGTCTTTAACAACCATATCCTACTGAAACAACTTTCTATCAGACATGGGCATTATAATTGCTTGTCACCTTAGTGCTAAAAAAAATATAACTTGACTTCGTCCTCCACTTTAATATATATGGTCATATTTAAGTCGTCAAACACTCTCTAATAAATCACGTAGACACTTCACTTTTCATATGTATAGATAAGACACATGCGTTACCAAGGACAATGGGAAGTTTCACCATGGGTAATGGCCCTTATACAATGGGGAGGATAATCTCATACGGTTAATAAAGGCAGCTTCCGGTAAAACAAACTTTATGATTTCGCAGGACAATTTAGGTTGGTTATATTTCGATTTCCCAATAATTTAGTTTATTTTTAATTAATTATATTATTAGGATGGGTAATCATGTATGATAATGAATATCCTACTTATATAAATGTGCAAGTATGTATGTTTGAATGTTTGTTATTCAATCATGCATAAACGGCTGATCGGATTTTGATTTAAATTATCACACAGGTAATTTATTTATTTTTATTTGAAATCGTTCCCATAATCGCCACTTTTGTTCTAAAAATAAATTATTGTTTTATTGGATCTATTGTACAGAATACTTTCATCCCGACTACAATACAGTCTTATACAGTTCGACTATTATTATTATATATTTCAATTATTAAGTATATTTCAATTATTGTATGCTCAAGTAATATTAATTGTTTTAACATTAAGACACTTTTGTATTCACGTTCTCAATAAAGTAATATAAATCATAGTAACCGTAGTCCTAATAATGCCATCGAAGTAATTTCAATTGTATCAGGCGTATAATATATCCCAATCTGTGGTTGGTGTGTTGGCGATCTCGTTTCAGATCTTACAAAACATTCTTATATATCAATTTAATATATTTCATTTTAATAAATATTAAAATGATATATATCAATACACAGAATGTAACAAAAAGGTGTAGTCAAATAGTTGATTTAACTTGAAAAAAAAGGTAAGTATGAAAAAAAACTGAAGGTTTTTTTTTGGAAAATTATTGTCCTAGTAGTAGGTGTACATTTTGTAAAGAACATATTATGAATTTTCATGTAAATTTTAATGATTTTATTGTTTTATTCAGTTATTTTCCGAAAAACTGGATATTCCATCAACATCCTTGGTATTAAATACCCATAGTTTCATTCATGGTCCCTCTATTACGAAATATTAGCTATGTCAGTCAATTTTTGAGTTCAATTTGTTTATTTCAAAATAAGACGTCTGGATTAAAAGTCGTGAATTTTCCTAAAATAGTTAGCGCTATACGTTATTTACGGCATATACTATACGACTCTAAATTATAACCACACATTTTTGTAATAAACGTATGATTACATTTTAGAGTCAACAAATGTGACAAAAGTCAACAAATATATATCGGCAAAGGTAATTTCAAAGTTGACTTATAACATAGTTTGAAATTTAACATATTACGGCATAGTTTATAGACCCATTCAATAAACATTTTCAGAAATAGAGGGAGTAGTACCAAGCTAAGTAACCGCCTATGTCAAAAGCTGTAATCGTTAGATATGCTCACATTTATCGTGATACAGTCTGCAAGTTAACCGTACAGTACAAGCTTCTGAATAACGTTTTCCGTAGTTGATCAGCTCTTGTTACATAAGTTTCTCATATGTCAGATTTTACACTGAACGATATACAACATTTAAGAAGGAAAACAAATCCCTATCTCTCGATCACGCTTAAACATCGACGTACAACTCTTGAATGCTATGGTCACAATTGATTTATGATAGTGCAGATACAACGCTTAACAATCCTCTCAAATCGATCAAACTTATATGGATATCAACAAACAAACTATATATTTATTTATTCGTATTGTCAGATTTGCTCTGCTTCATCAAAGAAGTTACAGCTTCGGTTTAAAATGTTGTACATACTCATGAAATGTGACCTTTGTGGCCATTTTTTTATTTTAGTTATTAGAACAAAAACACTTTTATCGGTCGTTGAACGTTACTCGATGTGTGGCACTTATCACTCAGTAGTAATCGTGGCTAAAATGTATGCTTTCTCACATAACGTGTTGGAAGAAAAGGATAATAATATGGGCTCTTTAATCAGCATGCAAAAGCTAGCGCTCTCTTTCTTACTTCCCTATAATGTTACATTCAGGAAAGAAAAAACCTCTCACTATTAATTCCACACGAAATTATTTATGGAACACGTTATGATTTCACGAGTTCACGCTCTCTTCAATGATATAGTGTAGCTTAAAGTTGCGATAAAACTAATGTTGAAATAAGGCTATTTGTACGACTACTCGGCAAAAGCGGGGACTATTACCAAAAATCACACTATGGCTATACAAAACGGTCATACGGCCAATTATCACGTAAAGTGCTATTGCCTGGTGGCAGAAAACAGAACTAAGTACTGTCAGAAACAAACTGCAGCAATTCCAGAGACTCGCATGTGCTGCCGTCATTGGTTGCAGGCGCACAACTCCCACAGCTGCCCTTGAAGTGGCTCTAGATCCAGCACCACTAAACTTGTATATATACAACAGGAAGCAGCAGTGGCAGCCATCAGACTTAAACACCTGGGTCTGTGGTACAACCGAGAGGGTCCCAATTCTAAACTATGGAATCAATGAGTGGAATATCAACCACTAATATCTGCCCCATGCGACAGGATCCCAAAACAACATATCTTTAGAAGGAAGTACCGAATACAACAATATGAAAAAGATCGAGATCAGTCTGGCATAAATGAAGTCCGGATCTACACGGACGGTTCCAAGATGCGGTCAGGGACTGGAGCCGGAGTTTTCTCACAAGACTTAAATATAAAAAATCACTGGCGCTAGGCCAACACAGTTCGATATTTCAATGTGAGTGTGTTGCGATAACCTACGTCGCTACCATGGTCATGTCAAAAGGTATAAAGGAGTACAACATCCGTATACTGCCAGACAGTATGGCTATCCTAAAAGCCCTGAAGGGCAACACCATGAACTCAGGTCTCATTTATTGATGCCACCAGACGCTAGAAGGTTTAGCCTCTGCCAATGGGGTAATTCTTCAATGCATGAAATGGCATAGTAATTCACTTGCTGGTAAGGAAGGGATCTGTAACGTCAGTGGCAGGTCCAACTATACTGCTGCCACTTTCCTTTAATCAACTTCGCTCATGGGTAAGGCAACGGACGCGTAAAGCGCACAACGGTCACTGGGCCCGGGCTGCAGGCAGTCTAAACTGGTGCTGACGGAGGTCTCACCACGTTTAACTTGCAGACTGTATATATAGAGAATCACGATAAATGTAAGCATATCTAACGATTACAGCTTTTGACATAGGCGGTTACTTAGCTTGGTACTACTCCCTCTATTTCTGACTATCCTACTTAAATTTAAACACCTTAACTAAAACAAACTCAATTGTCGGGTGTGTAACGAGCCTAATGCTAACTTTATGCGTTTACGTGGCAATTTAATATTCCACAGTAATTTGTAGTGTACTGTATTTATTCATTTAGTGCGTGTTCACAGAATAAATGTGCTCAATATGTGGAAATATACATATGGTTGAAGTTATATCGAATTGCGAGGGCGTGAATATTAATTTGGCGTTTTATATTAACCGTTTATTTAAGTGTATAATTATTTTTCCCATCCTAATATAAAACAAATTTAATTAATGTCCAGCACTTGCTAAAATGATTGTATTAGAATTGTCTAACACCTCGAATTTACTTAGCCACGTTCGTATGCTATAGTATGTACAATAAAACCAATATGACAAGATTGAGGCTTGTAATTAAACTACAATTCATCATCATCATCATCATTTCAACCACAGGACGTCCACTGCTGGACATAGGCCTCCCTTAATGACTTCCAAGAAGACCGGTTGGAAATTCATAAAAATCGGAAATTACAATTACATTGTGAAAAAATATTAAATAAAATCATCTGGTCTAATTGACTTTTTGTGTTGTGAGTTCGATCCCTACATGGCACAATTAATGTGTGCAATTACACTTTAAACTGACAAGTTTATCATAATTCACACTAACAATTAGTAATGAAAATATCGTAATCGATACTTAGCTTCAGCAATATCCAATTTGCACGTATAACGTTCGAAAGACAATTGTTCGTCGCCAGATGGCATTGAACGTAAACAAGGCGTTTTATTGCCAATGAAGTTCAGATGCTAGAGAAACTAAATATAATGGTTATAGGGAGTGAGTCTTATTAAAATTTGAATTTATAACTCTCGATGACTACAGTACAGTGCAGTAAGTTGACAGACTAATTAAGTTTAATAAAAAAAATTTTGGAGCATCTATCTCTAATATCTAAAAAAACCACTTCCGCGAGTAATCGATGAGGCGCCAGCTGAGGGAGTTTCCGCATGTTACAAAAAAGCAATGTCTAACATATCAAATAATTTGTCTTAATAGGACGATGATAGCAATCAGCTTCGAACGTGGTTTTTCTGTTTTGTTTATTTTATTTATCCTTCCTCCTGTGGTTTGGTTGTTGTCGGATTGTCGTAGTCTGGTTTTGGAACTTTTACGTTAATTTATATTTAAACTAACAACCCGCCCCGGCCTTGCACGGGTAGCAGAGACATCTTCAACAATCATTATCATATTTCAACCAATTTACACAAAACCTTAACAAATCTATTGGTGAAAACCGCATGAAAATCTGTTCAGTAATTTTTGAGTTTATCGCGAACAAACAGAGAGACAGATAGACGCGGCGGGGGACTTTGTTTTATAATATGTAGTGATTTGAATCAGGTTTTCTTTTTCTAATAGCTTGTAATTTTTCAATATTTTATATTTATTCTTTATTGTACACTAAAGGTAGACTACATATCTCAAAATTAAGGAAATGGTATGTACAAAGGCGAGCTTAATCCAAACCTAAGTTTTCTTCTAGCAAACCTTGGAGTGAATAGAGAATAGTAGAGAACATTAGAGGCAGAGTCATGGGTACGTTAAACTAATTAGAAATAGCAATTAATATAAACACTTGGATAAAACAAATATAATGTACACCGACACGTATACTTATTTTGAAATATAAATACCTATATTTATACATATTTATAAAGTAATATATACTAAACATATAAATACATACAAACATACATACACATTATAAGTCCGATTTATTGTTGTGGGAGAAAATAATCAATGGTTCTCCGCTTGAACACGCTCAGAGAAGGGCTATCGCTTATTGAATGCGGTAATGTATTCCATAATCGGACAGCAGGAGCACTAAAAGAATTCGAAGAAGAAGAATTTATAATTTAGAACTTATAACTTTTCTACTTACATTTCCTACTCAATAAAAATAACAGGAAAACATTTTTCTTTGTATATCATATCCCTGATATATTTTTTTATACCTGTACCACAATAATAAACTATTGACACCTCATCATCCTATTAAAACGGGCTCAGTAAGTATAACCGCTCCAGTAGAACACAGACTTCTAAAATAATTATTTGTTTCTCTTCACTTCGCATATACTTACTCCTGTAAAATTTATGGAACAATTCTTCCAAACCAATATTCTTTATTTTATTCAATTTTCATTGAAAATTCGTCATCAATAAATTAAAAAAAAATCAAAACTGCTTTTTTTTAAGATTCTTAATTATTTAATGAGTTACATCCTTTATTGCCAACGACCGTTACGCTTTTTAGACTAAAGAATGGCTGAACCTCTAGTGACACCCCTAATGTATAATAATATAGAAGTTGTTGAAGTGTACAAAAAACTTTATCGCATAAAAGAAACCACAGGAATAAAAACCAAACAAATATAGAATATTCACAAGAGTTTTACTGTAAATATTTACATTCTGGCACACCTTCATTTGTGTGCAATAAATACGTCGATAGTACATGATATAGGGTTTTTTTTTCAGATTTCCCCAGAGATATAGGGGTATAAACATTTACATAATAAGATTGCATGAGTATACGCTTCGAGTGAAGGATAGTGTGCGTTAGGAACATTTTGTATTACCCACATGAAAGTATTTTCAAAATTCATCAACCATATTTTCAGTTCTTGACAGCGCTTGAGGTACCCTTCTGATCTGACGATCAAATATTTCTTGACGTAAACAGATAGGTTTACAATTTAGAAAATCTCTTTGGGACTCTTGCGTGTAAGAACAAGTTACTTCAAGTTTGATAAGAGTAATACTGTTTCAATCTATTTTTGAATCCCCGACGCAAAAAGTTATAAGTTTGACGTCGATGTCTGTGCGTGTGTGTATCTATCTGTGGCATCGTAGCTCTCATACGGTTGGACCGATTTCGATGCTGTTTTTTTCATTTGGAAGCCAGTTTCCTTGCGGTAGTTCTTAGCTATATTTGGTTAATATCGGTCCAGCAGTGTAAGAGTATCAGCTCTTTTCCAAAATAATGTAAGGCATTTTGTAATCGTTGAAGGGTTTTCGAGTCGGGGGTATTTTAAATTTATGATTATTTATATTTTTTAATGCACCTGCTTCATTTATTTCTACATCACCCTACAGTAGACTGGCAGAGAATGCTTTTGGCATTAAGTCCGCCTCGGTACACGTTGTGCATAACTTTTAAATAAATTAATTAATTAATATTTAGCAGATAGAATATTAATCTTAAATGAGTTGCAAGTCGTTGTCACGTTTAAACTAACATTAGGTTTTAAAATATTGTATCGATATAGCGTATTTTGCACTTAAATTGACGCTTTCAACGTATCCATTGCTACGATTAGAATTTTTTTATAGAACTAAAGAAAAAAACACTTCAAAATATAAAAATACTAGGTGAACTAGAATCAGAAAAAAAAACTTTATTTTGTAAAAACAATAAAGGAACATAAAAACAGAATTTGTAGCTGTTGATTAGTAGCTCGATATCAGCTAGCGACAAAAACACGTTTTTTAGGTTTTTAAACTATTATTTGTTTTTGCTTTTTTAGTCTTTAACGATGATAATTTCATAGTAAAACAATAGGCTTTTTAGTGTATCACATGTGAAAACAGGTTATCAGGTCATTCTATGATTTATTTCTGTCAACTTTGAGCATGAAGATCCTGATTCGATAATCGGACAAATTTATCAAATAATTTTATTGTCATCGGTCCTTGATAAGTGTGCGAAGTTTCAATTCAATCCAACCTTAAAGTGGGTGAAATAGATACATAGATACATACCAAGCTAATAAAAACGTGTTAAAAACACGCGCAAATCAAGTCGAAAGATGTCGTGTTATTGTCAACGTCAACTGTCGTTTCAAGGTCCCGCTTATCAGCATTTACTGTCATTCGCTGATCAAGAGACTAATAATATAATCCTTGTATCCATACGTCACGGTAATGTGTGCCCCGATACTAGATTCTTTTTATACAAAAAAGACTGGTAGAACTAGAAACGCTAATAAAAAAAATTCTGCTGAAATAAAAACCATCTTAATTTTTATTACCTAACGAGCTTTAGGCCTTTCAGACACAGTTATCAATCCATCAGTGACAGAGTTGATAAATTGTGATAGATATAGGTTGTGTTTACTTTAACCTACCAGCGATTGATTATTTACTGAGGAAATGTTATATATCTTCGTGTAGGGAATTGAGTAACTTAAGTTACAAGCTAAATAAATAATATTCAATATATACCTTGTATTTACCTGTCTTCGTACATTATTGAGTACTTCGGGCAATATTAAATTTCTTAAAACTTATATTTTTATCCTGTATCCGTAACGTCCGAAACCCAAGCCTAAAGTACTATTTAGACTCAAAGTTGAAATTGAGTTGGAGGAAGTGTCTGGCGATAGTAGCTACTGGTATCGAGGGCCAAGTCTGTATTAAATTTATAATTCAGGACATTATTAAACAGCGCTATATAAAACCGAAGTTAAATGCACAAAACACAGACGGTTGTATTATAAGTCTGGAGGAGGCCTTGATCCTCTCATGATCTAAAATATTTTAGTTTATTTATTTTACTTTCCCTTTAGTCATATTATTCAGTATCAAATTAATGAAATACAATGTATAATTATGTAAATATTTATGTAGATAAATAATATAATGAATAATATATTTATGTAAATAATTATAACATGAAATTAATTAATTAATTAATTATTTTACATTTTTTTTAGTCTCGACTATTTATTTATAAATATAGTAACTTTTGTAGTTAGGCAAAAGCAACTATATTATTATCATAATGAAATTTTTTGGTATAGGTATGCTGTTCTAATATTGTATCCTATTCATTTACTTCGAGCTTGTTATTGCAATTTCTGTTTTCAAGAAATAAAAGGCATTTTATTTTATATTCATTTATTTTTATATAAACCCACATTAAGCATAGTTTGTACTAAAGGTTCTAAACATTTACTTATTTAAGTAATTTTTTTAACCCATACATGTCATACATATAAACGCACAGACTAATGCAAAGAGATATATATATATATATATTTATGATTATAAACATTTGCACTGATCAGGAATCAGACCCTTTGACATTTCCGTCAAATTTTCTACCACCACGTACGCCACATATTCGTAGGTCAATGACCTCACAACTGATATGACGCGCATACACCAGTCAAGAGAGACGAACTAAAACAGTGGGAGAGCCATGCTTCGGAACATATGGGCCGGCTCTACCGGAGTGATACCACGGCCTCACAGAAAACTGGCAGTAAAGCAATGCTTTCGTTGTATTTTACCAAGTGAGTGAGGTTACTGGGGGCCCTAACCCTTCCCTCTCCCCCTCTTGTTCTACTCCCACCTTAAAGACCGGCAATGTACTTGTGAGTCTTGAGTTACAGGTGCCCATAGGCGGCGGTAGCCACTTACCCATAAAAAAGTAAAAACACGCGCCAGTGCCGCACAGACCGAACCTAATGTATTTTTTTAAAGGATACTAGTAACGTTAGTTACACATTACTAGTGTTCTTTTTTAGCTAAGCTAAGTTCTTGTGTTAGGAATGGGTTCACGTCGGTAGTGCGCTGGGTGGTTGTGGTTTGAATCCGCAACCACTTGATCGCAAGTCTGACGCTACCGCCGCTATTTAAGAGATTGTTGTATGGATATTTTCTCCGTTTACAAATCAGCAAGAAATGTGTTAAGTCAAATGCTACTTGGTCTGGGTGTTTCTATGTACAATTTATCATTATTATACGTGAAGAGAATTCTTTGTACCTTTTTTTAAGAAAATTTCGGGAACGTAGTAATATGAATTTTGGAATATTTACAGTTTATATATAGAAGAAGTGCAGAAAGCCAAAAATTTTAAACAATATGTCTTACAACTTTAAAAATTACGTGAAAACGGCTTAATGAAATTACACGCGTCCAGTATATGTGATTACCTCCCATGTTAAGTAAGTCTGTACAATTACAGCTCAAGTTATACTGGCCAATGAAAAAAAGATTATCGGAAGTCAACTACCGCGCGATCTCTAGTTTATTTAAATACTTCATGTACAAAGATGGACTTAATGCCCAGGGCATTACTACCAGTCAAACCTTAGGGTGATGTAGAAATGCTATAAGGTAGGTGCATAGATACATTTGAAATGATTTAAATTAATTATTTCTATGGAAAAAGTATTTGATTATTTTTATCCGGGATTCTAGAAGCTATGAGTACAAGTTCTGCTTAGTTTGGGTTTATATAGCGATGTGTACTGTCTTAAAAAATTACACGGAAAAATCAAGAATACAGTAGCATACAGCATACTTTACGGTAAACGTCGCCATTTTTATTCGCCATCTATGACTGCGATTGTCCTCTCAGGTATTCTAGATGAATTGCATTCTTACAGAACATTACATACAACGCGTGAAGGTATGAATGTATTAGGTAATCAGGACTGTATAGATGTAATATATAGTTATAGGTATATGCTTTTAGTCTTGTGCCTTACACACAGTTTACTCTTGTTCAATCTTTCCTTCATTTAAGAATTTGGCCTGATTTTTTAATTACGGTCATACATACGTTCCACGTTCCCGCCCGCATTCGCCAAGCCCCTTAACAGCGCTCCGATATAACCTTAGATAATTTTAATTCATTTGCTTTGTCTAATTAAAGTGTAATATTAAAGTTTATTTGTCTGAACATCTTGTGCAATTTTATGAAACTTCGGCACTCATATCATTAGGTGAAAGGTCCTATGTTTTATAGACCTGAAACTTAACTGCACTAAGATTGTAGAAGTGGCAGTGATAAACATGTGTTACGAACATAGTAGGTGATACCTAGACGAACATAGTAGGAAGTCAGACAATCAGGAAGTCGATACTTTTTTAATATTTATTCATTTATCCGAACATAATAATGTAAAATAATAACTAGATATCGCCTCGTGGTCGATTTTCAAACATAATTCATCATGTAAATTTAAATTGTTTTGTTTTTCATCAGTTATCATTTCATCAGTTATCAGTTCATCATTTCACCAGTATAATTTGAACTGTCATTTTCACTTTCCTACCATGACAGGTCAATATAGTTGTTCACTAGACGCCTGTAACTTCTTGTAGTCATATAATATTATTGATTAAAAATTTTACCCTTCTGCACTTTTTATACATAAAAGTATTCCAAAGGGCATTGCCGAATCTCGAAGCAAAATCAACAAACATGTGGCTTATACCATAATTATTTACCTATTTTAACGAATTACAGGCAAATATTTGTATCAAACAGACCAGCAGCTATTCTTAATTAATAATTAGGAATACTGTAACGATTTTTATTTGCCTACATTTTCAACCAATGTCAACCGGGTAAGGATGCGCAAAACAATCTAAATCAATCTGAAAGAGATCGATTATTAAGTAATATAATTGTCTTATTAACTATAATTAAATTGTGGTTCTGGTTACATATTTAAAGCTAACACATAACTAGTAGTTTTACGGACAACGTACAACACAAAGTGGTCAGAAGTCTACATATTGATTTTCGGGACAAGCCCGCCATTGGATTCGCCGCCATCTTGATTTGAAGATAATTTTTTTTCGTTTTTCTGAAATAACTCGTTAATTTGCAACTTTAGGGCAAAAATGGTAGTGTTTAAAGTTGTTGAAAATTTAATTTCCCACAAGTTTTGTCATTATTATTTTTACGCTAGTATCAATATCTGCAGAGTTATACTATCAAGTTTATCAAAAAAATCGTAATTGATCGTGGAGTAAAAAAAGTGGGAGAACCAAAGTTGAAGGAAATAAAATTCCACCCATTACGATTTTTTTGCTTACTACTTACTTACTACTTGCCCTAATAATGATATGTTTACATTTTTCTCGATATTTCTAATAAATTCCCACCCATTTGAATAAATTACCGGTAAGAAATGGTAAAAAATGGAAGTTTAGAAATATTTCCATTTATTTCCTTCCCAATTTTTTCCCGTCGCCCAACTCTAGGCAAGATCGAAATAAATTTTTCCTGAAATCTATATTATCGATTCGCATTTATTTAGGACTTTGCACAAAATTGAAATCGATTTTTGATACAATCATTATTATCAATTACATCCCTAATTCTTACTTCAAGTAGCTGTCACTTCGATAGTTTGTTGTGTACTTTTGTTTTCTTTTGATACTTTGGATATTTCTAGTCCTACTCGGCTTTTCTAATGGACTCTGATTAGTCGATTATATGATTGCCAATTACAGGCGATTCAACTCAATTTTCTTTCTCTTCAAATCTTGTAGAGAACTTTAATTTAGTCTTCCAATAGAATAAAACGATGTTTCAAATAGTAATTGATTTTATTTCTATAAAACGAAACCTACGTATTTAGCATTACACACACGCCGTATGCAGGAAGCCTGCTTAATGATAAAGCACCAAAATTTGGTGACTTCATCAGTACATTTAATGTTGTATTTGGTGTGAAGCAATTAAGTCAAAAATAGTCCTTCGGTGATTCGCACCACGGTGCGAATTGACGAAGGTCAAAAAAGACATTGGCCGATACAGACCGTAGTGCCAAACAGCTAATTCAAAAAGGCTTCTTGTGCGATTCACAATGTGGTGGGAACAGCTCGTGGTGTGAAATAACGAAGTACCCAGATAACGTGGCCTTCAGTCCTAATACATTTTGCAGAATCATACAAATACGTACACGACTGTGGAATTCGTGTGATAATGAAAAATTCTCAGCTAGTATAAATATTATGTCTACAAACTGTTACAGAACAAACTTGTTACAAAATATACAGTCTGCTTGAAACATCTGTTAATTAACATCTTGTCAGTCAATGAAGTTTTGCTACCGCAACTAACTTAATAATAACTAAGAATATTATTAATATACAATGATTTTAAACCGAAGAACGTGATACAATTATTTTATTATAATATTTTATTACTAGCAACTCGTCCCGGCTTCACACGCGTAGCAGAGCATATTTTGATTTTTTTTCCGACATCTTCAACAATCATCGTCATATTTCAGCTATTTTACACCAAACTTTAATAAAATAATACACCTAAACCTTTCTCATGAATCACTTCATCTATTGAAAAAACCCGCATCAATATTCGTTGAGTAGTTTACAAGATTTGAGCGTACAGAGGGACTGACGGCGGTAAGCCACTTTGTTTGTCTTATGTGTCTCTGTCTTGTTATACTTTGTAGAGATTAGTATATGAATTTTGTACTACTAAGGCTGTATACAACCAAATGGTCAAACAATACTCATTGTGTTAAATGATGAATTTTTGTACTTGGCAATATCACTAGTTTAATACGTGTAGCGTATTTTGCCATATTGCTAGTATATTACAAATTTTCGTATTTGGCAACATCTATCAGAGAAAAAATCTGCTGTACCCTATCTATTTTAGAAATTAACTACAACTTCAGCATTATCCATTGCAGCATATTAAAAACTTTGAGTTGTATTGCGTTACTATAAACATCTTCTTACCGACCCTAGAGACAACGCTACTCCAAGGAGATCAACATTTTCATACTTTGACGTAGACTTCATGTAAAATGGATGTAATCCAGATGTTTTAACTTGTAAAATGATGCACATTATTTAAATATTTAAAACTCACAGTAGCCTTGATGTTTGCAAACTACACTATATATTTACATTTATATGTATTTTCATTTATTCGGGGTATTAGTATTTCCTAAAAGTTATTTCCCTACTTTACTTATCAATTTTTTTCTGTATATTTTTATAGGTATAAAATACCTAGTTTTATAACATGAACTCCTCAACTAAATGCCTTTTTTCATAAGGAATCATTGCTTTACTGCTGGTTTTCTGTGAGGCCGTGGAATCACTCCGGTCGAGCCGGCCCATACGTGATGAAAGCATGGCTCTCCCATGAACAAAGTATTCTACAAAGTGTACAAAATAGTTCGAGTTAAAACAATAAGTGTTCAATTCTCAGCATTGTCGTTCCTGTCGAAGAACTTCTAAGACTGAAAACATCATATTTACAATGGAAATTTTAAATTCATATAACATTTTTTTTAATACCGTACAAAATTCTAACGTTTAATAAATATACATTCAGTAGTTTTAGAACGACTAAAATAATTTTTAAAGAAAGGTACAGTATATATTTTTTGTTTTATTAAATTCTAGTACTTGGGAGACCGAACTTTGGTGGGTTGCTTTTTGTAAAATCGTATTTTTTTTTTGTAAAATTGCATTTTTACAGGAAATACAACTATGCAGTTGAACTTAAAATGCAAAACTGTATCTGTACACAAAATTTCATCAAAAACATTGGAGCCGTTTCCTAGATTCAGATTATATAATATACACTAGCGGACCCGACGGACGTTGTTCTGCCTGAACTTAAAAAATATTATTCCTGGAACCCTATCGCAGCGCCATCTACCGGATCCAATTGTAAATCTAAACCATTCTCGAATTCACCTGAAGACACACAAACAATTTCATTAAAATCGGTCATTATTCCTGTAACCCTATCGCAGCGCGATCTACCGGGTCCAGTTGTAAATCTAAACCATTTTCGAATCCACCTGAAGACACACAAAAAGTTTCATTAAAATCTGTCCAGCCGTTTAGGAGGAGTTCAGGAACATACACACGGTAGACGCTTGGCGGGGATAACAGATCGATTGGTAGTTGATCAGTTCTCGACCGGCGAGGGTTGAAGATTAATTGAAATAAAAAAAAAAATTATAAGTAAAGTAAATTGTAATTATAAACTATACATGAAAATTTATCGTACTACAATAATTATTATTTGCAACCCTATTGCGGATCTGTGAACTGAATAATATAAAAATCGAGATGGAAAAATAGGGGTTGATCGTGGAGGGTTGAAAATTCAGGGTTGTATGTATTTTCTAATGCTGTATCACAAAAAAATAAAAAAATATATATCAAAACATAAAAAAATAAAAATTTTGGGGTGGACTATTCTTAACATTTAGGGGGATGAAAAATAGATGTTGTCCGATTCTCAGACCTACCCAATATGCACACAAAATTTCATGAGAATCGGTCAAGCCGTTTCGGAGGAGTTTAACTACAAACACCGCGACACGAGAATTTTATATATTAGACATATACAAGAATTGCTCGTTTAAAGGTATTAGATAGATAGATGTATAGGTATAATTTTTTATTTGGAAGTGCTTAAAAGTGTGTATCAGCGCCCTAAAAGGAAATAGTGGTAAATTAATTTTCGCAAGTATGGTACAAGGCTCATTAAACTACATTTTGGTTAGCTGGAGGGCTTCATCCTTATATTCTGATATATCTACATTAAATAACATTTGGTATACCGTCAAATATCTTACAGTATTGCTATGCTAATAGGTTGAATTGGTGTCCCTCATACTATATTAATAGATAGTTACAAAGTTTCAATTTAATTTTCAAACCATCGTACCAGTGGAGCGCAATAGATTAGGAACCGGCTTCAGCCCAATTAAGGCTATCCCTAGGTACGCGTTGATCAGAATAGGCCTTCTACGTAATAGAATTATAAATTCTCGAAAAGTTTCAGTCGTTATAGAATGAAAATGTTGTTATGGGAGATCGTCGTACGAGTTACGTAGTTATTTAAACCCTGAACTGTCGAGACGCTATTACTTTGTGACGTTACAGAATTTACGTAATTTAGAAAGTTCTAGGACCATTTTCTCAAATTATCCGATATCTCTCTATGTTTATCGAAGCTTTACGTGTGTTAAACAAGAAGTTTAAAGTGAACGACTGAATTAAAGACTAAGACTACAAAGCGTTGTAATCGTTATCATAGTGGCACGTGTCTTCATCCTATCATGCCAGATATTTGTATAAGTTGTAGAACAACTAGATTTACCTACATACAAAACTCGAAATGTTGTTTCAACAAACTTTTATCTCGCTTAATGCTAAAAAGCTAACGTGACCTCCGGAATCACCTATTACCTACTTACGAGTCTTAAGACATGATGTTTTCTTATGAAATTTGGCTTCTGGAATTTCCAAAACATGATTATGTAGTACAAAATGTAGTTTCGTACATAAGCCTAAGCCCAGTGCCACTTATTGTTGTATTCAATTATCCGTGCCAAGACTTAATTAACAACGAACCGACCGAGGTAAGTTGCGCCTTCGACTTGACACAAATGCTTATATACGTATACCTTTTTACAATGTCAAAAAGTTGAAAATATTCTTTAAGGAACACAATAGAACTGTACTTGGCATGAGAGGAATTAGGCCATATTAATAGTACTTGTTTATCACAACGTATTCAGTGTTCGCCTTTCTGAACCGGCGAGGGGGGCACTCAACGATTTGTCATCCATTTGCTGTCCAAGATGCTGCCAAAGTCTACCGGAGTTCTCGGGGATTTCCTTCATAAGATATATTCGTGTCCCTTGCACTATTGCAACATGCAATAGAGTCTGTACCCACTTGTGACGAAACATTATGTGGTTATAGTCAATGTGATCCCGACAAATTATCACTTTACCGTTATCACCGAGTAGGTATCAATTAAAAAACTCCACACAATTAAAAAAAGTTCTCCTTTGTCTAGTACGGTTTTTAGATTTTATAAGTGCAAATGAAAATGTTACGGAGAATTATCAGATACCAGCGGACCCTTCAAATGTTGTTCTGCCCGAACGTAGGATTTTATTTTGGTGTCGATATTGATTGCGACAATAGAACAAATACCTACACTAAAACCATGACACTAAAATGTTAAAAAATATCAGTAATACTTAGGACAAAAGAAACAAATACAATTTCCAGAATCCGGTTGAGGTGCCACCTACCGGGTCTAGTCATAAATAAATCTAAACCATCCAGGAGCGCACTCAAACCCACACAAAACAATTTTCGTCAAAAAATGAAATATGAATCCTAGAAACCGGTTGAAGTGTCGCCTACCGGGTTTAATTGTATATCTAAACCATCTGCAGACTCAATAAACACACCCAAAAAATCATCAAAATTGATCAGGCATTTAGGAGAAGTTCACTCACAAACACAGATACACAGTAGATGGCTAAAGAATAGTTAGGAATAATAAGAGTTAAATGCTGATTGATTTCATCTTCATAATTATCAAGGAAATAAACATGAAGAAATTTGTGATTATCATTCACTGGAGGCAACGTTTTTTGTGTGTTTGAGTCGGTCCGTAGATGATTTAAATAGCCTTTTCAACACAGCACCAATAGCAACATAATATTAATAAGAACTCACTTCGCAAAATGTCACTTGCAACACCATTAAGCCAACGACATTGTTTTGCTATGAAAACATGTGACAGCAGAACTCTCGAGCTGTGTCTCATTTCACGTAAACCAATTCAATATAAAAACGTCAAAATTTGACATTCAGTTTCGTCCCTATGAAATTTCACCAATATTTCCGGCTTTTCCCGTTAATTTTCCAGATTTTTTCTTTCAAACTAACCTTGTCCTGGAAATTACGAATACAATCAAAATACTTACCTAGTCAAACCGGTCGACCCGTTCGCAATTGATGCTCCGACACAACATCACCTTCCTGTCCTTTTCCCAATTTTCTTTGGGGTCAGCACAATGTGTAGGTAATATTTGTCCATTACAATTTATTATTGTAATTATTTTACAACTATTAAAATTAATTAATTTAGCTGTAAATTAATCTGAAGATTATTTAACTATTGTTTTAAATAAATTTAATTTTAACTTCTAACTTTATAAAGTAATATGTGTTTGCTTCAGTTCTTTTTTATTATTAATAATTTTTTTTTTCATCATTGCAAAGTGGTTAGCCTTGTTTCTTTTATGGCCGGCTACTTGTCTGACGCCTACCTGTCAGAATCAGACAAGACAAAGGAAAAAGGTAAAATTGTGGTTAGGACAACGGATAGAGCGAGGGTGCAGAGCGAGATAACTTGCGCCTTCGGATGGACAAAAATGCATTAAGCGTATAGTTATTTAAAATACAAAAAAAGTCAAGTCTCAGACGTGGAAACGGGACTGAGACTGCAGTAGCTGGAAGAGGCTGGGGTCGCGTTCCCGGTTGTCCGTCCTATGATTAGAGAGGCCACTAGGACAGGAACATCAACTGGCCACGCATATGAGCCAATTAATTTTTATTATATTTCTTTTATTCATATTGTATACGTATAAAGATGTAAGTTAACAAGTAAAATAATTTCTAATTCATCAATCGTATCAAAGAATGAGCCTGGAGAGGCTATTCGAAAATCGAACTCAAGCGATCTATGTGATAGGTCAATGATAAAACCGCTCTGCAATAGTAACATTTAGTAGTAACTAAAAGTACATGAAATACAAATAAACAGAGACTTTTTCTCCTAATTGATTTATTGTTAAATACATTACAGTAATAGTTCGTTTCAAATTAAACGAAAATATTGGCATTATGCGGCGGGTACCGCAAATTATACAGTCAACTAAAACATGTCACACAATTGTGGTAAGCCTCACTGTGGCTGCTGTGGTCTATTTAACTGTAACATTTCATTTATTTGGTTAGATAATTTAATATTCATTAACAAGGCGTTAATTAGCTTATGCACGTGACAAAATGCCTCATTAGTAATTAGTGGATTAGACTGGGTAAGAGTTTTCACCATAAAAAACGATCATAGGTAAGCGGTGCCAATCATTTACATTATTAGGCGCTTAATAAATCCGAAAGATGAACATTTTTAATATGTTTTTATTGGCTTCATAGTCTAAGATTCAGAATCTGCAGGCCAGCTCTTAGTCAGCAAATAGTTGCCATAGATTGCAGCTGACCGTTATCATTACCACCACACTAAATTAAACAACAAAAACGAAATCAAAAGTAGTCCGGTAAGAACCCCTTTCAATCTTATTAACATTTAGTTCTTTGGGGCGGATTTGTATATTGACGCCAGTTTGGTTACGGCCATTTAGATTTTCTTACCTGCGCTCTACAATTTGATGAAGGTTTTGAGATATTTTCTCTTTGAAACCACATCCGTACCTCGTATCGGTAAGCCACGCCATTACACTTACACGTATTCGCATTATACTGAACCGATTTTGATGAAATCTTTACTGTTCCCTAAGTTGAAGTGAACTTTAAGCAAACAAAAAAACAATGGTTACAATCCGATTACTAGTTTCGGAAAAAAACGTGGACAATACATAGATACAAACATTAGTACATACCTCTCAAATTGAGTATGTTTGTGTGGAATAACCAACACATTTATGAAAGGGCAATATGTTTGTATTTATTTGTGTACAATATGTTTGTATTTATTTGTGTACAATATGTTTGTATTTATTTGTGTACAATATGTTTGTATTTATTTCAAAAGATATACTTTTGAGCAAACGACCTGAGCATTCATTATGTAATGAGTCAGTTTTATTTGAAAACTTTAGTACCGGATACTAAATTGAACTCTCAGAAATTGAAAGTGAAGTGACAATGTGAAAGTAAACACAGGTTTGAATTGCATCAACTCCTCTCGTATCCTCAAGCGTAAGAATATACCTATGCATAATTTCGGATTGCTATAACTTTCATGACAGGCGTTATCTGTGGAAATGAAAGAACGAATTTCGTCAGGCGCTTCGATAATAGTCACTCATTTCACGGTCTAAATGGAAAACAAGTTTACTCTCTGAAGTATAACTTACAATATATTTTCTAGGTTGTTAAATTCAGGCAGTAAAAATTATATTGTAATTTATTTATTTAACAATGTTACATAGCGTTGAAATACATTTATTTTTTATCAAAATTTAATAGTTAAAAAACAAAAGAACATTTATAGAATAATAAATTATAATAACAAAATAAGTAACAATATAAATGATAAAATAATTTGAATTTTAGTCAGGCAAAAATATTAAATTACTAGAATGTCAAAGGTAAAAATTATGTTTTTAGGTCAACAGGTAAAAATATTAAGTAGAATAAATTGTTACAAATATGAAACGTATATTTTATTTCTGGAGGAAGTCTATTGAATAGTCTGACTGAATTATAACGAGCTATGTTTTACTACGATAAGAGTCGGTGCTATCATGGATACCATATCTTTTCTTATTGTGCTGTCACGCACCAGTCTTTCCTCTTTATTTTCGTAGTTGTGGATATTTTTAGCAGAAAAATGAGCACTGTGATGTACAGACTAGGTACGATTGAATGAGATCAGGAAAAAGTTAGTTAGTGTGAACTAAGACTTACACAGAACAGATATTAATCATATAAACCATTAATCCGATGATGTACTTTAAGGAGTTTAAGTAACCTTAAAAAACTGTTTACACGAATCCTGTTGGTCCATCCTCACCATAGTTCTTATAGCTCTTTTTCCATCATCATAGCTACCACCCCAAAATAGAATACTGTACCCCAATTGCGATTCCCCAAAGCAAAGGATACAGTTCTAAGTTGTAAGGATGACCGAGACTTCGGAAATGGGTAAGACCTTTAACAAACTTATGTATGGGGACCTTACCTAAAAGCTGGCGTAAGTATCTTGTGGCCCTGGATGTTGGAGAAAAACGCGTGGTAGTAAATAATTTCTACACTACACTGTGGGAGAGCCATACTTCGGCACGTATGGGCCGGCTCGACCAGAGTGATACCACGGCCTCACAGAAAACCATCAGTGAAGTAATCCCTCTTCCCCCCCGCCCCTGTCTCTCCCCTTCCCCTACTCCCACCTTAAAGGCCGGCAACGCACTTGTCATTCTTGAGTTACAGATGCCCATAGGCGGCGGTGGTCACTTACATCAGGTGACCCATCTGCTCGTTTGCCCTCTATCCCATAAAAAAAACAACATCTCATTAACCTTAAATTTCACCAGTTTCATAGACTGAAATATAAGTGATTTTTATGTAATCGTCTGTTCCTTTTTTAACAGTCGACGAGAAATCATATGTTTATTGTGTAGTTCACAATACTATTAGATAATTAAGTGATATCAATGAGGTAGATCTACCAATACTAAACCAATCAATAAATATATTATAACGCTTTAGTATTAATAAAAGATTTTGTGCAAGCACAGATTTTGTATTATAAACGTTAGCGTTAATTTGATCGAGTCTATTATACGGTACGGGGAAATTGGATCCCTGAATGTGAAACTATTTCAGACCTTAGGCGATTTAACAATTTCCTATTGATTTTTTCATTTCTAAAAATTGATCGTCATACTGTGAAAACGGAATGTTAAGCGACTTATTTTGACGGTGGCAGAGAGTTCTCACGGTGAGTAGAAATACCCAAGGGATGAACTATCTGATCCTACAGTGCCAGTTTAGTATTTTTCAGTTTTAACAGTTATTGTTTTTTATTAGTAATGACATCGTTGTTTACTTGTATATGAAGTATGTCCTCCTTAGGTTTGCTCAGTTTTTTATTCATTTTAATTTGCCATTGCCGCCTTGCCATGTCGATTTCGAAATGTTTTTGGATCTTTTAATTTTTATATTATTTTGAGCCAGTTGAGTTAATCTTACTATTTTTCTAAATATATTAATGTAATTTTGTGTGTTCTTTTCATTGGAACTTTTTCTTTATACTTTATACCAATAAAACCTACCCAGGTTTTCTACATATTGGCTTCTTGGAAAAATTTTAATTGCTCTAAAAAGATTTCGTACACTATATCTTTTCCTGTAGTATAAATGTCAGAAAATGTAAGGCTAAACATAGTGATTGTGGCATTGGTACGTTAGTAAGTAGATGATTACATTAATGTTTTAAATATTTTGCTTCCCCTTATCTGAAAGACTAAATCTATGAAATTCTTTGATTTTTTGAAGTCTTCTTCACGTAGAATAAATAAAATAGTCGTTTCTGCTATATGACGATACTTTCGCGATCATGCCCTGAAGTAGTTGTCTTGTATCTGCGAGAAAAATGTAAATTTCGAAATCACACGAATGTGTTTTTAAGAAATTGCCAGAATACTATACATACTAATATAACATTTTATATGAAAAAAATCAAACGATTTTTTTTCAAAATTTTTTATTTCTATTAATTCCCGCCAAGAAGTTATCCGAATCCTGGAAAAAGTAGAAGTCTGTAGGTGCAAGATCAGGTGAGTACAGCGGATGACGGAGAGCTTCCAACCCCAGCTCTTGCAACTTGGAGACCGTCTGCTGTGCAGTATAAGGTCGCGCGTTGTCGTGCAGGAGCAGCGAAGACGAACGATTGACCAAAGCTGGTTGGAGATGTGCGAGTTTTTCCATCATTGTGTTCAGTTCTTCACAGTACACAACTGCAGTAATGCTCGTCTCGTTTGGTAAGAAGCTGTGATGAGTGACAATCACTTATCACGGGATAAACTTTCTTTTTGGGCATTGTTTAGGTGCTGAACCAGGATTCAACCAACGTGCTGATTGTCAAACAGAATCCATTTTTCGTGGCAGGTAACAATGCGGTTCAAAATTCCTTCGTTTTTGTGCCTGTTGAGCAGTGCAAGACACGTCTCGACGCGTACTTCACGCTGGCGATCATTGAGTTCGTGGGGCATGCGGTGTCAAGCTTTTTACCTTGCCAATTTGACGCAAATGGACTAATATTGTTTTGACGCTAATGTCGAAAGCTGCTGCTAATTCAGCCGTAGATTGAGCATCATGAGCTTCCACGATCGCCTTTAATTCGTTATTGTCGACCAAAGGTTTCCGACGACCACGGTGTTCATTTTTCAGGTCGAAATTTCCAGAACGGAGCGGGCAAACCAATAACAGGTGGTGTGTTGGTTTGTAATGTTAGCTCCGTAAACGTCGTCGATGTTGCGTGCCGCGTTGCTGCCACGACGGAACTCATATTCCATAATTACTCGAATTTTTAACGTTTCCATGATGACGAAAAATATTTAAATGACTAATCTACTACACAATACACTAATCAATAAACAAACTACTACTTTTGAAAAAAGAAATTCATGTTTTTTAAATAAAAAAATTTAATTTGAAATTAGAATTCTTAGCCAAAAACAAAAATTTTTCAATTGAAATAACCAGTACTGTAGAACAGCAATTTCGTAGGACCTATTACTTATATTATTTTTGTTTGTACGTAATACATACATATTCTTCCTTTTCTCTAAGTTACTTCGTTGGTGTTGAAGGTTTGCTTCGTTTGTTCACTTGTATTTTGTGTTATTTTTGTTTATTTATTATATTGTGTTAGTATCGGTCCTTTTTTGTCTACTACTAATGGTTTTATTTGGTAAATGACTTTACTGTGTAAAGTGTTAAAGACACAGAACTAATGTTACGATATTGCCCAAAGTGAGAATGGATCCGTCGGTTATCTTCAAGATGATCGAAGATCCGCGTATCAGCCGACAGTTCCTCTGTCGAAGACCACAGAGATTACGAACGCTGTCAAATGGAGAACGAAAACCCTTTAAGGAAACAAAAACTACTACCACGTTAAATAAATATTTAAAAGGTCTCACGAATTATAAATGAAGAAAACCAGAGTGGAACTAGGCGTTTATCGGCGTGGTTTATTAGGCGTGAACCAAGACAGCAAGTTAAGATATTAGATCTTGATATCCCAAATACGTTAGCTGATGGAAAACACAGAAATCAACAAATGAAAAACAAAAACAATTGAAGAGCACGATAACAAGCAAAATGAAGGAAGAACAAAGTGTTAAAATATTCAAATCTTACAATTAAAAGAAAGCCTTGAAACTTCAGAAACTTAACGCGGTCATCGCCCAGCATCAATCATGATTAGATAGCGCCTTTCTTACTAAGCCGTCATAAAACTTTATACCTACTTGTTATAAAAGAGTAAAGACTCCCATCTTAATCAACATATATTATCCTATATCATTTCGCTTACAATTTGCGTTAAAAGCGAGTCGCCGGCACTAGAAGCTGAAATAACTGGACACGCCAGGCATGTTCACCAGTATTACACAAAGGTAAATTGTTAATATTATATTTTTGTGTGAAGATCGTGTAATTTGTTTAAGGTATATAAAACAGTGATTGCCATAGTTCAGTTTTGAATTTAGCAATACGAAAAAAAAATAAGATCGAAGAGAAGCAAGTTTCGTAATTATGGCGGCAATTGTCCTACAAAAATCTCTAAAAACTGTTTGCCTTTACAGGCGTAAGATGTATAGATTAGTCATCTAAGAATATATATGGCACTGATTCCTTAGTTTTTAATATTCATGGTCATGGTATAAAATTTTAAATCTAACACTCAGGCCAAGACTAACTTTTACTCTCATACTAACATAAAAGTTGGCACGAGTAAAAGTTGCTACTGTTGACAACCTATGCAGTTTAACACGCCTAGCGTTCACGACATTGTATGTATTTTTTTTTTTTGTAGAAAATAGAAATCATTGTGACCGAACCGAACCGTTCAACTTGATATCTTCACACGTTACTGAGAAAAAGGGTCTTAGCATAGAAGGACAAGCTATCGTATAAAGCTACTGTGTCACCTTTTGATATATAAAGGACCCTAAAAGTAACGCTTTACTGAATCAAACATTAATTATTCAAAACAAAGGTGACCAAATCCCAAACCATCAAAAATAAATCACTTAGAGGTTGTTCGGACAATAAAATATGCTAGAATATCACCTGCCTCTAGTATGCAGGTTTATTTCCCAAGGGATACCAGCCCACTTGTAATTTACATAAACTGTCTAATACCATTATCAGCCATAACATAAAACCTTCCATTTTACGACCTTCAGTCAGATTGTGAAAAAATACTCAATTTTCACAATACTTTTTGTTGTGTTTGTAATAAGTTGTGAGTACCTCAATGTAAAATATTTAATTAGGTATTTGTTTATTGTGTGTTGTTGTATATTATTTCAGGCTTGATTAATATCGGAGATTTTTATCTAAGTATAAATAGAAGTAAATTGCCGGTCTTGTACGAATTGAGGTGTGTTTTTTTTTCCAAAAAAAACCATCAATGTAGTTCTAGTTTTTACTCGCAGTAAATAAACCTATACTAATTTTATATCTATATATTAATACGTGAAGCGAAAATTTGGATCCCCTTTTAAGAAAATTGAGGGACGGAGAAGTATGAAATTTCGCACACTTATAGTTTATACAGAGAAGAAGTGACGAATGCTAAAATTTTTGAACAACTGTTTTGTGCTACGAAGTTTAAAAAAATGCAAATACGGGTACAGCTATGAGTGTCCAGTATATATTTTGACCTGCCATGGTACAAAAGTCTATACAATGACAGGTCAAGTAATATTGGCCACTGAAATAAACCATGGTCGAAATTCGACTACCATTCGATCTCTAGTATTTATAAATATATATTTATGTATCTAACATTATTAATTTTAAAGTAATAACTATTACATTTAATTTGTGAGTACATGGTACACACACACTCTGTACATAGGTTTAGCATATTATTTTGATGTCGTTTGTAAACACAACTCGATTCATAAATTTTAATATAACTTTGTTATCAGCATGATTTAATTTCATTGCATAAGAAGAACTCAACATCATCCTGCTTATGATTTTGTGCAAAAGTTTAAACGTCCCCAATGGAGCTATACCAAATTAATACACTGTTGTTAAATATAAAATTTTACTCGAATGAACTGCTTACTTAAGAGAGCAAAATAACAATACTCGGTCGAGTGGTAGGTACATGGTAAGCAATATTCAAATCGTATTTTCTTAGGACTTAGCACTTTATTTACTCAAAACGTTAGTAAGGAATTTATACAGCAATTTCTAGAACAAGATAAAAGGAAAACATAATTTCATTTCATATCATAAGCCAGTCTAGAATATTTTATAGTCCACTTGATGGACGCCCAAGACTTTTGGACGTCTTTATCATTTTTACTGCAAATAGGCGAAAAGGGTCCGTAGTATATTTATTTCCAAGATTTTATCACTCCAAAATGTTCACTTATTTCTCATGATAGACGTCGTACTTATTTAAATAATCTATTTTCCCTGCAAAATGATGTAACCAAAAATTAGTTTCTTCGAAAGCATTTTCTATGCAAAAGTATGGTCTCTTATGATGTCCTTATTTTTTTTATAGTAGTCAGTGTATTTAGAAGCACAGTTTTTCTTTGTACTGCTGTACTACAAGACTAAGCGAGCCCAATAAGCCGTGTGATTAAAATACATCTACGACGAACATCCGCTAAAAGGTGTTGATCCGTGTCTCGTACATCGGATAGCTTGTAATCTATAAACGGATTCATTACAACAACAAACCAATTGAACAGAATCGGAATAAGTAATTATTTTGTCCCATGATAATCAAGCAACATTTTGTATGTGTACGGTACTACAAGTTGTAAAGTTATAAAGGTTAAAACCTTTAGGTAACTATAACTTGTAGTGCCGTATGTGTACATGATCAAAATGATCCTTAATCATTAGTTGTTGCAAAAAATTAGGCATCTGTAGTAAATTAATCTGGAGTATTGGTTATATAGATTTTCAAAGCTACTTTAAGGTACAAGTCCAAGACGGACTGCAAACCGCAAACTGAAACTGCAAGGGACATTACTGGCTTGTGAATTTCTATTAAAATAATAATAATAATAATAGACGTTAGACGGCTGGATCAAGGGACTGATTCAGAAGGCAGTTCTCTTTGACACGGCCCGTATAGTGCGGACGTTCCTGTCTTTGAAGCCCTAACCACCGGTATCTTGGTCCCTGTACCCGATGTCGGTGGTCTACTATTTTTTATATTTTGAAATACCTATATATTTTGTTTTGTAAATACTTAAAAATGCAATTGATAAGTTTTAAGATGAATATAGAGAATAACAGGTAACACAGGATTACAAATAAATAGGTTCGATAATGACTGCAGTAATTAAAAACAGAGGCACACCCATTAACGCCCTCCAAGAGACAATAGGGTGTATGTTCCGCTAGTTTAATGTTTATTTAAATAATATGATCCTAAACAATAAATCAAATACCAATGAAGTGCTTCAGTAAGCTTGTGAGGGTATGTGTGTGTGTGTGTCTCTCTCTCTCTCTCTCTCTGTGTGTATGTGTATGTCTCTCTCTCTCTCTCTCTCTCTCTCTCTCTCTGTGTATGTGTATGTCTCTCTCTCTCTCTCTCTCTTTCTCTCTCTCTCCCTCTCTCTCTGTGTATGTATGTGTGTGTGTGTGTGTGTGTGTCTCTCTCTGTGTGTATGCGTGTGTGTGCAAATAACATTTGTTCTTTACTAGGTCAAAGTGAGAAAAATCTCGGTTTCACTGTACGTAAGACAATGTAACCATTTAGTGCGGCTCGCAGCGTGCTTTTCTTTTTAGCATATATACCTAATAATAATAAGTCTCCATCATCTGCCTTCAAAGCGGTTCAAAAGACACATTAATAAACTAGCGGTAGCGTTCGTACGACATTCTGTCAAGCGTGAAGGTATGAAAACGACTGAGGCCTTCAGCCACGGCATACATAACTATGTTATTAAAGAGTCTAGCTTTATCTTCTTCTTTTTCCGTCAGTTTTTGTGACCAGATTCTTTCCTCAGTATCTCTATCTGTTTATTACATTGCAAATATAAATAGACATAGGTAATAATATAATAAGCACAAGCTTTCACATTCATAATACAGTATTTCTTTGTGACACATGAATAAATGTATGTTTCGTTTTTATTCTGATTCAAGTATATTTTTACCTTATTACATCAGTTTTTTCTCGAACCTCCTGTCATCTCACATCTACATAGTACATATAGATATAATATAAATGGTCACTTCAGTTATCAGTACAGTGCGGTTTGAAGTCGGACCATCTAATGACACGGTGTGGATTAATAATAATGAACACAGTATTTTTTTATTCTTATAAGATCACATAGGATCTGGTAAACCTTTGAATTTTTAGGAAGAGTTAAAGATAGGAGAGTTCCTATACTATAGAGGGTGTAAGTGACACCATACCGAATCCTGAAATAGTGTATTCAAACCATCATTCTGAGTGTAATGTCCTTGGAAATTTCTGCCGGAAAATTTATAACTTTTTTTTGTTGCTTATAAGTGATATCACAATAAGTAAACAGAACATTTTACCGAAAAAAATCAGTAAATACCCCATTCGGCCAAAAACTGCAATGTAAAACATGTATGCAATCAGCTGCTTCGACGGCGCCGTGTGCTGAAGGTCATTCACTGTACCTCGCAGTACGCGTGTTGCGTTACACTGCGTAGTTCAAAATCAAACTATCGACTGTAAATCCTTGATTTCGCATTTTTATGATGAACCGATTTTCACATTGTGATAAGTATCCAAATAAAGACGTTTTTGTAAGGTATTCGCGACTTAATCGCGATTTTAAGAAATTGGTGAGAAAGTTCCATCACAATACACAAGAACATGAATAAATAACACTCCTTGAATATTGTTATAATTATTTAAGACTAATCAATGTCACTAAAATTCCAGCCATAGGAGAGTCTTGAGATCCTATCTAATAGGAGGTCCACACTGTTGTTCCAAAATGATCGTTGCCTTTATCCGACAGTTACCTGATACTCATCATCATCCTCCGCACCTTCTCTTAACTAAGTTGGGGTTGGCTTTCAGTGTACGATGCGCCTGAACTCCGATGTTTTACGTGGAGCGACTGCTATCAGACCTCCACAACCCAAGTACTAGGCGACATCGAAGTTCTGTAATTAGACCAGGTTTTGGGACTTTTTTAGGGCTCCAACTACCCGTAACGAATGCCACAGATCTTCAAATGGCAACCGGAACCGACGGCTTAGTATGCGCTCCGAGGCCCGGAGGGGCTCAATGTGTTAAGAATGGTCACCCATCCTAAGACTGACCTGGCTGGTATTATTTAACCTTGTAATGTGCTACATTATTTATGTATATTTTTAGTAAACGCTAATTTTAAGATAATTTAAGCCACCCCATATAACTTAGCTCTCTGAAATAATGGACCAAAGTTTCAATCTGAGTGTACAAATTTAATAATACTTCGTAATAGCAATTCAGATCTCAGTGCTTCGTCTTGAGAGGTAGTGGCGGCTTCAGAATGTTCCGTATTTTAATATGGTGTCTAATCTTCTTGAGATAGTGTAAATTCAGTTTCTTATAATTATCTAGCAACGGCTAAGCCGTTTATCATCAATACACTATTTTAGTGACGTTTATTTGAGTGACGCCATAAGTGTTGCCAGTGTTTACAGCTGCGTGTACGCTATATTAACAAAACTTAAACACTTCATTTAAGACATAACAATTTAAGTCACCACTCTAATGTTTCTAAATTTTCAATATGAATAGATCTTATTAGGTATTTCGATGCCCGTGCCTGAAATATAATATGAATACTATACATAATACAGTATAATATATATACTAGCTGTTGCCCACGGCTTCGCTCGGGTGTTTATTTTTTTAATCTTTAGTTTTAATAACCTTAATACCTCTTTGTAAACGACGTTTGCGGTGTTCCTTTTTGGGATTAAATAAATACTAAGCTACTCGCGGAGCTCACTCTGGAGCACACACAACGCCATCTATTGAGCGTAGATGTAAACTTATTTAAAATATTTTCCTAAATATAAAAAGCTTTAAAATTGAATTTCATGCTTCTTCCTGCTTTGTATATAAACTTCCAATCCCTAATTCATCCTCCTAAGGATAAAATGAAAAAAAAAACTATGATGTACGAGTACATTTATTTCTAAACCAGAAGTAGCCATAACAAATTTCATATAAATTTCCTGCATCTTCCTTCAAAAGCGACGAACTCCCCGTATAAACATACAACCCCAAATTCACCCTCTTAGGAATAAAATTTTGAACAACGCCGATGTACGTGTGCATTTATTTCTAACCAGAAGAAGCCATACGAAATTTCGTGTTTTTTACTTTCAAAAAATGGTGACCTTTGTATACTTCTAAAAAACGAGTGCACTTTAGACCACCCGACTGAAGTAAAACTTCATACGAAACATAATGAGCTATGAGAGAAAGAGAGAAAGAAAATGTGTGCGAAACGTAACTCTCTCTTTCTATCTTCACTAACTTATATCTCCCTCTCAACTTCCGTTCGCCTCGCCCGATCACACTTTTCGTAACGCATTCACCAACTTCTTCCGTTCGCCTCACCCGATGACACCTTTCGTAACGCATTCACCAGCTTGCTCCCCAAGTCAAGCGTGCGTAAAAAAATTTTACTTCAAAAAGTTCTAAATATGGTTGGAGCATGGAGCTAAACATAATTTAAACAGACAAACTCGTATTGCAAAAGAAATCAGTCTTAAAACAAAAGAACCTCCATTTCGGTTTAACAACGCATCGTGTTACAGTCTGTCGGCCATAAAACCTTGTCTTTGTACCTACGTAATAAAAAAGTTGAGAGGTTGTCCAGTTTTACGGCCAACGGCCCGGTGTACTCTGACCTAAGCGAAAATTAAGTAACAGCCCCACATTTTATGGAAAGATTGAGTAAAAGAAAGGTGAACTTCGTAATCTGTTTACTTCCTTAATGCAAAACCTACTGTTTCTTCCTTCAAATTAAATTGAAATCTGTCTGATTGTGTTAATATATATTTTGATAGTTTGTCATATACATCTTTTGATATTACGAGACATTTTAGAACCGAACTAAACAATGTTATGATAGTTTAGAACGGTTTCTTTTAAACATTAAAAAATAATATAGGTACATACATAAAAAAAACTGCAAAAGGTTTTTCTCTTAAGATGGAACAAATATTTGTGTATTAACACAAATCTTATATTATACACATAATTATTTTATAATTTATGTTTTAATTTATTAATATAATTATAAGTGGGGCGCTACATAAGTTTTGTCGTGTGTAAAGTAAAAATCACAATATTGTGATTTGAAGTAATATCCATAAACTCTTAGTAAAATTTAAAAAATTTGGAGGCAAGAATTCGTTTGTTCGATTTTTAAAATAATTTTCTAAATGGAAATGGCGGGCTTTTCTAGTTATGACATTCGTGTAATTATTTTGTGTAGCTTTAAGCGTGGCTTAACTAAACAAAAATGTTTCGAGGAAATGAGTAGTGCACTGAGGGAAACTTGTAGGACCGTAGAACGGTGGTACATTCAATTCAATCACGGCAATTTTAACTTAGAGGATAATGCAAGGTCCGGCAGGCCGATTAAAGTGACTACCGAAAAGAATATTGAGACTGTACAAAAATTATTCGAAGAAGACCAACGTATCGATAGATTAAGGAAACTCTGATGAAACCTGGGGGTATTATTTCGACGTTCTTACTAAATCAGACATCTGTGAAGAGGATCCATCCGTATAGAAAAGAATGGTTAGTGTATTTTTTACTAAGAATATTGACATTATAAAAAAAGAACTGAATGGATGAAAGTTTTCAAGTCATGAGGAGCTTTTCATATGATACTGGAGCAATGTGTTCAGCACCTGGTTTACACGCATGGAGACCTGTATAACTGCCAGTGGAGAATACTTCGAAAAAAATCACAAAGTACGATAAAACTTATGTAGTGTATGTACCTAAGTAGGTTCTAAAAATACTCCCACATACATCAATATATGACACAGTCAACTTTCGAAGTGCAACGTGTATGTTTGTATATCTATTACATATATCTTTCGAAATTGTTTGCTTTACTTGTACTGTGAGACCTTGCTTCTCGCTCAATATCACGATTTAATGTCAATGCCTCAAATGGAAGTAAGTAAGTACCTTATGGGTTTTGATTTACTGTTAAAGTTATTTAATATTAAAATTGGTTGAAATATATAGCCGTATCTTTTAATTACGTGTATTTAGAATTTTTTACAGCTTCAAGGGACTGTAGGCACATTTAATTGTTATTAATTTCAAACTGATACTACCACGTATTCCTTTCAAGGGTCTTGACAGACAGACTGACAACAAAGTGATCCTGCAAATTCCTTTTTCCTTTTGAACCCTAAAAATAGGATAGTTAGCTCAAAGGAATAGTATTACTTACAATTCGAAGTTTACTTGATCCGTCTTCAGAAAAGGGCAGTACGTGCCCATTGTAAGGTATCTGTTTCAGCGGCACGTACTGTCTACGAAATCAGGAAAATAATTACTCCTTGTCACGCTGTCTGGTCTGACACGCTGTTCTAATGAAGGGTCGGCCACGCGTTCCTGTGGTTAAGTAATTTGCAATAAAAAATATTGTGACTAAAAATTGAGATAAAAACTATCGTATCTCTCAAGTTGAACTAAACTGCACACATTGTGAAAAATTTCATTAAAATCGGGTATTTTTAGTTTAGGAGTTCATAGCTAATAAACAACTTGACACGAAATTTTTATAGGCTATCATTTAAGCGGTCAGCTAATTTAAAAGGTTTTGGTCAGCTCTAAAAGGTATTTTCTCAACAAATAAAGTGAATTGAGCTGCTTCTGGTCGTCGGCAAAAATAACAAAATTGATCAGCAAGGAATGTAATATTGGGCAGCCTTTAAATTAATGTCATAGGAAATTAAATATTTTTGCAGCAATATTAGTAATAGAGCAGCAAATAGTCATTTGGATTTTATAAAATTTTTTTGCCAAGCTGTAAAATTAATTTTGATTTGATTTTCGTTAAAACAAAGCTAACTCAATACATCGAGTGTTCTGGCACACGCCGGCCGCTGCCGGCTCGTGCATTGTGGTCGCAGTTCTAGTTTTTTTTCGTGTGGAAACCCCCACGGGTCATCACCTCACCGGGGTCAACGGCAAGGTGGTATGTCGGACTCGAACCGATTAAAACCACACGGTGTTCCGTCACGGGGTCCTAATGCCGGGGACTCAGGTGTACCCTAGAAAGGAAATCCCTGTGAACCCCGGCAGTCGCAGTTCTAGCCTAACCTAAACCTAGCTTATAAATGGTATATTTATGCTAACCTGACCAAATAATGATTTTGGTCAGGTTAGGACTATTTATTTTGCAGACATAAACATTATCAAGCTGACCAAATATCTACTTAATTTCTTATAGTCCTTGATTTAGTTGCTGACCAGGTATTGCTGGTGGTTTTTTTTACGACCGACAAAAACATATGATACTGTCAAAATAACTTTTTAGCTGATTTTTCTTGCTGACTGAAAATTTAAAACAAATACCATTTTTTTTTAAAGATAACTCCCGCATTAGAAATAACTCCTGTGTCGCGGGGGACTTTACGAACATACAAACAACGGACCCAAAGAACACCCAGACTCGGGTAGGAATCCAACCCACAACCTATGGCATAGCAGTCAGGGTCACTAACCACTTGGCCAAAAGGTCAGTCTAATTACTTCCCATTTTTATATACGTAGATTGTTGTCTATCAGTTATCTAATTTCGACGATCCAAGTATTCTTTCACGGGAAAAAAAAATTACATTGTAGATATTAATTATTATGAAAAAGTTTATGAATGATATGGATTGTGTATTTGTTCGTGGGAGAGCTATGCTTTGGCACGTATGGGCCGGCTCGACCAGAATGATACCACGGCCTGACAGAAAACCGGCAGTAAAGCAATGGTTTCATTACTTTTCGCCGCGTGAGTGAGGTTACCGGAGACCCTAACCCTTCTCTCTAAATTTACACAAAACCTTAACAAATTATACACCTAAAACTTCCTTATGAATCACTCAGTCTATTAATGAAAACCACACGAAAATCTGTTAAGTAGTTTTTCAGTTTATCGCGAATAGACAGACAGACAGACAGACGCGGCGGGGGACTTTGTTTTATAATATGTAGTGACTAGTGATAAGAAAAGAGAAGAAATATGATTAGAACCAGGATAATTGTTTAAACTAAGCATGTGCGAGTGTAACAATCGCTTACAGGCTTAACGCCACATCTATGTATATAAAAATGAACCCCTATTTCCCTTGGTCACGGTATCACGCGTGAACGGCGCGACCGATTTCGCTATTTTTTTTCATTCTGTGTTTGTTATTGTCAGGAGGAAAGAAAATATAACAAGTTGCCCGGAAAATTAGAAAATTTAAGAAAACTTAACGAAGGACTTACGCGGGTGGAACCGCGGGGCGCAGCTAGTGCACAATAAATCATGATAAAAATTCTTAAAAATTATTACCTACATAGTAATATGATATATGTATATCGGTAAGGTTAATGCTTTAGATAATTTCTTTGCATAAAATGTGCACACACGTAAGTTCAAATTAAGTTAAAATTAAGTGGAACACAAGATTAACGGGTTCTAAAAAAATCAAACATTAATTCTTCAACCGTAAAGTAGGCTTCTACGGGTCAAAACAGCTTGTAAATGTCAAAAGCTTACAACCGCGCTCATACCTTACTTCCGAGGGCACCGACCGTTTTTGACATGCGACACGTAGAAAACGTTAAGGAGGTGTTTTATTAAAATGTTTTTGTAAGCATTGCTTGAAATCCCGTTACGTTATAATACCTGTTTCATAGCTAAGTAACAGTCTATTGTTTGTTCATTTCATATTTTTATCATTTAAACTAGTATAATGTCTTAATTACTTATTCGCCTGATGACGGAAATTTAAGATATGATTTAATAATCTATCCGTTGTTCATTAATTTCGTATTTAAAGCATTCCAATTAATGCAATATGTTGATAATTGCTATACCATCATAAATTATTCTCAAAACGTTCACTTCTAATTGATGCACTGTTCCACGTCATTGGGTAAGGATAACGTGTTGTCAACCCTTCACGCAGATTAAACATAAACGACATTTTATTCTATTGCTTTTCTGCTACACTGCTTTTCGGTTTACACCAGAAACATTTTTTTGGGATCAATGAGTATTGTAACCGTTGTAAATATTTTACTACCTATTTTACAAATCATTACAGGCTTTATATTAGCTTCACTTGTATGTATGTTTGTTTGTATGTTTGTAACCGACTCCTTTGGGCACGATTATGACCCACTTTAAACGGCCAGATTTCATTCAAATTTTGCACACCTGTCAAAGACCGATGACAAAGCAATAATTCGATTAATTTTTTTCTTTTTTAGTTGAATTTTCTATAAAAGCGTGTTTTTTAGTTTTGTAAACTATAAATATTTTGAGGAGGTTCTTTGTATTATTGTAACCGTTGGTTTATGAGGTAATTTTCTTGAAGTATGAGATGCTTTGATTGGAAAATCACCTTGCGTTAGTGCAACCTTGGTAGTGAAAACAGTGACGAAATCCGTCTTAGATTTTGAAGCTATTTTGTTGTACTTTCGGTTAATGATACGCTACTCTCTTTCTTCACTTATCCATTTGTTTAGAAGAGCGTGCCGTGGAGGATAGGTAATGGATTATTTAGATTTGCACTTTATGTATGGAGAAAAGGCAGTGAACTCGCGTGACCGTCACGTTCAGATACATATATACCGATGTGTGTGTGTGCGTGTGTGTGTGTATATATGTAAGTTATGTTTTCATTTCTGACGTGCAGTCCTACGACTGACAGTTTTTTTTTTTGTAGCGACAGGTATTGAGGACTTAGTTTCCATGATATTTAGTCTCAATTTTTATTGCGATTTTTCTCAAGTACAGATGGGTTTTTGCATATTATCCGATTTATCATCATCATCATCATTTCAGCCATAGTATGTCCACTGTTGGACATTGGCCTCCCTTAATGACTCCCAAGAAGACCGGTTGCTCATTAGCTACTATATTATCATCTAATGAACTAAAACAACTGTTTATGATAAAATCTATAATATAAAGTTAATATGTAAACAAATAATTAATCCTTCTTATGTAATAAATAATTCATAAATGTCACATGTTACCCGTTAAACGATAAATAGCATATATTTATATTTTATCTTGACTGGGTGGGAGTAAAACTATGCACGAGTACATAGAATTAAAGTGTCGGCCCTGATCTTTCAAATCTTAATGTTATTTTATGGTACAAATGTTGTTTTTATATATTTTAGTAAACTTATAAAAACAGAAAACATTAAATGAATTTCAACTCTAGCATTCCTTCATCCCACTGTGAAAGTTTGGAAAATTAAATTAAATTAATTAATTAAATAAATTAAATGTGAAAGTTTGGATGGATGGATGGAAGGATGGATGGATGGATGGATGTTTGTTACTCTTTCACGCTAAAACCACTGAACCGATTGCGATGAAACTTGGTATGTAGATAGCTGGAGACCTGGATTAACGCATAGGCTACTTTTTATGCCGATATTTTCACGGGATCGGGACTTACGTGGGTGAAACCGCGGGGCGCTGCTAATAATACATAATTCTTTCGCCTTTTTTAAATGAATCCAAACAAAAATAGACAGATCAAGTTTAGTAGTTAAGGGTTAAACCCAAACCGGTTTGTTTTTTCTTAATATATTTTTGTTTTTTACGGTTTCATGAGCCTGATTTCTAATGTAAGATTTTAACTTAAATCATGCTAGCAACGCGCCCCGGCTTCGCACGGGTACAAATTATATACCAAAACCTTCCTCATGAATCACTCTGTCTATTAGTGAAAACCGCATGAAACTCCGTTCAGTAGTTTTTCAGTTTATCGCAAACACACAGACAGACGCGGCGGGGGACTTTGTTTTATAATATGTAGTGACTAATGATCAGACATAGACCGCAGTTTATAACACTTTGTACAAGAAATGGAAGAAATATTAAGTAAGCTTATGATTACACTACAGTAAATTGCAATGGAAACAGACGTATTGAGAGTATGGCCCCAGTACTGTTTAGACACCATAGATTAAGTCCAAATATCTTTATACACGTGGGAGAGCCATGCTTCGACAGTTATGGGCCGGCTCGACCGGAGTGATACCACAGCCTCATAGAAAACCGCAGTTGCTTTTCGCCGAGTGAGTGAGGTTACCGGAGGCCCTAGCCCTTCCCCCTCTCCCTTTCTTCCCCCCTTCCCCTACTCCCACGTTAAAGGCCGGCAACGCACTTGTGACTCTTGAGTTGCAGGTGCCCGTGGGCCGCGGTAGTCATTTACCATCAGGTGACCCGTCTGCTCGTTTGCCCCCTATACCATAAAAAAACGGTTGTGATGAGTAATGTCTTCTGATCTCCTTAAACAGGGGATTTACTGTTTATTAGAAACTATACGGTATTACTCACGTTTGTATTTCGGGGATGCGAGACTAGTTTCGGACCCGACGGGAGCCCTTTTTCAAGGAGTGAAGCATCCTGCCGCGACGGTGTCAGGCTTCACACTCACTCAGACAGGACGCTTCACTCCTTGAAAAAGGGCCCCCGTCGGGTCCGAAACTAGTCGGGCATCCCCGAAATACAAACGTGAGTAAAACCGTATAGTTTCTAATAAACATGAATATCACTCACGAAAGTTTTTATTGTAGGGGATTTACTGTTAAAAGAGGCAAATTTATTTTTTCTCCTTTGTACACAGGCTAGAAAAAAATACGGTTATATGAATACATATTTCATTTTTATATAAATACAATTATTTAAAAAAAAAATTGTGCTCTTGCCAAGGTCAAGGCATTTAACATCTGAGGAGTACTGTCTCCATCACAGATCAAATAAATAACCATTGACTTCAACTGCCTATTAGCACAGATAGATAATAAGTTTCTTCGTAACTATTATATACGTTACTTGCTATTAGTCAGTAGTTCAAGTGCGATGTAATACTTTACCAGATAACACTTATTAGGTACACAGGTCTGCGATTTACTTTTATAATGCAGTTAATATTTAATATTAACTGTATTATAAAAGTAAATCGCAGACCTGTGTACCTAATAAGTGTATTTGTTGTAATGCATTTTTTTATGAACAAACTTAAGATTGTAGTTAAAGAGCATGTTCTAATTATATATAGTACATTCCAATTGAAAATGTAAGTTTGTACGCACATTATTGCGGGATTTACCACGTTATTTTAAGACCATAGTTTTTTCATAGGTTTACTTGTAATCTATAAGTAAAGAATTTTTGTGTTTTATTTTTTTTTTGGCTCAGTTTAGTTTCATAAATAGGAGGAAAGGTCAATTGTCTTCTACTTTCTTACTGTTAAATTTTTTACCAACTTCAAAAATATTGATCATAAAATTACAAAAAAAAAAATAATATATTTGAGACCCTCACAACAAGCCCTTCCATTTGATATGTCACACGATAGTTCGTAAATATAATATTTATCTTTTCTAAAGGCTCCCAAAGTCCCAAAAAGGATTTCTTCAAAATTCCTTTATTTACGTTGCACGTCTGTTTTTAGGTCACAGGAATTGATATGTGTACAAAATTTCAACTTAATCCGTCCAGTAGGTTCGGAGCAAAATGGACAGACAGACGCACCAGTGATCCTGTAAAGGTTTCATTTCTTTTTTCATTCAGACGTACAGAACCCTAAAAAGGAATCCAACATTATTCGATTACTTTAAAATAATTTGTATAAGTCGTTCCATTATTATGTAAAAAATGCGGATACTGACGTCAAAATCTCAAGGCCACTAATAAAATAATAATAATTATATAATAAATATACATAGTAAAATTAATTTAGCAATGAAATATGGGCATTGACGTCAATACTATAAGGTCAAGAAATGTTTTAAATATTTATAATCAGCGTTTGCCTGTCTAAGAGTATAATGAGTTTTTCTAGCTCAAGTTGCAGTATTGCGTATCTATGTGAACGTTGCAAACAACTTGACAGATTACATCGTCAAAAGAAAGCGCCAAGTAGTCAATTTATAAAATTTGACCACAGCTGAGCTATTTGGCTTCTTACCACAATAATGCTGCGAACATTTTTTTTTTACATGTTTGTATGTATGTTTGTTTGGGTCACATCTTGTAACTGAATTTTAAAGCAATTATCCTCAACCGATTATGCTGAAATTTTGCGTACACATTCAGTTTGAATGACAATAAATAAATAATATAAAAGATAATAGTAAAAACAAAATAATTTTATAAAAGCTTGTCTCTAAATTCATTTTCATTTTAATTCAGCTTTAACAAGAGAAAATTTCTAATGACGATGCGGTTAAAACGGCTTTAAAGTTAACTGATTTCTAATCCCGGGATTTCTATAACACAGGAATCAAACTCTTAAAACGGCAAAAGTCTTTCAACTAATTAAAAATATATTTCCGTAAAAAATATTTTTGATTATTATATAATCCCGTTATATGTATAAAGCGATTAATAAACACAAAATAATTTAACATATCATTTGAACGTAGTTTAAAAAACAACAAAAAAACTTTATAATTTGTTATGTTTGTAAACAACATGGGTATTAGAAAAAGTAAAAAAAAATCTGTTTGTACAAATTGTAAATAGTAAATTTAATAAAAAAAAATAAAAGAGCACTCAAAACATAAAAATATCATCTATTTTATATGAATTTTAGATTGAAGCCACTTCCTTATTGTGCGAGTATGTTTACACGGATATATTTACAGATTTACCCTCTCGGTAAGAGAGGGTAAATGTCATACGACTTATTAAGTTAACTATAAAGATAACGTTGTAGTATCGACACTCAATTGTTATTTAAATAGCAGCCTGCATATCTCTGAAAATAATTGTCCATAAATATCTTTTTATCACAAAATAATGATATAGGAAAATATAAAGTGTTTCTTTAAAACTACCTGCAGCAGAACAACTTATCGTGCGGTCATATGCAATTGACAATTTTTAATTTTGACCCAGCCTTTAAATCGTATATTGATCTATTAAATAGGTGAAGACCACTATCTATTTTTGTCAACCCGTTCCTCCGGTATGGAAAATCACGTTTACGCAAGCTTACGTGCAATAACGGTATCAGTTTTGTTCCAACGCTCTTTTGCGCTACCGTTAAAACTTAACCAGGTCTTCGCTGAAGACATCACGGACACATGGACATGACACTTCGTTCCCTTCCGCAGGTTATTTCATTTACGGGTTCTGTATTCTAAATAGAAGATTTATATAAATTTATTTAAAACTAGCTTTTTGTTTAAGTCCATGCCAACACGTGAAAATTAGTTGGTTCATTTGTTTACAATCGTATATGCACAAAAAATTGTAAGCTAAGGTGCACAAGTTCTGTAAATAGTGAAGTAAAACAAAATCGCAATCCACTTTAAAATGTCTACCACTTCACAACATCACAAAACTGAAAGTAATTTCACCGGATTTTTACTTACAATGATTTCTTTATTTAGAAGTAACCAGTTCTATTGTAAGAAAGTGAAAGTATTTCTATAAGATCGTTGCTGTTTTATTTGTATGTCAATATTAACGGTTAATGCCGCGTTCCTATAATCAAGAAGCGATTCGTTTTGCTTACGAACTGTAAAATTTCGTTGAATTTTCAATGAAAATTTTACCGTCCGTAAGCAAAACGAATCGTTTCTTTATTTTAGGAACGCGGCATCAATCGGGATAAAGTAATAGCTATGGTGCCAGAGCATGCAACGTTTTAGAGAATTTTAAGACAGCTGGTTTTTTGATATTTTATTTTCTATTAAATATAGAGAGGAATGTACTGAGTATGGCACTCATATGACATCCTTATGATCATCAGAAAATCGGATGTTAAACCTGCCAATGTATTCAATAACTTTTTTTACAAATCTTGGTTCTGTTCTCTTCGTTTGTAGAATGCATTAAATAAGTTTTTTAAGACTGTTAAAGTATGAAAAGAGAATTGGAGTCGTTTTAAAGTTATTTTAATACAAAACGTGATGAATAAGGGGCAACGAGTTGCAGCGAAGTGAAATATTGATTTTGACGAAAACGCCGTTTCGATAATTACATTTATTTCATTTAAAAATCAATGCTTTAGAAAGCTTTTATTTCATAGTCTTTTCAAGTGTTTGAAAGTATTTTTCATTTTTGAAAAGTTCATTTATGAATATATGGAATCACTAGCAGCAGCAACGTAAACAATTTTAGATTTCACTTATTTTCAACGACTTATCGATCTAAAAGTGCAGATTATAATTTCGAAAAAACATTTCATAATTTCAACCTATCCAGCCTGTAAAGTAAACAACCTCCGTGTATAGCTGAGCTACGAATACATATTTTTTACGTGTTGGTTATTTAACAACACTTTGGTGAACTGCTCATTCCAAACATCCGATATAATTGTCTCCAGAAGCTTGCGGGTGGACACTGAATAATTAGATACGATTTTACTTCGTTTACTGGAGATCAATTACCATTATTAGTCGCTGATGTCATTGTTCGAGATTCGGATTCACGTCACTGGAGTCAATGAGCCTATCGCCGTCAACCGGGCACTTTGGGAATTAAAGACATGAAAATAGGTAGTATATTGAAAGGAATTGTTAGGCCAGAAGGGAAGATAATGGAAGGTTGAATTTAGGATTGTATGCTCGAGCAAGTCAAGGTCGCATACCAGGACCTGTATCTCGGACTGGCTGTTATCGGGAAGTCAGAGCCATTTCAACATTTCTCTTACTTCTCTACCTATCCTTTTTAGCTCAGAAGGGATGTGCTAAGTATAACTTTGTTTTGGGTAAATCGTAAAGTCTGATAGATTTTTTTTGAGTTCGATCCAAAAAGTCATAAGAAAAACCAATTTCATTATGCGCTTGAAACCATGAGCTTATTTTTTTATTTAACAAAATGTGTAATGTTTGAAAAACAAACCTGTTTTTCTTCCTATTTTCTCGCATATCTCAGTATAATGCATTAATGTGAATTATAAAAAAGTTTACCTGTATAAAAAAGTTTCGTAATGAAATTTTTCATAAGATGCAATCAATTGAGAACAAAATAAAACATTTTTACTATTACAAAAATAGTAAAAATCGCAAAAAAAATGTCATTATACTCGTATAACTTCAATACTCGTCAAGAGAATAGTTTTTCAAATGATTAATATACCCACTTTCGAAAGATCGGACTTGAAGGATGTGGCTTGCAGCGGAGACGCGGTGCGGGCGACGGTACCCGCCGCGCGGGTGACGGGGCACGCTCGCATGTGCACGCAACGGAACACTCTAGTAGAGCTATTTTTTGAAAATCAATGATGATCAATTGTAAAATGTAGTAGTAATGTAGTGTAGTCGTTGACATTTTAAAGTACGTGAAAAATCTCTTCTCATCTTCTCTTAATTTTATAAACTTAGATACAAATTCTCCACACAACAACAATCTAGATGTGACATATGGACTGAGTGGTTGTCTATATTTCTCTTGTCTACGTCGTCTTTTGGCTAGGTAGTAAATCAACAAAGAATCCATTAAGATGTGACTGTACAGCGGCGCGATCAAAATTGTACTGGTAGCGCTGCATGAGGCGGGATCCCGCAGCGGGCGCCCGCGACTGTAGCCCGCGACGCGACGGTCGCCCGCGACTGGGGCCCGCGACGCGACGGTCGCCCGCGCCGGACGCCCTTAGACGATTTTGTTGCAGAATTATACCGATGCAAAAATCTAAAACCATTTGACCGTGCTTTACAAATTCATACAACAGTTATAAGAATAAATCGATTTCTGATATAAGTATTTTTATATACCTAATTTTTCTTCATAATATATGTCGTGTATGAAGCCTGCCACTTACATAATTTTGTGAAAAAAAGACATTTCAAATAGACAAATTTCCGATTTCAAAATGCAACTGAAGTGTATGATGATCCAAGTTATTTATGTACCACTTAAAATCAATGTGTTATGCAAACTTAAAAGGCTATTGAAATGAATATTTATTTTCTTAACGCGCGACGGGTTTGTTACCCTTAAGCGTGAAAACTATTAATGATTACTCCTAAAGAATCTACAGAAAAGCAAACAAAGGTTTCTTGCTGAATCAAACATTACTGCAAATACATATTGGTACATTGGAGCCTGCATTATAAATCGTCGCACTATTAGCACGGGGTCATTGCCCGGCGGGGCGGCGCTTACGGTGTTTTTGCTGATCTACAAAATGTGAGGAGTAACAAGAACTCAGCGTTTATTTATATCACACTACGATTATGTAAATACTAATGTGTATTCTGTGCTACTAATTATAGGTACCTATATAGTAGTAGTGAACTGCTCTTCAAAGTTCTTGTTTAAATGTTATAATATGTTTACACTAAAAGATATGCCGACACCTAAATCAGATGAAAAATTATGTATGTGCATACGAGTTTCCTCACTTAGACTATGATTCATAAAACACGGGACCGGGTCAGACCGAACCACCCGGTGTAAAGTGAACCAGCCTTTAGACAGGTCACAACCAGGCTGGGCAATAAATAACAGTCGATATTGCGTCACAAGCCCGGTTTCTGACCAGTGCTATATGAATTAGTTCATACACAAACGTCCCGTTCTCGGCCTGGTGGAAGGTGAATTCAGTCGCTCATAAAAAGCAATTTGCGATGAACGTTGCTGACACTAGTTTTTTTTTGTGAAAATAATCACAAACAAATGTTAAAATACCAACGTGTGCAATGATTGTGCATTTAGCTATAACAAATCCAGTACGAACACATCGATGGCGATGCTTGCTGCTGGCGGGCAGGGTTAGGGACAAAAAGTAGGTACTGATATTATATACATAGCTTATAACAAAAATAAGGATAAATATAAAAAATATTTATTGCAAGTAAATAGAACATAAAATAATTTATGAATAATATATTTTTACTGCAGATTTATGAGTGTTTTACTCACTTATTTTGTCGTCTTACGTCAATAAGTTACAATGTTTTTCATTTTGTAACCAATATCCGTAGTTTGTGACTTTTTTTTTCGAAGACATGTTGGAAGATCTTTAGCAGGGGTCTGTCGGACTCTTACCGATTAACACTCCGGTGTTCCACCACTTCGGAGAAGCGAGAATCACCATTCAATTCTTTCCTAACTCTCGACAGGCATTGATACGTTTCACCCTAGACGGGTTCCGTCATCCGATACGGCCATCACCCGTCGACCGCACCCGTCTTTTGAGAGAGCGCGCGAAACACTGCGCACTGCCTCTCGGGCCTGTATTTGTGCGGACGACGACTTCCCCAAAAGTACGTGGAAGGAGAAGCGGTCGGACATATGATCAAGGGCCAGGGCCAACACTCGGTCAGGGATCCTGTCTAGCCCGGGAGCGATGTTCTTTGAGTGGATCCGTAGAACAGCCGCCCCAACTTTCTCCGAAAGGGGAGGGGGGAGGCGTGTAGTGCGCGCTACTTTCTGTCTTCTTTAACAAACCAAGCGTAGGACTGTTCAGGAGGTACCGAGCACGCAGGAGGTACGCAGCGGATACCGAGACAGCCTAAGACGTCCAAAGAGGTTACATGTGGACAAATGTTCAGCATATCTTTCATAAATGTGTATGATGTGGGTCAAACAGTATGGAAGAAGTATTCCATTAAGACTGTACACAACTCAAAATAGTGAAATTCTTAAGAACACCGAAGGATGTTGTTCCTCTACAGACGCTACGAGTTTATAAGATGGATTGCAGCTTTGGTAGCTCGTATATTAGACAGACCAAACGTACAATCGCAGAACGGGCCAAACAACACATTACAGCTATAAAAAAGCAGCCTGCCAAGCATTTGATGGAATCAGGTCCAAACCGCTGGATTAAACTACACAAACCACAAGTCCTCTCCACCGACAGTCACTCAAGAATAGTACGGGAAGCAGTCATTTCCGAAAAGTTTTCAAATTTCAGTCGAGAAGATGTGTGCAGCTTTTCAGCATCTTGGAATCCTATCATCGGCAAATTCAATTGTCAGTGAAATCACGCTACTTGACAGTACTCAACAGATGTCTAAGTGTGGTATTACCTCGAAATTTTTATCGCGACTAAGTCACAATTTACTAAAATCCACAAATGGTGTTGTTGCGCAAAAACACATTCATTCATAACGAACTCAAGAGATTGTTATCTAACAGCTTCGCTCGCGTATACATATTTATATATTTTGTGCGGAACCTTAATTCTTTGAAACTTTGTCTTTTTATAGTTCCCAAGTTACTTTTGTTGTAACGTACTTACTACTAATACTTAATATATAATCACCCGCTCCCGATTTTTGGGATTATGGTAGTAAAACCGGCGCCATACCGGTTGATGCTTCCTTTTCGCTTGGATGTTAAATGCATCAAGGCGACAAAACTGTCAGAGTTTATAAATATTAATTATTGTAGAAGCCAGGAATCTACTCACATAGCACTTATAGTGGTGTATCTGAGCGCATACAATACTCAGTTTTATTCATTAATAAAGCGAGAATTGCCTTTAAAACGTCTGTATAAAATAAGTTCTTATGGGGTTATTTATAAAGGGTTTTAAAAAGATGGCCCCTTGTGTGTCGTGGTGTCATGATAATCGCTTATTATCAGGTGGATTGATAAACCAATAGGCAATACAATATTATGACTAAATTAGACCACCTCGTCATAATTTGGCTCTTAGGTTTGTGTGCAATCATGAGGTCGTAGGCTTTACTCCCGAGTCAATCACAAATTTTATTATTGTTTATTAGTAAATCATTATATTAATACGTGAAGAGAATTCCTTGTACCCTTTTTAAAAAAATCGGCGTAGTAGGTAACGTAAATTTTTGAATATTTACAGTTTATATATTTATAGAAGTGCATAAAGCTAAAATTTTTAAACAATAAGTTTTACAACTTTAAAAATTACGTGAAAATGGCTTAATGAAATTACACGCGTCCAGTATATGTGATTACCTGTCATGGTAAGTAAGTCCATACAACGACAGCTCAAGGTATACCGTTGCGATACAAATCTAGGCCGCTTATTTGCATTAACATCCAAATCCAACTGTTTCCTATGTTTTTGTGGGTCATTCGTCATCTCGTCCATAATAAACCCATTGGGATGAGTTGAGGGAGTTAGTTTTCGAAATACAGATACAATAACTTTTGTCCTACGAAAACTCGTAATGACGAACAACTCGTTTTCGTAGGACAAAAAGTTATCAGTATTTCAGATATATGAGTATATTTTATAGCAGGTATCGCATAACAGTTAACATATCTCGTAATATATAATTATAGAAATCGTTATCAAAGTTAAATGCAATTATCATCATGCGATTTTATAAAGAGCCATGCATGTGATGTGACGTGAGTAAACCCGCTGACTGTTGTGGCGGACATCTTAGTTCGTTATTAGTTTAATTATATAGTATTTAGTTATAGTTACTATACCTGAACACAAGTACATGGTAACTATCCCAAAGATGTGACAAAAAAAAACTTGTTACGTATGAATGTATTCATACACTCACGCCTGCATCTCTGAACGGTTAGGAAAATGCATATTAAATATTTCATCCCCCTCACTATAATAGGGGCCAAGCCTATTGGAAAAAATGGGAGTATATTTAAAGGGAAAGATCGGCAAGAAGGTAATGCCATATAAGGAAAAGGATATTCCTGCACAACCTTGGTAATTTTTGATAAAGAGGCCAAGGTATTGGTTTATGAACGTATACACTTTAAACAAAACTTGACACAAGAAGAACATCTCATATAGATCTAGTTTTCTTGTACAAGCTCATTCAGAATAAAATAAACTGTCCGCAGCTGCTATCAAAAATTAATTTTAGAGTGCCTTACAAAATACTACTGTTTACCCACCACCCAGAAGAACAGTTTTTGGTTCTGCTTCACCTATCCCTAGGTTATGCAAGCTATTAAATCACTGTAGTGTTTCTGTAGACGTGTTTGCAGATTCTTTAACTCGCTTCCGTAAAGCTTGAAAAAATATTAACACTTTGTACTTAATTATATTTTTTTTTTTGTGAATCGCTTTTTTGTAAAATTGTTTTCTCTATTATTGTATCCATACTATAGGCATGCAGTGTTTGCTTGTAATATAATGTAACTGTTGTACTAATAACTGTTATGCAATGATATAAATGTGATCGTTTTATTGTTACATTTGTTAGCAAACCAATATAAATAAATAAAATAAAAAAATGTGTGTGTACTTACGTACGCATGTAAGAAGTTATACTTTTATCTAGTTAAATATAGTTTATTTAAATATCATAATAATTAATACATACCGTCAACTAACCTCAAATTCTACAAACGTACTCAAAGTAATATGTAAAAACCATTTTTATCACTTATAATCACAGTAAATTATCATAAATAATACATACCGTCAACTAACCTCAAATTCTACAAACGTACTCAAAGTACGTTCATCATAAAAAATTATTTTCGTCAATTTTCCATAACGCGCCAAAAGAAGTATAACTTCAATAAACAAAAGAAATAATTTCAACAGCTTTTGCAAATACTACATTGATTGACTAAGCAGTGAGAGCAACATGTCTTTCAAGAAGTGTGTAAATAACAGAAAAAAAGGAAAAAAAAAAAAAAAAAGAAAATGCTTCGTATTACATTTTGGTTTTGAATATTTTAAATGCCAATCTGTAAAGGAGTTTTTATTGAAATATCAGACATTTCTAAAATGATATGGCATTATCTTAAGCATAACTATATAAATCGCAGCAAAGAAAAAAAAACTACTTATTTAGTTGTGGTTGACGGGCTTAAATCATGTTTGATGAGAAATATGGTTCTTGGTATATACGTATTATTTAAAAACAAAACAATGTTGTAAATAAGCTTAAGGAACTGCAAAATGCTTAATATTCGAATAATTGTATCATCTTATCTTAATATTATAAATGCTAACTTGAGTTTTTAATTGTTTTCAAAACACAATTTAGGATTAGAAAAAAACTTTTAGACGGTCACCCAGCTTGGCAAAATCTGCATTAAAGCGAGCGAAGCTAGTTAATTACAATCGCTAATTTGAAAATGACAATTTTTTTGTGGTATTTTTTTTATTTGATTAAGGTTGTTACATTTTTAGAATGTAGACTTTTTTTTTCTAAATGTCTCAAGTCGTTGTTAATATTTGTGAAAGGTCAATGACCTCGTACTTAATATTTATTGATTTGTTATTCAAGAATTTATTTATTTATTTATTAGGATCTCTAACGGAGAATACACACAACATGTTTATTTACATTAGAATTGCTGACATAGGTCCCTTTTGGGGTACAACGACGGCAGAGCGAGAGAGATTTTTCTATACAAGTGACATGATATTTGTATGAAACGTTATTTAACTGTCAGTCGTCCCCCGCCACAAAAGCGGCTGAAATGAGATTAACAGCTAGACGAATACGACAGCTTCAGCGTTGCTAAAATATATTGAAGTGATGTGAGAAAGCCCACCATTCCTTGAAAGATAACGCGCGACCTATACCTACCACCGCTGATATTATAATTTTTTTTATTCACCATTTAACACTTCATCATCAACTTCAACAAATTTAACCATCAGATAATCCGTGACCTTGGTTGTATGAAAACTATGAGCACGAAGAAAAGTGAACAAATAGATTTAAATAATACGTTAACCGCTTTTAGCCTTGACGTTTCGTAGGTACTCAAAATATTGAAAGTGACGAATATCTCTGTTGTTTTGTTAAATCTATTCCATTGATAACGTAAGAATACATTAATATTTTAAATACTATTTGTATACAATTAAGTTATTTTATTTGTTTAGATGTTTTTTTTTATAAAACGTAAATACATGTCATGTCCTATCCTATGTCTTTAGTGAGCTTCAGCGCTTGGTTAATTTATTTACTTTTTTTTACTTTATAAATATGACTGACGGAGAGTTTTGCTCCGCATTCCCAAATTAATATATTTTTTTTAATATGCAGAAATTATATTATTAACGTGAAGTCCTAATTTAGTTAATACAATAATCTGAGAAATTATGGAGACTTGCTGAATTTAAAAGTAACACCTTAAGAGAGATTGTATCTGAGGTATTAAAAAAATTGATTATGATGTTCTACCATTAAAAAATGTTTAGATTTTAACAGGAAAATTTATAACAAAAATATCCATAATGATTTAATGCATTAATCTTAATTGACATATTCGTATAACATCGATTAAATTTATTGTATTTATTGTATCTCGTCTTTAGCGGTTTAGCCACAGTAAGCCGTTAGTAGTGACGTGATATTGCTGTCGATAGCACGCGACGACCAAATCGCGACGCTTGCGCAGCAATTGCGAACTTTAAATCGGAATATATATCAATTTACAAAATTAAATAACTATTTCGTCAAATAAATTTTATTCAAGTTCTGTGTGAAATAAACATTGACTTGTATTTTTTTTAATTTTTGTGAGATTGAATATTTAGTCTGAAAAAGTTTGAGTCATTGAACTCTTTCAGTCAAATCGCGTTTTATATTCGTATGATATTTACATGACTGCAGAGTGTTATTTTCAAGATGTCAAACGTTCAGAATGTCCCGTTGATCCGCAAGGCGATAGTAGGAGCAGCTTTAGCGCACGTCACCCCTTCGACTCACCCTAATCCGGTTGTGTTTGAAGAGGAACGAGAAAGCCAATGGACTCCGGCTGCTCTGGAACGAGCTGGATCTACATTGAAAGCTTTGAACCGTATGGCGAAGCGTCCACCCGTGCATATTTTATTCGAAGACGTCAGTTACACCGTTAGTTCACACAAAGGTACGATTTTGGTTTTTTCATATTGAGGAATAGGTTTGCCTCGCACTATATTATGTTTAGAGTGATAATTGATACATGTACTTAATATTACCTTATTTTTTCCCTTTTATCAATAATGTTTTTATTTAATTGTTTGCATTCGAATTTTGCTTAATTTCTAACCCAACTGTATAGAAGATGAACCTTTTAGAATTTATACGCAATATTATAATATTTCTACGCATAGAAATTGAGTGAAAGTCCGTGCAAAACGCGATATTAAAGTATAGGTACATACTTACGAGTATATATTATATCCAGCGGTAGTTTCTAACTGTCCTGATGAAAAGAAAAATATTAAACTTATTAATAACACTTCGAAAATTATCATAATATCGATATAGGGGATATAGGTATTTAAAATAATATAAGAAATACACTAACATTTCTGTTTAGTTAGCTTTAACTTTTTTTTTTGCTTTATACCAAAAGAATTTATATTTTGAAGTCATATCGTTGTTTTCTACGGTTTATTACAGAGATTGTTATTTCCGTTGTATTGATTAGCATTATAAGATATATATATATATATAAATAAATGAATACCTTATAAAACAAAGTTATTACAAGATACACAATACATATTCCATTAATAGAAAATGAATTAACCAAGACAGACTCTTTGTACTAAAGCCGCTAGTCGTTATTCTCAGTTACAGATTAATTGATTATTTTTTGTAATTTTCAATTAACGTTATTAAACTTTTACTGCCTGAATTTGTATGACAAACAGTAATATTTACCATTTAAATAGAAGCTTAAAAGTTTATTGTTTATCATATATAGCTACCGCTGACATCTTAACAGAATGTCCTTTGAACCTTAATGTCCAAAAATGTGATGTAATGAGTAGTAGTGAGTATCGAACAATTTAGGAGGTTATCAATTCTACATATTATGTATGTAATATTATTAGAACTGCAAATTATTCACATTTACACATCATATATATTTGGACATCTGGCTTAGTCTTTTAACCCTTAGATGAAATATACCATGTATATTATGATCCTGGAATCTTTCAACTATTTGCGCCTGAGTCTCTGCTACCCGAGCTTGACGTTTCCTTTCGCGATGCCTATGATGCCTCTTTTTTGTGGCTCTTTTTGTTTGATGACAGTGCTAGATTCGGGTCATGCTCTGATGTAGGTGCTTACCATACACGACTACTTTGGAATTTACGTTGTAAATGCCGGGAGCTAACGTCTGCGTGCCATCACTACCGAAGCTTTCGTGAGGATACTTCATTCCACAAGAGAGTGGAGTGCATTGTTCTCGCGATAGCTAAGCACCTACTTAAACATGATACGACATGACACTATTGCTCCAGGAAGCGTCTCTCTACAGAGCATGTTAGTATCGAAGATGCGTGGTATTCCGTCATCTCATTTTGCGAGGTGATTTTGGCTAAAGAGGTGGCTAAAAGGAAGCGGGAGAGGATCAGTACTCTCCCATCCCACAGAAGACGCACCAGGCGCTCGGAGAGCGAGCAGACCGATCTCTTACCTCCATGAGCCTAGGGGTAACGAGTGTGGCTCGCTAACCCATTCTCGATCCTTCCTTCTTAGGTTATACCCGGATACTCTGCAATAGATCAACTTTTGATGGAACATCTTGTGGTTTTAGTCGGTTCGCTTCCGACATACCACTTTATCGTTCGGTCTCGTGAAATGATGACCGGTGGCGGTTTACACATGATGAAAAAAAGGTTCGATAAGTGCTCGTGAATCTTCCTTTTATAAGCAGCACTTCTTGACCACCTGATCTCTCCATTTCTCTAATAAACTACACTGATCAATTAAGAAAAATATCAAAATAAAATTCTAAATATTAAAAAATAAAAACTACTACTATACTGAAGCGGCGGTATCGTAACGGCTAAGGCGTCGGACTTGCGATCAAGTGGTTGCGGGTTCGAACCCCACCCAGTGCACTACCGTCGTGAACCCACTCCTAACACAAGCGTTAAGCTTAGCTGGAGGGGTTAACGAGATTACTAGTAATATTATAATAAAAAATAAAACAAAAAGAAATACTAATATCACGAAAAAAAACTGTACCACATTTTACTGAAATATAAAATTTATGAAATTAAAAGTAATTTAAAAAAATAATCAGCTTCGAAAAAAAGTAACTTAAAATTATGAAATATTTTTGTTTATTTCATATTCACTAAATTTAACAACAGAAACGAAATCAAAGTAGGTGCCAAACGCAGTAGAGGCCTACAATTTTTAAGATAGGCACCCCAGCATTCGCTTTGCTACGGTACCGTACGCTAGACGTATTACAAAAAAAGTGCAGAGGTTTGTACATTTTAGTGCTTCCGATAATAACACTATACATATTTTAAATATCTATTTTGAAATGTAACAAAAAAATATTCCTTATAAAAACGAGGAATCGCTGCCAGGCATAATTATTTGCATCGTTTACATTCGGAAACATGTATTAATTAGATAATAAGTTAAGATTGTATTAATATATAACTAGACAAAAAATTTGAACATGAAAAACGTCAACATTCTCACGTTTATAGGCAGGTCAAGAGCCTTTTTTCTTCGACAGTTCCTTGGCAACTAAGATAGCAATGACCGACCCAAAGTGAACCGAAGCCTAGTATACATAACATTATAAATATACACAGTTACAAAAAGAATTAAAAATAAATTACCGCCTATATAAAAATCCTAAATCTAATATTATTAACATACGTGTGAGTTTGTTTATTTATTGAATAAGCTTTGATACCTTAACTAAACTAAAGTACTATTTTTCATCCAGAAAAATAGTACTGTCAAGAAAAATAACTTTTACATGGTCTTGAAAACCTATTATTTATTAACTCGAGCGGATCCGAGGACGAAAGCTATCAAATACGGTAGGATCCACATTTAACATTTCCATCACAAACCCGTTAATCATGTAGGCATTGACTGAAAACATTAAGGTCATGATTGAGAACTTGACCGGACAAACTGGTTAGCAAAACCAACGGACAATTCGAGCATGCTGGTTTGCAGATGAAAGAGCGGTTTGAATTTATTTACGTCAGCGGACAATAAATTATTACAAACAATTTCATCTCACTTCCGAACATATACTTCTTAGTTTTGCCATGTATTTTTAAAGACCTGCCAGTTTTTTTTTTCTAGGCCATATTTGGCAGGGAGGTAATTTATATTAGTTTTGCCGGTTTAAAATATAAAATTAGTAAATAGGGTAGTAATTTTTTCTAAAGAGGGTGGTTAAAAGACATTTGTTTATTTTCGGGCATTTTTTGTTTTTTTAGGTGGTACTTGGCAACCACATATTTTATAGTTAGAAGAACTCATCTAAGAAAGGATGCTAAGTAAAGAACAACTGTGTTGCCTTAGACCTAGTTTACATTTAGACAGTTCGCTGGTTTGCGAAAATAACGACATAAATAAAAATAATTGATTTTAGAGAATGGCAATGTTTTGTGATTTCCGCTAGAGTATTTTGTTCTAAACATATAATGAACTTGTCGCTTTCTAACGAATGTCAGCACGAAATCGGCATTGCATCTCTGTTCACCATAAAAAATCAAAGATTTATGATCGTTTGGCATACATAGTTCAATTCGACTGAATTTTGAATTATGTCGATATTCTCGCAAACCAGCGAGTTATTCTTAAATTGTACTGTATGTAATGTTAGTGTCTGTGTTAGTTCAGACTGCTTTTTATCGACATTATTAACGTAAACAACAACAGTATTACGAGAATCTTGTCTTATATTATAACCTCAATACGGTCTATATGCATCACGAACCACTCGACTTAGAAACTGCACAAGTTGCTAGCTGTACGGCGTTATTTAAACAAAAGTGGGAGTGACGACTGGAACGCGTGTACAGAACACAGCCTTCGGGAATACTCCGGAATTTTCATTACAATACTCACAATGCTGCAAATGAAACGAGATGTGTTGGGATACATTGGGATGCCAACACATCTCATTGATCTTTTTTAAGTTTAAGATTATACAAAATATGACAGGGCAGTTTCTAAGAGGTTTTATCCTAATTGAAACGTTATTACGTTATATATAAATTTAAGTTTTATTGATTTATTTTTTAACCGACTTCAAAAAAGGAGGAGGTTCTTATTCAACTGTATGTTTTTTTTATATGTATGTTCATCGATTACTCAAAGACGGCTGGACCGATTTGGAAAATTCTTCTTTTGTTTGAAAGGGTTTTCTTCTCAGGTAGTCTCATTGTCACCGGGTCAGGATCTGATGATGGGATCCTAGATAAATCGAGGGAACTCTTCAAATATTATAGGCACACTTGAAGCGATTTGGGTGTTTTGAGGCGCATTGAAGTCGGTGATACTTTTTTAAAAGATAATTTTTAAAAACACTTTATTGGTTATAGATTGAAGTTGTGTCTGTGCTCAAATACGTTAATTGATTGATACAATTGAAAGGAGTAATTATGTTCAAACCAATTCATAATAAAGTATTCTGAAAGTAGCTAGGAAATATTTCGTGAGGAAGAGAGATAGATAGATAAATAGATGCACTCTTGATTATAAACAAAATAACAGGAAACAATGCTAATGTTTAATATTATTGGTGACCTATAGTTATTTCAGCGAGTATAGTTTTTCATTGTTTCATTGGTATAAAAAGTACTAAATGATAAAACTCTAAATCTATTTATATTAAAGACGACATTACGGATATTGAGCATAAACTATGCCATGATGTTTAAATATTATTTAAAAAATAAATAAAAAGAAGTGAACATTTGACTAAGCGAATATAAATATTGGAACAAAACAAGTCAAACTTTTAGACCTAGTCTATTTAGGATGGGAAATAATCGTAGACAAGTAAAAAATATGTACTCTGCTAAAAGTCAGACAATTATTTGCAATATAAGTAGATCTAGGTACTCAATTACTCATCTCGAACTCGTTTTTCTAGAACATGACAAATGCGCATAGATATACTATATATTTAAAAATAACAGTTCTCTAAATTTAAAAAATACATTATTAACTATTAATCCATATATAAATAAGCAGCAGGAAAATTGTTCACGTTTTTCTCCTGTTTGACATCTGGTTTTTTTCGTTTTGTTTTAAAGTAGCTGTAGAAAAGATTAAGTTGTGAGCAAAAAAAAAGTAAACATTTTTCCTCACCAATAACGAAACATTCAAAGTAAATTATTTGACGTTAGCCTTTGCTTCCGCTATGTAAATTTAATAAATGGATAGGCGTGTACCATCTTCGTCTTCATCGTCTCCTTCCATCAGGTGAGTTGGAAGACAAACGCATTTCTAAAAAAATGGTTGTCTGTAAAGTCGGTTTACGGACGATAATTTTACGTGATAACGTCATTAGTAAGCCGATCGTGCCTCTCTATCGCTTGTTCCCCCTCTCGCTTGCACGCTCGGCTCAGGCGGAACGTGACACTGAGTCATGCTTTTTCGTGCGTACAGCCGGCGTTCATCGATTTATAAGACGTCAATAAAAAAAATGGATCACGTTTGAACTCCTCTGGACTAGTGGTCTAGTTTACTTAAAAAAGAAACTTATTTCTACTAAATTATAATTCATAATAATCAATCACTTGGCATAGGTACTTCAAAAAATTGTTTACTTAGTTGTTGAAAAATGTTGTGTCGCATCAAGGTTAAATTGTGGAATCTGATAATAAGTGCATTTCAATGATAATAACTGATAAAACTGATGATTGCATTTATCATGCCATTTGAATCACTTGCATTCAGTTCTTTATCCTTTTTTGAAGTGAAACTTCTTTAGAATCGTTGTGATTTGAAAATTCGATAAAACGAAAAAGCGACACCAAAAAAGAGACAAACATATCCATAAATAGGATTTAGCCTGCGAGAGAATGAGATAGAATACATGTATATAGTGTTTCTATTATCTTTGTCTTTGCGCCTGTAAACGTGGTATATCATTCACGTGTATCATTTTCATGCATTTCCGTATTTAAATTCGTTGTTTAATTATTTTATCTTAATTATTTAACACATCTGTATTAATTTGACCATTAACTTTTATATAAATTATCTATTTATTAACATTGGTAAATTATTATTTGTGTTGATTTTACTTTTTATTTCTCATTCTCTCGTAGGCTAGTTTTCTGAAATTTCACTTCTGCCATATGTGAATTACAAACACACGCTTTTTTGTCACTATTGTTGCAAACAAGTTTATTACTCAAACAAGCATCTTTATTATATTTGTATTTAAATTGTACGTCGTACAGAAATGCGTAATGTTATTTTTTATAATTATGTATGTTTTTAAATTGGTTGTGTTTCTTAATTAACTAACGATTAATTATTTTTGTAATTTTAATCTGTTGTAATGTTGTCTGTAATTAGTCATGCTGTTTAAGTTGGATTAAAATAACAACTAGGTTTTTTGGTTAACAACATCGTATTAAAAAGATAAACGTGACATTTATCTTTTTAATACGATGTTCATTGTTATAACAATTTAAAAATATAATTAAATTAAAAATTATCCGAACTGACTTAGTATTGGATTCTCAATAAAAGTTTATTTGTTAGAATACCCGTTTATTGAGGAAGGGTACAACCGTCAGCCAATCCTTCAATCGGGGATAAATAATGACAAGCTGTAAAGGCAACGGTCCGGCTTTGGGTCGAGGGCCAGGTGGCACAAGTATCAAAAATTACCGGTAAAATCCAGTATCAATAAAGCGACACTCGTATTCAAATATACAGCATGTAAGGTTCATTAAAAACTACTGATAATTATAACTAATAATAATAATAACTTGACATATCTCACACGGCAGTCTGGTCCTAAACTAAGCAGAGCCTGTACTATTGTAGCCAGACTGCTGATAAACATACTTATATAAATATTTTTAAATACATACACATCACTTCACTACATATTATAAAACAAAGTCCCCCGCCGCGTCTGTCGGTCTGTTCGCGATAAACTGAAAAAGTACTGAACGGATTTTCATGCGGTTTTCACCAAAAGACAGGGTGATCCATGAGGAAGGTTCAGGTATATAATTTGTTAACGTTTTGTATAAATTGGTTGAAATATGATGATGATTGTTGAAGATGTCTCTACTACCCGTGCGAAACCGGGGCGGGTTGCTAGTTATAGATAAATTACACCCAGACAGAAGAAATGATGATGCTTATCACACAATTAATTGTCCTGGGTGGGAATCGAACCCATGACCTCTGGCTTAACAGTCAGGGCCACCGCAACCACTATACTAGCAGGCCACCCAATAATGAAATTTTCAACACACGGTACTCTTGTTTTTTTTTACAATGACACGTAAGAATGACCTCAAACCACCTGATGGAAAACTATATTTTTGTTTGTATGATTGGCGTCGACTCAAAAAAATTATTTACATTAGTGTAGGAGTTTAGTTAGGCTTCCACGGTGTGGTCGCCTGCTGATCAGGCGGCCAAAGTCTGCAGAGGTTCTCGGAAGCTTCTTTTTCAGGGTATCCCGGGTCCCCTGCAAAAGACTCATTGTGACAGAACACCGCGTGGTTTTAGTCGGTTTGAGTACATACTCGTACTACTTCACCCTAGGAGGCTCCGGTGAGATGGTAACCCAAACGATAAAAAAATAGTTTAGTAGAGCTTACAAGTTTATTTTTCGATTATCAGTTCCTTCCTTTTTTCATATTTTTTTTACTTTTTGTGGCAAAAAAACACTTATCTATTCTTCGGTACCTAACTTACTTAATTAACTTATGTATAATATAATTACCAATTTTTAAATGTTATTTTTAAAAAATATTCAAACAACAGATATTTAACAATCTTTTATTAGCTTTAAGGTTCTTTTTAAGATGAATTAATAAGAACAAATACAAGCCAGCTGCTGTAAACCGTTGAGCAGTTCCCTCAACTGGCTTCCGCACCCAGCATCAAATCAACTATAGGTCTCTATCGTGTTGTATTGCCATTAGAACTACCTATGTGTGCTAATTTTCAACAAAATCGGTTTACAGGTGTAAAGTAAATGGGTGAACAACACAGAAATCTAAATAAGGTAATAGAAATGGTATGTAGCGCTGGGATCTATCAAAAACGCATGTCGCCAACTCGGTGCTACATCTACATACATAAACAATAACTACACAATCACGCGTACAGATGCACCGAGAATGTTATCCAAACTGAACTAAGCCTTATGAATATTCACTAAGATTGATATTACGTCGTATTGGTTCGCTCACTTCACACAAGGATAATAGATTCTGCATTTGTGGTAGTGATTGCGTAATCTACTCTAGGGCTTGACTACGGGTAATACCGTAATGCTAGGGAACCAAGGAATAATAGAAGAAAGTTATTAGATGCTCCGTACTTTATTGTTAAATATAACTTATTCTTTACAAAAATTATAAAAAGATGAAGTATTAAAAATTACTGTCCTGTAAAATGAAGATATTTATTCAACATCTGTCTTTTTGGAACAATTTCAATTGCATTTTTGCGTAATAATTAAGGCGTATATCACATTTAATTAAATGAATGACGTGGTTATCAGTCGGGGACTGATCATGTTGATGAAAATGTATGTCATCAAATATTTAAAAAAAAAGTGGCATCCCAAATAAGATCCCTAGATATTGTTAAATTATCACAAAAATACGACGGCAAAATTACGATTCCTACAAAAAAACAAACTTCACGTTATTCTCGCGTCCACCATTTCAAAGTATTTACTTACTTTTTTATTAAATCGGTTAAAACAACATAAACCTGAACTTACTACATTGAACAAGTTCCATGTGTTAATTGTAGGTACTGCAGATTTTAACAGAGTACGTCGTTTTGTTGATTTATTGAAGTCATCCTCCGTAAAATGACTCAAACAAATCCGAATATAAGTTATATCCACTTGTCATTCGTATCTGCATTCTACAGGAATCTAAAATAAACGAAACAAACCAATAAAATAATATATTCCCTTCAGAAAACAATTTTTCATATTTCACTTTTATCTTTTAATGTAAAATGTACAGTTTGTGAGTACTACTATAGGTACCCTAATGTCGTTTAGCACATCACTAGCTCGCCGCTATTCTCTGTGACCGTGCCACTACACACACTAAAGCAAACACTATTATTCATTGCGTTAAACATTCCTTTTTGTAAAACCAAACTGTCCGATTGCATCCAACACAACAGGCAATGTAGTAGTAAGTAAAAATAAAGCCGCAAATTATGCCAGTCGCACTATTTATTGGTAGAGTTATGTTTTAAAATGTACTTTTATCAAAAACATCAATAAAACCAAAAGAAAACACTTACTGATGAAAGTTATACAAATGTTATCCCTTGATTAGTGTAATTACACGTAGTAGACGATTTGCCGCAGTTGCTAATGCTGCAAAACACCAGTTTTACAATCGCACTTACCGAGATAAAGCTTCATGAGTAACTGAGCGTAACATTTCGCATTGGTGGCGTCTGAGTCACCAGCGCGGCGACAAGTTTACGCGTTCATAGCACTTCTATTACCTTATTTAGATTTCTGTGGTGAACAATTATTTGTGATATATCATATATAATATAAATAGGGGTATTTTTCTATGCTGAAGGTTGAAATTAAAACGAGACCAACTTCAAAATATACCAATAAAAAAAGAATTATCGAAATCGGACTACCGTGTAAAAAGTTAAGCGTGGTCATTCATGGTCATACATAAAAAAAAAAACTTGGGTTGACTTGAGAACCTTCTTCGTTTTTTCGTCGATTAAAAAACAAACTTCTGCTGTATTATTTATTAGCATTGATATCGTAAGGGCGCATGTCTACGTAAATATAATGTGTTTATATATTTTTTGTCAATTACTTCTTCATAATATTGATAATGTAATAACCAAAATTAAACTGATAAAATAACTAAACACGTGAGCTCGATGACATTAGGGATCCGCATCCATTACCTAATCATTATGCCGATAATCACATTGGGTTTAAATGATTGATTGATGTATAAATTGATAAGTGGAGTGAAATTATGTACTAGGGATGACATCCGATAAATGAATGGTCCCTGGGACCGTACGATCTGCTACATTTACCTCCCCCGGTTATAGCCAGGGCGCCAGATATCGTCCAGCTCAAATATAAAAGGGAGCTGAGTGACCCGACACATACGCCACCATTGGCAAGACTTCTAAGAGATCATGTCATACTCAGAGCTGCCAGGTAACATAGAAAATTACTCTGATAAGTGACTACACAGTTGTCGCATGTACAATCATTGTTTTTCTAATTAACAAAAAAAAGTATCATAAAACTGCAGTTGTGACTCTTGAGTTACAGTCACTTACCGTCAGATGACCCGTCTGGTCAATTTTTTTCTAACATACATAAGGTTTTCATAAATATATTGACAAGGCACTGTCAGGATATTAATTTTCTTAAATAGATCCCGAAGGGATTCGCGTTTACTTACATTATAAATGGCTCTGATAGGTCTTTTCTGCAGAATGAATATCGATTCTATATCTGCAGCCCCCGCATACTAAAATACCTACACCTACCTACCTAATACATAAAATAAGTAACTAATGACATTGTGTCAGCCTTGCGCTTTATATATTTATAATAAAAAATCAATTGCTAGAAGATATACAACCAAAAATACGCGATAATATTGACTCAAGGTGACGTATATTACGTTACCTTGAAAAGCAATTATGCTAACCAAATTATGCATACGGATAGTAATTATTCAGATTAGTTCAGATCCGTCAATAACGTGTTCCGTATTCTTATTTTATGTCAAACACTAAATCAAATTGTTGACTAATCAATTATTATTATTGATTACAATAAAGGTTAGGGCAGACCTCGGGCGGGGGTGGCACCGCGACGCGATGTGGCGTGAGCGGCTAAAATGTACTAGACCGACGAGCGCGACCGGCGGTTTGTGACATCTTCAATATTAACTAAGTACAATACAACCTGCCCACGCCGCATCACCGTCAATCATTATTTAGGATTAGAATTACGCGTATTTTACATACCTAGTAGATTTCCTATTGGTTACCGCCTTTTTCAGAAACATTTGTGAACGTAGTACGTAGGATTGTAGGTATATATTGAAATGCTTATATGTGAGCACTAATATATATGCCCACTTGGTGGTTTGTAAATAAATTTCTATATATTCAAATAAACTTTAACACAATTCACTTTAAATCTTCATACAAGCTCCCGTGAGACCACACCGGTCTGTTGACAAACTTTTTTTCTTCTTTTTCCTTTGCCTATTGTGCTTTACAACATTTTCAAATAAAAACCGTCAACTACAAGTGACTCACGTACTCACTAACAAATCAGCAATACGCGCCAGCCGAACACCATACCAAAGAGGTTAGTATGTAGTTCTTAGGCACTTAACATCCCTTTTAGATTATACCCGGGACCCCTTGTAATAGATCCTGTGGTAAAAAAACCCTTTGTCTTTAGTCCTTTTTTTGTTATTTATTTGTATATTATATTTACAATTTATATTTTAAAAAAATAAAAATATAAAAACCAACGCTCTGGTATCTAACCGTGCCAGGCAATGCTGAACTGGATTCCCTTTCGATGCCGTCGTGAGACATCCTATCTTAATGTTTTTATTCCCATCTGCTCTGTAGTCTTATTTTGTATTTTTCCTTGTAAGTAAGATTGTCTCGTCGTGCCGAAATAAATGCCTTTTATTTCTTCTTTCTACACTTCACCATTCTACCAAAATGGTCATGGTTGACTGCCGACACAAAGATTATGTCTAAAGTTCATGTTGTACCAATATTGGATGATATTGAGGAACTTGAGAATTGAGAAACTTTAAGTTTTGACTAGTAATTTCATATTCATCCTTCGCGTATTTTCCCAGTTAAGTTGGGGTCGACTTTCAGTCTGACTACGATACGGCCGAACTTCAATATTTTACGTGAAGCGACTGCCTTCAGACCTCCACTACCCGTAGTTTGACTAGGTTGTCGGACTTTTTAGGGCTCCAACTACCCGTAACTAATGCCACAGATGTTCGTAGAACAACTGGGACCGACGGCTTAACGTGCTCTCCGAGGCACTTACTTTCAATTTTGTTTTTGGGGCAATCGAGCAAACAGGTCACCTGATGGTAAATGACTACCACAGCCCATGGGCACGTGCATCTCAAGAGTCACAAGTGCGTTACTGGCCTTTAAAGTAGGAGTAAGGGAAAGATGGAAGAGGGGGAGGAGAGGGCGGAAGGAAGGATAAGGACCTCCGGTAACCTCATTCACTCGGCGAAAAGAAATACAATCATTGCTTCACTGCCGATTTTCTGTGAGGCCGTGGTATCGGTCGGTCGAGCCATACGTCCACGTAACATGTTACCTTATAATGTGTTAACCTACGCGGTTACCACTTAGCCGCGAGCCACTCTCAGTAATTTCATATCATAAGTAAAATATTGCATTCTATTTGTTTTATGTACAATAAAGAGTAGTAGTAGTAGAGAGTAGACGTAGACAGACACGAACATTAACCACTTTATATTCTATACTCTTCTCTCCAAGTCCTCCTTTCTACCTAACTTCTCAATTTCAATATTTAGGTGCAAATCATACTGTAAATCTTAGATCTTCACACAACCGGCTTCTCCATTGTCCCACTCATCGCTCCGACTTCGTACATTCTACCTTCTTCGTTCAATCTGTCCTGATATGGAACGCGCTCCCTCTCGAGATCAGGATGGCAAAAACTCGGCTTACTTTCAAATACATGTTGCGGAGACATGCCTTGTCAGATTCTTTTTAATTTTAGACTCTCCTTCACGAGTTTATATTATATATTATATGTATGTTTAAATATATTTATATATATATTTACATATTATGTAGTATATGTAATAGTATCATTATCACTTATTATATATATGTATATGTGTATGTATTATATTAGTACTGTGGCTACTAAAATAATAATTTATCGAACTTAAAATGAATATGCCTTAATCTCTGTGCATCTACCTTGTTTTGTCTCTGCATCGCCCAAAGGTCGACTGGGAGAAAATGTCTAGGGCATTAAGTCCACCTTTGACACATTTTTAATGTATGATGAAAAATGGACATTTCGATTACCACGCAAAAAGTCTACTCTTTCGTTAAATTGTCAAAAAAATGACGCTCCATTTGTCCAGACTGCGAGTATCGAAATTCTCAATCAGCGCATTTTTTTACCATTTATTCAAAAATGCGTGGTAATCCAAAATTTAGATATTATAGTTCCTTGACTGGGCTATACCTTAATTTTATGAAATCCTAAAATAATAACTCTACTATGAGTGTAACAAAAATTTGGCTTCGTGTCTCTTTTGGAAAACGCGGTGTAAGAAAGCGGCGATAAAATATAGAAAATTTAAAGAAGCAGGCCATGGGTTACCGTGCTGTGCGAGTGACACCATTAGTGTTGCGTTGCATGTATCTTTTGCCCTGTACCAGCAAGCCGGCCTTGTGCTTGCTTTCTAAGTTATATAAAAAATTATATAAAAACATTTATGAGAGAAAGACACTTTTGAAAGTCAGAAGCTATATTTATTCTTAAACCAAGTTTTAGACTTAGATCAATTTAACTCGCATGTAGCATTCCAACACACTGCTCATACTACACATAATATTTTTTCAAAAGTTCAGAAATACAAATATATCCGTTTGGGTCACGTTCTCACAATAAAACTAGAGAAAGTATTTCAGAGTCCACCTACCCCTGATTGCACCCTTGTGTGAGATTCATAGGGAAACTTCTCATACTATAGTGCAAAGTTTTTTCATTGTAATCTTTACTTGAATTTATAGAGACAGCAATTTATGTATCTTTGCTAGTTCAGTCGTTTAACTCGCATAGATAAAGTACGTTTGTCTTAAGTTGTTACTGTGTATCCCAAGAGATTAATATTATCACCTCAGCACTTTTAATGAACAACTGAGGTAAGGCTATGTACAGCGACCGATACCAGCTGCGTTTTTTGGAACGGTTAGAGCCTTAAATAACTGCGCACCCTCATCACGTCTACAATCATCAGCATATAATATATATTGCCAAAATTGTAAAAATGTTACATGATCAGTTGTAAGCTACTTCCTTCGCGACCGGATGACTGCTCTATGGACAGTCCTTTCTCTTATTCGTCCATACAATGTTTATCAACACTAGATGGCGCTAATCAAATTCCGTAATTGTTTATAAACATGCCATAGAATTTTCCTACACTAATGGCGATTTAATATTTGTCGTAACTTGTACAAAGTGTTTCATTGAAAGTCGAATCCTACTTAAAGACTTAATTCCAGTCATGATAATGCATTTCATGCATTATGCATTACCTAACACTGACGAAAACGGTTGAAACCAAAATAATTTATCTAGAGAAACGACGACCTTACTTAAAAAAAACCGGACAAGTGCAAATCTGACTCGCACACCGAGGGTTCCATAAGCAATCAAACTTGTATGTAGATCATCGTCCATCTCGGTAATAAACTCTCGAAGATTTTTCCAAAAGACAAACTTAACTTTGCAGTTCTGAAAATACTCCCTCATACTTCGATTTACGACAAAGTCAACTTTCCAACCGTAAAATATAAGTTTGTAATCACAAAAACTTATTTGTTGTGTGATATACCAGCAAATTAACGACTTTCGGATTTTTTATTTACTTGTGCTGTGAACCCTTGCTTATTTCATGATTATAGGTCCATAGACAGTAAGTACTCTATGGGTTATAATTTAGCTGTGAAATGTTCAAATTTCGCTTATATTTTAAGTCTAAGGCTTAAATGGCCGTATCTTTTAATAGCTTCATTTTTTACAGCTTCAATCCCTTGAAAAGTACCGCGGACATCAGTATTTGGTATTAATTTAAACTTGATGCGTCCACAGGTTCCTGAGAAAAAGGTCTTGGCAGACAGACAGACAGACGGACAATAAAGTGATCCTATAAGGGTTCCTTTTTTCCTATTGAGGAATAGAACCCCTTAAAACTGTAAAAATTCATATTAGGGGTTGGCTCAATAACTTCTTATAGTACGTATCCACACCTGTATCCCGTATAGGGGACTTAATGCCAGGCATAGCTTGTACTATGAGAGCTAAACACGTATACACATACTGACGTATTTTATTGTTAATACATGAAGATTATTATACATAGAACATCCAGACCATAAATTTACCGTATTTGGAATATTTCTTTAGTGATTTAGAATCGAAGAGACAAGAGACGTACCTACTCTACGTCGTCTAATGTAAACATGAATGTACTTATCATGTTTGTTTCATTTCTTTCGAATAAAACGGAAATTATTTAATGTAAAATTACTGGTGTTAACTGTAAAATGAAGTGCATCCGGCATGTCACATCATTTACTATGTTCTAACGTAAGTACAACGTATACGTACAAGTGCAATTGCAAGCGTGATGGGTGTACTCATCACGAATGAAATTGCATGTACTTCGCAAGCAGAACCAATAATCAATATACCTTATAGTTAAGTAATGAAAGATGATTAGAAATGGCCATGACAGATATTTTTCGAAATAATTAATGCAAATATTGGCCCTCCGATATTACCTCCAATTTTGTCGAAATTGCTTAATTGGCAACCCAGAACCACGAAAGGTATTTGATTTTGAACAACAAAAATGGCCTGTTTTATTGTATATATTATTTTAAGTGCCCAATACTACCTCAACCATTTCTGGTCTTTCGTAGCCCAATCTTGCTTTAAGTTTTACTGCTTAGACTTATGGTTTTGAAAAACCTCTAGATCCTATTAGCAGTGATTGTTTTTATTTCCTGAGATTGCAGAATATGCAGCCCTAGGTGCCACATTAGTGGACCAAAAAGCATAGAATATGCATTATTACAGTTTCTTCTGCCTCTAGACAGAATCTGCATATTGTGTTCTCGCCCAACTTTAGGTTGAACATATATTAAGTTTGTTAATTTGTTTGCACATCACAAATAAAAATCGAGCCGAACGGGTCAGCAAATTGAAGCGGCAATGGGCAGGGCACATAGCACATAGGAAGAATCGATGGTCGATTAGCCCGAAAAGTTGTCGAATGGAAACCACGGACCCGAAAGGCGTAGGACGTCCATGATCGCGATGGACAGGCGACCTAATAAAAGTCGCGGGCCGTCGGTAGATGCAGATCTAACCGGCCTTCTTAGAAGTCATTAATGGAGGCCTAGGCCAACAGTGGACGTCCTATGGCTGAAATGATGATGATGATGACAATTAGTTTAATTAATTTATTTAATATATATATATCTTTAGCTCGACGGGGGATTTATAATTAGCAATTGTACTGGAACCGTCATCCAGTTCAATGCCGCAAGACGAGTCGCAGCTAATATCATTGTTAGGTAGTTTATATTGGCACTAATTGGTCTAAGTACTATTGATTTTAGGCACAACTGTTACCCATCAAACCAGTTGCACCAATATCCAATACCGTTGACGATATTAATAACTTTAATTTGTCACAAGTTAATACTTGTACTTTATTTAGGTGATGAAGTACAAAATATTCATTCATGAATAAATTTCTGGGCACCCGCTGTTAAATTGCGTGTGTAAGTATTTGTTATTTATAGTTGTTTGTAAAGGGATCATAATTAAAGTTCTTGAAATTGGTATTTAACTATTTCTTTCATGCCGTTTTCATACGGACGAAATTCGATTCGATCGGAAAGGTATACCTACAAAAAGATATTGTACCTAATAAATATGTATATATAACTGCGATTAAGACACGATTATACATATAATAAGTTAAAATTTTGATATGCTTCGCAGGCCATAGAATGTAGGTAGATTTTCACTGTCACTACTACCGAAGGCGACTGACGACCTCTGTGGCGTGACGGTAGTGCTTTCGACTGCCGCCACGCCACCGGGAATAGCGGGTTTCACCCGTTATTCCCGGCGGTGTTCCTGCTCAGTCGAAGTATTTGTATGCATAAATATGTTTATTTGCATTGTTTCCATATATAATATGTATGTATTTACAAAAAACCGTTTCTATGTACAGGGTTTTTCATTAAAAGCGTACTAAAAAGCGTACACACAACTTTGAAATGTGTGTAAGTGATATTGCCATAATTTTTATTTTATTTTAAAGGACATTCGATGACATTTATGTATGTAATATAATAGCAGACGGCCATGAATGCCATAAATTGGACACAACGCACGGAACGTTAGGCAAACAGAGCACCGATTTAGAAAATAAATTTTATCAATTTCAACGTAATGATAAGGCGTGTAGCGATCCCTGGTGAAATGTCAAGACTAAGCGTGCGTCCCGGTATACGCAGAGCACTGTAAGGTATGACGTCAATTCAGTATACTGCGAAGCCGTTTCTTTATAGTTAGCTATTCTGGTTACTGTTTATAACGGAACGCAGTCCAGTATACTATCAGTTGTCAAATCAAGTCAATTGTCAAATCGCAATAATAAAAGTAACAATGTGACAGCCACACGGCTGTCACACTGTCACTTTGCTGCAAAGGTGCTCTCAGTACTGTTACATAACCACCTTACCTCAAAAACTCCTGTACTCACAGTACAAAAATGGCGACGTTTATGACGTCATATATTTCCCTACGATACTGCGTTGCAGTGCCTATAATCACTCAATACAAGCCTTCCAGCTGTGTGTCCATTTACTTTATGTATATGAAAGAACAGGCTACCTAGAGAACACATTTTTTTTACTTTCTTTTCTGTTCATTCTAAATAAATAAAATTTTGAAAGATTTTTATAGTACCTATCTCTGACAGTAAAAATCACGTATGTAGCATAGCTATTTTTAATACAACCAAGGATGCATACGTCACACCGGTAATGGATTACCGGCGCCTATACCAAACGCAGCGACCCTACTGACATCATTGCATTTTCACCAAGTCGTTAATATATCTAGTGGGCAAGCGTTAAAACATTACGGTGTCCAATCAATGGTCGAAACTCGAAAACCTTATTTTTCCAATAGTTATCGTTTCTCTCTTACTCTTACTACTACTACTCTTACTTTTACCTTTTTTTCTGTATATTTATGCCAAATTAAAGGTGTTTAATGATTGTATGTTATTTTACCTACAGTACGACTGTTTACTAAGACTATTTCACAATTTTTGGTAAGAATGGAGTTGCTATTAGAACACTTCTTTGCTCATTTGTCTGTCTGCTGGCAACACTCATTTTCTCAGACTCATCATCAAATCAATCAAGGCAAAGTATTTGGGCCCTTAGAGGTACAAAGAATCATCCTTTTAACTGTTACGGAATAACAAAAATCGCAACTGCAAGCATTTTACGTGGACCTACAATCATGAAAGCAATAAGTAAAGTCTCTCAGGAAAAATAAAGTGTAAACTTCGAAAATTGTGTTGTCGCCACATCAAAAACTCTTATTTATTGTATTAAAAATAGAGGTAAACCATAATAGATTACATTATTAGGACTAGTTATAACGGTAACGCAAAGCTATTGGTCGATTGACAATGGTGGGGTTATAAAAGGCTAGGCATGCATTTTAAGTTGTTAACAATCACTGGAGCGCGAATAGAGGTACGGACAACGTAGCAGCTACTGTTGTTTAGTGGTTTAGTGATAGTGTAATATAGCAATAGTATCTAGTGATTGTTTCTAACAATCGGTAATCTGTAGTTACATCTAATTTTATTTTGTTGAGCTTGTTTTATTTTGTAGTCATACTGAATTTTGATTAATTACACTGAAGATTCCCGGTATAGCCTTTTTAAAAAAGAAATTAGGATTTAATTCGTTTAGTAAGCATATTTATTAAAAACTGAATAAATGTATAAGCAACAATATTGCGATTCACAATATATAGAACCATACATTTTTTACGGTAATAATACATTTAAATTTTTATCAGCACTTTTTTATTACTTTCAGTACTAGCTAGCGCATTTGTTTGCATACGAAACTAGCGCAACAAAGCCAGCATTAATGTTTGGTGTCAAAATCGCTGTATAACAACAATAACAATATATCATTTTATATATCTATATGCCTGTGAAATATTTGTCACAATAAAAGTAGACAGATATTTGTGCGTTATGTTAGCAATATTATTTTGTTTTGCCACGGATATTTGACAACATCGGCAACTAAATTGCATTCTTGCTGCTGCAAATTGGGAACATGATCTTACTTTTTAACTAACAGTCAGTAACAGAGTGAGAAACAGTGTAATTTGACTGTTAGAAGAGAATGGTCATCAGTTTTTATTGTGTGGCTTTTCCCACAAACAATTTACTTTGCTAATCGAGTATTAAATGAAAATAAAAAAGTAAATTCTAAGATTCATAAAGTTGTTATTATTGCCACCCACTTGTGAGTAATATAGGTTTGAGTTTGTTTTCGGAATTAGACCGACAACAATGCTCAAAGTAAAAAAAGTAAATACATTAGAAGTAGGGCTTTATAATCCTACTAATATTATAAACGTGAAAGTTTGTGAGGATGTATGGATGTATGTATGTATGGATGTTTGTTACTCTTTCACGCCAAAACTACTGAACCGATGGCGATGAAACTTGGTATGTAAATAGCTGAAGACCTGGATTAACATATAGGCTACTTTTATCCCGATATTACCACGGGATCGGGGCTTACACGGGTAAAACCGCGGAGCGCTGCTAGTAGACTTATAAATATACAATTGGCCTAGTTCAAATCGCTCATACAATTAGTATGACATTGACGTTCAGCGTTAAGTGACAATCAGTATTTAAGTCATTCGTCATCAATACCACAGAATACATAATAGTACTAGAATAGAAATCCCACTGAGTTTGTTTGTATTTAAACCTGTTAACCACTTATTATTTAAAGATAAGAATATGTACCTTAGTAGATAAACTGTTCTTACATCTTTTTATTTATTTAATACTCCATGCACAATATGTTCAGTGGCGGATTTAATGCCAAAGGCATTCTCTACCAGTCTACCTTAGAGTGATTTAGAAATGAATAGGGTAGGTAGTGGTACATTGGTGAATCAAAAATACGAGTACATTCAATTACCACTCACAGTAGGAAAAGATATTGCTTAAAATATACCACTTTATGTTGCGGTCATGACGACATCAGGCAAGAATTACATTTTGTGGTTTGAAGTGGTAGTGGATGCTGTGGGCGTTTTATACATAAAGGTATACCATGCGTAAGCAAAAAAATATGCAAATGTTAGTTTTAATTTATAATTAACAACTTAGAAACGAATACATAAAAAATGAGTTTGTATTTTTTTTTATGGTATAGGGGGCAAACGAGCATACGGGTCACCTGATGGTAAATGACTACCGCCGCCGATTAGAGGGGTGGAGAGGGGGGAGAGGGGAAGGACGGGAATAGAGGAGAGGGCAGGGTTAGGGCCTCCAGTAAACTCTCCACGCGGTGAAAAGTAATGGAAGCATTGTTTCACGGCCGGTTTTCTGTGAGGCCGTGGTATCAAGCGGAGTCGAGCCGGCCCATACGTGCCGAAGCATAGCTCTCCCACGCAATAATATCAGCATTCGACTGGAACGCAGGGTTTTGATTCCCGTTTCAAATTAGCATTTTTATGTATGAATAAATTATGTATGTTTATTTGGATTTCCCGAAAGATTTCTTGAAATGTAAAAGTATCCTTGTTCCAAGGTTTGAACTTTACTTTGTTTGGTCTAGATAACTCATATAAAATAACCAAAAACGTGTAATTAAAAATATGGACTTTGTACGAACTCTGAATTTTTAACATTTTGGTCATTTTTGTCCTTTAATTTTAAAATACTTTAAAACTTACGATTTCAATTTCACAAATTCAAATTATTGACAAGTATATTTGGCGTGACTATCATTTTCCTCCTATTGTATGATAATTAAATGTCAAAGTTCATTTGGCACAACACTAATAACGATTCTAAGTGTTGTTTATTTCGGCTTATTTAAAAAATAACTGATAATTTAAGTCAATGAGTAAGTGTTAGTTCTGTCAAATAGAGTTCTGTCTTTATTACTTAACTTTACTATGAGAAATAAATCGACATATTTGTAAAGAAGAACAAAAACAATAAAAATGACAGTCGCAAATTTCTAGTTTAGGTATTGCATAAAATACTTCATAATAAATTTTAGTTTTTGTTAGTGAAAGATGGGAGATATTATACAATTACAACAAGTCTTAAATTTAATGTTAGGTACAACGAGCGGTCTTATCGCTTAAAGCGATTTATACTAGACCACCTTTACATGGATTTTGTGTCAGGAATAAGTGGTAGCTAACGGTGTACTAGATATATATATATACGCAAATACATACTACTACTATGTGTGTACCCATATACTACGTACCCACATAGGCAAATTTTTTTTTTTTTCTAGAAAATACTTGTCCATTTGCCTTTTTACATAGTCTTCTGATATTATATAAATATGCACTTTAAACATTCTCACATACCTTTGAAACAACAGATGATAAAGACTAATTAAGGCAATTGACGATAAAGTTGCTCAATGCCTTTCAATGTATTTCTTCATTGGTCGTCGTATTTACTGTATGCGTATTTAACGAAGGTAGGTAGTCTTACTTAGCAAAATTCACGTTGCATAACTGTTTATTTTCTACTAAATAAACAAGGTGGTATACAAGCATAACGTCCCGGTGAAAAGTGGGTAACGACCCAACCCACACCACCAGTTGCAGTGCCACATAGTTGCAGTGCCACCACCACTACCCGGTGTAAGGCAATAGGCTTGCCCACTGTTACATGAGTAGGTCCGAAATAAAGTTGGCAAAATGTGCCTACCCCTTCGGGGATGTAGGCGTCAGTATATGTATGTATGTATGTATATTTTTAAATACAACTCCGATACAATGGAAGTTGTCTCGTTCGCGGTGGAAAACAGGAAAAGAGTTTCTCAACAATGATGTAGTTTCATTAATATCAAAGAGTTGGTACTCATATAAGAGAATTGTGACGAGCAAGCGACTGCAAAATTTATGTTGTCTACTTCAATTAGACCATAATACCAGACATTAATCGACATCAACTCACACGTCATTCATTCATTGTACGTTGCTTTAATATTATATAACTTCTAGTTACGTAATTCTAATAATAATCTGGGACATATGCATACTAATATTATAAAACTGAAGAGTTTGTTTATTTGATTGCACGCGCTTATCTCAGGAACTCAGGAATTCTTTTAGTGGATAACCCATTTATCGAGGAATGCTACAGCATTATAATAATAATAATAAAAGCTTTAATTTTAATTCCATACAAAACTGTTTCCAACTATATAAGATTTAAAACCTTGTAACAAAAACAAGTAAGGAATGAATATAATCATCATCATCATTTCAGCCATAGGACGTCCACTGTTGGACATAGGCCTCCCTTAATGACTTCCAAGAAGACCGGTTGGAAGCGGCCTGCATCCACCGACGTCCTGCGATCTTTACCAGGTCGTCTGTCCACCGCGACAATGGACGTCCCAAGCTGCGCCTTCCGGTCCGTGGTCTCCATTCCAGAACTTTTCGGGCCCATCGACCATCCGTTCTACGTGCTATGTGCCCCGCCCATTGCCACTTCAATTTGCTGACCCGTTCGGCTATGTCGGTAACCTTCGTTCGTCTGCGTATCTCCTCATTTCTGATTCGATCGCATATCGATAATGAATATAATAATAAAGACTAATTTTAATTTACAAAAAAAAAGTTAAATTTTAAATAACATTAAGTATGTAAGTTACAGGTTACTTAATTACTATTAACCGTTTGTATGGACCCCCTTCGGGTAAAAGCCTCCTCCAAGGCGTTCCACTTTTCTCTATCTCTTCCCATATTTAGCCATCTTCGGTACACATTACGCTATATATAACATTACGCTATAACCAACAGGAGCGGTACATCAATAAAAAATGTTGCTAACTGACTATGCTATAAGGAATATCACTTTCCTTCCATTGCCCTTTTTACCTACCTTTCCCTGAATATACTCCCAATTTTCCCATCTTTAATTCCCAAAGAGCCCGGTTGGCGGCAATAGGCTTGCCCCCTATTACGTGAGTGGGACTTATTTAGTTGGCAAAATATAGGTGTTTAATGTGCTTCTGTCTACCCCTGTATGTATTACACATCGCTATCTAGAACATACGTAGGTATATGTTATTTTCTTTGTAAATACATACATGTACATTATACGTAAGAATATTTAGACCAATACACCCAAATTTTTCACTGAGTGGGAATTGAAGTCGCGAGCACAGGCATTGCAGTCGAATGCCATAGAAGTCATCATACTACAGTTTTATCTTCTCAATACCGTATTTTCATTTTATTTTGCAACAGTTTTTGCGGAATCGATCTCTTACCAGCTACTTCTTAAGACTGATTTAAAAATGCTTTGATTTACTAGTTACGACAAATAAAATTTGGATAATGCAAATTGGTTTATGTTAACACCTCGTCATATATTGGAACATTAATAAAACGCGAAAGAGACTCACATTTAATTAATTTATGTAAAAAAAGGATTTATGTTAACTAGATGTGTCATCTTAAAACACCTATACATTAATCAGATTCACTCACATAATACTTTAACAAATAATTTGCAGCAAACCTACAACTTTCTCGCTAGTGTTACCAGAATTTGGAGAGAAACGTGAACCAAAAAAAATAATTAATAATAAATGTTATGAAAAATATTTTCTCAAAATGAATCAAAAACAATTAAAGTGGGAAACATGATTCCCTATCGATTTGTTTTTACTTTTAATCGTCATTTGTAACAAGCCAGAACAAGCAGATTGAGATGGACAGCAAAGCAAACATTCTCTACACATTATAGGTAAAGATACCTAACCTTTTATGTCTTAATGCGCTTATACTTCAAAAAATGATACTTTATGACGTTTTAAACCTACACGTGGCATACAACTGATTAATTTTATAAATCAGTTTTATGCCTTATCTCATTAAAAGGACACAGGGTACTCTCTGGAATGAGAGTATTCATCCAGAAAAAAGTACTAATACCGGAATTAATTGACGAAATCTACATTAATGCGAGTGAAGCCCTGGGCTAAAGCTTTAAATGAAGTAAAAAAATTACATACAGCTGCACATAGAACCTCCGCCGTTTTTTTTTAAGTCAGTTAAAAATATGAAGTGGGCGTACCAGTTATGGACATTATCCTAAATTAGAGATCAATACTAATGTTATGTATGGCCGTGTGGTCACCATAATTGGATTACTAGGCCATGATGATACTATTTCGGTTGTCTCAGATTGCCATCTTGCTTTAAGAGACCATTATGATATAATTGAAATAGCTAAACTTGGGGCCTTTAACATACATATATTATACTGAATAATCTTGTAGTAGATTATAAAATGATAAGGATCATTAAAAATGTTTTTTACGACAATGGAATCTAACATTATCTGAGTATTTATTATCTTAGCATAAATTACAAGTTTAAAAACTTGCACAAAAACTTACATTATGGTGTTTGTTGACATAGTGACAAATATGTCAACGTTTACATATCAATACACGTGACTCTACAGAGAGTCTAGCACTCATGTGAGGTCGGTTGCTGGTAACACCGAACACAATTCAGTGTCTCTGTAGGCTTGCACCAGGGACAGGCTCTTAGTGCATGCCTCTTCCTATTAATAATTGATACTCTGACATCGGACATACAGGAGGAGGCACCTTCGTGCTAAAACGACATTGTGTTGGTCGGTGAAGACCAGTGTCAAGTGCAGACTTTAAAAATGGCAACAAAGACTGGAATGTTGGCTTCAAATCAGCAGAACCAAACCTTGACATGTATTCTATGATTTCGGTGGCTTCCTTAGACCTGAAACCATTTTGCTGGATGGAAAAACGGTACCAGTATTGGAGCACACCTTCAATTTTAAGTACCTTGGCTCCCTTCTACAAAGTGATAGCAAAATAGACCAGACTGTACATAATCGAATCAATATGGAGGTTGGATGAAATGGTAGCAGGGAACAGTAACAATATGAGAACCCAAGTTTCCTATTAAACAAAAAAGACAGATCTATAAGACGATCATCAAACTTGCCGTTATATATGGGTATGAAAGTTGGCACACAAAGTGAATGGGTAAGAGACGCCTGCATGCAGCTAAAATCCGAATGTTGAAATGGATGTCTGGTGATATAGGGGAAAGAGGATGAAAAGTTGAAGAGCCATTGGTTATCATGTGATGCGAAAGAATGAGCAAAATGTGGTGGAAATTGACGGTTACAAGAGTAGAGGACGCTCAAAGAAAAGATGGATTGACAGCGTGAAAAAAGATATAGTTAGAAAGGGAGCAACAGTAGAATGAATTGGGAAAAGGGTAGGCAGATGATGATGTGGTTCAAAGATTTAGTTTTCCATAAAAATAGAAGCCAGCGTGACAATGAAATACTTTTTTTATGGTATATGGGACAAACGAGTAGATGGGTCACCTAAGTTTAAATGACTACCGCCGCCCATGGGCACCTGCAACTCAAGAATCACAAATGCGTTGCCGGCCTTTAAGGTAGGAGTAGGGGAAAGGTGGTAGAGGGGGAGAGGGGGAGGAGAGGCGAGGAGGAGAAGAGTTAGGGCCTCCGGTAACCTCACTCAAGTATTGCTTCACTGCCGGTTTTCTTTGAGGCCGTGGTATCATTTCGGTCGAGCCAACCCATACGTGCCGAAGTATGGCTTTGTGCGTTACAATTACAACATTAAATAACACATTTATTTCGAATGCTTGAACTTGTCAAACAAAGTCAAATAGGTAATTTTTCTTATTTTGTTTCAGGTAAATGCTCTATTTTATACACCAGCTGCGTGAATGTGATGGTACAAGTATCAAACAACTTTTTATTCCCGTAAGTTCTTGTCATCTTGTATTTCTAGAGCGAGAGAACTGCAGTGAAATAGGTTTCAATCATCAAAATGGAACATATTGGGTCAGCACAACGTGAACATATATAACTAATCTAGTTTACTATACTGTGTGCCAGCACACCAAACAGGTCTAGCAGGTTCCCTGTTCGATGAATCATATTTGATTCACATGACACTTTTTGTACCTACACTGACAAGTTCATGAATCATATGTGAACAAAATTAGAGATTATTTTGCTTATTTATTTCTGTTGGACGTAGCAAAATAAACAGCAATTTTAGTATGGGGACGTAGGAAGTACATTCTTTCATTCTTTTGTAAACAGAAAGTTATGTGATTTATATTTATTTCTTTCATAATTGACATGAAAGTGGCAAAAAAAAAATAACATAGTAAATTATTTAAAAAAAACAAATGAAACAATTATTATTTATAGACTTTATTAGTGAAAAATACCTAGAAACTAAAAATTCACATTAAAGTAAGTACATAATTATAAAAATCCAACTAAGGTTTTAGTGGGCTTCATTGTAACTATTCCGCATTCCAGACACTCCGTGTTTTGGGGGTAGTGGGTTGGGCTCCACACAATAAAAAAAAAAAGACACTCCGTGTTTACTTGTTTGGCTTTGAGCGGGATTCCTTTCGCTTTATTATTCACGTAGCAAGTGACTAGAGAGACTAGAGTATAAGTTTTCCATCCCTAAGAGGTATCTCGGTCAGAATCATATATGATTCATGGGACTTATCAATGCAATTATGTGACCAACACTTTTTTTTTACGTCAAACATGTGTTTACTTGCTTCTAAAAACATCTACCTCCAGATAACAAATAGTAGCCGAATTGAGGGAAAAGCTTTGGACATTACTGAATGAAATTTCTGTGTTGTATGGGGACAGGGAACCTGTTCATTTGCAGGGTGAGCTTTTCCATAAAATTGGTTATTAAGGTCTAAAAAGCATTCATTATTTTGTGGACAGACTGGACACGAGGCTTGCAAATAAACAATATTTATGTTATAAATAAAAAAAATATGGATAAATGTTACTTTTGTTAATTGAATATTCATGTTTTATTTGAGTATCAGCTTGTCTTTTAACGAAAAGTTTTTATCGGATTTCATCTCTTCTCCCTTCTTCATTTTTATAAAATGTTGTTGGTACTCATTTATATTCGATAACTGATTTGAAATCGATTATCAAATATCGATAACAAATAAAATAATATGGAAATCAGGATTTTTTTATTGAGAAATATGTTATTTTTAACAACAACATAATATGAGGAGGATGATGAATATGTTTTAAAATAGAAGTTAATCTGCAAGCCTTTGAAATAGACATAACAATAACAATTTTTTACAATCGCTTTGTTTTTAATCGGTTTACAATTATTAAATTTGTACATATTCAGTTTGTTTTGGAATTGCGAATACACTTTGCGTTTGTTATTCAAAGTTCAAGTTCAAGGTTTTAACTATAAACTGAACTCTGATAAGCTTTTAATTATTGACTCTGGTGCGATCACAGGTCGGGGTCGAGAGTGTAATATGTCACTCTTGCTGGACTGACTTTAAAAGAGTTAAATGTTGAAGTTGTGAATGCAGAACCGCAGAAGTATCCACAAGTCGGGTATCCACAAGGGCACAGTCGACAATTTTTCGTTAAGTGTAGAAATACCATCTTGCGAACGAAATCTAACACGTTGCGTATTTATGCTTTTACAAGTAGGTTTTTAATTAGTCGATAAATTAGACTGTTCTTGTACTACAGTTCCTCGTCCTAAAGGTTCTACACAGAGTTTAATAGATAGTTAATATATACATATTAACACTAATATGTTAGAAAACCTGACAAGTGCGAGTCTGACTCGCGCACCGAGGGTTCCGTAAGCAAACAAACTTGTATGTAGATAGTACGTCCATCTCGGGAATAAATTCTCGAAGATTTTGCCCGTCTTTTCCGAAAGACAAACTTAACTTTGCGATTGCGATGTACGACAAAGTCAAGTTTCCAACCGCAAAATATAAACTCGTAATCACAATTTTTTTTATGTTATATAACAACAAATTAACGACTGTCTGATTTTTTTATTTACTTGTGTACAAATAGTAATTGTGCATGTTAATACAAATACTCTAATAAAATGGATATTATCTTCAAATAAAAACGTTCAAACTAAAATGAGCGATCCAAGGCTTTGACCATATTCTCTACTGTTAATTAGAATATCGAGTTGTATTTTAAGCTTAAGTAATAGAACTTTCATTTCTATAGCAAATATCGCCATCCGGCAAAAAAAGTGTCATATCATATGTTAGGTACGTTTTGACATATTTATAGCATTGAATAGCAAATGTTACATTTTGTCAGCTGTAAAAACATCGTTATTCGTTATCCAGAACAAAATTCCCTTTTTCACTGAGCTGTTTTCTTCAATTCACCGGTACAAAAGTCATGTCTTCTCGAAATAGCTGTTTTTGTTTTATGACAATTTTTTTAGCAGGTGGCGATATATATTTTTTGCGATTTCGATTCCATTTATGAAGCATCTGTGTCTAGTTAATATCTACATCGAAATGCAATTTGGCTGTTTCGCACAGGAATATGCGATATTCGTTGAAGCCACACCAGCGAAATATACCGCGGACGTGACGGAGTTTCTGGCGATGGTTTCCATTCAAGTTACATTTTATGGGTTGCTTGTTTGTATTTATTTTTAAAATTTCCGTGCAGATGGTATTGTTTTTATTGGTAGTTTGTTTACCTTCATTCGCGTTTATGGTCACTGCTCCGCTCCTATTGATGTTATATGGTGATGTTATATAGACTATAGCCTTCCTCGATAAATGGGCTATCCAACACTTAAATAATTTTTGAATTAGAACCAGTAGTATCTGAGATTAGCGGGTTCAAAACAGCTTTATAATATTAGTATAGATATGTTCTGTTATTTTGTCTGATGATTTGGTCCGTACAAGTTCTAGATTGTTCCACGTATATAATCTAGGTTTATCTATGCATAAGATCACAAAAATATTTAGAGCTTCAACAAACTCTAATAAGTCATTGTTTAAAATTTTAATGATGTCAGTTTTATGCTTGTTTTTGCTAAATATTGTTGTTTTTTTGCGAACTACGACTGTAACTAGCACTACCTACTACTACTACAAGGCTTACTACTTGTGAGGCATATTTTCGATCCGAAATTAGCCCCAATTTTACCCCAACTTCGTTTAATCAAAAATAATTAAAAATATGATCTGAAAGAATACACGCGTATATATTCTGTTCGCCGAGCGTTGATAAAAAAATAGGGTGTCTTAACTCAATTACAAATTGCGGCCCGCTAATTGCTAATTACCGATAGATTATAAAAAATAAAGGGAAAAACTATATTTTTGTTTGTAGATTTTTATTGTTGAGTAGCTGGTAATGTGTGCCACTGCCTGCTAAAGGTTTCTTTCACTATTGTGGTATTCATCCTGGCCTTGTGCCATAGGGGATTTAAAAAAAAATGAAAAACAACATATTTATTATTATTTATCATCGGATGAATAACATGACGAAGTTTCAGAGTCGGTGACGTTTATGAAACCTTTTTTTTTTTTTTTTTTTTTTCGTGTTATGAAACCTAGGTTGTAGATGTGATCTTATGAAGTGCTTTTCCTGGATTCAAGATTAACTCTAACCCCGGTACAAATTCATCTTTAGTTTCTATATGTACAATAATTAGTCTCTTTCCTTTTGATGTTAAGTTCTTAGCTCCTACACTCAATCCGGAAGGCTTTTATGGAAATAAAAGCCTGTTGCTTTGGTCTACAATGTGACCTAAAAAAAATTTCAGTCGTTAAGTAACAATATATATGCATGTATTTTCGTAAAAATTAAATAAAACAAACCTTCGTTAACCCAGGTTTCGTAGAGGTAATAAATTAGCCGGTTCTATTGATGTATGATGGTGTATGATTTTATTTTACTCAAATACTTTTATTGCCATAGAATGGTATCTTTTCTATTTATACATTCACTTTTTTGTTGTCTCTTTCTATATTTTATTTTTAACTCTTTTAATAAAAACTAGGGTGTTGTACGTTTCAAATCAGATAACCTTTTAAGTTACCGACTCGCGTCGCGTCTATGGTGGACCGTGGGAAGCCACCTTAATAATACAGTCCTAAAATAAGAACGCTTCGCTACCGCTACGTAAGTATAATTAATTATTATATTCATTATTTTGAAATAGTTTAAGTACATGATTTTTGGAAAATTATGGCCTTTTTCCCATACTTAATGACTTCTTAAACGTTTTTTTTTTGTTTTTCTTTAAAGACTACTTCTGTAAGAGAATGCTAGTTTCGGACACAAAATGCCTTTTGTTTAAGATGGTTCAGGTCAATTTTCGCGACCGACTACCTCAAAATCGTGATTCGGATAAACTTAAATTAATACGATTTATCAAAACTTAAACATACAACTTTATCATCTTCACATTTTTAGAGACAGAAGTTAATAGCGTAGTGCGTTGTAATTTTTATTAATATTTTTATATTTTTTATGGTTTCGTTATTAATAGTAATAATATTAAATAGTCTTATGGGATCACTTTGTTGTCCGTCTGTCTATCAAGACCCATTTTCTCAGGAACCGTGGACATATCAAGTTTAAATTAGTACAAAATACTTATGTCTGCGGTACTTTGAAGCTGAAAAAAAATCAAGCTCCTAAGTCGCATTAAAAAAATACGGCCATTTAAGGCTAGGATTTGACCAAATTTGAACATTTGGCAGGTAAATCAAAACCTATAGAGTACTTCCTATTGACCTAGAATCATAAAATTTGTTAAGAAGCAAGTTCTCTCAGCACGAGTAAAGGAAAAATCTGAAAATCTTTAGTTTGTTGTTATATCTGTCAGCCAGTCTATGTATCTGTCAAGACCCTTCTCCTCAGGAACCCGTCGAAGCGGCATGAAGTTGAAATTAATATTAATGCTTATGTCAATGGTCCCTTGAAGCTGTAAAAAATTCAAGCTTCTAAGTCAAAGCAATCAAGAGATATGGCCATTAGGCCTTAGATTTTAACAAATTTTTACATTTCGTAGGTAAATCAAAACCTAAAGGGTTGTGAAATTTAGTAAGTAAGGTCCGACAGCACAAGTAAAGGACAAAATCTGAAAGTCGTTAATTTGTTGTTAAATCACAAAAAAGAAATTTGTTATTACAAACTTAAATTTTGCGAAGCATGGATGTATGGGAAAGTATATTTAGAACTACAAAGATAAGTTTGTCTTTCAGAAAAGACGGGCAAAAATCTTGAAGGATTGATTCCCGAAATTAATGTACTATCTAAGTTAATATACTATCTCAAGTTTGTTTGAGTTTGCGTGAGTAAGACTCGCACTTGTCCCTTTTTTTTATTAGAGCAATTACACACAAATAATTTAATTAATATACCTAAACATTAAGTTAACAAAAAATCCAAAAAAGGAAAAATCGGTTTCGGTAAGAAAATATGTCAATAAGCCGACCCTAAATTTTAATTGTAAAAAAGCACTTAGTATGTTTTTGAATAAATACTTGTGGGTATTTATTTTTTATTTAACGTTCCAAGCAACTAATGCATTCAAAATATAACATAAGTGTGTGAAAAAGTAATAAAACAATACAAAGGATTACAGCAGGGGTGTAAAAAAAAACTCAACAACAAACCTTACTTCAAAAGTGGCTTCGAGACAAAGATCTTTGTTTAAAAAAAATACAGTAAATCATTTCATCACCATGAAGCCACTTATTGAAACAGTAGCCAAAAATAGCTGTGAAAAAAGGTTGGAAAGAGATTACTGCTTTAGTAGCCCAATGACACGATAAGGCACTCATAATCTCTCATAATGCAAAGTCTGATAATAGATGATCGGTTCATTCCCTCACCTTCCAGACCGCTGTCCATCAGCTGTCAAACGTTGCATAGAATTTCCCTGAACACAATTTGGTAGTCAGTATCCTTAGATTACAGACTTCAAACGATTTATTTGAACCGCTTAAAACGCTTACGTTTAGCAGGAACAGAAGTTTGGTAGCCACAGACTTCAAATATGAAGTAGACTACATTTTTGTTTATTAAAATAGATAGGTACCTGCTAACCTGTCAGTAGGTACTGACGAGGTAAAAAATCATACGGCACCGCTCGGTGCTAAACACTTCGAATACCAGTGATGTCACTTAAAAACTACCATCCTCCAATGCCCATTGAGTTAAAACACAAATGTTAAATCTTTAACAGAAGTACATCACAATTAATTATAAACGCAATTACTTTAGAATTACACGTTTAGGCAGAAGAATTCAGATTAATAGTCTTTAAGCCGATTAGTAACGGTAATTTATGTGAATAAAAATATAAATATTCCGCTATACAATTACGATGTAACAAAAAGTAAAACTGGAATCTATCAATTTTTTACGCGTTGTTTTTATACTCAACATGTAAAAATATAATGACCTTGAGGTTTTTACAAAGAGTACATACATTATTTTTGGAATACTAACCTTTAAACTTTCGCGTTCAATGATATAATTATGTATTCACACGGGAATTATCTTTGTGACCCTGAACATTTTGGAGCGAGAGCTGATCATGTTCAGGAGGGACTCAAAAGTAACGGATATCAGGTGAATGGAACACGGAAGCAACCATTCAAGGTCACAAAGATCGTATGCTCTGTTCTTGAGTGAAGTCATAACTGATTGCAGGTGTCGGGGATGATGAAGAGACGTGGCGTGTAGGTACCTATCCGTATGAGTAGGCTTGCGGTACACACAGTGCGATAAGGATCCATCTGATCTCGCAGTTACTTTGACATCTAAAAATGAAAACGACCTATCCGCCTCTATTTCATATGTAAACCTTATCTTGGGGTGAATATAGTTGAGATGTTGTAAAGAGTATATGAGATGAAATACGATTAAATAAAAGGGCACATGTAGTATAAAAAAATGTTTGAAATAAATCTGTGATATTACCGTTTTCCCTATTACCTTGTGTCTATGATCTGAGGGACACCCGGTTGCAACGAAATTCCTTTCACTATATATACTTTTTTTCTACACACATCTCATACACGGCCGTCTGATCCCAAACTAGACAGAGCCTGTACTATGGTAACCAGACTGCTGATAAACATACTGTGGTGGTTAATGCTGACACGTAATTCTGAGTACGGTGCAAAAAATCGCTTTTTGCACCGTACTCAGAATAGTACCTATGTAATATTCCACACAGTTTTAGTCGTTCTTTGAATCTCGTTATCGAGATTTTTTTTTTATTATAATAATAATAACTTTATTTGTTAAACATGTGTTAGTCATAATACATACATCTTTCAAATGTCATGCACATGGATGGAAAATGTTTTGTTATAGTACAACATGTTTTACCGTGCTCGGCGTACAAATATATTAAGTAGGTACAAATTTAACTAATTACTTACAAACAATTACAACTAATTAAGTACAGAATATTAATTTTAAAAACCCATAGAGCGGCGCATCACGTTGGATAATAAATTACTAATACTGTTTACAAACTAAAATACTATGAGGCACATAGAAATAACAAATAAAATTCATAAATTGATGTAAACTAGAGATCGTGGTGGTCGAATTTCGACCATGGTTTATTTCATTGGCCAATATTACTTGACCTGTCATTATATAGACTTTTGTACCATGACAGGTCAAAGTATATACTGGATACTCATAGCTGTATGTACCCGTATTTGCATTTGTTTAACTTCGTAGCAAATATTGTTCAAAAATTTTAGCATTCGTCACTTCTTCTCTGTATAAACTGTAAGTGTGCGAAATTCCATACTCCTCCGTTCGCCGAATTTTCGTGAAAAAGGGATCCAGTCTTCGCTTTACGTATTAATATATAGATAGATATGTCACCGTTTATCATTCAAAAAATCATTAAGAGAATAGTAACATTTCTGAATTAATATGCTTTTAAGCTTTGACTTTAACAAATTTGAATTCAATTGTTTGATGTTATTTGGAATTTTATTGAAAATCGCAGGGCCTATACATATAACACTTTTATGAAGCAACGCTGTTTTCGCTGGATGTACTTGTAACCTGTTATTGTCACGTTGACTACGAACTACATTATCCGATAGTCTTGGAAATAAATGTGGATTATTTTTAACAAATAAAACTTCCAAGATATATAATGAGGGTAGAGTTAGAACTTTATGTTGAACAAATAGAGGTTTGCAACTGTCAGTTGGGTTAATGCCGAACATTGCACGTGTACTACGTTTTTGCATTTTAAACACGATCTCTCTATTCGCTGAGTTACCCCAAAACAAAATCCCGTATCTAAGCACAGATTCAATGAGTCCATAGTATGCTGTGAGGATCGCGTTAGTGCTTAGGGCAGGAACGGCCTTTGGCATTGCGAGGCCCCCGGGCGATAGATCTTTGCGAGGCCCTTGTCCTTTGAGAGTTGAACCTATATTTAATACTGATTCTTAATGAAAAATGCGATAAAAAAAATTGTTTTAAAATTGTACATAGGAAATTGACAAAACTTATATGTCAATTTCTTTCGCTTTTCACCAATTGACGATCTGTTTTATTTTCCGCTAAATCTTTGAAAACATCATATATCGCTTAGTTGATATTTAACGTCCTTCATCGACTCTACCCAGAATTCCTACTTAGTTTCATAATATAACAGTTTTGACTTCAGTCAGCAAAGAGATTTTTCTTCTTGGGTCGTAGTGCGAGGGCGTGGGGCCCCTGTGAGAGCGAGGTCTCGGGCGGTTGCCCTGCTTGCCACCCCCTAAGGCCGCCACTGGCTTAGGGTTTGAGCCAATTTGTACAGAGCAAAAGACATACTACTAATTCTTGAATTTAGTTGGTCAATTTGATCTTTCCAATTTAACTGATACTTGTCATGTAATTCCTCAGTAAGAATAAATTATATTTTTGGTGACCTCCAATTGGGTAGATGCCTATGCTCAAAATAAATTATTTCGCAGTGTCGCAATAAAATAACTTAGAATACTGTGAAAATTGTCGTCCAGTTTTATTTTAACGTTTTTAATTTAGATTATAATTGTTAAATTAACAATAAAAGTAAATGATTTGACAATACTAAGGCGTGACGTCACGCCTTAGTATTTCATTCAAAAATTTACGGACGCTACCGTTTTGACGTTTACTAAAAAGGTGCTGATTTGACTTGACAGTCATGTACCCTATTCTTAGATTATATATAGGTCCAGATGCCTAACCCGTGCCCCAAAACTGAAGCCAAAAAATATAAGCGACTATTACAAATATAAGCGACTCACTCGTCACACGCGAGCGAACGTTCGCCGCTGAAGTACATCTCGAGTCACTATTTATAATATTCAAAAATGCCTGGTTGTGCTGTCAAATCTTGTAAAAATTATACTAAATAAAATCATATGTGTCCGAACATCACATTTCATATTTAAGTATTTTATTTGCTGATGTATTTATAAAAATATAACAAAATTTCAAATTAATAAAATAGCGACGCCATTACTATAGATGTTGCCAGGGACGTGAATTCTATTTACCCATAATACATTCTTGCAATATGTATATTTTTGTTTGCCAAAATTGTTTTTTATAGGAAGACGAGAAATATACTTACAGTTAATTAATTTTAGTGAATACATTGACATTTTGCTATATTCTAAAAAAATTACATTATTTACATAATTTTTCACGGTATTATGTAAATTTTTCTATTGTATCTTAGTTGTATCGTGCTCATAAATAGTGTTATTTAAGTAGTATTGTGTTATGTATATGTTTATGTGTAAGAAGTATCTACAAAATGTTAGCAAACATAATACATGTTATTTTATATATTTGCCTGCCGCTGTTGCAAGTACCTAGAAACCGACTGGTTTTTTAGTTAATCCCAAAACAAACTAATACGACCGAATTGAAAAATTAATTATTTTTAATTTGCCGTCTCGTCCTACAATTCAACAAAGCGTTAAAGCGTTACGCTGTCCTTCGATCACAAAATTTTACTTTTTATATATTTTTCATACCAAAATCGATTCTTTAGGAGTAAACTCCAAAAAAAAGTCTTGACAAACAAACCAAAAAATATTGTAATAAATAAATAGTTCCTACTAATTCGTTTCTTCTTTTCCTGGTGCCTCAAGCCGCTGAGAAATAATAGAATATCTATCGTGTCTCATTTATGACAGTGACTGAAATATAACGCCTGTTATTTGATTAAATAAATTAATAATAAGAATAATTTGTTAAGAAGAACACTTGTAACACATTTAAATATATTTAAAATGTCTTTATTTAATATTACATTTAAAAAAAATATTATGTTTAATAAAAAAGTCCCTAAATTTTGGGGTAACCTCTATGTGCTGGTAGTAAAACCGTCATGCACACAAGCACAAATATTGTACGTAGACACTCGCGTTGGGCAGGTTCACTCACACAGCTCCAAAAAAGTGGCTTCAAAGTAAACGGTGAGATTTGTACTGGTCACGGTATCTGGACCTATATATAATCTAAGACCCTATTATTTCTCTCCTGTACACATTACCTTACACGCAGTGTATAGTGAAGTAGCCCCCATATACCCAACAGTGGGTGTATTACACAACAGTGGTAACGTGAATAAAAACATATTATGGATAAATTACACCCAGCCACAGAACAAATGATCATGCTCATCACACAATAATTTGTGCTGGGTGGGAATCGAACCCACGACCGCACGTACTGGCACAGCAGTCAGTGTCACTAACCACTAGACAAACAGGCCAGTCGATAGGTATAAATGTATATTTAATAGATTGAATAAATTGTACCAAAATATAGTAAATATTGTATAAGCTCGAAATTAAAATTGCGATCTCTGTGAAAGTTGCTCGAACTAAAATATTGATAATTATTATACAACCAAGATCAACAACATTACAGTAGTATCGCGCAGAATCCACGGATGGCGTAAATAAAATAAAGCATTTTTTTGTTGCGCTAATACTTTTTTTTAGTCTCGCCGCCTTGGCCCCGAGCGTCTGAAGTTGTACGTGCGTTTAGTAACTTCATTCTAAAAAAATTATCTTTTTTTAGGACTATAAATAGCTTTCTCAGTTGTAACGTATGTGTACCTTATTTTATTACACATACGGTTCAAATATGAATCATAAACAAATCGTTTTTATGTTTACGAGTAATTGCATACGATTTTATATACAAGTTTTAGTTCTAAGCAAGTAAAGGCTATAATATTAACACTTTTATTACCCTATGTGTATGCAAAATAGCTCTTGCTTGCTTTAAATGTTTTAAAAGCCACCCACCACCATAATACATACAATCAAACGTATATACTATTCAATATTCAAGGTTATCGAAGCTTTATGCCCTTGATACATACATACTATTACATACATCACATCCTATTACTAGTCTCAGAAATATTAATAATAAAATTAAGATTTGTTGTTAATAATAAAAGAAACCACTGCCGCTGTTTCCGGCATAGTATTTATTAAACATTGATTCACAAATATGCAAATAACTCTGTTTATAAATACACTACACTGCAGATTCCGCAAGAAGTAACGGTCTATTAAGATTTATAAATAGGTATCTGGCGATCAAAGATTGCCTGTGACCACGGTCATTGCAACTTGGTCGAAACGTCAGACAATTTAGAGGTCCGAGTGCGGGGCACGCCAGGCGGCATGGAGGATTGGCTGGAGGGGTGACATGGCGCTCTCTCCTACCGGATGACGCAGATACTCACCGGACATGACTACTTCTGGAAGTACCTGTGTCGCATAGGCCGGGAGCCAATGTCTGTGTGCCGCCATTGTGGGGGCCGCCTCGAGGATACCGCACTCCACACTTTGGTAGAGTGCTCTGCGTGGGCGCAGCAGCGTGCTGACCTCACGGCGGCCATCAGTGTGGATGACCTCTGACTATGATTACCAGATGACCGGGCCGTTCTTTTGTGGTCAATCCTCAGTGCCTCGGCTGCTCTTCTTGCTCCACTTTTTCAAAAACGGCATCGACTTTATCTCTATGAGAGTGAACAGAGTGAGCTCCATCTTTGATATCAAAATTCCCGGACTGAAAACGCTTGAACCAACTTTGTGCTAGTCTTACTGACACTTCAATAGATCCATAAACGTAACACATTTTTTCGCCGCTTGATTCGCATTTTTTCCCTTTTTTGTAATAAACCTTCAGAATGGATCGAACTTCTACGTTAGATTCACTGTTTGGCGCACAGAAAAACGATTGAAAAATGGCGGGAAAGTGTTTTTTACTTTTTATTTTTCTTAATGTCCTATATTTGTTGATATTAAAACCAGCCAGATACAAACAGTACAACCAAAAGGAACATTATAACATGGAACCGAAAGTTAAAAAGTTAGAATATATATCATATTACTATAAAATATACAGAAATATAACTTTGGAGAAAATAAGTATCGTCAGGTCAGGAAGTAGGAAGTTCATCACTGGTTCTCTAATAAAACCTTGATTTAAATTCAAAAAACTTCCGTCACAAGAAGATAATCTTAGAACGGAACTGTCCGAGCTGCGACGCTAGATAAACAGGTGTACACGCTTAACTTATAACACCCCTTCATTTGCGTCGGGGGTTAATAAAATATAAATCTATATTTGTGTGACTCACAGATAGTTAACTACAAATGTTACCTATCCTAAAACATGAACAAACTACATGAACGAACAAACAAACATGTTTACAAACTAAGCTACATCGCAAATACGATCAGATTGAACGTATACTGTTAGTATAGGGGTTGTCTTACCGTTCTAATTTTGAAACAAATTACGCCGTAGTTTACTATAAGTAGTCTTTTTAGTTTCTTAAAATAAACGGTATGTAAAAAATTTTTAGAAAGTTGTCAGCACTTTATTGACTTCCGTCTAACGACTGCTCGAAACTGCTCCGTTGCCCGAAATACATAATTAAATGTGTATGAATGTAAAAAAAGTTTATTTATAGCTTTTCAAAATATTCCCCTCCAACCCCAATGCACTTATGCATTCGGGTGAACCAACTTTTGAAACATTTAAAAAATGTATCTTGCGGGAGGTCAAAAAATAACCGCCGAAATTCTTCCATGGCCTCTTCTGCAGTGTTAAACTTTTGCCCAAGAAGCATTTTTTTAGAGTGGAAAGAAAAATTGCATGGGCTGTACGGAAAATGAGGTAATATTTGTCCCCCGAAGTGTTCAAATACTCCGTGGTTCTAGCAGCTGTGTGAGCGGGTGCGTTATCTTGCTGAAAAAGAAAGCCACTGACACCGCTCCTTGGTCGCTCGCTATTCAACTCTCCGAAAGCTTGAGGCAGACAAACTTTGCAATTCCATTCACTAGTAACTATTCTACGGTCTTCTAGCGGAATAACTGCTACTGGTCCACTGGGTCCACAAAATTCCTCCTTCGAACTTTTCTAGAATAAATTTTGCACCAATAAACACGACGGGATTTGTGCTCTTAGGTGAGAGAATGAGGTATCCATCGCAAAGCAAGCTCCTCCAACTTTAAAGTGTTCATGCAGGATAGTGGAAACTGCCTGTGATGCAATCTTCAGTTCAGCCTGAATCTCACGATGTGTAATGTGTTTATTCTCCCGCAATAACCACTCTACCCTGATGACATTTTCATGAATTACTGCAGTTGTAGGTCGGCCGGGTCTGGGGTCATCGTTTAGGTTCTCTCGACCACGTTCAAATTCACAAAACCAATAACTGACTGTTGCTAATGCAGGAGTAGACTCCCCAAATGCAGCTTGTAAATTTTTGTGAGATTCCTTGAAGGTTAACCCTCGTTTATAATCATAAAAAATCAAAACAAACAAAAGAGTTGCAAACAAAAGAGTGACAGATTTACTTTTTAGAAAAATAAAAAGAAGAACCACACACAGGTGGCCAATGATTGTCAGCAAAGAGATTTGTATTCAAATTAGCCGTCAATTCAAAATAGTTCTTAGAAAAAAGAGATTGTATTTATTCTGAAGCTAACAATATTCGGAACAACCTAGGTATTTGTCAGATCAACGATCTTCGAAGCTTATGCCGAATAAACTATTTTTTATAACTAGTGAGTAAAGTGTCTTTTTTCCTCTTTTTATCGTTTAAACCTACGTATTATCGATTTGGATATACCGGTTATGTTAAGTCTAATACATAAAAATCTCGTGACACGGTGTTTATTGTCGAACTTCGTCTAAAATGCTTGACGGATTTTAATTATTTTTTTGTACATTTGGAAGGTATGAGAATAGGCCGTAAAGTATTTTTCACCCTCCATGCAACGCATGCCGGGTGTAGCTAGTATATCTATATAATAACGATTTAATTACTTTTGTTATTACCTCTATCTATTATTTTGGTGGTTTGCAAATCTATGTTTTTATATAATGTTTTGGCAAAACTTGTTTATTAAAATTATAGTCTTGTATGAAGCAGAAATATTTGTAGGAAGCGGCGAGAGGTATTTAACAATCTTATGAGAATATCATTAGGCGATCTAATCAATCTGTATTTCATATGTTTAATAAAAATACACAACACACACTAGCTGCGCCTCGCGGTTTTACCGGCGTAAGTCCCGATGCAGTTTGAATATCGGCAGAAAAATCCTATAGGTTAATCCAGATCTCCAGCTATCTACATACCAAGTTTAATGGCAATGGCGGTTCAGTGGTTTTTGCGTGAAAGAGTAACAAACATCTTCACAAACTTTCACGTTTATAATATTAGTAGGATTATTCATTTATTCATTTGCGAATAAGGGTATACATTTGCAGATCTTATAAGTAAATCAGTAATATATTTATACTTGTATTTTCAAATCACATATATCAACAATAAAAAATAAATGATTTTACTGCTTTTGAACATTCCTCTTCGTCTGGGGTCGCCGAGTCGATTCCCGCTTAGTTCAAATATTTATATATTACTAGCAGCGCTCCGCGGTTTCACCCGCGTAAGTCCCGATTCCGTGGGAATATATCGGGATAAAAAGTAACCTATGCGTTAATCCAGGTCTCCAGCTATCTACATACCAAGTTTCATCGCAATCGGTTCAGTAGTTTTGGCGTGAAAGAGTAACAAACATCCATACATACATACATCCATATATCCTCACAAACTTTCACTTTTATATTATTAGTGGGATTATAATATTAATGGGATGATTATACTGATAGGACGCAAAAAATTTATTTCTATGTACTATCATAACTATTATCTTATCTGTGGTATGTATTTACAATCAAACATATCTAAGTATTATATTTAACAGTGTCCTAGAAGCCATAGTAAAAGCTGGTCTAGAAAGCGCTGTCTAATTAATAATGTGGCTCGGAATATTATATTATTACATAATATAAAAACAAATAACATTGTAGAATGTGGTATCTCTTATTATTTCTATGGTACTCTTTTATTTCGTACTGTGGTAATATTTTTGCCCACGTCACAATTATGCTGAAAGTGACTCATCAATACATATTATCTACACTACACTATAAAACAAAGTCCTTCGCCGCATCTGTCTGTCTGTCTGTTCGCAATAAACTGAAAAAACTACTGAACGGATTTTCATACGGTTTTCACCAATAGATAGAGTGATTCATGAGGAAGGTTTAGGTGTATAATTTGTTAACGTTTTGTGTAAATTGGTTGAAATATGATGATGATTGTTGAATTTGTCTTTACTACCCGTGCGAAACCGCGGGCGGGTTGCTAGTATGCTATAAACAAAATCTTAACGCAAAAAACAATTTTGCATAAAAACGAATCTTGATCCTTTTTTCCGCATGAAAAAACACGACCATGTATGATAAAAACTTTTTTAGGATTTTAATGTAGTTAGACCTCTATAATGTATAATGGCATATTTTTATTATTATATAGCTGTATAAAAAGAATAATATTGAGCTGATTTATCGGTAAATGCATAATAATAGGAATATAATAAAAATAGGAGGAGGTTCTCACGTCAACAAATGAAATTCGAAAACACATCGGCAAATAGATGCGTCGCGTCACCGTCGCTGCTGCTGTCACTTCATTGTACGTATTAATCAAATTGTTTGGGGCTGACTCATAATACAAAAGTGTAGGAGTTTAGTTAGGCTAAAAAGTTTATTTTTCGCCTTTCAGTTCCTTTCTTTTTTCGTCGTTTTAATTTTTTGTCAAAAAGTTTTTATCATCAATTCGTATATGCATTATTTACAGAGTAAATAATCTATACACTATAAATAGCTAAGTTAACAAAATAATAACTTAGGTACTTATTGTACAGTATTTCGTTGAATTATCTAAATTTGTGAATGTAGTCGAATTGGTCAGCCATTCACTGGAAACATAGCTGACCATAATAAAAGAAGAAAAACGGTAAACAGGAAACCATTAATTACACAGAATTAGTAATAATTCAGTGCATTATGTAATAATTCAATAAAAGTATCTAAACCCGCAGGCTACAAAAATTCCACAATGACAGGTTAAAGTTTCTCGTATAAAAGTAGAATAGACAAAAAACGTCTAAAATGAAACAAAACACTGGAGGGTAACACCCTATTGAACACAAAATCCTTGGCTTCATAGTGGGCAACTTAATATTCTCAACTTTGCCGATTATTTGTTGTGTATATGGATTATTCTTATTGCTGTCAAAGAAATTAATTTAATATTCTATTCTACCTTCGCCGAAATCAAGAGCATATCTAAAAGATGTCCCCATATGCATTTGCCTTTTTTTCCTTTTTATATTATAGCGACGTAACGACGTAAATGAGCAGACGGGTCACCTAATGGTAAGTGACTACCGTCGCCCATGGACACCTGCAACTCAAGAGTCTTCTCTGCAAGGTTTGAAGGTCGTATCGTCCTTTTATTTAGAAGGAGATTGGGTGGAGTTTTACTCGTATTGGGACCGACTGTAGAAGAACCTAACAAACGTACAGAACCGTGGTTAACCAGTTCTTAACGTTGTGCTGTTATTTATTGGTGAATAGAGTCGGCAGTCTGTACGTTTTTTTTTACCAAGTAGGCACCCTAAGGTAGACACAATAATGATAAGTCCGTCTAAGACACTGCGATTGATAGGCGAGTATTATGTTTGGTTCGGCTTCAATTACCGGACAGACACCTCTGTGTTTATATGTACATAAAGTGTCAATTATCACTTGCTACTTTGATGAAGGATTACGTATGTTAAAAAAAAATCCTTGTTTTATTGACGTTAGAAAACCCAAAAATGTAATGTCATTTGACCGGATCTCAAGGCAAAGTGGTACGTCGGACTCGAACTCACAATTCGAAAATCATAGGGTGTTCCGTCACCAGATCTCATTGCCTGTTGAAGAGAAGACCTGACCATGGGGGGCCTTACTCACTCGAATTCAGAGAGCCGTCTTAACCGCTCGTCTTAAGTCTTCTCATCGTGCAATATCCTGCTTTTTGTACAAGATACAACTAAGTCGACAATCATGTAACGAGTGTGAGTCACCAACTAATTCCTTTCTCCAGTTTTCAAATTATCAAGTCGGACAATTTATACGTGAATTTTACAACTACTCAAGCATGAAATGAGGAAAGAAATAATTAATTTAATTGAATTCATTGTCATCATCACACCTTTTGTACGCCCGAGCCTATACGTCATGCGTCCCTTCTACGATTAATTATGTATGGGTTTTGCGGCAACCGGCGACAGACATTAATTAAATTGAACATCCCCCATCCCCAATACATTATTACATCTACTAAAAAAAGTATTCAGAGGAAAAATACAAGAAAAATACAAACACAGTTTTACCTACTTTAAAACTAAAAGATAAAAAACATATCGACCTTAATTAGAGGCTATTATAAATGTATTACAGTATCATAAATCGCCGGTCCATAATAATCAAAGTCAGATCAAGGGTTTTATGACTTTTAGGAGACTGTTTTAAAGTTTAATTTACGGACTTCTTTATCTTATAATAATGATAAGGTCAAATAAAACTACATTCAATAAAAAACATTAAAGCTAAATTCAAATGTATAAAAAAACACATACACACACAACAGGTAGCCAAGATCTGTGGGGTTCTCGTGGACTTCCTTTAAACCTTTCTTGTATCCGATCACCTGCCATAAATCCATCTGTGACGGAACACGGTGTAATTTTAGTTGGTACCATTCCCACATACCACTTCACCATTCAGCCCCGGTGATGAATCAGCCAGGACTCATAGACCGGATGACCAGAGCACGTGCGACCGTCTTAAGTCATCGGTGGACGCAAACCGCTTCCAACCGGTCTTCTTGAAAGTCATTAAGGGAGGCCTAAATCCAGCAGTCGTCCTCTTTCTAAAATGGTGATGATGTCTTTTAAGCTATGGCATTCCACGATAAACGATTACGGTATAGGTAACAGTACAGGTTTATTCGTGGGAGAGCCATGCTTCGGCACGTATGGGCCGGTTCGACCGGAGTGATACCACGGCCTCACAGAAAACCGGCAGTGAAGCAATGCTTGCATTGCTTTTCGCCGCATAAGTAAGGCTACCGGAGGCCCTAACCCTTGCCTCTCCCTCCTTCCCTATTCCCGCCCTTCCCCTATTCCCCTCCCCTACACCTCTCCCTCACCTTCTCCCTCCCCTTCTCCTAATCCCACCTTTAAGGGCGGCAACGCACTTGTGACTCTTGACTTGCAGGTGCCCATGATTTCCCATCAGGTGACCCGTCTGCTCGTTTGCACCCTACACCATAAAAAAAGTAGATTTGAACTATCCGACAATATCCACTCAGTGTAACCTAGTCGAAATGTCAGGTAGTACAAAGTTATGTACATACCTAAATTATCGCGTTAATTCTCGTTGATGTAACCGTTTTTGAGATCTATTGTTAGTAATATTATTTTATTAATTCATTCATTAATTCATACAATAAAATGTGTGCAATGTGCAACAGACACTCGTTTTTACCATTCATCAGTACTTATATTTACAAAACTAGTTGATCAACTTTAATTCTAAGTCTTTTTTCCTTCATTTATAGTGCTTGCGTCGTCAAGGTCTTGCCAAGAGCCTTTACTGTGTTATCGACTTTGTCTGCGTGGACCTCCAGCTTTTCTTTTTCTTCTTCTTCTGAAATTTTCCTTACATAATAAGAAACATTTTTACACTAACAGTTTTAATCACGCTCCCCTAAATCCCGGGCCGGTCTATACATCCTGTTGTGTTATATCATACTCGTGAATGACTGTTCCTTGTGTGTGACTGGTCAGACTTGACGATACCGTTCTTTTGTGAGCTATGTTAGTTATAGCATGTTAGGGCATCTAGCAATGAGATGGATGTGAAGAAAGAAAAAACGAAACAAAACGATTCGTTTTGTTTACGGACAGTAAAATTTCGTTGAATTTTCAATGAAAATTTTACCGTCCGTAAGCAAAACGAATCGTTTCTTGTTTATTGGAACGAGGCATTAATCAACAAAACTAAATAGTTTATAATACCGTCGTTTCTCGTGTAATTGCAAGAGTGCAATGGCTGAACAATTTAATTTCACTGACCCTAATAGTTGGTCAACCATAAAAATATTCAAGGGTTGCTATTAATTAATTAGAATAGAAAAGATGGCAGTGCGCACTCCCTATGTACGTAAGAAGTCTCGAAGCGTGTAACAAATGATCTTTGCACTCTATGTATCCTAATGCTATTGAATAATATTAAATATTGATACTTTAATTCCTGAAATATTGCATTTACAACTTCATTTTATTTATATTTCTGCTTTTCAATTACACTTTTATTTCAATAAAATGTGATATTGGCAGCTCACCAAAATTTCATGGATAGCACCATAAGTTACAGAACAAAAAATATTGCACAAATCAATCATGTTTGTTTTGGCAAAATCTTGTACTTATATGTAAAAAATATTGAGTAATACCAGCCGATATTACAGATAGCCAAAAGGAAACCGTGTTTCACGGCCCTGGGCACAACAAATTACACCAATTTCCATTCTGCGGAGTTTTTACGTCTTCGTTTCAGCATTTGTACGATTGATGATGTGTTACTTATGTGGGAACACGATATTTATTTATCAAGGAGAACCAATGAATATATTTCACTTGTTAAGTTCCATATTATGTATTCGAAATTCGTCTTTGGTTTATATTAATACAAAGATACAGAGATTCGCGAGACTCAACATAACAGCAAATTAAAAAAAGATTAGATGGATGTATTGATAGTTAAAATATTCTACGTTGCTCGTCGCTAAGGACTGGTATAATTGATTATTCCAAATTCATGACATATTTATTAATAAACAACAGTAGCATAGGACGTCCACAAACAAGGCAGAGAGATGACATTTTAAAGATCGCAGGTCGACGGTGGATGCCGGCCGCTTCAAATCCGTCTTTTTGGAAGTCATTAAGGCCATATGTCCAGCAGTCGTCCTATGGCTGAAATGATGGTGATGATGATGAAACAACATTAACTTTGTTTCAATAATTATATATTTTGAAACTTATTGTAGAGCATTTAGGTTAGTTGGGGAGGTTAACAAGGTTAATATTAATGTGCCACACATGTTACTAATACTCACTTTTTGGGCGGTTATTCTTTTCGCTGGGTCGTTTTTAACTAATTGATGTCATAACTTAGTCTGTCTGTGGTTTCGTAAATTCCTAACAGTCTTCTAGGTACTTTACTTTTAGTAATGCGTAACTACTTAGTAATCTGTGGTAATGCCAACGAGTTCTATCAAGCTCATTGTTAAAATTAACATTGTTTTTCCATTGTAATTAAGGGATATCAGAAACAATTTTTTTAGGTAACTTAAGTCTCACATAAGCGGGTCGGCATATTCGGTTCGACAGTATTTGTTGAACAACAAAGCCCACCCGAAGCAATCACATGTTCGTCTTCATTCGGCAAGTGCCGATCGAGTTGTTCATTAGGATCGACACATCATTCGGTTCGGCAGTGTTTGTTGAACGACGAAGCCGACCCGAAGCAAATACTAAATATGTTCGGCTTTATACAGCTATTGGGGGACATTCGGGGTCTTCGCAAATAAAGAAGCGCCGGCAAGGACAACAAAAGCTGCGGAAATTAACAACACGTCGTCTTTATCCCACATTCTTAACAGTTACCATTGATTGCTAAAATCCGACCGCAATATGTCACCAGTTGATTTTTATACCCCGACTCGGCTTACTGTGCGGCTAGCCAAGCGGCGTTTTTACAGTCCCGCTGTTGCCCGTCCTGGCTTGCCGGAGTGTGGGGCCAAACCGAGGGGCCTTTTTTAAAAAGACTAAATATTAACCTAATCGGTTTTCAATTTCTATTCAATTGAGAAAATTGTAACAAAATTTGTTGCTCTCTTGAATTAAACAAAAAATACGTTTGTGAAAGTATCCGAAAAATAGGGTATGTACTGTGTATTACAATTTTTATAGATAAATCACTTTCCAGCACCCAAGGAGATCGTTTTTCTGTGTAAAGATATTTTTAGTTCAAAGTTTCCTAAACACCTTTCCCTCACTTAAACTCAAGGCCGAACTACAAGTACTTATGTATATACGGATATTACAATACGGATGTTATTCTGTTTAGTCTTTATTTTTTTTTAAGTAGATTTCAATTGTACCCAATCTTGGCTAAATTAGTTTAGTTTAAATACTAAAACATCGTAAATTCACAAAGGAACTGAGCAAAGAACAATAAAATCCGAATCTTTGAATCTTTTCTTACAGTGATTGATTTGGGTTTTCATTTGCACGGACCTTACTGAATTTGACGAACAAAACGACGCTGTGTAAAGCAACTCAAGGTTACAATTAAAATGACTATTCTTACGTCTATGGAAACGCGGTGAGAAGAAATGAGAGGAGTATCCAAGAGAGTGTTCTAAATATGAATGCAAAAGGTTTAAGGAAAATAAAGGTGCATGAACTGTGTGACTGCACGGATGGCGCAATGGTTTAAGCGGTCACCTCGCCAGTATTTTAACTACGGTTTTGTGGGTTTAAATCCGGGACAAAAATTTGTGTGATTCACAAATAGTTGCCCCGAGTCTGAGTGTTCTTTGTGTCCGTGATTTGAATGTTTGTGAAGCCCCCTGCGACACAGGAATATTCCTAATGCGGGAGTTGTTTTTATAAAAGAAAAAAAATACTTTAGCAAAAAAGAGTTTGAATACAAAGATGTTGGCTAACTACAACTTACTAAAAATATGCAAAAGCTAAAATTAATTAGTGAAAAACTGATTAATTTGACCACCTCAAATTTACATTGTTTTATTATACAGATATTTTATTGTTTTACGAAATGGACTTCAGTTTTGATGGGAGTTGGTATGTGAGCATATGAGCATGGTATGAGCATGTGTGTCTTTCTGTATGAGAGTTCGAGCATAAAGACAGAAAAGGATCCTTTATTTTTTATGTATATTAGCTTCACTTGTATGTTTGTTTGTATGTTTGTAACCGACTCCTTTGGGCGCGATTTTGACCCACTTTAAACGGCCAGATTTTATTCAAATTTTGCACACGTGTCAAAGACCGATGACAATGCAATAACTCGATTAAAATTTTAATTAATTTAAGTTCAATGTTCTATAAAAGCGTGTTGTTTAGTTTTTTAAACTATAATTATTCTGGATATAAAAGGACTTTGAAAAAAAAATATCAAAAATGATTCAATTTTCTTATTGATTAACGTCGCCTATTAAAATTTAACTATGATGCATTAAAGTCGAATTTCACAGGACAACCATTCTTTAATCATTGATTGCCCTAATTATATACTTTAACAGATACTGAATAGCGTTAATAATTCACGTGTTTGTAGCTGCTCTTAATGTATAGTATATGTAAATGTTAATGTTAATGTTGACCAGATTTTATTACGATTTCGCATTATAGTGGCTTTTTCTAGAGGTAAGCTGACGAGGCCACGAGCTTAAAATAAACTTTGTAATTTTGGCATAGGTATCACAGGTGCAAATAATTGAATGAACTTAAAAAAAACTATTATTTTGACATTACAAACAGACACTTCAATTTTATATATTTGCATTGAAAAGATTGATGCCTGTAATATAATTATTAATATTTATAAACTAAGCCTTATCTACATAACTTGTTAGTTTCATTCGAATACCGGTTTTTCTGGGAAATAATCTTCACAATACCAGATTTTCCATAGAATCATGGTATTTATAAGAATGTTTTAATGTTGTCTACGTAGCGAACAAGTTTACTATAACTTTTTAATTATGCTTCTGAAATGGGTAGAGGTAGAGGCCATTGTACACAAATATACACAGGTACATTTTCAAACATTTTTAAAATGTATACAATATCAGAAGTAATTTTTATAATCTCTACATAGTATAAAACAAATTCGCTTCCGCATAGTAACTACATAGTAATTTGTACTTCCCCCGCCTGTACCACAGATAACAGATTACTAAATAGTTTATCTGTACGATTAAATCTTTTAAACTACGCAACGGATTTTAATTCAGTTTTCACCAATAGATAGGGCGATTCAAGAGAAAGGTTTATACTTATTGTTTTATGTTAATTTGTATACCTAATGATATGACGATAACTGTTCACCACATTAGTATCTACACTGAACCCGTGCGAAGCCGCTAGTTTCTTATAATCATGACATATTTTAACGTTCGCTTTATTTTATTTCATTCGAAGTTGCTGAAAGCTACGTAAACAAAAGGGCCCCTAAATAATCAAAACCCGCAAAATTGTTGGAATAAAAACAATCAGTCTTGGAAGACTGCAAGCCCGAGGGTATCAGGACAGCTATATATCTCATGGACAGACAAGACCGGTAATGTAGGTCGTAGATCTTCGCGAATCTCAAAGACTATTGCTGCAAATAATATGCTCACTTAGGTAAAAGCTTGCACTCTAGTATTAGCTATACCATGCTACATGCTATTACAGCTCTAATAAATTCACGCTCTGAAAGATTATTGAGATAATAAGCTGACTAAGTTTTTTTATCTAACGAACTTTTCTCTTAACATAATATAATTGCACAGCAAAATTTTGCTAGAATTTTTATCGCCTACCAATAAAAATCAACACTTGCAGCGTAATCTTCTTTTTTAGCTGTTTTGTAGGATGGTCCATTTGGCCAGGGCATCTTCATTGTTTAGCGACCTAAGACTTGTTTCCTTCAACGGCTGTGAGTCCCTTGGCAGATGTGCCATTTCAACTCCGGGTTGCTTAATTTAAGTAATATGTCGGTAACTTTAATTTGTTGACGGATGACCTCGCTATAAAACTTTATTTATCCTTAAAAACATTGTGCGGTATACATCAGTTTTTCCTTAATGAAACACTTACATTATTAAAATGTTTTTATTTAAAGTAAAATTTGAATATTTGTGTTGTGCAAATTTAATAAGTGATTGTTTATTGTGCGTATGCTATGGTAATTATTAAAAATAATTCTTTAAAAAAAAACCGACTTCAACAAAAAAAAAACTATTCAATAAAAGACTTATTTACGGTTTTCTCATGGATGCCATTGTCAGAACTAGACCAAATTTTGAAAATTAAAATGGGACCACACGGGAAGCACCAGCTTTCAAATAAAAAAAGAATCAGCAAAATCGGTTCACCCAGTCGAAAGTTCTGAGGTAACAAACAAAAAAAAAACAGTCGAATTGAGAACCTCCTTCTTTTTTGAAGTCGGTTAAAACTGGACAAGTGCGAGTCTGACTCGCTCACCGAGGGTTCCGAAAGCAAACAAACTTGTATGTATAGTTATAATTAGTACGTCCATCTCGGGAATCAATTCTCGAAGACTTTTGCCAGTCCTTTTCGAAAAACAAACTTAACTTTGCGGTTGCAATGTATGACAAAATCAAAAATCCAACCGCAAAATATAAGTTTGTAATCACTAAAAATATTTTCTTCATGTGATATAACAATAAATTAACGACTTTCAGATTTTCTCCTTTGCTTGTACTGTGAGACCTTGCTTCTTACCAAATTTCGTGATTTTAGGTCAACGGGAACTACCATATAGGTTTTCAACCCAAAACCTATAGGGTACTTCCGGTTGACTCTAGAATTGTCAATTTTGGTTAAAAAAATATAAAAAGTTGAAAATTAAGGTAAATTTTGGTACTTACAAGACAAGTTTTCGCAAAAATCTAAATTTGCCCATATCTTTTTATCGTATTGACTCAGGACTTTGATTTTCATACACCTAATAGGGACTATAGACCTCAGTATCTGGTATAAATTTCAACTTGCTAGATCCACCCGTTTATAGGAAATCGGTATTTCTACTACTATTAAGATGATTGGAATGTCGACAATATAATAATATCTCTAAAAAGTTATAGCATAGCGTTATATTGGACTCTCTGCCCTTATGCAGTTAGGAAACGATTGTTCTTACCTCGCAGTTGCTTATGCTTAGGAAAACCGTTTTCAGCAAAATTTAACTGACTCATAAAATGGAATTTCCTTTAAAATAAGTGTAGGCCCAAAAGCTCTGCGTTTAATTTATGAAAATTTGAATAAGCTTCCCTTTTAATTACTTTTTATCATTATTAAAATTCCTGCTCATTTCTGGGGAGAATACCTACACTAACTTATACCTGTTTTGTTCGATGTAGCCAAAATTAGAAGTTATGATTTAATAGGCTTTAAACTATTTAAGTAATTAATGAAATTCCTAACTCTTCTCGTAAGACAATTTGTATGTAACTATGATTAGATTTCCTTCCTACTGCCTAAGTATATAAAATAATTTATCTTTTTATATTCCTTGTTGAAAATTAATTACATATTGTAATTAAATTGTGGAATAGATGCGCATATCTATCGTTAAGATGATTATTACTCAATCCTACTAATATTATAAACGTGAAAGTTTGTAAAGATGTATGGATGTTTGTGACTCTTTCACGCAAAAACTACTGTACCGATTGAGGTGAAACTTGGTATGTAGATAGGTGGAGACCTGTATTAACACATAGGTTATTATCCCGATATTCCCACGGCATCGGGACTTACGCTTGTGAAATCGCGGGGCGCAGCTAGTGGATAATATATATTCAATCCAGACAATAAAAGTTTCAGATCGGTAGGTAGGCACAAAAAGTTAATTGCAGAGGTATGTGTATGATATATGTGTACCTATATGATGTGTACCCTTGCTGGTTCACATTCCCGACTAATATTTTGTACTATCTTTTATGTCGTAAAACTATTTTGTTACTAGCTGCGCCACGCGGTTTCACCCGCGTTAGTCCCCCGTGAAGTTTTCTTTAATTTTATAATTTTCCGCGCAACTTTCTTAATTTGTCCTTTCATAAGAACCTTCTCCTGACAATAACTAACACACAAAAGAATTAGCGAAATCATCGGTCCAACCGTTCACGCGTGATGCCGTGACAAAGGGAAATAGGGATTCATTTTTATATATACTTATAGACTGTCATAGTTTATTAATATTACAAACCCCTTTGAATTAGATTCAGCGTTTGCTTGAGTTTAAAAATGCTTAAGATGGTACATAAAAAAACCATGTCCTGACAGTGGCGCGTGTTCTCCTAGTACAGGCTCTTTATGTATTCGTACGTTTTGATTATTTCTAAATATAATTTCATTTAATACCGACATGTGCCTACAGAAAAAGATTTTATCTTACATCTTGTTTAACCGGTTATCTTAGCGGCAATACCTACAGATCTATACATATAAAGAATGACTCGCATTAAGGATCATTCCATTCCATTAATGACTGATCAAATGGAATGTTCCATAATATGATCCTTAAAAAATCTACTTATAAATTGATTAAAGATTAAATTATTTATTAAAGGTTTGTAGATGTTTCCAACAGCTATCTTCTTGACAATATCCTACGTTTTAAAAGTTAGAAGTAATGAAATATTTATTAAGTACAAGATAATTTATTTTTAATCAATTTTACCAGTTCCACCCAGTTCAGGCTGAATACTGTTAAAGAATTTTTAGACTCGCGTTGGGAACTTACAACATTTTCAGAACCTACAATAAACCAATCCACATGTGTTTGATTCCGTGTGGTGTTTTCTCTCTTTATCTATAGATTATTGGGAATCAGTAGTGAAACAATTTAAAATAATAAACAATATTTTATACCTACCTTAAAGCTAATCTATATATATAAAAATGAATTGCTGTTCGTTAGTCTCGCTAAAACTCGAGAACGGCTGGACTGATTTGGCTAATTTTGATCTTGAATTATTTGTGGAAGTCCATAGGTTTAAAAGGTGAATAAATATGAAAATACTCGGAATTAAATAAATTGTAGGTGATACGAAGTTCACCGGTCATCTAATTCGTAATCATTATAAAAACAGCAATGAGCAAACAATAATTAATCTAAGTAGAAACAATAAAAATTACACAAACCCAAAAGAAAATGAATAATTACTACAAAAATATGAAACCCGTAACAACCACACGGCAATTATAGTCAGGTAACAAGTCCCTTCTGCGCGTTATCCAAGCAAAAAGAGGACTAACTGCACCTCAGTGGACTATGGACTATGGTGAAACCGGGTGGCGCTGCTAGTTATTCATATAACAACGTTAAAATACACTATGTAGATGAATTCTCTTTATTAGGTTTGACTGTAGATTCTTTTATAAACTGGAAGTCTCATATGCAAAATATTTGAAGTAAAATATCAAGATTCACTTATGCATTATATGAACTTATAAAAGACACGGACTTGAAAACAGCCATGACAGCATACTATGCTTACGCGTACTCCTGGATAAACTACGGCATTATACTGTGGGGTAATAGTGTGAACGCTGAAAAACTCTTTCTCCTACAAAAGAAATGCGTTAGGATTATGGAAAATGTAGATAAAACTGAATGTACTTAACCATATTTCAAATCGTTCAAAGTACTCACATTACTTAGCATGAATATATTATGGAAATAAGTAAATTCGTTAAAAACATTTAACACTTTTTCCATTAGCGAATGACCAAAGGCTCTAGCGATAATTTACGTTAGCTAAATACTTTAACTTTGGGAGAGCCATGCTTCGACGCATATGGGCCGGCTCGACCGGACTGATACCATGGCCTCACAGAAAACCGGCAGTGAAGCAATGCTTGCATTGCTTTTCGCCGAGTGAGTGAGTATACCGGGGGTCCTAACCCTTCCCTCTCCCCCTCTTCCTCTCTTCTCCCCCTACCCGGACTCTCCCTCTTCCCCCCTTCCCCTACTCCTACCTTAAGGGCCGGCAACGCTCTTGGGCGGCGGTAGTAGCACTAGTAGTTACCATCAGGTGACCCGTCTGCTCGTTTGCACCCTACACCATACAAAAAAATACTCTTCAGGACCCTATGACCTATGTGCGTTAAAATATATAATAAAGTTACAAACTATATGAAGGATAAATAAAAGTAAATTTAAGAGTACACTGCAAAAAATCTTAATAGAGAAATGTTATAATAATAATATAAATCTTTATTTCGAACACAAGATTTATAGGGTACATAAAACACAATCGAAACAACACAATACATAAACCAAAAATACAAAACAGACAATTATTAGTTTTGATCCAGTGCTTGTACTATCGAACAAATGGATTCATGACCCACTTTGCCGATCGTTCCTTTGTAATCATAAATGTACTTAGGTTTTTTTCACTATTTGCACTTAGTACGTTTTAAATATGAACAAAAATGCGTCATTACAGGTCAGAGATCTATGCAATTTTAACCTCTGTTTAATATTTGACATTTAAATCAGTCTGAATTTAAATGTCAAATAAGATGTTGTTAATCCAAACTATTTCTCATTACTCAAAAAAAAATCATCATTTTAAAAATAAAATGACATTATGTGTCAGATGTCAAGTAGTAGTCTGTAAAAAATTAGATATATTCAGTCCAATCCAGGACATAATCTATAATAATCATTAATTAATAACTAATATATTATTAATTATTATTATTATACCCGCTAGGAATTCCGTAAACAAATCATTAATGGCCAACTTGGCTGAACAAAGAGCTCGGATTGTAGTGCTCAGTGAGCAAGGCTATGGCATTCGGGAAATATCACGAGAATTAAATATTAGTCGTAACACAGTCAGAACCTGGATCAGACGGCACGCTGATGAGGGTATTCTTGAAGACAGACGACGACATAATCATGGGGTTCGTCGAATCACGAACCAACAGCGAACGGAAATGCAAGAGCATTACGAAGAACATCCTTTTACTCGTACCCGATATTTTGCGGCACGATACGACGTTTGTCTACAAACAATTAGAAATAATTTGCACCGCACTGGACTGCATTACAGACATTATACTAAGAAAGCTCACTTAACAGATGCACACAAAACTGCGAGATTCAATTTTGCACGTAATTATTTAGACTTCGACTGGACAAACACCATCTTTACAGACGAAAAATCGTTTCGCTCTTCTCAATACGGGCGTTTAAATTTGTGGCGTTACGATAACACGCGATACACAGAGGATCACGTAGTGTCCAACCATTCATCTGGCCGAATTTCAGCTAACATGTGGGCGTGGATGAATGCTGATAGTGTAGGCGAACTTGTTCAAATTTCTCCTCGTCAGAACGCTATGAACTATGTCGATTTATTGGAAGAATCAATGTTACCGACTTTGCGAACCGTTTACCCGCGTGAAGAAGTGCCAGTACTCTCCTATGTTCATGATAACTGTCGAGTGCATACTGCCCGAATTGTCTCAAATTGGTTTACCGAGCATGAAGATGAATTTACTCTCATTCCATGGCCGTCTAGGTCACCAGATCTTAACCCAATAGAAAATTTGTGGGGTTTGATGGTTCAAATGTGGGATAATAGGAACGAGAGGACTAAAGAAGCAATTGAGCTGCATTGTAACGAAATTTGGGATTACATGAGGGGAAGTGACAGTTGTAGTCGTCTAATCGGGTCTATGCGTAATCGATTATTAGACGTTATTGAAAGCCATGGCGCTTACACTCGGTTTTAGGTTTTAGTAATCCCACCGGCCCAAACCGTTTGAACCATCATACCCCACAGAATTTCTATTGGGCATTTTTGTTCTTTATTCACTTTACCACGTGAATGCCAATTTGCAATAAACGGAAGAGCTATTGACGAAATAAAATAAAGTTTATAATTCTTTAACCTTACTGTTTTATTTTTTGTGACTAAATGTTACAAAGGTCTTTTTATAAAGAAACAGGTAGACTTGACGCATGACTGAGGCAAATCCCGAATATGTTTGTTGCAACCCTTATTTAAAATGAAGGTCTTGGCGATAGCAAACCTTTTTTGTGCAATACAGGCAGGTGAGGCAGCGGCAGTGATCGTAGCCTGTGCGAAAGGACGAATTTAACAAAAAAAAAAAACAATTTTATCATAGCCTCATAATACGTCATAATAATCGTCATGCGTCTATGTCATCGCCTTGTCAGTGACTGTCAGGGTCTTATAAAGTGATAGATAACAGATTCGTTACTAAGGAAATGTATGCTCAAGCTAATTTCAACCTACTGGTATAGAATGACTGTAGGAAAATGACCCTAAGGGGGGTCACGATTCAATTTGTTCGACTGTACATGCATGACATGACGTAAGTATTCTTTCTGACAAACTTGTTATAATAACATTCTTATATCGGTCAACTCTGAACGATCGGATTTCTCTGGATGTTTATCATAGCATAAATGAATGCCTTACTATAACATAATAATACTTGTTGTTAATAAAATGTCTAAATAAATAATAATGTACATAAATATGTAATCTACATACATTTAAAATAATTATTTAATTTGAAAATGAAATATACGGAATAAATTATTTAGTTTATTAAAAAAATATTTCATTTCATATTTATTGACGTCTTAACGTCTTATAAATCAATGAAAGCCGGCTGCACGCACGAAAAAGCATGACTTATTGTCACGTTCCGCCTGAGCCGATCGTGCAAGCGAGAGCGCGGAACAAGCGATAGAGAGGCACGATCGGCCTAAGCGTTCGTTTATTGACATTGGTTTGATTGCAGTTTATTGCTATAACTAATTGTTCCTGATTATATTTAAACAAATTATTTAAATTTAACTTGCAAAAACTGTAAATAATATTTGAAAATTAAAATTAATGTTTTTAACCAGAGTTTTAAAAATACTGTTTTCTTATGACGTTATCACGTAAAATTATCGTCCATAAACCGACTTTACAGACAACTAAATTTGTTTTATGGGATAGGTGCCAAACAAGCAGACGGGTCGCCTAATGGTAAGTAACTACCGCCGCCCATGGGCACCTGCAACTCAAGAGACACAAGTGCGTCGCTGGCCTTTAAGGTAGGAGTAGAGGAAGGCGGAGGGGAAAGAGAACAGAGGCGGAAGAGGGGGAGAGGGAAGGGTTAGGTTATTGTCAATAGAATGGAATATTCTTTATTTTACACCACATAAAAATAACAATGGATCTTAAATTTAGTACTAAAGTTAGGTACAATGGGCGGTCTTATCGCTAAAAGCGATCTCTACCAGTCAACCTTTGGATGGCTTTAGTGACAGGAACGAGTCAGTCTTTGCTGTGCCCAAACAGGGCCTACAATGAAACATGACTGTAAGCTTCACCTCCTAATTGCCCCCTAATTGACTGGCCTGTTGGCCTAGTGGTTAGTGACCCTGACTGCTATGCCATAGGTCGTGGGTTCGATTCCCACTCGAGTCTAGGTGTTCTTTGTGTCCGTTGTTCGTATGTTTGTAAAGTCCCCCGCGACACAGGAGTAATTCCTAATGCGGGAGTTATTTAAAAAAAAAAAAGTAATGCAAAAAAGAATGAATCTTTGTAATTTATGTTATACTCGTAGTTATAAACTGTGGTCATCATAGTGAACTGCACTTTACAAGTGTTGTCTATTAGCTAACATTATGACATCAATTCTATATTTATATGTAATTAAAGTAGTAAAATAATATGCATTTCAATTAAATACTTTGAATGTTAAGTAGCGTGTTAAGTGGTGATTATATTATTATACTAGCAGTTCCCGCGCGGCTTCGCTCGCGTCTACTTATTTGTATATTTTGCCCGGATCCCTAATTCTTTTTCCAAAATAAAAGTAGCCTAAGTTACTCCTTATAACACCAGCTATCTACCTGTGAAAGTCCCGTGGAAATCGGTCCACCGGTTCCTGAGATTATCTGAAATAAACAGACAGACAAAAATTTAAAAATTTAATTTTTACTCATAGGTATCGTGCAAATAATTGTATGAGCTTAAAAAAATACCTATTATTTTGACATTACAAACAGACACTTCAATTTTATTTATTTGTATTGTAGTATTGTATTTGTATGGAGTATGGATGTATGGATTCAATTACGTTAATTTTATTGAAGCAATTAAATGAAATTGAACCGTAGCAAAACTCATAGCTTGTGTGTCAATAGTTTAAAGTAGGTCTGTATACTCGTTGACTGCAATTAGTTTATATTAATATAGTGGGCAACTTACTAATTAATCAACACTTACGAAAGTTTTGTTAATTATAGACAACTAAAACATTGAGTAAGTGTTATAAATAAACGACTCAGGACTCAGGTCTTCCTATTTATGTACCAGTAGTACATAATTTGTAACTAAAATCTTGTATGCATACATTGTACTACATATTTTTGTATACTCTGTCAAACAATAAATAAATGTCGTGTAATCAAGTGCCAATTTAAAAACAGCATATCAATTGATTATAATTCAGTTTTATACGAAGTTCGTTTTTAGGGTTAAATTCCTCAAAAGAAAAAAAGGAACTCTTGTAGGATCACTTGTTTGTTCTGTCTGTCTGTCGGTCTGTCGGTATGTCTGTCTGTCTGTAAAAATCAAGCTTCTAAATCAACGCAATTAAAAGATACGGCCATTTAAGCCTTATTTTAACCAATTTTAACACTTCGCATGTAAATCAAATCCTATAGGACACTTCCATTCGGTAGTCATTTACCATCAGGTGACCCGCCTGCTCGTTTGCCCCCTATAATATAAAAAAAAAATTGATCTAGAATCATGAAAATTGGTAACAAACAAGGACTCACAGCAAAAGTAAAGGAAAAATCTGAAAGTCGATAATTTAGTATTATATAACTTTAAAAAAAAAATTATTGCGATAACAAACTTATATTTTGTGCGCTTAAAAACTGACTGTTACATTTATCGATGTATGGGAGAGCATTATTAGAATTTGTTAGTGGGAGAGCCATGCTTCGAGACGTATGGGCCGGCTCGACCGAAGTGCTCTGATACCACGGCCTCACAGAAAACCGGCAGTGAAGCAATGCATGTGTTGTGTTTCGCCTAGTGTTCTTCTGTTAATTCGACAATTTATGATCCTCATTCAATATAATTTAAATCAAATCAAAGCTACGCGAAAAACTTACAAAAAACCTCTTTCTGCTTATACTTATCACAATACAAAAGTCAGTTCATCATAAAAATGCAAAATTAAGGATTTATAGTCCTTAGTTTCATTTGGCGCTACACAATGTACGCGGTATTCTTTATGCGCGGTACGGTGAATGACCCTCAACGTACGGCCCTGTCGAAGCAGCTGATTGCATAAATGTTGTTTAATTGATTACATTGCAGTTTTTGGCCGTATGGGGTATTTATTAATTTTTTTTGTCGGTAAAATGTTCTGTTTACTTATTGTGGTATCACTTAACCAAAAAAAAATTAAAATTATAAAAAATAAATTATGAATTTTCCGGTAGAAAATTCCAATGATTTTCGACTCAGAATGATGGTCTGAATACACTATTGCAATATTCGGTACGGTGTTTCTTGCATCCTGTATATTGTGTTCGTATTTTGTGCGCTGCCGCACCGTTCATCCAATCATCATGATAATTGGCATACACGTCGCCAGGGATACAGAGAAGGACATGTGGTACCTTTCATACAAAAATAAGTAGAGTAGACTGGCCAGTTGGTCTAGTGGTTAGTGACCCTGACTGCTAAGAAAAAGGTCGTGGGTTCGATTCCCACCCAGGACAAATAATTGTGTGATGAGCACGATAATTTGTTCTGTGTCTGGGTGTAATTTATCTATAATACGTATTTAGTAATATATAAGTATGTTTATCAGCTATCTGGTTACCATAGTACAGGCTCTGCCTAATTTGGGATCAGACAACCGTGTGTGAGATGTGTCAAATTATTACAAAAAAAATGTGCCGTTACTTTTACGCGAGCGAAGCCGCGGGCAAAAGCTAATGTGCTATAAAGTCTTCCGTCAAACCTTCTAATTGTCCAATTCTATAGTAAGTATCTTATGTCCTAACTGCAATTAGCTATTTGCAGGTCGTTTCACCATTACTGAATCGTTATTAAACTTATTATTTGAATAGTACAACTAATAACTTAATTACAACTTGGATAGTAACTGATTTGATATACTTTTAAAAACATTAACGAATTCTGACAGTATATCTTCACACTCGATAATTATTGTGGTAATTCCACAAACCCACAAACCAAAAGTTGAAGTTGATAATTGTGTTGTCTTAATTTGGTAATACGAAAAGAGTTCTTATGTCGTACACTTTTATGTGCTGCATTTACATTATTTTTACATTTATTGCGGCTTCATATATCGGCAAGATGAAAATCTTTAATCTAACGAATCAAGGTTTGTATAATTCTGTCTTTTTATGTCCGCATCTATCTGATGCATCTTTTGTGCGCTAAAAGCATCTTCCCTGTTCAAGAGTTTGAGCGAAATATAATGCCACAATTGAGAATGGAGCCCACATTAGCATGACAAGCTGTCCATAATGTGTCTTCATTCGCTACTTTGTTGATCATGTAAATTTATATACGAACTACCTACCCGCGTAAGTCTCCGTGCCGTGGGAATATCGGGATAAAAATAGCCTATGTGTTAATCCAGGTCTCCAGCTATCTACATACCTGGTTTCATCGCAATCGGTTCAGTAGTTTTTGCGTGAAAGAGTAACAAACATCCAAACATCCTCACAAATGTTCACGTTTATTTTAGTAGGATGTGAATTTAGTTTATTACAGACGTGATCAACCTGGACCTTCCAACTTAAATTAGAGTCAATGTAGATCCCTAACAATTTTGTGGACTTAACTTCTTTAATTACATCACCTTTGCAGTTTAATGTAACACTGCTCTGATTAGAGTTTTTGTTTTAAAATAATGTAATTGGTTTTATCTTATCAAATTATTTTGTTCCATTGACCTGGTAATATCGTTAACATAGTTTGAATTTGTGTTGTCATCAACAAAATAAATATAATAATCATGTTATTGCAATTATTCTAAAATTATATTTTGCATTATCTGTTGATTCAACACTGGTACTTACGGTATATAATTACAATAGCGGCGCCCGCGACTTCGTCCGTGTGGAATAGTGTATTTATATCGAAACAACAGCCTAAAAAATTAGTTTCAAGCTTCTAGCTCTAAATATGACGATACTTCCATACAACTTTTCATCCCCACCTTTCAACTCCTTACACTCCTTTTTTCGCATTGAAATGTAGCCTATGTCCTTTCTCAGGCTCTAGACTATTTGTGTACTAAATTTCATTTAAATCGGCTCAGTAGTTTTGGTGTGAAAGGGCGACAGACAGACATACAGACAGAGTTACTGTCGCATTTATAATATTAGTAAGGATAAGTTATAGCTTAGCCATTATTATAGTAAGTCGAACTACTAAAAATAGCCTGTGGGAACCTCAGTCATCCCACTAATATTATAAATGTGGATGGATGGATGGATGTTTGTTACACTTTGACGCAAAAACCACTGAACCGATTGCGATGAAACTTGGTATGTAGATAGCTGGAGACCTAGATTAACGCATAGGCTACTTTTTATCCCGATATTCCCATGGGATCGGGACTTACGCGCGTGAAACCACGGGCCGCTGCTAGTGCAGCGGTAAAGCAGCATTTATATTGCAGCAAATTAGTAGGGGCACTAGCCTCTACTAATTTCAACAGCTGCTTTACCTAAAAATAGACTATAATTAGGCATATCTCATTTGGAGCATACTACAAATGAAAAATAAAGTTTTAAAATTAATGAATTACGCAAACGAATGCCTTGTTTTGAAGCGTATAAAGTATTTACTTCAAAACAACGCCGTATTTTGACATGATATGTAATGCTAATGACGCATCGAAGGAGAATAATTAAAACTCCTTGTAAACAGCCCTGTCACTAAAAAAAAAATGCGATAAATGTCAAAATGTTACAGTTCCGCAAACATTCACCTTAAAGTACTGTGGGAAGTAAAAGTGCTACTTACATTTCACTATCAACGTCAAGTTGCCATACCACTTTCATAAGTCGTTGACTGCACTCAAGGTGAACATGGTATTTCTTTTACCTTCCACATGCCACTATGAAAAATTAACTTTTTTCAACTACGATGACACATTACAACTGCGACTAGACTAGATATACATTATTACTAGAGAGTTCGATGGCAGAACAATTACGCTACCTTTCAATCGTAAAATCACGTTCTGTACATGACGACCACGCCTGTAAGAAAGTACAATGGTAGGTACGTTATTATCCTAACCATCGCTTTAATACCTGTAAATAAATATATCCTACTAGTATTAATTAAATTAATATCACTCGGCGTTTTTTAAATACAAAATTTGATTCTAATCGTTAGAGCCGTTTCATGTATGTATATGTTACCGGCAATCACCATAATTCGGTACTCTGTAGAATACCTAGGCACAGTATATACAGTAGGTATTGTGACTCGGCCCTGTCCTTGAGATAATTACCTACAGCTGGACGGTACGTAAACACGCGATAGGGCCATAATTTCATCTACCTACTTGAGTTTCTTTCTAGTTTTGTGATTGTAAATATTATATTTAGAATAAATTCAAATTAGATTCTAATTATTAAAATGAATCTAGTTTTGTTTTTAAGTGTTTTGTTGGTAAAAAATGTTATATTTTATGCTTACGAAACAAATTTATAAAAAAAAATTATTATTATTTTACGATTATCACTATCGAATTTTAAAATAGATAACTTCTATCTATAAACGTCTAGCTATTTTTCAGTATTTTTATCTTCGCTGTAGCTATTATATTTTAGCTATTACAAAGGTTTTTGTTACCAATCTGTGGCACAGTTCCGCGGAGTTCAAGGCCGCGAGTAGTCGGTCGTATAACTACTGAGAAATAACTATATATCCATATATTAGCATCATATTAAAGGTAAATGAATGTAATTTTGTTTTTAAGTGTTTTGTTGGTAAAAATATATACTATAAATAGATAGATACTCGCTTTATCCTCGCTATAATACAAAAAGATAGAAAAAGAAGGATATTAGTATATAAAGGCACTATATCCAACGATTGAATGAAATGTAGTTAACGATTTGTAATTAGAATTTCAGAAAGTACTCAATGAAGGAATGAAGAGAACGTGGTTAGTCAGGATATGACACTCGTTCCATTGCAAATTTACATTCTATGGGAACAGGTCAGGAGTTTATGAAATGTAATTGCAAACATAATTGTAATACTCAAAGATGAAGAGCTATAATGACATTTTGATGTCAGTTTTTCATGTTAGAATGGATAAATATTTATCACTTTTATTTAAGTGCTGGCTGTGCCTCGCGTACAATCAAGAAATCACTGATTGGTGATTTGTAATACTTCAGTAGACAATATTTTAGTAACATTTTCTTGGCATACAGGCGTTCACAGTTCGTCTCTTCTTGTTTCTAGTCGGGCAGCCCGGGTTATGTTACACTTGCCCGTTCAAATAGCAGAGGCAGGCCTGAGGCCGTGGCGCGACGTGTTCTGCACCTGCCTCTCTGAACCGGAAGAGGGGCAAGGTCCTTGGCACCCAACTGCCGGCTGCCTACTGTTCAACGGCTAAGGTCAGCCGGGGTATTCGGGTACTTCCTTCCTAGGATATACCTGAGTCCCTTGCAATAAACTTACATGTGACGAAAAACCGTGTGGTTTTAGTTGTTTCAATTCTGACATACCGCTTCACCGTTAGTCCCTGTTGAGGTGATGAACCGTGAGGTTTTACAAACAGTTAAATAAAAAGGGTTATGCGTTACACGGCTTGTTTGCGCCCCTGTAATTGTAGACTCAAGCCAAGTGTTGAATTATTTTATTTTTCATTGTCTCCTAAACTATGCGTCCAAATAATATTCTAAAACGGGCAAAGTTTATCTTGATATAATTGTTGGATAATGAAGTAATTTTCGATCGTAAGGATTAATATTCCATGCCTAATAATAATGCTCATAAATCACTTTTTATCTTGAAATAATTGTTTGTCACAAAACCTTATTGTGGCTTACGGATAGGCATACGGTATCGTGAACCCTTTTTTAAATGTACGAAGAACCAATAAAATAATTTATAGAACATTGTATTTATGTGTAATCTGGCTATAATAGGTACACAAAAATATTGTTTCGCATACGACTGATAGTTTCAGATATTAGTCCGTTTAAACAAACAAACGAAAATGTCTTCAGTTTTATTGAAGTTATACTTCTTTTGGCGCGTTATGGAAAAATGATGAGAGTAAATTTTTACGAAGTGAGCTAGTCAACATTTTAGTTTTTAAAAAAAGTTACCAACTTCACGATAGTGATAAAAATGGTTTTTACATATTACTTTGAGTACGTTTGTAGAATTTGAGGTTAGTTGACGGTAAGTATTATTTGTTATGATATTTAAATAAATTTTATTTAAGTAGATAAAAGTATAACTTCTTACGTGCGTACATAAGTACACACACACTTTCTATATTAGTGTAGATATTAGTATATAGATTAATGTTGACTACAAAACTTTAGTACCCCCCCAATTACTTTTTAAAAGAGGTTTTAAAAAAGTCACTTTAATTTTTATTATGTTATGTTTAGTATAAAATATAGTATGTTAATAGGGAGGCCTATTACCATTATAAAAAAAATAACAATAATTTATTACCAAGTAATTTCTAATAATATTGTGCATTGCCGGGCGCTAGGGAAAAAAATGAAAATAATTTGTTAAAAACTAAGTTAATTTTGTTACCTTAAGTGTTATTAATAAATTAATACGTATCCAGCGTTTACACTTATACTTAAGTGTTTATTTTATTACTTATTGATAGTTAACTAAACAACTCATTTTGCCCTTCAACTTTACCTGGTATCCTCTTTATAAAATAAGTAGACATTACATACAATGTCTAGGAAGGATAAATTATACCTAGATAAAATATTTTATACAATACCTAGATGAGCGCGGCATTGTACGGATTGACTAGGTATTGTAAACATTGACTGTTAGATCAATGATCGGAGTATTGAATGGATTATAATATTATGCTTTGCCGGTAACATAATACAAGAATAACTTGTTTAAAGTTATTAGATACTCTTGTATTCAATCAATATTAAGCACCTATAATTGAGATTTGCTTTTTCTTATTACACTTAAACAGAAATCGATTATTAAATTGTTATTTTTGTTGCTAACGATAATTATTTAATTATATTAATCCTACGTATAACCATCCTTATTTTATTAACAGTTGCTAGATATATTATTAAGTATATGTAATTTGTATAAAGTGATAATTAAATTTATATCATTAAATAATAACTTAATAACTTCACACATCTCACACACGGCTGTCTGATCCCAAACTAGGCAGAGCCTAGTACGGGATCATACTATGGTAACCAGACTGCTGATAAACATACTTATATATTTCTAAATACATACATATTATTGATAAATTACACCCAGACACAGAACAAATTATCGTGCTCATCACACAATTATTTGTCCTGGGTGGTGGGGTCGAACCCACGACCTCTGGCTCAGCAGTTAGGGTCACTAACCACTAGACCAACAGGCCAGCCAATTAAGTAGTTACATAGTTAAAATAACTGCTGTTGTTGTTACTGTTTAACTATATCCAACGTTTACTTTATTTTAATTACACATACACGACATATGTAGAATTCACAAATTCCTCTATTTATATTGTAGTAGGATCACAGTTTATAAGGTAGTATTCAAACGCTAGCTAATAGTCAATGTGTGACCTATATTATACATGTATCAGCTCACTACAGAATAACCATATATACCACGCAAAAAAAACCGGAACCTGTTATTTTCTCTGCAATCAATTTAGTTTTCTTGCTACGGTATTTAACACTGAAGAGTGCTTAGACACAAATAAACTTAGAAAGTTCAAAAATATACAAATGTAAGTTACAAACCGTCTTGAATTACGACAAAAAATAAATCGATCAATATAAATGTTGTTGAAACTTTAATCTAATTGGTCAGGAAGAAATCGCCCTGTGTGATAAGACCGCCGATTGTTATACCTTAACATTTGTAACTTGTATTTGCACTATTTACTATTTAAAGGTGTACAATAAAGATATATAAAAAAATAATTTCTTTGGAATCGCTGCGATTTGAAAATTCGATGAAACAAAAAAGTCACACTGAAAAGAGAAACATATTCATAAATAGGATTGAGCCTGCGAGAGAATGAAATAGAATACATGTTTTGTATATTATTCTTCCTATGGTAGCACGTGACTTTGCGCCTGCGTACTACGAAGCCTTCAGAAAATGCGTCATAGTCAACGTGGTGCGTCATAGTCAATATCATTCACGTGTATCATTTTTGTGCAGTTTTATTTTATACTATATTTAGTTTATACTAATTTATTTAATACATCTGTGTTAATTTGACCAATAACTTTTATGTAAATTATCTAAAATTAAATTTATTAATTAGTAAATTATTTCTGTTGGTTTTACTTTTTATTTCTCATTCTCTAAGCAGTCGGGTTTTTTTTTTTTTTATTAATTAATTTATTTTGATGACCATTAAAGATTAGGTTAGCCAAGAAAAATATTACTGATTAAAATATCATAACATACTACTGTAAAGTGTGGTGAAAAATAAAACGTAATTTTTAATAATTAATATGGATGAAAATAATTAATTAGGAATTAAACATTGGAAAATTGGAAATATACATATTATATAATAACTTGACACATCTCACACACGGCCATCTAATCCCAAACTAGGCAGAGCCTGTACCAGACTGCTGATAAACATACCTATATATTTCTTAATACATACATATTGTAAATTAGCAGCGCCCCGCGGTTTCACCCGCGTAAGTCCCGATACCGTGGGAATATCGGGATAGCCTATGCGTTAATCCAGATCTCCAGCTATCTACGTAAAAAGTTTCATCGCAATCGGTTCAGTGGTTTTTGCGTGAAAGAGTAACAAACATCCATCCATCTATCCATCCAAACTTTCGCATTTATAATATTAGTGGGATAGTGGGATTATATGCTTTCTCTAGTTAAACATGAACCATTTCACCAGTTCATTAATGTTATTCTTGTACGTCCTAAAGTTGTCCCCATTATCGATGCTTTCCATTTCATGTTTCAAATTATCCGTAAAATCCTGGTACACATTAGCTATCTGGCCATCTATGTTTTATATTTTCGTGTTTAAGTCTTATTATTTTCTGAGTTATTATAATAGATTATTACTTACCGTACAATTAAATCTGGAATATGAAGGTACTTTACGCCATTGGTAGGTGCTTCACAAAACAAAAAACCGACTTTAACAAAAAAAAAACTATTCCATAAAAGACTTATATATGGTTTTCTCATGGATGCCATTATCAGTACTGGACCAAATTGAAATGGGCCCACAGGGGAAGCCCCAGCTTTCAAATAAAAAAAGAATCATCAAATTCTGAGGTAACAAACATAAAAAAAAAAAACATACAGACGAATTAAGAACCTTCTCCTTCTTTGAAGTTAGCACACAACACACAACAAAAAGTTTAAATATGTTTTACTGTACTGTGTTTATGAACAATCACAGAAAGAATAAGAACATACAATTTTTTGAGTATCCCAAAGACGATTGAAAGACGAAATATTATTAGGTAAGCAGTAACTTGATTATTTTATAAAATGAAAGAATAAACACTCCTTAAAGTATAATAAAGCTTGTGTCAATACTTATGTCGTAAATTTATAACATTAATGAATGACGTTTTAAAGTCAGTCGGTGTGATGATTTAAATTTTGCACGCTCCCGCTTTATCTCCGATCCGTTTGTTTACCCATGTGGTATGTATTAATTAGTGGTAGTAGTCGTTTTTTCCTGTAATTAATAAGTGTAAGTTTAAAAAGTTTTCAATTTCAAAATATAAAAAAGATGAGAAGAAAAAGACAAATATTTTATTACTGTTTTATGTTATCCACTTGTGGCAACCCTACCAAAATAGGTATAAGAAGCTTTGTCTCTGTTCGGTTCGGTGTCCCACAGTGGTCTTAGTCACCTTTACCATCATATGTAAACCTTTCTTATTAATCAGAAGGACAATATTAAGGTTTTTTTCGTAAAACAAAGGTTCCATCCAATATTGAATAATTAACAATGTGTATAAGGAGATAGCGCTTACTTTTGTCGAACAGGTCAGTTAAAATATCCGCATTATAGAATAATTGCTTTCTTGAAGAAAAGTCGAATGAAATGTCACTTAAAGGTAAATTAATCATACTTTGATGATAATATTAAGGTTCTTTTTAAACTTGTTTACCGTAATTATTAACATGGTAATTTTTGTCTTATAAGAACTTCCTTTATTATAACCAATGCCAGTGATGACAGTGACAACAGCATTTTAATTTTATGTAGCTTGTATTTTATTTAAAAAAAAATAAAAATGTCTGTGGACGCGACATTCGTTCGACTGTCCGTAAGATTTATTTAGATGACCAAATAGAAGTCAAGTGAGTACATCTTTTTGACACTTTGGTTTATAAGAAAAGAAATTCACTAGTACTTTAAGCGTCAGACGCCCAAATAGAAGACAAGTGAGTGCACCTTGTTGACACATTTAATTTAATATTCTGTTCGCGTTGTTGGCCAACCAGCCCCCATAGAACAGAGTATATACGAGTACATCCCACTAATATTATAAATGTGAAAGTTTGGATGGATAGATGGATGGATGGATGTTTGTTACTCTTTCACGCAAAAACCACTGAACCGATTGCGATGAAACTTGGTATGTAGATAGCTGGAGACCTGGATTAACGCATAGGCTACTTTTTATCCCGATATTTCCACGGGATCGGGACTTATGCGGGTGAAACCGCGGGGCGCTGCTAGTACTCTATAAAAATCACAATATTTTTATAGAGTATGTATATACTCTGTTCTATATGGGGCTGGTTATTTTATTATTTGTGTGACAGGGTTTTCTAGTGCAGATACCAGTCCCCACAGGGGTGGTTATTAAATTTGTATGAGTATTGACAACTATAACTTTAAGTTATCTTTGTGGAATTTTATTATTATATTTGATTCGGGTTTTAAAGGTCGTAAAGGACACTGAAAGAATTAACGTTTATGCCATTTTGTATGTATCCAATTCCCGATAATTGAACGTGTCGATACGTTTAACGATGTTATTTTAACTCTTGATAGGTATTTTTGTCGTAACTGTGTCAACAGTGAAATAGTATGTTAACTATTTATTAAAAGTGTTCTTCGTCACAACTTGTAAAAAAAAGTGGAGTTAACAAAAATTACGTCAAATATTTGCGTTCCACTCCACTACAGTTGTTATTACTTCTCATTGAACCACCTAACACACAAACACTTACACTCTTTTTGTAGGTTTTTAATATTAAAATAGTAATATAAATTATGCATAAGCACGTTATGTGGTTACGTCATTTTCTTATTCAACCAAATTTGATTTATAGAACACATTTCGTATATCATGTTATTTTTAAAATAGTGGCAATACATTTGCGACACGATGACTATTACGAAAGGACCGATAAATAAATAATTTAATTTTAAACTAGATTATTGCAAAAATTATAGGCATTTTTATTACGCAATAAGATTTATTAATTATGTTGGCAATGTCATTTGTTTAATCAAGAACTTAAATACATAATCGACCTTTGATTTTAAATGATCGACAAGTACTATGATCATTGGTTTTGTAATAATGTGGTTTTCGTCGGATATTCATAAGTCATTAGTATTATAGAGAATCGATTTTACAGTAATCAGAAAAAAACTAAATAATAATAATTCTCTTTATTGTATGTACACCAGATATAATACGTGGTGCAATAAGTACCGATACTAAATACTAAAACAAAGTTTTTTAATTAAATTGTTTTCTATTCATCAACGTACTCACCTTCGACTGCGATACAGTCGCTTCAACGTGTTTCTAATTTTTCTATTCCATGTGTGTAGACCAATTTATTTTTGCCTTCAAACTAAGCTTCCGTTACTGCGATTATCTATTCTTTTGTCTGCCGATTGGATTCTGGAGTGAAATGGTGAATCCATGTTTCATCCATTGTCACATACCGACGTACAAAATCCTTTTTATTTTTATTGAACAGTACCAAAGAGCGCTCTGAATCATTTTGAGCAATTGTTAGCAAACGCAACACCTATTTGAAAAAAATCTTTTTCTTCGCCAAATTTTGATGTAAAATTGTTAAAATCCTATCAGTTGAAATCTTCACTATCTCAGCTATCTCGCGCACTTTTGGCTGTCGACCTTTCTTCTCCAATTTCAGGACTTGGTTGATGTTTTGTTGAGTCACTCCTTCATTTGGACGACCAGAGCGTTCAGCATCATTTGTGTCAATATGACCGCGTTTGAAATCGGTATGCCACCGACAAATAGTTTAGGCGGAGCAGATTCCGGTTAACATTTCATAAGCCACTGCTGTGCTTGAACTGTATTTTTTCCCATTAAAAAACAATGTTTTATCAAAACACGAAACTCGTTTTTTTATTGTTTTCGAAGTTACTTAAATTCACATAAATATCTGTAACTCAATATTTTATTATTCGCTTTCAAAAATATATAAGTATTTTATCGTTTGATTGCCAGTATTTTCTAAAAATAAAAAATATGCACCATCGTCGTTCAAGTAGTCTTGAGACTAACTCGGAGAAGATAGTCTCGGGACTTATTGAACGATGTAGTACAATACAATAAGTAACTAATAATTATAAGAAATTTATACAACTGGCGTCTGAAATGTAGTAAAGAAACTGTTCATGAAATAAAACGATTATCAAATTAATGTTTTTCTGAAATAATAATCATTCATAGTTTTAAATAAATAAAATATAATACCTAGTTGCTTCCTTCATTGTTGCTCACCTCAATAGAAATATCAATTGCAGCGCATGTCGTGCGTTGCGTTATATTTGGCGTTTCTTCTATGATTTATTGTTTATATTAATATTATAACTTTAATAGTTAAGGATTGGGGGACAATAGTTGTCGTAAATGGTCATTGTCTCTTCTAACCGTTTTTAACCATGGAACCAAAATAGATGAATGCCGACACTTGAAATCTTTCAAAAATCTAAATTTCATGCTATTTGCATATTATTCGATATTTCCTTTCATGTATTTACAGTGTTTTAACACGATCACAAATACTTTTTATTATACATTTTTATATTACATTATTACATATTTAAATACTATTGGCCAAAGAGCTCGTTTTGATTACACACAAATGACGTAACGCATCCCCATGTGATAAGATGAATCGTTTGCGTAGTTTTCAAATTAGTAATATGTTATCATAGTTTCATGTACCTAAAAGGCTATAAATAAATTCGTTTATTTTTTATTATTTACAAGTGAGCTTCATGATTAATTTTTAAATTAATCATTAAGCAATCTAATAGTTGATCGGCCAATTTTTTTAAGTGTTTTAACACTCTTTGAAAAGTTGTCCGATCACCCATTTGAAAAACGTTCAACCTGTTTCATTATCATACATAGTATATGTACCTACTGTCAGTCATATACTTGTTGTTATTTATAATGGACGTGTACTGTCACTTGTAAGTGTTCTGTCAGTTATTTTATAGTTACGTATAATTACAGCTCCATGTTCACTTATAAACTGTTAACAATCTATCAGACATTGACATAACACACCATTTCCTAAAGCTCGTATACCAAGCTTCTCTCGTGCAAATACCTGAAATAATCCCATTTAACATCTAAGTAGAACAATTTACTACTAATGTAAGGGTACATAATCAAGCACACCCATGGTGAATTGTTGCTTGCACTACCGGAATGCATTTACAACATAGCCCTTGTGAGTTGGGGTATGAATTTCAACGAAGTGAATACAAGGATTTGATTTCGGAACGGGCACGCTGCTCTTAATACCTGTAAGTATGTATTATGTGTGAAATAAATGAACACACAGCGCAACATTTGTGAATTCAAATTGCTCTCGGCCAGCCTAGTTGTATTTGTTGTCTATGGTATAAAGGAAGTTAATTAAGAAAGAAGACTTAATTCACAAAGCCAAATTTCTCATGAGTTGCAGGTGTCCATGATCGTAGTCACTTACCATCAGATGACCCGTCTGCAGTTTACCTCCTATCGCAAAAAAAACAAAATTAATTCTAACCAACTGCTAAGCCAGCCATATCAGTGTAAGAGTTGCAGCTTTTCTGCAAACTAAGGCACACATTTTAGGTGCACTTGCTGGTCTAGTACAATCTTCATATTGTTACTAAGTACCTTACACTGAACCATATACAAAACTCCGATTAATTGAAGCAGTTCTATACTGGATTTAACGGCGTATGGTTTCAATATCTCTGCAATATCCGACCTGCTTTTCACATTTATGTAATCTGATCCTACGTACCTTATAATTCGGGAAAGCGGCGAAGAATATCAGAAAATATCTTCCTTAGTAGACGAATTAGTGTCATGTTCCCTTGTCAAAATGAAGTTTGCTTTCTCCAATACGAAAATTCATATTTGTATAGCTTAATGAGCTAATAAATTTTACGAAAGAAAGTGTGTGATATAATTTTAAATATACGGCCCAACAGTTTATATTTGTAAAATAAAATTTAAAACAGCATAATATGAAATATTTCGCGCAGTTTAACTAAAGTAGCCACTTAGTTCAGTTTATCTTCGCTAGGTAACGCTAATCACTACCCTCCCGGACCATTTTAATGGAAGTGGTTGGTGCTAGTGATGAGTATTTCGTTCCTTGTAAGTGGTGAAGTCCTTAGGAAAGCAACCGCAATAGTTCATCAGGATTGAATTCAGCATACGGCAAGAACACAGCACACGATTTAGCTTTATAGAGCTTTGGCAATACAGCACCTTGATCTTTCTAGTGTCGGAGAAGTTTTCTCGGGATATTTGTTTTACCGCAATCGCAACCTGCTGCGAGGAAGCCATCTTACAAAAGGAGTATTACATTAAAGCCCATTTACCACCTAGCGCAACATCGCATCGCAACATCGACAGTCCAGTAATTTTACCCGTAGTATATCAAACTGTGTGGTTCAATTTCAACGTACGTCCTCACTGATAACTTCATGGGGCTATAGGAGTGACCATATTGCCAGGTATCACCCGTGGGAATTTCCATACAGAAAAATCAAAATTAAAGTTGGTTAGTTTTAATTTAAGGAGAAAAACTAAAAAAACACGCTTAACAATTAAAAAAGATCATCTCCAAGATGTCAAAATACAGTATTGTCACCTGAACTACATATGGGGCATTCCACGCCAAATCGGACGGTTTCAAAAATTTTTATTTTTGATTTTCTTAATTTATATTACTTAATTTATATGGATACCAGCTGTACCGCTGAAAAAATCTCAACGTCACAAATGATCTTGAAGTTATACTATGCAGTCGGCATTGTTATAAAACGACACCCGCCTATTAGATCTCCGGTGCAGCCGTACCGTATAACTGGTAAGACTATTATTACCTTGTACTTTTCCGTAAGGCAATGATTATTCGTTTACGGAGCAATACCTGGATCATTAACGGGGCGGCCAATTATAGGTGATCAACACGTCATTAGTACTAGGTATCAGTAGAACAATAATTATGATCCGTATTTGGTTTGACGCACTACGATTGAGTGAGCTTGTGAGAACTCTGCGTTGGATTTACCTAAGCGAAGACTTAAAGGAAATTATTATTTTAAATGAATGACTGGATAGCCATGTTATTTAAATGACACAAGACAAGAAAGTTTAATTAATATACTGAGAATGAAATAGAATAATCTTTAATTATTTGAACGGGAATTAACGCGATCAATAAGTATTACATAACTTTGAATTGCTTGACGTTTCGACAAGGTTGCACTGAGTGTGGTCAGCATGTGACCACGGGCTTAAATAATTATATATCATAGAACGCGAAAGTTAAAAAGTTAGAGTACTCTTAATTGTACACCAACGACATGTTGTGTGTGGACCACAGAAATCTAAGTGTGGACATACACAAAGTGGATATGTACAATGGACGGCCTTATCGCTAAGAGCTACTCAGTGGATACGAAAAATGCGTTTTGCGCTAATCTGCTTTACTTGATCATCTGTTGTTGATAATCTCGACTTTATTGCGCAATTTGCCATAATATTTATAAAATTCTATTAATACCCTGTTTTTGACGGACGATTCGATCGAGTACCGATCGAATCGGCATAACGGCTGTACTGTGGTGACCTTTTTAATATTTAGACTCATTTTCTGATAAATTAGTTTTCTATAGGACAGTGTTATTGTTGCATATGACTGGCCTGTTGGCCTAGTGGTTAGTGACCCTGACTGCTATGCCAACGGTCGTGGGTTCGATTCCCACCAGAGTCTGGGTGTTCTTCGTGTCCGTTGTTTGTATGTTTGTAAAGTCATTCCAAGAGTGATTCCTAATGCGGGAGTTGTCCTTTTAATAATAATATGAATAGAATATTTAACTTGCCTAAGGTTGGGCATCATTTATGATTTATAAAATTAGGGCTTTTTTTAAAAATTTACCTACTTTACTAGTAAACAATGCTTATGTTTATTTAGCAATGTTAGCGGCTGCGAGATAAATTTTGTTTCTAAATCGCACAATATACAACCGTATTGAAATCAGTAGTAGGTACAATACGAAATAATAAGTTTTATATTAATGTCTTTGTGTGTTCGTTTTGTAAACTTATCTCTGACTAGAAAATATATAACGAAAACTTTATTAATTTTAAAGTAATGTATCCGACTCAAAAACTAACTTGTAGGAAAGTTGATTTTCGATAATTTGACACTCGGTAATTTGAATTTCTTGATAGTTTGAAACTTTTGCCCGGTCCCTTGAAAAATTCTCGATAAATTGAATAAAATCTATATTAATTGGTCCCTTTGGTAATTTAAAGTTGAAGGAATAGTATCTTCCCATCTCTCTATAATTTGAAGCGTTTATCATGCACCAGAAGGCAAAACGTTCCCGTCAGCGGTTTGGTGCTGATGTTCTTTTCAAAATAAACATTTTGTGAATAATTGTACTCCCTCCCTCTTGGTTATTTAAACACCTGTTATTTTGAACTCTTGGTAATTTGAATTTTTTCTCTGGAAAGAGTCGACTGTATATAGTCATTTGTTTCTGAAATAAGATAACTTTATTTCTCTAATGTATTATGTACGACGGTGAAAAATTAGAGGCGATACTCAATACATGTATACTCGTATATCTATCTATGTACAGAGGTTTAAGAAAATCTACGTTTAGTTTGTAGTCATTATATCTCCCTTTAGTTCTAACGGAGTTGGAGTCAGTTAGTTTTTATTTAAATTTGACGCATGGGTACCTAATTGTGCTTTTTTCTTTTGTTAAGGTGAACAAAAGATTCTCCATAATGTATCTGGAGAGCTCCGCTCAGGTGAACTGACTTGCATCTTAGGACCTTCTGGAGCTGGAAAGTCGACACTACTAAACATTTTAGCTGGATATAAGTAAGTGATTTTTAATCATTCCTTTATTAGTATATTTTTCTAGTCATACCCTGCTACGTGTTACTGGGTTAAACAAAAAGCCGAGCATTTAGGCTTACAATAGCTGTTATTGTTCTGTTTTTATTTTACGTCTCCCTCGGGCTGCTTGAAGAATACTAAATTGTAAACCTGTAGAAAAATTAAATGAGAAAGAGACTTGATGAGTTCGTCATCTGATATAGTTTGAGTAAATTAAGCTTTTAAGGGCCATTTATTGTGAGCACCGAGAAGAACCAGTAACATTTTACATACATATACATAATATATAAGTTTGACATAAAAATATTTTAAACAGGAAAGTGGCTTGAAGGACAATTAATAAATAAGTACTTATCATGACTGAATTCAGATAATTTTTGTAAGACCATAGTGAAATACATTAAACAAGGATATCTTTATTAGATTAGTGTGGTATGTCAGGCATACACCCAAACACAATTACAAACAAATTAAGATAAACGAGCAATAACAACAATGATAAATACGTGCATAAAAACGCTCGTGAACAGAACCCTGACTAAGGCATTTTTGTACCCATCTGCCATACATTATCCCAAACTGGCTCTAAATGTCCGAATATATTTTTTACATACAACAAACCGACTTCAGAAAAATAAATAACGCTTGAGCTCGTAATTTGAAGTCGGTTCACACATGCGTCTTTTTCAAAGGTAGTTTACTTTTCAAAAAGACTAATCTTTTTTCTTTAATCGCTTACTAATGTTTTTGCACTAGTTGCTTGTGATTTACTTTTCACTACAGATTATAAAACAAAGTTCCCCCCGCCGCGTCTGTATGTCTGTCTGTTCGCGATAAACTGAAAAACTACTGAACGGGGTTTCATGCGGTTTTCACTAATAGACAGAGTGGTTCATGAGGAAGGTTTTGGTGTATAATTTGTACCCGTGCGAAGCTGGGGCGGGTTGCTGTTATTATACTACAAAACTTTACTTTCCAAATCAACACACGCCTAATAGCCACCAGTATCTACAAATGCTTATAATAGAAGCAATTCAAACGATCGTTAATGATCGTTAATCTCTTGCCCAAGGCGCTCCGGCGACTGGGCTCATCAGTGTGGCCACAATTTATCGTTATGTTATAACAGTACCCAAGGGCCCTTCAGAGTTCGGAGCTCCCTCGATCATGATCATCAGAAAACAGCGTCTCAAGCTGGAATAGACTTCAAATCAATGTTCGACCTTATTAGGCCCTTCTTTGAAATACTACTTATATAGAAAACATTGAAATAACATTATTTACTTACATAATTTCCCATACCTTATTAACTATTAATGTAAGTATTTATAAGAAATATGTAAAAATATAATTCTGCCGTCACACGGTGAAAGGCCGTAACTAACATTTTTTACAAAAATAAGTTAAAAATTGATTTGGATTCAGCAAGAAATTCTCTACCTTTCTGTCTGGGTAATAAAGTTCTAAGTCGCTCGTAGCCACCTGGCCACGTAGGCCTGTTGGTATAGTGGTTAGTGACACTGACTACTAAGCCAGAGGTGGTGGGTTCGATTCCCGAACAAAGTATTGTGTGATGAGCACGATAATTTGTTCTGTGTCTGGGTGTACTTTATCTATAATATGTATGTATTTAGAAATATATAAGTATGTTTATCAGCAGTCTGGTTACCATAGTACAGGCTCTGCCTAGTTTGGGGTCATACGGCCATGTGTGAGGTATGTGGAGTTATTATTATTATAACATATTTTACCACTCCGTCTGAAGCAGTCCAGTACAGTATTATATAGAATGAATGTATATTATATAAAATGTTTGCATAAATAAATTCAGGTTTATTAGCGAATTTACGTTTATTTAATTACAATGACATTCAGTGTTTAATTTATTCTCGGAGTCGGAGTTATTCATGGTAGAGAGGTATTTGTAATTTTCCGTTGCCACATGAAGCAAAAAACTTATCTGCAATATATTTTGTTCATTTGCAACATATAATCATCTTTATCGATACTTGTATCCCATGAACCTCTGTTCATGGGATACAAGTATCGATAAAGAGGTATTCATCGATTATGTATGAAACTTTATCCATCATTGAGTCCAGACGTCAAAAATCAGCAAGAGACAAAAATGTGCATAACAGGAGTTCATTAGATTTACGCTTAGACAACTTTCTGTGTGAACGTAAGACGAAGTTTATATTTTCCTTTTTCGATCCCTCCTTTCTTCTCACAGCTTGTTTGAACTAGTTATCTAATCGCGGAACCCTTTAGGTAAAAGCAGTGAAAAATTCTAACAACTGTAGGTATGTATTTACTACAAACGTAAAAACTTTGATATCTTAATTGTGTTTTAATGACACCGATATTCTTATAACGTAAGTCATAATAACATGATACTCGTAAAATAAAGTTATTAAGAATTACCTTCGCGTTAAGATGGTATAATAATAATCTGGTCGATATATCAACAGATTTGGTGTGGCCCGGCCAAGATTCGCTATCCTTACCGAATCAGGTTCGATCGTCTTTTTATCAGTGTTAAAATTGAAGTTAGCAGCCTACTCAGCTTGCAGTTCTAGGTGACCAGATTAGGTGCGATCCGGTCCAAATCCGCTATCCTGTCGACCCATGTTCGATCTTTGTTATTAATATTATAATTAAGGACGGTAGGTTACTCAGCTTGCAATTCTAGGTGAACAGATTTGGTGCGACTCGGACCAAATCTGATGTACGTGAACATCTATTATAAATTATCCGCCTATTTATGGCGGTTTAGGTTAAAGTTTTTTTAAATAATTTGTTATGTTCACTGCCGCACTCAGAGACTTAGTAATATAATAAATAAATAAAAAATAAAAATGTTTATTGTCAGAAATATAATAGATACAAGGCCAGTGATTTATATGATACAATACATTATGGTATCTAAGGCGCTTAAGGTACCTGTTTAGTATATCTAGATTATATTAATTATTACCGCATAATGGGGTAGCCTAAGTCTCTATTGTTTACTGTATCAACATATTAATGTTCTAATTATGGGTTTCATGTAATATTGTGTACTAAATTGAGATATGTATCAGATAACCAACGTAGTGGACTGTGAAGATTTTGAAGAAATGTATGTCAATATAAAGCTAAATTAAAATAAAACAAATTTACTATTTAAACGTCTTTGAGTGCAGCAGGAACGAGAATTAAGTTTGATAAAACAAACTGTTTTAAAATAAGATCAGTCAAAAATTAAGATTCTTTAGGAATACATCATAATTATCATTGTAACTTATGAAGTGTTTTTAAGATATCTGAAAAAAAATGTATCTTTAATTTATTTACCTTTACTTTCATGTCTTAAATAAATTGCTGAGTAGCTCCATTATATTCTTGAAAGTTGTATCTATCAATATATCTATGTATATTCTTCTTAGTGATACATATGATCACGCCTTATTCCCGTCCAGGGTAGGCAGAGATGATAGAATGCCATTTGGCATGATCCTGACTTCTTCCATATTCACCAGACCTTTCCTACACGCTCGCCAGTTACGGGTACTTTAAACTAGGCCCTTCTTCAGTATACGTCATTCGGGGCCTACCGACACATTTTATGTGGAAGAGCCATGCTTCGGCACGTATGGGCCGGCTCGACTCCGCTCGTTACCACGGCCTCACAGAAAACCGGCCGTGAAGCAATGATTGTATTGCATTTCGCCGCGTGAATGAGGTTACCGGAGGCCCTAACCCTTCCCTCTCCCTTATTCCCCCCTCCCCCTCTCTCCCCTCTTCCCACTCTTCCCCCCTCCCCGTCTTCTCCTACTCCCACCTTAAAGGGCGGCAACGCACTTGTGACTCTCGAGTTGCAGGTGCCCTTGGGCGGCGGTAGTCATTTACCATCAAGTGACTCGTCTGCTCGTTTGCCTCCTATACCATAAAAAAAAACTGACCCATCCACTCACAGGAATTGTATAAATCCCTTTAGCCATTCGCTCTTCACTCATCCTTTCAACATGCTCAAACCATCGCAGCATTCTTTGACACTACATTTTCTTTCACCTCACACTTTTTCATACCCCATCATTTCTCACTATATCAATCAATCTTACATTACACATATATACTACTCAGTGAATGCATTTCCACAGTGTTAATTTTACTTTCATGTTTCTTCTGCCATTCCCAATTCTCGCTGCCAAACATAGGAGTTGGTGCCAACACTCCCTCGTGAACCGTAAAAGCGGGCGTTTAATGCAGTGTCCGACCAAACCTTCGGCTTCAGCCACCTTCGGTCAAAAGTACCACCTCCGGCCAAACTTTCGGCTTCCGCCAAAATGTACGATTAAACTTAGTACTTACCAATACGCAGTAGAAGAGTAGACGCGCAGGGGCTGGGGACACTTTGCGTTGCGGCGGCCGGCCGTCATTCGCAGTAAATAACAAAGTTAAAACAAAATAAGTTTGTACGCACATTTATCTACTTTGGTATTTTATGTCTGTTTTTATCATATGATTGTGAAAATTATTATTTAATAGAGAATCTCCATCTTCTCAATTGAGATTGCTAAAAGTATATGTGAAATCAAAAGACGTAACATCTCATTAGCACATATATACTAAAATTTGAATTCTGAAGAGTTTGTTTGTGTGTTTGAACGCGCTAATCTCAGGAACTATCGGTTCGAATTGAAAAATTCTTTGTGTTGGATATCCCATTTAGCGAGGAAGGCTATAAGCTATATAACATCACGCTACAACCAATACGAGCGGAGTGTCAATGAAAAATGTTGCAAAAATAGGAAAAATTTACAAACACCGACAAAGTTGCACGGGTTAGCTAGTTATTAATAAAGTCTGTTTTTAATGACAAAATTTTAAAGCTAGATGTCACTACTTGTTAGAAATTGTGATTTTACCTAATTATATGGATTGAACTTATGTAGTAGTAGGAGACCAGAATAAATTATGTCTTGTTAATTTTTAACTTTATTAAGTAAAAATATTGCATTTTGAGCATATTACAGTCTCAAGAAGAGACTTGGGTGGTTCTTAAAAATAGAATTAAGCAACTCTACTAATATAGATTACACTTCAAAATCATTTGGCTGCCCTTCAGCTATGTCTTTCATTTTGAATTTAGACATTAGAAAAAGAAAAAGATAATAAAATTCTCAGTGTCCCAAATTATAAAATTGCTTGCCAGCTTTAAAAGTTTGTGGCGCGTTCTAAAATTATTTACCAATTTCGAGTTAAAATCATACGTCCATTCATTCGTCTTGCTTCGCTATGATCGATAGTGACATTGGCCAAAGGAGAAGAATAAAACGGACACTTGGTTCCCACTCTGACACGTTACAGCGTCCTTACGGAATAAAATAATAAAAACCGCTAAAATAGCTTGTCTTAAACATTTTAATAAATCGTCGTGACCTAGGAAATAATATTTTAAGTATACCGTTGAAAATGAGTATCACCGACCGACAAACTAATATTATAAAGCTGAAGAGTTTGTTCGTTTGTTTGGTTGAACGCGCTAATCTCAGGAACTACTAGGCTATGTATAAGTATAATTAAAAATGAAATGCCCTTTCAATAGCAAGGGTATCACTTGAGAGCGCCTTAATCGTAAATGTTTGAAATTGCTCAAAAAAAATTTTCAGGGACAAAACTAAATTTACTTAATTTTTTTATATTGTAAATTATATTAGACTTATATTATTTACGTCACAAAATAACACTAATTAATGTCATAATTATTATTTGCAACTTTGTTTTTGGTATCTTGAGTCAGAACGGCAAAGTTTACTCGATAAACAAATATATTTAGTTCAGAACCGACTAACATGCACAAATCTTGCAGGACAAAGTAGTTTGGGATAGTAAAAGGCAATAGGGTAGGTAGGTATGTAACACCTTCATATTTTAAAATACATTAAATCGAACATATTTTGACTATGTTTATCGTTGAAAAACTTTCAAATACAGAGCTCATAAAAGGCACAATCGGCTTACCGTATTTCCGGTATTTCCCAAAGTACAGACGCGAAGGCCTTTTGGTTTTCATATTGTATAAATACCAGTAACATGTGGACTGGATTATTAAGGATTAACATGTTTTTATAGGGACTGGTGCACTCATATAGATGTTCTTTGCTGACTAAAAGTCGAGGGATTGCACGAAAAATATATTTGCTTCTAATTCTACAAGTCAGCTTAGATCAGCAGGGAAAAAATGCTTCGTTCCATGATTCTACATACTACGTAACTGGCATACATATACATAATATGTAATAGATGGATTTAGAAGATTTAGATTTTTGACTGACTAGACCTAAGTATTCGATGTTAATTTCAACACAATACCCCTCGTACCTGGATGGAAAGACAAGCAATTACATAACTCTATAAGGGTTTAATCTTCACGAAACCCTAAAAACCCTTTTTTATTATTTTCTTCAATTTAAAACTATTTTGAAAAATCGAATGATAAATTCGACTGCACAATGTTAGATGGATACGAGTATAGATTGGAAGATGATCTTCCATATCAGCACCTAATCCTTCACAGGACTTTAAATTTATACATAACCTTCTCTCTTAATTTCATTTAACTGAATATTTTTTGTGTCACGTTGACACTGATATTACATGTGTCAACTAACGTCCTCTAAATAGCTTTTCGGATCGCAAAACGTTAGGCCTAGATTGACACTCACATCAGTGTTCATATTGCCGGTGTTATGTTGTCAGTTTTATTTACAAAATACATATATTATATTATACAACGTTTACACAATATTAATCTGATTTCTATATAAATTTTAACATGAATCAGTACACGTTTTACAGTGTATTTTACGACTAAAATATTACGACTATTTAAAAAAACGGTAACACTGCAAGTTAAAGAACTAAATTTCGGTCGTATGTGTAAATACAATTGCTGTATCTATGTGAAAGTTTCTAACACAGTACAATAAAGAAAAGGGAGGCATATAAAGTTTGTAAATATCAGAAAATGTATTGGTAGTTGCTTCTGAATGTCAACAAGACACTAATAAACTAATGTATACAGTTTTAACTTTAGCGGCTTAAAATATTTGATGGAACGTTGGTTCTATACAAACAAAGGTGTATTTTGTAGGAGTCATAGCGTTCGTTCCCATACCATTTAAGGTATCATTCAGTAAAAAAGTTCTGTTCCCGAGGGATAGCGATGTGGGAGATCCATGCTTCGGCACGTATGGGCCGGCTTGACCGGAGTGATACCACGGTCTCACAGAAAACCGGTAGTGAAGCAATGCTTGCATTGCAATGAGTGAGGTCACCGGACGCCCTAACTCTTCCCTCTCCCCTTCCTCTCCGCTCTTCCCCCTTCCCTTACACCTACCTTAAACTCTTGGGTTGCTGGTGAGGAGGAGACCCGTCTGCTAACACTAAAATAACCTTCACGCGAGCGAATCCGCGAACAAAGGCTAGTTCTAAACAGAGAGACAAATATGTTGGAAATATCAGAACTAATAAGTCGATTTGCCAGATCGGACATTTTGCATGGAGTTGGATGGAAAAATATTAAAGTAAATTTTGAACTAATCTTGACCATAGATACTGTATAACAATTACCTACAGTATCATCTTTATCTATGATCAAGATGTGTTTAACATTAATATCTGGTCCTATATATCACAATCTAGAAATGTTCAGTATGATATGGGGTTTTACGTCGATTGCAGTCAGAACTTTAACAAAAAAAATAATTGGTTAATTAATATGCTAAGAGAGCCGTTAAGATTTATCTGTTATTGTGATTTTATTTTTAAATTAACATGTAAGGCTATTATCAAGCTATTAAGTAGTTTGCCTGTATTGTTTTTAATTATAATTAATTACCGGAAAGATTACTCGACGTGAGATAATTCTTTTTGTAGATAATGTATATTTAATTTAAAAACTTTTGTTGTAAGCAGTAGGGATTCGTGTTAATATTGTTGCTAAACTGTTCTCACCTTCTGATACGTTTTAAATAAAGTAAATAGTGAGTAACGTCTTTTCACACTTTTTCGCATTTTTTTTATTTAATTAGTACTATCTTGTTGCAAAAACAAAGAGCAACAAAAAGTTGATTCCAATTTTCTTCTTAGAGGCTTAGACCTCGAGCTATTTACAAAAATGCGTCGAAAAAAGGCTATTTTCGGTAAAATTTACAGTTTTTGAATTTTCACAACCATAAGAGTCACTGCGCAACCCCATTCATATTTTTCTATAAGTTGTTTGTTCCCGATCGATTTCTATTTCCTACCAAAAACGTAATTGTACAGATTCACAACCAAAATTGATAGAATTTGAAGCTCCACCGACTGCACTAAACACCAAACAAAAAAATTACGCGGTCATTGACACAAATGATTACGCACACGCACATATACACGTACCTGGAAAAGTAGACATGCACACACATACACACAACAATAAATACATACAACTTAATACTTACTTGATAACATTTTGTAACTTGATATCTGTTTAACTTACTATTAATAATTTTACTATTAAAAGTAGATATACAATTAATTTCATGATTTTTATTTCTAACTGACCCAAAAACCCACACAACAATTAAGATGCAATGATGTACCTACCTATTATGTAAATTTGTCCGAGTGCAATGTACTTCCACAGACCAATCAATTTTTCGGTTTTGTGGAGCAATATGACTTTTGAAATGTTTCATGAATAATGACTTTTATCTATCTATCTACACTTCTATCTACTTTCGGTTTTAGTTTTTTACCAATAGTGACCAATATGGGAAAACGCTAACTTCTACAAAACAGATATTACTAGCACATGAATTAGGGAATTCATAACATTATGTCTAAAATCATTATGTCAATAAAAAATGTTTTGTATTGTATTGTTGTATCACTACATATTATAAAACAAAGTCTCCCGCCGCGTCTGTCTGTCTGTTCGCGATAAACTGAAAAACTACTGAACGGATTTTCATGCGGTTTTCAGTAATAGACAGAGTGATTCATGAGGATAGATTTGGTGTATAATTAGTACCCGTGGGAAGCTGGGGCGGGTTGCTAGTTGTAACTTTATTCTTCAGCACAAATTACTTTGAAAGTTAGCTTACAAAATTTAAGATAAGATTTTAATAAATATATATAGTAAGCATATATATAACACATTGTATACAATGTGTAAAATTAATTTGGGTATTAAGTTTTCGATACAGATTTTTTATTAAATTATGCTATCTACTTACTATACTACTATTTTATATAATGCTTTATTTTCAGAAAGAAAACACTATTGAAAATGGCTCGAAGATGTGAAATACCTAATTAAATTAAAAAAAAAAAAAAATAATAAAAAAAAGATTTTGTTTTTTTTAAGTAATGAACTATCTTTGACTGACTCATAAGCTAAAATAGCGCTTTTTTGTCCTATTTAACACGATATTTAAATATTTCTTTTTTTTTTTCAGTTCCAAAGGTGTAACCGGACGCATAACAGTGAATGGTCATACACGCGACATGAGTTTGTTCAAGAAACTAAGCACGTACATCATGCAGGATGATCTGCTTCAGCCCAGGCTGACGTTGCAAGAGTCCATGATCATTGCTGCTGATCTAAAACTTGGAAAAGAGTTAGGGAAAGCTGAGAAAGAACTTATTGTGAGTGAATACTTATTGAACTCTTTTTTGTGATCAATTCTGTTGACGAATTTTTAGTTAATCATAAAGTCAAAAGAATTCTTGCATTGAGATACCTAAACCACTTATAAAAAAAAAACAAATATACGAAATTTCGTTAAAAAGTGTTAAGGTGAACAACCTGCTAATTTTGAGCTGTATATACAGTAATAAAAATAACTGTGGATTTCATACTACATACGTCAAAACAATGGAGAAGGTTCACAAGTCAACCCATATACTATTTTAACACCCATAACTTTTTACAGTGTAATTCGATTTCTAATTTTTTTTTTTTCTTGGATAGGATATACTACAAAGTTGGTTTCAAATAAAATAAAAACAAAATCAACCCAAAGCGTAGAAAAATAAGGACGTATGATTGTTCACCCACTAAATTTTCATCTGTGAACCAATTCTGTTGACACTAAAACATAACGGAAGCCAGTCGAAGGAACTCCTCAACAGTTACAGCAGCTACCGTGTTTGGGCATATTCTTTTTTTTTTTTTTTTGGTATAGGGGGCAAACGAGCAGACGGGTCACCTGATGGTAAATGACTACCGCCGCCCATGGGCACCTGCAACTCGAGAGTCACAAGTGCGTTGCTGCCCTTTAAGGTGGGAGTAGGAGAAGAGGGGGAGGGGGAGGGGGGGAATAAGGGAGAGGGAAGGGTTAGGGTCTCCGCCTCACTCACGCGGCGAAATGCAATACAAGCATTGCTTCACGGTCGGTTTTCTGTGAGGCCGTGGTAACGAGCGGAGTCGAGCCGGCCCATGCGTGCCGAAGCATGGCTCTCCCACATATAAATTCACTCATCTTAATGTAAAATACAAAGTCAAATATCTTTATTTCATAAAATTTCTTAAGCGTTAGTTGAAATCGTCTTTGTTTTTTACTAAAAAAATATTAATTAACACAATGTCACCGCAGACCGCAACAATAGCTAAAGTAAAATTATTTTAACAATAAATTACAAGTACCGTGTTGCAAATAGTTTAGATCGCTATGTGCCAGTGACGCTCGGTCTATAACCACCCGTTTCCAAATAGTTGAGCCTTGTATTACAAGGTATTTACATCAGCGTCGGAGTTAAGTTACAACTTTATTTTTTACTAGCAGCGCCCCGCGGTTTCACCCGCGTAAGTCCCGATCCCCTGGAAATATCGGGATAAAAAGTAGCCTATGCGTTAATCCAGGTCTCCAGCTATCTACATACCAAGTTTCATCGCAATCGGTTTAGTGGTTTTTGCGTGAAAGAGTACTTAACAAACATCCATCCATCCATTCCTCCATCCATCCATCCATCTAAACTTTCACATTTATAATATTAGTGGGATTATTTTTCCCTTTTCAGTACCTTTCTTCTTTCGTCTGTTTAATTTTTTGTTAATAAGTTTCTATAGGGTTGTCAGTTGAATTGCAATATTGACTGCAAAGTATCAAAATATTATAAATAACAAATGTACAGCTTACAACTTAAAACAAGTATTAAAGCAATGTTAACGTATATGCGGATGTAAAACAAACCGAGTTCTTTTTTCATTTTGAACTGGGTGGCCAATGATTACCAACGATTATCCTTATTAAAATAATATAGGAAGACGTAATGTCACGGAGACACTCAAGATACTTGCCCTTTTGTTAATAATAATCGATAAAAGTTGAATGGTCTCGCTTCAAAATAAACTCAATAAATATTTAAATGATTTTGATGAGGAAATGTCACAGCTTACATACGATACTTTTTATAACATGTTAATCTGATAGCTGTAGTAGCTTCAAGACGTACGACTTATTTACTAATAAAACATTCGTTGCACTTCTATACATCGTGTAAGCTCGCTTCGCGAAAAACTTACAAAAACGTCTTTTTGTGGATACTTATCACAATAAAAAAGTCAGTTCTTAATAAAAATGCGAGATTAAGGATTTATAGTTATTAGTTTCGTAGGTATTTCATTTTGTGCGGTACGGTGATTAAAATGTTTAAAATAATATTGTTTGATTGATTACATTGCAGTTTTTGGCCGTATGCGGTATTTTTTTTCTGTATAATGTTCTGTTTACTCACTGTGATATCACTTTTAACCAAAAAAAAAAATTAAATTATGAAAAAAGATGAATTTTCCGGCAGAAAATTGAATTCCAATGATTCTCGACTCAGGATAATGATCTAAATACACTATTTCAGTATTCGGCACTGTGTTTCTTACACCCTATATACATAGAAGCACTACCTAGGTTAAAATCTGTGTCTCAGGAGAGTTCCATCCCATGTTAGTAGGTACTTTGACAGCATGCACTACATAACAGCGAGCTACTAAATAACAGCTTATAAAAAAATATGTTGTGGTCATTTTATGCATTTTTTCATTTACATAATATGCATGTGAGTGCAAATGAATAAGTGTGTGCTTCTAATAGTGTATGAGAGAATGAGAATGTGTGGGCGGGTAAATGTATGTATAGAACATACAAAGATTGCATATATTTGATTTGATGTTTAAGCTATCTGATTTATCATAACTGATTTAATTTGGTAGTAATTCATGCTTTAAGCTGATCTAGGTGCTTAATGGACAGGGGATCATTGAATATTATATAATTCCTAAGGTAGTTTTTATATGTGCAAGGGTGCGTGATAGTCACAATGTCGCTGTGTAAAGCTTGATTTGGTAGATGCCACTGGAAAGGAAAGGAATCCATAAACATAAGACATTTCAAAACATCGCTTTGAGCCCAGATCAGATACAGTTATTGACCACATACCACTGTGCAACTTTTCATGGTTTTTGAAATACATAAATGATTTTATTGAGTCTCTCACGTATGTGTCATTAATAAATGTGAGCTATCTTCCATAGTAACTGATAAGTCTTTGACAAATGTGATTTGAAGCAAGAAATCACAAGAACCTAGGCACATCACACTACCATTGCGCAGGCCATCGCGAGGACACCGCATTCCATACTTTGGTGGAATGCCCGCGTGGGCGAATCAACGCCGTGACCTCGTGATGGCTATCAGTGCGGGTTGCCTCTTGTTAGAGACCATGGTTTTGTCCATGGTCCACAGTGAGAGCGCATGGAATTCCGTCGCCTCATTCTGCGAGGAGGTGACGCACACCAAAGAGGCGCCGGAGAGGGAACGGGAGAGAATCAGTACTCTCCCATCCCGCAGGAGACGCACCGGACGCCGTAGAGCGCTGACCTAAGAGCAGCGTGTTTGGCAGATAGGCAGGTCTGTAGCGGTGGTGTGACGCATCCTACGCACGCAACTCTATGTAGGAGGGCGGCAAGTTCTTCCTACATAGAGATATGGCCCTCCCCCATACACCATTCGACGCCGCCTGACATCCTGACAGGCAAGTCTGTCGGGGGTTAAGCGGTAATCCTTTTAGGGCACACCTCAACTCCCGACTATAGGCTGTAATTACGTAAATCGTGTGGTTTTAGTCGGTTCGAGTCCGACATAACACGTCATCGTGCATTTGGTGAAATGGTACCCGTGAAGATTTCTAAGATCGAAAGATCGAAAGATGAATGAATGGGTTATCAATAAGAGAAATACCGCTTAATTAGTTTCACTCAGAGGTGTTAAAAGTCAGGCGGTTGCATTCAAGTCTTGTCATTGTCTTTATTGTTGCTTTAGATGTTTTATTATTCAAGTATATTCAATAACTCTTTACACGCAGGTAGATCACTGAGTTATTATTACTAGCGTAGATAAACTTTTGGACTATGGGGTTGACTTAACAAGTCGCTTTACATTAAGCTGTTTGTTCTATTACTTCACGAAACGTGTAGTGTCACACGTATGCCGTGTATTTTAGTAGGGTTTTTCATATGACTACGGTGGTAACCAAGCAATGATGCGTGTTATGATAAGTGGTAATTTCTACTATGAACACTCGTAACACAACACAAGGCAGTATAAATAAAGTGTCTTAAATTTATCCCATCTTCCATACAGTTAACACGTGATCGCAAAAAAGTAAAGAAAAAACAAATAAATTATCGCATATCTTAATCTCGCGTCTACATTGATGTCGGTCATCGCGACAATAATGTCTATCGTATCAAGCGTATATTGAACCGCAGAAAGGCTACAAATAGACAAACACATTTAAAAAGGCGGTAGGACACTGCAGAATAAGTTTTAGATATAATCGTAGGATGAAATTTCAGCACACAGATAAATAACTGTATGGCCTAACACATTTTTATACAGAAAGGGGCATCGACTAGCGCACAAACTTTTTTAATGTGTAGGTATATATAAAAGACTAACTGTGAAATGAAACAAAAAGTGGTTGCTGTTAAAACGTGATAATCCAGATTTATTTCCCACAAATGAAATATCTGGACTACCACGTGGGCAACAGAGTTCCACGCGCAAACTGCGTTTAAAAACTAGTATTTAATCAATAACCATAGATTAAATAATTCTATTTAAGCAGTATGTTTCTAGCCCTGCATTTTTATCCTTAGATTTTCTTTTGGAGTCCCTTTCAAAGAAGATTAGATCACGTATACTTTATATTGAGTCATGAAGAGGCTTTCAGGAGAGAGCCCATGATTCAGGGGACACAAATAACAGGTTCTCTTGTGCTTTATACTGAACGTGCTGTATACATTTATGGATAGGAATCGTGACTTCAACATAGCATAAACTTTTGATAAAGATTTCATTAGTTAGACTTTAGACTTTAGACATTAGTTAGACTTTCTACAAAGAAGCATTTTGAAGACGGCCGCCGTCTTCAAAATAGTTCTTTGTAGAAAGTACGTTGTGAATCACAAGTAATATATCGATGTTTTAGTCTGTTTCATAAAGCAGAAATATTATTGCCGCTTCTTCACATGCAACATAAATTAAAATTAAAGTTAACAATTAAAATATTCATTGCAATACATATCTTACAACAACAAAATTACATCAGGAGTGCTTACTACTAAAACATACATTCTCCAGTAACCACTTCTTGAGTTTAGTCTTAAATATTTTTTAAGTTGCTTAATAGCTTTGGGCAAAGATTACTAAATAATTATGCTATGGGTAAGTGATTATAAACGCGGATGGCAGTAATATATGTACTTTTGTAAAATAACATATTATTGATCCTGGGTAAATTAATATTATATTTATATTTGCTGCGAATAGTATGTTTTGTATAGTATTTCGATATGAGGATAAGACGTAGGTTAAAATTAACTTCCAAGTTTTATTTACATTGTTCGTTGGTAACATTTATAGATAAGTAAAAGTGAAAAAACACAGTTTAAAGGTCGAACCGAACTAAAAAGTAAAAACGAGGAACTACTATTCACATCCTGGCTTCGTCATTAGACCATCATCGTTACAAAACTCGAGACCTCATAATAAACCTTATTTTAAGTATTATCACGATTATCACTATCGAATTTTGAAATAGATAACTTCTATCTATAAACGTCTAGCTATTTGTCAGTATTTTTATCTTCGCTGTAGCTATTATATTTTAGCTGTTACAAAGGTTTTTGGTACCAATCTGCGACACAGTTTCGCGCGATTCGCTGCGCGGGGAGCGCGTCGGAGCGAGTGGACTTTCAAGCGGTTAGGGGATTACTAGTAGCCACTGAGTAGTTCCACTATCCACCTACTGACTCCATCATCAGATCCAAGATTCCAAATTATTGTATTGTCATCCGAACTACTTACATATACTAAAGAACATACCTACTACAAAGCTTAATTTTGATACGACAATTTGAAGTGGGTTAAAATTAAATTCAAGAAAAAAAAATATTTAAGGCGTGCTATAAAAGGTACACAGGGTCAGACAGTCCCACTGGCATTGGCATAATGTTGTTTCAAGTAGTAAACGTGGGAAAGCCATACTTCGGCACGTATGGGCCAGCTCGACCGGAATGATACCACGACCTCACAAAAAACCGGCAATAAAGAAAAAGTTATGGTGACACCAGTATTTGTGGAATTTGAGTTAATCTATTCTCGGAAAACTGACTTGAATGAATTTATAAACTAAACATTTATACTCCGAAGTGAATCCACTTAAAAAAGTTTCGAGACTTCGGCGAGGAACAAGACCGAGACCCTTAGATACTTTTTTCTGAATTTATATGAATTTTGGTGACAAATATTAATGTTTTTCTTAAATCCTATAGTAGTAATCCTACAGTACGGCTCATTCTTGCCGGAACATAATGTTAAAAAAAAAAAGATTAACGCTCTTCATAAGGTTTTCTTAACAAAGAAAGAAACCCAATTTAAGTTTTATGTTGTAATCTATGGTTAGGGCATTGAAATTCATTCATTGGCCTATTCATAGACTATGTGTCATATTCTCAAGTGCCAATCCTTGTTTTTAGGTAGAAGAGATTCTCCAAACCCTGGGCCTCTGGGATCACAGAAATACCATGTCTGATCATCTGTCTGGTGGTCAGTTGAAGCGACTGTCAGTCGCTTTGGAACTGGTCAACAATCCACCGGTTATCTTTATGGACGAGCCTACCACGTGAGTATTCATATATCTTATACTTTTTAAGCCCACCAACTGAACGATTTTTGTAGAAGATTTCGAAGTGACAAGGAATACACTGATAGTGCTTTACCAAGAAGGTATTAAAAAAATGTGCTAATATTGTCTTAACGAAACACAACATACGAAACAACAAAAATTTTTATGTCAATTTATGTTAAAACTGTAAAATTTTCCTGTGGCGAATGAGACTAGTGTAGTTGCATCTGAAATATCTAAAGGTGTAAGATTTGCCGTCGGATTTTTCTTAACAATTTACTTATATAGCCGTCTCTTCCTTATGGTATTAACGCCAAGAATATACAGACTTATAGAAGATATAACGCATTAAGAGGCGAATATTGATCTCCTGAAACAATAGTTGCATTTTTTCCTAAATCACTATACCCCTTTGTCTGGTAAACTTTGGCAATAAAAAAATAAGATGTTTTGAAACTTGTGTTTAAAAACCAAACAAATAAACCCTATAATTAAGAAATTGACAGTTGTAGTCCTTATCATCGTACCAGCGAAACAGTAAAAACTGCTACACAGTTGTTAAATATACAGGAAACATATACATAAATAAAAATGCTTATAATATATAAGCATCTGTGTGTCATTGTCTATTTTTTGTTTTAACGTTTAACGTCTAACATCTAACGTTTGTGAAATTTGCTTATTTAAATTTACAAATAAACCCATACTTCTAATATAAATATCTGAAATTCTTCCCCAATCTCATAAAGTTGCTGCGTTAAGTCGAAAGCGCCCGTAGCAATGTTTTTATTCTTAATCATTTGTTTCTTTGAGAATACAATAATTTAAAACTTCACTTTATAAACATCTCAATATTTTAGAAAAGAATGAAATTTTAAAAGAAAGCCGATAGATTAACCATTACATTTTTCGAAACATTTCTTAGATATACATAGTTGCTGTAAATCTAATGAACAAAAAACGGCTCCTATTGCATTTTGTTAAGGTTATAAAAAGCAATTAGAAGCGACCGCTGTAACTGGTGTAATCCTGGTCGAGGAAAAGTGTAATCCTTGGATTAAATATGAGTAATTGGCATCGTTATGACAACCCATGTGTTCGTCGGGAACAACTTTTGTACGGATTTTTCTCTGTTAAGGAAGAAAAGGTATAAAAGTGTGGTGAAATAACATTTTGTCGGGTAATTGAATGAAATTGAGTAGGGTTCCCAATTTTTTTATGCTGCGACTAACTTTACATATTTTAATTTTTTTTTTTTTCATTCCCTTGTAAAAGGAGCGCGTGTAGCTTTACATTATTTTCTATAAAGAAAACTCCAAAGAATACATAATCTTAATCTTACTATTATAATAAAGAAAGAGGTGAGAGAGCCTGCTTTTCTCAGCATAAATTTCAAAATCGGGGCTCAAGTTATGAAATAGCTCATCATTATACATTAATTTATATTTTTTTTTCTAAATTTATTTGTGATCTGTTTCTCTACTTAATTACTGCATCTGCAACAGAGCCAGTTTCGTACAAGTACGTGTGCATCTTTCATAGAATCTTCAAAGCTGTAATTACATTGACTTTATCAAACCGTTGTTTTAAGCTCGTACTACAAGACAGTTTTAACAGCTGTTGTATTCCTCGCCTCGACTATTGAAAGTGCAGACGGGGTGAAGTCTATTGGAATGGATCTATATTCCAGGAACATCGATCGAGGTTCTCTGAAAAATATTTATCAAAATGGGTTCATCTTCTCTCTTCAGGTTCTCTGAAAAAACGCACAGTTTGGGAATTCCTGGAATAGAGGTTGCACACAATTTAATTAACGTAACTTTTTGCAAGGGTTTATTACATAATTCTAGAACATCCTAAAAATTATTTTATCAATAGGAGCTTTTTTGTTAAAAAGTTTTTGTGTTTTCGTTTTTGACGCTATTATTAGGTAGATACTTATTTAAAATTCTTAATGACCTACCTTAGTAAATTTAATTTACTAATAAATAATAATATTACCTACTTTAACTATTCATTGTTTTTTATAATAAATATTTACAATTATCTTTTTAGTTATACCTCGTATTACCTCGTGTTTGGGCTAATTCATTGAAATCAATGAATTAGCCCATACACGAGGTAATACGTTGAGAAGTTTCCTCGACCGTCTTCCGTCTCCGTCATCAGATCAACTAAATTCATTGGAACTACATTATGCATGTCAAGTTTCAACAGAATCGGAGAAAGAATGAGAAGATGAAAATTCAGTGGGTTTTTATGCCCTTTAGATTTTTTTTAAATTGAAATTTGACCATCTTTAAGTTATACTTGGGTATATGATTTTGGAAAGGTTCAATAAAAAAAGAATTATTGAAATCGGACTACCCTTTAACAAGTTATGCGTGGTTATACATAAAAAAATATGTATATTATACGGGTTGAGTTAAACCTCCTCCGTTTTTATGTCGATTAATAATAATTTCTGCAATTCTTTTGTTCTTAGATTTTAGTCATGTGGATATTCACGTATGCCTATAATCCTTAAACATTGTGATGTTTAAGGGTTATAGACATACGGCGAGTGTGGTCCCCTATAAGAAATGAAACTATGTCCTAGGAAGCACTTGGCTCCCCTACACCTAATAGGCCATATTCGAATTCCATCTAAAGCTGCCATATCTTACTAATATTATAAAGCGAAAGTTTGTTAGGATGGATGGATGTTTGTTACTTTACTTACAAAAATAGCTGAACGGATCTAGGTTAAATTTGGCACAAAGATAGATTATAGTCTGAAATAGCACACAAGTTCCATAGATTATACCAAAATTTCCGAACGAAGTCGCGGGCAACATCTAGTTAGATCTAAAGCTGTGCATTATTTTTTCCTAAAAAAACACTTTAATTTCCATGTTTCATGTAGCTGTTTAATTTGATTTCTTGTCATATAAGATAAGCGTTGGATACGAAACCATTTCTAACAAAAACCTTGTTCAAAAACTTAATTGCCTTTGTATTTTTCCAATTACTTTTAACTCTTTTTGTTGAATGTAAACGGAAAATCTTTTGGGTAATTCATTAATATCTATTGCCAAAAAGGTCGGGCTCCAATCCGAATAACCTAAACAAAATAACATAAGTACAATGGGAGTAATTGCCCTAATCACCGCGTCCCGCTATAACCTTTTATTGGACGTTAAGCTTGAATCGTGTTAAGTAAAAGTGCTACCATCCATCGGTATGGGTCAATTTTGACAAAAATTACCTGTAGAAAATAGCCTACTGATTTGGAAAACCTTTTTGAACTGGTCTCTTTGTAAATTTATTAATTTATCCACTGTTCTAGAATGAATGCATTAATTATTCTTTGTTATGGTGGACCGTAGGATTTATTGCGGACGTGTCTGACCTGGTTGTGAGAGTACGGTAAAACAAAATTAGTGTAATCAATGTAAGTAATTGAAAGGTACGCCATTTGATTTTTGCCCGATTGACCCATCTTATTTTGGCCCCAGATATATATTAAGCCCTTTACTTAATCAGCTGTCTGTAATCACCATACTGGTGATTGTTTACGAATATGGCTTCTTTCATTCCATAAACTTCAAAAATTTTAAGGTGGTGTGTATGTTTGCATTCGTAACCTATGGTAGATTGTGGAGGGACCAAACATTTTTTTTCTTGATAACACTATCATTTCATGTACCTACTGTTCTTCTGTGCTAATAAATTAATATTTTGTTCTATTCTATTCTAAAGTGGACCGAATCGATGCTATTTTCAAATTACTATCTTTAGGTCACAGAGAAGATACCAGTTCCAATACAAGAATATTAGCACTATCGGCTTCGTTTTAATCATCCAAAGCGTAGGAATAATTAGTTAGTTCAATAGCGGTGGTTCGCCCTAAATTATACAGAGACAATATAGGCACACAATTATCATTATCCGTATATTCCTACGAAAGCAATGTACGTCTATATCAGTATAGACTTGTCGGCAGATACATGATACATAAGTGGTTTCTTGTAGTCTGCGCGTTAACCTTTGTTCATTTATACCCGCTGCACCACATAAAGTACTAATTAGATATGTCTCTGATTTCTACTTATTGTCTCTAGAAAGTCATCATACCGTCGCCGCTCTGCCGTTAAAATACTTTATGTTTCTAAACAGGACAGTTCATTTAAAATATATGCCCGTATTTTAGTTAATTAAAAGTCGCTACTTCAAGTTATAAGCATCTTGTTATTTGCCGTCTTTTACTTAAAGCAGGTTTTGTTCAGTAATTAATTCATTTAATTTAAGGAGCCGCGTGTATAGAAGCTTAAGCGTAAAATAATGCACCCACATTAATATTTAGACGTAGTTGACTCTTGAAGTGCTTAAATGTTCTTTATTATGCGATTACTGATTTAAAGCCAAAAATACGTAGTTTTTTTTATGGTATAGGGAGCAAACGAGCAGACGGGTCACCTGATGGTAAATGACTACCGCCGGGGACATGGGCATGAGCACCTGCAACTCAAAGGTGGGAGTAGGGGAAGGGGGGAATAAGGGGCGAGAAAGGGAGGAAAGGAGGGAAGGGTTAGGGCCTCCGGTAAACTCACTCACTCGGCGAAAAGCAATGCAAGCATTGCTTCACTGCTGGTGTTCTGTGAGGCCGTGGTATCACTCCGGTTGAGCCAGCCCATAGGTGCCGAAGCATGGCTCTCCCACTGTGAATAATTGATTTAAATGTAGTGAGTACTTAATTTTCAATAAGCACTATGTAGCTGAACAAAAACTAAGAAATGATCTTCTATCCTTATGAGACAGTAATTAATCTATACTGATGTACAATATTTTATTAAAAGTCTGTCTGATAAAGGTTTCGGAACATTTTTTTAGAGCGAAAAGGACAAAAACTTTGAGTTATAAAAAACACTACTGTGCACAAGGGTCCATAAGCAGGTGAATATTTAACCCCCGACCCATAAGGAGGGGTGTTATAAGTTTAAGGTGTATATCTATGTATTTGTGTGTCTGTCTGTGGCATCATAGGTCCTAAACGGATGAACCGATTTTGATTTAGTTTTTTGTTTGAAAGGTGACTTGATCGTGTTCAGCTATTCGAAGATCATCAAGCTCTTTTATAATCGTTGATGGGATTTCTGAGTCAGAGGTATTTTTAATCTCTCAATATATATTATAAAACAAGTTCCCGCCGCGTCTGTCTGTCTGTTAGCGATAAACTGAAAAACTACTGAACGGATTTTCATGTGGTTTTCACTAATAGATAGAGCGATTCATGAGGAAGGTTTTGGTATATAATTTGTTAAGGTTTTGTGTAAATTGGTTGAAATATGATGATAATTGTTTAAGATCTCTCTGCTACCCGTGCGAAGACGGGACGGGTTGCTAGTATTATTTAAACAACTAATCAATCAACTATTGGTTTCGAGCCTGTCAAAATATTTTGCATATAATTATATTTTCTATGTTCAATGCAAATTTTCTCAAACTAACTATAAATCTTTTCATTGTTAAACATTTTTGAGAAACGAAAATTCCTTTATATTCAACTAAAACTACGAAAACTTAACTAAATATATTAGTAATATTAGATTACGTTCAACAACAGCCAACGAATATTAAGGATTAGGTTTCTATTTAAAGCTTTGGCGTTATTTTAACAACGCCCACAGCTGAACAGATTGTGAATTTATAATAAAAAGAATAGAAGTATTAATACAATTAATAAAAAAATTGGTTGCCTGTAAAGTCGGTATACGGGCGAAAGTTTTACGTGACAACGACTTTGAGTGGTAAAATAATTTTAATGTGAATATTCATTCGTATAGTAGGAAGAAGGATGAAATAATAGTAACAATTTAAAACATTTATTTATACAAAGAATTATATTTAAAGGGACGCGTGCCTTTCACTTTTTATGTCTGTCTCTCTCGCTCTTAGGCGGGCTAACCATGCCCGAGTGGAAGGGACGCGTGCCTCTCACTCGCTCTCATTGTGAGCGCATAACGTGAGCGGAGCGTAACGCAGTTTCTTGAAGTGTCACCCGGCAAACCAATTTATAAGACGTTGTCACGTCAAAATACTTTGAAGGCGTGATTATCTTCTGAAGGTCACTTTTATATTAATTTTGTTTTAAGTTTGCCACAAAGTAAACGTGATAGAGTTTGAAATATAATTTGAATTAGAAAATTCTACTTCAAGATGGCACAGAAATTAGCGCTCAGCTACTCATTGACTCAGGGACTATTTAGTTATTTTACAAAGTCATAACTTCTTTGTTGTCATTGTAAAAAAGGAATCTCTGTTGTCGCATTGTAAACGCGCGCCCATGTGAACGAATGTGCGGGAAACCAATGATCTCAAAGCGTCGAGCAGGCATCAGATCAAAACGCGTGTTGGCTTATGAACGACTTGAACAAAATGTTAGTTGTAAAATGTATAGTAAAATACTAACTTTTAAACTTTCGCGTTCCATGATATAATTATGTACTTATACGGGAATTAACGCGATCACGAAAAGGTATTACATACCTCTGAATTGCCTGACGTTTCGACCAGGTTGCACTGGCCGTGGTCACAGGCTGACTCAGGTGGTCAGGCAATTCAGAGGTATGTAATACCTTTTCGTGATCGCGTTAATTCCCGTATAAGTACATAATTGTATAGTAAAATGTTAACAAAACGCGCGCTTATCACCCATCATCTGTACATGACCATTGACAAGTGATATTTTCTCGTAGCATTCTTCTGTATAATTTATATCTATATATTTAATACGTGAAGCGAAAACTTTGGATCACTTTTTACGAAAATTGGGCGGACAGAGGAGTATGAAATTTCGCACACTTATAGTTTATACAGAGAAGAAGTGACGAATGCTAAAATTTTTGAACAATATTTGCTACAACAACAACACAATATTGGCCAATGAAATAAACCATGGTCGAAATTCGACCACCACGCGATCTCTAATATGTATAAATTGGTTTCGTTCTAAATGTAGGTAGGTAGAATACCTGGAAATAGTTTTATAACGTACGTAACTCTCAGAGTGTTTACCTTTCCCCTGCGTGCCGGAAGACACAGTTTAGTAAATAAGTTAAATAAACGTGTGTAGGTACCACACATGTTTATTTAGCGTTACCCACGCGATATTAAAGTTTCCGTAGCGTCTCACTTGCTACAACCAATAACATCAGTACCTATATGATGTTATTCGGAAACAAATGATCATATTGCAGAATGTCTACCGTGTATAATAAGTTGACTTGTAAAGTAACAAACGTCCAATAAATCTATAACCGCAATCCAATGTTAAAAATCCAACACTTCGCCAAGCTTCCTATTCTTAAGTCAGTCTGAACGTGGCCCAAGGCTTGACAACACAAATATTTGTGTGTACTTACTTCAAACGAGAAGATTTCAGTACGACGTGAATCTGATACAAAAATAATTTAAGAACTATGTACGAGTATAAGGCCAAAGATGTTTACGTCAAGATCGATTTCACGGTGATGATACTAGTTAGGTATTGAATCCTTTAACCACCCCACGTACGACAGTACCAATATCTTATATTTTATACATTTTGACAATAAAAAAATATTTATTGGACACAATTTAAAAAAATCCACTATTTAACTTACTTATGTAACTAGTGGCATTTTATTTAAATATTTATATGACAATTGATTTTCATAATTAAAATTTTGCTATCCATTTTGAATCACTGATACGAGTTTGATGCGGGTAACCGTAAAATTGATTACTGTGGAAGACCGAAGCGGGCCAGTTATCTAATTCTATCGGGTCCACAAAAATCTTCAAAATACTATTAAATAATGTAACTTCGATTCTCATCCAAACCCTAATATCAAATCATATTTATACAAGTAATTTTGTTACCCAAGGAGATAGCTACATATTTTTTTTTCTTTTTTTTTTTCCTTGATCGTTGCTAAAGAGGCTATGCACTATGCTACGCATCCCCTTGGTTGATCGTACCAAAATTCAAAATGTATCGAAAGCTTTTGCGAATTTTATTTGGAATACGAACAAGTTCATAGTTATTTATGTACATCCCAGTATCGTAGTGCTTAAAAGATAAAGATTTAGAATGATCCGTTTTATACAATCTTCATGGATTTTAGTAAAAGCGAAAGTTTGCTTCTAATAGGATTACGCTCAAAACTTACTCGCTTAAATTTGAATAACCACAATCACTACTCTTCGATCTAACTTAGACATGTTGAGGCAATTCTTTACTTAGTCTGTAATAATGAATGACATATTATACTAACTCCTCCAATAAACCTACTTCTGAATAAATTATTTGCGGGTTTCAAATCAGTTTAAATTTCCCCGTTCATATTTCCTTGTCATGCTTGTTTTTTTGTGGGTCACTGCTATTGATCCTTGGAGCAAAAGAGTCAGAGAAGTGGAGTTTAGCTAAATAATAAAATGTAACATATTTAAAATGTATTATACATGTTAATATTTATGGTGGAAAACTAGGGACAAAGAAATGAAACACCATTTTTGTGTAAGTGAGAGTGAGGTACTTGTAACTGTATTTCCACCATTATCCACCTAGTAGTAGATAAAAGAGTAGCAGACACTAAGAATGGAGCAGTAATTTTTTTCAGAATTATACATGAATTAACTGTTGATTAGTGTTGAACTTGAATTTCTTTGAAGATTGCTGAGGTTCATTATTTTTTATTCTTGTTTTAGGTTATAGTCACAATCTGTTCTATAATTGAATCTTTATAACACTCTGAATAAAGGCAATATAATTTGAAATTTCGGTTTCAAATATCAAGCCATCTTAAAATGCCAAACCTTAAAAATGACTTCAAACCGTCAAAGTATTTTAGGCTCGCATAAAATTTTATAAACAGCTTTCATTTAAACGGTGTTTAACTTTATGGGCTCGTAATTCAATTTTATTTGTTTAGGTGCGTCAACAAACCATAAAATTTAAGGGTTTGTCTAAAAAAACATATTGCATAGCTTCTGTAATTTCATGGTACGATACATGTTCGTATAACGTGTAGTTATTTGGTAAGAATAAAGGTGTTTTTTGTTTAATCCCTTGCGCAATTTATCTGGACAATTATTCATGAAATGAGACTTGTTAAAACATAGGTATATAGAATAAATAAGCATGATCTTCGAATGGATAATTCAATTACTTTCGTTCAGCGTATAGTACAAGGAATGTTTAAATTTTAAGGGACTTTCTTTCTTTTTTCTATGGGTCATAAGGCATACCTATCCGAGTTTTTGGGACGAAGTTCGATGGATGCCGAAAAAATGTGTGAGCGCAACGAAAAATGCTGACCGCGAGTTGATATTTTTATTTACGCCAGCTGTGAATTCCGCGCGATACTAATGTAATTTGATGTTGGTTTTATACTAATTATCCATATATTCCTTCAGGTAACTTTCAAGCACTTTATTAAATATATTTATATGTAGCGAAAGGAACGTAGGGTAGCCCCAAAGACACCTCACGCGTTTTTAAAGTCTCTTTACAGCCAATAAGAATAAATCGATTAATTTACAGAACATTGATAATATTTACGTAACTTATAAGTAGAAACACGCAGTACGCGTTTTTATTTAAATTTACTTTATGTTCAAATAGTAAAGATTTGCATTTAAACAGGCTTTTATGCCTAATGAAGTTTGTAAATGTCAATACATATTTAAATTCAATAACCACATCCGTCACTACTCCAATAATAGATCCATGGAAATTATTATGAACAGATTTATTATATTGTAGGATCAGAATACATTATGTAAGCAAATGTAGGCAATATTATATCCTTTATTTATGTTTTTTTTTCGCTATCATTGAACGTTTATACCGGGGAAACCGAGCTCCTCTCGGTAGCTTTTGTAAAATCGTCATTTTTTTCATTTCATTGTTTTGTAAAATGGCGTGCGTCACAGATTACTGGTATTCTGGTTACCCCCTTCATCTAAATAAAATGCTTATATTACGAGCGAGCAGGTCCATTTCGGTAGTATACAGGGTGGGATTCAAACCCGTAAGATTAAGTTGTGACCGACACCATAGCTATCAGGCTACCGCCGCTTTAAGATAACTACATAATATTGTTAAACCTTTTTCAGGGGTCTGGATATCGTAGCTATTCGTCAGCTGGTAGTACTCCTCCGTCTCCTATCCCGTCAAGGCAGAAACATAGTCTGCACCATACATCAACCTTCAGCGTCACTGTTTACTCTCTTTGACAAGATCTTCGTGTTATCAAGAGGGATGTGTTGTTATCAGGTAACTTCTTCGTACCTAATATATTAAATAGTAATATTATGGATTTACATAGGTATTTATATAAAAGCGAAATTCCACTTACTGATTTATCACGTAATCTATTTGACAAGTAGATTCCTCATAGGAATAGGTACCTATCTAAATGCAGACTGCTTTTGTGTCCACAATTTTCTTAAAAAGTAATGGACCAGTAACATTTTCAGGAAGGTTTTAGTATATTATACATGAGGTATTTATTAGTTTTCTTTTTTCACAATCAATATCTTTGAAGTCCGTTTATTTTTGTATTTTTTTTTTTAACTTCATGTAATTAAAATATTAAAATACTTAATGTAATTCAAACAATACAAAACCACAATAGTAGTCATTATTTGTAAAATCATTAAAATTAAAATATTATTACGTAAAATGTATCAACAACAACCCTAAAATTTTGATTCATAATTAAACAGAAAACAAATTTACAGAAACCGAACTTTATAGCGTCACTTTTTACAGTCATGTTTTATTAGAAAGGCATATATTTTTTAAGCTATCGCATTAGAAAAGTTTATCCATACTTTCTGTAGTAAAACGAAAGCGACGTGACGGTCGCCACCGCACCTAATGCTTACTAATAGCCTTGCATCACTAACAAACTTTGATTGTCTCCCGAACTAATTTTCCAACTCGCTATCACCAGCCATGTCAATCAGTAGAAACTTTCCGTAAGCCAAAATCAAATGGTTTATTCATTAAAATCTTCGCGATTTGATTTACGTCACAAATTAATTAGTTTGTACCCCGCCTTCAAAGACATCTGGCTTGATTTGCATTTTGTGATATTTCTTAAGACTTGTTGAGTCTATCGTTAGTTTGAGCTGCGGTTTAAGGATTATTGTTGGAGATGAAATATTTGGTTCCAATGGTAATAGTGGAATAGTTCGTGTATAGTTAGTTGTAAGGAGATGTGGCAGAGGAGAGTTCTCAGAGATTGGAATTGCCTAACTGATGCTGATTCATACCTACACTTTGGGAGACTATGGTTAGACAGCACAATGAGTTCCATTTCTGCTGGAAATTATACAAAGATTTGACAACACAGAAATTACAACATTGATATTGCAAGTTTTTATAGGCACAGTCTTACTTAAACTAAGTTGTACAAAAAAAAACTGTATAGTCTTAAGTTATATGTTCTTTCGAACGCCATCATGTCATAATTCATGTTTCTTTAACAACGACATGGCGTCCTTCAGCCATCCGTCAACGGGAGAAGAGATGCGCCCCTGCATCCCTCTCGGGCTCTGAAGCAACTGAGTCTGAAGTCTCGAAGCAACTGAGAACTCAACTCAATCTCGCTGTCTTTGGGTTTACTCATTAAACATATCCGCATTTTTCTCGCACTTCCCACATATGGATTCACTGAAAAGCTAGCTAGTTAAAGTTAGGCGGCGGTAGTATAGGTAGTGCGGATTAGGAGCCGAGGATTCAGCAGGTCAGTCGGTGTTTCTTTACTTCCCCAAAATTTTCAGCGCATAAATTAAAACAAAACTGAAATATAGTTCTCTAGATTGCCCGCCATTTGCAATTTAATACACGGCCGCTCCAAGTAGGTACCGGAAGGTACAGTAGGTACCTACTGTAAGTTCTAAAATTAAATCCTCATAACTAAACGTGTTTACGATGCGGGCATAACAGTGACTGGTAAATGACTACACTTACTGAAAAATCTAGACTATTATGTCCCTATGGTCGTAATGATATTGATCTAGAAAACAAACTCTTGGGACCATAAGCGTTTTATCAAATATTTAAGGGTTTCACAAGTAATTAATCAAAATCGTTGTCATCAATTATTATGTCATCTATGTCATAATCTTCACCGATTAACCAGGTAAACAAATTAGTAATTTTGATAAATCTTATCACACAATTAATAAAAACATGTCACAAAATTTTGACTGGACTGTTGGCGTAGTGGTTAGTGACCCTGGCTGCTATGCCATAGGTCGTGGGTTCGATTCCCACCCGAGTCTGGGTGTTCTTTGTGTCCGTTGTGTGTATGTTTGTAAAGTCCCCCGCGGCACAGGAGTAATTCCTAATGCGGGAGTTGTGTTTTTTAAAACAAAAAACAAAAAAAAACAAAACTAGTATTGAGAGAGCAGATCAGATCAGTTAAGCACTTTGGTTTAATGATTAGGTCTTTAGTATTATATAGGTATGTTAGTAATATCGTAATAGGGGCTTTATCTTCAGAAAGTTTTGTATAATATTACAATTCACGAGAGAGCTAAACGCACCTGATGCAGCCATTTCGTAAATTACCAGTTAAGTATTACTTACGACTCGTAAAGTTCACGTTCACTGGAGATTAGATTAATCGCAAGGGATTAATTTAAAAGTAATTTTGTTAAGAATGTATGGTTAAGTTAAGTAAGTTGATTTTCGTATGAGATGATTCTGAATATATTGCTAATAACACTTCTTCACACGGCATCTCTACAATGTCCTTAGTTCTTCTTGTAACTGCTTACTTAATAATGTATTATGGCCAGTCATATTACATATAGCAAAACTTTGTAATCCTTGTAGCGTGATCCTGTTCGTATAGAGTTACATAAATCACTATTTATGTAACTCTTCTGACAAAAGTAAAATGAAATATTCAACAGTTCAAACATGTTTTTTTAGTAAGTTTTCTTATCTGGTTAATCGTTATCTTTGCGTTATACTTCATCCAATTCCATAAAAAAGTTACATAGGTGTTTGTGTTTAATAATAAATGAAAGATAAGTCTGTATAAAGAAACTAATGTGCACTTTGTTTAATGAGAGTGAAGCCCTCTCACAGAAAAAATAACGTAACATAAAACTAATATCAATATGATTGTCCGTATTAAAGAATAAGATATTACTCAGTTGAGTCAATAATGTTTATTTTTCTGATTTATTATTATATTGGAATAAAAGGAACTATTAGTTTGAATTACACGAAGGTTGCTTTTCGTGTGTTTTTTTTTTTTATAGGATAAGGGTAAAAGAGCAGACGGGTCACTAGACTTGTTCTTGATTGGTCACTGAAAAGAGCGCTCCAATCTAGTACAGTCACTCACATGTTCTAGTTCGGACTTCTAGTTATATTAGTTCAGTAGTACATTGTAACTGCATTGAATGATTATTTGGGTCTTCTTCGTACTTTGCATGCTTAAGACTGTCATTCTTATACTCGTAAAATCACCATACTAATTTATTTACATTTATATTAAGAAAATATTATATTTTACAATAATATAATTAGTAAGTCAATGCATAAGCAAACAAACACCGAATAAAAATAATAACACGCAAAATGGTGTTGTTGTTTTGGTTTCGGTGTTTGTTTGCTAATCTAACAATGTACTAAATTCAAAATGGAAACTAATGAGTATGAATTATCTAAAATTTAATGCAGACAGCATGCATCTCAGTCTTATTCTTTTTTTACTTTTTAGGCGACGTAACGTACGACTTTTTAGGCGACGATTCAGTCGTTCCATGTTTCTTGACAGTACTAATGTACTAAATGAACGAAGTCCTATAAGCTTACAGAATAGTTCGTTCTAGTTCCATGTCAGGAATGAATTCCTAATAGTACTTAGTTCGTGAACTACACAAGCCTACGGGTCACCTGATGGTAACTGGTGGGAGGAGGGTAAGGCAGTGAAGCGGGGGAGAGAGGGAAGGGTTAGGGCCTCCGGCAACCTCACTCAGAGAAACACAACACAAGTATTGCTTCACTCCGTCGAGCCGGCCCATACGTGCTCTCCCACTTGTAAAAGTATCCTGGCATTACATGTTTCCTAAATTGTAATTATAAATAGTAACTATCTTAGTTCGTTGTTACAGAATTTCGAAATGTGGAACTAGAAAAGAATAGGTAGGCTCTACCTGCCTATACTTTAGTGGATAGCGTAAGAAGTGACAAGCAATATTTATTTATTTATTTATTTTAGGGTCTTCAACAAGAAATACACAAATCTTTCTTAAAAAAAAAATACTAAACATAACACGGTGGTTCATGTGTTTTCTCAGTTATAGAAAACCATAGCATGCAAAAGAAATGCGGTACATTACACAATATAAGAAAAAAAAAATAGAAATGTTAATAATAATTTTGTAACCTAACAATCAACACAATCTTAAATTTAATTAAATCTTATGTTAGACTTAGAGAGGGCTCTAAGTCTAACATAAAATTCAAAATAAAATAAAATTAAGTGAAAACAAGAAATTCTTGTATAAATAATTGTTATAAAAGAAAAAAATCATTACAAGGCACAATTAACAAAAATATAGTAAAACATTTATACATGTAAAAACAATAATGCAAAATTAGTGGTGTTAAGGTCTGCGATCCGTTCGCAAATGATCGAAGACTATTTTTTTAAACTTGCCGAGAGAAAGGTTAAATACGTCCAAGTCTATCAAAACACGCGATAGGTCGTTAAATGTATACGTCATCCTGACCATAGGCGATTGTTTACCAAGATTAGTTCGATGCCTAGGAGCTGAAAGAAGGGAAACAGGATAACGCGGAACTCTATGAGGGACGTTGATACGAATTTTAGCGAGGAGATCGGAACAGTCGATGCGACCGTTAAGCAATTTGTATAAAAAGACCATGTCACCGATCGTGCGACGTGATTCTAGCGATACCATCTTGAAGTAGTTAAGCCGTTCGTCATACGATTTTAAAGATTTCCTCACTCTAGCACGATAGGCCAAATGATGGGTCATTCTTTTCTGGATCTCCTGGATCTCTGGATCTGGATTTTCTGGATGAATAGATTACGGATTAGTCGGTGTAAACCTTTAGAATATATGAATAGGGTGCTTGAGCATTAGATAGATAGGTACTCTTTATTGCAGACCAAAAAAAGTATTATACAATCTAGGAATTTAATATTAAGTAACAGTACAATGGGCGGTCCTATCGCAGTCTGCGACCTCTTACAGAAATTAGGATGGAAGTAGGTAACTCGCGCTGCACAACAACTATCACTACATATTATAAAACCAAGTCCCCCGCCGCGTCTGTCTGTCTGTTCGCGATAAACTGAAAAACTACTGAACGGATTTTCATGCGGTTTTCACTAATAGACAGAGTATTTCATGACAAAGGTTTAGGTGTATAATTTGTACCCGTGCGAAGCCGAGGCGGGTTGCTAGTAAATAATAAGAAAAATATACAATTTGTTAATAACAGTCTATTTAAGTCTACTATTTTTTATTGTTATCTAAATAATACACATACATACAAATGTATACATACAGAAATATACATACACACATATATTCATACACTACACATACATATAGTTATAATTTACTTACTTTCGCATTTATTACATTCACCCTCATTAAACACATTAAACACACACACACACACACTTCATACAGACTTATCTTTCATTTATTATTGAACACAAACACCTTTGTAAATTTTTTATGGAATTGGATGAACTTAAACGCAAAGATATCGATTAACCAGATAAGAAAACTTACTAAAAACAACATGTTTTAACTGTTGAATATTTCATTTTACTTTTGTTAGAAGAGTTACATAAATCACTATACGAACAGGATCACGCTACACGTATTAAAAAGTTTCACGATGGTATAGATAGCATAAAATGTAAATTTTACATCTATGAGAAAATACATATCTAACTAGTTAGGCAAGTTACTGTGGCAAGATATCAATATACAAAAAAGTTTCCAAACTCCTCGCAACTATCAGCCACTTATAGAGAAACGATAAGCCGCTTCAACTCCGTAACTTCTACTAATATACATATTTCTTTATCGATACTGCTTGTAGCTTGACACACATATTTTCTAGAGAATATTCTCGTGAAACTTTTTTATGTTAGTCGTGTTATTCAATATTTCTTTGGTGATTCAAAGTTTTAAGAAAAATGTTGTGTAGTGATGTTATACAGGGTGTATTTGAAAATAGAACACTGAAAGGGTCTCTAACATGCAGTTACAATAAAAGATTTGGAAAAAAACTATCCGTTTACAATTTATGACCGTTTGAATTTCGAGGTATTTTTACCTCGGTTTCTCATAAAAGCATGTAGAACGTGTAAAGTTAAACATTTTAAATCATAAGTATTTTTTTACTTTTCACTCAGTTTTTGAGAAAATCCAAAATAAAAAAAATATGTACCATTTAAAATGTTTAACTTTACACATTCCTTTCCATTCACTTTTATGAAAAACGGAGGCACACATATTTTTTACTTTTAATATTGACTGACATACCCACATGATGTTGTTTGACCAGTTACAGAAACTGGCGAGCTATTGAAACTGACGAGTGCCTCCCCGACCCGTTGATATGTTCATATCCCAACACAAGCTTCGTTTTGTATATAAAATGGTTTCATTAACTAGATTTTGAATTACGATTACCACACATAGTGCAGTCAATGCAAAATCTCATGTTTATATTTGTAATTATTGTTATTGAAACTATTATTGGTAACTGTTACTTACGGGTATTATTATTTGTGAACATAGTCTGTGGCAACACTATAAAAAAAACAGATAAGATTTTGGCAGCAGAACAGAAGTTATAAAATCATAAAATTCATATGAAACTAATACATATAACGATCTTTCATTTCTGTGATAAGGAGTTGATTCTTTAATAGGCACAATCTTTATGTAGCCTTGTAGACCTTATGACAATAATGTGACACAAAGTCTCACAGAACTACTAAATATCTAATACTAAATAACTAACTATTTAATTGATCATCATGAAATTTTGTATATACATTGTCAAGGACACACGGTACCATTTCATTAAGTAAAAAGGAATATTCCCGAAGTATGCGAAAACGGCTATAAGCGTTTACAACGGCTTTACTGACCAGTATATGTTGACCTATCATGTTAGGTACGGAACTTTCCTTACCTAACATGACAGGCCAACATATTACAGTCACCATCATTGTATAGACTTCTATACAATGACGGTTCAAGTTTCACTGGTCAATTATGTAAATAAAACAGTTAAAACTTAAGTAATGAAACATGGTCGACATTCGACCACCTTCGCGATCTCTATACTTATATAAACAATAACTCGGTCTTAACGCACTACCTTAAATATAATAGGTAATTTCATTAAGTTTAGTTTCGGTAGTTTCGGTTTAGTGTCTGAGTATTGGCTCCGTTCATTTATTTATTCTAGGATTTATTTATTTATACAGTACACATAGTCCTTCGAATCAACGAAGCAAGCCAGGACCTTTGGAACCCACTATAACGTGACATACGCACTCCCATAGACATTAAGAAGACGTTAAATTAACGCTGCTTATTAAAAGACCCATGTAAATCCTAGAAGGAAAAGGAACCATACTGAGTTTTTGCGAAGACATAAACCTTATAGCGAAGAAATGTGTTCTACCCTAGAATGATGTCTCGATAATAGTCTGTCATAACTTCAGAGTATTTCACTAAACCCCGCGCGAGTAATGGTCCAGATATAAAGCGCTTTAACGCGATGAATTTAAACTCTGTTTAGTATTGTTATTATTTTACTCGAAGTTAAATTATACTTTTATATAATATTCTTGTGTGAATAATTTTCCGGTCACTTTCGCATGAAGATGAGTTTTTAATTAAGCATTTATTGGTGTCAACGGCAGTTTTGCAGTTTTGTTACTGAATACCGTGTTATGTTTTCAAATTTGTTTTGGCCACCTCAATCCTGGTAACATTACTGAACATGACAACTTCTTGGCCTTGTCGTAACGAGGACGGTCTTCAAACTTTGTGAAAATAGTTACTTAAAAGTAGTATAAATATTAATAAATAAAAATTAAAATATAATCAGGATTTTATATTAGCGTTTTTTAAACTCCGAGTTGAATTATAATGTGAGAAAAAATTATAATCGAAAATGCATTGTTTGAGTGCAAAAGTGCAAACTGCGTAGGATTCTTCGTTTCATAAAAACGATTCGTTTTAATTGTTTTGAACTCGACAAGGATCCGTATTTAAAGATAATTCGACTTGTCCTTTAAAATGATTTATCATTTATAATTTTCTCACCTAAGAAGATAAATTCCATGAGATTGAAGAGGATCCAAGAATATTTATTTTTATAGGCATTTAGGGCGGCCGCAATGTCGCACGCAGCAATACATATTTTAAATTGCCCGAAGTCAAAAGATTGTCAGATGAGGCCGTGCAAAATATAGATGCTGTAACCTGACAAAAATACATTGACCATACTATAAAAGAAGAGGATGGATTCCTACAAAGTGATGGCAGGGTAGACGAAGCTATTAACCGTTTCATAATAAACGTCACTGCCTCTGATTATTCCTCCGACTCTGAGACTTTGGCATGTTTAATAATAATAATAATAGTTTTTTTTTTGTGATTACAAACTTATATTTTGCGATTAGAAAGTTGACTTTGTCATACATCGATGTATGGGAGAGTATTTTTTGAACCGCAAAGATATGTTTGTCTTTCGGTAAAGACGCACTATCCACATACAAGTTTGTTTGCTTAGGGAACCCTCAGTGCGAGTCAGACTCGCGCTTGTCGTGCGTTGTTTTATCACTCTCGGCGAACAGACTATAGACTTATTTAATAGTTTTCCTACATAACTTTACACCAAAATTTAAGTGTTAAAGTCTATCTAGTATTTGGTGCTTAAACGAGTATTAGAAGTTCATGTTCACGACCCAAGTTTTACAGCCTCGTAAAAACTAAGATGTAAACTTGTAATGTGCTTACATTTGCATGTTTCTGTACACACATGGATAAAAGTTGGATGCTGAAGTGCGAATCCAATTATTATTACATGTAGAACAATCACTATTCATGGGCTTTTTCCATGTTCACGTCTGTATACCCCTTAAAGGGTAGGTACATACGTGTGTAAGTATTAATCTTGTTTTATTTTTGGTTCCGCGTAATAGGGAGCCAGGATATGTGTGTCCATGGTGACATCATACATACTGTATCGCACAATGAAAGTTTTCGCGCCGATTGATATGATGATGATGAGATATTATTTATTTTTTCCACGCTTTATATTAGCTTCACTTGTATGTTTGTTTGTATGTTTGTAACCGACTCCTTTGGGTGCGATTTTGACCCACTTTAAACGGCCAGATTTCATTCAAATTTTGCACACGTGTCAAAGACCGATGACAATGCAATAATTCGATTAAATTTTTTATTTTTTTAAATTAAACTTTCTATAAAAGCGTGTTTTTTAAACTATAATTATTGTAATAGTAGTTGTATAACTTTCTGACATCAACAGTCAGACATGATCCAGGGATGATCACTAAGCCTAGTCTGAGGATCCTCCCTTTGTGTTGGAGGGACATGAAACTCGTTCCTCCACATGTCAACCGGGGTCGAAACTTAGTGCTGTAACTGAATACGTCTTGCAATGGAGCCCAATATGTGTGTGTCCTGGGAATAAAATAGAGGATCATGCCATGAGACGATGGTTTTTTGATAAAACATATTTGTTACTTAATATTTTTTACTTAGTTATATCAACTCAATGGCCTACCCACCTACCTAGTGCCCCGGCAAGATCGTGGTTAAATGAGTGAAAACTCAAGTGAAATAGCAAATAACAGAATGTTTAATAAAGATATCATTGGCTAAAAGTTGTAATGCAAAGATTTTTATTGCGTATTCATCGAAATCTGTTAAAAATCAAATGACTTTTTTTTAAATCGCGACTATGTACTAAGGAAAATAAATACTGTAAGACTCTTTTATCTATTTCAGGGAGCACCACAGCTTCTTGTACCGTTCCTGGCTGAAGTCGGCTACGTTTGCCCTACCACACATAACCCAGCAGACTTTATTCTGGAGACACTCGTGACTGACGCAGAGTCTAACGCCCAACTCTCCGAGTTATGCATGAACGGAAAGCTATGTAGAAGGCTGGACAGAATAACGGCTAGAGGGGGCAAGTGAGTATATCTTGTTGTTTAAGCTGCCAACGTAGCAAACTAGCACACGGGTCGACCGGCAGTAAGCTTAAGATTACCGGTGTTTATTAATACACTTGCCATTCCCATAGTGTGCTTTGTAATCACCAGCGTAAATGTTTACCGGCATCCTATTGTAGAATTCGTGCGAAAATCTATGGTTCTCTATATCTCCTCCTCAAATATTTTTCGAACCTAATAAACAGCTGAAGTATGTTTTCAAGGAAGTCACCTACGCATATCATTTGAAGACCGACCTATCTAGGTTAGCGTAATACTGCTGAGACGTGCAGCTACTCTTGGTCCATAACTTCATGCTAAATATTCTCGTGTTACAGGAAACCAATTTTACAATCAGATGAATCAGTACAAAGAATTTTCGTCGAACACATGGCTAAAGAACAGACCGACAAGATGGAATACCCCACAAATTTTTGGACGCAGTTCTACATTCTCAGTAAGCGGATGTTCGTACAAAATACAAGGAATGTGGTAAGTGTCTAAAAACCGGTCAAGAGCGAGTCGGACTCGAACACGTAGGGTTCCGTACCATCGTACAAGATTATGTGTCTTGCCTATGTTCAAGAGTTACAGCGATTATTAAGGTCGAGCAAAAAACCCTAAAAGATTTACGTTTTTAGTATTGGGATGCCCTTTAATTCTTTATTTTATTGTAATAAATAATAATGATAAGGAGTATCTAGTTTGTCTTTATTTACTTGGAGAAGAAACGGGTTGCTCACAAGATACAATTACACATTACATTACATTCGTGTAACTCTTACAGTGTTTGCCCCGCACACCAAAATAGCTCGCAGATGAGAGATTTTTTTCCGACTTACTTACGTTATATTTTGGGCAATTTACACAACATCTTTATGAATTATAACCTAATAGCAGCGCCCCGCGGTTTCACCGGCGTAAGTCCCGATCCCGTAGAAATATTGGGATAAAAAGTAGCCTATATGTTAATCCAGGTCTCCAGCTATCTACATACCAAGTTTCATGGCAATCGGTTCAAAAGTTTTGGTGTGAAAGAGTAACAAACATCCATTCAGCCATCCATCCATCCATCCAAACTTTCACATTTATAATATTATTGGGATGTGATATTCTCATAAAATCCAAATAAACAAACATCCATACATCATATAATATTAGTAGGATACCTCGGGGCATTCTACAAAAAATAGCAACTAGCAAAATTACTACTAAAAGAACTAAGTATTCACTGAGATTGAATTCTAATAAAGCTTTTTAAGTATAAACTCCGTTCTGTTTTGTAGCTTGGCGTTAAATCTATGAAAACAACTCGTTGCAACAGGTAAAACGCGTAAGCGTCATGAAAAACACAATGCTTACGACTTTACGCTCGCTAGAAAGCTACATCTCAAAAGCGATCGAGCGCTGCTTGATGATACTGTTGGATTTGAATACACATTATTGTTTTAGCGCTGCACGCTTTTTAGTTTTAATTCAAATATAAACGGAACATGTATTTTGTTCTGAGTGTCCTTTGGTTCAATACCTAGATTCGGAGCAAATTGAATGTGACAAATGGACCAGTGGCGTAACAATAGGGTGGCACAGCGGGCAAAATGCCCCGGGCCCCAGGCCCGAGGGGGCCTCGGGCACCAAAAGTATACAGAAGGCACTAATTACAAAATGAATTTAATTAATTAACCACGGGCCTCATATGGTATAGTTACGCCACTGAGACGGACAGACAGACGCACGAGTGACCTATAGGTAAGGGTGTGGTAAGGGTTACGTTTTTTAATTCGGACGTACGGAACCCTAAGAATGTATGTTAGAAAGATCAAGAAGATTATTCTAAATGCGATTTTACGATTTATTTCTATACGATGAAAGACTTAAAAATTTACTTATGTCAGAATAAAGAGAGATAACGATAGTTTCAGGTTATCCTACTAATATTATAAACGTGAAAATTTGTGAGGATGTATGGATGTTTGTTACTCTTTCACGCCAAAACTACTGAACCGATTGCGATGAAATGGTATGTAGATAGCTGGAGACCTGGATTAACAGAGGCTACTTTTTATTCCGATATTACCACGGGATCCGGACTTACGCGGGTGAAACCCGGGGCACAGCCAGTATAATAATAGTTTCCTAAGTACTGACTATTGTCTAATCTGTGGTACTGAGCCAGATGTCTCTATGTGAAGGACTGGTCTACCTACTTATAATATAAACATTGAGAGGACGTCACGTTTACGAAACCATATGCGAAGACACTGCTAGATATGCCTTCCTCTCAGTTGTATACAGGGTGTAAGTGACACCGTACCGAATCCTGAAATAGCGTATTCAGACCATCATTCTGAGTGGAAAATCACTAGAAAAACTGCAATGTAAATTTATGCAATCACCTGCTTTGATGGCGCCGTGCGCTAAAGGTCATTCACCGTACCGCACAGTATGCGTGTTGCGTTACACTGCGTAGTTCAAAATCAAACTATTGACTGTAAATCCTTAATCTAGCATTTTTATGATTAACTGACTTTTGCATTGTGATAAGTATCCAAAGAAAGATGTTTTTGTAAGTTATTCGCGACGGTGATACTTACACGCTGTATACATTGGATATGTAAGTAATAGCGGCGCCGTACCGGTGGTAGCGGTTGCGAATCCCACCCACGACCAACAAGCATTTAGCTTAGCTGGAGGGATTACATGACGAAGATAAGATGAGGGATGGGTTATTGTACAGCACAATTTGCCCATTATCTATGTAGTATATCTAATCCTGCTACAGGTGGTCTGGAACAGATCACAGATTGCGAAAAGACCGCCCATTGTAATACTAACGGTTTATTGTCTCTTACTGTATATTGACGTAATATTTGGTGTGCAATAATATTATTGAAGTTTTAATTCATAAGAGAAGAAGAAGATACACATGTATCTATCTATCTCTACAAGTCGAAGATTTCAAAACTTCAGGATAGTTTTTTACATAGCAATGAGTAACACCTATATTAGTTGATCGATATATCATTATTTATTGATCCTTTAGTTATTATATTACTTATGTTAATGAGCAATTTTAATATTATGAAATGTAGTTATTATAAAGTATCAATTTAATCAACATTTTATATAATATGGAATATCACAAGCTATGAATCATTAATTAATAATTTTATAAATGGCAATTAAGAGTGAAATTGCATGCTGTTACTTGAATAGCTAAATGAGCTCGTACATTTATTTAAGTTTGTATTTGTATTTGAACTGTTTCGTTTTTTCTTTCAGACAGCTCTGTGGATCCAATTGGCCCACCACGTCCTTTCAGGATTGATAATCGGCAGTATTTTCTTCCAAGTCGGCAACAACGCTGCAATGCCTGTCGTAAACTTCAAGTTCTGCCTCACCTGTTTAGTATTCTTAGTTTATACGCATGCCATGGTGCCAGTCTTATTATGTAAGTAATAAGGCATCTATATACTACATTTTGCATTATTTTTAATTTAAAAATAATAAATCTCTAATTAAAACGATATGTATACGTATTTCAGTGCGTTTATTGTCACTGCTCTGCTCCTAAGGGTCGTAGCGTGATGTTACGTAGCTTCTACCCTTTCTCAAGGAATGCGCTATCCAATACAAGAAGAATAAAATTATTAAAATTTGATGGACAGTTCCAGAGATAAGCGCGTTTAAACAAAGATACAAACAAAAAATCTCTTCAGCTAAATTATTGAGAACAATAAATCTCTTTAGTTACTAAACATCAAAAATAGGTTAAGAAACACAGGAGAAAAAAGCGAACTGAATTGTTTTGCCTTTTGTATGTTTTTTTAAGGCGACTTTTAAGTCAGTCTTCAAATTTTGCAGAACCACGTGTTTTCAGTTCATTCTAAACAATTTTTACTATGAGATATTTGGTGTCATAGTAAAAATTACTAGTAGACTTTGCAATCGCACATGGCAAAGTTTTTGTATGCATAATATTTAATGTGAAGATACCTAAGTACCTACATATTAAAGTATTTTTAAGCTTTTAATACTACCTACGTAAACGACGCTACACTTTATCTTCTTTCGTCACGAAATTAGTGTCGGAGTGTGACATAGCTATTAGTTCTTTTTGAGTGAGGGAAAAAGCCGCCATATCCATACTTATAAGCACGCTTAAGTGGCAATGGGCTGGCCACGTATGCCGAAGGACCGATGGCCGATGGAGCAAGCGGATCTTAGAGTGGAGACCACGAATCGGTAAACGGAAGGTAGGCCGCCCCCCAGCCAGATGGACGACCTGAGGAAGGTAGCTGGGAGGGACTGGATGCGGAAAGCGGAGGACCGAGTACTATGGCGCACATTGGGAGAGGCCTATGTCCAGCAGTGGACTAGAATAGGCTAATTGATTGATTGATCCATACTTAACCTGTATAATATATCTACACGTTGACCCCTAAAACTGTACCTTAAAATGTTTCAGTTCCGTTGCAAGTTCGGTTACTTCGTCGAGAGTATTTCAATCGCTGGTACGGCCTGAAACCCTATTATGCGGCCTTGTCGCTATCTACCATTCCTTCGATGGTTAGTACTTTCATGATATTTCGAGCATTATTATTTTTTTATAGTATTCTATCCCTATACTACGTTGACTAAAACTAAGCATTTGAAAAGAGAATGTAAGAACTTCTAAATGGGTTGCCATGTAATCGATATTAACATCATCCTCATAATCCTCCGCGCTTATTCCCAACTATGTTGGGGTCGGCTTTCAGTCTAGCTACGATACGGCCGAACTTCGATATTTTACGTGAAGTGACTGCCATCAGACCTCCACAACCCAAGTACTAGGCGATATCGAAGTTCTGTAGTTAGACCAGATTGTCGGACTTTTAGGGCTCTGACTACCCGTAACGAATGCCACAGATGTTCGTATGGCAATCGGGACCGACGGCTTAATGTGCTGTCCGAGGCACGGAGGGGTGCCAATGTGTTAAGAATGGTCACCCATCCTGGCTGACACTGACCTGGCTGGTATTACGTAACCTTATAATGTGCTAACCTACTTGGTTATTTAAATGTAATCGATATTAACAGTTACATATTTTTATCAGTTTTTTTTAAAGCTATTTTCTGTTATATATATAGACTAACAAGAAAACATTTTTTACAGTTCTTCTTCAGTATGGTATTTATGGCGACGACGTACCTGATGTCAGGGCAGCTCTTGGAATGGGATAGGTTTTTCTTATTCGCCATCGCGGGCATGTTCGTCGCTATCTGTTCCGAAGGCTTTGGACTAGCTATCGGATCAGCAGTTAGCGCAACTGTAAGTATTGTGGAAACATTGCTAGCGATTTCAACTTTATTATGTCTCTTTACAACTTAAACCTACCTACGTCAGCAGACCTAAAAAGTCCAATCAGAAAACGGTCAATAATTTTGAAAATCTAACGGAATATCTATACTTAAGTGTACTTAATCATCACACACTATACCGTCACGGTAACGGCATGGCTCCAACCCAGCAATTAAGTTGTCATTCAAATCTGAGCATTAAAACGTGGTCGTATAATATATTTCATAATGTCAATATGAAAAGGCCAACAGCAGGCAGTAAGCGCGTTTGTCGTGACTGGAAGTCGGCGCGCTGTAAACTCGCGGTCAGCTCACTTACAGCGCGCGGTCCGGTGCTTATAGCGCGCCGACTGCGAGCCACAAGCGAAAAAATTTCGCGTCGTGTCGCACATGAAGAGGATGAAATTAGCTTGCACTTCGCGGGCGGCGCGCGCACTGTGAGCTTGCACCTCGCGGGCGACGCGAAAGTACGCTGGTAGCCAGCAGTAGCCTCAATTTCAGGCGGCGCCGTGCTGCAGCTGTGCCGTTATAGTGTGTGATGACCTTTAGTCGTCGTCGGCAACAAGGTTAAATAATATAATGTATCCCTAAAATGTTTCTGCGTATATATATTATACAACCGCATACAAAATGAACGTCACAAGAGCTCTGCTTTTATACCACATACATTAAAGAATATTTTTTAGGAGTCTGACATGTTGGTCTTTAGGTTTATCTAGCTTGTGCTAAGAATACTTACTAATAAGTAACATACGTGCCTATCACTAATACCTATTTAGCTTAGCAAAGAGTGTTAACTGTTGGAAGGAAAGAGGCCTGAGCTGCGGCCTAACACTTGATGTGGGAATGTTGTGTATATAGGTACCTATTATTAATCTGCATAAAAAATCGCCACAACTGCAACACACTTGTTGACCACAGCAACTAGACATGTGCTTGTTAGAAGTTGGTTCATGTCGATAGTGTATTCGGTAGGGTTCGAAGCCGCAACCATTATGCTACCACCACTTTCATCTGACTTGATTGGCCTGTTGTTCTAGTGGAGTGATCCTGATTGCTGAGCCAGAGGTCGTGGGTTAGATTCCCATTCAAGACAAATAATTGTGTGATGACCACGAATGAGCATTAATTGTTCTGTGTCTGGGTGTAATTTATCTATAAATAATCTATAAATAGCGACCTGCCCCGGCTTCGCACGGGTGCAATGTAGATTCTAATGAAGTGAACAAATATCGTGATATTTCAACTAATTATCACAAAGCAATATTAAACCATACATATAAACCTTCCTCATGAATCACTTTATCTATTGACGAAAACCACATTAAAATCAGTTGCATAGTTTAAAAGATCTAAGCGTAGATACAGACGGCGGGAAGCGGTTTTGTTTTATACTATGTATACATGTACATATTTAAATATTTCAAATTATTTTATTTTATTTTCAGAATGGCTCCATACTAGCCCCAGCTTTTGCCGCACCCCTTCTTGCCCTGGCATGCTACGGCTTGGGTTTTGGTCCTTATATCGAAAGTTCGATGAAAATTTTGATGTCACTCTCTTTTCTTCGATACGGAGTCACTGGCTTCTCCCTTGCACTGTACCAACACCGCAGCTATATGGAGTGTCCAGTTCCATTTTGCTTGTATTACGACCCGAAGATCATATTAAGAGATTTAGGAATGCAAGGAGATGATTATACCGTTCAAATTGTTGCACTCCTAGCCTTTAGTGTACTACATAGATTGTTAGGTTACCTTGCTCTAAAGTATCGTCTGACAGTGGAGTTCTCTAGTAGATTCATGAATTACGTCGGTAAAGTTTTAAAGCATAGATAAATATCCATTCGATTTCCTTAATTTTAGCTAAATGGTAAGTTATCCTACATATGCAGCGATGGACTGCGAAGACGCAGAGAACTACGTAGATATAATATACGGTAGCCTGTCTCTTCGTCCAGGCCAAAAGTAGCAATAAGCGGGCTTATTGCGTATTTTCAATATTATTTATGTGAGTTTGCATGTCTAGTATTAACTTAAATCAAGAATGTTTTGGGTTATATAGTATTGGCTCCAATCGCATAAAAGTCTTGTAGTACTTACGTTTACTCATATGCAAAAAGTAAGTGACGTTATACCTAAGTAAAGATGATTTGATGGTAATGTAATGAGATTTGATGTTTTGTGTTTTTATTATTATTAAGTGTAACGCGGTTTCTGAGAAGATATTAATGGTTAATAATCAAATATGCATCTAAGTACTTCTCATCTCCCCAAATCCAAAACATTTCGAAAATAAATTGCTAATATTATAGGAACAATAAGTTCACTTCGAACTTTTTGACGTGATAACGTCTTATAAACCGACGAACCGACGAAAACTATAAATAATATTTGAAAATTAAAAATTAATATTTTTAACCAGTTTTAAAAATATTGCGTTTTCTTATGACGTTGTCACGTAAAATTATCGTCCGTAAACCGACTTTACAGACAACTAATATGTCTTTTATTCTAGATAATATAATCAACGTTATCACATACATAGATATAGGTACATACCTACCGTTAATCAATTATCAAAAATGTCATTATTAATTATTACGCACTTTTTTCTGAAATGTTAACATTTTTCGATGTACCGGATATATTTTTATTACAATTCTATAAATGGTTACATATATGGTAAAATATCTAATGTTATTTTAGCAGTTAAGCTCAGATTCCATATATTTATTTACAAGAAATATATTTATTATAAATTGTATGAATGTTTAAGCACTTAGATAATGTGATAATTATGTGTTGGGATTGGGACATTTAAAATAAATAAGATCATTCTTAGATAATTTCATATTTAGGATAAGAAATATATCATGACTGTGATATACCTATAAAATAGTTGTAATTGCTCTTCAAACCGTCATCAAATAATATCTTGTATTTAAACATCTTCCAATATTGTTTTTAGATACCAATACCTGTCCGAAACCTATGCTATATTTCTGGGGCAAGGATCTGGTGATCTGTAAGATACTTTAATATGAACTACTAGTTAGATATAAGTATAATATTGTAAGATAATGCAAGGTAATTTTTATGCGTAAGGTAATTATAAACTTTATATTATATACTTACTTATACAATATAACTTTATAAACACCTATTTGGGATCGACACAATTGCTCAAATGACTACTTAAGACTGTTACGTCAAACAAAATGTTGTGGGCCTCGTTAGAGCGTTTCCACATTATCCGATACGGTATTGGATCCAACGGTCGTCGGTTTAGATGTGACACATCGTAAATGCAAACAGATAAACTTTTCAGTAGAGACAAAATGCTGCTTTACAAAGCAAGTATAGGGAACGTGCACAAACTATAGGTGGCAGCACAAATCAACAAGAGAGCCACAGTGTGGTGAAAAAAAGAAACTTTTAAGAACTGTTTCCGTGTTGCCATGTTTAAATTATATTTAAATCGTCTTTATTATTATTATGATTAAAATGATAAAATATGGGTTTTTGCGGATTAGAAATGATCATCAGCGTGGCTAGACTATGTCAAAAGGTCAAAAACTATTCGAATCCGGGCATGTCTTAGAAGTAGAAGAAAGAGTTAGGAATCATGAAAATGCAGTAATAACTTACAAAATTGTAGCTCAAAGGAAAGTTTCTAACGTTTATGATGCCAAAATAACTGTAAAGTATTTTCTGAGCTCGGTCTTCACGTATATTAAAATTATTTGAGGTAATGTTTATTTACAGTTTTGTTTGTATTGAATAGTACTACTACATACAAAACTTAGCTATTTTTATAAGTGACATTATTAGTACCTAATTTCTCTTTTAATTGTTTTTAAAACTCATACTTACATATGTTTTTTTACTGTATTTATCCACTTATGTTGTTTATCACATAACCATGGAAAGTGAGTAGGTACTACTCGTTTGAAAATAATAGAATTTTATACCATTTGACTTATTTTTATTTCAACTGTTCGAGCATCCAGAAATGCAACAATACATTTTCAATTAGTAATATATTATTTTTCACTGCTTTAATGTGATTATTTAATAACGTGAAATGCCAATGTCAAGTATTTGTTACGTAAAAGATTGGGATTTTCGCCACCAGGCGGCAGAGCCATCGTTGTGCACGTTCCCTGTAATACACATCTTTTATGTCTCTACTGATTTTAAACTAAAATAATATTCGCTTTATAAGAATAAACAGAAGGCATTTACGAGTTAACACCGGAATTATTGTTTAATACTTTTTGCATAAAATAGATTTTTATGCAAAAAGTTACCAAAAAATTGTAGTTACGAGGTGTCACATCTAGACCGACGACATATTTCATACATTTACTTGCCCCGATATCGTATCGGCGTCCGATACCGATATCGGATCGGAGAATGTGGAATCGGTCTTAGAATAGTTGTTACAACCGAGGTCTACCTCGGTTGGAAATATTATACCAAGACTTACAGTAATAGCTTAGCTTTCACTTGACTTGTAACTTTTTTGGTTAATGTTTTAATTTGATCCTGAGGCACTGTTGCTTCAGGATCAAATTAAACAAAGCTTACTAAAATTTTATTTGATTACATTTACGTGTTGCATACCTAGATCTAAAAGGAGCTAACTGAAAAATTCTAATTCTTGAGTTATTCACACCCATACCTACGGACCAATAAAACAGATTTGAAAATATCACCAATACTCAACGCTAGACGCTTAATGCACCAACACGGGCTCAACTAAAGAAAGATTAAACAAATACCTATAGGTACATACATTTGTTAAGTATGTCGAAATAACTACTAAAATCAAATTTTCGGCCACAAACATGATTAAATCACAAGATTCCTACTATATCTTTCTTCTAGCTGCATATAAAAAGCATTAATCTACACACACAGTAACTAGTTTTCGCTTTGTGTGCTTTTCTGAAGTGAGTTAATCTAGGTCTGCGATGCGTCAATAAAATGCATTTCAGTTTAACTTTTTTTAATTCCGTGAATTATAAAATTTAATTTCTAAATTTATTAACTGAAATTAATATTGTCTAATTTCCTATTGCCTAAACTATCTTTGTTATATTCTTTGATCATTACATTCATAGAGTAAAATATCCTATTCAGGTTAAAATAGCATTTGAAACCTACTCCGATTGTGGACCACATTAGATACTTTAATTTTTCGCTTAGAGTATTCAAGTATTAAGTTGCTGATATCAGATATCATAGTTACATAACTAGTGGTTTTGCATTACTGGCTGTTTTAAGCTTTACTCATACTTGTAAGACTTAGATAATTGTCTGACATTGTGTAATACAAAATTTTAATATTAAATTTTGTAATTGTTTCTGCAGTAATGTTATTAAGGGTAAATGATAATAATAAAAATAAAGAAATATAATTTTAGTTTCATTTCCTTTATTAGGTATATACTAATACTAAGTACCTTACAACTAAATGACCGTTCTTGTTTCACGCTAACTAAAGCCTGGTGATCTAATCCAATCTATATGCCCACTGTTGTTATTCCTGTACACCAATAACAAACTCAATACACGAATTAAACAATTGGCGAATTTTAAATGAATACTGTATACACAGACTCCTTGTATGTACAGTATTAATTTAAAAATTGTAATAATCGCTTACAGGCAGCGTCTTTACACCGTACTATACAACTATTGTTCATACAAGTCCAATCGTCATTCAAATCCCAAGTTCCTCGCTGATAAGTAGAACGCGTATTAAAAACCTATATTGAGCTGACTACAAAATCAGAATTTTTATGAAAGAACAAGTGAACGAATGAATTAATGAATGAATAAGTGAATGAATGAATAAAAGAATGAATGAATGAATAAAAGAATGAATAAATGAATAAAAGAATGAATGAATGAGTGGATGAACATTATCTATTTGCATTGGTCTGGGTTTTTTAAATGTATAATATACATACATAAATACATACATACATATGTATTTACAAAAAAAATATCTATCTAAGTATGTTTAGAACAGATATTACAGGTACATTTAGTTTGGGTGTAGATAGCGCTATGATGTGTCCCCAAATATTATAACTATTCTAAATGTGTGTAAATTCATGTTCGTTAATTGTATGTTTATACAAACCAAACAAGGATTTATTTCTGTTGGTAATAGTTATAATAATATCAATATGTGACATATTGCTTCCTCGTTAAATTTGATCGAAATGAATTAGCCATTTTATAACTAATATTTAAACAAAATTAAATGTTAGATTTTGGACATTTCTGGCTTTTCATTTCCAATTGGTTTCTTTCTATCAAATTTATAATCAGTAGCCGGTGGTGATTTTTTAACACCTGGAATGAAAAACAATGGTATCATTAACTTGGAATTAACTTTTTAAAGAATTACATCGAGCAAATAAATTAGGCTTAGTTACAAACGACAGAGTTCATATTACTTCAACTAGAAACATGTCGATATGACGCGAAAGACGCCTACGGTTCTACCTACGTCCCTAGTAGCGACCTCTTACCATCGAGCGAGTTGTACGCTTGTTTGACACTTTACTTATATAAAATATTGGTGAAAGTTATTCCGATAAGTATTGTAAGTATTCATTTCTTAACTTGAACATTGGTGGGAACTTTTGATAAGATAATAACGCTCTCAAAGCGGTACACAAAACTGGGCTAATTGACCAAGTTAAGCTAAATCAACAGTCTTGTAACGGTGTATTTCGAGTATAATAGTATCACATACACCACACAAACATACAACCTGGTATCTTATAAATCTAAAGAGTTGTCTATGGATAATTCAGCGATTTATTGAATGTATTGATTGTTAACGACTTACCGCTGCCCATGAAGTGCTTTACCAGGACAGAAAAAGGCAGATCCACAAATACAGTCACGAGGAACGCAACTATCACAGCTAACGAGAAGTCAATCAGGAACTTTAACATCTGCAACATACAATCTTCATTTTAATCTACATATTTCTTAAAGTCACACAGACATTAATTATATTTTATTACTTTGAAGAAAACGAGAAGGGATGTTTCACTTGTTAGGAATGAAATTGCCATCATTATACCTATTACAAAGTTACTTATTAACAAAAAAGTTTCAATTTTGACTGTATAAAATCAAATTTAAAGTTAAATTTAATTTGGCATAGAAGTATGTAACATAACAATGACATTATAGTCATACAAATATTTAACAATGACGTTATTGTCATAAAAATATTTAACAATGACGTTATTGTCATAAAAATATTTAACTATAACCATAATTATCTTTTTAAAAAGTATCACCGACTTCGATGCGCCTAAAGCATGATAAATTATAATAAACAGTATTTTTCATCCCTTAATTGTCCATCCTTAGAAGTGTAATTTTTTCTTTAAATTTAAATCAGACCAACCTTGAGTAAAACTTATTCAATTAACAAATTGCACGAGCCAATATAAACATTCCCTAATCCCTTCAAATTCCCTCTATTTCTCCAGGATCCCAACATCAGAAGGGAGTATACCCTTTCAAAAAGAAGAATTTTCCAAATCTGTCCGGGCGTCTTTGAGTAATCGGGGATTTTGAAGTCGGTTAAAAATATGTATAATAATTAGTGTTCGCTGTAATTTTTACACTATACAATTTTTTCCAATAGTTAATATGTAACCTAGTACGAATAGAATGTACGTTTGTTGTGTACTTTTGATGAAATCATTACTATTTATGAAAAATGTAAAACCGTATTTAAGTTGCAGATTTATATCTGCTACTTAAATACGGTTTTTCGGGAAGCCGTTGTAAAATTTATGGATTCATCCTTGGTATATATTGAGATCTAACCCTACATATTTTTTTTTATTACTTTACGACGACATCTTTCGATATAATTTCAAACCTAGGTCTGGTATCTCGGTAATCTGTTCTAACTTTTATATTAGTGTATAACAGTTTCAATAGATGGCATCACAAAACGAATTGAGGGAAATTTTTCAGATATTTAAATGAAGAAGACTGAATTCAATGGAGGAACACTACTCTCTAAGTTTTTAATAGACAAAAAAAAAACAGTTATTATTTGAACAGGGAACATGAGTCTAATGAGAATAATGTCTTAGAAGGAGCGCCATCTACTGTGCCACCCCGTCACTGAAAAGGCACAAAAGATGACTTTATTTAATGTTGTATAGCTACAACAGTCTTCCTGTAGATGGAGGGATAGGTATTTCGATAATTATCCAAGAATTCTAACTCCGACAGTGAGTTTGTTTCTTTTTTTGTGTGTTTGTTTCGCTTTCACGCCTTGGCTACTCAACCGATCATGATAAAATTCTGCATACAAATTGTATTGTTATTTTTTATCCCGAAAAAGCACTAATCCCGAGAGATAAAAAATAACTTCAACGCCAACCAAATCAAATCAAAATCATTTATTTCCATTAAACTATTATAGGTATTTTTGAATTGTCAGGAGTAGTAGTCAGTCAGACTAAGTCAGTCGTGAAGCTAATTGCCTGTTCCATTAAGTAGATCCTGTGGAGAAGAACAGGCAAGAAACTCCAAGGACACTCTTTTTCAACATATTTTTTACAATTCTCTGGTTACATTGCTTATATGCGCAAATTAAATGTGAGGACAATTTAACGTATTGTTCTAAACTATAAGCAGTCGCGCAAACTACTGCAACGAAGCCGCAGTCAAAAACTAGTCATACCAAGTTGAGTTTTGTACTCTTCATTTGTATAGTAACAAAAGCTATATGAAACGGGCGGTTATAGATCGACACAGGCAGATATGATAGATAAAGACATTTATTGCAAACTGTGTAGGCACACCTAGATCTAAACAGGTATTAACTCAAAAAGTTCTTTTTTCAGAAAAGGCGAAAAACTAATTACTGTGTCCAGGAGTTTTGGAGTTCTATATGCAGCTAGAAGAAAGATATTGTGGGAATATTGTGTTGTAATTATGTTTTGGGGCTGAAAATTGGATTTTTGTAGTTATTTCCCTATTGTTTAACAATGAATATTTGTTTCATTATTTTGAGTTGAACCTGTGTTGGTGAATTTAGGGTCTAGCGTCAAATAATGGTGATTTTTATATCTGGTTTATTGGTCGGTAGGTATTGAGATAAGGAATTCAATGGTCGATTGATCGAGTTGTGCATATAACTCAAAAAAATAAATTTATGAGTTAGCTCCCTTTAGATCTAGGTGTGCGATATACAGATGTAAACATTGAATTTCAACAGTTAACCAATTTCGGGCATTGCAAGATTAAATTGCTAGCATCGTTGCTAACAATTTAATCTCGTTAAGAACTCGTGTTCTCAACGTACAAGACTAGATTAATAAAGACAATACATTACGCTAAAACTCAAAACCAATCAACTTAAAACTAACACTATTTTTTTTCAAATAATTCTTGTAGGTTCTAAACGACATTTTGAATCGACCATTGTTTAAGTTTTATTTTTAACCGACTTAAAAAAAGGAGGAGGTTCTCAATTGACTGTATGTTTTTTTTTTATGTTTGTTACCACAGAACTTTCGACTGGGTGAACCGATTTTGATGATTCTTTTTTTATTTGAAAGCTGGTGCTTCTCGTGTAATCCCAATTTGGTCCAGTTCTGGCAATGGCATCCATGAGAAAGCCATATAAGTCTTTTATGGAATAGTTTTTGTTTTGAAGTCGGTTTTTTTTTCAAAGAATTATGAACTTTATACTGATACCTAGTTTCTTCAGTTGAATTGGTAGATAATTGAAGACTCAGATTGCGGTACCATTTGTACTTTTTATAATAAATAACATTATGAATAACTTGTAAACTTCAATTATATTTATATTGAGAGCTAACATTATGTTTCGAAGCAGATATTATGTTTTCCATTTTTGGAATGAAAACTGCTTTAGCGGCCTTGTGCACTTTTTGGGATGGGTAAAAAATGTAAAACTCGCGTCAGGACACGTGACCTGATCGAAAATTCGTAAGACGGAGCCGAGTTTCTTATATTTTAAAAAATATAACATTCGAAATTCAAACATTTATGAGCGGCCAGGAGCGTAGAACTTCCAGTGTAACCTATGTATACATTTAGATATGTTATTACCTACTCTTTATTTTTAACCTAATTATATTACATATATACAGATGTGTGTGTATGTATGTATATGCAAATACATTGTGAAGTTATGTTTCCACTTCTGACGTGCAGTCCTACGACTGACTGTTTTTTTTTTACATTTGACAAGGTAACCTATTGTTGCGGTGATTTTGTGTGTGTTGAGATTAAGATATTTATTTTGAATTTATATCCCAAGGTAACTTACCGAGAATGGTACGTTGAAATACACAGGCGCGACGGGCATGGCGTTGACCATGAATATTAGTGAGTAGTGCACGATGTACATCGCGTACGACAGACGGCCCAATATTTTAAACATTCTGAGTGACAATATCCAGTTGATAACCCCTGAAAGTATAACGAATTATTTAGTACTAGCTGCACCCCGCGGTTTAACCCGCGTAAATCCCGATGCCGTGGAAATACCGGGATAAAAAATAGCCTATGTGCTAATCCAGTGTCCAGCTACCTACTTACCAAGTTTCATTGCAATCGGTTCAGTAGTTTTTGCGTGAAAGAGAAACAAACTTCTATACATTCTCACAAACTTTCACGTTTACAATATTAGTGAAAAGTTGATAAGGTACTAGTTGAATGAGGTAGGACACAGAACATTTTTGCCCGAATTGGAGCCGCCAGACTGGTCCACGTCCTCTAAACTATAGCAGACCACTACTGTTAGACTACACTATTGTGTTGCCGTCCTGCTGGTGAGTAGGGTCACCAAAACTCCCTAAAAGGGGGGATATGGTTGGCAAGGCACAATTGAAACCGAACCGTACGTTCCACGTCCATGAATATCCTCTGTTATTTTGTGTATAAAATACTCTGTTACTATTAATTGTACCATAAAAATCGACTCACCGCCATATCCGTGGACGCAAACAAAAACGAGACACCCCACTCCTAGCGCCCATGCCGGTCTCATGAACGAATTGATCATATTGTCAGCGAGTTGGTTTTTCCAATCGAGCTGCATTATGGGATACGTAGTAAATACTACACTGAGAATTAAAGTGGCTGAGGACAGCCAGAGGACTGACGCGGTTACCTGTAAAAAAAATTGAGATATAGGGTAATTGTGTGGAGGAACTGGAAAAAATTGATGTATGATATAGAAACCGTAAGTTACGTGGCTGTACATTTTTGGTAATGTTAAAAAGTAAATAAATATTATTGTTTACTTTTGTTTTATATTTAAATATTACAAGCACGTTTTTTTTTTGTTTTCTCTTTTTTTTCTCATTGAAAAAAGACAACTCCCGCATTAGCAATGACTTACTACTAGGGAACTTTACAAAAATACAAACAACGGACACAAAGAACACCCAGACTCGGGTGGGAATCGAACCCACGACCTACGACGTAGCAGTCACGGTCACTAACCACTAAGCCAACAGGATATATATAGACAAATCAGATCCTTATAGAAAAATATCATAAACGCATTCATTTATTTTAAAAGATAAATACTACATTTTAATTATTTAATGCATACCCACAAATCCATTAAAAATACTAGATATGTTTAAATTCTGTTTCTTATTGAAATTGGTGATGAATATAATAATATAATCACATAGAAATTCAACCTAAAAGCAGTCATTAAAATAATCAAACCCTACAAACTAGTGATTTGGCAGCAACTTCTTTTTATTTTCTTATTGGATTTATTAAGTGAATTAATTAGAAAAAAGTAAATAATTTACCCAATTTAAAACTTTCTTTTGTCCGCGGTAGATGGACAATAGGTATCCGAATATGAGACCGACGAAGAACGGGGAAGCTCTTGTTAATGTGTTCACGTAGTAGTACTGTAGGTAGAACTCTTGGTCTTGTGGGCGACTGAAAAATAATAAAAAAAAAATCATTAAACCATTGATATAGAGAAAAAAATATTGTGATTCACTATCCATAGTGCCTGTTCTCTAAATCTAAAGTTAAAAGCAAACAAGACTTTCAATTTAGATATTATATCATTCCGTTCTCAAAACCTCTATCAATATAGTACAATAAATGAATATACATAAGCCAAAAGCTTTTCAAAATGCATTAAATAATAACAAACTTTTAATAAATATGAAGCAGTAGGTATGTGTTCGTGTACTAATGATATCATATAATAATGATAAGACGAACGATCAATGTTGAATATAGGTCTCACGTTCCACAACTATGATTGTATTTGTCATAAAGATGTAGTCGGTATTTTAATACCCACGGATTTAAATTGTAATGAAATTTGGATTTCAATTGTAATTGAGTGAAATTAATATATTATACATTTTTTCACATTCATAATATATTATAATTTATTATACGTTTTGGGACCCTTGGAGTTGGAATTTTATTTGAAATATGTTATTGGATCGCTCTGGAGACAATACCCAAAAAAATGGACTCTTTTAAAGACTTAAATGCAATTAGGATACCTTCAGTAGAACAGATTTTTACACAAAGCAAAGACATCGCACAAAGTAAAATACAAAACAAAATAAAATTAGATTGAGAAGCTCCTCATTTTTACACTGGATTTTTTTATAAACACTTAGAAAAATTTAAAATACTAATTCATCATAACATAATACTGCCACTAATAATAATATTTAATCATATATTTTGGAAGGTCAGGTCAGAAGTGCCCAAAACCGCTACCGGCTTGTATGAAAGATTTAATGACAGTAGAGGAAGTGGGGTATGTAAGAATAGAAGTGAATGGCTGTTGTCTCTGCTTAACCCGTTGGGAGAAAGGTGTGAGTGTATGTATGTATGTTAGTCTACGCGTGTAAGTACTTACGAGGGTGCAACAGTTGCAGATTGGAAGTCGTTCATAAAGTTAAAGACTATGGCCCCACTCATCACGGCTATAAGGCTACCACATAGAGCAGTCCAGGCGAAACGTCTTCTGCCAGTCAACACCCATACTAATACGATTGGCGATATGATGTAGAGTTGCATGTCTATGGCCAAGTACCACGAGTGGGGAAGGCACTGAAATTAAAAAAAAAAATATTAATGCTTTTTTTACCAAGGTAACAAGTCAAAATTAATTTTTACTGCTGTTGTTGCCTGTAACTTGTTTGAATTTCTATTTTATAAATAAATAATGTTAACAGAGAGACCCACTGCTGGGAAAGAGCTATCTCTCAGTGTCCCCGCTGGAGTTAATCAACTCATAGGTGTGAGATCCCCATATTAAAACCACTGTTATATGATTTTATATAACTAAAAGATCTTGCCAGCGACGTGGTTACCGATGCTAGAGTTAAGAACTGTACCTACACTTTTACCCTAAGATTGGATGACATCAAATCATCCTGATCCTAACTACTAGATATTATAAATGCGAATTTGTTTGACACTTTAACCAGTTCAGGGTTGTCAGGGGTATAGAAAAGGACATAGGTTATAAAATGCACCGTTCCCGCGGTATTGAAAAATAACTTGACAAACGCTAGTACGAAAAACATAAATAAGTATTAAAAAAAAGTGTGTGTGTGCAAATTCACACACGGCAGAAGTGAAACTTCAGAAAATAATTAACCAACGAATTTTAATACGCAAATGCACAAAAATAATACACCACGTTGACTATGTTACGCATTTTCTGAAGGCTTCGTAGTACGCAGACACAAAGACACGTGCTAGTATACGAAGATTATAGAAAACACTGTATACTTGTATTCTATCTCATTCTCTCGCAGGCTAAATCCTATTTATAAATGTTTGTCTCTTTCTAGTGTGACTTTTTCGTTTCATCGAATTTTCAAATCACATCGATTCTAAAGAAGTTTCACTTCAAAAATACCATGATTTGAAGTAACACGCTAGTCTAGTTTAGATAAAATCCTGTTCCGCACCGACATAAGAATGCACTAGCTTTAAAAATAAGTGGATGCGGATCGCTACAGGACAAACGGTTGAATAGATATAGTGTCCCTACACTCTTGGATAGATTCTGCCACAGGAAGTGAAAGCCACCGAGCAAATTGGCAAGACTCACAGTGACTAAATTCACCCCGCAAAATGTTTTAGACAAAAGCAAGACTTATTGTTTAGTTCAAACAGATTGCTATGATGTAGAATGAGAAAAAAAAATGATTATAAGTTAAAACCCCGGATGACACCAAACCAATTCGATTGCCATTCGAAAATTTAAAATTAAACTCCACACATACTAGATAAGTAAGTTTGTATTAAAAATAAGATCTGCATTTAGACTCACCATACCAGCGGGATTTAAGAAATTTTGTATATGCAGTATGGTAGACCACCAGTAAACTCTGCAAAAATGTACGTGTTGCATTTTCACCAACCAATAAGGCCCGTCTACGACCCAATTTAAGAAAGAAACTTGAATTAGAATCATTGCACATAATACTGGCAATATTCTCAATATTCTGTTCAAATAGAACAAGTGGAGATTCTTCAGAAGTTTCTCTGTAAAAAAATAAATTGTTTTTAGTGAGCTTTTGATATAATTGATATTGTAAAATAATAGTAAGGGTGCGTCTAAAAGGGCAATACTTTTTGAAGTTATACTTCTTTTGGCGCGTTAGGGAAAAATGATGAGAGTAAATTTTACGATGCGCGCGCACACCGTCACAAAAAACCGACACCCTGAAGTTAGCTAGTCAATATTTTAGTTTTTCAAAAAAAAATTTACCAACTTCACGATATTTATTCAAGTATTTCTGAACCCACAACAAGTGTTTTGTATCAGTCCAAATAAAATATATATAATTATACATAAATATATACTTTTTCATCTAATATATATGGTGGTGACTGATATTTATTAACAATTTATTGATAAACTGTGATTATAAGTGATAAACATCCTGTAAACGGTCCGTATGTTAGAAAAAGACTGAAAAGACTTACTAGGTGTCACTTTCCCGTAGGTAGTATACACCAGGAGAAGGCCGCTTAGCATGAAGAAGGTGTCTACTGTAATAGGTCCTGCAGTAATCCATACTGCACTCAACGACATTATCCACTGAAAAAAAGACGTATTACTATTAGCTTTGTATGTACTTTGTAGTACCTGGGCGACCGAGCTTCGTTCTCTTTTCTTTTGCATTTTTTTTCCGAAAATATATAAATAAATACAAAATTTTATCGTAATGCTTAGAGCCGTTTGCAAGTACGAAATATATGTATTTATTTACATAAATATAAAAATTGCTCGTTTAAATTTATTAGATACACGCAGTGACCGCCTGATGGATCGAGGCCAACGCCAGCGGTGTCATTAACTCCCCCTCAAGCCCCTCGCTATCACGCTCCTCTTTATCTGGTCATCTCCGGACTGTTATTACTTAAATATGTATAGTAGTAATTAGTGCGTCTATTTATATTTTAGAATAATTGTGTTACATTATCCTCACATTTTATTCACGCTTATAAGCAATGTAACCAGAAATTTGTTTGAAAAAACATTTTGAAAAAGAGTGTAAGGACACTCGTTTTCAAAATGTTTTGAAACGCTCCCGAAAACGAAGACAGACGATAGTACGAATGGTACCTTTGATGATGGGTCAGAAAAAAAAAACGATCCCAATAAGTTTTTTTTTTAATTTTATTTTTACCATTTTCCAGACTCCATCATGTTAGTACAGTTAAATGAAACGATAATTTTATAAAGAATAAATAAAGAACAGAGGTCAAAGGATGCGCGGGCGCAGAAGGCCGCGCGAGTTCGGCGCCCGCGCGTCCGTTGACCTGAGCGTCAGCTCTTTTTGATTATTTTTTTTCTGAAATTATCGTTTCATTTACCTGTACTAACATGATGGAGCATGAAAAATGCTAATAAGAAACTGTTAAAAGATAGTTTTTTTTTTATAAGTATCGATTTTTTTTCAGACCCATCATCAAATATTTCATCATTATCATTATCATCACCATTAGGACTATCGTCTGTCTTCGTTTTCGGGAGCGTTTCACTAACAACCTGTATAACATTGCAGCCGTTACTTCACTTATTTCCTGCATCACGGACTGCATAGATATCGCGACGGCTAAACACGGTTCGATCCCAACATTGGACAATTATTCGTTTAATTCAAAACGAATGGTTCTGAGTCTGGTGCACTTTGCACCATCGTAGTATATTTGTAAAGTTCCCGAGACGGTGATAATCCTATAGGTAATGCGTGATTTGTTTTTTTTTAAAGGCAATTCCCGCATTATTTAAAAGAGGAAATAAGTAAAATATATGGTTTTATATAATATTATATTGTGACGTTTTAATAGGATGTTCAAAATATACCTATCTAACACATAATTTATTTCCCTTATCTAGATATCCATTCATCATTGTCATAAAAACTATTAGACATACAAAATTATCATCTAATAGGATTTATAAATGTAATATGTAAAGGTTTTTTTTATGATAAAAACTATAATCGCCATAAAGGAATCTGATCGGATTACACAGATTGTTTACGCGGCACATTACTCCTAGAATCATTTTATTAATACGTGAAGTGAATTCTTTGTACTTACCCCGAAAATTTCGCGCACGTAGTAATGTGAATTTTGGAATATTTACAGTTTATATATATAAGAAGTGCAGAAAGCAAAACATTTTTAAACAAAATGTCTTACAACTTTAAAAATTACGTGAAAACGGCTTAATGACACACGTCCAGTAGATGTGATTACCTGTCATGGTAAGTATATACAATGACAGCTCAAGTTATACTGGCCAATGAAAAAATCATGGTCGAAATTCAACCACCACGCGATCTCTAGTATGATATTAATTGAGGAGAATTATTTGTAAGCATTTTGTAAGCAAACGCGCACAGCAGGAATGTACAATTTGGAATACGTAAAGATTATATGTGTTAGAAGTGCAGAAAGCTAAAATTTTTAAACAATATGTACTATAAAGTTAAAAATGATTTAAAAACGGCTAGAAGGTCCAGTATATATATATTTTGATCTATCATTCTAGTCACAAGTCTAGAGGGGCTCGTGGCTAAGTGGTAACCGAGTAGGTTAGCACATTACAAAGTTACGTAATACTAGCCAGGTCAGTCGTAGGATGGGTGACCATTCTTAACACATTGAGACCCATCCGTGTCTCGGGGAGCACGTTAAGCCGTCGGTCCCAGTTGCCATACGAACATCTGTGGCATTCGTTACGGGTAGTTGGAGCCCTAAAAAGTTCGACAACCTAGTCTAACTACAGAACTTCGATATCGCCTAGTACTTGGGTTGTGCAGTCGCTTCACGTAAAATATCAAAGTTCAGCCGTATCGTAGTTACGACTGAAAGCTGACCCAAAACTGAGTTGGGAAAAGGCACGGAAGATGATGATGGTACAAAAGTCTATACAATTTTTATTTTTTTTAAAGACAACTCCCGCGTTCATTGTTCCTGTGTCGCGGGGACTTCACAAACATTTATCGAACGGACACAAAGAACACTCAGACTCGGGACAACTATTTGTGGCTCACAGAAATTTAAAGTCCTGTGTGGGATTTGAACTCACAACTTTCGGCGTAGTGGCGAGCGAACCACTTAAACCATTGTGCCATCCGTGCACTTGACATCATCGCAATTCGATTTCAATCAATTCGACATTCACAAAACTGTCGAAATTCGACAGCCAAGCCATCTGTGAGAACTATAAATGCCCCAGAGTTTCACATTAGATACTTACAAGAATTTACAAAAATCTACAACCATAAACCTTTACACCACAACCAAAATTACCTGCATGGTATCCAGTGGATTGGCCATAACACCGCTTGTCAGTTGGTTGACAAATGTATGCCCTAAAATGACCCACATCATGGCAAATGACCGGATACCATCTAAACACTCTATTGCCCCGGGGACCGGAGTATATGTAAGTAGGCGAGTAGTGTTATTGTACACCGAGAAAGACTGGTACAGTTTGTTCACTTTTTTTGGGTCTGAAATAAAAAAAAATCACACATAGTTAATGTTTTTATGCAGTGGCATGCAGGACGGCATATGGTAATCCCTACTCCGGAACATCAGCACTCCAAACATATGAGTTGACTGTAAAGTCAATGCAGTTTCTCTTTATCAAACGTCAAAACCGTAACTTCTGTTGAAACTGGTGTGAAAAACCAAGCTGTGACGTCATACTTTGCTATCGTGAACTCATTACTTGTAAAGTTTGGTTTTAAAAATAAAAACAAACTTGAAAGTAATAATGAGTCTGATCTTTAGGGTTCTGTTCCTCAAAAGGAAAACAAGGAACCCTTACAGGATCACTTTGTTGTCTGTCTATCAGACAAGAGCCTTTTTTTAGGAACCCGTGGTCGCGTCAAGTTGAATTTAATACCAAATACTTATGACTGCGGTCCCTTGACTGTAAAAAAATCAAGCTTCTAAGTCAAGGCAATTTGACCAAATTCAAACATTTTGCAGGTAAATCAAAACCTATAAGGGTACTTTCTATTGACCGAGAATCATTTGGAAATCCGAAAGCCGTTAATTTGCTGCTATACCACATAAAAAAAAGATTTTGTGATTACAAACTTATATTTGGCGGTTGGACAGTTGACTTTGTCGTAAATCGAGTATTTTTAGAACTGCAAAGAGAAGTTTGTCTTTTGGGAAAGACGGGCAAAGATCTTCGAAAATTGATTCCCGGGATGGACGGACTATCTACATACAAGTTTGTCTGCTTACGGAACCCTCGGTGCGCAACTGAGACTTGCACTTGTCCGGTTTTTCTTAGTCTTAACTTTTTTTGCCCATGAGACAAAACACCCTATTGCACAGGCAGCCATTGCGCATGGTAAAAAAACGTGACCCGAGTTTGTATTGTAACACGTGTAAACACGTGAACGATTTATCAAAAATATTATTGAATGCGATGGCATTTTAATCTCAGCTTTATGATGACGTTCAGTATTCCGTACGACTGTAAAGAAATAACTCAAACCGCCGCAGTTTGAGATAGGAAGGGTTGAAGAGCGCTGTAGGATTGAAGAGTGATCTACTCTTCAATCCAACAGCGCTCTTCAACCCTTACCTACCCAGTAAGTTATTTAAGAGATCAGTACTCAAGAAACCATTAGGTATTGTAGGTAAAATATACCTGCTGTTACCTGTAGAGCAATAAAACTGTAATTACACTACTAAAAAACGGTTTTTGACTTTTTAATTAGATTTTTTTTTTGTTATGGTATAGAGGGCAAACTAGCAGACGGGTCACCTGATGGTAAATGACTACCGCCGCCCATGAGCACCTGTAACTCAAGAGTCACAAGTGCGTTGCCGGCCCGTATGCAAGCATAACTTCTCTGCCGGTTTTCTGTGAGGCCGGTCCGGCCCATACGTGCCGAATCATGGCCCTCCCACGCTAAATTCAATTAAGAAAAAAGAATTCAGTAATATGATTATATTTGAGTTGGCGTGGGTTTATTTGTGGCAGGTTTTGGATGGATAGCTGGTGCCCGCAAAGTCATGAAGCGGGAGAAGAAGGATATTAACAAGGGCAATTTTGGTGAAAGTTGGATAAGAAAGAAAGTTTGGAAGTCGTTTAAGAGATTCAGGGAATCAGAAAAACTCGATTATCATTTTAAAGCCTCAGTAGCTGTATGATAAGTAAAGTTTTTATTCGATTAAATTCCAACCTTGCTGATTGGCATCTATTAGTGTTTTTGTGTATTAAAAATCTATGTTAAAGTAACATGTATGCGCATACGCACACGTGTAGTTATAGAAACCTTGTTTGGAAGCAACTGTTTGTGGAACAATCGTTCTATTAAGTGTTTCCTTCAAACTTGTGTGTGGTTTGCGTAGGTTAGTAGCCACACAAATAAATAATTGCCTATCATAATCTGTTTCTTATCGTACGATAGTAACATTTTATCATAAGTTTACGCACGCAACTTGGTGCTAATAAGAAAAGAAAATAATGTGGATGACAGATACGAAACGCCACAAAAAATACATAAAGTAAAGGGAGCTAGCGGTAGTTCACACAATTTACAATTAGCTGATTAAAATAGTAGGTACCTATTGTTTACCTGCAATTGAAAATACTGTATGGACATAACGTCATAATAAAAATGACTAAATTATATTAAAAAGTATAGGACAGTAGTCTTTAGTAGGGAAGAACTATCACAATTCCATAAAATTAAAAGTTAATAGCGTATAGTTTAAAAAAATATTAATTTAATCCTACTAATATTATAAACGTGAAAGTTTGTGAGGATGTATGGATGTTTGTTAGTCTTTCACGAAAAAACTGCTAAATCGATTGCGATGAAACTTGATATGTAGATATCTGGAGACCTGGATTAACACATAGGCTACTTTTTATTCCGATATTACCACGTGATCGGGACTTACGCGGGTGAAACTGCGGGGCGCTGCTAGTAATACATAAACGTGAAAGATTGTGAGGATGTATGGATATTTGATACTCTTTCACGCAAAAAACTACTGAATCGATTGCGATGAAACTTGATATGTAGATATCTGGAGACCTGGATTAACACATAGGCTACTTTTTATTCCGATATTACCACGTGATCGGGACTTACGCGGGTGAAACCGCGGGGCGCAGCTAGTCTTAAATATAGGTAACTAAAAATATCTTATATTTAACTATTTATACAGTTAGAAGCGCATACTTGTTGGTAACGGAAGAATATTTTGACGATCTCTGTGGCGGATATCGCAGCGATAGAGCAACTATCACGCCCGTGAACGCGCGTTTGATACCCGCTTACCAAAAAAATTTTGTATTTGACTTGGCCAGGGTATTTTTATGTATAATACGTACATAATACATATATATGTATATCCTAAAGAGCCCGTTTGACGGCAATAGGCCTGGCACCTATTACGTAAATGGGACCAAATCATAGATCGCAAAAGGTAGGTGTTTAATACGCCTTCGGGATACAGCTACCCCTTCGGGGTTACAGGCGTATGTACATATGTATCATGTATATTTAAAAAAAAACATTACATTATTGTGTATCTATGTTTTACAACCCATAGTACAGTCACCAACAGATTCAAAGCATGCAAAGTTTTCAAAATTAACTGAATTATACGATTACTATCAGAATATGCAAATGGTTATAAGAATTCAGAGTAGAGTATATAAATATTATGAGTCTATGGGTCAATATTATGTTATCTGTGAGTGTTCAGTTTTATACTTGGAATAAGTCGTTCAATTGTATCCATGCTTCTTATATTTAGTACTAGCAGTGCCCCGCGGTTACACCCGCGTAAGTCCCGATCCCGTGGGAATATCGGGATAAAAAGTAGCCTATATGTTAATCCTGGTCTCTAGCTATCTATATACCAAGTTTCATCGCAATCGGTTCAGTAGGTTTGGCGTGAAAGTGTAACAAACATCCATCCATCCATACATACAAACTTTCACGTTTATAATATTAGTAGGATCTGTGTATGCTAGATACCTACTTTTTAGAGAGAAATTCTTACTCTCTTTAACATTTTCTACTTTTTAACTATCCTTTTCGTTACGTGCATGACGTCACTGCCATGTCTTTTGTTTTGATTTAAATTATTTTTACCAAAAAATTTAAATTACGAACAAATATGTTGGTCTAATTTTAATGTTTATTTCACAGTAGGACATCAAAATATTCTTGTAGAAAAGGAAGGAAATATTGTTGTAATATACTATAAAATAAATAATAATAATAATCATTATTAATGATCATTGTGTCATTGGTATTTATTATTGTTATGATTGAAATAGATTAGAGTATATTTAAAAAAAAAAAAAGAACTTATCGGTTATGATAATGGAAAATATAAATCTTTTTATCGCGGATTTATGTTTTACGCGTTAATGTCTATCAGTCTCGAACATACCAACACCTAAAAAATAAAAATGGTTTTCCCAGTCGTGTTCTCGAACACATGTGCAATTAAAGACTCTTAAAATGGAAAATACTATAATATAAATCATTTTGCTTGATTAAATCAGATGGTTTTCCCAGTCGTGTTCTCGAACACATGTGCAATTAAAGACTCTTAAAATGGAAAATACTATAATATAAATCATTTTGCTTGATTAAATCAGATGGTTTTCCCAGTCGTGTTCTCGAACACATGTGCAATTAAAGACTCTTCAAATGGAAAATATTATAATATAAATCATTTTGCTTGATTAAATTAGAAATTGCAATTTTATAAATCTCTTTTCCCTGTTAAATTCATCGGTTACCGTCTATCGCCGTAATGACGACGTATCCTAACTAAAAGGTATTTCTCGGGGACTTCCTTCCTAGGGTATACCTGAGTCCCTTGCGATAGACTCACTTGTGACGGAACACCGTGTGGTTTTAGTCGGTTTGATTCCGACATACCACTTCACCAATAGCCATGGTGAGGTTGTGACCCGTGGGGGTTTCCACACGAAAAAAAAAGAAACTCAAAAATATTATAAATGCGTAAGTGAGTTTGTTTGTCACGCCTTAACTACTTAACCGATACGTGCATACTTGCATACACGTTGTTTGGTACAGATAAGGATGTAGTACCCTACATCCTTATCTGTACGTGTACTGTACGTGTATAAATGAAGCATACCTCCTTCATCCAGAAAATAAGTACAGTTCCCGAGAGATAGAAAAAACAAATTTAACGCAAACGAAACCGCGGGCAAAACTAGTAATAAAGTAGCATTCTACAGTAAACGATTTCTTGTACTGAGTCATTTTGATTTGTTTAATGATTCCTGAAATGAACGGACCAAGCGAACTGCAAATTCCACTGGACGAAACTGATGATGAGGTCCGGAGATCAATACAAATAAATAAAATTGAAGTGTCTGTAATGTCAAAACAATAGGTTTTTTTCAAGCTCTACAGTTATTTGCACGATACCTATACGTGTTGTTTAGAACTTTGAATAGCTTAATTCGCACACATATAGTTTATCTATTATCTATGATCACGGATAACGATGACTCAATCACGACATGCCATGATATTGCGAAATAGTTGATTTTACTTCTTATTATTACTACTATGATTATTTTAAATCTGAAGTTCGTCCGGTAACATGTACAATGTACATCCTGAGTTTTGTTCGGGTTTACCTGAATGAAATTCGTACGTGTGGAGATAAAATATTACCTGATATATATGAATAATACCTGAACGTTACTCGTACCAGGTTTAGGTGCCTATAACTAAAAAAGTATTCCTAAAAAGTAAGAAATATGTACAAAGGATTGAACACTCACCTTTTTGAAGGAAAACGTTATAACGAAGATCGTAGGCAGTGCTTAATATCGAAAGCAAACCAATCAGGGAAAATATTGCTCTAAAAAAAAAAAAGGAATTGTCATATTATGAACACTTACTTAAATGACTGAAAATGCATAACTCTTCTTCTTAGGGTATCCCGGGTCCCTTGCAATAGACCCACTTGTGACGGAACACCGTGTGGTTTTATTCGGTTCGATTCCGACATACCACTTCACCGTTAGCTCCGGTGAGGTGATGACCCGTGGGAACCCCCACGGGTCCTCACGAAAACAAAAAAAAAAGCATGCAGTTACAAAAAGAAACTATCCGTTTACAAGTTATGACCTTTATATTTAAAAATAAGTTTACTTCCGTTTCTCATAAAAGCAGGTGGAAGGTGTAAAATAGGCCCGAGACGGTAGCGCGACGTGTTTCGCGCGCGCCTTTCTAAACTGAAGGGGGTCCCCCTTCAGTTTAGAAAGGCGCGCGCGAAACAGCGAGCGAACAGCTCCCGCTCACGACTGCGAGACTATATGCTTCGGAGGTCCAGGGAGGCCATAGACACCCGTGTGGTTTTAGTCGGTTAGATTCCGACATAACCACTTCGCCCAGTACTCGGTGAAGTGGTACCCGAGAGGGCTACCCTACCGCATGTAAAAAAAGGAGGTGGAAGGTGTAAAGTTAAAAATTTTAAGTCACACTTATTTTTTTATTTTGGAACTATCCACTCAATCATTGAGAAATACATAAAACTAACTTAAAAAAATTTCGAAGTTAATTTGTATGGATTTTCTTAGCATCCCTTTTATACAGCGTGTAAGTTTGAGCTACGCGAAAAACTTACAAAAACCTCTTTCTGTTCATACTGACTTATCAAAATACAAAAGTCAATTCATCATTTTTTGTACGGTACGGTGAATGACCTCCAACGTACGGCGCCATCGAAGCAGCTGATTGCAATAGTATTTAATTGATTACATTGCAGTTTTTGGCTGTATTTACAATTTTGTTTTCGGTAAAATGTTCTGTTTATCCATTGTGATATCACTTTTAACAAAAAACAATTAAAATGTAAAAAAAAATTTGAATTTTCCGGCTGAAAATTCCAGTGATTTTCGACTCAGAATGATGGTCTGAATACACTATTTCAATATTCGGTACGGTGTTTCTTACACCATGTATATACCTTATTATTATCCCTTTAATTCCATTGCCTCTTCACTTCTTTTCACCTTTAATTCCTAAAGTGACCAGTGGACGGCAATTAAGGCTTGCCCCCTATTAACTACGTGAGTGCCACCGAATTCTAGTTGGCAAATTGTGGGTGTTTTAAACTCATCTGCTTACCCCTGTGAATACACAGGCGTTATTGTATGTATGTATGTGTATATTTTTAGCTACACATGGTTACGAACTGAACCAACAGTAGTTCTGCGCTATTTACACGGGTTGCACCGACGCACCTTGCCATCTTCAAAATCGATTCTAATCAGAAGAATACGCGGAAAACAGCTGCCAGAAACGTGATCTATCTATCACATATAGGTACTTAGTAGAAGCTCAAACGTTTAATGACGTATTTTCCAACATCGATAGCACCAAATTGTATTCTACTTAAAATAATAATAATCGATCTATCATCAGTTTATCACTGATTTACTATTTTTCCGATTATGCCCGACATAGGTTCTATTTTTTATATATATTTTTTTTTATAAATATAATGTTTGTATGTGTTTAATGGTAATAAAGAGAATAATAATAATATCTTTTAAACTAAGCAGAGCTTTCTAGAACACTGATAAACATACATAGATACTTTTTTTTGGTAAATATTCATAAAGTATTGTACCATTCCCGTTAAATGATCGAGATTCACATCAGATTTCACAAATAATAGATAATCGAATAATAGAACAGTAGTTGACAAGTTATACTACTGCATAGTTGTGTTTTCGTTGATTTTTTTATTGAGTAATGGAATAAAAATCTCAATGGGTGGATCTCAAGGGTGTTCGTGATAGCAATGCTCCAGTACATAACTGGATAATAGGGTTGTCAGAAATTTACGCGACTACGGAGGTGGTCGGCAACAATCGAGTGACTCCACACCACTTATGTTGCAAATATTTACAGACACAGGTAACAGCTTTGTGCTTCTCAACACAATTTATAAGAAGGTGGCCGTGTCCTTATTTAGGATGTCTGGTATTGAATAATAAAAAGAAAATAAAGGCATTTAAGTGGAGTTAAGCAGGATACATAGTGAGTCATCCTAACTTATCGATGAAGGTGATGGTGAGGTAAGGTGAAAAAGAAAAGCATTATAGTATAAATAATAATATTCTTTACTCACATCGCGACGTAGTCTCCAGATACCCAAGGCTTGTCGTTCGGGAGGCGACAAAAACGATCCTCGTAATGAAACCCAATTTCAGTTGTATTCACAAATGTATCTAATGCATTCTTTGTTGAACATACTTTCGGTATGCAAATTGCAAGGCTTAATGACAGGTCGCTGAGTGCGCTGTTGTTGGCATCCCTAAAATACAATAATAATAAGAAAACTCTTAAATTATATGTATATCTATATATATAAAAATGAATCCCTATTTCCCTTGGGTCAAGGCACCACGCGTGAACAGCTGGACCTTTCCTTTCCTTTCCTTTAGAAAAGGCAACTCCCGCATTAGGAATTACTCTGACTCATGACTTTACAAACATAGAAACAACGGACACAAAGAACACCCAGACTCAGGTGGGAATCGAACCCACGACCTATAAGCATAGCGGTCAGGGTCATTAACCACTAGAACAACAGGACCGATTTCGCTAATTCTTTTTTGTGTAACTCTTTATTGTACACCAGAAACATCAAAAAGCAAAATTAATTAAAATTACGGTTTATACAATTGGCGGCCTTAACATAATGCATGGGTACAAATAATTATCTTTTTACAAAAGTATCACCGACTTCAATGCGCTTCAAAATACCCACATTGCTTCAAGTGTGCCTATAAAATTTGAAGAGTTCCCTCGATTTCTCCAGGATCCCATCATCAGATCCTGACCTGATGATCATGGGACCACCTGGGAAGTATACCCTTTCAAACAAAAGAAAAAATTTCCAAATCGCTCCAGGCGTCTTTGAGTAATCGGTGAATATACATAAAAAAATACAATAGCTGAATATTCCCTAAAACATGTCCTTGTACTTGAAACTAAAAATATGTATACATACCTGCCAAGACTCTTATATCCTAGTCCTCCAATAACCGTATCAACTCCTTTTTTTACCACATTATACTCATTCAATTCTTTCACTACTTTGTCACTCAGTCTACGAGTGCTAGGATTTAACTCCGACAAAGGTAAACCTGGCCAGGGTAAATTTGGTAATCCTGGCAACATCGGTATTTGTGACCAATCTATATCTTGTTCAAGAGGTACGTTAATCATGCAATATTTCCCTTCGACGACCGAATTTGGTATTTCTTGGTTGATACCAAGACACTGGTAGTAATTGCCGAGATCTTGTGTGTTGCCAGTAAGTATGCCCCTTGGAGTTCGAGCGCCAGCGTCGAAAACTGTGACAAGAAACAAAATTTATTTCAATTGACATAATTCGTAACATGTCCGGTACAATTTAGATGAAGTTTTACTGATTTATAAAAGTGCGTTTTTTCTACAAATAAATAATAATATGATCACACATCAACATGTTACAATGATGGAAATAAAAAAAACCGGCCAAGTGCGAGTCGGACTCGCGCACGAAGGGTTCCGTACTGTTATAAAAACGGCAAAAAAATCATGTCTGTTGTATGGGGGCCCCCGTAAATATTTATTTTATTCTGTTTTTTTAATATTTGTTGTTATAGCAGCAACAGAAATACATCATCTGTGAAAATTTCAACTGTCTAACTATCATGGTTCATGAGATACCGTCTGGTGACAGAAGGACAGACAGCGGAGTCTTAGTCTTAGCGGGTCCTGTTTTACCCTTTGGGTACGGAACCCTAAAAACCTTTCCGTACCCAAAGGGTCCTTAGGAGGGTCCAAGGGGTCCTTACGGTTTTCCGTAAGGACTCCTTGGACCCCCCTAAGGACCCTTTGGGTTTGGGTAGCATTAAAGTAAGTTCTTGAAATAAAATTTGGAATCAGTGGAGCAGAAATAGTTATATTTGCAACGCAAAAATCTATAAATTCAGTGCGGCAATAGAGACGTTATTGAGGCACTGAATTTAAAGATATTTAGATATTTACATTCACATCACATAATACATTCACTTTTTAACTTAAGTTCATTATAATATATATGACATGAGTTTTCACTTCCCTTGATTCTTGTTGTCTGTATGAAACCTTTATCAAAAAATAAAAATGAATTTTACTTTATCACTTTTAATATAAATTTATTATTTTAATTTCTTTTATTTTTTTACACACAGACCTGTGTGTAAAAAATAGTACAGCACAACCGTAAATCATGTTACTTCGCCCTAACAGGAGATCTCACATGATTTAATGATAGTGTATTGGTTACTTTTATAATTTTAGGGAATAATAATAAATTTATTGCTGTTATTAATTTTGCCTCAAAGCATAAAGTACTGTACTGACAATAACGTAGGGCCGTAATTGGTACATATATCTAAATCCGACTCACATTTTTAACAATGTCTTGAAGGTTGCGAATATTTGTCCCAATATTTAAAAAAATATATCAGAAATATAAATGACTGTCCAATTTAGAACAGGGGAAGGTGACAATAAATGTCGCGACTGCTGCTCTCAATTAGAATAAATTAAAGGACAATCCTCATAAATGTATGAAATCCTGTACTGAGTTGCATCAAAACCAAACTTGGTTTTTACAAATAAAACCCATGACCCTGAATTTGGCCGTCATTCGCCGATTTTTTGTCTAGAAACATGAAGAATAAAAATAAAGTTATTGAAAATATCTAAGATGGATATTCTTCGTTGGCTAGTCATCTTCATGTGATTAATTTAAAAAAAATTTTTTTTTCGAAGAATATTTTTTATTGGTAAGTTTTATTTGGTCATATTTTTATAATCAAAATAATTTTGTCTTGGCTCTCCAAAGTTTATAGAGTATTAAAAAAATGTACAATCAATTATTTCAATTATTAAAAGATTATCTAAATGTGGTTTGTCTTCATTTTTTTAAAATTGATTGTAGTTTTTTTGATAAAAGATATCTACCTGAAAAATAACTTAAAAATAAAATAAAATAAAGATTTTACAAAATAGATTTTTGAAAAATCTGGATGTATCGAGTTTTGTAATTTTTTTTTTTTTTGAAGATTTAAAAATAAGAAATTTTTAATTATGGATATCTTAAAAAAGACAGCTTTTTTCTCAATTCAAAATTCCACTTCTCTATTTTAACTAAAAGTACATGTGGATTGTGGATGTGTGGAAAAACAATTATATTTTCTTTATTTTTTATTTACAAACTACAATAATTACACGAATTCTTTTTTGAATATCAGTCACTAACCAGGAATATACCTGGTGCAAACCCAATTCAATGACCGTCGTGTCTAACTTTAGCCACACATCAAACTAACGAAACTTGTTACTACAATAACTTGAGTTTGACGCGAGAAATACTGGTACCACTTTTGGTCATTGTCGTTTCAATTGTCTAAAGGGAACGCAGGATTTTTGATTAATTACTGTCATTACTGATAACAAATTTAATTTGGCTACAGCTAAGAAATCCTTGATTAACAAATGAGTGGGTTATCTTTACAAAAAACCTTGCAGAAGTCGGCTAAGTACCTACCGTATGTTGAAGTCAACATTTTACAATACAGCACACACATACAGTAATTAAAATTTACAAACAACTACCACTGCCTCTTCAAATAATTTTGGTTCATCCTGAAAGCAATAAAGCTGCTTTATGCCACCACATAAAAAAATATGCCACCTCGCTTTTATGCGCAGTCGGGTGAACACCAGAATAGGGGCACATCGGTTTGCTTAGAGAATAGGGACACTGTTAGTATAGTATGTGACGGTACATGGCGAAATCAAAATATTAAAAATATCGAAAATGTGCGGGTGGATGAAGAACCTTCTACCTCACGATCTCGACGACGGAGGGCGTGCACCGCTGAGCCAGTCAGCCTGTGACCACGGCCAGTGCAACCTGGTCGAAACGTCAGGCAATTCAGAGGTATGTAATACCTTTTCGTGATCGCGTTAATTCCCGTATAAGTACATAATTATATCATGGAACGCGAAAGTTTAAAAGTTAGTATGGCTTACACTTTAAAAGTCTAGTTGCTAACTAGACTTTTTTAAAGAACTTTTTGACGACTTTTTAGAACTACAAAATACTAAGTATTTGTTTTTACGAAATACACATTTGGCTTTAACGTGGATGTGATAAAATTTTGTCGTAAGTCGTCCTCATGCAGAAAAATAGTATCAAGTGGTTAAAGACTTTCAGTCTCTTGCCAAGTACGCGTTCAGAGTTAACATTGAACACCTACATATTATATTTCCCACACCACAACCACAGGTCCACTACAAACTAGAGATGCTCGTTTGTACTCATGTGGCCTGGTGGTCGAAATTCGACCATAATTAATATATTTTTTACCTATACACATCCAGCATAAGTTGAACTGTCATTGTTAGACTTATCGTACCATGGCAGGTCAACATCTAAACTGGACGCGTCTAGCTTGATGTAGTCGTTTTCAGTCATTTTTAAATTTGTAACACATTGTTTATAATTTTTAGCTTCCTGCGCTTCTTTTATCACTACATAGTATAAAACAAAGTCGCTTCCTGCTGTCCGTTTGTCCCTATGTATTCTTAGATTTTTAAAACTACGCAACGGATTTAGATGTGTTTTTTTTTTATACATAGAGTGATTCAAGGGGAAGGTTTATATGTATAATACATGCATAATATAGTAGAGAAACACTGATAATTTTAGAGGTTTCTTATGTGAAGTCGTAAATAAACACATTTTTTTGCGCTTACATTGCAAACGCTGGCTGAACCCTACGAGATTGATCAAAATAATGTACTACAGGTATACAATACCTGAAAAAAGTCTACAAAAATGTCCGTGATGGTGTATGTGTATCTTTTAGGGATAACCCACAATAACCATTTTTATCCTTTACTTTTTACGAGAAATAATGGCTTATTCACGAAGCGATTTTAAGCAACACTACATTAATCCTTATCCAATTAAGTACCTTAGATACATTGTACATTTAATATAGATCAATATGGCCCTTTACAGCATGCAATTTAAATTAATATTTTCGAAGATATTACAGATTTAATCTAGCGAGGAAAATAACAATTATCACTACATATTATAAAACGAAGTCCCCCGTCGCGTCTGTCTGTTCGCGATAAACGGAAAAACTATTGAACGGATTTTCATGCGGTTTTCACCAATGGACAGAGTGATTCTGGGAAGGTTTATATGTACGTGCATATTATTGTAGAGAAAAGTCGAGAAGTTTAAAGATTTGTAATGTCATGTCGTAAAAAAACATATTTTTGTGCGCTTACATTGCAAACGCTGGCTAAACCTTACGAGATAGATTAAATTAATGTACTACGGAATTGTATGTCTTAAAAAGATCAATAAAAAAGTCCGCGATGGTATATGTTTATCTCCTAATAATAACCCACAGTAACCATTTTTATCTTTTACATATTACAAAAAAATATGGGTTATTTATCAAACTATTTTAAACAATACAGTATTATTCCTTTTCCAAATAAATACATTAGATACGTTGTGCATTTCATGTACATCAAAATTGCCCTTTCCAGCATATTATTAAAATGAATATCTTAGAAGATATCAGAGATTAAAAAAGCGGGGGCAGAGCGGCTGGCGGGCCGAACCGAATTTGATTATTCTTTTTTGTTAGATAGGGAACCTCAAGGGTGATCTCGCGTCAAGGAAGTCAGGATCTGATGATGGGATCCTGATAAAATTGAGAGAAACCTTCGAAAATTGTAGGAACGAATAGTGCTTCTGTTTACTTTTCATATCTTTATGAGGTTTTTGCGTTTAGAATCATCATCATATCACGTAGCTGAGTTACTGATGAAAAAAAAATCATATTATAAAAATCTTCACTACATATCACTACATATTATAAAACAAAGTCCTCGCCGCGTTTGTCTGTCTGTTCGCGATAAACTGAAAAACTACTGAATGGATTTTCATGCGGTTTTCACTAATAGACAGAGTGATTCATGAGGAAGGTTTAGGTGTATTATTTGTACCCGTGCGAAGCCGGGGCGGGTTGCTAGTATATAATATAACTGTTATTAAGTTTTTTTATTTCCAAATTTCGTGGCGTAATTTTCTTATGCGTACAAAGAATTCTCTTTGCGTATTAATACATAGATTACTACTTACATGTAAACAAAAGACCCGTATCATTATTCACTATGAAGTTCATTTGATCATCACAAAGTTCTGGATTTAATACCTCCTCAAAAAGATTCAAGTCTAAAGCAAATTTACTGTCGGGGACAACTATATCTATATAAGAATTAACTAAAAACATATTTAGACATATTGCTAAGAATAATAGTACGTATTTCATTTTTAATATTAGATTAATATTAGATGCTTTACTTTAACCGAAACAAGCAACGGACCGAAACTGAATGAAATAAATCCATTTCATTAATTTAGAGTGTAATCAATTTATTTTACTTATCAATGGATAAGACAAATGTTTTAATTTGAGACGGAAATATCACAGGTGCGAGAATGACACAATTAGCGATAATATTGTTTTATCTATATCAAAAAAATATGAGTGGCCGTTCTCGACTTTGTTGCTCAAGATACGACCTAAGATGAAGGCAAACACTAATGTGCTCAAATATCGGATGGAAAAGGATATTGACTTGTCAATTATCGGTCAGTAGCTTAGCCACTTTATAACTCAAATATAATGTGTAAGTTACACAACTAACTGGAAGAACGCCTGAAGATGGTATCGCTATGTTGTTGATTAGATAAGTAAGAATAATATTTGATGTTAAGTACTGAAAATTAAATAACTAAAAACAGGTGTACTGCCCTTTGGGCAAAATATTTTTGGTCATATTTTACTTCCCAAAAAACTTATCGCTGTAGTTTAATTTGCCAAATGAATATTTAGCAATGTTCATTTCGCATTTTATTCACTTGGTTCAATTATCATTTGGCATCATTTTACTTTGTCAACTGCTGCCAGTAAAGAAGGTTAGGTTAGAATTGCGACCCCAACGAGCGAGCGTGTCGCGGTAGCAGCCGGCGAAGCGCCAAAAACGAACTGCTTCGAGATTTTATATGAAACACTAGCTGCGCCCCGCGGTTTCACCCGCCCGGTATCCCGGTGCCATGGGAAAATATTGGAATAAAAAGTAGCCTATGTGTTAATCCAGGTCACCAGCTATCTACATACCAAGTTTCATCGCAATCGGTTCAGTAGTTTTGACGTGAAAGAGTAACAAACATCCATACATACATACATCCATACATCCTCACAAACTTTCACATTTATAATATTATTAGGATGATCAATTAATTATTTGTTATTCAATTACTTGTCAAAAAAGAATTTGCTAATTAATTAATTGACAAATGATTTTTTGCCAAATGAAAATTTGCGAAAAATAGTTTGCGATATGATATTTTTAGAAAAACTTTTTGCTCACGCATTAGTAAATCTTAAAAACAAAATATTATACGATAGGCCGATATGCACCGGCTCGTCTCACAGCGATGATTGTGTGACGGGCTGCATTTCCCGCCACCACCAGGCCCTCTGTATTCTTTTTTCCTGTAGCCCTGCCCAGCCAGAGCCATCGTTCCATCGTTCCTGCCCGTTACCGGTCAAGGTTACGGCTTGGCGGAGTTGTGGTTGAGTGTGGTCTATACCAGACCCTGTCCATTGCCTAAAACTAATCTAGGGACAGCAAATCGGTCCGCCCGCTTGAGAACTATTCCTTCTGAAATTGGACGTGAAAGGCGAAGGCCTGTGTGCGAAGGGGAAGCCCTTCGCACACTAAAAAAGCCCTCGCTCCGATCCTTTAACATTAAGGGTTACGGGTTACATGCATGTGCAACTCGTAAACCTGAATGCGCAATATTTAAATGAATGCAGAGACACCGAACTCCATCGCCATCTCTGCACATTTTGTCAGTTAGAGGGGTATAAAGGTTGGATTTAATTAATTGGCACCGGCCTAAGATTAGAAGTATTAATATCACCTATATATTTTTTGTTTCTATTGACATTTGAAAGGTAGAGCTCAGATTTCTGACTAAATCAAAGTCTTGCAGCCCAAAATGTCATGGGTAGGAGGGAAGGGTTGCCAGCGAACAAGTGACGCCCCTGGTTACCGCTTATCATCAACCAGACATCTGCTCATTGACAGCTTTCCACTAAACCAGCAATAAATAAGGTAATACTGTGGTTGAAAAGATAAAGACTTATCTTCAAGATATTGGAGGTGATAAATAAATGCCATCTATTAATGTTTTCCTCTAAAAATAACTTATCAAAAATTTTAATAATTGTATTGCATTCACGGAATTTATCAAGAAAGCTAAATCTACAACTAAATTTAAATTACTTATACTATCAATTGAAAGACACCCAACCGAACTATGTTGCAGGTGCTTAGACAGAGGGCTATAGAATTCAATGTATATATATATATATATAACATAACGAGGTCTCCAGAGGAGGCTCAGGGCGGAGTCCTCTCACCTCTCTTGTGGAAAATTGTAGTATAGAACTCATCACTCAGCTCAATGACCGCAGATTCCTTACAGTAGGCTATGTATATGACCTGACCATCTCATTAATGGTCCCTTTGAGAGCGTTGTATGTGACTAAATGAGGTCCGCTCTGGAGTTCGTCGAACAGTGGTGCGAAAAACACAATTTAACAGTGATACCGATAAAAACGGATATGATCATGTCCACAAATAAACGTAGTTTGCGAGAACTTAGACTTCTTAAACTATTTGACCGTCCGTCTCGTCTGGCTCTTACCAGGGAGATCAAGTATCTAGGAGTGATACTTGACAGTTAACTCCTATGGACCAGGCACCAGAAAACTGAATAAAGCCTGCAATGTTTTCCGCCAATGCAAGCGACTCCTCGGCAAAACCTGGAAGTTATTACCTAAAATTACACTATGGCTTTACGAAACAGTCATACGGTCAATAATCACGTACGATGTTCTTGCCTGGTTGCAGAAAATAGAGCTAAGCAACTCTGTCTAATAACAAACTGCAGCAATTCCAGAGACTTGCTAGTTCTGTTGTCATTGGTTGCATGCGCACAACTTCCACAGCTGCCCTTTAAGTGGCTTTTGACCTGTAGCACCACTAGACCTGTTTATATAACAGCAGGAGTCCCCATTCCAAAATATGGAATCAGTTGGTGGAATACCAACCAATAATAGCTGAACCATGCGATAGGATCCCTAAACAACACATCTTCGAAAGAAGATTCCAAATACAACTACATGAAAATGACTGAGATCAGTCGAGCATAAACGAAGTCCGAATCTATACGGACGGTTCCCAGATGAAGTCAGGGACTGGAGCCGGAGTATTCTCACAAGGCCTAAACATAAACCTTTCACTGGCGCAAGGCCAACACAGTTCTATATTTCAATGTGAATGTGTTGCAATAACCTACGCCACCACTGCTGCGGTTATGTCAAGAGGTATAAAGGAGTACAATACCCGTATACTGTCAGATAGCAGCCATGCTAAAAGCACTGGAGGGCAACATAAACACTCAACAAATGGGGTGTTCGTTTAATGAATCGAAGGGCATACGGCACGAAGCCACCAATGAGCTACTTATTAAGGGATCTGCAACATCTGCCACTACCGTTCAACCAACTTCGCTCTTGGGAAAAGCAATGGACTCGTGAAGCACACAACGGTTCTTGATCTAACATACCTGGCTGCAGGCAGTCCAAACTGATGCTCACAAGAGTCTCACCACGTTTTAGTTGTGGAATTATGGGATATTTGGCCTTAATCGGCATCTATTCACCATTAATGCTACAGACAGCCCTCTATGCAGAGGATGTCTCAACGTGTAGGTACTGGGTGTGGCCACACAATGGGCAAGTATCCTCGCGAATGCGAGGTCTCTCCTAAAAGCCTGTGGACGGAGGCTTTTGTGCCTCTGGAAGGAACTAGGCCGGCTGAACTAGCCTGCCTTATCTGAACACATAATGGACCGTTTGTGAGTCTAAATGCGGAAACGGAACCCTCTACCAATACTAAATTGCAGTCTTGGTTGCTACCTACAATTGATAGATTTGGTATTGCAAATGTCCATAATCATTCTTACAGTAAAGTCAAAATGAAATCTCAATGTCTTAGCATATCATCAATGCAATATGGTTTGACATTCGTTTTATTATGCACAACAGTTGACAACTGTTTTAAATTTAAATATTTACAAAATCAAATCACTAATATATAGGAAAATCACAGTTTTATAACAAGAGAGAGACACAGTATGATACAAATGTAACTGGAAAATGTACCAATCATTCTATTCTATGTTTTAGTGTCCAGAGTAGGAGGTTTCTTTAGGAAATTGTTTCATATTCCATATTTTGATTCATAAAACAATTATTGTCACATCATATCATTATACAAATTTACACAAAAAAATATGAAACTTTACATACAAACCTTTCTCTTGAATCGCTGTATCTATTGGTGAAAGTAGAATTAAAATCCATTGCGTAGTTTAAAAGATCTAAGTATACAGACATTGGAAGTGACTTTCTTTTATAGTATGTAGAGTACATTTCAACAATATACATAAAAAAAAACACAGTATGGCACTTCTCATTTGTAGATATAGGTTTACATATTTACAAGAACTGTACCATACTATATCGCACATCCAATAAAATAGTGTAACAACTTTAAAAGTAAAATTTTTCAGAATAAACAAAAATGTTCACTTTCTGTTTTGTTTTTAGAAATTCATACACTTTTGGCAATTAGCCATCTATTGAAGAATCAGTGAGGTTACAGTTATTTCTCTTTTTAGACGTGTAAAATGAGAAATAGCGATTTTTTTAGCTTAAACGCTTAACTGGAATTTTTCAAGTTATGATGTTATGTATAGCCAAAAAGGAATTGTGTTAGTCTGATTATTATTTCAAATTTCAATGTTTGGTGTACAAGAATATTTAAAAAAAAACCGGATTATCGATTTTCATGCCAACTTCAATGTTTAAATTTTTCGGACAGTTATATGCGGATTGTAGGTAATCAATTATTTTTCCCTTTTCAGGGCCCTTTGTTATTGTTTTTTTTAAGTTGTTTTATTTTTTTAAAGTGTTTATGTTAGGTTTACTTAGTAGTCATGCATATTTTACAAGTAGTAATTAAGTAAAAATTTAAAAGAAGCTCAGAGTAACAGAATTGTAAAGTTGTTACGGTTAATATTGAATTTTTATAATAGCTACATATCATTTTTTAATTTTGAGAGAGATGAATTTTTACATGTTGCAACATTTATGAAGTTAATCAATTGAAGTTTTTTTTATTTGTACTCTTAATGTATTACCCAAAGGTTGACTAGTACAAAATGTCTACGGCATTAAGTCCGCCTCATGCAATGTATCTGCAGGAAGTGTAAAAATAAATAAATGACTTATGATAATTATTAGGATGTTAAAATTTAATCTTGTACCTAATATTTTCTAAATAAAATGCAAGCATAAACTCAATTGCAAACATATTTCTTTTTACAGAATCTGTTATTGAAATTTAAAAAATGACTATACGATAGTAAGTACTCAATGCAAGGCATGACTTACAAATACGAAGAAGCAGCCATGGTTCTGTATTATGGTGTATTCCCTTTATGAAGCACATTTAGCTTTTTTTGGATACTAGCTTTATTAGGAACTCCAGCAAACATCCTAACACCATAGCAACTTAGTTTAAACTCCAGGTTAATAGGTGCTAAATACTCTTCTCAATTTTAAATGTTAGTAATATAATTATATTGATAACAATAACAATGAACTTTGTGAGGGCCAGAAATATGCAACCACAGCTCCTAATCTAAAAACAAAGAAAAAAGTCTAAAATACTTACACCATTATGTAGCTATTACCGGCTAGTATCTTAATATCATATATTGCTCTTTCATTGTTTCGAACACATCAAGTAGAACCACAAAAACCTTTTTTTTTTTTGTTTACTTCTGTGAAAATATCTAAAAAAAAAACAAAAACTATAGGTACCACTGCACATTTTTCGTCACAAAGCTCTTCTTTATTATGTACTGCAGTTTAAATTTTGAAATTAAACTTCTATGTACGTACCTACCTATTACAGGTAAACAACGTTTATTTCTCAGCAACAACAATATTACATGTAACTGGATCACACCATCACTGCCTGTAAAAACATCTTAGAAAATCATATCTTTTCATTTTACTTTTATCGTATTATCTTCTCCGCTTTTCAATTGTTTTTATTTACAATAAAAGATACGGACGAAAATACGAAATGCAGACAGGTAAACAATTTATAGTACATAAGTGTTACCATTTCCTGATCTTGTTATCCCTGAATAATTAAAGAAAATCGATTATGATTTTTTAATATGTTATGTGTTTATATGCATAATCCTTTATAGGAACAAAATATTATATTTGAAACATTTTCCTATAAAATTTCAAGAATTTTTTTTTTGAAATGCAAATAACCGTTTTTTTAAAACCTTCCAAATATTTTTATTCTATTAAAACAGCAGGTCACCACTTAGCTACCCATAAATTTGGGGACAAGCCTCCAAGTCGGCAACAGTGGCCATTGAATGTCAATGTCATCCATATTGTCAACAGCGTCAGCATAATTATATTATGTAGGCACTTCACGCTCGGGCAAAGCACTCGGCGAGTGATGACGACGCCAAGGATGCCGAGGCGCAAGGCTTCCATCCACACGCTCGAGAAGTTCAGTTGCCACCGAACCGTCGAGGACATAGAGTATGGAGGATGCAGGTCGTTATGCAAAAACCCTCCGCTACACTACCGCGCCGTGGCGCGATGGCGGCCTATTATGAAATATACCAATGGAATAATTCGATTGTGAAGATGTCTAGCGATATTTTGTAAATAACCATAAGTAATTACTAATTCGTTCATGTGCGATGTGTCTAATCTAGATGAGCAATAGTATACGCCCTTGATAAATAACGTTTCATTTCAAATGCATTTTCTTTATTTCGTTATAAAGTATTACAATACCATATTATATGCATAGATTTAAATCTAATACTTCAATGTAACGCAGAGTAGGTAATTGTTTATAACGGATTTTAGTTAAATATACAAATAATATCTTTTTTAAATTAAAATCAATAAACGATTAATGTATTTCAGTAGGTAATTAGTAAATGTTCCGACTATGTCAATCGTTCATGATCGCCCATCACTACGAGCACACAATACCCATGGAAGGGTGGCTTGCGCTCGCCACTCACCACGAGCTAAAATACCGACAAAAAAGGCAAACAGGCACTTCACGTGCCCGTTCGCCGCCGCTCTTCTTCACTCGCCGAACGTGAAGAGCGGGCATTGTATTTATGTATAATGTCGTTGGCTAATCGTTGATTTGGGCCGATCGAGATCTGCTACGGCATAATATATCACGATTATTCACGACGATATGCCAGCATTTCGTGGTTTTGGCAGATTATTATGATATTATATACGGGATAGCCTAGCCCTTGATCGGGGTAGATAGAGCGAGATTGTAATTCAGCGCCCATTTTTTAAGTAAAAACTTCTTTAGGCACGTGCTATAATAGGTAAAAAAAACACTGAACTCGTGACCGTCATCTTAATAATACATATATAGATCCAGTAGAGGGCGCTAATCTAAACATTGAGTTCTGTCAGCTCTTTATTAAATTAATGTCACCAACCTGCTAATGTGACGTTTTAAGTTGGTCGTTTCGTTTAAGTTTTCACTTCTGTCGGCAGTTTATTATATATATATATATATATATATATATATATATATATTTATACATATATGTGTAGAACTATCATATTTTTTATTTTGTTATTAGTTGTTGCAAAATTTATTAGTTTATTTTTCTTTTTGTTAGTAATAACCTGCCTACTCAAAAACTTTTTTAATTGAGTCAAACTATATTTCTAGGAATAACCTTTTTATACAGATTTTTTTTATATTCGTGTAATGATAAGACATGTTTTACACTTAGTTATAGCTACGGTATGTTTTACAAAATTAATATTAAACTAGCAGTTCCCGCGCGGCTTCGCTCGCTTGTACATATTTATATATTTTGCGCGGAAGTCTAATTCTTTTTCTAAAATAAAAATAGCCTAAGTTATTCCTTATAAAACCAACTATCTGCCAGTGAAAGTCCCTTGGAAATCGGTCCACCTGTTCCGGAGATTAGCTGGACCAAACAGACACACAGGCAGACAAAAATTGTGAAAACTGATTTTTAGGCAAAGGTATCGTGCATATAACAGTATTAGCTTAACGGAAAACTATTATTTTGACATTACAGACACTTCAATTTTATTTATTTGTATTGATTTTAACTCCTTAGTTATATATAATACATTGGGGGGAAGACACTGGTCCCGATTCTATTGTACACTCGACTAAACTAAAACCTCACTTAATTTCTTCATATGAAATCAACCCTGTCTTCTTCTTAACAAGGTCTATTTGTTACTGGCATCTATTTCTCAGCGCCACTAAATTTCACTAAAACCTGTCAACATATACTCAACTTTATTTCCACGCAGCGAGAGTCCCCATTTATTCAAATGCCGTATAATTGCCGTATAAAAACTTGTTCAAAACAAACTAAGATGACGTTATTTTAATCGACACCTACGAAGACACTTCCTAAAAACGCAAAAAAGATGGCATTCAACGGATAGCGGCTCTCGCTGCGTAGTATTAAAGTTTATTTAAGCGTGTTAGGCTTTAGTCGACAAATAAATTGCTTATTTCGATAGCGACATATGTTATCTACTTGTTTAAATTTGAAATAAGACCTTGTTTCAAAGTGTACAAGGCTTACATTTTGTATGAAGAAAATTTAGTCAATTATAGTCCAGAGAGTAATACAACAGAATTGACACTGACATCTGCAACAGAGTCTCTACTAGCGCAGGTGTCAGAGAATCCTACTATAAGTTGTACCATATTATGTCAATAAAGATTATTATTATTATTATAGTATAGTCTCTAGTATATTATTAACATTTCCATGAGTATGTTTTAGAACTGTGGTTTTTATACCTTTAGCTACGTATACCTACTTATTATTTTTTGATACACAAATAATAAATAATACCGGCATCTAAAAAAAAGTAAATATGTTAAATGCTAATAGGACATGTTCCTAAACTTAAAACTTCTCCAGCTCGCGCCCATTCAAAACTTTAAATTCACGGTTAAATGATCCATGAAATGAGTTGCATTACAGTTATGAATTCTTGATTGTTAGATAAGTGGGTCTTATAAAAAATTATGAATGAATTCATTCAAAATATGTTGAAAATAGAGATACATGCCACTGAGCACTTAGCTTCTTACAAATCTTACAATGTCTAAAAAGATATATAAAACTGCAACACGAATCAACATCGTGGTTATCTGCTGGTTAATAGAACTTCAAAACTTGTGTAAGATAAAAAAGAAATACTATTTATATTCTTGATACCGTGATAGATATTGATTACTTTGATATTTAAGATTTAGCGCACAGATAGATTGTATACATTAGATCCCATGCGTGTTAATCTTTAGGATTTAAATCTGAGATCAAACTAAGAAACACGGAGGTAGAACCGCGAACTAAAACTTGTAACTAAGAGGTAATACATTAACCTAAGGTTACACATCATGCAACCGCAGGAAATACAAACAATCACTGCTGATAGGATCTGGAGGTTTCTTGAAGCCATGTCTGAGCAGTGAACTGTAAAGCAAAAGTGATACTACAACTACAAAAGACTACTACAAAAGACCAGAAATGGTCGAGGTGGCACTAGGCACTTAAAACAATAAAATAAAAAAAGAGGTAATAAAAAATCTACATCTTTTACAAACCTTACATTATTTAAAACGAATAATTTAACTGTGTAAGCAAAATCATTATCAAATATTAAAACATACTTTCTAAAAACCAATTAATAAGAGCTTACAAGCAGTAATAAGTTAACTTGCCTGCAAATCGTATGGTCTGGTAATTATCGGCAGCATTACTCTTGAGTATAATGTCTCATTGTTAATTGTTAGCCGGCGGATATCTACGGCGGATCTCTTTGGTCCTGTCTGCCTTATCTCTGTGAGAGGACGCTGGGCCCGCTCTCTGTAAGGTGGGCTATTCAAGGTAAGACGATTTTGTCGCGAGAGAAAGTAGACTAGGCTACGAAACCAATACACTCCTAAAACAATCAGCTATGACAATCAACGATTTCCAAGAAAAAAAGAAGTATTTAGGGGAAAGAATAAAAATTCGGTACATCTAGGCAAGTACATATATTTTATTCCAACCGAATAAAAATTAATAACACACAGTTTTTTACGCAACGTTATATTTCCGAAGTACGAGTAAATGCAGATATGTATTATAAAAAAAATGAATGCATATTTTTTTGCTCTGATGCAAATTTCATAGAGCCTATATAGCTGTCTACCGGGCTAGATATCCTAAAACCGAGATCAGAAAAACCCAAACCCCGCGACGCGAGTCCAAGTCCAGACAATCGCGTGCAAATATACTTAAGCGTGAAACTATGAGACAAAAATAACGAAGTAGTTGCACGGCATTATTTGATCTCCGGCCTCCATGAGCGCTTGCCTGGGGGTGACGGGATGGGTTACTCGTCGCCCTAGCAGAAGCAGGCCCGAGACGGTGGCGCGACGTGATCCACGCGCACCTCTCTAAATCGGCGGGGGCAAGGCCCCCTCACCAAATTGTGGGGTCGCCTGCTGTCGAGCAGGTAGCCAAGTCTGCCGGGGCTCACAGGGACTTCCTTTTTAAGGTACACCTGAGTCCCCGGCATTAGGGCCCCGTAACGGAACACCGTGTGGTTTTATTCGGTTCGAGTCCTTATCGTTAGTCCCGGTGAGGTTATGGTTACGTTAGGTAAAAAAAAAGAGCATTATTTGATACAATATCAGGGTGTATAAGCACCAGTAACCGCTGACTTCAAAGCTGGCCGTGTTTGTCATCTTGTTTGTACAAATAAAAGATATACAAATAAATCTTTGATCACATTTTGTAAGAGTTTGTCTAGCTTTGAGAAGGCAGCCTAACAAGTTCATTTTGCTCGCAATTAGCACTCCATGTAGTTGATGAAATTCTAAAGAATATCGGTATTATAAAAGGCCGGAAAATATACCTACAAGAGGTATAAGTAAATACTCGTACATGCTTACATATACGGACGAAGATAGAATGTGTTCTTACACTTTACACAGGGTCCAATCTAAGGATTAAGGTTTAATCTTTGGGACATATGGGATAGTGTAACATACAGCTGCGGTGTTTTATCAAGTAAACCTTGACGGCAAACATAGTCGCGTCGACTGGTGGGTGACACATGAACTGGCAACAAATTTATGAAATGTTCAACTCCTTTTAAAGGATATTGAATATTGGGCCCTTAGCACAGAATACATAATAGTACCAATACCCTTAGTTTATATACCTAGATGATTTAGAAAAGTATTTTCTTATCTAAAAATGTTACTTTATAGTACACTTGATCACATAGTTATTGAACTTTTAAGCAAGCAATGGTATTCGCATTATCAAGCTAGTCCCCAATTACGTCTTAAAAAAGATGAGGTTCTCAATACCACTGTAGGTATTTTTGTGTTACTCACAGAAATCTAAATAAGGTTTATTTAGATTTCTGTGGTGTTACTACACCTTGACATGACATCTTATTAATGATTTTCTCTTAACAAACTATATTTGAATTTTAAATGCGAAGTGATTATTATTTAGACGCATGGAAGTGTGGTGTAATAAAAAAAATGTGAGTATTAGATAGGTAATCATATAACTAGCTTTAATGCTAAAGGAAAACAATGTGAAGAAACCTGCATTCCTCAAAGTTTTTGAAGATTTGTGAAGTACAGTAACCTATAATAATTAATCTGCTCACCTAGACTAACATAAAACATATCATACTAAGAGAAGGGCTATGACCACTAATGAGAAATTAGGTATATAAAGAGGGCCGAAATTGATGCAATTTTTGACTGTAGATATCTATATATTTATATATATGACTAGCAGCGCCCCGCGGTTTCACCCACGTAAGTCCCGATCCCGTGGTAATATCGGGATAAAAAGTAGCCCATGCGTTAATCCAGGTCTCCATCTATCTACATACCAAGTTTCATCGCAATCGGTTCAGTGGTTTTTGCGTGAAAGAGTAACAAACATCCATCTATCCATCCATACGTCCATCCATCCATCCAAACTTTCACATTTATAATATTAGTGGGATTTATAATATTAGTGGGATGACTGCACGAATGACACAATAGTTTAAATGGTCACCTCGCCACTATGTCTCGCCGAGTGTTGTGGGTTTCTAAATTTGTGTGATCCACTAATATATGGCCCGAGTCTGGATGTTCTTTGTGTCCGTTGTTTAAATGTTTGCGAAGCCCCCGCGACACAGGAATATTCCTAATGCGGAAGTTGTCTTTTTATGAAAAAAAAAGTTAAAATTGTCTATACAATTAATGAGATTTATAAAGTCTGTGACAAGCTGCCGCTATTAAAGGGCCGGGCCGTGACTGATGTTTTGACCGAGTTAATTACCATTTGCAGACATTACTGTCTTGTTTTCTTATACCTAATACCATAAACAGACCATGAATCGGTGCATGCAATAGGTAAATAATTGAAAGTTCTGAGAAAATTTTATTTGTATACAACTAATATACATTTTATTCAATTTTATTAGTATTTTTCTTTTCTTTACTCCCACATTAGGAACTACTCCTGTGTCGCGGGGGACTTTATAAACATACAAACAACAGACACAAAGAACACCCAGACTCGAGTGGGAATCGAACCCACGACCTATGGCATAGCAGTCAGGGCCATTAACCGCTAGGCCAACAGGCCAGTCAACGTATGTAGTCTTCGAAGCTATAAAGGTTTATAATTTTAAGTATTTGATAGTGGTTAAACTTTAATATTTAGTCTTATGAGAATCTTAGACGATGTGGCTCCGAAAATTTACACACGATAACGAAAACAAATATCTGTACATGCAAGTTTCCGGAGACACATTACCTTACAGAAGAAAAATACTCGTCTTTTTGAATCGATATCATACGACACGTGGCTTAAGTATTCCTAGTTGGTAATCATCTCATTTAACTACTAGTCATTGTGATTAGACATAAATCATTCAAAGCAACCTAATTACACAAAATTACAAAAAACAATTTCTAAGTCAATAAAGGCTCATGTGGGCTCATGCTTACCGTTTCGTTTCACGCATAATGATTTATTTACAACGGCCAATAATAAATTTTGCATATGAAACTCATTCCTTTTACGAATCTAATTGCCCATTACGAATAGAGATGGGGTATTTGGCTAACTCAATAATTATTTTTATCGATTGATAGATTTTTATGGCTTCAACTTTTCAACAGTTATACAAAAAATAATTAATATCCTACAAAAAATAATTTAATATAAATATCTTTCCATGTAACACAGAAATAACACACACCCACATACAGTTTTAATTAAAAAAGTGAACACCAAAACTCGAGATGGTACCTTTCAATACATGGATCTTTCTTCTTCTTGTTAGATGAAGAATTTAGAAACGGTTAGATGCTGGGCCTGCCAGTAAAAATGTATCCCGTCAAAAAGCAAAAAATTGTAAGTATAGCCTGACCAGGAAAATAAAAAACCTCGTCATTGCGGAAAACAAATGGAACTAATTTCTTTTAATGGCAAAAGTAACTTAATGACGTTTTGAAGTTACTTGACAACATCATCTCATAAGAATAATCTACTATTTTAAATGCCTAATTGAACATACTCGTAGTGCTATTATGTTTGCGTATGCATAAAATTGGTCCACTACCTAATTTATGCATACACAAACAGAAACAAAGCGCTCACGGCGCTAATATTAATCAGAATTTATTGTATATTCTATTGCCGTGTGATGCCCAGATTGTACCATTACGTCGTCCAGAATACTGTATATTCGTAAAATGTGGTAATTGTGTAGGTACCTATGTTAATATTTATTTGCACCTACATTAAAAAAGAAAACTACAAGTAATTAATTAAATTTAAAATAATTTAGATTTTAATTAGATATTGTGCAGCTAAATACCTATTAGATTTGAACCTATTCATTGTTTCGATTCAGGGATTTAACTTTAACAAAATTGCGTCCACAATATCGATTCTCGTCCACCTCACTATTTATAAAGTCTCGCTTTTATTCGGACAGTAGTCATCATGGTATTGTTAAATGATGGATGCCATTCGCCTCACCGTAGGCAGTATAAAATTGCATACGAATTTACGAATTTAACATTCGTTCGGAAACACGCCAAATGGTATACTGTAAACGTTAGAATGATAGTGCTGGGCTTTAGGGCCTTAATTGTAAGGAGATTTTACTCAATCCATCTAAATAATGTGTGTTACGTTTACCGATCTTTATGTTGTTAGTGGAGATTATTATGTGCAGTAAACATTCCCAATATGATTAATAAAAGAAACATAACGCCCAATATGAGACGTTTATGAAATTGTTTTTCTTTTTGTGAGTGGGGTCAAAGAACTTCATGGCGGGATAGGGTAACGCTTAAATGATAGGTACTAGTGGTAATGCGATTTTCTACAAGTACGGGTGGGTGGTCTAATTGTATGTTAATTGAATTATTAATCTAACTAGCAGAGCCTGTACTATAGTAACCAGACTGCTAGATAAACATAATTATATATTACTAAATACATACATATTATAGATAACCTAGAGACAGAACAAAAAATGTTCGTGCTCATCACACAATTGGTCGGAATCGACCGGACTGGCCTGTTGGTCTAGTGGTTAGTGACACTGACTGCTATACCATGGGTCGTGGGTTCGATTCCCACCCGAGTCTGGGTGTTCTTTGTGTCCGTTGTTTGTATGTTTGTAAAGTCCCCCGCGACACAAGAGTAATTCCTAATAATAAAAAAAAGAACCACGACTTCTACCTTAGCCAGAATCACTAACCACTAGACCAGGCCAGGTACAGGCCAGTTAATTTTATGTATGGATTCCAAAAAGTTGCTAAATGTTTTCTTTCTTTAATTATAATTATTTTTCGCCATTGTCATACACGTTTCTGTGAGTTAAACAACAAACATTTTGAGAGAGATTTTTATGAGACTATTCTATCGGTATAACCGAACCAATAAAAAGAATAATTAAAATCAGTTAATAATATGTAGACGTAATATATCTCAATTTTTATTTAACCAAATACATTGATAGGTTCTTGCTTAGGTTTTGAAACCGTCAATGTGAGTCATCATGGCCGGTGAGAAATCGTGAGAATCAAAGATCACAACCTATTTTTATCTTCTCTGAATTGGATGAAAATAAAATACACAATTGTTTTAGGAACCTAGCCTCTAGCAAAACTACTTTGAATACGAGCCCTTTTGGGCTCAGAACGTTTAAGTCTGTTTCAAAGAAATAATAATTCTCACAAATACATTCCCTTTGCTACCACACACAAATTTTGAAGTCAAATTGGTCGGGAACTAATTTTATAGTAGTTTGAAATTATAAAGGAATTTTTAGAAATGTCTAAGGTTTTCTGCCAGTATGTTACCTGTATCACCGTTCAATTTTGTAGTGTGAGATAGTTAAAAAAATAATATTACGTAGTAACTGAGTAACTAGACGTAGTTTTATTCTCATTTCAACAACTTTATTGCTTAAAAGTTTCAAAAAGCTGAAAACTTTGATTTCTTATTATAAAACTACAGTACAGTTGCTAGTTTAGGTACCTACTATTTAACCAACAAGGCCAAGTTGACTATATATATGTTATAAATAAAAGATATTTGATAAAAAATATGTCTCATCTGATTATCAGATGGGTGAAGGTCGATCTTCCACGTCTCTTCTACTATTAAAGAAGATTTCACTTTAAAAATTAAGCTTTCGCAGAGTTCAAACTAGAACAAAATTAAAAATTTAATTATATGTGACGTGCCTCAGCTGGTGACTAGGGTCACGTAGGGTAAAGTGTTATTTATAAACATGCCTATGATAGCTTGCCTATCGAAAAGTGTTCATGGCTATTTTTAATTACATTAATTTTAATAATTTTTTTTAAACCTTCACTTTTGCTAATGGGAAAAAGCACTAAACTCGTGACCGTCACGCTAATAATACATATATAGATCCACTAGAGGGCGCTAATCTAAACATTGAGTTCTGTCAGCTCCTTATTAATTAATATCACCAACCTGCTAAGGTGACGTTTTAAGTTCGTCGTTTCGTTTAAGTTTTTACTTCTTTCGGCAGTCCCATGACTGCCTATTTTTTTTCTTCATTATGCCCAGTACTTATTTAGTGTCAGTAAATTGTGTCCGATTGTTACATTACAATATTATGAGTTGCGTGGGCAAAGGAAGTTTTGATAAATAATAAACTGTCAAAACATGCAATTTGTCAACCTAGATGTAATAAATATTGTATGATTGGTTTTTTAATTGAATTTGTATTGCTTGACAAAAGTAGATTAATGTGATTATTTATTAACCGACTTCAAAGAAGGAGGAGGTTCTCAATTCGACTGTATGTTTTTTTTTTTATGTTTGTTACCTCAGAACTATCGACTGGGTGAACCGATTTTGATGATTTATTTTTTATTTGAAAGCTGGTGCTTCCCGTGTGGTCCCATTTCAATTTGGTCCAGTTCTGACAATGGCATCCATGAGAAAACCATATATAAGTCTTTTATGGAATATTTTTTTTTTGTTGAAGTCGGTTTTTTTTGAAAGAATTATTGTTGTCTCGAAATAAATTACGATTTCCTGTGATGTGTTATTGTCTTCATGTACATTGAGTTAAAAAAAGCATACGCATCATCTGATTTTAAGGGACAATTGTAGCTACAACCTGCTTGGAAAGCCTTTTTAGAAATACTTTTAATCACGAAAAATAATTATCACAATAGCATTTATATAAACAAATTAAGTTAATTAGTTTTTTCTGTTCTTTTGAAGTAGCTTAAAAATGTCAACTTAAGCTCGCGAGTGCAGGTCAGTGCAAAAGAACCTCTCACGGGTCATTACCCGCGTGTGGAACGAGTGGAAAATGTGAAATGTGTGGAATCACAATTCCACGTTTTAGAGTATGACTGTTAAGGCTGGCATACTTTTGCTGTTTTGCCATGGCAACGAATTTGCAACTATGACACTCAATTTATTTGAATGTTCTTAATTAATTACAAACACAAACAAATTAAAGTACTACTTAGCTATTGCATTTTTTGTTTTTCTTCATAAAAAACTTTGTCAAATAAGACAAACGAGAAATGAACGTAATAAAGTAGCTTTTCCCCGCGCGGCTTCACTCGCGTTTACATATTTATATGTTTTGTACGGAACCCTAATTCTTTTAACAAAGTAAAAGTAACCTAAGTTTACTCCTTATGACACCAGCTATCTGCCAGTGAAAGTCCCGTGGAAATCGGTCCACCCGTTCCGAAGATTAACCGGAACCAACAGACAGGCAAACAGACAATAATTTTAAAAAATATTTTTTTGGCCTACCTTGCAAGCATTCGGATGCATTTAGTAAAATGCTGTTATTATCACATTACAAACAAACACTTAAATTATATTTATTCGTGTAGATGTATTGATAAGCGTTTATGAAAAGTTTTACAGACTTATCAATAATGATGTATCGTTACATGTTACCCTTTGACTCGAGTAACATCCTTACTGTAACTAAAATTTTAGGAAACTAAACTAGTTTGTTTTGCAATAACCTTTAATGTATATCAATTATAAATTACGAGAATGGAATCCTGATCGAAATGACGGCCATAAAAGGCCCTGATAGCGTTCAGCATTTAAAATACCGCCACCTTATCTGAACCTTACCATACCTAGATTTCACGCCTCCATAACCTAATTTAAGATCGTAGTATTATAAAGCGATGGTTTCCAAAGTTCATTTACCTCACCAGTAGCAAGAATAAATCTTAACAAGATATTAATTGTTAGTCAGCCTACGGCTAAGCCTTGTTAAAATAATTGTTGGTTCAGATGTGACTATTTTTCAAACCATACTGTTCAGTAAGTGATCATTAAAAAGGCATAAGTAGACGGTAGTTTTAATTAGATTTGGCTTTTGCAGTAGATGGAGATAATTATAAACATTTTGTGTTTGTCGTGTTATTATCATGGTTTGGTGTATAATTATATATTATACAATTGTAATTGTGCATGTTTCACATTATATTAACAACATAGAGACAGCCATTTAGATCGATACTAATATAACCTAGACTGCTTTTGAAATACATATGTGCTATACGTTGCAACTGAGAAATTAATCGTGACCGCGCCATTTTCACTAATGCCGCGTTTCAATAAACAAGAAACGATTCGTTTTGCTTACGGACGGTAAAATTTCGTTGAATTTTCAATGAAAATTTTACCATTCGTAAGCAAAACGAATTGTTTCTTGTTAATTGGAACGCGGCATAAGACTTATCTTCCCTACTACTATGTTAGTTTTTTGTTATTCAATAGTTAACAGTGTTAAATTTGTGTGATAAAGTTCTATTACGTTTTGGTTTTTTATTACTTTGCAATGCCTATTGCGATGAGTAGTAGAAATGGAACTGAGAGTTAAATTTTTAATGTGAAACTTCTTTGGAATCGTTGTGATTGTAAATTCGATGAAACGAAAAAGTCACACTAAAAAGAGATAAACATATTCATAAATAGGATTTAGCCTGCGAAAGAATGAGATAGGATACAAGTATACAATGTTACAATTAATTTAAGTTAATTATTTAACACATCTTTGTTAATTTGACCAATAAATAACTTTTATATTAATTATCTAAAATAAAATTTATTCTACTTTTCTGAAGTTTCATTTTTGCCGTGTTTGAATGCACACACACACACTTTTTATAGTCAATCCTGTAATGTGTTCCAATTTTCGTAGCTTGACATCGTCCCAAGGTTCACTGCCGAAGAATTTAATCAGTACCCACCTTCGATGAAATGTACCATCTTACTACGATTATAAAAGCGAAAGATTGGATGGATGGATATTCGTAATGAGACGGCTGAACGGATTTGGATGAAATTTGGCACAGAGATATATTAAAGTTTGTAATAGCACATAGGCTACTTTGTATCCCAAAAAATGTATATATATATTATATATATATATATACATATATAAATACATATCATATACTTACATAAACATACATACATATATCCATATATCATACAATAAATATGGTAATAATATCCATAATATCCACTTACCACTTAGTAATGATAATTACATCTAAATTTTAGTTCACTTAAAAACTATTCCAGGCAAAGGCCATTGTGTTTACCTGCTGTACACCAAAAATTAAAAACACAGATACAAGTGTATTTTTACATGCTTTTTACACGCTTTATATTAGCTTTACTTGTATGTTTTTGTTTGTTTGTATGTTTGTAACCGACTCCTTTGGGCACGATTTTGACCCACTTTAAACGGCCAGATTTCATTCAAATTTTGCACACTTGTCAAAGACATGACAATGCAATAATTCGATTATTTTTTTTATTTTTTAGTTGAATTTTCTATAAAAGCGTGTTTTTTAGTTTTTTCAACTATAATTTTTTATACACACAGTGCACATTAGGTGAGCTTACTGTAAAGAGCATTGCATTATTCTGGAAATCCCTATTTAAATATATACAAATACTTGATCCCCTCAGTTTCACCCGCGTTTACCTGCTGTACTTCTAAAGATCGTAGCGTGATGTTAAATAGCCTTTCTCTTGAATTGACCTATCTCATCCAAAGAATTTTACAAATCCACCCACATCAAACTCAAAGTCTTTCTAGTTGAACGCAACAAAACATTCAACAAAAATAAAAAGCTTCTAATTAAATACCTAGAGGATTGTTTGGTGGGAAAACCGAAGCATTATCTTCGCAATTAACGGGAATTAAGTTGTGTATACTGATTTAAAAACATGATGATGTCACAAATCAGTACGCAGATGATATCGATTATTTTACTGCAAGTAGTCATGTAGACTCTTTGTCCCCATTATACTTAAATCAGGCTCAGTCATGTCCCTGCAGAAACACATCCTTCAAGCAGAAATTCTAACGGGTTGTATAAATTAGTAAGACGGTATTTATATTCGTTTACTACTAATTCCTGACAACTACCGTTTTTAACCACCGATGCAAACAGAGGGGTGTTATAAATTTGACGTGTCTGTATCTGTGTGTCTATGTCTGTCTGTGCATCGTAGCTCCGTAACGAATGAACCGATTTAAATGCGTTTTTTTTTGTTTGAAAGGTGACTTGATCAAGAGTGTGCTTAGATATAATTCAAGAAAATCTGTTCAGCCGCTCGAAGATCATCAGCTCTTTTCTAATCGTTGAAGCGATTTTCAAGTCGAGGGTGTTTTAAATTTTAAATATATCATCAGTCCAAACTCTTAAGAGATTTATGGTTTCTAAGGAAAGAAAGAAGTACGAAGAAGTGGGAAGCGAAGGAGAATAAGGAGAGGATACAATTATGATGAATATTTGGGCATTTTACTTTACAATAAAGAGCATTACCTTTGGGGAAATTATACGATAAATGATTATTTAAATGATATATATAAATGAAACAATTTATCTGCTTCTTGTGGGAGTCCATAATAACATATATATATTTTTTAATTTACATTAACTTTAGTTCCTTGTAAGAGAGTATTACATGGTTACCTGAATTATTAATCTTTGAGTAACATTTTGTGAAAATGACTAGGTTCTAAGTGAGTTTATTATGGGCCTAGGTATTTATCTATGGGCCTATGCAGCCTGAAATAAATGATTATTATATTTCCATAAATTTCACGAATTGATCACTGATTACATATCTATCTCCTGTATAAGATAGTTCTCTAACTGCGTCATATTACAGTCATAATCCTTAAATATGTTTATTATTTTAAAACTTGGTATAGTGATTGCCGCACCTGGCTCTTATCTCAGTTGCTTGTGATGTTCTTGCAAAGATAAAACATTGCAACTTTTTGGCAATTGAAATAAAGCAGCCGTGAGTTTTAACTGCCAGGATCTATTCTTATAGGAGTCATAGGCACTATTGCCATTTGAGAAATAGGTATTAAATGTGAATTCTGACTTTATTTAATTATAACTTCATTTAGCTCCTGATGTGAAATCCTCCATTTCTGTCTGGTTGTCTATCTTTGTAACGGAATCTTTAAACGTAGTTTTCACCAACATTAAGACATTATAATTACATTTTATAGTTTATTAAAAAACCAAAAAATACACGCTTCAATAGCAAAACGAACTAAAAGCACTGAGTTATTATTAGTACATAATATCTGGCTGACTAAAAGGTGGATTTTTTTGAGAGTTTGTTCTAAAGCTATTTAAAGTCCAGTGTTTAATTATAATTAAATTCTAATAAGTTTAAAAATTTATTGACAAAATAATCAATTTGACTTCATAGATTCACTTAATAGATATTTAAAAAAGAGTTAGTATAAAAATATAGTAAAAAGCATCCCAGGTTTTTTTTAATACGAGCAAAAAAAAATATAATAATCAACCAATTTATCAAAAAATATGTCGGGGAACTTCCAAATTGGCAGTAGATCAAATGCTTTAAAAAAATGACTCCCAATGCAGTGTAAATGTGGGTTACATTTACCACTTAGCTAAATGAAGACTTGTTTTAACAGTGTATTGATGTTAGCAGTGTACAAGAAGGGCATTGATTTACCTCCTCTGGAACACAAATTCACAAGTCAAACGATTTAGCCATTACGTTACACGGCCTCCTCTTCGCTATTGAGATATCGCTTCGCTTCGATCGCTATCGCCACTTCGATATTGATTTGAGATAAGTGAACGGTCACCACGTGAAGTGATTAGCTGTGGATAAGTAGTAACGAGTTTTCACCAGCCAATTAAACCGGTTTACTTTTAAAAATTACTTGACATATTCTGTTAATAACTGTACCTGCGACATTGTCTACGTCGAATTTTGATACTTGATAAGATTGTTTGATGTTGTTGCGTACGCGTGCCGGATATAAGCACTGAGCCCAAGAAGTTCATTAAAACATCATACGTCCTTTCCCTGATCGAAGTAATAGGTATTACTAAACCCTAGCTAGAGTAGGTAGGTACCTACTCTAGCTAGGGTTTGACGGCTCATAGCCTGGTCGGTCTAGAATAGGTTCTCTAAATTCTACCCCTCAATGTAATATTGTTGGCACTGTACTTTTTTTTACATTATTGAAAAGCCTTAGGTATAGTAATAGCTAAGGTGTCGGACTTCTGATCAGGTTGTGGTTGTGAACCCATTCCTAATAAGATCATTTAGCTTAGCTGGAGGGCTAACAAGAATACTAGTAATATGAGACTCATATTTCTATTAGTATTAAAAAAGAAGAACAGAGCGAAATGCTTTAATATTCTTCAGAATTCCTATATTAAAGGAAGATGGTGTAGAATTTAAAATCTGCAGAAACTTAGAACCGGTTACCCACATCAGGCCGTTTTTCTGAACTGCCTGCTTAACTAATACCTGAACTGAAAGGAGTATTTGTGGGGAATAAACGGTTTACGTATACCAATGTGCCCAGAACTTAACTTCGGAAAGGTTAATTAGAAAGGAAGTTATAATCGAGACAGGACACGGAGGTCATATGCTGAGTTGTAGCCTAAGAATGAATAAATTCTACACTAAATAATTTATAACACTATCTTATTTGTGAACAATGTTCGTGCAGGTGTAGACTTCCTAATCTCCTTTAATTCTTAGATAATGCCATACACATTGTCAGCTTTAGTTCTTTGTACTCTGCATAGTTATGTCTACAGTATCAACTACTTAAAAGTTTATCATCACACATTTATCGTATACAAAAAAAAATGTTTACAAAGTGTTTCAGCTGCGTGACTCTCCACAGACTGGCATTTTGTTGCTCGATAAATCGATGGTAATAAAGATAAGAAGAAAATCCATATTTTACTGGCAAATTTATCTTTCCCTTTTGTCTTTCGCAAAAAAAGAATTTAGACCAACACGAGAGAACGGTATCAAACAAGTACGTGCTTTGATTTGCTATACTTTGATTTACAGTATCAATTTTACCATAAAGGGATGGAGCAGAGATGTATGCCGTCCACGTTCAAGCTGCTTCTGTCAGGTCTAAGGACTAGACCCCGGGCACTGCTGTAGAAAATATAACCAAGACGTCTTTACGGTAGTTATGTAGGTTTTTTTTTTTTCAGTTTATTTAAGTAATGAAATTATATTACAGAGGTGTTACATAATTCTAAACTCGCCAAACTTTTACGTTTGATGGCGATTACATTGTGCCCAGGAGGCGATATAGTAAAAATTCAAAAACAAAAGTTAGACAAGAATTTTTAATTTTAACTCGTGGCGTAAATATATGAAAACAATCAAGCTACAATAACCACCTACGATGACATAGGTAACTTCTCTTCAAAAGAAAAAAAAAACTTTAATATTATAACATGTTTTTATGTACCAGCTGACGAGTTGAAAATTAGGCTCTACAATTTGCTACCGACGCATACTCGGCTACTTTGGTCACATAGCACGACGAAAGCCAGATAATCTCGACAAATTTGATTCGGTTGTTGTGGGCAAAGTGGATTTGCCCACAACAATCGAATGGATTGGATGGATGGATGGAAGAAGATCCAGGGACAGGGATCCAGGCAGATCACCTAGTAGATGGTTTGACACCATAAAAAAGATCACGGGCATTCCTGTTACTGCCGCTCTCAGACACACTGACGACATGGTGGCGTGGAAGCAGCTAGTCAGCTCCTCCACCAAGGCTTATCAAGACGGGCACGACCTTCAGCCATGAAGAAAACGACTAGACAGAATAGTATGTACTTATTGAACGTATTGCTTTTAATTATTATGAAGAACTGCGTTAAAACACGACTAACTGTACGGTTCTCCAGATACTTTTTATCTTGCACAACCAATCTGTGGAAAAAATTGTCGCCTGCGGCATTTGCGAACAGAAACCTTCATGATTTTTTTTTAGAAAATGAGACAATGATGGAATCTTCCTACAGCAGCTTATAATTTTGGATAGTCACAATGTATCGAATAAAACAATACAACCTACATTGTAACAATGTATAATATGCCAGTGTATATACTAAAACGATAAGCTAACTTTAACAGAATAATACTATTTATGTTGATCATAGCATCTTCGCTGCTTTGTGTATTGCTGAGACCAAATTTGTAGGTGGAAACTATGTTGAAAGCATTTCGGGGGTGCCCGACTAGTAGCCCGACCCGACGGGGGCCCTTCATCAAAGAGTGAGGCGTGCTGCCGCGTCAGTCTGGAGCCTGCAACCGACTGAGTAATACCATATATCTATCCCTAAATTTTATTGCAAAAAATATGACATGAGTTTTTGTCGTTTTCGTACTTTCGAGTGTTTAAACAAACGACATACCATAGGCACAATTAAATTATTCCAATAATGTTAAAATATTTTTTTACTTATAACAAGTATTGGCCTGGCCTATTTTGGGATCAAAAGGCCGTGTGTGAGATGTGTGAAATTATTATTGTTATCTGCCTGCCCTATGCTATTATTATGAGCCTGTACTATGGTAGCCAGACTACTGATACACATACTTATACGTGTATTTCTAAATACATACATATTATTGATAAATTACACCCAGACACAGAACAAAATGATCATGCTCATCACTACTATTTGTCCCGTGTCTGAATGGAACCCAAAATCATCCTCGTATCTATCTCACGGTATATAATTATATCTCTAGGAATATAACTTTATCACGGCTATTTATATATACTATCTTATTGCGACGTATGGTTTGTACAGATTAGCGCAGGTTACAGTTTGTTACAAGTTTAGTGGAAGTATATTTTCTTCTAAACGATGAAACGAATATCCGGACTAAATTTACTATCCGGCCCGATATCCGATTCATCACCGTTTCTTGGAAGTCTCAATTATTTGGAATTGTGAAGTAAATTATTTGTTGTAATCAAGAACTTGTGCGACAGAGGAATTTACTTCGTGATTTGTTGTTAACTCACAGCCTACTTTAAATAATATGTGACGTATGATCGGCAAATAGTACACGAAGCACATTTACTAAAGGAACACTTCGCACTTAAATTCAATCTACATAACAACGCGTTTTATCAACCTATTGAAATGAAACTCCAGTACTTCACATGGTTTTCGGTTTATCACACACTGAATCTATTATCCATGTTAAACTATCCTAGTATCGTTAATAATAACCCCTCCTATTAAGCATAATTTTTTCGTTTCCCATAGCTAGTATGAAACTGCAAGTTCTGAGTTGTAAATCTATCGCTGTACATTATTTCATTTCTTCCGCTTTTATGTTATTTTCTTATTAGAACTTTAAGTTTACTTTTAGCATTTTTACTGTTAATGCTTTTGCATTATTCCATGGCAGTGTTGTTACGTTCACATAATAATAATATTTAGCACAATAAAGCCGCACCTCTAACATTACTGTAGAAGGTACATCTACATATACTCACATACGAGTATAACTATAAGCAATGAAAAATCTCCATAGCCGTCGGATAGTCTCCCATTAATGAATTTATAATTTGCGCCGCTCAACAATTATACTGCACCCGCATCGCCTCGGGAACGAATTTAAATGTTAAATCAGCCGTCATTCACGGGAACAACCCACCGGCCGCTATGGTTTTTGTAAGGCGACCATTTAGACGTAGGTATGTTGTTCAAAATGGTCAATGTTTCGTGGTTCCCTTCCGGCAATTAGGTGGTCAGGTTTAATTATGTAATTTGGGAGCAGTATTAGGTGTATTTCTTAGTAGGAGTGGTGATGTGAGGGTTTGAGATGATTTAATCGAGATTTAAGCAACAGTTTCTTGTAATACAATTACAATAGTATTACCGTGCGCGCCATCAGCTCTCTTTTCTATTTTCGTTCACGAGAATCAATTACAACATACACTTTATAAATATATTATTTAAGAATTGAGCTTGCGTTGCAAAGACTTTATTATCAAAAAACCATCGTAACCGCCAACACTGTAACTTAGCACAATTTCATAGCAAAACATTAAGAAGATAAATAGGTAAACTAAAAGTATTTTGACACGGTTAATATTAATTCGAAAAAATATAAATCGACTGTTTCTTACTACTACACCGCCTTTCTTTCGTAGATTTCTATGTGACCACAGTATAGGGTTCTTCTAAAAGCTCGTTTACAGGATTGGTAAAGCATGCGTGACAACCCTTTTGTCACAAACGTCTGTCCAGGCAGGCTACGGTGACCGTTTACCGATAACAATATAATTATTTAATAAATCACTAATTTAAAAAGTACTTTAGAATAAATATAAAAAGTGTGAGGTGACTGATTTTAGTTAATATTTGCATGTTCTTGCATCATTTGCGTGTATTATCGCTATCACTATAAAATATAAAACGCGATAAACTGAAAAACTACTAAACGGATTTTCATGTGGTTTTTCACTAATAGACAGAGTGATTCATGAGGAAGGTTTAGGTGTATAATTTGTTAAGATTTTGTGCAAATTGATTGAAATATGTTGATGATTGTTGAAGATGACTCTGCTACCCGTGCGAAACCGGAGCGAGTTTCTAGTTTTGGAATAATTATCCTATTCTAAATGAGATTGGTGTCATAATATTGATATTAGAAGTCTAGTATTATAAAGAGTTTAAAAAGCATCTTAAAGAGAAAGGATTGTTCTGAATGGAGTTACTAACTAATTTACAAAAGGCTAAATTTCAATTTATGTAGGTACCGTATTTTAATACCATAAATACTAGAATACCGCTTGTCACAGATATCATGAACATTTAAGCCAAGATTCTTCTCATTATTTTTCCTCTACATTTAACCCTTTATACTTTGAGGTGATAATAACAGAGTACCCAATATATATACACTCCTACATACCTACATGAAAAACGAATATCGAATACATCTAATTATAACTAGTTCAATAACAACTTTAGTATATTTAATCACCCATCATTCAAAGATTACATATCCAAAACTTGAACTACCAAACTAAAAGTGGCCCATAGCGTGTCGGAATGCGAGGACGAAACGCCTCGGGCCCGGAAGAAAAGTCCAAATTAAGTGGAGTTAGTCGCATGCATGCAAAATGTTTGCGTAATGGCAGGAGCTGCTCCGTCGTTTTAATGTGGACTGCTTTAATAGCTATAGAATATATTTAAACAGGTATCATACATTGTTAATTACTATAAACAAGTCTTATCACGCAGATTTGAAAGTTTTTGTTTCACATAAAATTAGGTCTTTTTATTTTTAAACCCCCGAGTTGAAAACGAGAAGTGTTATCGGTTTAAAAAGACATGTATTATAGCTCCTAAACGGATGAACGATTTTGATTTGATTTTTTCTGTGTGAAAGGTAATCGAGAGTTTTCTTCGTATAATTCAAGGAAATCTGTTCACCCACCAATCTGTTGAAGATTATCAGCTCTGTTCTATTTATTGATGGGATTTTTGAGTTGGGGTTATTTAAAATTTTACTTTAAGTTATTATAAAATTAATTGGAAAATAAGTTAACATCTCGAATGGTGATCTAAGAACACTCATTGCAGATTTGATTATAATAAAAAAATAAGTATCAAGAGACAACTACCTACATAGCATGTGGTTCAATAAGTCCCGAGATTATCTTGGAGATGGCATATATTTCATTTTTTTTTATTTTTAGAAAGTACTGGCCATCAAATGATGTGTATAATTTTTTTTGAAAATTGAACAATAAAATATTGAGTTACAGATATTTATTTATGTGACACTACTTTTGTAATTTCGAAAACAATGAAAAAAAAACGAGTTTCGTCTGTTGCTACAACATTGTTTTGTGGTTTGTTTATTTTGAAAATTACATGTGTTTTTTCATTCAAATGGTTGTGCTGATACTGCAAGTAAGAAGCTCTCATAATTTGCGGTTTAAAAGAGGATTTTTTTTTTGTAAAATAGTACTTACTACCTCCTATCTTCCTAACTATCCTACCTACAAACTACTGATAAATATACTTATATATTACTAAATAAATATATATTATAGAAAAATTATATCCAGACACAGAATAAATGAGCACGATCTGCACATACTGCACAATTATTTATCCTGGGTGGGAATTGAATCGACAACCTCTGGCTCAGCGGTCAGGTATAACCAACAGGCTTGTCAAACGAGTTCACCGGGCGTTACTTACTTAATTTTTTTTTTCTGAAACCAAATTCTACGTACCAAATACCAGTACAAAACTCGATTAATTAGTTCTTAGTTTCTTACTGATGTTTACAAGACACGATCTTGTACAAAGAAATTTGATACAGAGGTGTAGCATCGAGCATTAGTTAAAATTAAAATTGATTCATATACCATTACAGATATTCGATGTCAAATGTAAACCACAGATGCCCAGTGAATACGTCAAAAAATTAAGATAGATATGTATCTCGTGATACATTAGAACAAAAATCGGGCACACACGGTATCCACTCTTTATGGTATAGATTTTGGGACATGGTTTTTTAGTAGGTATATCTAGCACATTTATTTATAAAGGTCGTGACTTATCTATGTTAACAGAGTTATCTGATATGAAAATATATATTGGCACTACCTAACTGAAAATGTATTCCTAATGTACGAAATATATTAACCACAGTAAATTAAACTACATTGTCGTCCTTCAATTTCATGAACACGGCTGCTCACGTCGATTTTGCTTAAAATATTGTTCTGTACCTACTGTTAGGGATAAAGTCTTTTGTTCGTTCACTATTTTAGCGTTATAAAAATCACTAAGTGCAACAGATGGTATATTATTTGTTGGTTATGCTCTATAGAAACTTTGTTACATCTTAAAAATATGTGATTTAAATTTTTGAAAAACGTTTAGCATTAACGTTGGTTTAAATGGGTATTTGTTAATAAATGAGACTTTCTGCAATACATATTTCATTTTATTTTACACAATAATGTACCTACAAACTTAAATGGGTATTTGTTAATAAATGAGACTTTCTGACATACATATTTCATTTTATTTTACACAATAATGTACCTACAAAATTGGTATAAATTTTATATTAAGATAAATAACGAGGAAACCCGTGAAGAGTCAAAAACATATTTAACTTTGAATAAAATGGATTAACTGAAAAGTAGCTTCTTTTGGAATAACAATCATAACGTTTCTATCGCATTTCTTTCATTATGCTTTGCACAAACTATCTCTTAATTTTTTTTTATATGTAATACCTACCTATTTTAAAATTCATTCTATATATTACCCGATTGGGCAACCTAGGAGGATTTATGAATGACAAAATATGTAACCAACACATTTTGTCGTTTCAAAGACTTTTACACGCAGCAGGACAATCCAACTAAACCCCGAATCTCAGGTTGCCCTACACGTCGGCATGTCGTCAATGTCTTTGGTCCAGATTAGGGACAATCCGATTGGCGGTGTCACTTGTTTAGATGCGACACTCCGGTGTTTCTCGTATTTTTTCAATTGCTTTTTAGCCCTCTGAGACAGTGTCGGTAAGATGACGTATTGGTTCCCGATTCAATACAGATATTTAAATTTATGACAGATTATTTTTAGGTGTCACAAATTAAACACGTTATATCATCGGCAACTTCTTTCCTCATTTCTTCTTCTGTTTACGGTAGGGGCATGGGGGTTATGTGAGGCAACTTGAAACTATGCTGATTACTTTGATTTTCCTACTGATTTCTTCGGTTCAGATCATGTCTTGTATAGAAATGTAAAAATAGAGGCTTTTTGAAGCCTACAGTTTGAAATGGAGCTAAAGATTGTGCACTTACTCCTTTGTATGATCATCTTCTTGAAACTGCCCACCGATTCTGTCATTATGACTATGTCCAGTCCTTTTCAGACCGTCTTTCATAACAAGAAGAATAGCTAAAGAAAATAACAATCATCATTACACTTTGGTTTTTGCCGAACATGCTAATAATAACAATAAACCTGTAACTAGGCGTTTCAGTACTTTTTACTTCATTTTACAAAAGGTTGTATCAGTTTGGAGTGGTTTATTATATTTTTTTATGTATGTTCACCGATTACTAAAAGACGTCTGGACCGATTTGGAAAATTCTTATTTTGTTTGAAAGGGTATACTTCCCAGGTGGTCCCATGGTCATCACGTCAGGATCTGATGATGGGATCCTGGAGAAATCATGGGAACTCTTCAAATTTTATAGGCACACTTGAAGCGATTTGGGTATTTTGAGGCGCATGAAGTCGGTGATACTTATTTTAAAAGATAATTTCCTTTTGTGTTTAAAAGATTTCGCTTTTTTATTGTCGATTTATGAGTTTTATGTTTATATGAGTTACGTTTAAGCTTATAGGCTTAGAGCACCAAATTTCTTTTTCTCTTTATAAAACACAACTCCCGCATTAGGAATATTCCTGTGACAGGGGGAGATTCACAAACATTTAAACACCAGACACAAAGAACACCTAGACTCGAGACAACTATTTGTTGATCACACAATTTTTTGTCGCATGTGGCATTTGAACCCACAACACCCGGTGCGGCGTAGTAGTGAGGCGACCACTTAAACCATTACGCCATCTGTGCAGTCGATTTGAGTGCGAATCTGATTTGATTGAGAGATTGTGTGGAGTAAGGAAAAGTGTAGTCCTGAAGATTTTAGTATTTTGGTGTTACTTAACCAAGAATTGTTTAGCTAAGTCAGTGCTCAAAGCTATCACTCCAAAATCTATTTATATTTTCCTTAACATTCGTCATCTAGTAAATAAATCTATTAAATAAAGGCAAAGAGGATAGCTTAACAGAAATTTTAGAAACTACTGCTACATACGTTCCAAACTGGAATCGGTATTAAGCTACATGGCAAGATGGATTATTGGCACGACACCATGTCCCAGTTTGCATACGTGGGACATGTACTTCAACAATTTAACCTACATCAAAAATTATTTCACTCGCTTAACCCATCAAAACCACTTTTATTTTCGACCACCGTTGTCAAAACCGTATTCGGCCCACCTCCGAAATTTTAATACATACATTAATATCTTTAAGCCGTATAAAAGGAACAAAACAATTAAATAATAGCGTACAATACCGCATCAAGCGACGTGTTACATCTTATCCGCATTTAAGCACAAATTGAGTTGAATTTTATGACAATTAAGCCACGGACACGTGATGGGTTAAGTCCGCTTAACGTCCGTCCGTTGTGGGATCATCGGTTTTGAAATATACAGAGTGGTAATTGGAGCAAGTACGCGCACTTTTGTAATCATTACTTTTTATTCCGTACTTTGCTGTGTAGGAATTCGATTTTGATACATTAGATACATAGTAGGTGAATATGTGTGTAAGATATAGCAACAATATTTCAACTAACCTGTAGGTGTCAGACCTGATTGCAATGTAAGCGCTCTAATACTATTGTAGCTTGAAAATGTTCTTGCTACAATGGATATTTTATAGAGACTTTCAGTTTTCAATTATGTTATTAGGGTAATGAATACTGTTTAAGTGTGAACAAAGTGCCTACACCCAAACTCGAAATATTTATCTATAATTCTATCAAATATATTATAATTAAATCAAATATTTGACTGTTCTAAACTTCAGTACACACAATTGGTATTAAGTTTTGGTATTCCGATGTGAGATGACATGCACTGCGATTTGAATACGACTAGCCAATGTAACTGCAGCGTGGACTCTGCGAAGCGTACGCTCAGGATTCGTTCAGGTAAGTGTCTGGCAGCGCTGGGGTCTTGTTTCTGTCAGTGATCATTCTACTTCGCTTACTACTACCAATTATTTTTCCGCAGTGGCCTCTTTCTGCGGGGATATTAGCCTTCGAAAAAAGGATCCGAGAGAAAAACTTCATGGTGCATCACATCCGCTTCCGACCAAGTGGGTAGTGGAGCCAAATTAAGGAACGCCACCTATTATGATATCAAATGATAATCGTTATATATTTGCTGTTGATTGACTGATAATATGATTATATAAAATACAAGTAGAGTGACTTGAACGCCGCAAGTGACGGGGAACAATGAAATTAAGATCTGTGTGTTTTCAAAAGTAGTTTGACAGGTGTGGTAACCAAATGGAGAAAAAGTAAATTCCTTTTATGAATGGTATATGTGCGAGTGGTACATACTATAAATAGATGCAATTTTTTACTATAAATGGGATCAAACAGTTTGTATACGTGGTATATACTTAAGGCCTAAGCGAATACTTAACGAGTAGGCCATAGTGTCTATTTAACATTTGAGTGATGTCGTTAAAATTATGTGTATCTATTAATTTTATAATGGCGCATTTCTAAAACTGTACCACGGTTTGTAATGGATTTTTCATTCGTTCGCTTTACTGTACAAGTTGCATATATTTTATGTAATCCTTCTTCCCCTAAAAAATTATCGTTATTGTCTCATTTTGTACAAGTACATTAATTACACCAGCTAATTAATAAAACTAGAGATCACGTGGCGGTCGAATTTCGACCATGGTTTATTTCATTGGCTATTATTACTTGACCTGCCATTGTATAGACTTTTGTACCATGACAGGCCAAAATATATACCTACTGCTAACTTTATGTACCCGTTTTTGCAATTTTTTCAACTTTATAGCAAATATTGTTTAAAAACGTCAGTGAAAGACAATGACAATGACGTGAAAGTTTGTGAGTATGGATGGATTGATGTTTGTTACTCTTTCATGCAAAAACTACTGAACCGATTGCAATGAAACTTGGTATGTTGATAGCTGGAGAGCTTTTTTTTTTTTTTTGTACGTGTGGAAACCCCCTCGGGCCGTCACCCGGTTTTCGGCGGGGCGGTGTGTCGGAATCGAACCGACTAAAACCACACGGTGTGCCGTACTGCGCCTTCAGTAGGAGGGATCCGGGAACAGCTTTTATTAAGACATCCGGAACCCTCCTAGTGCTTGCCCGCAAAAGCGCGGGCATCACCTCTGGGTAACCTCTCAATTAGGCGACGTCCAGGCACACGCGGACGCCGCCTCCTCGCGGGGGTCTACTACAGCGGGTGGAGGGGAAAACCCGTCCCGTCCACCCGCGGCCACACTCAGGGCGGCATGAGGCGCTGGTAAGCGTGCCTCCGCCGCCCGGTTCGCCGGCGGCGAATTAGGTCCGAGTGGAGATCGTCTTCCCGGACCCTTTCCGCCGCCTCCTTCTGCGAGATGACGTCCTCACAGAAGGTCGCGACCGCGGTAAAATTCCTGTCGCTACTGGCCATGGAGCGTATGACGGCCGGTAGCGAGAGATCCCCTCCGATGACTGCAGTGAGGGCCCGACGCTGCGTCGCCCAGGCGGAGCAAACCGCCAGCGTGTGCTGAGCCGAGTCCTCACTGCAGTCGCAGTGGTGACAGGTGGGACTCAGTTCCCTCCTAGCGACCGAGTGCAGGTACTTCCCGAAGCAGCCGTGCCCGGAAAGGACCTGCGTCAGTCGGAAGGAAAGGGTCCCGTGCTGCCGCCCTGCCCACTCGACGATGACCGGCTGGAGCGCCTCCACGGCGGCAAAGCCAGCACGTGGAGCCTCCAGCCGGGACGACCATCGAGCCATGGTGGCTCGGCAAGCGGCCTCACGCCATTCGCGTACCTCTTCGGGCGGGGGCCGACTGCCGTTTCCCGCCCGGAACTCAGCCGTTCGCCGATATACTTCGGCGAGCACTTCCGCCTCCAAATCCCACGGGGGAGTCCCGGCCAACGCGCACGCCGCCTCCGTCGACACGGTGCGGTACCCGCGTATGGCTCTAACCGCCATAACCCTCTGAAGATAGCTGGAGACCTGGATTAACATATAGGCTACTTTTTATCCCGATATTCCTACGGGATCGGGTCTTACGCGGGTGAAACCGCGGGGCGCAGCTAGTCTTCTATATATAATCTGTAAATATTCCAAAATTCGCGTTACTACATTTGCGAAATTTTCTTAAAAAGATGTACAAAGAATTCTCTTCACGTATCTATTAATACTAGAGATCGCGTGGTGGTCGAATTTCGACCATGGTTTATTTCATTGGCCAATATTACTTGACCTGTCATTGTATAGACTTTTGTACCATGACAGGTCAAAATATATACTGGACACTCATAGCTGTATGTACCCGTTTTTGCATTTTTTTTAACTTTGTACCAAATATTCTGCAAAATTTTTTGCATTAGTCACTTCTTCTCTGTATAAACTATAAGTATGCGAAATTTCATACTCCTCTGGCCGCCCAATTTTCGTAAAAAGGGATCCAAAGTTTTCGCTTCACGTATTAATATATAGATAATGATATCTACTACTTAGGTTTCATATTATTAGAATATAGGTAAATGTGTAATAAAGTTAATAATATATTACTTAAACAATGGAATTAAACAAATAAATTAAATCTTGTTAAATCTAAAACTGCTGATAAACATACTTATATATTTCTAAATACTTACATATCATAGATAAATTACACCCAGACACAACAAATTATCATGATCATACCCTCTGGTTCAGCAGTCAGGGTCACTAACCACTTGACCAATAGGCCAGTCAATTGTAGGTACAAGTCGTAAAAGGTAAACAACACTGTTGTTAATAGTGCAGGGACGATTTGGCAGACTCTCCCTTGCTTCACTTCAATATGGCATTATATCCCTATAACCTTACGGGAGTACATTCTACGTACGTTTGTATCTAAAGTAGAGAATTATTGTACCGATTCTAAATTGAATTTAAATTCGTTGATACCAGTGGTTTGACAAACACGCTCTGTAAAATGATTCTTGTCGAACGTCAAAGAAAGTTATTGCCAGACATTTTGAATGTATAATGGTCACTTAATTTAAACAGGCATGAACAAGTTCCTCGTGTGGCTAGACCGCTACTCGACATTTATAAGGCAATATACTCATTGACTAGTAAACGAACAGTCAAGTGAAGCAATATCGAAGTCTCGTATACATGCGAGTATCTATAATACCTATATCTATAAATTCTTATCTAATTAGGTGAATTTGATGCATCTGTTAGTTTTAAAAGCCAAAAAAAATGCAGGGACACCTTTGAAGAACTCAAAAAAAGGTTGTTCATGAATGAAATGAAACATGAAATAGGTACCTGGGTACTTAGTAGGTAGGTATACCCACTTACTAGGTATATTCATGCTTGTTGAACTTTCCAACTACGTTACGCATTCATGGTTTAATACTTATTTATGAATGACTAGCTTTTGCCCGCGACTTCGTCCGCGTGGTGGGCGACATTAGATATTTTTATATTTTCTTTTTTCAGAAATATTATTTACTAACTATCTACTTATAAAAATGGATCTATTATATACATAACTACTTTTATTTTAATTTTACATAAGGGCAGATTTTATTGTACCTGATTATTTTTATTTATATTTAAGATTTGAATGAATTGTATTTATATCCGATTTTTACAAGGTTATTTAGTTTTTATTTTACAATTTGGACGGTTTTTATTATACTAGAATTCGCTATTTACTTTTAAAATTTTAATGAATTGTATTCATGTCTAATTTTTACTACTTTGTTGCAATTTTAATTAATATTAATTTACATAATCTGTGCTGTTTATTTGATTTTTTTTTTAATTTTGAGGTTTATTTTTAATCTTATAGGACTGATTGTTACTTTACATTTTAGACGTTTATAATATATGTCACTTTCTGAGCATGGATTATTCTGTTAGCATTAAGGTGCCTGTAAAGAAAATAATAATAAATAAATCTTAGAGTGTAGGCAGAAAAATCAATCAAGACCACTTATTCTGCGTACTAAAGAAGGTACGTAAGGTTTAATAGAAAAAGAAAGGACTTCAAAATATAAATCACTAACGTAACGTAAGGTGTTTGTGACAATATTTCTGTTTAAACAACATTTTTAACCATTTTAAGGGACATATCCGTCCCTTAAAATGGTTGCGTACGGCATTTTTAAAGTTAATGGGTAAATTTTCAAAAAGGCGGGATATAGTATAATATCTACTGTTACTTTAAACCATAAACTCATCTATAAATTGTGACATTTCTAACTTCAAAAGTGACGAAGTTTCCTTCCGATTTTCATTACCCATTTTAATCTTTTAAGGTATGAATTTATTTTATAAGGAATCCGTCTCCGTCCTCCAAATTATTAATACTTGTTTTAACGGAAAACTGAAGATAATAATAAAATAATATAAAATTCTCGAACTTTTTATTTATTTATTATAACGCCATCTATTATAACATTTTGACTCACTCTTACAGCTTTGTGGTAAATATATATTCTATTCTTTTCGTTTTACATATTACATTTTTTATTATACTATAACACAATAGGTAGGAAATGTTATAATTTCTAAGTATCTTTAAATATTTTTTTTTACAAAATTCTGAAATGTACAGTAGATGCACGCCTCGTACTGTCTCGTGAAATTGATATTTTTAATAAATGTATAGTTTATCATAACGCCATCTATGCAAGTCTTGTATTTTAACGCCATGTTGTTGTGGCATGATTGACGTCTTGCCTTTTATTATCAACTTGAAGTTGATAAGGCCAAGAAAACACGTGTTCGCATACTACTTTGCCACCCTTTTCAACCCCTTGGAAATCCTTTCTTATCGGATTCCTACATCATGTAAGGAATATGTACCTACTCCAAATTTAGCGTCTCTACGACCAGCGGTTTAGGCTGTGCGTTGATCCATCAGTCAGTCAGTGAGGGCAAAATCTTTTATGTATATTATATAGATACCTTTTTTTTTTTGTCGTGTGGAAACCCCCACGGGTCATCACCTCACCATGGCTATTGGTGAGGTGGTATGTCGGAATCGAATCGACTAAAACCACACGGTGTTCCGTAACAAGTGAGTCTATCGCAAGGGACTCGGGTATACCCTAGGAAGGAAGTCCCCGAGAACCCTAGCAGACTTTGGCCGCCCTCAAATAGAAGGCAGCCACACCATTGGTAGCGGAGGGCCTTGCCCTCCTTCCAATTATATAGATATCTACCTAAAGAATAAATTCACAAGGATGCCTAATGTAATGTGATGTGAGAACCTCTGGCATTTTGAAATTAATGTGCGCATTATGAGATAATTATCATTTGATTTACCAATGAAGTCAAACATCAATAAAAGACCGCAGAGTTTCGTGGTATTTAAAGTTGTGTGACTGTGTGACTGTGACAGCATGATGTATTACATCCTGATCCCTCTCATGCTGAGAAGATTCGCTTTCCCGTTTTTTAACATATAGGTAAGTATATCTAGATAAATAATGAGTGATAAAAAAAATTAAAGAACACACAACTAAATAAAGTTTTTCTTGAATATGTGGGAAATAGCAGTGTTGTAGGTATGTAATTAACTTAAGTAGTTACGTTAATGATTTCTTATAGGTAGGTACTGGGCTATCTAAAATCCTTGTCCTTTTATATAAAAGATTTTATCGGCGAAAAGCAATGCAGGCATTGCTTCACTGCCGGTTTTCTGTAGGTAGGTATCACTCCGGTCGAGCCGGCCCATACATACCGAAGCATGGCGCTCCCACGAACATTAGAATAAGTTTAAGTAAACGTTTTAAATTCATCATTATTTAAGTAAGTATAAGTGTAATAACCGAAAGAGTCTAAACGGGAAGCCGACCCGAATCATGTTACATACATATCTATGGATATATAAGACAGACCTACTTATATAGAACCTCCATTCAAATGAAACGGTAGCCAATAAATAAACACAGCCATTACATTCTATCTATAGGAAGTAGGTACCTATTACTAATTTATTACCCATAGATATAAATATGAGTTACAAAGTAAAGTACCGTGACTGCACTTCAAACCTACCTATCGTTCTTTACTGTATGTATGTAGGCGTATACATTCACCGAACCAAAATCTTTCAAACAATAGTCTTCGGACAAATAAAACTTGATTCACGCTAACAATAGCATTTACCGGTAAAGCACCGCGGGAGGCCGGCCTTCATTGACCACGCCCCAAACCCCGCCCACGGTGCGTATGCGCCGAACGAGTCGAAATTCGTTCATAATTTCGCCTCCTTTATGTTAGTGGTCATTTCTATGATAATTTATTGTGTATGAATATGTATGTAGATATACCTAGTAGTGGATGCTGTGCTTGTTGTTTTAAAAGCAAATAAAATTTATGTCGTATTACCAAACAGTTTAATTTGATTTACTTAACATTTGTAGAGCAATTATTAAATTAAGTAATCTAACTGGTTAAGATTTAAGTTATTTTATGACTATCTGTCATAGGGCCACTAGAGATTATACAGGGTGTTCCCCAACAATGGAACACTTAGTTAAATCCAAAAGAGCATAACTCTAGCATGCAGTTACAAAAAGAATATTAAAAAAAAAACCATCTGTTTAAAAGTTATGACCGTTTGAATTTCCGGGTATTATCACCTCCGGTTCTCATAAAAGCAGGTGGTATGTGTAAAGTCAAAGATTTTAAATCGAACAATTTTTTTTAAATTTCTAATTATTAACTCCGTTATTGAGAAAGACCATAAAACTAATTTTAAAAATAATGCTTAGCCGTGGTCTTCTTTAGAGTGTCGGTGGGTCTCAGATTCAGAAGAAATCCACTGTTACCCGCTTCCTCGTGGTAAAAATTCTACTTAGATATGCATAGGTATCTAAGTAAATATGCGGCATGCGGCATGGCAGTAGGTATAGTGTATATTTTTATTATTAATTATCTCTTTATAAATTCACATTCCTGGTAGGTACAATGCGCTTCCTGACCACGGTCTAGGTGGTCTATACCTTGTTTTAAAACTAACTCCTATAGAAACCCATCTAGGATAAGTCAAGTTATTTAGAAATATATTTAGATTAAATTAAAAAGTCAATAATAACTTTATTAAAAAAATAGAAGATAAACTTCTTTTTAGGGAAACAAAATTAGAAATTTATCTAAGTATTCGTGATCCAAGAAGCTGTGCTTTGTCTGGTAGGTACTGGTACTAGATACGCTGTGTAAAGTGACCACACCTATGTCCCAGAATGTTATTATAATTAACATATCTACCTATACCTACCTATCTAATGTGTACCTATAGGATACACGCACATTTAGGTACAAACTATAAATGTAGTTTTCATTTACTTTTCTAAAACTTTTCACATAGGTAGTAATCTCATACTTTGAGAATCTCATATTTTGCGAATCTGATATTATGCGAATAAGGGGTAATATGCAACCCAGCCCGGCTACGCACGGTTACAAATCATACACCTAAATCTTCCTCATGAATGACTCTGTCCATTAGTGGAAACCGCATGAAAATCCGTTCTGTAGTTTTCAGTTTACCGCGAACAGACAGACAGACGTGGCGGGGGACTTTGTTTTATAATATGTAGTGATGATTTTTGTTTTGTTTACGTTCTTTTTCCTGTATAAGAAAACTATGTATCGTGAATTTTTTCGTAATCTGTAACTGCCTATGTAACTACTCTTAACGCTCCGGCTCTGGAATAAGCTCTCTGCCGAGGTGTTCCCTAAGGACTACTGTATGGGGTTCTTCAAGGAGTTTACTTATAGGTTTTTAAAGGAATTACAAGCGTGCATAGTTTACGGTAACCGTCTACCATCAGGCGTGCCATATGCTTGTTTTCCACTGACGCCGCGACGTGGCATTAAAAAAACTTTGAATTTTTTTTTTCCAACTTTACGTACGTACGTAGTCACAACTGCTATTTCGCTAAGTATAAATACGAATTAAAGTTCTAAAGAAAAAATATAATAGATGCTCTAGCGTCGTTTGTTTTAAACCCACCCCCTTTGCGTGAAAATGTCAAATATACAGTAGTCGCCTTGTAAGTAGCAAGCTTTTAAATTCCTATAACTACCTAATATAGTTCAAGTGGGATTGCGGTTGCCGGCAGGTGTGTCCAGGTCGTCGACACTTCGTATCATGTGTATCCATTAGTGTTTAAAGAAAATCAACTCTAGCAGTTAAAATTTAAAGTTTGATTTTGTTTAATGCAATTGTAGTTTCAGTGTTAAGGCTGCGGTCTGAACGAAGAGGATCCGATATCATAACACCACGGCTGTGAGCAATATCGATCAATTTCATTTGATATTTTCCTAAAATACCAAGGAGTCATCAATAAAATTTAATACAGCTGACATTTTAGACTCCAATACATCAAGTAAGGTTTAATTAGACACGATTTTTTTTTCTCTGACTTACGTATTAGTAAGTTATTTATTAATTTTTAATATAAATATGTGTTTCTTTTTAATAGGTAGCAATATTCATTATCGTAACTACCTAATACTTACCTATTAGATATTATAAATGCGAACGTGAGTTTTTTGAAGGAGATACGGTAACGGTTGTGTCCCGAGGATACATTATTGATATTCCTTTTACTTCTAAGGTAGCAAACAAGTACTGCGCCTGCATGAAGGGCAGCTGTCACTTTAAATAATGAACGGTTGCTACACAAAGTGCGTGGTATTCTTCGTCATCGTCACTTGCACGATGCCGACCCTTCTTATGCCTTTTAATACCAGTATGCTGTCTTCAAAGTACCTAAACCCCCGGATTGATTATTCCACAACATGAAACTGCGATAGTTATTGCCAGATGGATGCACGACTTGAAGAACTTCACTAGACTGGATGCGGAAGGCTGAAGACCGGTTGCTATGACACATATTGGGAGAGCCTGATGTGTAGCAGAGATGGAATGCAAAAGGCTAATTGTTTGATCATTTGAGACAGATCATTTGAGCAGCTTTGTTATCTATTATTTTTTAACAATTGACGCTTTAAACATAACAAAATTTTATTTAAAACGAAACTTAACGACTGACTTCCGTGGTTTCACCCGTGTACGTCCCTCGTTAAGTTTTCTTAAATTTTTCAATTTTCCGCGTGACTTTCTTAATTTTTTCTTTCATAAGAACTTTCTCCTGATATTCTCCAGATAACAAATACAAAAAAAAGAATTAGCGAAATCGGTAAAGCCGTTCACGCGTGATGCCGTGACCAAGTGAAATAGGGAGTAATTTTTAACTATACATATCTATAGATTTTAAAATTAGATACAATAAATAAGCTAACACTATCAGGTATTATGACAGACTGTATATTATATTAGAAATCAAATGTTTACATGCATTTCTTTCATTTTAAACACAATAAGACATTTAAACTTGGAGCTGTTTATAACAATACGAAAGGTAAGCGTGTAAAAGTCTTGCGTGTTTTTATAAAATCACATTGACATATCACAGAGAAACAAATATAAATGGTAATCATTTTTAAGATTCCACAGCATAAAACTGGATAACTACTGATTATTAGGTATCATTATATTAATACGTGAAGAGAATTCTTTTGGGGTACAAAGAATTTAAGAAAATTTCGCGAACGTAGTAACGTTCACGGCCGTATTTCTATTTCTGCACTTCTTCTATATATAAACTGTAAATATTTCAAAATTCATGTTATTACGTTTGCGAAATTTTCTTAATCTCTTCAATCACGACCAGCAGTGGATTACTAGTTTAATTGGTTGATTGATTGAAGTGTATGTAAAACTTAGAAACGCTCCTATATAAATAAAAATGAATCGCTAAATGTGTTGTTAAGCGCAAAACTTGAGAACGGCTCTACCGATTGGGCTAATTTTTTTTTTCATATTTTCGTTAAGGCACAAGAAAACTTCTTTTATACATAAACTGAAAATATTCCTAAATTCATTTAGGAATATTTTCAGTTTATGTATAAAAGAAGTGCAGAAAGCCAAAGTTTTTAAACAATATGTGCTTTAAGCTTTAAAAATTTCGTGAAAAGGGGTTAATGAAATTACACGCGTCCAATATACGTGATTACCTGTCATGGTAAGTAAGTCTATGCAATGACAGCTCAAGTTATACTGGCCAATGAAAAACCATGGTCGAAATTCAACCACCACATGATCTCTAGTTGTATAGAAATCTATCAGTAGGTAGGTTTTGATATGATGATAATTTACATAATATTAAGAACTGAACTAACTGGAATAAATTAGTCTGTCAACATTAAGCATTATAAGATGGACATATACAAATCCAGGAAATCATAAGGGTTGTTACTTCCTTAGAGTTTGATACTACTAGTATCTAGCAAGAAATTAGTATAGTTGTTTGGTAACTCGGTAGTTTTAAAAAAAAAGTAGGGACTGTATACTCTTTTCATCTGTTTTCTTTTCAATATCCATACAATATAAGTTAAACATAGAACAGACAATTATAAATATCAATATTTTTTTAATGTAGCAATGTTTATTCTTCATCCATTTTTTTTTTTTATGGTATAGGGGCAAACGAGCAGACGGGTCACCTGGGTCTATGAGGCCGTGGTAACGAGCGGAGTCGAGCCGGCCCATACGTGCCAAACCGGCACGTGGCGTCACAGAAAACCGGCAGTGAAGCAATAGCAATGTTTGTATTGTTTTTCGCCGAGTGAGTGCGGTTACCGGAGGCCCTAACTCTTTCTACTCCCCCCTTCCCCTCTACCTCCGTCACCTCTTCTTCCCTTCCCACCTTAAAGGCCGTCAACGTACTTGTGACTTGAATTGCAGGTGTCACTTACCATCAGGTGACCCGTTTGCTCGTTGCCCACTATACCGTAAAAAAATAATGATCAGTGAGTTTGTTTGTTTGTGACGCTTTGATGTTAAAACTACTCAATCGATCATTATGAAATTTTGCATTCGCGTTACCAGGGATACAGGAATGGACATAGTAACTTTCATCCCAGAAAAAGCACTGTCTCCAAGAGATAGACAAATTTATTTTTACGTGAGCGGAACCGCGGGTGATAGCTAGCATAATATATTAATGTAATACGTAAAAGACTGGCCTGTTGGTCTGGTGGTTAGTGACCCCGACTGCTCAGCCAGAGGTCGTGGGTTCGATTCCCACCCAGGACAAATAATTGTGCAATGAGCATAATCATTTGTTATGTGTTTGGGTGTAATTTATCTATAATATGTATGTATTTAGTGATATATAAGTATGTTTATCAGCAGTCTGGTTACCATAGTATAGGCTCTATAGTTTGGGATTAGACGGCCTTGTGTGAGATGTGTGAAGTTATTATTATTATTAAAGTTAGGTATCCAAAGAGATTTTGGTGAAAACTGAAAAGGTATTTTTATTTTTCTTCCACAAAGGAAACTACAATTCAATTATATTACATAACAATAAATATTTACAATTGTTTTCATTGTGAGAGACTGGTATCTGTGGTAGGAAGACCTGAGTTACAAATCACCAGGCTCCCCTCTTGGACTACATGGGGCGCTTTACTAATCAGAAACTTTAAAAGCATAATATTAATTTTTTTTTTATTGTGTAATGGAATAGGCGTTTGTGATCACTTTGGAATACCTACCTATCTCATAGAAGTATTGTTAACTAGCTGCGCCCCGCGGTTTTACCTACGTAAGTCGCGGTGCCGTGGGAATATCGGAATAAAAGTAGCCTATGTGTTAACACAGGTCTCCAGCTATCTATATACCAAGTTTCATAGCAATCGGTTTAGTAGTTTTTACGGTAAAGAGTAACAAACATCCATACATCCTCACAAGCTTTCACGTTTAAAATATTAGTAGGGTTTTTTAAAGTAAGTATATTTATAATAATTAGAGATCGCCTGTTGGTCGATATTCGACCATAATTCATTAGGTTTTAAATGTTTGGTTTATTTCACTGAACAGTATAACTTGAGCTCTCATAGTATAGACTTTCCATACATGACAGGCCAACAAATATACTGGACGCTTTTAGCTTTTTGTAGACGACCCATACTATTTAAATAGAGAAAAATATCTAAAACAATTTTTTATTGATATTATTAAAACTCTAAAATAGCTAAACAAATGAAAAATAAAGAAAATCGGTGACAAACACAGACGAAAATAGTTCTTAACTGTTTTGTCTTGCCTATTTATACATACTGGAGATCGCGTGGTGGTCGAATTTCGACCATGGTTTTTTCAATGGCCAGTATAACTTGAGCTGTCATTGTATATATCTACTTACCATGACAATTAATCACATACACTGGACGCATGTAATTTCATAACGCCGTTTTCACGTAATTTTTAAAGTTGTGAGACATATTGTTTAAAAATTTTAGCTTTCTGCACTTCTTCTATATATATACTGTAAATATTTCAAAATTCATGTTAGGTACTACGTTTGCGAAATTTTCTTAATCTCTTCGATCACGACCAGCAGTGGATTACTAGTTTAATTGGTTGATTGATTGAAGTGTATGCAAAACTTAGAAACGCTTAGGTAAATCTATATAAATAAAAATGAATCGCTAAATGTGTTGCTAAGCGCAAAACTTGAGAACGGCTCGACCGATTGGCCAAATTTTTTTTTTCATATTTTTGTTAAGGCACAAAGAAGGTTCTTATGAAGATAAAAAATGTAAAAATTGCGAGGAAAATAGTAAAAACAACACTTCTTTTCCTATACAAATCACAGAGTCCCCTCCAGCTGTCAAACCTTTGACGTCAATCAATAACTTTTGACAGAACGAAGTCTGTCGGGGCAGGGAGTAATTGATAAAAATTCAATCTTCAATTATTTTGTACATCTTCGATGCTTTCAGTAATGCACCTACATTACTGAAAGCATCGAAGTAACCTTTCTTTCACGACATAATATAATTTTATATGCAAACAACTGCCTGTGAATGGTAAATGTACATACTTAATCTTTAAAAACAAATATTTTGCACTAAATCACTACTTTGACCCTGATTGTATCTGTTCTATTCACGCTCACATGCAAATTGATTAATTAATTAATTAAAATATTGATTTAAGTATTTTAGCTACCAAAAACTCGCCAACGTTAAATTTTTTAAACAAAATGTCATCCACTATGATCAAATACCTGTTACATTACCGGCCTAATACGAATATCGTAGTAAAGAAAAAATGAATACAAAAAAAAATGATCTAATGAGTACAGGTGTGTGTCAGGTGCGCCCGCGCAGTGCAGCGCTCTACGGCGCTCTGACGGGCGGCGCACGGCCAGGCAGGTGCCGCCTTTGGAGGGGAGCACCTTACTATACATCTTACAAAAATAAACCTGCATACAGGTGTACCTTACGTTAAGGATAATACGACTGAATTTGCCGTAAACAGTTTTCGACAATTATTGTAGGGCTCTACTCCTCTCCTTTTTATCGAACAAAAAATGAACTGTAAACGCGATCACGGCCGCGGCTAAGGTCAATGTTAGCGCTTCCTTCAGTGCACGTTCAGAGAAGAGCGCGTGCGCATCCTACCGCGCATGCGCCGTGCTGTACCGCCCAAAGCCGTAATGTAATATTGTACCGAATTATCGAACTTTACACATACAGTACAACACGTTCGCGGATTTTTAATTTTTTTTTACTCTCGGACATTTTTTGTAGAAGTGTAACATAACAAACTCACGCGCAGTGATTAATACATAACGACATTTCAACGGGCGATCGATCACGTACAGCCGATATTTCGTTGGCGACATCGCCGACCGATAATCGGAGCGACATACAGATTTTTTTGTTCTTATATTAATTTATTCATCCTCATTAACTGTGATGGACGAGACCAGTCACTTTTTTAAGTACAACTCATTTCTGACGTGACTGTATTTGGAACTTTTGTAAGACTAAAGTGATATTGAAGATGGAGACTTTGGTATTGATTCCTCAAGACCTGAGCTTGGCTTTGAGACCAGGTGGAGCGAGAGGGCGAGAGGCTTCTGTCAGCGTTTGGACATCAGCTGAACTTCCGAGAGGGTCACTGTTGTATCCATTCCAGGGTACCATCAGGATCGATAAGCTACATGTTTACACATACGTGCCGGACCATGACGTAAGTATAAAGATTTTAATAATTTCATGCGTTCTTAAATCTTGTATTTCGAATATTCAAACTGCAAATAATTTTACGAGGACGGTCTTATGGCATATATTACATTAAAAAGTGTAAAATACAATAGGCGTAAAGGTTATTTAGCAACCAATCATTTTAATGAGTGTATGCATGTGTTTTTTTTTTTTACACATAGTGGCGAAGTTCCTTCGTTCGAAGTTACAAAAGGGTAGTCACGCAAGGGAAGTTATGTTAATTAGGTATAATCTGTTATCATTGATAGCACCTAACCGTTTTGTATTTTAACTTAATAAAGTGCGAAAAATATTTAAATATTTTTTGTGTAGGTATTTTATACAATCTATAAATTATGTTTCATCTATAAGCATCTTCGTATAAACATATGTATCTATTAGAATAAATTCTGGTCAATTTCTATTTAATTTATCTTCTGACGGACTTAATTTTCGATTCTATAGGCTCTAAATGTCTAAATATGTAATAAAATACATATTATTGTTATTACACTGTTCTGTTATTTGTTGTGCTCATATAAAATAACATGTTCTAAGAACGAATTTGTTAACAACTTTTATGAGTGGATCTGATATTTGAATAGTAAAAATTGGCTTCTGTTCTTGAACATTTGGGAAATAAATTATTAATTTATCAACAAAAACAAACCCGTCATGGTAATTTGACCCTTTGTTTTTATTTAATTATTATCAGAAATAAATATGTTTGCGACGAAATTAAAATATTATATGAGAAAATAAATTAAATAACATACAATAAAAAAAAATATTACAATGTGTGACGCAAGCAAGTCTTGTGATTCTTATAATTGGGATTGAGTTACGAGATTACCACTGTCATCCATTGTTATGTTAATTTTATAGATTTTTTCTCGTTGAGGAAAATCAGTGAGGTATGAATTGATACTTACGTCAACCTGTTCCGTGTTTGCGTTTAGCTTTATGACTTTGTTATGATCCTTAAGGAATATTATCAGAAGAGGTGAGCAAGGTTTGATAGTTAAGTGGTTATCATTTGCAACCTAAAATGATTGACGTGGATTAAAAAAAAGATATTGTTATCTTTTGCAAAACATTTGGCGTTTTTCTAAGCTTTGTTTTAATTTTTTCTTTAATTAGCTTTTATAACTTTATCTATCTTATTCGAAAAAAATGTAGGTAGGTATAGGCCTAAAACAACTATGTCCTATGCGTGCACACGACTGGTATTTTTAATTTATGACAACATTTACCCGGTTAAGTCTCATTAGGAAAATAAGAATTATTTACAGATATCCGTGTCTCTATGACAGATATTTCTTTAACTTGACATATCTCACACCCAGCCGCCTGATCCCAAACTAGGCAGAGCCTGTGCTATGATAACCAGACTGCTGAGAAATATACCTACTCATACTGTACCTATATTTATAAATACATACATATCACTACATATTATAAAACAAAGTCCCCAGCCGCGTCTGTCTATCTGTTCGCGATAAACTCTAAAACTACCGAACGGATTTTCATGTGGTTTTCACCAATAGATAGAGTGATTCATGAGGAAGCTAGAGGTATATAGTTTGTTAAGGTTTTGTGTAAATTGGTTGAAATATGATGATGATTGTTGAAGATGTCTCTGCTACCCATGCGAAGCCGGGGCGAGTTGGTAGTTTTAGATAAATTACACCCAGATACAGAACAAATGATCGTACTCATCACACAATTATTTGTCCTGGGTGGGAATTGAACCCACGACCTCTGGCTCAGCAGTCAGGGTCACTAACCACTAGATCAACAGGCCAGTCGAAAATACTTACTATAAGTTTTTTATGGAACAAAGTTCGCAAAGAAGCACATATTCCCCTAGTGGTAAACGTTTTCGATTGTGTCGTCGTCGTGGTCACAGGCCACTTGTGTAACCTGGTCGAAACTTCAGGCAGTTCAAAGGTATTATGTAGGTAAAACCTATTACGTCATCGCGTTAATTCCCGTGAGTATTTATAATTATATATCGCGCAACGCGAAAGTTTAAAAGTCTTCTTAATAGATTAGTGCCAGATCTCCCCGGTTGACCACGTATTTTAAGACATGCGTAACAGTAACGATACAATGTATTGCAGATCTTTATCCTGTACTAGCTGTTCGTTCGCCTGGAAATATCCCACGGGAACCGTACATTTTGCCGGAGTAAAAAGTATTGTTTAGTAAGTATTATTATATATTCCAAACTATAATCTATCTCCGTGCCAAATTTCATCCAGATCCGTTCAGCCGTCCTGCCATGATTGAGCAATAAACCCGTCCGTCCAAATTTTACTCATCTATTATAAATGAGTAAAATTTGGACGGACGGGTTTATTATTAGCAATATTAAGGACTAGCTGCGCCCCGCGGTTTCACCCGCGTAAGTCCCGATCCCGTGGAAATATCTGGATAAAATGTAGCCTAAATGTTAATCCAGGTCTCCAGGTATCTACATACCAAGTTTCATCGCAATAGGTTCAGTAGTTTTTGCGTGAAAGAGTAACAAATATCCATCCATCCATCCATCCATCCATACTCACAAACTTTCACGTTTATAATATTAGTAGGATTCTTACCGAAGTACATAGTTACCTAAGAATTCTTATTTACGTTGGTTTATTTAACGACAATGGGGAAAAGTTGTTTTTTTACTCTGATCATACTGTTTCGGATAAAAACCCATTTGCGTCGGTAATTTTCTTGATTCACAAATTGTTAATTATTTGTTAACTAGTAACCCGCCCCGGCTTCGCACCGGTAGTAGAGACATCTTCAAGAATCATCATCATATTTCAACCAATTTACACAAAACGTTAACAAATTATACACTGAAACCTCCCTCATGAATCACTCTGTCTATTGGTGAAAACCGTATGAAAATCCGTTTTGTAGTTTTTCAGTTTATCGCGAACAGATAGACAGACAGACACGTGTCTGGGGACTTTGTTTTATAATATGTAGTGATAACTATTACAACAAGTTTATAGTGTAGAAACTATTAAGGTATTTCTTATTATTTGCATTCAATTAATGTGACAGTAAAGTTTGCATACTAAACCTTAGAAGCGGGAACTTTGTTCTATCATAATTTATGCGAATGGGTATAAAAAAATAAACATAAAAGCAATTGGACTACTATTTTGTTTCAATTGAACTATAAATTTAAAGATTGTTATTTAAGTCCAAAGTTAGTATAGTATTATAATAACTCCATAATAATAATAACTCCATACATCTCACACACGGCTGTCTGATCCCAAACTAGGCAGAGCCTGCACTATGGTAACCAGACTGCTGATTAACATACTTGTATATTTCTAAATACATACATATTATAGATAAAGTACACCTAGACACAGAATAAATTATCGTGCTCATCACACAATAATTTGTCCTGGGTGGGAATCGAATCCACGACCTCTGACTTAGCAATTAGGGTCACTAACCACTAGACCAACAGGCCAGTCAAAGTAAAGTAGTATTGTACTCTTTCTACTCAATAACTAATTCCATCTGATAGCTGAGTCTATAACATCCACCAAATTTGACGGGAAAATGTCTTTGGATATGGCTATAGTAAAACTCGTGATTCGTATGTCATTAACTTTAACTAGCATTTGTCCGTTATAAGTAGGTAGAAATATAATTAGGATATAATTAGAAAAAAGAAAACATTCTATAAGTCAAGCACCTAGTTTGTATAATATAACGTTGTAATTCCTCTCAACTACATGACATTTGACATTTTCTCATGACTCTTTACTTCTGTCTTAGACCAAAACTACCCATTATTATTTTAATCTATTATCGATTTTGTTCATCCAAAGGTTGCCTGTAAGAAATCGCTCTTTTTTTATTTAAAGAATACTAGTAACGAGGGTCACACATTACTAGTATTCTTGTTAACCCCTCCAGCTACACTAAGTGCTTGTGTTAGGAGTGGGTTCACGTCGGTAGTGCACTGGGTGGGGTTCGAACCTGCGACCAAGCGATCGTAAGTCCGACGCCTTAGCCATTACGCTTCCGCCGCTTGCGATTGCCCATTGTACAAATACACACTGTGTATTTATTTTATGCCTTTGGTGTACAGTTAAGATTATTCTATTCTATAACCACAGTCCCCTATATTTATTTACTAGCAGCGCCCCGCGGTTTCACCTGCGTAAGTCCCGATCCCGGGAATATCGGGATAAAAAGTAGCCTATGCGTTAATCCAGGTTTCCAGCTATCTACATACCAAGTTTCATCACAATCGGTTAAGTGATTTTTGCGTGAAAGAGTAACAAACAGCCATCCATCCATCCATTCATACATCCATCCTAACTTTCACATTTATAATATTAGTGGGATTTATTGGATCTCCAACAAAGGATGTACACAGAAATACACATATTATTCACACAGAGTTTTTGAACAGTGTACTCCTTCAGTTACAGGAGACCACAGCATGCTATATAACATCAAAGCTTATACCTAATATAAAATTAATTACATAATTAAAATGAGCAACTAAGTTATATTAAAAATGACAAACTATATAATTTAAATAAACAAAATGCAGTGAAGTACATACATAAAATCAATGAGAAACTTAAAGAAATTGTGCCAAGTTTCTTTTATATCGGAATAAAGATTCGCCAATGTCGATATCACGAGCTTTTGATAAGGTGTTGTAAAGCCTGCAAATTCTTGGCACAGCAGCGTAATGACCGTATAACTGGTATGATAGAAATGATAAAAAATTGGAGATGCTTCTGAGGTTCAATGGGACATAACTATTCGTAAAACAACGTACTTTGACGTAACTTTTATATGTATTCATCCGTTGAAGGCCTTAGGAAGAAGATAGAGCAGGTTTTTGCCACCTTCACCCTTCAGAAGATCGCAGTTAACCAGTACTACTAAGTTACTAATCCTAATGTATTGCGAGTATTTATGGGTACTGGTGACCGATGAACCAGACTGGAAAATCGGGCAGGCCGTGTCTGTTGTTTTCTAACTAAATTTTGTGACTCGTCAAACAACGCGTGTTAAGAGACCAGCTCCTAATTATTTGGAAGTATGCTCGCTATGATTCTATCCGCAAATGTATCGTTATATGGAAGCTTAACTTCGATCAACAATACCAACGTTTTATGATTTGGCTTTTTTTATTTAAAAGCATATTGCTTTCCTCCTTTCAATATAGGGGAGAAAGGGGAAATATATTCAAGTTCCTCCTTTTGTCATCGCTTACGTCCACAAGGAAAATATACTCATATTTATTCATAGCTGTGTTGTCATTTTCTATGATCATTTAATGGTAGAGGAAAATGGGTGACGATAGTCATAGAAAATTTTACCTGATACTGGTTAGAGTGTACCGTGATTTATTACCAACTGGATTTTTCCCGCGGCTTCGCGTAAAATTTATTTTTATATCTCTCGGGACCAATACTTTTTCTGGATGAAGGGTCTTTATGTCCTTTTCTACCCTTTCTTTTTGTACCCCTGACAAGGTATCTATGCAAAATTTTGATGATGATGACGATCATCTATTGAGTAATTAACAAACAAAAAAATTTTCGCCTTTATATATATATATATATATATATATATATATATATTAATAAGTAATAATAAGTTTATATATTATACACTTATCCTGTATAATAATTGCTCAAGTAAATGTGGCTTCTAAATATCTATACTAATGTAATAAAGCTGAAAAGTTTGTGTGCACTAATCTCTGGAAGTATTAGTCGGATTGGAATAATTCTTTTTTTTATTATATTGAGTATTTATTGACAAATATTGTAGGCTATGTAACATCACGCTACGGCCCTTAGGAGCAGAGTAGTGACCACAAACGCATCTGAAACTGCGGGAAAAGGCTGCTGGAATTATATCTATTGATTGATCAGTCAGTTAACAGCGCTTGAGTGAAACTAACCATCGTATTTAGGGAGTGTATACACCTGATACACATGGACAGAAAAAAAAATCTAATTGAGAAACGTCTTCCATTGAAGTCTTGTGAAACAATGAAAATAATTTTCAGTTTCACTTTTGTATTGATTCAAATATTTAACACAGAGTTATAAATATAGAGGTTCTTAAGGTTGTAGGGCACATTAGACTCTTCTGTTTAAATTGTAAGCTACTGGTTCCATTTCTCCACCTTAATATTAAATATGCTTATTTTGGCTTCCTTTGGCGACGGTAGCACTTATTGGTAATCGGGCCGAGTTCTTAAATTGTCCGGTTAGGTTTATTAAAAAAAAAGAAATAAATACGAAAAATATTATACCAATTCTAAATGCACATCACCACTTAAATAAGATAATATACTTAACCACACTTCATAAAGGTACGAATTACATTTCATCATAAGCCTTTCATCATTCACTGCTGGACATAGGCCTCTCCTAATGTACGGCACTGAGCTTGATTGTCAAATACAAATACTTTACAAATACAAATGCTTTATTTGCTTTTAATCTGGTACATTATAATAAAACTCTCCTCATCCAATTTTTCCCCGCCGTTTTGCGCAGATCGTCAATCAACCTTTAAAGGCCAATTACATTTAAAGGATTGAAAATATTTACATTTCTACTAAAAGTACTCATAACTTTTACAGTGTTACGTGAATTTCATTAGGTTAAAAAATAAATGTATTTTTTCTTAATGCATTCCGTAAAATAAAGATAAAATACATTTTTAGTGCAATTCACAAAACACATCTCTCTTTAAACAGGTGGTATTTTGTAAATTCGAGAATAGATGAAATATATGCTCAAACTTACAAAACACAACCGTTACCTATGGTAAAAAAAACATTTAGTATTGTAGGTTAGGTCAATAAACCGTAAAAAAGAAAATATGTTAATAAAGCCCTTAAAAACCTTTTTTGGCACTTTTCTAAGCTACACCAGTTAGGTTTTGTTTCAAAGTCAATACTCAGATTACTCAGCCCTTATTATAGCCCCTCCTCAAAAAACTTATAACTTATTTAGTAAGCACAGTAACATCAGGGAAAAAGGACGTTTATCATAACAATTTTTTGCCTTTTGCATTGCGACAGCTTCTTCTATCGTGTCAGGACTTATAGTATTTTAGGTTATTACATGAACTCTATGCTTGTTTACCAGCCGAATGTCATAAAAAAATAAATTATTTTAAAATGATAATCAATAAATATGATCCATTTTATTCTTTTAAGATTTCTTGGATCATTAAGGGTAATGGAGTGTCTACCTTATTTCTTAAATGAGTGCATTTATCAAAATTACTTGGATTTTTAAAAAGACAATTTTGCTTGCCTTATTTTTTCGATTGACTTAACAAATATTTAAAGCGTCTGGCTCATTCCACCAGAAACTTATATCATTAATGTTTCGGCCCTTGGCATAGAATTTTGTTTCCTAAATTTACTAATAGTCACGGTCTCCCGAAAGCTCTTTTAACATAGTCACGGTCTCCCGAATGACATTTTAACTTCAATATACACATACCTACACTTTACAGCGGACTGCGGTTACTACTACCGTAATGTATCAACCTCTGCTACTATGTTTGGTCAACGAAGGTCGATAGCATAGGGAAGAAATTACGTTGGCAACGTGGAGTAATACACCATATTGTGACTATACATAGGTACCTCTAAGACGTTATTCACATACTTGTACTTAAAGTTACTAAAAAAAAAAATTAAACCCCAACTGGCTCGCTAACAAACGAATTACGCGCCATACAGCCGCCATATTGTAATTAAAAAAACATATTATATAGCCAGTGTCATTCGGAATTATATAAGGATTCTAAAGATACCCCTTAGATTAAAATCTGTTCAGGCATTTAGAAACAATTAGAATAAAGAAACTCACAAAGATGAACCCTGAAAATATTACACAACTTTTTTTGGCCAGTCGTGTAAAAAGGACAGTGCCAGTCAAATCTCCTTTGTAAACACGTAGAGCTAAATACACTCCAATAAAACAAATACAAAAGCATTATAGTTATAAACCACCATCCAGTTAGACGCAATACCGGATAGTCACGAACCTCGGTTACCAATAAGGTAGTTTTTACAAGCACCCCAGTAAAAAGTATATCATAACAGAAACCGCATGATTGTGAGCTTTCTATAGGGCTACGTGATAAACCTTACGTAGTTAGAAACAGTTGGTTAGCTGGTTGTAGATTTTGAATTATGTTATTACAATTGCGTTTGCCCAGTGTGGTCTGGCAACCGTTTGTTTAAAAATTCTGGGTGTTATAAATGCTATACGACTGTCGAAGTACGGTCAAAAACAACTTTGTGGATCATCCCCTGAACCATTAACAAATACAATTTTTCAGACTTGTAATCATACAGCGACTTTCCACGACGTTAGAGAAGAGTTCTTTTAGTGCATTTTATAAGTTTGTACAGATCAAAATATACCAATGACGTTTCCCAATCCCTTTGATATAAAATACAGTTATTTTGTTTTACTGTGTTCTTTAAATTATGATTTACTAGCTGCGCCCCGCGGTTTCACCCGCATAAGTCCCAATGCCGTGGGAATATCGGGATAAAAAGTAGCTTATATGTTAATCCAGGTCATCAGCTATCTACATACCAAGTTTCATCGCAATTGGTTCAGTAGTTTTTACGTGAAAGAGTAACAAACATCCATCCATCCATCCATACTTACAAACTTTGCGTTTATAATATTAGTAGGACTAGCAGTGCTCCGCGGTTTTACTCGCGTAAGTACCGATCCCGTGGGAATATCGGGATAAAGAAAAATAGCCTATGTGTTAATCCAGGTCTTCCCCTATCTACTTACCAAGTTTTATCGGAATCGGTTCAGTGGTTTTAGCGTGAAAGAGTAACAAACCGCCATCCATCCATCCAAACTTTCACATTTATAATATTAGTGGGGTAGCAGCTACTACTAAACTAGATTCAGGTGGTTTTCAAAAACCAATCGTATAGGCACAATCGAGCAAATGGTATCGAATTTAATGTAATATTTGTGTTAACAAGCGCCCGAATAGAGAAATGACGACACGAACACAAAATTACTACTAATCAACATCTTGTTGGGACATCACGGGATGTTTCTTAACACACAGGCCATTACTATAACAAGATCAATTAACTCAATAATTTATCACCTTTACAGCATTATTCTATAGAAATTTCATTTGTGTAATTATATAGAAAAACAACACCTTCGGGCTTTTGGCCGGAAGCATTCGCACTTAAACTTAGTTCAGGTGTTGTGCACAAATATAAACTTTCACTATGAACAGGTTTGATGCGAACGACGCCGGGTGCGTCTTAGTGTAAAAAAGCGAGATCGCAATGTTGTTTTCTACTTGGAACTAGTGTTGTTCCTGTGTAGTTTTTTTTTTTACTATTCTACCATTTGAAGAAATATTTTCTACTAACAAGAGCACAGTCATGTATGAGTGTGTGTCGAACAGTATATCTACGTATACTTAATAATGTATTAAAGGTTTATTTGCTAATTGATTCAATCTCCAATCTTAATTTTCTAATCACTTCCAAATCTAACAAGTAAATTCATGGTGTTAAGTGTTATATGTGATACTAGCAGCGCTCCGCGGTTCCACCCGCGTAAGTCCCGATCCCGTGGGAATATCGGGATAAAAAGTAGCCTATGCGTTAATCCAGGTCTCCAGGTATCTACATACCAAGTTTCATAGCAATCGGTTCAATGGTTTTTGCGTGAAAGAGTAACAAACATCCATCCATCCATTCATCCATCTATCCATCCAAACTTTCACATTTATAATATTAGTGGGATTAAGTTTGTTTTTATAAAAATATACTTGTTAGCGTCCGTATTTCTGTATATTCGATCATATCTTGAAAACCACTAAACTATTCTAAACGCAGCTTTTGTTGGTTATTTCTTTTTTTTCTTTTTTCAAAAAGACAACTCCCGCATTAGGAATTACTCCTGTGTCGCGGGGGACTTTACAAACATACAAACAACGGACACAAAGAACACCCAGACTCGGGTGGGAATCGAACCCACGACCTATGGCATAGCAATCAGGGTCATTAACCACTAGACCAACAGGCCAGTCAATGTGTTATGGTTGTTATGATCTGCATTAATGCCAGAAATTTATAAGGTACTTAAAATTGTTCTATAAAAAATAGTTTATAAAAAATGTACTCTAACCGTACTAAACGTGTTTGTTACTAAAGTGACAAATTACTTTTATGTGTCCTATAAAACCATAGACCCTACCTATAGTTTTGATGTTTTTATTCTATAGCCCAGGCCCATTCAATAGTAGTAAGTACCTATTGGCAGACGTTTGTGTTTGTAAGAACATTTATTTCATAATTAATTAGAGTTCGTTAAGCGTTCATTGAGCTTGCTGTAAGAAACACGGTTCAAATATAAAGCGAACGTAAAAATATATATACATTATTAGTTTACAATTTAGATTTCTACTTGTTAGTAGTAGGAAACTTACTTGTAGATATTACTTCGTTCGTGTGGAAATTTTGCTGAAATCTATCCCAAGATATTTACGTGGGAGAGCCATGCTTCGGCACGTATGGGCCGGCTCGACTCCGCTCGATACCACGGCCTCACAGAAAACCGGCAGTGAAGCAATGCTTGCATTGCATTTCGCTGCATAAGTGAGGTTACCGGAGGCCCTAACCCTTCCTCCTCCCCTATTCCCGTCCTTCCCCTCTCCTCCTCTCCCCTCTTCCCACTCTTCCCCCCTCCCTCTCTTCTCCTATTCCCACCTTAAAGGGTGGCAACGCACTTGTGACCTTCGAGTTACAGGTGCCCATGGGCGGCGGTAGTCATTTACCATCAGGTGACCCGTCTGCTCGTTTGCCCCCTATACCATAAAAAAATCATCGTCACAAACGTTAGCCTTTATAATATTAGTAAGATTACTAAGATTTTTACAACAGGCACAGCATATTGTCCGAAGAACGATCTACAACTAGGGAAGAAAGCTTTTAACGTGGTATTCTAAGAATGGAAGGCTTTTAACGTGGTATTCTAAGAATGGAAGGCTTTTAACGTGGTATTCTAGGAACGGAAGGCTTTTAACGTGGTATTCTAGGAATGGAAAGCTTTTGGAGGTGTTGAGCAGACGTCCTACGGCAACCTGGGATGTCCGCTCGTCCTCTAGATTGACTGACGATATGTTGGGAAATCTGCAAGGATTTGAACCGTTATAATTAGCTCGCTCATCAAAGAACGATGAAGAAAAATTGAAGAATCGTTAGAAAATTCGGCAGGCTATGAACTATTTTATCAATTAATGACAAGTTTACAAAATCTACAAATCCTAATCCTAATTTTTGTTTGTTTGTTACGTTTTCACGTCCTAATTACTCAGCCGATAATCATGAAATTTAGTATACCTACACCTCGTCAGAGGTACAAAAAAGGACATACTCTATACATCTATATAAATATGTATATATGTAGATTCTTACCAAACGAAAGCCTAAGTACAATTTGCGACTTTATAGCGATTTGCGATTTCTTCCAAGTAACCATTAGATGGAAAGAGAGATTATAGATGAGATGAGGAGTTGCACTGTACAATTAACTGAACACTCTGGATTAGTTACCTTTCATCCCGAAAAAAAGAACAATTTCTGAGGAAAAGGACTTTAACGAGAGCGAACCCTCGGGCAAAAGCTAGTAATAAATATTGTGGTTCCAATCTTTGTTGGGTCGGAAATCAAGGTCAAATCTGCAAGTAGGGAACCATTTACCAACACTCGCAGGCACTAGCAATTTAAATACTTTGGTATTTAAATACTGTAAAGTACACACACAATCTAACTACTTTTATAAATCCGAAAGTTTGGATCTGGATAAAATTTGGCACTAAGATAAATTATAGTCTGCAATAGCTCATTGGCTACTTTTTATCCCGGAAAAGTGTACGGTTCCCGTGGCATAGATCCACACATACACATCAAAATTTCTACGCGAACGAACGAACGAAGTCGCGGGAAATAGTTAAAATGTAAATTTTAACTATTGACATTGAGAAATATTTGTCACATAATTATCTCTCAGTAGAGCATATGGTATTTTTTATAGACGAAGAGGAGATGAAAATTCATTTATGCCCGGTTCCTATAATTAAGAAACGATTTATTTTACTCACGGACGGTAAAATTTCGTTTAATTTTCAACGAAAATTTTACCGTTCGTAAGCAAAACGAAACGTTTCTTGATTATAGGAACCGGGCAATAACGGTTATGCAAAAGTAGTAAATTAATTTTAGTAGTAAAGTAATTTTGTGGTAATTTTATAATTGCTCGCTTATAACTTGCACCACACAATCTAGTAGCTTTTTGTATCTTTCAACGCACGCGCTGCGTTCATTACAATCCACTTTTATACAGACAAGAGTCTAATTACAATTGTTTCGTATATTTTGACAACAGCAATTTATAACAACATTTATTCTATACAACTTATTGGAGCGTGAAACTCTCAAATTTTTCCAAATTAAGCTCTAATAGATGTTAGATGATTACTTCGATGGAGTGTCTTAATTGTGCAGTAACGGATTGTAATTACCGGTAAAAGAAAGTATAGCAAGTAATATGGATAACAGGAAAAATGGTCTATCATGCGAGCACGTGGCACAGATAATTGGCGTGATTTTAAGTCAAATTAGAGCACGTTAGTCACGGTGCAATTATTTTGTTCTGATTTTAAATAACTTCTGAATATTCACTGATAAAATTTTGGAGATTGTAAAAATGCATTGAGAGAACGACTGATTTTGATACTTGTTATAAATATTCTTTAAATTTATATTGTTTAATCTCTTCTGTTTATTTTATTACTGTCTGCTCACAAGCATAGGTACTCCAGATAAGCAAAAAGTATGCGTATTAAAATAAATTTATTTTTTCCATTTGATCAATCGTGATCAATATTAAAGTAAGATGTGGTCTCACACAGAAGCCTATGGTGAAGATTAAAAGTTTTTCTTTTGACTTCTACAAATGTAGACTGTCGTTCGAAATGCAAGTAATGTCAGCTGTAAGTAAGATATAGCAAGTTAATGCACTAATAATTCTTAAAAAAAAACAACTTAAAAAAAAACTATTCCATAAAAGACTTATATATGGTTTTCTCATGGATGCTCTTGTCAGAACTGGACCAAATTGAAATAGGACTACACGGGAAACACCAGCTTTCAAATAAAAAAGAATCATCAAAATCGGTTCACCCAGTCGAAAGTTCTGAGGTAACAAACATAAAAAAATACAGTCGAGTTGAGAACTTCCTCCTTTTCTGAAGTCGGTTAAAAAGTCTTGAATATTAAGCAACTAGTTTTTGCATGCTTGTAAATATTTTTCTAGACTTCAGGGAAAGTACTATTTTTCTAGATAAAATGGTACCCTTTGTCTTCTTCTACACGCCGTGTTTATGCAAAAATTCATGATGGTCGGTTGAGTAGTTAAAGTGTGAAAGCGTAACTAAACAAACAAATTATACAAAATTAATAATTCTTTAAAAAAAACACCGACTTCAACAAAAAAAACTATTCCATAAAAGACTTATATATGGTTTTCTCATGGATGCTCTTGTCAGAACTGGACCAAATTGAAATAGGACTACACGAGAAACACCAGCTTTCAAATAAAAAAGAATCATCAAAGTCGGTTCACCCAGTCGAAAGTTCTAAGGTAACAAACATAAAAAAAACACAGTCGAATTGAGAACCTCCTCCTTTTTTGAAGTCGGTTAAAATTGAAACTCATTTTGCGTCTATAATGGTCTCATTTTGCGTGTGGTTTGGGTGAAATCTACCCCACGGGAACCGTAAATTTTTCAGAGATAATAAGTAGTCTATATGCTATTCCAGACTATAATCTATCTCTGTGCCAAGTTTTTGCGGGAAAGAGTATCAAACATCCATCCATCCATCTTCACAAACTTTCACCCTTATAATATTAGTAAGATTATTTCTCTGCACGAAGGTGTAGAGCGTTGTATTGAGTTGCAAGTTTGCAACTGTTCGATTAAGGGTAACACTAGCATTATATAATAAGATGCGGAAAAGAGACGGCCTAATAATTTGCTTAGTTTTAATTAATAAAAAAAAACCTGTGTTAAAAATTACTAACATCAGTTGCCAGTGAGCAGAAATGATAAACATCCAATTTTTGTTTTTCTATTTTATTCTTTTTCTTGTAAAAATTTAAGTGTTTGTGTGTGTAATTGTGTGCCAATAATAAGTCTTTCTTTCTTTATTTCTAATAGCATATTCGTACTAATTTACTTTGAGGGTTTATGTATGTGTTATGCTACATTTAATATATGTATATAATAAACAAAATTCTATAATTCTAATACTTCTAAACTGGATCTACAAAGAATTCTTAATCACCATTAGCATACAGAATTATTTTTGTTATATTCAGTGATTGATTATGATATATAAATATTATTGTTATGTAATGACTTATATATGTAAATAGTTTGTTGTAATTGTAGTCTGATACATAAATTAGTGTTCTTTCTGATAATTAAGCATCATATTTTGTTTAAATGCAGACATTTTAATTAATTAAGATACTGTAAAAAAAAGTTTATGATAACAGCCAAGAGTTGTGTTACTCTTATTTAAGGTAACCTAAGGAATAGTTACTATATTTATATGTAAGGAATTAGAATTGTAAGGGGATGAAGAGCTAAAATAATATTCATTTATTACATAGGCCTTTAGCCTCCTACGATTTTTGTACGTTAAACATCCAAAAAATAACAAAATAATCAACTAGCCATTGCCATAAAACTCATAATGCAAGGAAACGAATTGGATTCGCCTCGAACAATGAAATAAGAACAAAAGAAGCTACCGTGGGAGCGAGCAGTATTCACATAAGTAAAGTGACAAAAATGAAGCGATTATGTACACGGCCGTTGACATTGCTTGCTGTGGAGACCATATTAGATTATGGCATGAACGAGTTCGAAGTCAAATAAGGTTGGTTGCATTTTAGGTGTTCGTACAAAAATAAGCTTGCGATACCATTTTGGTACGGCGGCTTGCACAGCACAAGCCCGGTTTCGGCAAAACTTTGTGTTCTTTTTTATATGTTTTTTAAAAATAATAATATATATGTCCATTTTATACCAGTGGATGATCTTAAAGTTCTCTAGTATGAGAGCTCTAGAGTGTATGAATATTAAAGATGTTTCCAAACGTCCTAATACCAATACGATCGAAAAATATGAAACTTTACTGTCTACTTATTACTACCTTAAATCGTAAATCGTTTCACCTTTAATCATTGAACCTGAACTAAGATCTTAAGTGATTTTTCGATCTGTGGTATTTCACGCATGCCTTAACCACATAATTATGTGACCTAAACAATACTTGAAGATATAGAGAGTGTGGCGAAAACAGCTTTAGAATGACAACCTTAAATTTAAGGGCAATTGGCATGTGTGCGTAATTTCTACAAAACCTGATGAAGTCTAGTAGTTCAATTCTGTGGTGTTTTCTTAGAAGTTTATCAGATAAAAGATAAACAGACTAAAAGCTTTGCATCGGTGGCTCTGGATCGGTCCGACAACTGATAAATAAAGCTCTAAGTTTATCTTACAAATAGGCGCTAATACACCAGACATTAGCCCGGATCCACTTGCAATGAGCATTTGAGAAATAATGTGTATGAATTTAGCGTTTATTATTATAATTTTTTTTAGAGAGGCTCCTTGCTAAGTGGTAACCGAGTAGGTTAGCACTAGTTAGTCAGTCTAGGATGGGTGACCATTCTTAACACATTGAGACCCCTCCCTGCCTTGTAGAGTACGTTAAACCGCCGGCCCCGAGTGCCATACATACATCTGTGGCATTCGTTACAGGTAGTAGTAGCCCTAAAAAGTCCGACAATCTGGTCTAACTACAGAACTTCGATATCGCCTAGTACTTGGGTTGTGGATGTCTAATGGCAGTCGCTCCACGTAAAATATCAAAGTTCGGCCGTATCGTAGTTTGACTGAAAGCCGACCCGAACTTAGTTGGGAAAGCGCAGAGGATGATATTTTTTTTTAAATAAAACATAAGATAACATCAAGGAAGGAATGTCATTTGGGAATGCTTTCATCGTTTATAAGATTGCCTTTAGAAACGCTGTATCGTTTTCCTTACAGTCAGGAGTGTTTTGAAAATCGTTTCACTTAGGTTGTGTTCTCAGAGGGAGGCCATATCTGTTCCTTGTACTAATACAATAGTCACCTTTTTCATCTCCCTAATTTTAATATGGAATTTGGCACTTACGAATATCATGCATAGGTTACGGGAAAACTTGCCTTTATTTATATTTTGATCAATATCAAGAATACTAAGATCGAAGAAAGACGTGTTATTATTTACAAATTATGTATGTTTGTTGTTTACCAATAACATATTTTTTGAATAGTATTCATTGTTGATTGCGTGAGTTATATTTGCAACATCGTTTATCAAAATAACCTCAAGGGTCCTAAAATAAAATAATGAAAGTTTCGACTTGTATGATTAAAAGATTATATTTTAATTATGCTCATTAAAGCGACGCAACAGCCATGTGTTATATTTATTACACGAACCATTTAGAGTCACTTTTGACACCTTAATATATCTATTATATATACATGTTAACAAACATACTAGTCTGATGGATAAACAGAAGTCCCCGGTTGACTATACTGAAAATCAAAGGTTCAGTCGGTGCTCATCTATTGCTCCACAGTGAACAGGAAATTTTCTTAGCTGTGAAAAGATTCAAGGTTCTTAGCTTAGACGTTACTAAAATACGAATTTAAAAAATTCAAGTGCTCAGTCACAATATAGTCGCCATCTGTCAATACACTCTTATAAGAGTCTATAGACTCATTAGAAAAAAAAAACTTCCTACAAATCGCACTGAACAATGGCACGCGTGTATCTTTTTCATACAAGTTCACCGTCCAAACAATTGGTGAAAAACCTCCGTGTGACGTAATAAGGTGAAACACCTAATTATCTCATAGCGACTGAATGACTGAACTTTCGCTTTTGTGTTTGAACAATGCCAGCACTCTCTTCGAGTGTGGTAACGCAGTCTTTTTACATCGTATTATGAAGTATTGTAAAATAGTTTGATTGTCTTAGATTTAATTTCCGCGTTTGGTAGGCTAGTAAGCTGTTTGCATTTCGATAATTTTAAAAAGAAGGAGGTTTCTTGCATCGAATTAAACCTGACTAACATCCTTACTAATATTATAAATGCGAAAGTAACTCTGTCTGTCTGTCTGTCGCAGTTTCTCGTCAAAACTACTGAACCGATTTAAATGAAATTTGGTACACAGATAGTCTAGAGCCAGAGAAAGGACATAGGCTACTTTTTAATGCGAAAAAGGGGTGTAAGGGGTTGAAAGGTGGGGATGAATAGTTATATGGAAGTATCGTCATATTTAGAGCTAGAAGCCTGAAACTTATTTTTTAGGCCGTTGATTCGATATAAATACACTATTCCACGCCGACGAAGTCGCGGGCACAGCTAGTAATTCGTGGAAATTCAAATCTACCCCACGGGAGCCGTACATTTTTTCGGAATAAAAAGTAGCCTATGTGCTATTCCAGACAATAATCTATCTCTGTACCTAATTTCATCCAGATCCGTTCAGCCGTTCTGGCATGATTGAGGAACAAACATGCATCCATCCAATCTTTCGCATTTATAATAGCAGTAAAATTTTGGACATTTGGACATATTATCCATATACTGCTTTCTAGACCTAGATAGGCATCGCTTGTACTGTGGTTGAAAATGATTTTTTTTGCAAATACATACATATTGTACACAGGAATACTCAGACCAATACAAATAAACACATACTTTCAAATATTTACACTGAATGGGAAGCGAACCCGTTTCCACTGACGTTCCAGTCGATTGCTTTACTTCCACCCTACGCGGGCACCATACGCTTAAAGACGGAGCATTCTTAATTGATTCAAATGATGTCAAACAACTGAAGATCTCCTTAATTGAGCCTACGCTAATGGAATTCCATAGCGTAGGTCAATTAAGCTAGATCTTCAGGTAGGAATCTAGCAGCAATTATTTATCACTAGCAGCGCCCCGCGGTTTCACCCGCGTAAGTCCCGATCCCGTGGGAATATCGGGATAAAAAGTAACCTATGCGTTAATCCAGGTCTCTAGCTATCTACATACCAAGTTTCACCGCAATCGGTTCAGTGGTTTTTGCGTGAAAAGTAACAAACATCCATCCATCCATCCATACATCCATCCATCCATCCAAACTTTCACGTTTATAATATTAGTAGGATCACTACATATTATGAAACAAAGTCCTCCGCCGCGTCTGTCTGTCTGTTCGCGATAAACTAAAAAACTAGTGAACGGATATTCAATGCAGTTTTCACTAATAGACAGTGATTCACGAGGAAGGTTTTGGTATATAATTTGCATCTGTGCGAAGCCAGGGCGGGTTGCTAGTAGAAATTATAACCGCTGTGTCTCAAGCAAGCGTGAGCCCGGTCTTTCTCGAAATGACCGTCCTATCGTAGGTACGTCACTCGATATGATGACTCAATAGTCTTACATAGATAGATATCACTGGGGTTTTAAACATTTACATTTCCTGTTTTGTTTATTTTTGATTTTGTTGGTTATAATAGAAAGACTAATTCCACAAAGTATTTTTACTTTTATTATTTTATTTGAAATAATATAGACTAGAGATCGCGTGGTGGTCGAATTTCACCCATGGTTTTTTTTTGTGGCCAGTATAACTTGAGCTGTCATTGTATAGACTTACTTAATATGACAGGTAATCACATATACTGGACGCGTGTAATTTCATTAACCCGTTTTCACGTAATTTTTAAATTTGTAAGACATATTGTTTAAAAATTTTAGCATTCGTCACTTCTTCTCTGTATAAACTATAAGTGTGCAATATTTCATACTCCTCTGTCCGCCCAATTTTCGTAAAAAGGGATCCAAAGTTTTCGCTTCACGTATTAATATATAGATAAGATATAGGTATATCATTCATCACCTTAATAAGTTTTAAGATACAACAAATATATTAAAAACTAAAGGCAAATAAATAACCACGTTAAAAGTCAATAAGTCACGCTCAAATACGTCTATGTAAGTATGTACCTACATGTCAATCAACTTTATAGATTACGTTAAACTAAACAGCTTGTACCATCCATAAGTACATCTGTTACTAATGTTACTATTGCCATTAGAAATTCATATTGATATTATAATTAAAATCGTTCATAAACACTGGCATGTAATTATTGACGTATATTTAAGTGATTGACCACGGAGAAACCATTTGTTTTAAGCGTACCTATTTGTTATGAATGGCTCTAAGTAGATTCTTCATAGGGTACATCACATTCATATCTGTTTATTGCATGTGGTAATACATTTTGCTGTACGTCAAAATAAATATGTGTGTTGCCATATTTTGGCTTTCATATTACGATATTATTTAAAAGAATGTTTAATTCAGTGATTAAATTATTTTTAACTATGCAGAGTTGGTCGAACCAAATATTGAAATAATTTAATCACAAAATTAAAAAAAAACCTTTTGGTTATATTGATTTACTTGGATATTAATATAATAATCTGATCTTACATCTAAAGGTTTTAATTCTGACGTTTTAAATGCTAAATGTAATAAAGCCCAAGAAGAGTTTTTTTGTTTGCTTGTTTGTTTGTTTAAATGTGCTATTCTCTGGAACTAGCAGCCAGATTCGAAAAAATATGGTTGTATTGGATATAGTATTCATTGAGGAAGATTATAACCTATGTAACATTACGCTATAACACTACGGAGCGAAGCAGTGACCATAAACACGGGTGCTTTAATATTGTAGAAAGAAGAAATAAAAATGGTCATTTATAAGGAAAATGATACCTTAGATCTCAAATTTCCATATTTATTTTTATTTTCGAGGTTGTACCGCTTACTGAATACTTTCTTTAGGTTTTAAGCTGTAGCACATAAACAGAACTTACGACTTTATAGACATGGACACGTAATTAAAATACTTCACCTATTTTTTGCAAATAAGAAATATAAATAATATTTAAAAATATTAAAAGCTTTTCGAAAATGAGAACATGTGTCCTGAATAATTACCATACACAACACTACCTGCTACCACACACAAACAAAAAAATATTTTCAATTGTACGAAATAGAGTCTATATTCCCTTACGGTTTAATGACAGATGCCGGTCAATTCTAAGGACTTCTTCAGCTCGGGTATTGTCATGGTATGACTGATTTATGCTCAGTCCAAGATGCATTTCATTCACGTTTATTTAAATGTTCCCAAGATTTACGTTGTACTGGTATCATTTCAATATTACAATAAGACTGTGGTGACCAGTAGATGTCCAATGTCCTGATATTCTTCATGACCAGTCACTTGGACTCTTCTGGATTTGGTTTTGTAATAAATATTTGATGAACAATTTTATGCTATACTTTTGAACGCGGTTTTGCTCTCGTCCTCTGCTTCTGCATCTCGTCCTAAAACAAACTCGGCCCATTGGGACGAGTTGACGAATTTCAATTTTTTTTTATTCGTCATCTCGTCCCATTTTTGAAACACTTTCAGTACAGTCAAGAAGAAAACTATTTAAGGTATTAAAATAAAAGACAAGAATTTAGATAATCAACAATAATAATAGTTCTAATGAGGCGAGATGACGAACGACCCGGTTACGGGTTGCATCAGAGATCACACTCTATCAAATTTTCTACTCAAGTAAATAATTTTGATCAATGTCATAGATTCATTTACCAGAGGTCGTGGGTTCGATTCCCACTCAGACCAGGGACAAATAATTGTGTTATGAACACGATAATTTGTTCTGTGTCTGGATCTAATTTATAATTATATAATACTAGCAGCGCCCCGCGGTTTCACCCGCGTAAGTCCCGATCCTGTGGGAATATCAGGATAAAAAGTAGCTTATATGTTAATCCAGGTCTCCAGCTCTCATCTACATACCAAGTTTCATCGCAATCGGTTCAGTAGTTTTGGCGTGAAAGAGTAACAAACATCCATACATACATACATCCTCACAAACTTTCACGTTTATAATATTAGTAAGACTATGTATGTAGGTATTTAAAAATATTTAAGTATGTTTATCAGCAGTCTGGTTGCCATAGTAGGTACAGGCTCTGCCTAGTTTGGGATCAGGCGGCCGTGTGTGAGATGTGTTAAGTTATTACTATTATAAGGTAGGCATTAGTGACCCGAATACAAAAAAAAAACAGTTCATGAAAACTTAGCTATTGTTCTCACGTTTTCAATATGGCCGTCATCATATAAAATATTATATAAATATCTTACTATTATAAGTAGCTTATATTCTGCAAACAGCAGTATATCAAAGGAATATTTAACTATTCATGCCTTGGGCGATAATATTTAATTAAAAAACCAACTACCAGTACTAGTATTTAAAATTGTAATGCTATGAAATCCATAAACTGCAAAACCATAAACAACTCTGTATCTGCATAATACAATAACACATCAACTAAAGTTTATGGCTAGCTTTCAGAATGGAAAGGTTAAGGTGTGCATACACTTACCCGGGTGTTTTCGGTAAGGGTAAGAGCATAACAATGTTCAATGTATTTTGGTGCGTCACCAACCTTAACGTCCTGTACCTTTCATCCTTCAATATTTCCGTTCCCATTCTTCCACTTCCAAATAAACTGAATACATATATGCATCATATGATGTGTGAGCATATGCTCAAACACTGATTTCTAAGGCCTAACAAAAATTTGGGAATTTTTCATTTGACTAACCTCTATTTAGAAAATATGTAAAAGAAAAATTGTGCGTTACGTATAAAATCTAAGGATACATTTAGTCAATATGTATATTTTTATATTCTAGTTACATTTATTTATTTATGTACACTTCCTGCAGGTACATTGCATGAGGTGGACTGAATACCGTAGGCATTTCCTACCTGTCAATCTTTGGGTGACACAGAGATGTGTGACAGCTCAGTTATCCTAAAACTAAGAGATAAAAATAAGAAAATATGTCAAAATAAAAAATCGTCGTTATATTCAAAATAACAGAAGTTTCAAAAGAAATAAAAGTGTCAAAAGACGATTAGCTTTATTGTAATTTATTTTGTTATTATTTTATGCCAACTACTCACTACTCATTATTACTGAATAATGCTTTCTAGAGCAATTGTGCACGCACCTTTAGGCGAAAAGAAGCCAAGAGCTGTGCAAGTGTCCACTCCTTAGTATTCATGAGGATGGCGTTATTCACGACGTAACTATTAACATTTAGATCATGCGAGATGAATAAAATATCAATTAATACGGAAGCTTACATATTCATAGTTTGATATGGTCGTTTCAAATAAAATCTGGTGCGTTTATCGAGATGTTTGATACACTATTTTATTCGTGGGAATTGTCGTTTGGTTTTTAACCAATGTTTCTGATATCGTTAATATTCTTTTACGATTCTTCTGTGTTAATTCATTCAAATTGATTCATAAGTCACGATGTAAAGGTATTTAGTACGGAAGGCTAAACGGAAGCTCTTTTCCCGGCAGTTCGAATTTATGGCTATAATTGTAGCTACTTTGACGTTCCAAATAGCAAGTGTTACAGTGAGCAGGTTTAGATGCAATTTGAGTGTTATTAAATTTAATTAAAACATTATATAAAGCTTCCTGTGCCTAATCAAAATTCGTCAGCTGCATAAATGAAATTATATGACTTTCCAGTTAAAGTTAAAATCTTTATAAGTTTAACAGGTTTTAACTAATCATATTTTAATAAATATCAATTAATTTGTAATATTAATTACCTTTTGAATTATTAATATTATACATAATAATACTTGGATGAACTGACTCTACTCACGATCACTAAAAATTTACAGACACGTTTTCTATTACCGTGTTGCCAACTTAAATACCAATGTACCAATCGCTTGTTAAAAAAAATAAACTGGTTTTATGACTTTACTGAACACTTTTTACATAATGCGATTCACCCCTCAGGATATTCAAACATTTGAATATCCAATCGTCGGACGGAGTGATTAGATGTGTGCTGAACTGCCGATAGGTGATACCGTGCGGTGGCGGTGGAATATACAGTATTTTATAGCCAACTGCGTAATCACGCAACATCCGCAATACTAGATGGTAACTCCTGATTTGTTAGATAAATAATATTGCAGTAAACACATCGACAGAATCATAATCATAACGCCTTGGGGATGTTAATTATATATTCATTTTAGTACCTACTGTTCGAAACCGTCGTTCAACTGTGGGAGAACCATGCTTCGGCACGTATGGGCCGGCTCGACCCGAGTGATACGACGGCCTCACAGAAAACCGGCAGTGAAGCAATGCTTGCATTGCTTTTCGCCGAGTGAGTGAGGTTACCGGAGGTCTTAACTCTTCCTTCTCCCCCTCTTCCCCTCTTCTCCCCCTACCCGCACTCTAGGTGCCTATGGGCGGCGGTAGTCGCTCACCATCAGCAAGTCTGCAAAAAAAGAAAATGTATGTTAACATTATTAAGTATTATTAACAATTGATTTAATTTGAGCTTTTTAGTTGAACTTCTTTCATGAAAGTTTATTAACCGACTTCAAAAAAGAGAAGTTTGTTTTTTTGTTACAAACTGTTTTTTATAAATCGATTTTGATAATTCTTTTTTTGTTTTTTTTACTTCAGAGGTGGTCCCATATCAATTTTATCGAAATTGGTTCATCGCTTTTTGAAAAATCAACAATAACAAAAAAATATGTACACAGATGACGTTTTAGTTTTTTAGTTTAATTTTGTACAACATGTAGGTATAGTCCCGAAGTCGGTGTTTGTTATTTTTTACAGAATACTTTAATATTGCTCTTTTTCTTTTCTTTTGGAAAAAGACAACTCCCGTGCCGAACGTGCCGAAGCATGGTATCCAAACTTATTATTAGTATCCTGGTGTTAATCTCAACCTGTATCATTGCCTTATATTAAAAAACCTTTTACTAGTACAGAAAATATGAGCCATGTGCTTGCTGCCTTACTAAGAGGAGATGGAGCAGTGGCTCTACCTCTCCAAACCCCAACCTCACCCAAAGTCTAGACGACTGATCGCAGGTCTAAAACACAGGGAAAAAAAATGTTTTAGAAATATCAATGAATATTTGCAACTCATGTTGAGTATTAGAACGTTACATACAAACTTAATGAAGCATTGACCACAACAATGTAGGATATGATATGGTTATCTAAAGAATACATTTTGCAAACTCATAGGTCAGTTAATACTTTTTCACTTCATTAAATACACTACACCATAACATTTATACATGCAAAAGTAATCATTCGGCGATCTCAATCAATATGTAAAAAAAACCAATAACTGTCTTTATCGAAATTCATTTTACACATAACTTCGATTCTAAACTTTGGTTCTCACAGTCCAAGATATAAAGAACGCTAAAAAAATAATTATAACAAAAATTAATGAAAGCTGACATTTATTGATACTATTTCATCTTTCAATTCTAGTGCTATAAAAAATTAAAACAAAGCTGTAAGGCCATCAAGCAAAAAAACGATCATAAATAAAACAGTCGAACTGTTTATAGTGTAATATTATTTGGTCAATCTTTCTATACTAAGTAGAGACTGCGGTTTTGCTGGCAAAAATAATATATTTTTTTTATTAAAGATCGTGGTTTATTGAAGAATGGTGATGAAAATTTAAAGTCAGATATACAAACAGATGTTTTATGTAAGGAGCCTTAAGTCTTAAATTTACGATGCCTGAGAAAATCATTGATTTGGTTATCATGCCATGTTCAAGGAGCCTTTGGAAAAGGTTGGAAACTGGAGTTTTCAGTCTACTGTTTTAGGACGAATTCAAATGAAAATGCCAATTTTGTGGACCTATTCAAGCAATAACCGAATCTTAACTATATAACAATATTTAATAATCTTAGAAACTAACATTGTGAAAAAAATATTTTGTAAATGCATGGAATAAAAGGCTTTTTCATTAATTTTTTTTTATTTTTTTATTTAACTCTATAACAAAGTTTATTCCGCAATCACGCTGTAATTGAGTTTGAATAAATTTTGGCATATTGGATTAACACACGGGAACTAAGATTTAATACCTAAATACTCTTACAATTTCGTAATAAATGTTGATTCGACAATCCACATTTATAATTAAGTTGTAACTTCATATCAATAGACAGAACAGTCTAGAAGCTACATCAAAAAAAAAGATCAACAAACAAACAAATAGAGAATAAAATTTTTGCATATAGTAGTTTCCAGTTTACGTTTTAAATTAAAAATCAATAGAATCATATACATTTGGAGTGATTATGTCTTTTTCCGAAGCTAAAAGATCACGATTCGAATTTCATTAAAGACTATTATAGTATATTTTATGGGTTTAGTAATATAATGCGCTATTACAGTCAGATCGCGTTGAGGTATATGGCTTATAAATAGAAAGATAATATCATCAGTAGTCGGGATAGACCACTGATGTTGATTTTGTTGATTTATTGGCGCTTATACGTTATTATACTGATTAGTTTAAAACACTGTATATTTGGATAAGAAATAATATGGCTTATAAAGCGTGCGATGAGGCATAGTAAAGAAAACTTCAACGAGGCTATGGTAATTCTAAGACATTTTTCTTAAAGATTTTTTCTTGTACAATAGCGAATCCAGTAAGCACACAAGTTAAGGTGACAAATGAGAATACGTCGTACTCTTTCGTCGAAGAATGTCGTGTACAAAAATACTTCACCTAGATGAATTTTTGCAAAAGCTATCTACATACTGTTACCTAATCACAAAATGATGATTAATATAAGCAGCTCCTACTTCCAGTTGAAATCGTAAACCTCCTAAAAGATAAAATATCTAAAAAACTTGCTTATCATAACCAATTTTGTTCAAACAAGAACTGTTGTATCTATAAAAAATACAGGTGTTTAAATAAATCAAATGGTGACAAATGGCAAACGATGACGTAAGTCATTCTCATTTAGAAAACGAATGCTTTATGGACCTTATTTTTAATAATGTCTATCGCAAATAGCTCGTTCTTATTAATGAGAAAGTAGTAAAACAACAGATTAAGTTGTGCGTGGGAACACAATATGCTTAAAACACGGATATTGAGCAACTATAAAGTCGCTCGAAGCTAAACAGAATGCTCCATTATAACTTATTTATTAGATACCAATAGAACGGTCAAGTGTGAGACGGGCTTCTGCACGTAAGGAGCTGTACATAAAGATCCTAATTTAAGGAGTCCTTTGCCAAAATATCCACGCTTAAAAAGTGTGCAGTTAGCTTACTTTTAAAAACTACTACGGAAAAAGGAATTGCTAGAGCTAATTTATTTAACATCAAAATGTTAAACCGCTTCATGGGGGTGGAGGACATATTTTTTAAAGACTCCATAGCCACCATTTGTGCAGATAAGAACATATCGAAAAGAGTTCAGGAATATTCTTTGTAAAGTTTTAGCAATCAATTTCCTCTCTTATTTTGCATACACGTACTTTCTATCCGACTTCAAAAAAGAAGGTCTTCAATTCAACTCGCATGTGTTGTATGTAATATTATTGGAACTGCAAAATATTCACATATGGCAATCCATTAGGGCTTCTAAACAAATATACAAAAATGTAAAGGTGTATGTTTGTTTGTATGTATGTATGGTTGTCCACGTTTTTTCCAAAACTAGAAATCAAATTGTAACTATTCTTTTCTTAACTATATAGTTAATGAAAACTTTAATTCATATCTTACTCTAAATGTAATCTAACTTACTTATTCTTCTTACCTTATTCTTCACTTCTTTTAGTTGATTTTTTTTAGAGTAGAATTAGTTTTTAATAAAGAAAATATAAACAATTCTAGGAATTAATCGGAATAAGTTTTTTTAATGACAAGTTACATACTTCTAATAACAATTGGTTACAACATTTTTATTACCCATTGAAGATATCCTTCATCTTCTAGCGTCAATCCTCCTTCTTAACGAGTGCTTACATGGTAACAGAAATGTATTGACTAATTTTCATCATTCGAAATTAATAATAAAAAAAAATGAAATACATCAAAACTGGATCGGACAATTTATTCAGGAGTTTGGCAGTGTTTGTAGCGACAGCACGTCGTACATAATTGCAGGTACTTAGATAAGTCACATTTATAGATTAACTTTAGAGATGAAATATAAATGTTGAAAGTTGTGTTTATTTAAAAAAAGGCGAACTTCCTGATCACATGAACAATCTGCGTTAATCGCTTTGTCCGGTCCAGTAGTACAGTGTGGTTATATATTATAGTCAATACTCATATATTTGGGATCTATTAAGAGACTAACAAAATTGTCAAGTGATATTTTGTTAATAACGGAACCCTAAAACTTTAAATCTTAGTGTATTGTAAATTAAATCCCGGTTAGGCGCGGCTGGAGTCAGAAGTTATCACATCATCAATCAGCGATACTTGTTTGTAAAGTAGTAAAATCGGTTTGACTTAATTTTTAAACGTGTTTACTGGTGACTGGTTGTTCAATGGCGTATGAGAAGAATTTAACATTCTTTGTATTTGTTCATAGATAAGCTACAGGAAATGTGATCATCTGTAGCTTTAAATCTTAAATTTCGGACGTGATCAGTTTCACAATGATGATCATTAAAAGTTTTGCATACATAATAATGTCTATTATTAAAAAAATCTATGGCCAAAGACGAATTTTATTATTTTTGCAAATTTCTGTAAAATATACTATAATTGATTTTTAAGTTTAGCTAATTTTTTATCAGTTGTCTGAACTTTTACCTTGCTTGCAGTGAATTACTTCGCATAAATCGGTATGCGAAGTAATTCACTGCAAGCAAGGTTTAGCAAAATTTATAAACGCAAACCTTCACAACCATCGGGTTGTGAAGGTTTGCGTTTATAAATTTTAAACTACGCCTGCACTTACAAGACTTGACGATTCATATATTAGCAGTTCTGAAGTGATGAAATTGACACTCTCAAATGCAAAATCAAATCTTTTTATCTATTTAAGTATGGTCATTTTACTGTGCTAGAACTAGCAAATTACACCTTTAAACAACAAAAGAATAATTACCTTGCTAAAATGTTAGTGTGGTTTTTTAACACTTTGAGTATGGAACCCTAAAATGGTAAAAAGTGAGTTGAAACAAATTCATACAACACATGACTACAGATTTTAATTGACCATTTTTGAGACCCCACGAACAATAGATGATTATACTTCATTTTAGAAAGCGGGTGGCGCCGCGGGGCTATCATTGTATTTGTGCGACGGGGCCAAAGATATCGATTTACTATCTTTTCAATTAAAGTATCGATATAATAAGTACTAACAAGGCACCATCTGTTTTCAATTAATTAAGATCCGAATAAAAGGCATATTGAGCGAATGTTATTCAATGTAGAAACGGAGAATGCGATGAGCTTTCTTTGATAAATGAATACTTTTTAAAGCTAATTTATTAAGAAGGATAGTTAAGTAATTATTCCTTTTCTTATATTACCTGTAAACCACACCACCCATTATCAACCTTATGCTTTTCACTCAGTCATTCTGGTGGCCATATTCATCCGCTGGAACATTATTTTATACAACTAGAATTACAAACAACAACAAGTATGTATAAGTTTAATATATTCCGATTCGAAAATCCCTTTGATGATTAAAAAAACGAGCTGATGATCTTCGAACGGATGAACAGATTCTTAAATTATCGCGAAGAAAACTCTTGATCAAGACACATTGTAATTTAAAAAAATTGGCAGTTATGGGACTGCCAACAGAAGTGAAAACTTAAACGAAACGACAAACTTAAAACGTCACATTAGCAGGTTGGTGACATTAATTAATAAGGAGCTGACAGAACTCAATGTTTAGATTAGCACCTTCTAATGGATATGTATTATTAGCGTGACGGTCACGAGTGCAGTGCTTTTTCCCCATAGCAAAAGTGCACAAACGTGCCAAAGAAGTTTTCACTTCAAAAAATAAATCAAAATCGGTCCATCTGTTTAAGAGCTATAATGCTACAGACAGACACACAGATACACACGTACGAGTACACAATTTTTTCGTCGGAGGTTAAAAAGGCCAGCCTGATAATAAGCGGTTTCTAGTGCCTAGCACGCACTCACAAATAACAGTGTTGTCACTGTCAATTCTTTGTCTTGGTAATCTTACTCTTGGCGAACTAAACTATTTAACTGTGATCTTCTGTATCGTAGAGATTTTTGATCTTCTTCTGATCAGGCAGTTCTGGCTCAAGCAGAAATATGTTTTGCCCTAACTTGTTCAAAAGTTCCTGTTATCGTTTTAATCCAATATTTTTTTCTAAAACTTACGTTATTGACCATTTTTTAAAGCTACAAGTAATTGTTTGCTCAAATATGTATGTATTATGTTTGAGATAAATCAAAGAATAAATAAACAAAGACATTCATGTTGGTTTTCTCGTTCGACTAGTTAGTTAGACTAGAGTTATGTTCCCGTGTTATCGTTAGAAGCCTTCGCTATAAAATATAATTATTTGCTAGAAACCAATTTGTAGTTTGCACTATTGAAATTGTGATTTGTGGTCATCAGAACTATGTTGGAGCACTGTTATAAATGTTTCAAAAGGCTACTTTCAAAGTTATTGAAACTCTATTTCTACGAAATACGGTACTTTTTAAATTGAGGTTTGGACTACATTAGGTTTAAAATGAAGTGAGTAACTGTGACCACGGCCAGTGCAACCTGGTCGAAACGTCAGGCAATCCAGAGGTATGTAATACCTTTTCGTAATTCTCGTAAATACATAATTATATCATGGAACGCGGAAATTTGAAAGTTAGTATAGAAGTGAGTAAGTATACATCTGTATAATATTACCTTTTTAATGTAATTTCTTTACTTTGTTATATAATAATTGATTTATCTCACAAACAAATGTTATGTAAACTGTTCTGAGTCTGCTAGTGCTCTATTTTAAAATTACTAAATCGCTGATTCGCAGAGATCATAACTTTAATCCTATGGCAAGACATGGTCATTTTCATTGCTACTACCGACATCCATGCGGTTCTATAACATATTGTCTCTGTCCAAGTTTTAATGAGTACAGAGAGTGAGCGAAGCCTCAATTGGAAGTAAATTATAACATTTTTTTTCTTTAGAATAATCATTCTAACGGGCAAAGGCGACCATTAAACTCATCCTTATTACTACATAACATATGGGGCTAAAAAACAAAATGGACAGGTTCTAAAGGTGTCCGGAAGTATACAATCAAATGGATCGTTAGTGGAATTGCGTTAATGCGATAAAAAAGGTGCATTATGAGAAGGTGCAAATTTGAAAAATTCATTCCTACCTGCTTACAAAAAATATATCAATGGTCGAATTGACATGTGCTCAAGAAAGGTTCGCTAATGCGAGATATGGATCGATGGTGGTTTTTTGTTGACAGGATAAGATTTGGGCTGTGTGTGATTGTGAAAAAATTAAGTTTTTCTGTGGTATAAAAATAGCGGTTCGTCAATTAAAAAAAATACATTGTGTTCATATTAATTTTTATATACCACTTTTCCATTTAATAATTGATTTAACAACATACTTACGCAACCATTTATAGCAACTAGAGATCCCGTGGTGGTCAAATTTCGACCATGGTTTATTTCATTGGCCAATATTACTTGACCTGTCATTGTATAGAGTTTTGTACCATGACAGGTCAAAATATATACTGGACACTCATAGCTGTATGTACCCGTTTTTGCATTTTTTTTAACTTTATAGCAAATATTGTTAAAAAATTTAGCATTCGTCACTTCTTTTCTGTATAAACTATAAGTGTGCGAAATTTCATAATCCTCCGCCCGCCCAATTTTGGTAAAAAAGGATCCAAAGTTTTCGCTTCACGTATTAATATATAGATATCACACCAGACGTGTGATTGTTCCCTACTGTCTGAGCCGTTGTGGGACCAACCTCCGGTTTAGGTGTGTTTTTGGTACTAATCCGTTAAGTAAGCCAGACCTGGTGACGGTGGCTTTCGTTACATTTCTTTGATAAAAGAAGATAGTAAAAAGACACAAAATGTAACACGTATCACAAGTATTGCATGTTTTATTAAAATACGATTTACAAACCTTTGAAAAAAATCTTAGAAACAAGAATTCTTGTCTTATTATTCATTAAAGGTTTGTGTTTGTAAAAAAAAAACAAGTTTGCACAGAAGTTGTTCAGCTTATGTCCTTCAACAAGTAGTTCTAAGATAAAGATCATCCAGCAATTTATGATATAATTCATAACAGAGGACCAAGACCAGTGGCGTATTGCTCAACTACTCTTAAAAGAATCATATTAATTTGTTACTACTAATTACTTATACGACTGGCCTGTTGGTCTAGTGGTTAGTGACCCTGACTGCTAAGCCAGAGGTCCATTGTGTGATGAGCACGATCATTTGTTCTGTGTCTGGGTGTAATTTATCTATAATATGTATGTATTTAGAAATATATAAGTATGTTTATCAGCAGTCTGGTTACCATAGTACAGGCTCTGCCAAGTTTGGGATCAGACGGCTATGTGAGGTGTGTGAAGTTATTATTATTACGAATTATATTATTCAGTAAATTAGATACCCAAGGTCCACCTTCGTAATCTAAATTTTGTTTACTCTTTATCTACTTTATTTATTTTTTAATAGTAGATAATTGTATTATTACTATCGATAAGTCAAAAACCAACAAAGTACAAGCAAGCTGCGTATAATTGAATCCAATATTACTTATTGAATCTGAAAAATTAAATTTCCGGGGAACGATTAACCAGAAATAATTCCTGTTATGTTGTTTGAAGACAAGCTGAGGCGTTAAAAGACGCAATGAAACAACGCAACGAAAACCATTGAAGCGTTGATTCAATCATACTTCGGAATGTATCATTCAATTTCATTCACATGTTACTCAGCAATACGATCTGAATATTGACACCGTGATGGGAAAGTCATGGGAGGCTGACTGTGACGACTCGGGTTACTCTCTCGAGAATATCGAATCACATATATTATAGGAGAATGGTTTATGAAATAATTGGACTGCGAAGTTCAGTTTTGGTAGGTATATCTAAAATTTCGGACTTTCAGTCAAAAGGTAGTGGGTCCTACATAGTTCATTGTTGAATTTGTTGTACCCTAACTCTAGTTACCGTAGAAGTTAATTACGAACGTAGAGTTTCATTAATTAGTTACTTAATATATCACTTAAATTTGAATTGTACGAATAGAATACTAAAAAAGACAGTTTCAAAAAGGCAACAGGTTCAAACCCCAAGTGAGCTTAGTTGAAGGGGTTAGCTAAAAATGCTAGGAATAGTTTCCCACGTTACTAATAGTGTTTAAAACATAAATAAAAACATAGCAAACATACTGTCTTAATATATGGATCAAAATCAAGTTGACTATGAAGATAAAGAAACAAGATACAGCTATCATAATAATAATGTATATGGTTCCAATGAGCCCAGAATCTTTCCAAAAACTGTACGACAGTCATGTGAACAGGTAATCCGGTATAGAAACGATATTGAAATACCGATATTACAGGGACAAAACAGTTATAAACATTAAGTAGTAAAGCAATTTATAAATTAATGAAGTTGATTTATTTTGACGAACATGGTCGTACACTATCAAAATATTTTATACTTAATTAAAATGTCAATGAGTTTTAAGTGTTAGAAATTGTTATTAGAAAGTCTTTTAAGGGTTTGTCTTTGTATAGTTTATTAGTGAATTTAGTAATATAGACGAATTTAGTTATTAACAACTAATACAATAATTCTATCTCCAATATTTAGTAGGCAGTGAGTGTGTACCAATTACTATGTAATGCATTTTTTGGTTTCTAGTGTCATCAGTTTCTAGGCATTTTGCCTTCCACCTGCTTTTTACCTAAAAAGATTGTGTGGATTTCGCAACCGGCTACAAATCACTAGTTAATTGTAAAAACAAAATCTCATAAAACTTGCGGCTATCATATCAAAAAACTATTAAAACTGCTAAACGATTGAACTTAATATGTCTATAAGCAACATTGAATATGCAAATATGTCTTTATAAATTATATATTTAGTAATTTATGTTAATTTCCCTTGGACTAATAGAGGACGTCCGCTCCGATCACTTAACATCGAGAAATAACCAAGTTTATAACTGCTATGGGAATATTTTCCATGTTCATTTTGGGTATCGTTTATCAAACTATTTATTAGTATAACTTAATAATTTTGCCGCATGAGTTTCTATCGGATGTAATTTATTGTGAAATAACGCAAGTATTTCACTCGGAGCTTTATGAAGTGCTGCTTGTCTTTTGTCAGATGTGGATCTAGATAGAATATTACACTTTCTCAGTCTTTTAATTATATTACACTCCAGAGCAATGAATTCGGGTCACATACAGATACAAATCCGGTATACCTGAAAATCTCGGAGACCGGGAATACTAGCTTGGTGGAATAAATTATGTTTGAGGGACGGTTGAATGCTTCTAAAAATTTAAGTATATAAATTTATTTGTCACTTTGTATTATATTCATGTTATTCATAAAAAAATACATGAAGAAAAAAAATAACCAATCGTATCTTAAACCAAAAACACCATATTTTTCTGTAACTTTACAATTCTCTCAAATTTTGTATTACCTCCACGTACTGCCGTTAATGCGGTTATGCGGTTTGGCATGCTGTACACCAAGTTTCTTATACGATGTTGGAGAATATTCTCCTATTCCTCTATGAGCGCAGACATAACTTTACAAAAACCAAGAAGTTTTATTACTTTTATTTAAGGAGTGTTTAACTGTCTATTAAACACATCTTGTTTCGCTGGGCTGGCATTGTTGGTTTCCGGGATATTTGGGTCTTTATGTGATCCGAATTAATTGCTCACGAGTGTATAGGTAATAAAGCTAAAGAGTTGTTTTGGTTTATTGTTTGTTTGTTCAAACACGATAATTTCTTAGTAAGTTCAAAAGTATTATCTACAAAATCTTGGAAAGGATTTTGTGTTTAGGCTTGCTCTAATACTAACCCTGTAGATCTATAAATAGTATAAAATCCATAATTATGTTCGGTGTCTAATTAAGATATCTAATATAATTGTAAGCATTTAACATATTTTATAACAAATAAATAATGCATGATGTGATGATGAAAATTTCTTAAACGTTAGCAAAGAAATTTTTACACTATCTTTATGGTTATAAGTCTATTGGATGTATTTCATATCATTGTATCAGTGTATTAAATTGTTGGTGATCCAAATAAATGAAATAAGAAATGAAAATGAATCTCTAAAACCCCTTGTCGATTTCGAAAAATTCTTTATGTATTGGATAGTGTATTCATTGAGGAAGAATTTAAGCTATGTAACATCAAGCTACGTGGCTTAGGAGCGGGGCAGTGGCCATAAACGCGGGTGAATCTGCGAGGACCGTCGAGTTAGTAATATGACGAATTGAGAAAGCAAAGCTCAGCAAAGCTGGTAGAGCTTACACACAGCAGATTACAGGAGAAGAACTTCCGCCCTTCCGAATAGCTTGGACAGCTGGACAGCGAAGCGGTTTTTATTCTAGTCGTCGGGTTTACATGGGGGTGTGGATATGATAAAGGTTGAGTCAAATAGCGTGCGGGGTACGACGGCGATGCGGCGTGAGTAATGTACTAATTAATATAGATGTCACAGAGCTTTCGCATTCGGTGCTCGGAGTCGTTGTCCCGTCCCGCCCGTTGTCGGCTCCAACCATTAGCAACGCAAAAGTGGTGTCACACTGGTGTTCCGCGTGTTTATTGGCAGCGATAACCGCTTACCATCAGGTCATGTATTTGTTTTCGTTGTTGTAAAATAAAACATTGATATCAAATAAAGTTTGCAAAAATAAAATACAGTTTTCGTTTATCAAACGAAAGACGTATCTATGTGAAAAAAGAAATATGAATGATTGTCTATCTCTACAGCTCTCAAATATGATTTTATATGCTTATAATTTATGTCCATAACTATGAGTATAATCTACTTAATATATTATGTTTATGATCCAAACATGCATTTAACAGCAGTTAGCAAATTAGGCCGTGACTTCAGATGATGCACAATCATTAGCTTTCATCTTTAATACATCATCCAACACCTCCATTTGTTGTATTAGCAACATCGTTTATAAGCAGATTTATATTGTTACTATATAAAAATGACGCAAATATATTCAAATATAGCCTGTTAATTGTGCAAGAATAAACGATTTTATAGACAGCAGCATATATATCACACGTTTCTACCAGTAATCTATCAAGATTACGACTATTACAAACAATTTCTTCACCAATACAGTATCTTAAGCGCTCTAGCACTTCGTTGGTCGAACAAAAAGAGTAATGGATGTTGTATGTGAAGAAAAATTCATGTGTCAATTGATAGATAGCTGTTAATTTTAATACGATTTGTCGTGACTTCGGTTGATGGGTGATGGGAAAGGTTCAGAGGTGATTTGTGTAAGCATTAGGAGTTCAAATGCTAACACGCAAGCATGTGAGGTCAAATACATTAGCCACCTAGCGGGTTTGAGTACATTTGTGTAAACCTTTATTAATCAAACGTACTATGTACTGTTAGCCGACTTGTTTGTATGGGAATTATTTATAAATATTAGAAAAAATGCGCCTGGGAGACTCATTGATGATTAATTCAATTTGTCTAAATTAAGACATTTTTTGACTGTCTTTTCAAAGGAGATGGTACAGCAAATTTTTACTGTAATTGGAGTCACATGGTTTAAATAAATAGACTCCAGAGAATGATAAGGTTAGCAACGTACAAGTATCATCATTGCTATTGCGAGTCCGTTCACTATCAGGCGGTGCTGAACCACCCTCTGCAACATTGCGTTTGATGATGATTAGTTACCCGTATATATAGCTGTAAAGAGGGGGGGGGGGGGGATACGTGTCTTTTTAGTTTTCAGTATAATTTATGTTAGGATCGTGTATGCATCAAGAAAAAAAAATCTAAATATTATGTTGAAATAATTCAAAAAGATACAGTGGCATTTAAAAAGATAATATATAACATTTTATAGCAAAAATAAATTTATAGACACCTACGTGAATTTAAAGCATAAAAGCCTTGTTTTTGTTACCTACTTGTTTTTAGAGCCTTCATAAATTTTATAAATAGAAAATTAATATTTACATAATAAAAACAATTATAAAAGTAAAAAGAAAACGTTATTTCGTCGCCATTAAAAGACCTAATAACAGTTCTTACTTTTACTTTTAACATATTTTTTCTCTGCACGGAAGTGAACTTGTTTAACTATTGATAAATGTGTGAAATTGAACATTTTACTTAAATATATTTGTTAAATGACGAGTCTATGATAATAAATTAAAGGTCCCGCTTCATATATTACATGCCAGTTAGCTCTAATTAGCATAAGTTGTCAAAAATACATATGTTTAAACTATAAAATATTTAAAAAAAATTTAAGGAAGTACAGTATCCTCTTTGCTGTGCTCTAGTGTTAATGTTCTTAATTAATTATTTAATTGACACCAGTATTTTTTTATAACTTACCATAAACTGTAACTGTGACGATTAATACTTTTTCTTTCGCTCGTAAAATACAACTGTGTATATAATTAATGCCATGGAATCTGATAATACTGTCACCAATGATATTATCCAAACTACCTAATTAATTTTAATATGAAAAAGAAAATTTAATATGCAAGAATTTTTTGACTTATACTAAGCATTGTAAATATTTTAATAGTCTTCCTCAGCAGTCTTTAATTTTTTTCTCAATTAACTAATTAACTGAAAAACCACAGAACGAATTTTCATGCGCTTTTCACTAATGGACAGAGTGATTCACGAGGAAGGTTTAGGTGCATAATTTGTTAAGATTTGATTGAAATATGTTGATGATTGTTGAAGATGTCTCTGCTATCCGTGTGAAGCCGACCCGGCTCTGACCCGGGTTGACAGTGTTATTATAAATATTTATGAACATCTTATGAATTCAAAAATTGTTGATTTCTGGTGCGGTTATTTAACTAAGTATATGTATATTATGGCAGTACAAAATGTACAATGATAAAATGATATAGCGTGTAGGTAGTCATACAGCGTAGTACATCTAGTGATTCGCGGGAAATATACCAGTTAATGAGAAAAGTTTTCAGCCATTTTCATGCGAAGTTATAAATCTGAATTAAATAACAAAATCTCTCTTTCTAAAATCCAACTATCTATCTATAAAAATACACAAATGTACTACATAAACTTCTCATACTGCCGAAGAGAAACATTATCTTGTAATCTTTTAAGCATTTACGGAAAAATACTCTAAATTCATAGCCAGCAACGGAAACCAATCGCCCTTTCTACGCATTCCAGTTGGCTGTTTATAGCTTGCTTACATCCTCAATTGCATTTAATAGTGTCAATAGCCAAAATATTTGTTGATATTGACCTCATTGTGGGGTGAAACATTTATAACTTAGTTTTCGCAATTGAGTTTAGAAGAAGAAACAACGAGTACGACGTATCTGGAATTTATACACTACAGAATATTAATGTTTAATGAAAGTGTAGATCTAGATATTTAACATTTTAATTTTTTTTTAAAGTTGCAGTTTAATAAATATAAAGAGTTTGCATTCTTATCTCGTTCGGACTGTTTGGTTGGACGGCGGAACAAAACAACTGTTGATAAACTATATCCACCAAACCCGTGGTGATGTTTTAAAGAAGTCTTCTTTCTTTCTGCTTCTTAAAGCTCTCCTTCTGGTCGGTCGGTTGTCGGTTATGGAATGGCTGGGCGGAGATCTGCTTCATGAAGTACGTTTCTGGACTACTTAGGAGTTGAAAAAGGACAGGGTTTTAATTTATTTATGTACATAATACAATACAATTTGTAATGTAATAAAAAGGCTTGCTGTAAATAAATTTAAAAGGTTAACCTTAACCCATTTTGACATATTTTATGCACTCAAAAAATCAATAGGGTAGATGACTATCAGATCAAATCAGTATCTTTTTAATAAACGTCAAAACAGAGCGATATTTTGACGTTTATTACTACTAAGACACGACGTCACGCCATAGTGTTGTCAAATCATGCCCTAAAAAGGGCATGACTGTTGACTTGACAATTATAAAATAAATAAAAAAAACGGTAAATAATAACGGTAATGGTGGACAATTTGCGAAGACGAATTTCTTAGACGAAATTATTCATTTTAAACATAGAAATATACCCAATTTTAATAATCGTGTTCTAGTAAAAAAATGTTTGTAGATTATTTATTTTTAATTTCTTTATTCCGTTTTGCTTCTCTGGAACTAACATTCGAAGTTCAAAGCTATCGGTCTTACCTATCTATTTTATTATTTTATTTTTATTTCTAGCACCTAAAGGATCCAATATTATCGGTCACTCGTCAAAAACTAGGAATATTAACGTACCACATACGGCCATCAGTTTTCTATCCACAAGCTTCAAGAGCGATTATTATAAAAAGGTGGTATATCAACTTTTTTTGTTATATCGAGTATAACACGATCTTGTACTCGTCCAATGCTCATCCTCGTCGTGACCATATAGTTTTCATATCACACCGCAGTGCAACTCAAATTTCACCACAGAACTTATGACATTTGAGATCTCTTTGTAATTAATTATTGAGATGTCCACCTGCTTGTATTACGCTGTTTCATAATCTTTTGTTGAAGTGAAAACTTCTTTAGCGGTGTTGTGCACTTTTTGGGATGGGTAAAAAATGTTAAACTCGCGTCAGGACAACTCGCGTCAGGACACGTGACCTGATCGAAAATTCGTAAGACGGAACCGAGTTTCTTATATTTAAAAAAACAAAACATTCGAAATTCAAACATTTATGTGTTACATGTTATTACCTACTTTTTATTTTTAACCTAATTATATATATACAGATGTGTGTGTGTATGTATATGCAAATACATTGTGAAGTTATGACTTCTGACGTGCAGTCCTACGACTGACTGTTTCTTTTTGAGTAAGAGATGCATATCGACAACAGAAGTTTACTACCATCATATTTATGAATCTATTGACATTGCTCTTTATATCGTAGTATGATTAGCCTAACTTTGACTGATACGAAATATTGGACCACATTTCATGTTAAAAAATTATTAAGGAAGAAAACCCCGCTAATCATCCTCGCATTTTAAACATAAATGATGACAACAGCCAAGGATAAACCTCAAAGAACTGCCATAGAAAGAGAATGCAAAAGAACTGCTTTAAAAGTAAAATATGCTTATGAAGCGTGGCAATTACTTTCAAAGCCGCAATTTGCAATCTTCCGCTGGCATGTATTCAGCATACGTTACAGTTTTATATGTCCCTTGGAGATATGTATCGTGATTCGGAATATAAATGGTCATTAATAAGTTTCACAGCAATAAAATTAACATGTTATATCTTAAAGTCAAAATAAACGAGGGTAACGTCGAGTAGATAAATGATTATCCATCTAAGATATATAAATATCAATTGCCACGTGTGACGGAGCATCACTGGAGAACGGCTCGAACGATTCGGCTGAATTTTTGGAAAATCAACGGAAAAGATTGGCAACTTTCATAAGTTTATATGTTTATGTCAAATTTTGACGTTTTCATATCGAATTTCATAGGCATAGCTTTAAGAGTTCTGCAATCACACAATTTCATAACAAAAAAAGTGGTTGGCTTAAAGGCAAACCATTAAAATCCTTAAAAATAGAAGAGACATTTTGTGAAGTGACTGAATGTGATGTTTATTGCTAGTAATGTTAGTTGTTCTATTTTGTTGTGAACATACGGGATGATAACCAGGATAATCTTTCGTGATTTATAATATTTATAATATCAAAATCTATATAACTATCAAATGTCATTTCTTTTTTAAGTCACACAAATTTAAGTCAAGTGGTCAAGAGGAGATCAGTCAGCAGTGTTCTAAGTATTGTGAGGTTTGAATGATTCTATACTATTCTAAACATAACTACAGTTACTTGGGGCAAAGGTAGGTCAAAAACTTATTTTTTAAATAAAAATAGATTAATATTGAAAAAGGAGATAGTGCGTATCGTGAACGCAGGTTATTGGTCGGATTTTAATCGATTAACTTCGTGGGTGATCGAGTCTTTACGAAAGTATAAATTAGTGTTTATAAATCGAACATTGACCTAGACAATATGGATGTACATATTATATCATTTTATTAATACGTGAAGAGAATTCTTTGTACCCCTTTTTAAGAAAATTTGGAAAGGTAGTAACGTAAATTTTGGAATATTTACAGTTTATATATAGAATAAGTGCAGAAAGCTAAATTTAAAAAAAATTATGTCTTACAACTTTAAAAATTACGTGAAAACGGCTTAATGACATTACACGCGTCCAGTATATGCGTTGACCTGTCATGGTAAGTAAGTTTATACAATGACAGCACACCAAGACCACCACGCGATCTCTACTATAAATTTATTGCAGATCACTTCATAATATAAAATATGCAAATTTATGTTTTGTACAAAAAATTTAGACACATTGGTCTATGATCGCCAAATCTGATGTCTTTGTAGGAAGTAGTGTATAATAGATCTCTCTCTGTTCGAATTGGAACTTCCTGATCGCTCCGGTCTATTGAAGACCTCCATTTACCAGGTTGTTCTGGTGGTGAGTAGAGTAGGGGAGCCGCTTACCATGATATAAAGCCTGTTTTCCAACTTAGATGCATAAAAATTAAAAAAAATATGCGTCTCGGGACGCCCGACAGAAGTGATAACTTAAATTAACCTAAGTTGAACTATTTAATATTGAAATTGGAAATACGGCTAGCGCTGTGGGTTAGAGTGAGAGAGGAAGAGCCTGTCTACCGCTGTCGTATGCGTGAGAGAAAGAAAAGCCAGACAGACTGGCGCCGTAACGCGTTACGTATCGAAGCGGTTTACCCTGCCATAAGATGTTATCACTTTAATAACCTGTGGACATAATACTTGGAGTATCGATTACCCTTCTCCTTGAGGTAGTACAGCACTTTTGAGTATTAAACTGGCTTCGGAAAATCTGAGTTTAAAGGCTTAAACTCCTCTGTGCTCTCTTGCGTGTGAAATATGCTATAAGTGGGTGATTTACGTGCAAATTGCTTAATGTGCGGATGAGCTTTATAGGTTTATAGATTAGACACTTAATTCGATTTTTTTTGTGATGTATATACACCATTGACCGTTTAATGTTCTAAGAGAAATTTGGTGAGAAATTTGGGGAAGAGATCTTTACTTATCTATATTTTTAATACATATTTAGATATCTAGCTATGTATGAAGGTATTTATTTGTTCATGTGTGATGTTTTTAATACAGTTACAGAAGACAGTCGCTATATTACTGGTGTCACTTATACATTCTCAACTACATATCTACATATACATATGTCCGTCTTCTTCACCCATAGCGCTCTGGTAAAACAACACTCTAACAACAGACCACGGTCTAAACTAAGGCCGCCCATTGTGAATTTTGTGTATAATTTCTTTGTGTATTGTTTCCTTTTTTTTTGGTGTACAATAAAGTGTATTTATTATAAACTAAAGTTTGGTTTTCCTATCTAAGTCCAAGTGCTTTAAGATGAAAGAAAAACAAAATCTCGTTCTAGGTTCTCGGATGCTTCCTTCTTAGGGTATACCAGGGTACCCTGCAATAGACCACTTATGACGGAATACAGTGTGGTTTTAGTCGGTTCGAGTCTGAGATATCACTTCGCATTTGGCTTCGGTGAGGTGATGACATGGGTGGTTTTCTATACGATAAAAAAAACACTGTGAGTAGTACTTACTGTTTAACCACGGTATCTTTATAGTGGAATTGCGAGTCACAAACTTGGCGTTTAAATATCCGTACTGACGTGGTAATCGAGATAGCAAGAACACGCTTCTTCTTGACTTACTGCCACCATCACAGCGTATTTAATCCGTAGGGTTCTTTTCTATCTTGAGTACACTTGGTTCTTAGACGTGACTAGGGAAAAAGCAGCTTCATTAACTACGACCGTGTCACACCCTATGCGATAGCAGTTTTGTGGGTTCCATTTTTGTGATTCACATAAAATAGTTCTTTCTGTATTCTTAAAAAATCTGGGACGCGTGAGCCACGGCTTAATTTACTCTATAAAATCAATTTACTTTTCTTTTAGGTAGGAACTCTAATCCTGGATGTTTATAGATAGTACACAGTCCAAACCCATAGGTTTAAAAAAAAAAATCCATACGTTCCTCTAAAAGGTTAGTGGCTACTTTTTTTTGTTGGGAAGAAAATATATTTACCCTCTGGAGTCTTAACTTTTCAGACAGCGCGACCGCTATGCAATGACAGTGGCAGACAATTTAGCAATCTGTCGCGACGGCAAAAAGGTTACATTGAAATTGACAAATATATTTGCAATACCTTTTTAATTTCAAATAGTGAAATTGAATAAAGAACTCTATAACCGAAGCATTCATTTTCAAATAATGCAATCAATACTTTGAATAGGCAAGTGCACTGGAATCTTATCAGGAGTAATGCAGCACGGAGCGTATTACTTAACCGGTAGTTGGCGCTAGGTGCGATCACCGTGCGCAGTATTTACTGGCGGACGCGTCACGAACTAACGTCGATTGAAAATTACACGTTTTTAAAAGCTACTTTATTACCATTTGAATATTCAGTTCGCTGGTTTTGTTGAATTGTAGTGTTCACTTTATAAACTAATTTATTGTTGTTCTAAATGTACTCTACTTAAACCGTGTTACAGGAAATCTAGTAATTTTATAGTTGTATAGTAGATTCTTTAAGAAACGTGACGCGTTGAAATATCCGGATTTGTTCAGATATGATCTGTATAAGAAAATAACTAAAAAAGGAGTAAAAATTGAAAAAGAAACATTGTTTAGAATGTACATCAGCAAACAGTCTACAAATAAGAATCTGAACGACAACTGTAGACCAGACATAACAGTCTTAATATCCAATTTACTTGATTTACATAAATATAGTATACTAAATTGAACTTTCACATATTTGAATCAGTATCACAGAATAGATAATGGTACTTAGAAACCTAAGTGAGTATGCCAATAAATGTAAAAAGTATGAAATATACGCGCGTGTGTGAGTAAAACTCACAAAACAAGTGAGCATTAAAAAATCAATATCACTTTAACACTTCCTGATGAAACCAGTAATAATATATCATTATATAACAGTAAAATGTTGTACGAACCAGATGTACAACTTATAAGCATCATCAAATTTAGCAAAGTTTCACAAAATAAACGTGTCTTATAAATTCTGTCATAAATATGTTGTAGACTAATATAATTGTCGGTGACATAAAAGAAACTATCTGCCATTAAACAGTCAAAAGTTAAAAGTCTAGATCATGACTGTCTCCTAAACATAAAAAATACCTTGTACGAAGATTTTATATTAAAAAAACTTTGTAAAAAAATGTCAGCATTTGTACTCACGCATGCTGTGTAATTCAACTGTGCCAAATGTAATTCAAATGTATTGATTTATTTGGTTTAGCTTTATTGAGTAACAAATATCCTCACTCTCATAAAAGAAATCTCTTTCACTTCTTTTCAATTTTCAAATTTCTTGGACAACGTTTCCATCCTTATGTCTGACATGACATGACATCACATCCACCACATCATTCCATTTTTATTCAAATTGAATTCCAATGATAGTAAATTTATAAAAGATAAGACGAATCGGTCCAGCCGTTTTTCACCTCAATGCCTTAGAAATTATTTTAATCAAGTTTACCAAGTGTAAGTGCTTCGTTGTTGAGAAGTTAATAAAGAAATATTAGGTTAATCTACCACTTAATTCTTGCCCTTTTCAGAAGAAGGTGATGACAGTTTTCAGAAGGTATATACAAATACGCAGGATACATGCACTGTATTTTTATTTACATATATTTTATACAATCACACGGGATATAAAATTGTGGGATCCCCAAATAGTTGTCTCGTGTCTGGGTGTTCTTTGTGTCCATTGTTTGAATGTTTGTGAAGCCCCCGCGACACAGCAATATTCCTAATGCGGGAGTTGTCTTTTAAAATAGAATATAATAGGTTCAAACCTTCAACGGTATCGCTGAGTGATATTTTTTGTTTGTACGTTAGCTTCTGGAGCATTTCAATAAAACGAAATTCAGGTGGCAACAGCTTGCATCATGTTTACCTTTTATGTAACACTAATACCATTGTACCTGAAGATCTGACTTTTAAAAAGAGTGGCCATGAGTTTCTTTGCCACTATTCTTCTCATAAGGCTCTACGCACTTTGGAAACTGGAAGTTATAGATCGACACAAGCAGGCAGTAGATTTTGGTGTTTTCACCTAATTTACCTCGACAACCAAGTACATGCTGTGGCGTCTGTTTGCGTCGATCTATGATTTTTAACAGTAGCTTCAATTTAACGTTCATAAATGTCACTTAGTGTCTTAATTGAATAAATAATTTTGAACTTGAATTTGAATTTGAATAGATAGAATCTTTGAATTGAAGTCTCTTTCAGCGATCTTGGAAATTCGAAAAACTTTTGAATCTTTCTTTATAGCCGGGGCTAAGTTGAATACTAATGAATTACGTTCTAACTGGATTCGCAGCAGATTACAGATGACCTATGTCTAACCGTGTTATAAATTGTCTTGTTAATAATTTACTGAAAGAGTCATGTCAGTCACTTTCATATCAAAACTATGTTCTTGATTAGTGCTTCTTCGTATAACAACATAATATATTTACATCAGGTGAGATAGTAAAAAAAATTAAAATTCTAATTCAACATTTCGGAATTATATCAAATATCTCACCATTAAATTACTAATGGCGGTGTTTAATTCAGTGAGTTATTTTATAGCTGCGGTAGCTAGCTGTTTTCCGTGTGAATAAAAGAAATAATTTCTGCTCTTTCCTGTCCAGTTGCTACACTTAATCCACATCCATGATATAAATTAAACCATTTAATTTATTGCTTAGTCTAGTTTAACATTTTAAAAAGTTGACTTACTGCTTTATTATCTGTGTAGTGGGCGACCAGATAACATAATTTATCTATGTCCAGTATGTTTTATCATAGTGTTAGGCGGTAAGCTTAAAGAGCCTAACCTTATCACAGGTTTTATTAATTAATTTACTACTTTAGAATTTTAGAATGGAATAGAATTATGTTTTGTAATTAATTTAATGTGAAAGGAATGTTTGTACGAACTCAGGTAATTTATATTGTTCAGTTATATTGTGTGAGCAATTTGCTATTTAGAGATCATGCTGCGCCCAAATTGATATCTAATGCAAATATTTTGTAATTATAATTTAAGGAATGAAATAAATCTCTATGTGGAGATTTTTCTAGCATATCTTTTTGCATTTTTGACAAATTCATGATTAATTTCGTGATTCATTTTACAGGCGTTCTTTTTTTCCGCGTTGTATGGGATGTTTCATACAACTTCGTTTTGTCAATTTTCACGTGCAAAAGGAATGCCTTTCAATTGAGTATCGCGATGCTGCCTGATTTTATTTTATTATCCAGTATAATATATACAGTAGAAGGCATTATTCATAATAATAATGTAATTATTTGGCACGTAGTTTTGGGCTATGCTTTACGTGTCGTTAAAAATATTCTGACAAGAAGAACGTCACTAAACACGCGCTCCGACGTAATGTAGCGAGTATCGAGGTAAAAGTTAAATTATAATATAAAAACAATCAAAATAAGTGAATATTCATATGTAGATAAAGAGTATCGGACTGGTAGTCTTACAGTAGATACCATAATAGCTGATTATCTGTGTATGGAAGTGGATGGAAGAAGATCTAGAGGCAAATCACCTAGTTGATGGTGTGTCAACCATAAAGAAGATTACGGGCATTCCTGTTACCGCAGCTCTCAGAAAAGATAGGGTGGCGTGAATGGCGTGGACGCAGCTTCTTCACTCAGGCATACCAAGACACCCTTGACCTTCATCATTGAAGGAAACAACAAGAAATAAAGAACTATTCACATTTTTTTGGTAATAAGCCACTTAGATTCTTTAACCATGTTTGATTAAGTATATAAGTGACAAAAAGTCAAACATGCAGCTTTTAGTAGTGTTTTTATCACTTAATATTTTAAAGTCCCTCGCCACGTCTGTCTGTCTATTCGCGATAAACTAAAAAACTACTGGACAGATTTTCATGCGGTTTTCACCAATAGATAGAACAATTCATGAGAAAGGAAAAAACAAATTATATACCTAAAGTATATAATTTGTTAAGGGTTTTGTGTAAATTGGTTGACATATGTTGATGATTGTTGAAGATGTCTCTGCTACCCGTGCGAAGCCGGGGCGGGTTGCTAGTAATATTTAAAATAAAAATGATATTGAAGCATTTCATAAAATAACAGTACTACGTGGTAAGCAGACAAATTTTTGCAATAAACTGTAAAGGTTAGGTATACGTCGTGTGCGTTAAACCTTTTAAAAAGCGAGCGCTTTTCACGCACACCGTTCTGTTCTTATTTTCTTAGGTTTATTCTTGGCTGTTGCCATTGTAGGGCTTGAAAAATGAAGTATAATGGAATATATTATATATTTGAAGCAGTGGTAGTGTAATGGCTAATCCGGACTAGTGATGAACAGATTGCCGGTACGGACAACTTACTACATTGACCAGATTTTGTATCATTTACCTACTAATAAAGAAATAAATATTACGACTAAACTATTATTTTATAGTATTAACGGTTTGAGTATAATATATTTTCATAATAAAACACTGAATTTTATAGCTTTAATTTCAAAATGATATATGTATCTGCAGTAGTCTCATCCGGTTCCAACAGTGCTTTATCGTGAGATAAAATAGTTCAAGCCATCACATAGCGATAAATTGTACCCAGGTGAGACAACTAGAGCATAACTTGGTTAACCACTTACAGATTAATGGAAGCCATATCAATATATTATCGTCTTATAATTGCCAATTAAAAAAAAACTAGACCACTTTTGAACCTAATTGACTTGTTAAAAAGTTATTAAAGATGCATTAATTTCTAATCTATATAAAATACTACCAAACAAGACAAGCCCACAGGAAATATTATCAGAACTAGTTGCAAAATATATTTATTCTGTGCATACTTTTACCACATACAAATAATAATTTATCGTGTTGACAAGATATGAATTTTGTAATAAAAACAAAATACAAGTTTTTACTTAGGTAAAACTTCATAATAAAGTATATAAAATTCTAAACAAATCAACTGGCATCTAGATATGAACGACATCGTGTCATATTTCTTGACATTAGGTACACCAAACGTCAACGTATGAAATTTATGGACCACGGTTTTATGTTCTTAATAGAATAAATACATTAAACAAATCCATAAAGAATACTCTGCCAATGAAATCATTAGTTTGATAATGCTCCAAGCGCAAAAAATTTTGACTTCCAACAATTTTTTGTTAAATATTTTAATTTGAAAAGATTTAAAGAACTATCAAACTGTAAATTCTTCTAAAATAACCCTGTAACTTCTCTGTTCTACTCTTTTGGGAAACTTTTATAACTATTTTAGTCTCAGACAGTCAAAGTGATTTTTAAAAGGTAAATATAGCATGGATACTATCGTGAGAAAGCAGACATGTTTATTATTGCAAAAAATAGATTTCGCACATACATTCTAACTACTATTTAACATACAGTACATTAGCTTCCCTGTGTTAATTGAAAGTTTCGACATGATTTTCTTAATTAGTTTGTGGAGGATAATATGTTATGTCCCTCCAACACAAAGAGAGAGGATCCTTCGACCAAGCGAAGTTATCATGCCTGGCAGGCTGCGGCCCAATGGTTGATGTTGGGAAGTTCTATACTTATCGGCGCAAAACCTTCCATTGTACAACGTAAAATCTGTAGTTAGTACGTGGTTGAGGTCGTCTTCGCTAGATGATGTTGAAGAATGTTTTTCCTGTATGTGGACGTCGCGTCAAGTTAATTATTATTCAAAATAATGGCCGACAAGCGTGAGAATCAGACACTGTTTTTATTATTTTACGATAAAATTTATTTACTTAGAAAGTCCGATAAACTGATAAGAATTTTTGTTATGTTCGTTTCGTTTATGACTTCAAGATTTTTCCTTAAGAATTATTTAACGTTATAATTAAAACTTGTAACACAATAGTATTATCCGCAGCTTCGCTTGCGTGAATCTAAAAGAAAACGAATATAAAGAATCCTGTATAATTTTTTGGGAATTAAAAATTGTATTTTTCCAGAACCGAACCAAAACATTTTTTTAGAAACAAAAAAGCATTGACATGCCTGTTGGTTTAGTGATTCTGACTGCTGAGCTAGAAGTGCGTTCGATTCCCATGCAGGACAAATAAATTGTGTGATGAGCACGATCATTGCTCTGCTTAGTTTGGAATCAAACGGCCGCGTGTGAGGCTTCTCAAGTTATTATTATAATTATTTAGGCTTGGAAACGAATATTCAGCAAATATTCGGTATTTGGCCTATTCGGCTACTTTCATATTTTTTATAATACTTTCGTAATTTTATTTTATTTTTTGGACTTTTTTATTCTCTAAATAAAAATACTTTTACATAATTAACTTCTATAATGTGAAAAACAATTTTTTTCACATTTGATTTGAAAGTTTCGAAATAATAATCCTTCGATGTCTCGATATTCGCTATGCTTTCTCTGCAGACTACTTCTCGTACTCCTCGCAGCAATCCATAAAAGAAGATAGATGTGCTTGGGTGGGTCATTGCGGAAGATATTAAAACAGTGGAAAGTAGAAACAAGAAACAAAAAGGTCGATAAAAGTTTCCTGCCACGCGCTAGCCGAATACTTTTGCCGAATAATCGGCTATTCGGCCAGGAAGACTGTAGAATATTTGGTATTCGGCATGTGGCCGAATACACTTTTCGTTGCAAGTCTAATTATTATTATTAATTTTATTACCTTCATATCTAATTAAATCAACAGAAGGAAAGTGTAGAACACATTGCTAGGATTAAAAAAAAAAAACTAAGGATCAGTAATTTTACGTTTTTAAACTTAGATATACAACACTTGACTATAATTATACAAAAAGATTAAATAAAATAGTAAAATAAAACTTAATTTTTTCACAAGCATATGACGTCAAATCATAAAAAAAATATGACGGAAAAGAGATCTTAAAACTAAAGTTTTGAAAGGCAGCACATGATTTGAATCAGGAAAGTTCTAGAACGAAAGCTACAAAAGCACCATAAACTAAACAGTTAGATTAAACTAATCATTATTTTGACGGAATTCGGATTTCTGTTTATCAGCTACCAACATCTAAGGGACCGCGTTCCAGCATCATGGAGGACAATTTATTGGTACAGTCGTGGACACAAGTTGTTGTTTTAATAGTACTTTTTTTCATGCTTATACTTATACTTATTATGCTATTACTTGCCAGAATGCTATTTGGATTTAAGTAATAACTTAATAAGTTACGTTTAACCATTTAATTCCTTTTTATCCTCCGTCAGAATTTTATAAAACCTACCATCGGTGGCTATTCAATATAATGTGTGAACAATCCCATTGTTTACTTTAAATATTATCCTATTCACTTATTATAATTAAGTATTTGACGTTCGATGTTCGTTTCTATGGCCCGTAGAATAAAGTTTTAATCTTAAAATGCATTATAGCCAGTGTTTGTTAATTTATATCTTACTAGCAGTTCCCGCGCAGCTTCGCTCGCGTGTACATATTTATATATTTCATATTATTTTTCCAAAATAAAAGTACCTAGCCTAAGTTACTCCTTATAACACCAGTTACCTGCCAGTGAAAATCCTGTGGAAATCAGTGTACCGGTAAGTTCCGGAATTCTTAAAAACAGGTTTATAGGCACAGGTATCGTGAAAATAACTGTATGCGCTTAAAAAAACTATTATTTTGACATTATAAACAGACACTTCAATTTTATTTATTTGTATTGATATTAAAAATTATGATATGTAAATAACTTTAAGTAGGTGTTCTTACTTCAGTTTTAATCCTTCCGTTTCAATAACATCAAATATCGGCAATAGAAAATAAGATATTTTAAATATCTAATATCACACGATTTAAGTTACCTGTAGATATCTATCTATCTATGTTTTGTAACGGAATCTATCAACGTAGTTTTATCCAACTTCAAGACGTCGGATTCAAGACAATACAAGAATAAAAAATAAGAAAATAAATTATAGTTTAAAAAACTAAAGAAAAAACAAGCTCTAAGATAAAATTTTCTAGAAAATAATTTTTAAATGAAGAGCTTTTTTACTATAAATTAAAAAAATCCAAAGATTTTTTACAATAAAAAAATATTAGCTAATTTTAATTTATTATTTTTGTAACTGAATGAATCTACATTTTTATAGTTCATTATTGCACACACTACTATCGGTAGAATTGAAACACATTTTAACAATTTTCTATGTGACTGTAATGGCGCTATCAGAATTATTTGTTGTTTCACATTAACAGACTGTCACTATACCTTAACCGAATCGGTAGCTTAATCGCCTGTTAATTTGTTAAACGCAAGACTAAAAGTGCCGCTCCCAACAATTTATGGCTTCATCTCGGTCATCTTGTTCATTTTAATTCATGCTTTTATAGAAAAAACATCATTTACGCTCCTTTAAAGTTCTTTGATAAAAGAGCAATTAAAAAGGTTTTATATATTTGAGATTATTTGAATGGAGTGATGGGTGATGCACGGCTTCTGTATCTTTCAACCTCTAAAAGTTAAGAAGTGTTGTAGAGATACATAAATTTGATAGACATGCCTCGAAAATAATAACTTCAAAAATAGCTTACACTCGAAACTGCAAATAATAGGTTATCTGTGGTTAGCAGTTGCCTAATAGGCAAAGGACACTTCCACTACGGCCCAGGTAGAACCCTGTTTTGTCGCTTACGTGTGGTTACTTGCGTGTTTAAACAATACATAATATGAAGACACTGAAGAGACATGAGTCGGAGGTTGATATAAAATAGTATAAATACCATTGATTTTCTTACGCTTTAGAGAGAATTGAAGTATGATAAAGTCAGAGAAGCTTTTTTTTTGTTGGCGAGGTTGAAGTTCTTCATGGATGTCCTCTGCCCTTGGGGAGGCGAAGTCATGTTGCCAATTTTAATCGTTCAATCGGATACACGTTATTTATTTTATCATAAATATACAATATTTTTGTAATAGTTTTTAGAGGCTCAGGCCCACTTACCGAGAAGGTAATTCTCTATAAAGATAATCATATTAATAATATAATCATGTAAATAAAGAATTAAAGGTGACCATTCTTAACACGTTGAGACCCCTCCGTGTCTTGGAGAGCACGTTAAGCCGTCGGTCCCGGTTGCCATACAAACATCTGTGGCGTAGGTAGTTGGAACCCTAAAAATAAAGTCCGACAACCTGGTCTAACTACAGAACTTCGATATCGCCTAGTACTTGGGCTGTAGAGGTCTGATGGCAGTCGCTTCACGTAAAATATCGAAGTTCGGCCATTTCGTAATTAGACTGAAAGCTTAGTTGTCAAATTTAGTTGGGAAAAGTCGCGAAGGAAAAAAAAAGAATTGAAGGAAAATAGCACTATAGTTGATTAGGTAAAATCTTAAAAAAAAGAGTTGTCTAAATCTTTTTATAATGTTGATTGTAATAAAGAGAAACTATAGAAATCAAACGCTGTTTGATTTATATTCGGCGTTAATTGCGATTGAAGAATCAGACATCTTATTAACGCATGCACCACTTGTTCGGCATCTGACTACTATCTAGGGCTGGCAATACCCAATGTGTGACTGCGGAACAAACTATGTTTTAACACTTCGTTATTAGCTTTCTAAATAATGAGTACGACTTTCATACGACTATTTTTGTTTTAATGGCTAACAGTAACGATGAAGATTTCTGAAATCGTGACGATATTGGAAATCGTTTTGTTTACGTTCAATCACAGAGAGTACCACTAAAACTAATATTAACAGAAAATAGTGTTGTTTATGATGAACTAGCTATTCTACGTTCGCGTGGAAATTCGAATATGTCTCACGGATACCGGGAACATTTTTCCGAGATAAAACGCTAAGCCTATGTCCTTGCCCAGGATATAATCTATCTCCTTGCCAAATTTCATTACGATCCGTTCAGCCATTTAGTCGTAAAAAGGTAATAAACAAACAAACAGAGTTACTTTTGCATTTATAATATTAGTATAGTTATACCTACATTTTGTAATTTGTTACACGAAGGAGAACTAAAAGAAAGTACAAAAGATATTGCAAGCAGTAGGTAGAATAGCAGTGCATTTGCATTAAGACTAAAAATGTATCACTGAGGAGGTTAATTTATTTTTACAAGATTGCTCCAAAATTAGTGTAATATTTTCAGGGTTCATGTATGTATGTTTGTATGTGAGTTTTTTATTCCACTATACCGTCAAAATGCCTGAACAGATTTGGAAGGATGCGGTATCGTTTGAATCCTTACATCATCCCGAGCGACATTGGGTATAAATGAAAAAAAAAAAACAATGCGGTAGCTGTGGCAGTTGTGTTTTAATTTTTAAATAAATATAATGATAATAAAAATGAAATATATTATGTAGTGCAAGTGTGAACCCTACCAACTGATAAACTTTGCTCGACGTACTGCTCGTATTAGCATACACATACCGTTACCCGTTACGAATTCTTTGTCGGCCTTATTAATAAGTGAATCTATGAAACTTGTCTCGGTACATTCAGGTTCCATCTTGTTTGCATTCCGTTTATAGAGGTGTCCAGTGCACTGCTCTAGTGCACCGAAGTGATTGTGCAATTGGTAACAGACTTGTATTAAATTTGTACCCAGGCTTCTATAACTACATAATATGTAAAGATGCAAAAGAAAAAGTATTTCAAAAGAAGAGCATAATATTATATATCTGTGTGGGGAGGGGGTAGGGGCGGGGTTATTTGAATTCTTATTTAAGAATTTAAGAGTCTGTTATGTTCTTCGTTTAAAATTCAGTTTTAAATTCGTTCAGAAACAAAATAACAATTTTGTTTCTCAACGTTATAATTTTATAGAAAAAAGCACAAAGTTTAGGACAAATAGGACACTTAAGGAAAGCCCTAACTGTCCTACTTGTCCAACTTGTCGGGAATTTATTTTTTCTAGCCCTTTGACCATATCCTAACTATGATATTAAAAAGAAGAAGTAGCTATGTTCATCGTGCCGTTCTTATTTGATCAAACACAATTCCATTTTCGCAACGTATTATTATTTCTTTCGTCATTCATATAAAATGAGCAAGGCTTACTTCATTTATGACAGTAATAGTCTTTAAAAGTATGATATAATAGTGTGCTTTTAAAGCAAATTTACGAAACACTTAATTTATTATCTTAAGTTTAACTCGTTAGCTTTATTATAATTTTGTGAAGCACACATTTATATTTTATCAAAATTCACATGGTAGTAAAATTACGTGTGGGTGTGGTAAAATCATCTTCAGTGTTTTTTCTAGAAAACGTACACGATAAGCGTCCTTTTTAACAAGATGGCAGTATGTATCTGACGTATAATAACCGATTATTAATTATTAGCTATATTGAAAAACCACATGTGATTTTTGTTAAGAATAATAAGAATAGAAGTATCGGCCATACTACATGTTACAATAAAAACTTTCGTGAGTGGTATTCATGTGACGCCTGACACCGTAGCGGCAGGACGCTCCACTCCTTGAAAAAGGGCCCCCGTCGGGTCCGAAACTAGTCGGGCATCCCCGAAATACAAACGTGAGTAAAACCTCTCCCTCTCTCTCTCTAGAGTCTCTAATAAACATACTACTTGTACTTAAAAGCGTTTGTTTAAAACTTTCCATCAAGCTACCAACTTCAACGTGAACCTATATATATCTAATCCAAGTACATATTCAACTTAATTAAAGTTACTCGAAGTGTGTAAACAATATATACAAATATAATAACGCTAAACGGTTTTAATCTCTGGAATTACCACTCGGATTCGAAGAAATCTTATTGTATATGATAGCCAGATTCATGAGGAATAGTATAAGTTATGTAACATCACGGTACAGCTCTTAGGAGTCGAGCAGTGACCATACACGCGGGTGTAACTGCACGGTACGTCTAATATTACTGATATCTATTACAAGAAAACTGTTTAAAGTTTTAAGTATTTGACAGTGACATTAATCTCGTTTTGTGTAGTGTAGTCTACAGATCGGTTTCTGCTGTATTTAAAACTCCCTACTAAATAATAAACAGTCCATTCTGTTTATAAAGACTTGATGTTAATATTACTAATTACTAGAACACACATTGTCTGAACATAGATACACTATCCATTTATTTTAATACAAGTATTAACAACAAGTTGCACAAATAATATTTCACTACGTTAGTGTTATTTTTTATACGAAATATCCTTCTTTTATACAACCTTTGTTTTCTAGCTATTTATGATTTGTATTCCATAAATAGTGGTATTGTCTACAACAAGTTAGAAGTACCAGAAATATTTTATTTATGAAATAAATAATACTGGTCTTTTTTTTCTATTAAAAATACAAGAGTATAGAATGGGAATATAATAATAATAACTCCACACATCTCACACACAGCCGTCTGATCCCAAACTAGGCAGAGCCTGTACTATGGTAACCAGACTGCTGATAAACATACTTATATATTTATATACATACATATTATAGATAAATTACACCCAGACACAGAACAAATTATCGTGCTCATCACACAGTTATTTGTCCTGGGTGGGAATCGAACCCACGACCTCTGGCATAGCAGTCAGGGTCACTAACCACTAGACGAACAGGCCAGTCATGGTCAGGAATGATTTCATTTGTAATTTTTTTTTAATCATTTCCTAAAAAGGAAATACTACATTTATTTTTAGCGTTTGCGATGTTTATGCCACAGCGCTATCTACATGTCATTATTATAAATAAGTAAAGCTCTTTACACAACAAGTATCTGTATCTAAATAAAGGTACAGCCCCAATAAAGTTCTGCTCTTAATCCTCCTGTATCTGATTCGCTCCATGTTAAGCGTCTTTTACACAACTTAACGACCACGGGATTAAGTATGCGTGCCACAGCTTGCATATTTAACCATACTATTAATAAAGATTGTTCTCGAAGGAGCATGAGGGAATTTCAATCCCACTTTTAGCCAGAGTTTGGGAAAACTGAATTCGCGATTATGAAGTGCTCCATTAGGTAAGCTATGCTTAGGTAAATATCGTAGTACCTAGTACCTAAAACATTTTGAGCGGATTGCATTTTAGTTTAATGAAAAGTTATCTTTACTAATATTATAAAGCTGAAGAGTTTGTTTGAACGCGCTAATCTTAGGAACTATTGGTTCGAATTGAAAAAATCTTTTAGTATTGGATAGCTCATTTATCGAGGAAGGCTATAGGCTATATATCATCACGCTACGACCAATGGGAGCGGAGCAGTGATCATAAACGCAGGTGAAACTGCGGGAACGGCTAGTCACTACATATTTTAAAACAAAGTCCCCGCCGCGTCTGTCTGTCTGTCTGTTCGCGATAAACTGAAAAACTACAGAACGGATTTTCATGCGGTTTTCACTAATAGACAGAGTGGTTCAGATCGGGGCGGGTTGCTAGTTGCGAATAATTAAAAATGTAAAATGTAAAATTGTATGATGCCAAGAAGTAATTATAACTAATATTATAAATGCCAATGTTAGTTTGTTTGTTAGGCTTTCGCGCCTTTACTATTAAACTGTAATTTTGTATAGTACAGGTTTTCAAGGGTAACAGAAAATCACGTTATTTTTACCTGAGCAAGCGCCACAGGATCTTCATCATCGTCAGAAATAAAAGTACCGTAATCCATGCGGTAAAATTTTCAATTCCTAGGTCGCGAATTTCCTTTATCAACATCGTCAGATACAGTAATAGCTGGAGCTTCTGTCAATATAGACTGAGCAAAAGCTGTTTCTGGAATAGCATGTGGATTCAATGGATACAAAACAATTGCTACAAAGTTGCTTGTAATGTTATTTAAGTCTGTTCGGGGTGTGCTCAATTTCTAGGTCGTGAAATTTCTTTATCAACATTTTCAGATACAGTAAGAGCTAGAGCTTCTGTCAATATAGACTGAGCAAAAGCTGTTTCTGGAATAGCATGTGGATTCAGTGGATACAAATCAATTGCTTTAAAGTTGCTTGTAATGTTAGTTAAGTCTCTTCGGGGTGTGCTCAATTCCTAGGTCGTGATATTTCTTTATCAACATGGTCAGATACAGTAATAGCTGGAGCTTCTGTCAATATAGACTGAGTAAAAGCTGTTTCTGGAATAGCATGTGGATTCAATGGATACAAATCAATTACTTTAAAGTTACTTGTAATGTTATTATATGTCATGTATTTGGGCCAGACATTTGATATTTGAAGGGCTACCTCTGATTCATCCAGAAAAACTACTGTTTTTATTCATAAAATATTTTTGTCATTCACTCGTTGTTGATCCTCTCGCGGGCCAAAACTCCTTTTTTTATTGTATAGGGGACAAACGAGCAGACGGGTCACTTGATGGTAAATGACTATCTCCACCCTTGAGCACCTGCAACTCAAAAGTCACAAGTGCGTTGCCGGCCTGTAAGGCGGGAGGGGGAATAAGGGACGAGGAAGGGAGAGAGGAAGCAGGAAGGGTTAGGGCCTCCGGTAACCTCACTCACTCGGGGAAAAGCAATGAAATCATTGCTTCACTGCCGGTTTTCTGTGATACCGTGCTATCATTCCGGTCGAGTCGACCCATACGTGCCGAAGCATGGCTCTCCCATTGTAAAACTTACAATGGGAAACAACCTGCCAGGTGTTTGCTGAATAGTAGAGGCCACATACTTTAATTAGCATTAAAAAAAACAGCATGTATAACCTATACCATTTTTTAAATTTTAAACTTAGAACCAGATGAGTCAAAAACGAGTTTTATTTTTAAAATATATTGGTGTAAAAACTGGTATGCTAACGACGAGTGCCTGCCTAGCCGTATAATTACTTCATGTAATGTCTATATTGTTTATTAAAAAGTAACGGAGCATAGACTAACTGGCTCAACTTTTTATCGATGCTCGTAGGAACTTGATGGCCGATAAGTTTAAATGTTTTCTTTAATATTTCCTGCTCTTTTTTGTACACTATTTTGAATGAGTACCGGTATTGTTGGTATGAGTTTTGTACCGAGACTCTTTTCACTAAAAATTACAAATAATGTGGTCAATTAACTTTTTGTGGTTTGAATATCTTGGATTTCTCCTCCTCCCCTCAGCGTTCTTCAACTTAAAACAAAAAGATAAAAATATATACAAAGGAAAGGAAAAGAAAGGGTGCATTCAAATGAATTCAGAATTAGAGAAAATAAAGAAAAAGACTAAGAAATGGGTATTGCTTACACTTCTGCTAGTCACTTCTGGAATGAGCCGTTACGATTCACTCATCTATGAACTTAATGGCTACAACACTGCTTAGCCTCGAGCTTCTTTCCCGTTCCGATCTAATCAAATTTTAAAGCCCTCTTTCTGATCACACTATTGCCAAGGATTAAATTCTAAGTTTCGATCATAATATATCGGCTACCAGCCCTTACCGGTTCCAATTACGAAATAATTACAAAGCTGGAGGCTGGAGGGAATTAAAATACTCGAACGTTGTATGCTTTTTGTTGAATACTAAACGATTTTGCATTCTTTAATGTTACGCCAGTATAACACGCGAATGAGCTGTGTTCATGTGTTCATTGAAGTAAAATTGTTATACTAAACGGAATAATTAAAACTTTTTAACTCACACATTTAACACACACACTTACTTTTAGTAATGTTATTTTTTCTATGTACTGTAATGACATGTTTTTTTTAAAGGGATGTAAGGGTTATGTAAATGAAGCACAGATAGATGAGATTGAGACTGAAATCGAGTGCGTAATGGGATCTAGTGGTTGCGAGTTCGAGCCCCACCTAGTACACTGCCTTTGTCAGCTTTTAGCTTAGTTGCAGAAGTTAACAAGAATACTAATAATGTGTTACCCACATTACCAAAACATTTTAAACCAATTTTCATTTCATCATCAATACAAATAAATAAAATTGAAGTGTCTGTTTGTAATGTCTTTCTTAAGCTCATACAGTTATTTGCACGATACCTATGCCTAAAAATCAGCTTATAAAATTTTTGTCTATCTGTTTGTCTGTTTGCTTGTTTGCGGCTAATCTCCGGAACGGGTGGACCGATTTCCACGGGACTTTCCCTCGCAGGTAGCTGTTTTTATAAGGAGTAACTTAAGCTACTTTTATTTTGAAAAAGAATTAGGGTGCCATGAAAACTATGTAAATACGTACACGCGAGCGAATCTGCGCGGGAACTGCTAGTTCACAATAAAAAACCTAGTTATTTAAAACTAGCTATTGCCAGCAGCTCCGTTCGCGTGGAACCGTACATATTCCCGGATAAAAATTTGCCTATGTCTTTCCCCAGGACATAATGTATCTCCTTGGCAAATTTTATTACGATCCGTACAGCCGTTTAGTCGTGAAGAGATAAGAAACAAACAGAGCTACTTTCGCATTTATAATATTAGTATGGATGTGGATCAAGTTTTGTACGGTATATGTATTAATAATATATGTATTCTGTGCTGTAAATGTGTATTATCATAACAATTAATTACATATAGAATTTTTTACAAGTTAACCAATCATCAGAAAGGTATCTTTGCCGATGGGTAAAAAAGTCTTCCAAAACATCCTTTCAAACAGCTGTAACCTTGTCGTACACATATAACTTTAGCCTTGCCATAAGGTTTATTTAAACCAAATACTAGCAGATTTAACTGGAGCCCGTACCCCTGTGATTTTGTGCAATTATAACGTCGGGGGAGAATCCAAAAGTGAAAAAAGCGATAGAATTCGGCAAGGCTTTGATTAAAATTGTGACGGCTTGATTGTTCGGCTCCTGCATTCGCCTTTTTTCAGTGAAATACTTCCAGTAGTTGAGATACGATCAAATTGGACCATATTTTACTGTTTAGAGAGTTTATGATTGTACCTTTTTAAAATTGAATATAGGTTTCTAGAGAATGTTATTCTGTATTTGAACTGAGTCTGAAGAACACCATATGGTATTTAGGTAGTTAGACTCTACGCAGTTAGGTGCGAGGTATAAATGCGATTTATTTATAAAAGATGGTCGAAACATCGAGGTATTGATGATAATTTATTTACTTTAAGTACCACACTCAATTAATGTTATTCACTCTGGAGGGGTTTTTAGGAATCACACCACATGGTGTGCCATACTGCGTATATCGATTGTAGGGCCCCCGGGATATGTCTGTTTTCGATGGCCTTTCCTATTTGTAGGAGTTAACGAGAACACTAGTAATATATCCTTGGTTGGCGTAAACACGTGACATGTCGACTTCCATGTTTTTTTTTATTGGCCTAATACTTCCTACGCATTAGGAAATTATAAGAAAAAAATGTACAGTTTTAAATATATATAATTTTTGGAGCAATCGACTCTGGAAATTTGTTGACATCTCGCATTTTAATTGACAAACCCTCATGTCAAATTAACGATTCACATGATTTTGTGAATGAACATTGCTATTTTCTTATATCAACTTACACTCAGTCAATAAAATAATATTCTTTATTTGAAATCTCAACATATAAGTACATATAACCGTCAAAACTTAAAAATTGCCACATATTTTACATATACTAAAAAGGTTTTGGCCGGGTGGTTTTGCTGGGGTCGTAATAGTGATTATAGTGAGTTCCGTGCAAACACACTCTCTCCTATCACTTAATAATGAAGTCTAACTACTTCTCCTGTTTTTTTTTAAATTGTTTATTGATTCATATTACAGCAGCGTCGATGAACATACATATGACATATTGAAATAAATAACTTTGTGTAACTGTCCTTTCTTATAATTCGTATTAATGTAAAGCTGTGAGAAAAAAATTGTTATGTATTAAAATTGCAAACATCCGTAGGCTACGGTAACCATCAGGCGAGCCGTATGCTTGTTTGCTACCGAGGTGGTATAAAAAAGCAAGTAGATATATTCACTACTACCGACGCATTAATTTTAAGATTTAATACCTAGTACTTTTATAGTGCTAGTGAGTACGATCTTCACAGTAACGGGATAGAATTACCAACGCGCAAATCAAAACCGTTGATATCGAGTGCGTTTATTGGCACTGAAATTGAGCTCACAATTAAATTCATCGTTTTCCGAATGATTACGAAGTTTCCGAAGTGTTCAGGAACGTCACTAAATCGTTAATCCAATTCAGGAGGAGGTCTATTATTAGCTGTATAATAGCTGAACAACGAGCTTACTAACAGCCAATAAAATAAACCTTTACAAATGACAGCTATATTTAATTAAATTCCAACAAGACTGCGGTTCGTTTTTGTGAATGGGCACCGAGACAGAATCACGACTCGATCGCTACGAAACGTGACTGTATAAACCATGTAACAAATAGATTTACTTGTAAGCTTGTAACACAATTTTAACGGTCTTCAAGAAGATAAATTTCTGAAATCTGAAACGCCTAAATGATATTATTAATGTTACTATTGGCATGTGATGTTCGGATTAAAGTATCTATCTCTTATTGATGGATTTAGTGAAAGGAGTAAGTATAATAGATTTATCACGGTATTATTGGTTGTAAATTTTGTATAACATTTTAAGTAACTAATTTATTGGTCAATAAAAACGACCTTATTTTTTTATATCTACTTAATACTTATACTTATTTGACAGCTGAAATGTATATATTATTTTTCATTTAGCACATTTTTTGCTTACTATACTTTTAAATCGACTGGTCTTATTAGTTTTATTAATACAAGGATTATTCCTTTCATCTAAACTTTAGATTTTAGCATAACCTGACAGAAATTTTATACATTGTGGACGTACATATACACATATGATAAGACAAATGCTTTTTTTTATGGTATAGGGGCGAGCAGACGGGTCACCTGATGGTAAATGACTACCGCCGCCCATGGGCATCTGTAATTTAAGAGTCACAAGTGCGTTGCCGCCCTTTAAGGTGGGAATAGACGAAGAGGGGGAGAGGGGGGAAGAGCGGGAAGACGGCAGAGGGGGATTAGAGGGGAGGAGAGGTGGGAGAGGGGAAGGACGGGAATAGGGGAGAGGGAAGGGTTAGGGCCTCCGGTAACCTCACTCACGCGGCGAAAAGCAATGCAAGCATTGTTTCACTGCCGGTTTTCTGTGAGGCCTTGGTATCGAGCCATACGTGCCGAAGCATGGCTCTCCCATGAAAAAAAGCTATAATAAAGCTAAAGCTTGGTGATACGTTAACTTTTCATCACTTCTTAATTTAGACATACCCACTCCTACTGAGACGACTTCATCTGTATGGGATGTCGTCGGGTGGGTAGGATGAGACCGGTTTTATTCATCGGATGTCCCATGTGGATCTAAGTTTTCACATGTCTATGTGCTATCAGACTTGTGTGCCAAACAACTGATCTGTGTGCCAATTCAATCCAAACCAATACGTTAAGAAAAATGCTCTTTTTTAACTTTGACCTTCATTTGCTGTTAAATAAAAACACTTAGCGACTTTGAATAGGTCTCATTTTGTAGGTAATTTAATGGAAAACAAAAAAGCTTTGGGCACATATGACGAAAAACGTACTGGAAACGAGATATCACACGAAATGTAAAAAAGTATTCTTTTTCGTTAAATTGTTAAAAAAAATGACGCCCCACTTGTCCAGACTGCGGGTGAAATTCTTAATCAGCGCAATTTTTTTATTATTTATCCAAAAAATGCGTGGTAATCCAAAATTTAGGTATTTTCATTCCTTGACTGGGCTACTAATATTATTTTACATGGCTAAATTAGCCATTTATGCTAGCCATTTTAAAATGATTTGTTTACCAATAAACAGCGTTTATCGCCACCCCTTAATAAACAGTAAGGGGTTGTAATATAAAACCGGTAAATAAAAATGACCATAAATTTTCCAACACTTGTTTTACTAACAGGTGTTGACAAGTGGGATATGGTCTGCTAACCACCCTCACAGTACTGCACGTGGTATACCGAACCATGACGTAACCGTGACGTATGATCACCAATTATTCACGGCACAACACACTTATCAATTGTTATCTTTGATTAAGTGATTTACCGGTTGGTTTATTCTGTTTACATTTTTGACGCCATTGTTGGCTGATTTACTAGCTAATCTAGTAGATTGTTTGTTTATGATAGACAGAGACAGACTGTTTTTGCTCTTTGTAATTTTGTACGTGCTTTTTTTTAAGTGTGGAACTGGACTTTATACTTAAGGAAATGCTCCTTTTCCTTAAGTATAAAGTAATATGTCAAAATCAACCTGAATAAGCCGTGGTCTATCCCTGGTAATCTAAAGGAAAAATTCTCCAGTATTGTTCCTACTCTAGATGTATGTATTTACTGTTCTTTATTTTCCGCTGGGAATTTATATTCCTCTGGGAATTGAAATTTACTTTCCAAAACCATTCTACCAATTCTAATGAATTTACAGATTTCACTAAATTGACTTAAAGTAAATGAAATAATAAAGGAATAATTAATAGGATTTAGTGTTTTTTATTAAAAAAAAATCACTTATCTTTTTATTAGTAACCATTTATCTGTAGAGCAAAAAAATATCCGTTTACATAATCTGAGACTAAGTAATATCCCCCAATATCAAATAATCAAAAGCGTAAATACCACGGGATAAAAATCACTTAATCATTCTGTGACATATGTATGTTTATTCATGTTTTTTGCTACAGGAGATACTTATCATTTTTGACCACAATTACATGCTCTGTCGCCTATCTCACCCTACCGTAAAACCATGAACCCTTAAAACATTTAACTAAGTTACACTAACATTATTGAGCGTAGTCTGAAAAGAACAGGGTTAAATGTTAATGGGCTCTTTGGAGCTTTGTTTCAGATATGGTACAACATTTGATGACTCTTCGTTCTTTTTACTTCAGGGTCAATGTTAGCAACACAAATATATTAAAAGTATCAACTTATCTCTAAAAATAAACTGGAAATATTTTAATCTTTGTCACTATGTCACGTGCTCAATTAAAATAATATAGTATTTTAGGACAATTACCAACGATGAGTTATATTTCTGCAGGAAAACAATAACGCAGAAATATTAAGAATTAAAAAGAACGAATATTCACCCAATTGCCGTTTAATTTACATGGAAGCAATCCTCTTTCCTTTCTATCTACATATCTACCTACATGTAATATGTGTGTAAGTCGTTCGTTCATAAGGATTCTACAACGGTTTTAATCAAATTTCATTATGTGTAAATGAGGTTCGCAATACTAGTGGAATGCGATAAGGTACTTGCGTAGTTCTGCGTTCCTGGCAAGCAGATTTTTAGAGCTCCTTATGAAGAGAGAAATACGTCAGTAATATCTTTGGTTCTGCAACTTGTTATTGGCAGCGGTAACCGCTAACTATCTATATATAAATGTATATTTGTCACTTAGTAACTCAATTTGTAAATTAGTAAACTAATCTGACCCATGTACTTATACTTATCAAATCAATTCCTCTAAACCACGATTCATTAGAAGCTCTCCTATTGTTGTAAATACACCAGGAATTAATAGGATGATATGAGAAGGTCGGAAGGAGATGGTAAGTCCTTGCTTTTAGCAAATTGTTTTATTTCTGGTGTTAATTAGGATCGTCTGATCTCCATTGTCCTCAGAAAATAGGGTTGGCAAAGCAGGTGAGCCGTTTATTTAATTGCTTACTTGGTTGTAAAAAAAATACTAATTGATATGATAATCTCAACAAACATTGACAGCAGTTACATGGTCTGTCGCCCACCCCTGTGTCGTACCGGAACGCGTGCGATACCTCTCCGTCACGCTCGGTATTGCACGCGATTACCGTGTAAACGCGTGTTAACAAGTAATTGTGTGCTATAAAAATAGCGTGTTAATTGAATTATTGGGTTCGCGTTACAGTGTTTGAGTTTGGCTTGGGGGAACTTATGTTTACTTCGACACTGTTTTGAACATTGCTTATTTGTATAGAATATTTTTGCTACTGTAAATGTTTAATCCTTCATCTATTTTGTTAATTATAAGAACTTAATCAGTTAGTAAAATGTCTATAGTATTACTTTGTGTTCGTTACTGTTAATATTTGGCCAAAGCCTTATACATTTTTCTGCTAATTAAAAACGGAGATAATGCTAGTATTTTATATGGGCTAGATAGAAAGACTGGCAGGTCAACTGAAATGTGTCGAAAGTTGTAAGATACGAGTATGTATTGTAGTGGCAAATACACAATCACTGCAACTGGTGGTATAAACAAAATGAGAGGCAATTTTAGATCATGACTGTAACATTTGGGGCCTCAGTACTAGCCCTCTGGCAGCGTGTTGTTAAAGTTATAAGCGAGAGGCGATTTTGTGACGTGAATGCAGCATGTTGTAGAATATTAAAAGATGTATTATAGATAATTGGTAAATGTCAATGAATCAATTAATAACTAATTGTATGAAAATATTGCCCGTCTATGATTTTATCAGCTTTTATTGTTAGTATACAAAAGCTGTTAAGGTATTTTAAAAATTGTCCCATATAAGCTATGTAGAGTTATGTCCATGTTTATGTTTTCAAGGGAATATTAAAGACTAGGTGGTAGGTACTAAAATGTATGTAATTAAGATTAAAAATAACAGATGTATGATGCAACTATCACACAGAGCCAATAGTACTAATATGTGTAACTCCATTTTCTAATTCTTATCAGGCGTCATGAACAGTGAAAACCGCATGAAAATCTGTAGTATTTCAGTTTATTGCGGACAAACAGACGCGGCGGGGGACTTTGTTTAATAATATGTAGTAATAGAGAAAAATTAAGTCGTTTTTATGAGCACCGGGTTACAGCTTTTTATACCTACATTTAAAGAGATTTAAACATATTGGGCGAAGCTTAAATATATCAATATGTGAGGCTTCATGAAGGTATAAATATCCTAAAGTATTCAAGCCCCATGCTAAAGTTTACAGGATCTCAGTACAAGAACGGGATGTGTTTAGATCAGCTTCATTTGTTTTATGATGCTGTTTCTCTTACTAATCGATCTCCAAAAGCGATGATCACCCAGTCATAGACCTTCCTTGTTGCAACAATGTTTGCTACGCACCATTTCCTGGAACTAATACAACAGTTTACAACTTACACGAGTCACTGTCCAGTTGCAGTAATAACCCCGCATTACTGCACCCGCGGCCTTCACGAACTTGTGCCATTTCCAACAAATTGTTTCTACCGTCTACCACGTGCGTTATCGACACTAAATTGTCGTTTTCCTTGAAAAGCCTGTTGGAACTTGTAATGGTCTATTTCAGAATGGAGATTTGTATTTGTATTTCATATTATATTCCGTTGTATAAATCCCATTAATATTATAAATGTGAAAGTTTTGATGGATGGATGGATGTTTGTTACTCTTTCACGCAAAAACCACTGAACCGATTGCGATGAAACTTGGTATGTAGATAGCCGGAGACCTAGATTAACGCATAGGCTACTTTTTATCCCGATATTTCCACGGGATCGGGACTTACGCGGGTGAAACCGCAGGGCGCTGTTAGTTATATATATTATTTTATTATGGATTCTATCCCGCGCAAGAATCTGCGCTGGAATTCCGCCAATGTCAAGTGTTTTATATTATACAAGTTAAATAACAAAAACATAAAAAAATGGACGTCTACTCGTCCATCTTGAAAAAAACCAACCTCGTTTGTGTACATTCTACAACAAGATTTTGAAATGCTACTATTATACTTAAAATAAATTGACAGTAAAATGTAACCAAAAAACAACCGTAATATTTTACAATACTGATGTAACGCTGTTTTTTTAGTTGATTCTAAATAATCGATGCTAAATTTTAGTGAGATTTACTTTTTACTTTTTTATTATTAGGAAATATTGTATCAGGAATTATATATTTTTTAACCGACTTCAAAAAGGAGGAGATTCTCAATCGACTATTTTTTTTTTTTATTGTCACCTCAGAACTTTCGACTGGGTGAATGGATTTTGATGATTCTTTTTTTATTTGAAAGCTGGTGCTGCCCGTGTGGTCCCATTTCAATTTGGTCCAGTTCTGACAAGTCTTTTACGGAATAGTTTTTTTTTAAGTCTTTTTTTTTAAAGAATAATTGTGGTATAAGAATAACAGCGGGTCGCGAGTCTTCTTTGGCTTTGAAATAACAGTTTTCTATTGCTTAGGTATCAGATACACAATGTTCACACAAATACTAGTAAAACCTTCAAAAACCTGATAGTTTCTCACCATCGTGTACGTATAAGAGCATGTGAATGAGTTTCTTTTGTGAAATTTATCTATAATATGTGTGTATTTAGAAATATATAAGTATGTTTATCAGCAGTCTGGTTACCATAGTACAGGCTCTTTTTTTTATGGTATAGGGGGCAAACGAGCAGACGGGTCACCTGATGGTAAATGACTACCGCCGCCCATGGGCACCTGCAACTCGAGAGTCACAAGTGCGTTGCCGCCCTTTAAGGTGGGAGTAGAAGAAGAGGGGGAGGGGGGGAAGAGTGGGAAGAGAGGGAGGGGGGAATAAGGGAGAGGGAAGGGTTAGGGCCTCCGGTAACTTCACTCACGCGGCGAAATGCAATGCAAGCATTGCTTCACGGCCGGTTTTCTGTGAGGCCGTGGTAACGAGCGGAGTCGAGCCGGCCCATACGTGCCGAAGCATGGCTCTCCCACATAAAATTGGCTCTCACACGGCCGTCTGATCCCAAACTAGGCTCTACCTAGTTTGGGATCAGACGGCCGTGTGTGAGATATGTGAAATTATTATTATATTTATTCTTTATTCTACCCTAACATTCAAAATACATGAACAAATTTGGATGTATCGTTAGAATCCTTTCATCATCCCGAGTGGCTTGGCATGAAACATGTTTGAAAAAGATCAATATTGCGGTTGCATGGCGCGTAATTCGTTTTTTTTTTGGCAGGGCTTAGGTGTTTTTTATTTTTTTTTATTGGCTATTTATTACACCCTCTGCAACGGCACCCACTTCACAACTCTTAGCATTTTTTTTTATATTAAGTAAAAAATATATTTTTTAGTTAAGCGCGTTGGTGTGATGTAATATTATAAGTACCACAACTTTAATAAAAAGTGACTTATTACGTGAATTTGTTGAGGCATGCGCTCTGCTATTATATCTTTTATAAACATTTCCAAATCAACGACTCCATTCTAGGTGCCATTTTTTGCTTGACAGCTTAGACGCGTGCTAAGTATCAGACAATGCTACTGCGTCTAGATATAGTAAAAAATAGACTCAAAGTTATAGTGCTTGTACATTTTAATAGCTATTTAACAAGAAATAGGTTTGAAGTTTCACTAGCAAAACCAATTGATGTTTTTATACAGTCAGTTTAAGTTTAGTTAGTAGCCTTTCATCGCAAACCTCGTTTATAGCACGAATAATAAACTTACTAAACTTAATTTTTAAATTCTTTCTTGAAATAGAGTTTTAATTCTCTTCTATAATTTTCTACTTTTATTTATGTATAAACTAGCAGCGTCCCGCGGTTTCACCCGCGTAAGTCCCGAGCCCGTGGGAATATCGGGATAAAAAATAGCATATGTGTTAATCCAGGTCTCCAGCTATCCACATACCAAGTTTCATAGCATTCGGTTTAGTAGTTTTTGCGTGAAAGAGTAACAAACATCCATACATACATACATACATCCATACATCCATACATCCTCACTAACTTTCACGTTCATAATACTAGTAGGACTTACACCACCATATATCGCGTAACCTTAATAGAAGCAGCATAGTCAGAAGTGTACACAGGTACCCACAATTTTTAAAGTATATTTAATAGAATCAGATATTTTCGGCCAAATCCGGACATCAACATCTTCTGTATTAAATACAAATATGTAGTTGCATTAGGACTGCCATCCGTCCGGGTTTGCCCGGATTTGTGCTAGTTTAGAGGGAGTCCGGGGAGCGACCGGGCGGGTTTTCAAAAAGTGTCCGGGTAAAACCCTCTGTGCCAGGGGACAATTATAATTGTTAGATGAATCGTTAACAAGCTAACGACGACTTTTTGCACGACCTCGACAATTTAAGTGATGGCAGGCCTAAGTTGCATTATCATTCATTCAGCCCTCTCTCTTACATAATAGGTACTAGATTTATCTGTCAATATTCAAGTTTAATATGTCAGTTTCAGAATAGATTTGCGTATTAAAAATCACGATGTTTTCGAAATTGCTTTAATTAATTCCGATCCCGTAACTACGGTATGGCCTTTATTTAACACTTTGTAAATTCAATGAGTTGAAAGAAAGCAATAAGGTATTACATGCTACACAATTGAAAACTGTATCTTGCCCTAACTTTGATTGCAGTTCGGAAGTTAGAAATTCAACGGCAATGGAGTTCATTCACTCATCAAATTTAAAAGATCACTTTCAAAAGTATTCGAAATTCAAATTGTTTGATCTAACAAGCGTTTTAAGTGCTTTCATTCTATAATGACTGCTGCACACGAATGTACTGATGCGCAATTTTGCCAAGAAGCCGTCGGCAGCGTGCAGCAAATAATCGCTACAGGCGACCCGCGTGCAATCATGCCTTTATTTAAGGATTGGTTTCAGTGCGTGACTCACTAAAAAATAGGAAAAATATATAAAGGTCGATTGTCATCGGTGATGAACGTTAATTCATATGTATAGATTGCCAAAACATTTTGGTTATTTCTTAAAAAACAACTCCCGCACTAAGAAATCTTCTGTGTCGCGTAGAGTTTATTGCTGTAAACTCTACGATCAAGATCTTTTTATAAAAATATGTCTGAAACTGAATTTAGTACAGTTAAAATTTAGAGTCTATTGTTATAAACGTTTTCGCATGATCGCATTCAGCGTCTATTTGTTATATTATGCCAGCGTGTGATCTGTATGTTATAAAGAGTATCAGCTTTTTCCATGCCCAATTTAATGCAAGCTGCCGTCTCTTCAAATTTGTCAAATCTCTATATAATTCTAGGTATTTTAGGATCTCTATCTACGAATGTTAATTTTTTACCTTACATTTAATTCCCTAACCATACTTAAATGTAAGTAAGTACACGTAGTTTTACTTTCTAAATTACTTCTTACATTTGGAACAGTTAGTGGAACGCAACTGAATTGCCAACTGGCGGACATGTGATGCCAGAATGCGCGCCCGAGGCGCGGACGCGCTTTTTGGCTTCTGTTTAAAAGAGTTCTCTTTTTGAAATTAGTGTATTATTTTTGATATATACCTATATTATTAAGTACAGAGTATAAATAAAATTCAAGTATGATGTTTTTTTTTAAATATGGGGACATATCACACTGGTTACATATCTACCTATAAAATGCATCTAGATTGTTTCATATATTGTGATGGTAAAATAAAGGTGTATTTCCAGTTAGATCAAGGTTTCACAAATAAGGTAGTAGTGTAAGTGGTCGGCTTGCAATTGCTTATGCTTCGGGTGTTGTGTTATTTATGGAACGGGCTGTTTTTGTATATTTTAAATTCGTAAAGTCATCTTTGTTCCGCAGCTATTGTTGTACATTTGAATTTATTTGTGAATTAGGAATTATATTCTTTGAGCCTATTCTTAATCATTGTTTTTATTTTTTCTTTGTTGCGTGCATTTATTGTTTTACTCTAAATGACAGAGATGTCGTAATTAATTGGGTTTTTGGAGAAACATTCTAAAGAATAAATTCTGCTCTATATTTATATTTATATATGTAATTAATCAACACAATAATTATTTTATTTTATATTATACTAGCTGCACCCGGCATGCTTTGATTGATGCATGCATTGCATTGCTTTGCCTCCTTAGATTGTTTAGGCCAGAAACTCTCGCGGCCGTTCTCAGAAGACCCTGCCAAAGTTTCATCACAATCTGATCAACGGTTCAGAAACACATCGAGGACAAACATACTACATTGATTTTTATTTATATAGATTACTAGCAGCACCCGTCATGCGTTGCAATGCTATTTTTTTCTTCTTTTTATATAGATTTTTTGGGTCAGGAACCCTCACCGGCGTCCTCAGAACACCCTACCAAAGTTTCATCACAATATGATCAAAGATTTCGGAACGCATAGAGGACAAACATGATTTTATTTATATAGATAAGACAAAAAGGTACCTACAATTTTAAAAATGCCATTTTTGTTTTAATTGCAAAAGCTACAACACGTATTGTAATTTATACTAAACTGCCGTTGCTTATAAAATCTATCAGCGAAGTCGTGAGATACGAGAGAAACAATTATTATTAAAAGGTTCGCGCCGGCAAAAAGCACTTTATGTTCGAAATTTAAAACAGTAATGAGTTAGTTATGAGATAAGAGTTGAGAGTAGACGCGCATTCGGTTTACGAACGCAGCTGTTTGTACTTGTTATTTGTTAAGGGCATTGTACAATGAGGTCATAAGTCTATTTGTTTTTTTTTATTCATCTAAGGTTTAATAAGAAAATAGGGTCTGCTTGATAGTAAACGGTCAACATCACCAGGCATAAGTTACACGTTGTCACTTTTAAATTAAAAAGAAATTACTTCTAAATGCCCGAAAAGATGTATGGGGTAGCGTTAGAATCTTTACATTAACCCAAGAAACAAAGGCTATATTAAAAAACAATATGGCGGCTATATGGCGCTATTTATAAAGTAAAATAAATAAAAACTTCAACTAGTTTTTTAGAAAGGCAGTCGTGTTTTTTTTTGTTAATTATTCACTTGTTATTTCAGTATTACAAAATTATAAAAATTTAGCAATTTAGGGTGGAAACAAGCACAGGGCTATCCCTACAATGGAGTTGAATAGCACAACTGATTGAGTCTTAAATTTCTGCTGACTTTTTGAAAAGCGTCAGCTTGTCAGTTGAGTACGAGTGTTTATTGGCACGGGTAGCCTCTTAATATCAAGCAAGGGTTTGTTCTTTTTTGTAAGGAGAAGGTGTTTTCCCAATTGGGCAGCTCCAATACAAACGGAAGTCTGTTGTGGCTATTTGCAGATCCATGTGACTACAGATGACATGGTTGAAGTTGACTACATGGTTAAGTTGACTAACTTATCCACGTAGTCAACTTCAACCATGTAGTCAACTTCAAACAAGGGTTGTACCTCTATTATAAATATACAAACCTACAAAGTCAATTTCACAAAAGGAATCTACCATGACTCATCCAGAAATATAAAATATTAAATCTGTAAAAGAAATACACATTGTGTTAATTCCTCCAAACGTTATATTTCGTATTCTGTAAAACAACGATCCAGCCACCGGTCAATGTAAACGGCACACACAAAGCGTGCGCGCACCGATTTGACGCCTCGGGCTCGCTTCTGTAGATCCGTAGATCGTGATCGCTCGAGGTGCGCAAGCGCTGCCGTGCGCCAACTGAGAATGCTGCTTACCGTAATGTGACAGTGAAATTATGATATTGTTTATTGAGTTACGCTCCTTTAATGGGCTGAGGGGTTCTTATTTGTTTCTTTTTGGGTTTTAATTAAATTATATTAAAAATAGTATTGAAATTATATTATATTTTATAAAAATTTGGTCTTTAAGTCGTCAAGGTTTTTTTTTCTGATTTCTCTTTAATTTCTAAAAGCACTGGTTTCACAACAAATTCAGTCCTAAGTTGACACTTACTAAATAATAAAACTAACGTAAGTAAATTACTGACGTAATTTACTTACGTTAGTTTTATTATTTGCAAACTAAATAAATTAACATATCTCCTTATTTTAATTGTTACGTCTGATTGGGTCTTTGAAAGCCTACTTTCAAAGCTGACTCCTTCTGATTTATACCTTACATGAGGACAAGAGAAATAAAAAAAAATAAAAACACAAAAATCTGACATCTGAGTTATTCAAAAACTCGTGCTATTATAGGAACATTCTGACATCCTTATAACTGACAGAGTTTTAAAAATTAACGCGTGCCGACAGAATTACTTTTGATTATCTATATTTTAATGCTGCAAAATCTAAAATTTCATACCACAGTAGGTAATTAGAACCAATTTTGAATGTCACCATAACATAATAGTCACTTGTCTTATTACTTTCCCAATGATCGCTCCAGATCGTTCGATCAATAAACGAATGCTTTTTAACTTCCTCACGATTGACGTCAATTAAATTTGATAGAGACCATTTAGGAGATTGATTAAAAATCGATACAGAAAACGATTGCGGCAATCGGTAATGAATTCGAATCAATCTGACGACGTATGGAATTTTAAACTTACTTTATAACGAACCACGGGGCGTAGTATTTTATTGTATAAAGTTTATTTTATTGCCATAACGAAGGCCTATAATGCCATAAGCAACTAACAGTATTTAGCATAATTCTCGAGTTAAAATTATTTTTTATTTATCAATAATTGATATGGTTAAGATAGTTGTTAACTATTTATACCGCTTTAATTAATTGGATTATTTCGATTTATAACTGTTTTCAGTTTGCGTGATTAGGATTAATTAGATTAGAATAATAATATGAGACCAATTTAAGGTCGTGTCTTGTACAGTGGAAGCAGTTTACAATATTATTGGATTGTGACTAACCGATCTCCACAGCTTCCACCTGCGTTTATGGTCACTGCTCCGCTTCTAGGGGTCATAGCGTGATGTTACAAATATACCTATAACCCTCCTCAATGAATACTCTATCCAATACAAAAACATTTATTGAAATCTGTCTGACAGTTCCAGAGATTAGCAGGTTTAAACAATCAAACAAAAAAACTTTTCAGCTGTACTATGTGATCCTTACTAATATAATATTATAAATGCAAGAGGAACTTTGTCTGTCTGTCGCCCTTTCACACCAAAACTACTGAACCGATTGAAATGAAATGGTACACAGATAGTCTAGAGCCTGAGAAAGGACATAGGCTACTTTTTAATGCAAAAAAAGGGGTGTAAGAGGCCGAAAGGTGGGGATGAAAAGTTGTATGGAAGTATCGTCAGATTTAGAGCTAGAAGCTTGAAACTTATGTTTTAGGCTGTTGATTCGATATAAGTACACTGTTCCACGCGGACGAAGTCGCGAGCACAGCTAGTAAGTATATTATAGGACGGACTTAGAAGAACTCAAAAAATATGTATCACCTATTATTGTTCATATGCTCCACCCACGATAAAATAAGCAATACCTTACGATATGATTCCATTGTAAGTTATTTCTTTCGTGTCAATGTTTTTTAGTTACTACTTAGCTCCTATGGATTATAGCGTCATTTTAATTGCTTATAACCTTAATGAATAAATGTGCTATGTACCAAAAAGAATTTGTCAAATCGGCTTAGTAGTTTTCAAAATTAGCGCGTACAAACTTAAAAACTCTTTATAGCCCAGTCAACCTGTTTTATGATCAAAAATGGATATTTCGAAGAAATTAAAATGATCGTTAATAATTTCAAAAGTTTAAAACCGATCTAGTCGAAATTTATAACACTTTTTAGTATCATCACAAGCTATAATTTCAGAAAGTTTCAGATGTCTACGTACGTTCCTTTCAAAGCTATTAAATGTTGAAAAAAAAAACGCTCTTTTTTAACTTTGATCTTCATTAATTTGCTATTAAACAAAAGCATTCAGTGACTTTGAACACAAATGACAAAAAACGTACTTAAAACGAGATATCACACGAAATGTTAAAAAGTATTCTTTTTTCATTAAATTGTTAAAAAAAAAAATTACGCCCCACTTGTCCAGACTGCGGGTATCGAAATTCTTAATCAGCGCATATTTTTACTACTTACCCAAAACAAAAAATTGCGTGGTAATCCAAAATTTAAGTATTTTAGTTCCTTGACTCGGCTATTAGCTTTGAAGTATAAAAAATGTATTTAACTTTTATTGCATGCTACTTTGATTTTCAACCTTGAGAGCAAAAACTATTACACACATAAACTGCCCTTTAATTTTTTTTTGTATGAAAGGACTACTAATAAATACTTGTTTGTGTGAATCACTTAAAATTGTTGCCGATTCGCTAAGTTTTCCGATTCCCATATCGAGTGGTTAGGTTCGTATCACCTGAATAAAAAGCGACGTCACAAAGGACTGCAGACTGGGCAATTTATTTGAAATAACGGGACCACTGATTTATGGGGACTACTATGAGAATAGGGTGCAAAAAAATGGATGACTAAGATTTTGGCCGCGGAGTCTTTTAACTGTAATATTTACTGAGAATAAATTTTGCTTTGGGGTTCTATAATCAGTAGTTTAGTGAGTCATGTAATACCTAAATAGAAATTATTAAAAAAAATATATGTTACAATACATAACTTTTTTTTTTTTTTACTTTTGACTAGTGAAACTCAGGAGGTGGTATGTTAACGGTCTTATCGTATTGTGGCGATCTCTTACTAGCAGGCATATAATATTTGTTAATTATGAATATAATTTATTATTATAAAACAATTTGCAATAAAAAAGTCAATAAAGATTTCTGTAAATATGATTAAATCTTAACAAATAACATTGATATAAATATAATTTATAATAGATCTCATATATTAAAAAATTAAGCGTCTGTTTAACGTACATTATTATCATATATTAACATATTTATCATATTTTACCATGGTCATTTCGTGGCCATATCTAATTTAAGTACTTCCATTGAATATTCATATAAAGTCATAAAGGCTTATCACAGTAAAATTAATTGTAAGTAAATAAATATTAACACTGAGATATGCCGTAAGATTGGTAGCCTCAGCAACATCCGACAACTAGTTTCACCACTAAAATATTATTATAAGATCTTGAGTCGACGTTCTAGAAGATAAGTCAAATAATTATGTTATAACTTTATTAAACAACTAAGTAGGCAAACCAGCATACGGCCTGCGTGATGGTAAACGTTGGTATACTGACATAGGGTTACCGTTTTGGGCTGCTTTGGTACCCCCATTGCTTTTGTAAGCTTACATTCTTGTAGTTTTAAGTTTATTAAAGTAATTCTAAGACTATCTACCCCTCCCCCACAGGTCCGACAAAACCAAATTTTGCTCCCCTAGACCGACAAAAACAAAATTTTGCCCCCCTGAACCGACAAAAACTAAATATTGTCCCACCCTGAGCGAAACGCCTAAATGAATACTTAATGCCTTATCCCTAGAGAGCTGGCCCCATCCTTAAGATACCACTACGGTAGTGGTGCTTTGAAGATCGTGTACTACAAATGAATCACTTGTTTGAACGGTAACGGGAAACATCGTCACGAAGTATGTTTAACTGAAAGCTCTTCATAATATTTTCGAAGGTACGTGAAGCAGGTCATATCAACACCAAGACAGCGTAGAGAACTATGGTTTAACCCCTGAGAAGGCTAAGAGTCCTGCAAAGACACAGTTTCTATATTATAGGCTTGATATCTCTATTGTAATAGAGAGTAAAGTGAAACTAAAAACTATTATCAACAAAGGAGTTTTTCGCTGTCCTTACAAACTTCTGAGTTTTAGAAATGAATGGTTATCGCAGTCCATAAGGAATATCGATTCAAATTATTTATTTGATTTAAATGGGGTAGTACATAGTGTGGCATTACAAGATTGATATAAGTCGAACAGGCCCATTTAGCTATGAAAATAGCATGTAAAAATTTTACAAATTATTAAAATAACTTAAGTGACAATGTGAGTATATTATATTATTATTTTTGTCATTTTTCATCAGGTCAAATATCAATCAATCAGTTAATTACGTTGACTCTAGTTCCATTTATTATTTTTACAACTTCTTTTTTTGCAAGAAATTCCTTAATGGAATAAAAATTGTTTAGCATAAGCCACCAACGTAGTTTTATTATAAACTTATATACGGGCAGTGTCTTCATACAATTTGGAATTTAATTATATACTCACTGTGCCCGCGACTTCGCCCGCGTGGAATAGTGTATTTATATCGAATCAACACCCTAAGAAATAAGTTTCAAGCTTCTAGCTCTAAATACTTCCATACGACTTTTCATCCCCACCTTTCAACCCCTTACACCCCTTTTTTCGCATTAAAAAGTAGCCTATGTCCTTTCTCAGGCTCTAGACTATCTATGTACCAAATTTCATTTAAATCGGTTCAGTAGTTTTGGCGTGAAAGGGCGACAGACAGAGTAAGGATTTTTATGCACATAGCGTAAGAGTTAACACGTAACATTGATTTTCAAAATCGTTTTGTTATAGATGTAAGTTAAGCAAGGTCTTAAATGTCTCTGATCTTACGACCTATCCTTTTTTTAATTGATGTGAATTTTTATAATCGATTCCCAATCTAAAAACCTGACTGCAGTAGAGTTTTTTAACCCCATCCCTAAATCTTTGTGGACAGTACTTTTAAAGGTTAGCAAAATATCAATCACGCGTACCCCCGCGGTGGGCTATTACAACCGTTTGACATTTTCTAATGTTGATGCTATTTACCTCAAAGGTGGGCCCATCGTTCAACATTTTATCATTGGTGCACTTTAGTGGTCAAAGCTAACTCACCTGCATATTATAGTTAATTTCGTGATTAATATTAATGAAAACTTAAACTATTGCCTAGATCTAAAACGTCACAAGTACAAGAAACAGGCGAACTCATCTATTTAATAAATCAAATACGCCATCCAATTAATTAATTTTAAATATCCAGCTGTACTTTATCTTGTATGCTATCTGGGCCGTTATTTGCAACATGGCAGATTGAATCTTGCGGCTCAGAGCGCATGCGCGGCGTTCATATTTGTTGTAATTTTCACGTCATTACGCATAACCTAGCGTTGGCGGTTGTTGAAAGCGGACACAGAATAAATGGAGCAGATATGATGGTGTGAAAGCTTAGCTTCCATATTACGAGGGTAAATATTACAATTAGGTTTATTCACTGTGGTAAAGTACTTTATAAAGTTAAAATGTTTTTTATAAGAACAATAATATTACCTACATATATACACAACTATATTTTTGTTAGTTTAAAATCATATCATGGAAGCTTTTTTAAATTTTACTTTAACTTAAAAATACTGTGGATACCTAAATACTTTTAGTAAATTTTTATTTTATGTTTAAATTGTTGACTTTTTTTTTTGGTGTTGAGGTGGAAGATCCTCATGGATGTCCTCCGCCCTTGGGTGAAGGGGTCTGTCGGATTCTTACTGACTAAAAACCACCCCGGTGTTCCGCTACTTGCCTATGATCAGGGGAGCGAGAATCGCTATTGCATTCTTCCGCAACCCCCGATAGGCATTGACCCGTCTCACCGTAGACGGGTCCCGTCACCCGGTGCGACCATCACCCATCGGCCGCACTCCTCTGAGAGCGCACGCGGAACACTGCGCGCTGCCTCTCGGCCTGTATCTGTTCGGACGACGACTTCCCCAAAAAGTTCGCCGTCCGCAGGCCGCTTCCTTAGGTGGCCGGAGATTATATTGAGGTCATTCATTATGTTTAACTTAAAATATATTTAAATATCTCAAACAGAACTACTGTCACTAAAGCACCTTTAACATAAAATCGCATCGCATAGATTATGAGTGATTAAAATATCCAAAGAATTGCATTAATTTTATTTTTATGTCCATTGAAATACATACGATGTTCAATTAAATCAACACTATACAAATAACTACTTTACGAATAAAAACTTAATTAATTTAGTCACGACTTAACTCTTAGCGTAATTCATCAAATTGAACATCAATTAATCATTTAACTAGTCAATATCATAATATCATAATGATGTTTACTATATTTGGGAACTGTATACGCGGTAGAAATCAAATAGTGTTGACCTACCATCAATCTTCTAGAATTTTAAATAACTTTCATTCAAAAGTTGATTTGTTATTTTCTAAAAGGAATTATTGTCTACAATGGTGTGTTGTTAAGAACTTCTTTTGCCAACAGTATCAGTTTCAATAAAATATTATTTGGAGACGGCACCTTGAAAATCTCCAGAAGACGCTCCTAAAAGTAATTTTATTTTCGAAAATCTTAAAAATAACATTATATTATGTATTACTAGCTGTGCCCGCAACTTCGTCCGCGTGGAATAGTGTATTTATATTGAATCAACAGTATAAAAAATAAGCTTCTAGCTCTAAATATGACGATACTTCCATACAACTTCATCTTCAAACTTCATCCCCACCTTTCAACCCCTTACACCCCATTTTTTCGCATTAAAAAGTAGCCTGCCATGTCCTTTCTCAGGCTCTAGACTATCTGTGGACCAAATTTCATTTAAATCGGTTCAGTAGTTTTGGCGTAAAAGGGCGACAGACAGACAGAGTTACTTTCGCATTTATAATATAGCAAGGACTAGTAAGAAATTAGTAAGGAATATTAGTAAGGGTTTTGGAAAATAAGTCTTTCTAAAGTTTAACATCATCATTTTGTTTTCTGAATCTTTATAGACCTAGGGACATTTACGTCATTACCTACAAAATGATTCCCTCATCTACAATTTTTAGTCTTTGGCTTTTCGGATTACAGAAGTGCACTAGCAATTTTCATCGCGTTTATGATAATGCAGTTACGAGTATTGCGCTCAGAACATTTTACTACTAATGCCCTTTGATATGAATGACTGTTATCTTTAATTGAAATCCGGTCTTTGGAAAGTTTAATATAGAGTTCTAGGTCTTTTTAAGTTTAAGCTTTTGTAATGAGATCTGTTTTTGTATTTACGTGGATATTATAAGTTCTATCGTTAGATTTAACAGCTACATGGAGAACATTTTGAGTTTCTTTTTGGGATCAATGTCACATCCATTGATAGATGAAATTAATTCTTGCTGCCTCTTTTCTTCAACCTACAATATAATGACTCTTCTAAGTTATAATTAATTTGTTATCCAATGTAAGAACGCACCCGTAATTGTCAACCATGGCCTAGCCGTGTATTTGGCAATTAGGTTAAAAAAAAATTAACCTGGTTTAGTCTTGTCTATTATTAACTATTTGAAGAGTTTTGTATATGTCGGCTTTTGATTGACACTATGAAGGACCGGGTGTTACATCCCTCCAACACAAAGGGAATCCTCCCTTTGTGTTGGAGGTTATGCCTCATGGACCACGGTCCATCGGTTGATATTGGGAAATTGTATTATATACCAATCGGTACGAGAACTTTCATCTTCGTTAGATGACATGTCGGTATGTTTTTCACCAACAATTGAAATTTAGATATTTTTTTTTTTTTGTGTGAAATTATTAGTAACGTTTTTATACATTACTAATATTCTTGTTAACCCCTCCAGCTAAGCTAAAATGCTTGTGTTAGGAGTGGCTTCACGCCGGTAGTGCACTGGGTGGGGTTCGAACCCGCAACCACTTGATCGCAAGTCCAACGCCTTAGCCATTACGCTACCGCCGCTTATTAAATGAATATTTAATTTGTACACAGATCCGGCATCGGTTTGGTCTTTTCGATGAAGTCTGCACCTCTGGCGGCGCCCAAGTCCGCCATTGCAACTGGGTTCGATTTTTACGTGTGTCAGACAACTACGGACCTCAAGTAAGTTAATTAGACAAATAAAAGCAAAGTAAAATTTTACATTTTGTCATTTAATTAAATAATACTGATGATAAATTTAATCTATTAGGTAAACCTAGTCTGCACGAAGGTGAAGGGAGAGCCAGTTTATGAAGCAGTGAAGCCAGTATCTCCACACACAGAACTGGTTGTCTACTACCTGCCTGAAAGACCTGAAGAGATGTTCTTTGTGAAGATGAGAAATAACCTGTATAGACAAACTATGGATTCTATATTAGAAGGTACGACTTTTCAGAGAATTTGAATTATTTATTTCATTTTACCTCAAATATTATCTGATGTGCATGCAAAAGTTTAAAACTAGACTCTTAGGGCAATCAATTGTTGACCTATTTTGCATTTATATTGATGTATGATAGATAATTTGTACTTATAAACGTACGTAACATAGCTGTAATGCGCTAAACATGAAAATTCGCCATCTTTACACCTTCGGGTAGAGTGATCCTGAAATTCATCTTAAATCTTGAATTATATTTATGTACTTATGTACCTTACCAGTAACTGGGAATATTTATCATAAAAAAGTAACTTTCAGAAATGTGTTTACTCCTTAATTTTATCTGTGCGATTCTAAGGTTAAGTGGTTGAAAATGTCGAAGATATTAAGTCCAGCTCTGTACTGCACTCGCTTCGCTATGAGAGTTATACAAATACATACAGGAATATCTGTAATTAATATCATTATGTTCAACTTTCTACCTAAAAAGATAACTTTATCGCATATTTATCAGTTCTTCATAGCAGTGGCGAGACTTCTCCTCAGACATTCAAAACGATAGTCATTCCTTCCTTCCTTCTATTGTTTTATCCTATTCATTATATAAACTTATCCTTTAGAACATGTTCGACATAGACATTATATTACCAGCCATCTTCTAATGTGTTTAAAGAAGGTTTGAACACCACAGTATTTTCTTTTATTGCAGTATTTCTTCATGCATAAAACTCAAATAATAAAAAAGTGGTATCAGTCAGAAATTGCTGATCCTATTAATCCCATATTAACTCTCTCCACTTTACTCTTAAGTAAATAAACAAGAATTTTTAAAGTATTGTTTGTGTGCGATTTACTACACACTGGAGGTAATTTCCCAAATAAAAAAAAAATCGTTACGCCTACGCCTTCACTGGGTGCTAAAACAAATTCTTCTCATAATATATTATATGACAGTATAAAGTATACACAATATTTACGTAATCTTTTAATAGTTCTCTTATTTTTAATCTCACATACTCTCTTAAGCTGTAATTCTCGCATCGCCATCGCAACTCCGGTGAAAGTGGATCATCATTACGTCCAAAATAGTCACGTACGCAACTACTGTTAAAATATGTATCAAGTAGTTTTATTTAAAATGGCTTCCTTTTGCGTCTCAAATTTCTTGGCAAATATTTTTTTAGAAGTACTTTACGTAACATACTCGTTATGTACTTCGAAGTTGGATTAATTGATGAAAAAAAAAGCTCAGTATAAATCATTTCGTTCATAAATAAAGTACATTTGACCACAGTTGCCAATGCACTAGCTTATTCTGTATATTTAATTTATTTAATTTTTTTAACACAAGTTAACTATAAATATAAAATGGTAATTAATACAAAATTGGTTAGGTGTTATTTACAGTGTTTCAATATTCATAGTATCAAAACCAATACATGAAAAAAAAAACTAATTAATTGGGTGAGAACAAGATCTTTATTTATATTTATTACAAAATATTAACAGCTCTAATGTTTTTTTAAGACGAAACCGATTCAACTTATATCGAATTACACAGCCATTAAGTTCTAATTTGTCCTAAATTTATCGCCTTAGTCGCCAAGATTTAAAACTAGTGCCATTTATTGATGACTAGGTTATGTCCACTTATGACCGCGGCTTCGCCCGCCTTTAATTTTTTTTTCTATCCCTCGGGAAAAGTGCTTTTATTAGAATTAAAGATACCCTATATCCTTTTTTGAGCTACTGACACCGCGTGTACAAAACTCATAATGATCGATTGAGTAATAAGAACGTGAAACCGTAACAAGTTAACAAATAGAGAAATAAACTCACTTACGCATCTATAATATTAGTTAGGATTTATTTTACAGCGTAACAGATTAAGATACACCAGGGCCCTGTGACGAAAGACCGTGTGGAATTCTGTAGTCGGTTTCATTCTACATACTACCTCCTTCAATTCACCACTGGCGTAGGTGAGGTGACGAGCCGCGGAAGTTTCCAAGCTTTCAAGAAGGTTACGTATAGGATATTTTACGAAATCGCTTGTAGTTTAGTCTTACTGGACTAGGCTAGTCTGTTAGTATGGAGGGTAAACTCGTGTATTCTCGGGACTTTCTTGGTTACAAATCGGCAATTCGTATTAGGTTTGTTGTCCATATTAATAAGTGTACGCGTATGCACACAATCGCGGTTCAGCAGTTTTTAAGATGATAGGAATTTAATTGATTTAATGGTTTTAGCTCTTAGCATACAGTTAGTGTAAAACTTTAATTCAAAAGTAGAAGAAAAATATAGTTGGATTTGTACGCATTGATTAAGAATCACACATAATTGTGTGGATGCTTACACAATGATGATTACGCTTATGTGTTTGGCCATAATTAGCGATAGTGAAGAGGAGCCGTTACATTAGCGATTAAAAAGTAAGCTAATCAATATCCTCTAGCATTGTAACTGGAAATTCAATTTCACCTATTACATATCAGATAGCAGTAAAACCGGACCTAGTTTTATTTTTTATTTCTTGAACTATTAGCAACTCTGTTTACTAGATTAACTTTTCAAAGAATGTTATAATTATGCTATTAAATTGTCATAAAATCGGAATGTTCACAGAAGTGATAAGGCTATCAAGGATATATAAAATATTATTGCATATAATAACTGTATTATTGGTTGGACTCCATTTTGTACTTACCATCGTGTTGTAGAGGTTACATTTAGATCTAGATTAAACCTGTTAATCTCAGAAGGATACCACACGTTACGGATAAAAACTAGACTTGCAACGAATAGTGTATTCGGCCACATGCCGAATACCGAATATTCTGCAGGCTTCCTGGCCGAATACCCGAATATTCGGCAAACTATTCGGCTGAGGCGTGGCACGAAACTTTTATTGACATTTTTGTTTCTTGTTTCTACTTTCCACTATTTTAACTTCCGCAATGACACACACACACCCTTCCGCATCTATCTTCTTTTATCGATTGTTGCGAGGAGAATTCTGCAGAGAAAGCATAGCCCATATCGAGACATCGAAAGATAAAACTCAGTTCCAGCTATTGCCGGAAAATGCATAAATATTAGTTCTCTGCAGCAATCTTCCACTGCTTAATTTCTATTACGAATCAAATGCACGGACAGTTGATGACAGCACGGATGTTGTTTTTCCACATTATGGAAGTTAATTGTGTATGAGTATTTTATTGAGAGTACAAAAAAAAATTATTAAATAAATCGTTTTCTTTTACCAATTATAAGACTACAACGAATAAAAAAAATATATACATCTCTCACACCTTTTTGCTGTCATCAGACCTTTCTTAGTCCTTCGTATACGTCATTCGAGGCCGTACCGATTCACCGAAGCCGTAGTATTCGGTATTCGGCTGAATAGTACCTAGATATTCGGTATTTTGCCAAATAGTATAAAAAAAGGCCGAATAGGCCGAATACCGAATATTTGCCGAATATGCGTTGCAAGCCTTATAAAAACCATATCCTTAAAAAAATATGAAAGAAGGAACGATATAACTAAGTGAGTTATTATCTGCTGTAGGAATCCAAAAACAACATTTAACCCTACGGTGAATAGACAAATCACATATTTTGTATTTTTCCTTTTTGCGATTTGCACACACCTTTTTTTTAATCGCCGAGTTTCAATGCGATCGAGTAAATTATCGGCTCGGATTCCCGGCAACAGCCGGTTTGAGTTACAGGCACCTTCTCGATCTTACACTCCCCAATTCTTCTGTCTCTGCTTTCTTGCCCATCTTTCGCTTGGCTATGTGAATTCCGATGAAGGACCTGCAGCTTAAAAGACTATTACAAAGAGTTTAGGACGATAGTAGTTTGTACAAAGAATTAATGATCGGGTTTAATGCAGAAATGTCGAAATGTAAATATGGTCATCCTAGTTTTCTCTGAACTCTGCTACAGACATTACTCCATAAACTTTGTTTGCGTTTTATGTTTCATATTTACTACAAATTGAAATGGAGCAATTTTATTCGATAATAATACGAAACGTAAAATGCTACGCATATACATGTTTAAAGTAAATTACTCTGCAGTCTTTTATTTTAATAAATGAATCAATTATTATGTAATTTAAATATACTTGTTGGAAATCATTTTTAGGGTTCCGTACCTCAAAAGGTTAAAAAAAAGGAACCCTTGTAAGATCACTCTCTTGTCCGTATGTCCGTGTGTCACCACTAATTTTCTCTGGAACGGGTGGACCTAGCAAGTGGAAATTTATACAAGATACTGAAGTCTATAGTCCCTATTAGGTGTATAAAAATCAAGGTCCTGAGTCAACACGATAAAAAGTTATGGGTAAATTTAGATTTTCGCGAAAACTTGTAAGTACCAAAATGTACCTTAATTTTCAACTCTTTTTCATTTTTCGGAATATTCCCTTTAGTTGTGCTGTAAGACCTTGCTTTTAAAAAAGTTTTTGTGATTACAAACTTATATTTTGCGGTTGGATTGTTCACTTTGTCGTACATCGCAACCGCAAAGTTAAGCTTGTCTTTCGAAAAAGACGGGTAAATGTCTTTGAGAATTGATTCACAAGATGCTAGCTTACGGAACCCTCGGTGCGCGATTCAGACTCGCACTTGTCCGGTTTAGCTTACTGTATATCAATAGAATTATACCTACATTAATTTTTGGTCTTACTTTCGACATGTCTAACAAGGAGAACTATAAAGTTAAAAATAATAATAAAATCGCGTTACACCTTTATTTCTCTTGCCGTCCAAATGTAACACACTTTTATTATTATTTTTAACTTTTTAGTTCTTTTTATTAACAAGTAATAAAAGCATGTTTAAAAAAAATATATTTTTTAGTATTTACGATTTGGGATTTACTATGAATCAAACGAGTCCAAACTCGATGGGGTTGCGCCGTTTCATTACAGAGTTCCTATGGCCACTATCCAGCTCCATCATCAGATCAGCTCCATGTCATCATAATATTGCATTGTCACGCGATATACATATGCGTGCAACATTTCGCATCAATCTAAAAAACTGGGAAAGGTGTCAAATTTAACTTGCAAGATTTGATTACAGACAGACAACGGGACAAGTGTAGCTAAATAAAAGCTTGTAATAAAAAAACATGTTTAAAAGAGCAGGCATCATTTAAAGCAGCTTCGGAGGTCGGGGATACAGTGACTTACCCAAAGCGATAGCATAGATGTTATCTTTGCATAAATGTGACACGTGTCATCGCTACGATGCACTTCTTGATTATTATTATTCCTCCGTCCGTAGTAGTGCATGTGGGCGTGCGAAGGCTACAGTGTTTACTCCAGTACTTTCTTTTTTTTTATAATTTTACACATCTCACACATGGCCGTCTGATACCAATTTTTTTTGTCAAATGTCACTTTGGTGTCCATGGGCGACGGTAATCACATACCAGCAGGTGACCCGTCTGCTCTTTTGCCCCATATAATATTAAAAAAAAACTAGGCAGAGTCTGTGCTATGGTAAGCGGACTGCTCAAATTCAAATTTAAATTTTTAATTTCAATATCTTTATTTCACAAAATTGATCATCAATTATTCGAAATCGTCGATTTAATAATAATTTTTATAATTAAAAATTATAGAGCAATACACACAGAGTCACCACAACAATAGTTTGCTTTGTCAAATGTTACTTGGGACTTGTCTAGTCTAACTTGCTAAACATACTTATATATTTCTAAATAGATACATAGATATTATAGATAAATTACATCCAGACACAGAAATAATTGATCGCGCTTATCACACAATTATTTGTCCAGGGTGGGAATCCAACCATCGACCTCTGGCTTAGCAGTCAGGATCACTAACCACTAGACCAACAGGCCAGGACCAACTTATTTCTTTTTCAAAAATACTTTTTTTTAAAGACACCCCGTATTAGAAATATTCCTGAGTCGCGGAGAGCTTCACAGACATTCAAACAACGGACGCAAAGAACACCCAGAGTCGAGACAAGTATTGGTGGATCACACAAATTATTGTGGGGTGTAGTGGCGAGGTAACCACTTAAACCATTGCGCCATCCGTGAACCTTTACTGAAAACTTCAGAAGTTACTTTAAATAGATAGTATAAATGGTTTCTACTGTATATAAATACCACTAAAGGAAACGACTTAAGTCGTAGAGTAAGTCGAGGTGAACACGCAATTTGCAATGTGCTTTTTATTTAAATTCTTTAACATTATTAAATTTAATAAAACGGTAAATTGAAATATAAGTGCGTCTTATGTGCAACGATGAATATATAAAAATCTAGTATCTCTAGGTCAATGGCCGTGTACACGAGACCGTGCGAACTATCGACCCAATAAATCAATATGCGTTTTATATCAGCAGGCTTTATAACATCCAAGTGAAATGCTCAGTTCTAACTTAATTAAAAAAGTACTAAGTTAAGTGGTCAGATTCACACGATTGTAAATAAAACTGCCGTCGCATTTCGTTAGAATATATGTAAGCTGTAAAATTTGAATTACATTCAGCTTTTGATTTACTTAAAACATTATAATTTATTTAAGAGGAAAGAAGTGTTTAATTCACGTAATAAGTCACTTGCTTTCGTAATAATTATCTTTTAAAAAAAACATCACCGACTTCAATGTGCTTTTTAGTGGAAAGTAGATGTATTTTGTTTAAATATAATATGGGTAGGACAACTAAACGCACTGCTCCAATGAAACAGCGAGGTTTCGGAATAAACGAAAATATCATCAATGTAAACAACCTTTAGATATTTGTTGATTTTTCAAAAACCGCCCGACGGATTTCGATAAAATTTAAATGGGACCACCTGAGAAGTATACCGTTTGAAACAAAAAAAGAATTTTCCAAATTAGTTCAGGCGTACTCAAATAATCGGTGAACATGCACAAAAAAGAAAGATTCCGACGAATTGAGAACCTATTCCTTTTTTGAAGTCGGTTAAAAATAAGTTATTAAACAGTCCTCATGAAGTTGAGTGTTAAATAAGAATGAAAATTTTGATTAATTGTTATTTTCAAGGTTGTTATAAGAGGAAATTTATTTGTATTGACAGTGAACTACTGAATAAAACAAAATAAAAAATATCACAGACTTTAATGCGTTTTAATCATGAAAAATAGTAATTTCTTCGTATTATTCATTCCTTAGAATGAAATTTCAAATTTAAAAGAGACCAACCTCGAATACATCCAATTCAATTAAAAAAAGTATTATGAAATCGGTTCACAAATGGCGAAAATATCGAGTCAAAAAATTTAAAACAAAACAATATTCAGTCGGATTGAGAACCTCCTCATTTTGAAGTCGGTTAACTATCTTTGTGATAATTGTGTTGTAGTTTGTAAATATGAGTAGTTGTTTACTTCACTTATAAAACGCCGATTGTTGTCCCGCGGAACACCTAAATCGAACAACTGTGCGTTATACACTGAGTTATTATTGGCGTTATATTGTCTCATTCTCGTCGTAACCGCATCAATTTGGGGACCAACACCGACCACACCAAGTCTTGATTTATATCAGATCTAAGGTGTGCTTAAATTATAAAAGTTTAGAAAGTAGATAAATCGCCACTACATTATATACCCAAAGTTGATACAACGCCAATTTTGACGCGTGAAAACAACTGTCAAATTGACAACTATTAAATGTATTTAAGTTGAAGTTAGACATTAATAGCCAAAAAATATCATAACTGAAGCTGAATCTAAAATATGTTTAACATTACAGTGTATTTTGGAGCTTCACATCTTATCTTACAACACATTTAGTTTATTTGTTTTCAATGACCCAAAATATCCAAATCAGTTTATTATTATTCGAGGGATCTTTAAAACACTTCCAATTCACACCTTATAGTAAATTTTCTCATATAAACACACACACTCATAAAATCTTTAGTCCAAAACTGTTACAAGTTCACAACACAACTCACACGCACACACGCAATATAACGTCGCGATATTATTCCAAAGCGCGATACCGTCGGCACATCAAAGTGCATTCCTACTTGGATCGCGTCGCGGTTCGGTAGTCGACTGTCTTGATCTCTTTTTTGTAAGGGTGTGGACATTGTGCTGAAATATAGAACCGTTTTACGGTTAGAATGTCTTCCTTTACATTGTAAAATGAAGTGAGGAGAAACAGACGCCTTTGGGATATTTTTTAATGAATACTTTGAAAATTCTCTAAAACTCGTAACCTTTTTTTTTTGACGTAAAAAGGATTGTTATTACTCCTACACTGTAGGAAGGAGAATTTACGATCAACATGGAGCTGTCCTACTGAACTTGCTGCTAAGTTCAGAAATTATTTTTTTGCTGGCACATTGAGACTCCAAAGTACCATGAAGAGAAAGACTGGATTTAATTGAGACTATATATAAAAAAAGCCTAACTGTATGTAATAAATATTTTAAGTAAGTTTTATTTTGTACTCGGTAACTTTACCCGAGAAATCTAAGTTAAATTAGAAAAAGAAAACTAAACATATTGAATATAGTAAGAATTTTATAGATGGGTAATCACCCGGGCTAAAACCCACGACTGGGTAAAAACCCGGGTAATTACCCATCTCTAAAGAATTTGATATGCAAAAACATAAAACATACTAAGTATCTGTGGCGAGGAACTACTTAAAACAACCGGAGCACCGGTGATACATTAATCATTTAGCTATCAATGCAATCAAACTCAACTACTTTAAAAACCAATTCAGTTTTATTCCTATTACATCTGAGCAAAGACCATAAAATAAAACATGCTTAAGTAAACTTATTTGAAAGACATTAATTTCACAATTATAGACATCTTAGTCTTCTTTTGCACCATTTAAAGTCGATTCTCATGTTGTTATTCATAACACATGTTCTTTACGAGTATTGAGGGTACTACTGCAAGTATTTCCATGAATATTTACATTATGAACAGACCTTAACCGACCAGTTAAGTTACATACGATTTGATAAAGCAAGCGGCGTCCTTTGTTCCTATATTGATCAGATTGTTCAAGTTTACGAATAGTCATCTAGTAAAATATTTAAGAAATACTATATATAGTAATTTTTAGCAAAAATTTTGTATTATATTGAACACTAGATGACCCGCGCAACTTCGTCTGCGTTGGTAAATTTACCCCTTTTTTGCAACAATTGTTATTAATGCTCCGCTTCTATTGATCGTAGCGTGTTGTTACATAGATAGCTTCAAGCTATATATAGCTTCGATAAATGGGCTATCCAATAATAAATAATTTTTCAATGCGAACCAGTAGTTCCTGAGATTAGCGCGTTCAACCCAACAAACAAATTCTTCAGCTTTATAATATTACTATATGAATAATATATGAATAATAAAAATATGAAAAAAAATTACTAAGCAAATATTAAATTTTACTAAGCAATCTTTGGATGGTATTTAAGTAAAAGCAAATGATAGATATAGAGACTAAACTAAACTTAAAGAAACATTCATATAAACGCATAATATGGGCAACAAGACGCAGATGAGACGCGCATGAAAATTAATATAAATCCCACTAATATTATAAATGTGAAAGTTTGGATGGATGGATGGATGTTTGTTACTCTTCCACGCAAAAACCACTGCACCGATTGCGATTAAACTTGGTATGTAGATAGCCGGAGACCTAGATTAACGCATAGGCTACTTTTTATCCCGATATTCTCACGGGATCGGAACTTACGCTGGTGAAACCGCGGGGCGCTGCTAGTAATTTTATAAAGCTGAAATATTACATGTTGCTATTAACTGGCTTAGAAAAAATTGAAAGGTATAATTTTTCACTTTAATTATGTTTAAAATCAATACTTGCCAGCAGGTGTGAACTTTACATAAGCAAGTCCATTTAAATTGATCTTCTAACACAGTTGATAGAATGCAGATAAAACCCACAGGTGATAGACGGTGCATGGCTCTTTTCCCTTTTAATTCTAAAATGGCAATTGCGACATTTACGGTATATTACTTAAGATCGTTGCTAAAGATAGTCACAGAAGTTGTACCAACATTTTATCTTTTACGGCCAGTCAAGAAAAAATCTACAATTTTCTGTACTGGTCCACATAATTGAATAAATAAATTAAAATCTTTTACGGTCGTACATCACAGCGCAAATAAAGTAGGCAAAACTAAGCGTAGACAGTCGACTAGTGAGAGATATTATCGTCTTCCCATCTGTCTGGTTGCCGCTCCATATCGAGTATTTTCTATCCTGCCATCGTGGAATACACCTACCCTATGAACGGATAAAGAAATTCAACTATCCTTGATCTAGAACACAAACAAGCCGCTAATTAGTCCATGCCAGTCGACGTCACAGTACTCAAGATTTATTGCAAGCGACCAATTGATTATATTTCTGCGGAAACTTCAATACTAACAACTGAAGATCAGGCTTCAATAGTAAAAGTTGGAATTGGGAACGCCAATTAATTGGTATCAAAGAAATTGAAAGACGGGGCGTAATAAACATAAACTGTCTAAAGTTCCATAGCGAAATTTACGGTTGTCAATAAAATTGGTTCATTAAAAATTTTTGCTTGATTGGAATTGTATAAAAACATTTGATCTGAATTATAAAAAGCGACCACTGGCCGTCTAATCACCGTAAAATTCGTTCGGATTTATATTATCGAAGCTTTTGAGATACTAATATCAATAAAGCCAAAATATTCAATTTTTAAAAACCATATTTATATTGAGACGGTATGAAATTATAAACCACGTTATGAAATGTCAAGAGGAAGCTATGCCATGAGATTTGTGGCTTGTTAGCATAAACATATATTTTAATATCTGATAATGAAGTCTGATTGAGTGATATCAATAAAATGAACTGCTGATGACGTTTCAACCTGTTTAAATGTTTATTAAACAGGTTCATCTATGATTTTACCCTAGTGAGAAATATACAGCTGAATGCATTAATTTAGGAATGATTTACGGCAGATTTCCCGTTTGTTTACAGATTCACCGTTAGATTTATCAACGTCCCTCCTTTCAAGAGTCCTTCTACCTATATCTCCACCATCTGGGCCTGACGATGAACATAAATCTGTATCAGGAGATTCCCTAACATCATCATCAGCAGGTTCATCAAACGAACTGCTTGATATGACACCAAAAATCCAAAGAAGACCAGCTAAGTCTGAAAGGGCATTATTGCCCTGCGAAGTTTGTGGAAAAGCCTTTGATAGGCCATCTTTATTAAAGCGTCATATGAGAACACATACTGGTAAGTGAATTGATATTGTATTTAATTATTTAAAAACTTATAGTCTTAAAAGTACACTTTGATGACAATATTACGCCAGTGCCGTTTTAAAATTAAGAATTTATCTGAGCAGGTTTTCAATATGCAACTTCAATCTGTATTAGTAATTGCATACATTTAGCTATGCAACATGGCCATCAACATTGCCAACAAATAAAAAACGTAAGATAATCATTAAAATTTCACTTAAATAATAAATTCAAAACTGGAATTTTGAAAAAAAAAAACTGTACCTAGGAAAATGGTGGTTTAATAGATACTGTATATTTGTCAAAGTTATTTTAGTACCGTATTAAATTATCTTATGTTTTTTAATTATTATTTTGAGAGGAAATGGATTGTTGCAAGATGGTTGCCTAGAAGAGGTTGCCACAGTGCGATAAGGCCGCCAATTGTATTAGCCACAAAATATTGCTTTATTCTTACGCTTTGTAATGGTACATTATTATTATAGATGATTTATACAATATCAAGTGTATTAACCCCACATATCCCTAAGTTGTTTTCAAATATTTTACATGCTGCACTTCTTATAATTTCAAATATCAAGTTTAGATGGTCCATTAGTCATTATAAATCCAAATCAGAGTCAATGTGACGTTTTACGTTGTTATTTTATGTTGTGAAGTTATTTATACATATGTAAGCTGTTTGTTTATAACTCTAATTTAGTGAACATTTTCATTACTTGTTTTATATTATTCCAATTTATTTAAAGGTGTCTCAGTCGTTGATGATGATTATAATGTCAAATGTTCATGCGTAACAAAAAAATATCGGAATTCGTCATGCAGAATCAATATACTAGTCATTTGGATACCTGTACATTTTGATGCTTAGACAAATTTTTTATTGTAATTTTTAAAATAAATCCTTTTTTATAACACCGATGTAGAAAAATGTACATAAATTTAAAAAAAATATCAACCAACCACGAAAAATGTTTGCTTTGATATTTGGTTTTAATTGTCGTACGGAATACAACCTTCTCACGGTCAAAGTCGCTTGATTGTGAGTTGTTTGAGTCGGTATTAGTATTAAACATATTAATATCTTGCAAAAACAAGATAGTTATAAAATTCGTGTATTATTTAATTAACTGTAATCAAATCTCAGGCTTTTTGTTTCCATCGTAAATTATTTTAACCAATAGATTGACTACTGGAGTATACAACTATGTCATCTACTTACGTAAATAAATATAAGAATTAATGGACTTTTATAGCCTTCGTCACTATATTTGCAACTTTATTACTCTTTTGAGAGAACACGATAATGCAGATGTTCAGTTTTCTGTCAGGATATATTGAAACAGTTAATAGTTTACTAACTTTTAAACTTTCGCGTTCCATGATATAATTATGTATTTCCACGGGAATTAACGCGATCACGAAAAGGTATTACATTACATACCCCTGAAGTCAGGCAATTCATGTAATACCTTTTCGTGATCGCGTTAATTCCGTGGAAATACATAAATAATAGTTTGTCTATGGAAATAATAAAATATGATGCATAATTCTATGAATCGATTCGAAAATCGTATATATATATAACCTGTATAATAAACTCTTAGATTAACATCAAGATTAAACAAGACAGGAAAAACCATAACATTTGTAAAACTGACCAGTTACAAATGTTCCATTGGCGACCTTATTCTAATTACCCATCTGGTTCTGATATCATCTATATTGATTTTATTGATTTCGTTTCGACATACTCCAATTCTTTTTTTTACGATTGCGGTAATCATTTCATTCGTACTAATCAGGCGAGTATTTATGAGGTACGATACTTTTTGGTTACCCGACCGTGATCGGTCGTGATCGTGGTCCCGGCAAAAAAAAAAATGGACTTTCGGAGCCAAAACTAATATGTGTTAATAATTTTAGGTGAAAAACCTCACGTATGTATGGTGTGCAACAAGGGATTCAGTACATCAAGCAGTTTAAACACACATAGAAGAATTCATTCGGGAGAGAAACCACATCAATGTCAGCACTGCGGGAAAAGGTTCACAGCGAGTTCGAATTTATACTATCATCGAATGACACATATAAAGGTAGGTTAAATTTAAACTACTTTTTTTTTCTTTTTAGTATAAAATTCGAATATGATGCTAGTCAGCCAGTAGCAAGTTACGGGTTTCTGAAACAAAAAATAATTTGCACCTTTTTTCTTTTATATTTGAATTGTAATAGTAATTATTCTAGTCAGCCAGCACTAGTTATAAGCCTCGGTTAAAAAAAAGTCATGGTTTATTTCCAAAAAGTCTGCACAATCAAGTGATCTTCTTAAGGTGAATCAACGCAACCTACGACCCATTCCCACGGGCATGGTCCGATGGGTATGGCTCGTACGGACCACTGCACGCACAGAAACATATATCTGTGTGAACTATATGTTTACCAAACAAAGGTTAAAGTTATGTGGCTATTTTCCATAGTGCTCATCCATCCATTTCAAGATATACGGAGAAAGACTAAAGGTGCTGAATATTATCGACTGACATTCGGTCACATTTTGAGATATAAAATTATTTATAGAACAGTGGACAACATTATTAACAAGTTCGTTTAAGTGGTTATTTTTTTTTTTCAAGTAAGGTGGTAATAAAGTACTATTTGAGTACTTTACTCTCCAAAAAAAAAAATTGCATTATGCTACTAGAGGCTGGCGGTTTTTGAAGTGAAAACTTCTTTAGCGGCGTTGTGCACTTTTTGGGATGGATAAAAAATGTTAAACTCGCTTCAGGACACGTGACCTGATCGAAAGTTCGTAAGACGGAGCCGAGTTTCTTATATTTAAAAAAATATAACATTCGAAACTCAAACATTTATGGGCGGCCAGGAGCGCAGAACTTCCAGTGTACCCTATGTAGACATTTAGATATGTTATTACCTACTTTTTATTTTAACCTAATTATATATATACACATGTGTATATATATCAAAATACATCGTGAAGTTATGTTTTCACTTCTAACATGATCACAATCAATGAACACATCTAACACAAAAAATGTTTTTTTTAGTAACCATAGGTGAAGATAATATCCCCGTTGAGTAGTACGAATTTAAGCAGAAATCTGCTGTATAATTGCATATTTATTGAAGAGACTTTAAAAATAGTATGATTATAGTGTGTATATATGCTAACGATATACATGTACAATTATACATAAGCTGGTTGTACTTAAAGTTATGACATAATTATGTAGGTAACTGAATTGTCATTCTAATGCTTAATTAAATTTTATTGGGTGTTTATTTCACACACAGAAAATTCTATTTTAATGAATTACCATACTGTTTGTTCAGTTTGACGTCATTCTAAATTGTTAACTTTAAATTATGTGCTTTAGGTTAATTTGAATTGCGCTTTTTTTTTGTCGTTAAGTAAATTATATTTTACGAGTTTATTTTTTGTACTTCATTAAAATTATTATATTGTGATGTTTTATCATTCTTCTATTAATATAAACAATGATTACTCTAGCGCAAAAGAATATATAGTCTATCTTTGTGTCCGCGATGAACTCTTAGACTAACGAAATTTTGCACTTTGTGCAGTTTTTATCTCAATTTATAGTCGCAATATTTCTTTTTTGTAAATACTCAGCCACAGCAACGCGTGGCAGGGTAGCTAATGTATATGTATTCTTAAGCAACTTTTATTTCTGAACAACTTTCAGGAATCTTAGATTTTTTATTTCACAATACTGGTATTGCCACTTCCCAAACAATTTACTGTTAAATATTCTTCCTATTCTTCTCGATAGTGCCAAACCGTACTATTAGTTCAAATGTTATCAATATAATGATAGTCGTTAAAAACGGAATTCGGTCAATGTGTTCAAGCGTTTTGTTGTTCTTGTTTGACATACTCTTACAGAACACGTAAGTTCTGTAAGAGTACGTCAGTTAATATATGCAATCTGCAGTCGCGGAAACTTGCATTGATTACACACTGCAAATGCGTTTGCAAAACTGCGACTTATCATTGAAGAACAATGAAGTGCCATTACAGTTTTTTCTAATAAAATCCACATGTTTCTCACAAACGTATCCTTTTCAGCCTTGTTAGTCATTAATTGCTGTTTTTTTAATAGACAATGATTTAGCTTGCATGCAATGTATATTACGGATCAGTTCCGTGGTCATGCACTGCAATAATGCACAATAGCTGTTTATATCGATTATAATTATTCATGAAGAAAAATAGCAACTTCGCAAGAACAACACTTTTTTTCCTTTGAATACTTGTATGTGTGCAGTATTTAGTTCAGCTCAACAGTGTGCGTAAATAACAATATCCTACTTGAAAAGCAATGTTCAACTTTTATCGTTGGCCTATTATAGCAAGTAACTATTAGACTTAAAAATGGCTTAGAGATTTATTTAGAGGGTTACAAAAAAACTCTAAGGCATTTTTTAGTCTCAGGACAAAGAAAAATGAAACGCAAAACAGGGGACAATACAACTCTTGTGATCCCTTTGATTATAGAGATTATAATTAGCTAATTACTATCCCAATTAAGTTCAATCTAAATGATGATAATATAGCGAAGTGCTATATTACGGTTCGGTAAAGCCTGGAGCGTTACTATGGTGTTACCGTGCTCAGCTCCCATAACGCCCCTCCTTAAGTTTTTACTTATTTAACTATGACCTCATGTGTCCGCGACTTAAGAAAATCACACAAGTGTACACGGTTGATGAGCACAGGGCTGTCACTGCCAAGAAAAAATAAAAATAATGATGAAATTTCTTGCCGTAGATATAAACAATGCCGTACAAATATATAATTTGATCGATATTTTTAGCTACGATGTGATTGATATTAGTTCTTAATATTTGTTTTTCTACGCAGCTACTGATTAACGAATCGACATGATTTTTTACATACTATTAATAGTAATTATGGACCGGAGAGTCAAGAGTATTCTTTTAATTTCTAAAAACGGACACTTTCTTTGAAATACAGGCATTAAAATCATATTTGGGATTGGAGCCACGAGCACAGACTAGTGATAAAAAATTAAAAGACTATGCTAAAAATGAAACACACATCAAAAAGATAATATGGCACCTGACCTGTTAAAAAAAACTAGATCGCACAAAAAAACACAATAAAAAAGTCGTCGCGTTCATCCCTTATTTCTTAAGACGCAGGTGCGGTCACAGGTAGTTACAGTTAAGTAAGGGCCAATAAATTGCCAGGGTTGCCAGGTCAACGTGGGAACTCCTGCGGTCAGTCAGTGTGACGCATCGATAGTGATGTATCGTTGTCGATATGAAACAATGGCTGCGCAATCTCGATTAAGTATGTTGGGCTTGGTTGATGGAACACATTTTTGCGTTCTATTTATAAACGGAATATGTGATTTTTATTGAATATTTTTTAACTCTTTTAACTATTTAATACTTTAACATTGTTCAGAGATACTATGAAATACCTTATGAAATTTGATTGTAATAACTTACTAGCTAGTGATGACGATGTCTGTTCATTGCTAAGAGAAATAATTTAATACGAACATAAACTTTGTTAGTAGTACCTAACTTTGTTATTTGCTCTGAGAATATCCAAGATTTATAAATGTTATATTATAAAGAACAATACCCAATCTCGCTAAAATAATGAAAAATTAAAAAAAACAAAAATATTTTATGACTATGAAATAACGTCTCATTTAATTTCGGTGGTGATAAAGATCAAGATGATCATACGTTTATTCGTAAACAATGAGCGGGTAGTGTACGGACATATCGTAGGTTCACAATGTTCACATACGATCGTGTGAACGATCCACGGTCTGGTGATCGTGGCGTCTTCGGCAACGTCTTTTGAACGATACGGTTCGTGAACTCATGGGAAAATGAATTTCGGTTGTTGTAACGTTTTTCTAACACATACAGGGTTTTACCACCGATATTATAAAAATCAGAAGTATGACACATTAAATACTTGTCAACCCTATTAAATAAGCTATTTTTTACAAATTTATCGATTTATGAAAATTGAAACCACTCCTTATAAACTAATTAAATGTATAGAAAATAGAAACTTTTTCTAAGAATTTAGTACATTAGTATGAAAACAAAACTATTTTGTCTAATTAGAAAATAAATATGTCGTAATAATTTTAAATAAAGATATAAAATTATCACTTTAATTAATTTTATCATTTGCATACCAAGTTTGGAAGCTAGTGCATAAATTTGAATCAAAATCTAGATTAACTGTATGTTTGAATCCACACAGAAAATTGACGGTCGATCCTTTATACGTTCGGTCTTTGATCGATCGGCCATTCTCCCTCGTAAAATGGATCTTTTCAGCTGTCAAAGTGGTGAATTAAACTGGACAGTATTGGACGGCTAGTTAAGTGCAGAAAGGCTAAATAATAATGCAGCGCTTACAATAGCTTGATGGAAACGAGTGATACACAATAGGCATGACTTTGGTGGGTAGATGCTTTATGGCCTAGTTATGTGATGTTATATGCGGCCCTTTAAGAGTTTTGTTTGAGTTTCTTGCAATATAAAGTTGTTGGACGAAATGCAATGCAATTTAAATTGTGAAGAGTATTTTATATGAAGTAAGGTACAATGTATGACTGCTCGAATATGACTCTGTGGAAGAATCTCTACCATAGTTAAACGGTGCTATTCTAGTTGTCAGCAGAGTTCCATGAGAAAGGCGCTTATCGTCACGTGGGTCCTGTATCTTTAGACAAATATAGTCTGTGCGCTTCTACTACCTGAGTAACAAAACATGAATCAGTCAGTTTGGAAGTAAGTATTTTAGAAAATATTAATTTACTATCTCCATCATCACCGCCATTAAACTCCACTGCGAAACATAGGCCCCACACGAAGGCTTCCACAATAAGCGGCCGCTTTTAGAGCATTGCTTCAAATAAATTAACAGGTAGTCATATTACTTTAAAATAATATAATCGTTTGTCACAGACAGACCAGTCACGAACGGCTGCGCGGCTAGTGTTAAAGGTTTAATTTGGGTGTCATTCTTAAATACAAATATCAGAAATTTGATAAAGCTATATAATACCAACTCTTCTCTTGATTTGTAAAATAATAAAACGTGTTATTTCTTAACATCCTTTTATTATCGATTACCAATTTACTAAACTATAATTACTATTATTTTGAATTTTGGTATTTATAGTTTATCATAGTTTTTTACAAAATATAAGAGACAGAATTTATGTAAACCACTGGAGAAGTAAGAAAAAAATATACCCCTCAAAAAATATCATACCAGGCTTTATTCCAAGCAAATGAAAAGTATTTTTATTAACATCGACTTAGAGTATTAGGCTCGACTAGACAGAACTAAGAAGCCACTTTAAAAAGTTAATGAAAACTTTTCATTTCTTTTTTTAATTAAATACAATGTTCATACTAGCGAAATGTAAAAATGAAGAAATTGAGATGTTGCCAAAAGAAGCCTAAAGATATTAAAGCCGTTAAAGGTGAACAAATTCTGGTAAAGGTGAGCAAAACGGCTGATCAGACCGTAAAGTCAAGACAGAAAAGAACGTACCTTGACATTTTTAAACGTGAGCGATTTTGATTCGTGGATTCGTCTCCCCATTTATCTATATTATCTATCACAATAGATTCAAATAAAGAATAATAAACCGATCCAATTAGGTTTATTGGGGCTGTAGTTATGTAAACTATAACTCTTTACATGTGACCGTTGTAATCTGCGCTTGCGGCACTTGACACTTTTCACTCGTTAGAGGCTCGTTATTTGTTTATTGTCAGTCTGTCTGTTCGTTTGTCTGGTGTTGCCTTTGCACAATTGGTCAGTGTACAATAAAACGTATTGCAGTCCAAGTAAAGAACTGAAAGTGATAGGAGTTATAATTGTTTGCTTGCCGACATTTTTCACGGGTACAAATCTTAGTTAAAGAGTTCAAATCTTAGTTTTTATTATTAATGTATGAGAAACAACGATGCTAAATTGAAGTCACTGAAAATGGAATTTATTACAATAAAAACTTTCGTGAGTGGTATTGATTTTCATTAAAGAATATACGGTTTTACTCATGTTTGTATTTCGTGGATGCCCGACTAGTTTCGGACCCGACCCTTTTACAAGGAGTGAAGCGTCCTGCCGAGATGGTGTCAGGCGTCACACTCACTCGGTTCCGACACTAGTCGGGCATTCCCGAAATACAAACGTGAGTAAAACCGTATTGTCTTTAATAAACATGGAATTTATTATTTATATTTATACTAATACTGATACTTACTTAGTATAATTAGAAAAAAAACGTGGGTGAAACTACAGGAATCGGCTAGTACTAAATGTACTGAGTTTACATGAAAAGTTGTTAAATATTATTAAAAATAAATTCATCACCTCAGGATAATACATACTATCATTAAAACCGTACTTGGATCTAATTCTCCTATCCCACGTATGTGCAAATTAGCGAACGAAAGTAGTAGATGTACCGATATATTTTCAAGTTCTTTAGGCAAATTTCGCAGCAACATAAAATTGTTCCTGTCTAACAAACAAGTTATTTGTTATTAATTTACCAGCCACCTTCTGTTGTTTTGTTTTATTTAAACTGGTAACTAGTTATATATAAAAAAAAAAGTAAAAATCAGAGCATGCGGTGTTTGCTCATAAATAGTTGTACATTTAAAATTAGTATGTGTATGATAATTTAAGTGCATGAAAATAATAAATGTAACAACTGTCAGCAAACCAAATAAATAAATAAATACTTAAGATGGCATTAGTATTTAATGATCAACAAGGGTTGCTTTATCTTACAACTTGGACCATACGTCTTAAGTAACAAGGAGTCAGTAAGATCCGTGGTTGTCTCAAATCAGAATGTGATTTGCGTTTGTCGATTCCACCACCGAGTGGCACTTAGATTTACTCTGTTTTTATTCGATATATCCAAATAATTGACTGCAATATGTATTTCTTGGAAATCAACAGATTTAGAAAAAAATATTTTCGTTAGTACTAGGGTTGCTAATAAAAATATCACCCGCCTGATATAACCATATTAATAACCATATATTTACCGTCACAGGTAGACTGTTTTCATTTTAAATTTCCTCATAAATAGTTTTATTAGCTACTACACTAGCTGCACTGCGCGGTTTCACCCGTGTAAGTCCCGATGTCGGGTGAATATCAGGATGAATAATAGCCTATGTGTTAATCCATGTCTCCCGCTATCTACGTACCAAGTTTCATTGCAATCAGTTAATTAGTTTTTGCGTGAAAGAGTAACAAACATCCATACATCCATACATCTTTAAAAACTTTCACGTTTATAATATTAGTAGGATATATAAAGAGTTTATTTTATTGAAATTAAATTAATTTCACAGATTATTCATTAGACATATAAAATACTAATTTATTTTCTTTCAGTAATTTCAATAAAATACGTATTTATTTTGTGAAATCCCACTAAAATTATAAATGTGAAAGTTTGGATGGATGGATGGATGGATGTTTGTTTGTTACTCTTTCAGGCAAAAATCAATGAACCGATTGCGATGAAACTTAGTATGAAGATAGCTGGAGACCTGGATTAACGTAAAGGCTACTTTTTATCCCGATATTCCAACGGGATCGGGACTTACGCTGGTGAAACCGCGGGGTGCTGCTAGTATATAATAATTATGACTACATTAAATAATAAAGTTTTCATTCACATTACGTATAACGAATTGTAAACATTGCCTAAATATGTTTAAAAAAAAAACTAAATAGAAACCCAGTTTAAAAGAAGAATGTATTAAAATCCCTGTTTCGAAATTTAAAAATACTGCCCGACCCGCATTAAAAAAAACACAAATATCTACTTCTTTAATTTCCTATTCGTGTACTAATTGCGTATACAACGGTTTTAACCGATTTAAAGGCCCTTATTTAAAGCAGGTGCAGTTGACAGACACACACCCGCCTTCTATACGTTTTTTAATGATATTATAAAGGCAATATGGCGTCGTAAAAGCTTGTGTCGATTTATTCCGGATAAAGATTCTTTATCCTTCTTTCTGTTGTATTGTTAAACTAATTTATGATAGATACACTAATGTTACACATCTGTATTAATATTACACATCTAGATCTAAACAGATATTAACTCAAAAAAACACTTTTTTCAGAAAAGGCAATTTTTTTACTGTTCTGTATAGATTGATGCTTTTTTATAAGCAGTTAGAAGAAAGATATTGCAGGAATCTTGTGTTTTAATCATGTTTTGGGGCTAAAAATTGGATTTTTGTAGTTATTTCCCTATTGTTTAACAATCTATGTAATATTTGTTTTATTATTTTGAATTGAGCCCGTGTTGGTGAATTTAGCGTCGAGTGTTGGTGATATTTTTAAATCTGTTTTACTGGTTGGTAGGTATCGAAAGAAGGAATTCGATGGTGTGTAACTGTGTGTGTGTTGATAACTCAAAAATTTCATTTTATGAGTTTTCTCCATTTAGATCTAAGTGTGTGTATATTAAAAATAAGAGACGGGTCTAGTGCGAATGACACGTGCACTCTCAGGTACTTAAACAAATATTTAATCACTACATATTATAAAACAAAGTCCCCTGCCGCGTCTGTCTGTGTGTCTGTTCGTGATAAACTCAAAAACTACTGAACGGATTTTCATGCGGTTTTCACCAGTAGATAGAGCGATTCATGAGGAAGGTTTAGGTATATATTTTGTTAAGGTTTTGTGTAAATTGGTTGTAATATAATGATAATTGTTGAAGATGTCTCTGGTACCCGTGCGAAGCTGGGGCGGGGGTTGCTATTAATAATATAAGTAAAAGTTCGATAAAATCATATCTAACTTTTATTTCAGGGCGATGCAAAGCCAGATCTCATTAGTTCAATGCTATTATACTTAAAAAAATACAGTTTGTGAGCTTCTTAATTTTTTTTGACATCATGTTGAAATTATTTAAGTATTGATTTATTGTAATAAAAAATAAAAAAGTAAAATAAAAATAGTTTATTTCTTACCAAGGAGATACAGGTACAGGTACAAAGATCAAAATATATATTGTAACAGCTTACATAATATAACAAGTTCGTTCTGCGACTGATTTTTTTTAATTCCAATGAGAAACATGTAACATTAATTTAGCGAGAGTAACATTCCAAACTACATAATTAGACCCACATTATACGCAAGTATTAAAAACCATAATACCACTTTTTTTAACAGGAAGTCGGTTTAATGAAATTTTATTGGTTACCAAAGACTTTCGAATAAACAAACGGGGCGTTATATATGACGACTGGTTTATATCTGAATATATGTCTTATTTGACGTTCACCGTCAAACTAAAATGAATACATTGTAGAACAAGAGCCAGTATCACCTTATTTGGCAAAAAAATCTTCATAATCACATATATATGCAATAAATCGTATTGAGCATTCGTGAAATATAAATAAATGACACGTTCCTAATTGTGCCTCCTCATAAATTGGCATTTATTTTATAATCGATTTTGATGATCACTAAATTGATTTCTTTAATAAGTTAGAATACTTGTTTTTGAAATAATTTGCCATGGTTTTAATGAATAGATATTAGTATTATAAATTTCCAAATTAAAAAAACTGGTACATTGGATGGAGCTAAAAGACTCTTAAACTTCTTTTAGAAAATAGTGTCGAGTCCTAATTTAATCACATGAAGCAGTTTTCTCCTATTTTTTCTCTTGTACATCTTATTCTCTCAAGGAATTTCTTAGATCTTAAAGTTTTAAGCATTAAGAATATTTCTGAAAGAATGCATAGAATTTAAACAACCGACACAAAGAACACTCAGTCTCAGGACAACTATTTGTGGATCACACACATCGTTGTCTCGTGTGGGATTTGAACCCACAACACTCAGTGCGGCGAGGAGACCACTTAAACCATTGCGCCATCCGTACAGTCAAAAGTATCGATAATTTTGTTGACAAACGTAGACGTTGCAACTGATGAAATGCGAAAGAAAGTTAAAAATAAAACTGCAATTTCATTATAAAACAAATGAGTACAAACTTATAACTCTAGCTCCCTACCTACATCAGTAGTAATTAATAAGGCAGCAAGTTGACAATTTAAACTGGTACATTTTTTATATTGCCACAGAATTGGGGCCCAATCATGGTCGTTTGTTCGTAAGTATAAACATGCTCGGAAACAGACCGTTAGAATAAACATCTTAATAAATATCGTTCTACGTCGTAAGTCTATCAAATCTATGGTTTTTATTTGACAGTAGATTGATTGAAAAGGAGAATTCGTGTGTAATAGTATATTTTATGAGTAAATATAACATTCAAATGAATATACATATATGATTAAAAAATATGAAATATTTGGGTACTGGTTATTTTATATTGATTTTGCGTTGCTCGATGATAGAAGCGGTGGGTTTTATTTGGGGTTATTATCTAACTGTGGTATTTTCAAATGGGAATGGCGAATAATCCCATTATACATAGATGTTGTTTCGACATTTGTGACGCCTGTGCAGCAGGATCATCAGCAGTGACTTAAAACACAGAGCATGACACTCAGTAAATTAAAGAAATTGTGGACACATCCGTCGTCGTTGGAAAGGGTGATTGCCCACAGAAACATACGAAACATCAGTTAGGTACATATTGAAATTATGATGTTGATGTTGCCAACACATCAACATAGATATTTCAAAAACCTTGACACGTCTCGGATAGCTCAGCATTAAGTTAATAGTATTGTTTAAATATAGTTTGTCCTTGACAAGCATAAGAAGAAGTAACCCGCTCAGCTCATGCATTATCATGCCAAAAGATCTTTATTAAGTTCAATACTGGAATATACATAATGTACAATAACTTACTCGTTTTAATGTCGAGTAAAATGAAAGGACCCCACGTTCAAATTGTTTACGGTCTGATAGAGAATGTATGGGAAAGCTCGAATTTATGACTAAGTGCCTATTGGGAGCGTGATTTGTTGAATACAGCGGCCGAGGATCATAGGGATGTCGACTATCTGGTCTAATGTATTGCAGAAGTACTTTATCGCGATAGTCGTAGTTTCTTGTAGGAAAATAGCGTTGGTATCAGAGAGATTAGTTATGCAGTAGCAGGTTAAATTGCCTATTACAATAAACTCAAGAAGTTCATGCTGGTTTAGCAATTTGAACAGTTACTTTTTAATATCCTTCATTGGGACTTTTGTGTTTCGGACATTTATAGAGTGGGAGAAAGTATTGATATCTTATTAATTTTGAGTTCACCAAATTATTATAAAGTATAAAAGGTTGTATTTAAGATACAACCTTTTTATACTTTATAATTATTTGGTGATTGTTGCCAATAAATATTCTTATTTAATTCCAAGACAGTAGATCCATTATACTACAGACTATGTAATTGTATAAATATATACTCGCTGTATAGAAATAATTAAATGACTCGACCGGAGTGATACTATGGCCTCACAGAAAACCGGCAGTGAGGCAATTATTGCATTGCTTTTCGCCGAGTTAGTGAGGTTACCGGAGGCCTTAACCCTTCCCTCTCCTCCTGTTACCCTCTTCTCCCCCTCCCTGCACTCTTCCTCTTCCCCCACTTCCTCTACTCCTACCTTAAAGGTCGGCAACGCACTTGTGACTCTCGTGTTGCACGTGCCCATGGGCGACGGTAGTTACTTACCATCAGGTGACCAGTCTGCTCGTTTGCCCCCTATCACATAAAAAAAGCAATACCAGAACTACACAACAAAGTGTAATATAGGATTGTGTATACGATTACGAATGAGAAATTTTGCAAACTACATTAAAAAAAATTATAATCGCCTACAGTTAGCGCGCGTGACCTATTATGTACCGTATTCCTACAGCCGAGGACTTTTTTCGCTTTTACCGGCTTGTGGCTAAGTGGTAAACAAATAGGTTAACACATTACAAAGTTAAGTCAAAGTTAAGTAATACTAGCCAGGTCAGTCTAGGATGGGTGACAATTCTTAACCCATTGAGACCCTTTCGTGCCTCAGAGAGCACGTTAAACCGTCGGTCCCAGGTGCCATATAAACATCTGTGGCATTCGTTACGGGTAGTTGAAGCCCTAAAATGTCCGACAACTTCGTCTAACTACAGAACTTCGATATCGCCTAGTACTTGGGTTGTGGAGGTCTGATGGCAGTCGCTCCAAGTAAAAATCAAAGTTCAGTCGTATCGTATTTAGACTGAAAGCCGATCCCAACTTAGTTGGGAAAAGGCACGAAGGATGATGACCTTATTTGTTTCTCACAAAATAAAATAGTTATATCTACTTGAAATAATTTAAGAAAAAACAAATTACCAGTGAACAGTAAGTTTGTCTCGTAAACAGGACGGCATGTTGTGAAAAAAAGAAACTTTAAAAAAAAATAAAACCTGAAAAAATGAAATGAAACGGAAGCATCACGATAAAGTTTCTATAATCTTTGTCTTTGCGCCTGCATATTTACTATATGTCAATGTCAAAGTGGTGTAATTTTTGTGCATTTGCGTACTAAATTAATTTTGGTTGTTTTTTCTCCATATTTCTCTTACATTTAATTAATTCTTTACAAATTTACATTTAAATCCAACCTTAACCTATATTGCAAATGAAGTATTGTTTGTTTTGAAAGTTATGTACAGTTGTAACTGGACTTCAGGTTTGCTTACTGTTTATTATTAAGGCCATTCTTTGTATATCTTGATCTGTTGTCTGTATCTGTACCTATTGAATAAAATAATTTGACCAATAACTTTTATAGAAATTATCTAAAATTAAATTTATTAACATTTAGTGAATTATTTGTGTTGATTTAATTTTTTATTATTTCTCATTCTCTCGTAGGCTATTTTTCTGAAGTTGCACTTCTGCCGTGTGTGAATTGCACATATACACACTTTTTCATAACCTCACTGGCGCTAACGCCAATGTTTGAGTAACCGACAAGTTTAAGTAGCCATCAAGAAGACTAAGATTGCACAATACGTTAATCACACCTACCTTACAGTACTCAAGCAAAAAAAAAAAATAAGGTGAGCAATATCATATTATCAGTAGCCTCATTTCATTTACATTATTATTGTAATCAACACTATCCGGGTAGTTTTTTATGCACTACACTGAACCTCATTGCGTGACAATAGACAACAGTACACTTGATTTACAAATAATGACCCATGTCGCAACAAACAATCATAATTCATTTTAATCAACCACAGCGCGTGCTGCCATCTTGCGTTGTAAAGTTTTTTATAGTGTAAAGAAATGCGTGCAGTTAATATTTATCCACTTCACTTGTACGTTCTGTGTGTTGCAATGTAAAAAAACACTTTTTGCAGATGTGTCAATTAAAGTCTTCCTTGTAATATCATTTAGTGATTATGGTCTATTGTCATGGAGTTCTGTCACGGTATATTGACATTTATAATTTACCTTCATGTTGACTTACGTAATTACACTGTTATTACGCTTTAGTGATGCTAGATCAGATCTCATACTATTCAAGTAAATCAGTTCACGTATCCCTTGAGTACAGTAATTATTTTCTAAATGAAAGGTACCCTATATCTTTTTCTGGAGGTAGTGCACCTAAGGCACCCGTCAGAATGGCACCTGCGCGAATGGCAACTAGCCTAGTCCGCGAAAAGCAACTATCAATATTTTTGACAGGTGGCAGGCTTCGGTAGCTTTCATTTAATAAAGTCCTGTAAACCAAATACATCCCAGCACTAGGCTGCTGAGTCGTAGGTGCTCTTCGTGAACAAAAATGTAAAAATAAATTTGAATCCGTGAAGAGCACCTGCCAAAAATATTAATAGTTGCCTTTCGTGGACTAGGCTAGTTGCCATTCGCGCAGGTGCCATCCGGACGGGTGCCCTAAGTGGACTACTTCGTTTTCTGTACCTACTCCTGACAGCGTGCATGCAAAATCACATGATGATCTGTTGAGAAATTAGGCGTTAGGCGTGAAAACGTAACAAACATTGGCATTTAGATTTCATACCAAAGTTTCACCAAAATTCAGCACATGGCTTGTTGCTTATTGATAAAATGAACGCAAACTTACAGCATACAAAAGGTAATGATCATTTTTTTAAGCTGGCAATCGAAAACAGGCCGCCCGATGGTCACGCCCACAGAAATCTAAATAAGGCAACCTTATTTCGATTTCTGTGGTCACGCCAGTGATATCTCACCCGAATTGAAACCCTTTCGCACCTTAGAAATGAAATTCTTACTACCTTAATTAAATTCAGAAATAAAATAGGCATGAAGATGTAGTTACCCGCAGTCTTCTATAATAATATCCTAACTTCTGTTTAGAGATAAAATGATTTCTAAGAAACAATGAAACCTAATAAAGACATAATATGTAGGTCTTCTTTGAGTTTCTTTTACATTAGCTAGTAAACCGTGAATATGTAGAAGGGGAAATAAAATAGACATCGTTTTCTACTTATTATAAGGCACAGGTATCTAAATAAAAGAAAACCAAAAACGAATAACTAATATGTACCAATAATTTAATACACTATGCATTCCGTCCTAAGATAAAAATGTGACAACTTTTTAGTTGAATTGAATATTTAAATTATTAAGTACCTTTCAAAATGACACTTGAGTGTGCCAAAATGATTTATAAAGCAGTCAATCTGATTCATATATCGATTCTATGCTGTAAACTACAAGGCTTAATTTTCTTTGAGGTATTTCAAATATAGCTCTTATCGGTCGCCCACGAATCGATCGTCTTTTTTATTTGACGTTGTAATTACGGATACAGCGTTGGATATCAATTTAGTTGTGTTTTAGCGGCACTTGGTTTAACAGGTAGCTAAAAATACCGCAATTAGCTTAGGTATCTTGTCGTTAGATTTATATCCCAACCTCTATTTATTAATTAAATGTAATAGGAAACACACAGAAGGGGGTACAGAAGTATACATTTGGTACGTAAATTATTGTATAAATTACGTAGTTCGACTGTTAAATTATTAAGGCAGAACTTGATCATAGTTGGTATGTTTGAAAAAGCCCTAATATTTTCCCCTTTTTATACGTTTTTTATATTTAAATATACAGTTTTTAAGGATTTTTGTTCTTTAGGAAGTATAAGGCCTATCACATCGTAAGTGATTTGCGTAGCTCGGTAGTTAATAAATGCCAATAATGCTGATGAAATATAGGTGGTAATTTTTATCATTTAATAAATGTCCTTCGTAAACAATGTAACTGTGTTCTATGTACCTAAATCATGATATTTGAAGATTAATTACTTTTTTTATAATTCTATTCTGGAATCACCCACCCTATTTCTTTGAAATCGAACAATAGGGTAAAAATATCAGTGAACAGACGAATCAAGAACCTCCTTTCATAAACTTCATATTAGTTTTAATTAAGTACCTATATTTTATTAATAGCTTTTTGTATTCCAATTCCGCGTTAACTTCTGAAAGAGCTTGGAAATATTCGTTTGAAAGATACTGCTCATTTATGAGTAAGCTTTACACTACACAGAACATGCACTCAGTTGTGTAATACATCCGGGCACAGTATGTATTAAGGCGTACAAGGAAATGATAAAGCTAAGAAAACTTAGAACGCGACTATATTTTTACCAGTACATTTTTGCATCTCCAACCTTACAAACATTTCTGCCTACCCCATCTCATCCATACTTGAAGATAAATTGTGTGTGTGGCAGTGGCATTGATGGTTTAACCATTGTCTTCTTACGCCGTTCGTTCGAGTTCGTTGTCCAGTCGTGCACCTCTGACTTTTCACAGTTAATCTGTGTATTACATTACAAAGAAATTATCACTAGCTTATTATAAGCAACTTATGCGAAATAAATACGTTAAGTATTGTTTAAAAAAAACTTTCCTAAAAATATGTAGATTATTTTAGTTAATAAATCATGAAATTAGGTCCATTACTTTTGAAGAAAATCACGGACATACAAATATACGTACATATGTACATACATACGTCGAATACAGAACCTCCTTTTTTGAAGTCGGTTAAATTAAAATAATAATATGAAAATATTATAATTAGAGTGAGTATAGATAGATATATTACATACCTAATTAGAATTATTATAATATGTATATTATACACTAACACTAGTTATAAAAATTTGATGAATTTCACTTATAAAAATACATAAGAAGATTATTGTATGTATATTATACACGTACACTATCACTAGTTATAAAAATGGATGAATTTCACTTATAAGAATACATAAGTAAATTATAAGTATATTGTACACTTACACTAGTTATAAAAATTGGATGTATTTCACCTATAAAAAAACGTAAGTAAATTATTTTATGTATATTATACACTAACACTAGTTATAAAAATTTGATGAATTTCACTTATAAAAATACATAAGTAAATTATTATATGTATATTATACACTAGTTATAAAAATTGGATGTTTTTCACCTATATAATACATAAGCAAAATTATTTTAAAATTCCTTCGATTGATTTACTGATTCCGAAAAGTTGCTGCCATCTGTTACATTCAAGATAATGTTTAATATTGAATTAGACAGAACTGATTTACACACATTACATTTATATTGCCACTATATAAATCAATCATTATCGGCTTTCACTAATTGGGTCTATAACAGCCGGTTTTAAGTTTATTGTCATAGTAATGTTCTAAGCGTTACTACATGAGTTTAATCCAAGTAACGGAGCTGTAAAGGGTTCAGAAAAATGTATTTTAAAACTAGCAGTGCCCCGCGGTTTCACCCACGTAAGTCCCGATCCCGTGGGAATATCGGGATAAAAAGTAGCTTATGCGTTAATCCAGGTTTCCAGCTTACATACCAAGTTTCATCGCAATCGGTTCAGTGGTTTTTGCGTAAAAGAGTAATAAACATTCATCCATCCAAACTTACACATTTATAATATTAAGTGGGATAAATACATCTTTATAAGGTAAAACTATAACCACTCATACCATTGCAGACTGACCTTAGAGGATGAGCTATTTCTAATAGTCGTAATATCTTACTACTTTTTTATAGATGCATTTTGATACAATTACATTGGCATTTAACTAGTTGGTAAGCTGTTACTTGATGTTGCCTGTGAATTGCGTAGAAACACGTTTTATACGTGTAATATGCTACTAACGTTTATAGGAGGCAGCTTCTCTCTCAGTCGAGTGGTTCCCACCTGAGGAGAAATCCACTGAACTTTAAGTCCTTCCTATAAAAACAATGCAATCAAAAACTAGTTATTACTTTGAGGCATTTGATCTAGTTTCTAAATACTAATCACTCTTAGAACTTGAAAATTTAATCGTATAACGGTAAACCATCCAATCTAGGTATAAATTACTCCTCGCTGCGCTTGTTTCTTCAAGTTACGGACACGCAAAGTCACAATTGTGAGCAACATCGCACATCATAGCAGCTGAGCAATAAACATGACATACATTGTTAATTAATAGACTACATTATATTAATAGTAGGTTTGATAAAGGCCTTGTGGTTCTCCACACCTTTAAATGTGTTTTAGACGGGAAAGGATATAAAGAAGTCGGTATTCAATCAACCTTATTACAGCAATCTTGAAGTTCTATAATAAAAGATTGGTTAATAAAAAATATATGACGTCAAGTGGTCTTAAAAAGTATACAGTGTACAGATGAAAATTTAGACATAAAAGTATTAAGGTACCACTACCTGAGGATTTCTGGGGAATCCTAATTTTCTTGTCAATAAAAAATACAAAATAATAACATTTCTTAATATAAATGAAAAGCTTTATGTAGTGGCAGACAGATAAGAGTGAAGAAAGAATGATAAAACAAAAGAAAAAAGTCAAATCAGTCCAGATTCTCGTCAGTTTAAGTGCAGTTCACTTTGACACTTTGCAGACTTTTGGCCATTATGGTATTATGTCAATGATGAAATACGCGGTCAGATTTCACAGCTATAGCTATTTTAACTATTAACAGAATATTTTGATTTATTTTATGTACATTGTAATAGTATAAAAACATACATAAAAAAAATAGAATAGGTATTTCAGGGATATGGTTTACTATCCCGTTTTTTACCGACCCCTAACACTCCCATCAATATACAAAGTGAAGTCGTTCATTTCACGAAGAAGGGAGTCATAACTGACCAGCTTTTAATATACTATGTACCAATTAGAAGGCTTCTTGTCTTACCAACGTATGGCTCGACACCACAATATTGATTAACTCCAATTCTAGATAATTGGATGTGGTTATTAATTAGTTCCCTTTGAATATATTAATATTTATGGGTTATTTTGTATAGAAGATATTATATTAAGTTTTGAGAACGGGTTGTTTTGTATCTCGGGATGTGTGATAATGATGGTAAAAGGTATGACAAATCGGGAACATATTTTTAAATCAAAAATCGATCAAATCTTATTTTTAAAACAACGATTAGTTTCTCGATTTTTGAGCCGATCATTCTTTCCAACCATTAATTTATATATTAGAAACTAAATATCGTGAACGTACTTAATTGTTTTACTATTGTCAAACCTCTCTCTGATTCCGTTATAAGATAGATACATACGCCATATGCATTTTTTTTTTTCTTTTCAATATTTAACCTTTATGTTGTGGTTTTGGCCTTAGCTTCTCGTTCTGTGCATCACTTGGGGTTAACACGGAAGACCAGCGCTGTGTTGTGGCCTGCGTCACAGCCAGCATTAAGCTGAGTATTAACTTCGTTGCCACACCTGCGGGCGTGCAATGGCAATGCAACGTATTTGCGTGTTCCTAGTTTTAAGTAACATTTTATTTTGATTGCGCATTGCGCGTCTGTATTGTGAGGCAATAATTGGTTCTTTCTTTCTTTCATACACCACTGTTTTAAGGTATTTTTCCTCTTTACCTTACATAGTTAAAAATATATAACCAAAGTTCAAAATCAAATATATTGAAGTTTGTTTATATATTTTTGTAAAGTACCGTTGTACATTACAAAAATATACAGGGTGCATTTGAAAAGGGAACACTTACTTATACCACTGAAAGGACATGACTCCAGCATGCAGCTACAATAAGAATTTTTGAAAAAAAATACTCCGGTAACAAGTTATGACCGTTTGAATTTTCAGGTATTTTTACCTCCGTTTGTCATAAAAGCAGATGGAACTTGTAAAGTTAAAGATTTTAAATCGTACATAGTTTTTTATTTTGGAACTATAACTCAGTTATTAAGAAAATCCATAAAAACTAAATTAAAAAAATTACGAAATTTATTTTTTATGGATTTTCTTAGTAATGAAATGAAAATTTCTAAAATAAAAAATTTGTCCGATTTAAAATATTTAACTTTAAACATTACACCTACTTTTATGAAAACCGGGGACAAAAATATCTCGAAATTCAAACGGTCATAACTTGTAAACGAATAGTTTTTTTTTCGAAAATTCTTTTTGTAACTGCTTGCTAGACTAGCCCTTTCAGTAATTTAAGTAAGTGTTCCTTTTTCAAATACACCCTGTATAAACAAACTTCACTAAACTATGTATTCTGTTGAATATTTAACGAGTTAAAAACCGGAGTTATCGAAAGTATTGACGACACGTTTTCTGAGATATGCAATTGCCTATCTTATCCACACATCCTGATTGCGTTGAAAAAACGTTAACAAGAACAGTACCGAAATATCCTCTGGGTTATTTCAGATCAATTTATTTAGCTAAATTAACCGAAGCACATCGCATTTGCATTCGATTTCCATAACGCGGTGCAGGCGTATCGGCTGGCCATACGTCACTGTACACAGGAGATATAGTCAGTACGGACTTCTTGATCGATTGTGTGATTCTGCAAACGAGAAAAGAAAGATATGAAAACGATAAGACGGTTTTAAATAATAAAAATACTACAAGTTTTGAAATGTATGGCAGTCAAATCTACATTTTAAATTTTAAAAAATCTATACCAGGGAGGACCAGTGTCTCTATTAATTATAATTGTATAATGTTCCTATAGATTGAATGTAAGAGATCTAGTTCTCACTAGGTACTTGTCCGGTAAAAGATATTTGTATACCTTGATCTTAGCTTGTGCCGGTTGTAGCGACTTTTTGTCTGAGGTTCTTTCTCCAGGGATAAATAGGGGTAAACAAACTCTTTTAGCTCCAAATATCAATCGATTTATCCTTCCAGTATAGGGTGGTAGCCTGTCACCAGTTCCAGACAATTTGCCAGTATTTTATGTGTTTCTGTGAAATCTTTATGGTTAAGTTTCAGTTTAGTTTCTGCGATATATTTAGTAATTAATTAATATTTTTACCTAAATAATGGCGATGATGATCATAAATTATCATTATCATCAGTTTCACTATAATATTTCATTGGTTGAGAAAATAAAAAACACATACGATACGACACAAATAGCGGTTTGGTCAAAACTTTTTTATGATTTCTTCTAATGACCAATGTGCCTACTAAAACTGTAATTGCAATTATTACAGAAGAAAGTTTGTAATCTTGAGAAACGTGCGGTGCGACAAAAATTACTTCTTTAACGACTATTTGTTGTAGGCAATTTCTCAGTGCCTTTTGTTAAAATAAAAACGGTGTAGTGATCATGATATAAAGACAGCTTGAAATGGAACTGGCAGACTAAGCGAAGACTGCTTGAAAACAAAAAGCGAATTATATGTTATGTAACATTATATAATTAAGTAATTACAAAATTGAAGCATCATTTATGTTCTATGTCCAACTAATAAACACATACATAATATACAACTAAGGTATGAGATAAGTTTTCAACGTAGTTATTTCTTTATCGCGCCAATATCGTTTCGTCATAAAAAACGCACGTTCCTTCATTATCGAAGTACAGATGAGACGAGAGGTTTTTTGCCAACGTCGTGATTTATCCAAAGGAAATTGTCAGACAACTAATGGCTCTTTGTTTATTGATTTATATGTTGCAATATTCGGTAGCGAGAAGGGTCGATATAATATCGTTCCTCGTTTTTTTGCCCCGCCTGATTGAGCTACTGCACAACCCGCCCATACGTAGATGGCTATTTCGATCTCATATAAAGTAACTTGTATCGTTGTTTCTTATTTAGTCGCATAATCTAAATTACAGGGTTCGTAGATTGGTGTGAATTAGCGAGTAAAAATTTAATGGAAACGCTTCTAGAATGTAACTCTATTAAGATTTTTTATGAGATCGAATTATTTTGTACAGGAAATTGTTTTAGAATTAATTAAAACTTTTAATGTGTTTTATAAAAACTATAAATAAAACTTTACAAAGGACCGCTGTGCACACAATTTCAACTTTTTGAAGTGAAATACAGGTTCAACATTTTGAGGGGGGCAAGACCGGAGGGTCTTGGCACGCAAAGGCGTGTCTGCCTTTTGTTTAAGAGGCGGCCAAGGTCTGCCGGGGTTCTCGGGGACTTCCTTCCTATTGTATACCCGAGTCCCTTGCAATAAACTCATTTATGACGGAACACCGTGTGGTTTTAGTCGATTCGATGCCGAAATTCCACTTCACTGGCAGCTCTGGTGAGGTGATGACCCGAAAAAAAAGGTTCAACATTTTAGTGATATAAAAAATGTAAACTAAAATGACTGTGATGGTTCAAACAAAAAGTTTATATAACGTTTTTCCCCTAGGCTGGAAGTTACAGATTTGTGCTAATAGGTTTAGAAATCCTCCAGTAATACCACTGCTATTGCGTGTGTGCTTTCGTGACAGACAGATAGATAAACAGACAATCAGACGGACAATTAAGTGATCCTATATCGATTCCTTTTTCTTTTCCTTCTGAAGAACGGAACCCTAAAATAGTAATAAAGGTACCTTATTACTTTGATTTCTTGTTTTGATGTCACATGAACGGAAACCTTTCCATTCAAGTGACATCAAATGCCATCTATTACTGCAATGAATGGGTTAATACTCGTACTTAGGAGTTATGAGGTTCCTTTCGAAATCTTATTGGGAACCAAACGCAGTTTTCTGTCAACGATATTTTAGAACGGTGCTGGCAGTGTTAGACACAGATAGGTTAGGCTTCACTCGCGTGTACATATTTTTATATTTTGCGCGGAACTCTAATTCGTTTTCCAAAATAAAATTAGTCTAAGTTACTCCTTATAACACCAGCTATCTGCTAGTGCAAGTCCCGTGAAAATCTGTCCACCCGTTTCGGAGATTAGCCGGAACAAACAGATTGACAGACAGACAAAAATTTTAAAAACAAATTTTTAAGCACTGGTATCGTGCAAATAAAAGTATGAGCTTAAAAAAAAATTGTTTTGACATTATAAACAGACACTTCAATTTTATTTATTTGTATGGAGTATCAATTTAAACTAATCTCTTTACAATGGATGAGGTATACCTACACATATAAATGAAAATCACGTACTGTTTACAAACTTTTAAGTTCGTAATGTACATAAAATATTTGGTTTTTCCAAAAACAATTTTATTGCGAGTGATATAAGGTGTATTTTAACGGGTATAGCATCGTGCAAGAAGTGAGCGAGTTGTACTTTTAGTTTGCGTTTCATTTATTTAGGACCAATAAAAATCTAAAACCTATTTTAGTAATAGGAACAGATTATTTTCGTACGGCTTCTTTTCTGTGAATGAATCAATAAAAACATCTTTCAAATAAAATTAACTATCTATAAATAGTATTCGTAGTAAATTAATTAGCAAAAATAAATAAAAACGAATGTCCCAAGATTACCTTAAAAGGAGTTGATTTAAAACACTAAACTTTGCATTTCTTTGAATTGATTTTGATTTTGTGCTTACAACAAGCTAATCCAAAGTAAATTATTCTACAAAATATTACAGTGTGGCAATAAAACTTTGAACATAAATATGTTTTCCGATTTTATATTAATTGCTCGACTTGATACGAACTTACATAACGCTACCTGTTTATACATAGAAGCTTTCTCTAAATACCTAATGATTAAAATATAAAATAATGATTACGAACTAGATCATTATACCGTTTTAATCAACGATGACAATTTTGGATGGTAAGAGCTTATGCTGTTTTAATCATTACTCAGGAAAGACTTGATCGATTAACACAAATGAAATATCGATTTAAAACCATAACAATAATTCTACCAATTTCAGTCAAAGGCACTGTAGCAACGACACAGTTGTTTCAAAACAATACCAATTTTGTTTTATATTGTTTTGTTCAGTCTGGTTACCATAGTACAGGCTCTGCCTAGTTTGGGATCAGACGGTCATGTGTGAGCTGTGTGAAGTTATTACTATATTATTATTAAATAGTTGACCAGTGTAATTTAACTTTCATTGTATAGATTTTCCGTACCATGATAGGTCTACATATATACTGAAACCCTGCAGCTATTTTAAGGCGTTTTCGAATAATTTTCAAATTTATATCACATATTGATTAAAAACTTTAGCTTTCTGTACTTCTTCTACCTAAAAACTTTAAATATTCTAATTTTTTACCTTCATGTTTATCAAAGACTATACGGTTTTACTCACGTTTGTATTTCGGGGATGCCCGACTAGTTTCGGACCCGACGGGGGCCCTTTTTCAAGGAGTGAAGCGTCCTACCTGACGGTGTCAGGCGTCACACTGACACCGTCGCGGTAGGACGCGAAACTAATTGGACATCCCCGAAATACAAACGTGAGTAAAACCGTATAGTCTTTAATAAACATGAATACCACTCAAGAAAGTTTTTATTGTAATTTTACTTTCCTCCGTACGCTAAGATTAACTAAAAAGGGGTACAAATAATTCTCATCACTTATCAATATTCTGTGACCTAGCAAATAAGTAGCAATTTCACGTTACCCGAAAACAAAAGAACAAAGTCAATGCTTTTAATTTGAGCCTACTGCATGTTAGTGGTCAACCAAACTGTTTTATTACAAAAACTCGAATCCACGACTTAAAACATTTTGTACATTCAAATTGAATGTTTTGGTGACCACAAATTGCTCGCTCCAAATGGTCGTTCAGAGAAGGAATGACGATATGGTCTACGATTTGTTCTACACGCTTACCGTTTAGGGAGCAATCAGATGGAGAATGGTTTTATTATTTTTAAGCTGCGGTGGAATTGAAAGAATGGGATTTGATAACTGCGTGTACTCGTTTATGCTAATAGAGGAGTTAACTTCTAAAGTTTTGAATAAATTTTGAAAAGCCAATGTCAATACAATCCCACTAATATTATAAATGTTAAAGTGTGGATGGATGGATGGATGGATGTTTGTTACTCTTTCACGCCAAAACTACTGAACCGATTGCGTTGAAACTTGGTGTGCTGGAGACCTCGATTAACATATACGCTACTTTTTATCCTGATATTCCCACGGGATCCGCCGGGAAACCGCCAGGGAACTTAAACCAGGGACCGCCAGGGTAGCTATACCAAACTAAGAAAAAAGAGATATCACGTAATGTCAGAAATATGTTTTGAAGAAAGAAGAAGCAAGTGAAGTTGTTTACTTACTTACCTATATGTATTTTTATATCATTAATTTCATCGATCATTGATTCTTTACAGCGCGTTGTCTGATTTTAATGATTCTTTTTTCTTATTGGAACAAGTATGTCAGATGTTATATACATATTTATGAATTAATCAAAATAATAATAAAGTATGTTTCTAATAGTATGATTTAGGTGATTGGTAAATACACAATTCACTCACCACTCCAAAACAATGTCATCCATACTCACCATAATTACTAATATTATATATGTGAAAGTAAGTAAGATTGCTTGTTTCTTATCTTTTCATGACTAAACGGCTCAACATATCGTAATGAAATTTAGCAAGGAGATAGATTATATCCTGGGGAAGGACATAGGCTACTTTTTGTATGTACGGATTATAATGTACGGATATGGAATAAATGTGAAGTCGCTGGCAACAGTTAGTATAAAATAAAGTGTAATAACATATTACCTTACACAGCTCTTTCAAAGTTAGCATTTGATAAAAAATACAGGTTTATATTTTCTTTTATAAATACCGAAGGAGACAAGTCGCATCGCTCGTGCGCACATCATAACCACGCCTAATGTCACATAATGATTGCTTCGTAACGCGTGTTAGGCTGCTCACATACTCACGATTAATGTGATCGCGGTTAACGGGCGTAGATGCGACAAAAAGTGTTAATCTTCAGTTGTGCAACTAGATAATAAATTATAACCACCTTGTACGTAGTCTTGCTATAATATATGTATATTATATAAGAACTGGTGAATGGAGAGTAAGTTTGTCTAGTGTAATGTATTTTGGCCCATAGTCATTAATATTTGACGCCATGAATCGTCGGATAAAGAATATCTGAAACAGTGATTATCACAATCCGAAGATATTAGCACTATCTGGGGACAAATAAAAGCATAATTTCCTCAGAAATTCTTAACTTGTTGCTGCAAGTGTTCATTAGTAAGTATACTTGCATGGCTAAAATGATGTTGTTAACTTAATTAATTAAGATTATGAAGTACCTACTCTTATTAAACTTAGAGTAAGTTTAAATTCATGGTTCCGTTACAAACGGGATGATGAAAAATTCAATCTTAATAATGGATATTTTTTTAATGTAGTAATTTCCCATTAAAATATGAATGTCACTTTCATATCTAGATTCTTTAGAGAAGCAAAATCATATGTAAATACAAAACACGAATAAAAAGATGTAAGAACCATTCTTGAGTCTGAGACACCAATCAAAATATATTACAGTATTTTAAACGTATTAGATATATTATAAACAAAAGAAAATAAAACGAATAAGGCCATGTTCAGATGACGGGCGTTGAACTGAAGGTGTGTTTTGCTAATGCACGTCAACAAGAACACGCATTTTGTTCAAGTTGTTCACATAGTAACGCGCGTTTAGATTCGACGCGCGCTCTTCACAGTTGACGTAAATAAAAAAGAAAATGAAATACAAGAAATTAGAATATACAAGAAAAGAATTACCGCGAATTGGTAGAGAAAAAAATAAAAATTCGTTTTAATTTTCTGTTTTATGCCTATTTTCAACGAATACAAAACTTGAACAGAACTGCGAAAACGCGCGTTCAATGCCTCATAAAACGCTTGCCATTTAAACACTATACAAAAACCTAACGCGGGTTCTACGCGTGGCCAACGACAGTCATCTGAACATAATCTAAATGTTTAAGCACTATTTTCTTTGAACTTATGACTTGCATTTTAATCTAATGGCTACCTGGACACATGAAGGACGTAGCCCGTTGTAAAACATATTTCTACTTAATAGACATTTACTATGAGTATGGGCTGTAACACGCAGTTTATCGCCCTATCTTTGATATATGTCCTGGGATTCGTTTTGTTTTACTTGTTCAATAAGGTTAGAAAATATCCTTGGCGGTATAAAAGAGATTCATATTATGCAATCAGTTCAGTGGATATTGGATAAAATTTTAAAAAGAAGCCCATACAAAAATAGGTTTTACTTGTATCTTTACATAAGTAAACATACAATTGATTGTAAGCTATTATTTGTATAATTCCGGTTCGCTCTTCTCTGGATACACTGTGTAAAGAAAAAAACGAGACCTTCTTTGTATTTTGATTGTAATCATTTACTTTAAATCTTATCGATCTGATAAGATTTTTGTCAGTTTTATGAGTTTATCGTACATCTTATAAGTTCTACGATAAACTCATAAAGTAGAGATAAATAGTTGTGGATAAACTAACTTGTATTTACTAATCCAAAAAGACCCAAATGGATCTAAGGGATTTAAGAAGGGAATCGCAGTGAACCGAGCCATGTTCGGCAGAAGTACAAGAATTCGTCATCATTCTGTATGGCTGTATTTTTTTTACTTTTGATGTTCCGATGACAATATTTCCATTGCCAATATTTATACCAACAGCTAACTTTTAATTCTCTTTCGCAGGAGAAACCGCACAAATGCAGTCTTTGTTCCAAGTCATTCCCCACACCAGGGGACTTGAAGTCCCACATGTATGTCCACAGCGGTTCCTGGCCATACAAATGTCATATATGCTCCAGAGGATTCTCCAAGCACACCAATCTGAAGAACCACTTGTTTTTGCATACTGGTAATTATTAATTTGTATTATAAAAATAAAAGGAAATAAGTCTAATCCCACCACGTATAAGATCACCAAGTCAAATAGAAATACGATTGTCAAGAAGCTATTTTATTTCTCAATAAACGTACCCTAATGAGTAAAGCGAGCAATTATTATTAAACACATTTATTAGGTACTCACAGCTACATCTTCATTTTGAAATATACAAATAAATAATAACTTAAAAAACAAATATAAAATAATTAACAAAAAATACCTGTAATTAACCCCTGACGCAAAAAGAGGGGTGTTATAAGTTTGACGTGTCTGTGTGTCTGTCTGTGGCATCCTAGCTCCCACACGGATGAACCTATTTGAGTGCGGTTTTTTTTTTGTTTGAAAGGTGATTTGATCGAGAAAGTTCTTAGGTTTAATTCAAGAAAATCTGTTCAGCCGTTCGAAGATTATTAAGCTCTTTTGTAATCATTGAAGGGATTTTCGAGTCGGGGATATTTAATTTTTTTTATTTATATGTAATAAAGTTCAAACTATATTTATTTATACCATCTTAAGCAAAAAGTGACTCGAACCTACTCACAGCGTAAACAATTCCTTGTCCTTGTGCCTTTAATTATTCTTTGTGAGAGAGTAGTCGACGCAGTAAGTCAGTCCCACTAATATTATAAATGTGAAAGTTTGGATGGATGGATGGATGTTTGTTACTCTTTCATGCAAAAACCACTGAACTGATTACGATGAAACTTGGCATGTAGATAGCTGGAGACCTAGATTAACCCATAGGCTTTTTATCCCGATATTCCCACGGGATCCGCGGGGTGCTGCTAGTAATTGCTATATAAATTTTCATATTGTCTTAAAGGAAATAATTCCAATACATTTCTCTGTACCGCAGGGATTATTGGACACAAGTTATACTTATTCTCATATCGGTAAATCACAAAACAATTGGCCTTTATGACAATCTAATACACAACACTCGATCAGTGGCAATCAACAAGATGACCACTTGAGGCACTGCGTCGTATAAAATAACTATATTAATTAGTAATTTCCATTGTTGCAGCTAAACATCAAAGGAACAGCGCAAGAGATGCCACTTGAAGTGTAGATCATTTGAACTGATCAACAATTATTTACATTTATTTAAGACAACTTGTCTGACAAATTATAAAAAGTGTGATATTAGAATATTTAGCTTTAAGTGTTATTTTTTTATATACTTAAGTCGTATTTATAATATACTTATATATAAATAATATTATTTAAGGAATCGTTTTCAAATACTGCTGATTTGACTACAAAATATCTAGTTATTGTTTTTATTGTACGAAAACGTTATTATTATTTAGTAAGAATAACATTAAAATAATTTAGTTTCTGATGAATACGTTAAAGACAGGTCCGTGTTATCTATACTAATATAGTAAAGCTTTAGAGATTTTTTGTTTGATTGTTTGTTTGTTTGTTTAAACGCGTTAATCTTTGGAATTATCAGTTGGATTCGAAAAAATCATGGTGTATTGAATAGAGTATTCATTGCGGAAAGCTCGAAGCTATGTAATATCACGCTACGACCCATGGGAGCGGAGCAGTGACCATAAAAGTGGGTGAAACTGTGGTGGCCGACTAGTTATTGTTGAAGAAATACGGATGTACTTACGTGTGTTATTCAGGAAAGCTTTCTAATTTTCGGACCCGAAAGGGGAGCCTTTATGATTGAACGCAGCGACCTGTCGCGTCTACATCAGGCGTTGCAAACGGCCCTGTACACGAAACACGATCGTATAAATGAAATAACTATGACTGAGAAAAGTTAGTTTTACAATTTTGTACATATATACACCATTAAATAGTTACAACGTACTTTGTAGGTCAAATCTGCAACTGTATGTGAAGGCACCCTTAAAAGTAATAAATCGGATACGGAAACGGGATAACCGTTCCTGGGTGATCTATATTACTCTGTTATTCAATTTAGATATACGTGTAAATATTTTTGGACTATAGTTGCCTTATTACAAAACGTGTACCTACCTACTAACGAAATTCAAAGTTTAAACCCAGAAACTATCAAATTTATGGTTTAAATTTAGAACTTTTGGTAGTCCATGTTCAGGTGTTTGAGGCATGTCCGTTACTTAAATTAATATCGGGAATAAAGTGTTTAAAATACATATTAATATAAAATTATAGAAGTATCAATTTTTGGTTTTTATATACAAATAATTATTTTGATAAGCGTTTTTAGATTTCTATTATACGTTTATCTTTTTACAACGCTCTTTTCTATATTATTATCAATATACAAATCAACTTATCTTGATACTCTATCTGAAGACAAATTTTGATATTCGATATTTGCGAACAGCTATTTATCTTCTTAGTTGGTTAAGGTGAAAATAATTCTACATAATGTTATGTAGATTTTATTATTTGTAAATATATTCTAAGACTATATATATAATATACCTACATTACGTACGTATATTGTGATTACAATTCCGTCCATTTGTACATACAATCTTAATCATTTACAGCAACGAATTAAATATTAAATTATGAATATTATTTATATTTTTAGATAAGAATTTCATTAGAAAATAAATAAATATATATAAATTGTACTTGAATTTTATTTGTGTAAAACCCTTTCGATAGGTTGAACTTACATCTAATAGTATGCTAATGCTTAATTTAGCTTCACCAAGGCAGATCTTCAATCCTGTGGTAATTCATGACACAACCTACCTTTATGCCAAATTTGATGTAAATCCATGTTGCGTTTCCATCCACAAACTTACACTTTTATAAAATTTGTCTAGTTCCAGCTTAGATCAAATATAAGTTCTTCTACAAAAATCGCGTCAAATGGCACTCAATAGTTCTACATACTTTATGCATTCGTAATAATAAACCAGACCATACAATGAATGTTCCTGTAAATGTATGTTGTAATGGTTTGATACAAAAATTGCAATGTAAAGTGTCTGTAGATTAGACAACGGACCGTAGACTCGTGGTCGACACACGCTCGCGAGAATGAAATAGACTGGTGCGCAAGCTACGAATTTAAAAAATCTTTTTAAATTATGGTTTCTTACAGTGCCATTAATATACTTAAAAAAAAAAGTATAATATAATTAAGCTATCATAAAACTATTAAACTTATCGAAAGTAAGTACATTTCATACTTTCTTTGCATTTCTAAAGCATAGTGTTAGCATTTTTCGGTAACACCTAAAACGTCGCAGTACCGCTAGCGCGAGTGCGAAGCGATAGCTCAACTGTTCTTACAACTGCGCAGTTTAGTTGGTGCCATTTTCGCCGATCAATCAATGAGCGCCGGTCAAACATCTATGGTAAATATGATCGGAGAGTTCAAGACAAATCTTTTGGCATTTTCCAGGAAGTCTCAAATTTTCAGATCAAAATAACAAAATTTTATAATACAACTATACAACCCAGCCTACAAAAAACTGGCTAAACAATAGTTAATTATTTACATTGGAGCTCCGCGCCTAGGTAATCCTAACCTTTTAGATGCGGTTCTGTAGTCTGCAGCTGGCGTTCTGTGCTTTTAAAGGTACTGATAACCACTTACCACAAGTAAAAACTTTCGTGAGTGGTATTCATATTAGTTAAGATATACGGTTTTACTCGCGTGTATATTTCGGAGATGGGCGACTAGTTTCGGACCCGACGGGGACCCTTTATCAAGAGGTGAGGCGTCCTGCCGCGCCGGTTGCAGGTGCCAGACTCAGTCTCGAAATATACACTTGAGTAAAACCGTACATCTTAACTAACACTTTCCAAAAGGTCTAACGAACTTCAGTTTAATACGTTATAGTATGCAATACTAATATTTTAATGACAATAAATTATTCCTTATTTCGAGTATCTCTCAACCTTTCTTTACCCAACAGTAACAGACACTATTTCAAACCGCAAGTGTTTCCGAGGTCCTGAGTTTAAATCTTGGGTCAGTCGAAGCGTAATTGGATTTTTATGTACCCGGTAGCGATCGTTAGGGTTGTCACTAAAACAGATTGCACCAATATTTTAATTGCAACACAACCAATACATTAATTATGTCCATAATTTATAACGACAGATTTAAATCCACAGATGGTAGATGGGATAAAGAACTAAAAACAAAGATTAGAAATATAAACCGTTGAAGATGGGTTTAACGAATGAAGTGAATTAGATTTTCAAATCCTTAATTTATTATGATAGAGTGCAAGGAAGAAATATGGGTGGTAATAATTCTACGGCCAGCTTCTGGAGAAGTGGACGTTTAATTACTTTAGTAGAAATTAATAGTCCTTAGACGGTTGCTCCTCACAAGACTCTATCGCATTCAGCGAGGTCGCTCTTTACTTGTCAAAACTGCAAAAGTGAGAAACCTTATGATTTTTCCAGTTAACGATTAGGGAACTGTAAATAGCTTCAAGAAATGTATTATAATAATCATTTACATAAAGGTGGAACAGGATCGTAACTCCAAATCTTCCTTAACTCAGAGTCAATCCTTAAACAAAACAGCTACAGAGAACTTACAAATAATCGAAGTAATCGAGTCTACAGTTACCAATCTAAAGATTACAGACTGTAAATAGAACATATTGATCGACGCCTATACAATATGAATATTTATTCAAGTAGCCGGATATTGTCAGCATAAAGTATAATCTTTATTACCATCAAGAAATATTTATTATTATTTATCAGGAACTGAACAAAATACCTTTCAATAAAATCTAACAATAAATAAGATCGAACATTTCCAGTCAATGAAATGTTGGTACGGCTTTTATCGAGCCAGAGCATGTCCCATCCCACAGCCATCGGAGAGCAGCAGCAACAATTAAATCTTAATACACTCCAGTGAAGTTGTTTTATGCAAATAAGTGCAAGGCTTGCGTGTATACGCCTACGAGCATTCTAAATATAAATAGTTTTAAATTGCTATTAGCTTTGCTTCCACGCTGCTTAATACGGAATTTGCGATACCTATGGAAGTGATGACGATATTGCATTACATTTGAATGGTTGGGAGATATTACAGATATAAAATGATTGGCTTTAATTTGATTATGTGACATCAAAGTTCAATAAGTTAAGCCATGAAAAGCAGTTTATTATATATTTACATTGTTTCAACAGTGGTGCATCTAGCAATCAAAATTTATGTTTATTTTTTAACTTATAACCTACACATTGTCATAAAATGACCAATAAATCATGCATCAGTAAATCAAGTGAACCATGCGAATGGCAATGGTTAAATGTAAATGAAATAATGGAAAAGTTGGGAGGGAAGGAAAGAAAAGGAAAGACCAAAACTACATTTTTTTTCTTAGGTGAAGGTGAAAGTGGGAGTGAGTCGTAAGAAAACGACGGGCGATAGAAGAAAAAAGAGTTGTGGCAATTTCTCCACCGACAAGAGCCTAGCTCAGAGTTTAAGGTCATAAAAATTTGTATTACTAAGGTTTTGAACAATGATTCGGTGACAGAGCAAATTACTTACGTATGTATATTTTCCTACAATTTACCTTATAGTGTTCACATGATTCAATCGTATCGATTCAAAATGGAACTTCGCATCGATGAATATACATACTTTATAATAAACGTACTTTTGAATGTTAATGAATTGGTGATTTTGCTACAAAAATATGTTGTAAATCATTTTAGTATAGTCAGAGCTGATGATTTTTTAGGGTACTATTCTATGTGACCAGATAATAACACCTTATCGATGAATGTACCACACGGGGCCCTTGATCAAGGAATTGAAAAAGGGCCACCGTCGGGTCTGAAATTAGTCGGGCCACCCCGAAATACACACGTGATAAGAATATGTTTATAAAGAATTTTTTTTTGGCCAAACCTATAAAATTTGCGACTGCATTCTTGTGAATGAACAATCTCATTTGACAGTCTTTTGAGAACCAAATGGTCGTAACTCTGGTTCATATTATTGGTCGTCTCCAACCATGAACAACACCACAACACGATGAACTTTGTTAAGGTGTAAACAACCTTTTAATTACAATAATGGATTATTGGGAATAAACATTATTATGAGTAAAAAAGCACTTGAATCCAGTTTTAGAGACAATGACATTGTTAATATATTGAATAATATTTAGTCAGCAAAAACATCTCAAACACTGGCTAACACGACTGTTCTTCAATATTTGTAATCGAAGTTATGTCGACACAGAATAATTAATGCTTATAGTGGCATTACCTTCGTGAGCAACATCGGGAATGTATGTTTTGATAAATTAATGTGGCACGTGTTTGGTAATAATGTATATAATATCAACCTCTACTTACATAACTTCTTCTAATGCAACTACTTCTTTAATGTTAGCACCACGCGCCGGTCAACAAATACTGGCCTGGTATGTGCAATAATATGTATATTTAAAAAAAAAATAAGTAATTAAAAAAGATTACCGTGTAAACAACTTCTTTTTAATTAACTGAAGTTAACTATTATTATTTTTATCGACTGGCCTGTTGGTCTAGTGGTTAGTGACCCTGACTGCTAAGCCAGAGGTCGTGGGTTCGATTCCCACCCAGGACAAATAATTGTGTAATGTGTGATGAGCACGATCATTTGTTCTGTGTCTGGGTGTAATTTATCTATAATACGTTTTTTTTTTCTTTTTATGGTATAGGGGGCAAACGACCAGACGGGTCACGTGATGGTAAATGACTACCGCCGCCCATGGGCACCTGCAACTCGAGAGTCACAAGTGCGTTGCCACCCTTTAAGGTGGGAGTAGGAGAAGAGGGGGAGGGGGGGGGGAGGGGGGAAGGACGGGAATAGGGGAGAGGGAAGGGTTAGGGCCTCCGGTAACCTCACTCACGCGGCGAAATGCAATGCAAGCATTGCTTCACGGCCGGTTTTCTGTGAGGCCGTGGTAACGAACGGAGTCGAGCCGGCCCATACGTGCCGAAGCATGCCTCCCCCATATAAACGTATAATTATATATGTATGTATTTAGAAATGTATAAGTATGTTTATCAGCAGTCTGGTTACCATAGTACAGGCTCTGCCTAGTGTGGGATCAGACGGCCGTGTGTGAGAAGTGTCAAGTTATTATTATTTTACTGATTAACATCATCTGGAATCTGCATGAAATCCAGTTCTTCAGCAACTTTTAGCACAGGTGTCGTGTTTAGCCTCATTGGAATTGTCTCAACCAATAAACGACTGTCAATAACATATTTATCATATACTCCATCATCAAACCTGATTTCCAACTGGTAATTAAAGTTAGATGATGGAACAGGATAGACAAACGAGGATAAATTCGTAAGAAATGGAAAAAAATGTATTTTAAGGTTCAAGTGTCATAATTTAAATATACCTATTCAAGTTGATGGTATATTTTTAAAGTTAATTATATTTATGCAAAGTAAGTTTAAGTTTACGTCTTCAATGTTTGAGGTAATTATTTTTCTTAACGTATTTTAGTTGAAGTTTCTTAAATATAACATAATTATCATTTTTGGATAATTCATATTTTGACTGCGAAGTGTCAATAATTCTTAACTGACGAAGTCAAGAATTTACAGAAATTAAAAAAAAAAAACTAGAATATTGAATATTATTTAAAATATTTATTTATAAGGAAAAATAATATTTGACTTATTTTGTTGTATTAATGCGTTTTATATGTAGTAGGTATTCGGTTATAGTGACGTGTAATGACAAAACTGACAAGCTCGTTGGGAAGTATTTTCACATGTAGATTTAATGTTACAACTAAAAACAGATTTAGGAGGTTTTATTGAAACATGCGAATAGTGCCTTTAAAATCAATTCAATTCAATTTCTTTATTTGCGAGAATGGGTAGGTACAGAGGTGTTATCCAATGAATTCAATTATACAAGGAAATCAAAATGAATCTTTAAAAAAATTACAGTTAGGGCACAGTGTATGTATATACAGTATTGTGACTCGGCCCTTTCCTTGAAATAATTACCTACAGCTGGACGGTACGTAAACACGCGATAGGGCTGCCCATAGTTTCAACTACCTACTGGAGTTTCTTTCTAGTTTTGTGATTGTAAATATTATAATTTATTTTTTATTAAAAAATATGAAAATTCCTACTGTTTTTTATTTTCATAATCATTTCATAATGATATTTCGTCTAATTCAATAATATATGAGAGTAACTAAATACATAAGTAAATAGATAGCTTAGCCTAGGAAACTACCTACTAGTTTTTTAATGCGATCGTGGATAAGTCACTCGTGTGTCACTTTTGTCACCCTATATACTTATTTATTTATTAATGCAGGTATTTTACTCGGTAGAAAAAGTGAAATACCTACCTATTAAAAAAGAAACAAATTACGTACTAGTAGGTACATAAACATTATTTTTTAATCTTACCTTTCGGAGTTTCCAGGTAATTTAAAAAATGTTATCTCCGGGTGGGTTTTTGTAGAATTGATGCAACCAAAAACAGCACAATAAAGTCTATAATTTCTATTTGCCATATTAAGTACTTAAGTATTTGTATTTATTTCAATGAAATACATAAATCCGTTCGTTCGTCACTGCGGACTGCTGCATTCGCGACTGTTTGTGTACCGAGTGTTAACCGAACTCGAGGCGTGTAGGTATGTCTCGCGATCCGACCCTTTGAATAAAGATACAATACTGTTTATACTGTGGTTAGGGGGTATTGGCGCTTCACCATCAATTTCGCACATCCTTTTAATAAATGTAGGTCATCTTCCAGTGTTCTAAAATAGATTTGACTACTATAACTTATTTGCAATAAATCTTGTTAACAGTTTACTCTATACAGTCTCTATAAGAGTTTCGAAGAGTCGGTCGACTAACAGTCGGCTTTCTGCTGCCGTGTCTTAATTAATTCCAAGGGTGACAAAATTGATGTATTTTGCCTCCAGAAGCTTATCTTAGTAGTCAGCTAAACCATTTATAATGAAATATCATAGTAAAATCGTTCTGCCATAGCCCGAGGTCATGATAATATGTCAGGCTAGAACACGCACAGTTTGTTGCTGCGTATTTTAAGCAGTGTGGTGTCCCATTTGACCGATGTGGTCTGACTCTAAATTTCAAGTTTAATAAAATCATTGTCACTCACAGTCACACGACATTGGTCAGATTTTTAGGTCGCAAGCTTTTAGTAAAATTCCCGAGGTAAGTTTAAATCATAAATATAGTTCCTTAAGTGTCTGACTTCCTGGTTTCTGGTTTGCGAAAAAAGCAGAGGTACTGCTTAAGTTCCACAGAATGTATAACACACTAATGTGTTTTAGTTTTGAGTTCGATTCCTGTTAGGCCATTAAAGTTACCTCACCCTTTAAAAAATTTCCACACCATGTCACTTGTAGATTGCCAACCCTGGCACTCCTTACACTGACTGCGGTTTTCTGTAATGTGAAGTTACTGGATCAGCTGCACGCTCTCAAATAGACAGACCAGCCGAAAATGTAATGCGCAAGGAGGGTTTTGTTTTTTGAGTGTATGATTTGGGTTTTGTGGGTACATGCATATGAGGTTTCTTTGTCACGCCCTAGAGCCTAAATGGCTTGATGAATTTGAAAATGTGAGGTGTCATTTGAAATGTCTTAATAGGGTGACTTAGAGTATAAGATTTCCAGATGACGTCCGTGAATATAAAATTAGAGAATAGAATATACTTGATAAAGCGGTTTTCAATTACAAGTAGGATAAGGACACCGTACCGCGCTGCGCCCTATGACCACGTAGGCTGCAGTGGAGGCAGCGGAGGCCGAGCGAGACTTGGACTAAACTAAAAAGTTAAATGAAAATGTACAGCAGGTGGCGGCAAGCTGATAGCCCTGAGTAGTGCCCCCGTCATATGTTTTCTACCATTTATGTTTATGATCTTCTCAATTTCTATTTAATAGAAAACAAAGGTTGTTTTTTTACTTCTCGGTTGCCAGTTACTGTTTATGTAATACAGTCGGGTTTTATATTTTTGGAGTAACTAATTTCGATCCCTTAAGAATCGATTTACATGTAAGGCACCCGGCATGGATATTAAATATAAAGCGGTCACTTTAAAATCATAATATGTCACCATAAGATCGTAAACTCCAGTCGTGTGTCGGAGCTGATACACACACACTTTTTTTTTAAATTGTTTAATTTATTGATTCCTATCGACTGATATACAGAGCATATTTTGACACAAAACTGACTTCCGTGGTGCTAGAATTTAACGATGAAATGTTAAGGGTCACGTTTGCGATCAATTAGGACTATGATGACGAAAGATTTTAAGTAAAAATCAATATCACATGAAATTTCGACTTTTAATGACCGGGAGACCGATTTTTTTTTATGTTATAGGGGGCCAACGGGCAGACGAGTCACCTGATAGTTAGTAATATACCGCCGCATATGGACACCTACAACTCAAGAGTCACAAGTGCGTTACTTGCCTGTAAGATGGTAGTAGGAGAAGGGATGGAGGGGGGTTTAGGGCATCCTGTACCCTCACTCACTCAGCGAAACACAACGTAAGCAATGCTTCTCACCGATTTTCTGTGAGGCCGTGGTATCACTCTGGTCAAGCCGGCCCATACGTGCCGGAACATGGCTCTCCCACGCGTTCATTTGCAACTTTATTAAAGCAATACCAGAACGTGTGTCATGATTATTTTTTGTATCCAGTGTTGAAGATTAATTGCTCCTGGAAGACTCGTTGCAAGATATTTTTATAAACTCCAGTAGAATCATGCTTTCATGAGGACCTCATTGAAAGCTGAATTTGGAAGTTGTTTTAACTCCTTAAGTCAGTCTAACCACTTGACGCAAGATTTAAGACAAAACTACGTGGGGGTTGTTAAAGTTGAAAGAGGTCGACACACGTCGTGGTAGGCAACACAGGAGCTCTTAGCTCAATCAATTTCATCTTTATCCACATACTTTTTAAGGACAGGCAATTGATAATGTTCCACCGGATATCTGGTTTCAAGATTATCCGGATATTCGGTATCCGGTATCCGGCCAAACAGCTATCCGTTTCATCTCTAATATGTACGCGTTTACATAAAAATGTATCTCAGTATGTTTATCTTAAGGTACCAGGTTATGATTAGTTTACTCCTAGATTTTGATGTGTAATATCTTCCAGATTATTATTATAATTTGGTTTGTAATAAACTAACTAGCTAAATCATTTTAAATTAATTATATACATAAATACATCTGAACATAGCCCGTTATCAAAATCATATTGCTCCAATTAATCATACGATAAACAACAAATGATTAGCCTTTCAAATAACACAGTTTCTAATAGTTAATAACAATTTAATATAATCGTGATCATTTAGACCCACGGTTATGTGGTCGAAAATGGTCAATGGTGGTCGACTGATGTCGGTAAGACCACCCAAACAAACGACTTCATAATTGCATCGCGTTAGATTAATAATGTATTGTAATATTACTGATTGATTAAGTTTTGTTATTTCAAACGTCTTACTGGAGTAGGTTTGTGGTTATAGTGAAGTTCAAAAACTCTCTGGAAGTGAACTTCAGTTATTTGATGATACAAATAACTTTAAATTTGTTTTAAAAAATTAACGCAAGCAGCCTTCTATCAATCGGTGAAAAATAATGGATGAGTCACAAATGTGACTGTTAATGTAAAGTAATATTACCTACACATGAAAGTATTATGACTGTATGTACGTCTGCAATGCCTCGCGTCTAAATCCCTTTGTCTGGCCGATACATACATACCGAATAAGAAATTTTAGCCAGTTGAATTCTTTGCTTATTATGCTGGTGTGACACCACTCAATAAATGCAATATTCCATGTACCTATATCTTTGTTTATTCTACGGTAAACGCTTGTTTACCAAAAAAATAAACATGCAATAAATATTTGCTAGAATTTCAAGCGTCCATATGCGTCCGCTTACCATCAGTCGGGCCGTGCTTGTTTGCTACCGACGTGGTATATAACAAAATCTCTACGGGAATTGACGGACGCATATGCTAGTTCTGAATTATTATTTTTATTATATAGGTACAAATAAATTATTTATGCAGAAGTGTTATTATATATTTGTTAATAACTATATAGAAGTAGATATATTAAAATAATGAAGTCATGTAAATAAATCATCGAAATGAGGAGCTAATTATTATTATTAGAACGCTAAACAATCACGCTAACGTAACAATATCTTCTGAGTTACAAAAGTTGTTAACTAGTACCAATACACTAACACTACGCTGTCATTAACTCCATTCTTACAAAGCATTTAATACCTTTTATTGAGAGAGTTTGCCGGACAACATGTTAACCAGCCACCAACACATCATCTAGGTAGATTACACGCAAATAAAACGTACTCTCATTACCAAACTCACAGCATCAATTACCCCAAAACTAGTCAAGTGATAACATTAATCATCGTCATTACAGAATCGTTACATATAAATCAATAAACTAAATTTATTAGTTGATCCAGTGAAAGTAGGATTATGTCAGTGACTTTTTACAACATTAGTTACGTAAAACTAAACCAATATGTAAAACAGCATCAATTTATGTAATTAAATAAAATACTGTTTTACTAGTTTAGTTGGATTTTTTGTGTTACGAAAATTCTTGTAACGTCAGTTTGATTTTGAGTTACTTAAGATAAAACAAGAAACTGACGAACGTATATTTCAGGGCAAGTGATTTACATACTGTCGCCTATGAGATGTACTCGTATCTGTGTGTTTTTGCATATGGAGCAAACATTTTATTGCTCAATAGTAACTATAAAATCCTACTTATTTGTTTTAGTTAGTTTAGCATTAGAGACATAAAATAATATTGAAAATAAGTGAACCATATTAATAGCAGTCTTTAAAAGACAAGATAATTAAATAGAAAGGAAAAAAAAATTAAGATTCTTACAAGTCTTGGGATTACTGCACATCACTATTAACTAGTAACGTTGCCATAAGAATTGCACCATTGTAATGATAAAAGACAATGCTTGTCCTTGAAGCCAGGAAAGAACGAAAAGTTTTTAGTACTGTAAAACGTGGATCAAACATTTTCCCAGACTACGACTAGGACTACAGACTGCAAGATGGGTTACTAGGTACAATATGGACCGACGGTTTAACATGCTCTCCGAGGCACGAAAGGGTCTCAATGGGTTAAGAATTGTCACCCATCCTAGACTGACCTGGCTAGTATTACTTAACTTTGTAATGTACTAACCTATTTGGTTACCACTTAGCCACAAGCCGGTAAAAGCCAAAAGAGTCCTCGGCTGTAGGAATACGGTACATAATAGGTCACGCGCGCTAACTGTAGGCGATTATAATTTTTGTTAATGTAGTTTGCAAAATTTCTCATTCGTAATCGTATACACAATCCTATATTACAATTTGTTGTGTAGTTCTGGTGTTGCTTTTTTTATATTATAGGGGGCAAACGAGCAGACGGCTCACCTGATGGTACGTGACTACCATCGCCCATGGACACCTGCAACTCAAGAGTCACAAGTGCGTTGCCGGCCTTTGAGATGGGAGTACGCTCCTTTCTTGAAGGTTTGAAGGTCGTATCGGTCCGGAAATACCGCAGGTGACTATTTGTTCCAGGGGTTGGTGGTGCGAGGCAAAAAAATTCTGGAGATGATGAGAAATGGGCAAGAGATCGAGTCAGATTATGTATTCCATACCTAGAGCCTGGATGAACAGTGTCATGTAGTCTTCTGCCGTCATCTCTTACCAAATCATTAGGCTTACGTATGGCTAGAATGCCAGAGGTGATAAGAAGTCGATGGATAATGCTTTAAGGTGCTTTCATGATAGACGGCTTGCGCTTCTTACTCTACTGTGTGTTTTTTTATGAACTGGACTAACTTGAGATAGCGAAGTATTATCCTAAGGTTGCATATCATGCAACCGCAGGAAATTCAAACAATGACTGTTCATAAGAACTGTAGAATTTTTGAAGCCATAAGTCTGAACAGTGAACTATTAAGCAAGAGTGCACTACAAAAGATCAAAAATGGTCGAAGTTGCTATAGGCTCTGAAACAATTATATTAACTTGAATTACAAAAAATCAATTAATACGTTCGAAAGCGTACGGATCATGCTTTCCTGTGCCCACAAAATCACAAATGACAACACATCTACTCTGAAGATAGATCCATCTACACTTGTTATGTGAGTTTGAGCTTACTTAGCCACTAGAAAATGTATCATCCATTTTGCGATATGGAATTCACTCATTTTTATGAGTGAAGTATTATAATTATTCTAAACACAGGAACTTCATATATCTTCTTCCTTATCGATGATTGAGTCATTAGTTTAACCTTAACCTTTAAGTCTCGCAACGTACAATACAAACAAGTGAAACCGTGCCTGTTCAAGCATTTCCAGATAGACATCTTTTTGTTGTAGATGAATTTCCTTTAAAAACTTGTACAGGCAAAAATATTTCAGTACAACATTCCGTTTCACTTTTTCCAAAATTCAAGACGACCATTAGATCACCATTTGCATTGACAATGCAAACGGTGATTACAAAAAGCTCGATTAAACTAACAATTGAGATAGGCGCGGCTACACAATGCCATAGATCGCACGACGGGAGTCGATGTACCTATAACCAGATATGGCCAACTTTAAATGAGCTATACTTTCATAATAAATATTTTGTTGTGAGCTCAAGATATATCAGTCTATCTACTCTATCTCTGGAACAAAAAATCTAATAAAGCTAAAGCAAAATAGACGAACTGTTTGGATCAATATGGAGTGTTGTTCGGAACAAACTGCGTTGTCATAGGGCGTAATCGAGGCGAGACGGTGGCGCCTTTGTGTTCGGCCGTCATCGGCTTTTTATAACGCTATCTGATGAATATTGCTCCCATTTTCAACAACAAAAAACCGATCGGCCGCCGGTACAATCATCGAGTTATGCACTCACTATGAGTAGTCAGATACAGTAGAGCCCCCAGTTTTGGGCACCAGATCATGTTAATTGAAATATGTTTTGTATTGCATAAATCCTTAAGCTGGATCTCTAGTAGGTATATTTTATATATATTGGAGATCCAAAAAACATATTATCAACGAAACATCACAGACTACAAAACAGAGAACTAGAAGGTGCCTACGTCTATTTTTCAAAAAGGAAGGTTTTTGGACCACAGATATGGTGTAGTCCTAAGGAACCTAGTTAAAATCAGGACTGTCGTCTTAAAAATCAAAGAGAACGAGGTCTAAGACGGTTTTTCTGGGATGAAAGGGTAGGTAGAACAGACGATGTAGTTGTTTGTAGTTCTGCTGCTAAAGTCTGTTTTCGAGTAGATTCTTCTATGATAGGTATGGCAACGATTACAGATTGTAGTATCTCTTTGCCTTTGTTATTCTGTATTACTCACCAAGTAATAGGTAATAAAACAACACCACAGCGAACAGTTGTTCGATTAGATGGGTTATAAGATGTCGCGAAACTGAGACGTGTCGTAATCAATCAAATCTAACACTAAAAATTTTGACACATTCTCAAAGGAATGTTCATCGTACCATAATGATTAGTAAGGTGTTAATTGAGAAGCGATTTAAGGAGCCAGCATGATTTAAGTTCTGTCGTTTTGCTCATTCGAACCAACTCTTTAATAATCGAGATTAAACTTACGATCGCTGCTTGAATTAATCGATAATTGTTCATAAATCATCGATGTTCGATTTGCACAAAGCAGCATCGGGGTGCGAAGATTTAAATTTATGGTGCCTGTATAATGTTCGGGATGGCGTGCTTAAGGTACATAACTTGAGAATGGGGTCCAATCTTTGTTTATGACGCTGGCGTGGACATTTGAACCGGGTTCAGTAGGCGATTGGTACCTAATTGTGTGACTTATATGCAAAGATTTACTCATGGTTGGTATTTTTCATATAATTTTAATAATTAGCAGCTGAAAATTGTCTAATTGATAGAGATATACTTAAATAGTATCTAAATAGAAGAAAGAAGCGTTTGTCAAAGTTGAGCCCCAACTATTACAACCGTGATGGACTAAAGTGAAAGTTGTAGTTTTAATTCAAAACAAACAGTGTTATAATTATGCTTCTATCTACCTAGACAAAATGATTCTATCGGGAGTGTAAAAGAACCGCACAGAAGATTTAGGCCCCTATGCGAGCCACTTGACTACCTAATACCCAGCAGCGTAATGGTACTAGGGCTTTTCTGCTATTGAGTAGGGTCGCTAGTATTTTATAGTGAAGGGGGTTAGGGTTGCCAATGGATAAGTTTTTTTTCCTTTTTTTTTAAAGACAACTCCCGCGTTAGGAATATTCCTGTGTCGAGGTCTTCATAAACATTCAAACAACTAACATAAAGAACATCCAGGCTCGGGATAACTATTTGTGGATCGCACAAATTTTTTGTCCCGTGTGACCACTTAAACCATTGCGCCATCCGTACAGTTAAAGTGTAACCATTGGTGTTGCAAATGTTCAAAGGTACCATTTGTTTACCATCAGGCGGGCTGTGTGCTTGTTTGCCAATAAATGATGGCTTAGAAAAACTAAAGAAATACGCTCTAATAGCGAACTCCTGGCTTCATCATTAGACCATCGTTACGAAGCCCACTCTTTTGCACTCGTCAATACGAATCATATGAGCCCAAACTCGGCAGTTCCAATATCCCCCTCCTGGTTCCATCATCAGATCAGCTCTAAGATACCAAATTATGGTATTTTATACGAACTACCAAGTTTCATTTTAATACGTCAACGAGATGTAAGTTATATTGACTTCCACAATTTGTTTACATCGTTGGTTAATAATTAGTAAGTTAGTTACTTAGTTACAGATTAAGCTAATAATAAAAGGGTGTTGACATAGATAAAAAAAAATGTATTTGAGTATTAAAAGTATCGAATCCGTACCAAGTTGGCAAGTCTACATATGCATAATACATTAATCTCGATATAGTGTATACCAGAAGTAGTACAAACAATAGCAAAGCAACTGAAAAAAAATAGTAATAATACCAACGGTAGATATTCACGGTCTATTTAGCGCAAATCTAAGTCTGTTGTGCGCCTATTTTGCGTGTTTAAATACCTAGAGCCAATCTATTTCCAGTGTATTTTCTTTATAATTACAAACAACTAATAGCATACATGGAATCAATAAACAAAAGTATCTGAAATACATTCCATTGTTATATCGTGGACTGCGGTATGATAAAATCTATCATCTAAATCTCCTAGTACTTAAAGTAAGTCAAATCTAGTAGTATTATTTACGAAAATGGTTACTCTCTTTTTCGTTTACAGAGAACGTTAAAAGCTTTGAAATAATTTTATAGTGTGACTAAAAAGTTCTCCTATTCATGTTGTCTAGCTGTGAATTGTCTGAAGTTTCACTATCAAACTTAAGGTAAAGTTTATCTGTTATCCAATTGATGTATCATCATATTTTTTAGATACAAGTCTTAATAAGTATGTTTAACATAAGGTTCCACGTTTCAGTCCAATATAAGGTTTTACCCACTTGTGTATTTTGTGGATGTCCATTTTGTTTTGGGTGACTAGTTTTTATTCTAAGCTCCAGGTCATTCCTCATACAAATGTTAAATAAGCAAAGTACATGCAGCAATTGATATAATACACAGTTCAATATTATTGCATCTACAAGCAAATACAAGTTGGAGGTGTAATTTCATCTAATACTGAAACAAAAACTATTACGACTGACCATCACCACTCGCGCCTATCATTCTTGGGTATAGGGATGCGATTCGTTTTAATAGAATGGGCTATCGATACAGCGTGATTGATGAAAACGTGTGCTGCAAAGAAAAGTCTTGGCAATATCAAAATCTCCATTATATGGAAATTCAATCTATTTTGGACTTCAGATCAAAAAGCATAACTTTTTTAAAACCGATCCAAATCCAAAATAGATTATATTAAACAGATAATTGTTATAACCTTTGAATACCCATTTAACAGTTTTTTCAAGTGATATTTGAGAAAAGCAGAAAATTCATATTGAAATTCTTGTAAATAAATGTCCCAAACTATACTAACTGTATGGCTATAAGTATATAAATTCTAAAAATAAATTTTCCTTATTTTTTACAGTTTTGACGACAATCGACACCTATTATAGATACATATCATAAAGGCTTTCGAAGTATGACACAGCAATAAACGTACCGTTTCAAATTCTAGCAATCTGTATGACCAAACATACCATGAAGATAGGACTCACAAAATCCAATAGTCACGATTAATCACAGATTAAAAAACTAAACAACAAAGAAAATGGAACAGCCCTATCAACTGATCACCCTGAAGTGGTCTAGAAGACGCGTGCCGAAGCAAAAACAATTTCACTCAAAATCACAATCTTTTATTTGCAGACCCAAGAACTTTATTGGGTAGTCATAAGGTTCATATTTGTTAAGGGAATAGACACTGATGGTTAAAGAGATAGCTCACGTTCGTATTGTTGTTTGTAATGCTGATTATTTTACAAGTGGTGTTTGTTGTTCAATTTTGTTCTATTTGTGTAGATTTCTGAGGTTATGATAGACCAATTCTTAGAAGAAATGTGTGTTTTAGATCACCTTGCATATGATCTGTAATTATTTTAAGCATGAGGTTTAGACGCAAAGTACTTAAATATTTCTCTTGTTTTAGCTTGACGTGCACTAGGGAAACACTATTTTGCCTCAAACCTTGCAGCAAATTCTAAACATAATACTCTCAACACAGTCACGATTTTCTTGAAGCACACTGCATGGTTTTTTTCTTATTTTTGTAACTCAGTAATTCTCCCAGTGTAATAGCAAAATTGGTTAAACCACTTTAACTTTTAGAATATGCCATTGTACTGACAAGCACGCTCCTTTTTTTCGTTTGCTTGTTACTAGCCAGCAGATCACAATTCATTCAATTTACGTTTACTTTAGGTCACGGCTCAAACGGTGACCATACTCCTTTTCGAATAAAAGTTCTGAAGGTTCCAGCCCCCTAATAACATAAAGCTTCTTGAGTAGTAGACTTCTTTTCTTTACTCATCGATGCCGATGTCACGTACCACGTTTTCGGCGGTTATGTAAATGGTAAATGAATTTATTTTGCAAATATCATTTCAGACAATTTTACACGTCTTTATATTTGCTAGTCATAGATAGTAATTTATTATGAAGATTTCTAATGATTTCAGAGTTTCTAAATCTGTTTTATATTATAGTATTATTTTTTAACCGACTTCAAAAAAGGAGGAGGTTCTCAATTCGACTGTATTTTTTTTATGTTTATTACCTCAGAACTTTCGACTGGGTGAACCGATTTTGATGATTCCTTTTTTATTTGAAAGCTGGTGCTTTCCGTGTTGTCCCATTTCAATGTGGTCCAGTTCTGACAATGGCATCCATCAGAAAACCATATAAGTCTTTCATGGAATAGTTTTTTTTTAAGTCATTTTTTTTTAAAGAATTATTATTTGCAACGAGTAAAATCCAATTTCTTTAGTATTGAAGTTGCTAAAGAAATTTATTTAAATATTATTTTACTTTTTTGTAAATATACCTTTTTATATATTTTTTATTTTTTCTTAAATATTTTTGATTCATTCTTTTATATTTATTTTTTGTACAGACAGACGCATTTGAACGCAGATGTAATATTATGTTGTCCAGTGTGTTGTAAAGAACTTTGATTGTTTGCCTCATGCAGCTGATATTTTAAAGTTGAAACACTGTCCAGAGCACTAAAATAATCTACTCTAAATGAGTCTTTCCCGTCTACAATAAATTGGAGACTATCCTGGTCATTAATAGCCAATTTAAGTTTTTTTAATGGCATATAACCATTTCTATTTCAAAATTATTGTTACTATTAAAAATATCTACCATTTTCTCATCACTTTCATCCGTTTCCTTCATCAAAACTGATAGATTGACAGGCACACAACTCCTTAGACTTTTTCAATTTCCTTAAAGCTAGTTGATGTTGTTCTTGTTGCTGGCGAGCAAAGGTCTTGTGGGTCACTATGATTAAATTCATTGAAGAAATAAAAAGTAAGTAAGGATTCAAAGTTCAAAAGAAGTTAAGGCAATAAATATTTGACTATTGTTTTAGTGGCAAAGACAAAGTGAACTTTAACCTATCAGTAGTTGTGTCAACCCCTGAAGAGGTTTTTATTTGTATAAAGTCTTCTAAAATATGCTAGTATCCGTTATGTATTAACGTTACTAGAAATATTTTCTATATACATAGCAATAAAGCGACTTTTACCTTGGAAATGGTATTGGGCAATAGTACAAAAATACACTCGCCGGAAACTATCACCGGTGCACACTCAACAAAAGAAAAAAACACGATAAACATTACTTTTTTCATGAAACCTATACGTATTACCCAATTATCAGCCCTAGTATTTACTCAGTGAATTGGGATTAGGCTGAATCAGTCGTAATTTTATAATTAAAAAATAATATTTCATTTTTCGAGGACGGACATTTTAAACTATCTACTGATCGCTAGGGTTGCCAGGAAAAAAAAAATGGTACGTACTCACATGGCCAATATGACCATGCCTTCCACGTGTCACGAGTTATGTATGAGATTAATGAGGCATTTTATCTGCTGAAACAAACAAAAGCGATTTAATCACTAACATATGTTTTGTGTTAGATAGACATTTCCCCAGTTACGATAATTAAATATGTAAGTATATAAATAAATAGGTATTACTAAAGACGGCTGCAAAACATAAACTAATCTCTCCAAACACTAATTAACCACAATTAGAAACAGAACAGTACTATAAAATAATAAAGCGTTAATAAAAAAATAAAATACTCAGAGAATTTAGCTGTACAGATCCATAAGTCTAATCTACCGATCGTAATGTCAGGCGCATAAAGGAAGCGACGGTTGGCAGGTGCGTGGTCACCTGTTGCGCGGGCGCATACCCCGCACACCTCCTCCCCGCGACCGTTAAGTAATTCGGATACACTGACGTAACTTGTCATTAAATCTTGAAAGGGTGATCGGCAATTGCTGAGTATTGTTTTGGAGGATTTGTAATTTACTTTTAAAGTGTTTTATTTTTTATATAGTATTTTGCAATCTAATTCTACATAAAAAAAGACTTAAAGGGTAACATACAGTAGGATCTTAAAGGTTTGAAGTTAACGGATACACAGACCCAAGCTAAGTCAAGAACAAAGGAGACCTTTACGTGTGAGCAGGAACTCACATGCATTTTAAATAAAAGTGATTAAAAAACTAAAAATAAAGTTTAATAGGTAAAGAAAAAAGGGGTTACCATATTCGATTATTGTTACTTGTGTTGTTTGTCGTTTTGTAATTTGTTATCCATAAATCCATATGTGGATTGTTAAAAATCGAAACTAATAATCGAACAGTGGGAAATGGATGAAAATTTATTTTCACACACGGCCATCTGATCTGAAACTACGCAGAGTCTGCACTACAGTAACCGGACTGTTGATAAAAATACTTATATGTTACTAAATACTTACATATTATAGATGAAGTACATCCAGACACAGAAGAAATTATCGTGGGCATCACAGAATTATTCATTACTAGCAGCGCCCGCGGTTTCACCTGCGTAAGTCCCGATCCCGTGGAAATATCGGGATAAAAAGTAGCCTATGCGTTAATCCAGGTCTCCAGCTATCTATATACCAAGTTTCATCGCAATCGGTTCCGTGGATTTTGCGTAAAAGAGAAACAAACATCCATCCATCCATCCAAACTTTCACATAATGTGGGATTACATAAATATGTGTATCTATGGATGAATCAGTTACTCTGTATGATATTAATGGTATATCTTTGTGTCACCTTTGTGCTCACTACTTCCTAATAATGAGCTTAATAAAAGAAAAAAAGCATGTAGAAGATACTCTAAAGAGTCACACAAAAAAAAGTTTATACCTCCAAGACAGTGGTTACAGCTACCTTAAAATATCTATCACGACTTAGACCTTTTCAACAGAAGCAAACTGTAAAATCGAATGAATGTGTAAATAAATTGGTTTCTCTTTTAAATTGAGTTACAGTAATAAAAACCAAATTTTAAGTTTTCAAACATTTAAAATGGCATTACCTATTTAATAGTAACAGTCGTCAAAATAGTCTCGCGTAATGGATTTGGTTTGAGCTGAAAATTGGATTACAAAACTTACGTTAGGTGCCTAGTAAAAGGTCATTTCAATTTTGGCATGAATGCATGGTCTTGATCGAATATTTTTTCCCACTTTCGTAGTCGCTAAAACTTTCATTCACGCTATTTGAAAAAGCTGAATGAATTCAATATCTTTTATAACAGAGTAAATGAATGTATGTATCATTTATTTATCAACTCGATTACTACCTACTTAATATTAATCGATTAATTCCAAAATACTTTAATATTTCGTTAGTTCTAGTAGTTAGTTATGTGCACATAACTAAACACTGATGTGTCATAATAATGTTTTAATGTCATAATAGTTATTTTAATATTAATGCGAGTTGGCTTTTGGGTTTTCATAAAATTGAGAAAAAAGTCTTACGTTGCGGTTGTTGCAGAAAATAAGTATTGCAACAACTTAACTTTATGAATCGTTAAAAAGTTTACACGATTTACTAAAGAGGTTTTAATTATAATCGAGTTCGTAGACGCCCAGGTCCACATAAATTCATTTTTTGTCCCGTGCTAATCTCGTTAGCAAAAACATACTGTAATTATTGGGCATCTCTTTTATTATAACCTCCCACATTTAATCATCGACAACAATTTCGACACTTAATAAAAGCCTCAATACTCAATACTAGGTAGTGACGCGAACATAATGTAACCACACTGGTTGGGGTCGCGGGACAGGTGCTTTGCGCACGCGCCGACCGTTAGCAGTAGAAAGTGCGCGACCGCGTCGGCACGCGAATAGTATGACTATGATACTTGTAGAAATAAAATACATTTGTTTGTTGCTCTCTAAAAGATCGTTATCTTTTTGATAAATATTTTTTTGTCTATAAAGAAGCATAATTATTTGCTGTAGTGAAATAATACTTTTAGCAAACTTTACATAAAATAAAAAGGTACTTTCTACTCATACAAATGTTTTCTGTGTTTGTATAGTGTGTGTTTATCTCGTTAAAGTCGCTTCCCGCCGTGCGCTTTGATCTTTTAAACTACGCAACGGATTTTAATGCGGTTTTCATAAATAGATAAAGTGTGAATTACAAAAAAGGAAGGTTTATACGTATAGTTTTATTTTGTTTTGTGTTAATTTGTTGAAATATGACGATAATTGTTTACCACTTTGGTATCTATTTTGCACCCGAGCAAAGCGGAGGCGGGTCGCTAGTATTAGATAAAACATAGTGCTTTCCGTTCTAGTATAAGTACATAGGTGTATTATGAAACATTATTTCTATTTTATATACACTTATTACTATTTACACTTTATTGTACACCGTTCAGCAGAAAAGATAATAATAATAACTTCACACATCTCACACACGGCCGTCTGATCCCAAACTAGGCAGAGCTTGTACTATGATAAGCAGACTGCTGATAAACATACTTATATATTTCTAAATACATACATATTATAGATAAATTACACCCAGACACAGAACAAATTATCGTGCTCATAACACAATTATTTGTCCTGGGTGGGAATCGAACCCACGACCTCTGGCTTAGCAGTCAGGGTCACTAACCACTAGACCAACAGGCCAGTCAAGATATATTTTAAACCTTACTAGTTCATACACATCCTCGGTACAACAATTAGCGGTCTTTTCACTCTTCCAAACTCTTTCAGACTCTCGTAGATACAAGGTACAACTGATTTAATTTTCTCATGTGTTACCTACATTGTCTATGATTCTGATAGAAAAAAGGTTTAATAAATATACTATTTCTTAAGTTTCAAATAAAGAATAAATAAATATAACAAAAGCGCTGCGATACTTAGCAAAGAATATACAAACACATACTTAGTCTAAACTGTAATATTTTACGTGTGCAAAAGTCTCGAGTTACTCAAAATTTGTAGACACATCAACGACTTACCGAACTTGCTAGTGTGATTAATGTCTGAAGAAAATTTGACGGGCGCTGTTGTTTTATCTACTTACCCGCACGCCTGCGCCTTTTTTTGTACTGCCCAACAAATGTAGAGCAGTCGTTAATGTTGCTCACATTATGATGTATGTAAAAGATTAAAATGGGTGCAGATGCGTAGTTATTTAAAAAAAAAGACAAGCAAAGGCGGATTTAATGCCTAAAGCATTTTCTATAAGTCAACATTGGGGAGATGTAGAAATATAGTACGGAATTATTCTTTGTCGTGTAATTGAAATGAAGGCCTTAAGGATGATAATTACGTTACGGATATTTACAATTTTGTTAAGTTGTTGTAACTTAATAAAACTGTGTTGTATTGTAACTTAATATGGTATTACATTTTATTTTTAAAAGGTAATTAAGAATTATTTATTAATTTATATTTACAATTTTTAATTCAATATACAACTTACACATTAAAACTAATTAAAAAAATTAATAATAATAATATATTTACGGGCTATTTACATGCATGCATCATAAAATTGTGGCAACGAAATCATAGAAACTTACATGATAATCATATAAAGCTAAAAACGAAAGGTTAAATTACAATTTTTAAGTCTAGAGTGTAAGCAATTGATGTCCATGTCTAATGTTTGATACCACTTTATTACTAGCTGAATCTCCCAAAAGACAATGTCAATATCAACAGGTTTTATAATGTAGTCTTTAAAATTTATTCCCTATAAACAGTTTAAAATAGTAAAGTAATAAACACTATCCTATATAGATGAGGGTAAAAAAATATTCAACGTAAACTTAATATTATTTGTAATTTCTGCGTATTTTATTGGTCTTTGACAAATATATCCAACGAAACAAATGGTGAACTGCAATGGAGTCTGAAATTAAAATGCTATTTTCGTGTGCAAATAATATTCGCTACCTATTATTTTGAGCACTATGTCATTATGGGTAAATCGGCAGCTTCTTATAACAGTTCAGTTTTATGCTTCATTTATTATAAGCTTTGGCCTGCGGTTCCGCCTACATAGATGTTGATTATCGCAATCAATACAAATAAATAAAATTTAAGTGTCTGTTTGTAATGTCAAAATAATAGTTTTTTTTACAAGCTCATACAGTTATTTGCACGATACCTATGCCTAAATATCACTTTTTAAATTTTTGTTTGTCTGTATGTCCGTTTGTTGGTCTGTCTGCTTGTACCGGCTAATCTCCGGAACGGGTGGACCGATTTCCACGGGACCTTCACTGGCAGATAATTGGTGTCATATCGGTCTTAGGTCGGTCTTCAATTATGGTAATCAAAAACTCGGTTTGTTCGTCGTCCACAATCCGAACGTCCGGACGTCCGTCAACGTCCATTTTGAAACATACAATACATGTTTCAAAATGGACGACGTTCAAACTGAGTTGTGTACAGTTTACCAGATATTATATATATCACACATGGTCGGTAACTTATATGTGACATCCTTACGGTGATCAAAAATATATATATAGAATCCTCAGGCACAGGATTAGGCACAATGTGGGCACGAAGTGGGCGATAAGAAAACTCCCTTTTGATATTTAATCACTGATGCATTATAAACACGCAAAGAAACACTGTACAGTTCCTAGGTTAGTGTTGACTCGGCGGTGACCAAACTCAAAGTGAGCTCGTCCGTCCGCAGGCCAACATCCTCCGCCTAGACTCTGAGTAACGCCGCTAGATGGCGCTTGTGTTTCTTTCCGGTAAATTTATAATAGAGGGCGCTCTAAGCATCCGTACTAATGACCGATAATGCGACGTATAAATATTTACTTAAAACTAAAATAAACATAAACTGGCGAATAAACTCAAAGTAACATAAGTTAATTCCAAGCTCTTCTTATCCCACTATATGACACTCAAACACCTCACTTTTGATGTTTTTAATTGTGTTCGGAAATCTTTGAAGTAAGTACAACGAAACTCATAAAGTTGTAAATTATTTACCAAATGTACACTAATTCTATTTACCGCGTTTAACTTTAAATGAATCAGGAACTTAAAGTAAACTTGTTTCATTTTAAAGATATATTATCATTCGTGGTACCCCATTAACATGAAAGGAAGTCGGTAACGGATACACCGACTGACAAAGCCTCCTGTTCAAGTCTTTGTTTTAGATTGTGCAAAATATTTCCTTTGTGATGTAAGTTTCTGCAACTGACTATTGCGACAAGTGCACCGAAATTTATCACTGACGCACAGACAGATAACATATACCTATATATTTATGTTATTAAATAAAACAATAATATACATATACCTAGTACATAATATGTAACATCTTTAACTAGTTCCTGAAAAGTGGTTCATGACGGTGCTTGTTTAACAGTTCCGAAATTATTTACAGTATTTCATCCATATTGACCAGTTGGTACCCTTGGATAAAGCAAGGTATTTTTTGTTCGGGGACCTACGACAAAGCGTAGAATTTAACAAAAATCAAATTAAATTGTAGCCACGATCTTTTTGGTGTTCAGAATACAGCGTAACATTTTTTTTTTTCACGTAATTTACGTCGCTCGTGCCAGGACCACAAAATTTCCGTTCGTCACCGTCCAATGGGTGATTTTTAGAGTTCAGTTTTAATACTATGCAGACCGTTATTCGAATGTACTGTTAGGAGCCTAAAAAACTTAAAGAGTTATTATAAGTTATATACTTTATAGGAAAGTACGTACTATTGAGCATCGTCGTAAAGTCGCCTGCTTATCGGTTTTTTATAGGATTCACTTTGATGAGTATGCGAAAGCTGTCTTCGAATTCATTGAACTCTCACCATTACTTCATCAGTCTACTAGACGCAGACAGAAGTTCCATCCTTTCATTGTCAACACACCAAAATGCCGAACTAAAAGCTTCGATAACTTCTTTTTGTGTTTCAGTCGCCAAAATGTTAAATGAAATACCTGCATCTATTTTTTAGACAATAGTCCTGGAACGATTAAGATTATAGAATAGGTTTCTTTTGAATAGGCGTGTACTATCTTCGTCTTCATGGTCACTTTCCATCAGGTGAAATGGAAGACAAAATATTAATGTTTATTCCAATTATATTATCAATTTTAAAAATAAATAGAAATAAGAAATCCCGTTACATTATACCTAATAAACAAGGGGTGGTAGTTTTGCTTTAATTACATGTAACAGTAGGGTATAACAGTATGGTTCAAAACATGTTATCATTTCGACGTTAATTTGAATCTGTCGTGTACCTATATACGACACAATCTCAGAACATATTCCCACAAATACACACATTTCGTTTATGGGACCATAAAATTTGGTCGAAATGATTTTTATGCTATAAAAACCTACTCATGACATCTCTAATTACTTTAGGGTTACTTGGAGGACAAAATATGGTCTATTTGAGTATTAATAATACTAGTCGCTGTTGTAAGTTCATTTTCCTAAAAAAACCAATGCACATAATAGTGACATAATAAAAAAGAAATCGTAAACTGGAATAAACTAAATATATTATACTTTATAACAATAACAATAAAAAAAACATTAAGAAAAACATACTAACTTCAAGAAACTATATAACTATAAATAAATCAACAAATTATAAGCCTTTAAGCCACCTTGCCATATGCTTTCAAGGTGAGTACGACTAGGCAAGTTAAGCCTCCTATCTTCTTAGATCATCGATAAACAGTCTGACTGCACAGAGTAAACTTTATGTACTCTGTGTGTATTGGCATTACTATCAAAATGCCAAGTTATATGAAAGATTGATATCATTGATATTAAATGTGATCATTTCCGATTTAGATCACAAATTCCATAGTTATTGATTATTTTTAAATGGCATTTACTGCGTCATAGAAAAATATATTTGACTACCGAGTGATCTTACCTCATCGAAATACTGTTTAAATAATTTATTGAAGTCGTATAAGCCGTTACCGACACACCTGTAAAAATACATAGAGTAGAACATACTTATGGTATACATAGTACAGTGCCTCCTCCTGTTTTGAAGTTAGTATAAAACTCATACATCTAAAAAGTATTAGATAAATATGAAGAAGCATTGAGACAGTAATTTTATGAAAGTGTCATACCAAAATAAAATACATACCGAACCCTTTAATCCCTATAAAATTACTTTCAAGACAAAAAACTATAAATACAGCAAGGTGCGGCGGATGGGCACGAGGCTCCGTGACGACGCGCACCGCGCCCCGGGTGCGCACGTTGACGAGAAAAAACCAATCTCGAATAGTTATGGGATTATTCTTTAGGTAAGCGGTGTAATGCTGACTGGTATCGATACTTATGGATCTAATTTAACAGTCTCGATAGCAAGAAAAACGGCTCCAAACTAGACTGTAATTTTTTACCTTTAAGCTTAAGCTTTAAGCGGATGGCATTATAGTACCTATACATAGTTGCAGATCGATGGTCAATTCCATTACCTACTATTGGTTTACCGTTTTATACTACTGTGCAATCTGATTCCATATTCAAATATTTCAACAAGGGGCCATCAATAAATTATGTCACACGCAATGGGGAGGAAGATGACATAATGACAAACGAAAAACCTAAAAACAATAATAATAAAATTGTACTTTTAACGTTTAGGCTTAGAGTTGAAAATCCAAACGCATAAGACGTTTCTTCCCATTATGAGACCTTTCATTAAGACAATAATTACATTTATCATTCGTTACTTAGTTTATGTTTTGTAAATTAACTAGAATGTTTAATTTAATGTTGATTTTATTAAAAAAACAAACTGGACAAGTGCGAGTCTGTCTTGCGCACCGAAGGTTCCGTATGCAAACAAAGTTGTATGTAAGTACATTTATCTCGGAAATCAATTCTTGAAGATTTTTGCCAGTCTTTTCCCAAAGACCAATTTAACCTAGCAGTTATAAACATTTTCTCCCATACATCGATTTAAGACAAAGTCAACCTTGCTTTTTCCCAAAATTTCATGATTCTAGATCAATGAAGTACCCTATAGGTTTTCATGCACTTGCGAAATGTTCAAATTTGGTCAAATCTAAGGCTTAAATGGCCGTACATTTTGATAGCGTTGACTTAGAAGCTTGTTTTTTTTATCCTATAAGGGTTCCTTTTTTCCTTTTAAGGACCGGAACCCTAAAAATAATTTTGAAACTACAGTTTTCATTTATTCAGGTCTGAGTACAAAATTATAAAATAATCTCACACCAGGGATTGGGGGTCCCACAAATGTGACAAGGACTAGAGGGGGGAGATACTAGAATCATGAAATTCGTATGACGTAATTTATGGATAGCCATAGCCTGAGCCATATAAGCTTTTTAATTTATACAACTCCCAGTTACTGTACAAGAGGCGTAAAGTTACATAGATAGGTTCATCACGTGCTGCAAAAAATCGCAGTAGGTGAAAATCAGTGTATTTTCAAAACAGAAATCTGCTCTAGAACACCATATGAAAGGGAGGATTCTTCACAGTACAAGATACGATTATCAATAATTAAATAAAGCTCTTCTATTTATAGTAGCTTAAAACATTAACAACGTGAATCTAGCCTAAGATGTAGTAGAGAAAGTCCACATGATGTCATACTACAGGTTCATATACGTTATAGTACACGTTTCACAACGAAGTTCTACATCATCTATGGTAACTAATATATGAAGCCATAATGACGTACGGTTTTGTGTCCTAATCTCAGATGAAAGTTTTATAAGTTCATTTAGAAATTTTTATAAATGATTTTTAATTGTAATAACGTGCGTTTTTTTCATTCCGCAGTCTCAATCCATCTAATTAACTCAATGCATAGTGGGTAAGTGGTGACTTATCATATACCAAATGATTTTATGAAACCAAACATATACTCATTTATAAATATGATGTGGCAAATTTTGATTTCTCATTTTTCATTTTTAATTATTATCAATCATAATGTTGTTTAATTAAAATAATTTATAAAATATCTAGTCATTACTGAATCGTTTTCCAAAAGGAATAAAAATTATATTTAATTAGGTTAGGATTTTAATATATTCATCTGACCCACTGATTACGCGGTTGGCTTAATTTATGTAGTGAGTGGAAATTTGTGGTGTCATATTGGATAATTATTTCAAGTCAAGGAAATATATAAAATTTAAAGATTTACACAAACTTGCTGTACTTTCGGAGTCCACCATGACCATAACTATATATTTTGCTGTCAATGTCACTTTCTTTATTAAAAACCAATCCTTTCAAAATCATAACCTTTTTTGTGGCACAATCGTCTTCGCTTTAAACAGTAGTTTTAAACAAACATAGAACTTGCCTGCGGAACCATAATTTTGCGTCTTTACAAGGAAAGCACTTAAAAACTGATTGTTCGTACATTAGGTCAAATATTTTTATTCATATGGAAGCGATTGCATTTTATATGAATAAAAATATTTGATAGAGAATCGTGCAATAAAACTCACGAACATCATTTAAAAAATCTGCTGTAATTATAATAAATATTTATAATTATTTAAAGAAAGATGTTGGTTCTAATTTACGAAGAAATCCCATAATTATGTACGTAAATATTACAGTTAATGGCACCATATTTTAGTTTTAGATTTTTACGATATTATAGGACTATCTGTTAGGAGTAAAGAACTTCGATATTGCCTACAACGCCTCAAGTAGAGTTGTGGAGGTTCAATGGCAGTCGCTTCACGGAAAATATCGAAGTTTGGCCGTTTCGTAGTTAGACTGAAAGCCGACCCAAACTTAGTTGCGAAAAGGATGATGACATTCATCGATGAATACGTACGATTCAGCTATAACTGCTATAAGTAATGTAATTGAAATAATAATGTACATAGATTTCTCTAGAACTTTTAGGAAACGAATTCCAACGTCTCAATTAAATGTTTATAAATAAAAAATCGAGACTCAAATCCACCTGTGGCGCATTCTTAACAATAATACTTTCTCGCTTCATCACCCTCATATACACCACTCGAAACAAAGTGAATAATACAAAAACGCCGCAACTAATCCATCTTGGTCCACAATAGGTCTAATTGAACCACTATGCTACCATTCTACAGTTAGTATAAAAGAGTCAAATAAAAAATCCAACAAAGGACGTTATAGAGAAAAAATTACAAGATATGAATATGTATGTATTGGTTATTATCGTAACATGTGCGGAACACATGTTCAATGGACCATAAGGTGTCTTTAATATGTTGTGTACAGGTTGTTGTTGTTTCCGAGAACTGGGCATATAAATTGATGGTGGTTTTTAGACTACGGGGAGAGAGACAAGACGATGACAATTCATTGAGACTTAATATTTACAAAATATATAACAGACTTTAATATATAACATATAACAGACTTAAAATTTTAATATATAACAGACTTAAAATAATACTCAATTTAATAACAGACCCTTTGCCCAGCAGTGGGACACGTGCGAGGCTAACTAAAAAAAAAATATATAACAGAGAAAAAAAACTCTCACAAATTTTGAAGACATAATTTCATAAACAATATATTAAATTGTTTCTAAAGTTAAATTCAAGGTGAGGTAATACATTAAAGTCAAGGTACAGAGGTCTGTGTCTTGACTAATAAAACCATATTTCTAGATCTCTACAAGAATTGTCTAAGTAGTCAAGTTTAAAATAATACCTATAGAGTTAATGAATATGTCATTACAAATTGTTAAATGTCACTTACATGGTACAATTTTTCTTAGCCCAAACACCCTAATGTATGTCGTTACATTTTAACTATTTTAAATGAGTATATATTTTGGAATTTGTAAACATATTTCTTTAATATTTATGTCTCATATATATACATATCATACGTCACTAGATGTTAGTAAAAAATCAAATGGTGATGCCAATTCTATTACATCACTCTCTAAACTATATTCTGACTAAATTTTCTTCATATAAGATGTAAACCTTGTTCACTTCGAAACAAGGTCTTATTTCAAATTTAAACAACTAGGTAACATATGTCGCTATCGAAATAAGTAACGACTCGTCGTCGACTATAGTCTGATACGCTTAAATAAACTTTAATACCTCGTAACGAGAGCTGCTATCCGTTGAATGCCATCTCTTTTGCTCTGTGTTTTTAGAAAGCGTCTTTGTAGGTGTCGATTAAAATAACGTCATCTTAGTTCGTTTTGAACAAGTTTTTATACGGTATTTGAATAATTGAGGACTATCGCTGCGTGGCAATTATACGGCATTTGAATAAACGGGGACTCTCGCTGCGTGGAAATAAAGTTGAGTATACGTTGATAGATTTTAGTGAAATTTAGTGGCGCTGAGAAATAGATGCCAGTAACAAATAGACCTTGTTACGAAGAAGACAAGGTTTATTTTATATGAAGAAATTAAGTCAGGTTTTAGTTTAGTGAGTGTGCAATAGAATCGGCAGTATCAAATATTTCAAACTATTCCTTACTTGATCCAATAAAAAAGAAAATATGAATGCATAACAGATATTGATTAAAATTGTATCTTTCTCCACTTCTTCTACATAATATATACATTTTAAGTATTTCAAATAACATTTCTCCGTGCGCGATATTCGCTCAAAAAGAGGTACATACAAAGATACAAATATTAATGTAATGATGATGATGATACTTCCATTCGCTACAAATTAGTGTATGAGTATTTGAGATTGGAATATATATGTATATTTTGAGATATGTTTGCTACATAAGGACATTATATCGCTACTTATTACATCAATATTGCTACTCGTAAACTAAATGCAGAAACATCCTGTAGTTCATCGCATGATAAAAATCGTAGAAACGTTTTTATACTTTATAAAATATTAAATTGTTTTTTTAAAGTGTTGAAGTATGGTGCCTACAACTGTTTGTTTAGGATTTATTCGTTAACTGCCGATCATAGATCACCAACGGAAGCGGATATTTCTCTATTAATGGACGTATCCTTAGATAAGTACGATAGACGTGGTCCTCGGTTTCAATGTGCTCATGTATTAACCCAACATACGTCTTATGTTCAGTGGCAGCATGAAAAGTTGCCCATTTAAAGATCTTTTTAACACCCGACGCAAAAAGGAGGTGTTATAAATTTAACGTGTGTCTGTCTGTAAGTGATTTTGATTTTTTTTCTAGTCACCACTTGATCGAGATTGTTCTTAGCTGTAATTTAAGAAAATCTGTTCAGCCTTTCGAAGATCATCAGTTCATATTTAATCGTTGAAGGGATTTTGGAAACGGGTATACACCCGTTTTTAATTTTTTATATGAACAGTAGTCAGAGTGTCAATATAATGTTTATTTGATCATAATTGATTGATTTATTTTTGATTTTGAAATTGATAATTATCATGTGGTTGTAAACAAAGACAAAAGAGTTTTAGTCTATGTTATCTTTAATTCTTTTTACATTTATCGTCTTCTTTATTCTACACTTCTTCTTACTTTGTTTCGGTATTATTTACCCAACGCTGTACCCTTTAACACCTTAGAGTTTTGCTTAGTGTTGAACTGTACAGAGATAGATAGATAGATGGCATATTCTTTAGTGTACACCATTAACAAAGTATAGTTGAAACAAATAACCATCTTGTAAATCAGAGTACAATGGGTGGTCTTATCGCTACGAGCGATCTCTACCAGACAACCTTTGGATGGAGATAATAACAAAATTATTTAATAAAAATATAGTAGTTGATGGCGTACTATTCGAGATATAGACAAATACTTATAGGCATAGTGACAGATAATATTGTTTGACCAAATTTTTAAAGGTTGTAAGGATTTCAGCTTATCGTATTTGTACCGGTGATGCATTCCACAGACGAACAGAAGGAAGTATAAAGGTAATGTCGAAGAAAGTTGTTGAATGCACCGGCACTTTTAAAATCAGATTAACAGATAGATGATCGTAAGAACTTCGTATGAGTATCGTGAAGGAATTTAATCGATCTTCGTATACGAGGGTTAAACAGAATACTGTATAGCAATTAGAGAATATGAGCGTTCCGAAGAAGACGAGCTTCGCTTGGGCTTTTTTCGGAATTCAGAGACATGACCATATTTACGCAGTCCAAATATGAATCTAATACAAAAGTTTTAAATTCGCTCTAGTTTATCTAATTGGTTCTTGATGAGGTCTATACAGCTGCTGGTGTCCGCATAGTCAAAAATCGCAAGAAGAAGTGAATTTGCAAAGGCAGTTTTGGTGGCAGGTAGAAAATTTCTGTCTTTTTAAGGAACCTGCGAAAGCAAATAACTTATTTCTATTTATTTCTTATTGACTTATTTCCCAAGATAGCTCTGAGTCTATATGTAATCCTAAATTCTTTACTTTATTACTAAAGAGTATAATAAAGATATTGAAATTAATCGGACATGTGAACATGTGACCACTCAATCTATGAAACTTTCCTAGTGCTCTCAATGATGATGACCTGAGTCTTTGAAGGTATACTTTGAGTCGCTAAGATTCGCTCCAAGCACTTTCTTGGCCAAATTTCTATTGACGATATCCACAGGAGCTTGGGAGTAAATTTGAAGATCATCTGCATAAAGGTGGTAAGAGGAGAGAAGTTGATCAGTGATTGAATTCATAAATAACGCGAAGAGTAAAAGAAATAGAAAGCCACCGAGAGAGTACAGAGCGTTAAGAAATTACCACTATCTCGGAATTCTGACTTAACCATTCCATGACGGTACGAGCAGTATCATGGACAAAACTGTGATAGATCATCACTTGTATAAACAACATGAACATTTGACAGTATGCATATTATCATCTAGTACCAGGACATACTCGCAAAATGCATAGATATCAATTTAAAAAAATAATTTGATAGTTGGTAGCTGATCTACTCTTGACGAGCTTGTCTACTCCAAAGAGGTTTGATATTGATATTATCTACACATTGGTTAAATTCGAATGCTATTCTGACCTTTCTTATGTATGTAGTCATTTGATACATATAGTTTCCTATGCAGTAATCTGCTTACTACCATGACTTCAAAAGGTACTATGTGTTTTAATGTGATAATGAAATAAGAAACCGATGCACAACAGACATTGCTGAAACATTTGTGTCAAATTTACTGCAGTTGTAAAATAGGATTAAGTTACAATATATGTGCCATTTGAATGCTTAAGATTTGCTCCCTTTTAGTGAGGGTTTGCCCTAGTTATCCCCCAGTACACGTTCGACTGTTAAACAATTGAAATATGAGATTATCTAAATTGCTGTACCAATAACAAGTTCGATACTGACCCAATACAGCTATACCATTACAAGAACATATGGTATACCTATATTAAGAAATCGATATTGTACAAATGAATTATTTACGATTCTTTTCTTTTATTCCGACAGGAAATTGTTTCTTAGCAAAAAATAATAAGAGAACAATTTTTAAGCGCTACCAACTCAACACGACTCACTGTAAAACCTTTTGCAGCACGACCCAATCTGTTATCAAGTTGTTTTTGCATTTCATTGACGGCTATGTTTTTAGTTCCTTCGAGTCCGACTTCAGTGCATCGTCGATGTATTTACAGAGTTTGCTTAAAATTTTTGTATGGAGTCAGTGGGGTGGTTAATAGTATAGGCAAAAGTAAAATAAATCGTACATTCGTGTGAACTGACCACGCCTGTCGAATGATACATTCGAAGCAATCAGTAGGTAGACGATAATTATTTTATTAGTATACAACACCTTTTCGCCTATTTTCCCCGAATGATTTAGTGTTTATTTGTAATTAATATCTTATAAACGGTATAGATGTTGTTCTTGATTACTCTTTTTTAGATCTAGATTCTTTATTAAGTATTTCTAATGGGTGTTAGAGAAATTAGGAATGCGGAAGGTATGTAGTAAATCATGTCATGACCAGTAATTAGACTCAATCAGTGATATCAATTCGTTGATTTATATTTAGATTTATGATCCAAAAGATAATATTGATCAAATGTGTGATCACAACATACATTTTAAATATAATCGAAAATGGACTTCGTATAAGTGAAAGTGGTCTATCCCATTGATTATTATGTTCATACGTCTGTATGCTCTAAAAATTTAGAAGAACATAAAGCAAATATTTGGATTCTCGGAGAATAGCATCCATCACACCTTTTTCTGTGGATACACCTCATCATAATTATCATCTTTCTGCCCTTTCCCTAATTTTATTTAGGGTCGGCACAATGTGTAACACTGCAAAGCGTTTTGGCTGATTTATTTTAAGGCCAGCCGTCTGCCTGATGCCAACCTTTCTTGGGAATATTATCGTTTTCAGACGGGATAAAGGAACGAGGTAAATTGGGGTAAGGAAACTGAATAGAGCGAGGGAGCTAGGGTAAGGGGTACCGCAAGTCACAGACTGAGACTGCAATCGCTCGAAGTAAAGAATTGGTACCAATAATGTATACTTTACATCGATCTCCTGACTTTGACTGGCCTGTTGGTCTAGTGGTTAGTGACCCTGACTGCTAAGCCAGAGGTCGTGGGTTCGATTCCCACCCAGGACAAAAATAATTGTGTGATGAGCACGATAATTTGTTCTGTGTCTGGGTGTAATTTATCTATAATATGTAGGTATGTATTTAGAAATATATAAGTATGTTTATCAGCAGTCTAGTTACCATAGTACAGGTTCTGCCTGGTTCGATTCCGACATACCACTTCACCGTTAGCTCCGGTGAGGTGATGACCCGTGGGGGTTTCCAGAGGATAAAAAAAAAAAATGGGATCAGACGGCCGTGTGTGAGATATGAGAAGTTATTATTATTATTATCTCCAAGCCTGAACGACTTCCAACCTGATATTGGGACCAAGAAGACTTGAATTTGACTTTGAATAGAATAATCCACACACCTATTACATTAGATAGTGCCTATTTTTTACATAGGACTTTCTTATAATAAGCACCAAAAGTATTAACTATGAAACTACATATGACATAAAACGTATGAAACTTGCTGATGAATCATATTAAAATTTAAGTTTTTTTTTATTGGTGAAATCATTTTACAAAAAATATTACTTCTGCCAAACTGTAAAGCAGTTTGTCTGCAGAAGTAGCTCCCACAAACACATTATAAAACTACGTGTACTTTTCCATCCATAAAAAGTATTTACATACCTTAATGCTAAACATTACCTATAACTAAACACTGCTTTAATATTTTACAATAGCACAAAGTCTGACTATTGCGTAAAACTAATAACATTTTCATTTGCGGACTAATATTTCAATTCACGCCTGCGAAGCCGTAAACATATTGTGTTAGTATGACACACATTTAATCTACGCATTTTCATTTTTGAGTTCTTGACAAAAAATGTTAAAAAGTTGTCTACGTCCCCACTTTATTTTTAAAAGACATTTTTGTGGTACAACTACTTTCCAAATCGAATAGTATGTCATAAAAAATTGTTAGAACTAAGCATTTTCTACATCTTTGTCCATATGTTACTCCAAGTGGGTACTACACATCTCACGCATTTATTCATGTGGTATGTGTACCGTGTTGACTTTAAACTCCTCATTGCAATAATTTTCTATAGCCAATACATCACCACCTTTCGATGGACTGGCAACATATTACGCTTTATGAATAGTTCTTCATAATTACTACTTTTACAACGGTTTTTTTGTGTTTTATTAACTAATATATTCATAAATCTGATTTGAAATTATTTTGATTTATTCAAATATGTTTCAAATGTCAGTCCGTATGAAAGTTGTAAGTACACCAGCGCATAGTAGACCGTGTACATAGTGGCTCTATCTAGTACAAAGCTAAGGTGGTGGAACTGTACAAGCACTAATCTGAGTTTGTCACATAGGTGAGTTATGTGTGTTTTCCACGAGAAGCTGTTATTTATAACTAAACCCAGGTACTTATATTCCCCCACAACCCCAATATCTGCACACGCACAATTCGTCCCATCGCCAGCTATGCCTTACCACGCGCAGCGGACGTTGACAGTTTTTGAAATAAGGAGACCGTATACGCATTTTATTGTCGCAGTTTTATTTATGTTTATTATGATCCCATTATTATGGGCCATTTAATTATATTAGTGAGATCCTCCTGAACGTTCCTTTCTATTAAGTTAGTTGTGTTTTCAGTTAAGCAAGTTTCATCAGCATACATGTTTATGCGGTAATTTCGAACAACATTGCACATGCTGTTGAAATGCATGATGTATCCGACGGGACCAACCACGGAACCGGTTGGCACACGACATGTGATGTAACAAGGCTCTTCAACGACGCCGTCAATGACGGTTCGCAGTGCTCGGTCTGGGGCATGAAACCACCTGTTAAGTGGTCCCGCGACGCCACATTCCTCCATAGCTTGAAGCAGCTGGTGAAGCTCAAGGGTGTCAAATGCAAAGTCAATGTAGACCACCACCACCTGCTTCCTTTGATCCAAACACTCATTGAAAGCTGTGCCATGTCGTCCGCAAACTGTACCAGGTATAATGCTACTTGTTCACACAAAATAGTACGTTCATAAACATTAGATACTATTCGAAACTATTACAATAGGTTACTTAAATATAAAACTGCTAAATGCAGTTATACATATTCATCAATTATTCTTATATGTCAAACTGTTTGAGAATTATTGTAAACTTATTACAGTTGCCCTTTCACCCAAACGCCCACGTATTTTTTTATTGATCATGCTGTCAGTTTTCATTCTATAAAGTAGTTCTATACCACCTGACAAAAATACAGTGAATATATGAATTTTCTATCAAAAGCATATTACATATCCAGGGAGTTTTCCCAAAACTAATAACCATGCCCATACTTTGATATAAATACTACAAATTTACCATTTTCTATTTTATCATACTTTTAATTTGGTTTATGATTTGCACTTGTTTTTTTGAAGTGAGGAAACATTAATTATTTTCTTTGTTACATAGTTCATTAAGAACTTTTTCTGGCGTTGATCTCTAACAGGTGTAAAGATGTAAGTTATGTATAACAGTTAGCTAACTTAAATAATATGCAATCACGTGTGATGAAATAATAAAAGTACAAAATAATAGCACCAATAAATCGCAAGTTCAATTTACCACAGCACTGATTACGCCAATTTCCTTTTCTGATCATTCATAAACCTTATTGCAGAAGCTCATTTTGCAATTGATAATCACGTATTTTATTGTTTATTAATAGCAATGGTGATATTGCTCCGGATTTGAGAAATAAAACTATAAATTGTAATGAACAGTATTGGTCCGGAAAGTGCAAATTTAAAATGTTTATGCAAAAGGCTTTGCCTTGACACGAATGAGGCCTATCCTGTCAGTAATAGTATTTCAATTCATATTATTTAAAATCACACAGGATGAAATTTAGGAGGTACACCGATTAATTTCGGTTTTAATATGCTCAATATAATTGAATAAATAGCGTACAGGGCCAAACAGCTATTTAAACTACATAATTACTGAATTTAGAAGACATTTGAATCTTTTCACTGAAAAGGGTATTTAATAAACTAATTTTAATAATAACATTTTAAATGTAGATATATCCAATTCCGACTAAGTTTTCTACAAAATAATGCTTGCAGGCTTGCAGAAATGGTCGCGATTGCAGTGCGACCAGTTAATTATGAGAGTTTGCAAGTCGAGCTTGCGATAAGAATGTCTTACAATGTGGTCAATATTGCCTTGAGTTGTCAGTCATGCAAGTTCATTCTTTCTGACAGTCTTCAGGAGAGGCTTATTAGAGGATCCCATAGCATTATCCCTTGATCTAACGCTAACAATAATGATAATTGTAATTTGGTGGAATAATTTTCAACCACTTCTTGGTAAATGGAAACTATTCCTTGCAACCCGATCAAACATATCGAAGTCTAACTTTTAATTTACTCTAAATAAAAATATCCCAAAAGTAAACAGAAAACAAGCTCAGCGTCGCCGTGATCGATTTCTTATAACGTTTTCTTTAATTACGTTGTGCGCCTACGCATATAACCGGAATGTGTACGCTCCGATTATCTTACCAGATGTATTGATTTATTACTTTGCATTAACTAGAGTATTAAAACGTTAGCGTCAATGTAATGGTTTATCTTTACGGTTGATTTCCTTTGGGGAATGGATAAAAGATCAAACTGAATATTTTATCATTTTTAGCTTATCAACTTTTCCCCATTATTAAGTTACCATACGAGTGTTGTTTCTACTTTTGTTTTCTTAGCCACATTACTTTATTCTCTTGTTTAAACGAAATATCTTTTACTTTTTTATTTCTTTATTCATTGTTAATACAAGTAATTATTATGATAATTACATACTCCCACAAAACCTCAACAGGGTTTGACTGTGGGTACGTTTAAATAAAACTTTAAATACTTACACTTTAATAAAAGTAAATAATATTAAAATTGAATTACTATACATATGAAAAATAGTCATTGCATAAACACACAAGTAAACAATAAGGTTCTGCTTCTTGAACTTATCAATAATGGTTAAAGAAGACGTTACGTTTACGTTAAATGCTTCTTTGAAAATTATACTAGGGGTATATTTTTTTATTCTAATTCAAATTCCTTATTAATACCTTTGTTTCATAAAATTGATCACCAATTATTTGAAATCGTCAATTTAAAAAAATATTATTATTATTAAAAACATGCAATATTTATCAATATTAGCTTTTGGTTACAACAGTATCTATAAGTACCCAAAAGCTACTAATGATTTCTTCACTTCAATTTGGCATCTGTAGCTGATCTACTATTCTGTGTTTACTACTGTTACTAGTAAACCTCTCGAGTTTGCACTCATATGATTTGTTTTGACGAGTCCAACAGATTGGGCTTGGTAACTATGGTCTGATGATGAAGCCAGGAGGTGAATAGTGAAACTATTTTTAAATTTTTAACTTTATAGTCCAGAAATATATTTATTTTTTATTTTTATACTTCGCGTAAAAAAGATATACCTCAAAATATCGTTATAAAATTGGTTAAAATCAACATTTCTTAAAAATTCCAATGGGCTCATAAACTAGTTTAGTAATAGTTTTTTCAATTTTCTAGCCTGGTCCAACCAGTTTTAGTAGTTAAGAAAAAAAAATGACGGATTTTGCAATGAGGCTCAAAAAACTATCGTTAATAACTTAAAAAGTTTAAAACCGATCTTGCTGAAATTTATAGCGCTTTTTAATATCATGACAAGCTACAATTTCCTTTTAAAGTTATTAAATGTTGAAAAAAAAACGCTCTTTTTTGACTTTGACCTTTATTTGCTGTTAAACAAAAGCACTTGGTGACTTTAAACAGACTTCATTTAGTAGGTAATTTAATGTAAAACAAAAAAGCACATATGATTTCACACGAAATGTAGAAAAATCATTTTTTTTCGTTGAATTGTTAAATAAAGAAATGACGCTCCACTTGCCCAGACTTCGGATATCGAAATACTTAATCAGCACATTTTTTTATTCCTTGTCCAAAAATAAAAATGCGTTGTAATCGAAATGTGAATTTTTGATCATAAAACAGTTAGGTACACTGAGCTTATTATATTAGATGTATAAATCGGAACATAGTCGCGTTTCTTTATAATACATTATTCTATTATATTATTATTGTTTATTTATTATTTAAAATATTATAATATCTTCTTGTTTACCCGAGACGTGTCGATCATATTGCACTTATCGAATGTAATATTACCGAATTATATATAGCTGATTCAAATTACAACAAAGTTTTACCCGATAAAATATTAAGACGTTCAATATGAGTACAAAATACCATAATACATTATGGTATATTTTTACAAATAAATGAAAGTCGTTCAAACCATTTATGTAACCCACCCACTCTCGTTCTGATTGAAATCACCAGTTATAATGATTTTACGCAAATTCAATTTATTGATTTCTACTATAGTTGGATCAAAGATGGCCCGCGCCGAATAACCAATTAAATAAATTTTTATTTAATTACTTATTTGAATGTTTGATAATAAAATATAGGCATTTTATAAATATTTTGCAATTATACAATTAGATGGTTTATTCTTAATAATAATTTGGATTATAAAAGTGAGTAATTTACAGTTATGAGATATTACTATGGTTTTCTAAAAATAGCAAATTTGAAGAGCGCCAAGTGTAATCATCAGAATGCTTCGTCCTAAATTAATTACATGTAAAGAAATGCCATAGTTTATACATTACTAAATTAAAATAACGAATATAAGACAAACAGCAAATAAAGTTTGGGTTAAAAAAGCAGTTAGCGCTCCAACTTCCTAATACCTATTGCTTCTGAAGTAAAACCTTCCTTCTTGACAGAATGTTAGCCTTTTTGTTATCATTTAATGAACTTAGTAGTAACAAATATTCAACAAACCTAGGAGCTGTTTCTTTTAAACTTGGGTGGCAAGAAACAGGTTACGTGATAATCTCTCGTCAATGTGGATCCATAAGTTTGATTAGAGATTGTTTTTAAACGGCAGAACGGGCTTTCACCAAACATATAGCTAAATACCATCCCGGTCAAGCAAGCAAAGTCTACGCACTGTACTGATGAACGTTTGGGGTAAATAGAATTTCGAGTTAAAATCACGAACGGAATCGGCCGTACTCCTGTTATTGTATGAAAATTAGAAAATTGGTATCTATAACACATCGACTCAACACTAATATCAGCACATATATAAATAAGAAATAGGTACCAATATACTTACCAAATCTAGTAAACAATGGTTTGAAGAAAAAGAGGTGTTGTGTTCAAATAGTAAAGATTAAATTTTAAAAAAAAACTAACGAGTTTAATATATTAAAACTTGTTAATTTTTTTATTTATAAACAAGTATAAATTAAAATTTTAAATGCCCATTAATCTCTTTAACAATTAGAAAAGAGCTGATGATTTGTGAACGGCTAAAAGGATTTTCTTAAATTATAGCTAAGAACACTCTCGATCAAGTCAGCTTTGAAACAAAAAAACCTAAATCCAAATCGGTCTATCCGTTTAGGTTGCCACAGACAGACACACAGATACACTCGTTAAACTTATAACACCCCCCCTTTTAAAAAATACAAAAACACCTATGTAACTACTCACTTAAAACCGAAATAGAAGCCCAAAATAAGTCATAAGTAAATTTCCGAGAAACACATATTTTATTCTAGTCATTACTAAATAAAAAAAGCAATTACAAGGCATATGCAGTCTCACCTTACAACAGATGACCCTAATACATTCCATAAGTACCATAAAAGGTATGTCTACTATATCCGATCAGCTGTATGAAACTTTGTCTGCCCTTTGTATTACTTACATTCTTCGTTACTTTCTACTAGTAATTAAAAGTTAGGTTTGAGAGTTAAATACATATGAAAGCAAGCAAGCTGTGGGTTTCAGCTGTTGTATAGTTCATGTCTTAATTAACTTAGAACTTTTTTAACTATCATATCAATACGTGTTTAATGTGCCATACATAGTGGCGGGAGTAGCTTCTAGATATCATGTGGGTATTAAAGTTAAAAAAGACATAATAAACGTACATTACGTACCTTATACGATACCAGGGGAACGAATAGTCCGTCATATCATAAGGCGAAGCACAGCGTTTGTACGTGAGGCCTAATCCATTCCTCTCTGCTGTCTATTTCATCTCCATGTCTTTTGTAAAATTTGATGCAATTCTACTAATGTTGTCTTCGATTTTCGTTGAAATTAACGATATCTGCAATTCGCTACCTAGTGAAAATGTTTAGATTTTTATTTGGTTTTAATTTTCACTTCTTATTCTTAAAACTTAATCTAAAAGTTATAGGTACCACGTTTTTAAAATAGGTAGGCAAAGTATTTTGTTTCGCGTATTTTTTACACAGAGGAATCGATTCCTGGTTGATGGCATCTGACTCTTTGAATCAGTTTATTTGCATTTATTTGTAGAATTTTCGATTTCGTTCTGAATTTTAATCTATGCAGAGCTACTGGGTAAAACGTGATTTATATATACATTTATTATATCACATTTTGATATCATTACCATTCAAAGTGGAATATTTACTTATACATTTACAGCGTAAATAAAAAGTCTGTCACATTTACCATACGTTATGATGTAATTTTTTACGTCAAGATTACACTGAAAAGTAAATAATTACCTATACCTAACAGTGCAAATGTATTTACATATATACACATAAATCCGTTGACAGTGTGGGCATCGTAAACCGTAACTGACGATATTTTAGCCAAGAACTACAAATTTATTCTTCCATATGGACGGGTGTGGTGGTCACTATAAGGTAGGATCTCACCTGCCATTCGGTTGAGGAAATGTCTAAGTTACAAGCGTAGACAAACTAATCGTTTTTGTTAAATTTCGCTGCTAAGACAAGGCCTGCTTCGTTTTGCATATCGGAAATTGCGAATGCGGATCCCAAATAAAAAGTTTTAATACTTTCTTCTGTCATAATTTCGTTTGATAGAATCTAGTTAATCTCACAACAGGTGTATATCTTGTCTAGATATGAAAGAAGAGTTCAGTGATTGGATAACGAGGTGCCCTCCCCCCCTCAGCCGGGTCATGTAGGTGATAGTTTGTAGAGGTTTTTGTCTTCGTAAACCTCTTGCTTGTCACGTTTATGGTTTAGCCAGGCCCTGCTCTGTGCAAATCCCTTCTTCAAGGTAATTTTCTTACAGGTTCTGTTCCTTACAGCCCCAAAGAGTTATCATTTGCTACTTGCCAAGGTTCCGATCGAACAGAGGGTTGTAGAAGAATATATTTAGAGCTTCAAAAGAAGTCAATCTGATAGACTCAGCTGCTTCCTCTTCCTTGAGACTTTTAAAGGAAACAATATTATTTGCATAAAAGAAGAAAATAGACATAGCTGGCAAAGTTGGCCCTAAGTTGCACAGCGAGGAGGTTTTATCACCAGCCATTCCAACTTTTTTTTCTTAACTAATAACGTAACCTAATCGTATCTAGTCGTATCTAGACCCAAAATAAGTATAGTTTGTACTATGAGCCATAGAACATAGATAAAAATACTTAGACACAATTTTTTATTATGGGTGTGTTTGGCAAACGAGCAGACGGGTCACCTGATGGTAAGTGACTACCACCGCCCATGGGAGGACGGGGGTTAGGGCCTTCGGTAACCTCACTCACTCGGAGAAATACAATGCAAGCATTGCTTTACGTTGGTTTTCTGTATGGCTGTGAAATCACTTCGGTCGATCCCGTAGGTGCTGAACATGCTTCGAGCCTTGGCTCTTCCACAATAAAATACGTACATATTATATATAGACAGATCAAGACCTAGACCAACGCAAATGGTCTAGGTCTTGGTTGTTTACAAATTCCACCTCTGTCACTTGTGTTTTACATGCCTTTTGATAGAACTTTTCTTGTACGCTCTCTCAGTTTATGTCTTAAACCGATAGTAAAGCCCGCAGGCAGACAACACCTGAGCTGATCTATAGCTACAACGGTACTGCGGGCCAAATTGTTACTTGCAATAGTGTTTTAGTTTAAACTAGGCGTGCCCCGGGGTCCGTTCGGTCAGTACTCTATGACAATATAGACACTGTATGCTACCTAATAGTGGTGTCCGTGTCGTGTTACTGTTTGAACGTTTAGTTATAAGATTTCCGAACAAAAAAAAATTAAATTTAAGAACACGAATACCTTAAAAATACTTTGTAATAAATATACAGTTGCATATATTTTTACACGATAGGTTTGGGAGAAAAAAAAATTAAACCACATTTTGGCGCCAAATATCCGCCATATGTTTTAGTACCTATACCTAGTTACACTCGAGAAATAAAGACAAATCTAACGATATATCATTCATCAAAATCGGTTCATCTGTTTAGTAGTTACTAGGGAATATGGGAACGGACATAACCTTCTTTTCGGGACTTAGCTGCAGTCGGCTAAAAAGAAAGATACCTTTAACAAAGCGAATTTCTGTCTAAAATAATAATTCCTCTAAAATATAGAAAAATATAGATATGTATCTATTTTAATTTATATTAGCATTTTGTTTTTATAATTTTATTGGCAACAAGGCGTACCAGCATAATGATAGTAAAATGTTAATGAAGCCTTAAATACCTGCGTATCAGGTCAAGTAGTTGTCCTAGGAGTTTTCCTTTGAGAGGTCCCTATAGAGAGTAATACTGAACTAAAAAAAAAGAGCTCAGTATCAATAATGCTGGTCGTTGAATGATTTCAATTCGGGCAGACATCAGCTGTGAATTTCGATTCTCTGTGCTCTAATTCTTAAAGTCGGATCCAACCCAGTAGCACTTACTTTTAATGTCTTTTAATTCACACACACACACACACGCTTATTTAATTTTAATTTGATTTATGTTTATACTGTGATTCGCGTGCCAAAGTGACTTTAATAATACAAACATGTTCTATGGGGGGGCTGGTATTCTGTGTGACAGGGAATCCTAGTGTAGATACCAGTCTCCCACAAGGGTTTATGCTAAATATGTAATAGTATTAACAACCATAGGCTTAAGTTACCTTTGTGGAAGAGAAAATAAATATTATATTATATTAAAAAAAAAATAAAAATAAAAAATGTTATTTCGTAACCAAAGGCAGCGTACCTTAAAGACTTATAGTTACACTTGTTTTAACCCCCGACGGAAAAATAAGTTTGACGTTGATGTCTGTGTGTGTATGTGTCTGTCTGTGGCATCGTAGCTCTCAAACGGATGGACCGATTTCAATGCGGCTTTTTTCATTTTAAAGCCAGTTTTTTTTGCGGTGGTTCTTAACTATGTTTGGTTAATATCGGTTCAGCAGTGTAAGAGCATCAGCTCTTTTCCAAAATGATGTAAGGCATTTTGTAATCGTTGAAGGGATTTTCGAGTCGGGGGTGTTTTAAATTTTTAATTATAAATATTAGAATATTAGTTACCTTTTTATAAGATTGTATTTAATTTAAGTATATCATATTCATCTGTATTTTCAATATCACTTACGCATTGAAAGAAATGTTTCATTTCTAGTAAAGCAAGATGCATTGTGTGACTGCAGGTGGCTTAAATGCATAGTTCGTGCAGTATATTTCTGGTGTAACCTTTTAATAGTAATGGCTATTGTTTAAATAGTTATAAAGCCGGTTGGAAATATTTCCTTGGCACGTATGGGCCGGCTCGACCTGAGTGATACCACCGCCTCACAGACAACCGGCATTGAAGCAATGATTGCATTGCTTTTCACCGAGTGATTGAGGTTACCGGAGGCCCTAAACCCCCCCCCCCATCCCCTATTCCCACCTTAAAGGCCGGCAACACACTTGTGACTCTTGAGTTGCAGATGTCCATGGGCGGCGGTAGACATTTACCATCAGGTGACCCTTCCATACCATAAAAAGCCATAAAAAAAGACATAATACAACATCACAATTTAATTTTTTTAGACATGTTCGATAAAATTTCACTTGTGTTACTTGAAGCACCTAAGGTGCAATAATGACCAGGAACAAAGAAATATTAATTCATTATAAATAATATTATTACTATTGCAAACTTAAGTTATGCTATAGACATGTGTTAGTAACTTAATCTAAGACTTATTATTTATGTGTTAGCATAATATGTGTATGTATAAACCAAAAACAAATTCTATGTAAGGGTTAGCGATACATAGATATAACTTAATAAAAAAATAGCCAGCTTATGTAATTTGGTTTAATACCCCACCAATAAGACTACCAAATCTATTTGAATTCAGGTTGAGCAGTTTGCTTGGGATTTTGTTTAGACACTGGCCTTACACGTCTTTCATGGAAACATTGAAATATATGTAAATTTCTAATTTATTTGAAAAAGGAGTTTTTCAATCGATTTTTTGTGACTATACATGATGACAGGTAACCGATGAAGATATCGCGTACTAACCCCTAACGATATCTCCATCGTTTATAAATCAATTGTAATGATTTGTCTATTATTCTTAACTTCGTAAATTAATGTCACGATAAGATCACCTTTTAATATTCAATCTAGTCCAAAGTCGCCATAGCCATCATTACATAATTTTATAAGAGTAAAGATATTTCGTAAAAAGTTGGTCATCTTACGCCTACGTACGACCATATGGCCAAACCAATAGTTATCTACAAAAAAAAGAAAACTAATAAATAGATACCGAAATCAGCTCCCAGCTATTACTGTAAACAAGTAATGTAGAGATATGATATTTTTTTATTATCTTCAATGAATAGTTATTATGTGAGATGAAAGCCGATTCATGGGCACGCGCCATACACAGTAAGAATTATTAAGGAATGTTTAGCCAGATGGTTATCTTAAAAGTATCGTGTTGTAGTGTTCCGTACTCGATTTTGGAAGGTGTTCGGTTTTGTATTTTAGAGACTTGTATTACGAACAACAAAGTCATAAATATTGAGTATTGTATAGAGAAAAAAGTATTGCATGTATTAATTACTTGTAAGTATTGTCATGTGGGAAATAAATGAATTTGAAAGTCTGTTAGTATGTTTACAGTTCACAGCCTAATTTCTGAACAGACTGAGTTTTATAAATTTGGCACAACCTTCGTTGCACACAGGAACCGCAGACAAAAATTAGTTTAAAATGAATTGTAGCTTACAGATGGCATTCTAACAAATAGAATAAGATTCTATTAAGTTATGTCATTTAAAGAATTTGTTAATACTTCGCCATGATTGTTTTCAATTAAAATCTTAACATTTTCAATATTAGCTGTCAGTATTTATCTGAAAGTTGTGTATACGTTATTGTTAAATACGATATTAATCATAACTCATTGATTGAGTAGTGTTACTTAAATCTGCTCGTTTCCCAACTCTTCTGTTTACACAATAATTTCCAGTAACACCAAAGATAAAAAAAAAATGTAAAATGTACAGATTTTATTTTCTACAGTTCCAAAACTTTTCTAGATGTTCTAAGACTTCCATTTGTCCTACGGAAAATACCTGGGTCAAAGAGTGCAAGTAGGTCCAACTTCGTGAAAGACGTCAATCGTCGAATCGGATGGGCAGCGTTTGGAAAGTTCCGCAACACCTTTTCGCCCACAACTCCTCAGTGCCTAAAAACAAAGGCTTCGAGTGTATATTACCAATGGTGATATATGGATCCGAAATGCGGTCTCTAACTTTTGGGCTTGGTAAGCAAGCTCAGTCTCGCTCAATGAACTCGCTATGGAGAAGGCTATGCCCAAGGTATCTCTGAGGGATCGAATCAGAAATGAGGAGATGAACCAAACGAACAAAAATTACCGACGTATCCCAACAGATCAGCAATGGAAGTTGTAGTAGGATACATAGGGGGCAGAAAAAATGACCGATGAAGCCGAAAGGTTCTGGAGACCACAGACCGAAAAGTGTACGGCCACCAACAATGGGACAGACGACCTTATAAAAATCGCAGACCAACGGTGGATGCCGCTTGTAACCGCTCTTCTTGGAAGTTAAAGATGGAGGCATATTATTATAATGACAGTATTATTATTAAGGTGTGGATTATTGTAACTAGGCTTAATAATAATTTTCTTTTAATTACCAATCATCAAAAAGTAATCATTCTAATGATTATAAATATATTAATAAAAGACTTGCAGTTAAATTATCAATATCTATTCATAAAAATAAAACTTATTATCCTGTATCAAAAGAACATGTCTAAACCATTGTACCTACATCAAAGAAGAATAAGACTTTAGTGAAATTTCGACGTACCTTTGTCTAATTTGCGCCATCATAACGTGGCTATACGAACATTAATAAATTACTGCCTCTAGCAAAACTCTGTGACCGGATAACGTACCTTAAAACAGTTTATCAAATAAAATTAAACCTTATCTTAGAAGAGAAAAGTGCTATTTCGATTAAGAGATTTGACGATTTGCATTCACAAATTCATTGACCAAAATTAAGGCAGTTTCCGATTAATAAGAGCTATAACAACTTCGCCTCGGGCTTCGTGCGCTCCGGTCATTATTTGATACTTCCTCTTTGTATTTCATTAAATTTTTTTTTCAACTAGACTACAGCACAGCATAACTGCATTGGCTGTTAAATGTTTTGACATCGTCGACAGTTATTTGAGATCGGTGCGAATAAATTATTCGCGTCATTAACTGGACTTTAGCTTTTACCTAAGTCTTTTTGGAACAGATTTTGACACTTAGTAATATAGTGTTTTACTGTAGCTAATTGAAACATCGGTATAAGAAAATTGTTTGTTTTTATACTCTTTTTTACACGACTGCCTAAAAAGGAGTGTAATGTTTTCAGGATTCATGTGTGTATGTATGGGAGTTTCTTTGTTACACCATAACTCTAATTGCCTGAACAGGTTTAGATATATTTGGTACCGTTAGAATCCTTATATCATCAGTGAAACAGGCTATAATTTTTTTTAATCAATATTGCGGCTGTACGGTGCGTAATTCGTGTTTTTGCAGGGCAGTTGTGTTTTTTTTTTTTTTTAAATTAGTTAAGTACTTGTTTTCTTACCTGGTTCTAATAATGGTTAGATGTGGTCTATATTGGTGGTTAGCAACAAAATCTGTATGTGTTGGAATTTCAATGGGTTCAGAATTCTGTTAATAAATATAACCACTTATGCTCTGGACCTGGGTGCAACACCCATCATCACCACCCAACACAATGTCCAAGGTTTCTCCTCCTCCTGTATGTCCAATGTCAGAGCATCCATTATCAACAAGAAGAGGTAGGGACTTAGAGCCGATCCTTGGTGCAAGCCCACTACTAGTACAGGCACACTGAATTGTTCGGTGTACCTACACTCTATACATAGCACGATTCAATTCCACATACTTAACAGGCACTCTTTCTTCTTTCAAAGCCCACCACAAAAACTCTCTATAATAAGTAAACAAGTACTCTTTATTGTACACCAAACAGATATACATATAAAAAACAGATATTATTAAACATAAAATGCATAATGGGCAGCCTTAGCATAACAAGCAATATCTTCCAGATAACCTCTGGATGGACAGGACTTTGATGATTTAGCGTGGCTATAAACACACAACAACGAAACATATTTACATATACACCTAAATACATACATTATAATTATGTATAGTATTACAATACAATTATATAGATTATCTTAGACATAACTTTGCAGATAGTATTCTATTAAATTGTTTTAGAAAGATCTTTTCTGGCTCAACAAACACCATTTGCAAGTTTTAGTGCACGCGTCTGTACTTCTCACATAGTTGGCGCATTGCAAATATGGCATCTGTCACCCCTCGTCTGGTATAAACCCAAATTTGTCTCGTATAATCGCACTCTCCTCTCTATTACTATCTTCCAGACTAGACTAAGTTACATTAACTTTATTCCTCTACGCATTCCAAGTAAACTTAGACATCAATTAAGGTTACCTTTTCACACAACAACTTACTGAAGACTAAAGTCGGCCACTGATATCCTTCTTCTTTCAGTAATTTCCACTGGTGTACCGTCGGGCCCAACTGCTTTTCCATTTTTCATACTTCGTACTGCCATGCTGACTTCAATTATGCTAATCTCAATCATAAATCCGATATTTACATGCGCATCATTCAACACTCCGCTCCATTCTTTCTTCTATTCATAAGTTTGTGCAAATAAGTCATCTATCGGTTTTTTATAATCTCATATTTCATCAACACTGCCTGTATCATCTTTCATATATCTCACTTTCTTCACGTCTTTTCTATTCATAAGTTTATCCAAAAAAGTCATCTATCTGTTTTTTATAATCTCATATTTTATCAACACTCTCTGTTTCATCTTTCATATATCTCACCTTCTTAATGTCTTTTGCCCTTCCTTCCCTGTTTTATCTTATGTGATAGACTTCTTTTTGTAGGGTCTGCAGAATATAGCAGGCTGCCCCTATTAAAAGTTAATGGTCAATTTATTAGTCTAGAACATTTTGAAATTTTCATGTTCATATTTTGCTACTTAGATTAGATTTTTTTAATGGAATCACTCACTTGTTGTGTAATATATTTGTATAGAATGTCTCCTAACAAAACCTTTCAAAAGTTTTAGCTACTCGGGTATGTACAGTCAGCAATAAAAGCAGCTAAATACATCGAAATTTAGAAAACTCCTTACAATTAAAATACATCGATCAGATCTTTAAGCTTCAAGAGTTCATATTATTTTTAACCGACTTCAAAAAGGAGGAGGTTCTATGTTCCACTGTATATATATATATATATGTTTTTATGTATGTTCACCGATTACTCAAAGACGCCTGGACCGATTTGAAAAATTGTTCTTTTGTTTGAAAGGGTATACTTCCCAGGTGGTCCCATGGTCATTAGGTCAGGATCTGATGATGGGATCCTGGAGAAATCGAGGGAATGTCAAATTTTATAGGCACATTTGAAGCGATTTTGATATTTTGAGGCACATTGAAGTCGGTGATACTTTTTTTAAAAGATAATTATATTTAACACTCTTTCCAGTATTTGATTTAAGTTTTTAAAGTTTAGATTAGGTTAAGTTATAGATACTTTCACATTAAAAGGTGTGCATGCGTCACTTGTAAAAACCTTAAGACTTCTTGAAGATCTCTACACTACAGTCTCTTGCAAAAACAAAGTTTGGCGCCTGCAACCGACGCGGTGGAACGCTTGACTCCTGGATTAACGGTAGTCGGACAGCCCCGAAATATACACATGAGTAAAACCGTATATCCTTAATTAAAACAAAGACTGGTAATTATGCAGTAAAAATATTGGAAACACATAATATGATTTTCAAAGCCCGATAAGATACCCCCGCGATGACCCGACGCGATGATAAAAAGTAGCTGACTGTACAATCCCATACAATTTGAAAATTATTTTTTTACAAAGATCACATTATCCTTGGCATTACCATCTCCTACCCAATCATTGGCACAGCAAATATTTCATTACTATAGGACAACCAGAAGCCACAAGATAATGACTGGATTGATCAAATTTACTGTCAATATCGACTGTATTACCTTCGATCAGAGCCCAGAGTCATATGGTCTTAGTTGTGACTATCTTATAATTTAATGTTTCCAGCAAATTGCATATGATGATGAAATGAACCTCAGTGGCTGTCACGTAACGTCATAATGAATCCCTCCCAATAATTACCACTGGTAATATCCTGTACAGGGACGGAGTTGGAGTGGGTGCTTTACGGGCACTTGCAATTGTTTAATTTTATTACGAAGATATGTCGGGATTGTATTATAATCTGGTGTGAAAATTCTAAACCATATGATCACAAATTTCTTGTGGGGTTATAATTTTCAACAATGAATATTCATTGTTATAGAAGACGTGGTTGATGAAGAAATGAACCATTTCGCTTTTTGTTCAAATAACCGGATCTTGATAATTTAGTATATAACTGACAAATATATAAAATAAATAATAAAAACCTTACAATATATAAGCGAAATGAAAGAGATAATTTTAGGTCAAAATTACATTTCATTCTGTGACTATTTTACTATACCTATGTACCTAATGATACGTTTGTAGTCAAATCACTATGCCGTTGCATATATTACTTATATATTACTTATATATTTTATGGAATATGTAAGTAAATGCATTGATGCATGTGCAAGTACGCAATCAACTACTACTTTCATAAGCATCTAGCAATTCTACTCTTGTAATGGGCAATCTAGGGATAGAATAACTAAAGGATTATTTATCGTTCTTATTATTCGTTATCGCTCTTAGCGATAATAACGTAAATTGTATTTATATTTTAAAATTGGAGACAAAGGTACATAGTAGAAAGTCGCTGTAAATCTACCATCAAGAATATTTTATAAATTCAATTTAAGTATAAATGAAAGTCAATAATATTTTCAAAAGTAAAACACGAGTGGCAAGTTAGGTATTCAATATAATAGATAAAAACTCTGCCAACTATAAATTCCGTCCCTGTCGCCTCACCAGAAACCTGTTCAGTCATACTGCGTCTCTCATTCATGTAAGGCTGATAACGTTCTGGCTTATTGAATAGATAGTATCGATGAGATCTATTCATGATTGTCTGCATAGTGAATGTAATTGAAGAATCAGAGTTCATATTGCTTCATTGGCAACACCTCCTTCGATGTACAGCCGTGACTGAAGTACTAAAAGAACATTCCAGGATAAATGAAGTGTAATTAAATATAAAAATATATATTGCAGGAGCTGTAATATATAAATGATAAAGGATTAAATTGATAGGTCTAAGATCCTCTGCACAGGGCCTCCGAATGGATGTAAAGTTGATACGTACCCTGGCACTTCCTTACCTACTCGTATTTCGACTAGGAATGATTTTCAGATGTTTTAGTAAACATAACGACGCTTTTTAATGAAATAATTACTTTTCAAGTATTTGGTGCACTGAACATTATTTAACTATCCTCTTATATATATGCAGTTTGTATAATCGTTTCAAATAACACTGAAACGTTGTTGGCTCACGAAAGAAAAAATACCTAAATAAAAATAAGAAAACACGTATCTGTCCAATACTTAATTTAAAGGCTCTTACCGATTAAACATAGCTTCAAAAGTATTTTAAATATAATACTTACTATGTTTGGAACGAGTTTTCATTTATCAAAAAAATATTATTAACAAACACATTTGTGTGGATGGACTTTCGCATATTGACCACATATTCAAAATTTAATTGCAGTTTAATAAAAAATGATCTAGTTAGGTCTCATCTCTCAGAATACTCGTTTTTACGGAACTCAGTGACCCAAATACTTGGCTATTAATTCAAACGAAACTTAAAGCATTTGGCCCACATCGAGATACAATTAAGTGATGGCGCGGCGGCGGCGGTAGCGTAATGGCTACATGGGACTTGGGTTTAGGTAGAGCAGTGCGTCGGAATCGAACCAACTTAAACCACACGGTGTGCCGGTGCTGGTCCGGGAACAGCTTTTATTAAGGGCACGCCGCATCTGCACACGCGGACGTCACCCCCTCGCAACTGGCCACAATAGCAGGTGGAGGGGAAAACTCGTTCGGCTGGACTCTTTCAGCCGGGACGAAGAGCAATGAGAGTCGGCTTCAGGCCACTCGCGTACCTCTGCGGATAAGAGCCGACTGCCTGGAATTCAGTCTAGATCAACTTCGGCGAGCACTTTCAACGTGGACCCACTCCGAATACAAGCTCAGCTGGAGGGGTTAACAAGTATGCTCGTAATATGTAACCCATGTAGTCTTTAAAAAAACTAAGTAAATTATTTCCTTACTGCAAGATCAGTGTATTGAGTCCTTTATCTTCTGTTAGCATTTTCATACATACAAATTGTCGTATTATTCATAACGTACACAAATTCGGGTGCATTATGGTAATGACGTAATAATGCGCTGACGATTCCCTGGACCCTTGTCCAATGGGAAATTGGACCCTGTTGTGGGTATTTTGTACGAAATATGCTTTGGGTTATGAAAAATTATATTTTAAAAACGAATTGATGTTGTTTGGTAGTTATCAATATAATTTCTTGTGTTTCGTCGTCGGGGTATTTTGGATACGTGTAGAAATTATACCTACCTACCTACTTTTGGGATTATGTACAAAGGTTATATGTTATGACAAAAGGTCTTATAGTCTAGTACGTGAATTGTAAATTTTATTATTTTAAATGTGTGTGCCAACGCAGTCTCAGTCCCGTTCCCCATCCGAGACTTGCGGTATCCCTTGCCCCAGGTTCCTCCCCTACTCATTTTTTCTTGTACAAATTTACCTTCTTCATTCTGTTCCGTCTTAAAATTCTATATATATATTCTATATATAGATTCCCCAATCTTACATATTGCGCCGACCCCAATGAAAATTGGGAAAAGGCAGGAAGATGATTTCAAATTAAAATTTTTCAATTATGTTATGAATTAGTGAGTAGGTCGTATTATAACATATCTAAAATTTCTCTTATGAATGTTAAAAGTTAATCTAATTACTGTTTATATTGGAAAAGTTGCTATCATCGGCCAGCAATAAAAATAAAATAAAAATAAATAATCGTTATCAACCGTTCAATCAGCAGATTTCAACCACCTGAGCAGGAAGCTATCATCCGCTTGAGCAGCCGTTATCAGAAACTTGCGCCGGTGAAATTGAGAACTGACAGAGGTGTGAATGGAATGCATCCACATATATAATTATTTTTTAGATAAGTCTATATTTTTAGTATTACATATATGTTTACCTATACATTATGTAGGTCTTCGATCAAGTTCGTCTGATTTAAATTGCCATTGGATGAACGAAAGACTGGAAAATGTTCGAATAAAAACTTTAGTGAGTGGTTTTCATATTAACTAGGATATACGGTTTTACTCACTTGTATATTTCGGTGATGCGTCGGTTGCAGACAGTGTGGCACCTGCAACCAACGCGCGACGCGGCAGGACGCCTCACCCCTTGATAAAGGGCCCCCGTCGGGTCCGGAACTAGCCGGAACATACTCGAAATATACACGTGAGTAAAACAGAATATCCTAATTAATAATGGAAAATGTGGTTAGTAACAACAACAAAAAGATTTTCTTGGACAGACATTGTTGGAAAATAAGCTATATTCATTTAAAAAAAAAACGATAAACTGAAAAACTACTGAACGGATTTTCATGCGGTTTTCACTAATAGACAGATTGATTCATGAGGATGGTTCAGGTACAATAATTTGTTAGGATTTTGTGTAAATTGATTGAAATATGATGATGATTGTTTAAGATGTCTCTGCTACCCGTGCGAAGCCGGGGCGGGTTGCTAGTATACATATAAATTAAATTTTTAAATACATTCAGATTATGTCAAAAATACATTTAAAGATAAAAAAAATAGTGCCCCACCGGTATCGGGTACAGGGACCAAGCTATTATTATTATTGAACAAACTCGTCTGTGATATTGGGTTTTTAACCGACTTCAAAAAATGTAGGTTCTTTAAACGACTTCAAAAAAGGAAGAGGTTCTATTTGCAGCTGTAAGTTTTTTTTTATGTGTGTTCACCGATATTTCCGTTATCTATGAAGCGATTTTAAAAATTCACACCTTTAAAATAATAGATAATATTATAAAGGCACCAGGTGCCTATTGGCCTGTTTGAAGTCGGTGCCAAGCTCGAAACGCAATAAGTAATACTTAGATATAAACAGCTTAATTAAGAACGGAATTTAATTCTAATGAAATATCTGAATATATCTACCGTGGCGGCAGATATGTGTATAGATATACATAGTGCCACCACGGTGGCCCTAGCCTATCTATCCAGTACCTATTTAGCTTGGCACCGACTTTAAACAGACCAATAGGTACCTGGTGCTTTTATATTGTTATATATTATTTTAAAAGCTTCGCATGTATGTAGTCTTTTCATTTAAGTTTGAAATCGAATATTTTTCACTTTTTAATGGCCTTTCTTAGTGATTATTGAAGTCGGTTTAAATTTTTTTAAAGTGTTTATGTTTTTCGAAGACTATGAAGATAATTAATTTGTATTTCCTTTGCAATGTTTTCCACGGCAAAGGCTTCACCCAGTGTGGGATGTACAAGTCAAGTTTACTTTTGACATCAATGCATTGTAAAATCAAAAAAGATTTATATTGTTGTAAGTAGATAAGTAAATATACGAATATCAATTGTATTCTTTATCTGGTAAAAAACTAATATTATTATTATTCTCTAAATTCATATTAAACGACATATTATTTAGTTTGTTAAAAAAAAATACATGTTAATAATCATAATTTAAAAGTAGTAGACCACCGGGTTCTACTACCACCATCAGGTTCAGGGATCAAGACACTGTGGTTAGCGCTCCAAAGATAGGAACCTCCTCAATATACGGGCCCTGTGGAGAAGAACTGCCTTCTACATCAGGCCTTTGATCCAGCCGTGTAACGCGAGCCTCTTAAAGTGTTGGTTAAAGCTCTTGACTATCAATCCATGAGCAGATATTACTACTGGAACAATGATCACCAAATCCACATTCACATATATCTCGTAAGACAAATCCATATACTTAATATTTCATTTGTTTATCTTTTTTAACTTTCACGAGGTTCTCTTCATGCGATATGTTGGTGCTCTAATCGGTCTATCACTACTATATCAGGCTTATTTCCAATAATAGTCCTGTCAGTGCTGATAGATCGATTCCAATACAATGTGGTTCGAGCATTTTCGAGAACTGAACTGAACATACCTGTAATATGGTACCTTTGAATTCACTCACAAGATTGTATTTAAGGGCAAGTGAATGATATACAATCCTGGCTACTTGGATTACTTGTTATTAAGTATGTATTTCTTTCTTGAGGCATTTCATTGTCCATATTCTGCTCTCATTCTTTTGTATTTAGTTGAAGGGTAATATTTTTAAACGCTAGTGTTCTTTTATTGTTTTAACACTTTAAATTTAAATATTTCATTATTATTATGTTTTGGATAAAGAATTATAGTTTATAACTGGTTTAAAGAAGGAGCTTCAGTCGTTAATCTAAAAAGGTTCAATATAACCGACTTCGATAAAGAGAGTAATTGTCTATTCGTGTACTTTTTGTATGTAAGATGGGTTGACAGAAAGAGTAATGTATAGTAGATATCTGAGAGCTTGAAAAAGCATGTGGTGATGACAATTGAAAAGGCTACGATGTAAAATGACAAAATCCTACTAATATTATAAACGTGAAAGTTTGTGAGTATGGATGTATGGATGGATGGATGTTTGTTACTCTTTCACGCAAAAACTACTGAACCGATTGCGATGACTTGGTATGTAGATAGCTGGAGACCTGGATTAACATATAGGATACTTTTTATCCCGATATTCCCGCGGGATCGGGACTTACGCGGGTGAAACAGCGGGGCGCAGCTATTAAGTATATTTAGGGCTACCGTTAGTGGGAATGCCCGGTAGAGTCATCCACCACGGTCGGTCGCAGAACATACTATGATCAAATTGATGATGTAATTGTAATGAAGATGTGGCAGATCAGAAGTACACAAAACTGGGCTTGTATAAAAGGTTTAACGACAGTTGAGGAAGCTTGGAAGGTGCTCAAGGATAGGAACAAGCGGTGAGCTATTGCCTCTGCTCACCCCGAAGCCATAAATTCGTCAGTTAATGTATGTATGTATATTCTTGTATATATTTTACGCCATATCTTCGGCAAATGTTTTATTTTTATCGGATAGGTTAGACCATCACAGTAATTTTACAAAAAAAGTCCAATCTCAAGGTTTCAAAATAACTGGTAAAATTTTCAAGTAGCATGATTTAAACGGATGGAATTCTGGAAATAATATTGTTTATACTCACATGTGTCACATTTTATAAGAAATAAACATAATGCGAACAATTATACAATGTTATTAATCTCAGCACAAACTATATGTTTAAGTAGCTACTATAACAAACAGGATAATACATCCAATTATACACAATTCCATTCATACCAATGTTTATAAGTTTAGACTTGTATTAGTTACATACAATCCGAAGTCAGTTCAAAGCAACACAATCACGGTGTCCTTTACGATACAAATACAAAAACAAACTTCCATTCAACTAATTGGCGTTTAAATTAATAATGATTAAGACAAAAAATGGTCGGCGTACATTTGAATCCCCAATTAGACCATAAAGGCCTTATCATGAAGTCATTAACCGACTGTGGGACACAGGGAGGTTTATGAGTTTTACTACAGAAAATCGTTCGGCGCCATTCTGAACAATCCGACTGCTTTACAACCAATTAGCTAAGTAAATACAGCCTTATTGTGATGTGGGCGATATTAGGGCCAGTAAGTTTGAACTTAATAGGTATTTATTGTAAGTAATTAGGTGTTTACGACGGAAAGTGTGTGGGACGGTTATAAATTTTAAATTTCGAGAATTATACAAGAAAATGCTCACATTCGAGCAAAAATATAAAACTAAACCAATTTAAAAAAAAAGACCACATTCAATTTGAATATCACACCCACGTTTTAGAGGCCATCTTGTTTATTTACTTGAATAAAATCGTAAAGTTTTTATCATTATATTTAAATTCCAAATTAATTAAGATTTCTATTATTTATTGGTTGAACAGGTTACACTGCACTTGTCGACCAAAGTCTAACTTGTAACCTAGTCGGGACGCGAGTTGAGAGAGTCAACAGGTTACACTGCACTTGTCGACCAAAAATTAACTTGAAATATAGTGTGGACTAGTGGTTTAAAGGTATGTACAGTACATACATATTTTACATAATACGCAACCCATTGCGTTAATTTCCGTTAATGTAATTATATTTCAACGCAAGTGACAGATTAAAAGTATTTTAAAACTCTTATGCTCGTATTTTGTATAGGGAAGACCATGTGTTCATGGAAAGTGCAATAGAGTTTTCTCGATACGTAATTATTGTTAACTAATTGTCCGCGACATCGCTCGATGTTTCGAACATTTTAATGTGACAAACATTTATCATTTGGCTAAAAGTTTCAACTCACGGCAAACTATTGAAATTGATTTTATAGGTAGGTATATTGCTCATGAAGATTTTAACTCCTGGCTTGGATGGGTTTCGAACAGAATGAAAAGATATAGCGGATTAGTCACAAAATTAACTTTCTTTACACACATATTTTAGTAGCATTTACACTAATTATATTGCGTGACTCAATAGTAATCTCAATAAGCAATTTAGTGTCATTCAGCTGTTTTTCTGTTAGTGTAACATAATTATTGGTTATGATAAATTTTATCCTCCGAGCCTTTTCCCAACTAAGTTAGGGTCAGCTTTCAGTCTAACTACGATACGGCCGAACTTTGATATTTTACGTGGAGCGACTGACATCAGACCTCCACAACCCAAGTACTAAGCGATATCGAAGTTTTGTAGTTAGACCAGGTTGTCGGACTTTTTAGGGCTCCAACTACCCGTAACGAATGCCACAGTTGTTTGTATGGCACCCGGGACTGACTGTTTAACGTGCTCTCCGAGGCACGGAGGGGTCTCAGTGTGTTAAGAATGGCCATCCATCCTAAACTGACCTGGCTAGTATTACTTAACTTTGTAATGTGCTAACCTATTCGGTTACCACTTAGCCACGAGCCCCCCTATTGGTTATGATAAATTTATTCCTGAATAACTAATTGTCACTGGAAGACAATAGGTATAATACTTCTGTATTCCTCATGAAGAAATCTGAATCAGACAGACAAAAAATTTAACAAATGTTTATTTGGTATAACCTTGTAAAAAATCATAATATGCACTTCGTAAAAAGCTGTTATTTTGACATCGTACACACTGTAGTTGAAATTAAGAAGCCAAGAGACCACCCACAACGTTTTTCGAATGATTCATTTCTGACCCACGTTTTATAATTTTTATCAATTTTAAGTTGCACTGTTACGTCATATAAAATATAATTTGTTTTTTCTCATTTGAAAAAACTTTTTCCGAAAATTAACGGCCTCTTATAATGGTCATTAAAGTTTGGATTAACAAAATTCTTGCTCTTAAATCAGATAATAATTCCTTGTAGACTACTGTTCGATTTAAATTACACTTTGAGGTCTATGATCTCTAACATAGTATTATTTTCATTTGAAAAAGCTACTTCAAATCAACACAGTGTTACTAATGAATTTAAACATATTATCCTACTAATATACTACTACTACTGAATCGATTGCGATGAAACTTGGTATGTAGATAGCTGGAGACCTGGATTAACATTTAGGCTACTTTTTATCCCGATATTCCCACGAAACCGCGGGGCGCAGCTAGTATACCATAATTTGACTTAATGCCGTTCTCGATGACAGATCGTTATGATCTGTCATCGAGAACATCCATAACTCAATGAATTTTATAAGTTTGTGTAAATACTGATCCAAAACCACTTTTTGAAAAATTCTTTCGCCATTAGAAACATACATTATTAAAAGTATACATAGACTATATAATATATAATTGTTCAAACCGGTGAAATCGAGGCGCGCCGCCAGTAATTTAATAAAATAATAAATCTTATTGTGGGACCAGATACAGTTATTGTCTAACCTCAATGAGATATGGTAGGACATAAGTAATTTGGGGTCACATTGAAGATGACAAATGTGCGGTTTATCAATACAACTAGCATAGCCTAGTAGTAATTTTAGCTGGTGAACAGGTAAAAATAAAATAAAGATCTCAGGTTATATCTTATGTATGAGGTCAGATAAGATTGCTACTTCTGCAGAATTAAGAATTAATTTGAGCAGGGACAGATGAGAATAGTACTTCATTTCCTCTCTACATACACTTACTCTTGTATCGTTGTAACTTGGGTGATTGTAACGCTCACATTTTGCCGACTATAATTAAGTCTCATTTACGTAATATTGCCATCAACCGGGCAATTAAATAGGGAACTTATAATATAATAAAAATAATATATGAATAAAAATATGATCATGTTTCAGAATTTCTAAAAAAACTAAATTGGCTACCTATTCGGCGGCGTCGAGATGTCCACATCCTTTCCTTACTTTATTCAATTCTACACAACCCTAATTTTCCTTCATATCTGCGTGAGCGCTTCGAGCACTTTGTTCCCAGGAGCAACCCCTGTCGCTCCTCTTCTTCTCTTCTCCTTCGAACTCCTTCCCATACGTCTACTCGTTATGACAATTCTTTTAGTGTTTCTGCTGTCCGGTTATGGAATGCCTTACCGCATTCAATACGCGATAGCCCTTCTCTAAGCGTGTTCAAGCGGAGAACCAGGGATTATTTTCTCTCTCAACAATAAATCAGACTTATAATATGTATTAGTATATGTATGGAAATATATTTGTATGTATTTATATATTGAATATATATTACTTTATAATATGTGTAAGTATAGGTATTTATATTTCAAAATGAGTATACGTGTCGGTATACATGGTATTTATTTTAACTAAGTTATATCTATTAATTACTATCTCTAATTATTTTACGTACACACGACTTTGCCTCTAAGTTTTTTAACTATCCTCTAATCACTCTAAGGTTTGCTGGAAGAAAACTCAGGTTTGGGTTAAGCTCGCCTTTGTACATACCATTTCCTTGTTTTTATTAATCTAGTTTTAGTGTACAATAAAGAATAAATAAATAAATAAAAAATAAATAATATCTTAACGCATCTCACACACGGACGTCTGATCCCGAACTAGGCAGAGCCTGTACTACAGTACCCAGATTGCTGATAAAAATACTTTTGTATTTCTAAATACATACAAATTATGATAAATTATACCCAGACACAAAACAAATGATCATGCTGAATGTGTGGCTGTGGGAATCTAATCCACGAACTCTGGCTCAGCAGTCAAGATCACTAACCACTAGACAACAGGCCAGTCAGGATTGGAAGTAGATTGAAATGGAAAAGTAGGTAAGAAGGGAAGGCAATGGAAAGAAAGCGATATTGCTTATACGGATGGATTGAGGAATGTAAACAGTAACTCGAAATGAAATGAAATGAAATGAAATGATTTATTTGCCAAAAAGTGTTGGTACAGTAAAGGTCTTTAAATTAGTGACAGATTCAAAACACTTGTCATTGTAGTAACATACAAATATTGAATATAATACAATATTAAATTTAAGAATTTTATTTTTATTTAATTCGAGCAAATCAGGGTCACATATCTGTTGCCGGAAAGTTCGAACACTCCAACCAATTTCTACTCTACAAAAAAATTTTTTGCTCGTAGCTATGTGGTAACCGAGTAGGTTAGCGCATTACAAAGTTAAGTAATACTAGCCAGATCAGTCGTAGGATGGGTGACAATTTTTAACACATTGAGACCTCTCCGTGCCTCTAAGAGCACGTTAAGCCGTCGGTCCCGGTTGCCATACGAACATCTGTGGCATTCGTTACGGGTAGTTGCAGCCCTAAAAAGTCCGACATCCTTGTCTAACAACGGAACTTCGATATCGCCTAGTACTTGGGTTGTGGAGGTCTGATGGCAGTCGCTTCACGTAAAATATCGAACTTAGGCCGTATCGTAGTTAGACTGAAAGCTGACCCTAACTTATGAGCGTGCGCGGGCGTGGAGGATGAGAAAATCTTTTCCCTAATATATTGACCAGGTTACGTTCTTGTGAGGGATTAGGCAGTAGTTTTGAAAGTGATTCGGTAACAACTTCGTTTAAATAGATAACGACACGATTACTTTCATTTCGTATGTATGTCTTACAGATTGGTGATTCCTGTAGGAAAAAAAAAAGGTTTTTCTCCTTGTTATTTTTCTGCATGTTTGCTGGTCACTCGTTTACTACGTAATGCATTTAAGTTAAAAAATATGATCTGACCATACCACTAGCAGATCAACTGCTTTAAATGATTAACTAAAATTCAAATTAATTTTTCCTTAATATAATAAGTTAAGGTCCGAATTTTCTTTTGACACACATTGAGGTAGAAGCCTCCGTAGAATATCTTAAAGAAATATAAACACATTTCTCAATCCCGAGGAGCAATGTCACCGGTAAAACTTAGCTAGATAAAAACCCTAATGATTGATGAACGTCGAACAGTAGCATTTACCTAAACTATTAACACGTAAAAGCTTTCCGGTTTAATGTACCAATAATTTTTAATTGCCACCAAGATAATGCTGTATTTATAGTTAGCGAGTTGATGTTAGATGGAATTTATTTTTTAATAACGAGGTCTAAATATAGTTACTGGACGGAAAGTTTGTAACCATTTATTTGATTTATGTACAATGTTGTAACCCTAAAATCTTCGTCAGCCTACTGAGATAGATTGGCAGTAATACAATTACGTAAATCTAAAGATTCAGAGATCACTTCAATTGACAGGCCTGTTGGTCTAGTGGCTAGTGACCGTGACTGTTGAGCCTCGCGAACAGTAACTTTTTCTGGATGAAATGTAATGTGTATCTATGTATCTGTAAACAAACAGGATGTAAAACTTCAGAATGGTCCTCAACTGAATTCCTTTTAGCTGTGAAATACAGTAAGTACAATTTCTAAACTATAAGTCTTGACACTTATTCTCATGTCTTTGGCTTTCCTTCATTATCAGAACTGCGATTAGTCTATATGAAAAGTAAGTCAACATTCTAAAATTGCCTTATTAAAAACAGTTACTAAACGTTGCAGACAAGTCATTACCGAAATGGCTTTTATAATAAAACAAAATCATATAAAATACTATGAGTTTTTCCCATCTTTGTGTCGCATAATGTATAATTCTCGAAACCATTTCGTTTGGAGTTAAACACGAATAGAACACATTTCTTTCTTTAATTATACGAGTGTGTGACGAGCGCGCGATTTTGTATTGGTAATTTTGTAAGGGTAAGGACACTGATGCTGACAGTAGCGATTTATATATTAAGTCCGAAAGGAGACAAGTGAAAATAAAATAAAAATATAAAAAAATATTAAAATAAAGCGCGATAATGCAGCTAAAGCTGTTTATGTAATATAATTTTGAATATGGAATCACTTTATCAATTCAATTAATTAAATGGAAGAAAAGGAAGATAAAAGAACTGCTGTTTAATTTGTATATTTTCATACCCTTAGATTTATTTTACAACTAGCTTTTGTTCGAGGCTTCGCATTAAAGTAGTTTGTTTATACCCGGGAACAGTCGTTTTTTTTCTGGATGAAAGTTGAAAGTTAACTTATATCCTTTTCCTATACCCCTGAAAATGTGTGGTTAAAACGTAACAGAATAACAAAAACACACAAACAAGAAAACAAACTCACTTGCGATTTGTAATATTATTTAGGAACGATGACTAATGATTATGACCGACTTCCTTAATTAGCGTAAAAAAATCTTTATGCAATGCATAATACATCATATTCTTGCCATGTAGAAAGCGACCGAGCTGGTACTGTGGTTTCCAAGAAGCCAAATAGAATTCTTAGTAAAGTAGGTAGCGAGCGATTAAACATAGATATGTATTTGTTATTAACTCAAACACTTATATTGTTTTCAGAATGTCGATTCAATATTTAAAATAAATGAAATTATCGTACTAATAATATTATTTTAAAGGTATTTGTACCAACGTGGGTCGCACATTTCTTTGTTCACCGCCTCAAAGCAAGCAAGTAATAAAACAAAGCTGTCATGAATGTCAGTTAGTTGATTGCGCCATTGATAAATATCTTATCATTATATTAATACGTGAAGAGAATTCTTTGTACCCCTTTTAAGAAAATTTGCGAACGTAGTAACGTGAATTTTGGAATATTTATAGTTTATATATAGAAGAAGTCCAGAAAGCTAAAGTTTTTAAACAATATGTCTTACAACTTCAAAAATTACATGAAAACGGATTAATGAAATTACACGCGTCTAGTAGATGTGATTACCTGTCATGGTAAGTCTATATAATGACAGCCCAAGTTATACAGGCCAATAAAAAAACCACGGTCGAACCACGCGAATCTATAGAATCAGTCAAAATATAACATTACAAATCAAGTCTAAAATCGCTATATCAACACACTTTGAACGTAGTCTTAGAACATTGTACATACCGTGATACTGAAACGCGTGCGTGATGCTGATGGTCCAAATAGAACAGATGTTGATGAATGTGGACGACGATTATTGTTTAAAAAAAAGCTGCTATTACCTTCAGCCACTGTTTCACTCATTGTTGAGGGTTCCGTCAGTGTAAAGACATGAAAGTACGAGATAGAACACAACATTTTAGAAGGAATTTATGTGCCGGTATTTCGTATACCTGGCTGGTTCCAAAAATAAGTGATATTCCATTTTTTTGAACACTGTTTTAACATTAAGCCCTTGTCTACATCAGCGTGCAAATAAACTTCTAAAGGGTCTTTTTAATATTTTTGTGTCTACTTTAGTTACAAGAATCTGTGTTTCTTTTAATACATTCTAGATTTCACAGATCATATTCTTTGGGATTTGAATTAATCACGTTAATGAAACACAACACTCATCAAAGTTTTATAATACATAATTTGTGTTTTGTGAATTTGAGTGAAGAAAGTGAGGTTGTTCTCTATTCAAAGTGTTAAGAAAGGTTTTAATTTAAGACTCTCTGTGTATATAAAATAATATATACACAGAGATACACACATATATAAGCGTCTTACTTTTTCAAACCTTTTTGAAAAAAAATAGGTCTAAAAATGTTTTGAACCCTAAAACCGGTGGCTTGCATTGGTACAAACTGTGATTACCATAATTTCATCGCCCCACGTGTCCGAGGAGCACACAAAAACTGGTAATAATCACAGTACAACGCGGTACTGTTTCATGCTCAAGTGTTAATGGTATAAGTATCTAATAAAATTTTAAAACAGGACTATTCCAACCTCTCGATTTTCGACGTAGTGAGAAACTTAGTAGTAAGACTACCATTTTTTTTAACGTTTATGAATGAAAATTACATGATAGTTTGATAAAATTTAGGAATCCCAGCCTATGTAGTTGTAGTCAATTCTCAGCTGAAGTATCTGAGTTAATGATATCGAATTACAAATGAATACGAAGTGTAAATCTTAGTCTATACTCTAGGAGATTATTTTAATTTTTCTTCTTATTTCCTCCTCCAAGAAACTTCCAATTTAATCTTCTGACATTATTGACCAACAGAAATACAAAACTACGCTGCTAAATACGCTATTACAATAATTAGAGTATTCATCTTGATTTAAATGTTGTTTTGTCAACTTTTTTAATGAAAGTATTAAGTCTTGAAAACCAATACGTTTTATAGAGTACATCATACATGAGTACATCATACATGAGTACATCATACATGCGTACATCATACATGAGTATATCATACATGAGTCCATCATACATGAGTAAATCATACTTTTATCATTTGCCTGCTCTTTACCCAATTTTCATTGGGGTCGGCGCAATATGTAACATTGTCAAAGGTTTTGGCTGCTTTTTTTATGGCCGGCCACCTGCTTGACGCCAACCCTCCTTCAGAACGTAGTCATTTTAAGACGGGAAAGAAGGAAGAAGGTAAATTTGAATAAGGAAAAATGGGTAGGGAGAAGAACCTAGGGTAAAGGATACCCCAAGTCTCCGAATGGGGAAAGAGATTGAGACTGCAGTAGCTTGCAGAGGCCGGGTTGCGTATCCGAATGCTAAACATTCTTCCTGTGACTGAAGAGGCCACTAGGACAGGAACACCAACTGGCTTACGCATAGCTTTATTTTCAAATTCGCGAAGTCAAGAATAAAAAAGTAATCCCCATTTTTTACTGTATCAACTTCATTCGCAAATGTATTAAAATTATAATAAGGATTATAACGATGAAATAACTCATTAAATACAAATTAATTAAGTCAGCGTAAAGACTGACTTAATTATTAATTGTAATTTGGTCAGTTAATGTGCGTACACTTTAGTGCATTAACAGACCTTATTATGACGATTTTATGACGATCAGTAAAGATATAAATATTGTACTGTTTAAAAAAATGTGACTAAAAACTTTCAAGGAGCTTTCATAATTATGTAACAAAATGTTTATTTCTCAAAGAAAATATTAAATTATTTTCAATAGGTACATCGAAACATCTTTCTTTTCGCCTGTACAGTACTGCAGTATTCAACCTCCTCAGGGCGAATGCGAGGGCTACTGTATGAAATAATAGGTTTTTTACTCTATAACATTGCTTTGATATCGGCTGTCATATTTTGTTATAACGTAAACACATCGCCAAAGGGTTTCCTCCAATTTTTGGGTTAGTTACGCGAATTCAAAGAAACGTTTTTGGAAATGTCTTACGAGCATGATTTAAGTGAGAGGGGAAATACATAACCGTGAAATGTATACTAATAAATTATTAGTATACATTTCACGGTTGTAATATATTTTCCCTCTCAATTAAATAATATATAAAAGTAAAGCATTTATATTATTATTAATAATATAAATGCGAAAGCAACTCTGTCTGTCTGTGCGTTACGTTTTTACGCTTTAAACCAGTAAAACCATTTTATTGTATTTTGGTATAGAGAGATAAACGGGACCTTGAAGAAGAATATTACATTGTTAACTTTTAAACTTTCGCAGTCCATCATATAATTATGTACATATCGTGATCCACGCTCAGTGCAACCTGGTCAAAACATCAGGCAGAGGTGTGTGATACCTATTTCGTGATCGCATTAATACCCGTATATAAAATACATAATTATAACATTACATTACATTTTTTACCTAACAAGATAACAATATCACACTGGCATTATAATATATATCTCTAAGCAGGATCGAATCAGAAATGAGGAGATACGCAGACGAACGAAGATTACCGACATAGCCCAACGGATCGGCAAGTTGACAAGAATGCCGACGGGGCCAAGTGGTTCGGGAGTGGAGAACGGACCGGCAAGTGCAGCGCAGGACGTCCACCAGCAAGGTCTTCTTGGAAGTCATTGATGGAGGCCTATATCCGGCAGTGGAGGGCCTATGGCTGAAAAGATGATTATGATATACAGCGGTATTTGAATATTTGAAGATTAACTAACTATATTTTATCCCATTTGAATGCTGTCATTCAATTGTAGTCAAATGAGATAAAAGTTAGTTATGCTGCAGTACTCCATATCACAACTATCCCAGAAATTAATATATTTTTAATAAAGCCTCAATTTCAAAGGGTTGAACGTACACATCATCTTACTAATATTATAAAGGTAAAAGTTTATGAGGATGGATGGATGTTTGTTACTTTTTCACCCAAAAACGGCTAAACGGATCTGGATGAAATTTGGAATAGATTAGTCTGGAATAGCACAAAGGCTACTTTTTATCCCGAAAAATGAACGGTTATCGTGGGATAAATTTCCCAAAATCGCGGACAACACCTAGTTTAATTATTATTTCAGTGTCGTCTATAGAAAAACGATCTATAAAAACTCGCTGTGTAAACAATTTTTAAAAAGTTAATTAAAATCTAATGTTTCCTCTTGAGATTTTTGATTTTTTAAAGACTATCGTGTTATACTATATACGTTACTAATATTATTGGTGCACCAATAAAAAAAAATACTAGTGTTAGGAATGGTTACACGTTTGTAGTGCTCTTCGAACCTGAAAAACAACGTTTTGATTGCAAGTCTTACACTTTAGCCATTGCGTTGATTTTTCTCATTTAAATATCTCACTCCTCTCATTAATGAGTTTAAGTATTCCAGCTGCAACTTCTACAGCTTAATCTAAATACTTCGAAAGAGCCATTCCAAAGTTGACCTCCGTCCACATCAAATCTAATTGTTGATCCTAGTTCATCTTAAGATACAGGCTATCCTTAGCTACCGTATTTCATCTGTAGTAGATACATCAAAACCTTAAGATACATACCACATAATGGGACGTCCCTCGGAGCGCCAAACAGATGGCTACTGATAGCGAGCGGGCCCGGGGCGCGTCATTAGCGCACGTCCCGGCTGCCAGTTATTACTGCTAGGGTAACCATCATTGTACAACTTCATATAATTTGATTTATGAATAGTAATTGGGGTTGGATTGGAAAATTATTATATCAAAAGAATGAACTTTATTATCGATCAGTAGCGTTCTGAAACTCCAATGGCCAACGTTCACCTGGTAGTAACATGTCTATATTGGTCACGCACATCAAATGGGAATAAAATGTTATTAGTTAGACCAAATCTAAAAGTTCAGTAATTCATTATTTCCATGCAGAGTGCTTGCTTGAGTTCCTTCGAACTGAGACCCCTAGCAGGTTAAACTAAGCAGTATGTGATCGTCAGTACTATAATAATATAAATTATATGAAGGTATGTAATAATACGAGACAATATTCAAGGTCGAACTAAAAGGAATAACTAATACATATACAGACTTAAAAATGAGGCAAGGTTATTTATATTGACGGAAGGATGATATGAGCGAGAGATATGAGCCGTAACCGGGAACAGTGTAGAGATCTGATTGATCTTAGTTGACTCCTTTCGGTTAGAAGCGATGTGCTAGATAGAAATGACCGCATACTGCATAGATAGGGGCAAACGAGAAGATGGGTCACCTGATTGTAAGTGACTACCGCTGTCCATGAACACCTGCAACTCAAGAGGTACAAGTGCTTTGCCAGCCTTTAAGGTGGGAGTAGGGGAAGGGCCTCTGGTAATCTCCCTCACTCGGCGAAACACAACGCAATCATTGCTTCACGCCATTTTACTGTGAGGCATAACACTCCGGTCGAGCCGGCCCATACGTGCCGTATCATGGCCCTCGCACGATGATTTGATGGTACTTGCCCCGGAAGGATATTTTTTTTTCTAACTGCAACTGTTACTCTAAATTCGGCACCTAGCTACTTTCAAATGATAAATTAGAAATACCAACCATGACAGAAAATAAAAAATCATAATGTTCACCGCAGGCCAAATAGTTGCGACTCATCGCTTGGTTCGTAATAACGTCTTTAACTACCTTGATAGCTGTAATAAAATGATGAACAGTAATGATCATAACTTGTATCCTGTCTAGGTAAATGTATCTTAGGTTTTCTACATTGTAAGAAAAGTATATGGATGAAAAAAGTATCCTTGTGACTTTTTTTTGTCTTCCGAGCCTTTTCCCAACTAAGTTAGGGTGGGCTTTCAGTCTATCTATGAAACGGCCGAACTTCGATATTTTACGTAAAGCGACTGTCATCAGACCTGCACATCCCAAGTACTAGGTGATATCTTAGCTCTGTAGCTAGGACTAGATTGTCGTACTTATTGTAGGACTCCAACTACCAGTAACGAATGCCACAGATGTTCGTATGGCAACCGGAATCGACGGCTTAACGTCCCCTCCGAGGCACGGAGGGGTCTCAATGTGTTAAAAATCGTCACCCATCCTAAGACTGACTTGGCTACTATTACTTAACCTTGCAATGTGCTAACCTACTCGGTTACCACTTAGCCACGAGCCCCTCGTGATTGTCAAGTGATGTTCAGTAAATTATAATTTCCTAGGGGAGCTTAACAAGTACAAGGATATTTAATTCATGTATTGGATGATAATATTTTCGCAAATTAATCTTCTGTTCTGTTGAGGCTTTTTGTAACCATTTTTTTAATTTTGAAAACAAACAGTCACACGATTTTCTTCGTTGATATTAAAATCTGTAAATTCTGTAGCTTACAATGTAATATTTGAAGTTAAGAAGTTACTGTAATCTAAAGTAAATGTGTCCAAGCTTTTAAAAACCCAAAAAGAAAAAATGGCTACATTAGTATCGAATATATTAAGAGAAGGAACATATCACATTTAATTTGATTTAATTACCGTGTCACTACTTTTCTAATCAGTTACCTCTTAATTAAAACGGTGCTGTAGGAAGTGACGCACAGTACAGTACAACTCTAATAATGCTGCTCAAAACGAAATTTCAATTTACAGAAAAATAGATACTTTGTAACCAGAACTCAACAGGAAAGGCGAGGAGTTGGCAATTGACAAATGATATCATTGGATTTGTTATTGTTCAAAGGCACTATGGTGTGCTTGTTTGACAAACAGTTTTGATGATAAAATTTTATTCTATACTTGGTCTTTTATTTGTCCAAACATGATCAAGAAACTTGGTCAACACGCGTACATTATGATTGTACCAGGAACCAGACATAAAAAACGAACCTTGTTCTTTTGATTACCTCACAACTCTTGCTGATATTGTTAATTTCATTCGATATGTTCGTTATTTGAAACTCTTTATTGTTAATGGCGAAAAACGTAAGCGTTTCTACAGATAAGTACTAATACTAAAACATGTGACATTAAAGTTTTATATTTTAGGATAGTATAGATAAACAATTACTATGCACATCCATGAAGAAACGTTAATCACTGGTAAATTCATTCGAATTCGTAATTTGAAAATTTATTTGTACCTATTTTGTATTAGATAAAGCTAAGATAATATTTCATCAAAGATGGGGTTGAAATAAAAGAATGTATACAAAATAAATAATGTGGACCTTGATGGAGTATCAATTGCTGGAGTATCAAATTCAACAAGACTGTTTAATGACTTAGTGTCATGAGGCACTAAGTCATTAAACAGTTCTATCGTGTAATTTTTTTTTAGATATTAGTAGGTACTTATTATTAATAAAATATTTTATACGAGTGTAATCTGTATTAATCCCATGAGTTTGAAGTTGTCATTGGAATTTGGTTTTAGAAGAAACAGGTGAAACGGTATATGGTCATATGCTTGGAACCATAAATATAGTTTTGGAAAAATGGGTGCATTATACATATATTATGTAGGTATATAACACACTGCTTATCCCTTAGAAGACTAAACAGATATCTAAACTTCTAAACTAATATTATACAGAGGAAAGATTTGTTTGTTTATTTATATAATCACAGAAATCACAGAAATGGGTAATGTAGTACAATTTAGTGAACAAAGGTGTAATTACAAGTTAATAGCTTACAAACAATTTACTACAGTAACATGTGGGTGCCATACTGTTCTCCTAGCTAGACACAAAGTCCCCCGCCGCGTCTGTCTGTCTGTCTGTCTGTTCGCGATAAACTGAAAAACTACTGAACGGATTTTCATGCGGTTTCATCTAATCCGTTCAGTACTTTTTCAATTTATCGCGAACAGACAGACAGATAGGTAGACGCGGCGGGGGACTTTGTTTTATAATATGTAGTGATCCACAGGTATGTGTTTTACACGAAATGCTGATCCCCTCCCGTCCTCGATTGGCTGTATACCTAGATACCTACCTACAACATATCCCTTTATCTATTATGTTGCCTTCGAATTTAAATGTTAACTTACTTTAAATACTTGTTAAATATTAATGATTCTTTCTCAGCTGTAAGCTACTTATAAATTGTTTATGCATTAAAATTATACCAGTACTGAGCAATTACTTGCTATAACATTTAAATGTAAAGCATTCATGGCTCCGAAATAAGCTGTTCAAGTTGCTACCCGTAGAGATCAGTTTATTTTGTTTTACACATATATTATGGAGACAGTACAAATTGGTAACTCGTGCCTTACTTCTTTGGTGATTGTACTAAAAATTGTCCTATCACAAAAAGTTTTTAATGTACAGGTACAGTCGCCAACTTTAATAAGTGACTCATTTAAGGAAAACTCTCGCTCGTAGGGACTCGATACGTAATATCTTACGAGAGTTTTTTTATATGGAATGTTGATATTTTTTTCTTTAACAAATTTGAACTTCAGTTCGTGGAATTTACAGTTGAATTTTATTTAAATGCCTTCAATGAGTAAGCGTTCTATACAGTGGTATTGGTTTCTATTCTGTAACCATACAATCTACTGTATTAACACAAAACTTTAAGAAGTTTGTTGATCATTTTAAATATGTATAAAGCACTTTTTATGAACCGCTTTTTTCATGGCTACGCGTTAATCTCATCCAGTCGGGTACAAAGTAATCAGGCGTCAGGTCTTTGGATGTTGCTCGGCACGTATGATACGAGCATATCTTCAATTATCGTGCCATACTTAAACACACCGCAAGCGAGCTTACTGGTTTTACAAAGATTAGATAGCTGGTAGATTGGACAGTCAACTGAAGCAACATTAGAAACTATTAGTAAACTTCACATAATATGCCAAAAAATTTTATTCAATATTAAGTTTAGGAAAATATTATCAGTCAGGAGTTTTATACGATGGTGTTATTAGATAATGTTGGTGTATTGATTTCTGAGTAACCGTAGACTTATTAATTTAGTTGTTTTGAAGACTTTTTGTTAGACTATAACTTATGGTTTAGTTGCTTTAGTATAACTTAAAACCACGCTATAATAGTGAACAAAATTAAAAAGTAAAAAAGAGTTCTACCCTCTGCCTTCTGACTTCATCATAAAATTTGCTTCAAGATGTCAAATTATAGTATTGTCATCCTAACTATCCTAACTACATACACATACCAAATTTGATTAAGATACGACAATTATAAGTAGGTTAAAATTAACTTCCAAGGTTTGATGAGATTTACATAGTTATAGGTGAAGCTAATAAACAACAATAATCATAACCTATAAAGGACCTATAAAGTGTAATGAGTACGAGCCTTATCTCTCTTTTTCTACTTGACTTTCTCTCTTTTAAAGTTTCTATTAAAAAAATAATAGTAAAAAATAGATACATTATTTCAAAACAATATTTATAAGTCGTATGTTAATTTTCTTTTTCATCAATATAAATCATATCAAAAAATACACCTCTGCAAGACATTTACAGCTTAATCTTTGGCTAGACTTTTTACGAGCACTCAACCGTCAGTGATGAACGTACACTAGATGTGATAGCTGATTGGTGATCGGCGTTCGCTAATCACCGCTTCACTGACAGCCTAAGAAGTCATTTCCTGTGAAACCATCTAATTTAAAGATCACTTCCACTTTGTACATACGGTTTATTTTTATCAATTCGTCAATGGACCAATTGAATTTTTAGCTACTTGTAAATGTTATTTGAGGTTACTATCATAAAGTAAGTAGTGATTTGGTGCCGTCAATGTTGTGGATAATGTTATGTACATTATTAAAAAAAGTAAAACTGATTTCTAAGACCTAAATAATGTAAATACAAAGTGCACACAATGCATCAAGATATTGAAGATAGCTTAAGCCACTGTCCACTACTGTCTTCTATAGTACGTGGGTACGTCTCTAGTCGGTTAACTACCACTGGTTAATAACCACCATAGGTGATAAAGTGGTTCTGATTCAGCCCCGGCTTAGGATATTTAAAATCTGCAAAAACACTCACAATAAGCTTGCTAGCTCTATGGAGCTATAGAGTTGTGAAGACAGCACTCACCTGAACAAAAAATCAACATTGCATTATTAAATAGCACTGTTAACTGCATTTTTTTGTAGGATCAAGGTACTTCCCTAATCTTCTTGATATCTCTTTGAAACAATGATTATAATAAGCTTAAAAATATACATACATATATTAATAATATTCTCGGATATAATATGGTCTATCTAGACTCAAACTAGGTCAGATTTAATTGACGAATTAACTATTAATAACACGTACGAATATAAGTATGTACGAAGTAACTATTATCTTGAACCCCCGGACTAACGGATATCATGAAAATAAGTATATGCGTTGAGCTTTAATCAAACCCGACTGCGATGTTGTAATCAAAAGCTTTACCGGCTCGCTATATTTCCTAAAGACATTATTATTCCTTTATTCACAAAGACATACAGACTGGAAGCGAGACTTATTTAAAAAAAAAACATTCATCAGCTTCCTGCTCTTTTCTCAATTTTCATTGGGGTCGGTGCAATGTGTAAACATTGCAAAGGGTTTTGACTGGCTTACACATACCATCCTTGGGAATGTAGTCGTTTTAAGACGGGAAAGAAGGATGCCCATTCATGGTTTCACTTTTAAACGTTCGCGTCATTATTTCAAATGTTGAAAAATAAATTGATTTTAATGTGACTTTTGACCCTAAATCTCTTTTATAGAACTTGGGGTTTGAAATTAAATCTTACATGGATTAAAATTTTAATCAATGACCGTTTCCATTTTAAGTGAAATGTTGCCATTATATAAAATAAACCATTAATGGTTGAATTCAAATAAACATCGTTTTAAAATAAAATGGTTAAATAATAATATACGTGATAATAATTTGTAATGTCACATTAAAATATATTGCAGTTTAGTAATCTTATTATTTCGTGTATGTAGTCGTAGTTTAAGTAGTGAATGTATACTTCAGTGTTAGTTTTGCCTTAATTTATACACAGTATTCCTGTCAAAAAAATGATGCCACAAACATTAATAAAAAAAAAACTCTAACGTCAGTGTCACAATATTTTCTTTGTGTTGTTTGTTGTTATTTTTTAACCTAATATTGGCGTTTAATTTCTCAATAACCCCAAGTTATGTTACAAGATACGTTTATATTTCAGATAATACTCAGTGCAGGCTTAATAATGCAGTTTATACATATTTGACGCAGCATAAAAAAGTGTAAAACTGATTTTCATACTAAAATGGGCAATGGTCTTTAGGAGAGGAACCTAGGGTTAGGAATATCGCAACTGTCGGATGAGGAACGGGACTGAGACTGCAGTAGCTCGCAGAACCTGGGCCGTTCTCGTAGCCAAATATCCTGTGTTTCCTATGACTAGAGAGGCCACTAGGACAGGGACACCAGCTGGCTTTAAAAGAAAACATTTATATACAATTGCTGCACTTGAAACTAAATAAATGAAAATGTGATCACTTTTAAGTTGCGAGCGATACATAAATTGTTGTAATTCTTGAAGACCAGTTTGAGACAAAGTATGTTTAGTATTTCAGAGTAATCTAATATGTAAATGTTTATAATTTCATAATGTTACCCCTCTTGTGACTCCACTGTGCAACATTGTAATACACTTAACATTCCCAAGTGAATGTATTTTACCCCGACCTTAATTTAAGTGAATTAATTTTATGAAATTATACTTTTAATTTTGAATTATTTTTAAAGTTTATTTTATACAGGGAGGATATTTTTTATTTGTATATAGGTACATAATATCTTAACATTCGTTTAATAAGAAAAATTAAATAGTTTTACAAGTAAATTAATTCTTTATTCTAGACTAGAGTTTTGATGTCATATCCTTGTCTTATTCAGTTTTCATAAAACATAATATACGAATATATACAAGATAGAATATAATTTATTATAAAAGTATATATATTACTGCTATTCATGTATACAATCAGTTACCACCAAATATTCAACAATTAAATGGTAAAATACTATTTAAAATAGCATAAAAAAATGGCATAGAAAATGTATTTTATAATCTGCCTGAATATTTCTGTAAAAAATAATTTGTTTTGTTAAATACGTTTTAAGAAATTATCAATTATTGCACATCCGATCTGGGTAGACTGCTGGGCGTAAAAACTGTAATTATTTTCATACAATAACAACTATGTACACAGTAATGCAATAAATATAATCCTAATCCAAACCTTATAAAAAAGTATAAACATTTTATAGATAACGATTTCTAATTCTATAAAGTCTTAGTTACTTAACCCAACAGTTTAACAGTCCAGTATTGGATAAAGTAAGTAATCCTAATGGTACGTCACATTACATTACACAGCTTTTCAAACTAGTATAGTTGCAGTTCTAGTTCTAGAGGAATTATATTCCTGGTGCTATATTTCTAAATATTAGTTGAACGGTCCTAACACATTTATTTTTATACTAGCTGCGCCCCGCGGTTTCACCCGCGTAAGTCCCGATCCCGTGGGAATATCGGGATAAGAAGTATATGTTAATTAAAGTCTCCAGCTATCTACATACCAAGTTTCATCGCAATCGGTTCAGTAGTTTTTGCGTGAAAGAGTAACAAACATCCATCCACACTCACAAACTTTCACGTTTATAATATTATTAGGATCTGCACTAATTTGTGAACAGGTATTCTAGGCCTCACTTCTTTGGCATAGCAAACTGGAGTTCACATCCAACAAAACTTCAATTTTTCTTTATTATTTATCCCGACATATCTGGTATTTGGTGGTCAATTCACCATAAACAACTTTACAATGGTAGGGTAAAAACATACTTAAGCCAAGCGTAGGGAAAAAATCTCGATTCTCGAGCAAAGAAAACGATTAACTGATTACTTTTTCTCTATTGTGTTAAGGCAAATCTCACGTGAGAAAAAAAGCCACGATGATAATACCATCACTTTTGATCTCCTCTGGATAAACAAGCTTTCATGCCATCTATTTGCTAATAATACCATTGGATCTCAACCGATAAGAAACGAGCCAATCGCAAATGTATAATTAAAATTCTATGAATTGCATTTGAATATTAATATAGCTATTAAAATCATAACTTCGCTTTTATTTAACTTGTTTACGGAATACACCATTTACATTAAGTATTACATTTTGGATTTAAGTTTGTGTGTCTGTCTGGAGATATACATGTATATTAATCCGTTAATGGACAGATTGAACCAATTTATTATCGCATCAATATTTTAACTATAGTAGCCGGAAACAGATTTAACGGAACATATTAACTGATTTCGTTGAATAATTCAACATTCGTCAAATTAGGTCCCGATATTTCTTCATCATTTCACAATGTCACCGATATGGTAAAGGAATTTAATTATCGTTCTGAAAATAATAAAACTAAATAAAGTAGACAGCTTTCTTGTAATCTTTATATTTGTATCTTTATTATATAAAAAATAATAATAACTTGAGACACATGGCTACCTGATTCTACACCAGGCAGAGCCTGTAACATGGTAACCAGACTGCTGACAAATATACTTTAATATTACTAAATATATACGTATTATAGATAAATTATACCCTGACCGATCGTTGTTGCATAAACAATATTAATTTCAAATATTAAGTGACATATTAAATAAACACATTGCAAATAATGAGTAAACAAGCGTTTTTTTAACAAAAAGAAAAATCACAATTGTTTCATTATATTAAAAATTAAGCACTCAGGATTTTTATTTTAAATACGGGTGCAAGCAAAATTCAAGCGAAGACCGTATCATTAATGAGAGAGACAGCAATAAGACGAGTCCCTGTTACCTTTCTCGGTCTCCATAATTTAGTGACAAATAATATCATTGTAGAGTGTGCTATAACTGTATGTACTAATTTAAAACTGTAATAACTGGATGCAATCACTATGATGGAACGTTATCTTCAATGAACTCTATTTTAATTAATTTACTAATTTGATATTTAATAGGTAACGCGAGTTATATTGTTATTTTTGGCACGTTTTGTTGTGCAAATTACATGGCACCTGTTTGCAGAACATCCAGTTGCTTTTTATTTTTGCGGGATATTATGCGGTAACAGAGTTTGTGATGGATCTTTGAAATGGAATATACAATGGTTGACCGAAAAAAAATGTCTCATTATCTAAATAGACGTGTGTGTGAGAACTATGTATTGAAGATAGATCTTATAATTTAGTTTAAAATTATATTAAACTTTTATTGTAACGCGCAAAAAATGTCTGCGCACTGACATTTTCAATAGGTAGATAGTGTCATACACTCATACTGCGCAGTAAATCTATACATATAAATAAAACTGTGAGCATTACTATTTAAGAATGCGTGTTTCTGGGATTGATTAACTTTTTCTTTTCAATGTTAAGTTTTTAAATGAAGAAATAAATAAATTAAAGTTTGGGAAACCCAACCGAAACAACAAATTTGATAAAATTTAAACGAAAAACGACTGTCGGATGCTTCTTGACCATAACAATGAAAAAAAAAATTATTTTTGGTGTTTATTTGGCAACACATGTTGGGTAATAAGTACCTAAAATCTAACTAATTATAGGATGTTTATAACTCGAGAAATAATATTGCTTACTCGTCAGCAAACATGATTCTTAAACAGTGAAGATATTCACCAACAACGAAGGCACGACGAAATAATTATGTCTAAGTCGAGCTGACTAAAACATCTCTGTCATGAGACCCTTATGCAGCGCTGTAAAAGTAACCACTGACCCCATCAAGGAAAACTAAATAAAAATGTACAAATTGAAGGAGAATAAAAATTCTTTAAGATAAAATAAAAAAGCTCTATATTTTTTTTATATTTAAAAGTAAAAAAATGTACCTTTTAAAAAGCTACAGTACAGTTTTGATTATTTAAAAAAATAAAAACATGTATATTATAATAAAAAATGTGTACCTACCTCTGATAAATAATATGTAGTACTCAAGTTTTTCTTACTATTCAAATTCAAAACATCGTTCTAAAATAATTGATGAACACCAGCTAATAAAATTAATCTAAGATATGTAGTTCCAGTACCGTATAATTTAGCGTCTAGTAAACTTGAATTTCGATGTATCACATACGGTAGCCGGAGCGAGTCCAGTACGTGATTATAGTGATTCCTCTCAACCCAGAGTGGTTATTTGCTGCATATTGCGTTAGTATCGATTTCATTAGATGGGCCGAGATTTTTATAATAAAACGTATGTACCGGATGGATGCATGTAAACTTTTTATGGTAACTAGAATAGTAATTACTTTGAGTAGGTGGTAGTGCGCGTATTAGTGTGGCCATAAAGTTCACGAGATAGCTAGCTCATAAAAAAAATATATATCAGATGGGTTCGTTTTCTTTTCTTCATTCTTTCACTCAGTGATATTGATTGAGTGATATGATTATAGGGGGCAAACGAGCAGACGGGTCACTGATGGTAAGTGACTACCATCGCCTATGGACACCTGCAACTCAAGAGTCACAAGTGCGTTGCCGGCCTTTGAGATGGGAGTACGCTCTTTTCTTGTAGTTTGTTTTTTTTTCTTTTGTTTCAGTATATAGCCATTACAGATAAATAAAGCATGAACCAGACTCAATAAAAAATAGTTTGTTTGATACAATATGTAGTAGACAGTTGACTTAACTTATTTCCACTGTTGAAAAAACACTACAGCATAACGATAATAAAATTTATCACTGCTAAATAATATTCAAAGTCTTAAATACGAGTATACCTATTTGGAAATATTGTTTTTATCGTAACACAAAACGAGTAACTACAGTGTCACTTAATCTTAATTTTTTGTTAAATTCTAAACTTTTTGTAAAAAAAAAGTATTTTTGTTGTTAGTAACAATATTTCTGTTTCTGCTAAAAATTGTTTTACAAAATTGTTTGAATTTAAATCGTAAATAGAAACTTTAATCTAGATAAATTAAATAAAAAATGAAATAGTGTTCGTTGGTAGGCGCATCACTTAATAACAGCTTGTCCGATTTGGCTACTTTTTACTTTTAAAATATTCCTAATAGTCCAAATTAGCTATTTAAGAAAAAAAATTGAGAATTTCAGGGAGAACTGGAAGTGCTTTTTCCATACCTTAAAACTAATTATTGAAATTTTCACAGGATAATAAAAGCATAGTATTTTCTGTTCAACAGAATATGCAAAAACGTAGTTTTAATGGCTCATAGGAAAGCACAAAATACGCGCCACAAATGATCGCATGCGCAGACAGCGGATTGATTGATTGACCGTTTTATTGGCGTTCGATCTGATCCATCGCTATGAGATTACCGAAGTCTATTTTATTGGGAAACTGTGTTCAGTTCATATAAAGTGATCGACTTATAATAATTTTTATGTATGCCAATATGAAACCCATAAATATTTGGAGCATTATTTTTATAGTAGGTAGTGTACCTAATGAACTTTCGTTGAGGCGCATTTAAGGTTTAATTATAGCATAGGAATAATATTTTTGTTTGTATACTTATAGTCATACATAGATGACTACATGAATGACATTTACGCACACACTTCCAGTTCCACAAAACAAAATTACAAATTTTATACTTACTTATGCTGGGGCCATCAATAATTATTATGGTATTTTACTTTACTTTAAGACAATGAATTCTGACATTAAGTAACTAGCACTGAGATGAGTCACAAGTTTTGTGACGTAACATCTCAAAATTTTCTAAAAAACATCGTTTTGAAAACCGATGACGACGGATGATTTTAAAAAAAATTATACAACGAATGTTCCTGATATTAACAACATTATCACAAAAATTAAATAGAAATGAAACTAAATTTAGAAGTGCTGTTATAATTTAAACAAGTAAAATTGTAACATAATTACATCACACTCGAGGGGACGACAAAGAAATGATTAAATAGATGTTGTAATCGGTTCTTATACTTACCTTTTAGGAAGCGACTTTACTCACCATTTATCTTCCAGTTCCTTTAAAACGCGAAGCTCAAACTATAAACAATATAGCCATATAAAAATATTGCTCAGACGTAATTGAAGAAGCACTGAAGCAGTATCGTACCGTAAAAGCAATTTTAGATTTAGATCAAAAACTATGAGTTGTTAGCAAGAAGCGACGTTATGATGTAGTTCTTACCTGATATGAGTAACAACTTATAGTAAGGGAAATAGTTGTTAGGAACATTCTGAAGTACTATTATAGCCTATTGTAAAGTCTACTGTTTTGCGTATGTGTAGCAAGTCTAATGCGATGTACAAATGAAAGAATTAATACTGTTGTATCTTTTAGCCAGCGTGTGTCTGCGATGCAAGCGGCGCGTACTCCGTATGGAGTAAGTTTAACTCGCATCAGTAAATGTCATCGAAGTGCTGCCACCAAGGAAGAGTTTAGCCGTTGTTGTGTAAGTGTTGAGTAAACATAGTTAAAAACGAACTCACTCTGCTTAAACAAACGGAGCGGACTCCGTAAGGGCTCCGCTTTACCCGCTATGGTAAATTTCATGGTGATGCTTTTACCGTCAAAGGGGTAAGCGGAAATGATCAAACTAGTAATAATAGGTAAGAACGAGTTTACGACTAGTTAGTAATCTTCACTTGAATCCTTGTCATCGTCAAAAATACATATGTTCCTTTGACCAAATACAAAGCGTTCAATACTGAGTAAAAGAATTCTAATCTATGTATTTGTCATTTTCCGTTTAGGACCCTGCGCTCGTTTCTCGTTGTCATTTTCCCTTTGCAGTTGAAAGCAAATTATTAAAATAGTCAAAATTCTTTCTCAGTGGAAGGTAAAATCGAAAATCGATCCCCTAAGTATTCCTTACACATTATCTTTTGGCAGTGAAAGCCCGGGTGTTGTGTCCCTGTAATAAATTAGCGGGTTGTAAGTACGTCTGTTATATAAGTTTGAAAAAGGCTGTGCTCTTTTCGTGGGAGAGCCATGCTTCGGCACGTAATGGGCCGGCTCGACCGGAGTGATACCACTGCCTCACAGAAAACCGGCAGTGAAAGAATGATTGCATTGCTTTTCGCCGAGTGAGTGAGGTTACCGGAGGTCCTAACCCTCCCTCTCCCCCCTCTCCTCTCCTCTCATAATCAAAACAGGCTTTGTGGCATATTTTATTGCTAATTAATTGCTATATTTTTGCCAAAGAGTTGTTTTTTTTATGGTATAGGGGGCAAACGAGCAGACGGGTCACCTGATGGTAAATGACTACCAGCGCCCATGGGCACTTGTAACTCGAGAGTCACAAGTGCGTTGCCGCCCTTTAAGGTGGGAGTAGGAGAAGAGGGGGAGGGGGGGAAGAGTAGGAAAAGGTGAGAGGGTTGAGAGGGGAGGGACGGGAATGGGGAAGAGGGAAGGGTTAGGGCTTCCGGTAACAACTAAGGCCTGTTTTGATAGGTGTAACAGATCCGGAGATATAGGGTTGACTACGCTGGCTTAAGTATCAAGTCAGTAGGACCATTGTTTTTCGGAAATGGCTATGGCAAAAAAAATAATTCTTTGGCAAAAAAATAGCAAATAATTAGCAAAAAAATATAGTGTAAGTTTTATTATGGCCCTATGACTTGGCTACGCTAGCTTCATAGACACGCACTTGTGACTCTTGAGTTGCAGGTATCATCAGGTGACCCGTCTGTGTTCGATGAGGTGTAAATTCGCAAATGCAGTGTCATCTGCGGTTGTTGTTTGTTTTGAATAGCACTTCTGCATCTTTACGGAGTGCCGTCTGGAGCACAACGAGCTGTCTCACAGTGAGGACTGCACATTCTTGCTATAGTGATGACGCTGGGTATCTGAAAAGTTTATGTAGTAGAACTTTAAGGACAGCTCTTTGTGCTTTTTCGACTTCAAGCATATACCGGGAACATGCACTACCCCATTCGGGGATGCGATAACTGAGTAAAGATTGCACAAGTGCTAAGTACCTACACCGGTTTTGATGTTTCAGTGTCTCCCGAGGACCTTAACTTTTCTATATTATCTTAATCAGTATCACCTTAAATCTCTTTTATGTAAGTATTTAATTTTTTTCTCCACGTCTATTAATTTTTTTATGTAGGTGCTTATTCAATTTGTACCGATAGACAGTTTTAGTAAGAGTCGTGTGTTTAAATGCTCAGATGTATATTATTGTGCACAAAAGTTATATTCTAACAGGCTTAGATATTCAAAATAAAATTACAGATTAGAAAACCTGTTCGAAATTCGCGAGCGCCAACACCTACTCTATCCGTATTTCTTACACCGTTATTTATTATTTCATTACTTAAATTACTTACACGGTACGTTACCTACCTTGTAATTAATAACAGTGGAAAAAATAACAGCTCTTTCGTAAACTTTCGAGATTCAATTACGATATCCACCGTCTTATTTTGCCCCAGACGGGAGCCAATCATTACTATAATAATTGTATCACGATCGATTAATTTATTAAACTAAGCCCAACCCTATTCATATGTCACGGTAGATTTATAGTCTATGGTTGAACGATAGGTGACCAAATTTGGTTAAATTTAATTGGATTTGAATCGATTTCAAATTGTTTTTTGTTGTACAACGATGCTACCTACTTGAAAAATGTGAGTGAGTAGGTCTGTGTACGTGTTTGTCTTGTATAATCTTATTACTTTAACCGAGCAATTCTTATATGTATGTATTTATTTATGTATGTAGGTATTTATATTTCGGGTATCTCGGAAACGTCGTTTTGCATTTTAAGTTCAACTGCATAGTTACATTTCCTGTAAAAACTAAATTTTACAAAAAAAAACTCTAGTGACGATTTGACAAAAAGCTACCGAGCGAAGCTTGGTTTCCCAGGTACAATGAATTAACGTAGTATGCAGATAGTACAAAATGAAGATCGCATTATAGAAATTGTCTAAAGTTTTAATGCGTTAAAGCTTATTCTTAAACAACATTTATGGAATACATTATATATGTTCGATAAATATATGTGATCAATATTATTAAGACAATACTGTTCGTATTATTTTTAAATTATTTCATCTTTATGCACCAGACACTGCCCCACAACCCTCAATGACGTATTTTCTCCATCCCATGATTGCCAGTAAGTGATTGCCTTGTGCGATAGGGCCACCAATTGTAAAAAAGCTGTCTACAGAGTTTTTTTTGTATTTAATACCCGGTGTGCAATAAAGAGAACTAGAATAAATGTGAGTGCGTGTATGTTTTACACAAAAAAATAATAATAATTCTTGTTTATTTCCTGTTAAGAACAGGAAATAAACAAGAATTATGTTGTATATATCTTTATATTTTATTTGAAGTCCCTAATAGTATAGTAAATTAACAAACTTATATTTACATGCCAACATTCCTTGACGCAATGATTGTGTATCATGTTTTTATATTTTACATTACATTAACATTATTATTATTAGATGATTATAAAATCTTAGGATTAGCAGTTCATTTGGGAGTTTTTCATCATCTCCAACCGCTCTGGTGCCCAACTAGAGAACTTAGAAATGTACTCTAATTGTGCATGACACATTTGATTCGAAATTATCTGTACCCTACCTTCTTGTGTTAACACACTACTACTAAATAAACGTGCATAGTTTTCGCACGCGCAATCAATCATATGTGTGCTTCGATTCAAATAATCCTTAGTGACTGTTCGAGTGAAAACGCTTTTTACAGAGATTACCATCAATCAGCAGTTCATAAGGCTTGGTGTACGAGCGGCTCAGCGTCACTGAAATCGCGCGTATTCCGGCAACTATCAGATTGAAACAACCAAAGTAGTTACATTAAAAAACTCTGTTGGAGGGGTTAACAAGAATACCAGTAATATGTGACCCCACGCCACGTACTGTTGTTACATTTTTTTTTTGCCTATTTTTTTTTAATGACAACTTCCGCATTAGGAATATTCCTGTGTCGCGGGAGCTTCACAAACATTCAAACAACGGACACAAAGAACACCCAGACTCGGGACAACTATTTGTGGATCACACAAATTTTTGTCCCGTGTGGGATTCGAGCTCACAACACTCGGCGCGGCGTAATGGCGAGGTGATCACTTAAACCATTGCACCACCCGTGCAGTTAATAATTTATATTATTGTCTAAATAGTTATTAAAATACATATACAAACATAATTCAAGAAATATTCGATTATGGAAGACTATCAAAAGATTGTAAATTGTTAAAGGGATTGAAAACGGAACGCAAGCAAGAATAGACAACTTAAAATAGGCACACTTCGGCCAACAGCAAAAAATAATACAAGTCAACAGAATAAACCAACAATATCATTACCAATTGCCAGGCAAAACTTACACAAATTTAAAAACAGTTCAACTATATAATGTGAACGGAACCGGCTCTTAGGCCTAGTTATGGTAAAAAGATTCCAAATTCTTTTGTGGTTTGCCGCCCGAACAGTAGCTACATTGAATACAATACAACACTTATTTATAGTCAAAACTGTCTTCGCCATAGCGTCCCGGCAAAACCTGTTGGGAGGGCTATACACTGGAGATGCGCTTTTATTATGCTGATATTATGGAGTCGGGCCTGGGAGTGAACAAAATATAAAAAGTACAGTCCACATTACGATATGAAATAGATATTTATGATTTTGTTTCTTGTCTAGGTACAATAATTGTATTATATTTATGTTTTATGTAATTCACCTATATACAGGGTGTATCTGAAAGAGGAACACTTACTTAAATCACTGAATTTTAGCCTCCGTTTTTCATAAGAGTAGGTGGAATGTGTAAAGTTAAAGATTTTAATTCGTACATATTTTTAATTTTTCATTCCGTTACTAAGAAAGTCTTCATAACAACTAACTTACATTTTATTTTAGGTTAGTTTTATGGATTTTCTCAATAATTGAGTGAATAGTTCCAGTTGTTATCTACGAGAAATCTGTTGGTTAAAAAAATCACAATGTAATTTTACTCCTATCCAACGTTAAAGGTTAAACAAGAGAGATTTATTTTGTCGATTCGATCAACTGTAATCTATGTTCCTAAGTCTGTTCTTTCTAATTTTGTTATACAGTTAATATTCATCTATCTATCAATAGATGGAGGGCCCGAATGTGGGAATTAGGTAATTATGTTAAGTTTATTTTGATTTTAAATTTTAAAATAGGAATAATATCCTGGGACCATCATGGATCTAGGCCCAAATTAAAAAAAATTGAGAGTATATTGAAAGAGAAAGGTAGGCAAGAAGAGAAGGCAATGAAGGAAATTCAACTCAAGCAGGTCAAGGTCGCAAACCTGTAACGTCGAAGTGGCTGTTGTCGGCATTCCGAGCCCTCTAGCAAAATTTTCTAAATACATAAATATTTTTATATTTAAAGTGTTCGATCAGTGCGTGCTACCTGTTATGACATACAGTGCTGAGACGTGGACACTAACGGTGGGGCTAGTCCACAAATTAAAAGTCACGCAGCGGGCTATGGAGCTAGCTATGCTTGGAGTCTCTTTGAAGGATAAATTTAGCAATAAGATCATCCGACAAAGAACCAAAATTACCGACATAACTCGGAAGATAAACATTCTGAAGTGGCAATGGGCTGGCTACGTATGCCGAAGGACCGATGGCCGTTGGAGCAGACGGGTCCTAGAGTGGAGACCGCGAATAGGTAAACAGAAGGTAGGACGCCCCCCAGCCACATGGACCGACGACCTGAAGAAGGTAGCAGGGATAGACTGGATGTGAAAGGCGGAGGACCGGGTGCTGTGCCGCACATTGGGAGAGGTCTATGTCCAGCAATCGATTATAATAGGCTGATTGATTGATCAATATTTTACATAGAAATGCAATAACTTAATTGATTACTTTAGGAATTTGGCTGATTTAAATAACCATAATATAATCAATGTTTTTGTTAAAATATTTCATAGAGTATATAGTTGATGGTTATGTGTCATCTGTCATTGTAATTAGCTATTCGGTCACCCGCTAAATACGAAAACCGGAACACGCGTTGATTACCCCAAACAGTTACATTCAACATAGGTATTAACGATAAACGCTCTCTTCTCAAAAAGTCACAAAATCTTAATTTATCCTAACTAATCTTACTAATATTACAAAAGCGAAAATTTGTGATAATAGATGGATGTTCGTTACTCTTTCACGCAAAAACGGCTGAACGGATCTGCATGAAATTTGGTACGGAGGATAAATTTAACAAAACTTAACCGCGAACTAAGTCTCGGGCAACAACTAGTATTATAAATACGAAAGTGAATTTGTTACGTATAGGTAACTATAACTTTTGCGTGAGCGCAGCTGTGTGCAAAAGCTAGTTCTAAATTTAATCAGAATCGGTTCTAAAACAAACATACAAGTGTGAGGGGTCCCCAAAATCCTATGTCACTCGCTACTTTTGCGTTTAAAACATCAGAGGAATAGCTGCGGCCGGTTTTTTTGTTACAAAAAGGGTCCCGGATAACGGTCCCACAGACCGCAAGGTCAGAACTAACGACTCTTTGCATTTTTATTTTGTGCGTTCATCGTGGTGGTAATACTTGGTGATCGTATCATTTTGTTCTGGTTATCTGTAGTACAGTTGTTTCAATGAACAACTTACCACATTAGTGAACTAAATCGTTGTAATCTGTTGTAATTTCAACTAATATGTTGGTCGCGTATGCTTTTTGTGTACATAGGTACGTACGTACATAAGTATGTTCACTGAGAATTAACCAATATGGCGCCCATTACACGGTAGGTTTTACTGTCAGTTTCGCCACAATCAAAACGTACATATCGAGTGATTGATGGTTGCATGATGAGATTTTAATGTCGATATTATTTCATCAATCACCAACGAACATCCGTCAATCAAGACTTTTGGTAATGATTGACGTTTGCATGAGCGTCTAATGAACGCCTATGAATTTTGGAACTGTATTTGTACTAATAAGATAAAACTACCTCGGTTTTATTTATTTTCTTTGACATAGTATTATTCATAAAACTTATAACTGTTTATGATACAAACATTATTAAGTTTTGATTTTAATATTTTGATTTAATAACAAGATAATTATCAATCAGGTTAAAAATCTTTAATTATTTACGTCAAAAAATTTACAATCGTCACTTGCCTCCACATGATGAGTTGTTTCTACCTTTTTCCAACCAACCATATACATTTATTTCAAATGATTGTTAATGTGTACCTATCTTAATATATACTACAGATCGCCTGGTCAAAGTCAAACATCTTTATTTCATAAAATTCTTTAAAAATTGTTTGAAACCTCCTTTTGTTTAAACTCAATTTTAAAAACTATAGCTCAATACACACAGTTACCGCAAAAATAGTTTGCTATATCAAATGTAAAATTATAATATAAACAAAACTGATAACTGCCTGTGTCAATTTATAACCTCCCGTTTTCAAATCTTTGAGCCTTGTGAGAAGAAATCGGGTAAATATCATTGGTGGTTTTCAGTATAAGTTGAACTCTCGTTGTTAGACTTTCCGTACCATTGCAGGTATAACATATATACTGGACGGGTGTAGCTTGATGTAGCCGTTTCACGTAATATTTTTAGCTTTAAACTTCTTCTATTTATAAACTTTCCCAATTCTACGTTCCTTAGTTCACGAAAACTTCTTAAAAATGCATACAAAGTATTCTTTTTCACGTATTAATATGCACCTACATAAATACATACCCCGATAATCGAAACACTTTCATTCACTCCTCAGTGCGTTGCGTACGATCAATGTTCTTACGCTTCGATAAACTAACTCACGAAATTATAACGGACGTCAATCACTGATATCGGCAGACGTATTCTGTGTTTTTTTCTTTTTAATATTAGTTTTATTAATATAAACGAAGTGCCTATGATGTCGCCAGTAGAAATCTATTACTGTACATTTGTAGATTCACCTTAATGGGATAAATTTAATGATAAGCTGGATGTCTGATAACTTGACCATTAACTTTTACAATGTAAACATTAGAGTCTAGAAAAAGATGGTGATAAATAAAGTGGTTAGTGACCCTGACTGCTATGGCATAGATCGTGGGTTCGATTCCTACCAGAGTCTGAGTGTTCTTTGTGTCCGTTGTTTGTATGTTTGTAAAGTCCCCCGCGACACAAGAGTAATTCCTAATGCGGGAGCTGTCTTTATAAAAAAAAAAATTTTCGCACTCTAGAGAGTACCACCTGAGTCACAAGAACTAAAAATATTCATATGTCGAAGGATTCAAATCCCTTGACTAACAGAAAAGAAGACAGCAATATATTGGCTACAATAAATGTACATTCATATTTACTTGCTAATTTGAATACAAAAATACATTATAATCAAGTTAATTATTTTATTACTACATATATGTATAGAAAACCTCAGCTCTCAAAGAATTAAAATGAATATACAAAAGGATTAGTAAGATTTTCGAACAAATCCATTGAACCTCGTTAATTGATACTCTTACAACCAGATTCCTTTTTACTAAAAATAGAAAGTAATAAAGTTTTATCACAATAAAACAAATTACCTAAATCCAGCTTTTTGTAGTCAAATCAACATAATTTATGAATGCGCCCTACGGTACCTTCTGTATTAGCGTAACCGTAATGTATGATAATAATAATAACTTGAGACACCAGACACACGGGAGTCTGATCCCAAATTAAGCAGAGCCTGTACCACAAATTACTGAACCCGTACTATGCTCCCCAGACTAAACATACATATATATTACTAAATACGTCTCAAGCTCATCGCACTTTGTCCTAGGTCGGAATCAAATGTTTGACGTGATTCAAGATAATTAAATTACCATTATTTATAAATGTATCTATACTAACTTTTGCAAGTGGCATCGCTCTGGTGAACACCGTTTTGCTCAGCGTAAATATAAAATAGTACTTCAGTGTTTGCTCTGTGACATTTAATCAATTATTAAAGAAGCTGGCAGCACCCGGATGGCAACCTAGAGCTACTTAATAACTTAGTAATAGCAATATTTTGATATGTTGATACTGAATGAACGTTGACGATGTCTCTTGCGCGTAGCCCCTTCTACCCGCTCCATTTAGAAGCGTCTAAACAGAGCCTTGGTAAACTCACTGACCAATAAAAACAAGACAGTGCTAGAAGTTCTGTTTAACCATGGTATCTGTGGAGTGGAAATACATATTTCACAAGTCAAGCGGCTACGAAAAAAGGCACAATTCTCTTGTATGCCACGAACCAAGTAACAAAAACTCTGACAACAAGATAAACATAAACTGCATCCATGATAAAATAACCGCTATATATTTTTTGCCATATCGCCCAACCAAATTATAGTGCCCAAATCCTTCAAACAAGATTGGGCGACACAAGTCAATGATCCTGCGCATTACCCTAATGACAGCAATAAGGTACCTGACCAAAGTTACCAGATACCCTCGTTTATTGCCCTTAATAAAGGTAACGAGTTTTTTACAAGCCGTATTTTGAGTGTAAAAAATTGTGGCGTAAAATTATATGTCTAGCTGTGGCTAGATGGTCAATGATCTTTAATCGATTGACAATTGGGCAGACGGCGAGATAAAAGAAGGTAACGATATGTGTGTCTCGATGTCTATGATTTAGTTATTAACCATAGACAAAAGAACTTATATATCCCTCGACTAATTTATAAAGCTTTACATTTTTTGGATGTTTTATTTAAAATCAAAATATAATTATTATATATTATTCAAACTTAGAGGTGCCGTTTAGAGCATGTATGACTCTTTTGAATTCACAGAGATTTTGGTCTGAGGACTTATTTTTTATACATCTAAGTAGGCAAACAAGCATGCGGTTCGGTTAACCGCAGTCTTCTCTAGGCTGGAAATCAGCTCGTAGTAGCTCAAATGCCCAATCACGTTTTTTAGCGACATCATTAATTCAAGGTGGCAACACCATTATAAAATAAAAATAGGTAAATTTCCCCGCTTCTTATTATTTGGTACGTATCATACATTGTATTTACAATTAGAAGAAGTTTATTTCTAAACCTCAAACTAATTATTGCAAACAATTTTCTTAAAATTTGATAGTTATTTTCGTCAAAAAATAAAAATAGTATTTAGAAATTAGGCTTCGAGAGGCTCAACTGCATGGCATATGGTTCTTGTGATATACGCAGAGCAAGAGCAAGAGAACCATATGGTTCTATCATGGTGACATCAGATGCGAAATCAAAACTATTAAGAATATAAAATAGTATGTATCTATTATGAATTGCAAGAGAGTTCGGAATGCTCAAACTGCTCGAGCTATTGCATGCACTTCCCAATCCATCTCTATAAGCAATCTTCTTCCATTGCATTCTTACCTCCGTTTCCATATACTCTCAATATTTCTATCTTTAACACGCAATGTGCCCGGTAACGAGAACAGGCTTGACGTGTATGTATGAATATATATGTATGTATTAACTACGTGATCATAGATTGAACCCTTTTTGATGAAGCCTCCACGGCAGATTTAAAATCAATAATAGATTCAAATAGATCACTTTTCTGATCACAGTGAGAGATCGATCAGTGATCTATACTTCTTTTGTTGAATGGAATCGATCAAGATTTTTGATTACGTCGCGAATAGCGGTCACATCGGGTGTAAATTTGTTTTTTTGTTATCGGCCCAGGGGTCATTCAGTGTGATTGGATTTTTTCATGATTCTTCATTCAAAGAATTTCTGTTATGATGAAATTTTTGGTATTTCATCAATTTCGGATTTCTTAGAGAATGTTACATTTGAAATGCTTTTATTGAACATCTATCAAAGCATTTAACAGACGCGTATCTTTATTTATTTTTTGTTGTTCAACGAAAGATTTCGGTCTTCAAACTAGTCAATATTACAAATCTCGCATTTCCATAGGTAGGTAGTAATACCATAACAATCAAATTATTTGAAAGTGACGACGAAGGCCGTGTCTAAAGTGGGTGCCACGGTAAAGTTAACTTAACAATTCAACAGTATAATAATAGTAATAGGACTTCATCGAGGCTCTTCTTTGCTTTCTTCTAACGGCAACGTGTTTGAACATGTATGTACTTACAGGAATCAACAAAATTAACAAAATTAAAATGAGGTACGACTGTGATTCGACACGTTTCCTTAGAGAATAAAGCAGCAGTATATGACATGAGCACCGAACGACAACGCATATTTAATAATAAGATACGTAAACCGTGGGGGGAGGGAAGGGTTAGGACCTCCGGTAATCACACTCACTCGGCGAATAGCAATGCAAGCATTTCTGTCGAAACGTGGCAAAGCATGGCTCTCGACGATAATATCTAGGGGTTTAAAAACGCTAATATGTACAAAAAAGATAAATGATTAAATAAATTTACAAAGTAGGTATATATCACAAACAGTAACTATATACCGTACAATCGCTTACACATAAAACCCACATTTATGCTGATAGATCATCTAAAGTCATTTATTAGCTTTTAAATCGGTGGCGGTACACTAATCAGCAAGAATCTGAAATCCAAATTACATAAAATAATTCAGTAGCCGTTGCATTCCACAAAGATTTAAGTTGAACGTGATTGATAAAGTCCAAGCACAGATAACAGACGACAATTAATATAAGCCAATAATTATGCTTGTCGCTTAACATTTAGTTTACAAAGAAACTTGAATAATGATCGACCTTGCTTTTATCAAGATTTTTCAAGTCATACGTTGCTAGGGTTGGCTGACTTTTTAGTGTGTACAACGTCAAACATTGTAACTAAACTAACGATTTCAATGGTTAGTTTGAAGCATTCTTTAAGCAATAAGATTTGTTAGCGGCTGTAGAGGAATGGGTAAATGGGTAATTTATAAAATTACCATTAGGCATTGTTCGGGTTTGAAATCCGGAAGGTTTTGAACCTGTACACATTACAACTACAGTACATTTTCAAAGATATTCTTACAAAAAACACATTTGTTTATTTCATGTCAGACTTCATTATCAGAATAGATAGTGTTAAGAATTTGTCTACGGCCTTATATTCGAAAAAAATTATCGCAAGAAATTTTTATGGGAAGTTGTTGTAAAAGTAAAGTAAAAAAATCATCGTTTAGACTATTCCTGCCTTCATAAAGTCGCATTTTTTCACAGCGCAGGATATTTACAAGATTATTATACAATTTTTTAATTGACATCCCTATTTGGTGGGCATGCGCGCGCGCCTTGATCGATGGTAGAAATGATAGATTAGTAGGTAATGTAGGTATGGTTATATTAATTTGGACTTAAAATAGAGACAAAGGAATCCGATTTTGAATCATCGACAGAGTCAATCATAAGTCAAAGATAAAAAGTAGTTTTAGATTGTAAACCTGGTTATGGTAGACGGTACGGCACTGATGAACTTCTTTATTGTTTGGTACGAAAGTCGGGCAAAACTAAAGTAGGTATAATAAAATTAAATAAAAAATTTAAAAAACCCCCGACACATCACCATTTTGTGATGGCGGCCATCTTGGATTTGAAATTTGTCATAATCTATAGTATTCTACTAGTCAAGCCCTTTTATTTGATACCCATATTGAGGGAGTTGTGAAAAAAAAGTAATTCGCCATTTTGTGGTGGTGGCCATCTTGGATTTGAAATTTATCATAGTGTATAGTATTCTACTAATCAAGCCCTTTCATTTGATACCCATATTGAGGGGGTTGTGAAAAAATATGTAATCCGTCATTTTGTGGCGGTGGCCATCTTGGATTCTCATCAAACATAGCTAAGAACACTCCCGACTAATTCCCCTTTAAAACAAAAAAAAAAATCAAAATCGGTTCATCCGTTCGGGCGCTACGATGCCACAGGCACATCAAACTTATAACACCCCGTCGTTTTTGCGTCGGGGGTTAAAAATGGAACAAGCGACATTTTGCCTTTAACAAGTATAGTCTTCCGGGTGTTATCACGTGGCCTACGCTGTTTTCTACCTATGCCTATGTCTACTAATGACAATTAATTGAACAAGATCAAAATAACGTTGAAAACTACGACAGTTACATTTAACGATGTGATTAGGTAACTGCTTATGTTGCGACGAATATTATCAACTGATCTTGGAAAGGAAAGTTATGATTTTCAACTATAGATAGCAGTTGATCACGCAGCAGCCTGGTCAGAAAATTTCTTCTTTGTGTTCTTTAGCACAGTCTCTTTAATTAGAATATTCTAGTATCGCTCGAAGACGGCAGGTATCACAACAGAAACCTTCCGGTTTATGTAGGAGCAATGTGGACGATATAATAGGTGTCAAAGGCCTTAAATCTTGACATCGCCTCCCGGCAAAAAAAGTGTCATATCACAAAAAGTGTCATATCACATGTTAGGTACGTTTAACATTTGTATAGCATTGAATAGCAAATGTTGCATTTGGTCAGCTGTAAAAACATCGTTATTAGCAGTAATAGCTGTTTTTGTATTATGACACTTTTTTGCCGGGAGGCGACATGTTCCTATTATTTGAAGCTGTGCGAGCCAGCGCTTCAACTGCATTAGCGGTTACTCGAAAACGGCCCAAAGATTAATTTATATTTGGTGACTACATATTCCACCTTTTTAGAGTTTGGGGTCGTTGTCTAGGTCAATTGATGTAGTCATAGGTTCCATGATCTTCTAACATCCTTGAGATCCCGTAGCGAACAGTCGACTCGACAGACATTGGCTATAGACTTGGTAGCGCTGACAGTTTTCTGGAAACATTACCCCACGACGAGCGAAATGTGGTGTAATAACATTTATTAGGCAACTTGTTGTACTAAAGGTAGGTACTTAATAGGTTTAAATCTAAAATATCTGTCCACTAAACTTTCTCTTTGCACCTTTGCACCTTTGCACCTTTGCACCTTTAAAAATGTACCTAACGAATATTAATTTAACAATTTTATTTTAAGTTTGATTCCTGAGATGTCATAGTTTTTAGAAACTATTATAAAGAAAGGTCTCCCTTAGTTCCCGGTAACTGATTAATATTGTACCTACCCAGTCGTATAGCGTGGGTAAAATTACCTACCGTCACGAAATTAAACAAAAATATTTTCTTATTTTAGTACTGTTTACTTTTGTTTCATTTGATTAAATAGGAAGTAACATCCAGTTATTTATTTCAACTGACTGCAGTATTTATTTATGAAAATACAGTGTTATTTGTATTCAAGATCTATGACGGTTACGAAATACAATTTAAAAGCCAATTCACATACAAGAATCAAATGTGAACATAAAATTCAATGTAATATATTTTAGTTGATTGCTAAAAGCGTACGTATACATATACATACATACATATTATACAATATATAATTATGTTAAGAAAAATATTTATAAAGTAATGCCACCTATCGTATATTCTATGAACTAAGTCAGGTGTAACACTTGGTTATCTAAGAAGACAACGATAGTCGGTCAGTGCTTCGAATACAATTGGCTAGATGACGCTGTTTAGGAAATAGTTTATCACTTAACAGTAACCTTTAAAGTTCTATCTAATTCCCGTAGATGGCAGAAAATACATTTTATAAGAAGTATTTAATCGTTTACATGTATCATCTATAATATTGTTGCAAGTTGTTTGCAAAATCTTCTTTGAGTTATTAATAAAATTAATGCTTTATCTTTAAATAAAAATAACTGTTGAAAAATATTTTTCGAATCTTTTAAATTATTGAGTAGGTATGTTCAATTAAGTGACATACTTTTTAATTTAAAAAATAAATGACATACCTGATTTCAAATAATTACTTGGGAATTTTCTTTATTAAACGACACCTCTGTTTGTGTACTAACGATATGGATACAGAATGAGCTACAGAAGGCGGTTCATAATATTTCGTCAGTTTATTAACCGACGAAAAAAAAGGATGTTCTCAATTCGACCGTATTTTTATGTATGTTTAGGCTTCTCTCCGGTATTTATGAACCGATTTTGATTATTCTTTTTTTGTTAGATAGGGTATAGGTACCTCAAGGGTGGTCCCATGTCAAGGAAGTCAGGATCTGATGATGGGATCCTGATAAAATTGAGGAAACTCTCGAAAATTGTTTAGAAATCATCACATCATGTAGCTGAGCTGATGATGAAAAAAAACATGAAATAAAAATCTTTTTAACAAAAAATTAAACCGACGAAAAGAACTAAAATGCAAAACTTAAGTATTGAGCTTATTTGCATAAACTATCAAATTTTTATAAAAACTAATTTTGAGTCGGCGCCAAATAATATAATGATTAATTACCTACGTAGAGCCATGTCCATTTCTATGTAGATACACATACATATAAAATTTACATATAAAATTTACATGTACATATAAAATTTAGATAATTAATCCGTTTGTTATTTGGCGTCGACTAAAAATTAGTTTATAAAAAAATTGATAGTTTATGTAAATAAGCTCAATACTTATAACTTAAAAAGTTTTTTATTTTTGGCTTTTTAGTTCTTTTCGTCGGTTTAGTTTTTTGTTAAAAAGATTTTTTAATATTCTGAGATTGTTTATAAACCAACGATGTTCTCAATCTTACGGTGACATAGGTATCTAGTGAACACTTTAACTTTTGGATGTTTGACAAACAAACAATCGCTCGATTTCCATTTTGTCTCCAGTAAGTAGGTCCCTATGGATTTTTGAAGATGCTTGAAAAATGAGGCCCTCGAAGATAAGGGGCGTTTGTTAGATCTGGAATGCCTGTTTTCTTCAGAAACATTTTGGGTACACCAAAAAGGTCACAGTTAAAAATGTTATGTAGAACTTGTTGGTCCAGTTTTTAACGATATGTAGTGAAAGTAGGTGCTGATCAAACATTAGATATTGAAGTGACAGTCCACTTTCATTACGGACAAACATAAATTCTTTGAAATGATTATAAACTTTCAAAACGATCATAAGGATTGAAACGGGTTCTAATAGTCAGTTAAAATTTCAGTCCCAATATTCTATTAACTGCGAACCGTGAGAATTTCGTATGTCTGTGTCAAAATAGAGTAACCACACTTTATTCCGCCGTACCTACCGGCGTTTGTGCACTTTTACTATGTGGAAAAAGCACTGAACGCATGACCGTCACGCTAATAATACATATATAGATCCACTAGAGGGCGCTAATCTAAAATTGAGTTCTGTCAGCTCCTTCTTAGTTAAAGTCACCAACCTGCTAATGTGACGTTTTAAGTTCGTAGTTTCGTTTAAGTTTTCACTTCTGTCGGCAGTCCCATGACTGCCTATTTTTTTATACTATCTTTACGATATTTTGTTTGTTGTTTGTTATAAACACCGTAATATCTGGAATTATTAGTCAATTTTGAAACGTTCTTTCTGTGTATGATAATGGATTAATTTGATTAATTGAGGAAGGCTATAGGATATGTAACATCAGGCTACGATCTTTAGGAGCAGAGTAGTGACCATAAACGCGGGTGGAACTGCGAGGAACGATTAGTAATAGTGCTATTATAAATTACTAGAGATCGCATGGTGGTTTTTCGACCATGGTTTTTTCATTGGCCAGTATAACTTGAGCTGTCATTGTATAGACTTGCTTATCATGACAGGTAATCACATATACATGGTCGCGTGTAATTTCATTAAGCCGTTTTAATGATGTAAGGCATATTGTTTAAAATTTTTAGCTTTCTGTACTTCTTCTGTATATAAACTGTAAATATTCCAAAATTTACGTTACTACGTTCGCGAAATGTTCTTAAAAAGAGGTACAAAGAATTCTCTTTACGTATTAATATAATGATTTATTTAGAACTGTTAGCTATTATTTATACTTATAAAATTAATGTGGTAAAAAGATAGTGGTAAATAAAATGTAAATGAAATATTGTGGTGTGTCACCACTAGGAAAAGCGCTGTTTGTGGTTGCGTCGTGTGATTTCTCCGAACCACCTCTTGTTTATTTTCTATGGAAATTTCACATCACATTTCACAAATATTATTAACTCGTTATATTTATCTACTATCAGTTCCCGCGCGGCATGTAGATACATATTTAAGTATTTTGCGTGAAACCCTAATTCTTTTTCCAAAATAAAAGTAGCCTAAGTTACTTTTTATAACACCAGCTATCTGCCAGTGAAAGTTTCCTGGAAATCCGGATTTAGCCGGAATTGGCCGGAACAAACAAAAAGATACACTTTTGATTGCGTTGGCTTAGCAGTTTGATTTTTTTACAGCTACAAGGGACAGTAGACTTGAGTATTTGATATAAATACCAGCCTGACCCTTTTTCTCAGGAACTCCTGAGAAAAAGGGTCTTGATAGACAGACAGTCCCACGGACGGACGGACAACAAAGTGATCCTATAAGGGTTCCGTTTTTTCCTTTCAAGGTACGGAACTCTAAAATACTATTATTTTGACATTACAAAGAGACACTTCTATTTTATTTATTTGTATTGATGTATTGATGATATAAGCTAGTGCAAGCCTACCGCCTTGTATCGCTCCGATCTTACTCTAACTCTGCCCATCATCATCTTCTTGTCCTTTTCCCAATTTTCATTGCGGTCGTGCAAAGGGTTTTGGCTGTTTCTTTTTACGGCCGGCAATCTTCTTGATGCCAACCCTCCTTGAGAATGTAGTCATTTTAAGACGAGAAAGAAGGAAGAAGGAAAAATGGGTAGTTTTTCCTACCCATTTTTCTTAGGGTAAGTTGCGGATGGGGAACGAGACTGAGACTGCAGTAGTTCGCAGAGGCCGCTGTCGCGTACCCGAATGTCCTGTATTCCTAAGACTGTAGAGGCCACTCTAGAGTGGCCAGCTGGTGTTATCTATTATTTTACATAGAAAGGTAGAAAAGTGTGTAGCATCAGGCAAATAACAGTTATTTTGCAACATTTTTTTTAAATTCGTATATAAGAATAGTTTTTGATTTATTTTTCATGAAATTATGGTTACATTTAGCTGTACTAATATGATGGAGTGTGAGAAATGCTCAAAAAAAATAAAAAAACAAAATTTTTTTTCGTCAGGATCGATTTTTTTTCTGACCCATCATCAATGGTACCGTTAGTACTATCGTCTGTCTTCGTTTTCAGGAGCGTTTCACTAACACCGTGTACAAAGTACCAGCAGTAGCCGCTAATTTCTTTTGCATTGAATTCATTAAACGTGAGTATTACAGTTATATTAGTAATGTATGGATTGATTCTTCATCAAACATAACACAACGATCACAAAGATAGGTGTGATAGCTTTGTGTGAAATTAAGCCTATCGCCACCCGGCAAAAAAGTGCCATAATACAAAAACAAAATTAAGCATATCGCCACCCGGCAAAAAATATCATAAAACAGCTATTTGGAGAAAACACGACTTTTATGCCGGTGAATTGAACAAAACAACTCAGTGAAAAAGGGAACTTTGTTCCCCTTTTCACTGAACTAACAATGTTTTTACAGCTGACCAAATGCAACATTTGCTATTCAATGCTATAAAAATGTTAAACGCACTTAACATGTTATATGACACTTTTTTTGTTATATGACACTTTTTTGCCGGGTGGCGATATCGAAAATAAGATCCGAGTAAGGTCTTCTATTTATTAGGGTTCCGTTCCTCAAAAGGGAAAAAAGGAACCCTTTGTATCTCTGTGTTTTCTTTTTTTTAGGAACTCGCGGATGTATCAAGTTGAAATTAACATCAAAAACTTCTGTCTTCAGTCCCTTGAAGCTGTAAAAAAATCAAGCTTTATAGTCAACGTAGTCAAAAGATATGATAAAGATAAAGATACATTTATTTGCTAAAACATGTGTGAATAATAATAATACAGAGTTCTATTTATGTATTCACACGGGAATTAACGCGATCACGAAAAAGTATTACATACCTCTGAATTGCCTGACGTTTCGAATAGGTTGCACTGGCCGTGGTCACAGGCTGACTGTGACCACGACCATAAAAAAATAGTAATACAGAGTTGTCATGATTATTATTATCTATAGATGTTATACAATTGTTTAGCGCTGCTGCAACCCCTGGCTTTAGCAAGCTTATGTAGTACTTACGTAATTACGAAATGTAAATACTTGCTTACGTAATTTTGAGTCCAATTTTTGATTTGCCCTCCCCTGGGATGACAAAAACAAATTTTGAACCCCCCTGGGCTAAAAGCTGGGTACGCCCATGGTAGGAGCCATCGATTTACAATTTTGATGTATAAGCACAGAATAATAGTACATTAAGCAAGCAAAAAAAAAACTCGATCTTTATAAATTTTCGCCAGCAAAAGATTTGATTCCGATATCGTTTCCCAATAATTGGTGACATTCCGAAACTCCGTGCTGCTGCTGAGAATTTCCAAAATATAAAACCCAATAACAAACTAAGACTTCTTGATCACAAACAAACATTAGCGCATAGTTATACCACGAAACCAATAATGAGTCAGATGTCTATACTAATGTAATAAAGTTGAGGAGATTGAGTTGACGCGCTAATCTCTGGAAGTCCAGTCGTATTCCAAATTTTTTTTTTTGTATATGATTGCCGAATTCATGACTAGACATGTATAGACTATGTAACATCAGGCTACGACCGTTAGAAATGGAGCAGGGACCGTAAACGTAGGTGATGTATAGATAAGTAGGGGGCATTTTTTAGCAGTTTTAAGAAACGGACTGAATTAGCATCGTAATTTTCACATGAGATGCTAATTTAGTCCGTAATAATAGTGGGTAGTGCTTATAAAGTAATTTAATTCCTATATTATATTAGGCACTGAAGAAAAGAAGTTATAGTAACAAACAAACTCATTCTTATTTGTACTAATATAAGTGAAATTTACGTGTATCTATAGACTTTGAAATATCAGAGTCGAGGACTAATGGAAATGGAATACAAAGACAATTACTAATATCTATTTTCTTAAAACTCTTTTTTTTAACCCACGATGCAAATAGGGGTGTTATAAGTTCAACGTGTGTCTGTCTGTAGCATCACAGCTCCTAAACTGATGTACTGATTTTGATTTAGTTTTTTTCAGTGAAAGGTGAATTGATCGAGAGCGTTTTTAGCTATAATTCAAGAAAATCTGTTCAGGCAAATGAAGATCATCAGCTATTTTCTAATCGTTAAAGGGATTTTTGACTTGGGGGTGTTTTTAATTTTAATTTTTACTTGTATACTTCTATTATTATTAATGATTCAATATCATTGAAGAGTATATGGATAAGGATGGAGCCTTACAGACTATTTAGTTCAAAAAAACTGCCATGCAGAATTTTGAATTTAAACAAAATTACATAGTTACTTAAAAATAAAGAAAGTAAAAAATATATTTTTGCTGATCTTTTAAGAGAATAAGATAACATGAGCGTCTAATTTATATTAACATATATAATTCTCAATGTTAAGTTCATTGCCATGATGCCAAGCCTCTTGGTCCGTAGTTCAGATACCGTAGGCGACCCAGTTCGCGGCTCTTGCATCAAACAGTATTAAACGAAGCCTCATCGCGGTCGAACGCAACATGTTTTTCGAAAGTTTGATCCTAAACTTCGCGGTACTAGGCATATTATTATTCGCTCTAATATTCGATTATATTACAAAGTTCTTCAGCTATTGGTACGTCCGACATGTACCCTACAAAACAACGATTCCATTGTTCGGAAGTGATTATCATCGAGTTTTAGGAGTCAGGAACAGCACCGAAGAAGTGAATGCTCTGTATACAAAATATCCTGAAAGTAAATATGTTGGAAGCGTCAAAAGCAGGATTCCAGACCTCATAGTGAAAGACCCCGACACGGTAAAGAGGATGTTGTCGACGGATTTTGCGAATTTCCATAGTAGAGGTGTATGCTTGGACAAATCTCAGGATGTTTGTTTACGAGACAATTTGTTTTACGCCGACGGTGAAAAATGGACCCTATTGCGTGAAGGTTACGAATCATTGTTGAGTAACCTATACTGTGAATTGGAGAATTTGAGTGACTGTTTGCCGGGAACAAGCGGTGATGCTAACGTTCAAGAGATATTGTCGAAGGTATTGGATAAAGTCTTCGAGGATTTACTCCTTGGTACCAACGGTGGGTCAGTTGTGAAAGATTTAAGATCGATGGCACAAAGTCGTACATTCATAGAGAGATTTAAGACGTATCTGAAGAACATTTTCCCGTCCTTATATGTTATGTTCGGATTGACAACTTTTGTTGGTGAGCCGTCTTTAAAAACTCAAAGTATTATTGAGAAATCCTATTTGTTGTCTAAAATCAAGAACCTTGGTAATGTTTACCAATTAGGGATTAAAGAGAAAAACAAGAAATGTACTGACGTGGAGTTCGCCTTTTCTATGTTAGCTTCGTTCATCACTGAAGGGTACATACCATGTTTAAACGCTTTGACCGCATTTCTGTATGAGTTGGCATTAAATCCTGAAGTACAGGAGAAATCTCGGAACTCTTTGTCAAAGAACAACCGGGACGAATATTTGGATTTTGCAATAAAAGAAGCTTTAAGGCTGCATCCAGCTTACTCAATTATTTCCCGACAATGTACTAAGACATATCATCCAGAAGGTGGTTTACTTATTGATAGAAATGTAACAATTACTGTACCAGTAGAAGCTATACATAGAGATGAAGAAAATTATGTCAAACCTGATCTCTTCAATCCAGATCGGTTTTTGGAAGACGAAGGAGCTTCGAAGCATTGTTATTCTTACCTGCCATTTGGAGCTGGTCCTAGAAAATGTATTGGTAAGATCTCAGATTACATAATTATTAATATTTTGCAGTTTCCTAAGGCTATATTTCAATAAGTTGAAGTTAAAGTTTCGCTGATGTAACATCAGTAGATGGCGATATTCTCGAGACTGTTACACAAATATGTGTTAATAAGTATGTACATAAGTGAACATTTTAGTACTATGCATGCCTTCTGTTTATTAGATAGATAAATAGAGTACTCTTTATTGTACACCATTAATGACACTACATAGCGATCTATATATATACCAATAGATAGATTACCAATAAGGATATATATATATATATATATATATATATATATATATATATATATATAAATATATATATATATATATATATATAAATATATATATATATATATATCGCGAGATCGCTATTAACGATAAGACCGGCCACCCATATATATATAAAGATATTACCAGTACCTATTCAATTGAATCAAAATTCCCTCCATCGGGCGCAACTTTATGCAAACACCGCAACGCAACCTCTGAAGGTTCGGTAGTGTACCTAATCGGGTAAGTCGGACTTGCTATCAAGTTTTTGCGGTGCGGGTTCAAACCTCAGACAGCACACTAACGACGTGATCCACTCATATCGTGATACAATTTTATTTTAGAAGTATATAGTGTTAATAATTTCCCCTCATTTTAGACTCTCTTACCATCTCAAAAAGTCTTTGGCTTGATTACAATGGACGTCTCGTACCATAGTCAGTGGTAAAATAATGTTATACATAGTAGCGTTCACCAACTTGATATGCTCCAAAGAACATCGTCGAAGCTCGAAAGAACAAAAACTATTTCACTAAGGAGCAACGACTGCGTCCTAATAAATAACAAATCTGGCCCGTATAGCGAAGATACTGTTGTCAAGACAATCCTTTGACTCAGTACAAGTGATTTCAGGCTTACTAGTTGTAAAGAATAATATTTTACATCCTTATTTGTGGTCTACGGATTATCAGACGACGTGTGGCGTAACTGCAACCGCAACTACCACCCAGTGTAAATATTTGTTTATTTAAATATATATATTTGCATTTGCGTGATTGTTTCTATGTATAATATGTATGTATTTCGAGCGGCGTAAAAAACGTGTGAGGTGTCTTTGGGTCACCCGGTTGGAAAAAAGTTCACTTCACCATATATAAATATATTTAATGGATTGAATAAATTGTATCAAAATATTTTCAATTTTGTAAAATGTGAAAGTTTCCCAAAAATATGGATAATTAGTATACCAGAACATCAAAGTACAGTAGTATCGCGCAGAATCCACAGATGGCATAAATAAAATAAATCAACTCACGGTCAGCATTTTTTATAACACTTTATTCCTTCTAGCCCGACGTCAGCCGAGCATCTGAAGTGTAACGTGCGACAAGAAACTTCTTTCCAATAATACAAACAGAAATACATACTTAGTATGTTTATCAGTTTTCTAGAATACATTAAGAAACTACTCTTTGTTTGAGTGTGGAAACGCTGTGTTATATCCTAGAATATTATTGTAAAATCTATAATGAGTTGTGTTCAGAGAAATTGTTTGAACTGATGCCTTAGGCTACTTTCTCCTAACGCACTGCTCACCTCTGACGGGATGTTTATGATCACACTTTCAAAACTGGTTATGTATGCTTGTCTATCTATATGCATATGTATATCTATTAAGTACTCTTGATGCTATTTCTATCCATTACAAATTTCATCCAAATCCATCCATTAGTTTCATCTAGAAAGTCCAGCACTTTGCACACTTACAAATTAATGAGATAGTGAGGCAAATGTAAAATAAAAACATGTGTAGTTGTATAAACCTTGTTTCATATAGCGTTTGCAGTTAATTTTATTGTTATGGAGATTGTAGTTACAAGCAGTGCATAACAATTGAGATAGTACAAGATTATTGTATGGTTTGCTACACATGGGCACGTATTTTTTGCTAGCCTGGATCTATCTGCATTTGTTTAATTTAGATCGTGTTAACCAGATAAAAATGAATATTAAAAAGTAATAAGTTACAAACAAAACACTATAACCGTATCACTACCATCACTGCCAGTCAGACATTGGTGTTTAATAGTACATCTCAGTTAAGTTCAGGAAAAATAAATATTTTGTGTACGAGTTTGTGTACTCGATGACCGTTAGATGTTCGTTTTAAATTCTTTAGCGGTACTGCAAAATTAATTTAAAAAAGTTTTGCAGTTATAGCTTGTTTATCAAGGCAGGCTACAGTATGCCATTAGTCGTCACGCTACAACTTATGGAAAGGAGTTGTAACGTATAATTTGATGCAGATGAAACTACGGGTCGCGGTTAGACTCGTTTGATTTTTATCATATTTTCACTGAAGAAAATAAAAATAATGACCTACACATTATGTTTTATAAGACAAGATTTAAAGTTTATGATGTACAAGGCTGTCTATTATTTTGGAACACCCGTCAGTTATTTTGCTATTTTTTCTGTAATAATACCTACACCTTAATATAAATCTTTCCTGATACTGTACAGAAAATAAACACTAATATGTCCTAAGCTTAGAATTAGAATATAAACTTAAGTGGAATCCCATACCTAACATAAATACAAGTTTGATTATAACTTTTCTTTTGTCATTTAATGAGAAGTTGATTGTCGGTGAAAGCCATTGATTAATTATATATTCTTGCATAACAAAAGTATTAATAGAGTACCGAGGAGGCAGGTCACGAATCTTTAGTGTATTATATATTACAAATATACTCGTGATGTAGATTCAATTTTTCTCGTGGTGCGGCCACATGAAATTGTTGACCTTAATTTTCTCTGCTTAATGATGACCGCAAAGAACTTTGAAATTATTCGTAAAACTATAATTACACACATGCAGTTTATGATTTAGAAAACAAACTGACATAGTATAATACTTTTTCTTATCTGTAAAATTTGCTCTTAACCTATACTTTTGAATCGAAAAGTTAGATCAAAAAGCCGAGCCTCGTAATTAAATAAAATTAGTTACATAACTACATTAAAAAAATTATGTTATCTTAACCTAGACCTTGACTTAGAATTTTGCCTTGGACAATCCATGTCACTAAAAAGGCCAACTCGTGAAATTTGTTATGGTCTACTGCCTTTTTCTCCACGTTACCCTCAGCTAATATATTTGTAGAAGCAGCAACAGAACAAAGCAACTGACGTTTGGTCCATATGGTAGTTTAGCTTCCTTCCTTCCTTCTCTTAAAACCTTTGTATGAACTTCACAGCTTGGAACTTTCGTTCATTTATCATACTTACCGAATACACATCTTCTTTTTCGGTAGAAGCGTAACATTGTGTGTATGTGAGTGTGTATTTTGATTTTTTTGACACACTTTGTTAACCAACGGTAATGGAAGATCTAAATCATCATAAACGCTCGCTTTGTAAGCTTTCACTATTTATCTACCCATTGAGGCCATCGTAGTTATTGTGGTTTTAACTAGGACACCGTCAGCCATGGGTCACAGACATTTGACATTGACAACTTCGATGTTTTAGAAAATGCTATGTATATTTATTTTGGATTCATAAACGTACATCTTATTCTAACCCTTCTAAACCAGGGTCACCATCACTTAATAAGGCTTTGTAGAAAGGCTATAGCTATCGGGAGCTTTCATTTTGTCAGAAATCCGTAGCCTAACCGATGGTAAAAAAGTCGATAATAATACAGTGGACATGAATCGAGGAACACATTTAATTATGGCGGTGATATCTTGTTATTTAACATAATATAAATGATCCCCCAAACACTGAATTAAAATACCCATTACGGTCTCTACGTCTTCGTTCGGAGGCAGTGAATAGGTAAGTCTGACCCAGACTTTGAAACGGACCGAAAGATGTAACAGTAACTATTTATTTCGCTGTGCAGTTTAAAATGTTAATTGCCGTTTATGCTTAGGGCCCCGGTATTAAATTATATAATTCTGTTTTACAGGCTATCAATCTTCTTAGATATAAGGTTTATCTGACGCTAAAATAACTTGAAATGGGACTGGTACATGCTGAGACTAGCACGTTCAAACAGACAAACTGTTGGATGCGATACTTAATAAATAAAAGTAATTTCGGAACAACTGGTTTGATTTCCTTTTTATAAGTTTATGTGCGTGTAATAAATTAATAGTAACTTACTTTAATAGCGAAAAATATATAATTAAATAACCTGTGTACCTAAAAATATTACAATATTGCTGAACATGTATTTTTTTCAAGTTGGTCTTTATTTAATATTGTCAAACATCATGCTTACCTCAATGTATTTCTATGAAAGATATATGAAGATGATTTTATTTATTTTCTAAGTAATATTAGTTAATGTTATTAATATTAATTATTTTCTAAGTAATGAAGACATGAGGACCATTGGTCTAAGGGCATGTTTTTTACGTGCTGGTTGAAAGCTATCACGGCCTCTTCCGGCTCCGTAAATGTCATACCTCTCATCAAATCTTTAATTTTTGGGAAAATAAAGAAATCGCATGGTGCCAGGACTGGACTATGTGCGGGATGGGTGAACTGACTTGACCAAAAATGACTTTATCTTGTTCGCGGTGTGTGCGAAGCATTGTCATGGTGCAATAGGATGCGACTTCTTAGTCGTTTTTTCCTAACTTTTTCAAAGACACTGGGCAAACAAATGGTGGTGTACCACTCAGTATTAACTGTGTTTTGTTCTTCAAGTGGGATCATGGAGACTATATAGGTATACCTATAGATAATGTCAATGTTGTATAAAATTAACAATGTTACTATTGATAGACAGTATACTGTGTTGACGTTGAAGGTATTACAATTTTTTTGTTATAATTATGATTTTAAGTTTAAGTTGGAAAATTTTGAATCGTTCATGTGAGAACTGTGTAGTCACTTATTTAGTTAAATTTCCAATGTTGCCTGGCAGTTTTGAATATGTCATGCTCGCCTAGAAGTCCTGCCGATGGTGGCGTATTTGTCGGGCCGTTCGGCTCCCTTCAATATGGTTGATCTGTACGATGGGTGGCATGTGCGTCATGCTCGTGAACGGGTTCGTTGGTCGGGGCTGGTCATCTCCGGACCGCTGTTACTTAAATATGTATAGTAGTAATTAGCGTGTCTATTTATATTTTAGAATAATAGGTATGTTACATTGTCCTCACATTTCATTTACGCTTATAAGCAGTGTAACCAGAAATTTGTAAAAAACATTTTGAAAAAAGTGTACTTGGAGTTTATTGCCTGTTCTGCTACATAGGATCTACGTATTGAAACAGGCAACTAGCTTCACGACTGACTTAGTCTGACTGACTCCTACTCCTGACAATTCGAAAATACTTATTATTGGATTATTTGAAACAAATGGTTTAAATTTTGATTTAGACTATAATCTACGTCTGTGCCAAATTGTATCCAGATCCGTTTAGCCGTTCTGGCGTGATGGACCAACAAACATCTATCCATCCAAACTTAAAGTTAAAAGTAGTAAGATAATTTACTCTAATCAGTGATCTCGTATATTTAAGTGGCCTAACGGTAATATTTTTATTATAATAAAAAACTGTGATTTGCACTATTTTTCTAAAAAAAATTAGACTATTTATAAGACTTAGCGCAAACAGAGCCATCTAGTGAAAAAAAAATTAACTATTCCAATTTATTCTTAATTTTATAATGCCCTTTTGATTCCCTTAGGTACAACTGTATGTAATCCTAGCGTTAGTTGATTGTATTACCATAGTATAATTTTGTTCTACATTTCTAATGCATGCTATTCTTTGGTTCCAGGGGAGCAATTGGCTCTAAATATAATGAAAAAGGTGACCAAGTCCATATTGAAGAAGTACAACGTTCAACCCTGCACGAAAACACCGTCTAAATTGACTATGGTCGATCATAACTTCGGGAGGGTTGTCGATAGAGATATTTGGCTCCGATTTGAAACTATAGCTTAGATTTTAATTTATAATATTAATTAAATGGGGGCAGTAGAAAGATTATTTTATATAATTGTTAATATTCGCCGTGACGTCATCAATAAAAAATCTATATATTGATAGGCGAAGATAATTTTTTGTACCCCTTTTTAAGAAAATATTGTGAACGGAGGAATACTTAATGTTTATATTCAGAAGAAGTGCAGAAGCTAACATTTTTATTCATGTGAAAACGGCTTCCAAACACATACACATACAATACATGAGACCAGTATAAGTTGACCTGTCATGTTACGAAATATCTATACATTGACAGTTCAAGTTGTACTGGTCAACGACATGGAGCAAAACATTCAGAACTTAGCGACTTATGGTTAAATTTCGACCACCAGGCCATCTCTAGTTTATATTAATATTCCTAATTCCTATATGTTATAAATAGGTACTATTTGTGGTGACTGGCTGGATTTTCACTATTAATCGTTTAGTTTTTTTAGTTAGTAGAAAATTAGTTTATACAACACTGTTTTTATATGTACCTAATTATATTTTTAATGTTGATTGTATAGTTCTAAGCCCTAAGTGAATGGAGAGCATTTTGTGACATATGGCAGTTGCAGTAGGTACCTGGCACGGTTATTTGAAGGCTGGAAAAGAGTTTCTCATTGAAAATACCTGCTATACGTGGGGTACTTAAACGACTTACATGTAAAGTGATATATTTATCTACTGCTTTTCGAAGTACACATATTTTCTATTACATTTTAAACACTTTTTCATTTGGTCAAACCATTTTTGAAAACATACGACGCCTTACGGTGCTCAAATGAGGTGTTTCCCTCCCAAAAGCATTTTGAAGACAATCAGTGCAGTCTTGCGGAGTCGTTGAATTTGATGAAATAGCTATTTGAAACGAAAAGTTTTTTTTTTAAATTTTAAATTGTAGGTAAATATATACATGCACACACGTTAACAACGACGAATTTTTTTTTTTATCTTTTAGTTCTTTCTATAGTCCCACTTGTGCTATGTAAACTTAACTTAAAATTATTCGCGATTGGTGATCAAATATTTCGAATGCAACTACAAAATAAAAAAATAAAAACCCCATACGAGCTACGTGAATATGTTTTTGTTTGTAATAAAATAATAAAGTGATGGTTCATAAATGATAATACTGTTACATCTTTTAAGCACTACAATAATAAATCTAAATTTTGAACTATTTGCTGATTAAAGTGATTTGCTTTACCGTTGACAACATTAATGGTTTTTAGTTTACCCCCAAAGGATGTTAACGCAATAGGGTTAAAACTCTCAACTTTGTATAGTTTTAAGTTAAAAATATAACTACTGTAATAGTTTTTTTTTCATTAATTGATCAAAAATATGAAGCCGTAAAGAAATTACCTATTTTTTATTATTATAAAGTACTTATATTTATGATGCCTCAATATAGAACATATAAATTAAAATGTTTAGGTAAATTACACCCAAGACACGTCACAAATGATTAAAAAAAAGTGGTTTTTCTCCTTGCTTAGATTTATCTTTAAAATAACTTGAAAAACTTCAGAAAACTGGTTTATATAAACATTGTTATGTTTGTTGAAGTTTGAGAAATCTGGCAACAATTATTTTGCCATTGTTGTTTTAGGAATATGAAAAAGATGAATAAACTCTAAGTAGGTACACCTACATATCATATGTGTGGGTAGAAAAGTGACAAGGTAGCTCCCACCGACTGACGCACGTACAAGTCCGTGTACAACACGTGCCTATGTCGTACGATTAAAGGCCGGGAGTCAACGATTGCCATCGCTGCGAAGGGTGTCACAAGGACACTTCACTCTAGCGCCGACAAGGTCCACGACCCAAAGTGAGAATGTGTTTGATTCCACTGAATCGCTTTGCTAGAAGGTAATGCACACAAGAGGCGCTGGAAAAGGAACGGGAGGGTAGTACTATATCTATTTCTATATAGATTAGGTACGAGTTGTATGCTTTTAGTACAACTTAGTGTTTAATAGAAACTAAGGTGGGAGCAGGTGACATTTTGAGCGATGGGGTATTGTCAAAATTTACTGCGAGGCGTTACTCCCATAACCCTTCACGCCTTCTGGTTCCTTTTTTCGCAGAACCTTACTTAAAATTGAGAACCTACTTGTTTCCGTCAAATATGTTACTATATGTACATGATGAGTATACGATTGTTGGTTGGCAGTAGGATTTATTTATACTTAGATTAGATTTCATCTAAGTTGTTGTTGTCGGTTTTAAAACCATCGGATGATGGAAACGGATTTGAACTAAATAAAATGACTTCACTGTTTATGAATGGATGTTTAAAATTGTATTGACAGGAATAGTTTTTAGTTTATTGTGCTTATTAAATTAATACTTTGTGATTTATTATATTGCTTATTACAGTTGTAAGATTTTTAGATTCTATTTATAAATTATTATATTAGTTCGCTCAAAAAATATCTCAATGTTTAGTGTACAATAAAATAATATCCATCTACCTATCATCTACCTATCACACATTTATTCTTGGTTATATATACCTACATGCTACTAGCTTCTATAAATTACTAATGAAGTACATAGGTAACCTACTTTCTAATGAAATATGCATCCAGTTATGTGTTTTAAGAATAAATTAATTATAATGCTAGTTTCTAGTATAAACAAGTTTATATAGACTACTAATTAACTTAAAAAAAAGAATAAATAGCTTTATTCTTTCCTTTAGTGAATAAAGTTGTGCGTATTAAGGTTCAAAATGGAGCCACACTAATCGGAATACAAGTATGTATTAGAATTATTCAGTACTTTGCCCAACATGAGGCTATTTAACTCCCGCACTTATGGGAAGACTATCGTCTTCCCATGACTGCATTACATTCTAGTAAAACTTTACCCAAAGCTTTCAAATCATTAAATAAAATATGCTGCTAACGAAAATTCCTTACGAGAGGTCTCACGACGTCTATCAATGTAGGTAGCCTATTATTTGAGACCAAGATTCTGTTGTTGATTCCGCGGCCTTGTTCAGCAAGACAGAGATGTATGGCAAGGAGACGGCCTAAAAAGGGGGGTGAGAATAGTAGTACCATGGTGCACCAGCTTTGAGAACGATCGACAGGGTCACACTCCCCACTGTGTGGTTTATTTTTGTGGCCTCAACAGGTGACAGAGACACCAACAATCAACAAACTTCGGGTACTTTGAGATAACTTTGCACTTCGATACATGAGACGACCACCATCTTAGTCTACCCGTGACCATGGCTGCTGAAAAGCAACTGAAACGTCGGGATCAGTATAGATAGTAAAATAATACCAAATAAATCGCGCTAGAATCCGTGAAAAATAGTTTTATTTCACTGTGTAACATTCGCGTAAACTTTCGACAATAAATAAAACATCTTTAAATTCGTGGTTACTTTGAAAATTTCCTTTACATACCACTCAAGCTAATAACAGCGTGAAAAAAAAACATCAAAGCATCGTTAAGCTAGGTCTGAATTTAACTTCCTACTTCCTCACCACGTCTTTGCGAATTCATTCATAAAATATGATCCTTAAGCTACCCTGTGCTGTCCTAGTAAAAACCTTTTGTAAGATTATTATAATAATTAATTCAGACTGTGGGATTCTCAGGTATATTTTTTTTAGGTTACTAGTTTTAGCCGGTTCGAGTCTAACTCAGACCGCCTTGCTGTTAATCAATGTGACAACCGCGATTGTTTCAAACGTAAAACGGGGTTGACAAGAAAGAAGTTTCACCATTAGTATTTGGAGTGCTTATAGGTAACGGTAACCGCTTGCAATCAGGCTTGCATGTGGTTATTTGTTAATTTAGTTATGTAAAAAGGCAATCACAGGTAATCAATCAATCTTAACTTTCTAACTTAAGATTATAAATGCGAGAATGTGTTTGTTTATTGCGTTTATGCCTTAACTGCGCCATCAAAAATCATTGAGTTTTGCATACGTACAGAAAAGAATGTAGGGTATCTTTCATGAAGAAAAAAAGTTCAGTAACAAGAGTGCAAGAAACGATCGATTCATGTAAGAAAGAAAGAAAGAAAGAAAAACCATTTATTATGCACATACATTAGACGCACACAAGACATATTAAATAAAAAACAATACAGTGTTTAGTTGTTCATGTCAGTAATTAATGTAAAAAAAGCTCACTTTTTATTCAGGAATTAAACAAATATTGGATTAGATGGCAAATTTTGTTACAGTGTTTCGGGCTTACACTATCTCCTAAATACACACACAACGTTAAAAACAAAATACCGATTCAATTCCCAACTTTTTTAAACACTCAAGAGCGGCACGTGAAAATCAATACGATTGACAATGACAAAGAGGATCCTAAAAATGGACATAGTCCAAAGGGTTTGAAAGGGAAATATTTTCCGCGTGCCATCGACGTTCGTTGATAATGGAGCCTGTCATGGAGGTACTGTGTTGACTATCGATTTTGACATTTTTAGGATAAAGAGTGTTCTCCAGTGCAGGCACATTATTTTATTTTAAAATACTGACATTTGTTGTTTTATTATATTGAGTAGTGTAAGTTTATGGAAAACTAGCAGTTCCTGCGCGGCTTCGCTCGCGTGTACATATTTTGCGCGGAACCCTAATTCTTTTGCCGAAATAAAAGTAGCCTTATAAAACCAGCTATCTGCCAGTAAAAGTCCCGTGGAAATCGGTCCGGAGATTAGCCGAAACAGACAGACAGACAGAAAGACAGACAGACAAAAAATTTAAAAACTGATTTTTAGGCATAGGTATCGTGCAAATTACTGTATCAGCTTATAATAAAACTATTATTTTGACATTACAAACAGACACTTCAATTTTATTTATTTGTATTGTATGTATTGTATTGATGATGATAATTTTCGAAGTGCTTGATATAATTGGTGTACTGAGTATTTGACCTGACCGCCGCGACTTCGTTGGGGTAATTTTAAAGACTAAAAGGTATTTTTAAGCACCGCTGATTTCTTCAAGATGGAAAATATTGATGTCTGCTAAAGAGGCGTCTGAAACTGGAACGTGGTGGGAGGGTGACGGAGAGCGCAAAATGATCTCTGACCTCCATGAGCGCTGGCCTGATAATGAGTAAGGTTGCTCGTTACCATAGCAGTTACAGGCCTAAGATGCCGGCGCGACGTGTTCCGCGCGCTCCTCTCTGATAGAAGGGGGCCAATGCCCCCCACACGCACTGGTGTCGCTGCCTATTAATTTTAAGCGGCCATGGTCTGTCGGGGTTCTCGAGGACTTCCTTCCTAGGATGTACTTGAGCGTCATACAATAATAATAATAACGTCACACACCTCACACACGGCCGTCTGATCCCAAACTAGGCAATACCTGTACTATGGTAACCAGACTGCTGATACATACTTATATATTTCAAAATACATACATATTATAGATAAATTACACCCATAGACCAATTGACCAATTTGTTTAGGAACGCCGTGCAGTTTAAGTCGGTTTAATTATGGTTCTGTATGGTTATGACGCACCACTTCACTGTTAGCCCCAGTGGGGGTTTCCACACGATAAACAAAAATTAAAGATATTGAGAATCCGTTGGAGGAAAGACAAACACTTCTTTAAATTTTTTGACAGAGCAACCAAAATTGTTGTATAAGTATTTCCATTAGCATTATAAGCCTATAATTAAACAGTTCCTAGTAAAATGCTGTAGGTTGTTTTAAAATAAATATAGGAACAAATATGTACATAAATTATGTGTTAAGTTTTACTAAGAAATTACATACTTTACGACACACGTACTTCTCGGAAAAAGAGATTTATTTTTACTGAGTAACATCATAAATATTATTTTATTATTGTGGGTTATTTCACTGTTTACAATCTGTAAACTTTATTAAATACATTAATATTAATTAATTATTAGTTGCGGAACTACTGAATAGTGTACAAAGGTATTAAAAATGTAGACCACGTTTATTTCATTTCAAATTTCATAATATTTTGTCAGTTGTTGTCTACTTATACAATATTGACATCGGTTTCTAAATATAACCTTTCATTCATTCATTCATTCTTTCTTGTGAGCCTCGTTGTGTCTGGTAGCTCCCTTCTCTTAAATATAGCGTGCTGGTCAAGGCCATGGGGGTCATGCTCTTAAACGACATGTTGAATAAGCGGATTTGAAGTGGCCTTGTAAATTTAACGAGGGAAACAAATTAACGGCCTATATGTTGGGTTAAAAATAACAATTTTAGTAAAAAAAAAAAAACAAAAAACACGCTCTACAGACCCTAGTCACCAAGCGTTATGTTTTCGACTCCTCAAAACAAACCAAATGAGGCCGAATTCGAGGGGTTTAGAAGAGTTCGACTATCCATCTCCTGTTTCCATCATCAGATCAGTTCGATGGAACCTAATGCTTGTATTGTCATTGGTATCACATATCTATATTTGCAAAGTTTCAAATAATTTGGTTGGTTCGTTTCAATCATTGGTTAAATTAGACTTCCTAGATTTCTTTACATAGTTATAGATGAAGCTAACAAAAGCATGTTGAAATACGAATCAATGTGTTTTTCCTGTTTTTTTTGGTCCATAATTTGTCTGAAGTTACACTATTTTTTCATGGAAATTGAGTCGTTGTTTATTTCAAAATAAGCCCTATTTTGATAGATTTTCTATAATATCAGCTTTAAAAAAAGCTTTTAAATATAAAACCATACTATTGCAGTTATTAATCACCACTTAAAAATACATAAAGTTAGTTTTCACACTATAATTTAACTCTTCACTTTGTTAATAGCCTCTACAATAAAGACACTTGACGACCAAGCTTCAAGTATCTAATTGCTGGAGAAAGTTTGGCATTGTCTGGATTTATTTTATACTGTCATAATAATCGGTCGGTCGATCATCATCAGAATTCTCGCCCCTTTCTCCTAAAGGCGAAAGCTACTAAAGTCTTACTAGGTCTCCTCAAGGGAACGGTGCACTATCACCTTGCCTAACTAGCCTGTGCCATGACTGGCATTATACCTTAGGGTAAGAAAATACTAAACTGGGCGTAAACGAGTAAAAACCGTCGCCTTATTCACAGTCCTCTAAAAGAACTCAATCTTATAAGTTCCATAGTTGTATTGAGACTACTAGTTAAATCATATGGGATCAACTTGACATGGATAATTTACAGAAGTTGTCTACGGTTTTTGTTCTTAAATAGTTAAGAGTAACGATTAACTTGATGAGACACTCCATACAAATCTATTGTTTTCCAATCCATAGTTTTTATTTATTTGTAGTGACTGCAAGCATTATGGAATCACTAGAAAGCTATACTAACTTAAATTTTCGCGTTCCATGATATAATATTATTTACGTATTTACGGGGATTAACGCGATCACAAAAAGGTATTACATACCTCTGAATTGCCAAATGTTTCGACCAGGTTGCACTGGCCGTGGTCACAGGCTAACTGGCTCAGCTGTTGATTTCACAGTTGACATGTTTTGGGCTATTTTATAAAGTAAAACTCTCCAAATATAAATGGCACAATTAAGAATTATTTCTGTGCCAGACCACGTCCACCATATTATCCTAGTACAGGCCGTAGCTAGAACCTCATTATTATTAATAACTCACGAAGAAAGAAAAAGAAAGTTAACCAAAGATATATATATATTTAATATTTAATTTAGCTCCACAATCTATTTTCGAGTGATTTGGAAGACAGGTTACCCGTCCATATCTTAGAGATTAGAGAATGGATATCGGACATAATCATAAACACACATTACCGGATCCCATAAAAAAATGGATTATCCTCAGTAATCTGGTGTTTTATGGGCACCGTATGCAAACATATTCTGATTTATAGCGCGCTCTATGGTGTGTCCCAATTCCTATATAATGTTAGGGATCAATGACTGATGTGTTTGCTGAGAATGACCGATTTTTTATGTGTATTATAATATATTTTGGACTAAATATATTATTGAAAAATCCTTATCTAATATAGTTTACTCACATATTTGTCAATGGGTGGCGCTTTATTTGTGATGTTGCTGAACTGCAGCCGCCTGATCTAGACTCTCTACAGAAGACAGATTTGACGCATGGATCTCTTGTGATTGTAGGGTAGGATAGGCAAATAAAAATGTATGTAATGTATAAAACACAAATACATCGTCCGAATATATCTGAACCACTCGCCTAAATCGTGTCGCATGTGCCGGATTAGCATGCTTCATTCAGTGTTTGACCTAAAAGTTTCACCATAGAAATCTTTCTAATAATAATGAAGTTTTAAAAAAAAAAAAATTCTCAATAAATAATAACACCTAGTTTATAGGTTATATATCCTACTAATATTATAAACGTGAAAGTTTGTGAGGATGGATGAATGTATGTATGGATGTTTGTTACTCTTTCACGCCAAAACTACCGAACCGATTGCGATGAAACTTGGTATGTAGATAGGTGGAGACCTGGATTAACACATAGGCTACTTTTTATACCGATATTCTAACGGGGTCGGTACTCACGCGGGCGAAACCGCGGAGCACTGCTAGTTCAAAATAAAAATATGTTGGAGCTTGTGACATTTCGCTATAACACTATTTGCGTGTTGTCGTTGAACATGCAATACTTAAAAGATTTTTGTATGTTTTACAGTTCATTGCTCAATTGTTGCAATGTCATTGACAAAGAAATCTAAATGACGTAGTGCTGGAGAATTAATGTTACTTGTTGGTTTCAGGGTCAACAAATTAAATTATTTAGTAAAATATAAATGGCTGAACAAACACGTTTATTGTTTACTATTTTTATTCTATCCATATTTATATTACAAATTAAGAGACTTAAACTTGTCTAATTCAACTTGTTTTGATGCCACTTTTGGTACGTACTTAGTGTAGCTTCTATCATGTTGCCTTAGATTATTTTCGCAAAGAAACCAGGTTTAAAAGAAACAATTGAAAAACTTAATTACAGATCATTAAATCACAAATATTAGAATGTATAAAACGTTTGACTTATATTAGGTAGTACGTAGGTATTCTATTAAAATATATCAGTAAAAATAATGATATTTTTTTAGGGTTCCGTTCCTGAAAGAAAAAAAAGGAACCCTTATAGGATCACTTCGTTGTCGGTCTGTCTGTCTCTCCGTCAAGACCCTTTTTGTCAGGAACCCGTAGACGCATCAAGTCAAAATTCATACCAAATACTTATGTCTGCGGTCCCTTGAAGTTGTAAAAAACTTAAGTTTCTAAGTCAACGCAATCAAAAGATATGGCCATTTAAGCCTTAGATTCGACCAAGTGTGAACATTTTGCAGGTAAATCAAAACCTATAGGGTACTTTCCATTGACCTAGAATCATGAAATTTTTTAAATAGCAAGGTCTCACAGCACAAATAAAGGAAAAAAATCCGGAAGTCGTTAATTTGTTATTATCTTACAAAAAAAAAATAGTTTTTGTGATCATAAACTTATATTTTTTTATTTATTTATTGATTTAATACTTCCTGCATTTTATATATTGCACGGGGCGGACTTAATATATTTTGAGGTTTGAAAGTTGATTTTGTACGTACATCGATGTATAGGAGAGTATTTTTAGAACTGCAAACTTAAGTTTGTCTTTTGCAAAAGACTGGAAAAAATATTCGAGAATTGATTCCCGAGATGGACGTACTATTTACATACAAGTTTGTTTGCATACGAAACCCTCGGTGCGCGAGTCAGACTTGCACTTGTCCGATTTTTTTAAATATAAGGTCGGGGAAAAAGTCTTCATATTTTATATGCAAATTCAAGACATTTATTTAGTTTTAATTACATTTAAATATAATATATATGTGCATTTTCTTGAGTCGCATTTTCCCTTTTTGTTTTAAAACTTCAGAATGTATCAAAGGCCCGTCCAGGAGAGTTGGCTAAATGGTTGACAAAATGGCAACCTCTCCTACCAGATGACGCAGGTCCTTACCGGACACGACTGCTTCGGGAAGTACCTGGATAGGCCAGGAGCCAACGACGTATTTATATATCGGTAAATTCAAAATTATTAAGACAGCCAAACATCGATCGTTGATAGTAATGTTTAGTCTGTTTGCAATATAAGACATTTGCATACCTAATAGGTATATAATATATCCATTTGTCTATGTTGTATAGTTTCTATTATTTAATTATTATATTTTTACCTACCTAATACATTTACAGTTATTAAGGTTTTTGCAACAGACTCACTTACGTGTTAGTGTTTTTAAACAAAAAAAAATACAAAAATACCCAGAAGGCTAAAATACTTTCGATGACAAAATTAATCATTTTGTCATCGAAAGTATTTCAGTCAAGCTGAAAACTGGCACACTGAATGTGACGCATAAAAACATTGCCACATTTCATTTTGCTTATGACATTTTAAATTTATTATTTATTGATCTGATTTTGTGACGACGTTTCATGCTACAACCTTTTAGGTCCCTTAAGGTCATTATTCCACCGTATCATAAACTATAAGTATCTATCTGCCCACACACTGGGTTAATGCATGTACTCCATTTTTCCCATAGCCAATTCTTTGTCCATCCCCTCGTGTCTACCATGACCAATTCAAATCTAACTTTGTTCACAAAAAAGCCAGTTTACACTAATAAATCTTTAAGCCTTTATATTTTGCTTGACGTAAAAACACATATTCTTAGCGTGTTTACTTGAAGGCCCACTTTATAAATTACGTTTGCATTAAACTAAATAATGCAGTGTAGAAGCGTGAGGTTTATAAATGTTTCAGTACTGCGAATTGCGCGTGCAGGGTGAGTCTAATCAAATATTTTTATGATCGACGCCACTTTACGGCCCAGATGTTACGTAGGTAGCATGGTCCAAGTTTTGAGAAAAAAAAATACTGTGCATACTTAGGTAAGCTTTAAACGCTACTTGACTTGTATTTAACCGTTGGGATGACTTTCAGTGGTTATAGTGGAATGGAGTGTAGAAATATGTTAATTGCTATTTTTTACCTTTCAAAAAAAAGGAGAGTGTCCATTCGGGACACGTATGTATATAATATTATTGGAACTGCAAAATATTCACATATGATAGTTTATTGAGGCTTCCAAGCAAATAAACAAAATTTTAAAGGTGTATGTTTGTCCACGATTATTTTCAAACCTAGTAATCGGATTGTGATCATTCCCTTTTTATTTGCTTACATTTACTCCAACTTAGGGAACAGTAAAGATTTCATCAAAATCGGTTAAGTAGTTTTTAAGGTATGGACTAGTACGTTTAAGTGTAACGGTCAAGATAACCGGTACGAGCTACAGGTGTGGTTTCCAAGAGAAAACATCTCAAAAACTTGATCAAATTCTAGTGCGCATGTGAGAAAATCCGAAAGGCCGTAACCAAACTAGCCTTACAACAGAAATCCGCGGCGAAAACTAAAATTAAATTAATTAAAGATTGAAGGGCTAACTGATACGAGCTATGGAAGCAATACTTATTACTACAATTACAACCTAGATGATTGTAGCAGTAGGAATGTTAAGTAAACGCAGCATTTTTTGTATGCTCGTAGATCGTGAGGGTTTCTAAAAATTTGTTGAGATCTATCTCATCTATGGTAAGGCCATTAACCGTCTTAATACTTTAAGGAGGATTAAGACGCTTAATGGCTTTACTGGACGCTTAATGGTATTAATCCTTTAAGACGGATTAATACGCTTAATAAAAGCTTGACTCTTTGCATTTAATTTAGGCAGTCAAATAGACTGCCTAAATTAATAACTGCAAGTTTCGAGTGTTGTATCTTGTAACATAAGTACAGTTACAGCCAAACTATGTAATCGTGATTGGAGATATTGGTACATATTTTTTTATTATGTGGTAACCCCTACAGGTCGTAACATTACCGGGGCTAGCAGTGAAGTGGTATGTCGGATTAAAACCACACAGTGTTCGGTCACAAAAAGGTCCATCACGTATGGCAGCTAGGGACTCGGGTATACCTTTTTTTACCTTTGGATGGAAGTCCTCGATAACCCTGGCATCAGGGAGGCACGTGGAACACCTCACGCCATTGTGTATGGCCTGTTTCTGCTAGGGTAACGGGCATTCTCACCCATTACTTTAGAGCTCTTAGAGAGGTTCAGAGATTATTTTGTACTCTCCGTCGCCTTGTGCCTCTTCTGTAGGACGGGAAAGTACTAGCCCTCTCCCATTCCATTTCCGTCACTTCTTTAGCGGATATCATTTCTTCACTCAACGAGGCCGCAGAATCCAGAACTCTCACTTTGCACCATGGACGGAACCATGGCCTCTAACGAGAGCCTCTCGACAGCCTCTGCAGTGATGGCTCAGATGGCTCCCGGCCAGGAACTTTCAGACCTCACCGGACATGGACTGGTGAGTAAACTGCGTCAGCCGGCAGAAAAGGCTGCCGTGTCACCGTGGGTCCTACCGCCACAATTGTTGTAATGTAGTGGTACTTTTCACTCAGCCATTAGGACCTGGTAAAGCTTGCGTCCCTTGGACCCTTGCGTCTCGATACCACGATACTGATGTTCCAGAATGGTGACCATCTCCATCTTTTAAGCGCCATCGAATAGAATAAACACTGCATCAGGCAATTACTTTTTATTATCCTTTTTAGGGTTCCGTTCCTCATAAGGAAAAAAGGTACCCTTATAGGCTGATCACTTTGTTGTCCGTCTATCTGTCAAGACCGTTTTCCTCAGGAACCCGTGGACGCATCAACTTGGAATTAGTCCCAAATCCTTATGTTTGCGGTCTCTTGCAGCTGAAAAAAATCAAGGTTTGAAGTCAACGCAATTAAAAGATATGGCCGTTTAAGCGTTAGATTTGACTAAATTTGATTTGTAAATCAAAATCTAGAGGGTACTTCCCGTTGACCTAAAATCATGAAATTTGGTAAGGGGCAAGGTCTCACCACAAAAGTAAAGGAAAAAAATCCAAAAGTTGTTAATTTGTTGTTATCTGTGTGTCTGCCAAGACCCTTTTCCTCAGGAACCTATAGAAGCATTAGTTTGAAATTTACGTCAAAAACTTACGTCAGCGGTCCCTTGAAGCTGTAAAACCATTAAGCTTTTAAGTCAACGCAATCAAAAGATACGGCCAATTAGCCTTAGATTTTAACAAATTTAAACATTTCGGTGGTAAATCAAAACCTATAGGGTACTTCCCATTGACCTAGAATCATGAAATTTGGGAAGAAACAAGGTCTGACAGCACAAGTAAAGTTTGAAATCCGATGTTTTTTAAGTGGATTGAGTATTTTTAAATTACTTTTTATGTATAAAACTAAGTTACTGCCAGCATGATGGTAGACGGTTACTGGTAGCAATAAGCACTTACAGCACCAATGTGGTTGCTTACGTTGCCTTAACTTCCCCTCCCTCCTCCATATGACGATGCCTTAGAACGCGAAAGGGACGATAATACGCTAGTTATGCTTTCGCATTTTGCATTCAAAATACATCCTGTAAGGAGCAACGTTGCACAGGTAGACAGACACAACCGTCAATCCTATAATGACTAACTTTTTCCTTAGGGGTAAAAATGTGCAATTGTGATAAGAAAATCAAATGCTCGTTATATGGACAACTAGCGACCCGCGCCAAGCGAAGCGGGGTCCAATGTAGATACTAATTTGTTGAACAATTATCGTCATTTTACAACAAATTATCACAAAACGATTTAAACCTTCCTCTTGAATCAGTTCACACTGATTGGGAAGGTGACCATAAACAATTCGCGACTTGCTTATTTAACGAAAGAACAGTTGAAAAAAAATAAGAAGGAAATAAATAGGAATGTTTTTCAACAAACACATTACTTAGACCACAGACCAAAAAAGCTTGTATAATGTCTACAAGTGTTCTTCACAGTGATTGCTCATTTGTGTACATAATTTGGATAAGGAAATAAAATGTAAATAAATTAAGTAAGGGGACGGACTCTAGACCAGATTTTAATTATAGAAGGTACACTTTGATCATTCTTGTTGACATTATTATAAAGGAAAATCGCATTTATGAGCAAATGATCTCAGTTCAACGCTGGTTACATCCTAGATGCGTCTTGTAATGAAAGTAAGGAAAAATGTACCTTGAAACCTAGAGGATATAAACTATTACTGGAAAAATTTACAGAAGTTTTATTCATGGAGTCAAAAATAAGGTGTAAATCGCTTCTTCTTCTTTTATGTATAGACAGTTTTTGTTGAAATTGTTTTAACGTCTTGGAACAGAAGAGGTTTTTCGTGCCATAGGGTAGATGTCAGGCACTGAAAATCTCACAAACACATAGCAAATGTTTGGTTAATAGCTCAATACTCTGTGCACCCGAATGAGACATGTATTCGCCCAGCATTAGACATATTTATAATGAGTCGTTCGATAGGAATATCTCTCATGAACAATCATGAAAATGGTTCAATTTAACATAATTTCTGACAAATCAAAAGGATGATACACTTTAAAGGTAGAAATTTCTATTGATGTCATAAATATTGAATTAGCATCTGAAGATAAAATTGAAAGTAAATGGCTTTGATGAATTTTGTTTGAAGGCAAATATGTTGGCAAAAGCCAATATTTTGAATATAAATTTGCTATCTTCTTCTAAATATTATGTAAGTAAGGTTTGTGGTTATAGTTAGGTGGATGGGGTGGGATATCGTTTCTACTGAAATCATAACTATATTCCTAAAAATGGATTAAGTATTTTGCGACACTCCAGGAGGAGATTGTCGGATGAAATATTATCACGACAGTTGATGCACGCGAGAATAGTGCTTAAGGCGTCGTGCGTCTATACAGTTGTTCGCTGGTGTATCTGGACTGTAATACACTCGAGAGCAATCTACATGAAAATCTCAAAAACGAATAATAAAAACTAACCATGTTAGCAAAGTAAGAAAAAAGATACTAATAATAATAGAAAAACGCCATATTTTTCTACAACTTTTCAATTTTTTTAAATTGTACTTTATGTTACCTCCACGTGCTGACATTACTGCGGTTATGCGGTTTGGCATGCTGTACACAAAGTTTCTTATACGATGTTGGGGAATATACTCTCATTCCTCTATTTTGATGTATTTAATTGTTTATTAAACACAATTTATTTGAATTCAAGCTAGCGTTAATTCTTTCCGCGATTTTCAGGTATCTTCATGTGCCCCGGATTCATTGCTCTCGAGTGTATATTATAAAATATAATTAAATATGTAGGCCGCCCCAGTGTTCCTTTAGTGCTGTGGAGGAACGGTTGTAGTGCCCCTCTAACGCAAAAGGAGGATCCTCCGACCAGGCTAGGCGATCGCGCCTGGCGGGCCGAGGCCCAACGACTGATGTTGGGAAATTATAAACATAGTATCTACACAAGTTACATACTTATAAACATACTATGTTTACTATGTGTATTAGTATGTTAAATACTAATCGCGGCGATAACTTTTATAGTGCGATGCAGGATCAGCAGTTACTACGTAATGCAGCTGGTCTTCGCTGGAGTATGATGAAGTATGTTTTTGCTATATGTCTAAGTCGCCACAAGTGCTAAATACTACAATGCAGGAAGGGTAATTTTTTTTATGGTCGCAACGAGCAGACGGGTCACCTGATGGTGAATGACTACCGCCGCACATGGCGTTGCCAGCCTTTAAGGTGGGAGTAGGGGAAGGGGGAATAAGGGGCGAGGAGGGGAGAGAGGAAGAGGGTAGGGTGAGGGCCTCCGGTAACCTCACTCACTTGGCGAAAAGCAATGCAAGTATTGCTTCACTGCCGGTTCTCTGTGAGGCCTTGGTATCTCTCCTGTTGAGCCGGCCCATACGTGCCGAAGCATGGCTCTCCCACGAATAAATAATATTTTAATATATTAACTCCGGTAAGTACTTACTTTTATTACACCAAATTAGATGTATGAAAAGAAATAGATATGTAGGTAGGTAGGTATATAAAACGCTAATACTGAAAACGTGACATTTGGAGTTATTTTTGAAATGGTTTTAGAAAGCAACAGAGCGTTCCAACTGATGTTGATTTAATTAGTTTCAATAAGCTAGTTATTCAGAAGTTTACCTAGACTTCTCACTCGAATGTGTGCCAAGTGACTAGCCCGACAACGCTTTATACAGTAATAGTTGTGGCTATAGTTATCATTAATTCGATTCAAATGTGCGCTGCATACCCCACTGAGTGAACCGAAAGCCGTTTAGCGTACCTATATAATGTATTACAAACCGGCTCATTGGCCCATCGGCTGGCGTTGGCGTTCAACATTAGTTTAGATAACGTTTATCAAAAACGACTTTATAGACTTACTTTAGCATCGTCATAGCCGTTACACTTATTTGTTCTAGATATGTATTAATCATTCTCAATGTTTTATTGAAATTTTCATAATCTGCTTTCCAGTTGCAAAACGCACGTAATCAATGAAACAGAGTGCACTTTACAAAATACGTGACACCTGTGGAGACTCGCGGATATCGCCCGGAGTGTATACAGCACCGCGTTTTATCCTACTGTGTTTCCTAAGCCTTATTTAAACTTTTTTAATTCACTCCACAATGCATCCAGTTGCGTTTTTCAACGGTTCGTTTTTTAAATAGTGACGTTGTTGACATAGTTTTGTTGAATGTTTTATTTTAGAAACACGTTGATAAGCGGTTTTGCTATATTATTAACAATACTTTTAACTTATAATATTGGCGTGACTCCTAACACTGTGCCGTAACACAGAAAGGCAAACGGCAGTGCAGTTTCTTTTTCCTAAGAGCTCTTAAAATATTGCATTACATCTTAACAATATTTATGTATTTCTCAGCACATTAAATGTATGAAACCTACGCGTCTGACGCGACAGAAAGCAGTGTGTTTCTACTTTCTACCTTCGATTCTACGCCCAATGCCGATAACGTTTTTGTGACATACGTAGTCAGTCTCAAGTCCAAGGCCCTTAAATAAAAATGTATTTCTTTTAGTAAAAAAAATAGCACTATTTGAGAAAATATACTTCTATGACAGTAGCGGATCCAGTAGATTTATAAAATTACATGAATTCAAATTGAATAGATATTATGTTCACGAAAACGCAACGCGACACGAAGCAAAGCAACGATGCTTAAAGAGGCTTCACCGTGGCGCACACCTTTTAAGATTGCACTACAATATTAAACTTATTAACTACGCAGCGCAGCGTCTCGTCACGTACCTAACGCAGCGCGAAACCGTCTAAACTACTTTCGCTTACTCACTGAACTGTATACCGTTCTGAGTAGAAAATACGTTTTATATTGTATTATTATCTTAAAACATGCGCGTCGCGTCGCGTCGCGTCGTGTCGCGTTTCGGTGTGGGCCCATATGCACAAGACTTAAAAAAATGGTATTGGTTTTAAATTGGAATCTCGAGAAGTTTAATATAAGTATTTTTATTAATAGGGCTGAACCACGAGTTAATCATATTATTAATAAGCACAAGTAAATACTGCTTCGCAACTTCTTGTTGTTGTATCTGTTTGATACCCCCGGGGGCTAAGTTTACTATACTTAGATGGTGATTACACAGACAATTTATGTAGATAATTTGAAGTATATTTTCAGGATTAAGTTGTACTTTTTATTTTGTATAAGTCAAAAGCCAGCCCTATAAGTATTTAACTATATAGAAAACAGGGGGATGAAACTAAAATGAAAAAAAGGGATGATGTACTATTTCAACAAAATACATTCATAAAATTAGTTTAGGGCTAAGGGAATCGAGTTTCGTTGTTAAAATTCCTTTTGAGTCTACAAATGTATGTATATTTTTTTCTATTGCATCGTAATCATGATTTCAACATACATGGAATCGCTGGTACGTAGTTTCATTGCTATTTTTACTTTTTATTATAATTCCTGGCTCTCAGTATCTGCACTCTCTATCGTATCCCGTTAATTGCGTACTAGCGTAGTTATCACTACATATTATAAAACAAAGTCCTCCGCCGCGTCTGTCTGCCTGTCTCTTTGTTCGCGATAAACTAAAAAACTACTGAACGGATTTTCATGCGGTTTTCACTACTAGATAGAGTGATTCATGAGGAAGGTTTAGGTGTATAATTTGTACCCTTTCAAAGTGGGGGTGGGTTGCTGGTTTTTACATAAAAAAGTAATCATATCAGACATACATCGGAGCTCAATGACGGCATTAGTCCTTTTCGTTTACCTTAAATGTCGATAAAGTTGCATGGATCGTGGTTTATCAATGACTACATATTATAAAACAAAGTCCCCCGCCGTATCTGTCTGTTCACGATAAACTGAAAAACTACTGAACAGATATTCATGCGGATTTCACTAATAGATAGAGTGATTCATGAGGAAGGTTTAGGTGTATAATTTGTACCCGTGCGAAGGGCGAGTTTCTAGTTGATTTTACAAAAAAAAATAACAGCTATGAAAGCTTTTGCAACTTGAACGCCGCTTGCGGTAGCGTAATTGCTAAGGAGTCGGGCTTGCAATCAAGTGGTTCTAGCTTTGAATCCCACTCAGTACCTACTCTATATGTTTACTGGAAAACACGCTTAGCTGGAGAGGTTAACTATAATAATATAATCATAATAACTTGACACACGTCACACACGGCCGTTTGATCCCAACAATGCGTGTACTGTAGTCACCAAACTGCTGATAAACATACTTATATATTATTTAATACATGCATATTATAGACAAATTACACCCAGACAAAGAACAAATGATCATGCTCATCACCCAATTATTTGTTCTGGGTGGGAATCGAACCCACGACCTCTGGTTCAGCAGTCCGGATCACTAACCACTAGACCAACAAGTCAGTCAAATGGAATAGAACTAAGAACTAAACTAAATCTAAATTATTATAGTTTATTAAATCTAAAGAAACCCGTTTTAATGGTGAATCAAATCAAAAGTAAAAAAAGCTCTTGGCTTTAAAACAAGGCATACAAAGTAGCCATGCTATTCCAGACTATACTCTATTTCTATGCCAATTTTCATCCAGATCTGTTTAGCTGTTTTTGTGTGAAAGAGTTGCAAACATCCATCCATCCTCACAAGCTTTCGAATATATTTATTACTAGATGCACCCGGTATGCGTTGCAATGCCTTTTTTATAATTTTACATGTAAATTTATCGTACCTACAATTATTGTATGTATTCGATTGCCATCTTGCAACCCTATTGCGGATCTGTGGATGGAACAGAATAATATAAAAATCGCGATTAAAAAATAGGGGTTGATCGTAGAGGGTTGAAAATTCAGGGTTGTATGTATTTTCTAATGCTGTATCATAAAAAAATAAAAATTAGGGGTGGACTACCCTTAACATTTAGGGAGATGAAAAATAGATGTTGTCCGATTCTCAGACCTACCCAATATGCACACAAAATTTCATGAGAATCGATCAAGCTGTTTCGGAGGAGTTTAACTACAAACACCGCGACACGAGAATTTTATATATTAGATTAGTAAGACTGATGTTGACATGATGGATTAAAAAAAAGATTACCCTTATTAAAATTGACTTCTAAGATTTATTTACACAGTAAATTACAAGTAAAGCTAAGAAAAAACATGTTAAAAACCTAAAAAACTATCCTATGAAAAGTACTATTTCAAATATCTATATTATTAATTTCACAAAAGGTTATTATCTTGTAATAATAGTCTGTCAATGATATTTAAGTTTCTACGATCACAACGGCCATATTCGATTACGAATTTGGAACTCACGTTACCTCTGTTACGACTCCTACAGGGATAAAACGGAGAATAAAGTGGTCCATAATGGGACCACAAAACAAAGCTTCGATAACCATAAAATAAATATTCGGTCTAAACAAAAACAAACGAATACATATTATATTGAAACAAGTATAGAGCCGGTTCGTTAAACAGTACATTGGAGACTACAAAATGTGTATAAGGCTCACAGTTTTATAACTAAAGCGATTTGTATTCCAAATCCCCGGGCTTTCTATAGTACCAACTATCTCGAAAATCTAGACGTGCCCGTTACCGATATTGGATTTGATACTCTTTAGTATTTTCGCCTTTAAATCTTTCTTTTGTGTTAAAAAAAAAACACTATTTATTTTCTGAAAGCTAGAAATGTTCTACAAATGATGATTACCGTAAATTTACTTAAGGGGTATTGCAATTCTAAATATGGTAATTCTTTGATAGCAGTGTTGAGGGATTATTTTATTGTTGATTTGAAGGTGTTGTCTTAATAGTGTTGTGGGCCCATATCACAGTACAAAGGGATCTACGCTATAAAACAGTTGATAAAATTCACAAATAGCGAAGATATCGCGTAACATATTGAATAAAAGAAAAATATTGTCTTTTCTTTTATTGTCGACAAAACTATCTGATCCAAATTATTTTATTGATATCACTAAAGTTAGTACAAAAATTAAAGAAAATCCATTGTCAAACATATGAGAATATTGTTCGAAACGGTTTTATGTTTGCCTATAGCCGAAACGACGATTTAATTTAATTTTTTAAATTGTCAAAATTCATTATAACGTAGTATCCAAATCACTTTCCATAATACGAAGCCGCTCACAGTCTTTCGACTAATACACGTAGAACATCGATAGGAACAAATATCGGAAAAGTACTTAACTAGTGATGCAGTTCTGGCCACTTAGCGCTATTGGTTCCGTATAGTAACTTAACGTACACTAGCGATTACATTAATGTTCTTGTGTATTCGTACACATGTGTATAAGGCAGCAAGGCTTGTACCATTACGGTATATTAGGTTGTATAATTAAAAATTAAAAGTTTCGATTGTTTTGGTTTTGAGTTCTTTTTAGTGAGCCAATATAGTACAAATAGTACTAGGATATTGTATTATATTGCCTAGTATGCTGAAAATAGAGCCACATTAATAAAGTCTGCAAGGATTTTCGTTCTTATGGCACGGTGGCGGCCTCTCAATTACTAGATTGAAAAACAAATATACAGTGAAGAATAAAGAAGGACCTCTACCCATCAGAAAAATATGTTTTGGTCCAATGAAAGCTCTGCAACCGTGAGCATGAGCATACCCAGGGTTCCGGGGAGGGCAACTGTAACTTCCCCGGATTTAGTATCTAGTACGTGGGTATTTAGTTTATTAAAGTAATGGGTAGGAAGGAATTTTTGTTTTCCCCCGCCCCTTGCCCTCAAAACTGATTTTAGCCTCCCTAGGTACGCCACAATCGTGAGTGTTACGTACAGGTAACCGCTTACTGCCAGGCGAGCCTGTATTTTCTTGCAAATTTGAGTAGTACGAAGAAATAGTAATCACTTTAATTTCATTTTAATTAGGGTAAACAATGTAATGATTGGCAGTAAAACCCGACTTTTAATACCAAGTAACTAATTCTCACAGATAAACAATTTTGTTTATACTGGTAGTTGTTTTTTCGGGTATTAGTTTATACATGTATAAATAAAATGAAGCATTAAAAGAGATTGCCCATTTCAGTATGAAAATCAGTTTCACACTTTTTTATGCTGCGTCAAATATGTATAAACTGCATTATTAAGCCTGCACTGAGTATTATCTGAAATATAAACGTGTATTGTAACATAACTTGGGGTTATTGAGAAATTAACTGCCAATATTAGGTTAAAACGACAACGAGAAAATATTGTGATACTGACGTTAGAGTTGATTTTTAATAATGTTTGTGGCGTCATGTTTTTGACAGGGGTACCACGTATAAATTAAGGCAAAACTAACACTGAAGGATACATTCACTACATAAACTACGACTGCAATATATTTTAATGTGACATTACGAATTATTATCACGCATATTATTATTTAACCATTTCATTTTAAAACAATGTTTATTTGAATTCAACCATTAATGGTTTATTTTATATAATGGCAACATTTCGCTTAAAATGGAAAAACAGATAAAAAAAGCCGGTATATTTATTTTACAAAGCTGAAATAACGTTTAACATTCTTTAAATAGGTAAACGGATTAAATAGATAGAAACTTAAATGCAAACTTACCTAAAAATCACATTTATTTGCCTTGAAATGTAGCCATCAAAACTACACTTTTCATTTCAATTTCATCAATTTTAACAGACTCGTCCAAACACATTTTCAAAACAGCCACCAAAGAGGGATGGTTTACTTTTGACACATAAACATTGCCAGTATACGAGATTGTATATTCTACCAATTATAATTTGTGAGTAATACAGTCAAAATACAAGTCCTATATTATAACACACTAGATGATGCCCGGGACTTCATTTGTGTGGTAAGTTTTGTGAAATGTATCCCACGTTAACCGTACATTTTTTTCCAGGATAAAAAGTAGTCTATGTGCTATCCCAGAATATAATTTTTGCATTCATCCATCCATCCTCACAGACATTCGCTTCTATAATATTAGTAAGATTCGTAATCCTTCAGTTCAATCTCTTCAGCTCTAATCAATAACTAGGTCGGTAGGTATCGCTAGTGCCAAAGTTTCAGAAAAGAGATAAATTATTGACATACACCAACCGCTTTAAGTTATTGGTTAGAAAGATGCTTGCCTCAAGTTCTCAATTCATTTACAACATGAAAGTTCAAGGATTATGTAATCATTAAAAGAGCTTTTGAAAAGTCGATTGAGAATTTATTTTGTCAGATTGGCTTGTGCCAGCATGTTTAAACTGGACCAAGATAGGCTTAAATTCGCACGTTTTGTTCATTGACTACAAATAGAAATCGTTGCGAATTTCTAAAAAAACAACAAAATACTGCGGTTACCGTGGTCTGCCAATACCTGTGTGATTAGGTTGCGTGTTAGCTCAGTCAGTTTGTCAGGGTATAATAGTCTAAAGATACACTACATCAAAGCTTCATGTACTACTAGCAGTAGTAGCATAGCATCAGGCACATCTGCGATTAGATACCGTACAGTTGCACTAACTCTGCTACATTCCTGTGTCAATTAATGACAATCCTTTACCATTATATGTAGATGTCAGCCGATTATGTTAAAAGAGTATAAGTTCAACTTAAGAATGCTGTAATTTATTTTTTACTAGATTTTTTAACAAGCAACACAGAAAAGTTTTCAAACTATACATGAATGTAATCCGGGTTCCATTAAGGGTCAACTCAGATCAAGCGGCAAAACACTTGCGCTAACACTTTTATAATGATAATGAAATATAAACTTTATTCCATTACCATAGAGCTGAAATCGTACACTGCTGTCCGGAGTAAGAAATGTTATAGGCATCGTTAAATGTTTCTTATGTTGGAAAATCCATATTAGACTGAATTATTGCCTGATTCCTTCATAGTTAGTCCAAATAAACATGAAACATTTCAAATCTAAACTGCAAACCATAAATTGGTCACACATTCTACCATCAAACCAAAATGTACACGAAAACTACAACACATTCAACAACACATTAAAAACTATCCTAAACGAGTGCATACCAAAACGAAAAATAAAGCTAAAAACACATTTTAAAAAGTTTTGGTTAACCGTAGGTATTAAAGTATCGTGCAGAAATAAAAGGCTATTGAAAATATTTACACAAAAAGTAAACAATCCGATATTGACTAATTATTACAAAAAATATGAAAAAATATTAAAAAAGACAGTAACAACAGCAAAAAAACTGCACTATAAAAATAAATTAATAAAATCAAACAACAAAACTAAAACTATGTGGAGTATCATAAACGAGCGGACAAATAAAAAACAAAAAAAAAGTAAACAAAATATGAAATTGCTAATTAATAATAACGTCGTAACAGAACCCACACAGATAGCTAATTACTTCAATGATTTTTTTGCGTCTATTGGGGAGAAGACCACACATACACATGATACACAACCAAGCAGCGCCCCACTACACAATGTAATAGAAAATACCATGTTTCTCACCCCTGTTGACCCGTTTGAAGTAAATAAAATCCTAAAAAATCTAAAAAGCAAGCACAGTCACGGAATCGATGAGTTCCCACCTATTCTATTCAAACACTGTGCAGATGAATTAACCTTACCGCTTTACCTACTAATTAATCAATCTTTTGAAGAAGGAACAGTCCCTAACCAGTTAAAGCAGGCAATAATAAAACCTATTCATAAAAAGAAATCAAAAACAGACCCTAATAGCAACTATCGCCCAATAGCACTTTTACCCACTGCTTCAAAGATTTTTGAAAAAGCCATAACCAATAGAATATATGCGTTCTGTGAAAAATATAATATACTCGACGAATGCCAAAACGGCTTTCGTAAAAATAAGTCAACAACATTGGCTATCTATAAATATATTCAAGAAGCCCTCAATATCATAAACAATAAACAATATGCTATAGGTATTTTACTTGATATGAGCAAGGCCTATGACAAAGTGCAGTTTAAAATATTATTAAATAAATTATATAATATAGGTATACGTGGAAAAGCTCATGAATGGCTTACCTCATACTTAACAGATCGAAAGCAGCTGGTAGAACTAGAATACTTCAATCTAAATAAAAATGAAATAGAAAAAATACATTCAAAGAGTAAAGACATAAACGCCTCAATTCCTCAGGGCAGTGTGATAGGATGCTTGCTATTTCTGGTCTACATCAATGACCTACCAAAATGCATAGAGGAATCATGTGTTATGTTTGCAGACAACATCTCCCTACTAGTTTCTTCTAAAAGCAATTCGAATTTAAATGACAATATAAACACAATACTCACCAAAACAACAGATTGGATGACAGAACATAACTTAGAAATAAATTATTCAAAAACTAAAATAATACCTTTTCATCCATATCAAAAGAAACCATTAAATATAAACTTTAGTTTCAAAGGGCTTCAATTGGAAGTCGTTAAAGAATTTAACTTATTAGGATTAATTATAGATACTCATATAAATTGGAAACCACACGTAAAAAAAGTTCGGTCAAAAATATCAACATTTTCATATGCTCTACGCGAAATTAAGAAGACCACAGACCTTTCCACCGCTCTTGTCACATACTACGCATACGCTTACTCTTGCTTAAGCTATGGCATAATCCTTTGGGGAAATAGTACAGAGGCACACACTATCTTCACCATACAAAAAAAAATAATTAGAATATTAACTAATATAGAAGAAACAGACTCCTGTAAACCCCATTTTCAGAATCTCAAAATTCTTACTCTACCATGCATTTATATCTTGGAAATTTGTAAATTTGTTCGAAATCATCCGGAATACTATAGTAAAAGAGAAGATAAACAAACCAAATTTACACTTAGACATAGAAATAGGCTTAACCTCCCAACTTCCCAACTAACAATGCATTCTACAAGCCCCTTGGTTATGTCAATTAAAATATATAACAAATTACCAGAAGCAATTAAGAACGAAGAAAAACATAATATTTTTATTAATAAATTAAATAAATAGTAAAACTAAATAGTATTAAATCTTCACATTATAAAGTATTACTTTAGTATGATAACATAGTCAAGCCTAACCTAAATCAAGTGCAATAAGTAAATAAATCAAATATGACATACCTTATAATAACTAAATAATTACCTTTATTAAATTATTTAATAATAAATACATAATACTATAATAATTACCCTATATAATAAATATATAACAACATAGCCAAATTCTATATAATCCCAGTGCAATAATAATAACAATCACTAAACATTTAATAAATAATAAATCAATTATGTATTATTACTACTATAAAACAAATCTCAAACGGCTACCATCTAATCTATAAATTATAACTAGATACTATAAACTTCAGACTTTTTTGTTAATGTTATTGAATGGCATAATAAAATAGAATAAGTAATACAAATATATAAATAAAACGAAGTAATTACCCAGCAAATATTATCAAACTATATCAAATTATATACCCAAAATATATAAATAATATATACTTACAGATTAAACAAATAATACAAAATAATATATCATATCAATACAACAAAAAATAACTCCCCTCTCTCTCTCTCTTCTGTGCAGTGCCCGACAGGGTCCATAATTGATACTTAGCTTAAGTTTTACCAACTGTATAATTTACATTATGGCAGCAATAAAGTATTGAGTATTGAGTAGTTAAATATGTATCCAAATGTCCCGTATTAAGACTTTCATTTTATAGCTTTCACATAATCTAAGGGTTGCTTCTAATTAGATGTGTAAATAGGACCTTAATCGCGATAATATTTATAAGCTACAATATCTCTTTGGTTACCCGACGTTTTGACCAAATTGCACTTATCGTGGTCTAGAATGATCGGTGCATTTCGATCGAATTATCGCGATTAAGTCCCAATACACACATTTAAAACCTATACAAGTCACAAAAGTTTAAAAACAATCCTTGTTTCTAATCTTTGGTCTTTAAAATAAACACAGAACTATAAACAGCTTTAGTGATGGACTTTTCTAAATATGAAATAGATGTCGTTATCTTAGATTACGTAATATGAGAGGACTTTGAGATTGAGATACAGATATTTTCTTGGAAACTTCAGAGTTATAATTTGGGACTGAAATTGAGTCCTATAAATGACGATGGGCTCAGTTTTTATTACATTGAGATCGAATACTAAACTTTTGATAGGATTAGGACATTTTCAGAAATGTCTTTACTAAGTATTAGTCCTCAGACAGACTTTATTTATTTAGGTACTTATGTACATAGAAAATAAGGGTGAGATTAAATGTTTGCGAATTTTATGTACAGGGTGTATTAACAGTAGAACACTTACTTACGAGTATATCACTGAAAGGTCAGGACCCTAGCATGCAGTTGTAAATTTTTTTTTGAAAAATTAACTATTCGTTTAAAAGCTATGGCCGTTTGAATTTCCAGGTATTATCACCTCCGTTTCTCATAAAAAGCAGGTGGAATGTGTAAAGTTAAAGATTTTAAATCGTATTTTTTTATATACTTTCAGTGATTTAAGTAAGTGTTCCATTGTCATACATCTCCTATTTAAAGATCTCTGGCGACACAAACGAATACTATAAAACACTACGGAATATTACGTTTGAAGAGAAGCTGTTGTGCCCAACTTCGTTTAAAATTTCTTTTCAGAACTTCACAAAATACATACAGCTCAAATTAATTGAATAATTCCTCATAAAGCGTCCCACAAATCTGTATTGTGTTTACAAAACAGTGCCAAAATCCCTGCACTGTAGTAGAAAGTTTGTACTAAGTCATCGTGTTAGGGTCAAACATTTGTAGTTACTGCTGACAAATGGGCGAACTTGCTGCCGAACCTGCTATTATCTTTGAGTTAGGGTGTCAATGACAGCGATTTTATTGTCTTAACCAAATTTTTTAATGTAGCATTTCAATGTTAATAATGGCGCGGTGGTAATGAGGATCCGAATGCGTCATCAGATGTCGTTTATTCAATTCTCAGTGAAATTGTTTGTAAGTATGGATAATTATGATGAAATGCAAATAGATGTATTGATCTTTGTAACTTTATATGTGTTGAATGGGTTTGTTTGGTTGAAATTTCATCTAGATCCATTCAACCGTTTTTGAGTAAAAGAGTAACAAACACCCATTCATCCATCCTCACAAGCTTTCACCTTATATATACAGGGTGTAAGAAACACCGTACCGAACCCTGAAATAGTGTATTCAGACTATCATACTAAGTCGAAAATCATAGGAATTTTCTGCAGGAAAATTCATAATTTTTTTTTTACCTTTTTTGCTTAAAAGGGACATCATAATGAGGAAACAGAAAATTTTCCAAAAAAATAATCAATCAAACAACATTTAAACATTTTATGCAATCAGTTGGTCTAGACGGTGCCAAACGTTTAAGGCCCTTCACCGTACTGCACAAAAGAACACCTACGCATGTTGCACGTACATTACGTAGCGCGCAATGAAACTAATCCTTAATCTCGCATTTTTATGATGAACTGACTTTTGTATTGTGTTAAGTATAAACAGAAAGAGGTTTTTGTAAGTTTTTCGCGTAGCTCAAACTTGCACGCTGTATAATTTTACATAGTAAGATTTACGCTTCCTGTTTGTAAAACCACGCTCACATTAAGACACTAGGAGAGATCTTGAATCACCTAAAATATATTTAAACGTGTTGTATTGTTATCTACAGTACCTCTGCGATGTTATTTTATCGGAAACGTTTCTTAAGAACTTTATCAATTCCATTACAATCTGTTATCTTAGGATTTGGATTACCTAAAATAATTCGATAAGTGGTAAGTTATTGAGTACTCTTGAGTTCTTCAATTGATCTGTTAACCTACTTTATAAGTGGTTCTAAATGGGGTCGGTTTTGAGATTATTTTATTAACATTTTTTATTATTTAAACACCATAATATCAAAGTTAAATAGCTTTCAGCTTACTAAAGAAGTAGCTTGTCTCGTGTTTGTATTACATTCAATATGAAAAAGAATGAGATAGTGATTGAGCACCTGAAATTTCCTTAAGTACCTGTTTATCATTATTATATTATAATATCTATTTTTTGCTTTTTTGTCTGCCATTTGACCAAGAAAGGAAGTGGATTTTTTACAATGCCACAAATTTTAAAGCTTTAAACTCCACTACGATTTTTAGGAAACCGTTGATAATCTTAATGTGTGTAGAAGTTATCCTACTCAGACTCCTGTGACTGTGTGAGCTAAAGGGGTACCAAATCCACCTTCAACCTAATTCAGGCGGCTCTCGTAAGGATAGAAACATGCTGTCCGTGGGCCTCCTCCTGAACTATTACTAAAATAATAAGTAAGAAAATGTTTTATTTTTAAATTATAGTTGGCAAAATGTGGGTGTTCAATATACCTCTGTCTACCCCTTCGGGGATATAGGCGTGAGTATAATTGCGTGTATGTATGCTTTATTTAAGGTACTCCTATGCTAGCAAAGTTATATAACCAATTTTGCATTACTACTTAGCGTAGTAACCCTAATCCATCGTACTAGGACAGATCATTGGTCTCGAAGGAATTATAAGACAAACTTATGTTCGGCTAATCTCGATATTCTTGTAAGCGATGGCTGTGTGATGAGAGCTGGAATGTGCATTACTTGAAACTAGAAATCGCCTGATGAATCAAATTTCAATCCTTTTGAATGTCATTGTTTAATTTCATCGCCCAGTATAACTTAAACTTTCATTGTATAGACTTTTGAACCATGACAGGTCAAAATATATACTGGGCCCCTATAACTTTATGTAGTCGTTGTCACATATTTTTTTTGTTTTTTAAGTATTTCAAATTTCACATTCCTGTCTGTGCGCGTTTGCTTAAAAAAAGAGGCAGTCATGGGACTGCCGACAGAAGTGCAAACTTAAACGATACGACGAACTTAAAACGTCACATTACTCTGCTACTCGTTCACTCACTCACTCGCTCGCTGGCTCACTCTCCCCCTCCCCCGCTCTCCCTACTCTCCCCACTCTCCCACTCTCCCCACTTTCCCCACTCTCCTCCCTCTCCCCACTCTCCCCACTCTCACTTTCACTCTCTCTCTCTCCCTCCTCACTCTCTTTTTTTTGAATATATTACACTCGGACACATTTTCCATACATTTTCGATCAGTTTTTACTCGGACACATTTTCCATATATTTTTGATCAGGGCCCACGTGACCCTGAATTCTGACGAAAGTTTAACATTTTTTACCATTCTCAAAAAGTGCCCAACGCCGCTAAATAAGTTTTCACTTCAAAAATGCGTACAAAGAATTCTCCTCACGTAAAGAAATTACCGAATTAAATCGCGTAAGTATTCGAATTATGTTTATCTATCTACTTAGGGCTCATAAAATCTGCTTTCCCTTTTACTTGTCAAATGTAGGTCATGATCCATGTTTTCATAGGTCACTTTTGTTGATCCTTAAGGTACCTACAGGAGAAATGACACAGACGTGGAAATGTGGGTAAGGTAATGATACTTTTATAATCAAAGGATACTTTTAAATATACCGATATCATTAGGGGACATTCGTCATCTCGTCCCAAAATAAACTAGGTCTATTGGGACGAGTTTGTTTTTTTTGACGAGACGAATTGACGAACGACCCGTCATTGTTACGAGTGTAACTTTATTTAATGATCACGCACTGGTGTCTGTGACCCACCATTTATTATCGTTAATTTAGATTGCGATTCCAAATGCTGCTGGTTGTTTGATGCGCTTAGAATAACTTAAAAAGTATGTCTAACGACCTACAGAAAAAAAGATTTGCAAAATAATAATTCTTTCAGAACAAAACCGACAAAAAAAACTATTCCATAAAAGACTTATATATGGTTTTTTCATGAATGCCATTATCAGAACTAGACCAAATTGAAATAGGACCACACGGGAAGCACCAGCTGTCAAATAAAAAAAGAATCATCAAAATCGGTTCACCCAGTCGAAAGTTCTGAGGTAACAAACATAAAAAAAAACAACATACAGTCTAATCGAGAACCTCCTCCTTTTTTGAAGTCGGATAAAAATAGTAGTTTGCAATTAAAATATGTCATACACTTTTTAATTTGTTTACTTATTAATTTATTAAGACCGAATCCAGCACAATGACAAAGGTAATGTTAAGATTTTTATGTTTTTTTTTTTCACTAATTATTAGGTACTTACCTATACTTTACTGGACCTACAATGGCAGAATTAATTTAAATGTGGAAATGATGCTTTAACTTTAAGTTTCTATAAACTTTGCGTTTCAACTTTGTGTCATTTCATGGCCTATATAAATAAATATATATATATAAAAAATGTTATATATGCAATGTTATAGCATGTATAAATGGGCTATCCAACACTAAAAAAAAAAATTCGAACCAGCAGTTCCTGAGATTAGCGCGTCAAACCAAACAAACTCCTCAGTTTTATAATATTAGTATAGATAAAAAGATTTTTAACCATTTTATAGGATCTAGGCCAAATACTGTAAGACTGCGAAGTAAGCTAATGAGAGGAAACATAAAACAGGAATGAATTTTCGTAAAAACGTGATACAGTTAACATTTATTTGTTGTTAACTATGAGCCAGCCATGAGCACGCCAAAAAATGCTAAAGTTTCTTGGAAACTTCTATCCCCTATTTTGAGCCCTTTGGGGGAGAATTTCCAAAAATCCTTTCTTAATGCTCACTTCCGTAATTTAAGGAACCTTTATGAACAATTTCATGCTTCTAGACCAATTGGTTTCAGCTGTACGTTGATCGTTCAGTCAGTCAGTCAGTCAGTTTCTTCTTTTATATACATAGATGTATACTGGATATTATACTACAATTTTATTCACAGGCACTACACCATTTTGGTGTAGCAACTTATCTGAAGGAATGCACTACACGCTTATCCACTTATTTAGGGATGAATTGTCAATGTGTCACTTCACTTCAGTCCACTTTCATTATAATACGAAATGTGTGAACATTACTATAAAAACACAAAACTTTTATTCAACATTTTTATTTCAACATTTCTGTAACAGAGCTTAAAATATAATTTATAAAAAACTAATAAAAACCCGTAACAAAAGTTAATAATAATATCACAGATATATTTGGCGAGTACTTAGTGCTTTCCGTGGTGGTGTCCCCACTCCTTGTGATCCTTGTGACCTCCTTTCTTGCCATGATCATGATGATGATGATGATGTTCCTCATGACCGTGATGACCTTTGTGTCCATGATGATCCTCATCGTGATGATGCTTGTCGTGATGGCCATGCTTACCATGATGATGCTCATGATGACCGTGTTCATGATGACCACCCTTCTTGTGGTCTCCACCTTTATGTTCGTGATGTCCGTGATGTTTACCATGCTTGTGATGTTTACCTTCTTTGTGATGATCATCGTAGAAGTGGTGGTCCTTGTGGAACTCGTCCTTGTGATATTTCTTGTGGTAGCCGTCAGTCTTTTCTCCCTTGTCGTGGTGCTTGTGGCCACCGTGTTTACCGCCTTTATGGTGATGACCATGTTCATGGTGATGACCGTGATGATCGTGTTCATCATGATGTTTCTTGTGGTGACCACCATGTTCATGATGATGTCCTTCATGATGGTGTTTGCCATGGTCGCCATGATCACCCTTATGATGGTGATGATGTCCTTTATGGCCTTTGTGTCCTTTTTCGCCATGTTCATGGTGATGATGAGCATGATGTTCCTTGCCGCCACCTTCTTCATGATGACTGCTCTTGCCACTGGCCGCAGCAACAAGATCCTTTTCTTCTTCACCTAACTCCCTAGCGTACGCTGCCGCTAGGCAAAGAACTGCTACCACTAACAATATCTTCATGTTGTTAGATTGTCTGTACTGATCTGTTTGTTGTTCGGTCTATTTATAGTTTGTTTGGTGCTGAGGAAATTGTTTGGCAACGTCAGCTGAGCAACAGCTTCAGGGACAAGAACGCAGCAATCGTTGAACCGTTAAACCGATTATTGAGAGCACAAATTAAGTTTCATTGTGATTTACACAGTCGCCGTGACGATAGTGCAATGGAAAGTAATTAAAATTTTTATTGACATGTGATAAACTGAATAATAATTTGTACAGTATATAAGTCATTTGGTAGCGGTGGCCTAACTTGACCTTGATTTCGTAGTTCCTCAAGCGTAAAGATATTGCATTTCAGTTTTACTTTCTTTGGCTGTTGTCGCTGAACTATATAGGTACTTCAGTGAATTACTAATGTTTATGTTACGTCATACCTAAAAAAATGTTATAAATTTTTTACATGAAAAACAGTTCTTGTAATTGAGTTCATAGAGTTTTTATTCCTTCGACTTGTAATAGTATGGTATGGAAACATGGCAATGGCATGGCATCTCTTTATGGCTAAATGCTCTACCGCACAGGTTGTTGTTGTTGTTGCCGGTCCATAGCCTTCCATAACTCATTCATTATCAGTCAGCCATAGTTCATTAACCGCACGCTTCATCCGAGTGGTAATGAAAGCCTAATTCTTTTTGCATTGCTATAATTTTGTCTTTATGTAGTAATTTGTCTACTGAAGTTTATACTATTGAAATTTAATCCCTGCAATACTTAAAACGCAAATAAAACATAGGTAAGTATTAATATTTTTTTTTTTCAACCCATTAATATACAGGATGTATTTGAAAAGCAACACTTACTTAAACCACTGAAAGGGCATGACTCTAGTATGCAGTTACAAAAAGAATAAAAAAAAGCTTTGAATTTGAATTTCCAGGTATTTTTAACTCCGTTTCTCATAAAAGCAAGTGGAACGTGTGAAGTTAAAGATTTTTAATCGTACATATTTTTTATTTATTTTGGGACTATTTACTCAGTTATTGAGAAAATTCATAAAACTTACTAACAAAATTTTCGAAGCAAGTTTTTATGAATTTTCTTATTAACGGAATGAAAAATTCCAAAATAAAAAAAAAAATATGTACAATATAAAATCTTTTATCTATAATTTTATGAAAAACGGAGGCAAAAATACCTGGAAATTCAAACGGTCATAACTTGCAAACGGATAATTAAAAAAAAAAAACTTATTGTAACTGCGTGCTACAGTCATGGCTTTTCACTGATTTAAGTAAGTGTTCCTTTTTCAAATACATCCATGTATATGTATATATGTACTATCTTTGCTAAGGCCAACTCCATTCCAATTATATAAAGAAAGCATTGCTTCTCTTAAATCATCGTCCATAATCAACAACAGTATTTCAACGCGTTTCACACGATTATTTTAAAACGTCACGTGTTCAATTATCAAGACTTGTTTACTTCCTCTTTTCTGTCACATATTGGCGATGTTTATTGTAATACCAAAATAAGCTTGTATTTAGTGAAAACAAATAAAACTAAAAGCAAGCCGTTACATACGTAATATATGTATGAACTAAAGTCAAGTGGGGTCATCCATAAAATATAAGCTAGTGAATCCAGTCCAACTACTCCCGGCGGTGCATAAAAGAAACAATCTGCATTTTCCTGTCGAAATTTAATCAAAACAGATATACGGATTGTCCGCGGTCTTTCCTCCAATAAACCTTTAAGGAGACTTATTCTGATGCCTATAAAATTTGAACTTTTCTTTTTATTGCGTACTATATCGTATCATTTACTGTCACGAATCTTACTAAGTACCTATTTGTAATAGACTGTCTCAAAAGGAAGCATAATAAGGTATAATATTAGATCATTCGAATTTAGTAAAGCAAGTTACTCAGAATTTCAATACATAAAATATGTATTTAATGAACATAAAGAGCATTCAAGGTATAATATGAAGGGTTTCAAAGGGTTTCCTTTAAACTTAATTATATAGATAGTAGATAGTTTACCTACACATCTTGGGCATCGTATCGTATGGTGATAGTAAAGTTCATGTGATGTAACAAATTAACGATTTTCGGAATTTTTCGGTTACTTTTGTTGTAAGACCTAATTTCTTTTCAATTTCATGAGTTTAGGTCAACGGGATACACCCTACATATATGCATTTACTTGTTAGTGAAAAATATGCAACATAATCTTGATTTTTTACCGCTTTAAGCTACCGCTTGACCTTGATTTAATTAGTTGATATTAATTTTAATTTGTTACCCCTCTCACACCGAAAAGAACGACTTGATACTGAAATGGAATATAAAGCTTTTTGATGTACATTTTCCAAAAAAGGTCGAGGCTTAGAAAGTCGCTGTATTACTAGCGCATTGGTAAAGATAAACCCCCTCTGAGAATATACCGTACTGTCTAACAGTCAGTATTAATAATAATTCAAGTCAACAACCTTAAAATTGCAGTAATATCTGTGTATAATTTTTAACAAAAACAAGAAGCAATGATTTCTGAATAATTTTAAAGTTTTATTTATACTACCCGGTATGGAAACAAATACGTAAATTAAATAACCTTTTGAAAGTCAGTAGTAAAGAGGTATTAGCATTTTCCAAAATCAAAATTGGTTGTTTAAAGAAAACAGAATAAGGCCTTGCGTACCGGGAGGCTCTGAACGACCCTTTTGGAACTAGGAGCAGACACAAGCATTGCAAATATTTCCCAACTCTTATACTGTTTGTATTCTTAGGTAACTAGCGTTGCAATTTAGGCGAAGTGTTGTCTCTTTCTTCTTAAGAATGAGCATTTCTATGTTAGCGTAATTAATAATAAATACTATTTTGTTTAGTAATAGATCGGATTTCATTATTCAATTTTAATTTATTTTGGGGTTACCATAAAATTCGAAATATAGTGCAAGTTTTACGCAGAACAATATCCCACCTCAGTGAAGTGCAGCTAGCTGATATACTTGCATAATAATTTGACTGGCCTGCGATGTGTGTGCGACTTGTGTGATGAGCATGATCTTTAGTTCCGTATCTGGGTGTAATTAATCTGTAATATGTATATATTTAGAAATATATAAGCATGTTTAACAGCAGTCTGGTTACCATAGTACAGGCTTTGCCTAGTTTAGGATCAGACGGCCGTGTGTAAGATGTTTGAAGTTATTATTATTATTCTCTTTATACGCTTAAATATACATATAAATTACATTTTTAAATACATTCAGATTTATCAAAAATACATTTAAATATATGGAAAACAGTTCCCTACCGGTATCGGGTACAGGGTCCAAGCCGCCGGTGGTTAGGGTTCCAGAGACAGAAACCTCCTCACAATACGTGCCGTATCAAAAAGGACCGCTTTCTGCATCAGGCCCTTAATCCAGCTGCCTAACTGAGCCTCTGAAGGTGTTGGTCGAGGCTCTTTGCAATCAACCCATGGGCTGATATGACTATCGGCACAATGATTGCTGAACCCACATTCCACATGTCTACCACCTCCATTATTATTATTTTTATAAGCAGGCTTGAGACGGTGGCGGGATATGTTCCCCAGGTCTCGGCATTCAGGTTCCCGAAGGTTTCCTCGGTTCGATTCTGACATCATTACGTGATAACCCGTGGGGGTATCCACACGAAAACAGAAAACAAAGGTCTCCGCATTCAATGGTGCTTCCACTTGCTGTTCTAAAGGTGGCTAAGGTTTACCAGGGTTTTCGGGGGTTTTCTTGTTAGGTTATACCCAAGTCCCTTGCCATAGACCCACAGGTTTCATCCGGTTCGATACCAACACACTCGTACCACTTCACCGTTAGCCCCGGTGAGGTACCGTAGGAGTTTAAAAGGCAAATATTAAGTAAATAGAGTATGTCTATTTAAAATATGCCTAGGTTGAAAAACTTGTATTGATATAACAAATCGAAATATACGTCCTGACATTTTTATGTGCTGAGAAAAAGTGAAATTCGCTGTAGTTAAGTTTCATTGGTAGTAAAATATCCATAAAAGTGTCTGTTTCGATATATGGAAATAATAAAACTATTGGTGTACTATAAAGGTATAATTTTCAACCTTTCCGTAAATCGTTTATAACTGAAATATGAGATATAAAAACTTTTGTGGTGTCAATGAACTTGCTGCAGTAAATCAAATGCTGACAGAAAAGATTTATATTCATTGGGAATGGGAATTTAACTGAGAGAACACCAACAGATCGAACTCAAACAAACAAAGAAATAAATTACATGTTTATAGTGCACCTTTTATTTTAATAAAGACCAGTGGGTCTAAGCAGTGGCTTATTAAGTATATTTAATAACCACGTTTTAAGTCTCTGCTCTATTCTAATAAATAGTATAAATGATAAACTCAATCACAATTTATCCAAACCGGAAAACAAACGAATGTTCAATCAACCAGGTATTTTTTTCCATTATTAAATATTTTTAATCTACGTCTATAAGAAACTTCGCTTGGCACAACAAATCACGTTACTTATTACGTGTCAAACCTCTACACGTAAGAGATTCTAGAGGTATAAGGACCTCATTTGACGACTTTGTGTAAGTGTGATTACCGGAATAACGTACCACAACACAACCATCGCACGACACTCAACTTATTGGAGGGTCCCTCAGATTGCTGTAGATAAGAAGGTAGTGACAAAAGCCTGCTCAAACCATATCTATGTCTTACGTAACTAAGTAAATATATTTCTAAACTTAGGGCTTGATAATATTTTAATGAATTTATTAAATAATAATTAGAATTTATTTATTTCTATTACCGAATATAATGAAAGTATTTTTTTACTGCCTGTACTGTAACGCAACGTGCGGTGTGGTTTATGCACCTAAAGTTAATAAAGATAATTTGAAATGCATTGACAAACAATTAATTTATTAATTTTAAATTGGTTTTTTAAGAATATTCAACCAAGTTTATAGGTAGCTACTATTATTGCTAATTTTTCTTTCACAAAAATTATACAAATAGTTAACCGGCCTATAAAAAAAGATTTGTAAAGTTTATGACACACAGTAAACACTTTACATTATGAAATACATAATAATAATAATTATACAAATATACTAAATCATTTTTTTTCATACCCCAAGCACATTTTTTTAATATCACACACTATTTTAGGCTTATAAAGCCTAGTCTAGTAGTAATCATATATCTGTTATAAAAAAAAGAAAAAAGAACATCCAAAATATCTTTACCAAATCAAATTGAATATGGAACCTTAAAAAATAAGAAAGAAAATGCCAGTGACAAATAGAGACACTTGTAAGTACCGATTTATCACGTCCTACTGCCTTCTGGCTTCAGATCGATTGAGATCGTCTTTGATATATTATATTGACGATTGCTGGAGAATCGGAATATATAACTCCCTCTTGTGAGTTATAAGCTTCTTGTCACACCACTTATTAGTGAGGACATTGAACGTATCATTTTTATTGAGTATATTTTACATGATTTTTAACCGACGAAAAAACGGAGGATGTTGTCAAGTCAACCTACAAGTTATGACCACGCATAACTTTTTACAGGGTAGTCCGATTTCCATAATTCTTTTTATTGGATAGGATATGGTTCGAATTTGGTCAAATATAAATTTCAACCCTATGGGTAGAAAAATAGAAGACGAATGATTGTTTACCCATTGGCTTTACACCTGGGAACCGATTTTGTTGAAACTTAGCACACATATGTATTTTAATGACACTACAACATGACGGAGATTCGTAGTTGATTATTTTAGCTATAAAAACTAAAAAAAATAACTTTTTAACAACAAATTAAACCGACGAAAGAAGAAAGGAACTGAAAAGTGACAAATAAACTTGTTTGTCTAACTATACTTCTAAATTATAACACTATTGTATAAATAATTTTGAGTCGGCGCCAAGCATACTACTATCTAAACAACAAACATGAAATGTATGAATTTATAATACATTTGTAAATGTTTAGGTATTAAAATATAGGACACTGTCAGCTGTCAGATCCACCGTCAGATTGTCTGGTAGAGGATGCTTTCAGCGATAATACACTAAGCATTTTATTGGAATTTAGAGAAACTTTTATGCTCAAATATTGCATACACAAGTTTTGAGTATTAATGACGATGACGACACACCCTAAAGACATTTGTGAAACGCTTACTAGATTATAATTAAATCTAGTAAGTAGTTAACTAACTTTAATTAATTATATTATCGCCACAAAAAAAAAACTCTTATCCATTTTATTAAAAATAGGGGCAAACTATAATAGATGATAAAACAATTCATTATTTAAGAAAAACGAGTTAATGAGTTATGTCTAGTTATACCGGTAGCGCCACGCTATTGGTCAGTTGACCGTGGTTGGGTGATAAAAGCTTAAGCATGCATTATAAGTTGATAACAATCACTTAAGTGCTGATGAGTTTATAGCAATAGTGGTGGGATTGTTGCCAACAATTATGATATCTTTTTATCATATAATTAATTAAAGCTAAGAAATTTATTGTCTCCTATATGCTAAATATTTAACACTGTTAAATCAAAACAAACAAATGTCGTTCGAGCACCAAAGTTCGTATATTTGTAATATAACCACTGTAATTGTCAATAATAACGTAGAGCAAATGGATTAAATAAACAACCTTTGAGTACATAAGTATAAAATTCAGTTTATATTTTATGATTATGTTATAAAATTACGGTTGGGGTGTTCGAGGGAGTGAGTTTATTATACGTTTAATGACTATGAACATGTCGAACATAACGTTCACATGCAACGTTTTGGCGATATGTATTTTTAACCGTATAAAAATCAACTATTTATTAAAACCCTAAAGTATCTTACTAATATTATAAAGGTGAAAGGTTGTGAGTGAGAAAGAATGAAGCTCAACAACAACAAAATTGAAAATAAATTTAAATTTTATAATTTTCGACCGTAATTCGTCATTATTTAAACAAATAATGGACCAAATTTAATTAAACTGGCCTTAAATTTTTAGGATTTCTACCACCTATACGATAAAAAAAGTTCGATTTGCCCAATTATAATACGGTAGGAGAAAATTACAAAATATTAAATTTTTGGCGACCTTTTTCGCATTAAACGTCAATTTCACAATGTTCCGATCCGTCGGAAAATCGGATGAAACTCTCCTGAATTTCATCCGATTTTCCGACGGATAGGATCCGAGGAACATGGTCCTCCATGTTCCTGATATACTAACGAATAAGTTTTACTATATTAAAACCTGTGCGTAATTAACTGAAACATTAGCCCCTTTTTGTTTAATTTCAGTGGCCTATATAGGTACTTGTAATCTTCTAAGTAAAATGTAAAACTTATCCAAGAATTTTCAAGAACCACGTACAGGATGTTATACGATTTCATTCAAGTTGTTGCTTGAAAAAATCAGACATGCTGTTAGTCTTGTCAAACTCGTGTAACTTGTTACAGATGTAGACAAATCTAAAATTTAACAAAATCACATGAAATTACTTCCATTTGTAGGAATACAGCGACGGACCTGTTGGTCCTGACTGCTGGGCCAGAAGTCATTTATTCGATTTCCACCCAGGACAAATAATTCAATCATTTGATCTGTATCTGGGTGTGATTTGTCTATAATATGTATGTATTTTGTAATACATAAGTATGTTTATCTCACAGCAGTCTGGTACCCGTACCATACCGTACCATAGTACAGGCTCGGCCAAGTTAGGATTCAGAAGGCAGTGTGTGAGATGTCTCAAGTTATTATCATTATTATGCAACTTAGTCAAAACAACAGTCTAATTGAGGACTATCTCTTTCCTTGCATTCACTTAGATCTGAATAAATTTACATAAACCTAATAAAACTTAACTTCGGTGGTTTACATGCACCTTAAAAGAAAGGTTAACATTAAATACGAACGTGTAATTGGGTGTGTAAATAGGGTGTCAACTATACGCATGGGCATTTCCTAAGATTTGTGAGTACAATTTGATATAATAAACACGAAATGCGTCAGTATTCAAAGGCAAAATCTTCACGTTTGTATTATCTAACAATATACATATAGAGCAGGGTTGCCAACCGTACGAGGTTGCTCGTACAAATACGAGATTTGTGGTCTGCTGTACGAGGACACGATCAGGCTCGTACAATTATGTACGAGGTTTTGATATAGGAAATTTTGTAGCATTATTTTTTATTGTGGACAACATTTTATAGCGTCAAAGGATTTTTACACTTAGGCTACATTGGGTCTGCTAAATGAAAAGTAGATATTGGGTATGTTCGTGGATTTTTTTCATTTTAATACTATGGCAGGCAATGATATGATTGTTATTCAGCAATTCAAAGGAAATTTGACAGATTGTAGTAGTCTGATGTGCCGGTAACCGTACATTCTCATTTAACCTCATTAAATATGATGAGCGTGAATTTAGCAGAAATGTTTAAATTAAAAAATTAACCCAAAATAGAAAAAAAAAAACCAAAATGCACATACAATTTTTTTTTTAGAATCGGCATTTTTTTGTTTTAAAACTATTAACATTTTTTTTGTTCTATTCAAATTTTTTTAAGTTAACAAATGTCTGCTAAATTTACACTCATTAAATTTATCATAATTGTGGTTTTAAAAAATTTTAAATGCTTAATAAATGTACGAGGTTTTAAAGCAAAAGTACGAGATTTTTAGTTGTTTATGTACGAGAATAAAAGGTTTTAAGGTTGGCAACCCTGATATAAAGTGAATTTGAGTTCATATTAAATGCTTTACGAAATGAAATCTACTGCTGATTTGCAATGGCCTATAAAGGAAGAATGTAAGTAACTTTATTATATGCAATATTTTAAGTTCCTCAATTTGTGTATCGTGTAACCGATTTCGAGAGGCCAGCATTTTGCCGAACACGCTGTCGAGTTCTGAAATAAATTTAAAAGCGTACACTAACTTCAAGCCACGTTTGTTTGGAGAAACTCTTCTAGAGTATGGAAGAAACGTGCTTACCCTAGTAAATAGTACAAGTGAATTTGTTCCACTTTCTTAAACAGCAGTCTATAGCAATACTTCATACAGAATTCCCTAAATTCACAATAGTTTTTCCAGATTTATGATAATAGTCCCCACACGTAAAGCGTGGTTCCTTGTAAAGCAACGTGGTAAATTCGCACTAATGTTTAACCACTTTAAGTTAAAACACTAAAACAGCAACTGTACAACGCCATTAAGCACTCTCTCTCTTTCAGTAAGAAATACTTTCATGTTGCTTCAAGACTATATTGTAATGTCATAGGATTAAACAAACTACATTACCTTTTTACAGGTATGAGAAAACTAACGCAATAGGATAGTTTTTTTTACCAATGGAAATTTTAAGTAAAATCAAGATCGGAACGAAATAGTTCTGCCGCAAGAACCGAAAACAAACAAACAAGAAAAGTAGTTTACCTGCAATACGGCATCGGACGTACGTATAATACCTCTAGCCAGTTCTATCTCCCAATTTGGTGACCCTGTCTACTATGTAAAAATATTCTAAGTATTTCCGCGCTACCTCAACTTCTTTTACACATCCACTTTTAGTAGGTAATGAGCTGCACTTCAAGATACAGCCAGGTCATCATCATCCTTAGCCAGGTCAGCTTTCAGTTTGACTACGATACGGCCGAACTTTGATATTTTACGTGAAGCGATTGCCAAAAGACCTCCGTAACCCAAGTACTAGGTGATATCGAAGTTCTGAAGTTGGACCAGGTTTTCGGACTTTTTAGGGCTCCAACTACCCGTAACGAATATCACATCAGAAGTTCGTATGGCAACTGGGACCGAGGGCTTAACGTGCTCTCCGACGCACGGGGGTTCTCAATGTGTTAATAATTGTCACCCATCCTAAGATTAACCTGGCTAGTATTACCTAACCTTGTTATATGCTAACCTACTTGGTTTTTCCTTCTCTGAGTGGTAAGCCACCATTACTGTTCCCCGAGCAACTCAAACATCTGCCACTCCCAGCGATCAAGAATTATAACCGAAAGCCTAACATCTTGCTCATGGGTGTTGTTGCTTTCTTTGCTCAGGCTGCGCGACTTCCTAGCCAGGTATTAGATAATTTTTGACTCATTAATTTACACTAGAAGAAACGATAACTATCCAGGTGACAACCAGGTAACCTATCTACTACTATATAACACCAAACATTAAACCAAATATGTAATTTAATGTTTTAAGACGCATTGAAATGTAAGAAGTTAGTTCATATAAAATGTATTCGTTTCGTTTAATTCATCCTTGGTCGTTCAACTTTCCTAAACATTGTTGATAAAAAATATAAACTCAGTGCAAAAGCTTTTGGTCTGTATATTCTTGATAGCTGAACCCCTTTCTTTCACGCCATAAAACTTTTATATAGAAGGTGACGTCCCAGTTGTGTAGTTTGTAAGGAAACGATAAGAAAATATTTAAGTTTTGTTTTTAAATTCGTTCCTTCGTGGAAAACCAATTCTGAATATTTTAGTAGGGAAGTTTCTTTTGAGCTGTTAGCATATGTCCACATGTAGAAGTATAACGAATAGGTATGTTATAATAAAAGGCTGGTTTTACTCGTAATTTTACGTATTTCCCAATATGACTTTTTTTTTATCGTGTGGAAACCCCCACGGGTCATCACCTCACCGGAGCTAACGGTAAAGTGGTATGTCGGAATCGGTAAAGTCAAGGTTTTTCTATGTGTTACATTTTACTAATGTCGGTTATTGAATGGAACTCTGGAATGAAACAATATTTGACATATTTATTAAGAATTTATTATTATTAAAAGACTTACATTATTTTAATTATCATTTATTAGTATTATGGTTTGTTATATCCTAGTCATAAAATAAAGATGATTCATAAAAGAGCTAGAAATAACAAATTAAAATATTAAATCACTACATGTATTATCTGATCAAATATTTCATAAAAAAAAACATGTTTTTTTTCGTGTTTTTATACACATCTCTACTTGCACCCTGTGTTGTAATTATGACTTAGTAAGTGAATGTTACTAAGACTCTGTAAGTAACGACAATCGCATAACAGGTCAGGCTTTAACCACTCATAATGGTACGGTCACCCAAGTTTACGCGTAAGTTTGCGTGTCCTGGGTTCGAGACCCTGGTCGAGAACGGTTACTAAGTATTTTGGTCGGAACATTTTCTGGGCAAGCTCGCATCAAAAATTATGCCTAACACCCCTTTATAAATATAAAAAGAAGATTAACCCATCTATCACAAATAAATAAGAGCTCATATCTCTTCCCTGAGCCTGTTCAAACAATCAATTTCATCCTCGTAATATTCGCAGTAATAAAATACTTTTATTGGCAACGAAGTATGAGAAGTATTAAAGTAAAATAATTAAATGATCTTGACTAAAAACTTGTTACTCAACTTACTTCTTTTTAGGTAAACGTATGTATATGTATAATATAATCTCTATTATCACTAACTTAAACTTTCGCGTTCCATGGTATATAACTACGTATATGGGAATTGTCCGTTCTTCATCCACCCACAAATCTTTAATGTTCCGCAAACCTTCTACCTCACGGATTCGACCTCGGAGAGCGTGTACCACTGAGCCAGTCAGCCTGTGACCACGGCCTGTGCAACCTGGTCGAAACATCAGCCGATTCAAAAGTTTAAAATACCTATGACGTGATCGCGTTAATACCGGTATATATAGGTAATTAAATCTTTATTTACTATTCAAGTCTAGTCCTAAAAATATCTCGAAGTCTGAGACGACCTTTCTATGAAGAAAGGTCGTCTCAGACTTTGAGATATTTTAGGTACTTAAGAGATGACTCTTAAGTACCTAAATTTAAGTATTACAACATTTATTTATATAAGGGGTATTAAAGATAAATATTTGAAAGGATTTACTTTTCATTAGATTCCTTCACGTCAAATACTTGGACGGACCGAAAATAGCATTTCAAAATAATACAGCCACAATCATTCTTATTTTTGTTCACCAAATTAATTAGTTACACAAACAATAATATTCTATACCTAATATTATTGTTGGCCTACTCAATTTTTTTGCACACTAAAACAAAGTGAATTTAAAAAAATTACCAAAGCAAGAAGCGAAAAAAATTTCTTAAATAATGAGATGATCTTGTTTTGTTAGTAAAAAACAAAGGCTTTTCAACAAATATGATTTTTTAATGAAAACCTCACAACTCTTTGTGGGCAGAAAGACCACTTTATTAAGTTAGCTTGGGTAAATGAAAATAAAAGCAACAGGCTTGGGTTGGATACCGACGCGACGGCCGTCAGAGAAACAAGCCAAGGATTTTATTAGTTTAAATAAGGTCTGCAGCGGTACTATGGTGTGTTGAGATTTGTATCTTTTATTACTAGAGAAAACATATAAAGTCTACATACACACGAGTACATGCATTCTTACGTAACTAATTGTATCATAGCTTCTATGTTATCTGAAGAATTTCAACGGCTCTCCATAGGCATCCATAAAGAAAACAATACAACAACAAACTTTATATATCAAAGTTATGTGTCACTTTGTTTATCCGCGGTGAACTCTTAAACTAATGAACCGATTTTATTTCTATTTTGCACACTGTGTGCAGCGTGGTCAAACTTGGGAGATAGGATGGTTTTTATCTCAATTTATAGTCACAATATTTGTATTACAAATGACTTAGCTACGGAAACGCTTGGTCGTGTAGCTAGTATTTTTATAAATATTCCAAGAACGAAGTAACAGCGATTGACGGCCACATGTTTTGTAAGATGAAAAAACTAATGTACTTACGCCATTTTTAATAATAGTAGCAGCCAGATCCTCCAGGTATCACGTCAAAGAGGATACGACTATCAGATTATGTCAGAGTTGAACCGCCTACAACCACACTCGTCTCTGACATCAGACCATTTATTCGAAACTATTCTGGATTTTGAAAATATTTTTAGCTCCGATTTCCATTGCCGTTTACAATTTGATTTAAAAAATATTTTCAAGTGAACGACATCAAGCTATTTTAAAGAAGGAGACCTTACTATTAATACAAGGGATTCATGTCTGTATTTAGTAAACAGCCCGATAGATTCTTATCCGAAGGAGACCCTCTTTCAAAAAGCACGAAACTATACAGCACTTCAGCTAAAATTTCATGTCAACCAAGTGTCGGTAGCGTAATGGCTATGCGATCGCAAGTCCGACGCCGACGAAGTGGTTGCGGGTTCGAATTCCACCTTAGGGGTGCAAGCATTTAGCTTAGCTGGAGGGGTTAACATGAAAAGTGTTTATATGTATATATTTAATAAAGAATACACCCTACGTCGCGACTATACAAACAAAGAATTAATGGACACAAAGCGCAGTCTCAACACCATGTGTGAATTGAAGTCATGATATTCGATTCTATGACGGTTGGCAACTTTTGTATATATATATTATAGGGGACAAACGAGCAGACGGGTCATCTGATGGTAAGTAACTTGATGCGATACTTGCATATTTTTGTAGATGTGTATTATAATCTCTGCATAGAAACTGCTATATGTCTTACATACCATTTTAAATTATTAGAGAGCATTGGTCACTTGGGAACTTTGGCCTTCTTTATTGACGTAACATATGTATACTCGTAGCTTCCAAAATAATATGTTAGTGACAAAAGTCATCATTATCATGTCGCCTCCCGGCAAAAAAAGTGACAATTCACAAAACAGGTCAGTGAAATAATAATTATAGTTTAAAAAACTAAAAAACACGCTTTTATATAAAATTCAACTAAAAAAAATAAAAAATTTAATCGAATTATTGCATTGTTATCGGTCTTTGACACGTGTGCAAAATTTGAATGAAATCTGGCCGTTTAAAGTGGGTCAAAATCGCGCCCAAAGGAGTCGGTTACATACATACAAACAAACATACAAGTGAAGCTAATATAAAGCGTGTAAAAAGGAACTTTGTTGCCTTTTTCACTGAGCTAAAAACGATGTTTTTACAGCTGACCAAATGCAACATTTGCTATTCACTGCTATAAAAATGTCAAAATGTACCTAATATGCGATATGACACTTTTTTGCCGGAAGGCGATGTGAGATTTACCACTAAGAAATTTAAAGACATAATTTCTCTGTTATTAGTTATACTACAACAACTACAACACAAATGAGATACACGTTTAGATATATTTTTTTAGGACTTATTATAATCTAACTTCGTCATTAGAAGTTAATCCTTGCTATTATGAAATCACCTTAATGATAATTTCCAAGTCATGAAAATAAATATTATACCTACAGATTAGCCAGGATACACATACCCTTCAAACAATGGTATATATTTTATGTTCATCCGTCACACATAATCGCCTGGTATATCCACACTTGATGTAATAGCCCATTTGGCAGTAAAAGTGCCCCTGGATTTGACGTGGAGCGATAACAAAGCATCGTTTGTTTTTCACCTGTCGTGCCGGCAGTAATAGAATGTTTATGTTCTGTAAATGGGACACTTTACACTTACGGTTGAGGATTTTATGGGGTATTACAAAAGAATTTACGTCATAAATAAAATTGAGAAATTATTACAAAATTGAATCCCACATGATATTTTTTAGTTTAGTAAGAAGTTTTAATAATCCTAATGACATTAAGGTGCTCTTAGACAAATTTCACAAATTTTAATGATTTATTCAAAATAAAATAAGTAAAAAATATATTTGTCAGTTAAACGGTTTTATTGTAAAGATAGATATTGGTATTGGTAAGAATCCAATTTAATTGAGTGACGAGAAAATGTATCAAAACTGTTCTCATTCTGGAAAACTTTTGTTAACATCCTTAAACATATTATTATGTTAGTCGTGTATTTGCAGAGGTACCTACTTATTTTATCTCTTTTTTGGATTGAATTTGGCTCTTTCTAAATCAAAATCAATTACAGCCTATATTTGTAATCAAATCAGTGACTTCATGTATAGCATGCTTTAGAACATTTCGATTAATTTGCATTCGAGTTGTTATAGAAATTGGAAATAGAGCTCAATGGAAGCTCTACTCTAATTTGAAATCATTTATTAGTAGTTGTGAACAAAAGCTTACAAAATTGAATCCACTATTTCAAACCCTTTCAAATACTAATGTAATGTTTCGGAACATGTATTTTGTTTGTATGAGTTAGTGATGCAAGGTCCGGTAAAACGATTTCTGTTAGCTTCCTTTTCAGATTTCAAGTTAAAAATATAATATTTCATTAATCCCTAATTCTTTTTCGGGTTCCGTTTCTGAAAAGGAAAAAAGGAACCCTTATAAAATCACTTTGTTGTCCGTCTGTCAAGACCCGGTCGTTGTCAAGACCCTTTTTATTTTCATTTTATTTCACAGGTAAATCAAAACTCATAGGATACTCCCATTGACCTAGAATCATGAAATTTAGCGAGAAGCAAAAGTCTTGCAGCTCAAGAAGTATCCGAAAATAGTTAGCTTGTTGTTATATATCATAAAAAAATGTATTTTGTAATTACAAACTTATTTTTTTGCCCTTGGAAAATTGACTGTTAGGTATATAAATTTGCGAGGGTATTTTTATGACGGAAAAGTTAAGTATGATACTAGGAAAACGGACAAAAATCTTAAAGAATCGATTCCCGAGATGGACGAACTACCTATTTACGAGTTTGCACGGAACGCTCTCTACGCGAGTTAGACTCGCACTTGTCCAGTTTTTTATACGTTTCTTAATTATATAATCGGGATTTGCGCTCATACATCCACAGTTTGCTTAAAACAGATCGCCCTTAAGCGATAAGCATATTAGCACATGTACATTAAGATTTAAATGTATTTTTGATAAATGGTACTAAATAATACTGTATCATAAAGTGTATTTATCTTTTTCTTTTATTATTTTTATCTTTAAGTCCCATCTATTCGTAAGCACCACTTTCCAGGACAGTTAGAAAATAAAACATAGTTATAATTTTTGTTCTTAAGTTCTCATTGCAGCTCACACTAATTATTTTATATAAAGTTAAGGTCTTATAAACTGTTGAACAAGATAAAAGTTTTTACACCGAAGATGATATTTTAACTTTTAAGATAATACAAGTTTTAGTAAAACTGTTATTAACACGCCGTAATTTTATGGATTCCCATTACTGAACTTTGTCAAACTATTTAATTTGGGTTAAGTATAAATTTTGCTTCTTGCGTGCGATAAAACTGACATATGATTTCACTTTAGTTAATACTAATTATTTCTTTCTAAGGTTTACAGTCGAGTACTTAAAACCTGATTGGTTGTCAGAGATAGTTCAGTTTTTAACGTCGTTAAAAACCACCTTAAATTGTCAATGGCTCCACGTGACCTAATGAACGCGTAAATAGAGCGTGTTTTAGTATATGGCTGTATATAAGTCTCTATTCAATACTCATTAAGTATGGCCAGGATAGTCCATCAGCAACTTGCTCTTAAATATAACCTTGTGCCTGACCCAGTTCTCGAAAATGGTCGTACAACATTGTACTGGGATCGATCTATCATCACTGACAGGGCTATTGTTACCAATAAGCCTGATATAGTGTTGATAGACTGCGCCGAGAAATGATTGTTGACATTACCATTCCCCATGACGACAATATCTTAAAATCCGAAAAAGATAAAGATATAAAATATTTGGACTTAGCCCACGAGATGGTTGTTATGTGGGATGCGGATTCAAGCAATTGTTGTGCCGATAGTCATTTCGGCTTACCTGTTGTCATGCCGGTACTCACATGCATGCATACCGGTGCCAATAAGTAGTGGTTTCAAGTATCTATTAAATCAGGTGGATCTATTAAATACTAGAGATCGCGTGGTGGTCGAATTTCAACCATGGTTTTTTTATTAGCCAGTATAATTTAAGCTGTCATTGTATAGACTTACTTACCATGACAGGTAATTACATATACTGGACGCTTGTAATTTCATTAAGCCGTTTTCACGTAATTTTTAAAGTTGTAGGACATATTGTTTAAAATTTTTAGCTTTTTGCACTTGTTCTATATATAAACTGTAAATATACCAAAATGTACGTTACTACGTTGGCGAAATTTTCTTGAAAAGGGGTACCAAGAATTTTCTTCACGTATGAACATAATGATGAATAGACGTCCAAAAACTGACAGCCTTTTCTCAGTTAGCACGCACAAATAATTAAAAAAATCACGATCTTTCGACTTTCAAGTTCAAGTTCGTTCTTAAACCACCCACTTATCAATATTTACAGCCTTAGTCAAGCTTAGGCAAGCTTAGCTTAGCCATGTTAATCCAAATTCATTCGTATAATTTAAAAACATTCAGCATTTCCAGCTGCTGATTGTTCATCGTCATCAGCCTATCGCCATCCAGTGCTGGACGAAGGCCTCCCCTAAAGCATAAACGGATTGGATTGGTTATTTTGCAGCTAGAAATAATTTTGTTTGCAATAGTGCAGTTGGATTTCGACACTGTCATCCACCGCTATAGAAGTAAAAATATTCCTTTACACACACACACAGATATATATGAATGATTCCATGTGGGATTCTACATATCATAAAAGACGAACATACGTCGTAAAACTTGGGTACATTGGTTGTTTCTTTGACAACCTCGTGGAGTTTATAGCGGATCTGTGGTGTTAATATTACACTGACATGTAAATATTTCAAGTATTTTTTGTATAGCTTAGCTTTTTGTGGTGTAGCCATGCATTGGCACGTATGGGCCGACCCGACCGGAGTGTTACCACGGCCTCACAGAAAACTAGCAGTTAAATAATGATTGCAGAGTGAGGGAAGTTACTGGAGGCCCTAACCCTTCGCTCTCCCCCTCTTCTCCCCCTCCCCTCACTCTCCATTTTTCCCCTCTTCCTCTACTCCCACCTTAAAGGCCGGGCAGGTGTCCATGGGCAGCGGTAGTCACTTACCATCAGGTGACCCGTCTGCTCGTTTACCCCCTATCCCAAAGCAAAAAAAAAAACGGTTTCTAGCAGAAATATAACACTGTCCATAGACCACTGCGTATTAACTCCGGTCTTCTTCAGCCTGAACTTGTTACCCCAGTTAAGGCCTTTGAGAAACGAAGTTGACAATACAAACTACCGGGCTACTCTTTCTAATTGCCATATATTACAATCTTAATTATATGCTTGTGTAATGGAAAATAAATGCTTTTTTTTACTTCTTTGTTTGCTTCCAATAAGCAAGTCCACTATATACTCTAAAAACTTAAGTTCAAAAGGTTGCTGTAATTGCAGTACAAGTAATAAAACACAGTAAAGGTATATTTTGTTATATTTTTTAAATACTCAAACACCTTCTAATCAAAAGACATGCGACGCCGCGTCGCTTAAACGTAATATTCTAATTATTTTGTAGTATCAGGGTAACGTTTGACGATCTTATCATTGAGTGGCCTTTAAATATTTAACTATTAGCTTAAAAAAACTGATTTATTTCCTTTTTTATCAAATATACTAACAAAATATTCTATATAATAAGAAATTAATAATTAAGTTTAGTGAATGTTCTGTTTTATTACCCATTAAGAATTTTATTACATCTATGTTATTATGTAGATACAACAAACCAGCCCATAAAATTCTGTGGGTGTTGAGTATTTATTTATGACTAAGGAGAATACTTCATATATGTATTCGTATATGTATGATGTACTCTCACACAGGCAATCCTAAATACCTACAAAATTATAACCATTACCCTAGTATTAGGTTGCGGATTATTATAATTTGAATCTGATTGCCAGGGATGCTTTTATCTTGTTAATTGAAATACAAAACGCCTATTCACGCGTCACTTTTCAATGCTCGTAAGTCAACATCTATATTATAGTGGCTAAAGTTTAAGAAGTTTACAAGAATTAAGTATAACTTACTTATTCGCAATCTTGACTGTTATTTTATATTGTGGAAAAATATGTGTCGTGTTCCTCCAACACAAAGGGAGGACAGAACAAGATAGATAATGATGTCTGGCGGACGGCGGCTCTCGTGTTGATGTTGGGATGTTATATGAATATACTAATCAGCGCAAAAAGTTTTATTGCATGATACCGGGTTGGTAGTCACATACTAATTTGTTCTACTGGGTTTTGCTAGATGGCGGTGAAGTATGTTTCCTTGTATATTAAGTATTCGCGCGTGGTACCGGGAAACCGTGACTGACTGTCTGACTGATCTATCAACGCATACACGGATAGTTAGTATGACATAGACATCCGCTACGTACAATGACGTGCATCCGGTACGTACTACTAGTACGTATATCCGGTGAAACAGAGGTTCAAAATTTGTATGGATAAATCATATATAATAGAGATGTATCAATATAAAAATTCGCAGGATTACTCCTTTCAACAAATAAATAAACACATAATTTTTGTTTTTTCAAAAACAACTCGTTTATGGGGTGAAAATAGGTAAATAGTGTGAAAATTTCATATTGAAGGTTTTTTGTTTTACGTCAATGTCATGTTAATTAGAACTAAAACTTATCAATCAAAAAAGCAAAGTCAAAAAAAAGCAAAGTCGCGGGCAAATCTAATGTGGAATGATTGATATATGGTGGATTTTTAACTACTGGAGGCTACTATTCTAAAAACCTCACGAACAAAATTCTCGTATATACAATTTCCTGTATCTTAAAAACTGCTTCAAAGATTTGGATAAAATTTTTTATTTAAATAAGGATTTTTTTTATTTATAATTTTTTTTTCTGAACGATGCGCAATTTTACATAAAAAACGAGGCTCGGTTGCCCAGGTCCTCTTATTTTTTTTATAAAACTATCTGATATAGGGTCGTAATATTAGAAGAGTCCACTAGTAAGGACTTCAGGCTTTCCGTTACATTGGCTGTTTGTAATATATTTAAACATTTCGGTGTACACTTTAATCAAAAAACAAACATGATTAGGTAAATATTACGATAATATGTACAAGCATACTCTTTCAATCATCCTCGCCGTCTTCAACCTCGTAGAGGTTTACATACAAACTATATGGTTCGCCATATATTTTGTATGCAAACCACTCGTGAAAAAGCTTATATAACTAGATATTTCTCTCCCTGTAATTACTCATCTCATTACAGGGCCAACTTATATATCGCTTCCCGGTAGAAAAAGTGTCATAATACAAAACCAGCTACTTCGAAAAACAAGACTTTTATGCTGGTGAATTGAACAAAACAGCTCAGTGAAAAAGTGAACTTTGTTCCATCTAACGGTCACTATTAGCAATATAATAACGATGTTCATTTGCTATTCAATGCTATAAAAATGTCAAAACGTACCTATCATGTGATGACACTTTTTTTGCCGGCGATATGCAATCTGTTTACAAGTCAAGAACTTGTTTTACAATTTTATGTATCGTTCTATCATTTAAGTGATATTTTCGCGCGCGACTATACACAACCAAAAGCACATGAAATTCACAGTACACTTAAAACTTTCAAGCTCAAAGCTTTCGACACTCGAGTAGCGACGTACCTCCTTGAGTGCACGCCTGAGTCTAATATAATATGTATCACGTGTCTTGTGTTATGGCCTCTAGCGTGGCGAGGCCAAGGCCTGGAGGAAAGCGATAGCCGGAAGTTCAAAGCTTTCTTCACGGTTGCAAGAGGACATTATTGTAGTTGGCAATAGTTGTGTGTTTTTTCGGGGGGATGATGAGGCTGTCTTTGAAAATGATGAAACACGTCAGGCCTGTAATATGCTAACTAATGCATATAAATGCGAATGGGAGTTTGTTCGTTTGTTTGCAACACTTTCCCGCCTTAACTACTAAACTGACCATCATAAAAATATGTACATACGCGTTGTACGGTGTACAGAAAAGAACCCAGGGTGCCTTCCATTCAGAATGTAAATACTGTTTGGCTTGACCACATCCGCGAGCGATTACGCGGGCAAAAGGTAGTCTACTTTAAAGGCGTAAAGATTATGTATTTAACAGTTTATTGTAAGACAAACTGTTAAAAAGATTACAATTGTTTCCCAGTATTACATATCTAATTATATTGTATATGTTTATAGGTATCATTTACTAGTTTAAAGCCTAACATGTTTTGATTCCCACACCAAAATTATCCATTAGATTTTAAAATTTCTGGTCATTATTTTTCCATCCCAAGGTTGCCCGGAAGAAATTGCTTTTAGTGATAAGGCCGCCCTTTGTACGTATCATATTTTGTAAACTTACTGTAAGTAATATTTACTGGTGTACAATAAAGTTTATTCTATTCTATTCTAGATAGAAAGATAGAAATCTTTTCTATCTTTAAATACGACTTTCAATGTACAAATATTAGTCAATTTTAGTATTGAGTGACTTTCTTTTTGCTCGTTTGCCCCCTATTCCATAAAAAAATGTAATTCTGTTAATGTTTTATTGCACGAGAAATTTAAGACTGACTCTATTACCCGAAATTTGAGAACTTGAAATCAAAATAATAATGCGATGCGATGATATGAATACATACATACCTAACTAACCACAACGAACTTTGTATTATATTTAATTTCATGTTATAGATTAGTGTTAGCTAAAAATTGGGGAATCAGAAAGATTTACAGCAAACAATCATTGCGTAATGATTTATAAGTATTAGTTATTGACACAATTTCACTGACTCCGCAAGACTGCACTGCTCGTCCTCAAAATGCTTTTGGGAGGGTAGCACCTCATTTGAGCACCGTAAGGTGTTGGTACGCAGAATTTGATCGTGGCCGTATTTCTCTCCATGATGAAATTCGTGAAGGTCGGCCCTCAACTGCAATCGCTAAGGAAAATGTAGATACTGTCAGGCAACTAATTGAAGAAAACCGGCGTATCACCTACGAGAAGATTCGGGGACATTTGGGGATTGGTATGAGCCAAACTCAAAAAATCTTACATCAACATTTAAAAGTTAGAAAACTTTATTGCCGCTAGATTCCTCATGAACTCACCCCAGAACAAAAATGGACTCGTGTTGACTGGTGTAAAAAAAAGTTGTTGAAGTACGATCACGGACGTTCAAATACTGTGTAAGATATTATAACAGGAGATGAAACATGGATATTTTGTTACATGCCGGAAGAAAAGCAACAGTCTTCTGTATGGATGTTCAAACCTGACAGCAAACCAACAAGATTGAGGCAGGCGAGAAACGCAGGCAAAAAAATGATTGCGTTTTTTTTCTCCCCGACGGGTCCTGTCTGCACGATCCCACTTAAAGAACAAAAGACAGTTAATGCTGAGTGGTACACCACCATTTGTTTACTCAGTGTTTTTAAAAAGTTATTGAAAAGGTAGAGCTAGTGACCCATCCTGCACATAGTCCAGATCTGACACCATGCGATTTCTTTATTTTCCCAAAAATCAAAGATTTGATGAGAGGTATGACATTTACGGGGCTGGCAGAGGCCGTGATAGCTTTCAACCAGCACGTGCAAAACATGCCCTTAGACCAATGGTCCTCATGTTTTCAGAAATGGTTTGACCGAATGAAAAAGTGTTTAAAATGTTATGGAGAATACTTTGAAAAGCAGTAAATATATAACTTTACATGTAATTTGTTTTATTAATGAGTTACGCAAAACTTTCAGTGTACCCCACGAACTGCAGGCGAAAGTGAGTGACACAGAATTAATGACTAAGAATAATAACACCAATAACATAAATGGAACTAGTAAATTAAAAGTATACTAAGGATGAAACAAGGGAATTATTCATAAGTTACTAATTTTTTATGAAACAAAGTCATTAAATTAAAATTGTCTAATTATTTTATTTACGCATTCGCCGCCCTAAAGGCCGTACTCATAGCGTCTCTCCACCTTTGGTTTCGAGTTTCAGAATAATGTCAAAGTAAATTGCCATGAATTCTTAATATGCAATACGGAATTAACACAACAAATGCATTAGAGTCAACGCTCCGAAGTTCACTGCCAATTACTTGATGACTAGAAGACTATCGGCATATTAATATACATAATTGTATAATACAACCTGGTTATTTTATTCGTATTGTACGTCAAACAAAAGAATCAGTGTTGTCGTTTCCTGGGGTAGTATAACATTTTTTTATTTACTTTCCAGAGGACATACAAAAGGTTGCATGCATTATAACGAGCTCGTTTGGTAAATTAACTTCTTAAATTAAACATATTTTTAAAAAGAGAACTAAAGACTCCGAAGTAGGCAACATTTACGAGATCACATGAAGTAACATCTATGTAGTCGAGACCATAAACTTAGTATACATGGTCAAAAGTTACAAAAAACTTATACTGTTACAATATGAAAGAGAGAGAGCCCCCGCTCTCTTTCTTATTAGAAAAGATCTTACCACCTCACAGAAAACCTAATTTATATAATAACTTTGAACGGGGTTTTGTGCCTACAGAGTTTGAGTATACCTCTGATGTTCAGAGTGCCTAAAATACCCAAAAAGTAACCAATTAACTTTTCAGGAAACTAAATATAAGAAAGCAGGTTAATAAAATAATTATTTTAAGCTTTCCAATATGAACATGGACTTGTAAACCCGCAGTAAAATATTAGATAGTCTAAATAGAATCCTCCAAATAACTTTTTAATTGAATTTAACTCAGTCCGCTAGCCTCGCATAGTTCAGGAATAAATTCTAAACACAGCCAATGGTTTCGAATACTTCATATTCAGAACTTAATTAACTAGATTTCACATTGTTGATACCTTATTTCAGATTAAGTTGAATTTGAATAGAAATGCTTTCGAAAAATTTTATATTACAATTTAATACATTGAATAATTTAATACACTGATATTAAGAGGTATATGGAAACTAACGCTCAAAAAAGTATCGTCCTAAATATGTACCTTGTAGTATGTGTTTATGTAGTTTTTAGCCATTGGAGTGCTGTAGTTGTATCACGTGTTTACTAAGGGGTTTTTCGGTTCTTTAATTCTTTAAATACGCTGCTATTTACGTTAAGTGGTTTAAAAATCATTACCGTAAAGTATGATTGAATAACTTTTCATAGTACACTTGTATCTTTCCTAAACTTTTTCCTAATCGGTGAATCTCCGATTTTTTCAAAATGTATAAGCTAATTTCAGCAGGTCTTCTTTCAATGGTACTACTACTACTATACTGCACGGATGGTGCAATGGTTTAAGTGGTCACCTCGCCACTACGCCGCGCCGAGTGTTGTGTGTTCGAATCCCACAGAACAAAACTTACACACCTAGACACGGGACAAAAATTTGTGTGAAACACAAATAGTTGTCCCGAGTCTAGGTGTTCTTTGGGTCCGTTGTTTGAATGTTTGTGAAGCCCCCCGGGACCGTGACACAGGAAAATTCCTAATGCGAGAGTTGTCTTTTTAAAAATAAGAAATAGAATTTTATACCCTCTCAATTAAGGGGACATAAAATTTATTTCATGAAGGCGGGAATAATATATTTTAGACTATCTTATATACCCGCGGCTCTTTCACCTGAAAGTTATTTTTCTATTCCTATTCTACGTCTTTCTCTGTGCCCCATGTATGCAAAATTTCATGTTGATCGGTTTAGGTTTAGTAGATCGCCCGTGGGCATGACAGCGTAAAAAACAAAATTCACTTTCCAATATATAAAATAAATTAGATTTTGTACACGTACGAGTGATCCTTTTAATGCAACACAACACAACACAATAAACAATGTTTAAAGTTATATTGTTTTGCTCACGACTAAATTTAATATTAAAATGCCATTAAATTTTAAATCTTAATCAAATTGATGTCACTGTCAATTGAAGTTAGCAACAGAACGAAACTCCTATATTAATGTTATTATTAGTAGAATAAAACATAAGAAGAAGAAAAAACTTACTATGTTTTTAGAATCTCTCTATGGTTTTTCTTGCTTAAAGTTTTCACTTAAGGTTTCAAAGTTTGTTTTCAAAGTATTCAGTAGAAAACCTAAAAGTGTTCCAAGCTCCAAGACACTTTTTTAAAACATTTCAAAAGATTAATGACCAAAATCTTAGAGTAAAGTTCACTATACGTGAACAGGTATTCATTTTAATAAAATCTTTCTTGAATTTCTTCGTACACTACACACCTATGTTGTAGTCTGTTAAATTAGGAGTGAAAAACAATAAAGGATATTTGATTCACAAGACGTACTACACTATTAAAGAATATTTAGATAATAAGAATATTTACTTAGAATGAATTATCTTTATATATATATTTGTTCTGTGCGTGTGTATGTCACTGAACTCCTCCTAAACGGCTGGACCGATTTTAATGCAATTTTTTGTATGTCTTCAAGTGGATTCGAGAATGGTTTAGATTTACAATTGGACCCGGTAGATGGCGCTGCGATAGGGTTCCAGGAATAATATTTTTTAACGTTCCGGCAGGACAACGTCTGTTGGGTCGGCTGGTATCATTATAATTTTAATTAATTGTAGTGACGTAATTAGTTTACATAACTTTACCATCAAATTTAATTACTTATAAGTTGTTTGTTGACTGTATTTTTAATTCTGACCACATAATCATTGTAATAATTTTTTATTTTTTTTGTATTGAAAAATCTGTCTTATTGAATTTAGGCAAAATGGTTGACTGCATGACACATGACTTACTATTGTTCAAATTTGCATACCTTAATAGGTGGAAAATGAAGAAACTATATTTATATAAGAAAGAAAGAAAGAAAGAAAGAAAGAAAGAAAGAAAAAAAATAGTTTCACCATATTCAAATTTTCAGTTGTGCAAATCTTTTCTGTTTTAAATTAACTGTTTTGCTATTTGTAATTAAAGAATTCTTATTAATAATTTAATCTAATTAATCTGGTTTTTAACCCCCGACACAGAAAGGAGGGGAATTGTAAGTTTAACGTGTGTATCTCTCTGTGCATCATAGCTCCTAAAGAGATGGGTCCATCTGTTTGGATTTATTTATTTGAAAGGTGTTGTATTGTTGCTGTTGTATTGTTTGAAAGGTGATTTAATCAAGTATTCTTAGCTATAATTCAAGAAAATCTGTTTTGCCATGCTAAGATCATCAGCTCTTTTTTAATCGGTAAAGACATGTTTTAGTCGGTATTTTAAAATTTTAATTTATACTTGATAATAGACAAAAACTGTTATATCACTACATAACTGGACTGGACTTTAAGTTAACGCATGTAGCTCTAGTAGGATAGGATATTTTTTTTATTGAAGAAAGCACAAAAACCATTACCATTTTATCTTCCAATTTCATATTAGTTTTTCTGCTTTTTTTATTTTACCTACTTCTTTCTATAAATGATTTGGCAAGTTCATCAACCATTCTTCTATTCAAAATTCAATGACCTTCCAAGTGTTATTTACAAGGAACAACAACCCCTTTGTACTATTATCGCCACCTCCACCAATATTATTATTCCTCTATTTACTAGCTAACGAGCAATCAATTCAACGGCATTCGAAATTCAAATCTCTTCAAAAAATATTTTCATCTACCCACCAAAACAATTGATCCTAGGCTTCCTTGGCCACGTTTATTCCGCCCAGCTGCACCGTTTGTTCCGCATTGTTCCGCCGTTCGAGTCTAATTAACTAGTAGTCAATTGCAGGACGCCTTCAGACATTACCCAGTCAGGCGGGGCCAATTATACGCCAATTAATTTTGCAATAACAACAGGGATGGTAACGGTGGCACTTATATGTGAGCCTGTAGATGGTAAAGTGAATTGGATTTCGGGTCAAAATAAGGAAAAACTAGATGAAGTGGCATTTAAGATATTTTTGAAGGATCCTCGACCGTATTTTTGGGGTCGATAGTTTCTGAAACATAAAATAGCCTGACAGATGGGATCGCGGATGAATGTAAATAATCTCAAATGTATAATTTTGACCCGAGCGTCAGCTGTTTTTGATTTATTTTTTTATGAAATTATAGTTTAATTTAGCTGTATTAACATGATGGAACGTGAAAAATGCTAAAAATAAAAATATTTCATCGGGACCGATTTTTTTTCTGACCCATCATCACAGGTACCATTAGTACTATCGTCTATTTTCGTTTTCAAGAGCGTTTCACTAACACTCTGTATAAACGAAAATGCTTTCGTTTATACAGAGTGTTTAAGTTTTAAGCAGATGCTTAAAACTGAAAACTGAAAATATTTACTAATATTTTAGTTCTGTAGAACTACACTCCATCTGCCTAAGCTATCTTTTTTTTATGGCATAGGGTGCAAATGATCAAATGGGTCACCTGATGGTAAGTGACTACCTGCACCTGCAACTCAAGAGTCACAAGTGCGTGCAGAGGGGAGAGGGGGGAAGAGGGTGGAAGAGGAGAGTGGAGGGGAGAGGGAAGGTGTAGAGCCTCCGGTAACTGCACTCACTCGGCGGAAAGCAATGAAATCATTGCTTCACTATCGGTTGTCTGTGAGGCCTTAGTATCACTTTGGCCGAGCCGGCCCATACGTGTCGAGTCGAAGCATGGATCTCCCACGAGAAAGAATAGAATATATAGATAGATAGATAACACTTTATTCGTACACCATAGTTACAGTAGAAGTATCATACATTCATGTGTGAAACAGATAATATACAAAGGGCGGCCTTATTGCTAGATGCAATCTCTTGAAGGCAACCTTAGGATGGATCAAAATGATTCAGAGATTCAGTGATAGTTGCTGGTGTAACAAAATTGTAACAATATTTTTCATTGCTTATAAATAGAAAATAAAAAGATATTCTCTATTTTCAACTATATATCTTTTCTTGGTAGTAGTAGTATTGTTTTTCATGTCGAAAAGTAGTTCTTAATCTCCAATAAGAACAACTTTTCGACATCTCTGTTCCTTCAGAAGTTTAGTCGTAAAAAGATAAAGTGTTATTTATTTTTTTACGACTACTCTACTAATGAGTTACTAAAATCTTGTTATTAATATTTTTTTTCATCATCTTAAATATATAATAATGTATCTAATTTCAAACAACATACAAGCTAGTTACGTAAATTGACTAACTCATTAGCCTTAATTGCAGGTACACACTTTCAGTTCAATAAATACCTCTCTAGCCAATATCATAAAACAATCACGTAATCACGCAAATAGCAATTACAGCCAGTTTCAATTACTTATGGACCAGTTGAGCTGAATATACGTCTGATATTAGTGTTTCTATTGATATATAATACTGTAAGTCCCGATCCCGTGGGAATATCGGGATAAAAAGTAGCCTATGCGTTAATCCAGGTGTCCAGCTATTTACATACCAAATTTCTTCGCAATCGGTTAAAAGGTTTTTGCGTGAAAGAGTAACAAACATCCATCCATCCATCCTTCCAAACTTTCACATTTATAATATTAGTGGGATTTACACATAATACTAATAATATATTGGAAATTTCTAATTTAAAAAAATAGTTTGTACTTTACGTGTACGTTTTACAAAAATAGTAGTAAGAAAAGTCAAAAAAGGTTTTAACTGAATATAATAGTGTATAATAACTAGAGATCGGATATTCGGATGCATATTTACCTAAAGTTGAGATGTTGGCTATTATGGAAAGCACTTTTTTATCGACAAAATCCCGCGATTCCGGGAAATTCAAATTTAAGTGTATACTCCGTGAGATGTAATAAACCCAGTTTGACACAAACGACTGTTGCCCTGTTACAACAGAATATGGTTGCTTTTCCCTACTTTTATTGTCAGTGATTTTTGACTAAGCAAAAACAACCTTATTACGTTACTCAAATCGAGCCTATTAAACCTCAGGGAATGTAAGCATTTTGTAAAAGTGTGAGTGAGACGGTAATACTTGCTTGTGCGCAAGTAGCGACGCGACAATACAACTACAGTCGTCGTTGTGCTTGCTATGCGTTCGGGTGTTTCTCAAGGTTTTTTAATTTCTTCAATTACCTACTTGGCTATTGAACAACGGTTTCTGATTTGCATTGTGATTTGGATTTTTGTTTTGCTTGAAACAACGACTTTGTGTCACGAATCCTGGATTTACCTGCTCTGCGGCTTGGACCTCTTATTTCTTTTATTAACAAGGTAAGCATTATTTCTTTTTACAATTTAAAAACATTGTACCTACTTGTATATAGCTACAAATCTGATGTGGATTAAAGTGAGAAAATTTGTATAATATAATAAAAAACTCTCTAGTAAAGTCAAATGTACCTGAGTAATGGTACTTTCGGCAGGTAGTAACATGTTCTGCTCTCTAATTGGTCGGCTGTTGCATTAATAGACTATTGTTTAAACATTTGCAATATTTCAGGAAGTTTTAAAACATTGCGCTGTGTAGTGTTGTGAAGTGATACTGCATTTTGATCCATCTTTTCAAACCATCAAAGAATGATCTTTTTAGTTCGTAGGTATTATTCGCTATTATGATGGCGGATTTAACTCAAAGAGAAGACATAGCTCAGTCATGGCTACGAAATCACCCAGAGATGTTTTACGACACATCAACTGGAACTATGAGCGGTACGAAATATGATACGACATTAAAAGCGAAGAAAACCATTTTGAATCAGCATCTGAAATCACAAAAACATCGAGGAATTCAAGCAGCAATACCAAATGACTTTTATATTGACTTGATTAATTTTCTCATTATAAATAATAAATTAGGATTTTCAACGTTTGACGACGATATGTTGCACATCGTGGTCAAACGTTGAAAATCCCAATTTTCATGGTTTTAAAAAAATACATTTGTAACTGTAAAAATCAAGATAGAACCATTCCAAGTAAGTCTTTGTTAAGGACGAAATACTTGGGCTATGTTTATTAAGATAAAATGAAATTTATCCACAGTGAAGTACAAAACAATAAGAAATGGATGACATGTTGTAAAACCATTAAATAAAAACTCATCGGGACGAATTTACCTGTTAATTGTCTAACTTTAGATGTTGTTAACGGTCGTACTGTGTCCGAGTTTGTGATTGAATGTCTAAAAGCTTATGGGGGACCTAATTCAACAATAAAGTGCAGGACGTTTTAATGTTATGAAGCGACAGTGTAGCGTATACGTGTTTAGCTCACGGCTTAGATAGATTAACAGAGACAATATGTTTAAGGTGCGGTGATGTAGACACTCTAATTAATAATGTCAAAAAAATATTTTTAAAAGCTCCCAACAGAGTACGAATTTTAAAGGAACTGCATCCAAATTTGCTTTGGCCTACAGAGCCAGTTATCACTAAGTGGGAACATGGCTAGAGGCGGCATTTTGCTATGCCAAACATTTTGACAAAATATCGAGTGTTGTAGCTTTATTGGATAGCAACGAAGCCATATCTATCTATCTAGGAAAGATTCTTTTCAACCTACAAGTGCATTCTGAATTTGAAAAGAAATATACTAACAAATGATAACCTCGAGAAAATTATTATTCTATACTATATTCTCTGAATAATCCTGAATTAAGAAGTTTTGAACAGTTAGTAGAACCAGATGTAACACCATCATGTTCAACACAAACAGATACAGAAATAACAGATTTCAGTGACCGAACCATAGTTATAAATAGAGATTAAAGATATTGTCACTTGGGTAATCTTTCTTCTTTAATCTTTAGCCACCCAATGTTGAGTAAAGATCTTTTCCAAATCTCTCCATATTTATCTCGCTGCCACTTTAATGGTAAAACACAAAATGATTTAAGTTTTTATTTTCTTCATATTAGCCATGTAAGAAGTGCATGTCCTGGCTACTTATAAGAAAAACAATTCTTGTATGACAATTATTTATGTATATTTTCCAAAGTGCTCATGTACAACTTTTCTATCTTTCATTTCTCCTCTATGTATTTTCTGTGTGTACAACATAAAAATATTGTGTAAGATAAGATGTCCTTAATGAATAAATAAATTTATATTCATTTATGTTTTCTTATTTACCACACCACCATTTCTCTTACACCCTACATACATACACACATACTCGAATGGGAGATTTAAATTTAACTTTAAGTAAATATACATCTGATTAGTAATGCGATCCCGGAATCCCGGGATTTTATTTTCATAACAATATTCTAAGAAGTCGTTTCCATAATTTGTTAGCCAAAAAAATACTTTAGGTAAATATGCATCCGATTATCCGATCTCTAATAATAACAGACCACTATAAAAAAATAAAACATACATTAGTATTGACTGGCCTGTTGGTCTAGTGGTTAGTGACCCTGACTACTTTAAGCCAGAGGTCGTGGGTTGAATTCCCGCCCTTGACAAATAATTGTGTGATGAGCACGGTAATTTGGGTGGGTGGGTGTAATTTATCTATGATAGAAATTTAGAAATATATAAGTATGTTTATCAGCAGTCTGGTTACCATAGTACAGGCTTTGCCTAGTTTGGGATCGGCCGTGTGTGAGATGTGTGGAGTTATTGTACAGTTATTAATATCATTGTTTAACCCTAAATTTCACTGCAACGGGACTGGAACGAAAATAGCATGCATATTAGCGACTCCCGGTGATGAGTTTGACCTGGTAGCTAGTACATCATTAAATACGATTATGTACGAGCAAGTCTACTTTTTTCTTTAACTTTTCTTAAGATAGTTATTTGTAACGAATACTTAATTTTTTAATTTTTATTATTCTTTAACAATTACTTTAATTATCTTAGATAAAAGGAGAGGCGGCATGGCAGCCTCTCCTACCGAACGACACAGGTACTTACTGGACACGGCTGTTTTGGGAAGTATTTGTGTCGGACAGCCAACGCCTGTGTGCCACCACTGCGGGCGCTGCCGCGAGAATACCGCACTCCACACTCTAGTGGAGTGCCCTGCATGGACGCAGCAGCGTGCTGACCTCGCGACGGCCGAAGGTGTGGCTAGCCTCTCACTGGCTAGAGACCACGATTATGTCCATGGTCAAGAGCGAGGGCGCGTGGGATTCCGCTGCCTCGGAGGTAATGTATGCCAATGAGGCGGCGGAAAGGGAACGGGAGGAACTAGTACTCTCCCATCCCGCAGAAGATGTACCAGGCGCCGGAGAGAGTAACTCGATCTCCGACCTCCATGAGCGCTTACCTGGAAGCGACAGGCAGGGTTATCCGGAGCCCTAGCAGAAGCAGGACCGAAACGGTGGCGCCGGGTTCCGCGCGTGCCTCTCTTACTGACAGGGGATAAAATCCCCAACAACACTGTGGGGTCGCCTGTTGTTTAACAGGCGGCCAAGTCTGCCAGGGTTCACAGGGATTCCTTATAAGGGTACATCTGAGGCCCTGGTAACATGGACTGTGAAAGTGAATGAACACCGTGTGGTTTTAGTCAGTTCGAGTCCGACATACCACCCTACCGTTTAGCCCCGGTGGGATGACAACCCGTGGGGATGTCGTTAAAAAAAAAAAAATAGTCAGTCGTAGGACTGCACGTCAGAAGTAAAAGCATAACTTCACAATGTATTTGCATATACATACACACACACATCTGTATATATATAATTAGTTTAAAAATAAAAAGTAGGTAATAACATATCTAAATGTATACATAGGGTACACTGGAAGTTCTGCGCTCCTGGCCGCTTATAAATGTTTGAATTTCGAATGTAATATTTTTTTAAATATAAGAAACTCGGCTCCGTCCTACGAATTTTCGATCAAGTCACGTGTCCTGACGCGAGTTTTCACTCCAAAAAGGGGTATTGTATCCTGCTTTAGGAGGAGATTTATCGTTAAGCGGTTAACGACTCGTATACTTGTTTGCCACCCAATTAGTAAAACAATCAAAATATATAGATTTTTCAATAGTTCAATATATGTACCGCTACGTTTGTCTAATCTTTGACGATTTTTCTACCTCTAACCCTTGTGAAATCCCTGTAAACAACGTTACCCGTAAGAAAAACTCCCCGAAAACTTATAGTTGGATATTACCGCTTACCCAATCCCAAGAAAAAAGGGTCTTGTTAGTAAGCGCGGTTAACTGCCGAACCGGATCAGGTAAACGTATAGAATTAATCACACGGACGCCAGTGTGATCGGACTAGTCAGCATTTCGCTATGTTGGGCTATAAAGTAGCTGAAATTGACATTTGATTATGAATTTAAAGAAAAAAAAAGTGGCAGTGCCGACAGAAGTGCAAACTTAAGCGATACGACATACTTAAAACGTCACATTAACAGGTTGGTGAGATTAATTAATAAAAAGCTGACAGAACTCAATGTTTAGATTAGCGCCCTCTAGTGGATCTATGTATGTATTATTAGCGTCTCACTGACCGACCGACCGACCGACGAGACCTACTCACTCACTCCACAACTCCCGCCCTCCCTCCCTCACTTCCTCCACCCCTCCCACCCTCTCCATGTCTCTCTGACGCTGTACATGTAAATATAAGAAACTCGCCTCCGTCTTAAGAATTTTCGATCTCGTCGTAAAAATATATTTTTTTAAATATATTACGCTCGGACACATTTTCTATACATTTTCGATCAGGGTTCACGTGACCCTGAATTCTGACGCGAGTTTAACATTTTTTACCCATCTCAAAAAGTCCCCAACGCCGCTAAAGAAGTTTTCACTTCAAAAAAACAAACTGTCTTGAAGATAAATTAATCCAAATAGAGTATTTTCTAAATTAAATAGTAGTCCAATGTAAGGTTCGGCCCCATGCCCACTATTTAAAATCCAAACAGCTATCATTTAATAACGTTTTTGTATTTTACAATTCTAATTAATTATAAGGTACACAAAAAAACTTGAAATAAACTTCCCATAGCAGCAAAAGCTATTTTTTTACAAAATTTTTAAACTTTAGCGTTCCATGATAATAAAATTATGTTGATAGGATTTAACGCGCTCAAATTGTCACGACTGTCAGTCAGGTAGGGTCAGTTTTGTGACCACCTTCAGTGCAATCTGGTCGAAACGTCAAGCAAATCAAAGGTATGTAAAACATAAGGTGTATAAAACTTACTTAGAAGATCTTTTAAATACGGGTCAACATAATTACTGTTCGTGAGAGGACTTTGTAAAATTAAAATAAACTTGTGCTTCTAGAAATAGCTGTAATTCGGTAGGTACTGACTGTACATGCTGGTTTTAGTAGAACACTATTGTATCAGACGCGTGCTCGGGAATAACGGCGTCTCTCGCTCCGCGCCTACGCCGCCGCCATCCGACCCCGCCCCGCACTCCTCTTCCCCTTCATAGACTAGGAATGCGCTCGCAAAGGGCCGTTTACGGTAATTGAAATTAGTAACATTACATATTTGTTTAAATTAAAAGATTTATATCACCTGTCTAAATTTTAAACTTGCCCGTTCCAAGATATAAAATATATATGTTTACGGGAATTAACACCCATGTTTTCAACTATTTATTGTCGTTTTTTCCATCCAAAGTTTGCCTGTGTGCCAAAGCAGGTGCTCTTACCTGCTTTGTACATATTCATCAGATGAACCTGTATCTTGCAAAAAATATTTTTGTGTACAATAAAGTTTATTCTATTCTGCAGGCTTAGACAAGTGTCGATCGTTTCTTAGCGTTTCCATTACTAAAAATGTTGACACCCTTACGAAAACGATAACAGATTGGTAGACAAGTGTACTTTGACTTAGCGAACGCTAATTCTTCGTAATTCAAACTTTTTCTAAAGAGCAGATTGTTGTCTATGGTTTGTTTCACAAACGTCAAAGTGTTTAGCGCGTATCATTTAAGGGGGCGTCCATTAATTACGTGAGGCTTTAGAGGGGGAGAGGGCCAATCTAAATCTCAGTAAACCACATAATTACATAATATTTTTTATCACGAAACTGTAAAAGTCACTCTTGAGACCCCTCATGTCTCCCTATGGATAAAAATAATTATTCTTCTTTTGCTATTTACGTATTTTATTATTCGATTTCCCTACTGTGATTCTAGACTACGTTATGTCTAAATACTAGTGTTCAATAGTCTTAAATAAAACTAAGTCATTTTTTTAAGTAAATCCAACAAAATCCAGAAAATTACTTTGTTACACAAAAAAATATGCACCTTCAAAAATCTCACGTGAGATTAGTGGGAGGGGAGGAGTAAATCGAGCTAAATCTACACATCCGACATCTAATCAAAGGGAAAGAGGTCGAAAAATTATAAATCATTTCACGTTATAAATGGACGCCCCCTAATAATTTTCGAAGTTGGAAAGATGAGTTTCGCATGCCTAGTATTTTAAATTTATTGTAAGTATAATTCCTCGTTATGGGCAACCTACAAAAGCTGAAACGAGTGCATTTTACAGATATATGAACAATTAATTATCACTAAGTAAATTATTATTAGCTGATTGTAAAAATCGCCATTTTGTTTCGTTTTCTACAAGGTGTTGACATTCGCTCGATAGCGATCGCTTCGTACCAAAAGCGTTCGTAAAAAGTATGACTTGTCCTAAAGTTCTTTACGCTGAGTCACGTGATATTTGTTTGACTTATGTCAATCCCATATATTTACTTTTCTATTCTACTGTCGTTATAGAATATGAAGAGCCACTTGTCTAGGTCTACTGTTCTGTTTTATTATATTCTATGTACGTACCTTCCTACATTTGAACTGCCTGCGGCATCAACTAGGTGATACTGATCGTAGTCAACCTGTGACCATGGCCACTGTAATTTACATTGACCACAACCTTTAATTTGCACTCAGTGAATTTTTCACGCAATAATCGCCGATTTCTTAAGGATTTAACAACCACATCGCCGTTCTCCTGGCCCCGTCTTCACTCACTCGCGTCGAACCTTTTCTCAGTCAGAATAGATTCTCATTCAATTATCTAAATGAAATCCGGATAAAGCTTGTGATCTCACAACGTTAACACAATTTGCGCTGGTCCAACGCTGAAGGAATTAAGAATCAAAGTTTTAGGACCTTGTAATCTAATAAATGGATGGCCAGCGTAACTCGTAGTTTTTTCATTAGGCAAGTGTTCAGAGACTTGTTTTTGTACCTCAAACGGTTATCTGGATAATGTTATTGGAAGTTGCTTATGAGTTTATCAGCGAAACACATGTCAATTATTCACTTTGGCCTAAACGGCAAGATGTGAGAAATTGAATAAATCAATGAACACATTTAATTCTCGCCTTTTGTTTCGGAAATGTGCGGTTATATTTTTCTGTACATTTTAAAACCTGCAATTTTTTGTCTCTGTTAGTTGTTAGCTGAAATTAACTCTATCTATCTATCAATTTGTTTAAATTATTTAAACCTGATGTCCGCAGGAACTAGTTATCTTCCTTAGAGGTTGCTACCAATTGCACTTTATGCATAAGATCTTTCAATTTCAAGAAGATCATAAGACTTTAATTATATCCACTGCAATATTTCTGTCTACCCTGCAGTCTTATGTAGAGTCTTAGCAGAAATCTGCTAAATACTACATACGAGTATTAGGGCTTTCTTGGACTGTTAGGAAGTCTTCAACCGTGTTCTCCCGTTAAAGACCAGCCCAGATTAGACTATTCAGACTATACTTATTTGTAAATATAATTTTATCCACATACACTCGCACCTATATCCCCGAAGGGGTAGGCAGAAGCGTTTTAAACACCCAATTTCTGCCAACTGTAATTTTGGTCCCACTCACGTAAGAGGTCAAGCTTATTGCCATCCACCGGGCACTTTGAGAATTAAAGATGTCAAAATTGGGATTATACTGAAAAGGAAAGAAAGGTGGGTAAGAATGAACGATAATGGATGGAAAAAGATATTGCTTTTAAGGATGAATTGGGGAGTGTAAGCAATAACTCGAGCAGGTCACGGTCGCATATCTGCAACTCAAACTGGCTGTTTCCGGGAAGTCCGAGCCCTCTGTCAAAATCAACATACACATTCACAATCAAGTAATTCACGGGAATTCATTGGCGCTTTCTCGAACGCAATAAACGTACGCAGAGGAAATGCCGGTAGGTTAATAGCCTACTGGCGGCAAATGTGTAAATTCGCCGCTGATGCTAACACAATTTACTAACAAGAGGAGTAATAAAGTAGTATCTGAACAAGACACAGTAGTTTCACTACATTGGTCCGGAAATGGCATCACCTCGGCATATACTAGGACTAGTCGGAAACTATATTTTGTAGGGGTCGCTGTTATTGAGGTAACACACATACGACGGTGTGTACTGAAAAGTAATAATAATGTGCTAACAGAAGTATTTAACATTTTATGTGTTTTGTCTGTTTTATCATAACACACGCTTCAGGGCACGTTTGACATTGGCAGAATTGACGACATCGGCATCGCTTGCCAAATAGAAAAATAGAATAGAATAGTAATCTATTTGCTTAAAATAAAACATTGTAATTGAAATATTCCAAAGAGTGGTCCTAAGTTTTTATTCATTTGTTATTTACTTCTAGACTGTGCTTATTACACGGCATATTATACGCCCGCGGGATCTACTTATTTATGATATATAGATATAATTATGTTAAAAAATAATTTAAGGTTACCTGGTGGATTTAATCGTCGACCTTTATTCTATTTCTTGTACCGGACAAACAACAGAAGATTTTACAATACACTTAATTAATATAAAGTACAACATTTAAGTAAAGTGAAGTAAAAGATGGTTGCAAAAATAAATACATTCTGACGACGTCATCGCCTCGCACCTTAACGCTTCGCGCAGGATGTTGAGCACACATCGCCGGAAGCTGCCGGCACACACCGGATATGATGTACAAATTCCTGATATCCGCTCCTAGATGGTATATGTTTGTATACAGTTTTGTACGTAAGTTTTTAAAAGGAGTTAAGCAACTGATTTTTCTTATTCATTTCTACTAGGATGGTGTTAAATTAATTAAGTTTGAAATTCATTTAGAACTTTAAACGAAACCAAATGGCTCCAAGTTGGTATGCGACTGTTACGGCACTTATAACATAAGCTTATAGTATTTTTATCATAATAAACTTTTGCTCGCGGCTTCACTCGCGTAAAAGTTATTCCATCAAAAACATAAATGTGAAAATGGGAGCCAAGTTGAGTATTACGAATAAACGTGGTTATCGACTACGCCGACAAAAGAATTGAGATCTAAATGATTGCCAAGTTCTGTAGATAGTCCTGAAGATAGATAAATCTTGACACGCTATACTTTATAACAATACTTTTTTCTGGATAAAAGGTACCCTATGTCTTTTCCTGTACCTAACTAACATTCGCATTTATAATATTAGTTTTGATAATGTCTGATAGTTAGGTATGTAATATTATTTATAATATTAAATCCACAGGTTACCCTAAAAACCTTCAGTTATCCTTACTTCAGACCTGTTGCAAAATCCGTTCTTAGCTGACTTCTACTACGTCATCTTCCGCACCTTTTCCCAACTAAGTTGGGTCGGCTTTCAGTTAGACTGACTGACGGCCGAACTTTGATATTTTACGTTGAGCGACTGCCATCAGACCTCCACAACCCAAGTACTAGGCAAAATCGAAGTTCTGTAGTTAGACGAGGTTGTCGAGCTTTTTAGGGCTTCAACTACCCGTAACGAATGCCACTATGGCACCCGCGACCAACGGTTTAACGTGCTCTCCGAGGCACAGATGGGTCTCAATAGATTAAGAATGGTCACCCATTCTAGACTGACTGGCTAGTATTACTTCACTTTGTAATGTGCTAACCTACTCGGTTACCACTTAGTTACGAGCTGACTTCTACTACGTGATTGCTAAATATCAGCCACCATATTGAACACCTTAATCCATCCCTGTGAAGAAAATTCTGACTACCCTCTTTATTTATTACAGAATAATTCGGTCTATACTAGGAAAAGGTAAGAAGTTTCAGACTTCGACCTCGAACCTTAATCTGGCACTATCGTAAAATTTGCTGACGTGACCTGCCTATAAACTACCTCCTTGCCAAATTTTAGATCTTTTATACAAGAAGAAAAACCGAGTCTTTTCATATAAACTTGTGAGCCCTTACACCTCTTTAATCCAGCTTTGTCGCAAAATCCGTTCTTAGCTGACGTCTTCTATTCATAAACTACCTCTCTGCTGAATTTCATCTTTATTGGTTAAGTACTTTTTGTGATTTAATGATTAGTCAGTGAGTGAGTGAGTATTCTCTCGCTTTTATATTATAATCGTTTATAGAATATACATTTATATTTTATATTAAATTATTTTAAGTGTAAGGTTACGTCTTCCAGTCGTTTAGTAGTCTAAATAGAGCACTTACTTTTCATGTATATTAATTCTGCCGTCGTAAATGAAAACAGTAACTACAGTGATACAGTAATTTGAGTTACTGTGTTTTCATTTACGACGGCATAATTAGATTCGGATTAATTATATTTTTATGATGCCAAGTAGTAACAAGTACCAAGAGTAGAAAGAAAATCCACCACCACCCAATTCATAGCCACGACGACGACGCAAATAGAAGAGACAAGTATTAATTAAACCTTTGAGCGTTTCTAAGCGGATAAATGCATAAAAAGTAGCACTTAGCTGAACATCATTAGGAGGCGACTAATTACTAAGGAAGTGACTTTTCTAGGATTAGTGCAAGGATCAAGCGTGATCAAAGTTACATTATTGCTACGCTGATCAAGAAAATATAGACGGTATTAGGTAAGTACTTTAAGAGTTAAAGCCATACTGCCTTAAATCTGTCTCTTAAAAACTTTTAGAACCCATCCGGGCTAGAAGATTTTTAGTTTGTATTCCCAAACATGTTTTAAGTTTTCTTTTCGTGTATACTTTTATTTATTTATTTCAAAATAAGAAAGGTATCAAAATACTGAGGTGGCAAAATACTTAGATTACTGCTGATGTTAAGCAGTTGCACTTGTGTAACAATAAGGAAAGTGGACCAAATATCGTGAGAGTTAGACAGATCCTGGATTTAGTTTCTTAGAGACTTTTTTCAAGTTTAACAAGTCCAAAAAATAATCTACATGTTTTTTATATTTTTACCGCTTTTATGTATGATTTCAAGATATTTTACAATTAGGGAAATTTGTTCCAAAGGAGGCGCCAAATAAACGAAGAGGTCGCACGCGTAATCTTATAATATGTGCGTAATTACTACTCGCGTGACCGATTGTTACAGTGACATCACTATGATGATTGATGATGCTTTAGATAGATAGTAAACGCGCAACATGTTCCCTACTTAGTGGGTCGCTCACTCGGTCGTTCGGCGTAAACATATTTTAGTACTAAATCGCTAAACTAGCAAGGTCATTCACAATAGCAACCATTGAAGAAACACATCATGCTGATAGCCTCTCTTATCAATGTTGCATTCAAGTTTAAAAGAAAACCAAAATAATATTTGTCTACCGTTAATCCTTATCTTCCGTAAGCAATATTATGAGCCAAAGAGATAAGAATATTATTATACAAATATGTGTAGGTGTAATATATAATTCAAGTCTCGCAACGCGGTTCTTCTATCTCAAAAAGTTGTGAGATCTAACGTAAAACTAAGTCCGTTAATTTATTCAATACCTGTCTAAGGGAGCATTTATGTAAAAATTGTGTCATAAATTGTTATCTAATTAGTAACCTAATAACATTTTAGAATGACTGGAATAATTAAAGTTTAAGATTGTAGTTTATTCTTCAAAATCAAAATCATTTATTTCAATTAAACCAATTATAGTTATTTTGAGTTGTCAGGAGGAGGCAGGCAGACTAAGTCAGTCGTGAAGCTAGTTGCCTATTCCAATACGTAGATCCTATGAAGATGAACAGGTAAGAAACTCGAAGGACACTTTTTTTCAAAAATTTTTTACAAGTTTCTGGTTCGATTGCTTATAAGCGCAAATGAAATGTTAGGACAATGGATTTTTTTTTATTATTGTAACTTATTACTATTTATTAAAAAAATAAAGATGTTTAATAACACAATGTTTACTTAATACATGGTACATAGCACCTATAGGTACATATATTAAAGGAAATGTCGTTAGGATATGACTTACTGAACCTACCAATATCCACTATTTACCTATCTGTACTTAGGTGACGAAAAATTTCATGATCTGCAAAAGTAACTTTGTAATCACATGTCTATTATATAGGATTACAAAGTTACTCATGGAGTATGTATATCTAGAAATTTGTTTTATAGGTTAAACACTGATTGTGGTTAATATTTGAAGCTTGTGTGTCTGCTAGAAGTATCTTAAAATTATATTAATCAGTGCGTGAGTGAGTGTGTCAGTGACAAAATTAAGGAACTTTGACTTGCAATAGTTCTGAAGCTATAGAACATATTGAAAGTAATTTATGAATAAACGTAGTTATATTCTAGAATATAGTTCATTGAAAATTCACGCTTCTAGTTTTATCCACAACAGAGTTACAGGGGTTGATAATATCCTGAACGGCCTTGAAAATAGCATGGTACGGCTGTGCCTGTTTTTTTGCGTGACTTGGCAGATACACTGCCGTAACTCCAGATAAAGAGTGCACGCTAAACATCACTGGTTTAAAAAAAACTATGATATCATCATGTCAGCACAGTTCACTAACACTTACACCGAATCTGAAACAGAACTAACATAATATATGTCCAACAAGTTGGGTCTCACTGTACTTTGTTGCCGTAAGACATTCAGGTAATATTATCCAATAATTTACTTGCCTCATTCATAGGGCTTGGGAAATCTCGACAGTTTTAAGGTCCTGGAACACGAGACAACCCAAGACTCGAGTCGGAGGATATTCCGGGACCTCGAGACTTTTCGACTTAGAATCGGGTTAATTTGTGGCGAGGCGCCATCTACCAGCATTTTTCTTGATATATGCCAAAAAAAAATCTTAAAGATGGCGCTTTCAATGACAGATAATAATCAATTTTATTTTGTACTAGCTTTTGACCACGTCCTCGCTCGCGTGAATCTAAATTTTGTCAATCAATTTACGTATCCGTCGAGAAAAGTTACTTTTTTTGGATGAAAGGTTTTCTGAACCCCTGACAATATGTGAACAAAATTTAATGATGTTTGGTTGAGATGATTGAATTGTAACCAATAAACTCACTCTTTCGCATTTATCATATCAGTCAGGATGATATATTTATAATAAAATGTTTTTTACAACACTATTTCAACCATCATGTCTCCAGTTTTGAATCAAAAGTCTCGGGATGCGAGGCAACTACATTTACAAAAAGTCCCGAGACTTCGAGACACGAAACGTCCCGAGACATTTTGTAACCCAAACCCCAATCATCCAGCAACAACAAGACTTCAACGTCTTCAACTGTCCTTTGTTACTTTTTTTCTTTAGATTTATTTTACTAGACACAGATACTCATAGATTAAGGACTATTTAAACATGTCTGAATGTCCAATAACAAACGTAAATACACTGCAGTAATATTTATTCAAATAGAACTACAAATCAAATCAAATACAGCTACATTAAAGTTCAACGATACGTTGCACAATGATCCGTGAAATATATCTGTCTGAATGTGATTTACTCCCAAACAATTCATCATAGGTAACTGTCACAGCCAAACTACTTCAAATGATATATATGATATGAAATCCAGTTTTATGAAATATCTCTGATTGTGGATTTTGTTTTTGTATATGTTATGGGCCAAGTTATTAAACATTGCACTATTTATAATGCTCGGACAATATGAATAATGACAAGTAAAAAGTCGGGTATTGTGATGACTACTTATATGTATAAGTTTCATTATTTACACTGTCGGTTCATTATGAATATTTCTACTAAACTGTTACGCATTGTGATAATTAGGGTACATTATACATATTATTAAACATATAACATTGAATATAATATTAAACAGGGCGCTATGACCAAGAACATACATGTAATGACCATGATCATTTATAAACTCGCGCTGTTACAGAGCGCAGTTGATTTCTATTCCGTTCACAAGTCGAATTAAATTTATACTTATGATCGATAAAGTACATTATAATTAGTAATTACTTAAAAAAGAAATAATATACGTATATCTAACCTACTGAAAGTGTGCTAAAATGGCGTCAGGAGAAAGAGGTATATAGTCGATGTAGTTGAAAAGGTGGTATGTCTGACAGATATAGTAATTGCCATGAAAGAAAATGGAAAATTCAGACAGAATGATAACGATGTGTCATCGTCTCACTGAGGTTAACGGTAAAGTAGTATATGAACATCGCACCATGTACCTAATAGATTACAAGCGTTGACAAACTTTTCATTTAGCGCCAACGATGACCACCAATTTACTAAAATAACTCCAGTCCATCCTAAGGTTGCCTGGAAGAGATTGTTTTGAACGATAAGGCCGCCCTTTCTACATTATTGTTGCGATTCATCTCTTATTTCATATTCTTTGTAATACCCTGGTGTACAAATAAAGTGTAATCTAATCTATACTAAAAAACCGGAACCCTAAAAATAGCAGCAAGATGATCTCCTGTTACATTAATTTTATTCAATAGTGTATTTAATTTCATATTCAATAGGAATAAACTATTTATAGGTAATGTATATTCTAGTTAGTTTTCATTTTGTGAGAAAATCCTTGTTAAGATTTGAGAACAGTACACAAGTACTCAGAAACAGGAGATATATAATCTAAAATGAAAGGAGGAGATAAGATCACATTTTAAGAGGAACATGTTGTGAATAGTTGTGATGCACCTCTCTTTAGTGAAACTAAAATACAGAAAATTATATGTCCTTATTTCTGAAAATAAGGTAAAAATATTCATTATATTTAATACTAGAAGTTCCCGCGTGGCTTCGCTCGCGTGCATTTATTTTGCCCGGAACTCTAATTCTTTTTCCAAAATAAAAGTAGCCTAAGTTACTCCTTGCAACACCATCTATCTACCAATGAAAGTCCCGTGGAAATCGATTCACCCGTTCCGAAGATTAGCCGAAACAAACAGACAGACAGACAAAAATTGTAAAAAAAGTTTTTTATGTATATCTACCGTATATACATCCAAATGCACTTAGTAAAAAGCGGTTATTTTAATATTACAAACAGACACTTCAATTTTTTTATTTGTATAGATGTATAGATTTACTATTACTTTGTTATAAATCCCATCTATTGTTTTGTAAACCTTAGGATTGCGAATTCAAATAAATTTCCATTAAAATTGTCAAAAGTATCTCGCTAATAATGACTTTTTTATAATGGATCATATCTGTAATTAGCCGTTCCAAGCATGTTCACCTACGTTTTTGGTACTGGTTCTAGGTTCGGGAACTGTCGGTGTGTTTTCGGTACTGAGTTTAAAATATTATTTTTAATTTGTTATAACTTTTTAACAACAACAAATAAAAAACAAACAAACAATAGTGTTGTGTTTAGAATGAAACGACCGAGTGCGGGGCAAACACTGGTTTATTGTCTCCGAACTTATAGCTACCCTCACAACAATATTCTATTACAACATCTTCCCCATAAAATAATAAAAATTAACTAGTTAACCTTTTTACACATTACATGCAAATTTGACAATGTTTTTGGTTATACATACTATGGTTGTACTATTACTAACTTAGAACATTTTTGTTAGAAACTTATACTAAAACAAACACTTCCTATTGTCTTACACTTTTTTTTTTTTTTTTTTTTTTTTTTATCTTAAATTTCTTTTTTAGCAATTCGTTTCGCAATTCGCCGAGCAACCTCTTTGGCTTTGCGAGCTGGTAGTGCGGGCGAGGGTGCCGGACGTATAAAAGTTTTTAGAGGACTTTCGTCCGGTTGTGATTTGCACTCATTGTCTTTTAAATCCGCATCCTCACACGCATTACCGAATTGGTTATTATAACACTCCTCATTAAAATGACCCTGATGTACATGTTCATCAGGTTCACATTTGATTATTGCGCCTGTATCTTGCCCCAATCTTTTTTTTTTTTTTTTGCGGGTAAAAAACTTGTATCTAGTAAGTGTTACATTTGTTTCAGTTCCGAAATACTCATCAAACTTTTTTAACAATACGTTGACGTCATCGCGCTCCTTGTCACTCGCGAATGTGAAAGTTTGATAAATGTCGAAGCCATCTGACCCTATTAGGTTAACCAACAAACTAGCTTGAACACTGGCTGCTTCTTTGTCTACACCTGAAGCCGAGAAGAGAAGCCTTCACAAATAACCCGAATTGTTGTCTCCACTTTTTCCAGGCCTCGGCACGGCCGGCCGGCCCACCGGCGCCGTCCATGTTTAAATCCGAAGGTGGTCGGGCTTGTTCCATTTTAATCACCGATTTGTACTTGTAATCTGCACGAAAATTTGATCACAACTACTAACGATCACTTTTCTCACTTAGATTTACTAATTTCACTACTTTTCGCTATATTTATGCCAAATAATGATAAACCTCTGTCACCATGTTGTGTTTAGAATGAAACGACCGAGTGCGGGGCAAACACTAGTTTATTGTCTCCGAACTTATAGCTACCCTCACAACAATATTCTATTACAACAAATAGTTTTGTTATAAAACTCATATATATGATCTTTCGATTTATGACGAGAATTTTTTTTTCATAACCCAATTGTAAGATTAGTTTTAGGTTTAATTTAGGGTTTAATATTAATTAGTTATAAGTTATGGTACTATGCTCGTAAGTGTTGAATAATAGAAATATAATATAAATAAATATAATTAGAACGATGCAACAACATTGTAACAGCTACCGCCGCTTCAAATATAATTCGATTAATATGACATTGTTCATAATGTCCAGACAGTTTGAAAAATTCCTAATATGAGTGCGCAGTATAATAAAACCATTGAAATAAGCAAATTGACCAGGGTGTATGAATAATATCTGCCAATTTTTATTACTCAATTGTGTTTTATTCATTTATTTCAATGAAATTATACTCTATTATTATACAATCAATATGGTAGATCAGAACGAATACTAGATTTATGTAAAAAAACAAGTATTCATTCTTCCAAGCTTAGTTAGACTTCTGTTTAACTAGAAGAACCTGAACACTGCATTGTGTGGTTTTAGTTATACAAAACTCAGTAGTTATACCTACTTATCATACATACATCCAAGTGTCAAAATAAATGTATACTAGGTATGTATTTACATTTGTTATTTTATTAAGAAAATAAACTTTATTATATCTTAAACAACCGCCGACCTCACAAATAACTCCTCTTATTACCCATCTACGGAAATGTTAACGCCACATAAATCGACATATCCGGGGATATTTGTAGTTTTTACACCGTAGTGACCGCTTCCAACAGAATCATGAACTAAGTACCGAACACTCATATAACAAAGTTAACGAACCACGAATGGGTGCAGGGGAATAACTCGAAATGGTAGATTGCAACAATCGCGCAAAATGCAGTAAATTTTGTCAAATAGAACAAGCTGGAGATGTGAGCGGGTCGAGTAGATATTTTTATGGATAAATTACAAACAGGTGTGGCTTTTGTTGTAAAATGCTTTTAAATTCAAAATGTTGTTTGAGCGCACTGAAATGCGAACATTATCTTTAACCTAATTTGTAAATACAAAATAGGCGGTTGCGCATGTCGTTGAAGAGTGACGGAGAATGTGTACACCTATAAAAGGCACTTGAAAGAATACCACAAGCTATGTGGTTTAAATTGTACTATAACCTGGCGATTTGCCTTCACTCCTCGCCCAACTACAAATGTAGTTCAGTAAAAACAAACAAAAGAAATTGTAAATATGCAGTAGGTACGCTTAGTATGATGGCCTACCCTCAAACTGTACTACTTAATGTACATCTTCACGGTCAGCGCTCGCACGATGTCTGTCGTTATCGAAAGCAATGATTAGATACTCGTACTCACTTGTTTCATTGCTTATAATGTAACTAAATAAAATATTTTTTTCTTAAATTAGATACTTGTCTAAAACAAATTAAATATTACAACACAATTGTATGTGTGACATGGAATTATATTATTGATTAAATTAACATAATAATCAGAGTACACTGTACAGTATACTAATGTGCATGGATTATTTTAATCACGCTGCGCTGGCGTGGATACGCGTCATTGCTCTTCTTTTATTTTCTCATGTTTATGGCACTGCAACGCTTTCCTGCAATTCCCGCATTCACCAATTAGTGACCCGTGATCATGTCCTTTCACCATTTATGTATATACAAAAATGTTCATTGCGACACTATTCACCGCTATCTTCAGCCCGGTCAACTAAGGACGCTCGAGCGTTATTACTTATTAACTAACTTATTTTAATTACAAAACCCACGTTACAATTACAAAATAAGTAGAAAAATAAAGGTTTCACCATTATTTACAGGCATTATAGGCATTGCTTGGCTCTCAGACTATGCGGTCCAAATACTTTCCGATGTCGACACCCGTACCCTGAGTACATTTACGTCAGCCGAAAGGATAGAGTGCCATAAGGGCTCTACAGTTAATCTTACAGGATCAGAATAACTGCTATGATCATGGAGTATCTTACGTTTGTAATAAATTAGATATAAGACCAAGTTTAAAAGTTTTTTTTCCAAACTCTTTCGAATTCTTTGGATACTTCGTTCTTTAATCAATTAATCCTTTTTATCTGCAGGTTGGCTTATGACTTGACCCGTTCGTAGCACGGTAGTGAACTCGCATTTGTGTAAAGTTGTGCGGTGTAACTTTGAACGAATTATTCATTGCCGTGCCGGATAAAACGACCGTGACGTCGCCGCATTTAGACTATTTTAATGAATCTACAAGTGAAATGGATTACTTATTAATTCCTTTGAAGTTCTGAGAAAAAGTAGAAAAAGAATCTGTGAAAATCAGACGCGTACAGTTCAATACGTTCGTAGTAGATACTATGTAACTTAATACATAGCTTTCAAATAAATGTTGCTAAAAGTTAAACCTTAAGGAATCTGAGAGCAATTTCACTGTGAAAATCATGCATAATGATGACGCATTACCCAATTCAAAATCTCGATGTTTTAAGATAAAACGTGAATAATATAAAGTCTCTTTAGTGATAAATACATACTCTTATGTATCTTTGCTTTATGTGAAGGGTTAAGACCTTGTCACAAACAGGCCGTTTGTACAATATTTTAAGTATCTGAAAGCGTTCTTCCTCTAAATTTACAAACCCCATAACTGTTTGCGTTTAGTATCAGCACTGTTACCAAGTTACGCTGTGTCCCTGGAGTAGCCTCAAGCAACATTCTACATATGGGCACATTATGCAAGTTAGGTAGTACAAGTTGCCGGGACTAAGTTTAGTATAAGTAGGTAGTTGTATATTTACGCGATAGTGTTACGAGACGTTGGTGTTCAGGGATTTGAAATCAGAAGAGAGAAAAGATCAATTATGATAAGCCATGATAGCTATCTTAAACAGCTATCTTCTAAGAAAGATTTTGATTTTCAGTCAAACTTATGATTTTGCAGGGTACTATATTTTTTACGTTTAGATTATTATTATTCTTTCTATACTATTCATAACTTGTATTATTTGATAGAATAGAAAGAGCTTCAAAAAGCAGCTTGATACTCATCTATGGCAAACGAGACTTTTAAAATAAATAATATCAACCGGTTTTTCAATTTTTATATTAATTTTTCAATTATTAATGTTTCTTAAACAGAACCGGCACTTGGGCCCCATGCCTCGGATGCCTCCATCACAAACGGCTCAAAAACGATGAGATAGTGCTCGGTTGTGGACAGGATTGTTATTTAATTAGTGTTTCTTATATGTTACAGTTTATAATTTTAGTTTTTAGTATCCTTTACATAGTAAAGTAAATTTACATAAATCATTCATTATTCCTTTTCATATTTATAAAACGTAAATCGTCAAAGAAATTAGTATCTGTAAAAGCTCCTGCAAGCTGTTATGCGGTTTTCCCCATGTGAATAACTAAACATTGAGCTTATTTTTAACGGACGTATCACGTCAACAATTGTTGTTGTTATATTTCTTTGTAAATAATATTTATGTACCGCTCACTTTGTTCTTATCTTGCAATAATATTTACATAGGTACCATCATGTAACTTATGGCGCCCCTATAACAGAACAATTCCTTTGTTGATCTACGATAACCTAAGTAGCAAACGATCTTCATAAAGTTTAATACAAAACGACCACAATATACAGAACCCAATTACGTTCATAACACAAGTCGCTACTTCATAGTTGTATAAATTACACTCCTAGTACCGGACCAAGTTTAATAAGAAGCCACCTGTCGGCTCCGCTCGGATTTACTCTTAATTGCTGTTCAACGTTTTACTTGCAATATACTCGTACTAAGTTTGTGCATAAGTTAGATGTTGCTTAACAATGGTATAAAGTCGATTTTATGAAATAATAATGCAGCTGGTACCCTTCCTACTAATTCGTCCCTGTCCTGCAGAAATCATGTAAATTGTTCGCTTCCAAATAAGACTATGTCCAGGCCATCAATTTTATGTAATTTTTTCAACAAATCTGGAAACTGTAAAGACAAATAGTCAATAGTCAATTTTTTTTACATAAAATCTTTTAAAAATGGTTGAAGTCGTATTGGTACTGGTATAGGGCTCTGTTTCCGCATTTACACTCATAGGCGGTCCATTATGCGTTCAGATAAGCTGACTAGTTGAGCCAGGCTAGCTCCTTCCAGAAGCACCGAAGCCTCCTGGGGCGTTCACAGGCTTTTAGGAGCGACCTCATACCCGCAAGGATACTTGCCCACTCATATAACAAAGTTAACGAACCACGAATGGGTGCAGGGGAATAACTCGAAATGGTAGATTGCAACAATCGCGCAAAATGCAGTAAATTTTGTCAAATAGAACAAGCTGGAGATGTGAGCGGGTCGAGTAGATATTTTTATGGATAAATTACAAACAGGTGTGGCTTTTGTTGTAAAATGCTTTTAAATTCAAAATGTTGTTTGAGCGCACTGAAATGCGAACATTATCTTTAACCTAATTTGTAAATACAAAATAGGCGGTTGCGCATGTCGTTGAAGAGTGACGGAGAATGTGTACACCTATAAAAGGCACTTGAAAGAATACCACAAGCTATGTGGTTTAAATTGTACTATAACCTGGCGATTTGCCTTCACTCCTCGCCCAACTACAAATGTAGTTCAGTAAAAACAAACAAAAGAAATTGTAAATATGCAGTAGGTACGCTTAGTATGATGGCCTACCCTCAAACTGTACTACTTAATGTACATCTTCACGGTCAGCGCTCGCACGATGTCTGTCGTTATCGAAAGCAATGATTAGATACTCGTACTCACTTGTTTCATTGCTTATAATGTAACTAAATAAAATATTTTTTTCTTAAATTAGATACTTGTCTAAAACAAATTAAATATTACAACACAATTGTATGTGTGACATGGAATTATATTATTGATTAAATTAACATAATAATCAGAGTACACTGTACAGTATACTAATGTGCATGGATTATTTTAATCACGCTGCGCTGGCGTGGATACGCGTCATTGCTCTTCTTTTATTTTCTCATGTTTATGGCACTGCAACGCTTTCCTGCAATTCCCGCATTCACCAATTAGTGACCCGTGATCATGTCCTTTCACCATTTATGTATATACAAAAATGTTCATTGCGACACTATTCACCGCTATCTTCAGCCCGGTCAACTAAGGACGCTCGAGCGTTATTACTTATTAACTAACTTATTTTAATTACAAAACCCACGTTACAATTACAAAATAAGTAGAAAAATAAAGGTTTCACCATTATTTACAGGCATTATAGGCATTGCTTGGCTCTCAGACTATGCGGTCCAAATACTTTCCGATGTCGACACCCGTACCCTGAGTACATTTACGTCAGCCGAAAGGATAGAGTGCCATAAGGGCTCTACAGTTAATCTTACAGGATCAGAATAACTGCTATGATCATGGAGTATCTTACGTTTGTAATAAATTAGATATAAGACCAAGTTTAAAAGTTTTTTTTCCAAACTCTTTCGAATTCTTTGGATACTTCGTTCTTTAATCAATTAATCCTTTTTATCTGCAGGTTGGCTTATGACTTGACCCGTTCGTAGCACGGTAGTGAACTCGCATTTGTGTAAAGTTGTGCGGTGTAACTTTGAACGAATTATTCATTGCCGTGCCGGATAAAACGACCGTGACGTCGCCGCATTTAGACTATTTTAATGAATCTACAAGTGAAATGGATTACTTATTAATTCCTTTGAAGTTCTGAGAAAAAGTAGAAAAAGAATCTGTGAAAATCAGACGCGTACAGTTCAATACGTTCGTAGTAGATACTATGTAACTTAATACATAGCTTTCAAATAAATGTTGCTAAAAGTTAAACCTTAAGGAATCTGAGAGCAATTTCACTGTGAAAATCATGCATAATGATGACGCATTACCCAATTCAAAATCTCGATGTTTTAAGATAAAACGTGAATAATATAAAGTCTCTTTAGTGATAAATACATACTCTTATGTATCTTTGCTTTATGTGAAGGGTTAAGACCTTGTCACAAACAGGCCGTTTGTACAATATTTTAAGTATCTGAAAGCGTTCTTCCTCTAAATTTACAAACCCCATAACTGTTTGCGTTTAGTATCAGCACTGTTACCAAGTTACGCTGTGTCCCTGGAGTAGCCTCAAGCAACATTCTACATATGGGCACATTATGCAAGTTAGGTAGTACAAGTTGCCGGGACTAAGTTTAGTATAAGTAGGTAGTTGTATATTTACGCGATAGTGTTACGAGACGTTGGTGTTCAGGGATTTGAAATCAGAAGAGAGAAAAGATCAATTATGATAAGCCATGATAGCTATCTTAAACAGCTATCTTCTAAGAAAGATTTTGATTTTCAGTCAAACTTATGATTTTGCAGGGTACTATATTTTTTACGTTTAGATTATTATTATTCTTTCTATACTATTCATAACTTGTATTATTTGATAGAATAGAAAGAGCTTCAAAAAGCAGCTTGATACTCATCTATGGCAAACGAGACTTTTAAAATAAATAATATCAACCGGTTTTTCAATTTTTATATTAATTTTTCAATTATTAATGTTTCTTAAACAGAACCGGCACTTGGGCCCCATGCCTCGGATGCCTCCATCACAAACGGCTCAAAAACGATGAGATAGTGCTCGGTTGTGGACAGGATTGTTATTTAATTAGTGTTTCTTATATGTTACAGTTTATAATTTTAGTTTTTAGTATCCTTTACATAGTAAAGTAAATTTACATAAATCATTCATTATTCCTTTTCATATTTATAAAACGTAAATCGTCAAAGAAATTAGTATCTGTAAAAGCTCCTGCAAGCTGTTATGCGGTTTTCCCCATGTGAATAACTAAACATTGAGCTTATTTTTAACGGACGTATCACGTCAACAATTGTTGTTGTTATATTTCTTTGTAAATAATATTTATGTACCGCTCACTTTGTTCTTATCTTGCAATAATATTTACATAGGTACCATCATGTAACTTATGGCGCCCCTATAACAGAACAATTCCTTTGTTGATCTACGATAACCTAAGTAGCAAACGATCTTCATAAAGTTTAATACAAAACGACCACAATATACAGAACCCAATTACGTTCATAACACAAGTCGCTACTTCATAGTTGTATAAATTACACTCCTAGTACCGGACCAAGTTTAATAAGAAGCCACCTGTCGGCTCCGCTCGGATTTACTCTTAATTGCTGTTCAACGTTTTACTTGCAATATACTCGTACTAAGTTTGTGCATAAGTTAGATGTTGCTTAACAATGGTATAAAGTCGATTTTATGAAATAATAATGCAGCTGGTACCCTTCCTACTAATTCGTCCCTGTCCTGCAGAAATCATGTAAATTGTTCGCTTCCAAATAAGACTATGTCCAGGCCATCAATTTTATGTAATTTTTTCAACAAATCTGGAAACTGTAAAGACAAATAGTCAATAGTCAATTTTTTTTACATAAAATCTTTTAAAAATGGTTGAAGTCGTATTGGTACTGGTATAGGGCTCTGTTTCCGCATTTACACTCATAGGCGGTCCATTATGCGTTCAGATAAGCTGACTAGTTGAGCCAGGCTAGCTCCTTCCAGAAGCACCGAAGCCTCCTGGGGCGTTCACAGGCTTTTAGGAGCGACCTCATACCCGCAAGGATACTTGCCCGTTGTGTGGCCACTCCCTCGCGCTTCAGGATAACGTGTGCGGCCGTGTCCTCCGCGTTGAGACATCCTCTGCATAGAGGACTGTCTGTCGCGTTGATGGTAAATAGGTACCGGTTTGAAGTCGTATTTTCTTTCTTAAAACTAATCGCACCGCAACAGTAGGTGGCTGTGTCAAAAGAAACTGATTAAAACAAAATAAATATATGGAATTAACGTCTATGTCAAACAACCAATAAAAATCCATCAAAACAAAATTCCAATCTTGCAATGGCAAATTTGCAGAATTAAACAATGTAATGGGTAACGTTATTCTTTAAGTGATTCTTGGCTGTAGGCATGGGGCATATACATATCTATTGTAAGGCGTTGGTAATCACTTGCCATTAAATGTAAAAGGTAACTGACTCTTATAAAAACTACCTCTTCCAATATTTGTTTTTTGGGCCACCGACAAGTTTTTTTTATATTCTCATTGAATAAATTGTTCCATGTAACGATATTCATTATTACGGTCATATAGTATGGCCATTTGTGCTCCGACATCTGGTCTTACAAAAAGTAACGCAAGCCCTTTTGTGACAAAAAATAAGTGGCACAAAGAAGAGGTTGTAGAGAATTAATGGCGACTAATAATGACTTCATATAACAGGGGCCTAAAATGAAACAAGACTTTAAGAAACGGTATATTTTTTTATTTGTATATTCTCGTGGTATTAAATACTTCTTATAGCAATTGGTTCAGTTACAATAGGTGTGTCTAGGTATATTAAGGAGGTTTGGAACGAATGAGTATTGAATGAATGACAAATTAAGTAAGTACTCCGGTACCCTGGAAAAGAGAGTAACGTATTTTAAGAGAAAGAGTGACGGATTGGATCGGTGTGTAGCATCTTCGTCTTCATCATCACTTTCCATCAGGTGAGTTGGCAAACAAACGCCTATTCCATTATTCCAAAATGGGTGAGAAGTCGTGGGTTCGATTCCCACCCAGGACAAATAATTGTATGATGAGCATGATCATTGGTTCTGTGTCTGGGTGTAATTTATCTATAATATGTATGTGTTTAGAAATATATAAGTATGTTTATCAGCAGCCTGGTTATCATAGTGCAGGCTCTGCCTAGTTTGGGATCAGACGGCCGTGTGTGAGGTGTGTGAAGTTATTATTATTAATGCCCTGAAACATATTTGTGAATTTAATGGCTGCGAGATCGAAAATAGCTCGTTGGCATAGTCAAGAACCAGCTACCGATTACTCTGGGATCACCAAACAACGAAAAAAAAACTTGTGCTGCTTCAACTCTAAAATCGAATGTACCTAACTAATAATATTTCTTAAAATCACAGGTAAACAGTATACTTTTACTTTGGATACTTTCGACTCTTAACATTTATTAGTTAATTAAATTGAGTGGTTTTATAAAAACGATACCTAATTTAAAAAATCGTTAAAAAGTATTAAAGGAAATATTAAAAATAAGGGCAATAAAAGAAAATAATGATACCTAATTTAAAAAAGTGTTAAAAAAGTATTAAAGGAAATATTAAAAATAAGGGCAATAAAAGAAAAGAGTGTCAAAGAAGGACTCGTTCCGGCATGCGGGCGAGTAGAAAGCGTACACTATACCAGATGAACCAAACGCTTGCTGTGTAGCAATTCGAAATAAGCATATACATTCTACTTACGTTAAAATGTTATTACAGCTTTAAGTGATTTTCCTGTGGGAACCAAAATTTAACCCGGGATAAAAAGTACCCTATAACCTGCTCAGGCACTCAAACTATTATCATATTAAGTTTGAAGCATATCCCTTCAGTAACTTCTGAGTTTATCGTGAACGTACAAACAGACAGACAGACAAAAATTGTTTGAATCCCATATTCGGCATCAGTATCGATATCTTAATACCCCTCAGTCGACTTTTTTTAAATATATTCAATGTACAGAATTTATCCCGCTACAGATTTATTATAAGTACATAGATTAATTATACAATTTAATATATATTAACCTCTACTCTTGAACGTTTCAGGGTCATAATTGTGGAGAAACAGGGAGTTCACACTGTAGCATAACTCTATCCTACTATACTAATAATTTACCAAAACTTTTATAATTGTCAAAAATAATAAATGTTTTCCAAAAGAAAATGAAGTGTTTTACAGTTGATAACCCATATTTTCAGTGCTACGAATTCTCTTTTTTGCGAAAATTTCACAAATAATCTAAGTCGGAGAATATTACCGAGGTATCTACGAGATTTACAGAAATATCTGTGCTTTCAGTTACTGAGCTCCTGCAATCCCAAAATTTTGCGACCCGCTTCTAAGCTTCCTTTGTATTTTGACAGTAATATTGAATCTGGTTATGTAACAGATGCTACGCTTGTATTCAAAGGATCATTATATATACGTATAAATTGTTATTTAATATTTATAAGGTATGATCAACCAACCGGTGACCACGATCTGTACAATTCAATTGAAACGTCAAGTAAACAAAAAGGTTCATACATCTCATCACGTACCACTATCTTACTTGCCGATATAGGTAAGAATAATTACTTGTACGCTGTACTAGATTTGACAGTCGATACTTAAATTTTGAAATAAGTTAGTAGTAGGCGGTGTAATGAACTGGATCTGCCTTTTAAAATTTTTAGGATTTAGGAATAAAACAACTGTAACGTTGAAAAAAACCAAGTCGGTGTGTCTAATTTTTTTAATTCAAATCGAGGATAGTGGGGATAAGGAACAATATTCGACCAATGGCAAGAAGCGTTTATCGCATCATCTTCTGATGGTGTGATTGGTGACAAAAAGTGATTTTTAAACAAACGTGCGCAGACAAGAATGTGAAATTTAGAACACTTAAAGTTTACGTGTTAAATAATATATGCCATAAAGTAAAACATTATGTAAACACGGCTACATAAAGGTCCAGTATATATTTTGACCTGTCATGGTAAAAAAGTCTAAACAATGACAGTTCAAGTGGTCAATGAAATAAAGCAAGACATTCAAAACGATCGAGCTTCGAACACAAGGCCATCTCTAGTATTCCTATTCCTAATTCCAATATACAGTACCAATACACTAAAATTATATATGACCTCGAAATAATATAAAAGCAATAAATCACAGGGTTCAGAAAAACAATTTACAAAATTCATATTTTGGTATAAATAAAGAATTTGATAAAATTCTTACATCAATATCAGCATAATGTTCTTGGCTTGGCTTGCAGAAGACATTTTATTCACAAAACTATTCTATTTAGGAGCTACATAAATTCAAAACGAACCGACTTAAAAGCTCTTGCTAGAAGTATAATTCATATAAACTGTGATATATGGGTACAGTAATGTATCCGCTAGAATAGATACGATGAATTTGTTATAACGTGTGCATATGCTGATAATGCATACCTTCAAAATGTTTATTCTTTGCAGTTTTTGCTCATGTTGCTTGACAATTTACTAATTTAGTGAAGGATAAAAAAAGTGTGCAGATATATGAAACAGTAAATTCAAAATTTGCATTTTTGCATACTTGCTTGCCCCCGATTAGAAAATTCCTTCAACAATTAGAGAAGAGGCGATATTATTCGAACGGCAGAGGCAGAACAGATTTTCTAGAATTATAGATAAAAACACTTTTGATTAAGTTACCTGTCAAACAAAATTAAAGATCAAAACCGGTCTATCCTTTTAGGACCTATAATGACACACAGATACAAATGTTAAAAATATAACACCCTTTCTTTTTGCATGGGGGTAAAAAACAATTCTGCGACATATCACACAATGCGATCTATATAGTACCTTGTAGAAAACTGATAAACATACTGAGGTGAATTGTTTTTAAATTCCAACAGATTTAAAATCGAAATTGCCAGAAATTCCACCAGTGCAAAGATATGTGCAAATATTTGCGTGGAAATCAGTCTCCAACATAACGTGGTCAACACAAATTCAGTGTTTTGTTAGCTAACACATAAGTTTAATTATATCAAGATCTAGTCAAAATTTTGAAAGACAAAACACCCGCCATTTCTGTCCCGATATGGATATTAATAATAAGATGCGTTATTTTAGCGGCTCCACAATCAGATTGGCTAGGTCACATGGCAGCGACAAATACGGCTGTAACTCACATTGCAGGCCTCCCGAGATTTCTTATACCTCGCTTATTACGAACATTACCTTTCTTCTAAACAATATAGACGACGAACTGGTCTGAGTTTAATACCTTCATCCAACTGAAAATCATTTATTTATGGGCCATAATAGATACACTAGCTGACGAATTTTTCAAACTGCTAATAGTAGGACGATATACTCAGCGCATACATAGGTGGTGTTCGAAATAGTTTGCTATTTTGTAATCCTAGTGCATCGCGCAATGAAAATTATCATTATTAATATATAAACAACTACCGGCAGACATGATAACCCCCCGCGTAGTCAAATCATCCCCCCTTTGCGTTAGACTGACATTAAACTCCATAGGAACACAACTGTACAAAAATACAACATGTATGAAGGATATTCTTGTATAAAGAAGAAGTATAATTGTGTAAAAACAGATTTTTTAACTTGTAGGTAATAAACAGAGAAGTTATTTGATTACTTAATAAGTCATAATAGATTTACTATCACTGGAAACAAAGAAAAGATAAAGAAGAAACTAGATGAAGCAATGGAAGGCAAAGATGGAAAATTAAGAAGTTGCAAATTGTTACAACGCTAAACGCTCCTACACGATAACTAATTGCAAATTTTCATAAATAGTTTTGCTATTTTAAACTGTTCTATTCCTAATTTACTGAAATCAATAAGTCAAGTCATAACAGTATTATAAAGTTTTTGATTTGATGATGTCAGGTTTTACCAAAACCATGTATTTTTTTGCGATTGCGAGATCTCATTTATTAGAACGCTTGTTACTACATCTATATACATAAAAATTTCTTCTGAACTTCAAAAGTAATGAACCGATTTTATTGAAATTTTGCACAATTTGTGCAGTTAGTTCCAACTCGAGAGATAGAATAGCTTTTAGCTAGCAAATTACCTAGCCACAGCAACGTGTGGCCGGGTAGCTAGTATACCTACGACAGGTATGTCAAATTTGGAAAACTTAAAGTTTATAATAATATTTAGAAGATGTGGAGAAAGCTAAAATGTTTAAATAGTTTGTGCTATAAAGTAAAAAAATATGTAAACACGGCTACATAAAGGTTCAGGATATATTTTTAAATGTTATGGTACAAACGTCTATACAATGATAGTTCAATTTAAATCGGTCGGTGAAATAAAACAAGACATTCAAAACTGTTGAGTTTCGACCGCCAGGCAATCTCTCATCATTATATTAATACGTGAAGAGAATTCTTAGTACCCCTTTTTAAGAAAATTTCACGAACGTAGTAATGTGGATTTTGAAATATTTACAGTTTATATATAGAAGAAGTGCAAAAAGCTAATTAAGCTAAAAATTTTAAACAACATGACTTACAACTTTAAAGATTACGTGAAAACGGCTTAATGAAAATTGACCTATCATGGTAAATAAGACTTACTTACAATGACAACTCGAGTTATACTGGCCAATGAAAAAACCATGGTTGAAATTCGACCACCACGCGATCTCTATGTATAAATAGGCAAAGCAAAAATGGTCCTTTGTTTCTTCTGTTTGTAAAACGTTTTCTTTTTTTTTTCTTTTCATTAGCGACTAGCTTTTGCCCGCAGCTTTGCTTTGGAACAGTTTCAGTTAACAAATTTTATTCTAGATGAACGATACCTTCTATACTTTTCTGTACCAGGGGTACAACGTGTATACAAAATTTAATAATGATCGGTCTAGTAGTTACGGCATGAAAGCGTAACAAACAAACAAAGTCACTTTTCCATCTATAATATTAGTTAGGATTAAAATTAGTAATTTCATGACGACATTTTTATTTGTCGACTTTTTGGATGGAACGTCTGAAGCGTAACTCACTGAACTATTATTCTGCCTTTTTTTTAAATGTGCTTATAATAAAGATATTATATACAAGTCGGAGGATCGTTCACTAATTGTGGGCTTTCGCAGGAGTAAGGGTGAGAAGTAATATGACACACAGCACAGGTCCTAGGCTTCTACACTCTTTTACAGTAAACATTCAAACTGTGACAAGAACCATATCAGTTCCTAAGCTCCGCACACGTCATTCTGACGTTTGTGTGTCGTGTCACAACTATATTTAGGATCGTGGTGCAACATATATATTGTTTCTCTTTTTATCTTGAGGCACTTAAAGAAGAAAAATCAAGTTTCTATGTGTTTGCATCCCTGTGAGAAAACAGGAATGCATTGTCCTATAGCTTTCCAACTATATTTCAACTAATATACTTCAAATTATCTTATTTAAATAGAATAAGCATCCAAAATGTCTTTCCCAAAAATATCTAAAACCAAATCTCATTAGAATACTCAAACGCCACACAACGATGGCGGAAATCGATATTTCCAATTGAAAAGCTCGACGTAAGGAATAGCCAAGTCGTTATCTTGAGGCATCTATCTTGTTCCGAACGTTGGGAAGCGATTTTTCCCTATGCCCCCGACATGGAACAAATTATCATTCAATTTATATCAGTCCGTCTTTTATCGTGTCCCATTCTCGACGTTAATAAGAAATTGCCGGTAAATATTTGATAGGTCTTTGGTTCTTATATTCGGGGTAAAGTAATACTCAATATTGAAAAGACGATTATAGATATTGTTCGTTCTTTGTATTGTAACGGAATTCGAAACTGGGATACGCTGAAATTGTAAGTGTATAGTAATTCTATAACTCCATATGTTTTTTTAGTTTTATCATTACATGTGGCGTTTGTTTTTTGACAACTTATATTCTAAATATCTGTCTAACTTGTTTAGAACCTCGAACCATCATCATATGAGAAAATACTTATTACTAATTACTCAGGTAACCTGATTAACCACTTAAATACTGAATAGTGTATATTTAAACTTCTAGAAAATAAATCCTACAAGCACTACTTAAATATCTTAAAAATCTAAACCCGTTTTAAGCAAATTTTGCAGACTTATAATGTGAAATTTGCAATATATTATGTAGAAACTCTTGTTGAAATTCTTGCACTTCTACATAATATATTGCAAATTTTTTAATCAATATCAATGTGTGATAAATTTAAAAATTATGCGTAGACGGGTATAAAAAGCTACAGGGATTCTGTATAAGTATATGTTGACCCGTCATGGTACGTACAATCTATACAATGACGGTTCAAGTTATACCTACTGGTCATTGAAATAAAACAAAACCTTAATGAATTATGGTGATATTCGACCAACCGGGCGATTTCTAGTTGTTATAAACCTATCAATTGAAGTGGCGATAGATTTATAGGCATCGAACTTGTAATGGAATAGTTACGGGTTCGTATCCTACTAAATACACTAAGTTTCATTGTGTAAAATTGTATTGTAATTGTAGAATTCCAATTGTTAAAATGTCAAAAGCTTAATTAATTGAAACTTTAAAAAAGTTAAAATTTACTTATTTAACGATTGTTAATACTGAATTTAATAGTAAGCACTATATAACGCACTTCATTTATACTCCTAGTGTACTTCGTAATACATATAATTCATAAAATTTTTGATTTTAACTTATTTAGTGTGTTGCTTAACCAATTCCATTTTTCCAAGTCATGGTTTACAATTTCCTCACTCAATCTTACTTAGACTTTCCTACGCTGATATAATTGGATCAATTCCTATTAAATTATGGCCCAAAAATTATGGAGGACGGTGATTAAGTAACCATAATTCGTCACCAGCTGTGCTGGAGTGCGGTTATCAAATAAATCTTAATTTACTGCGAGCAAGATATTGAAAAATTCAGGCATCTGGTAGCAAGGCCCTTAATTTTACATTATCTTTTTCGAGGTGTGTTCCATTAAGGAGTGATATTCATAGTCCCTTGATTATTTTAAGGGCACTTTTAATTAAAATATTGTTTTTAATATAAAAAGATATCCACAAAAATAACCCGTGATTGAACAACATCCTAAAACAAATACAACAAGCGGTCGCATGTATTTTAATTCACAGTATAGAATTAACACGGTTTTCAACTTATTGACTAGACTATTAACAGAGGCTTATTTTACCATGATTTTTTTTGCGAAATGATAATATGCTCGATAATTTGTGGTTAAACGAGAGACTAAAAAATTATAAATTCGTCTTTATTTATGGGTTCTCATAATATAGCTGTTTCCTACGGTTAAAAAAAATTGTTTAAGAGTCGTCGTGAAATTAAGTAATAAGACTGTAAAAACTATATTCCGTACTGTTTTCAAGCCAACCATGTTGTTAAACCAATTAAAAGTGAATGATTTGGCAATAATTAGCTATGACGTCATAACTTCATACAAATTTCTAAAGTACTTACCGTTTTGACGTCTAATAAAGAGGAACTGGTTTGACTTGACAGTCTAGTTGACAGTCTTGTCAGTCGCTCTGCCGTTTCCTGCCTACTTCTGCTAGGGCGACGGGTAACACTGCCCATCACCTTCAGACAAGGGCTCATGGAGGCCGGAGATCATTTTGCACACTCCAACGCCTGGTGCGTCTTCTACGGGACGAGATAGAATTAGTTCTCTCCCGTTCCATTTCTGCCACCTCTTTGGCATACATCACTTCTTCGCAGAACGAGGCAGAGCAGAATCCCATACTCTCTCGCACCGTATTATCTACATAATATTAGTCTAAGATATAACGGTGTTTAATCGACATGTGTAAGTCCGGGTAAGTCCTAATCAGTAACTATATTGTATTCCTTTCACACGTTTTAAAATCTGTTCATCTAATGCAAATGATACTTTTTTTCCTTTTTAGTTGTAGGTGCAAATTTTTTTACGATTTACGACGTACCTATTGTTTATGTTTCTGGCATAAATCTTCTTCTTTGCTATTCTGTTTAACACAAATAGAGACACTGAAGACGATTTACCGTAACGGATACAAAGTTACATATAAAATATATAAGTAGGTAAAGACATATCATGAGTTTGTACTATATGATTACAAACCTTGAGGAATTTAATTATCTCTTCTTAGGTCCTCCATCCCATCTTTTTTTTAAATAAAATGCGCTTTCACTGATATTTATTCTTGTTTATAGTCTGTGTTACCATACCTAAAAACTAAGCCCCAGTGCTATAAATCGCAAGTAAATTATAAAAAAAATAAAAGTAAACGGACTTCTCAAATCTACGTCACAACATACCTGTAACTCGTAGGTAAACAAATAAAATTTATACGTACTTCAAATAACTTAGTACACATAAACCGAGGGATTCTCACAAGTAATACTTTTATACTTTTTTGTCCGAGATTTATGTTAAAAAGTTCGTCCATTTCTCATTTTCCCCCATGCCCGCTCTTACTGTGTGAACGATTATCATTTCTTTTTCTTGGCCCAAAAAAAGTTTCTTTTGTCAGTTACACCCGCCTGGTCCTGTTCAAAATAGGAACAATGAAACGTTATTTAACATTTAGACGCTATGTTTATTTAAATTCGTGTTCTCTTCTTATTTCAAAAGCGATTAAATATTTTTTCTTTTGTGCTTACCTTGTTATATTGTCTTCATATTTTATCGCGACAGCATTCTTTATTCAAATTTCAACAAATATATCTATCTGACACATGACAGATTATATATTTTATTTATCTATAAAATAAATATATTATTTTATTGTGGATTGTATCCCGCGCGAAGAATCAGCGCAGGAATTCCGCCAATGTCAAGTGTTTCATGACTAAACAAGATAAATAACAAAATCGTAAAAAATGGACCTATGAATGAATGAAATGATAATAATATGACTTTTAGTATAAAGCGTGCTATCGAAATGAAACAAAAACAACAAGACTTCAAACTTCTTTATTGCGTCATCCAAGTATTACTCATAGTGTATTACGGTTGACGTTCGCAGTTAACCCATATAAAATATTTGTTCAAGTGTACATGTAGTATAATAAATAATTCGACTAGCTTACTTCGTTGTACGTATCTATAGACTGGTTGTTACCTCACTGATTCTTAAATCTGGGACATTTAATGTAAAGTGCCTATTGCACTTACAGTCAAGAGGACCTCCTAACCTACCCTTAGCTATGCATATATTTGGTGATCGATATTTCTCTTCTACACTTTTATTTCTACTTCTAGGTATTGTATGAGTAGCAAATACAGATTCTATTTCTCCATAAGGGCTATTTCTATTATTAATTATATTTCTATTATAAATATTATAAGTGCTTTGGTAATCGGTTTTATTTAAGTCATTTTTGACTTTTTTGTTCGTATTTTCTTTATTAAAAATAATGGTGGAGTAGTTATTTTGTTCAGATATTGTTTCGTTGTCCGTGCTTAAGGTTTCGTTGACATATCGTTGTGACATCCACACGTACCGTGCCATGGGTTCTTCTGGACCCCAAAGCCGAGACGGACGGAAGGCGGATGATATTTTCTGTGAAGAAAAAAAGTTAAATTACATTATTTTTGTATTAATATTTTCCTAACTATAACTGGCACGCCTAAACATTTTTTTTTAAGACAAGGTATGCTTAAGTGCTACGAAATTATCTTTATTTGTAGAGATGGGTCATATACGATATATTCTGTGATGTCTATATATTCTGTGACAGGCTAAATGTAATGGTTGTAAGAGTAATGCTGCACTTGAGTTCTTCTACTTAAATGATATAGTCGTTTTTGAGTTTTATTAGGTAAATTGTTGTACTAATTATTAGTAACATTAGTTGTTAGTTTAGTATTAAGTTAGTATAAGTTTAACATGTAAGCGATTTGGTTTACGAACTACAGTTCATACTACATACAGCTTACTTGTTTAAATAAATATAAATAAATAAATATAGTAAAGGACACAAAAAAAATGCGAATGGAGTTAACATGAACTCTCTGCCGTGGATGCTCATGTTGTGCATTAATCTCCTGTCTCTCTGTATGTGTCCGTGCTTTCTATAAATGACTACAGTATGAGGTATGTTAAAAAGGGTTCAAAGGTTTATACATGGTTTTCAATTGGAATTGCAAACGTTTATAAGCTACGGTGACTGCTTAACGTCAAGTGTTTCGAATGCTTGTTTGCCACCGTAATTGTATGAAAACTATTCATCAATTACAAAAGCGATGAGTATCTAACCCACAGAACTTAACAATGTTTCAGTCACTGACCTGATCTCTTAAGAGCGTTTTCACAATTTGAGGGTGTTTTTAATTTTGCAAACCAATACATGTTGTTTCAGAAATAAGGGGCATAACCATCTCTCTTTTCCCTTCATGATGCGTCTTTAGTTACAAGCAGTGAGGCGACAGAAAGTTATTACTTACCGATACTAAATTAAACTGCTCCTCCTTCGCCACGGCCACCGCTGCCATCACCACCATTACCACCAATATAGCCACAAATACTCCAACCAGAGGCCAGAGCATCTGACCCAATCCCCAGGACGCCCGGAGTAAGGACCGCAGCCACCATCCGGATACCCCAACAAGTAGAACTGGAGTCGTCCACCATGTTCCTATCCAGAAGTATGGTAACCTCACTCCCGTTAGAAATTCTATATCGACTGTCAGGTAACTCCATCCTGGAAATATCATAATTTAGTCAGTATTAAAGGAAAAAAAATAACGTCTAACTAAATATGTTGTATACGTACAACTATGTTACCGGTGGGTATAAATAGACTTGCAATAGATAGGGTTACCACCACGTTCTCAAAACTATCTCCCTTAGAAGAGCAGCTTAAGTGAACCAGCTACCAGTATAGTAGTGTATTCTTCGCACTACCTGGCGGTGGGTACATGAATTATAGACACTTGATTGAGCGAGCAGCCTAAACCCCATGAATGTTTACCCTTCATAACAAGTCAAATATTATATTTCTACTGGTAAGTTGGATCACTGGATTAAATGGCCCTAGGGTTGCCAACGCGTGAGTTAAATCACTAGAATTGTGAGTTTTTAAAGTCACCTGCCTGTCTGCTTGTCTTGTAGAAAACTCTTCAATCTTGTAGAAGAAGTTAATTACTACTGGTTACCTACTATTATTTAAATGGCATTCGGCATTCGTTTTCAGAGGTAAGACTGAACTCGTTCAAAGCCATCCAATGAAGTCGAACCACTGCGTTCATGACCCGAGTTAGTTCGTGTAATAACAGTACAATTAAAAAACTGACTGACAGGTTGTGTAACAGTTGTGTGTTGTAATATAAAACAAGATAATATAAAGCACTCACTAGAGATTTTATGTACAGTTAAATGATCTTAAACTGGGCATATCTATTTATATTATGTATATCTTAAGATGATTAGTTTAAGCATTTTGGCTTTAAATGTGGAAGCTTGTAATTGGCATTTGCTCCTACGTATTTCATTTTAGTACTGTTTAAGCCGTAAGCATCCCAAATAAAATAAAATAAACTCCGGTCTCCGGTAACCTCACTCACTCGGCGAAAAGCATTGCTTCACTGCCGGTTTATAGTAGTATACTTTAAGTTTAGTATTTAAACAAGTATGGAAACCATTCTGAAATAAAGACTTAATATTATTAATATTACTTACCATAAATAAAGATAAATCCAACGATCTCAACAGCACATGTAAACACAGCCAGCACCGGTACCACTAAATCATCTAACATGTTAGCAACTTCTTGTCCTCGAGATAACACAGCCACTGTAAGAGCAGTTCCTATCGCTGACGTGGCACACGCGAATAACCGCCAGTTGTCTCCTGTACGACGGTGAAGCTTGTCGTACACTGGATATAGGAGTAACAACTGGAAATAAAATGAAAATTAAAGTAAAGAACACTCATGGAAAATAAATTATCTGTCAGCTATTAAAAAACAGACAATGTCCGTCAATGATTTTAACTTTACGGTTATCCAAACAGTTAAGCTCGATATCAATAATCACATTTTGATTTTAATAAGACAATCAGATTAACTTTAAATGTAAATATAATAGGTAGTGACAATAAATAGCGTTGATATTGGATTTTTGCCATTAAGTTGAAATTGAGGGTAGGGTAATTTCAGTTTTTAATAAAAATGAAATGTAAGTTACATTTTCGCATGTGATAAAATTGCCTATATTGGATCAATCTAATTGTATATCTCCGTAGACTAAGACCAAGACAACTAACGGATATAGTTACTTGTTTAAAACATCTTTAAATCTACATAGATTTTAATTATTTAGCCTTTACAATAATTTATTTACCAGCGATTTTAGATAATATTTTACAACATTTTTGAAAAATTTGACGTTCTATCATATATATATATGATTACAAAATCGAAGGAAAGTTTGCGTTGGGAAGTAAGGCATAGTCAACCTCCTAGACTCATCCTAAAACAGATTAAGGCGAAACATCACTAGATAGTGTAACGTGGTGATCGCTCGTTTCATAATTATGTTAAGTTCCGCAAGATTAGTTACGCGCTGTAACACAAAAGAGACCGCTTACTCAAGTCCTTGTTATAGATTTTTAACTTTTAAATAATCTGCCAAAATATGAGTTTGGCAACACATATGTTAAGAAAGTGTATATAAGCATTTCATCTTGTTTTATTATTTCGTGAGGGGCGTAGTGTTTTGATGCTGCTGGTGAGTTGGGTGGCCAGAGCTCTATTGGCAACGGGATCGAGAGAGGGTTAACAACTCACAAAGGACACCGCTGATGTTGCGTTAAGCATCGGTAACCACTTAGGATCAGGGAGAATTGCGTGGTTATGTAGGAACACCTTCACAGTATTAAACATAAAATCATAATAAAAAAAAACTTACCACAGTGATAACACCGGAAACAAACACCATGCTAAAGGCAAGCAAAGGCCACAGTTTGTCTCGCCTCTCAATAACAGAGGATTGATATATTAAGACTAGAATTGATATGAAGCTTTTATCCTTCTGGCCATTGCCTCCAATAGACTCCCACATTAAAATCCAGAGCCATCCAGCAAAGATGTTTGCCATAATCACCAGTGCTGAAGTCCTGGAAGATGATGTAAAATTGTACTACAAGTGTTTAGCAGACATGTTAATAACGCGTAAGAATAGGTAATTTTAAAATAAAATCCCACGGTTTCAGACATGTTGAATTTTCTGTAACTGTACCGAGGTAGAAACGTCCGTTGATAAATGTCGAAAATATAGGTTTTAATATTATTTACGTATTTACGGGAATTAAGGCTGAGTCAGCCTGTGAACATGGCCAGTGCAACCGGGTCGAAACGTCAGGCAATTCAGAGGTATGTGATACATTTTCGTGATGGCGTTATTACGTAAATAATATTATATCATGGAACGTGAAAGTTTAAAAAAATAAATATAGATATAGGTTTTAAATTTTTAAACGACTTTAAAAAGAAGAGGTTTTCAATTCCTGAATATATTTTTGGGTATGTGTTACGCAATGTCTCCAGTATTTGAGAACTCAATTAAAAAAAAATTCAATCGGTAGCACTCCAGGTTGGCACCTAAGAGTGGAAATTAAGACATGAAGCATACAGCTTTTTACATATTATCATGATTTAGGCACATTGAAGTCGGTGACACTTTTAAATAGTTAATTATTTTGTACAGATTCAATTGTGAAGTCGGTGTACATTGGAGTAAGTAGTCAAACATAATTGCCAATCTATGTTGTATGGAGAATATCTCTTTCATCCTTCACTCCTTTTCCCAACCAAATTGGGGTTGGCTTTCAGTCTGACTACGATCCGGCCGAACTTCGATATTTTACGTGAAGTGACTGCCATCAGACCTCCACAACCCAAGTACTAGGCGATATCGAATTTCTGTAGTTAGACCAGGTTATCGGACTTTTTTGGGCTCCAACTACCCGTAACGAATGCGACAGCTTAGATGTTCGTATGACAACCGGGACCGACAACTTAACGTGCTTTCTGAGGGGTCTCAATGTGTTAAGAAAGGTCACCTATCCCAGTGTTACCTAATCTTATAATGTGCTAACATATTCAGTTACCACTTAGCCATGAGCCCCTCAGAACCTGGAGGATATCTCTTTATCAGAAGTAAATATATGATGTAGTCGATACAAAATAATACGTGCTATATGTGGTATTTTTTGTGACCAGATGATTGTATTAGAACCTATTCGTTAAGAAAAGTAATTATCCCAGCTTCTAAAACTCAAAAAGAATATCAACTCTGTGGGGTAATTGACGACTAGACCAAGAAATACTCAGATTGGGTTTGTTCTCTTACTGAAGAAAACGAAGTCTTGCATAATAGCATGCGAAAGAATGAGACTTAATCATGACTGTGTATATAGACAACTTCCTTCCAGCTTGTGAAAAAAAACGAAAGGAACGAGTTACTACTAGCTACTGGTAACTGGTTTTACAAGTGTTCGTATTAGTACTGTTCGATCAGATCGATCAGAATGACGTCAGACATTTAGACTCAGTAAAATTCATTCGAATTCCTATTTTGAAACTTAATTTCCAGAAAACGTTATATAGCTGAAGACCGGTAAGGAGATTATACTTCAATAGGACTGATTCCCTTCAAGGTATTTTACTTCAGAGTAATGTCAGTCAGGCATAATTATTCTAAGATGTTTATGGCGTTGAGGTGGCAGTGCTTTTACAAGTATATCTAATGCTAATTTACCATAAAGGCACCAATCAATTTAGTCGCCTACAGTATCTAATAAGTACCCGCGCCCTCATAAAAATACTACCGCCCTCAGAATGCCTAAAGGGCCTTAGCACATGGGAACTATGGCTTATCTTCGCCTCATCCTAGTCGTACATTAAAGCTGCTAAGACAAAAATTACGAACCTAGAAATAATACTAAGAATAACATAACTATATTATTCCTTTGGTATGGACTACCTGTAAAATATTTGTAGTTTAGAAGTTGTTGATATTGTATTTGGTAGCTTTTAATGAATAGTTAACCTCATTAATAGAAATTTATTCGTTAGAACGTAATTGTGTTTATTGTTATATCCATGAACTCGGCGTACAACTAAAAACATAATAATTACATACCCTAAGTGGCTTGTTTAGTATCAGACACTAAATCTAAACTACAATGATTTTTTATGTGGGACATTTTTATTAACCAAAAACATCTCTTGTTAGTCAAAGCAAGCGAATCGTGCCCGGGCCGCTAAGCACAAGCCGGTATCTTTTAAATACAAGGTGTACGAGTTAATACGTGTGTAGTCTACAATGATTGTATTATTTTTGATTATAAGAATGTTGAATAAGTTTTTTTCCACCTTACACATGGCCAATCTGGCTGATCCTAAACTAGGCAGAGCCTGTTCTATGGTAACCAGACTGCTGATAAACATACTTAAATTTTACTAAATACATACATATTATAGACAAATGACACCCAGACAGAGAACAAATGATCATTCTCATCACCCAGTTATTTGTCCTGAGTGGATATCACTAACCACCAGACCAGCAGGCCTATCATAAATGTTATTATTTTATTACATAATACTTGAATTGCGACTTTTAAAGTGTTAGTTTATTAAGATAAAAATATTACATAAACTAGAATGGTCAATGTACATGTATGTATAATTTTTAACGGTTTATTTAAAACAGTTATTGGAGCGATAAAGTTGTGCTACAATACTAACTTTTAAACTTTCGCGTTCCATGATATAATTATGTATTTACGGGAATTAAAGAGGAATTAATTGTGCTATAATCACTAAAATATTGAACTATAAATGGATCAGAGTAAAATTATTTTTTTATGGTATAGGGATGGATTGGATGCGGAAGGCTGAGGACCGGGTGCTATGGCGTACATTGGGAGAGGCCCATGTCCAGCAGTGGACTATGATAGGCTGATTGATTGATTTATTGATAGGGGGCAAACGAGCAGACGACTTTTAGATTAAAAATTAGTTTAAAACACTGTCATCTAATTAAAACAGCAGTTGAAATAGATTATGCAACAAATTATTTAATACTAAAGTATGTTTTATTTATTTTTTAGTGGTCTGTAAACATCTTACATAAACTGTATTAATATTTGACTATTAGATGAGTTTAAAATAACATTAGCATAACAATTTTAAATATTTTTGAAATTCATTTCCGACGTATTACATAGTAAACTAGAACTTTGTCTTAGAAATAATTTCTTGAGAATTTTATAAAACTTAAGGAATGTTCGAGTTGAGCAAATATGACTTAATCATTATTCCTTTCTTAAAATAAAATTATAGTATGATAGTATGTGATGAATTGTGATTGGACTTGGATTACGCTTGCACGTTATCCTTGGTTGGAGTGGCCACACTACGGGTAAGAATCGCGGATGCGAAGTCGCTCCTAAAAGGCTGTGAACGCCTCAGGAGGTGTCTTTGTTTCTGGAAGGAGCTAGGTTGGCTCAACTAACCAGCCTTATCTGGACGCATAATATACAGTTTCTGAATATAAATGGAAACGGAAATAGAGCCCTCTACAAATACCAATGTGATTGGACAAAACATTTTATTTATTACCGCAATTATACGGTCCTTGGGTCCAATTAACCTTAATACGTCAGACATACAAAGTGTTACAGAAACGTTAGGTTACGCTTTAGGGTCATATATTAGGTATGGAAAGCATATCGTAGCATACAATATTTGCATTAAAATATTTAGGAAAATTTGTGATTATATTAATACAGTTAACTTAAGACAGAAGAGTGTTTAAAATGAAACTATACCACTAAGCAATAAACAGTAAGGAAGTTTGATAGAATATCCGGATTTGGCCGGAAATAACCAGTAAAAATTGAAATTTACATGAAAATTGATAATACGTTGCTTGTTTATAATAGTGCACTTGACGACTTTTTCTACATTAAATTACAGTTTTGAATTTTCTAGGGTAAATTCGATATATTACGCAACGATTCTAAAATTGAACACCTTTCTGTATATAATCGACCTTCAAGCTCAAAGGTCTTAATTCAAATCTTACATAGTGAAAATCTAAATGGTCGGTCGGTCGGTGACCGGCAACTAATTTCGATAGATGATAAAGATCTGAATTGATTGGAGTTTTTCTAACTTAACAAATTTCTCCAATAGAGTTTCAAAATATCATCAAAAACAAAACTTACCACCGAACATCAGAATGCTGGTATACCGAACCACCAGCACTAATCAAGTAGCCACTCATTATCTGTGAGGACAGAAGCGCTTGGACTAACGCACTGTACCAAATGTAAGGCTGCGACAACGGTGACCATTGCTCGCAAGATTTAAACATCGTAGTCAGTACCTCGATGTTCGATAGAAATATGCATAGTATTATAGCGATAGTCACGATCACTGCGGCTAGAATTCCAATAGCAGTTTTCAAGGTTTTGTGCAGTCGGTACAAGCTGAAAACAAAAAAAAAACAATGTTTTTTATTTTAAATTCCTTTATTCAGAACGATCATCTGTTGATGTAGAATGGGACCTGACTTATGTTCTGTCGGAATAGTCTTAAAAATAATGTAAGTAGGTATAAGCGATTCCAGACATGCCGCTAATGACTCCCTTTTAAACCTTCTTTGTTTTATCCTTTATTTTTGTAGTTTAAAATATGAATACAGAAATAACATAAAAAATAATAAAAGAAGAACTAATCTGACTAAAAGTCGGTCAGGGCTCCTTTAAATCAGCTGTTGATCAGTTTGAAGGATTTACACAAATTCACATCAACCTTGTTTATAAACAAAAAGTACTTTATTTGACTCGATTTTATTTGTATCGTAAACTCAGGTGTGGAAGTCATTGACACTTAAAGATAACATGTAGGTACCTACCTATATATACATGAATACCTACTATCAGTATAAAATTTATGTAAAATGTTAAGTGAATTAATTGGATTAGCAGTAACAGAATGATGACACCCGTCCGTTCAGTTCATACAAATAACATTGAATATGGGCCGGATTCCGTCCGAACATTGAATAGCCTAATCTCAGTACTACAGGGGTTAGATTGTAGTCGCAACAGGCTGTCTTAATATGGATGGGAAGACTTCACATACATTCGAAAACTTTTGTAGAACGTTGAGGTCTGTAGATCATGAGAAAATCTATGTACATATATTTCTGTTATCCCAACGGATGTTGTTTACCTTATAAATGATTTTCTTTACCTCTTGAATGACTTATAAAATTTGGGTGAGATGCCAATGATGACAATAGTTTTAATATACTACTCGGTTGTCAATTGCTTGATAAAATATATACACCAACACCGAATGTGTCCACCGAACTTGCTATCATTTGATCGTCACTTGCTATCATCCAATTAAAACGTTGCTAAAACTTTTTGACATAAATAATTTCCAATATAATTTAAATTTGAATTTGAATTAAAAGCCAGCTTTTTAAACAGTGAGGAAGTACACAAATATACCAATTGTGTTAAATGTCTCTCCGTTTGTAGTCTTATTACTAGTAATTACTGAAATGTAAGCCTAATTATTTTAACAAAACGAGTCAACGTTCGTTACGCGCATTGTTCCTTTTTTAATATAGAAATATTCGGTGATAATTATGTTTTGGTTACCTGTATATTCACTGTACCGAAAAGTAATCTACATAATTTATTTGCCACTTAATGTCGAGACGTATTATAGTAATCTGTCACATAACAGTACAAAGTCAGTGCATCAATCAATATACTATGAATTACATAAGTTTTGTTAAAAAAATTAACTGTGAGAAAAATTCTAATACTACTGAAAGTAATATAACAACATGAAATTTGTTTAATATTTTATTTAATAGTGTTTTTACATTTCGTTAAAATGTAGTTATACACTGCTCATTTTGTTCTAATTAAATGACCATTAACTGAATAGTACGGAACAAGCTATGTAATAGTTTGAAGAACTTAAAAATCGTAAATAAAATTAACGACACGACTGGACTTGATTCCATAGCCCCCAATGAAGTCCCCAATCTAATACGATGCACACTAATAACAATATGTCCAAGGTCGAATTGGAAAATTTATGTACAATTACTTATTGCTTTGCAGATGCTAAATATTACAGAAAATAATAATTATGGTCTTTGATAAAAATCAAATTATGGATCTTAATTAAGAAGTGATTATCATGCTGACATTAGTTAGTATTTTAAAAGGAATGTCAATCTATCGAATTAAATAAATCGATCGTCACTATTGGCATTGCCGGGTAATTAAAATACTGACGATACTTTTATTGTCGAAGACGTCTGGTCATCTCAACTTGCTTAAAGTGGTCAACAACACCAGGTTGTAACCACAGCACCTGGCATCTTGTAGATTGTAGTAAGTTCCATTCCTAAATCGAACAATTGTTTGTGCTATATTTACAGGTGTACTTCGTGTCCGAAAGTTTTGTGCCTGTGAAGTAGTCCACAACACTATGTGAATTTCCTAGTGTGGGGAATTTCTTTACAGGAAAGTTTAGTCTTGTCGACAGCTACTATTGCAGCGAATCTTGTGAGTTTCACCCTACATAGGACAACATGTACACGTGTATTTCACACTTAGCTTTTCCAAGTCTATATAAGTTTTAAGGGTTCCGTAGGTCCGAATGAAAAAATGGAACACGTGCGTCTATCTATCCGCCTGTTACAGCCAATTTGATCTAAATCAACTGGACCCATTAAGTTGAAATTTGGTACACAAATTAATTTATGTCATTCAAGCATAGGTGTTCATAAATAAATGAATTATGTATATGGGGGTCACTTTTGGGGCAGAATTAGTAAAAAAACTTAAAAACTGTACCTACATATGACCAAATGACAGGGCCTGTGAGACTAAAAACTATATTTTTTATAATTTTAAGATTAATAGTTTTAAATGTATTTAAGAAACTGGATGAAAATTCACCATTTTCACCCACTTATCTCCAAAACAACTGAGCCTAAAATTTATAGATTACAGGAAAACCTATAATAAGTCTATGGTCTTAAAATAACATGGTTAATCTCTCTGGTATATAATCTATATAATGTAATCTGGTAAATATTGTGGGTACAAACTTACAGTTGCAGTTCTAATTTATGAGAGAATATGCTCTTTAACAACAATGTTAAGTTTGTTCTTATGATAAACTATTTTAGTTGCCACAAAACAATTTTATGTCAGATTGAAAAAACATCTTAGATATCATACAAATATTACATTCATCGTACGGAACCCTAACTACGCGAGTTCAACTCGTACTTCGCCGGTTGGTTTATTCTACTTGATTTGTCTTCCTCAACATAACTTAATAAAGATAATTCGGCTAATAACACCATTTCGGTTCAGGTCTAAAACGCGTGCTATCCAAAGCCATTACATCTAATCTTGATCTGTTTACCATATTTAAATTAAAAAATATATTAAAACTAATAGCTGGCGGTTCTCTGAATAGACTTCAGCATTTTTTAACAAGATATTATTCAACGTCCGGATATAGCTAGGTCACATTAACAAATTGTGTAACTATGAATACTGATACATTAGAAAGATTTTAACCCAAATCTGGTTTTAACGATTAATAAGCGTATAATAGCCGACGATGTACGAAATATTACATCTAATAGAAGTATTATTACTTACATAATGGGCACGAAGAACCACAGAAGAAAAATTAAAATCGCCATTATGCCGAGATACTGTGGGTATTCCGTGAATGGCGCCAAGAATGTGGAACTGAAAATTTGTAATCATTTTGTTAAAGATTATGACAATTTTTTTAAGGAACGGAAATTGGATCATTGGAATCTGTTGGTGAATAATTTTGTAGGAAGTAAGGTTTTATTTTCACGTTGATCTCCCCATCTACATAGTATGGTAAGCTGTGAGATCCGACTATACATATTTCTATGATATTATCATAGAATACACTTTTTTTTTGCTTTATGGTTCTGTTATTCACGCCATGAGTGACCTATTGCTTTATAAGAGTGTATTTAAAATATGCTCCCTATCCTGGAAAACTTGTGACCGTTGGTCGTGACGCCACAGATAAGTCGCAGTGCAAAAATAACTTCATGATTAAAATTAGTATTAAGTACTTTTGCGTAATCAAATACAGTAACATTATAAACTTGTATTTCAAATCTGGTTTAAATGGTATCTGTTTTGAATAACAAGGTCGATAACAGAATTAATATGTGCACATATACGTACGTACTTGTGAGGAAATTCATGGTATATTTCATGATATGACTACAATTTAACTCTGTTTTGCGGATAAGCGCCATTTATTTTTATGTTCTGATACGTTTTCTGAAAAACTTTACTCAAACTTTGATGACAATAATGGTTGCAGACTACAGAAGGAAGTAGCTTTGATCCATGATGGGTCTTTATATTAATACCTATGTTCAAAGAATTTTTCATACGCATTTTGTAAGTTAACGCACAGATAAGAGCATGAACTTTGGAATGCCTAATGTTTATTTTTTAGAAGAGAAGCTAAAATTTTCAAACAATATATGGAACAAATTTAAATATTAAGTGAAAACGTACTGCGAAAAAAAAATGTTAGAAAAAGTTAAAAATTATGCTGCGAAACAGCTACATCATAGGGGTCCAGTATTTATTTTGACCTGTCATTGTACAAAAGTGTATACTTTAATGGTGATATGATAATGATAAATTAAGCTGGAAAAAGAAAATACCATGATGTTCCAAACGGTCGCAATTCGACCACCAGTCGGTCTCGAGTAAGAATAAATAGTACAATAAAGTGAGTAGGCTACATATAATATTCTAGTTTATAACATTACGTTTTAATTCAAACTATGAAGCTAAATAAAAAACTCACTTGAAACACTCAGTTGCATTCATTTTATTTTCGTACCCATTCTGAAATAGAAATAATTGTACATCAATAAAATACCAGTTATGTAGACTGTTAAATGTAAGGCGAATTTTGAATAGTGTTACATATACGAATGAAGTCTGAAAGATAAAAGTATTTTCTATTGTTGAATTTATACTTATGCATTATGGATACTGGTAGCGTACGGGATTTTTTTTACGTCTAATTTATATATTTTTGACAAGAAGAAGTGGCTCATTCAGGCTCGGAGCCAATACGACTAAAGTCACACGGTGTTCAGTCACGAGAACCTTTTACCACGTATCCACTTTTAATGAAGAAAAATTTTTAAAACCACTTTTAAAAATTTAAAATACCGTCCACTCGAAAATCCCTTTAACGATTACAAGAGAGCTGATGATCTTCGAATAGCTGAACAGATTTTCTTGAATTATATCTAAGAACACTCTTGATCAAGTCACCTTCAAAAAAAAAAACTGCACTCAAATGGGTTCATCCGTTTGGGAGCTACGATGCCACAAACAGTCACATAGACACAGATACACGGATACACCGACATCTAACTTATAACACCCCTCTTCTTACGTCGGACTTTAAAAACCTCAAACTTATATATACAATAGTGCTTAAGAAATCACTTGTAAATCTTTCTTTTCTTCTTTATTTTAATATTTAAAATCAATCAAAAATCTTGCGGACTTTAGTCACTTGTTGATCATCGAACGTGAATTGCGGGGCATTGTGCCCTCTGCTTACATAGTCGTACAAAGTATTTCAAGCACACTCGTCCCTAGGCTTTTATGTGTAGTACTTTACAGTTACAGTTATTTTTCGACCATCTTAAATCTGAATATTTAAAAAAAATGCAGGTCGTTTCAATTTGTGATAGTAAAACATTGTCGTTGTGCATGTACTGTACATAGACGTAATTAAAGTCGCTAAGAAGGAGGCTCCTTACATGCAATGCAATATCGTATTATCTCTGATGGCAGTAGATCCTATTTGCGACTTTAATTACGTGTATAAACAGTACATACAACCACAATATTTCACTATCACAAATTGAAACGATCTGCATCGTGCAACTAAAATTCTCGCGCTGATTAGTGAGTAAGGTACGTTTGTGAAATACAGGGAAGAATTTGAACCAGAAAGTCTGATTGCCTTAGCCATTACGGAACTGCTGCTTTTATCCAAAAACTAGTTGTACATATTGAAAAGTTATAGTTTTGAAAGGTTAATCATTAAGCGTGATAAGTCTTTAGATTAAAATACTTACTGGTGTCATGTGCACTTTAGTGCAGTCTTTCAAAGGAAATGAACCCTTTGCTATCCATATGAGGTAGGCCGAAGATAAAGCTACGTACATCACGTAGTACACGCAGCATAGATATGACGTCAGTACTTTTAAATGACCGACACCTGAAACAATAATACGATTAAAATACAGCGTGTAAATTTCACCTTAGCGAAGAACTTACAAAAACGTTTTTCTGTGGATACTTATCACAATGCAAAAGTCAGTTCATCATAAAAATGCGAGATTAAGGATTTACAGTCATTAGGTTGATTTTGCGCTACGCAATGTAAACGTAATAAAAGTAGGTATCACTTTTGTGCGGTACGGTTTACGGGTTCTTTTTACTCATTGTGATATCACTTTTAACAAAAAAAAAAGTAAAATATTTTTTCCAATTATTTTCCGATCAGAATGATGATCTGTATTTAATAGTTATAAGCCTTTACATTAAACCGATTTCAATATTGAATTTAGTTCTATTTTGAGTTTTTTTTCTTTATTCAACTAAGTTGCTAAACAAATACATGATGATAAGCGGTTACCAGTGACTGTAAATAATCGCAATACCAATAGTGTCATATTTTGCCCCGCAACTTGTTGGTACACATTACCTGGGAGTTCTACATCTCACACTCTAATGTCACTCACTAGCAGGAACTTGTAGTACTATTGGTGCTATTGGCCACGGTCTTCTTTAGGATGAAAGTCGTAAAGGGACACTTAGTCCCTGAATTGTAAAAATGCTGAACTCAAAAAAATATAAGTTTAAGGAACTGGACCAGACTCCAATGCGAAGGGGTCACTCGCAGAAATCACTTCGAAGAAGGCTTTTTGATTCGTTGGAACCATATCTTCATTTCTACATATATGGACGAATAGGTGAAGCGCTGACGTCAATATATTTCAAGAAGTAGGGCCATAACCATTAGAGATAAGTTATGTTTTATATAAAACTAGCAGTGCCCTGCGGTTTTACCCGCTTGATCCCGTGGGAATATCGGGACAAAAAGTAGCCTATGCGTTAATTCAGATCTCCAGCTATCTACATAATAATTTTCATCGCAATCGGTTTAGTGGTTTTTGCGTGAAAGAGTAACAAACATCCATCCATCCAAACTTCACATTTATAATATTAGTGGGATTGCCGGACACATAGTATAGTAAATTTGTACCCTAACCTCTCCATTTTAACACGAGTATGCATGAGATAGCGGAACATGGGTTTGAAAATAGCAATACCGCACTGTATCCATTTCGCTGCGAATATTATGGTCTGACACAATTTCCGGGCAGTTCCGCCATAACAGGTGTAAATAGAAAAAAATTGAGATTTGAAAACAGATAAACAGATAACAGAATTTTCTCCAAAGCCATCAACTTGGTAAGAAATTTCTTTGCTTGAGTTATTTCAACCTCGGTTTCATCTGTATGCTAAGGCCAAATGAATCCTACTGGAAATTGTGAAGTGTGATGACAATTTCTTTTAAATTTTTAGCGGCCGATCTTGGGAAGTATCTGTGTATCATCATCATCATATTACCCTACCCAACATCTAGCTCACCTTGTCCTAATTTTATTCGCCTCACCCTCCCTAGACCCCTTCTTCCTTTTCCCTCCATTTCTAGCCATATCATTTTTCACACAGTCCATCCAATTTTTTTTAGTCATCCTCTTCTCTTGTACCCGTCAACTTCCATACAGAAAACTCTCTTCATCACATTTCGCTCATCCATCAGCATCATATATCGATACCAGGATAACCAATTGCTCCTCAACTTTCATCCACTAGCGCTACTTTCTTGCTCCCTATAATGTATTCGTTTTTCATCCTGTTTATCCTAGTCACGCCACACATCCATCTCCTACCATCCATTCGCATATGAACTACGTGCAGGTGTCTCAAGATCCGTATCGGACGGCAGGTCTGAAAATACCTCCACTATACAGAAAACTGCGGTTAACCAATCTGTTATTAGTTATTATGAGTAAGTATAGATAATGCTGTATTCCTACTTGTTGTTCTATGCTAGTGAATGGAGTTCGCCAGGGTTCCTTGGAGGAAGGAATGACAGGGTTAGCATTGAGTGCGTATTGGTTAAGGGCTCTGTTTCCACATTTAGACTCAGAAACGTTCCATTATGCGTTCAGATATGGCTGGCTAGTTGAGCCAGCCTAGCTTCTTCCAGAAGCACAGAAGCTTCCTGGGGTGTTAACAGGCTTCTAGGAGCTACCTCGCATCGGCGAGGATATTATTTGCCCGTTGTGTGGCCATTCTCTCGCACTCCAAGATAACGTAGGCGACATACTCTGCATAGAAGGCTGTCTGTCGCGTTAATGGTGAATAGATGCCGATTCAGGGCCAAATGTCCCGTAATGAGTAACACACCACATTAAAAAAATAGACAAACTATAGTCGTAGTTTATAAACTCAAAAATTCAGAATAATTGTAACATTATCTGCTAAAATATATACATTAGTACACATATAAAGAGTAAAAGGAATTCTTTAGTAGTTTTCCGTCCACATTATAATCGGATTTGGATCTTAAGTCCTCGCGTAGCTCACAGTAAGAAAAGGGAGTATATTTATAATCTCTTTGTAGGCTCTTTTACTAGTAGATAGCTGAATATGTTAGCTTTGTGTGTGGTTTACCTACTAAAAACATACTTAGAATATACAATAGTCTAAGAAATCAATATACGAACAGCTGTTTTCAATGTAGACATGCTAATTTTAGGTAGATTTCAAAGAAAGTCTACCTATTGGTTTTGTACCAGTTGTCGAGTTTTCCAAAAATTTCTTCACAGGAGATCTTCAAAGGGGCAGATTTTCAAAAAAAAACACGAAATCTACCTCTGCGATTTTTTTTCTTAAGGTAATTTTTTTTTGGCAGAAAATTAGAAAGGTTGGGTTTATTAATTAATCTTTATATTATTTAAACAGAATATAAAGGTTACACCGTCCTTTGTCCACAGATAAATAACTTATCTTCATTAAGGTTTCAACTCTCAAGTAATATTTTAGAAATATGGTTTAATGTGTTCTGTGCTCGTAGGTTTTCTAATAAATTCATAAAAGAAACTCTATGCTACTATGAACAGAGTTATACCTTTTGAACCTAACATCTCTACTAATATTAAACAGCTGAAGGTTGCTTCTTTTTTTTAACGCGGTAGTCTCCGAAATTAACAGTAGGATTTAAAAAAAAATGGAATTTGATTGCCCAATCTTTACGAAAGGCTTTGGGCTATTTAGGAACAGAACAGTGACAACAAACTGGTTGAAACTGCGAGGAACGACCAGTCTTAATAAGTAGGAACATACTTCACCTCTCAATATTGGCACAGCCCTCCAGACGCCAACCGGATCCTGTTGGCTCAACTGACCCATGGCTAGCTGCAACAACGTCGTCGGGAGGCCTACCGCCAGCAGCCAGAATGTATAGATGACTAAGTATGGTACTGCACCATAACGGAACGCCTCTTTCGGGAGTCGAACCGAGTTGAATAGGGTCAGGGATATCGCTATAGTACATAGCTGTGTTTTTATTAAATCGCATAATGATTTTGGTGTCTGAAACAAAAAGATAAAATACGTTAATATTTGAACTGGATTGAAAAATTCGAAATTGTTATAGTGATACATTTACCATTATTTGATTTTTAAAACCTAAACCTATGAACACTTAAAGACTAAATACATACAATTTTAAATACATTATTTTTGACTAATAAAATATTAATTATTTCAATGTGATAAAAACTTAATTTTAAAGAAAGACACATGAAATTTGCAAAGAAAAGAGCATATTTTTAGGTAATCATGACCCACACGTGACGGAACACCGTGTGGTTTTAGTCGGTACCTCCGGAGAAGTTTTTTTTTTTTATATTATAGGGGGCAAACGTGCAGGCGGGTCACCTGATGGTAAGTGACTACAGTCGCCCATGGACACCTGCAACTCAAGAGTCACAAGTGCGTTGCCAGATTATTATTATCAATTTTTCGCGGATGATTAATGCAACGTGGGTGTTGTAGATTCGATTACCTACCTATCATGTACGAATTTACACAAGTTTGGTTCTTTATATTCTAGGATTCATGGTAAGGGTAATATGCGTCTAAATAGGTTTAGGGTGCTAGGTATTATTACTACTAGAGAGCGCCTAGTGATCAAAATTCGACCAGTTAAAACTCAATGAATTATCATTAAGTTTTAAATGTTTTGTTTTACACAATTGACCAGTATGACTTTATACTCTATTAGTGGTTAGTGACCCTAACTGCTATGCCATAGGTCGTGGGCTCGATCCCACCCAAATCTGGGTGTTCTTTGTGTCCGTTGTTTCTAAAAAAAAGACAAACTGTCATGTCAAAGACTTTTTGTACCATGACATATATATAGGCTGGATACATGTAGCTTCTTAAGGCCGTTTGCGCATAATTTTTAAACTTACAATATATTGATTAAAATTTTTAGCTTTCTGCACTTCTTCTACATACAAACTCTTAGGCGCCTATTACACGGTAAGTTTTGCTGTCAGGTTTGCCACAATCAAAACGGTGATTGATGAATAACCTATCATCTAATGCAGTGATTGACGGTTGCATGATGAGATTTTGCTATCGATATTATTTTATCAATCACCAACGAACATCCGTCAATCATGACCATTGATAATGATTGACGTTTGCATGAGCGTCTAATGGACGCCTAGGTATTCCAAATTTCACATTTCTAAATGCACGAAATTTTGCTTAAAAATGCGTACCTACATAGAATTTTTATTTTTATATTTAATTTACTTTGAGCATTTGTATCCGTTAAATATGTTTTACGTTAATATTATTGTTAAATACGGATATAATATTATATCTTCTGAGAGTTCATAGCTTGCCATTATTTTTTTAGTTTTCCTAAATTAAAATTGACTACAACATATTTTCAAGCTCAAATCAGTATCATTTATTTTAAATATTAATTTGAATCTTTATCTTGGACATTCACACTTTACATCAGAATGTCAAAACTATACTTGTATAGTTCTTGTAGTGTATCTTTTGTTTTCCATTTAATTGAAAAAAAAAGATTACTAGTGTAGGTTTTTTGCTAGTTATAGATCGTGGTAATCTATAATTCTTTAAAAAAAAAACCGACTTAAAAAAACTATTCCATAAAAGACTTATAATTATGGTTTTCTCATGGTTGCCATTAACAGAACTGGTCCAATTGAAATGAAACCACACGGTAAGCACCAGCTTTCGAATAAAAAAAGAATATAATCATGAATATCGATTCACCCAGTCGAAAGTTCTGAGGTAACAAACATAAAAAAAATACAGTCGAATTCAGAACCTCCTCCCTTTTTGAAGTCGGTTAAAAAGTTAGGATTCGAAACAGCATAATTCTGTACGTTAGCTTATGGCCTTAGCCATTAGCCGCCACTAAAATTAAATGATTAATTTTGATCCGACTGACTGACTGATCCTAAAAACTGGTACTTGTAAAAATACAAATCTTCTTAGGAAGATAGTCCGAATACCAACAATAGTTTAAGCAGTAGATATGCTGTAGCACTTGTCTGTGTGATTATATTCCCTTGGATTCACTAAAAGAGGATTTCTCTCAGGAAAGTTGTAGCTTCACGAGAGATTGCAAATTAAACTCTGGTAGCCGGAAAGAAACTTATGTATAAATCACTTTATATCTTCATACGAGCTGCCAGTCAACCACCTCGGTTGGCCTACTAACAGCAAGTCCCCTGGGTTGGTTTCTTCCTTGCCTATCAATTGTATAAAATTTTTTTTATACAATTTAAAATAAAGCTAAGATAAAATAAGTATCTTCTTACATACTAGATCATGATTCATACCGAAGTAGTCGATATGCTACAAAACTTATCACCGTAACTGCGATCCCTCTTATAGTTTTTTGTCTTTATAGCCTCAAGTTTTTATATCTTCAATATCTTGAACAATATCAACAAATTTCTTGTTAAACATATTTATGACGAAGTAATTAATAAAAAATACAAATCACGTACCAAAGGAAAACTTAAACTTAAAACTCAGATCAAAGTCTAAATCAGCATTGATGACGTAATTACAGCAAGAACTGTAATGCCAAGACATTGGCGATCTCGCACATGTGGCAAGATGCACGACGCTTACATAACTTACATACATAACATTATGTATTGTTAGCAACGTTCGTAACTATATGATTTCTGCTATTTAACTCTAGCTATAGTTTTGCAGGTTTTCTTAGTTTTATCCACGGGTACTTGAAAATCTTAGGTATTGATGAGTGAGAAACACGTAATATGTATAGTATAGTTTTATTTATTACTTTACAATCACGAGTTGGTTAATATACTCTAAAGGAACCGCAGAGGTGTATGATATATAGGTGTAAAAAGAAAAAAAAGATTGACTTAGTTTTGAGTCAAAATATTAATAATATATAAATATTCTTTCTTATTATTATTTTACCTTAAACAGCGTTAATCACTTGTGACTCTTGAGTTGCAGGTGTCCATGGGTGGCGGTAGTTATTTACCATCAGGTCACATGTCTGCTCGTTTGCCCCATATACCATAAAAAAAATGTTGCTACATAAATCTTACTAATACTACAAAGGCGAAACACAAAAACGGCTAAACGGATCTGGATGAAATTGGGCACAAACATTATTATTATTATTCATTTGAGTGCCTAGTGCTACGTCGACCATATCCTGTCTTTTGTAGGGCACTCTTGCTTTACAGTTCCCTGCTCAGACTTATGGAGGGTATAAGGATAGATTATAGTCTGAATTTATACAGTCAGAATAGCACAAATGCTACTTTTTATCCTGGAAAATCTATGATTCCCGTGGGACAGATTTCACTAAAATTTCCGAGATTGAAGTCGCGGGCAACAGTTAGTCTTATATACAAAAAACCAATGTCTGTTTGTTCGTATTGTATGCACTGCCGTATCGTTCATGATGTAATTTTGCATACATGTTGCCAGATATACAGCAAAGGACATAGGGAATCACTTATCCAGAGAAAAAAAGTTCATAAAAAATGGAAAAAATATATTTTTACACGAGCAAAGCCATGGGCAAGCTAGTGTTAATAGTGAAAGAAAAAAACAAATACATTAATATAGAGACATTACGGTTGGCAGACGTCTAAATTAGTCTTAACAATAGACTATTTATTTTGTACTGGCAAATAGAACAATGTCCTCAAGTTTAAAGTTATCGTAATAAAGCAGTACCGGTAGTGCAGTTACTTCTCATTCTAAATAAAGTATTATAGGATGAAATTCTATTCTACTCTATTCTATTGGCTGTAGTGTGATCTTATATAGCCCATTGCCTTTCTTGATAAATGGGCTATAAAACACTAAAAGAATTTTTCAATTCGAACCAGTAGGTAGTTCTGAGATTAGCGCGTTCCAACAAACAAACAAATAAACTCTTCAGATTTATTATATTAGTATAGATTTATAAAAGAAACAAATTAACTTAAATATTTTTTTTTTATGGTATCGCCGACTTTATTGAGCCTAAACCATGATAAATTGTAATAAGCTGTGTTCTTCATCACTTAATTTTCTTTAAAATATTTTCTAGAAATTGAAAAAACAAATAGGTGGGTACCCTGAGTACAACCAATTCAATTAAAAAAAGAATTATTGAAATCGATTCAGAAATGCCGAAGATATCGCGTAATGTATATACAACAACAAAAAAAACAATATTCAGCCGTATTTGAGAACCTCTTTTTTGAAACCTCTTTTTTTAAACGCATCGGGATGTATCAAATAAAAGGGTACCAGAGCAATGAATGCAGAGTAGCGGCATTTATACTGAGATTCACACTGTACAAAGTAAGCACAAAAGGCTATATTTATATGAAGGGTGATATAATGAAATAAAAGTTTTGTTTGTTTTTAAACATAGATATTTCAATATATTACACACAGCATATTTTAGGTAGAACGTAATTTGTTACAGTATGATTTGATTGTTGATTTGTTTTGGTTGATACTAGAATTTCAAATTGATTTAAAAAAAATTGTCAATAATAAATATTTTGCCAGTAATTGCAAGCGTTCATAAGATACGGTAACCGCTTACCATCAGGCGGGCTGTTTGCTTTTTTTTCACTGATATGGTATAAACAAATATGGTTTCAATAATTGATTCCTGGAAACCTTGAAATCGAAATATTGTAAGTTGGAAGAAGTATTTTAAATTTGATCTGATACGGAGTGATCCGACGAAAACAGTTGGATAATTAGTTACTATGAAGTGCCCAGTGGGACTTTTATATATGTATACCCCAATGTCCCCATGAAAGGGGCAGAAAGCTGGTGGAGACAGAAGTCCAAAATGACACTTTCTGGAAGTTAAGATGGTCATGCTCAGCAGTGCCCTCCTTGTTAATTTCTTAGGTTTTCTATATAATTACGGAACTCGAAATAACATTATTAATGTCTCCTAAGCTGACTCCCATGGTCACCCTCTGTGTCTCTCTCTTTCGTGAGTGAAAAATATTTTCTAATGTCATTATAAATGTGTACCGAGCTAGTGTCAAGTATTTAAACACCAAGATAATATGTGAAGTTCCTATTCAGTGGAACGAGGTCTTAATTAGAGTGGAACAAATTTCTTTGACATATCTAGCGTCCATGTATTTTTAATGAAATAAGTAAATTAAAATGTAAGACACGTGCTTTGAAACAAAAGTAAAACGTTTTGTTTGTAAGAGATTTTAGATCCATTATGTACTTTTTGTTAATGATTTTAATGCGATCAAAATGTTAATTTTTCTTTAAGATTACTGTGTTTGGTTGTTTATGATTCCTTAGCGTTAGGATTTGCTATAATACCCACAACGTCCAATAGGTTTAGGTAATCTATTGATTATAGTAGAGAGATAGTATTCTATAGTCTAAAGAAATAAAAGGCTCGAATATTACATTATATACAAAGTAAGCTACAAAAATAATCACCATACTTCCACTTCATCCTCCGTGCCTTTTCCCAACTAAGTTGGTAAGTCGCAACCCAAGTACTAGGCGATATCAAAGTTCTATAGTTTGACCAGGTTGTCCGACTGTTTTTTAGGGCTCCAACTACCCGTAACGAATGCCACAGATGTTCGTATGGCAAACCGGGACCGACGATACCGTACTCTCCGTGTCACATTTATAAAGATTAGCATTTGGGACCAATCGACTTGCATTAGAGATAAGTTTGCTTCCTTCCTGGAGCATAAGTATATAGGAAGACTATGTCATTCAAAAGTTAGCCTTTATTTTAAACCAAAATCCTAAATGATAATCACAATTTGTACATAATATTCGGCGTACGGTACCGATGCCTTTCAATCATAACATTCAACAACGATGCGCAATTCACACGCATTTCTATTGTTGGGTGTACTCCTCAGTATTTAATTACTAGGTATATATATCTACATATGGGGCTTCACTTTGTCACAGTACGAGTAAGTAAGTAAAGCTATATACCTATGTGTTATACGAATAGAAGACCTCCTTGTAGTGTTTGTACGTTATAACTATACCATGCCGGCCATTAAAGAAACCAGCCGAAAGCCTTTCCAAAGTTATATACTGCGCTGACCCCAAATAAAATTGGGAAAAGTGCAGTAAGGTGATGATGATGGTTATTTATATACATTGTCTCATGCTTACTGCAGTGGGGTGTAGGTACGTCAGTCAGTACTGCGTGAGCCAAGATATGTATAGTGAGTTGCTGAGCCCGTGAACAGTTCACGTACTTATGGTAAAGTAATACACTACACTCCTCTTTGTGTGTTGAATGCCAAGCAATACGATATAATTTTTGTCAAGGCTGTATCAATATTCTATGACGTTTATAGGCTACATGACATTTAAACTCATGTTGTTATATTATTACACTTCCTTTGGAATTATTGTTTAACATTCCCCAATGTCCGATGTGCTGTATTTTTAAAACCTTAACACATTTAAATGTATAGATAATATACGACATTGTTTTACATATTTTTTAAGTTTCGTGCCTCTAAACCTAAAAGAAAAACTAATATAGGATGTCTTATCCGTCTGTGCAACCCTCTAAAACCCTTCTTTTAGAAATGGATAGAGCAAGCAAGCTGAAATCAATATAAATTTTATAAAGTATCTAGGATAAAGATACGACCATATACGTAACATATATGTTAACTCTCGTAAACGCACTCATCAATATCCATAGGTTACCTACTTTCCATTGACCTAGAACAAAGTTTTGAAGAAGCAAGGTTTATGCAAAAATATTTCATACAAAATGCACAACAAACTTATGTACGTTTAGCGTATATCAAGGTAAAGGATGATATTGGTTTCATGGTATAGATAATTTTTGTCCTTCAATGGAACTTACTTTTTAATTAGACAAAATTTTGGTTGCCTTCGTAACATCAGAGGTCGCGGATGTGATTCCCGCTGAGTACAAATATTTTTATGCACACATCCCATCCCACTAATATTATAAATGTGAAAGTTTGGATGGATGGATGGATAGAATGGATCCATCCAGATGGATGTTTGTTACTCTTTCACGCAAAAACCACTGAACCGATTGCGATGAAACTGGTATGTAGATAGCTGGAGACCTGGATTAGCACATAGGCTACTTTTTATCCCGATATTCCCACGGGATCGGGACTTACGCAGGTGAAACCGCGGGGCGCTGCTAGTTTTGTATAATTGCATTGGTATAGGTGTTTAAAAGTACTTTAAAAGTAATAATGACTCCAAGAAAGTTATATTTAAAAAAAAATTGTAAGTAGCATATTTGTTAAAGATTTTTTAATTTTTCATAACATATTTATTAAAGGTTTTACTCACGCACTGGGGCTTTTTACAGCCACTTCACTCCTTGATAAAGGGCCCCTGTCCTATCCCCGAAATACACACGGGAGTAAAACCGTATATCTTTAATAAATCTAAATATGTTTTTTTCTGTTAATATATGGTCGCTATTTCATTAATTACTTTTATGTTTTCTAAAACTTTGTAGAAGGTCTTACGAAACGAAACTATCATTAATTATACTAAAATTAATTTGGATAGATTTCACCAAAATATCCTCGCCAACGAAGTCCCGGACAACAGTTAGTTATAGATAAATTACACCCAGACCAGAACAAATGATCGTGCTCATCACACAGTTATTTGTCCTGGGTAGGGATCAAATCCACGACCTCTGGCTCTGTAGTCAACATCACTAACCACGAGACCTAAAATACAAGCTATATTTATTTTGGGTTAGATAGCGTTTATTTATTTGTTTATTAAATAATGCAACCACATCATACATATTAATATATTTACAATTTATATTATGTTATATTCGGTCTGATATGTATCACACTTAGGGTGTACATAACATGGGCTAGTTAAAAAATAAAAATAATTTTAAATACATATAACAAAACGCTAGGTTTTGTAATATGTAAAATATTTTTTTTTAATCATAATATATATTGGTATCACTTGTTTCATTAATAAAACTGCGAATTAACAATTTAAGTATCTTTTCTTTATGTAAAAAATTATGATTCTAGGTCAACAGGAAGTACACTGTTGATTAGCGAGTTTCAAAGTAATTTAACGTATAACGCAAATTACTTTTTTTTATAGCAGTGACTTGAAAATTTGTACCTTCAATGAACCACAAACTTTAGTGTTTACAATTATTTAAAGATGTTTGAAATTATTTCAAGATTAGACCTGTCTCTGTGTCTGAAAAAAGGATCTTGAAGAGTTGAAGAGACGGATCGACAACAAAGTGAAAGTAAAAAATCTTCTAAAATACTAAAGAACAATAAAACAAAAACAAAAATAAAATAAAATAAAATAAAACAAAAATACGTAAGACAAAGCTCCATTGCGGTGAGGCCCGTCGAGCTATATTGACTGATTAGCTCTTCTACCTTTTGAATCAGGTACTTCTCTAGGGATACGTCTGCTATGCAAAATATCTCCACCTCATAGAGCAAGGGTCCTAAAGTGACGTATGAATGGTCACTGCTAATGATTATCGCATAAATCCCGATTTCACGTAGAACCTTTTTAATTCCGGGTTACGTGTGATGTTTATTAAACATTTGCACAATAGATTATTTACACTGAATTGTGAGCAAGAAAAATGAGAATAAAAACCATGCGTTAATGGTTTATTTTTGTTTACTCACCATCGCTATTGACATAAAGATGCACATACTACCTGCCTCTTCCTGTTTCAATTTAAAAAAACACTGACTTGTTATTTTCTTTTAATTATTTCAGGAACTTCTGTAAATCATGGTCTAATCATGTTTTTTTTTTTATGCTATAGGGGGCAAACGAGCAGACGGGTCACCTGATGGTAAATGACTACCGCCGCCCATGGGCACCTGCAACTCGAGAGTCACAAGTGCGTTGCCGCCCTTTAAGGTGGGAGTAGGAGAAGATGGGGGAGGAGTGGGAATAGGGGGGAGATGGGAAGGATGGGAATAAGGGAGAGGGAAGGGTTAGGGCCTCCGGTGACCTCACTCATGCGGGGAAATGCAATGCAAGCATTGCTTCACTGCCGATTTTCTGTGAGGCCGTGGTAACGAGCGGAGTCGAGCCGGCCCATACATGCCGAAGCATGGCTCTCCCACAAAAATATTGACAAAAATCATGGTTTATTGATTTCGGCAGAGCATATAAAAACCTTCTATTACCAAATGTTCTTATTGCATTGATTCAACATATATGTACACATGTGAGTAAACTGACAACAAACAGAAAAACAAATGTAAGTAAAAATAAATAAATAAATTAACCAATGATAAGATATAAAATAGAAAATGTTCTTGAGTTTAATCAAATATCGTCTTAATGAATATTTTATATTATCTTTGTCTGTTTGCAGACTATTAACTATAGAACAGTGGTCCTCATAGTACTCGTATTTTTTTAAAGGGCAAACGAGTAGACGGGTCACCTGATGGTAAGTGACTACCGCCCTCGATAGAGACCTGCAACTCAAGAGGTCACGAGAGAGTACGCTCTTTTCTTGAAGGTTTATAAGAGTATATTTTATTTTTACAATTTCATAACATCTTTATTGATTAAGCGACTTCAATAATTAAGGAGGTTCTTAATCCGACTGTATTATGAATGAAGATATTGTAATCAATTTTAAATTAGATAGGTTTTCAAGAGCAGTAATGAAAAAAAAAACAGTTTCAACGTTACCGACTATTTCAAAGTTGCGGACTAGCATATGAACTAATTCGAACACAAGCATTTAACTTAGTTTCTCTAAGTTTTACACAATATTACTAATATTTGGAATCCATGGTACTAAAAGTTTTTTTTTAACCTGCTTTTATTAGCTAAAGCTAATGGCTGAGTGTCATGGTAACTAGCAATGTGAACAAATCTTCGAAGTCATTATTCATGGGAGAGCCATGCTTCGGCACGTATGGGCCGGCTCGACCGGAGTGATACCACGGCCTTACAGAAAACCGGCAGTGAAGCAATGCTTGCATTGCTTTTCGCCGCGTGAGTGAGGTTACCGGAGGCCCTAACCTTTCCCTTCCCCCCCCTCTCCCCTATTCCCGTCTCTCCCTCCCTCTCCCTCTATTCCCACCTTAAAGGGCGGCAACGGACTTGTGACTCTTGAGTTGCAGGTACCCATGGGCGGCAGTAGTCACCATCAGGTGACCCGTCTGCTCGTTTGCCCCCTATACCATAAAAAAAGTCATTTTTTGCTTACTTCTAATTCGAATGAGATGCCGTATCGAAATGAGACTTTCTATGTATATGTAGTTTGGATGACAATACTATAATTTGGCACCTTAGAGCTGATCTGATGGTGGAGTCAGGAAGTGGATAGTGAAACTCTTTAGTGGCTACTAGTAAACCCCTCGAGTTTGGGTTTATGTGAATTGTTTTGACTAGTCGAACAGATTGGGCTTGGTAACGATGATCAGGTGATGAAGGCGGGAGGGGGACTGGGAGAATCGGATATCAGCGTAACGCTTTAACGCTTTGTTGTGCTTTTTGTGCTTTATTGGAGTTTACTCCTTATCCTCGACGCATGAGAGCGTGGAGAGAGACCCTCCAGTAAATTGTAAACTCCGGTCGTGCGTCGGAGCTGACTTACACCTTTTTTTTTACTTTTTAAATCGGTTCGCCATTAAAGTGTGTTTTTTTAGTTTTACTAAACTATAATTATTTCAAGTAAAAGCGATTGTAAGGCTTTGCCTTTAGTCACGGGTGTTAAAAGTAACTGTGCTTGTTATATTGGAGCTCTACTTAGTTTAAAGTAGGTACTCTTGTAGCTATACAAGTTACAACACATTAACTTGTAAAAACACGCTATCTAACGATCAAAGTTTAACATAAATGTGATTTATTATCTACTAATCTTTGCTACCTGTAAGTGCATGGACAGTTATTTTAGGAACAGAAGAGGTTGTGTTCCTGGATTACATAGCCTTCCAGTTAAATATTTATGGACACTACACATGTTAACACCGTAGCCTATATGTATATGCAATATGCTACAATAAGCCACATAGTCATCAGTTCACAGAGCACTTATTTGTTCAGTGTATCATTTACGTTTATCAAGAGACCTTTAATCATAATCAAAAATTTTATTTCATTTAAACTACCAAAAAAAAAAAACATCAACGAGAATTCCAACCGAATTTTAAACCTTTCGTAAACATCTTCAGACATGCCTAAAATTGTTGAAATTTCTTACAAAATAACAAGTCTGTAATTATTACTAAACCGTTATTGAACTAAAGGATACGAATATTGCGTCGACTGCATATTTTAGCTTTAGAGTTATTATTTTCATTCATGCTTTGTAAACAATTATTATGTAACATTGTTATTGTTAGAAATATTGGTAATCCACCAAAGAAACTACAACTTTATATATTCAGACAAAAGGAGCAATTCTCCATTCAACGCATTTTTATATATTCCCTATGTATTATTTTTTCAGAGTAGAATATACTACTGAATCATTAGTAGATGCGTTTGTTATTATATTTATTTTATTTATAACATCGTTTTTAGATTTTATCGCAATTCTAGTACAGCCTTTACAAGTTCATAGTATGGGTACATTTGTAAATTGGCACAAGGTGAATAAATAACCACTCTCGCATGACTATATTAAGTGTAATTTAGATAAAGTGTAGTAATAATTTCATTTGGTAAGGTAATAAATCGCCAAACTATAGAGGCAATTAAGGTTTAAGTAACAGGAAAAATATCGATATCTACCCCATTCTTTGCCATATAAGGCTAAGCTTATAAAGGCTGTAAGAAACAGCCTGCCGAATGTTGAAATAGTAGATTCAGACTATCATTGGAAGATTCAGCCGGAAAATTAATTTTTATTTTTTGGTTAATATGTGATTTCACAATAAGTAATTAGAACATTTTCCCGAAAAAAAATCATTAAATACTCACTACGACGTAAAACTAAAATATAATCAATTAAATAACATTTATGTTATCAGCTGCTTCAACGGCGCCGAACATTTAAGGTCATTCACCGTACCGCACAAATATGATACCTACAGATGTTGCGTTTACATTGCCTAACTCAAAATCAAACTAATGACTCTAAATCTTTAATCTAGCATTTTTAGGATGAACTGACTTTCGCATTGTGATAATAATTATCCAAAGCAAGCCGCTTTTGTAAGTTATTCGCGACGGTAATACTTACACGCTGTATAGTATACTACTCTTGTTTTGTGACAATTAATATAGTACATACCTTAACCACGCTATCTCTAGTACTAATTAATAGGCACACATTGTGAGAGGCCTATGTCCAGCGGTGGACTGCGGTCTGTTTGAACGGCTGTTTGATTGATCAATTGTACCATAACTTTGCGTTATCTAACATAATAAATTTTAAATTTTAATACTTTTTAGCTGTAAATAAACCTGTGTGGCAATCACTAAAGCAAAAAATTGCACTATAAAATATATATAAGCTGCTTTTTAATTCACAGTTTATTGAACGAGTATTATCCATGAAAATAATAACGTGCCGCGTCTGAGGTCAATGCTCCCTACAACAAGAAATTAATGTAATTAAAAATTACATTTTAATTTTAATAATAATGTTATCATAAAACTTTACATAATTCCAGCCCATCCTAACCCATCTCTTCAGTATTGACTGAGTTTGTTTACTTAATTTTTACCTTTTCTATTAATAATAAGTATAATTCTGTATGATACCCACAAGCATAATACTAATATTATAAAACTAAAGAGTTTGTATGTTTGGTAGAACGCGCTAATCTCAAGAACTATCTGTTCGAATTAAAAAATTATTTTAGTATTGGATAGCCCATTTATCGAGGACGACTATAGGCTATATAACATCACGCTACGACCAATAGGAGTGGAGGAGTGACCATACAAGCTGGTTAAACTGCGGGGAAGGCTAGTGTTAAATATTTTAGTTGTTGTATTAAGCAAGTCTGTGACGTTCGTCCATACAGCTTATTGTATCAAATTGGACTGTATCTAATTCGCTGTTATGAACATGGGATAATCGATACAGATACACTAATGAAATATGCGATATAAAAATTAAAAAAACAGTCAGTCGTAGTCATAATGTATTTGCATATACATACACACACACACACACACATCTGTATATATATAATTAGGTTAAAAATAAAAAGTAAGTAATAACATACTGTAACAACCATGCATATAAAACATTATTTGGCATTTAGAATCTAATCTAATATAGCTTTAATCATTATTCATTAAGTTCATAGTTCATTGACCCATTGTAAAATAGTTTATAAGTTCCAACCTAGATGGCGTTGTGCTATTGACATAGTTTTTATAAGTCGGTGTTAAGACTCTCCGTGAGTTAATGACTTCAATAGAATTATCTTATTTCGGTGAACCTCTTACACTTTAGGTTGCATCCGAGAATCACGTCCTACTTGGAATGGTTACTTGGGACTTCCTAAAGTGTCTAGTGTCTACGACTGCCCTCTCGTCCTACTTGGTCTCAGGGTTAAGTTACTAGTTTAACTTTGTATTGGTATTTCAAAGTGTTTAAAATATACGCCCTACGTCAGTACCGTGTCGACGTTTTCTTGCTCACCCTCTGCATCGAACCCGCTACAAATCTGGCGACCAACGGTGGGCACGGCAAACAGTTAAAAGCGAGATACGTCACACGTGCTGGAAGAGTTGCAACGACAGCGGCAAGAAAGACACCGAAGAAGATGTCTATTAATCTGACTGACGAACAGTTCCAGGCCCTTTTGGCGAAACTATCACCAGGTAAACACGGTACCTTCACCACGTGTACAGCTGACTAAGACGGTACAAAGAATCCCGAAATGGTGGAAGCTTTTTTGGCAGCAGCAACAGTTTTCAAGCAAATTGAAAATATTCCGGATGCTGAAGCTCTTACCGGCATACCGTTGCTATTAAAAAAGGAAGCTGCAATATGGTGGCAAGGTGTAAAGGAGCAAGTCAACTCCTGGGAAGATTTTCAAGAGCGGTTGCGTCATGTTTTTGCTCCGAGAAAACCAGCCTACGTACTGTATCAGGATATAATAGGAATAAAGCAGGAGTCTCACATTTGTACAGAGAGCTTTGTGGCCCACAAAAGAATGCTATTCTCTCAACTTCCGGACCCAAAGCAGCCTGAGTGCCATCAACTGGACATGATATATGGACAACTGCACAGTCGTATCCGAGAGAGAGTTCCTCGTACTTCTTTCAAAACGTACGACCAACTCCTGGAAGCGGCACGAGCAGTTCAGCAGTTGTGGCTTGACCAGTCAAAGAGCGCTGGACCTTCACAGGACAAAGGGAAGTATAAACAAGCAGCGAGCAGCGCCAGGCGAAAATGTGGGTTCTGTCACTTCCTCGGCCACGTAACGGAAGACTGTAGGAAGCTTAAACGGAAGCAAGAGGAGTTTGCAAACCAGGACTCACAAAATCCTGTACGTCTTCCAAAGACTGAGGTGTCACAAGCGACACAGGCTCCGTCTCCGTCTACTCCTCGGGTGCATTGTTACGGGTGTGGTGCACCAGGTGTGGTTCGCAGTAGCTGCCCTACCTGTGCTGCAAGTAAAAGGACATCGCAAGCAGCGGATTTGAGTTTCTGCGCCGTAAACATCCGGTCCGACATACGAAACCGTCCTATTATTTTTGTAGATATTGCCGGTATTAGAGGAACGGCCTACATTGACACTTGTGCCAAGTCTAGTGTAGCCTCCTACCAACTATATAGGCAATTGGTAGATAAAGGCCACAAGTTCTACGCAGAAGTAGTAAGCATCACTCTGGCTGACGGAATTACAAAACAACAACGCATCCTTAAAACTACTGTGCCCGTCAAGCTGGAGAAGCGTGTAGTTCTGACAACGTTTATTGTCTTACCAGAGTCCCGAGACAACCGCACTCTTTTGGGAATTGGGTTCATCCAGGATGCAAAAATGGTGCTGAACCTTCCACAGTTCACCTGGGAGTTTGTAGACGAATTCAGAACCTATGAGTTGTACGAGGAGGACTACATCACCTTTACAGACACCAGCAGCAGCGCTGTAGAGGTACAACATCTACCGAATGGCCTCCTCCCGACAGCTGCGCTCCCTACTGAGAGCGCCACCATTTGTCACTTTCAGGCAGCCAGGGAATACAAATTGATTCCTTTACAAATCAGCCCTGTAAAAAGACCCAAGACATTGTTCGACGGATACTCTCCAAGATTCGCAGAGTTCATGATGAAGGATGCGGAAAGAAACGTCCGGGAGGCCGAAGTCTCCCTGTCACCTCACTCTAAGGGACTATTCCCCAGCAACCCTAATTCCGAATGCTCATCTAGCCCTTGCATAGACTCCATCCACTTATGTATGGTAGATGTTAATAAAGATGACAAACCTACAATTAATAAAATTTTGTCAGAGTATCAAGATGTTTTTATTGGTAATGATAAACCTTCTTTACTTGGAGAGCACTGTATAATAACTGAACATGATATTCCTATATCAGCACCTCCTTATAGACTATCTCAAGCAAAAGGGATAATCCTAAAGAAAGAACTAGATAAGATGCTAGAAAAGAACATTATCGTACCCTGTTCTTCACCATGGGCATCTCCTGTTGTTTTAGTACCAAAACCAAATGGAGAGGTTCGCGTCTGTATCGATTATCGACGCCTTAACGCCATAACCGTAGCTGACACTTATCCCCTTCCCCGAATAGATGACCTGTTGCACTTGGCAAAGCCGACTCCTTTTATGACGTCATTAGATTTGAAATCCGGGTACTGGCAAATTAAACTTAGAGAACAGGATGAGGATAAAACTGCTTTTATAACACCCTTTGGAATTTATAAATTTAAAAGAATGCCGTTTGGTTTACGTAATGCACCCGCTACCTTTCAGCGTTTGATCGATAGATTTCGGGTTACTCTTGACCACGTTACCATGCTGGCATATTTGGATGATCTTATAATTTTTTCTAGTACCTTCGATAAACACCTCTCCGATCTGAGGGATATACTGCAGAGAATGAGAGAATATAACATAACCGTGAACAAAGATAAATGTAAATTTTTCTGCTCATCTATTAAATATTTGGGGCATATTATAACGCCAGAGGGCTTAACGCCTGATCCAGATAAGACAAAAGCTATCTTGGATAGACCACACCCCAAAAACCTTCAGCAATTGATATCCTTTTTACAAATGTGCTCTTGGTATCGCCGATTTATTAATAATTTCTCAGCCATTGCCCAACCACTGACAAAACTTACCAAGAAAAAGGCTACCTGGGTATGGAGTCTAGAACAAGAAGAGGCTTACACGATCCTGAAACAAAAATTGATCACTGCACCAGTTCTGCGGCAAGCAGATGAAACCAAGCCTTTTATATTAAAAACTGATGCCAGTAACTACGCGCTTGGAGCAGTTCTTGTCCAGGGGGAGAAGGAAGATGAGCACCCTGTAGAGTATGCGAGCAGACTACTCACATCTGCAGAAAGAAATTATTCTACTACCGAGAGGGAAGCTTTAGCGGTAGTCTGGGCTTTGAATAAATTCCGTTCATATGTTGAAGGAATGCCAATTACAGTCGTCACAGATCATCAAGCTTTAAAATGGCTCTTAAGTTTGAAATCACCTTCTGACCGTTTAGCCAGGTGGGCATTACACATTCAGTCGTACAATCTCAATATTTCTTACCAACCTGGTAAATTGAATATCGTCGCTGATGCTTTGTCAAGACCGCCGTGCTGTGACGATACCTCTGATTGTAGCATATGTTCGGTAATCATAGACATGCCTACCCGAAGTCCAAAAGATATTCGTGAAGAGCAAGAAAAGGATGGTAGGCTCCGGAACATCATAAGTTCCTTCGAAGAAACACAAAAAAGGGAAGATGCTGCCTACTGGAGTAGCAAGGGTTATCTTATGAATAATGGAATGCTCTATCGCTTGCACCCTGATTCTGAGGTAGACGATGCTCAACTGGTAGTACCTGAACATGAGTGGGCAAATGTCCTTAGCGCTTATCATGATGATCCTCTAGCAGGTCACTACGGAGCTGACAAGACTTACAAGAAAATTTCCAATAGGTATTGTTGGACTGGTATGCGCAAATACATTACAAGTTATGTAAAGAATTGTTTGGAATGTCAACGTTATAAAGCCTCTAATCAGAAACCTGCTGGTTTGCTCCAAACTACTACTATGAATCAACGCTTTGAGGTAGTATCCTTCGATTTATTTGGTCCACTTCCCCAAACCGAAGATGGAAAAACTTGGATATTTATTGTAGAAGATATGGCTTCTAGATGGGTGGAGCTTTTCGCTCTAGAGACCGCCTCCGCTAAAAACTGTGCCCTAACTCTTATCAACGAAGTTTTCTTAAGATACGGGGTACCCAGACGATTAATAAGTGATAATGGTACTCAGTTTGTACGTGCTGTAATGCAACAAGTAACGTACAGCCTTAACATAAAGCATCAGTACACTCCATTGTACCATCCTGAGACAAATCCTGTTGAACGCAGAAATCGGGATTTAAAAACACAATTGGCCATTCTGGTACAAGGAGAGAAGCACAACCGATGGTCAGAACTTTTACCCGGGATAAGATTTGCTATGAATAGTGCTACATGTCTAGCCACAGACCAAACTCCGGCTTTCTTAACATTTGGAAGAGAGTTAAGGTCTCCGCGTGACAACGAGATTGATTTCAGGAATATACTCATTTCGGAAAATATAATACCAGAGATAACCCCTAAACTTAGAGATCTAGCTGACAATTTAGTGAAAGCCAGAGAAGTCCAGGAAATGAAAGAAGAGGCTCGAAAAGCATATGTTGATCAACATAGACGCCCTCACCCTCAATACAGGAAAGGCGATCTGGTTCTGGTTAACTTACATCCCGTTAGTAAAGGAACTCAGGGCATCACGGCTAAATTTGCACCTCGAAGAGATGGACCATATATAATTATGGAACAGCACGGTCCTGCCTCTTATAAAGTAGCTTGTCTAGATAAAGCTGATGTATCAGTTGGACTTTACCATGCCTCGGCTTTGACTCCATTCAAAAGCAATGATATGACTGTATTACCAGAACCGGAGCAGCCTCTTCGAAGAAGAGGTCGTCCCAGAAAACAGGCTATAATTCCAACATCACCCTCAGGGGTTAAAAGAGGACGCGGTCGACCTAGAAAACAGAAGCAATAAAATCTCCAGTTCCCTGCGCCGAGACGTCTTTGGGAACTGAGGGGGAGATTGTAACAACCATGCATATAAAACATTATTTGGCATTTAGAATCTAATCTAATATAGCTTTAATCATTATTCATTAAGTTCATAGTTCATTAACCCATTGTAAAATAGTTTATAAGTTCCAACCTAGATGGCGTTGTGCATTGACATAGTTTTTATAAGTCGGTGTTAAGACTCTCCGTGAGTTAATGACTTCAATAGAATTATCTTGTTTCGGTGAACCTTTTACACTTTAGGTTGCATCCGAGAATCACGTCCTACTTGGAATGGTTACTTGGGACTTCCTAAAGTGTCTAGTGTCTACGACTGCCCTCTCGTCCTACTTGGTCTCAGGGTTAAGTTACTAGTTTAACTTTGTATTGGTATTTCAAAGTGTTTAAAATATACGCCCTACGTCAGTACCGTGTCGACGTTTTCTTGCTCACCCTCTGCATCGAACCCGCTACAATACCTAAATGTATACATAGAGTACACTGGAAGTTCTGCGCTCCTGCCTCATAAATGTTTGAATTTCGAATGTTATATTTTTTTTAAATACAAGAAACTCGGCTCCATCTCACAAATTTTCGATCAGGTCACGTGTCCTGAGCGAGTTTAACATTTTTTACCCATCCCAAAAAGTGTACAACGCCGCTAAAGAAGTTTTCACTTCAATAATTTTAATGGCGAACGGAATCATAAAGTAAAAAAAAACATCGTTATAAAGCGCAATCTGTTGGTCTCGTCGAAACGAATTATATGAGCCCAAACTCGAGGGGTTTACGAGTAGCCACACAATTCCACTATCGCCCTCCTGGCTCCATCATCAGATCAGCTCCAAGATGCCAAGTTTAGTATTGTCATCCAACCTACATATACACACAACGTTTCACTTTGATACGACATTAGAAGTAGGTTAAAATTGACTTAAAATATTTGTTTACATAGTTACCATGACACGGCCTCAAAAAACACTTCCAATAAACATCTGTTGAAAAAATTTTGTCTTGTAGTTTGAGGTATTAATAACTTATGTACATGTATTTTTTTATTTACATAATAGAGTGAGGGTTTGGTAACGCACAAGTGACGTCACTAGTGTTGCAAATCTTGTACCCTTTTTTAACCGACCAAAAAGAAAAGGAGGATCTCAGTTCGACCGTATATATACATATATATATATTTTTTTATGTAATAAAATTTGATAGTTTTTGTAAATAAGCTCAAGACTTAAGAGGTTTATTTATTTATTGCTTTTTAGTTATTTCATAGGTTTAATTTTTTATTAAAAAGATTTTTATACCTTTTTCACTTTGCCTTTAGTCGGTTCGATTCCGACATACCACTTTACCGTTAGCTCCGGTGAGGTGATGACCCGTGGGGGTTTCCACACGATAAAAAAAAAAAAAAAAAAAAAAAATTACAGAAGACCAACCTATGAAAAACAGGAATTAAACACAGTTATTTATTTGTACAGTGTTCATTTCTAGCGTTTGAGTAGAATTTCAGGGATTAGATTTATTTCGTGGCATTGTACTTCTAATGTTGTCAATAGTTGTAGCGTGACGGTTTAGTGACGGTGTAAGATCTGTTACGTCATGCTTGTTACCAGCTTAGTAATAATAAATCATCTTACTTACTTTTATATATACATAATATCGAACTACAGAACTTCGATATCGCCTAGTACCGACACCACACAACCGAGAAGATGGGTACCGCTTATCGACATCTTGGAATCCCTTCATCAGCAATATCGTCAGCGAGTACACACTCGACAGCATTCAACGGATGTCATAAGTGTAATGTCAAAGTACCGACAGCGACAGTACGAATAAAAATAATGAAGACCGGGAGAGCCAAACTTCGACACGTATGGGCCGGTTCGACCGGAGTGATACCACGGCCTCACAGAACACCGGCCTGTTTGCCGCGTGAGTAAGGTTACCGAAGGCTCTAACCCTTCTCTCTCCCCTCTTCCCCTACTCCCACCTTAAAGGGCGGCAACGCACTTGTGACTCTTAAGTTACAGGTGCCTATGGGCGGCGATAGTCATATTCGCACTCCACGGAGGTGTCGCTGAACTCTCCCCAGTCCACTCATGACCACGATCTTACTCCACGAGTTACACATCTGATATGTATCAAAGTCTCAAAAGTTTAAAAACAATTATAAACAATACTGTTTCCGCTCTAAAAAGGTATTCCAAAATAGGTAAGGAATGTTTTGCAAACAGAGTTTGCAAGCAATTCCACGTAAGACTGAAGTATTACTATTCATTAACTATGTGTTTATGAATACCTATTAATGTATTGTTTGTCCAACAGTGGGACAGAATAAGCTCGTAAAAAATGTGTATGTAAATATTATATTTAATTATTTGTTTCACCAAGTAATAGAAGAATTATATTCTAGTGCAAGAGTTGTCTCTTTGTTTAATTTAAGATTATTTTTTTTACTTTTTAAAACATTTCCTTTTTTTCCTCATAATTATTGAAATAAAAATATCTACCTGTTCTACACCTAATTTAAACAATAACCCGCAGGTTAATTAAATTTTACTGTTAAGTTTTAAGTACATTATGAACCGGGAAATAAAACATATTAGAATTCACTTTTAAATAAAATACCAAAATGAACAAAATATTAATAAGGTGTAGTATATATTTGAGTTTCAAAACTTGTTAACGTACTTACAATCTGCAGAGTTAAAATTGATATCAACTGAGAAAAAATGTCAGTAAATGTTTAGAGTACCCTTTTAATCTTTTTCACTTTGCCTGAATTATAAAAGACCACCCATGAAAACAGGAATTAAACATAGGTATTTATTTGCACAGTGCTCATTTCCACCGGTTGACTAGAATTTCAGGAATTTAGTTCATGGCATTGAATGTTGTCAATAGTTATAGTGTCACCGTTTAGTGACTGTGTTAAGATCTGTTAGGTCATGCTTAATACCAGATTAGTAATAATAAATCATCTGACTTTCTTTTATATATACGTAATATATAAATCATGATCGAACTACAGAACTTCGATATCGAATAGTACTTGGTTTGCGGAGGTCTGATGGCAGTCGCTTCATGTAAAATATCAAAGTACGGCCGTATCGTAGTTAGACTGAAAGCCGACCCCCAACTTAGTTGTGAAAAGGCGCCGAGGATGATGATAAATAATATTTTATGTATACATAATTATATATAAATTTTCTTCTGTAGTTATTTTGTACATACAAACAGTGTTCCCGTCTCGGGAATCAATTCTCGATGATTTTTGCCCATTTTTCCGAAAAACAAACCTAACTTTGCGTAATCACAATTTTTTTTTATTGTGATTATAACAACAAATTAACGACTTTCGGATTTTTTTATTTACTTGTGCTGTCAGACCTTGCTTCTTACCAACTTTCGTGATTGTAGGTCAACGGGAAGTAAGTTTTGATTTACCCGCGAAATACAGACAGATAGACAGACAACAAAATGATCCTATAAGGATTCCTTTTTTCCTTTTGAGAAACGGAACTCTAAAAGTAGTACTATTTAATTAGTGGATCTAATAGTTCACGTAATCATCGACCTGTTGTTTTGGGGATCTGTGACGAAAGAGTCATCATTATGACTGATTTGCGCCACTGGACTGGAGAAACGGGTGACGTAATTAGGAAGTGAGGTTCAGAACATTACAATAGTAGATTGGGTAAGATTGGTAGCTTGGAGTAATTGAAAAAACAAAATAGTATTTTAGAGATTTGCTGATAACGTACCTATTTAAAACAAGGTTTTTTAATCATTTGATTTGCTTATTCTAAGCACACACCACTAAAACTGAACCAATAGGCACATTTCAGCTAAATTCCGTACCTTAGGTAAACTATGAAACGAACCAAAAACCAAACGATTTATCACAAACGTACCTAAAAATTGTCTTATGATAATCGTACAAAGCGTTGCTTTATTTATGTAGTAGTGGCTTCGAATTCTTTGACTTGGACTTTCCATACTTTTATTTAATCCATGTACTCCAACATCGATCGATACATATATATACAATACAATCCTTAACGTCAACAGGATCTCAAGAACTGACATCCAACCAACCAATCGACTAAGTTCTTTGAAAATTTTTATACGGTACAGGCTGACCGATTTATTGAATGCTGTGCCATTATCTATTTTTTTTAAACATTACTAGTAACGTGGGTCACACATTACTAGTATTCTTGTTAACCCCTCCAGCTAAGCTAAATGCTTGTGTTAGGAGTGGGTTCACGCCGGTAGTGCACTGGGGGGGTTCGAACCCGCAACCACTTGATCACAAGTCCGACGCCTTGGCCCATTACGCTACCGTCGCTTCAACATGCTATAAGAGATACCCCAACACTTACAGCCTTTAAAAACATGCTCAAAGATCATTACTTTTTACTTGGGTTCTTAATTATATTCTTTACCCTGATTTGCTGTATACATATGTATGTTTGATTTCTTTGTATAGTTAGTATATATTTATTTTTTTAATTTGTTAATATTAATTATATTTCCTTCAAAAAAAAAAAAAAATCCATTACAAAAACTCCGTTACACCAAAAACTACACATAATTTCTTCTATTGATTGTTTTTGTTCATCCAATGGTTGGAAATTTCTTTTGGCGATAAGGTCGTCATTTGCACATATTGTGTTTTCTGTGATTTCCGTGTAAGCTAATTGTAAATGGTGTACAATAAAATGTATTTCTATTATATCCTAATTTAATACAGTCAAACGTAAATGTTTTGAAACATTTCAATATCATGCATTGTTTTGAAACCCATAAAATGCAATGTATCTCAAATACTTTATTTGTAATCCTTGGATCTAAGATTAGATTGTTTACTTATTTCCATAGTAACAATATCATCAAGTCCAGACATTTAAAAAACGTTGTTATCAATGGGTGTATTCTTCGTAAGCGAACACCACATGTGTTAACAAACACCATTCATTGTCTACAATAGCATCAACATTAATACTCCTTGGAACAAATGAACATTTTTAAAACAAACAAATTGTTTGAAAATGTTTTTACAAACCACGGATATCTAGCATCAATTATTGTCAATATCTGGAATTTCAAGTTCTCAGCTTTTCTTAGAAGAATTCTTACATGCCATGTGGGCCATATCTACATAGTAGATTGTAAATAATATTAGTGCGGATTCTAATAGACACAGAAAAGTAACTAAATAAACTGAAATAGACAAATTTCAGTTTCCATTTTGATTATTTGACCCACTTTTTAGTTTCGGTAAAAACAACACCTTTTTTCATCTAATAACACAAGCGTTAAGCTTAGCTGGAGGGGTTAACGAGATTACTATTAACGTGTGACCCACGTTAATAGTAACCTTAAAAAAAAAAAAAGATAATGCCAAATGTATATTTTTATTACACTATTATTGCAAGAAATTTAAAAATTTCTTATTGTAAGTTCAGTTTCTTTTCAATCGATAAGGTTGTTGATTTTTACTCATTATAAATTTTACGAAAAGATTCAAGATTTGCTAAATAAAACTTAGGACGATATTATGCCACGAGCATACCGAGTAGGTAATTGTCGAAAGATTGCGTGATCTGTCATTCATTTCACTCTCTAATCATTAGAGCATTACTGTTTATTTCCTTGCCGTTTCAAATAACAAAGTAATGTGCATATTTAGTGTGTGTTAAGAAACGTGTTCTCGTAACATTTGATAAACAGTATCGATAATGGAAAATATTATATATTTTTAGGATTTTAATTTTTTTTCTGAAAAGATTTAAATTCATTTCTCGGCGTAGTCCATTTCAATTTCCATTCGTTTATATTAAAGATTTTTTATAAAATTAATTTTAGTTGTATAAAAAAATCAAAGTTACTGCATAAATGCTTGTAATACTATTTATATGTGTCACTTGAGCGATACCAACTATATTCCCCTCACAATTGAGCTAATGCATTTCATACCTTCTGATCATGTGTAGGGTTGCATAACGTTAGGTTTTTGGTATTTTCAGAAACCGACTGCTTAACCGTGGTTTCTGTATGGTGGAAGTAATAAGTTTTGAGCTGAAATATATTTTTTAGGTTTAAACATGCACAGCACAAATCTGTATGAGCTTAACGGGGATATCCCTTTAGAAAATTGTAACTACAATGCACCTTTTGGGTTTCTTGTTGCTAATGGAAATCCAGAGCAATTTATAAGTTGACCATTTAAGGTATCTTGTTATCATTTTTACGGACAAATTATTGAAAATATCAAAGTACTTTAAATTAATGCAGTGAAAGCTTATAATATGCGTAATTGTAAATTTACTCCGTTGAATTTAAAACTGCGTGCCTGTACAAAACCTTTTACATACGTTCTTAAATAATTTCCACATTATTTCATAGTATTTTTAATTAATTGGTGTACTGCTATTTAATTCTGGTTAGCAGTTTTGGCTATGATAAAATGACCTAGATAGTTTTGTACCAGCTAGAAGATATTGATAGTGAGCATCGCAAGTACATATGTCAAAAAAACGTTTTTTCTCTATTACTTGTGGCACCCACAGACTTTTGTATGTTACCAATTACTTAACTTTAACTTAGGATTACTTAAAAAGTAAATAACCTTTAAGTATTCGTTAAGTTAACGCATCTAACCAATTGATTCTGTTTCATAAATGAAAGTCGTATACATAACTTCTTTCTCTTACTTATCTATCTGTAAAAAAGCGAATGATAGTTACTTGCAATGCTTCATCACAAAGCATCACGTAGTCACCACGATTGGGACAATAGTAAACTACTATAAAAAAACCTTGATGTGATACAATTTAACATAATTTCAATTTTTCTTTTAATTTTTCTCAAAGATGATACATGTTTACACCGTATACTCGTGCATTGGTTACCTAGCTGAGTAATAGTATTTTCTAAGTACTAAATTAATTATTTATCATTTTTTTCACCCTATTCGAGACGATCGATGTTTTGTGTCAAATTCTACGTATATCGGAGTCTCGAATGTCAACATTACGGTTAAACAATTGAAAGCGTATTTTGCTTTGAATGCTGTCAACCGCGGCATTATTGGTGTCGAGTTCGTTTGTTCGAGAACGAATCGCATGTCTATCTGCTATAGGCTTTTAATAGGTTGTTAGGAAGCAATGAAGTAAGTAATTTGTTATTAGCCATGACCACAGAAGTCAATGTCAGTTAATAAAAGGAATGCTCAAACGCTTTGTAAAATATTACTTAATGTACCGTTGCAAATTCATTTGACATTGTAAAGCATCGTAAATAACAAATAAATATAATTTTTATAGTGCTCTTTAGATACATTTGATTTGTTTTCATTCATGCGTTGGATAACAATTGTTTCGGAATGTTAATTTTTATGCTACTGAGAATGATTTTATTTAGAAAATGGGTCTCTCTAGACATTTTAACGCTTTTTTTTGTTCTTTAAATCTAGATGGTGCTAGCATTTCCTATGACTAGCCTTGAGTAGAAATGCCGAAACAAACTCAAATCCAAGTCTACATAACTCAAACTGTACAAGTGCCATGTAGGCGTCCAGGGTGGTCTTTATATGAAAGAACCATTTCATTTTGATCTGACCATTCTCGACACCCAGTAGACTAGATAACTCGGTAATCACGGAACTCAACCACATTTTAGGGATCTCCACGACTCCAACCGGCCTGCCACCGCAATCAGAAATCCGACAAGCTAATGGTCCGGTAACTTTGACATAAGATGCACCCATATTTGATAGAAATGACATCTATGACGTCACTGCATTAATAGTAAATTGTACCCAGTAGGAAAATTTTCGTAAGATATATTGATACTTTTATATTAGTTTATGTTTATAGCTGTAGTACCTACTTTATTGAAAAAAAAAACAGTCAGTCGTAGGACTGCACGTCAGAAGTGAAAACATAACTTCACAATGTATTTGCATATACATACACACACACACACATATGTATATAATTAGGTTAAAAATAAAAAGTAGGTAATAACATATCTAAATGTATACATAGGGTAGGGAGTCTGGAAGTTCTGCGCTCCTGGCCGCACATAAATGTTTAAATTCCGAATGTTATACTTTTATTATAAGAAACTCGGCTCCGTCTTACGAATTTTCGATCAGGTCACGTGTCCTGACGCGAGTTGTCCTCCAAAAAGTGTACAACGCCGCTAAAGAAGTTTTCACTTCAAAAAAGTTCTAAATGCTATTTCAATAAAAACATATTAACTATAAAAATTACTACACCAAAATCAGTTCAGCATTATGTTTATACAGGAAAAAGAAATCGTGTTGTTGTAATGACTATTTGATAGCAGCAAAACGTCGTAAAGCGACAAACCTTGAGAGAACCTTGAGGGATCCGGAATCGCGAGTGACACTCATCCTTTACAAATACCGGCTAAGTATGTATATAGCAAGTTATTGTCTTGTAGAAATAATTATATTGTTTACTAGTTCATCCTAAACTTAGATATAAGATTAACACAAATACATCAAAAGTTATAAACAGACTAGTAATACAAAATTCTTCATTACTAGTAAAATAGATCAGCTCGTGTTTGAAACTATTTCAACTTACTGTAGAAAAGTCTAAATTTGCTATGATTCTTAACTTAAAAAATTTCGTCATTTGTACATATTGTGCAATTTGGTCACATGCAGTCCTACAATATGACACGATGACACGACGATAATGATTGATATATACGAACCGATTGTGGAACTTTACACAAACGCTCATATGAAAAACATAACAAACTGTTAAAAGGAGCTACATTGTCAAATCTTATGCAAAACTAGGAGGAAATTACTTGATATAGCGACTATTTTGACTTTAATGTGTGCACAGAGGTGTCACGCGGTGCGTGTTTAAAAAATCGGCCAAATGCGAGTCGGCCTCGCGCACGATGGGTTCCGTACCATTATCTATATAAACGGCAAAAAATCACATTTGATGTATGGGAGCCCGCTTAAATATTTATTTTATTCTATTTTTAGTATTTGTTGTTATAGCGGCAACAGAAGTACATCATCCGTGAAAATTTCAACTGTCTAACTATCACGGTTCATGAGATACAGCCTGGTGACAGACGGACAGGTGGACCTTACTAATAGGGTCCCGTTTTACCCTTTGGGTACGGAACCCTAAAAAGTAGCTACAAGCCTCACCTCAAACAATTCATCGGAATTTAAACCATTGTAAAATTATTACAATATACACATAATATTTTTCACTCCCAAGATAAGACTAAATCTCGAACCACAAAACTAATTCGCTGTCAACATAAGGGCTTCATGAGTCGTGAAATATCGTTGCCTAGTACACTATATTCGCTCAACATCAATTGAAGTAACCGTCTAATATGGCTTGCGTAGGAGCGATTTATAAGTGGCTCGTAATTGTTAGGTCGCGAGGTCATTTCTCGGGTCAGGTAAAGTAAGTATGGGTCTCTAAAATGTGCTCATAAGCTTTGAGCTAAACACCGTCGACTTTTGTTCATCTTTTGGAATATAAAATACCTTGCAGGTGTATGTGTGACAGTTGTATAAGTGTGAGAAAGCATAAAAATGTTAGCTAGGTGCGGAACAAGTCTCAGTAACGCGTGCCATTAACCAAAGCGACGATACTTCTTAATTACCAGTGGTACACTATGTTCCATTTTAACGACACAACTCTATATTATTTAGTTTCCACTGAGACTGCACGACAAGTTTTCACATTACAAGATTTCCAATGCTCTTTCACAATACCAACTGATGAAGACCTCCAGTTTGTATAGATCTACATAGCATTGAGGTTTCTATTAGTGTCTACAATTTCACTCAGCCATTTGTAACACAACGTGATTAACTAAATTTTTGAGTTGGATGTGCATGTCGGTTACTTACGTAATTATGCATAAACTGTGCACTTTATTAGGATCAAAGTTTTCCCTTTTAAGTGTAAGAAATATGAGCAATGGAATATGATTATATAATTTATATGCGTATTCGTTTGTACATTCACTCACAAATCTGCATGCAAATGTCTCTTCAGAGCAATGATTATAAAAGTATGGTTGGTTAATATTACTATGTTCTTTACAGAAGCCCTCACTGGTGGATTTTTGTCACTGTGACTTTTGTCAAATCAAGTAAAAAGTATAGCACGTTAAGTCACTATTATTTGCGGAAATATCACTACGACAAAAGTAAGTCGTGCTTGTCATGGTTATATATAAGGAAGCGAACCGATAGTTAAGATATTATAGTATAATTATGTACTTATACGGGAATTAACGCGATCACGAAAAGGTATTACATACCTCTGAATTGCCTGACGTTTCGACCAGGTTGCACTGGCCGTGGTCACAGGCTGACTGTCAGTCATACCTTTTCGTGATCGCGTTAATTCCCGTATAAGTACATAATTATATCATGGAACGCGAAAGTTTAAAAGTTAGTATATTATAGTATGTTTATTTTGTACGAGTAACCTTTATTATTACGGATTTAAAATCGCAATGTTATTAAGGTATATGCAAAGAAAATAATGTTGCAGAAAGGTGTGGTAAAATTTCGGAGCGTTATGTGTAGCCAATAGTTAATTTTGTAAGAAAAAAATGCATCATGATTTTTTGTTCTTTAAAATATGCTTTCAATAGTGATTTTTTTACACTTTCAGAAAAATCAGGATACTCCATCAACATCCTTGGTATTAAATACCAATAGTTTTATTCACTTCACCCCTCTGACTTACATCATATTTTAAACGTTATCGGTCAGTTTATTAGTTTCAAGATAAGATTTCTATGTTAAAAATCACGAATTTTCCTACAATTATTAGCGCTTTACATTATTATCAGGGTCTACTATACAACTCTAAAACATAACCACACCTTTCTTCACACCCTAATCAATCATTCGTCTAACTAAAGCCAAATATAATGTATATATAAACATAATTATCCTCCGTACCTTTTGCCAACTAAGTTGGGGTCTGAAGCGACTGCCATCAGACATCCACAACCCAGGTACTAGGCGATATCGAAAGTCTGTAGTTAGACCAGGTTGTCGGACTTTTTATGACTCCAACTACCCGGAACGAATGCCACATGTGTTAAGAAAGGTTACCCATCCTAAGACTGACCTGGTTAGTATACTTAACCTTGTAATGTGCTAACCTACTCTGTTACCACTTAGTCACGAGCCTATAATATATATATAAACAAAGTAAACAAACAAAGTTCAAAAATGCATCAAATGTAAATAAAAAAACTAAGCTAAAAAAAGATAAGCTTCAATAAATCGCAAAATGATTCAAAATATGTCTGGAATCAATCGGCAAATACTCTCTAGAATAATAAATCTACCTACCGTTAGGAGATAACAAGGCACAGACATAGAAAACGTGAGATTTTAAATTAGACAACTTCTATTGTATTTCTCATTCATGATAGAACCAGCTTATTTTCATAAGAAAAAATACGAACTCATTATAGTGTAGATTGGTGGTAACGTAACGACTAAGGCATCGAACTGTGGTCATTGCTGTCACTGCGAACATTGTGGTCGGGAATTCGAGGGTTTGACTTCTACACTACCCATGTGAACCCACTCACACGCCTTTACGCGTGGCTTAAGAAGAATATAAACATCATATGTGACCCACGTATTGAGTAATTTATTTTCTGACTCCAAACGTTCATTTAACTCCAGGATATATGGTTTGACTCACGTGTGTATTACGGGGATGCCCGACTGGTTTCGGACCCTACGGGGGCCGTTTTCATGGGATGAAGCAATCTTCCGCGTCGGTGTCAGACGCTGCACATGTGAGTACAACCGCACAACCTCTAAAATAGCAGAGATATCTTCAACAATCATCATCATATTTCAACCAATTTACACAAAACCTTAACAAATTATATACCTAAACCTTCCTCATGAATCAGTCTGCCTATTAGTGAAAATCGCATGAACATCCCTTTAGTAGTTTTTCAGTTTATCGCGAACAGACAGACCGACAGACGCGGCGGAGGACTTTGTTTTATAATATGTAGTGATAATAATATAATAATAATTATATAATATGTAGTGATAACTTTTAACATTCGTTATTGCATTCATTTCATTTCCTTTCAGTTTAATAAAAAGTTAGTGATTGGAATATCGTCTTTCGTCTTAATATCGTCTTGATCCATATTATTTTTTCAGTTTATACCAAAGAAGGCTGTACGTCTATCCGTCTGCCTGCGAAAATTTAAATTAATCTGTCTCTATTTAGAGTGAATTATGTTTAGGTTTCATTTTAATTTGTGAAACAACACATTACAAAAGACAAAGGCTAGTGTACATACAACGTCGTTATAACTAATCATAAACATAAAAGTGCTTTATTCAAAATAAGAAATAGAAACGATTGGATTACTTTTGAATTATAAACGTATTGTATATCTAAATCCCACTAATATTATAAATGTGAAAGTTTGGATGGATGGATGGATGGATAGATGGATGGATGGATGTCTGTTACTCTTTACCTTACCTTTACTTAACCGATTGCGATGAAACTTGGAATGTAGATAGATGGAGACCTGGATTAACGCATAGGCTACTTTTTATCCCGATATTCCCACGGAATCGGGACTTACGCGGGTAAAACCGCGGGGCGCTGCTAGTCATCAATTTGTGCAATCAATAAGTGCTATATATCTATATATATCTAGTTCTAACTAGTTGGTCCTGTACGCTATAAACGATCAAACACAGATTGTTAGATGATGTAAAGAGGCTAATAAAAGACTGGTTTTTAGTTACTAAAACTTAATAGTTTTTTTATTGACCAAATATGCAACGTATAAAACAAAATATGACAAACCATGTATTATTCAATTGTTTACAAAATTATGAAAGTTACGTAAAAGTTTGTTATGTATCGTTATTTGTCTGCGATGTATGATACTTCAAGTCGTACTCCAAAGTATTCAGGTACATTACAAATAATAATAATGTACACGCCAAATTATAATGTACACAGACATAGACGGCTATAGTGTATGAGTATTTGTGTATATGTATATATATATGTGTACATATGTATATTTATGTATAGGTAATAAAATTCATGACAGAGTTATCTTTAAGTGCGAAATATTTTTACCTAACTATGGAGACTTCTTGTTAGCAATGTGGATATATACTTGTTATAAACATAAAATTGTTATTAGTCTGAAAGCCTGCTTCAAAAGTAATTAAAAAAACCGGACAAATGCAACTCTGACTCGCGCACCGAGGGCTCCGTAAGTAAACAAACTTGTATGTAGATAGTACGTCCATCTCGGGAATCAATTCTCGAAGATTTTTTTCCCGTCTTTAACAAAAGTCAAACTTATTGTGCGGTTCTAAAAATACTCTTCGATACATGTATGACAAAATCAACTTTCCAACCGTGAAATGTAAGTTTGTAATCACAAAAACTATTTTTTTATGTGATATAACAACAAATTAAAAACATTTGGATTTTTCCTTTATTTGTGCTATTAGAACTTGCTAAATAGTAAATTTCATGATTCTAGGTCAATGGGAAGTACCCTATAGTTTTTAATTTACCTGCGAAATGTTCAAATTTGTTAAAATCTAAGGCTTAATGACCGTATCTTTTGATTGCGTTGACTAAAAAGCTGAAGCTGAAGATTTTTTTACAGCTTCAAGGAACCACTGCATAAGTATATAATGTTAATTTCAACTTGATACCTCCACGGGTTATTGGGAAAAATGTCTTGACAGACAGATATAACAACAAATTAAAGACTTTCGGATTTTTCCCTTTACTTGTGCTGTGAGACCTTGCTTTTTACCAAATTTCATGATTGTAGGTTCCATTGGAAGTACCCTTATAGGTTTTGATTTACCTGCGAGTATCTTTTGATTGCGTTGACTTAGAAGCTTGTTTTTTTTTTTCACATCTTCAAGGGACCGTAGATATAAGTATTTGGTATTAATTTCAATTTGATGCGTCCATAGGTTCCGGAGGAAAAGGTTCTTGACTTACAGATAGACACACAGACGGAAAACAAAGTGATCCTATAAGGGTTCCTTTTGAGGAACGTAACCCTAAAAATTAACAAATACACTTTTCTCTTCTTCTTTTCTTCTGCGATTACGAACTTCAAGAACAGGTCTTCTTGAAGATTGTTATAAAGGCCAAGAGATTTTATCGTTTGAAACTGAAAGAAATTACATAAGAAAACTCTCCTTCTTAAATTACTTATCAAGAGTTAAACAAATCAGTAAATACATATTTCAACGGTGATTAAATCTTTAAACAAACATAAGAAACTAGGTATAAAAAAATCATGGCTGAAGAATCCTCAGATATCGAATTAAATTGTTTATTATTTTTTACCGTTAAAATTCTTCTCTGTAAAACCGAAGTTGAAATTCAGTAAGTAAGATTTCCTTTTAATACGGACGGATCAAAAGCCCTTTAGTTGCACATTTATGTTAAAAAAAGATCGTAGAAGTTGATTAAAAACGACCTTTGACTAAAATGAATTTGTTCAGAGTTTTTTAAAATTAAATGAGGAATACTCTCTACCTTTAACCAACACAAGTCTGTTTATCGCGTTATTTCCTTACTTTTTTATTTAAAAAAATACCAGTAACGTGGTTCACACATAACTATATTCTTGTTAACACCATCAACTAAGGTTCATACTTGTATTACGAGTCGGTAGAACACTGGGTGCCTCAGCCAATATACGAACGCCGCTTCATTTTAGGTGGATAAATAATGTATTTATATATATATGTAAACATAGGATTATTCTATGTGCATGATATAAAGACGGCTGTGACGAAGATGACTGGCAAGAAAAACCACACGGTGTGCCATCTGTTCCTAATATAGAGCGGGTCCGGGAACAGCTTATGTCGACTACTACCCAGTAGAAATACTAGGCTATGCGTGTTATATAGTGATGGTAGTTTCCCCATTGGGCGTTCCTTATTCAAGCCAGAATCTCTTGTGTCCAACTACCTACAACAACTACTACAAAAATTGCCTCATAGCTAATTAATGGTACCATAATATGCTTGTTTTACTCTTACTAATAATTGTTAAAATTAATTTAATTGATACAAAAAATTTTAATATTTATTTAACATAGCACAATTTTGCGATTCTATGTGCTTGCGATGGCAAGACCCTGGGTTCGAATACCGGGTCGAAATCAAAGACATACTATTATTGGGTTTTTCGTAAAATCTATAAATGTGTTCAGTAGACGGTAATAGATTCGTTTCCAATACATTTGACCCGAAATTTATATGGTGAAATGTGGGTGCAGTCCCGGGTGCCTTTTTGGATAATTACTTAAGAAAATATATTCGTTCAAATTATGAAATGAAACTAATCGCTAAACATCTTGCAAATACTTCGTGGTTTTAACATCCTATAAGTTTCACATGCACACATCTAAAAAATATTCATATTTCAACTTGATGATACTCCGATGTAATAAGAGAGTCCTCGTCCCAGATACTTGAATATTAGATTAAAGAAAATAAAAATCTAAAAAAATCTTGATTAAGGTAATTTTTCACACATAAATTTTACGATGATCGAACAACCAGCTATTAGCAATCTCGTGGTTTTCAATTACAGATTCACGCTGTAAATACTTAAGAAGGTCATTACAATTTAAATAATAAGTACTACCATTACCCAGCCATGCTTAGAAGTCCTCCCTCTGCATGATTTGTTTATCACACAATGGAAATCACTACACGGTCGTGTCACCACTGCCATATAAAATTTAATTTAACTATTATTATACGAGAATGAAAAACACGATCGCGCGCATGCGCCTTGCACGTAACACTAAACTGTAAGAAGGTGCGCACGAGTGCTGCGCGTTGATAATGTCGATGTTTTTTTTTTTAGGGATGTCGTATTGTTTGTAGTTTTTGCTGTACGGCCATAATTGAGAATAATGTCACAACATAACATTTCATGAGTGCCAAACGTTTAAGGAAATCTGAACAATGAGATAATGGACAACGCCGGCAAAGCAAAACAAAAGTGCATGATTTTTTAAGTTAATCATTTTATTCGTTTAAATTTACCTATTTATTTATTTAAATCATGGCATTCCAATGACTTATTCACTAAAACATGTCAAAATAGTTTATACTATATTATTCTAATGTAGGGTGAATTAAACTAAATCTAAGCAATTGAAATTAATTCAAGTTTCTTAAATGGAATAAAATAAAAATAAATCACAATAAATAATATCAAATCATCAAATCTAATCAAATAAAATTTAATTAAATCAATTCAAATTTTTATAATTATAAGTTTGAGTTAATAAGGTATAAAAGTTATAGCTAAGATAGTGTTGTGATCTGATTTGCGCCAGTTATTAAAATTAATAAGAATAATATCGGCAATATATAGAAACTTTTGCTATTGGAGATTAGATCATAGTCCACTAGTTGATTGGGTGGTGATGAAACCTCTCAAGTATTATTATTATTATTAATAATTTTTTTCAAGATCTGTTTCCTTTCCTTGATCATTTATCACCAACCAACAGAGATAGTTCACTTTTGATACACACATATCGTTTGACTATTATTGCTTTACAGAGATAACAAACAATTGAGACTTTTTAATTGTTAGATTTCTTTCATTATTTATTTCCGATGAATACATTTTATATTAGGGGCATCCAATTATTTTTTAATAATAGGAAATAAATGTGGAATTAACTCGTATATAAAATAACAGCATTTTTGTACATACGGTAAATAACAGGATAATAAATTTGTTCCTTACGTAAAAGTACTAACTATTTTTTTTGTTAAGACAAATACGTTTAGGAAACCAAAACCGAAAATATGCATTCTGTTTTACTTTCCATCCACATTAATATTTATAAAAAATAAAATTCAACTTTTTGTTTGTTAATGCAACAGCGGAAGTAAACTCCATCGACTAATTCCATCTCTAGGCAGGCAGAGTACGCCACGGTACACCGCGTACCACTACTCAGTTATGGAAATTAACTTCGGACAGGGAAAAATAAAAACACAGGGTAATTACCATCGATATGGTCACTGACCATCACTATATCTTGAAAGGGTCTTTACATTATTAAATTAGCAATGTTTAGAAACTTTCTGACTACTTCCTTTTAAAAAAATTAAATAGACTATGAATGTAGTTCGATTATTACCTAATGCGCCTCTTTACGTTTTTTACGGAAACAAATTAATCACTCTTTGGAATAAAGAAATTTTATTGCAAAAGAAAATAAGTGTTTTTTTTTATCTCACTTGAACTAGTTGCGTTATCGTAAACGAATATTTCTCTGTGAGATCGAATCAGGAATGATGAGATACGCAGACGAACAGAGGTTAATGATGAAGCAGCACGGATCAGCAAGTCGAAATTTTGAAGTTGTGTGTAAAGTTCTCGAATTGAGATCACGGACCTGAGGGTGCAGCGTAGAACGTCCATCAACAAGGTGTACAGAAGACCTTGTAAAGATTGCAGGTCGTCGGTGGATGTGGCTCGCTTCTAACCGGTCTTGTTAGTAGTCATTAAGGGAGGCCTATGTCCAATGTCTAAAATGAAGATGATGATTAAACGAATATGGTCATACACATTTGACACACAGCCATATTACATTACGGACAAGCTTAAAAATATATAATTTTTTTAGGGTAGGACGTAGGTAACTCACCCAAATGACGAAAAAGAAAGCTTTATTATTTTAAACCTCTCACAGTGAGTTTGTTAAGGCGATCTAAAGAAGATACTTTAATCGTTACATAATTTATAGATAAAATTGTTATTTAATTTATAATGCCGTATTATATATTTATTTAGCGAGGTCTCCGAAAATTCTGGGAACAGTATTACGTATTATAACGGCAGAACCATTGGTAAATGTCAGTTAATTTACATGATGAAGCCAGAATTAATCAATTGATAGAGAGAGGCGACTTCAGCGAGAGAAATTTAATCCACGCTAATGTAATAACAAATATGTACTATCGGGATGATGAAAAGTGATGGTTAGTTATAATTATGTATTTAAACGGGAATTAACGCGATCACGAAAAGGTATTACATACTGAATTGTCTGACGTTTCGACCAGATTGCACTGGCCGTGCCGTTTTCGTGATCGCGTTAATTCCTGTTTAAATATATAATTACATCATGGAACGCGAAAGTTTAAAAGTTAGTGATGGATAGTTGTTGTAATGGATGCAATAGTTCTGTAATTGGCAATGTAATAAAAGTTATTGATAGATAATGAACAAGATACAAATTGTAAGATACAAAAAGGTAATCGTTGGAGAGCCATGCTTCGGCACGTAAGGGCCGGTTCGACCGGTGTGATACCACGGCCTCACAGAAAACCGGTGGTGAAGCAATTTGCTTTTCGCCGAGTGAGTGAGGTTACGGGAGGCCCTAACCCTCTCAATTTGGGTGGACCCAGTGTCGCTACAAGACGGCTGTACACGGGGGTTGTCCGGTCAATGGCACTGTACGGTGCACCGGTGTGGGCGGGAGCTCTGACCGCCCAGAATAGGGCGCGCCTCTGGCGCCCTCAGAGGGTTATGGCGGTTAGAGCCATACGCGGATATCGCACCGTGTCGACGGAGGCAGCGTGCGCGTTGGGACACCCCGTGGGATTTGGAGGCGGAAGTGCTCGCCGAAGTATATCGGCGAACGGTTGAGTACCGGGCGGGAAGCGGCAGTCGGCCCCCGCCCGAAGAGGCACGCGAATGGCGTCAGGCCGCTCGCCGAGCCACCATGGCTCGTTGGTCGTCCCGGCTGGAGGCTCCACGTGCTGGCTTTGCCGCCGTGGAGGCGCTCCAGCAGATCATCGTCGAGTGGGCAGGGCGGCAGCACGGGACCCTTTCCTTCCAAATGACGCAGGTCCTTTCCGGGTACGGCTGTTTCGGGAAGTATCTGCACTCGGTCGCTAGGAGGGAATTGAGTCCCGCCTGTCACCACTGCGACTGCAGTGAAGACTCGGCTCAGCACACGCTGGCAGTTTGCTCCGCCTGGGCAACGCAGCGTCGGGCCCTCACTGTAGTCATCGGAGGGGATCTCTCGCTACCGGCCATCATACGCTCATTGGCCGGTAGCGACAGGAATTTTACCGCGGTCGCGACCTTCTGTGAGGACGTCATCTCGCAGGAGGAGGCGGCGGAACGGGTCCGGGAGGACGATCTCCACTCAGACTTAATTCGCCGCCGGCGAACCGGGCGGCGGAGGCGCGCGTACCAGCGCCTCATCCCGCCCTGAGTGTGGCCGCGGGTGGATGGGACGGGTTTTCCCCTTGTAGTGCTGTAGTGCCCCCCGCGAGGAGGTGACGTCCGCGTGTGCCTGGACGTTGCCTAATTGAGAGGTTGTTACCCGGAGGTGGTGCCCGCGCCTAGCGGGCAGGCGATAGGGGGGGTCCGGATGTCTTAATAAAGCTGTTCCCGGATCCCTCCTACTTAAGGCGCAGTACGGCACACCGTGTGGTTTTAGTCGGTTCGATTCCGAAACACCGCCCCACCGAAAACCCCGGTGGGGTGACGGCCGGAGGGGGTTTCCACACGCACAAAAAAAAAGGCATTTTTACCATCAGGCGACCCGTCTGCTCGTTTGCCCCCTATTCCATAAAAAAGCCTCCAAAATATTGACACCATGTAAGGTCCACACTACGTGGTGTAAATTTTTTGATCACCGAAGATAGTAAAATACCTTTTAAACGCGAGGGAAGCAAGTATTTTCATAAAAAGTAAGCAAGTTACGTCAATGTACAAACATTAGTAATTATAGTGTGGGGAAGTGCTTACAAGATCAAGACTAAAGATCAAGTGTCGGTATATAGTGCTAAAACTTGTTTGTGTTTTAATGAGTTTCGTGCTAAGCTCTCGTTAGGTAAGGTGTGATCACCGTCGGAGTTAGACCAAAACGCCTGAAGAATAAAAACTTAAAATAGTCTTTAAAATATCATCCTTATAAAATCCCCCTTTATCCCACTAATATTATAAATGTGAAAGTTTGGATAGATGGACGGATGGATGGATGGATGTTTGTTACTTTTTCATGCCAAAACTATTGAACCGATTGCAATGAAACTTGATATGTAGATAGCTGGACACCTGGATTAACACATAGGCTACTTTTTATCCCGATATTCCTACGGGATCGAGACTTGCGCAGGTCAAACCGCGGGGCACTGCTAGTATCTAATATGTGTAAAATCGTGAAGATTATTAAACAATAAAAAAAATTAATTATCTTGTTACTAATTTGTACTAGATTATTAATATTGATAAAACAAATGCCCACAGTATTCTAATACACTGATATTAGTCTAAATTTAGTATGTCAAAACGCAAACACCGTTTGTCATCATCTCTTCCTACAATTAGTATAATAGCGAGTAATATATGATTCATGACTGACATTGCGTGTTTAATTTCGATAGTATTATTTACGTTCCTTTTACAACAACAATGTATGTACCTAATTGTTAACATTCATGATCAATCCTTTTATAGTTGTAAAAGCGCCAGTACCAGAGCGTTTTTCTATTTATTATATTTTTCATAAACCATACCGGGTAGGTTGACTTGTATATCATTAGAGCTCAATATGCTAGTACAATGACATCCAATTAGGAGAGATACATGCCCGGTTTCTGAAAAACTGATCAACGCAAAAATTAACTAACCGTATGTCAATTCTCTTGTCAAATATATATTGAACTGCTGGAAGCAATTTGATCTTTTACAGAAAAATCTTATGCCAAGAAACAGATGCCAGTTTAATGAAATTGATCACAGATTAGTAAATTTTTCAGTTTCTGATCCAACTTGAACTGATGTGACACAACTGTTAACTTGACAGCTCTGTGAGTTAATTATCAATATTTTGATCAGCCTTTTAGGAACCGGGTGTAAAGGGGTAAACAAAATAGAATAAAAATGACTTTTCTTAAATAAGTTTACGTACATAACATCGAGGTAGTAGAACAAGAAAAGTCTATCTACCATATAATTTTACCAGATACTAATAATCATTATAACTGTGTTCAGGTGGTGTGACCGATCTTAGTATGTTGGACATTAAGAGGTTTCATTTTCATTTACTTTATGGTACATTAAGTTTTGCCGATATATCAGTTAATAGGCTTGTGTGAAGCTAAATGCATATATATGTGGGTACTTATTTTATATGTAAGTATATTATCTACAGGAATAAGAGCTCTGAGCGTTTTGCCTCAAGTGCATTGTAGATGTCTGGCGCTAAAAAAACATCGGGTACCATTCAACGCTATTATAGTACTAGTCCGGATTTTGTGTGACGGTGGAGGATAGATTTCTACTGTTCCCGTTTTAGATTTCTCCGCTTAACGATACGGTCATTCTTTCTTCGTTCATCTAAAGATAAAAACAATATATTTTTTCTTCAAAAAAGGGCTTTCTGTTTTACTGTTTTTCAATCTATCTACGCGACACAAATACTTCTCAAAGCAACCTTGAGTCTCGTGAGCATTTGTGTCAGTGTGGGAGAAGTAGTCTTGTCCGATCTTCAGCCAATTCTACATAATATGACGGTTATAATGTGACGTATCTTTTCATACCCACCCCTATAAGCCTTACATCAATGGTATACCTATTATTAATTATCAGATAATATGTTGCATGTCCTAACAATTAATTTTGTATAAATAAATTTGTGATTCTATTAAAATATTCTTACATGATCACTAGGTGTAGTTGAAGTTATAAATGTATTTCTAGAAAAACGCAAAAGTAGTATATTCACCAATTCCAATTTAATTCTCCTTTTGTTATGTTTTTGTACATTTTCTTCACAGTGGTTGGCGTAAACAGTTTAATTTGAGAGATTATTGACCGCTGACAAAAAAAAACCAAGGCTGTTGTTAATTAATGCTTTTTTATGAAGAACACGTTCAAAATGAATGCGAAGACACGTGAATTGTATGTCATAAATACATACACTCACGCCTGCACCCCCAACGGGTAGGCAGAGGCGGATTAAACACCCACTACAAATTTATTTAAATATAATTTGACCCCCTCCGTAATAGGAGGCAAGCCTATTGCCGTAAAAAAATTAAGAGCGTTATTATATTTATTTTGTTATATGATTTTTATTGTATAGCTGGTAAAACAAAATGGGTGAAGATACTGTCTGTTATCACCTACCACAGGAGGCAGGGTTCCAATGTATTGCAACAATGGCTATGTAAATTAAATAAATAAATTAAAATAAAATAAAAATAAATTAAAAATTATATGGGATGTATCTATATAAATCAACCTATCCTAGTTAGAGAAGAATACATTGATAGTCTGTAAAAGAACAAATCTACCTATTTTGGAAGTATTTGTAGATGGTGAAATTATTCAAAGAAACTGTCATGATTACTTTAAGACTTTTTTATTTTAAAGTCGTGCAGTATCACAATTACTATTCGTTACTCATCAGGTTATACCTTTTGGTACCTCTGCACATGGTTTCTCTAATCTTTAGATATCAACCAAATAGAAGACTGAACTTTGATCAAAATCTCACCATAAATTTACAGTTCAATTTCATTGCTAGATCTTTGGACTTATCATACAGTGTAGTGGTATTAAACTATGTTTTAAATTGCCTTGAATCTTCAGCTTTCGTTGTCGTAACTAACCATGTTCTATTTCCTTAGATAACAAGAACATACTAATCCTCAGACTAATAAATTTACGAGTTGTTACTCACAACATTGTTATATAGTGACTGAACAGAAATTACAACATAATGGATGATGCGTTATTATCTTCCGTAACGTAATAGTAACATTAACATAACATAATGTTAGGAAATGATATCCTTATTGGCTCACTACCAGCAATTATCGTACATTATTTACTATCGAAAAAAAAAAAACAATCCGTATAATCGCATTTACTCGAACATCATACTAAATAAATTCTAAACTGCCTTCATCTCGTTCATACTGCAAGCTAACAAAAGAGAGTATTTAAATAAATTGTAATGATTAATCTTACACTAGGAATGAGGATGGTCGCTCTTATATTCTTCCAAAGTGCCGAAATAATAGAAAGCAGGGGCAGAGGGGTGCTCTCTGTGATATGGTTTTTCCAAGACATTTGTAAGAGATGCTGCAAAAAAGAGGCATATAGAAATGCGTCGTATAGTAATATAAACGGAGATGACTATAAAAATTAATCGCAAATAGGTATGGGCCGGCTCGACCGAAGTGATACCACGGCCTCACGGGAAACCGACAGTGAAGCAATACTTGCATTGCTTTTCGCCGCGTGAGTGATGCCGCCGGAGGTCCTAACCCTTCCTTCTCCCCTATTCCCGCCCTTCCCCTCTCCCCATTTCCCGCTCTTCCTCTATCTTCCTCTTTCTCTCTACCTCTTCCCTACTCCCACCTTAAAGGGAGGCAACGCACTTGTGACTCTTGAGTTGCAGGTGCCCGTGGGAGGCGGTAGTCATTTACCATCAGGTGATTCCTCTGCTCGTTTGTCCCTTATACCATAAAAAATATTAATATTTAACATTAATTAAAAATATATGAAACGCCCTACTCAAAAATCCCATTAACGAATAGAAAAGAACTGATGATCTTCAAACGGCTGAACAGATTTTCTTGAATTATAGCGAAGAAAACTCTCGACCAAGGCACATTTCAAACAAAAACTAATTAAAATCGGTCTATTCGTTTAGGAGCTATTATGCCACAGACAGACACACAAATACACAGATATACATGTTAAACTTATAACACCCCTCGTTTTTACGTCGGTTGTTAAAAAAAGATGTGAATACCTTTCAAGGCAGGTCATTTAATTAATTCTTTATCATTTAAATTAGAAAGAGCATGATAGTTCACATTGACTACTACAGACGTTGGATTGTCATTAACAATGCTCAAAGAATATTACTTGAAGTGAAATTGCCTATTTTGCTTTCATTACGAAATAAATTAAAATCTGTTGCGATAAGTTTTAATTCGATCACTTTTGACAAAATGTGGAGAGTAGGAATAAAAGGGTATGAATACTTTAACAGACTTGGAACCATTTAAATATAAGAGTATTTAAACATAGTTTAATAAAAATCTTATGGATGTTTGCATTTCACAAATGTATTATTGTAGTTGCAGACCAGAGAATAAATTAACATTAATGCAAAAATATAGAGCATAAGTGGTTTTCGTTCCAACAATGTTTTTTATACAAAGATAATAAAGTAGAATCTACGAACGAGTGGTCTCATGAGTCAGAAACACAACAGTAGGTACACGCTGTGTAACATATCGTTAATCATCTGTGCAAATATTTATACGATGAATAAGTCGTACTTTAAATGATTTAAAAGGTTTTGTTAGAACTTTAGTGTTTTATGTATACTAGTTATCAATATTTTACTTATATTAGGACCCACATACATAAATCAAACAGTTTTCAATGATGTTTTTAGCGTACTTTTTGTAACATTGTTTATGTAAACTTAAACTTGCTTGTAATCGTGAGTAAAGTGTAGAATGAAAACAATTGGTCAAAAAAATGTTTGTGCTCCAAATAAATTATAAATGACCAGCAACCCGCCCCGGCTTCGCACGGGTAGCACAGACATCTTCAACAATCATCAACATATTTCAATCAATTTACAAAAAATCTTAACAAATTAAACACCTAAACCTTCCTCATGAATCACCCTGTCTATTAGTGAAAACCGCATGAAAATCCGGTCAGTAGTTTTTCAGTTTATCGCGAACAGACAGATAGACAGACGCGGCGGGGGACTTTGTTTTATAATCTGTAGTGATTTATCCCTGCACTATAATAGTAAAGTTTTATTCAATGATTTAATGATCATAAATTAAAGTAATTCTTTGAAAGTGAATGATTTTTTAACAAATTCCTTGATATGACAACTGAAACTTCTCTGCTAACGATGTCAGTTATGTACGTTATTGGCTACATACTATAAAAAGACCTGCTTTTTGGTATTGGTGGTGATAAAATACAGGTAATATTTTTTTACGCAACCCAGTTAAACATTACCTAATAATCTGAGAACCAACTAACATAAGATGTCTAAAAGACCTTCAATGTCATGATCACGGTCACACGCTGAATTTTTAAAGTAAATATCCATTGTTAGCCGATTGGCGAAACGGGCAACAAAATATACTTCTACAGTGTTTACATCTACTTTATACTTATTACTAGGTGATAGACAGCTGATTATGGTTCAACTACGTTCGAAATAACCTATTCCTGTTGCACGGTAAACAACAGAAGCCACAATGCTTGTTTTCTGTTCTTTGGACTATAATGGGAGAGGTGATGGTAATGCACTCTGATATCATTTAATTCGATTCCTACATAATTGCAATGTCAAGTAAGTGTTCGTTGGTGAGGCCATATGTAAGAATTGGACAGACATAAACTACTCGGAGTTTCATACAGGGTCTGAAACGGGTGGAACTTCGTTGCTGCGACGCAAAATGTTAATTAGCGGTTGCACTAGTTGATATTTTTTCATGCATTTGAACCCGTCAGCGGTGGAATAACAAAAGAGTGACGTTTACAATTTTTTTTTGTTCTTGGATGGTTTGAACTTAAGTCTTCCATCCACGTTTAAATATAATAAATTTACGTTAATTGTGCACACTTTTGTCTAGTATTCCTTCTCACATACCGTGACTAAAGACTCAATGAAGTAGCAAGTAACTGTATCATCTTATTGTAGTCCACCTTTGTCTTTGGCGGTAATGATTTGTCAAACTTCTGTGTCTAATCGGTAAAAAATTGGGAAAATATAATGTCTATACTTTATCGATTCTAAATATGCACGTTCCATGATATTACTTAGAGATATTTATAGTTAGGTATGTCTCTTTCTACACTCCTCGACGTTTATCTCCCTTTTGAGTTAGAAATTGAGACTTACGCGAAGACAACAGTAAAATACGCAGATACTGGTGATAAATGCACGTTAATAGAGAAGTACAGTAGTGACCCACTCAGTACAGCATTAATATAAACTGGAATGTACAGATCATGCTTTATTTGCTACCTCTACCAATCGTCATTTTTCTTTAGGATCTGGCAACCATAGTCACTAGCAGAAAGACAAAAGTACCTACTATCGAGGTTCTATTTAATGGTCTTCTGAGAATAGCAACACTTCGGAAAGAAATCTATTGTACCTTACTTCCTATAACGCTTCGTTATTGCTTGACTTGCCAGTATAACTTATTTATTTTTATGTTTGCAACCAGGTATCTAACGTGCAAATAATTACAATATACATGTCTTGTATGATTTTCTGTGTTATTAAATTGCGCTGCAATCGAGTCATCACAAATATCTAACAAGTTAAGCATAATACGCATTATCATGTGTGTCATCCTACGGCGTACTTTCACATTTTATGAAAAGGTTTATGAAATAGTTATCACCACCCGTTAATAACATCATATTCCATAAGCAAATGTTTTCGATAAGGAATACCATTGTCATTGTGGCCGGTTTATCTCTGAAGAATACACTCACATTTACGTGGAATACAAGATTATGACTGTTACGAAGTAGAATGTACTTTAGTAATCAGGTCTCTGTAAAGCCTCGCTCGCTTTCTTTCTCAGGTTCTGTTTATGACCCAAAACATAATATGAATCTTGCAAATTACTTCAGTTATACACATATTCGTCGTTGGTATAATTTATATAATTTTACATCAAGTCATTTATATAATTTTACAAATGTTTACCATACAATTTTCAGTACTGAAAATAAACACAAACATACTGAGAAAGCAAAATGTTGCAGTGTCGAATAGAAACGCCTCTACAAATGCAGTTGTTATACATTATAAATATAAGCTTAATTGAGAAACTTGGCATGACATTTTGCAGTAAAATTAAAAGCCAACCATTGTATGTAGTACCTTAAGAAATGAGAAAACAAAAGCATGGCTGTTATATAGTGTTAGTGTAGCACGCATTAGAAACATAAAATAACACAATTTATGTTAAGTCCCAGTTTGAACTTCGTGTGAAAGAAATAACATATATACATAATTGCAGGTACTCATAAAATTGCTAACAATCTATTTGTGACGACACTGACTGGCTGTGGACAGAATTTCCTTGGCATATAAGTCAGTAAATAAGCTCAAACACAATCATGTACATTGTAAAAACTACTTCTTTTCTACGCCATTTTTGTGTTGAAGTCTCCTGTGCGAAGTGCGAACCAACCCATTTTAAGAACAATATTTTTTTTAAGATGTCAATTCGTATAGATGGAATTTATTTGCCTGTGAATTGAAAACTTCAGAAAAAGTTGGTGGCGATTCGCACCTTTAGATATTTTATAAGGATATAATAATATCTTCTATCTAGATATTTTTAGAAGGATCATATATTATGATCCTTATAAAAATATCTAAACGTGCAAACAAAATACAGTCGTGCACACACTACAACATTAAATAGTTATAACTTATGTGTCTAAAAAAGGATTTCATTTTGTTTAGCATGATCTAATCATGTGTTTTGTAAAGAAAGGAATAAAAAATTACGGAATGTCCATGTTAAAATTACTTTACAAAACCGTTACTGTTACATACATTGTTAAATATATTACTCTGGCAACTCTGGCAAAGAACTAAAGCTATGGGCGTACCCAGCTTTTGGCCCTTTGGCTGCTCCCCCCCTGGCTCGTTAATTTTTGCCTGCCTTCCCCTACCCCCTCCCTGGGTACGCCCATGAAATAAGCACTGTACTAGTTACGTCTTTCACTAACTAGTAGGCTCTAAATCTGCTCAAAGAAACACACGAATAGCATCCAACACCACAAACTTGTTTTAAACTTAGGTGTTACCGGCCTTGTTTACATTCAAAATTAAAAAGTATGAAGTTGACAAATTATCGTCAAACCTCTTTACAATGGAGAAAATAAAAAGATTAGAAAGTACTCTGCCTCCTCGCTCCTCTTCAAACAGAAGTTAATTTACAAAAATATAATCATAAAACTTGATGTTCATATATGTATATTTTTTATCTTAATCACTTTAGTGCATGTCAAGTTAACCCTCAATGACCTCGTCACGGCTGTGCCCAAAGTTTGACCTCGGCCGAACCTCTCTGTCATCCGCCGTGACCATTGAAAGGACTTCCTTTTCTATGTCCGTAACGACAATATTAAAAAAACGATCTGATTCAAAGTCTTTGTCTTACATTTGTGGTTATAATTATGAAGCCAATGATCGGAGCAGGAGATGAACGGACATTTATTCTTGAAAACCTCTGTGCACGAAGGACCATGACAATAACATCAACGCGTTATTTTACATACATATTAACAAGGATATACCATGTCTCTAAGATTTTTTGTCGGAATGGAGCAAAGTACACTTGTACAAATTAAAAAAAAAACTGTCTGAACTGATACCCAAAAGTTTTATTATAATTTTTTTAAAGACAAAGACCCGTATATTGCTTCTCCTGCAACCTAGGGATTTAGAACAGAACCCAATAATGATTGTCGTCCAGGAGTCTGGATTTTTTTATTTAATGCAGATTTGCCTCATGGATGCGACACGTGAAACTCGCAGGCCATCGAAGACCGCTGATTTGAAGTGCCATACGTATGAAGAGCATAACCACTTAAACCAGGCAATTGTTATTGGAGTCAACCTGCTTGTTTATTGAGATTCGTCTAAGCATATAATCAAGTGAAGCGCCAATAATAATATAATTAATTAGCTAGAATGAGTTTCAACATCTGGTACACTCCGTATGCTCGTTTTTATTAAAGTGGTTTAAAAAGAAACTGCATTTTTGTAGGCAAATATTCTTCACCTAATGATATTTGAAAGTGATCAATATCACTCTTGAATTCTTGATACTCGTAATGGCTATCATAATAACACGATATACAGTCATAATAAGTCACGAAATTATGCTAAGAATTAGAAAACTGTCAGTTATGTTAAATAACTTATAGCACGACAATATTCCATGAATGTTGGTAAAAACGTCAATGCGTAATATTGCATTATTTGAAATTTCTGAAGCTGGTAATGAAAATATTTCTATTTCTTCTAAAAATGCCATTCAAGTTTCATGAATGTTATGAATATGAAATCAAACATACCTACGTGTCTGCGTAAGTAGCCAATAGACAAATAAATAAATATTTCTAACAATAGGGCCTTCATAGTCTTGACAGATATCAAACATGATGGTATTCCTAATTTAGAGATTTACTAATTCCGGGCATTTCGGCATTGTCAAACATAAAAAATGTAGTATTTTCTTCATTATATCACGTGTGACGGTCACAAAAACTCCTGTCTGTAATAATTACTAAATCGTATTGCTTCTATTTCTTTATTTAATTTTCTACACATTTTGTAGGCTATGTTGTTTTATTCACTATTTTTTATTTGGTAAATCTACAACAACTTACACTAATATATTTAGCAACTTATATAACTTTAGTAACATTAATAAGTGTAACATTTATATACAAGTTAACACCACATCCATTGACATTTATTATAACATTTTAAAATGTAAAAGTAATAAAAATTACACTTACAAATACACTTTTCTGTGTCTGAATTAATCACCCACATTTTGCCAACTATAATTTTGTGGCACTCACGTATTAGGGGCTAAGCTTAACTCGGGCTCTTTGGGAATTAAAGATGGGAAAAATTAGAATACATTGAAAGGGAAAGCTAGGTAAGAAGGAAAGGCAAGGTTATTGCTTATATACTTGTGTGATCGAGCTCGAGCAGTTCAGGGTTCGAGGGTTCGAGAGTTACAGGTATGCAACCTGTAACTCGAACTGGCTGTTGCCGGCGAGTCCGGCCTCCAATAAGAAAATGACGTTTACACAAAATGTGACACATGTACATAATTTATTCTAATCAACTATTATCATAAATTAAAAATTAGAAATACCCCTGAAAATGAATGACTTGAAAATGCCTTCAACAATTACAAAAAAGCTGATGATTTTCAAACGGCTTAACATATTTTCTTGAATTATATCTAAGAACACTCTCGATCAAGTTATCAGTTCAAAAGCTACGATGCCAGAGACAGACACACAGATACATACAACTTATAACACCCCTCTTTTTGCGTCGGGGGTTAAAACGGAATGGTCCCGAAGTGGTAAACTGAGGCGTAATAAATTTGCTTAAGCCTTTATTGGTAAAGATGTGAAAATTGAGAGTACCTACATTGAAAGGGAAAGGTTCTTCGTTCTTAAGTATAAGAAGGGAAACCAATGGAAGGAAAAGGATACTGCTTATACGGAGGGATTGGAGGCCGGGATGGATGGATGGGTCGTATTACAGGTATGCAAAGTCGAACTGGCTGATGCCGGAAAGTCGGGAATATTTGTGTAAAATTATATCAATAAAACAAACTATTATTGTGAAACTAATAAAAAACCATTGAGATAATAATAATACTGTACTCGATACCGGTGGGACACTATTTTTTATATTTTTAAATATATATTTTTTTTTATAATAATGTATTTAAAAATGTAACTTATATGTTTTTTAAATGTTAATAAAGAGAATAATAATAAAAAAATAGGTTAAGTACTAAAAATATTTTAATTCCTCATTCGTCATTACAACAAAAAAGTTTTAAAATATCATTGTCCACCTTGTGTCATGCAAAGTCTATGAAAAGGGCTGCGGCTGATACTGTCACTATTGATCGTGTCTTATGGTATTTGTATTGTTTATTAATAGTTATTGAGTTTAGGTGTATTTGTGTCCGTTATTTATGTATTTGTCAGGTCGTCCGCGACACATAGATATTTAACAAGCTGGAGCTAATAAATAGAATAAAATTGTTTATAGTCTTATAGGGCATAGCTATTATAGAACAATCGATTTCAGTTTTATCACATGTTAAGAATAGTAGTAGTTTCTAGATTAACATAATCTCGATTGTTTTATGTTTCAGAGTACAGAAATGCTGTACTTGAAAAGGTGAGCTACTGAAGTTTACCTATTATACTATTGATACTAATACTGACATTGTTACTGTTTTTAAACGTAACTATGTTACATCGGTACTTCGTTAGAGTAAGAAGAAACATATTTTCCCTTTCAGCGGGCTATTTGATTATGGTTACCATACATACCATTTTGCCACCATATGTATTGTGTTTTTTATCTCCAAAAAGATTAGTTTGCTTTATTCTTTTGTTTTATAACTGATCATGGCAGAGTTTTTAGTTATTTACTATTCAATGACCAAGATACTGAATTTATATACTCTGTACACTTATATCCGATAAAAACACAAACGAAACAAAAGAAAATAGCCATTCCATATTCTTGGCACATCCAATAAATCCTTCATACATTGAAACCAGCAAACTTGAAACGATTTTAAAAATTCCCCCTCAACTAGTTGTCCAGAGAAAGCATAAGGTACATTGCTACCTGAATACAAATTTTATGACGCTGATTCACGACAAGCGTTGCTCCCAATCCAATCGGAAACTTTTCTTAGGGGGATAACCCTTAGATTTAATCCATTGGTAATACGAAAATTGATGTAAAAGCCTTCGCCGCACCGTGTACGGAACCGTTCGATCCATACAAAGTGTACAAGTATAGAAAGATTTTCAGATTTTCTAAGAGAATCACTGCGTCGACATGGCCCGTGCCAAAATGTGGCGTGTTACGAACCCAAAAAGGTTTCAATTCAATTGGTTTACGAGATTATTGGAAGCAATTCCGTTCAGAAAGAAGTATGGTACGTGAGGAGAATTTTTAACACAGTGAGCAACGTGGACGAGGGGAGGTCCGAGACACTTTATTTACTCCTTTTAGAACACAATGTGAACAAATTTAATTATTCATGTAATTTTTTTGACTTCACAGCCTAACAGTGGACGTATTCCTAAGATAATTAAAAAAAAATAGGCAGTCATGAGACTGCCGACAGAAGTGAAAACTTAAACGAAACGACGAACTTAAAACGTTACATTAGCAGGTTGGTGACATTAATTAATTAGGAGCTGACAGCACTCAATGTTTAGATTAGCGCCCTCTAGTGGTATTATTATGTCACTGGTACTATCATCTGTCTTCGTATTCGGGAGCGTTTATCTAACCGCCGCACATCACGCTCGCCAAGTGCAAGCGCGCATGTGAAGAGGGCCCGCTCGGCTCACCTCGTGCGCACTCGCCACCACTCGGCTCCGTCTTACGAATTTCCGATCAGGTCACGTGTCCTGGCGCAAGTTTAACATTTTTGATCCATGGCCAACCTACCTAACCAACCTACTTTTTATTTTTAACCTAATTATATATACTAGAGATCGCGTGGTGGTCGAATTTCGACCATGGTTTATTTCATTGGCCAATATTACTTGACCTGTCATTGTATAGACTTTTGTACCATGACAGGTCAAAATATATACTGGACACTCATAGCCGTATGTACCCGTTTTTGCATTTTTTTAAAATTTGTAGCAAATATTGTTCAAAAATTTTAGCATTCGTCACTTATTCTCTGTATAAACTATAAGTGTGCGAAATTTCATACTCCTCCGTCCGCCCAATTTTCGTAAAAAGAGATCCAAAGTTTTCGCTTCACGTATTAATATATAGATACATATGTGTGTGTGTGTGTATATATATGCAAATACATTGTGAAGTTATGTTTTCACTTCTGACGTGCTGTCCTATGACTGACTGTTTTTTTTTAACACTTATTTTCTCTACATCACTCAATGGTTAACTGGTAGAGAATGCCTTAGGTATTAAGTCCGCCAATGTACCAAATGTGCATAAAGTTTAAAATAAATAAATATATAAGCCCTTATATTTTTGGTTAAAATATAAAATAAACTTCCTTTAGTGATTATGATCAGCAAACGTGTTTAAAATAATATCGCATTGCTATCAAGTATTTCATTATTTATAAGGCATTTTGAAGGATCAAAACATGAACCTATCTTTTATAAAACTTCTTTTGTTTTACACATACCTGCTACATAGTAGGTAATCTTTTTTCTTCTTTCACTCTCTGGACTTATTATAGTCCTGTGGATTATTGTGTTCCTATAAACCGAAACTTCTTATTATAAACAAAACAATACAACACCAAGTTCAACATCATCATAATCGATTTAATCCAAAAGACAAAACTTATGCTATCCAAATATCCAAACACCTAAAGGTACCAAAGAACGCTGGGGCAATTCCGATTTGATTTATCATTGTTCTTCGTCGATAAATCAGGGCACAATAGGGCTCGAGGCGTACGTAGAAACTTCTATTAATTCTCTAAGAACAATCCGGAGTTACCGCACAATGGTACGGGACAATACGTCTGAGACGTGAGATTTTATCACCTGATAACACGTTCTGTTTAGGGATCGATAACGAATGGTTTTCTTAATATATTTATTGAGTTATTTTTAAGGTGAATGATTTTTAAGTGCACTGTAATAGCAGTTACAACCAGTGTGTCGCTTAGAACTTTTCAGAAGTAAAAATTTATAAATATTTTGAAATTATTAAATAGAAAACAGATTCACGAGTATATGTCATTCAAATAAATATAAGGTCTATAATGTACTATTTTATTAATTTTTAAAAACTTCTGCCCGAACTTCTCCAAAAAGATATATTGATAAGCTTTTTACCATCTAGTAAACACTTTTACATAGACCTAGCAGCTATATTTTTATCTCATAACAATTTGCTAAACCCAGAACCCAAACACAGGCGTAATACAATGCGATCAACAAGGCAGACATTACTTAACTATAATAATATAAGTTCAATGTAAGATGAAAATGTCTGTGCTTAGGGAATTAATCTAATTCTTTTTCTTAATCTAATCTCACAGTGTAAGAATCATAAGAACGGAATGTCTAATGAAATCCTAGCGGAAACAACATCCGCTTTTTAAAAATAATGTTTGGCACGTTATAAAAGAAGTCGCTTAATACGTTATTATATTACTATTGCTTTCAGAAGATGAAGATACATGTATGAAGATAAAGCGTAGGTTTTAAGAAAATAACTTCTTGAAGAAAAAGAGCCTTAAAAATGTCTGGAACATACCCAATACTCTTTTACTACAATTTACACTTTTGATCAGGAAGTGAATAAATTGCACAGATAACGCGATAGTTGATGCAGTCACGTCGTTATTCAGAAGACCTTGGATTACCTTAATGATGACAAACCAAACCAGTCACTCTAATTACACTGAAAAACTAGACCAAGTAATCAGCAACAGCACATGGTTTTTAAACCAGTACTATATAATAATAATGATAATTTCCAAGCTTTATTTTTCACGACAAGTTCAGATTCAAGATTCAGGTTCGCAGTAATGATCGTGGCTGAATTGGCTTTTGGAAAATCTGCTGAATAATTGAACGGCACCAGAATCAGATGTTAGTGAATAAAACGGATGATTTCTTTTTCATAAAACAGTTAAATAAGTAGCAACTCTTGCAACAAATGTCGCAAATAAATTTCAATATTGATCGCCCGTTAATAAACAATAGCTTATAGTACGCACACGAATGAGCGTGTTTGTTACAGAGATTTTTGATCATTAATCCGTTTAAATATTATATATATAGTTTGTGAGCACTGCAATGTCATACACTTTGGTGAGTTGTCCCGATATTATAAACCTGGCCTGCCCACGCTCATGTACGCGTACAAATGAGCAGTCTGTCAGTTAGGATTTTCTTTCTGTGTTGGGCTATTAAATAAACATGTATCATGGGGAGTGCTCCGAGGAATTCTTCGGACTTATACCGGCCGCAACGTTTCGCCATCGTTCAACGCGACAAAACTTTCATCCCCTTCACCTGGATAATTGGCAATTCACCACTGTGCGGTTCTCCAGAATTTTTTTGCCTCGCACAACCAATCTCTGGAACAAATTATCGCCTGCGGTATTTCCGGACCGATACGACCAACCTTCAAGAAAAGAGCGTACTCCTATCTCAAAGGCCGGCAATGCACTTGTGACTCTTGAGTTGCAGGTGTTCATGGGCGACGGTAGTCACTTACCATCAGGTGACCCGTCTGCAAGTTTGTACCCTTATAATATAAAAAAAAAACATGTAATGAAAATCAATTGCGATTGAGTAACTTGCAGTGTATGATATACAACATCAAGTAGGGTAGGTGGTCATTTAATTGATTATAATCTATAATTATATCTAAATAATATATCTTGCTTCTTGAATTTTTCTGCACAATATTTACGGGGGTTACACCGAAAGTTTTCAGAAAATAAAAAACGCAATGATATACGAGTAGAAGCCCGTTAATATTTTTATTGCTTTTTGAAATAGTCTCCGTTCCTTTCTAAGTACCGTCGCATGCGATGGAACCATTGACTAAAACAGTGAGCTCACTCTTCTCTAGGGATCTCTGCTACGCCTTTTTCAAACGTAGCTGCGGCAGTGTTTATAAAAAGAATTCCTCTAATTTTATCTTTTATATATTTTGGGAAATAAATAAAAGTAACAAGGAGCCAGGTCCGTTTCGTCAAATTATGAGGTATCTATCTAGTACAAAACCTTCTGACGCCTAAATGTTTGTGTAAAAGTTTTTGTACTTGAATCATACAATGCCTAAAGCTGCCTGACTGTGTTGATATGTCACCCTTCTATCAGTTTCTATCATTAGCCGCACAGCACTCACGTTATCTTCAGTAGTCGCCGTAGAAGGACGTCCATCTCGAGAATCATCAGTGAGTTTGCTTCGACCACGTTTAAACTCATAAAATCAGTTGTAAACAATGGCGCGAGAAGGGGCTTCGTACTGAAATGCTAATCGAAGTCTAACGTAACATTGTTGTTGAGTAAGACCGCAACGAAAGTCGTAATAAATTATTGAGCGAAAATTTTCTTTAGTCAAATCCAATTCGATGCACAACAGACACTTTTTAAATTGCCACCAATTTGTAAAAACAAGTGACATATGAAAACATTAAACATCTACAAATTCCCAAAGAGTTCCAAATTCGAAATTTAAATAAACTTTTTATTGGCTGCTTTTCTTACTGGCCTATTCTAAAAACTTTCAGTGTGATCCACGTATCTACATTATTCGTAAAAAGGGCATGCACAAAGTGTCCTCAAGACATAGGGCCGCTTTACTGTTGTAGTACCTTCAACCTACAGATGACCGCAGTTATAGTTCTGTTCGCTAGTACGGTCTCTTGGCACGGGGAGTAGGTAATGCTTATTAGTATACTGGTACTCTCTGACTCGTAGAATACGATCTTGATCGTTTAAAATCTATATTGATAAAAATAGACAAGTACCTAAATGTTAAAAGTCAATTCTCGTTTTGTTCAATCGTCATTGAATAACTTATATGTGGTCAAATACGTTTCGATTCGAGAACAAAGAATTCTTGATATAGTTGAGTCAATTATCTACAAAAAGAGGCATACCTATTTTTGTTTTTTAAAAAGATCTCCTGCTCTAAATAATAAATAATATAATAAATTTGTAGTCTCGGTTTCGACATCAAGACACCCAAACTGTATATAAAAAATAATTGTTAAATGTATGTTTAATGTTTGGATTCAAACTTCAAACCCATGATTAGACAGTTTTAGAGGCAGTAATGTATGCATTAACAGGATTTCATCAATGCAACAAAAATTGCAAGATGTCATTACTTCTCACGGGGGTTACACAAGATTTTAAGTTCTCCAATATTTCTAATAATTAGCAGACCTAATATAATGAAAATAATTAAAATGACCAAAATTAGATCCGATGTTCAAAATACACAAATTTAATATATTCATAGGGCTCACTCAACCCACTTTTTATTATGGGGACCGTGATAAAAAATCTGCTGTCACCGAAAATGTTTCACTTTCAACTAAAAGTTTATAAATAAATATATATTTAAGTACTTACTTTTCTGATTTTTTTTATCGCGTTTTCCATAGTAATATAGTCGGTTTTATTTACATAAATTACTGTTATCATTGTCTTTGTGCAAATAATAATAAAAGTTCAATTATATCGTTGGTAATTAGATGATTGTATGGTATAATTATTTTTATTTATTGATTTAAATAAAAATGTCAAAAAATAACATATTATTTTCGGTTTTGATACATATGTCTTGATAAAACATAATAAAAATGACACATTTTGATTGTATAAAATCTTTTATTACATAGGTACCCATCAATCTCTCAGAAGCGGTGTACTTTTTATTAATTAATAATAATCAATGTGTATACTGTATACAATTTCATTAACATTTAGGTATACGAAGCAATTTTCGAACAATATATATATTGTTTTCGAAAATTGATTTGTATACCTAAATGTTAAAGAAATTGTCACATATAAACAAAAGCTTTAGGAGTGTTCAGATTGTACACAAAGTAGTATTCACTAATAAGGTTTTTTCTTTGGTATAGTGAGCAAACGAGCAGACGGGTCACCTGTTGGTAAATGACTAACGCCGTCCATGGGCACCTGCAACTCAAGAGTCACAAGTGTGTTGCCGGCCTTTAAGGTGGGAGTAGGAGAAGAGTGGTATTAGGGAGGTATTAGGGGCTCACGCACTCAGCGAAAAGCAATGCAAGCATTGCTTCACCGCCGGTTTTCTGTGAGGCCGCGGTATCACTCCGGTCGAGCCGGCCCATACGTGCCGAAGCGTGCGTGCCGAATGGCTCTCCCACGATAATTGTTTACTTTACTATGAAGACAAAGTATACCTAATTTTGACCCAGTTTGAAGATTGTATAATTTTAAGTACAACATGAGATGCTTATTTTTGAAATTTCAAATATTAAAATATATTTAAAATATTAATATATGTCAACGTTTACATATCAATGCACATGACTGGACACAGTACACTCAATATTGTGCAAAAATAAACACATACATAGACTCACGCCTCAAGCTCAATCAATTAAATAGATCATTAAATTATAACATCTTAACTAAAGTAATTTTGATGTATATCCGCCATCATTCAGCAAAAAACTAGGTTAAACGTATAAACTCGTTTCATTACTTTCCGTACATATCAAATTTCTTATACATAACATAAGACCACCAATCCAGTCAGTCAGTCCAGTCAGTCACAAAAACAACGGTTGTGGATAAGAGTGAGTATTATTAGATTGCTTACTATTTTTACGTTTGTTTTTATTTTTTAAATAATAAACTAAACACTAAAAGTAAACGATTTGACAATAGCGAGGTATGACGTCATAAATCGTTTTTTTCATATCAGTTTTGAGAAAGAAATTGATTTGACTAGTAAATCAAGCCGTATTGTGTGAAAAGGGTCACAAGTTCGCGGCAACATCACTACTCCGATTTTACACTCAGTTAGTTCAGCCTGTTGTTGGTAGATGGCATTGGAGGTACTAACTGTTTGGATAAATGGGACATTACACTGGGACTATAGTGGTAATTTTATGTACATAGTGTGTACATATATGTGTATGTACGCATCTATATATTTATATGCATGTGTGTATGTTCATAATATTTATATATTTATTTACAGTACGATTCCTTAAAAACAAAACTGCTGTAACTCTCTTACACCAAAAACTGTCCAATATTTCTTTTATTTACTGCCATTTTTGTCCATCTAAAGATTGCCTGTAAGAAATTGCTTTTAGTGATATACCCAAATGAAAAAATATATACAAAGGGTGGCTCCCTTTGTATAATTTTTTCTGCGATTTCCTTGTACTACCTAATTTAATTTTAATTGTTGTATTAGTTCATATTTAATTTTTTTTCTATTATATATTGAACAGATTGAATTCCTATCGAATCTGATATCACTTCCAAAATACCGTCCTAAAATTTGTTAAGTGTATTTTATTTAGTACCAATATTATTAAAACAAAGTAGAAGAAATAATTATTCTTTACGAAAAAAAATAACACGAAAAAAGAACACGGCATACAAATCATTCATCTTTTGTTTTTAAATACCTAATATTTTTTTAATCTTTTACAATACACCATTTCTACTTAAGCATCACATTTATATTATCTCTTGTCATCACATGTACATATCATAACAGATTTGAGTAAAATTCAATTATTTAACAATTCCACTTGACTCGTTGTGTAGATTTCGAGACCGTTTTGTATGAAAAATACTGGCATTTTTTTTTTAATATTTAAAAGAAACAAAGGATGATGGGTAATATTTTTCTTAGTAAAACTAAGTTGGCACGAGTAACGAGTAAAGAGGACTGAGGAATGAGTACGTCAGAGGGTTATTCAAGGTACCTCCGATTGCGGGAAATTAAACGAGAATCGACTGCGCTGGTACGGCCACATTCTGAGACGTGAGGATGACCACCATGAAGTGGCTGCTTATTCGTCAGCGCCATATATTGCGTGCCCTCTCAACCCTATTCCTAATTCCCCATCTTCCCCAACGTATTTAATGTCATGTTTCCAATATTTAAATAGAAATCATAATAGAAACCTTCTTCTTCGATTCTCAAGAAATCTTCTTCTTTGTCCCTCTCACTCTTCGGAGTCTATAGGCTCTTTTTCTTCATTCAGTCTGTTATTTTTTAGAATACCCTTCCTCTCAAAATCAGGATGGCCACCAATTGTTACTCATTTATTTATAATTAAAGTAAGGAAGAGCCTTTTCATACAATTGGCAGAATCAACTTGCCACTTGCCACTTGTATATGGATGTATATATTATGTTTGTATGTATATATTATGTTTGTATACATAATATGTATGGGTACGTTTATGATGTGTATACCAGGTATTGTAGTACAAATAGTTGAATTAGCTTAAAAAAGCATCTTCGGAAAATGCTTTTCCTGGTGTAGGTGAATATTTCTAAACTTCATATTCACGTCAATTTCATTATTTTCGAAATCTGGACATTGTATCCTTGGTATTAAATAGCCATAGTTTCTTTCATGTCAGCCCTCTCTCTTGCGAAATATTAGCTTTGTCGGTACATTTTCAAGTTCAATTTGTCAGTTTCAAAATAAATTTTTTGTATTAAAAATCACGAATTTTCCCAAAAAAGTTGGCTCTTTTCCATATTACTTATGTATGTTATGTAGTATACGACCTTAAGTACTGTACGACCCTAAGATATGATCACACCATTCTATATATGTATTTCATTGTCTATACTATATTTAAGTATGGTTTGTCTGAAATTTAGTTCACATTTATATAATAAACTATAATACTTTTAATTCACTGCAATTCCTGTTTTATCTGCATCCCCAGAAGGTTGACTGGCAGAGAATATCTCAGGTATTAACTTCGCCTCTTTACTTAATGTGCATAAAGTTTAAATGAAATAAAAATAAATAATACAATAAAACTACACTTAACTTAAAAAACGAAGAAATACGCATTTAAAAAGAATATAATAGAATAGAATAGCTATTTATTGCAAAAATTGTGTACATAAGCTCATAAAATTATTGATTTGGGTATCAACAGTTTATCCGGATCGGATGTGCAATATTCTTATGACTTATGCTAAAAACAAAATATTATCCATGCATACTATTATTATTATTGCAGTAAACATTAAAACATACCAAATCAATTACTGGAAATTGTATGTTTAGAATACAAATTAAAATAAAATAAATAATTCTAGACCCTAGCTCTGTAGCATGTACATACATTAATATTACCAGTCTATACAAATTACAAATTAAAATTAATATTCTTAGATTACAAAGTTATTAATAAAAGTAAATAAGAAAAAGAAATTATACGAATTAAAATTAATATTCTAGATTTAAAGGAAAGGTATTAGTCAAATCCAATAAGTTACATTATGTCCTACTACAGTTTATCACTTAAATAATTCCTTACAGAGTAGTAGCACCTTTCCAACAATAACTTTTTCAGTATAATTTTAACAATGTCAACATTTTGCTCTTCAAGAATTGTCTTTGGTAATTGATTGTATATTTTGGGAGCCATGTAAATTATACTATTATTCAAATATACTGTTGTATTAGAAGGAATACTAATTTTTAAATTGTGTCTTTTACTTTTTAATTGCCCGAACATATTTAAATTTTTTTAACAAATAACACGGTTTCCAAAATATAGACACATGGTAGAGTCAAAATGTTATGTTTAATAAAATAGGGACGGTCTGTTGATTTACTTTTGCATATAGCTCTGACACACTTCTTTTGTGTTTTAAAGGCATAATCTACATCTATAGAATTGCCCCCAAAATTTGACACCATACCTTATGATTGGTGCTACATATCCGTGATAGGCGGTCAATACAGTAGTTGTGTTAGCTGTTTTTCCAAGCATATACAAAACATAGGAGTATTGGTTCAATTTAGAACATACATTTTCAATATAGCTTTTCCAATTTAAATTTTGATTGATATTTAAAGCCAAAAATTTTGTATTTTGTACCTGTTCAATATTCATATTATCTAATTGTATGTCCAAGTTACCTAATTTATTAAATCTGTTTCTAAAAATCATTATATTAGTTTTTTTAATATTCACTTTAAGATTATTCGTATTTAACCAACTAATACTTTTACACAAAGTATCATTAATATCGTATTGCAGCACCACCATAAAGTATGCACCTCTAAAGAGTATGGTTATTTCAGAATTATCTACAGAACTTGGCACCCATTTAGATTCTTTTGTTGGCGAAGACGATAACTACGGATATTCTTAATATTGAACTTGGCTCCCATTTTCACATTTATGCTTTTGATGGGATATCATTACTTTTTGTAAATAAATCATATGGGTATTATTCAACATTAAAAAGTGATATGTAAAATTAATATTTTCCCTGCGTTTAGGCTGTATAGTTGTCTGTTTTGTGCTATTTTATAAATTTTCTTGAACATTAGAAATATTAAAGAAATATTAAATTCTTCCTTACCTAACATACATTTTTGCTATTATAATTACGAAAGGCGCTAGGTATTAATGAAAATCTATTGTTTTGAAATTATTCAAATCTTAAAAAATCACCGTTTCCTATGTATACACATAATTACCCAGCTGGATACTGGTTTTTGATCTATATGTCAGTCAGTGATAAAATTTTTAGATGTTAATATCTTAATGACCATTTGAGTTATAATTATGAAATTTGGGGTTCTAGTTAATCTAAGGAGTTTTAATATATAAACCAAATTTCATGTGTTTGTGTTAAATAAATTTTGAGTTATTAAGGCGTCAAAAGTGACTCCAAATGGTTCGTGTAATATAACACATGGCTGCTGCATCGATAGATCCTTTTCTTGAACTTGGCTAGACACGCTGCCGCATGTCTAGATATGATATAAAATAACATAAAAAGGACACATATAGGTATGACAAAAAGATAAAACAAATAATAAAATAAAAAGAAACAAAAGCCAAAACAAAACAGCCAATTGCACATAATGCAGTGTGCATTTTTTGCGTTTGTTGATTGTGCGTGAACTTGTGTGTGCACGAGTGCGTGTGGGGATGTAAGGGTGCGTGTGTGCGTACAGGTACCTGTATAAGTGCGTATGCGTAAGCATATGTAGATGCAGACCAGGAAGTGTCCATGTAGTGACATGGCTGCTATTTTACTAATTGTAAATTGGCATCGGAACTTTAGTCCATACGCTTAGTAATAACAGGTTTTCCACCTCTGTATAATTCATGGAATCCATAATATAATTTTTTAACTTTTTATAATTGGACATGTTAACCCATTAATATAGTAGGTATTTGTTCCTGACAATATACTATATTAAAAGGAAAGACAATGAATATATATCACACTACTTAAAATATTAATTATGGCTTCAGCAGACATTTTAACCAATATCCTGAAACCGGATGTCCGGTTGAAACTAAAATCCGGAGTGCTTTATTCATTTTACATAAGCAGTATTTCCTGTACGGTGGCTTGTAAATAAACTAATAAATGATTCCGTTTACAGACATTCCATTATGTCGGGTTTTCACACCAAATGCATTATTAATCATTTGAGGCTATCATTCCCACTGAGTTAACATAACCACGTGGTTATTTTTTTAATCGACTTCAAAAAGGAGGTTTTGTTTTCGATCCGTATGTATGTATGTTTGCATATCTACGATTTTCTTAAAAGTAATAGACCAATTTTCATGATCGTTCCACCAATGTGTGTTTTAGTGTACAATACATTTAGTATATATTTATAAGTAAATTTTTTAAAACCATTCATTCAAAGTTTCATTTTATTCATAAAGGTAAGATGGCAAACAAGCATACAGCGTACCTGATGGTCAGCGATTAACGGTGTGTGTTTATGTCATCACATAACTAAATAGACGTCCGTTCTAAAAAGACCTCACATAAGAAACTTGTGACATTTGTATTAATTTAATAACAAACTATAAGTAAAAAAAAAAACTTATGAGAACTGTTACATTTAGAAAAAAAAAAAACAAATATTCGTATATTTCGGAATGCACTATAGGGATTATTGAAATTGTAGAATGAAGGCCATACTCAAAGTCAAATCAAATGTATGTATTTAGTAATATATATGTATGCTTATCAGCAGTCTGGTTACCATAGTACAGGCTCTGCCTCGTTTGGGATCAGACGGCCGTGTGTGAGATGTGTCAAACTATTATTAAATCCATCAGGATTTGACTATGAGTATCGGTTGGAGTCTATGATAATAAGGAATAAAAAAATAAAGGACGAGTCATGTGACTAGAAGTGGTCTTCTAGTCACATGACTCGACCCTTATTTTGCTAAACACAATCTGGCTCTGCTTTGTAAGTTGTAAGGCAGTCGTCTAAAACGTTAAAGTGTTACTTGAGGGGATTTATTAGCAGGTATTAAGAATATATCAATTAAGAAATACGTAGCCGGCAACAGAGGCACATATTATGTTAAATTTATGTTTTGATTAAGGTCTATCTCGCCCACAATGCTTTCATCGAGAAACTTGTAGGTACTACAAAAATACCGAATTAGTTACTGAGAAAACGAGCCTAAGTGGGCGCTAAGTTGTCTTTGGGACCGCAACAAATTTAATCAGAAGGAAATTGGAGGAGTTAGAACTTTGGTTGCGTAATACATATGTAAATTTACAGAAATAGTGGCTTTGCGCTAGGCCTAGTGATATCAATGTAGTCTATATACTTGTATGTGCTCAGAAATACCATAGATCAAATATACCATAGATACACGATCTCCTATACCGATACAAAAATCGCCTCATATAATGGCACTTGATAGTTTTTGTGGCTCAACTCAGTGGGTCTTGCCTACTAATTAGATACGTAGGGCTTCTGAGGCGATTTTAATTATGAGGTATAATTACAATATATAGGGCACACTGATAGTTCTGTCCTCCTGGCTGCTCGCTCATAAATGTTTGAATTTGGAAAGTTATATTTTTTTAAAGAAATTCAATCATTGATTAAAAAAAGAATTGGTGGGAAATCGCGTGTCAATTGTTTTTTATCACAAATTGAAGCTGGTCGTCTGTAGCAAAAATGGAATTAACTTGAAAAGATTTTAAGGTGATGATTTTTTATGATTTTAATGGTTCACTGACTCCGCAAACTGCACTGCTCGTCTTCAAAATGCTTTTGGGAGGGAAGCACCTCATTTGAGCACCGTAAGACATTGATACGCAGAATCATGATGAAATTCGTGAAGGTCGGCCCTCAACTGCGATCCCTGAGAAAAATGTGGCTACTGTCAGGCAACTAATTAAAGAAAACCGGCGTATTACCTATGAGGAGATTCGAGGACATTTGGGGATTGGTATGAGCTAAATTCAAAAAATCTTACATCAATATTTAAAAGTTAGAAAACTTTGTTACCGCTGGATTGAACTCACCCAGAACAAAAACGGTCTTGTCTTGATTGGTGTGAAAAAATGTTGTTAAAGTACGGTCGTGGACGTTCAAATACTGTGTACGACATTGTGACAGGAGATGAAGAATGGATATACTGTTACATGCCGGAAAGAAAGCAATAGTCTTCTGTTTGGGTGTTCGAAGGTGACAGCAAACCAACAAAATTGAGGCAGGCGAGAAAAGTAGGCCAAAAATTGATTCCGTTTTTTTCTTCCAGACGGATCCTGTCTGCACGATTCCACTTGAAGAACAAAAAACAGTTAATGCTGAGTGGTACACCATCATTTGTTTGCCCAGTGTCTTTGAAAAACTTAGGGAAAAACGACCAAGAAGTCGCATCCTATTGCATCATGACCATGCTTCGACGCACACCGCGAAGAAGACAAAGTAATTTTTGGCTTCTGAAAAGGTAGAGCTAGTGACCCATCCCGCACATAGTCTAGACCTGGCACCATGCGATTTCTTTATTTTTCCAAAAATTTAAGATTTGATGAGAGATATGACATTTACGGGGCTGGAAGAGGCCGTAATAGCTTTCAACCAGCACGTGAAAAACATGCCCTTAGACTAATGGTCCTCATGTTTTCAAAAATGGTTTGACCGAATAACAAAAGTATTTAAAATGTAATGGAGAATACTTCGAAGAGCAGTAAATATATTACTTTACATGTAAATTGTTTCATTAATGAGTTACGCAAAACTTTCAGTGTACCCCACCCCACGTATATAGTTACACCTGTCAATCAAGTGTCCGTAGGTATTATAGCCAAATGCCACTTCATAATCGACTACAAGAATCGTTACCGGCAGCAATTTGACACTTTTTGGCTTCTTGGTTTCTCTGTATAATATATTCAGACTAAAAGAATCACAGTTGAAACAGTGCGATAAAACAAAAACTTTAAGTAAAATTTAATTAGGGGATCGTCTGAGTTTACTTTAATATTAATTATTCGATTAAGGTAACCAGAGGCAAGGCTATCCCGGACCCAAGGGCACACTAAATTTAGGGCCCTGTTTGAAATCAAAAAAGTAAATTTGATCCAAATACAAATTTTGCACAACAGAAATTCTGAAAGAAACCATTTTCTTCCGAGGTCAAATCTTCTTAAAATATTTTTTTTTTATAATTTCACTTTTTATTTACATAATTGATAAGTTAGTAAGTTGGTCATGTAACATCGTGGTTGGTAAATCCATTAGGATTGGTAAACATAAACTCAGTTATATTCTTGTAGTAATTCAACATTTAGACTTAGTGTCTTTAAATTTAACAGACCTAATTAGTTTTATTAATGTTGAGGTACTTAAACACCTAGCAAAGGAATCCGCTGATTCCTTAGCTGTGTTTTTTAGATACTGCCCTAATACGGAGTCTTTTGGGGGCCCGTCAGAATGGCCCACGTAAAGATGGTACTGACTAGAGGTAAATAGAGTATAGCCATACGCTATGACCTGACAGACTCTTTATTTTTAAGATTTAATTAAGTGGCTTATTTACGAGCTAGAGAGTTTAAACTCGTCATGAGATTGGAATTATCTGTAAGAGATTTCATACACATATAAACAAATACAGCCATTTAGTAAGTAAACCTCAATTTAAACTATATTTAGAGGGTTAACAATAAAAGAATGTGCCTCTTCTTGACTTGATCGAGGTCGGAGCTATTAGCAGATTGGATGCGGAGTACATCAATCAATGTTTAGTACTGACCGCACAATGTGATTTATTGAGTGAAATGCATTGTTTCCTGAACAGTTAAAGTATAAATGGCGAGCTGAACGATAATGAGTTTTAACCTATGTTACTTACTGTTTCAACGTTTTAAGGATGCTTAAAAATAGAAGCCGAATACATTAAATTAAAAAAAAATCATTTGCATTTTAAGATTTAGCATTTACTAAGTAGTTTTAGTACTATAATAATAATAACTTGACACATCTCATACACGGCCATCTGATTTCAAACTAGACAGAGTCTGTACTATGGTAACCAGATTGCTAATAAACATACTTATACATTACTTTTAGATAAATAACACCAAGACAGAGAACAGAGAACAAATGACCGAAGACAAATATTTATGTGGTGAACATAAATATTTGTCTTCGGTGGGAATCTAACCCACGACCTCTGCCTCAGCAGTCAGGGTCATTAACCACTACGACCAACAAGCCCTTCAAAATAAAGATCAGTATCTTTAAAGTACTACGATATCTCTACGATATCGATATCTTTGATATTGATCTTCAAAATAATTAAAGTTAGCATGCCAAATTTGACCTGCCTTTAAAAAAGTCTGTTGTTAATTTTATTTCCTGCCCTTTTAGTTTTCCTTAACCGTTGACTGTTTTTATGACCACGGCAAAACCATCAATCATGTCTTATATATTGAACATATTTTTCTTTGTACCTTTTTTGTGCCAAAGTCCCTACCACTGAAGTTTTGGTGTGTCGGAATCTAACCGACTAAAACCACATGTGTTTGAATACTGCGTGCGTCTAATTGGAGGTCTGGGAACGACTGTTGTTCTGAACCACCGTTAGTCTGATGGGATATACCATGATAGGATAGGATATATTTGAGATTGTCTTATCATCATCATAATCATTTCAGCCATAGGATGTCCACTGCCGTACATGGCTTGATGTCTTAGTTCCCCTGGATGGTGCAGAGGGCGTCCACAGTAAACCTATATCGCGCTCGATCTTCAGCTTTGTGCTAATTTTGCCCTACATCTTGTCGATGTTCTTCGTCTCGTCTGCTACTGTTCGTAGCCAGGGTTCTTTGGAACATAGGCCTCGCTTAAGGACTTCCAAGAACACCGGTATTAGTGTCTGTCCGTATATTTTTATATTCCTAACAGTAAACTTACATCAATACTCAATACAAATAAATAAAATTGAAGTGTCTGTTTGTAGTGTCAAAATAATAGTTGTTTTTACGCTCATACGGTTATTTGCACGATACCTATGCCTAAAAATCAGTTTTTTAATTTTTGTCTGTCTGTCTGTCTGTTTGTTGCGGCTAATCGCCGGAACGGGTGGACCGATTGCCGCGGGACTTTCACTGGAAGATAGCTGGTGTTATAAAGGAGTAACTTAGGCAACTTTTATTTTAGAAAAAGAATTAGGGTTTCGCGCAAAATATATAATTACTAGCAAGCCGTCCCGGCTTCGCACGGGTACAAATTATACACCTAAACCGTCCTCATGAATTACTCTGTGTATTAGTGAAAACCGCATAAAAATTCGTTCAGTAGTTTTTCAGTTTATCGCGAACAGACAGATAGACGCGGCGGGGGACTTTGTTTTATAATATGTAGTGATGTAGTGACGATATGTAGTGAAGATTTTAATGATATGATTTTTTTTCATCATTATTATATGATGATTCTAAACGCAAAAACCTCATAAAATAATGAAAAGTAAACAGAAACATTATTCGTTCCTACAATTTTCGAGGGTTTCTCTGAATTTTATCACGATCCTATCATCAGATTCTGACTTCCTTGACATGGAACCACCCTTGAGATACCCTATCTAACAAAAAAGAATAATCAAAATCGGTCCTGCCCTCGCTTTTTAAATCTCTGATATCTTCTAAGATATTCATTCTAACGATATGCTGTGAAGGGCAATTTTGATCTACATGAAATGCGCAACGTATCTAATGTATTTAATTGGGTAAGGAATAATACTGAATTGTTTAAAACAGTTTGATAAATAACCCATGATTTTTTTGTAATATGTAAAAGATAAAAATGGTTACTGTGGGTTATCCTTAGAGATAAACATCATCATTGATCTTTTTAAGATATACAATTCCGTAGTACATTAATTTGATCTATCTCGTAAGGTTTAGCCAGCGTTTGCAATGTAAGCGCACAAAAATATGTTTGTTACGACATGACATTACAAATCTTCGAATTTCTCGACTTTTCTCTACAATAATATGCATGTATACTACATATAAACCTTCCCCTTGAATCACTCTGTCCATTGGTGAAAATAGCATGAAAATCCGTTCAGTAGTTTTTCCGTTTATCGCGAACAGACATACAGACAGACAGACAGACGCGGCGGGGGACTTTGTTTTATAATATGTAGTGATGTACACGCGAGCGAAGGCGCTCGGGAACTGCTAGTTTCCAAATAAATCTATGACTGTGTGAATAAACGAGACATTTAGACTATGTTAACAAAACAGATTTAAAAACTGGAAATTACTTCTACTAATTACACAAATTACTCGCTGTCATCCAAATTAATAACGGTATTGAAATTAGTTCTGCTAATTCCATGTTATGCTTAAAGGGTGTCTTTAGCTTAGCCTGTCGACAGACAGTACATTACATTGTGACGTCACACTAGGTACAATTAATACAGATTGATGGTTTGCTTCTAGAGACTGATGACGTAAGTGGTGACGTAATATGTCAATGTGTTTATCGCATAGTTACAGCTAGTCTGTTTCTAATTATCTACTATGTATATTATTGTATATTGATGTTCAATATTTGTGCGTAAAATTGCCATTGCCATTGCCAATTCTATTAATGGAGTTAGTGACCTACCATCCAGTCGATTCGATGGATGCAATTCCAGTCTTGTTGGAACGGTCGGTGATGGTGGAGGATTAAGCGGTAATCTACCATCTCTGACGACATTTATAACATTATGTTAAATATGTTTATATTTGTTACATTTGTAATCAATAATCTCACCACTATTGCTATAAACTAACTCACTCACCTCACAACTCTACTCAACTCAACTTCACTAAATAACAGTAATTGCTGTTGTTCGTATCTCAATCAGCGCTGAAGTGATCGTTGTCAACTTATAATGCATTCCTAGCCTTTTTATCACCCCACCAATGTCAGGCCGACCAACAACGTGCGCTACCGGTGTAACTAGTCATAATAATGTCTTTAAAATTTCCTGTATGAGAATACATACCCCCCCCCCCCTGGCTTTAGCAAGCTTACGTAGTACTAAGATAGTTTTGAGTCCCTCTCTCCCCCCTATTATTATTAGGTATATCTCTGGGCTACTAAGCCAACAGATATAGCAGTGAGAAGAATAAATAAACAACACAGTATCAATTTCCCAGAATCTTAAATGTTTGTTTTGGAATATTGCGTCAATACTGTCAATAAAGCACCAACCTTAAATGTAGACACTGTTGAACTGTTGAATATCTGTGTGAATAATTTGGTATCAATATCGATGCCCACGAATCCCGAGGGTTTCTAGTACATTGGTAAACATAACATTGTAAATTGGTAATATAGCTTGTAATTTATGAACAATTTCTAAAGTTATTTGGTTATCTATTCGATAAAGTCTTAAGTATTGCTGAGTATTAAGGACAATCCAAGGATAATTTCCAAAAATGAGTTTTGCCTAAATTACTATCATGATAGGCTTTTTCATATCTCAACAAAATTACACTAGATGGCTGGTTTTATAGGTTTTCTAGATAATATAAATGTAGGTACTATTGTACTGTATTGTATATGTAAGTTTATTTTTCCTCATACTTATATGTGTTATTTATAATTATAATAATTTATTAAATGTTGTATTTCTCTCTCTCGAATGTATCTCTTCAAAGTTGGCCAATCAGCTTTATTATTATGTTCTGTTTACAGCATATTCATCCACTCTATGCATCTACCGAGGATAACTATTATTGGCTACTCATGTAATCTTTGTTAAGTACCTAGTTAGGAGTTGTCAGCTGTTGTTATCCCTAATATAAATAAATAAGTTAAAAATAATTAAAAAAATCTATGTCGATAAATAAGACATAATTAAGACATAACTTTGAAATCTATTTGTCGTACGTGGTGGTAAAAAAAAACCTTTGTGTATTTCGAATTATATGATAGTCGTAAATTCTAACTAAAAACATTTTTTTACTTGCTTTTCTCTATTTATTTTTATTTAATATACCGAAGTAATATTTAAATTATTTGTAATATTAAAAAACGCTTTCTAATTATTTATTTGTCATATACATAAATAAAACGACATAAAATATGTTATATCTCTTTTATACCTCGTTTATTCATTATTTTACAGTTTTTTTTTTTTTGCTGTATGGGGCTAACGAGCAGACGGGTCACCTGATGGTAAATGACTACCGCCGCCCGTAGGCACCTGCAACTCGAGAGTCACAAGTGCGTTCCGTCGTTTAACGTGGGACTAGGACAAGAGGGGGAGGGGGGGGGGAAGAGTGGGAAGAGGGGGAGGGGGGAAGGACGGGGAATAAGGGAGAGGGAAGGGTTAGGGCCTCCGGTAACCTCACTCACGCGGTGAAATGCAATGCAAGCATTGCTTCACGGCCGGTTTTCTGTGAGGCCGTGGTAACGAGCGGAGTCAAGCCGGCCCATACGGCTCTCCCACATAAAGTAAAATAATCATTTAAAATTTAATATAAAAATCTAGACACCTGGCAGCTAAGTCAAATCTTCAGGATTATCTACAGAACTTGCCAATCATTTATCGGCGTAGTCGATAACCACGTATATTCTTAATACTGAACTTGGCTCCCATTTTCACATTTATGTTTTCGATGGGATATTAATCTCCGAATCATATTTTACAATAAACTTATTTATTTAAAAACCTTTGCAACGGTTGTAGCATTGCATGAAGCAAGGGAGCGGAAGAGAGCTATAATACAACAAACGAGTACAAAGTACAGAGATACACATGTTAAACTTAAAACTATCCTCGTTTCTACGTCAGGGATTAACAAGAGATAATGATTACCTACAAATTGAGAAAACGCCTAACGCTTTTTACTTGCAAATTCTCAACTCTAAGTTTTATAACTAATATTTTTTGCATCACAAACATAACCAGCCCAACTAACTAACACCCAAGTAAAGCAAACTCATTAAACCCATGTCTTAAAAACTACGAACTGCGACATGAACGTATAGCAAACTCATTATTTTAACATAGATCAATGCTGGCCTAATCCCGCACGAAGCTGACGATTTAATACAAAGGTTCACACGTTAAGACGCGAGCATTATGCGACAAAAAGCAGTCGCGTGTGAGGCTTATCTTACGAAAACATTCGTACTTTAACATTTACGAAGACATAGAGCGTAGTAGAGGGACAAGGATTTGTTTAACTACGAGTAATTAACTGCACTAGTGTTCGTCAATTTGCAAAATTTGAGAGAAACATGTATGTCTGATTTTAATTTTCTTTCGCTCTTTTACATTCATGCTTTGTACATCTGAGAGTAAGATATGGTCTTATTAATAATATAAAGGCGAAAGGTTGTGAGGATGAATGAATGGATGGATGTCTGTTACTCTTTCACGCAAAAATGCCTCAACGGATCTGGATGGAATTTGGCACAGAGGTTTTTTATAGATATTGAGATATTATAGTCTGGAAAAGCACATAGGCTACTTTTTGTCCTGGAAAATGTACAGTTTCTGAAGGATAGATTTCACCAAAATTACTACTAGTACTTTTATAATACTTAAGACCTGTCGAAGGTTGAAATTAGCTAAAAAGCAAAACTACTTACTACACAAAAGAAAATTGGCTGACACACAGAGAAGAAAAAGGTGCTGAAATGTTTTGTCTTTACCTATCTATATAAAGACATAAGTGTTTCCTAATTACTTTTATTGGTATCAACTATCTTTTAACTATAGTTCGGAAATAGCTACTAAAAAAAACAAAGTCTTAGTCTACATTTATGTTATAATAAATCGTTTTTTATCATCACTGTTTTAGTATAAAAATAGAAGCATGGAAGTAAAAGAAGCACAAGCACAGCTCTCTCGAGTTGCATTTATGTATTAAATAAATCGTTTATTAACATCAGACAAATATATCATTACTGCTTTAGTATAAAAACAGAAGCATGGAAGTAAATGAAGCAGATGCTTAGCTCTCTAAATTAACATTTATGTAATAAATAAATCGTTTATTTACATCAGACAAATATATCATCACTTCTCTAGTATAGAAAAAGAAGCATGGAAGTAAATGAAGCAGAAGCACAGCTCTTTTAAGTAACATTTATGTTTTAAATAAATCGTTTATTTACATCAGACAAATATATCATCACTTCTCTAGTATAGAAACAGAAGCATGGAAGTAAATGAAGCAGAAGCACAGCTCTCTGAAGTAACATTTATGTTTTAAATAAATCGATTATTAACATCAGACAAATATATCATCACTGCTCTAGTATAAAAAAGCATGCAAGTAAAGGAAGTAGAAGCACAGCTCTCTTAAGTTACATTTATGTATTAAATAAATCGTTTATTAACATTAGACAAATATAATTTATCACTGCTCTAGTAAAAAACAGAAGCATGGTAGTAAATGAAGCAGAAGCACAGCTCTCTTAAGTACCATTTATGTTTTAAAATGGGTAGGTATTGACTTATTAAATCTAATTTTTGACAGTATAAGTATTAGGACGCAGTAAATATTTACAACAATAAATTTATCCTACCTATGTAGTCGTTGTATAATGCAAATAAGTGTGTCTCTTCTGTAGCCCATGCATCATTGTAAATGTTTTTAGTTGAAGGAGTAAATTTCGCCTAATTAATCTAAGCTTAAATACGGCACTTTATAACGCATGAACTTAGGAGTGGGGCGCAAACTTTATAATTGCTCTGAATATACATAAATATTTCGGTGAAAAGTTCTATTGGAACGTTTGGGGTTACACGTGGAATTGATTGTTTTGAAGTTTGTTAAATAAGGTATTCGTATGTTCTGTTATCCGTTCCATACTTTGCATACCTAATTATCTTAATTAATAATTTCTTCAGCTACGTTATTAAATTTTCGGAGGCATTAATGCCGGTTTATTAAATATTTTGAGTGAAGAAAATTGTTTTTGTTTTTATTTAAATGTTTGTATTTAGAAATATATAAGTATGTTTATCAGCAGTCTGGTTACATTAGTACAGTCTAGTTTGGGATCAGACGGCCGTGTGTGAGATGTGTGAAGTTATTATTATTATTTTACAGAATATTGTATATCTAATAGAAAAGTAGTAAGTGCCTATCTTTCTGAAGTACTATAATATCGGCAAGGTTACTCAAAGTAACATTTAATAATATATTCTATAAAATAAGGGATTACCTATATTTTGTCCTTTGTTGGTTTCTGTAGTACAAGTTTTCTTATCTTTGCGAAAGATCGTGTAGTCCTGGGTCATGGGGCGGGTAATTAAATATTGGGTTTTATTTTGTAAATTCTTAGTGGTAGCACCAAGTAAAAAAATGTACACGCTAGATAGCAAGAGGAGCGGGTGCACCTCTAGAGAGAGCTCTACCGCTCTGCGCCGCCACCGATAGTATTAGGCCGAGTCAACGCGGGCCTAAAAATGTCGTGGAAGGAACTCTGGGTGTAATACACATCTAATTTGGTGATATGGTGGTGAAGACATCTGAAATAAAATAACACTTTTTTCCAAGTAGATATAGCATATCTATACTGTTTTTTTTTTGCTTTATTTGGAAGAAAGAAGCAAGTCACTTTTTTAGGACAGGACTCGAAACTAGCGTAATCACCTAATATCCCATCCTGTCCTGTCATGTCTACATCTTAAGTATTTTAAAGTGGCATCTGCCAAAGTTCTAAAGAATTACCACCCTGTTAATCATATATTATAGAACCACTTTTAAACATTGTTGCATGAAAAAGATATTACAAATAGGTGTGCTCATATATTGAGGTCGTATAGTATGAATGAATAAGAAATTTTGGAAAAATTGTTATTTTTTTAAATTGAAAACTTCTTTAGGTAAGTTTGGCACTTTTAGTATGGTGAAAAAGCACTGAACTCGCGTGACCTCAGGTACATAGATACTCGTATATACAGATGTGTGTGTGTTTTCACTTCTGACGTGCAGTCCTAAAACTAACAGTTTTTATACAGAAATCTTTTTTGAAAGTAACAAATTCAACTTAAAAATTGGTTGGTGAAGCTACAAAATCAGTATAGATATAGGAGATTCCTAATGGAGTTGCTCTTTCGCGTACAGGTACTTTGTTATTATGTTAAACACTGATCGACTTCTGAAATCCTGTAAAAGACAGGTCAGATGGAAAAACAGACACCCGCGAGCCTGAAAATAAAGGATAAATGCGGCAAGGAAAGCTACTTGGAGTATGTAAAAGTAGAAATAAATAGAGAAACGTTTTCTTTGATTACTTCGGAGGGAGAAAGCCGTGGGTTTATGAATGCATGTGTCAGATAAATATCACTATATATTATAAAACAAAGTCCCCCGCCGCGTCTGTCTGTCTGTCTGTTCGCGATAAACTGAAAAACTACTGAACGGATTTTCATACGGCTTTCACTAATAGACAGAGTGATTCATGAGGAAGGTTTTGGTATATAATTTGTACCCGTGCGAAGGGGCGGGTTGCTAGTATAATATATATTTTAAAAAATCTAAATTATATTTGAAATTTTCTTCGCCTCGTGATGTATTGTTAAAATTGTATAATTCTAATCCTTTAAGTCAAAGGACTAACTTAGATTTGTTGCACAGTGATCAGCACACCCCTTAACATAAACACAAATGACTTTCCCGGTTTCTCGTTAACATATTACCGAAGCAAATAGAATATTTCAATAGTGCGCCCCTTGATTGAAACTGCTTCGATGTAAGCGGCTCATTTATTGATTCCAAATACCTACCCTTCTAAACCTTCTAAAAGGGGTGATGTAATGATGAGCAAGGGTAAGTCATTGAGGGACTCAAGAGCTCTCTTATTTTTGGAATCCTCTATAATTAATGGGAGTCCTTATAACTTACAGGAGCTTGTTATTTACTAGATAAATGTTTGTGGTAAATGAAGAGTAAGAGTTTATAGTCGATTTTAGGTATTTATTTTTAACCTAGCAACTCGACCCGGCTTCGCACAGGTACAAATTATACACTTAAACCTTCCTCATAAATCACTCTGTCTATTAGTGAAAACTGCATGAAAATCTGGTCAGTAGTTTTCCGTTTATCGCGAACAGACAGACAGACGCAGCGGGGGACTTTGTTTTATAATATGTAGTGATAATATTTTGTTTAATATCACTTTAAAGGATAATATATTCTTATATGTTTAAAAGAATGATGCCTTTTGGTTTTTTTAAACTTCCCTAAATAATTTTGCCTATGATCAGGCCTTACGAGGCACTAGTCAGTGTGGTCACAACGTGGTCAAATAAATCATGTGGTACTAATACAAAATCGCAACTTGGCATCTGATCTAAGTAAATAAACATAGATACTTTCGACGATTTCGGCTTGGATGAGAGAACATGAATACTTCATTCTCGATTGAAGGATTCAGGTATCAAAGCACGAAAGCGTCATATGTAAATAAGATCGTTAAGTTAATGACAAAATAGTAAGTATCTATTACTTAAATAACATGTTTAATTTTAAAAATAATGCTGTATTCATAGTCACTAAATACTAAAATAAAAAAAGAAGGGAATGGACCTAGGGCCCAAAGCGTGCCAATAGTGTCTCTCTCTGTATCTCTCTCTCTCTCTTTCTCTCTCTTAGATTTTATTCTATGAAATAGGTTCTTTACAGCATAATGTACAAGCAATGATGTAGACAATCTATTCGCTTGAAGCAATCAAGCCGATGTGTACCGCCTGCTTCAATTTACTGCAGCTTACATTATATTTCGTAATATTACAAGTTATTTATCAATACGATTATATACAAATCACTCACTAAGATCATTACGCTTGTTCATTTAATTTTAAGAGGCCGGAAGCCCCTTTAACTAGTATTAATAACTAGACGCGGCGAATTCATATAATTTCTACTCAGTGTTTGTTAGAAACCTTGTTAAGAGAGCGCTCCACAAGGTAGATGGTGTAAATTTCGCCAACTACCCGGTATTGTTGGGCCACAAAAATGCGAATTTCTGTAATCAAATATTTTAATGAATAATTTAAAATATTTTGGACCCGTCGTCGAATACAATGCTAATTCAAAATATTACGAATACAGAATATAAACTAAACTATCAAATCACTAGAATGTTTTGTAAAATTCCTCAAATCGTTGCAATTTTTTTTTATGTGTTACTATTGTAATGTATACTAGCAACCCGCCCCGGCTTCGCACGGGTACAAATTGAACACCTAAATCTTCTTCATGAGTCACTCTGTTTATTAGTGAAAACCGCATGAAAATCCGTTCAGTACTTTTTCAGTTTATCGCGAACAGACAGACAGACAGACGCTGTTTTATAATATGTAGTGATATATATTTATTAACATTACATACACAACATTAAGATAAAAAAATACCATGTTGCCAAAAAAATGGATGCCGAATGGTAAACAATCAAAGTATATCATATACGTTAGCTAGATTAGTTTGGGTTGCGTTGCGATTTTTAGTGCCCGTTCTAAAGAAGCCGACACTGTGCCTTCTAATAACCATGACACGGGGGTAATTCTACAATTCAAGAAACCACAGAATAAAGCTCTTTTCATTAAACCTTTTTGTTTTAAAGTATAAAAGTAAATCTCTATTGTTTAACAGTGTCGTTGGAAAAGTTAAACGCGATCCGGACACGCCTGTCTTCTACAGATAGACAGAATGCTATTCCGTAGAGCGAACCAAATCTTTAACTTGGCATGTTAAGTATTTAACGCTACGCCTGTATAATTATTACTAAATGTGGAATTTAATCGTACTTAAACACTCCGAAAATGCTTTCCGAAAGTTTAATAATTACAATCATTATCAAATGAAAGTCTCGCTGCATATGTCGCGGCTTTCATACCCCCACCGCCTTTAAGCGCTGTCTAATAAATTAGCCGTACGCTATTGTGTGGGCTCACTTACTGGCAGACTTATTTACCTGACTGTTGTGGGCTCGCCAGAATTCAGACGACATCATTCCACTCGGCATCAGTCCAAGAGCTTGCCTTCCGTAATACCTAAATTTTCTTAGCTCAGATTGTGTTTGTGCTTAGCAATATATTTTGTGGTTTCAACAAGAAACGTTCTTAAGTACCTACTGAAAACAGTGTGAGGGTTGTATCTTTGGGTAGTTGTGTTATGTGTGGATAGTTGAGTCCAAATAAGTTGATATCTCGGAAACCACCTACAGTGAATGAATTTTAATGATTTTAAGGATTACCAATTAAAACTTTCCGCTAGTCACCTTTTTTAACTATCTATACCATAAGGTATAGATGTTTAATTAGTCATTAATTGCAATTGGATTGCCAGTAATATCCATTTTGAATGATCATCTTCCTGCATTTCTCCCAATTTTAGTAGGGGTCATGCGGGGTCTATGCGAAAAGCTTGGATCTCAGAGCATTAATCATGCAAGTTCTTTTATTGAAATTAAAAGATGATTGGGGACGTTGAAACAAGCTTCCGAAGAGATAAACGATGGATTATTACAATGTAATAATTAAATACGCGAGAAGTTGTATGTGCTCATACCTACATCGTTTCAGAAGAAATTTATTAATAAAAATATATTGAAACTTATATAAAAACTATTTAACAAAAAATTAAACCGACGAAAAAGAACTAAAATGCAAGGAATAAAAATTAACCAAGACGCTACTCAAACAAATGATGGCCTAATTCAAGATCACTTCTTCCTAAATTCATATCTTAGAAAGTGACTCTTAATATATTTTTTTAAAGAAATAGTGATTTGACACTTTTTATTTTTTAACTAAAGCTGTAATTCCTAGTTACTTAAATAGTAATATAATAGCAATAATTATTTAAAGATAAACTAAATCTCACTCCCACCATTTACGTAATCTCTTACATTTAAATCAAAATAATTGTACGTCATCGTACGTATCTGCTATCACAGATGGCGTTGTATATTGCAATTTCCGCGGCAATGCATACGCTCAATTTTATGATTGTAATAAAACTTTTATGGTTGGCAGGTAAAGTTACCTTACAACGTAGTCTCGGTTACGAATAAATAATTCCATTACTTCCTGGAAATATCATAAATAATTTGTAACCTGGAGATGGTGTCAGGAGGACAAGGGGTCGTAAAATTTAATTGCTTTAAAATATTACTGCACAGATACTTTTCTGTGTTGTTATTTTTAAAATAATTGCAGTATTGGATTTCAAAATATTAACATTGGTTGTGAGATGTTAGATTTAGGCGTGATCACTGAGTTATTATTACTAGTTTATAATATCTCGATGGGCGTGATTGGTTGTTTTTTTAGTAAAACAAAAAGGTTTGGTTTTAATTTAAACAAATTAAAACCTTAACTTCCCTTCAATAAAAATAAATGAGAAGAACTGACATCTCGTTATATTGAAGAATTTACTAAATCAAAATCAAAATTATTTATTTCAAGTAAACCCATTGTAGGTATTTTTGAATTGTCAGGAGGAGTCAGTCAGTATAAGTAGGTCGTGAAGCTAGTTGCCTGTTCCAAAACGTAGATCCTATGGAGAAGAACAGGCAAGAAACTCCAAGGACACTCTTTTCAAACATGTTTTTTTTTACAAAGATATTTGTTACATTGCTTATAAGCGCAATTTAATGTGAGGACAATGTAACATAAATTATTATTGTTCTAAAATGGAAAATTAACATAATACTTGTGACTACACAGTTCTCACATGTACAATTCAAATTCTTTTTATTTTTTTCAAATAACAAAAAGTAAAAAGCATATCTTGACTACAATGTCAACAGTGTATAAAATAACACTAATGTTCTATAAAATTTACAATGTCAATAATATAAATAATCAAAATATCACTACACACTAAGAAGAGTGATGCGATATTCATATTATATTTTGCTCCGTGCTGAAGTAGGACGCCCGAAAGAACATCGAGATTCGTATCACTCATCAGTCGGTTACACATTTTACACAATAACTGTAATCACACAATATTAGAGCCTAATATGCTAGTGGTTAGTGTTCCTGACTGCTGAGCCAGAGGTCGTGGGTTCGATACCCACCCTGATCAAACAATTTTATGATGGACACGATCATTTACTCTCTGTCTGGGTGTAATTTATCTATAACTTGTATGTATTTAGTAATATATGTATGTTTATCTTCAGTCTGGTTACCATAGTACAGTCTCTACCAAGTTTGGGATCAGACGGCCGTATGTGACGCGTCTTCGAAGTGTATTCAAGTTATTTGCGTCTGAAATTTTGAGTGAGCGTCAAAAGTATTTGGCTTATTTTGTGGAGGGTAACCGAGGGTGAAATTTACAATGGGGATACCAAAAACAGTCTATACCGTGTGCTATACAATAAATATATCATTTTGATTATATAAAACTAATCGTTGTCTATTATAAAAAATATTTATATAACATTATCTTATAAGTACAGAAAATTTACCCTACACATCAAGTTAGTACCTAACTAAGACAATATCTAAAGTTTTCAGCGAACGAAGCTAAACTTACCTCATGTTTAGCAGAATTGTAGTTCGTAATTTTAAACTGGCGCCTAATAAAGTGTTCAATCGAGAAACTATTTTGAAGTTTCCTTCACTTAAATATAACATATGTAACAGAGCTATAGTAAACCGTTTTTATTAACTACTAGCTGATGCCCGTGTCTTCGTTCGCAAGGAAATTTTTGTAAAATCTATCAAAAGGGAACTACGTGCTATTCCAGACTCGAGACCCCGACCCCCGAAAAAACAATACGCAAATATAAAAAATAACAAACTTTCGCCTTTATAGTATTAGTAAGATTAATAATTATAGATTCCATCCAGTGCTTATATCAATTTCTGCTTCAGAAGTTATAAAACAAAGTTAGAAATATCAATTTTATGCCAAATGGTAACTGGGCTGAAATACCAAGGTACAGACTTCTGTTAGACTAGCTCTTATAACTTCGAATTCCCAAAAATAATTAGCATAATACCGACCGAATTCTAGGAATAACTCATAATACAGTTTTGTTTGTCTGTATCGATATTACTAGTATCTATCAATGCTTACGAATGTTCATTAATTTTATTAACATTTAATTTTTCCATACAATTTATTTTTAAAAGGAAAAAGGCCTCATTTCATTTTCTATTAAATGAAATTTAGAAAATAACGTAAAAAAATACAAATTTACGATCAAATTAATTATATTAAGTTACTGAAAATTCATCTACAGTTAATCCTACTAATTTTATAAATGTGAAAGATTGTGAGGACGTATGGATGTTTAGTACTCTTTCATGCAAAAACCAATCAACCAATTGCGATGAATCTAGGTATGTAGATAGCTGGATACCTGGAACACATAGGCTTTTTATCCCAATATTCCCACGGCATTGGGACTTGCGCGGGTGAAACCGTGGGGCGCAGTTAGTAATATATATAGAAGTTCTATATCCTAGAGGTACATAACCAGGGTCTGGCAGAAGGACATATAAAAGATTGAGAACTGCTTCTACGACATAATGCCTACAACACTAGCTAAAATTTCAAGCTCCAATCTTCTCCATCTTCTTTAACTTACTGGGAACTTCACTCCATGCTCCGCAGCCTCGCATACAACAACGCAACACACAACAATTAAAATACTGGACTGACCACCTTTAATGAGGGCTTTCCATAATTATTTACAAACATTTCGGAATACTCGGCAGTACCTACTAGGAAAATTTTTGCAATTTGATATTTCATCAACGAATTCCTGTTTGGCAGTTTTCATTGAACAAACAGAAGTTGCCTTGTATAATTTTAATCGCTATGAAGGGTTGAAGTTTACGCAATTAAAATTTTCGTTAATGAAGTGTTTGATATCCGCATTGATCGGCATTAGCTATACATTTTGTATAAATTTTCTACATTTCAACAAAGTACTTAATCTTGCTTACTTGATGTATGTTTTGAATTCATCTCAATCCTTCTTTCAAAGCTAAAGTCATAGGTATATTAAATCCATCTAAGTAAAGGTAAATTGTACTTGTTCTTTTTTTTGTTCTTTGTTAATTGCATACTGTACCATCGATACGATATTTGGTTCCATTGCTTAATTAAATTTGTTCTTCAATACGATTTACCTTTTCATTAGGGTAATGTTCACGTACTTCATCTATCACTGATTTTCGTAACCAAGCTTATTAAACTCTTAAATTTTCTGTTTCTATACGAGCTGCCCAACTGGTCCAGTATCTCTACCCTAACTAGGATATCTTTATATGCTTTGACGTTTATAATCTTTATTTTTTATTTTTCATTTTATTTTTTTGTACTTAATATATAGTTATATACAGTATTACTCAGTACAGGCATGATTACATATATTTAGGAATATCAATTGGCGGTCTTATCACACACAAAGATTTCTTCCAGACAACCTTTGTACGGATATTAATAAATGTGATTTAGTCTATGCTGCACTAATATAGAAATTTAAGAACTACTTAACACTTTATAAATATTTTCGTTAACTATATACATACTACTTACACATATAGATATGTGTATATATACATAGATACACTTACATATTAATTTGTAAATCTCTAACGTACCAAATTGTAGCATCAACATTCATAATGTCAGGTAATAATTTTTGATTTGCTTTTTAAACATGTGCAAGGATTTGGCTTGTCTGATTGCTACAGGTAAGTTATGCCACAGTCTAACTGCTTGCACCGAGAAATATATCCTTAACTCCACAGGAGGGACAAATGGGGTTGGCAATGCAAAAGTTACACCATAAGTGCCGCAAGTGTCTATGAGCGCTGGTAAGTGTCAAATTTAAACGGACGGTGTACTTGTTTGTCAACTAACTAACTAAAAAACTACAAAAGCTAATGAAAATCTAAAACTGCAATAACTGTATAAAACTGTATTACACTGCAAAATAAAACCACTCAAAAACCCTAGCTGCACAAATATGTAGATTAAGTTCACTGCGACAAAATAAAAACAGCAATTGTTAGAAGAAAATTTTCAAGAGGGGGTTGTGAAACAAATCCCCCATGTGACCACTCGGCGGGATATAGCCAGGGAATATACCCAAAATATACCAGGGAATACCGCCTAGCGATACTCTTTATCCCGGGATTAAATTTTGCAGAGGACCGGGTTCATCGCGTAGCCTCGCCTGAACAGATAAAACGGCTCGGGAGGGCTCGACGAATCTACTAGGGACATTTTTTTCTTATTGAAGATTATGTGAATTTGTACTTTGTTTGATTTATTTTGTATTTTCTATACGTAAAATAGACTTTTTTGCAGATTTTGGGGTTTTCATTAGGCTTATAGAAATTCGCCGATGTTGACTAATCTAATACACGGTTTAACAGGAAAATATGTTTCTTTTTTCTTCCCTTCTTTTAATTGTATACGTTAACAATATTATCCATGTCTATACATGACTGAATTTTACGTGTTACACATAGGTGTGGTCTTACTGATAGAAAAGAATTAGAAATTTTCTTAGGAAAATGCTTCAAACACTGCCCATTTATAAAAAACCTATTACAGTTTGTCGTGGTATTTTTTTTTAATATCCCGACGATGCTATACTTAGGTATAGTTTTATTCATACCAGCCCTCTTACAAAATATTAGCTTTGTCGGTCAATGTCACATTAAAAATAACACAAATTTTCCTATAATTTTTAGCGCTGTACGTCATTTAGGGGCTTATACAATAATAAAATTTGATCAGACCTTTCCATAATACCTTATGTATAGATAAGAGAATTTGTTAATAAACCCGCACAAATACTTTTTAGAAAATATCTTGGCACCAGACAACCGCAATCTACGACCCTCACATTAAAGCGGAGACCTAAATATTTTAACCCTAGAGAGTAACGAGACCAAATAACATTACCTTACCACAAAATTCCACAAACATTATTAAAATTTAATCAGGTATTATACGAATAATGTCACTGGATAAAATATAATTCGGATCGGAAGCCAAAAACATTTTTTTATTAGTTTTCGAAATTAATTTTAAATACCATGTATTACACATACCATTAGTGTCAAGTTTTAAGAAAGTGAAGAGAAGAGAGGGAGGTGTTACAATAATGACTGCAGTTTCTTGATCTCTGAAAGGCAATAGTGATCCACATTTAAAACACCCTATATTTCTCGTAGGGTTACCTGATTAATAAGAGGAAGACGGCAGGGAAAGGTGTTAAAGTGTCGAAAACAACAAAAATGGATTTTGAGGAGTTGGGGGATGATAGCTATAATGTAGGAGAGTGTGGTCATTAGATTTGATTGTTTATCAAGCCATTAATAGCACGTAGAGAAATTTTTAATCCTCTACGCGCTCAATAAATAAAGGTTTACTTAACAATTGCGATTTTGTGGCAATAAAACAAGATATTAAAAACTTATCTTGTCACCCATTAAGGAACCTACTGCATTTTTCTAAATATTTTTTATACATACATCAATTTTTATTTAAAACAGTATCTAAATTTTTCAGCCAAATTTTTATCAAAATCATATTTGACATTCTCTGTGCAGAAATTATAATTATATGTAAGTTTTCATCTAATATTGACATCAAAATACCCCCAAAAAGAGGGTTGACGATGATTAACATAACATATTCGTAGATAACATCTATAACAAGACCCGACCCTGCCTTAATAAGGTTTATTATCTCAATTATCTACGAATATGTTACGTACGATCCTAGGGATATGACACGACAGTTTGGAGAATAATATATCTCAAGAAAAGTAAGCTTACGTAAAGACAAAATGAAAAAACAACCTATGGTTCCTTGACACCCATAGATATCTATGATTTTATGGTTACTTCCTTGTCTTGAGCAACATATTATAAGTTTTGAATATAGTTCATAGTACCTCAAATTGTGCCCATACTGATAAATTTTTTACTATTACCATTAGTCATTCGCAAAAGTAATTAACAAGAGCATACAAGTTTATATACGCAGTTCTCTTCAGTAATTAAAGTCACAGAAAGTTATGAAAATTCAATATTTACGATCAACTTGATATTTCCTTTAATAAACCTTTACACATCAATGACAAGCTTGAAATATTAAGGGATGAAATATACTAAACTGATATTACGTGTATAATAATGAGATGACCCTGAAGTAGTATAGTTCACTTCAATTTTGTTACGAAATTGTTACTCTTTGTTGTTTTCAGGTACATGATTCTATCTAGGACTAGTGACCCGCATGGCATATAAAATATAATTTTATTACATTGTCCTCTGAAAGCATTTCACTATCTGATCCGTATTTAAATTAAAGCACAAAACCTTTGTTCTTGTAATCCTAGTACCTCCTATTAGTATATTTTAAACAGATGGTACTTATGTGAATGACACTATTTTGGAAAAATTTACCAAAAATTGGAACTTCAAGCAAAGTTACGTATATGGGTTCTTTAATTTACAACACAATACCAAAATCCATGACTATTTAAATACATAAATTTTGCATTACATCACATAAATGGTTGTTGCTTCTGTTGAAGAATTAAAAAAAAAAATCCTTGCAAGTTTGTTTTGTCTTATTACAATTTGTTGATTTGTATACAATAATATACTGATCTCAATGGTAATATAAATTATTAATTTGGAGGACTATTTATTTCAAGATTAATAGACATTCAAGTTATTTGACACAAGTAAGAATGTTAAAACCCATTAAAAAATATACGGACTATTTACTTGCATGCGTCTTATAATTCCTCTGCATCATCGCCTACTTGTATCGTTCCGAAAAGGCTGGCAGCATTGCCACGTTTAATGGCAATGCTAATTCTTTATGCAAGTAAAAGGTCCACCTTCTAGTCACTAGACGTTTCGATCAGTCGCTTATAAACGGAACGAGCACTTGATGAACACACCGTGACCCTAGCGTCTCGATCCCAAACGGCTGAGAATTGTATTTACACCGTTTCAGGCTTACTGTGGAAGCAGCAGCAACGCCAGCACAACCAGCTGTACTTGGATCATAAAACCATGTTTTTAGGTTTTCACTTAGTTAACAAGTACTGTACATACAAACCTTATAATTAAGCATATTAAAACTAGTTAAATACATTTACGGAATATTTACATGCATGCGTCATAACGTCACGAGAAGTGTCGATTAGTCGCTTAACTAGTTCCTTATAAATGGAACGAGCTCACCCATGACCCTAACGTTGCGACCTCAAACAGATCAGAAACATAGTTACCGATTAAATTATTATATTTACGCCGTTTGAGGCTTTCTGCGGATGCAGCAGCAACGCCAGCACAACCAGCTGTACCTGAAAAATGTGATGGCGCGAGGGTGTCAACGTAATTTGCGTCCCACACCAGAGGCCTACTCATCTTCCATGGCAGTAACGACATACCATCTGGTCTCTTCCCATTGTCTCGCACCAGATCATTGGGTTCACGTACATGCTGGAAGATTGGACATCTGAAAATTTTCGAACGTCAATACCACCCAAACGAACCGGTAAGGATGCTTGGATGCTTGTTAGGGTGTTTTGAATAATTTTGTCAATTTTTTCCTAAAAGTGATAAATGTTTCCAAAAGATAATCGAAGTGTAGGAGTAAATTTGGGTACGAAAAGACAAAGACGGAGTATAGTAAAAGCCGAATGGACATTATTTTAAGTAATTTGTATTACTTTTAATAGTAAAATAATGTATGTACAAATTATGTCAGTAGAATAATAAGGGTTTCATTTAGTGGACCATAGTTTAGCGTAGTTAAAAATAATATCAACTCGCTTATTGCATACTTTGTAACGGCTAAATATGTGGAACCTGTAATTGTACTGTGTATAATTCCTTATTTGACGCAACAAATTATATTAATATTATTATGAAAACGAAGGCCTTCATCACAATGAATTGCGATAGGTGACAGGAACAATTTCTGATACCAAGTTTCCTATTAAAGTAAAGGGAGAAGTTTATAAGAAGATCTTCAGACCTACAGTTCTGTATGGATCTGAAAGTTGGCCAACAAGGAGAACGGATGAGAGACGCCTGCATGTAGCTGAAATGCGGATATTGGTATGGATGTGTGGTGTGACAAGGATCGACAAGGTGAGAAATGAATATGTTAGAAGGAGCCTGAAAGTAGCCAGTAGATGAAAAGGAACAATTGGTTGTCCCAGTATGGACATGTGATGTAAAGGGATGAGCAAAATGTGGTGAAGAGAGTTTTATGTGTGGAAGTTGACAGATACAAGAGAAGAAGACGACCAAAGAAAAGTTGAATGGACTGTGTGAAAGAAGATATGGCTATTCTACCTTATCATCTGTCATTTCACTGCTTACTCCCTAAGCGTAGGTAGCCTACGTAGAATGGCAGGAAAAAACACATTGCAGAGACCGTAAATAAAATTGGGACAAGCTTAGGCAGATCATGAGGATGAGGCCCTCATTAAGATAAAATCTATTATTACACATCTAGTCCAACAATATCGACTTAAGGAGCCGTTTCCATAAAAACAAATATAATATTAAATATAAAAATTGTAATTCATTAGATTACGATGTATATAATAACCTCAAACGACGTATGTGCGAATAGACGAAGAAACTTCCACCCCACGTACGACAACCCAGGACGGCTATTGCTTCTTGGGCGACTCTTGCGCAATTTGGGCGGACCCAGCATAGCTACGAGACGGCTGTACACGGATGTTGTCCGGTCAATGGCACTGTACGGTGCACTGGTGTGGGCGGAGGCTCTGACCGCCCAGAATAGGGCGTGCCTCTGGCGCCCTCAGAGGGTTATGGTGGTTAGAGCCATACGCGGATACCGCACCGTGTCGACGGAGGCGGCGTGCGCGTTGGCTGGGACTCCCGAAGTATAGCTCGCCGAAGTATATCGGCGAACGGCTGAGTTCCAGGCAGGAAGCGGCAGTCGGCCCCCGCCCGAAGAGGTACGCGAATGGCGTGAGGCCGCTCGCCGAGCCACCATGGCTCGTTGGTCGTCCCGGCTGGAGGCTCCATGTGCTGGCTTTGCCACTGTGGAGGCGCTCCAGCCGGTCATCGTCGAGTGGGCAGGGCAGCAGCAGCCGGGACCCTTTCCTTCCGACTGACGCAGGTCCTTTCCGGGCACGGCTGCTTCGGGAAGTAACTGTACTCGGTTGCTAGGAGGGAATTGAGTCCCGCCTGTCACCATTGCGACTGCAGTGAGGACTCGGCTCAGCACACGCTGGCAGTTTGCTCCGCCTGGGCGACGCAGCGTCGGGCCCTCACTGCAGTCATCGGAGGGGATCTCTCGCTACCGGCCGTCATACGCTCCATGGTCGGTAGCGACAGGAATTTTACCACGGTCGCGACCTTCTGTGAGGACGTCATCTCGCAAAAGGAGGCGGCTGAACGGATCCGAGAGGACGATCTCCACTCGGACTTAATTCGCCGCCGACGAACCGGGTGGAGGAGTGCCTCATGCCGCCCTGGGTGTGGCCGCAAGTGGATGAGACGGGTTTTCCCCTTCACCCGCTGTAGTAGAGGGCGGAGGTGGCGTCCGCGTGTGCCTGGACGTTGCTTAATTGAGAGGTTGTTACCCGGAGGTGGTGCCCGCGATTAGCGGGCAGGCGCTAGGGGGGTCCGGATGTCTTAATAAAGCTGTTCCCGGATTCCTCCTATTTAAGGCGCAATACGGCACACCGTGTGGTTTTAGTCATTTCGATTCCGACACACTGCCCCACCGAAAACCCCGGTGGGGTGGCGGCCCGAGGGGGTTTCCACAAGTACAAAAAAAAAAAAGGACGGCTATTGCTGCAGCAGTCAGCCGTCAGCCTACACCACAGCCATTTCAAATGTATGAACATACCCAATCTATCACGTTCTTAACGCCTTAATCCATAAATTAAGGCGTTAAACCAATACAACGTATTATTGTTCTAAAACACTAACGACTGACCAATTTAAACACAACAATACGCCCACTGAAATCGAAGCATTCCTTCGTTTGAAACTCAGACCGTTACGGTCTACCTAAAGCATAAATTCATTGTAACACAAATCGTTTTCGCTCGATGCTCCTTCGAAAATGGTCTTTAACGTCTCCTGGGCTTTGTGTAAATAATGTTCTTTAAAATTTATGGCCGCAATAAATGCTTGGTACCCCTTTTTCTATGAAAATAAGTTTAAATTTACCGGGCCGCACCGGTCAAGTTACGCTTGTTTTCATTTTGTTGGATATTTATATCATCAATAAATATTTATAAAAATCAAATTTGGAATTCGTTCATATACATACGTATGCATACGTAAATATTGTAACTTATAAGTAGAGTGGGTTAAAGTGGGGTACAACCCCACACTGGGTTACAGAAAAATTGTAATCACTCCAACTACCACTGGCTTTTTAAAGCATTTTGATACAGCCAAGGATACTTGGGAGAGGTTGCAAATGATAATTAGTAATAAAACTACCTATGAACATTAACTGTCTGGAATTTCTACGTGTAATTTTACTTTTACAAGTAAAACATTATGCTAATTACCTATTAAGCTACACTTTAAATTAAACTATTGTTTAAAAAAATTGGTATTCATAAATACTATTTGGAGTTAATCATTGTTTCTTAACTTAGTTGTCAAATTAAATATCCTTATTCAACAAAATGGAGGACGTAACCCCTAGATTTTTCGTTTGACTGATCAATATTTCATTGTGTAATTGCATTGTTGTTGATGTACTGCTGGTTTTTCGTAATTATTACGTTACCGTGATGTATTATTTTGATACCGGTAACGATTTTATAAATAAATATAGTTTTGAGCAGGATTTGTTAGATATACCTACAAAAAATTAGGCAACCTCGACTATGATAATGTGAAATTTAAGAAAAAATGCTGCTTAAACATGTTGAAAATATTAAAACCTTGTAAACGATGACATTGCTTTGTATACAAGAGGTGGCGGGATACCTGTCCACATTAAAGTAATGCCTGTGGTTAATCACTGGGGTCGGAAAGCTTTATTTTTTTTAAATTAAGTAATGTCAAAGTATCGTTTGATTCGTTGTATATCGTGTATCGTTGATTAACAAGATTTTATGAATAATGCTTTGGATTTAATTATATTTAGGATTGTAATGAATACAAAATAATATGAGATAGATAAAAGTTTGTGAAAGGAATGAAAAAAAAATCTTGAAAGCGATTTCGTCAAATCACACTAATATTATAAAGGCCGAAGTTTGTGAGTGTGTGTGTGTGTATGTTTGTTACATCTTCACGCGCAAAACAGCTGGACCGATTGCGATAAAACTTGGTATGTACATAGCTAGAGACCTGGATTAACACATAAGCTACTTTTTATCCCGATATTCCTACATAAACTGTAAATTGCAGACGAATATCTATACTTACATATACATGCTACAAAGGCATATCTCACAATTCATAACATCAAGAATTTTTTTTTCGGCTAATAACGTGTATTCTAGAATGTAGAGTTTTTCTGCAATTTCAAATTATAATATAACCCAGCAACTTCCACGTGAATGCTAAAATGTTTTATTTTACACTAAACATTCAATTCCTGGCTTTTCCCGTAACGATTATCCTCTTTAGACGTCTAAATAAAATGGTACGGCTCCACCACTCTCCACTCAATGGTTATTTACGGCAATTTTCATCTTCAAGAAAAATGTGGAATATCGTTCACTAATTCTATTGTAAAAAGCTTGTTATAATTACTTTTGGGTAGGAAAGTGGATTTAAGTCGTAATTTTGTAAAGCTTATGATAAATGTTGAATCGTTTGCTCTTTTAACAGAATTATTTCAATTGGTCTTAGCTCGAGAGTTACTTAGGTAGGTACTTTATATTATGAAAACCTCCTCCTCTTACTAAAACAGTGTTTTTTGGAGAGTGAGCAGTATAACACAATTTACGTATCATACTATAACTTGTTTCATATTTGACGAAATTCAAATATGACATAAAAGTCTTTTTTTATTTTAATTTTGAAAAAAATATAATCCTTGGTTAAGAGGGCAATGTTAATGCCTTTAGGAATTTGTATGTAACGCAGAGTTTTGTCCCTCAGGTTCAGTTTATAGAAACTTAGAAAATATTACAACACTGCCTCATCGCAACATGCGTGCATCTTTCATCTTCACAGAGTCGTTTGTTTATTGATTAGTGTTATGTTTTTATCGCATTTGAATTTTTTTCGTCATCATGGATACGTTATCATCATCGTACGGTTCATTCGATCTTAAAGTTCCTCTTTTGTTTTTTTAATTCAGAGCTGACCTTACCTTATTAGCTATTATAACGATACTAGAATAGTCATGAGTGACAAAAAAGGTACGGTGACAGTAGTCGTAGATGTATCTTTCAATGAAAAATATTGAAGCGGCGGTAGCGTAATGGCTAAGGCGTCGGACTTGCGATCGAGTGGTTGCGGGTTCGAACCCCACCCAGTGCACTGCCGACGTGAACCCACTCCTAACACAAGCATTTAGCTTAGTTGGAGGGGTTAACAAGAATACTAGTAATGTGTGACCCACGTTACTAGTAGTATTTAAAAAAAAATGAAAAATATCGGCAGTTAGACTTTGGCATTTTCACATGTGGAGAGTTTTGAAACTAATTCCTACTTATAAAATATATTTTTCTATGTAAAGAGCGATTTTTGATTTCAAGGACAAACACTAATGAAATAACAGATGACGATATTATTGCCTTTTTTTTTAAACAATAAATAAATATGTTTTGATAGTGTTCTCTTAATCATATCATGGTATTTTACCAGAACTACAATTATAATAGCATTAAGATAAAACTTTTGGTTTTCCACTATTAGAGCGGTGGAAACCAAAAATTTTCGAAACTAAATCTTAGGACTTCTAGTTTTATATATATACTAGCTGCACTTCGCGATTTCACCCACGTAAGTCCCGATCCCGTAGGAATATCGGGATAAAAAGTCTATCTAGCCTATGTATTAATCCAGGTCTCCAGCTATCAACATACTAAGTTTGATAGCAATTGGTTCAGTAGTTATTGCGTGAAAGAGCAACAAACATCCATACATCCATACAGCCTCAGCAACTTTAATGTTTATAATATTAGTAGGATAATCTTTGTTAACTTTATCTTTATTATATATAATCTATGAATATATGCCAAGTATTTTTTTAACTCGTGAGCACAAAACCTGCATTGAAAACTATAAATGAACCCGTAAAACTTTAGCTTCTTCAAGTATGGTCATATTACGTTGACAGTTGTTTTAACCGCAACCTATAGACACTTACAAAATTGTACGATATTGTTACGATAAGGTTTAGGGTGCAAGAAGCGAATATGAACCCTGACCGGGTCCATATTAAGCTATGGAATTATGTAGTTCTTTTGTGTAGTTTATCATTCGGAGAAATGTGAGAAATGATATTTAGAAGAAGAATTTTAAATTTATGTATAGTTTATCGTGAAGTTTCTTATAATAGTTAGTTTTCACAGCTCGAAAGTGTGTGGTGTAGGTGCATTATTGTGCATTATGTTCGCCGTACTAATATCAAACACGTTTCATGAACAACAGAAGTGTAGTTGAAATTTATTTTCCATATATCGCTTTTTTCCCTTCTCTATGAAAGAGAATACCTCTAGAAATAGTAAACACCATAGAAATAATAATAATAGGAGAAGTGCGGTGGACGCTTATCTAAACTACCGCAGCGTAATTCCGACTAAATCTCAAACTTTCATTTTCTATAAAAAGTATATAACAACAATTAACCTGTAGTGCCTGTAGTAAACCCAAAACAACAAAGCAAATTCCAACACGAAAGAGGTAACATCAATTTCTGGAATAGGGAATAATAATGGTTTGAAATAGTGAAGACAGTGCGCCACTTAATAATGTTTCATGATTATATTCTAACCGGTGGAGTGTGTACTTACGTCACTCATTCGGCATAGAGTGTCACCATTTGGACTTCAGCCAAGCCAGCCTACTGTTACAAATCACTATATTCGCGAACAAAAATGTATCACATCATTATTAGCGGCGATAGCGGCTAAGGCGTCGGACTTGCGATCAAGTGGTTGCGGGTTCGTACTCCACCCAGTGTACCACCGTCGTAAACCCACTCCTAACACAAAAAATTTAGCTTGGCTGGAGGGGTTAACAAAAATACTAGTAAGGTGTGACACACGTTACTTTTTTTTATATTATAAGGGCAAACGAGCAGACGGGTCACCTGATGGTAAATGACTACCGCCGCCCATGGGCACCTGCAACTCAAGAATCACAAGTGCGTTGCCGCCCTTTAAGATGGGACTAGGGGAAGAGGGGAGAGAGAGGGGATAGGGGGAAGAGGGGGTTAGAGGGGCGGAGAGGGGGAGAGGGGGAGAGGGGAAGAGAGGGGGAGAGGGGAAGGACGGGAATAGGGGAGATGGGGGAGAGAGAAGGGTTAGGGCCTCCGGTAACCTCACTCACGCGGCGAAAAGCAATGCAAACATTACTTCACTGCGGGTTTTCTGTGAGGCCGTGGTATCACTCCAGTCGAGCCGACACATACGTGCCGAAGCATGGCTCTCCCACTAAGAGCATGGCTCTCTCACTAAGAGAATAGTTACTAGTATTCTATATAAAAGAAAAAAAAACTAAGATCTGCTTTCTCTTACGTTTGCGTCCGTTTAGTTGATCATGCGATCCGTCAATTTATTTGGTGCAGTTATTGCTATTTGTAATGATTATTTTGAATAGATATGTCTTCAAGAAATATTTGTAAGCCGCATACCTCGTTCTTCCGGAAACTCGTATTCCTATCATTATTATGTTCTCCAGAAACAAATTTATTAACTAAGAAATATTACTGTAAGTCCTATTCGGAGAATGGGAAGTGAGAAATGCCAACTTCATTAAATATAAATCAAATCGAAATCAATTGAACTTCAAATGACGCTGATGGATATCATAATTAAGAAGTGAACTGTTAATTTCTAGCCGTACTTTACGTTGGTTATGGGTTTTAATGTATAAAATATAATAATTTTATAAATTATGATTATGTTTTATTATACAAAATAAAGTAAGATAAATTGTAGCTTGCAATCTTTTTATAGATATACCTATATCTCTGACCTCAATCTGCAAGAGATATTTCTTTTTTATACACTAAATCCTTTAAAAACATGTCTAAATATTGAATATAATAAAATACGCAAATCTGTAATAACCACTAAAAGAAACATAACAGCCAATATCAAAAATCGAATCTTTTGAACCAAATGTCATTCATCTGCCTAACCCATATTTATTTATTGAGAGCTGGCCATTTGCCAACAGGATGTTGTTGCCTTCTGATCACTATGTCCCGTCGTCGATCGTTTCTCAAACACTTGGTGGTTTCCTCAATAAGAATGCGTGATAGAAAAAATTAAAGGCGGAATATTTTATTTCTGTGACGAGATTACGATGCCGGGAGTGATTACCTACTTAATATCAGGTGATTGTTAATATAATTATTATATAATAGATTTTTTATATTTTTTAAATGTTAGTAAATTAGTATATAATATACAAAGTAGCTACATTATTGTATTAGGGTGCACCCTGTAAAAATAATGTATGATTGGAAAAATAAATAAATAAATAAATAAATAAATATATTGCCTTTTTTTTAAGTACATATGTTTAATGTATGTATATGGTAACGAGGTTTTACAATAAGACGGTAATGGGCTTCGGAAACAATTGATAATTCCTTTTTTAATACACTTTAGTTGTTTAGACCATCATTATTGACTTGACAATTTTTTAAATACTGCTGAGTGCAAAAAGGAACGACACAAGCTAATAATCTTCAAATAACTAAGCAGATTTTCACTCAGAACACAGTAGAACACTCAACTAAATCACCTTTCAAAGAAAAACAATAACTCAAAATCGGTTCAGCCGCTTGGAATCCGATACACCTGATCGAAGACATATGTACATGTAAAACTTACAACACTTTTCTTTGTGTTAGGTGGTTAATGATAAAATAAATTTAAATAAACCTTCGTTATTGGCATTTACTTTCATGTACATTTCATGTCGAATAGAGCGCCAGTAACGTTCCAATACAGCAAACGCCACTCTCACCTCTAATGTTTATTGGATTCTCCCTTTAGGTTGATGCATAAGAATTTATGAGCAATAAGGTTCATGTTCACTTAACGAGTTTTTACGGGTGTTTAAAGAGGTTTTAAAGGTGACGACTAACTTTTATGGGTTTAAAACATTTCCTCGTTCACTCACAGTATAACTATCCGTCTTTTAGGAATAGGTTTTACTAACTATCTGTCGAATCGACGAACATTTGTTTTATATTCACGTAATAAAATATTTTTTTTGTAATGTTTGATGCACATATACGTGTACCAGCTGTTATTCTATAAAATAAAACTCGAAATTTTTGTTTTATTACAAATTTATTTATTTTATGAATCTTTTATTGAGGCACTGTTTTTTATGAGACCGGAGGAGACAACATATTTTAAAAAATCTGACTAATGTATCTGCTGTGTAGAATTCAATCATGCATGACTTCTTTGTTTTAAAATTGATTGAACCCTCCACGAATTCAACTATACAACGTTTATTAAAGTTGGCAACGCGTGTAATATATAGCTGATGCTCTGTTCAAAATTCGCCTTTTAGTCATAGCCCAAACAAGTGACCGACTGTGGATTATGCTACTTGAGAATGACAAGACTCTTGGACCATTACTCGAGCTTGCTCCAGGTGGAACAGGAGGTGTTTATAGCTCCAGTGCTAACCACCAAAGCAAAAGAAACCCGCTCTTGATTTCTTAATTTTTATCTTTAGCTTTTTTTCTGTTGACTGATTGTCACTTTCAACGACATCCACATTATCTGCAGTTTTGCTATCAGATATTCTTTTGATGCATTGGTAGATATTCGCCTTTCTATCAGTGCGATGGAAGTTTTAGATTTATTTGTTCTTTAGGGAAACACACAGGTATACAATAGATATAGGTACATCGATCATAACTAGTAGTTTCAACTAACTGTACACCTAACTGTAATCCAGCTATGGTACGATAAAATTTAAAAGTCGTTGAGCACGTGTAACGCGAACCCGTTGGGAACGACTAGGTATTTAAATATAAATTTGGTTAACTAGCTAGTTACAATCGTAATGATTATTACAAATATTAAACAGTAACATTTGGTCCAAGAGCAATCTTCTCTCATTTAGTGTGAACAAAGAAAATTTATAATAATATAATAATAACTTCACACATCTCACACACGGCCGTCTGATCCTAAACTAGGCAGAGCCTGTACTATGGTAACCAGACTGCTGATAAATATACTTATATATTTCTAAATATATTTATATTTTAGATAAATTACACCCAGACACAGAACAAATGATCATGCTCATCATACAATTATTTACCCTGGGTGGGAATCGAACCGTCTAGCTCAGCAGTCAGGATCACTAACCACCAGACCAACAGGCCAGTCAATTTATTCAGAAAGTCAATTTACGAAAATCTTGAGCGAAAGCATTTATTGTGTACAGACCGTAAAAATATTCGCTGTATCTAGATCATTTCAATGGTATCTATGTACTTGACAAAAAAGGGATACCAAATAACAGTAGCATATTCAAGTTGGCATATCTGAGAAGATATTTATACACAGTTAGATATGATGACAGATTGTCATATAGAATCCATTTTTTATAGCAAGTGACAATCCGATTTAGAATTCACACGTTTGTATGGCTATTCTACAAATTCAGCGGTCTTCGACTCGATTTTGTTTTTGCTGTACAGTGAATTCATACGTAACAGATTTGCCCAACTTTGTATCTTCCCAATTGGATGTAAATCTGAATGCATTTAATTTTATCACTTACGTTGAAGGCTGCTTCGTTTCCGGTCTGCCAACGTGCTCGTTGTTGAGGTTCAAATCGGAAGCCAGCCATACACGTGGTTGATGTTGCGTACGATCTGTGCCACATTGGTTCCTTTGAGGAATGAATACTGAAAAATAACGAAACGAAATATTGGGCAAATATCGATTTCTCCGTGGTCACAGACACAGTGCCATCAAAGAAAAATCATACGGCGGGAAAACAAATAAACTCCAAAATTAATTAGTACACCACAGACTACCCTCAATTATATTTGACAATATCCGTACAAAGGTTGTCTGGAAGAAATCGCCGTGTGCGATAAGACCGCCGATTGTTATACCTTAACATTTGTAACTTGTTTTGCACTATTTACTACTTAAAGATGTACAATAAAGATAAATATATAAATAAAAATAAAAAAGTAAGTTGAAATTCGAATTCTAAGTAAATTAAAATATATCACAACTTTTTCACAGTATTAATTCATTTATAATTTTATAGGTAAGGAAGTAGACATAGTTAAATTAACTTTTTTAAAATAAAGAAAGTTGGAAACTGAAAAAAAATTGACGTAAGGTGAGGAAACGTAAAATTCATATTGAATACCAAAACCTTATCAAATGGCTGATTTCTTCTATAAATAATGTAATGCAACATAAACACAAGCAGGCACATTCATTACCTAGCATTACCTCCTCTCGCTGTCAAAACTGCCTCCATCCGTTTGGGCATACTTTTTATTAAATCATCAATAAAACTTTGTGTCATTTGGTCCTATTTTTCTACCAACACCCTTTTCAGTTGTCTTAAGTTGGTTACTGCTGGCATTCTTTGTTTAATGTGTGTTCCTAGTTTATCCCAGACATGCTTTATCGAGTTTAGATCTGGTGAGCGGCCTTGCCATTCCAAAACTTCGATGTCGACCTCTTGAAGGTATCCCAAAACTATGGCAGCAGTGTGGGGCCGAGCAGTATCATGCATTAAAAGAAAATTATCTCCTATGTATGGAACAAAAGGCATCAGAATTTGCTCCAAGATGTCTTTTTTGTATCGTGCCGCTGTCAGAGACCCATTTTCCACGATGTTGTATCACTTAAACCATTACACCAATGTTCGAATAAAACAGCTTTAGATACTTGAGCTACGCTGAGATCCGGCATTATCACTTCAATCTTTTAAACGGCCTGTAAGTAACACCACGATAATAAATATTTGTGAAAAAAAAAAGAAAACTGAAAATTGTCAAATAAGCTCAACAAAAATCTGTTAATTTTCTTACAATATGATGTGATGATTTAATAATTGTGTAATATTATTAAATCATCACGAAGCGAAAAAAACAAATGAAACTCGGAAATAAAAGGTTCTGGGCCTCTTTTTTCTAGAAACATAATGCTGATATAGGTGACCAGTGCGTAAGGAGAACATGATTAACATGACGAACCTTTTTTTTGCGTTCCTCTAAATATGTCCATGTGTGTATTACTAGGTAGCAATGTAAACCGTTACTCATACCTACATATTTCATTGCAGCACTGAAACCTCCATGAAATATTTAATAAAACAAATTAAGGAACCACTTTTTCATGTTTCCCATTTTTGCCTAACTAAACTTCACGAAGAATGTGATCAACTAATCAAAGCCACACACAAAATGTTGGTAAAAAGTGAAATTTTTGAAGTTCATTTTAGAGCTTAAAACTTCTGATTTCTTTATAAAATAAAAAATAAAATAATTAAAAAAAAAATAAACTGAATCTTGTTTTTTAAAGTAATATTTAAAATGGGCTCATAGTTTTGTAAAATTAAATGACATATGGTAAATCATATTGTGTAACTTACTTTAATCTCATCTTTGTAACAATAACATTTTCTTATTATTCTTATTATTGTACCTTTAGTTCAACCTTAATGTACCTAAGATATCGATCTTGAAACTCCATATTATAGTAATTAACATCAGTTATTGATTGCAATAAATAATATAAATACCTACACGTCGCACGTGATATCAACCCACCGCCACCAACAACTACAAACCCTGTAAATACCCCTTTAATTATTTAGAAGAGGGGGGAAATCAATTCGATACAAAAGCGATTAATCTAATTAGCTCAAATTTCCCATCAACAACTGAAAGTTAAAGATAAAAAAAATCAAAAATTACTCATTACGTACGTCAGATGACTATCGTAGATGAATCGGCGACGTCGCAAAAATATAATTATGTTAAATACATAATATCTATTTACACGGGAATTAACGCGATCACGAAAAGGTATTACATACCTCTGAATTGCCTAACGTTTCAACCAGGTTGCAAAAATAAACTGAATAGTAAAACCATGCACCCGATCACTTAAAACTATCCTATCACAAATTGAATCAAGGTTATTTTTTTATTTTCGGTCATATGATAGTTTCGAGATGCCAGTTATAAAATGACCATGCACCGACAGTGAGCTGGCGGATTGCCAGAGCGGTGCAGAACAAAATATTCAAGCGATATAGGCTAAATATGAATAAATTATTTTGAGTGTAATAAAGCGCGCAGTGACATTAGAATGCTGACCTGTTTATAAGTTATTTTTAATTGCCTATTTTTGGATTAGATTTTAGATAAGTGGCTTTCATTGTATCTAAGGTCATATTCGTTCATTGAAATGGTAAGTACTGTTAGTTACTGTTATATTTACAGTCTATTGTCTGAGAACTGCCTGAGAACAGTGATTTTTGTAAATACCAAGGAAAAAAGGAACCCTTATAGGATCACTGTGTTGTCCGGCTGTCTATCTGTCTGTTTGTCAAGACCTTTTTTCTCAGGAACCCGTGGAGGCATCAAGTTGAAATTAATACCATATACATAAGTCTGCGGTCCTTTGAAGCTGTAAAATAAATCAAGCTTCTAAGTCAACGCAATCATAAGATATGGCCACTTAAGCCTTATATTTGACCAAATTTGAATATTTCGCATATAAATCAAAACCTGTAGGGTACTTCCCATTGGTCTAATTTTGAAGAAGCAAGATCTCACAGCACAAGTAAAGTAAAGAATCTGAAAGTAGTTAATTTGTTGTTATATCTGTCTGTCTGTGTGTCTGTCAAGACCCTTTTCAAGACATCAAGTTGAAATTAACATCAAATAGATACTTCTATCAGCGGTCCCTTGAAGGTTTAAAAAAGTCAAGCTTGTTAGTCAACGTAATCAAAAGATACGGTCATTAAGCCTTAGATTTTAACAAATTTGAACACTTCGCAGATAAATCAAAACCTACAGGGTGAGAGAATTGATTCCTGAGATGGACGTACTATCTACATACAAGTTTGCTTGTTTACGGAACCCTCGGTGCGCGAGTCAGAGTCGCACTTGTCCAGTTTTTTTAATGTATGTTCAACGATTTTTGCGTTATCTATGGACATTTCAAAAAATATTTATACGTTACAGTACGACAATCTGCCGTAATAAAAAAAATGTAAATTTCATGATATGAATGAATAAGCAAATAAGTATTGATAATGTAGGTAATAGAAATAACTAGAAATTATATCAACAGAAGACAAGTGATGACAGTTTAAGTGGTGCGGCAGAGTGGCCGATTATCTCAAAAAAAAGTCAATATGTATATTCTTGGTCTAGAATCAATAATACAAGCTAATATTATGTAATAAATTCTTAAATATTATTATTACAATACATATTATGATAATATCAGTTACATTTTATGAACGTCATAGAAATAGAATTGTACCAAATAATAATAATAATAACTTAACTCATCTCACACATGGCCGTCTGATCCCAAACTAGATAAAGCATGCTTCGGCATGTATGGGCTGGCTCGACCGGAGTGACACCACGGCCTCACAGAAAAGCGGCAGTGAAGCAATGATTCGTTGTATTTCGCCGAGTTAGTGGTTACCGGAAGCCCTAACCCTTCCCTCTCCCCCTTCTCCCCTCCCCACTTCTCCCTCCCCCCCCCACTCCCTGTCTTCCTCCCTTACCACCCTACTCCCACCAAAGGCCGGCAACGCACTTGTGATTTTTGAGTTGCAGGTGCCTATGGGCGGCGTTAGTCACTTACTATCAGGTGACCCGTCTGCTCGTTTGCACCCTATCCTATAAAAAAAACTATAGGAACGAATGAAGTTGCGGGTAACAGCTAGTTATAGATAAATTACACTCTGGGTGGCAATCAAACCCGACCTCTGGTTGAACAGTCAGGATCCCTAACCACTACACCGACAGGCCCGTCTACTAACTAATAATTTTATATTATATACTTAAAAGTAAAGAAAAAAATACTAAACAAACGGTAACTTATTAAAATAAAATTAAAAACCTATTAAGTACTAAAGTTTCTTCAAAAGTTTACGTCTTAGACATACGAGTACATACCAGTCCCCACTATAAGTACACCGGAACGCAAAGACAGTTCTTATTCATTTTCTATGTCAACGTATGCCCTACAAACATACGACCAGTGGTCTTGGTTATCGTGCCGCTCATTGTTAGAAGCCTAGAGAATGCAACTAGCGTTCCTATTTATAGAATTATCGATATGCATCGAGCAACCCTTTGTTTTGCAGACGTTCAATATGACTATTGTCTTCGAGTTATACCATTTGGACATTACAAGGAAGAACTTTAGATTGAGATTCATATTCATTCTTAGTACTAGAACAATATATATTTAAAGGATTTCCTTAACGTCCTTATCTTTTAGTTAGATCATAACAAGTTTGTATTTTAATAGGAAGTGAAGTTAGTGAAGAAGCTCACGGTCAGCCTACAAGTACCAGTGTCGATAAATGCTCACAAGAACATGATGACAATTGCGCTTTGCTTAAACCCTACATCCTCGAGGAAATGTCCAAAAGAATAACTCGTGTAACACGACGCTTATAGTGCTGGTAGATCTTCTGTACAACTTTGGTACATACGTTCCCAATCAGGTGGGTCCTGTATAACAGGAAATCGCAAATGTTTCTCTTGCGGCACTGCCATGTTATTGACACTACAAGCAATGTTCTTCCAAACCCGTTCGAATGCCTTAGCAACGAAATACCTTATGTTGTGACAAGGTGTCAAGTCCACCCGAATTCATACAATTATTTATTAACCCTACCCATAATTATACCTCCTTTCCCTTCACAACCACAGTAATGTCTGTAATAGCTATATTCTGGATCGATAAGACATGTAAAAGTAAATGCGGTACACCGTCCACGGCAGAATCAATTATTAAAGCTCTATCGATTGGTAATTTGGTTTTAGGTGGCCTTACCCTTATAACGTTGAGACACACTGGGTGCTCGTATTATTGTTAAACCATGAAAATAAGAATAAGAAACGAGTTGAAATACAGTAAAAGTTATAATCGTGGGAGAGCCATGCTTCGGTACGACCTCACATGGCCTCACAGAAAACAGGCTGTGAAGCAATGCACAGCTTTTCGCCAAGTGAGTGAGGTTACCGGACGCCCTAACCCTTCCCGGTAGCAATCAATCATCACCGTTGAGCATTTATTGATGTTCCTCTGAACGAGGTATCGTTAGAAACTGTTTGACTGCAAATAGATAACAATTTTTGAGCGCTTTCTACTTTTATGTATTATTTTCAGCCAAACTTTACCCCGGCCATTAGACAAACTTTGATGTAGTGCCATCGCTTAAATTATGTTCAGCATTTTTACGCCTGTATTTGTTGATATTTCCACCAAGGTGAAATATCCTTACAGACTATTTTAACTAATAACCGTAAATGTTTGAATTTCGGAGGTCTAGTAGCTATCTCTGGTTGGGAATTTTTTTTTATTAATGGTTATTGATTGAAGATGGAAACTAGGGCACATTGGGTTAGGTAAGGTAAGTAAAGTAAAGGTAGGGTAAGTTTTATTTAATTTATGTCTGTTTATCGCTAAATCCGGTAAGACTTCGAACATACCCCGTACTAGGTTTTAGAATAAATAGCTAATCTATCAGAATAGTGCAGATAAAGTAAAATTGCATTGTGCAAGATATATTTTCATCGACTTCCATAACTTTTTTTACTTTTTCTTAGGATTTTGGTAGTCTTGGGGGTGACGGATGGGGCTGTCCGTTACCCTGGCAGAAGCAGGCCTGAGACAGCAGCTCGACGTGTTCCGAGCGCGCGTCTCCAAATCGAATGGGGACGAGGCCCCCGTACACCACGGTGTGGCCGCCTGTTGATCAAAAGGCGGCCAAGGTCTGCGGGGGTTCCCGGAGTCTTCCTTCTTAGGGTATCCCAGGTCCCTTGCAATAGACCCACTTGTAACGGAACACCGTGTGGTTTTAGTCGGCTCGATTCCGACATACCACTTCACCGTTAGCTCCGGTGAGGTGATGACTCGTGGCGGCTTTCACACGAAAAAAAAAATAATTTTGGTAGTCTTGATAATATCATCAGACGGATTATATATTTTTCCAAATGAATTTTAAATTCAGAACTGTGCAAACTTTACATTTAAAGGATAAATAATCTTATCTAATAATTAAATCACATTGCGTATAATTTTCTACTAAACTGAACGTTAACAGGAGTCTTTTTTTTATGGTATAGGGGGCAAACGAGCAGACAGGTCACTTGATGGCAAATTACTACCGCCGCCCATGGGCACCTGCAACTCGAGAATCACAAGTGCGTTGCCGCCCTTTAAGGTGGGAGTAGAAGAAGAGGGGGAGGGGGGAGGAAGAGTGGGAAGAGGGGGGAGAGGGAAAGGACGGGAATAAGGGACAGGGAAGGGTTAGAGCCTCCGGTAACCTCACTCACGCTTCGAAATGCAATGCAAACATTGCTTCACGGCCGGTTTTCTGTGAGGCCGTGGTAACGAGCGGAGTCGAGCCGGCCCATACGTGCCGAAGCATGGTTCTCCCACGTAAGTGTCTTTTATTATCCACATTTATGCATCTTATGTTTTGTTGTTTTTGCTGAATTATAAGGCGGACACACTTTGTTCATGTCAGAATTAATAAAACAACATATCAATCTCGTGTGGTGCATCGTGAGAATCCATTATTCAGCTGTCATTCTTAACTATTTATAAGTTATTTTTAGGGTGGAAACAACTCGAGGGTATCTTTTGTATAAGTTATTAAACGAGGTATCGATCTCATAATTTGGTTCCTTTGCCGTGTCTTTAACATGGTTGGGACACAACGGCTGTTCGTAATTAAATATAGTTTCCTTTCCAAAAAATAAACTTTTTAAGTTCTATTATAATTATGTAGATTGCTTATAATTGTTTTTAATTGGGAACATTTGTATCCATACACGTGTTTTGTTTCTTGTGTGTGTTCTTCTTTCACGAAAAACAATTATGATTAGTTTGCACTTATGAATGGCTAAATCTTAGGAATCAAATCCGCGTTTCCATACATTGCCGTTGAATGCTTTACCGTCGCGTCCACAAAGATTGTCAAATTGAAACAAGTCTTACTGAAACACCTTGTACACCACTGAAACTCATCGATCGTCAAAAGTCCAAATACAAAAACTCATACTTGACGTGTAAACAGTAATAGACTTGTTTCTAGTTCAAAATACTGAGTGTGTACCCGGCCAATTGGTTAATATTGATTCAGTGTTGCCAGGAAAAATCACAAAACAATAATTTAATATCGTATACATACCTACAATATATTTTTTACAGGCTTCATGTAGTTATATAATATTAGAGCCTGGTTTTCAATGAAGATGAGAATTAATAGAATATAATTTTAAAGTAAAATTTATTTGAACTAAAATATGCTTTTATAAGCAGTCCAATATATTATTTCCACAAATAATTTTCTTTCTATATGTGTTTATTAATAAAAACATTTAACACTTTTTAAATGTCCAGAACACATGAGAATCAGAAATCAATCGAAAGATCCTGAAGTTTGCCTATTTCGTTTAGCAATAAAATTAACATACCAATTTAAACTGTATTCATTGTGATATAAAGCTGAGAGTATCTTGTTTGTAATGTAGAAATTGTAGATGTAACTAAAGACTTAAGTACGCTATATACAAATTAAGAAACAATAAAATTATCGAACACAAAAACTCATTCCAGTTTAATGCATGTAAAACAATATTTCAATCAACAAAACCCTGTCTTATCATTTTTCTTCAACAAAAAGCTTTTTGTGATTTACAATAAATAAACTGAGCAATAGCAACTGTTAATAGCGCCCTCTATTGTCCATTTGAATGTATTATAGGTAATGTGAAGTTCGCGTGTCAAAGTGTCTCGTGTTTAACTGTAGCTTCTGAAAGAAAAACCCCCATGTCGTATGTAACAATTTTATATCAGTATAATTGTTACATACGTCATTTCTTCTTTAACCTAAAACGTCCAGTTTAAAGAAAAAAGTATTTAGAGTTGTTAGCTTTTCTTTTCCTCTAAAGAGCATGCGTGGTTTTCTCCTTCAGAGAAGAAAATTCAAAATAGCTTTAAGATATTCTAATAGAGAAATGGGAAATCTGGGCTATAAACTTAGCAACATTATTTGTAGCACATGTAGCCCATTCGGAAAGATAACGACAACATTGTAACAACCGTCCATTTATTTTAATTTTAGGCCAATAGTTATACTACTTACTACATGATGCTTATTGTGTGCATGATCCATATTAACTGTCTATACATATTTAAAATTTCCTGAGCTGCCTAAATTGACCTCATTCATAAAATTTCAGCTGAATGACATCACAGACATCTTAACGCAAATCAAAACCAATAACCAGATACCATCCATACATCCGTTGAAATAACTATTAAATCCATCCGCGCAAAATCTACGATCGGAAAGTGTCGCGACATTGGCAATTCTAAAATAGAACCATCATACAATTTTTTTCCGTACATTAGTCGCATTGATGCATCTATGAAAATAAATTGTTTATATGTATATGTACAAGAAAATACGTAACGGTCACTCAGTTGTCAGTTACTTGCGTGAAGGAGGGGCGAGTGGCGCGTCCTCGCTTCCATGAAATAAAATTGTTTTTCCCGCGTACTATAACTCAACACGTGGTACGAAAACTTTTGATAACAATTCGCGACGAGTTTTGCCGCGTAAATACGTGAAGTGTGTGTGTTTTTACATAGATTTGTGGTGAAGTGTCATTTGTTTTGTGTTTATCTGAACCAACCGGTGAGTAAAGCGGCCACGGTCTTTAAAGTTTTTTATAAAGTAAACTATGATTTCATGCGAATTTTGATTCTTTATTGACGCAATTATCCTAGTTTAGGTGAGTTTTATTACTTTTTATTGGAAGTAAGGAAACTGCAGGAAAAATTATGTTGTTTAAACCAGAAACGTCCCAAAAACTTGTTTATACATTTTAAGTTTCGTACTTAAAATTTCATTTGTTCCACAAAAATTTTATCTTTAGACATCAGTTTAGAAAATTTATTATATTTGGAATTTACTCATATCTCATATAAAACTAATAACTATGAACAGAGTTCAAATATTTTTGTACATATAAATAATTCTTATTTATACAAATTAAAGATTTTTTTTTTATAAGATTTATCTTTTTTTTTTTTATAAATGCTTAAAATAAACATTTGGCATAAGTTTCATGGCGTTCAGTAAGAATAGCAAAGTTTGACAGTTAGAGAATCAATATAGTCATAGATTAATAAAGTAGTTATAATTCAATGTAGGATAGTCTCATGATTGACTCGACCCTCGATCGACCTTAACAAATTAAAAAGCATATCTAATACTCGCATACATGTTTCTAAGGAGATTACACACACCACTACTGATTAAATTAACTACTGCAATATAATTATTATGTATTACATAAGTGTGAGTGTGATACAAATATTTGAGTACTCCTTGTTTCGAATAACCTAAGTATTGTTTAGGTGGCGATACGAAGTCACAGATAAAAAATTGGATCCCATACATAAGTTACTTATATTATCAGTAATTGATTAAACAAAATGGTTTTACTATTGAAAAAAAAAATATCATAATTACATAATTATGATGCAATTGATTCTTTTATATTTATTGAAAATTCAAATCTTAATTATTTTATCCTGATGTTCCCTTGGTTACAAATGTGACTAATAAGTGCATTGGTAACTATTGCTACCTTGCTACCGTGCCTTTTTGGTTTTCTTATTCAATCTACTCCATATATGTTGGAATATGTAGGGAGGTGTGCGTAAATGATAAAAGTGCATAAAATACATGCGTGATATTTCCTATATTATATTTATTGTCGAAACAGTGGAACCTCACAGAGTCTACGTTCATCAAATGGTGAGTAAAAAGAGGATCACGAGTGGGGAGTCATAAAGGTTTATGAATATTAATAGACTATATCCGATATCAGGAACAAATTGTATTTAATTTTACATAAATTCTAATTCTGATGGTACAGGAATCAGTAGGTGACTACAATAAGTTAACACGCAATGTGATGGCCATAACCTGCTCTATATAATTGTTGTAAATCCTTTTACCACGTGACCTGTGCATTTGGGATTAAAACTAATTCAAACTGGTAAAAAATTCATCCAGTACAAAATAGAAGTATTGAAAGATATTAATAGCCGGCAGACCATAACCTTGATCCTAAAAAAATACTAAAAGAAAAACCTATCGGGCAGAATATCCAATGATTCTTTTAATCCATTTGAGCAGTCAGTCAGATATAAAGGATTGAAAAAAATACAGGAACTTAAATTCACATAGTTACTTATACCACCATTATACTGTGCTTATACCATCTGTTCTCCATAGTGATACATTTTAAGAATTAATTAGAACTACAGATCGCATGGTTAAATTTCGACCATAATCATAAATGTTTTGTTTTATTTCATTGACGTATTTCTAAAATAAATCAAGTTATTCATTTCTAATATAAGTTGAACTGTCACATACTTTCCGTGTCGTGATAGGTCAACATATGTATATAATGGACACGTGTAGCTTGATGTAGCCGTTATTTTCTCATTTTTAGGGTTCCGTTCCTCAAAAGAAAAAAAAGGAACTCACTCTACATCACTTTGTTGTCCGTCTGTCTGTCTGTCTGTCTGTGAAGACCTTTTTTCTCAGGAACCCGTGGACGCATCAAGTTGAAATTTATACCAAATATTTATGTCTGCGATCCCTTGAAGTTGTAAAACAATTAAGCTTGTTTGGAGTTCTTTAAAGTTGTAAAAAAATCATGCTTCTAATGCCGCGTTCCAATAAACAGAAAACGATTCGTTTTGCTTACGGATGGTAAAATTTTCATTGAAAATTCAACGAAATTTTACCGTCTGTAAGCAAAACGAATCGTTTCTTGTTTATTGGAACGCGGCATAAGTCAACGCAATCAAAAGATACGGCCATTAAGTCTTAGATTTAAAAAAAAATTGAACATTTCGCAGGTAAATCAAAACTTACAAGGTACTTCCCATTGACCTAAAATAATTATATTTGGTAAGAAGCAAAGTCAGCACAAGTAAAGAAAAAAATCCGAAAAAAAAAAATGTTTTTTTTGCGATTACATACTTTTTATGCGGTTGAAAAGTTGACTTTGTAGTCGATGTATGGAAGAGTACTTTTAGAACCGCAAAGTTAAGTTTGTCTTTCGGAAAAGACGGCAAAAATCTTCGAGAATTGGTTCCCGAGATGGACGTACTATCTACATACAAGTTTGTTTGCTTACGGAACCCTCGGTGTGCGAGTGAGACTAGCACTTTTCCGGTTTTTTTATTTTATTTATAACACATACTAGTATTTGCCTACGTTAAGTTTATTTTTTATTCCTCGGTAACAGCATTTTTTCGGCATGAACTGTCTATTTTCCTATGTTCTTTTCTGTAACCCTGACAATGTCCAAAATGTAGTTAGGGCGTGAAAGCATTACAACCAAACAACCTCACTTTCTCATTTATAATAATATATTATAGTTAGGATTAGATTTTTTTTTAATGTAAGCTATCTACACTTCTTCTCCACATAAACTTATATAAAAAAGTAAAATAATAAGAGCTTCCAGTACCGACATTAAAACTTAAAATTTTAAATCGAACCTTATTATTGTTAAAAAGACGGTTAATAAATATTAATACTTTTTTACTTTAAATATAAAGCGTAACTGAATATATTACCTGAATACGATTCATTGGATAGTACAAAACCTTTTTATTTATAAAAAAAAACATGTAATAAATTCTTACTATTCAATTGAAAAAGATTACGTGACTTATCTTTAAATTTAGTTTTAATAGTCAGAGGTAAGATGTAGGGTTATGACAATATTTTACCTATATAAATAAAAAAACAATGTTTGTATGTTTGTCCTCTAGGAAACCATTGGTCAGATTGTGATGGAACTTTGACAGGGTGTTCTGGGGACGCCCGCGAGGGTTGCTGACCAAAAAATCTAAAAAAAAAAAGAAAAAAAAAATGGCATTGCAACGTATGTCGGGTGTAGCTAGTTACTTTTTAAAGTATGCTTATTTGTCCGTATGGGACGATGTAGATTCTCAGTGACAAAGTCTTATGTATCTAATTGTTTTCTTCGTTATTGGTCCCTAAAGAAATGATTAAATTATGTAGCACATCGATGAGGGGCGGTGATGTAATTCTGTCGGAGTAAAATCGAATAAAACTACACTGCGCTGCGGCGTGTCCAGTATCAAACCTTTTACCTGGAGAGATAATTTGGCCACCACGCAGAAATATCAACCGAAAACCTCCCAGTTACTGGACACTATTTCTAGCTACCCCGTCTAATGAACCTGCTTCTCTTTTAAGCAGCGCACGCGAGATATAAGAATAAGGTTATGAATATTTTATATAGGGTTGCTATAAATGGTGGTTTGAATTGGTCAGGTTTTGATACCACAGTCACCGCGTCGCATGTAGATCGATGTTAGAGATGTGTGTACGTGCTTTTAGTGAGTTCCATTCATCATACATAAGCGCTTCTTCGTGCTCTTGGCGGAGTGGTGACTTGACGTTTCCACATAGAAGACAAAGTATTCTGTTATGGATGTGGGCGTGCTTTTAATTAACAGGATTTGTTGACGAAAGTAAAAAAGCGGTAAAGTAAGTACACGATGATTTATCCTTATGCAGTCTCTGTATCTCAATAAAGAAAATAATAAAATTAAATATAGATAGGTTCCTTTCATATTTAAATATGCATTTTCTGTATTATCTTCCGTAAGTCTTGATTGTTGAAGTGAAAACTTCTTTAGCGGCGTTGTGCACTTTTTGGGATGGGTAAAAAATGTTAAACTCACGTCAGGACACGTGACCCTGATCGAAAATTTGTAAGACGGAGCCGAGTTTCTTTTATTTAAAAAAATATAATATTCGAAATTCAAACATATTTATGAGCGGCCAGGAGCGTAGAACTTTCAGTGTACCCTATGTTTACATTTAGATATGTTATTACCTACTTTTTATTTTTAACCTAATTATATATATGCAGGTGTGTGTGTGTGTGTATGTATATGCAAATACATTATGAACTTATGTTTTCACTTCTGACGTGCAGTCCTACGACTGACTGTTTTTAATTTTTTGTCTGACTACGACTACTTCCACCAGACTTGATGAAAATAAAATACTGAAGTAAATTGAAAGAATCCAATTTTCTTAGTCAATTACTAATTTAATAAGAAGTGTCTTTGACTAAGAATATTAAGCTTCTTACTAAAAGAATATGACTTGTACAGGATGCTCTAAAAGTTGATACTATAATCTATACTAACATATACTTTTGATCTATAATGATTTCGCCGATAAGAATATTCTATAGAAGAGAATCTCTAATAGAAGATTATTTTGATTTGTTATAAGGATTGTCATTTGAATAAAAGTAAAAATAACACATTTATTGTTAAATACGTTTCTTTGAAAAGCAATAATTAAAAAAAAGACTGCACTTTAAGTGGTCACCTCGCCACTACACCGCGCCGAGTGTAGTGGATTCAAATCCCACACGAGACAAAAATTTGTGTGATCCACAAATAGTTGTCGCGAGCCTGGGTGTTCTTTGTATGCGTTGTTTGAATGTTTGTGATGCCCCCCGCGATACAGGAATATTCCTAACCCAGGAGTGGACTTTCATTAAAAAAAAAAAAATCGTTTTGGATTTTGATTTGATTCGTTGGAATTTGTCAATAACTTTATTATTTGGTTGAAACTATAATTCGTATCAATTGAGTGCAATGGGGGTTATGATTTCAATATTATACATAGGTTTTTAGTACTTGCTTGTATGTTTAGCTCTACTCACGTGTAGTTCAACAACATGTGAGCTTAGTGCCAGTAGCAATTTAATCTTATTAGCGCGGATGTCACGGTGACTGCTCATTAGCGTATATTGAAAGCAATGCTTATGTTAATAAAGGGGTAAAAGTGGGGGGCAAATGGGTTAGTCCACAAACCTCACTCAAAATTAGATATAACGAAGTGGACTTTCTATAGTCTAATACCTAAGCATTATATTTCTTTACGTGAACAGGCTCTTTTTTTATGATATAGTAGGCAAACAAGCAGACGGGTCAACTGATGGTAAATGACTACCGCCGCCCAATGGCACTTGTAACTCGAGAGTCACAAGTGCGTTGCCGCCCTTTAACGTGGGAGTAGGAGAAGAGGGGGAGGGGTGAAGCAGCATCCATGACAAAGAATGTTTGATAGCTTGCCACTCGTGAAATAAAAACAATATATGTTAGGTAATAGTGCCCTTGGTGTGCAAACATCTTGAGACGTTTTTATTACTGGTAGTTAATCATCCAATCATTATGAGAATTTGGGACATTCTTTAGATGATGCTACGGAATTATTTACCAACGTCAACGAAATAAAAGGAAAGGACGATTAAGAGAAATAAATATGGTTTTGTATTGTGTTTTATGTGCCGAAAACAAAATGATGTATCTGTTAGATTCTTGTTTATTTTGAAAACAGAAGGAATGTTATTTTACTGTGTTTGTTTTTACACGCTATTTTAATTTCGAGTCTTCGACACCCAAAAATATTATGAACATAAATTGTTTTATGCAACTAAAGTCGCAGTCGAATGACGCTCTAAATATCTGCAACATAATTCTATTTTTTTATACATATGTGTTTCTACAGGTGCATTTGTTGTAATAAAGATAATTCTAGAATCTCTAGACCAAAACAAACATTTATTGTTAGAACGATTGTGGGCGGGATTGAAAGTGAAACTCACGTTTTTTACACGTGACGCAAAATGGTGACGTCAAAGTAAGTAAAAGGTGTACAATTTAAATAAAGAAAGAACCCGAAAGCTTGAAACATGACGGGTACCACTAAAGTATAAAGAGGTAATTACCCAATCGGCTCGTATTAAGTCGACAATTTTCCGTTATTTATACAACCAAGTTATCTAAACAAGCACACAGTTGACCATCTGATGGTGAGCGATCACCGCTGCCGCTGCAAGTTTGACTTGAAGGGGCTCTGGTGACTCTAACCATAGTGTGAATACAAATCTATACTAATATTATAAAGCTGAAGAGTTTGTTTGTTTGCTTGAACGCGCTAATCTCAGGAACTACTGGTTCGAATTTAAAAACTCTTTTAGTGTTGGATAGCGCATTTATCGAGGAAGGCTATTGGCTATAGCCAACTAGCGGGCTCCGTCTACTAACTGGGCGATGTGGAGACACACCATTCACGAGAGACTTTACTGCGGTTAAAGAACATAAAACCCGCCTCATCCACTCGCAGCCATTTTTAGGATCCGCAGGCGAGCGCGAGTGTCGCGGTTCCACCTGTAAGTTTTTTTACCGGATCCACTCCGCAACCTCCGAGGTGTTTTTATCGCAAAACAACTGTGACGACCTAACGCTTCGAGTCGTCCTGCCAATTGGTAGACTCCCGTTGTAATCAGTCAGCCAGTGCCGCTTCCTAGAAACTATGGACCCTAGGTATGCCTAACAGATTACTCCCAGCCAATACTAAGGTCCACCCCAGGAAACAAGAAATGTTTGGTTCTGAGCTTTATTCAGTCACGGTGTTACATAAGGCTATAACACATCACGCTACGGCTAATAGGAGCGGACCAGTGATCGTGAAAGTATAGCGGTTTTAGTGTAATAGCTAAGGCGTTGGACTTGCGATCGAGTGACTGCGGGTTTGAACCTCACCCAGTGCACTGCCGACATGAACCCTACACAAGCATTTACCTTAGTGGGAGGCGTTAGCAAGAATGATAGTAATATGTGACTTATGTAAAAAGTATTCTATAAAAAAAAGCTATTCATTAGTTTCATAAAAATCTGTATAATCATTAACCTAATTTATATTAGTTTGTACTATAAATATTTTATAAAATGTTTCTAGATCGAATGTTACTAGGAGCAATCGTGCACGCTCCGTTAGTGCAGGCCAGTCGACCTCAGGGTTATCAGTCTCTCGTCGCATAGGTCAACGCATTTCTGCTGGGCTGCTATCTTTATCATTATTCTTTGATCACTATATTATATAAAATTAAATAGATACTGTGTGTTAAAAAAACATAAGTACAGTTTAAAAGGAATAGCGTATGAAGAGATTGTCGACGTCGGATCCATTGATTAAATTATTGAAGTAATCATAGATCTTTTGAAAAAATGTTGGAAATTTTTTGATTTTTTACTCAAATTAAAGGAGCCTAAATAAGATAGCAGTTGCATCATATAAAAAGCCATGGTTACGCAGAACTGCCATCGTAATGTGTAAATGTGATCTAAAACTCAAACATTCCACAGGTGCTTAGATTCACTGAGGTTCCGTGATCGGAGGAAATAAGAAAATGATAGGTAATTAGAATTATTTACAAAACTAACTTAAAAATCGTTTTTAATATACCGGAATACGTAATTAGACATCCAAAGTTATAATGACACGGGAAGCGGCATGTGAATATACTATAGGTACATATATATATTATTTATAGTTTTTGGTTTTGTATAAGTAAAAAATGAAAACTATAAGTTAAAAATTACTTAATTGGACAATGTGATTTTCTAATATTTTTTATAAAAGTGATATTTCCCTTGCTTAAGAAATATTAATTTTATCGGTACATTTACAGGTCCATATTCTCAGTCATGGTTCTAGAGTAACAATGGAAAATTTTCTAAAAATATTATTTGTATGGTCACTATTCTACTATATGATATTGAAATTTGACTCACCTTGCTGTAAATCAGTGTAGAGTATCACAATTGATATGCGCCTAAAATATATTTATCGAGGTGAGTCAGAAATGATTTATAAATAGGTATTAGAATTGCAGGTAGTTAAACATGTGAATTTTTATGCATAATACAAAAGTATTGCAATGTTGTTATTAGATGTGAAACAATAAAAATATGTTTGTATTTTAAATTACACCTGCTTAAATACTTTTGTCAGTAACTGCGTATATAAAAAAAGTCTTGTGATGGATTCTAATTAAAACGTTCCGTGAAATTATTACATTTTGTCTGAATGCCAATTTTTATGTTTTGTTCTTCATAGTGAAAAATATTTCTGTAATGTATGTTTGTGCAATATTCTATGTGAAACATTTCATCATGTCACTATCGATGTATTGTTGACTATGATAGGCTAGCATTTCTACAGGATACAGAAAATAAATATTATACCCATTTATTTGAATATTTTTACTGAGCAACAACAACTTTCACACTTTTGTAAGTAGATATCTTAATTTGCAAACAATAAATTCTTTATCGTTATTATAAAAAATACTTATCGCAATACTGGTCGCAGTACAGATTTTTATACAAGTTTGGAAACCTAGTACTTGTTAGTTGTTATTTCCTAGATCCTTCTTGTCTAGACTTCATATCATTATTAATTCAGTGAGTAAATATCTTTAATTTTAGCAAATTTAACTACAGCTTACGTCTGATGGCTTTACAGGACAAGATGTTGATGCAAGTCGAAAGAAATTAGTATAGAGACTTTTATACTTGTGAGTTATCTTTCAGGTGAAGGAGAATCTTGTTCAATACTCAGTTGCAGAAGCAAACGTAATCTGTTCTCTCTTGTTAATCTGGTTTCGCTCAGGTTATTTTTTGGATTCTTAGGTAAATAAGTGTTTACGCATTTACTTTTTAGGACAATATTTGTTTAATACCTTCTAATTGTCGTTGTATATTATCATAATTGATTTGAGGTACATTACTTTGCCATCTGTAGTTTCGATTCCTAGATCGACCCGTTGTCAATAAATGTTGATATACCTGCAATCATGAAGCTAAATATTAATTTTTAGACTACTGAAACTGAATGTAATAACGCAGTTCCTAAAACTTGGCAAATGCGTTTGCCAATTCAAAACTAACTGCCAAGAATTAATCCAATCTGATCAACCTACATTCTTATGTTTATTACAATGTTAACCTAACTGTAAAAAACAAAGAGATACGTAAATACTGCACAAGATACGATGCAAGGTATAAAATGTGAACGTAGGCGTGGCCTCGAATGTAATTATTTCGGTCGTGCAATCTGCGCTTGCACGATTTAGACTGTCACCAACTGCTGAAGCTATAAAACTAAAAACAACACATTATGTGATCCAGGTGGATTTAAATCCGACTGGATTAAATTATTTAGTTAGTAAAAATCAACAGTTGAATATAAAGTTTTGCGGAATAAATGAAATAGTTCAAAGCTATCGGTTTCAATGACTTTTAGATATTCTAGAAATGCTATTATTTCATAAATATTGTTTGTTTATCAGAACAAAAGAAAATGAGTTAACCTTTAAAAAATTCTTTGTACGTCATTAAAATTCTATGATGTCATTTTTGTATTTGATCTGAAAATGTCTAATAACTGTCTAATGACTATCCTTTCAGCAATAATTATAATATTATTTTTTTATTTATTTAATAAAAAATACCCATAGTTTTCTATAATAATAAAAAGCTCCTAGAAACCGCTTCATAGGTCGTATTTATACTAATAATATAAAGCTGACGAGTTTGTTTGTTTGATTGAAAGCACTAATCTCTGGAATTACTGGTTTAAATTGAAAATATCTTTTAGTGTTGGATGGCCCATTTATCGAGGCAGGCTATTGGCTATAGCCAACTAGCGGGCTCCGTCTACTAACTGGGCGATGTCCAGACACACCATTCACGGGAGACTTTACTGCGGTTAAAGAACATAAAACCCGCCTCATCTACTCGCAGCCATTTTTAGGATCCGCAGGCGAGCGCGAGTGTCGCGGTTCCACCTGTAAGTTTTTTTACCGGATCCACTCCACAACCTCTTTGCGCGAGGTGTTTTTATCGCAAAACAACTGTGACGACCTAACGCTTCGAGTCGTCCTGCCAATTGGTAGACTCCCGTTGTAATCAGTCAGCCAGTGCCGCTTCCTAGAAACTATGGACCCTAGGTATGCCTAACAGATTACTCCCAGCCAATACTAAGGTCCACCCCAGGAAACAAGAAATGTTTGGTTCTGAGCTTTATTCAGTCACGGTGTTACATAAGATTTCACACTTATGGAACCAAAAGGAAAATCAATGGTCTGGAAATGTAAAAAAAACTTCACTGGCTATCTGTTAATATTTCAGCTTAGCTCAGTCAAGAACGGAGACATTGGAAAAATTTGGCAGTTTCTTAGAACATTAGGGGTCGGCAAGTCACATTTACATACTTTTCCCAAAAAAATTTACATTAATTAGCTAAATCAACATTTTTCAAAGATGATCAGACTAGGTAAGCTAGGACTATACAGTATCTTTCATCACTTCCAACACCCGATAAAATCAAACTCTGTTGGCAATGATTGCATTAGTCATGATTGAACATATTTTAGACGAAATTCTGTCAACTTTGTGTCACATGTTATCAAATAAACCATTCCCTTTCTTGCAGCTTATTCCCTGAGCCTTGGAAAGAAGCTCAAATTATTCCTCTGCCCAAAAAGTCAAATCCTGTAAACTATTCCGAGTATCGCTTCCTTTCCATACTTCCTTTCTTATCAAAAGTTCTGGAACGCCATGTATATCTCTCCAAAAAACTCTTCCCTAAACCCTCTACAATCAGGATTTCATCAAGGTCACAGCACGATAAGCGCTTTGATCAATGTTACATACGACGTCAGGCTAGGTACAGAAAATGGAAATCTTACAGTACCCTCCTCACTAGACTTTAGCAATGCCTTTAATACTGTAGATTCGCATGTCCTACTAGATATATTGCGCTCTATTAACGTATCAAATTTCATTGGTTGGTTTCAAAGTTACCTGTTTGGTCGTCGAAACGTGTGCGCTTTGAAGAATCTTTTTCTTCCTAGTGTAATACACTTGTGGGTGTGCCGCAGGGTGGCGTTCTATCTCCCTTACTCTTCGCAATTTTTATAAATCAATCTTAAATTCATCTTACCACCTTTATGCAGATGATCTTCAAATCTACACGCAAGCACCATTACTCTAAGACACAGATTATAGTTTTAGGCAGCCAATAAATTCTAGTGGTAAGAATCTAGGCATATTACATGACAATCTTAAAAGAATTATTGCAATCGGACTAAGTGTTAATAAATTACAACTATGTACTCATTTTTACTTTCATCCCGCCTCTCAAGGAAACCGTCCTGAATTTTGGGATAAAAGTATCCTACATCCTACCTCGTAGCATGAACTCATTTCATGAGAAGTGTCATTTGAATCTTTTCAGTAGTTTCGGCGTGATGCGCGACCATGGTACAGAGACTTTGAGTTTTGGCTTCAGTATCGATTATGGAGTGACCCCAAAATATCTTCAATGTGAAGAATTGGACCTGTTACAGTTTAGTTATAAGTACAATAAATAAATAAATAAAAACAATATAAAAAAACGCAAATTAAATTAATAAATTTTACCTATATCTGAGAGTTCTATTAATCGTACTACAATCCTTATATCAATCTTTATTCTCTTTTTCCATCTACTGGTTGCCTTTTTTTTATTTTTTATGTTATAGGGGGCAAACGGGCAGACGGGTCACCTGATGGTAAGTGACTACCGCCACCCATTAGCACCTGCAACTCAAGAGTCACAAGTGCGTTGCCTTTAAGGTGGGAGTAGGGGAAGGGGAAGGGGGAAGAGGGGTAGAGAGAGGGGGAAGGGGGGAGAGGGAAGGATTAGGGCCTCCGGTAACCTCACTCACTCGGCGAAAAACAATGCCTGGAAGAGATCGCAAGTTCAATCAAAGTTTTTTTACAATTGTTTTTTCTTTTAGGCTTTAACTTTAGTTTAAAAATATATAATACCTACGCATATAAATTGAATCTTTTTGTACAATAAAGCATATCTATCATTTATATATTCATGCTATCTCATTCTAAAATATCATTATAATGTAATGAGGTCAAAGAAATTATAAACAAGATGTAAAAGCATTGATAAATCCATATGGCGTGTGCTATTTTAAATACCAAACCAATTTATTGATAGTATGAATATATTGTTGTTTTATCAGTGTAGGAAGAACGTCTTGTTTTGATTTATATGACTGGGAATATAGAACTAAATATAAATTATGCACGTTATGTAATGCCAGTAGTAAATCTAACTATATTCGCCCCGCGGTTTCACCCCCGTAAGTCCCGATGCCTTGGAAATATGGGAATAAAAAGTAGCCTATTTGTTAATCCAGATCTTCAGCTATCTACATACCATGTTTTATCGCAATCGGTTCAGTAGATTTTGCTTGAAAGAGCAACAAACAATCATTCATCCATACATCCTCACAAAATTTCACGTTTAAAATATTTGTAGGATGTTATTGATATAGTTAAGTGCAGGAGTTTGACATAGAAAACTTGAATGCTTCCTGTTCCGTCAAGTGTTTGAGCTGTTGTAAACTTACACATAGTTTGTAACCCCAAAATCGTCTAAAGCTTGCAAAAAGTTTATTCGAAAAGGACAGATATCTGTGTTAAAAGGTAATTAATATCCTTTAGCATACCTTAAGTGAAAATACTTTTAAATCAAAAGAATTTTGAACCTTATATATTTTATTAGCTTTTGCCTGCGAGTTCACTCGCCTTCATGAATATTTTGTTCCTCGGGAACAGTATTTTTTTTCTGTTTGAAAGGCCGCTATGTTCTGTACCCCAGATAAAGTGTAAGCAAAATGTCTGATGTCATGTATGCCTTGATGATCAGTTGAAAGTTAAGGAATAGCAAAGCGTAACAAACAAACAAACTCACGTTCATCTTTAAACAAATGAACAGGTGGTGGTTTATGAATCTTCCATTGTGGCCTCTATATTGTTTATTATATTTTAGATAGCTTACCTATTGCTATCTATTGGCCTAGATCTGGAAATTTAACAGAAAAGTCCCTAAGCTCATGAAAGCTTGGAATCTTAAGCAACTAATAAACGGGATATTAAATCTTTATATAGATGTAGAACCGTGTAATATGTCATTTTATTGCAACTAGCTATATATATCTATAGCTTCTGATTTGATACGATCTTATTGATGATTATTATCAAATGTAGTCGTAATCCTTAATGGTTAATTTGGTTACATTTTGCCCTTACATTTTGAAAGCTAAAGCATGGTGGCACCAAAAATTTGCATTATTTTTTGCAGCATTCGATGTACTCTAATAGATCAAAAAGTCATGAAATTAGTGTGACGTAATAATCTATCTTTCAGTTTCAATATACTCACAATTTTCTCATCTTCAACTCCCAAAATGCCCGGTTGATGGCAATAGGCAATCCTATTGCCATCAACCTATCTATCAATCCTCTTATTACGTAAGTGGAACCAAATTATTGCAAAATTTGGGTGTTGAAAACGTCGGCAGAGGTAATAGGCCTCTGCCTACCCCTATATGTACATATAATCTGAACATACTCTAAATTGAGAGAAACAGTAAAAGAACTTCGTAATGTTTTACTATAAATATTGCAGTGTGTTAAAAACAACCCAACTACACCAATAAATTCTAATAAAAGTAGTACCTTGTACATTAATCTTGACCACACTGCATAACTAAAACAATGCACAAATGCATCGTGTTACTGCTGAAATTTTGGTAAGTATATATTTTGGATCGACTCCAAAACAATTAGTGCAGTTAGTGTACTACCATAAGGGCTGTCAAGATTCTTAATTTGGCCAAAAAGGATTTTAAACTTAATAATTAGATTTAAGGTTTCTTATATCATTGAGTGCTTGGAAAATCGCAATGCTTTTTTCTTCTCCTTCTTTTTCCAAAGCCAGCATTTTCTTACTAAGTCATGTCAGATTATCTCAAAGACGTGGAAAAAGTAAAAGGTATAGTAGTGTGTGTTTGTGCCTAAAATTCATTAATAGAAGTTTTTTTATGTTATTTATTTATTTTATTTATAACTTTATGCACATTCGGTACATTGGCGGACTTATTTCGTTTTCATTAGTTCAATATTTAATTTCGGGTTTAGGAATAAGTTTTGTTAAGATTCTTTAAGGGCGCTAAAATGAATTATGTATTCCTACGTGCTTAAATTTTGATGGTTATGTCCATAACAGGAATTTTCACCTAACCTTAAGTTAAATTAAAGTGTTAAGTTATTGAATATTTTATTTTATTTCAATTTTATTCACTCAATATTTAATTTCGGGTTTAGGAATAAGTAATTGTTCAAACTTAAGACCCTTTAAGGGAGCTAAAATGATTTATGTGTTCCTACGTGCTTAAATTTTGCTAGTTACGTCTATAACAGGAATTTTCACTTAACCTTCAGTTAAATTAAAGTGTTAAGTTATTGAATATTATCTTAATAGATAGAACAGAAGAGGAGGTTGTAGATTAAAACAATTCTTATTAAAACATGGCAGCCCTAAGAGTCGACCAACGGCTTGGCGAATTGAGGGAAACGCCTCTAAATGCATTTAGTGCAGTCTAGTTGAGCATTTTAACACTTGAATTAACTACGGGCTTATTATTGTTGTGGCCGCAATAAATACGCCCATGCATTTTAAGTATGTGTATATGGAAGTAAAAACGGCTGCGTTGGGTATGGTTTTCCTGTGATTAATATTGAAAATAATGTTCATTGATTTTAATATTATTTAAAGTAATATAGAATAATGCTATAACTTAACAGTTATTTAGATATGTTCAATATTGTCCCTAGATGAAGCATGATTTAATGGTTTGTCGTTATTCGGCACAGTAACATAATTTTTTTTACAACTAAGTTGGGAAATGAGCTAAGGCCGCTTGATAGAAAGCGGTTACCATTGCCTAAGAAACATTTACAATACCGGTAGTGTGATCTGTACTTTCCTCATCCTACATCCTGCCTTCAAATAGTGCTAGGACAAGAAAATTACTAGTGGTGATATTTTATCAATTTCTCCTATAGGATGGAGGTACTGGAACGGCCGTGTAGCTCCAGCAGCAGAAACCTCCTTCGAATCCTGTTCCGAATTTACTTCCTAACCTTACGATAAACACTTTGATGAAGCAGCACACAGTATGGTAAGCGGACAGCGGTGTAAGTCGTGCGTTACTATCAGCATGACATAACTACACTAGCAGAGCTGTTGTTCACTAAATCGGCAAAGTAGGGAATAGTGATTATAGTCAGAAATAGTCTGATAATAAAGTTTATTTTCCCTTAGGCTACTACTGATATATTATTTCTATTAACCTCTTCCTTTAAGCTAAATGTGCTTGTACTACGATCATGTTTCCGTAATAGTCCTACAGGGACATATTCGAAGGCACGGAAAATTGTCTACACTTACTGAGCATTTCTGTTCAAATAGCGAAACGCAATTGGTGTGTCAATATTGTCTGCGAAGGCACTGATATTCGATTTGACTAAAGCTCTTTTATTTTAAGACAAGTTTTGAGTGCCATTTGCATGACGTTAGAACATTAGGTTATCACAATTATTATAGTTTAATTTGGACGTGTTTTTAAAGATACACTTTGTTTTTAAAGACATCTGGTTGTCACAAATACATATAATACAATACAATATTCTTTATTGTATACCAAACAACACAATCTTGCAAATTTAATTAAAATAAGTATTACTTGAAGTATACAAACAGCGGTCTTGTCGCTAGTTGCGATTTCTTACAGACAACCTTTAGATGGACAGATGGAATGGATTAGTGTAAATGCACTATTATGTAGTGTGTGGTATTTGATAAAAACAGATACTTACCTGCAGATTCGAATGACTGAATCTCGTACTATAAATACCCATAGTACCAGATCCAGCCACCAAATGGTTTGAGGAATAGAAAAACAAATGGTTGCAAGTTCTCAGTTAACTGCAATCTATAGGTTTCCAGGTGTAATCAGGTATCTTATTGTTGATTATTTATACTAACGAGTTTTTCAAGTAAATAAATATATCAATTTAAATATAATATTGTTTTCTACACCGCAAGTAGAGATTCATCATTTGTATTAACAAATGATGACAATCACCATGATATCCTCAGAGTGGGAGAAGATAATTCCTCTCGTATTCCAAGGACCGTGTGCGAGAGATAATAAATGCGAGCACTGCTTCGTGTGTAAAGTAAACCTTTATTCAAAGGAGATTGCCCATTTCAGTATGAAAATCAGTTTCACACTTTTTTATGCTGCGTCAAATATGTGTAAACTGCATTATTAAGCCTGCACTGAGTATTATCTGAAATATAAACGTATATTGTAACATAACTTGGGGTTATTGAGAAATTAAATGCCAATATTAGGTTAAAAAATAACAACAAACAACACAAAGAAAATATTGTGACTGATGTTAGAGTTTTTTTTTAATAATGTTTGTGGCATCATGTTCTTGACAGGGATACCATGTATAAATTAAGGCAAAACTAACACTGAAGTAAACGTTCACTATATAAACTACGACTACATACACGAAATAATAAGATTACCAAACTGTAATATATTTTAATGTGACATTACGAATTATTATCACGTAGGTAAATTATTATTTAACCATTTTATTTTAAAACGATGTTTATTTGAATTCGACCATTAATGGTTTATTTTCAAGGTTGGTCCTTGTAAGATTTAATTTCAAACCCCAAGTTCTATAAAAGAGATTCAGGGTCGAAAAATCGCATTAAAATCATTTTTTTTTTTAACATTTGAAATAATGACGTGAACGTCTAAAAGTGAAACCATGAATAGGCATTCTCTTTTGTTTGAAAGGGATAAGAGATAAGATTCATCCCAGGTAGTCACATCGTCATCAGCTCAAGATCTGATGATGGGAGAAATGGAGAGAACTCTTCAAATTTTGGATTTGGGTATTTTTATTTATTTTTATGAATGATTATTATTGCTTTTTCATGGGATTGGGGGCAAACGAGCAGACGGGTCACCTGACTACCGCCGACCATGGACACTTGCAACTCACAAGTGCTTTACCGGCCTTTGAAGTGGGTAAGGGAAGGTGAAACACAACGAAGCATTGCTTCACGGCCGATTTTCTGTGAGGCTGTGATATCAGTACGGTCGAGCCGACCTTTACGTACCGAAGCATGGCTCTCCCACTTAAAACCTTTTTTTACAGTAACTTTGCGAAGCGAAGCATTTGCTCTCGGAAAGCACCATTTGGTGAAGCAAAACTGATGATGAAGACTACAGTATTTCACGGGTTTCAATTGTATATATTACTTTAATATAGTTTCGGACCCGACGGGGCCCTTTATCAAAGCTACTACTGAAATACACACGTTATTGAAGCCGTATATCCTTATTTAATATGAATACTACTCACGAAAATATTTGTTCTACAATCTGACACATCTTATAATTATATATTTACATGAATTAACGCGATCATGAAAAAGTATTACATACCTCTGAATTGCCTGACGTTTCGACCAAGTTGCACTGGCCGTGGTCACAGTAGGCCGTGGTCACAGTCGGCCGTGGTCTGTGCAACCTGCTCGAAACGTCAGTGAATTCAGAGGTATGTAATATCTTTTCGTGATCGCGTTAATTCCTGTAAATGCATAATTATATAATGGAAAGGGAAAGATAAAAAAAATGACACATCTTATTTATCTCTATATCATGATAATATAGTAAATACGTCTGTATCACTATGTACGTACATACGTTTTATGTACCACAGCTTAAACTTTAGTTTTCTCACGTATTTTTTTTTAAAGACAACTGTATCACGTGGGACTTTACAGACATACAAACAACGTACACAAAAAACAGACTCGGGTGGGAATCAAGCCCACGACCTATGGCATAACAGTCAGGGTCACTAACCCTAGGCCAACAGGCCAGTCAATTTAATATTTTTCATAAACTCTATGTATTATTGAAAGTGATTTTTATATGTATTTACTTTCTGGAATGACCAATAGAAAGTCGGTCAATAACAGAAATTTCTTCAGAAATATTACGTTAACATCAACAAATATGTCGACAATGTCAATACACACAATACATTTATTATTGCTAAATGAAAACTGTAATAACATCTTAAATATGTCGACGTATACATATTTGTTCGGCTTTGCAAATAAACTAATCTCTGTAAATTTTATTGCAAATTCTTCGAATGTCTGCCAGAACAAATGTTTAGTAATTTCAAATGAAATCTATAGATTTTTCATAATGATGTTGTCTATTATGTAGTCGCAATAATTATAACAGTAAAAATTTTAATAATGGACTTAAGTTCTCTTTTTTTTCTTTTCCACCGCCCGTTTAGTGTATAACCTTTTTGCAAAACGTGGTGACGAATGCTTTTTTGTCGAATAACGTGCTTTGCGTAGCTTAAGGCCATTACGAACTGCTGAAAGTAATGGGATCTCCATTTTAAGGTGAAAACTGAAATGATTATGGTGAATTAGAACCGGTTCAAATAAAGCACAACAATTTTAGATGAGTCGAGAAACGACCTGCTCTTCCAGTAACGCCCTGTTGTTAAAATAATAAAAAAAATATATCAAAAAAAAATTGTATCGGGATTTATTGTTCAATAAGCACGTGTTAAGTCTAACGCGTAAATAAATGTAGAATTTAATTAAATGTTTTCAATATTAAAATATATTTTTTAGAATTCTTGTTTCAATTAGAAGAGTTAGTTACCATTTTAGTATAGCCAGTTATGCACAATCATACATCCCGTTTAATTCAATTTCCGTTGCGGCTTTGCCCAATACAATAAACTTTATCTGTTTCCGAAACACGCAATGTAAATTAAAGCAAACTGATACTGTCATTTGTGTGTTAGTGTTATAGTGCTCTCACAAATGTAGTGAATATTTCTGTACATCTATTCTATGCGATTTTGACTCGATTCGCAATCGATCTGTAGTGGAATTTCTCTTGGATAAGTGGTCATATTATTCTATAGTTATTTTGATATTTCTATAGATTAAGTTGCAAATTCACGAAAATATGATTTATTTTATTGGCTTTCATTAAACCAGCTTAACTGAAATATACAAAAATGACATTCGATTCCACTACTGCAAACAATCCTATAAAAATGAACTTGAAAGTTTGTTAAGTTGTCTAGATATTTGTAACATTTGGATGAAATTGGCTATAACGTCAACACCCCAACACTAGTAAGAGTTTTGTGGGTTACATTACAATGCGCGCTACGTTTGACGCGCGACTTCCCATACGTTTGACGGGCCTGATGTTTTCGTGTTAGGGTCATTTCCCACCCAGGACGAATAATTGTGTGATGAACATGATCATTTGTTCTGTGTCTGATGTAATTTATCTATAATATGTATGTATTTGGTAATACACAAATATGTTTATCAGCAGTCTGGTTACCATAGTACAGGTTTTGCCTAGTTTGGGATCAGATGGCCATGTGTGAGGTGTCTCATGGTATTATTATTTACTGACAGCATTCTTACTGATGATATCGAGCACACGGACATACAACGGACCTTGATGAGTGTACAAAATACAAATTCAGTTAAAAGTTAAACTTGTTAAAAGAAAACATTGATTCTTGTTTTTTTTTTTATTTTGAACGATGATCAATAAGAGAATTGATTGTTATTTTTATGTACACATTTAGGATAACAATTTAACATTTTCAATACGATGTATAACTGATTTTTAATCATAACTAATTTTATAAATACGAAAGTGAGTTTGTATGTTTGTTTGAGTGTTGTTTGTTTCATGTCTTAACTACTCAACCGATTATCATGAAATTGTGGATACACGTTGTACCCCTGATAGAAAAAGACAAAGGGTACCGTTCATCTAGAAAAAAAGTTCTGTTCCCTGACCCAGATTCCCAGGGATACCTGAATTCATTGACAAAATCTACATTCGCTCTAGCGAAGCTAGGCAAAAGATTCCATTATAAACTTTAAATTCAAAAATATTATAATTACGTGGGAGAGCCATGATTCGGCACGAATGGGCCGGCTCGACTCCGTTCGATACCACGGCCTCACAAAAAACCGGCAATGAAGCAATGCTTGCATTGCATTTCGCCTCGTGAGTGAGGTTACCGGAGGCCCTAACTCTTCCCTGTCCCCTATTACCGTCCTTCCCCTCTCCCCCCTCTGGCCTCTTATTACTCTTCCCCCCTCCGAATCTCCTCCTGCTCCCACCTTAAAGGCCGGCAACGCACTTGTGACTCTGGAGTTACAAGTGCCCATAGTCATTTACCATCAGGTGACCCGTCTGCTCGTTTGCCCCCTATACCATAAAAAAAATTTTGAACGGTATACTACTTGCTCTTCACTGAACTAATGTGAACGTATTAGATTAGTCAACATGCGAATGATTAAATGAATGGACATGCTGTGTTAGTTGGCAGCAAGCCGCTTAATGGTTGGTGTGGCGTGTGTGCTCAATCATATTTAAAAAGAAATGGTTTCCTTTACAAAGAAATAAATTATTTTATAGTTAAATTTCAAATGTTTAACATATTTCAAAAACAATTTAAAACAGTATTCGAAAGTATTATGAATATTTTTTTTTAAAGACTACTCCCGCATTAGGAATGTTCCTGTGTCTCTGGGGTTTAAAAAACATTTAAAAAACGGACACAAAGAACACCCAGACTCCGGACAATTATTTGTGGATCACACAAACTCACACACATCACAAATATCGATTCTTAGTTTAAAAAAATACCTCTCAATGAGTAACTACCAATTAAAGACAATATCATTGGCTTTTTTTTACAGTGAGATCTACATGGACTATCCCACTGAAGGAAACTGCATAGGTCCTATCATTTGACATACAACGCAATGTTTATCCAGAGGAAAACCAAAGACCTGGCTCATAAATACATATATTTAACTAAGCTGTTATTCGTTTTTCAATTTAAATCAGTAATAAATAATTAGATAAAATACAGTGGCTTTCCTCAGCATTCACAGGATAGGTTCGCTTGGGAATTCAAAAATAACAAGATTACAGTCATGTATTTTTTTTTATTTTACATATTGGCATTCAACTCCCATAGAATTATTTCTGACTCTATAGACAACAGACAATATCCACTTAGAAATAAATAATCGCAAAAGGGTGTCAACGACATTTTTTTCATACAAATTCCGAGTGATTACTACATACAAAAAGTAATAGATGTTCACGGATATATTAAAATCTTGTTTGTTTCATTCTATTATGGGAGAGACCGATGTATTCAATAAGATTTAGTGCGTTCTTCTGTCATCGCTGGTTTGATTTAGTGCGCATGAAGAACGACTTAATCACTATGAATAGAATGTGTAGAAAAAAATTGTTTTATATCTAAACTAGGTACGCCCCGCGGTGTCAGTAAGTAAGTAAGTAAGTCGTAAGTCCCGATCCCGTGAGAATATCGGGATAAAAATTATATGTGTTATATGCCTATGTGTTAATCCAGATCTCCAGCTATCTACATACCAAGTTTCATCGCAATCGGTTCAGTTTTTGCGTGAAAGAGTAACAAACATCCATCCATCCATCCATACTCACAAACTTTCGCCTTTATAATATTAGTAACAGTTGTTTAACTAATTCACAATGTAGATATGTGTCAAAAGTTCAAAATAATAATAATAACTTGAGACATCTGACATATGGCCGTCTGCTCCCAAACTAGGCAGAGCCTGTATTATGGTAACCAGACTGCTGATAAACACACACATCTTAATACATTTTAATAGATAAATTACATCCAGACTCAGAACAAATGATCACACAAATGGGGATCGAACCTGAACATGGCTTCATTAGACCAACAGGCCCGTCGATAGTTGTGAGGTACATATACCTATTTTAACGGAGATCTGTTTTCTCTCTATTACATGAAAAGAAAAAGGTTAAAGTTCATGGGCGTAGTATTGCCCTCTTTAGCAATCTTAAAATATCTATCAATAATAAAACTTCTCAGATGACAATGATTAAAGATTCATGGCACACATGGTATTTATTTATTTATTTGGGATAATAAACAATAGTACAATATTAAATTATGCAAATTACATAATGTTATAATTCAGTACAAATGTGCTTATTATAAACAACAATTACTGTTAGCAATAATTTCACCACTATTGCTATAAACTATCAAATTCACTAAATAAATGTAACTGCTACGCTGTTCATACCTCAAACAACACTCAAGTGATCGTTATCAAACTTATAATGCATGCCTAGCCGTTTATGACCCCACCATTGTCAGGCTGACCGATAGCGTAGCGCTACCGGTATATTCTATTCACAATAATGCCTACTAGCAAATTTTTATTAACTAGTGAATTATTTTAACATTTATCATAGTTTGCCCCTATTAATAAAATAAATATGAGTTTTTGATGTGGCGATAACAACACACACTGGTAAACCAAGGGATAAAATATTTTCCCAGTTGACAATACGCCTCTTTCAAGAGCGCTAGAGTGGATTTCCAAAAAATAGTGGATCTCTTTGCTATAAAAACACAAGGCATGTTTTTTTACGTCAAAATAGAATCGAATTTTGTTGGTGACTTTAATACCTACATCAAGAAAAAGGTTTTTATTTTCACACCTTTTTGTTTAAATTAGGAACAGAGTTTTGAGATCCTTTTATTATTGGATAGATAGTGTTAAAGCGTAGTAAATCTAGACACGCGGCAGCGTGTCAAGACAAGTTCAAGAAAAAGAACTGGCAACGCAGCAGCCGTGTGTTATATTACGAACCATTTGGAGCCACTTTTGACACCTTCATAACTCAAAAGCTATTTAGCATAATTATTTACACATTAGTATTTCAATTTTTGAGAGGAAAATCCTGCACCGAATATTCATTATCTTATTCTATATTTCTGAATAATAATAGCCAGAAGACACAATTAGTTGTAATTGAGTCCGCATAGTGTAACTGTTGTGATTTATTGGAACTACAGTCTCCAAGTAAATACTTGGCACTTGATGTATCTGTTACAAATGTAAGGAACATGCGCAGTGACAGGTGGCCTGTGGTGTGCTCTTGTGTTAATAGTGCCAATGATATTAAAAAGTCTCCATTAAAAGCCGCTGTACATATCTGTATACCCATTTAAGGCCAAATGCTTAAGAATTTTAATGACGATTACCGTACATTAATTAAAGAGGTTTGATTAGATTAGTAAAATGCTCTCAAACGTGTAAAAAAAACAACTAAAAATATTATTTAAAATGTGTTTTTGCGAACGAAATCTTAATATATATAAATCACGTGTCACGTTGTTTGTCCGTGATGGACTCCTAAACTACTTCACTAATTTTAAATTAAATTTGCACACCGTGTGCAGTTTGATCCAACTTGAAAGATAGGAAAGCTTACATCTTAATTTATAGCCGCAATATTATTTTATTGCAAATTTTTTGTCATTGCAAATTATTTGTCTATTATTTGATATTGACAATTATCTGTTAACTCCAAACGATTTTAACAGATGGCGATATCTGTTGACTGGATTGAGTAAGTAATCAATAGATGGCGCTGCTATCTTAAATCTACAAATGTGTCATATAAGCTACAATTTAATAGCATAACCACCACGTGTTGTTAAGGCTAAAGTATAAGTTAAATTTATTTTGGAGTAAACGAAATACTGTGAAATTAAATTGTTTCTACTTTTTAAATTTTTGGTGTTAGCATAGCCGGCCACGTGTTACTTAGACTGAAGTGTAAATGCAGTATATATATTTCTTCTGTACGTGTGTATGTGACTGAACTCCTCCTAAACGGCTGGACAGATTTTAATAAAAAAAATTCTGTCTTCAGGAGGATTTGAGATTGGTTTAGATTTACAATTGGACCCGATAGATGGCGCTGCGATAGGGTTACAAGAATAATGACTGATTTTAATGAAATTTTTTGTGGATCTTCACGTGAATTCGAGAATGATTTAGATTTACAACTGAACCCGGTAGATGGCGCTGTGATAGGGTTAAAGGAATAATGACCGATTTTGATGAATTTTTTTGTGTATGTTCACGTGGATTCGAGAATGGTTTAGATTTACAATTGGACCCGGTAGATGGCGCTACGATAGGGTTACAGAAATAATGACCGATTTTAATGAAATTTTTTGTGTGTCTTCACGTGAATTCGAGAATGATTTAGATTTACAACTGAACCCGGTAGATGGCGCTGTGATAGGGTTAAAGGAATAATGACCGATTTTGATGAATTTTTTTGTGTATGTTCACGTGGATTCGAGAATGGTTTAGATTTACAATTGGATCCGGTAGATGGCGCTGCGATAGGGATAGATAGGAAAATTTGCTAATGCAGACGAAGTTGCACGGGACAGCTAGTGGTATATAAAATACAGTGCATTATTTTCCGGAAACGATATGGTGCGCCACGCTAATGTTAACTTCATATATTGTCTCCTTTTAACCCCTCAAAGAGGCTTTTAATTCGAATAACTTTTTACAGACCATGAATTCTATGATTTTCTTATTGTTGTATACGTACACCTGGCAGTTGGTTCCATTTAAAAAAGATATAGTTGATTTAGCTCTCATATACCTATATAAATAGTATATTGTATCAGTAGTCATTAAACAACACAATCGAATACAAACGAACTAAAAACCATACACTTATAACCGGGCACTTAATGAATTAAAGATAGGAAACTTAAGATTATATTGAAAGCAAAAGATAGGCAAGAGAGGACACAATGGGAGGAAAAGGACACTGCTTATACGGATGTATTGGGGAATCTAAGCAATGCCTCGAGAAGCTCTCTAATTTGATTTTTTGTTAATTAAGTTCTCAAAGGTAAGTTTGAGTCTTCGTGAAACAAGTAAACTAAAACCTCTTTACCAAATAAAGTAACTTCATTGTATTGTTGATTGTTTGTTTAGAAAAGATACAAAATTAATTAGAACTATAGTGCCTACTTAAGTCAGTATTAAGGTCTATTATTATATCCTTTCATTTATTTTTTCACTGTGGTGACAAGTTTTTCGTAGAGACTATCTTTTTACTACTCTCATGTATCCATATACCTTATGATATAAACTTCATACATGTATTTCTAGACGACTTAACATCTTATGGATTATCCACAATTTATCCATCGGCTCAGAGGCCGCGTGTGATCGGTTTCATGATAACATTTTCAAATTATTACTTCAATGTGCGTTCTCGCCAATAAAGTATATCCCGATACGCAGTGGAAACTGACCGGGCGTTTTCCGGGTAACACTTTGTTCTCGAGTATCTAACCCCTCTGTCACCCGGTAATGGTTGGTATTAAAGGTAAGTTTTCTTACATTTGGCTAATTTAGTTTTTGCATCAATCTATTTATTGCTTATAATAAGTTAAAAATCATTATTTTCATTCATAAAACAATCTCCACGATAACCAGATTACATATTTGCCCAATAAATAAGTCGATCGTATAGAAATCGCCCAATACGATTCAGATGAGGACGTGGCTGATACAACTTTGTTGCCATCATACAATGCAAAAAGAACTGGGTATATAAAAGGCAAGCGAAGTATGTGCAGCTTTTGCTCTGTCAAAAATGTGAAAAAGTCATTTTTTAGTAACATCAATTTCCACCTAACTGCTATACTTCCTTTGTCTGAATTTTTTTTTTTGGTTTTTATTTACTTATTTATTTATTTCTCTTTATTTTATTTATTTATTTATCTCTTTATTGTACACCTTTCAAGTGAGATACAATTCAAAAATAATGTAGACATTCAGGTATAACAAGTGGCGGTCTTATCGCTCACGGCGATCTCTTCCAGACAACCTTTGTACGGATATTAACAAATATATTTCAGGGTAGTCTGTGGTGTACTGAAATAGGTTAAAGTTAATTTTAGTATATACTTAGTATACTATACTTATATTACCATAAACATACTACACATATACATAAATAACATACTACACATATACATAAATAAAAAAAACAAAAAAAAAAAGCTTAATTGACTGTGGATTAGACGTTCAAGGGCTTTAGAGAGAAAAGGAAGAATAGATATGGGACGGTTATCTGAGAAAGAGGAAGGATTAGGTTTCTTAGGGAGGGGAGTGATTTGTGCCATTTTCCAGGCAGATGGAAAAACATTAGTGGATACAGAATAGTTAAGGATGTGGCAGATCACGGGTAGAATTTCATTTAAGATAGGAAGTACCATATTACGGCTGATGTTGTCGCTTCCTACTGCATTAGAAGTTATTGACAGTATGCTCTTCTTAACACCACAAGCAGAAAATTTACTGAAAACGAATGGAGAACAGTCAGGAGTCGGCAGAGAAGAAAGATAATTCAGCGTTGCAGTTTTAGTGCTCCCTCCGAAATTGGAGGAAGCAGAAAAATATGAATTTAAGGAATTGATATCAACATCTTTTGAAGCAGAATTCGGACGTGATTTACCGACCCCTAATGACTTAAGAAATTTCCAGACCTTAACTGGATCACCATTTTCAACGAATTTGTGGATATATCGGCGCTGAGCATTCCTACACATCTTATTGCAGTGATTTCTAATAAGGACAAATTTTTCCCAGTTTGAAGTAGTACTTCGTATGTGCCCTCGCTTTCTTTTTCTGTACCGTCTTAATATCTTCTGTTAGCCAAGGTGCGGGCAGATGTCGTACCTTTATTTGACGAACTGGTGCATGCTTGTCATACAAATGCATTATATTGTCTGTGAATATGGAAATTTTTTCATCAACACTTTGTGAGTTGAATAATGTACTCCAGTCGATGCTGTCGGCATCTCTGCGAAGATCCTTAAGATTCACATCACGAAAATTACGGTGTAAAAGTGTCTTAGGATTGGGTTTAGGGGTACGGATTTGATAGGAAAGAAAGAGGAGATCGTGATAGGAAAATGAATCTGCAGAGTACTGCCCATGTTTAGCGACATGCTCTACAGAAGAAATAAGGATGAGATCAAGGAGAGATGAATTACGGTTAGGCATATTGTGTGTAGGATTAAGTGAAAGAATGGAAAGATTTTTTGGATTCGAGAACAGATCGAAGGGAGGAAGAACGAGAATCGTTTTTAAGTAAACAGGTGTTGAAATCACCCATGACTATAGTATGACTGTACGAAGGGGTTACATTGTCTAAAATTACTTCGAGTGAAGAGAAATAGTCTACTCGTAAGGAGGGACTATAATAGACACCGAGAAGTATTTTTGAGTGTTGGAGTAAGACTTCTATGAAAATATGCTCGCCAGCATTTACAGGGGGGGGGTTGAGGTGACATACTAACAATGGAGAAAGGAATGTGAGTTCGGATATATATGGCGACACCACCGCCACGTCCACATATACGGTCGTTTCGTATCAGCTGAAAGCCTGGTAACGAGTACGACGTGGTAGAAAGACATGGCTTTAGCCAAGATTCTGACACCAGAATTGCATGGATATTCGTACAGTTAAAACTTGTCAGCAAATCAGGGAAATGTGCCGGTATGCTTTGGGCATTTATATGAACGACAATGAAGTTCATGGGAACATCAGAAAACTGAGTCGAGATTGTTTCTGCTAGTGAAGGAATGTAAAATAATCTTCAGTATCACTATTAGTGGCGGATGACATTATTAATATTAATAAAATATAATAATATAATATAACTTGTAAATTACGGTATAAATTAAGAATATTAGATATTTATAAAAATATATATAAATATATATATATATGTATATAGATATATATATATATATATATATATATATATATATATATATATATATATATATATATATATATATAAATATTATTTTAAGACTACTATAAATATTTGAATATCTTATCCGTCTGCCGGTTGTATGTTAACAAAATATAAAAAGAATAACAATAGCACAATGTAAATTTAACACAAACAAGTTAATTAACCAAAATTTATTTAAGATTGTGTTCCAACAAGGAGGATAAAAAATTAAAACGGTAATAGAATAGCGATTTATATTTTAATAATATGGCTTCTGAGAGGAAACCATTGAAATTGCTAAAAGGCTAGTACTCAAACCAAAATGGATCTTTATTGTACACCTTTAAATAGTAAATAGTGCAAATACAAGTTATAAATGTTAAGGTATAAGAATCGGCGGTCTTATCACACACGGCGATTTCTTCCATACAACCTTTGTACGGATATTGTCAAATATAATTGAGGGTAGTCTGTAGTGTACAATATAAGGTTATGTTAATTTACTATACACTGAATACTATATTTAACTATAAACGAATAACATACATATATTAATATTCATATTACTTATACTAAAATATATATACACAAATATATAATAATATAATTAAAAAGTATTTAATGACAATTTTATTTTTAAACAAAGTCTTGAAACCTAATTTAGTTAAGAAATTATAAGTCAAATTTTACCTTATTTCACTTTTATATTGAATACTGTCTTGACAAGGGTAATATTAGAGTTAGGGTTGAATTATTATAGACTGAAATATTTTTTGTGGGATATTTATTTTAAGGAAGGCAGAGTTTGAAACTTGGTATTTTATTGCGTTAGATTAAATTTTAATCAATTTTATATGCAAAATACTGTATTATATATTAAGTAGCCTCCCAAGCAATGGTTAGTATTAGCGAGTTATAAACTTATGTTAGTATTCTAGGGTTAAATAGGTACTTTCAATAATAATTAATATTTAAACCTTTAGATCAATTTAGAGAAAAAAAAACAGCCCGATATTGAAAACCTCCTTCTTCTTTGAAGTCGGTAAAAAGGAATTCAACAATGAAAGTCAATTTTAGACAATAAAAATCATCACCTATATTCAACGGCCTTAATCTTTCTACGTAACTCTAAAAACCCTTCAATTACTATTCAATATACCGAACTTTAGAACAACACCGTAACCAATAACACAAATTACCATAGACATCAGACAAGTGTGTCGATCGATACAGACCGGTCAATAGTTGATGAGGTCGCCAGTAACTTGGATACGGACACAATACGCATATTGACCGGCATTATTACTTGTTTCGGGTACTTTATAGAGAACGATCCGATTGTCGTACCGTTAAAGACTACGTAAGTCTACTGGAACGAAAATATAGTACAATGTACATATTTATCGTTGGTCCAATTAAAATTTTATAAAGTCTGCATAGATTAAATGTTAAAAAGTTTATTATATTTAGTTCAGCCTTTTTTTTTTATCGTGTGGAAACCCCCACGGGTCATCACCTCACCGGAGCTAACGGTGAAGTGGTATGTCGGAATCGAACCGACTAAAACCACACGGTGTTCCGTCACAAGTGGGTCTATTGCAGGGGAACCCGGGTATACCCTAGGAAGGAGTCCTCCGGGAACCATAATATTTAGTTCAGCCTATAATATTATAATTAATAAATAAATATTAAAAAAGGCATAAAGTATCAGCGATTACTTATATACGTAATCGCTGATACTTGATGCCTTTTTTGGTTAGTAAATGTAATGTTATTTAAAAACAAATTTCCGTTCAAAAATTATGACCATTTAGATTTCAAGGTATCATCACCTCCGTTTCTCATAAAAGCCCACCTACTTTTGTGAAAAGTGTAAAGTTAAATATTTAAAATCGAACAGTTCTGGTTATAAACGTTTTTCAGTTTCTGAAAATTATAAAATTTTTGAAGTTAGATTGCATGGATTTTCTCAATAACAGATACCTAAAATAATTCCGAAATTAGAGATATATTTAGTTTTACACATTCCATGAGAACAGCATGAGAAACGGAGGTGAATAATACCTGGAAATTCAAACGGTAATAACTTTAAAACTGATAGTTTTTTAAATTATTTTTTTAACCACATGCTATAGTCATGCCCTTTCGGCGATTTAAGTAAGTGTTCCATTGTTAGATGCACACGATATATAGATACACTGTTACAATGTTAGTATATAAAAGTAAGATTTGGGGAAATGTCCCATGTTTTTATTTTTCAGTGGTTTTCTTCGATGATTGCTTGCCAAAATATCACTCTATTCAGTGGTCAGTTTTGAGGAGACGATATTTAAAATCATCACTTGACAGAAGCACGTCAGTACACCGAATGTTGGAATCTTGTCTTTAGATGTAGCTGATTTATATCGTATATTATAAAACACATATTTTCGATTTTATGTCTTTATTGTTGTGTATGTATGTTTTGTATTTATACGACAATAACATTTCAGAAAAATATATTGCTAAAATAAAAATTGTTTAACAGAATTAAAAAAGATTTTAAAAATTTCAAGGTCTCCCTGAAATTAAAGAAATGCCACTGCTACGAGGTAAAATGATTGATTTAGATGTTCACTTATTTATTTAATACATGGAAGACTTACAGCTATATAAAATATGATAAAAAGCGAGGAAATTGATTTAGTTTTCAGAGAGTCAATAACAAGTCTTCATCTATAGTAATTAAGTAACAAAGAATATGTGAACAAACTCAAAGACCACATCAATAACACTGAGGAAAGAAAATATATCATTAATTAATCTAACTCAATATATCACATACATTAAACAAAGACTTAGCAATGAAACATAACATCAATTTACGGGTTTGAAAAATATACTTAGCAAACATAGATTGCATGAACAGTAAAAAATACACGAATATGTAGGGTACAGCAGTATTCGCTGTTTGAATAATCAGAAATTTAAAATTTAAAATAACCCCGACTCAAAAATCCCTTCAACGATTAGAAAAGAGGTGAGATCTTCGAACGGCTGAACAGATTTTCTTGAACTATATCTAAGAACACTCTTGGTAAAATACCTTGATGGTATTCTGAAATTATTTATTAAAATATAAAATATTATCTTCCTCTTATTTACTAATCTGATTCTTAAGCCATTTCTATACCATAACTATAAAAATTGTGAAGATGTTTGATCACCATAACTCGTCAGATTCTTCCAACTAAAACAACTGATGCAAAAATACCTTATAACACATACAATAAAAAAATCAAGCATTTTAAAGTAAAACAATGATTTGAACCTATGTAGATGACGTATGCATAAGCTACGGCATAATAGCATTGGCGGGGCATGACATCTGCTTGAATAATGCAATAGCTGGCCGAGTATGAAATCACGCAGACAACAATTTTTGGAAAATCATTTTAGCTTTCATGAATTAACTGTTTTAAGAATGATGGTGCGAAACTTACACGGTGATGTACCTATCAATGCGAGAATACTCAACGTTACTAGCAACCCAATAACCCAATAACCCAAATAATATTCTTATTTAAGGATATACGTGTGTAGTTACGGAGATGCCCGACTAGTGTTGAACCCGACGTTGGTATTCTAATCTGAATAAAAAAAACAAATGTAACGAAAAATCAATTTTTGTTATTATTTAAACTCACCAGTCCTATTTCAAAATAAACTTGGAAATAACTTTTTTATTTTAGTTTTTTTATATATATATATTATATGGAGCAAACGAGCAAACGGGTCACCTGATAGTAAGTGACTGCCTTCGCCCATGGACACCTGCAACTTAAGAGTCACAAGTGCGTTACGCTTGAATATTGTAAAGGGCTGCTAAATAGTGAACCCACGATTTGTGTTTCTGGTTCAAAGACGGTATTGCTCATATTATTTTATATCTATTTACCTAGCTTCTATATTGCAGCAATTTTTTTTATAGACACGATAAAAAAAATTGCATGAAATATCTTAACGGTATAATTTTTTATTTTCTAAAGCAAGAGTCAAAGTATTAAAGACGCCAATATGCACCTATTTTTTACAGCAGAATTGTATACAAAAAAATGTTATTTTGAAGCTACCCCTTAAACAAGACTTCATCGTTAACTTACGATGCTTGAAAATGTATTACGCCTAAGCGAATTAGGCAAGAAGAACGCAGTATTTGAAGTGTCTGTGGCGACATCTACATACAGCTCGAAAAACATACTTCAATGTCATCTAACGAAGACACACCGAACTACGCACTAATTACTAATCCTGCATCGCGCTATGAAAGTTCTCGCAGCGATTAGTATATATACAACTTCCCAATATGAATCGTCGGGCTGTGGTCCACCAGGCATAATCACCTCGCCTGCTGGAAGGATCCTCCCATTATGTTGGAGGGACATAACAACCGTTCTTCCACATGTCAAGTCGATCAAAATGTGAATTTTAAGGCGACAACTTAAAATAAAGATATATCTGTGTTTTAAATAAAAGTTACATCAAGGGTAAGTATTATTCTTTCTGGTGATACTTGATAATTTGTATCTCAATACAAGAAATGTTTGATGGATAGAGATTCCGATATTAACAGTGTCAGTGTAGTTACGTACAGTGGGTTTACACCTAGTAGGTAGATATGAAGCTTGTTTGCTACCCTGGTGCTAACTAAACAATTATTTAGTTTCAATTTTTTTTTATTAAGCTTTTCAAAATGAATGTGATAGATTTCTTAGGTTTATTCTTCATTTATACCTAATCCTAACTTATTCTTACGGCATCTTAATTCTAAACTAATGAAAATCCCGCATACGGAAGTAGAATAAAACAAAACTGGCGGAACGGATGCGTTTAGTTTCTGCGTTATAGTACACCCATTATTTAATTATGTTTATTTATTTATAAACAGTATATCAAATTTATTATGAGCATTATTGTATACTATTTATTGCATTATACATAATAATCTTATGTTTATTATTTATTAGGTATTAATTCATTTTGCCTTTTCTCTGTCATTGTAATTACTTGGCAGCTCACCGCTCGTGTATATCACTTGTTGTAAGCAGAATACCAGTGCTACGAAGTTTCACAAAGCTGAGCTACGACAATTTAGGACTCGTGCAGAGTTATTTTTATGTAGTTGTAAATTTAATTCCTGATATAAAATCATGTTGAAAATCTCTTACATTTATGAGCTCAAAATAAATTTATTTCTTTCTCTTTATGTGGGATTCCCAATATATTACCCTGCCCATACACCTAAAATCATACTCCACACAGTCCTTTAAAACGCTACCCGCAACAGAAAAGACCCAGAGAAAAACTCACGGGGTCTTTTCTGTTACAAGTTCCAGTTGGAGATGGTTTTAACAGCTCTGGCGTCATCCATGACTTCCAGGCGGCCTCTCCATCTGAGCCTTTGTGACTTGCAGAACGTGTGGATCGTTTCATTATCCCAATCCTGGCTAATTCATTTCATTCGTTTTCGCGCCTCACTCGACTTTACTCTTACTCGATTTAACTATCTTGTTTGAATGTAAATATGAAAAAAGTAATAAAAACGAAGTTGTAGAGTAACTAAAACTTCATTTTTTTTATTGCTTTTTTATGGGATATGGGGCAAACGAGCAGACGGGTTACCTGGACTAGCGCCGTCGCCCATGGATACCTGCAACTCAATAGTTACAAGTGCATTGCCGGAATTCAAGGTGGAAGTAGGGGAAGGAAGGGTTAGGGCCTCCGGTAACCTCACTTACTCGGCAAAACACGTTGCATTGCATTGCATTGAAGCATTGCTTTACGCCGGTTTTCTGTAAGGCCGTGGTATCATACGTGCAAAATCATGGTTCTTCGACGATTAAAGTTAGTTTTGTTTAAAATCAAAACAATAAAGTTACCACAACTAATAATTATCAATTAACATTACTTAGAGGCATGTTAGGTCGAAGGCTATCGCATCCATAAACTTAATATATTAGCGTAAAGTATACTAAGTTTATGATCACATCGTATAGGCGATACACCAAAGCACATAAAGTCGCTGTAATACATACATCGCCATCTCGCGAAAAGTATGCAAACTTTTTCTAACAAGCAACTTTATGTCTAGCACAATAATAATATTATACAAGTAACTAGTATAAAAATAGTATTATAAAGATCAAGACATCAACATTATTTGGCAGGAGTAATCAGTCAGACTAAGTCAGTCGTGAAGGTAGTTGCCTGTTCTAATGAGTAGATCCTGTGGAGAATAACAGGCAACAACTTTTTCAACATTTTTTTACAATTCTCTGGTTACATTGCTTATATGTAACACATTAAACGCACAAATTAAATGTAAGGACAACGTAACGTATTGTTCTAAACTATAAACAGTCGCGCAAATTACTGCTATATATATATGTAAGTATATAATATAATATATGTGAGTAATAGCAGTTCGGAGATGACCAGCCCTAACCAACGGCACTCGTTCACGAGCATGACGCACGCATAAGCCATCGTCCACTTCAACCATAGCATTGTTTTACCAAAAGATTGACTGGTAGATAATGCCATAGGTATTAAGTCCGCTTTTGTACCAGATGTGTATAAAGTTTTCATAAATAAATAAACAAATATTAGTTCTCAAGCAGGCATGCAAGTATTGGTGGAGGAATTTCACGTTTGGCCTTTTTTAATATCATACGAATTAATCTCCAGGTCGACAGAAATACTAGAGACAGTTGTATGAAATGGTACGAATGATTCGAAGTACAAATATTCCAAAATAACTTCTCTTTAGGTGCTTATTCATATTTTGCATTAGCAATGGGAAAACGAAACACTACTTTAAATCAATCTATTTGATGACACGTAAGATACAAATTAAAATTTGACATTTTTATTGAAAATGATAAATGCCATAAATGGCTCGTAAAACCTATTGTACCAGTTTCCCATTTTAAAAGAACTCCATTTAAAAATCAAACATAATAAAAAACAATTTCGGTACTTGTTTGGGTTTATAAATTTTGCAAGAAAGGCGTACGCTTTTATCAATAACATTCTTCTACTTATAAGTAAACGCATTAAGGCATCTCAAAGTAAATAAGTTACAATCAATTTAGAACGAGTGATTCGCCTTAAGTGTGCTGTCTCAATATTATTTATTCATGAACAATTTGCGATGCAATCAGGTCAACGATAAGGGTAGGGCTGTAGTGCTTTCAAAAATGACGGATTTTTGTTTTATTTTTTACGTCACGTACTTGTTACACCTTCCTATTCAATTAAGTCGTAGAAAATCGCTGAATTTAGGAGTAGCTTTGGATCCAGTGAAATGGATTGTCACTGCTTTGCGTGACAATGAGCAGCAATGGCACAACTGACTTCAGCCCCTGGACAATGCTCTTGCATACATCTACAATAATTTCCTTCTAGAATTTTCTGGAAACTAATCAAAAAATAATAATTTAAAGTTGTACCGCTATCTGTTATTCCATCCATCAATGTAACCATCTACGATGGCAGGTTACGTTACGCTTCGACTTCATTGGGACCAAAAGTTTATACAATGTCGAAACACGATTTGACTTTGATAAAACACGATTATAAACTTCATGGTTCGTTTTTGCATTTTTATAAAGATAAGAACATAGGAACGGACCAATTTGCATTTTGTTATGAAAAAAAATCTTCTAAAATGTCTTTTGCAATTGCCAATGTATGTAAAAGAATTGGAAAATACTACTTTACTATTTTTAGTCCAAAATAAATTTGAATTTGTTTGTTTTGCATACAAAAATAGTTTTTGTAACTTCTATTTGTTTTTTCATTACCGTAAAGGCTTTCGTTTCACCAGTGGCAATCAATTCCAAATTAATCGAAGAGAATATTTTGGAATGTGTGTAGTTTTCCCAGCAAATAGTGAAAAAAATGGCGGCAAACAATATTTTCGGCTGCTATTTGCATTGTTATTTATAGGTTTTGTATTTGTTGCTCATGTCTACGTATTTGTTATGCATTCAGAAATTGGTGTTGCAACTTCATTTTTTGTTTCATCAGGTAGGTTTTCGTATTGACAGTGGCATTCAATTCCAAATTTATACAAATTTGGAACCTAATATTAATAGGTAATTGTTTAATATTTACATAACGTTTCGGTTTTCAGTGACATCAATATCTACACAAAATTAAAATAATTAAAATTGAATGTCTGATCTTTTTTTAATACGAAATCATCAATAATATTAATACTCCAATATAATTGATATTATTCATAGCAAGTCTTTGCGCACCAACATTGGTTTGTCCTTTATAGGCATCTGTTTATGTTCTCTGTACTTAATATAAGTAATTACTTATACAATATGGCTAAAATTGGTCTGAGAACTTAAACGAAACTTTTTATTAGAATAAAACCTCATTGCAATAATATTGGCCAGCCTATAAACGCATGACAAAATTTTAAAAACTCAAGGTCTTTTACTAACTGTCATTTTTTGTTCTGTTGAGAGACAAATGGCCGAGCAATGTGACTAAAATTTTAGTTTATACATATTTGTGTTGTGTGTTTTTTATATATATATTTTTATGTAGTCTTTTTGATTTCGAACTTTATCTTTGAATTTGTACGAAATTTTTAGTGTTGAATTCGTCGTTTTTATTACATCAAAAGGTTTACCGTGGCTCTATACACTGTGACTGTTTTGAAGAGTGTCGTTAGAACTACTAATTTCTTTGTAATAAAGGTAAGAATTTTTATATCCAGTAAAACAGTGCGTGTAAGTTATGTTTAATCTGGCATGTCAAATATTTACTCTGGCCAAAAAGTTGAATAAATAGGACAGTAAAAGAATTTTCACAGAAAAAGTTTAATTATGGGATAGTATCGCCCTCTGTCAGTGTTTGACAAAAACACATTTGACATTTTAAAACATTTTATCTACTCATCAAAAGTTGGCGCTAAACTGCTTGTTTTAACCCCCTACTGCACATGTTTCTAGACGTCACATAATGTATTTATCTTTTCGTAAGCAAATAAATCCGCGAACACTTAATGTATCATATGTTTGCATATATACATATACACATATATTTGATGCTGTAGATGAAAATAAATTAAGCCTGTGACCACGGCCAGTACAACCTGATCCAAACGTCAGGCAATTCAGTGGTATGTAATTCCTATTTCGTGATCGCGTTAATTCTCGTATAAATAGATAATTACATCATGGAGCGCAATCGGTCAATTGCTTTTGCATGTCTTGATTTACAATACCGTTACACACAGTTCGTAGTTCCAGTAATAAAATTTGCGAAAAATAATTAAATGACGGTGCACAGCAGCCGTCAGCTTTACACAATTGTTAGCATCACACCAAGTGATTTGTTAGGTAGTAGTAATAAGTTTTCGTGTGCGTTTTCGTCAGCCTTGTACTAGTATATAATATACTAGCAACCTTTCGACCTTCCTCATGAATCACTCTGTCTATTAGTGAAAACCGCATGAAAATCCGTTCAGTAGTCTTTCATTTTATCGCGAACAGACCAGACGTGGCGGGGGACTTTGTTTTATAATATGTAGTGATGATAAGTTATTGATTCTGACAGGCGTATGCAACCTTCGAATTTTATTCTTTAGCCTTGTCTTATTTTATACCTTAATCATTGTATAAAACATAAAAAAATCATGAAATGTTAAAAACCGTTGTGGCAATGGCTGACTTGACAAAATATTCTATTTGATGTCGTAAGGACATAAATACTGTTTGGATGCTGCAGTCTCAAAAATGAACTGTAATAGTTAAAAAAATATGTGTGGATTAGGTAATCTATCAATAATTTGAAAATAACTGTGCAACAGGCAATATGGAGTGGAGTAACTGTAGAAAATTTGCATTTTTATCCATTTTGAAATATTTGTTCACGTAATTCAATTATTTATGAACTTAAGATGGCAAACAAACACACAGCTTACCTCTCGGTTAGCGGTTTCTAACCCTACAACCACTTTGCACGTGACAAGTATGAAAAAGGTTGATTGATTTGTACCTGTCTTTTTTGATAATGTTGTTTTATGTTTTTAGGGATGTTTACTTTGATTTTGTACAAAATATAATATACTAACTGCCCCCCGCGGTTTCACCCGCGTAAGTCCCGATCCCGTAAGAATATCGGGATAAAAAGTAGCCCATATGTTACTCCAGGTTTCCAGCTATCTACTTACCAATTTTCATCGCAATCGGTTCAGTAGTTATTGCGTGAAAGAGTAACAAACATCCATCCATCCATACTCACAAACTTTCACGTTTATAATATTAGTAGTATACAAGTGACTACAATCGAAAGACAGCTGTAAATAAGTAGGTATCATAATTATCTTACTTAACTACTTACTTTCGTCTAAATGGACTGAATTCCCGAAGAGGTTACTGCTATGATAAAAGTTGTGAAAGCATTTTTTAAGTTTTATACAACGAAGAGCAATAGCTACAAGGGTCATTAATAGTACATTATACAGTTTACCGTAGCTTAGCAATTGATCATCCTGTCACAATCCATAGGAGTTGTATAAGCGGCCAAGTAGTAATTTATTGTTTTCTACAAAGTTGTACTGCATTAACCCTAAAGCATAGAGAGGTGATGTACTCGTAGATGGTGACAAGTCATGAGCATAGCATACATAATATATTAGTTTGTGGAATGCTTTATTCTGTACTTTACAGGTTAATATTTACTTTTGTGACTCATACGGACAAAAGTTTTTAATATTATTCAGATGATGTTTTTTTTATTCTATTCTATTTAAAAAGATAACTCCCGCGTTAGGAATTACTCCTGTGTCGCGGGGGACTTTACAAACATAGAAACAACGGACACAAAGAACACCCAGACTCAGGTGGGAATCGTACCCACTACCTATGAGCATAGCGGTCAGGGTTACTAACCACTAGACCAACAAGTCAGTTTAGAGTACAGATTACGAAAATATTAAAAATAAAACTTCTTTTGCAAAATTCTCTAAAGCTGTGATTTAATTATTCCTTATTATATGTATGTTAAGAATTATTTGTACATTTCCATGGATCTTAGTGAGTGCTTTATAAAATAGGGTTTTATATAACTATAAAAGCAGAACTATCCTATTTCAACTTATGTGTGGTATACGGACAAGAAGTTTAGGAAGCATTATTTATCTGTAATGTCAAATTTGGCAAATAGTTTTTTTATCGTGTGGAAACCACCACGTGTCATCACCTAACCGGGGCTAACCATGAAGTCGTATGTCGGAATCGATCTATCTAAAATGACACGGTGTTCCGTCACAAGTGAGTCTATTGCAAAGGACTCGGGTATACCGTAGAAAGAAAGCCTCCGAGAAATTTCGACAAATAGTATGCATACTGTTGGCCTTGTGATATCTGGTGGCCTAAATGTAGTTTATGTATGTTTAAATGTAGGTTTATTTTACACTGGAATTAAAATTTTCGTAAGTTTTACTAATGTGTGTATATCGCGGATACTCTGACTACTTTCGGACCCGACGGGGGCCCTCTGTCAAGGATGTAGGGTCCTGCCGCGACGGTGTTAGGCGCCAGGGACGCGGCAGGACGCTTCATCCCTTACGTGAGTAAACCGTGAGAAAAAAGATTTTGTTTTTGTTTCCTTAACAGTCTAGCTCCAAACTCCGTAATCTTAATATTTAACATTTGGCTAAAACTTTTCCAATGGAATTCTTAGTAATAGTTTACTTTGTTTCCCGACACAGGCATTTTTAAAAGTTGGGTTGAGGAAAATTCCGTTGCAATGGTGTAGACCTCACTTTCTTCATATTTGGGACTTGCAGTAACTTTACACCTTAGACGATCAAGTTATTACATATTGAGATATGTAGGCCAATAGTTATCTTCTTTTCGAAGTAGCATTCTATACATTATCACTTAATAAAATTTAAAATTATTTTTCTTTTGTTTTGTCGAATCCTGGTAAAACTTAATAAAAGATTTTTGACGCTAAAAATATTTAACGTCAATACGTTCCATTAGTGATTTTTCCCAGAAGATCAGGCATATTATTAAAATTGGATTTACCATTAAGGTTCAAAGATCCCTTATCAACCAGAACATCGTGATTTTCACTTTTAACTAAGCATTGAATCTTTATTTTGTATTAGTATATAGTAGTAGATAATAAGTATAACTTAAATATGAATAGAAACTTTTGTATATCAAAAGATAGCATGGATTGAGATTAATTTATTACGAAATTTCAATTAAATTTTACTGTGTTGTACTTAATACAATTTAAAAGAACTTTTAATACCTGTAACTTAATATTAAGACTGTCTATAGACTATTTTCATCAAAAGTTTATTTAGAAAATGAAATTTTTGTAGACAGCAATATTTAAAAAACATACCAAATTAATAGCTAATTAAATCTGTTTAGTTTTATTAGAAGTCTAAGAGTTTTCGAGTAATATTAATCCACATCAATACGATTCAATGTAATTTATACTTTAGTGATTTTTTAAATCACTAAAATGTTGAATGAAGTACCTAATTGAAATAAAATGTATTACTTTGCAATTGTATTGTCATACTAACTTTTAAATTTTCGTGTTCCATGATATAATTATGTATTTATAAGGGAATTAATGCAATCACGAAATACGTATTAATGCAATCACGAAATACGTATTACATACCTCTGAATTGCCTGACGTTTCGATATGTGACCACGGCCAGTGCTACCTGCAGTATACTATGGTACAGTGGTTAATTTAATGATATATAACTCTTAAACCTTGTATGCCAAACGATAAGTCATAGCTGATCTAAACATAATGTAAACATCTTTTGTACCTATGAACCACAATAAACAGTTAAAATGTACAGATACAATCACTTTGATCTTCTATATATATGTAGTCAATAAAGGCAACTAATTTCTGCATAATACATAATATATTTATTTATAAAGAGTATCCAAACATACAATAACAAGAAATCTACCTCTTTCCCTTCGATTGTGAATCAAAAATATGCTTCCCAGGCAGTAGGGTAAGTACAACTTATGAAACAAAAATGACCATCGGTATGATAAGATCTCTGAACTGCTCAAGTCTTATATAAATTAGCAGTAAAGAGTATATAATCCTTACAGTACTGTTTTAAGTTATAATTGAACAATTTAATGAATAATTTCAATAGGTAGTACTACCAAATCTTTGCCAGTTCCAACTTAGGTTTCCAAATATTTAGTTTTTTTTCTATCCTGTGATGTGCGTCAATGTGTTTTGTAGTCGTAAATAAACGAATCAAAAATATTTAAGTATCAGTTAACTTTTAGTATTTTTTAAACGACGTGACGCGATTTTTGAATCAGATTATTCGTCGAACTAGAGCACTGTGTGTGAGCCCATATAAGTCTCATTGGGGCTTTTAATCGGCTTACCGTTTCGGCGCAGCAGCATCCACTCGAAAAAGCTCCCTACTTAAGTATTATTACTAACTCCCGTTAAAAAAGATTTTAGAATAAACTCCTTTAACTTCCCCAACTATGTTATTTTGTATAATTTAAACATTCAATAATATGTATAAGTTTGAACATCGATTGATAATATCACGGATAAATTACACTAATTTTATCCACTATGCGGCTGAGAGAAAAACAAAGACTCGAACTCCCTAAACAAGCTAATTGAAAAAAGAGAAATGTAGCCGCTTTTATTACGTCTATGACAGCTACCGTTGGAAATCCATAAGCACTCCTATGTTCTAAATAATCTTTGTTAGTGCTATTATCATGTGTGTGAAAAGAAAATTCAACGCTGTACCAGCTCCAAAAAAAAAACTAATGCAATGCAAAAAAGAACAAATTTTCAGGCACAATGTCATGTCTCTGATATTTTTGTAAGGTTAGATAGATGCATTACCCGCGTTCTAAATTGGCAATGTAAAAGTAAGGTAATTGTCCGCCACGTTCCAACCACTGTCACGTCTAGACGTCATTCACAAATATACCTAGAACTAAAAAATTTACTGTGTTTACGAAGACGTGTAATTTCATGCTAAAGTAAAGCAAGTTAGAAGACAAACGCCTATACTAACTTTAAAACTTTCGCGTTCCATTATATAATTGTGTATTTATACTGGAATTAATGCGATCGCGAAAAAGGTGTTACATACCTCTGAATTGTCTGACGTTTCGAACAGGTTGCACTGGCCGTGGTCACAAGCTGACTGGCCCAGTGGTGCAGTGGTTCTTCATCTTTTCCATATTTTTAATTTTTTTTTTCCGCCGTGTAACGTCACATACTATACTAACAGTGTCCCTATTTCGTAAGCAAACCGATGTATCAGGAAATTCAGAGGGGTATTACATAATACCTATTTCGTGATCGTGTTGATTCTCGTATAAATTCAAAATTATAGACAAGCGCCTATTCCATTACACAATACATTTTTTTTAACAAAAATTTTTTTTTTATTTAATGGCATCCTCCGCAAAATTAAGAAAAGATTTTTTTTTTTTATTTAATGGCATCCTCCGCCAAATTAAGAAAAGATGGGGTTATAGGTAACCGGGCAAATATTTATCAAGTTTTAAATTTGGAAAACCGTGCATTAAGAATCGCAAAACAATATTTTAGATTGGCAAATAAACGTTACATCGTGTGATTCAAATCATAACAAACCAAATTTTACAATCGTTTAAAAGTTGTATTACATTTTTACAACATCCAAAGTTACATTTTGCACATAAAGTAGATTGTAAAATCCCACTAATATTATAAATGTGAAAGTTTGGATGGATGGATGGATGGATGGATGGATGAATGTATGGATGTTTGTTACTCTTTCACGCAAAAACCACTGAACCGATTGCGATGAAACTTGGTATGTAGATAGCTGGATACCTGGATTAACGCATAGGTTACTTTTTATCCCGATATTCCCACGGGATCGGGACTTACGCTGGTGAAACCGCGGGGCGCTGCTAGTTATTTATAAAAGACAATAGAGAAACCAAATAGGTTTGTTTGAGAGTATTTAATACATAAACTCACGCTTTTCTCGCTTCGGGGTCCGCATGTTTAAACAAATATTGTTTGTTTGAAGCGAAGCAAATAATTCTGCAGTAAAAGATGGTAAACAGCAGTATATTTATTTTTTGACTGGCCTGTTGAGGGTCGTGGGTTCGATTCCCATCCAGGATGAATAATTGTATGATGAGAATGAACATTTGTTCTGTGGCTGGGTATAATTTATCTATAATATGTATGTATTTAAATATATATAAGTATGTTTGTCAGTAGTCTGGTTACCATAGTAGAGGCTCTACCTTTTTTTGATCAGACGGCCGTGTGTGAGAGGTGTGGAGTTATAATTACTTACTAGCAACCCGCCTTGGCTTCGCACGGGTAGCAGAGACATCTTCAACAATCATCATCATATTTCAATAAATTTATACAAAATCTTAACAAATTATACACTTAAACCTTCCTCATGAATCACTCTGTCTATCGGTGAAAACCGCATGAAAATCCGTTCTGTAGTTTTTCAGTTTATTGCGAACAGACAGACGCAGCGTGGGACTTTGTTTTATAATACGTAGTGATTATTACTTATTAGGTTCCTACATACACGAGACATAACTGAAACAACCATTTCACGCTTACGTAGCTTATACATTTTTACTTACTTTCAAACGATCGATTAATACTTCTTTCAATGAATTTGTGGGAATCGAAACATGTGGACCAGTTGTCACAGGTACTTTAAAGTGTTACCCCCATGTCTCTCTCGGGAACTGACGCATTCCCCTCCTGTGGTACTTGAACGAATCGAATGTCATGTAGTAGCTGTGTTGTATTGAAATAATACTAGGATAGGCTCACTTTGCAGTGTTCTTAAATATTATATTAGTGGCGTATGACCGCTAAATAGTGGCACTTAGTAGGGCAATATGCATTGCGTTCCCGATGCAAGCATTTTAGCAGATAGCAAGCCCTACATGGTAATAACAGCCATAGCGGCGGGAAAACTACCAATCGATTGTAATTATAATAAAAACGTTCTCAATAGTTGTGACTAGGTATATAGTAAGTTGCACGTACTGTTTAGTAAATACATCTTGTTGTTTGTTGGCTAGTGATAAATATTGCTTTATTTATTTCTTACGAGGGTGGCTATTTATTTAAATGTCTTGTTAAAGTAAGAGACTAATTCGTGTCATTATTCAAGTAACTAATCTATGCGGAGTAGGTACTTGGGCAAGGGCTCGAGCCCAAAGCACTCCAGTATTATATTTACACAAACCATTTCGAGCCATTTTTAGACCGACTCTAACTCAAGATCGGATTAACCTTTTGGAAAGAAATTTTGTGAATGCCATAAGAGTCTTCCTACAACATTACATATCTATACTAACTAGAGATCGCGTGGTGGTCGAATTTCGACTATGGTTTATTTCATTGGCCAGTATTACTTGACCTGTCATTGTTTAGACTTTTGTACCATGACAGGTCAAAATATATACGGGACACTCATAGCTGTATGTACCCGTTTTGGCATTTTTTTTTTAACTTTGTAGCAAATATTGTTCAAAAATTTTAGCATTCGTCACTTCTTCTCTGTATAAACTATAAGTGTGCGCAATTTCATACTCCTCCGTCCGCCCAATTTTCGTAAAAAGGGATCCAAAATTTTCGCTTCACGTATTAATATATAGATTTCTAAAATCAAACTTAAATAATTTTCTAGAATTGAACGTATGAAAATCGAAAGTTTTGGGGGTGACTGACTGACTGACAGATCTTCAAAAATCGTTTTCTCCTTTTCTACGTTATCTAAAAACATGGAATTCGGTAACATTTAAATTTCACCACTTTTTTTGGTAGAAAAACTGCGTTGCGAGACTTGCATTTTTTCAGATGTTATGTTTGATGGGACAAAAAAAAGTGGAGCAAGTTATTTCATAGCAATCAAACCAGTTTTTAATAAAAATTAAACAGTTTAAATACACACACATTATATAATAGATAGGGTGAGCCAGCAAGAACTGAAATGAAATAGATTTTTTTTGGTAGCAATATAAGATCTTAAGGTATGTAGGTACAAAGCACAACATGTTTAGCCGTACGCCATGGCAAGCAAATTTAAATTATTTTTACAAAAATTTTTGCAAAAAAACATATTTATTTTAGCATTGTTCTAATAAATACCTAAGTTAAGTCTTAAATTTAAAATTAGTCCATAATTATATTTTGTTTGAACACTTTAGTAGTCGCATGCTCAGTGGGGACATTACAACAAGGTTTTTATCTCATGAAGAACAACAATGCTTGGATCATTACATGTAGGCCTATTATTCAGGTTTACTCCTATTCAGTAAAAATGTTTATTGTCCTCAAAAATATAATCTGCCATTCTCAAAAAGCAACGCACTTACTACTTCCCCACCTCTTCATTTTATACAAACTTAAAACTGGCGCGTAAACGAACAACTTACTTAGGTGCGCCTGTACAGTAATTACTACGATTGTTACTACATAGACAGATAGACAGGGGTGAGTTAAGGTAAGGGTTATGAAGGGTGTCTGCAACGACAGACAGACCAAGTGATACTTAAGTATTTGTTTGTCTTTATTTATATACTGCAATTATGTATATCTACGGGAATTAACGCGATCACAAAAAGGTATTACATACAGAGAGATCTTCTCCGTTACTCCGTTGACATATGGCATGTAGGCTGGTTGTCTGTTCCACTCCGGATGCCTGCGTCTCATTGTCGGTTGCTTCCGTGTTCCATTCACCTGATTTCCGGTACTTTTGTGTACCTCCTGAACATGATCCAGCTCTCGCTCCAAATATTCAGGGTCACAAAGATCGTATGCTCTGTTCTTTAGTGAAGTCATAACAGATTGCGGGTGTCGGGGATGATGATGAGACGTGGCGTGTAGGTACCTATCCGTATGAGTAAGCTTGCGGTACACACAGTGCGACAAGGACCCATCTGATCTCACGGTTACTTTGACACCTAAAAATGATAACGACCTAAACACCTCCACTTCATAGGTATGTGAACCTTATCTTGGGGTGAATAGAGTTGAGATGTTGTAAATATTGATCTACTTCCTGTTTATTTCCTTTGACGATACTAAAGATGTAATATCCACGAATCGCTTCCAAAACCTAAAGATCTTCGGACCGAGACTCAACGCCTTCTCTTAAAAACGTTCCATCCAGAAAAACATGCCGCCTCGCTTTTATGTGCAGTCGGGTGAACACCAGAATAGGGACACATCGGTTTGCTTACAGAATAGGGACACTGTTCGTATAGTATGTGACGGTACATATCATTTCTAATTTTGGTAGCCAGCTCTTAGACTAGGTATTACATCTGTGCGGCTGATTTTTGTAAATAAACAGTGTCTAAAGTGTATCTATGTATGTAGTAACTTAACCTTTTGGACCGGACTTTCAAAATAATTGTTTTTAAACTTTTGCGACTTACCAAGAAGTACTTAGTTTTCATAATAAAACTGTGGGGGCCCTTAGACTCCCTTAGTCCTACTCTGTCGTAAAGTCAATTCTTAGCTAGCGTGTCCTACCTATAAACTACCTCCCTGCAAAATTTTAGATCCCTGGTACTTATGTTATGACAAATCAAAGACTTACAAATAAACCTGCGAGAGCTCTTTGACCTCCTCAATCCGGCCCTGTCGTAAAATCCATTCTTAACTGACGTGTCCTACCTATAAACTACCTTCCTGCCAAATTTCTGATCCCTAGTACACAAAACCAAGGACTTTCATAAAACGTTCGTGGGAGAGCCATTCTTCGGCACGTATGGGTCGGTCCGACTGGAGTCATACCACGGCCTCACAGAAAACCGGCAGTAAAGGAATGCTTGCATTGCTTTTCGCCGAGTGAGCGAATTTACCGGAAGCCCTAACCCTCTTCCCTTCTCCTCCCTTTTCCGTAGTCCCGCCTTAAAGGCCGGCAACGCACTTGTGACTCTTGAGCTGCAGTAGTCATTTACCATCAGGTGACACGTCTGCTAGTTTGCTCCCTATACCATAAAAAAAAACCTTGAAAGAGCACTTAGACCTCTTTTTGGCCCAGCCTGACCTTGTCGCAAAATTCGTTCTAACTTGACGTTTCCTATCTTTAAACTACCACATCACTGCCAAATTTCATCTTTATAGGTCAAGTAGTTTTTCTAATTTCGTGTCAGTGAGTAGATTAATGAATGAATGAGAATTCTTAAGCTTTTATATACCTATATGTAAAGATTTAAGTCCTTGCCTTGCCTAGAACAGTGTCATTAACGCGTTTTAAACTGCGGGTAATAATAGGCCTTGTGTAATCACTACATATTATAAAACAAAGTCCCTCACCGCGTCTGTCTGTCTGTCCACGATAAACTGAAAAACTACTGAACGGATTTTCATGCGGTTTTCACTTAACAGACAGAGTGATTCGGGAGGAAGGTTTAGGTGTATAATTTGTTAAGATTTTGTATAAATTGATTGAAATATGTTGATGATTGTTGAGGATGTCTCTGCCACCCGCTAATAAAGATCTTCTTGGACTCTTCTACAATGAAGTTTTAAAACAATAACTCACAAAGATTCAAAGATTTATATTTCAATTATAAATGGAAACAGGCTCAGGGTATCCTTAAGCAATTGTCAGCAGAGACTGACTTACTTATTATATATTTATATTAATTTTATTTATGAGTATAAATTTACTGTTGTTGTGTGACTTGTCTTACTTGCTATTATTTTAGGGACCAGTATCGGGTCATAACAACCCATCGCTATTTTCAAATTTGAATAGTACGTTGTCATTTATTTCAGTGAATTAACAACTGAAAAATAATTAAATCATCTAACTGGCTATGACATAATGTTTAACGTGCTCCTCAGTTTACAACAATACTAATGGAATTTAATGAAATAATTAGAAAACTAACCGAGAAATAAAAAAAGGTTTCAGAATATTTTCTCAGGAATCTATAAAACTGAGTCAAATAAATGAGAAAAATAAATAAAAAAAATCTTTTCTCAAAAATACATATTGTTTATTATGAAATAAAAAGTATTTTCTTAATAAAATTCGTTGTTGTAAAAACAGTGAATCTGTCTTTAATAGACAGAAAGTGGCCTTAGGCAAATAACCGCGCACAACAGTTCGCAACGAGATCTCATATACCCTATTAATTCCTAACAAAACTACAGACAACTCAATATCCTAAGCCTCACAAATCGAACTTGCGAACAAAACCCGTCCATTACTACGAACAATGACTAGTCGGACATTCCACAATGACGTTACATTTGGATGGGCGGCGGTTTTAATTTCACATCGGCAATTGTGCTCTAACGAGGCAGATGAACTAGAAGCGCTGACAGTCGCGAGCACCAATCCTGTATGAGGGGGCCAAGGGCACGGTGAAGAGCGGCGCGTTTTCGACGTTCGGCTTTCGTCTGTTTTCGAAATGTTTTTCTTTTCATATATTTCCTCCAAAAATGTCTACCCCAAAGAAAAAATTTTTAGTACAAAACTTTTTCTTTTAAATTAGAGAGCGTCACAGTCTTTGATATACTAATTCTTTAATAACCTGGCCAATGCAACTCGTCTCATATCATATGTATTAAAATCTAAGACTGTTTCAGTTCCCTAGTGACTCCTTCTTATATCTAAGGGTTGTGTGAATCTAACGCATCTGTTCGTTAGTGACTGAACCTAAACTATGACAAATGGTGCGGTTCACACTGGTTTAAAAAAAAACTGTCAGTCGTATTACTGCACGTCAGAAGTGAAAACACATATAGTGTGCGTTCCCATATATACTGAGAGCACTGTAAGGTATGACGTCAATTCAGTGTAATGCGAAGCTGTTCCTTTATAGTTAGCTAGACTGGTTACTGTTTATAACGGAACGCAGTCCAGTATACTGTCAGTTGTCAATTCAAGTCAATTATCAAATCGCATAATAAAAGTGACAGTGACAGAGAGTTTTCGAGGTAAGGTGCTGTCAGTGCTGTCAGCACTGACAGCACCTTACCTCGAAAACTCTAGTGCTCACAGTTCAAAAATGTCGACGTTCATGACGTCATATATTTCCCTAATATACTGCGGCAGTATACTATCAGTCTATTACGGAACGAATTTCTCCCTAGTACGAGTACTAAACAGTGCTCTCAGTGTATATCGGAACATACCCATGCATACATCTCTAATCTTTGTCACTACGTATTTAGTTCACAAGTTTATAGTTTTTAAAATTTATTAATATAGAGCTGACAAAACTCAATGTTTAGATTAGCGCCCTCTAGAAGATCTATATATATATTATTAGCGTGACGGTCACGAGTTCAGTAATTTTTCCCCATAGCAAAAGTGCACAAACGTGCTTAAGAAGTATTCACTTCAAAAATACAATTGTAATAGAATTCATAACATACTTATCGTGCTAATGATAGTCAAAATATAAGAGACGAAAATCGCTCTCCACAATATACTATAACCGACTGCTAAAAGAGTGAATTGTGCGGTTTTGGAGCGTATCAGCCAAACTCAACTTTTGTCGTTAACAGCGGGTGAAACCGCCTTAGTCTTGCGTTTTATTCATTATTTGATATCTGAGCATCTGTCATCGGTTTTCTGTCTCACGATACTGCGGGATGATAATTGCAAAATGCTTACAGGAGTGAGTGACGGGTTGACATACGCCAACAGATTGCTAAAGTTAAATCCATTTATGCTTTGTTGCGTTTATTATTAAAACTTATTCTGCAGTGTCAGATAATTTTGACAGTTGAGTTGGGGAGAAACATGAAAAAGATAAACGAGTAAATTTCTCATTTGAATCGTTTTCTTATTTTGTTCTTTTTTATGTTACAGGTTTACTAAATCGGCAAGCTGGCGCACATAAGTGAGTGCATATTTGTTTAAGTAATGCTTTACCTAGCTTTAAATTATACTAAACTCATAAATATGTAAACATCATATGAAAGCTACACACACTTTGTAGCAGATATTGTTCAAAAATTTTAGCATTCGTCACTTCTTCTCTGTATAAACTATAAGTGTGCGAAATTTCATACTCCTCCGTCCGCCCAATTTTCGTAAAAAGGGATCCAAAGTTTTCGCTTCACGTATTAATATATAGATTATTGTATCCTTAAATCTGCAACCACAGGTTTGCAAGTATTAAAAAACAATGGTACAACAATTTCTAGAAGCATTTTTAGCAAAGAAAGTGCCTTTGAAGTGGAAAAGTTCTTTGCCTTGGAAGTGGATGTCCAAAACCCCTGCTCCACGTCTTTCAAAATTAATGAAAAGCTTTATTAAAATGCTTAAAACCATAAAACAAATTCATGTAGGTACTTGTATACCTGGATAAAGTATTACGCAGCATCTGCTCTATGACGTGGAGGGAGGCTGCCTTGTCACACAATGTTCTGCCACGGTACGTCCGCCTCCGTTATTACGACCATATTTTAAGAAAGACCATATTACGTTACTCGTAATTAAGTAAATTTATAAAGATTTTTTCAAATATAAATCTTCAGGATATTGCAGGTTGAGCTGGAGCTAACTACTCTTATTTATTATTAAAAATATAATATGTCTTAATACTTTTACTGCATGCGATTTTATAATTTTAATCAACTACTTTCACAAAATACCTGCTGTTCGCTTCGTAGTGACCTGATTGGGAAAGTACCTCTAACCTACAGAACACAATGGCTAAGTTACTCTACTACCATATACAGCTCGTGAGTAGTTTGGCCATAGTTCCATTTGGGGTATACCTAGTAGGGGTTGGTCAAGGTGCGAGTCATACTATTGACATTAAAAGTTGTTATTGGAACCGGGAACTATTTACCATTAGGCACCACTCGCTTGCTTTACAAAATGTAAGACAGTATCAATCAAACTCGTAATATGATAAGAGCACTGAAGCAACTGATACCTATTTCATACAATTTTAAGCAACGCGTCTTATTGATTGAACACTTTTAAGGTCTCAATTCATTTGAATAAATAATCTCCAAAGTAAACTGAAAACTTTGCTCAGGGTAACGTCGCGAAGTAATTTATAAAACGTAATACCGACCGACCGGTGATATTAAACTCAAATACTATTTTGCATAAAGTTGTGAAAAAGGGCGAACCACCTGTGTGTAAGCGGTGTTTGTGGGCTCCGAAGAAATCAAAACGGGATTTCAAGATGGCCCATCTCGCTGGGAATGAAAAAAGTTTAAGACGAACCTCGCTGCGAAATTCTCGCGATACGCAAAAAAACAGTCGGATTTCGTTATTCTAATCCTCTTATATTCTTAACACGGGCGTGTTGCGGAAATACCGAAATATACCTTTTTTACTGCGCGACGAAACGTAATTTAGCTTGTAACTTTTCACTTAGGTGGCGAACTCGGCAGATGGGAATGTAAGTTCAGGTTGTTTTCAAAACTTTTTTGGAATACTTCCAAATAAACCTCGGTGTATGGCCGGCTTTGGACGGTATTTTATAAAAATGCACACTACTGTGTTATTTTCAAGTAATTTCACTGTTGGCTATGCGAATTGTTGCATTAAAATTTAAAGCTTTTAAAAAACTGTGTGCCTTAAATACCTTAAATCTTAAGAATGTATATTTAAAGAATTCTTTTCCTTGTTTGATTTTGGTGTTTGCCACAGCCGTGACTAGATACTAGGAGAGGCAGTGATGTTATATAAATTTATTGTGGCTTTCTATTTTATAAAACATTTCTTTAGGAGTTAAAAAGATATCACATTAATTTCCCTAGCGTTTTCTATATATATTTTTATTCGATATTAATGGCAAACTATAGAGAAATTTCATTAAAATTCTTACTCCGGTTCAAATAACTATTTCACCAGTTGAACTTATCAAAAAGAAACCATTACACGACTGTAAGGAACTTGGGTGGAAGCGCAAACTTGGTTTTGAGGAATTCATAATTAAATTTCCGTTGCGCAAAAATTTTTTTATTTAATTATTAGAAAGATAAAATTTATTTAATGTTATTTTGTGCTTGGAGACTGCGATGAGAGCTCACCGTTTAGATAATACTAGGTTAAAGTTAGATTCCGTTTGTAAACATTGCAATTTATAATTAAAACATTTTATTATAAATATTGTTCGTCTACATTGTAACTTCATTGTCTTAAACTTAATAGTATTTAAGATATACAAGAGATACAAGGATGATTAAAGTATGTATGTGACGCGTGCATACAGCACACAAGTCACATACATTAAAAAGTAAAAAAAAATGCATGCACAAATGTATTGCGCGTGTTTCTACGTTACAGTAACCGCTATCAGGTCATCCGTGTGCCTTGTTGCAACCTTCTTTAAAAGAGTAGCAAATTATTCCTACTATTTAAAGCCCACAACTGGTTTTAGTATTTTTGACACCTACTCATTACTTATTAGATTTTTTGACTGAGAGATTCGATTCTCGAATCGATTTTCATGTTTTTTTTTTTCAATTGATAAACTATATAGCTCATTTCCTTTCATGTTATCGCTGCAATAGGTAGGCCTCACTTAGAATTAAACTTTTACTAAATATACATTGGTATTTTTAATAACTCCAACCACCTTGGTGAATAACTTTTATAAATACCGATTCCTGTGTCGTTATCGTTTAAATAAAGCAGAGAACCAGTTTGTACCTGGAAATCTACTACAGTTTCTTCTTCTTCTTTTATGACCACCAGGTGACCAGTCTACTCGTTTGCCCCCGGTATTACATAAAAAAAAGAATCTATGGATTTACGCAAGTATAAGCACAGTTTTGATTTTGACTCCTTAAAAGGAGCCAAGAACCTAAAAGTTATATGAATACCAAGGTTTCTGTAGCACTTTGAACTTACTTACTTAGTTTTTCGATTCAGTGTTATAAAATATATTTTGACGTAACGGCGTCTCATCCCAATCTTGTACGGTCTTCGGCAGAAGACATCTCTGTGTGCTTACCAATAATATAATACACAAAAAACCTTTAGCGTAGCGTACCGTAGCCCTAGACGGTTCCTAAACATAACTGACAGATCCATTCCCAATATTTTAATTATATAATTAATATTGCAATAATAGTTTTCACTTAATTTATTGCCCAATTCCGTAAAGTACTTTAAACTAAATCACTGTAAAAAACACTATTTGAAATGGCGTGTTTTCTTTCTCAAGAAACGAATCCCAAATTTTAATACGGATCAAGTTACTAGTTTTAAAAAAATGAATACAAGACTGCCTTGGCAATTCTTTTTTATTGGCTTTTGTGTAGTAATTGTTTTGTATTTGATGAGGGTGATATGATTCATTTTAATAGTAACATATTAAAAAAAGATATCAAATGCTACTTTCTTACGTGCAAGATAAAGTATTTCTTAGACATTCACGCTTTTAGTCAACAAAAAAGTCGTAAAGTTAGAGCCACGTCTATAAACGTCAGATGAAATTCTGCACCTTTATTTATTTGCGGGCAACATTTGCGAGACTTTGCGAGCTTACCACGAGTGCTTGGTATTATCCTTAAAATTGTATTAAGCTCAGTACTTTGCTGGTTTTATTTTATTGCCATTTCAGTTTATGAGATTACGCGAGATGATTTTGGAATCAGGATAATTAATTACTCTTTTTATTTACCGCTTTTATTGGTGTTTTACAGTAATGTAGCCATTAAACGAATGTGTATACGGAATTTTGTTAGTAGTATAATCAGTTATCATCGTAGTCATCTAGAATACTGTTCACAAGTGTGGATCCTAAGTATAACATCTACGTTGATCGAATAGAGCGCATTCAGAAAAGGTTTGTAAGATATATACAATATCGTTGTATTTGTTATTTACCTGACTACATGAGCCTGGGTGAAAAAAAACACATTCTTCCACTCATTGAGAGAAGAAAAATAGCGGACTTGTCATTTTTATTTGGCATCATGAGAGGAGCGATCGACTCCTCAGAACTGGTGAGCAAAATGGCTTTAAATGTTCCGTCAGAACATCTTCGACGATTTAACTTGTTAAATGTTCTCGCTGTAAATTCTAACTACAGAGAAAACTCATACCTGATCAGAGCGAGTAGCATGTATAATGTGGCTTGCCGGAGTGTTGATATTGATATTGACATTTTCTCTACTAGTGTCACTAAATTAAAAAAAAAACAGTCAATCGTAGGACTGCACGTCAGTAGTGAAAACATAACTTCACAATGTATTTGCATACACACACACACAACATTATATATATATATATATATATAAAATTAGGTTAAAAATAAAAAGTAGGTAATAACATATCTAAATGTGTACATAGGGTACACTGGAAGTTCTGCGCTCCTGGCCGCTCATAAATGTTTGAATTTCGAATGTTATATTTTTTTAAATATAAGAAACTCGGCACCGTCTTACGAATTTTCGATCAGGTCACGTGTCCTGACGCGACGCTAATGAAATTTTCACTTCAAAAACAACTATGCAATACTTTCTTTGATCAAGTATAAACAAACAAGTTATACATATTATACTTATATACCTATGTCAGGAGAAAGTTCTTATGAAAGAAAAAATTAAGAAAGTTGCGCGGAAAATTAGAAAATTTAAGAAAACTCAACGAGAAAACTCAACACATTTTTTTCATCTTTACAAGTATGTGGGAGAGCCATGCTTCGGCACATATGGGCCGCCTTGACTCCGCTCGTTACCACGGCCTCACAGAAAACCGGCCGTGAAGCAATGCTTGCATTGCATTTCGCCGCGTGAGTGAGGTTACCGGAGGCCCTAACCCTTCCCTCTCCCCTATTCCCGTCCTTCCCCTCTCCCCCCTCATCCCACTCTTCCCCCCTCTTCCCCCCCTCCCCCTCTTCTCTTACTCCCACCTTAAAGGGCGGCAAGGCACTTGTGACTCTCGAGTTGCAGGTGCCTATGGGCGGCGGTAGTCATTTACATTCAGGTGACCCGTCTGCTCGTTTGCCCCCTATACCACAAAAAAAAACGCTCCTACATCTCCTCCTCCTCATATTTCTAGTAACCTACATATATGTATTGTTACTTAACTGTCTTTGTTCAATCACTATACTGTGGATTCCCATTTCTTTGAATATATTTTAAAATTTCTTTACATGTTGTGTATATAAAGGAAGTGAACTTTTTCACCAAAATAAAAGTCAAATACTAAAGTCGATAGAATATCTTGGTAAGGCCAACAGGGGTTGCAATAAAATTGCAACTTGCAATCGCAATCTCGAGGGATTGCTGGGAACAATCAATCCAAGCTGGAGCGTAATTTACTTTCGCCGCCTTGTAAATAAGAATCAAACATGGAGGAAGCGTTTGAGCTTAGAGCCCTGGGGCTAACTGGAGCAAAATGAACGGGTGTAAAAAACAAATGACTTTTTTTTAATTTGGAATTTGTTGAGGACGGGCAAAGTGAAACTAATATCAGTGTGTGATATTCATCTTTTGAGAAATGTGCTTATAGTAACAAAATTTTCATTTTGTGTCAATGTTCAATTATTATAGACAAGAAGTTATACTGGTCTACGACTTCTGATAAGACAAACGTGTACATGGAATAATATACAATTTAAACAACAATGTAAACGCTAAACTCTGTTGTAAAGTCTAAGTTCAAAAATGTAACCTCTGAAACAACTGGGCATCATCCCGAGAATGCAACGCGGTGAGGAAACATCTAGCCTCCAGTAGCTCTGGTATAAGAGTTAACCTAGCCCATGACTATAAACGCGCGTTTATTTGAAAAGATTTTTTCTATTAACTTAACACGATCGTCGTACACAAAATACGCATGCAATGCTTGAATTAATGAAGCCGACAACCGGTAAAACAATATTTGAAAAAAAAAAATTTTAGGGTATCTACACGTAAAGTGGGAATATTTTTTCTTCGTCTATCCTATAGTGTAGGATATCGATAGACAGCCCTCAAAAACATCGATTGTCTGTAAAGAGTATTTTTCTATACTCGTAACACAATTAACATGTATTGTGTAATAAACATAAAACCCATTTCTAAGTCCGCTTCGCGCTTTTGCGTTCTTCGCGCTTCTATGTTGTAACAGGCGACTACGGATCTCGACACTGCACGTGACTCGACACGCACTTAGCTGGTTTTGTTTTTTTATAAAGCTTCTTGTTATTTAAACAACATTGGTTGCCATTTAAAAGTTATAAGAAAGAAACGATTATACGGTTATTTTTGGAAATTTTTGGTGGAGTATCGGTGGTGAGATTGCTTTGTTAGATTGATCTGACCACGGACACGTGGTGCCTAAAGAAGTTTTCACTTCAAAAAAATGTGTCGTTTTAAACATTAAAGGTTACATACCTATTCGACGCATAAGACCCAGGTGACGAGTATCAGATTTAACACTAATAAAACCATGTAGAACAAACAGGACGATAAAGACGATTTCGAGAGTAAAACTTTGAGTCCCGCGTTTTATTTACTTGGCATAAAAAAATAATTATCTTATCTACTCGGTCAGTAATAAAAAGCATATTTACATGTAAAATAATTTATTGAATCAGGGCCGTTTGTATGTCTTGGGATGCGGTCGGCTCACGCATGCAATTGGAGACAAGCCCATGTGATCCTATGCTTTCATCCGTCGTCGTTGTCATAATAATCAGTAATTTGGTTCCGTAGATTCTCTCGATCTCCACTCGCGTCTGAACTAAATAGAGACGGATGAACTTGATGGGCCAGTTGGTCTAGTGGTTAGTGATCCTGACTGCTGAACCAGAGGTCGTCGGTTTGATTCCCACCCAGGAAAAATAATTATGTGACGAGCAGGACCTTTTGTTCCGTATCTGGGTGTCATATATAAAATATATTTGTATTTAGTAATGTATAAGTAAGTATATCCGCAGTCTGGTTACCACAGTGCTGGCTCTGTCTACTTTGGGATCAGACGGCCGTATGTTAGGTGTCTCAAGTTATTAAAAACTATTTTTTGCTTTTATAGTAAGAACACAAATTTCTTAAGAAATCAAAAAGGGTAATTGTGGTTACTTCCTTAACTAAATGCTCGAAAATCTCATTCAAAGTATTAATCAATCGATTCAGCAATCCATTATCTGTTGTATAAAATGTTTCCATTAATATTTTTAATTATCTTGGAAGTTAGTTGTATTTGACCGCAAGCGGCCAGGTTTGTTTCGCAATTGCAATAGCGAGTAAAGTGGGGTATTACTATAATTACTAAGGCTGACAGGTAGATTACTATAGCAATCAGTAGATGTTCTGCCTATTCATACGATATAATACCTTAATCGCATCTGCGATATATATATTGAATGTGCTGATTTAATCGTTAGCCCTATGTTAAGACATCTACATATACATGTATAGGCTGTTAATTTAATCACTAGCAATATCGCTTGTATATGGAAATATGAGATGACAGAGAAAATCAAGCCCATCGACCTATTTGAAAAGGTTGTCTGAAATAGATCCTATACTGCGATAAGACCATTGTACTGCTACTTAATATTATATATATGGCTTTTGTTTGGTGTGTAATGAAGTACCTATACATCTATAAATCAGACTTATAATATGTATCAGTATATGTATGTATATATATTTGTATGTATTTATATATTGAATATATATTACTTTATAAATATATGTAAGTATAGGTATTTATATTTCATAGTGAGTATACGTGTCGGTATACATGATATTTATTTAACTAAGTTATATATATTAATTACTATCTCTAATTAGTTTACGTACACACGACTTTGCCTCTAAGTTTTTCAACTATCCTCTATTCACTCTAAGGTTTGCTGGAAGAAAACTCAGGTTTGGGTTAAGCTCGCCTTTGTACATACCATTTCCTTGTTTTTATTAATCTAGTTTTAGTGTACAATAAAGAATAAATAAATAAAATAAATAAATAAATCTTTATCTCTTTTTAGTTTATTATTCCCTAAAATGAAATATCGTTTAAGATCAAGTCTTCTACATTTCATAGTATCTTCAAAATGACAATATGCAATCTTTACAAACCAATATTTCTTTTTATGTAATCAATATAATATAAAAATCAATGTTTGTTTGTCCTCTATGCGTTCCTAAACCATTGATCAGATTGTGAAGAAATTTCGGTAGGGTGTTCTGGGGACATCCGCGAGCGTTCTTGGGACAGCAAAAAAATGTTGTAAAAAAATGGCATTGCAATGCATGCCGGGTGCTACTACATAATAAAATTTAATATTATGTCATATTATGTTCTTACTTAATCAGCACTAACTTGTTTCGTGTTATATATCTACATATATAACTTTAATTTTGGATTTACAACTCTGTTTTATTACACATACATAAAATAAATAAATATATAATGCTTGTTGCACCCATGTAACGAGAACACCCTCGCATGCGGGTGATACTTGATAAAATACATATAAACCGTACTATATTGTGTGTTACATTATCACTTACCGTTATGTTACGATAATAAATTAGCTATTATGAAATGGTTTATAGACAAAAACATCCATTTTTATTTTCCTTTATAATACAGCTCTGTGACACAAATAGATTTAAGCCAGAAACATACCACCGTGTCGTATTAGAGGCACTAAAAAAAGCACTAAGCTTATCATGTAATCTATTCCTATTGTCGATAAACCATTAGGAAACAATTACCATTATTAATATTTATAACAGTAAAAGGTAAACCATTGATATATATATATATATATATATTTATTAGTATGTCCGCTGTCAATATCTTAGTGAATTATAAAGGAATTCACAATTATACTAGCCATTATTCTAGCCATTGGAAATACACCGTAACTAGAAATATATAGGCACCATTGGAATGTTATATCGCATTGGAATGGCTATCTACACGAATATGCCATTTATATTATCGTAGAGCCGTCTATTAATACAGAGTATGTATTGTGTACAATGTTCAAATTTGACCTTTCTTTATAGTTTGTATCTTGAGGATTTCGTAGCAATTAGCTACGGCGTGCGTAGGCTTAGTGATTGTGCTACGAAGGCAGTAATGTTATTAAGTTCCGTAGTAGATAAGTGGTACTTGTTTGATAGTTTTATCATTCACAACTTCAAAATAATAAGGTAATTATTCCCGTGGTATAAATTTGCGCTTGCATTGGTTTGTGACCATGATGCCCTAGGTTTGATTACTGGGTCGGGTAATTTATTCATTGCTTTTTTTTCTCTTAAACATTCTTAATACAGGGTAGACCATCTAAGGTTTGGAATTTGAATCGGAAAATACAAAAAAAAAAAAAATATATAAATTTTTTTTTATGGTTTTATTAGAAAGATTTAGACCTTTACATTTTAGAATATAATACCACATCACTCAAATGACTGCCACGGCTAACCCTACAGTCCGCCCTCCGATCGACCCAATTTTCAAGTACTTTTTCGATTGTTTGGGCTTGAATTTCATGAATCACAACTTCGATTTCATGTTTCAACGCTCCAACTGTCTCTTTATGGTTAGTGTAATATTTATCCTTAATGACTGCCCACGAAAAATAGTCCTAAGGGCTCTTCATCTTTAATAAAATCATACCTCTGAAAAAAGATCTATTAGGTTTTTTTATAGTCGACTCAAGTTCCACTTGTTAGTAGCATGGAGTATTGTCACGTGCTCGTAGACAGCGATAGGCTCCGGGCATCGCTTCCTGAAAGTAATAACTATAAATTTACAATTTAAAGCATCCCTGACTCGAAACTCTTTTGAACGATTAGAAAAGAGCTAGAGATCTTCGAATGGCTGAACAGATTTTCGTGAATTATATCTAAGTACACTCCCGACTAATTTATCTTTCAAACAAAAAAACAAAATCAAAATCGGTTCATCCGTTCGGGAGCTACGATGCCACAGACAGACACGTCAAACTTATAACACCCCGTCGTTTTTGCGTCTGGGGTTAAAAATAGTTTAAAAGTACTGCACGACTTACCTTCGCTTGGCTCTTTTGATATTCAATCTCTGTTAGGTTTAATCTTTTGGGTTTTTTTCACATCTCTAGTTCCATTACCTGGTCTTGTTAGTCTCATTAAGTTCAAATTAGTTATAATATTTCAAAATCTCTCATCGTCGTATAAAATCGTAGCAGAGCAAAACTGTTGCGAAAACATTTTACCGCTATTATTGGCCATTACCGTAGTCAACTATATGGCTTCACCCCGTACCGTCTGTTTTCTAAGGCTTCGAAGTCAGTAATGAAGCAGGCGCTTGTTTATTGTACAGACGGGTGGCAAGGCGAGACTTATTTTACATTTGCTATTTAAAATAAAAGTGTTTTGTTGAACAGAAACTTGTTCTACCGCAAAAAAAAAAACTACAATGTCTTATCCTTTTTATATTTATTTATACGGCCTGATGGTAACGGAGCATAATTTGAGAATAGCTGGATCAATTACGCAATTTTTTTATGTTTTCAATTTCCAGGAAAAGATTTTTATGCAAGAAAATGTTTGGAAAAGCAACGGAATAGTTGGCAATTTTGATAGTATTTAAAAAAAATCTTGATAATATATTTTGACGTTTTAATATTGAATTTCATTACGAGAAATGAGGCACAGGTCAGGCTAAGGCAGAGTCTACTGACACATAATTATGTGTGTGTGTTTGAGTGGGTTCCTGGATTCTTCATATTCACGATTGGACGAGGTAGGTGGCACTGCAATCGGGTTCTAGGATTTTTATTTCGACGACGCCACAAAGAAACAAGAAAGTTAACTGCATTATTTACGAAATTCAACTTTACTTTATGGTAGGTATTTTTATTTTTCTTGAAATAATTGCGATAATTTTAATTTTACCATCTTAAGGCATAGTCGTAAATATTCAAACTAAAAACCCACCAAGTGCGAGTCCTAAACCTATGAAACCCTAAAGAAGGTCAGTGATATTCGAAATTATACTTGGTACTCGATGCAGCTAAGATTTGGGCCCGTAGCTGCATCACTACGAACTGCCCCCGAGATTGCAACATCAAACAATTATTTTGTTTCTATTGGAATGTCATGCAACTCCTTAGTCGTTGTTGCAACATCTCTTTTCCTATTACCTAAGTAAAACTCAAATTAAGTTTTCGACTCTGATTGAAATACATTGAAGTAATGTACATTCAGTTTTTTTAATTGAATATCAATTAGTAGCCTGATAGTAGTTCGGGAAGCCAGGCTTTAATATTTAACAATTGAATTTTATCCTTAAAAATGGAAAAGCTATTTAAACATTTCGACGAAAAAACTGGTTTGAAGATAGTGTTTACAATTTCTTTGCTAAGGAAAAGTGGTTCGAGGTTCTCCATAGTAACAGAGGTTTTTAAACAGCCCACATTTTTTCTCGAAGAAGCTCGACTATGAATAAGTTTTCTGATAGCATAGCAACATCGATATGAAAATTATTAGATGACTTTGTTCGGTATCTCGGTTGTAGATATTTACATTTATATTGTAGGTTACTTTACGTTAGACGATTTTTCTTTATTATCTAGCAATAGTTTGCAGTGACATCGTTACTTATGTCGACATTTGTTACTGTTGCTATTGCCGTTTTAAATAGAAAAATCAAAAGACATTATGATTTGCAAGTACGAACTTTTAATAATATTAATAACTTGAGACATCTGACAAACCACGCAGAGGTTGTTTGTGGCTACTATGACAACCAGACTGCTGATAAACATACTTAATATTACTAAATACATGCATTTAATAGATAAATTACACCCAGCCTCAGAACAAATGATCGTGCTCATCACACAATTATTTGTCCTGGGTGAGAATCGAACCCACGACCCTTTGGCTCTGGCGCAGCAGTCAGGATCACTAACAACTAGCCAGTCATAAATCTTTTGCGCTCCATGATATATAAATATGTATACGGGAATTAATGCGATCAATAGGTACATACCTGTGAATTGCCCGACGTTTCGACCAGGTTGCACTGGCCGCAGTCACAGGCTGACTAGGCCAGCGGAACTTGCTCGTGTTAATTCGCGTATACATAATTATATATGATTTGCAATCATAGTGCAAATATCAGTAGGTACTCACTGTCGTGCTGTGCTTATTTGTGGACTCGAAAAAAAAGCTGTTTATTAAAACATTACTGACATATTTGAATTACTCGCTCCCAAGAACCGTTAATCCCACTAATATTATAAATGTGAAAGTTTGGATGGATGGATGGATGGATGGATGGATGTTTGTTACTCTTTCACGCAAAAACTACTGAACCGATTGCAATGAAACTTGGTATGTAGATAGCTGGAGACCTGGATTAACGCATAGGCTACTTTTTATCCCGACATTCTCACGGGATCGGGACTTATGCGGGTGAAACTGCGGGGCGCTGCTAGTGCTTAATAATTTGTATTTGCTTACGCTTATCTACGCAATTCAACCCAATCTATCCATCTGAGCTCTCTATATAAAAAAAAACAACACCCTATCTAAATAATATGGGAACCGGTGGCCTCCCCAAACTGTGATGTCAAAATGACGGGCCGTATGATTGATTACATCATTTTTTGTCTCACTCTCCCATTTTATTGAAATTGATGGCTTGTTCACTGTGGACGGACCATAGATAGTCGTTCAGTAATCGTTCCAAATTTGAGTGTTATTAATGAATTATTTTTTCTTTTTTAATCATCATTAGTGAAACGTTTAGGGGACAAAAGGAGTTCGTTTGATTTTCAATTTCTTTTTCATGGTTATGGGTATTCGTAATTACAATAAAATAGTATGAAAAAATGTTATTAATAATTAAAATGGTTTAGATTCATTTTTATTGTAATTTTATTGTTATTTCCACAACACTTTTTTCTAATTCGTTATATATATACTGGAGATAAAATCTAATTTAAGAAACTATGTTGCCTAAAATATATTGATAAATAATTTTCTAACACCACTACGGTGGTAAACAAAGGGTATGGTCGGCCCCTAAATTACTGATTCCATAAATACCTTTGTTTTTTCATTAACTTCACACAGTCTACCTACTTAGCGCAAGACCACATTTTAAGAAAAACTAATTGAACAGGCTTACAAATTTTGTGCTCGTATCATTACATTTAAAAAGAATCGTATTTTGAATTCAACACGAAGCCACGATCTAAACAAAACTTTTTTTTATCAACAAAACGGACCGAGCTAAGAGCTTGCTAATTAGCCAGATAAATACGCACTAATTAAAACAGTAAATAAAATATCGTCCCCCCTTGTTTTTCTTGATTCTACTGAGTACTGTCCGTTGCTTCGTTTTTATTATGTAGAAAGTTAATAATAACTTGAAAGTAGGATGTAAGAGAGCGAAACCCCTCTCTTACATCCTACTTCCTAAAAGAGTTTTTATTAATTGCTTCATAGGGATATGCCTCGTGGCGTTCTAAAGAAACTTATTTGTAGACGCCGTCCTACACAGTTCTAAGTTGAGAGCACTAAATGATGAAATGTATCAAATATAAGACACGTAATAAACGTAGAAGTACTATCTCTTTATGGTAATTCTAAAAAAAAAACAATTGTACAAGAAAGTTAAAATGCATGAGAAAGTAAGGCAAAGGAGAATTTTTCATCATATACTTGACCATAGTTTTGAACTTAGTTTCATGTAAAAGGAAATTACATGGTAGCCACCAAATTCATGTAAATCTTTTCAGCCATGAGGACTGCAGCGGATCTGGTGGCCCAATAGCTGACCAATTGTTAATTAGATGGGTTGCGTATTTTTGGACAATTTTATTTCTGTTTTGTAGTCGCAAATAATACAAAATAAATATAATTGAAAGGAAGATATTAATAGCTGGCTTTGTTGCTCTTCTAAATTACAGAAATACTGTGTAATTACCATCGTACCCTGAATTGAATGCACACACAATGCAGTACCTTTTAATTTACTATTAACAACCAAACAGTCATAGTTACGGGTAGCGATGCTTTCATAATTATGCTCTCAGGTAACTTAGAACATAGCTTAATGGTACATGTTCAATTTATTATTGACCATGTGATGTTTTTCTTAGTAGTTCAGTAGAAAATAAGATATTGTACTGGCAACATTATAATGATTAGTAGCATGGTAATTTGTAGTTGGTCATTATGGCAACTTTTTTCTCCCTCTGCAAAATTCGATGTGCCAATGCGCATTTGCTCTGTAATAAAATTAAGTATTTTACAATAAAAAGTACTTGAAAAAGTTTTATTGTGTTTCTATAACAGTACATATTGCTAAATACAACTACTGTGAGACTGATAAACAGTTTTAGATTAACTCGGTCACAAAATAATGTTTTAAAATATAACCCACAACATTCCATAAGTATCGATTACAGTGTAATTCGAAGCATCACACCCGATTACACATCCTACCGCAAGGGTGAGCAAATTTGGATCAGGAAAAAACCAAATCTAAATGACTTACGTCCCCTAGCCGTGATAATATATAAAACTATACGCACGAACAGGCCACTCTATGAACCAAACATGGCAACTCGAGCGAGAAATTGATTCAAAAATATACCGTCAAATTGAATAGCATCATAAGTGAGTTACGTCCCCAAACGTTTCTGCCGTTACTGCCTTGACCCAACATTGTTTTATATCGCGGGTTTTGCAATCTGCTTGCTTGTTGCCTAAGGGTTTGTAGAGGAAACCTACAGTCAAAGGGTAAGCTAAAATAATTGAATGATTCTTCAGAATACCAACAATACGAACAGACAGGAGGGGTACTAAGTGGTTTTTGAGTTCCTCTACTGGATACAATAGTCAACAAGTACACCGTACATACAATCGCAGCTTTAGAATCCGGTACGCGAAAACAGGGTTTGTACCTAATTTAAATAATTAAAAGACGAAATCGATAATGAAATTGTTGCACCCCACGCTTTTTCCCAAAAAAAATAATTGTTTGTTAATCACACTATTCTTGATTTAAATTTCTTGAAAATTATTTTCTAATTTTTAGTTAGGTTTTATATTAAAGCGCGTTTTTAAGTTTTTTTAAACTATTATAAATTTTTCACTTTTTAGTTCAATTTATTATTAAAGCGTGATTTTTAATTTTTTCAACGATAATTAATTAAGGTTATCTACCTCCCTGTGACAAGATTTTCCGGAATATTTACTTGGTGCAAGACACTACCGTGTCTTTGGCTATAAAAAATTGCTAATCCTGATTAGGATAATGGAATAAACTATTTAAATTTTTGCATTGGCATCGGTCCTTGATAAGTGTTCAAATTAATCCGACGTTTTCAAGGGGGTGAAAATCACGTTCATAGATTCCGTTACATACATACATACCAAGCTAATAAAAGCATGTTAATAAAAAAAATATCATTGACATCCATTAAAATAGAAACTACCTATTTTTTTAAATTGGTAAATTGTATAAAATGCAACACCTAATTCTAACACACATTACTGGCGTGACGCCCCTGGTCAATGTCATATTGACTATTGACAACGCACCCTCACTCCTTCCCCTTATAGGGTTGCAAGAAATCAATACTCCTTTGGAAATTTTAAACGCACGTTAACAAGAATTTTTCGAGGGTAGTTCAACATAATAGATAGGGTGTATAACCGGTATTAACCGGTTGGGACTGGTTTAAACTTGATTAAGGCGGACATTTTGATGTTTTGACTCGCTCGTTTGTCTATAAGTCAGGATGAAGGCGGTTTATAGCAAGGGTTTTGAAGATTGATCTCTTTGATCTCTTACAGATAAATCTGTTATGTTTAGCATTTGAGCTTTAAAGTTAAAACCATACAAGTGAGAGCGTTTGTTGTTGCATGATTTAAATATTTCTATTAAATTAGCCGCTTCATAACATTTAATATAATAATAGGATCTTGAATTGCTTGTTTTATGATCTAAGGTATAATTTACCACAGTGGTTTAATTGGTTACCTTGACTACTTAACTGCATGTTATGTTGTGGTAACTGCATGTTATGTTATCTGCATGTTATGTTGCAGTAACTGTATGTTATGTTGTGATTTTGATTCTAATGTGGGCTCTATGTTTGATTCACATATCGTTTATCAAAGTTTTGGATTTATCTTCTACCTATTAGCTAAATGTTTACGAAGACCAAATCATGTTTATTTTAAGGAATATAATTATGAAATTTGTATTCCCTACCATTGTGGTTATAGGTACTTAAAAGCTATTTTTATAGTTTACAAGAATCCTTAATGGTTTTATGAAGCTTCGAACATAACTCATACATTTGCACGGCCGGAGCTATGCAGAATGAGGGTCTAGTTTGGCGACGCAGGCACCACACAGTACATTGCCACACTGCTTGTTTTGCTGCGAGTTTATAGAAGCACCTGTTACCGCCCTTAGGCGGGCCATATGCTTGTTTTCCATTTGGGTTCTATAGAAATAAACAGGATAAGGGCGAGTAGTATTTGCGTTCTGGTACCCTACAAACTTAATTATATGTATAGTAGTTGTTAGTTCATACATATCTATTGAGAGTCTAATTAATTTACTAAAATTCAAGTCCATGGAAATACAAAGTGGTTTAAAATGAGATTGCCAAGAGTTTTTTTTTTATATTCATAGACCCACAGTACATAACAATTTATTTCAAGGTATGATTCATGTATGCTTACTCACTTTAATAATACATCGAAGCGACGTAGTATAACTTGGATTCTAGATTAGGTCAGGAACCGGGAACAAATACCATACAGTATTTCGGTTCCGTGCTCCGGCCATAACATCAATGTCGCCTAATTCATATCATACACGAAGTAGATCATACAAGAATTCTATAAATATTTTGCCCCCCCCCCCCCCCCCGGGCACTGTCCGGTGCAGTATAATTAATTCTGAAAGCATATAGAAATTTGTACAGTTAAGTAAACGCAGTACATTAGGGAAAGATGTAGCCTATAGATGACAATAGCCTAAGATAAACCTTAAAGTTCTTGAAATTTCCAATCAACTAAAATGTATCTGAAGCCCAAACGTACAATACCAATTAATGTTCAATAATGTATTATGGTCGACAAATTAATAATCAGCCTTTATAAGGCTTCACAATGGGGTCAGATTCTTTCGCTACGTGTAATGGTAGCAAAAAAATATTTAATCAGTTTTGTTATGGTTATGACTATACACTCAGATCTGGGATATCTTCGCACAGCAACATTAAAGAGAATAAAGAATCTACACTCTCCCTTCTTTCACCCTTCATCGTGCGCACCTATACTTTTAACTTAAAGGGGGGGGACCTTCAATTTGGGAGCGGCCAAGCCAAGCCTACTCTATCGTAGATTAAATAGTTGTCAAATGCGAGCATGTCATTATTAAGACATAACATATGTTTTCTTAAGAAATCGGACATGTATGTCAGCGTTTATTTGCCAGTATCTAAGCATGAATTATACTTTTTTAGAATGGAAGGTATAGACGCGTAAAGACTGTGTGAAACTGTAAGTTATGTAATAAGAGTATGTGCCAAATAAATTCCAAAATTTACCTCTGCACCAATTGATCTAAAATTATTACAATCTCTGTATATATTGCTAAACTTTGGCAGACTTTGTGCCGCAGTAAAGATGAATTCCGATAAATTATGCCAGTTTTTACGACACTTGTCGAATTTTCATCTGTTCCAAACTTGACCGTTATGACAACTGTTCAGAGGCGCAGCTGAGCATTGGAACAAATGGAGTATTTTGTGTGATCTATTGAATGTTGATGGTTTTCAGCATTTGTAACGAACGTAGTATATTCAATCGAAAGGTTATTTATTGGTAGGAATACTTATTTTTATACTAACTTTTAAACATTCGCGCTCCATGATATACTTATGTCTTTATACAGGCATTAACGCAATCACGAAATAGGTATTACATCCCTCTGAATTGCTTGACGTTTCGACCAGGTTGCACTGGCCGTGGTCTGATGGTGACTGACAGTCAGCCTGTGACCACAGCCGTTAAATCCCGTATAAATACATAATTATATTATTTATTTATAGCCTAATTCACTTTAACTACTTCATTTTATTTGTAAAAATAATAATAAAATTTGTAATAATTTTCCGAAATACTTCTTAAATATTGGACATCAATTTCCTGTCATCTGAAATTATGTAAGTAATTGTCTGTTTAAAATTTATTGGGGGTGTGTATTGGGCAAGTGAAAAGTAAAAATATATTGCTAGCTTGTGATAAAAAAAAAACACCATACGTTATATTCAAAGAATAGAGATGAATGTATTTCTATGGTTCACTTGCACTAATCAAAATGCTGTATAAGTGAATGTAAATTCAGTATAAATTCATACCAATAGGATTAACACTAAAACACTTTGTAATCTCAACTGTTATTACTACCGTTGTTCAGTGAATATACTTATGTTCTAGTCTATATTAAGGTTTATTTCTAGTAATCATCTAAACCTGGTTTTCAATCAATTCTAGGGCAAGAGACACTGCTATAATCGCAATCTTCAAGGGAAAAATTTATTCTAGAAATAAAATTATACAACTAAAAGTATTGCGAAATATTATTATGTTTTGCACATCTTGGCAAAATTTATATCCACAACCTATTTATCTATTACAATACTGTATTTCTGTTTGTTTGAAACAATAGTGGTTCCTAAGATACATTGTTTACGTTAGCACGAGAGACAAAAAAATAAGTTTATCGCTGGTGTTTGCAGCAGTAGGCGTTCCTTAGCTGTCATGAGCGTAAACAACAGCGCCGGCTAACCTACTTAGTTTAGTAAAATAGAAAAAAATATATAAAACATATCTATATACCACTACTAAATATATACTAATAGTAATTGTTTAAGTCATATATTCCCTAGGAGACATGTCGCGAAGACACGTCACCCGATTTCCACGTGATATGACTTTCCTACTTCGTGGGATATTATCGCTCGACATTTGCCTTGTCTACACTACCCAGTGGTCATTGAGAAGTCGATGTCATGTGTTTGGCGGAACACAAAGCAACACGCGTCATTAATCAAAAGCTTTTGGGCGACTGTCGAGGGACACGAAAGTTGCGCGTGTTGGATGCTCGCAGAGGATCGACTTTTGACATGTCTCGCGGCTCCGTAGACGTTACAGGCAGCGTCGCGTCGTGAGCAACGTGACACAACACGTACCTATATTTTGTCAGGGTCGCAGGACAAATGTCCCCTAGTGAAAAACTGGTGGCGTTATTACTGTGGTCTGCTGTCAGGATAGTAAGTAAATAAAATAGTAGGTACCAAGTGGAAGTACAACTAAGTTTAAACCTTATTGCCGCGTAGTGATTAGCTATTTACTCAACAGTATGTGCAAAGTGAAACTTCTGTCCTTTTGTTAATATATGGTTTTATATTAATCATCTTTTATTTTCTTATTAGAGTCAGCCAACCGCGCTACGGTTGGCTGACTCTAATGTCACTTGAAATTTATTGCTTTGCAGTACGGTTTCGAGAAGTACCAAACTAACAAAATATTCTTACCTCTTATTATCATTAAGTACGTTTCTCTGCAAACCGTACTAACAATATAAAACATGAATAGACCATCCCCAATAGAACCGAATTCTATACATTCGCCTGATATTGGAATTCAACGACAAAGGATTGGTCAACCTTTTAGGGGCACCAACCCTCTAATATCTGACTGCGTTTCTATAAAACTATTGTATGCCACGATAAGGGTCCAGTAGATTTTGTATTATGAGTTAAAAAATTGATGGGCCCAAGCATTTACATTTTTTTCTGTCGTATTTTTGTAGAGGATTTTTATATAAAATATGTGTGGTCCAGAAGGGACCAGAAGTTTCTTCCAATTTTACCTGAATATTGCAGTGTTGTAATAGTTACAATAAATATAGATATTGGAGATATTTTGTGTAGGAATAGGGTTGCTTCTTAATGTTAAAATCATTATTGTGTAACAGACCTTTTGAAATTAAGTATGACTTAAGACCGTGAAAAACTACACTGTTTTCAAGTTTCCCATTATTTTTGAATTTTCAAACCAAATATTGAAAATCAATGATTTGGAATACAATCATTGCTTCACTGCCGGTTTTCTGTGAGGGCTTGGTATCACTCCGGTCGAGCCGGCCCATACGTGCCGAAGCATGGCTCTCCCACGATTAAATATGGCTCTCCCACGAGTGTGACGTCATAACTCTTTTCTAGCATTTGAACGTCCGTGATCGTACTTTAACAACATTTTTTTACACCGATCAACACGAGTCCGTTTTTGTTCTAGGGTGAGTTCATGAGGAATCCAGCGGCAACAAAGTTTTCTAACCTTTAAATGTTTTAAACCAACGCCTTACGATACTCAAATGATGTGTTTCTCTCTCAAAAGCATTTTGAAGACGAAGAGTGCAGCCTTGCCTAGTCAGTGAACTTTTAAAATCGTAAAAAATCATCGCCTTAAAATCTTTTCGCGTTAATTCCATTTTTGCTACGGACGACGAACTTCAACTTGTGATACAAAGTAATTGATTTCTCATTTTTTTTAACAATGAATCAGTTTTTTATATTAAAAAAAATATAACATTCGAAATTCAAATATTTATGAGCGGCTAGGAGCGCAGAACTTTCAGTATGCCCTATGTATTCTTTGCAAATCTGTAGTATCTTCTGCAGTAATTGAAAGCAGTTTGAAAATCTCAAATCAGTATTCTCGTAATTTTTGTTTTCTGTTCTTTCAAAAGTATGACATAAAACAGCAATCATCACAATCGGTCAACTGTCACTAGGACACCGACACTATGCGTTGCGTAAAATAGTTACTGAGCTACTTTACCTGTGGGTTCCTTTTAATGAAGGCATAGCGTCCATCGCTCAAGTATTGTTTAAGAATTTAAATTGCTGACCCTATGCGTCCGGGCTCACTATCAGTCCTCATAGCATTGTTTGTGAATACGGGTGTTAAATATAATTATGCCATAAATTTTGACGCATTGTGACATAAAACAATTGAGATAATATCAGATGTACTTCAAACTTGAATAATACAGACAAGAAACGTTATGTGTTCATTGAAGTGTTCCTAGCATTATACCTATTTCTTTGACTTTGTGTCAATATGTCTCCTTATGTGTGCTCCGCCTGACTAATAATAACACCATATCATTTACTTTTCTCACTTAGATCTAAATACGGAATATTCTACTCACGATAAATCTTCTATTTCTCTAATACAACGAGATAATACCTGTCAGTCCGTATGTCGGGCGCATCACTGGGATCGCAAGGCTTACCGTACGACACATCCAATTAGAAGATATTTATTACGGCTTACTGCACGTCGAATAGTAATTACACGAGGATGAGTTTCATTTTGAAATCATTTAATATCTTACGAAGAAATTGTCACTTAAGTCGAGATAAATCGTCTCCTATGCGTGTCTTTGCTTGTATTTGATTCATCTTTGGTGTAGAGGCGCAGCAATAAATTGCTTGCCTGAGATAAGTTCTCTATCTGTCTCTTTCTCACCTAAAGATTTCCACAAGAAGTTGTTGTTTGCCAACTCAATCCAGCAGCTTCCTGACAATTCAACCTCATCGTTAAAGTGGATATGGGACATTCCGCATTCTCTACTTTCATTTAAGCGTGTTTTTTGTAAGAACCGACTGCACGGGAGGCGGAATGGTTTACGTAGTCACCTTGCCTCATGAGTATCTTTAGAAGCATCTTGGTCACCCACTGGTTATAGGCTATGTGAGGTCACACTAAATTCATTATAGCGCTCGATAGAGAACATAAAACCATGGGGCTTAATTAGCAAATTTCGAATATATGCAAAACCCGATTACGTGAAAACCACGCTCTGAAAAGTATGCAACAAGAAAACAAGAAAATATTCTTGTCTGAAATTCTTATCTTCAAGCTATTCAATATTTATCATTGAACTTAATTCTTTAATAAAATTTAGATATTAATAAATTAATCAATATTTTTCTTGTACTTTCAATCAAAACAATGGTGTGCAACGTTTGATTTTTTTTTTAATTGTATAGTCAAACTCAGAGACATTAGCGTCCATCTTTTAAATCCTTATTTCAATTTTTCTTCTATTAATATGAACAAGAATATAAATATTCTCTTGTATTACTCAGGAAATTATAAACGCCATCTTTCAAATATCGCAAATATCGAAAACAGACAACGTAAAGTCCTTCTTCCAATCTTGTATTCAGTCCACGATGCGCCCGGGCAATGATTACAGTTCGCGCCCGTCTTTATGTTAATGTAACTGTTGGAAATTCACTCGCGTTGATTTTTTTTTTTTACTTAAAGCCTCAACTGTTTTGACTTTTGGGGAGATCGAGAATGGATGTGAAAGCTGAATATGAAAATGTCTCTTGTAAATGATTACGGATAAACCTGAATTGTTTATGCGAGATCGTTTGATAATTATTTTGGAGGAAGGACTATTTGTAGTGCTAGTTTGTATATAAGGTGTGTTATAAACTGACACAACCTAAACATTCCAACTAGAGAAATATGCTTTATTAATAAAAACAAATTTGTATGTGTGTGTCTATATATTCAAAGATTGTTCAATTACAAGGTTAGTGATAGATATTATAGACAGAAAACTACGTTTATCCTAAAAAGAAAGCTATTTTTGACAACTTATTACTACATATTTTATAACACCGCCGCGCCTATCTGTCTGTTCACGATAAACTGAAAAACTACTAAACGGATTTTCATGCGATTTTGACTAATAGACAAAGTGATTCATGAGGAAAGTTTTTGAATTTTTTAAAAAGACAACTCCCGCATTAGGAATGACTCCTGTGTCGGCACTACGGACACTAAGAACACCCAGACTCGGGTAGGAATCGAACCCACGACCTATGGCGTAGCAGTCAGGGTCACTAACCACTAGGCCAACAGGCCAGTCTAACGTCTAAGTAAAGGTTTAGGTGTATAATTTGTTAATTTTTTTTTTGTTTTTTTTTTGTTTTTTGTGATTTGTGAGTTCAGTTTCAGAATGATATTATGTATCCACTCTTTGACTGCATATATGGGCTTCACTATTTTACAAACACTTCCATAGTACTTTGACGGATGAGTTCTTTAATCAATCTTCATGAAAGCGAATAAATTTTGTCAAAAGAGAAAACAAATATTTTTTTTTTAATTGTTTAGGTACATTTATTTAGAATATTATTAGACAGAGTGAGAGAGTGATATCAAAGACTAGGATAGAGAGAAGAGAGAAAAAAGAGAGCAGAGAAAGAGCTCTTTGGCACGAGAATATCACTACCTGATGTAACAGTGTTCGTTAAGATAAACGGTAACCTTATTACGCTTATTACGGCCGGTGCCAATTCCCACAAGAGCAGTGTTAAACATTTATGAGATCTAAAGCTTCAAAGTCACAATTAAAATTTGATTAATGCGATGTGTGCTATTTTGACCTGAATGAGAATGTCTTCTCAATAATTGCATGCGATTTTTTTTCAATTTACGGAAATATGATCACGTGTCTCAGCACCGTTCTAACTTGTGGTGTGTGCCAATTCGCCAACGTAGACAGACACGAGCATTAACCACTCTATATTCTATACTCTTCTCTCCAAGTCCTCCTTTCTACCTAACTTCTCAATTTCAATATTTAGGTGTAAATCATACTGTAAATCTTAGATCTTCACACAACCGGCTTCTCCATTGTCCCAGTAATCGCTCCGACTTTGTACATTCTACCTTCTTTGTTCAATCTGTCCTGTTATGGAAAGCGCTCCTTCTCGAGATCAGTATGGTAAGAACTCTGCTTACCTTCAAATACATGTTGCGGAGACATGCCTTATCAGATTCTTTTTAATCTTAGACTCTCCCCTTCACGAGTTTATATTATATGTATATATATATTCATTTATATATTATGTAGAATATGTAATAGTATCATTATCACTTATTATATATATGTACATGTGTATGTATTATATTGCATGTAGATAGTAAAGTACTGAGGGTACTAAAATAATAATTTATCTGACTTAGAATAAATATATACTCGTATCTCTTAATACTGTGCATCTACCTTGTCATGTCTCTGCATCGCCCAAAGGTCGACTGGGAGAAAATGCCTACGGCTTTAAGACCACCTTTGATACATTTTGTGCATAAAGTATACATAAATAAAATAAAATAAATTAATATTGCATTACCTTAAAATGATTTTGACAAATACCTTCTAGAAACAAAGCATTCCGAATATGAAATCTTAAGATGTCTAATTTAATTATTTATTAATTTCCACTGAAAGTGTTAGTCGGAGTAATATCTTCAATGATATTTAATAAGCAAACTTGCTAAAATGTTATTTAGTAAAACAAATGTACGAAAGTATTGTAATGATTTTTTTAACTTTTGCGACTCGTTATATATGATGTGTAAATCGGGAATTCGATTCATAAATCGCTGTAATATTTATAAGGTACTAGAAACAAAAAGATATATTTGTTTTCTCGACGGAGGTTTCGATTGAATTGCACTGATCGTGATCATGTGAGCACAAGTTGAATCGTACCTTTAAAATTTTACCGCGATTAAGTCCCAATGAACGCATCTAATAAGTTGTAAGTTGTAAACTCTAATCATCAGTCTCAATTGGAAGTTTGGGTTCCACTAAATGCAAGTAACGGATCTCAACCAGCGTAGGCGTAGATTGTTCAATTTAGCATTTAGCTCCGTGATACTCTTTCTTCTTCCCGTTCAATCAGTATTCAAATATGACTTCCAAAAATATTGACCTCTTTCAAATATTGTCCTTGTTCGCTTCAGCTGGTAAATTGTCAACTTGCCGGGCACGTTTCAAGGATTTGGTAATTTTACTTTTTTTTCTATAAAAACCTGTCGAGATTCGCTTGATGCGGTAAATTGTCGAGGGTCGGTGATTGTGGAGCAGTAGAATTTAAAATTTTGGTCCACGTACTGCGTACTGCGTATTGAATACAAATGGGACAACTTGCACTTTCGCTCAAGATTTGAAGGTGTAAAAATTACAGTAGGGTGTTAAATTATGTGGGTGTTGAGGACGATAGCAAGTGTTAGAATGATCTTTGTGACTACAAAACGGGCAGTAAAATTTAATCAGATTTTTTTTCAATTTTCATTTTTTCCCTTTAACATAATTATATTGTCATGGAACGCGAAAATTTAAAAGTTAGAATAATAATAAGTTTTAAATAAGTCATTTTTGTTGCAACACAGCATATACATATTTTAATCAACACAAAGGTGACAATTATTTTACAAAAAATATTTATATACTGTCACATAAAAACGTCCTCCAACAACTACGAAACGCTTTGAGCATAAAGTAGCAACTTGGTTAGGGACCTGAACATATAGTAACTGCACCATTCGATCTGATAAAAGTGTCAAGTATATAAAACACCTCTGTTTCCCGCGTGACTTGCCAATTGAAGCGCCACTCTATTGAAATACCTCTGTCAAAGAGTTCTTTGAATTTTTCCCCTACTTTAAAAGTTTCATATTGTAAATTTTTCTGTCGCTTTTGATCTTTGTTCATTTTTATTATAAATTGCAATCGCTATCATGCATTTTAAATTAAAGTGCATGATAGCGATTGCAATTTATCTTTAAATATAGTAGCCAGGTTTTTAAATTTTGAATTACTTTGATTACTATATTTAAAGATAAATATAAGACGCATTTTACTTACGAATAAAATTTGATGCGCGTGGAATATATTGACTTCACTGCATACAATTTTATTCTTGCACTTCAATGAATACGCTAATTAAAGACACTATGTATAACAAATTTATCAGTCCTAGAGATTATTTTATTATCAAGCGTTTTTAACTGTCCTTACCTTCGTCAACACAGTTTTTTTTTAAATATAAACTTAAAATAGATGTATTTTTATGGTTTCCTTTATTTTATATCTCACTACAAATTAAAGTCAAAATATTAGATACACTGAAACTGTTTTAGGTGCTAGGGACATAGCATTTAATAGTTACAAGCAGCAATTTGTTTTTTAGTTGTGGCTTTAATACAAGTTAATAGAAACAATACATATTTCTTATTTTTCCGTAATAATAATCGGTAGACTAAACAGAAAGTAAAAATTCTAATAATAGTAGGATTATTTTGGAAATCATTCAGCATTACAGGGCTATAAATTACACTGATTCTTTGAATCAAAAGACTTATAACTCAAAGAGCTATAAACCGTTTATTTTTGGACCCTTATCCGCAAAACCTCAGCAATATTTTCTCCTTAGAGACTATTTACTCTCAACTACTTACTTTTCATCATACCGCAAATACCGCTAAGTCTAATTTCCACTTACTTTAACTTTTCCTACAAAAAATCTCTCAAGATTCTCCACGTAAACCTTAAATAACATCCTGAACCGACCCTAAAATAATGCAGTCGACATAAAAAGATTAACAGCGCGCCCACTTTTGTGCCAGAGACAGGGGATCAAGAAATATAGCCAGGGTAAGACGGGTAAGGTACGATAGGGTATAGTCACATTGTACCGAATATTTGTGAGTTAAAAAGGTCGTATGGTAAACGTGTTCAAAGGAATATATGTGATGAGCATGTTGGGTAGTATTTATTACATTTTCTGTAGGTACTTAATACCTTTTTGTTAACTAGTTATATATACATATACCTCGACAGACATATTTTTGAAAAGAAATATTTTCCTGTTGATCATTATTTTCTATGCTTAGAAACATATATACCATATCGATTCCGACTATATTTGACACATCTTTTTGATACCCCAGAATCACCCGCAATTGAAATACAGAGCTTTTGTCCTGAAATACAGACTCTCCGTCTAGTTTAGGCACCAGTCTCCCACAGTACATCCAAATTAGAAAAAACTTATTTAACACCAATATCAAAGGTAATGTACTTCTACTGTATTGTGGTGAGAAAAATAAATCATTATTATTATTATTAATTACTTTATAAGGCATATTATTAAGGGCTTTGTTAATCTTGTCACAGTGGACTTTGCTAATCTACTTATTTATAATTCAAAAGTGCATTTTATAGGAAATACTTAAATAATTAGGAATTTTAAGTAGCTGCTTATACTTAGTTTGTATTAGTAATTAAAAGTACTAAATTTTTGTTCAGTGACCTTCAAGTCATTATTACAATTACAACTTTCTACACATGTTGACTGATGATGGTCGACATCTTGCCAAGAGTGATGATATTAACTAAGAAAATTAAATTTCACTTAGATACGATGTAATTTACTAAATATTACAACACTGTAATAAAATATGGTTCCACTCTTTCATCCAAATAAAAATGATTTTCTGGTAGCCGTGACCGCAACTCCGTGACCGAACAAATAATCTTCAAATGTCCTAATGTCACTATAATACATTGTGGGGTAACCCATTTCGTGCCTTAATAAACAGTCCTCGGGTACAGTACACACGAATGAGCTTTTTCTATCTTTTGGATTGACCTTAAAAAGGTTATCATACTTTAACATAGGACAACAACTATTTGGAGTGCTAGTTAGTAAATCTCGCACTGACTTATTTATTGCCTCTATAACACTGGCTTGTTAGAAACAAAAAACTTCTTTCGAAAATTATACTAAAATACTTTTACAAATGGCTTAGCATAGCATTTTGATATACAAACATATAGGTATTGTTAAACTTCTTTTAATTTGAAAGTTTACAATAAAGCTTATTCATTCTCATTGGAATACAAAATAAAATGTCAAACTTTTGCTACTTAAACGTTATGCGGTAACAGTTAGTAAGTTTAGTATCAGATAAGAACAAAATGATAAAACAGTAGTGTAAGGGCCATTTGTTTTACCGCACTCCCCCAAATTAAAAGCAGTCAGTATTTGCTGTCGAAGCGATTAGGGGAGATCCCTATGTTAATCATTGAATGCCGCTGTTTCAAACACTTAATTCATTAACGCCAATCTATCCTCACGATAAAATGGCAGGTAAAATTTGAATTGTGATAAGCAATCGTTGTAAACTATTTAGCTTCTTCGTAGTATCTAGATTTTATTTTCAATTAGACTATTAAGTTACAACGGTAAATGCTTGAGATGTATAATCGAGTTCAAGTCTATTTTATCTTTACGTGGCCATGAGAGCCACGCTTCGGCACGTATGGGCCGGCTCGACTCCGCTCGATACCACGGCCTCACAGAAAACTGGCTGTGAAACAATGCTTGCATTGCTTTTCGCCGCGTGAGTGAGGTTACCGGAGGCCCTAACCCTTCCTTCTCCCCTATTCCCGTCCTTCCCCTCTCCCCTCTCTCCTCTCCTCCCCCTCTCCCGTCTTCCCGCTCTTCGCCCCTCTCCCACTCTTCCCCTACTCCCACCTTAAAGAGCGGCAACGCACTTGTGACTCTCGAGTTGCAGGTGCCTATTGGCGGCGGTAGTCATTTACCATCAGGTGACCCGTCTGCTCGTTTGCCCCCTATAACATACAAAAAAAATTTAAATAACGTAGTCACATTTTAGGGAATATTAAACAATAAAATATTTTGGTTACTAGGTTATGCTGATTAAACCTGCAGTTCTGCATGCAATAAAGAAGAAAATAAAATACAAGAAGTAAAAAATATTCTTTGCATATTTTTTGTATTTTCAGTACATATAAACTAAACTTGTAGAATGTACATAACAAAGTTTTTCTACATTATAGATTACTTTCACAAAAAAATCTTGTAGTAATAGTTCGCTTTTGTGTTCCAATCTTTATAAATGATAGTTAAAGGTCGGAGATAAAACCAAATACTAAGCCAGCGGTTTATGTTAGTCATTGGACTACAAAAAGTGACTGCTTTCATTCCCGTTTGAGGTGAACTTGATTTGTAGCGTGATCCGTCACGTAAGCTTACCCATAAGCTGAGTTATACGGTATAGGCTATTTTAAGCTTCAGTACGAATATATTCACTGGATTGATTTGTGTTGATAAAGAAAGCTTTTAAGATTTTTTTTTTAATACGCTCCAAAAATAAAAACAAAATGTGACACTGTGTCTGTTCCTACCCTTACATAGTCATAGACTCATATTCATAGCGCCGTATAAATACATACACGTACGCGCACAGGCTCTCAAGCACGCTCGATCACAGGCAGGAATGATGTCTCTTAATTAAGATTAAAAATGCCCATGTCATGAGTGGGATTTGCATTTTCTGCAGATTTGTTCAAAGACGGCGGATACACGTAGAGCAGCGTCCTGCCTGACTGGCAATAAACTGGAATACGGGCTTTGAAGCTGCAAGGACATACATATTTAAAAATTATCCAAATACTTATTTGGCGGTAGGCGGCAAGGGGAATAGTTTGTTTACTTTAAAATTTATGCTCGAAAAGGACTTGTGCGCACCTGCACGCAATATAGTTTTGATAAACATTTTTATAGGCCTGTTTTGCTTTCGATGGTGTACAATATTATAGAAAACAAATTTTGCACCAAAATTCGACATTAAGTCGAAACAAGGACGAAAAAATTATCCTTCAAGTAGCAAGACATAATTAAAAGAAAAAGAATATGAACTTGCAAAATTTCATACTTAAACTCCTAGCGCAACACTCGTTTAGGCTTTAACTAGACACGCTTGATTGGGGCTGCGGGCTGCCTTACCTTCTGAAGCACTATCAGAAAGACTATTCAGACATCTAATTTACAGTAAGCAACGTTGTAGTAATGTCATAGTGATTCAAGCTTGTATACTCACCGCGCAGACCGTCCGTTGGTGTGCCACTTGAGGAGTATAAAAAAATGTTTATGAATTGCATATGCAAATTGTTTTCATCACAAAGTAATTCTTTTAAACTGTCAATTGGCAATTTCTCGACTTGACACGAACATCGTTACCAAAGTTATCCCTGCCTACGTTTTGCAATTTATAAGAGGGGCGCATTTTACCCCAAAAAATTATTTCTAGGTAGCGGTGTGGAAAAAATTATTTTGCAAGAAAAGTATGTATTGGAATTTGGAAAGTTTTCCACCGCCATATTATACACATTTGTCGTAATTTCACAGATGCTTAGATTGAGATGGCGTAGATTTTATGTTGGTTAACCATATTGGTACTACATATTAGGTTGTCTATGTAAGTTTATTTTTTTTACTTATTATGTGTTCATGCTATTGTTTTTTGTACTTTTTTAAAATTACGTGAAAACGGCGGATAATTCCAATGCTAAACTTGGAACTTAAATCTGAGATCGTCTTAAGTTTGTCGAGCTACAGTTCTTTAATTGCTCTACCCTCAAACCTGTACAGATTGCCTGTCATAGTCTTTGAAACAATTATACTATGCTAAACACTTTACATGGGTAGGTACGTGATGTCATCGGGTGCTTTGGTGAAGGAACCCCGAATATATTGAGAACTAATTATTTTCGATGAAATTCGTTGCGCTTCTCAAGAGTTTAAACTTCCTTAGGTCTAATTGATCCCCATTTTCGTTTATAAAGTTTAAAACATTCGATCCATTTATAATTTTAATTTACTGTCTGTAAGCCGTGTGCTTGCTTGTTTATTTATTTTTCTAAAAGTACATATTTTTGTGTTTAAAATATAATTACTACTTTGCTATTCCATATTTATCTTAGTAAAATGCTGAGACAAATAGTTACAAAGATTTATTGTACAAGCCTCTGTTTTCTCGAACGCTTAAGTAATAACTTCATGCCAGAATTATTGAGTGCCGAAAATAAATTTTGTGAACGTCATTATTTATCGAAAGTATATATTGTTGGTGATAGATGAGCGGTATTATATGAGAATCTGAAACGATGATGAGCTAGATGAGATAAAGAAAGATGGAATTGTTGTGGTAAATTTGGACTACACGGTATATTTTGAAGACAGTAATTGGTCACAGTTCTTTATAAATTAACTATCCAAGTTTCCAAAAGGTTTTTCAATGATCGCATTCCTTGGAGGAAGTTACTAACCTCGAATGGTTTTTTTTTGTTTAATCACCATGATTAACATTTAAGCATGGCTTAGCCTTTCCTTTATTAGAAAAAAATAAAGTGGTTTGCAACCAAAGCTCTCATTTATAGTCTATAAATACATATTTATTTACATGTAATATTCAGCTTAACTTATTTAGTTATTTTTTTCCGAAAATGATTTTCTTGGTGTAGGTGCACATTTCGTAACATCATATTACAAATTTGCATATTTCAGTTATTTTGTTTTGTATTTTTTAATGCAGATATTCTCATAAAAATCTGAACATACCATCAACATCCTTGGTAGTAAATACCAAGGTTATTGTAATGGTTTCATTCATGTCAGCCCTCCCTCTTGCGAAATTTTAACGCTTTATGCTTTATTGGTAAATTTTCAGGTTTAGTATAAATTTGATTCAAAATAAGATTTCTGAAAATAAAAATCACAACAGACGTTTTCAGAAAAATCTGGATATTCGATCAACATCCTCAGTATTAAATACCCATTGTTTAATTCATATCAGCTCTCTCTATCTCTTCGAAATATTAGCTACATCGGTCAATTTTGAAGTTCAATTTGTCAGTTTCGAAATAAAATTTCTATTTTAAAAATCATGAATTTTCCTAAAATTGCTTCGCTTCACGTTATTCACGGGGTCTACTATACGACCCTAAAATATGACCACACCTTTCTGTAACACCCTTATACACTTGTTTTGTCATTCGTTCAACGCTAATTCTTTCCACATCTCCAAACCACCTCAGCATCCCCTTTTCAATATTCGTCTTCAATTTTCATCACTACATCTTTTTTTAGGCCACACTACTCCCGAATATCTACATTCCTCTTTTTATCAACGAATTTTACTCTGCACGTACATAGTAATTTATCATCATTTTTTTACCATACACAACTCTCGCTGCCATACATGTGTGATGGTCACCAGCACGGTATTATGCACTGCCAGGCGCGCCTTCTTCGGTAACGACTGACTGCTCATAACACCCACGAGCATGTATTGCACCATTAACACAATTATCCACATTAACTCTCTTTTCATTATCTCCTTTGCATCTTCCGTCCCTCGAAAACAGACTACCCAAGTATACAAACTCTGACACTTGTTCTACACATTCATTTACAATCATAACATTATGATCAGTAATTTCTTCATTCTTCTTCAAAACAATAACTTTTGTCTTACTTTTCCGTCTATTTATATATAGATCCAAAATTAAAAATTAATTACAAAAAAATTAAGAGTTCGAAGTCTTGGGATTCCCGGGATCCATATCTCGCAAACTTCGTAAAGGGAATCTGTTTACCTAAGTACAGATTTTGGAATACCAATAGAATTGTAGCAGTACCATGACTTACGGGATAATACATAACTCTAAGCAACACAAGAGCACCCTAATATTGGATGTGTTCATATAAACCCTTCATGTCTCAAATAAACCAATTTCTGGAGCAAAAGTTTCAGTAGGCTTGGCCCCATGGGGTGTTAACTCGAATGAGAGAAACGCCTCTGCCATGTTTAGTACAACTAAAATATGTCACGAAAAGCAAGCCCCAAGAGGACAAAATTAGTAACAGTTGCCAAAAATTTTGGAGCAAAATTTAGAGAAAGTTATCGTACTAATTCTGCAAGGAACTTTCATAGGGTTTACACAAAAACCAACGGGTAATATTTCAAGGCACTTATAATTTTTATTTTGTAAATTTTTATTCCTTTTACAATTTTGATATCTTACTAATTTATGTGGTTCTGTAAAAATAAATTTTACTGTAGTCCGCTGCTATTGTTTCAAGTTTGATTCAATAAATGGCCAGTCTAACACATAAATATGTTTTTAAATAAGACTAGTAATAATAGAATCTGAGATTAATGCGTTAAAACAAGTTCAACAAAATAACTAACGTAAATTTAATATATGCAACAAATTTAAGTATATTTGAAAAAAAGTGTTATTTGGTAGTAGACTCGTTTAGTTAACAATAAAGATTGAAATAAAAATTAAGTAAAGAGTTTATTTAAAGACAAAGGATATAACAATCTTTAATGATGACACTCCTCAGTCTTTTGAAACGGACAAAGTAGAAACTTAACAACAAAAAATGGCCTCAACGTGCCTCTCAACTCCAGCGTCTTTAAAAATCTCTTCAGTTTTGTCTTTCCATTTCGTATTTATCAAAAGCATTACACTCCATTCACGAAATTCTTGAAGACATCAAGATACGGCGATACAGAGTCAAAATTGTCGCTTGTCAACACAGCCATTACTCATAGAAATAAGCAATCATCTGGAGCACCCCTTTTTAATTATGCAAAATCTGTGCCATTCATTAACCCCCTCCTCCCCGCCGTTCCTCCGCTCCCCTTCCATTATCTCTGAGGAATGGACAAAATTATTTACTTGAAAATTATGAAAAATACATAAGATGGATGACGCAATCTGTTTCAATTTTATTCGAGTGGCGAGCGTTTTTCGTTTTACTCTTCCATGGCTCGATTTAAATTGGATAGGTGTGAATAACAATTAATCTTTGTCAATACTGTTATTATATAATCCAATAACAGTATTTTATTGTATGAAATAACTTACTTTTAAATACTTCAAAGATTCAAATGCGACACCTTACAATATGTAAATGTACTGCGATTGATAATGATAAGGCAAGTCTTGTGCCTCTCAGATAACTGATACTTATCTAAGTTTATTGACATTTTCACGTACAACTTAGGGTTTCATATGGTTAGGAAAGCTTCCAAATAATAATAATGACTACTAGAGAAACCTAGAGATACACATGGCCATCTGATCCCAAACTAGGCAGAGCCTGTACTATCGTAACCAGATTGCTGATGAACATACTTAATACTTATATATTACTAAATACATACATATTTTTTTCAATATTTTTATTAGTAAAATTGCGTTTTTACAAGAAATACAACTATGTAGTTGAACTTAAAATGCAAAACTGTATCTGTATACAAAATTTCATCAAAATCATTAGAGTTATTTCAGAGATACCCAAAATATAAATACATACACACAAGAATTGCGCGTTTAAAGTATTGACATAAATAAATTGAAACCCATGCACAGAACAAAATGTATTTGTATAAAGTATTTGACCAAAAATCATGAATTATTTGCTTAACTACAACAGCAAATTGTGACTGATGTGTAACTTGGGACTTAATGGCAATAATATTTAAAAGGTCCAATACCCTTTTGGATTACCCAACGTTTCGATTGAATTGCACCGATCGTTGTCACGGGTGGACGGGTGGACCAAAAAAGGTATTTTACCTTATAAATATTATCGCAATTAAGATCCGAGTTAATATGTATCAAAGCCGCGAAGCGAAAGTTTCAACATCAAAATCAAAACCATTTATTTCAATCAAACCAATAATTGGTATTTTTGAATTGTCAGGAGTAGGAGTCAGTCAGACAAAGTCAGTCGTGACTAGCTTCACGACTGATTGCCTGTTCCAATACGTAGATCCTATGGAGAAGAACGGGCAAGAAACTCCAAGGACACTCTTTTTCAAAATGTTCTTTACAAAGTTTAAAAACAAAGATTGTGACTAGGTGTCTGTACTATAACTACAGTCCCTAGATCTCTTACATAAGGAGGATGAATAGGATTGGCAACGAGTACTTTTATTTGCCAAAATATTTACATAATTCATTGTAGTAACATCGAACATTACATCGTTGCAAAACCATGCAACTCTTATCATCACAATTCTCGATATTATCAATTCAAGCCGTTAGCTAGTTGATGTCAATATTCATTTAGTGGCTTGGCCACGGTGTGCGCGTGATTTGTCGTTCCACCCCGCACCCCTCTCAGCACCAAAGGGAGCGAGTCGTGGTTCGAATACGAAATCGCGACGAATTTCACACAGGCCCACCAATTGATGTCGAAAATCGTTTTTGTTATTAATAATTCGGAATTCGTCTCGTAGATTTGGCTTTGATTTATATGTTGATGGGTTATGATGTTTGATTTCTGTATTTGGCACGGGAATAATGATTTTGATGATATACAAGCTTCTGCTCGCGACTTCGCTTGCGTAAAAGTTATTTTTCCATCTCTCGGGGACAGTATCCTTGACAGCTTGTATGCAAAATTTCATGACGATCAGTTGAGTAGTTAACAGAAAGGTTAGCAGTTAAGTTAGTTAGTAGGCGTGAAAGCGTCACAAACTCATTAATAATACTAGTTAGGATGAACAGTGACATGCAGTTAAAGGCTTCTGTTATAAATTTAATGCAGAAACTTCTCAGAAGTGGTACTATACGCAGGTCGTATCTTTATGCATATATTTCTTCTGTGTGTATGTTACTGAACTCCTCCTCAACGTATGGAAAGATTTGAATGAAATTTTTTGTGTGTCTTTGATTGATGGTGGAGGTGGATTTGAGAATGGTTTAGATTTACAATTAGACCTGGTAGATGGCGCTGCGATAGGGTTACAGGAAAAATATTTTTTACGTTCCGGCAGGACAACGTTTACCATAGCGCTTTTGACATACATAATTGTCGGTCGTTTAACAGTTGACGCGATTGACAGAATGCGCGCTGCAAATATCGTTTAAAACAGATGCATCGGTCGGTAGTTCCGACCGATGCATCTGTTTTAAACTGTTTTTTTATTAATTATACCAATTCGAATTCAATATTCATAGTTAAGAAAAGACAACGACTGTCGGGTCAGCTAGTAAATAAATAAAAATGTTACTAAAGAACTGATTTTTTTAATATTTATAAATGATACAATAGAAAATATTAGAGACTCACCTTCACGAAACTAAAGACACGTTGCAATGCGAAAGTCAGGCAGTATAGCAAATGGCCGAATGGCGTAACTACTGATATTGCTATTACTATTTAAAGCAAAACATTACCTAATAAGTCAATACTGTAATACATAACAGCAAAAAATATGATTAACGGTTTTAGACTTAAGTTTTTACTTCCAAACATATTCTTTAGCTAGCACCGCCCCGCGGTCTTACCCGCGTAAGTCCCGATCCCGTGAGAATATCGGGATAAAAGTAGCCTATGCGTTAATTCAGGTCTCCAGCTATCTATCTACATACCAAGTTTCATAGCAATCGGTTCAGTGGTTTTCCGTGAAAGAGTAACAAACATCCATCCATCCATCCATTCATCCAAATTTTCATATTTCAAATATTAGTGGGATAGTGGGATTACCATTTGATGGTCGAACCGAACAAATTTTACGCGTATACAGTTGGCGATGCTACTACTTAAACTGTGCTTTTTCTTTACAAAGCACTGGTATGAGTAATACGAAGAGATAAAAGAAAACACAAATCACTAGTCCTTGTACAAACGCAAATTAGCCACTTGTTGATTTCAACACATTTTTTCACTCAGTTTTATCTTATATTGGCTATTTCCTGTTAAGAAAAGCTTCCAAATCCATGAATAAAAAATGTAACAATTAATTTTATTTATTCCTCCTTTTTTTCATCACTACATATTATAAAACAAAGTCCACCGCCACGTCTGTCTGTCTGTTTGCGATAAACTGAAAAAACTACTGAACGGATTTTCATGCGGTTTTCACTAATAGACAGAAGGAAGGTTTAGGTGTATAATTTGTACCCGTGCTAAGCCGGGGCGGGTTAAAATTTAGACTTAACTCGAACCCACGAACTGTCGTGGTAGGGTCAGGTAGGGGTAGGACCTACCTACCTAAGTAGGGACTGCCCTAGCAATACTGAAACTGACCTACCTAAAATCTGTTCGATCGTCTTTTTGTCAAACTGAATTTACAAAAAGACGGAAGAAAAAGAAAGGAATTCTAGTGATGAAAAATTTGTATTTTTAAACATAATAAATTATTTATACACACACGTTTTGTATAAATCTAAATTTACAAAGCAATACATATTGTATTTGACGTAAATTATAATGAAATGCCCCACATGGGCGAGTGCTTGGGAGAGTGTAAGTAGTTATGCCGTCCTCTAAATTTGAAGTTTCTGCCAAGTTTGGGGTTCAGAAACTATGATTATATTTACTCAATGACGTTATTTCATATTACTTACTTTGTATCTACCGAAAATTTTGGCATTTTGTAATACATACAAATAATTAAATTGAAGTTTCTTTTTGTAATTTCAAAATAATAGTTTTCTTAACCTCATACAGTTATTTGCACGATACCTATGCCTAAAAATCAGTTTTTGAAATTTTTGTATGTCTGTCTGTGTGTTTGTTCCGGTTAATCTCCGGAATGGGTGCATAGATTTCCACGGGACTTTTATACACAGGCAGATAGCTGGTGTTATAAGGAGTAACTTAGGCTACTTTTATTTTGGAAAAAGAATCAGGGTTAAATATATAAATATGTACACGTGAGTGAAACCGCGATAGACAGATAGTTTGAAATAAAAATCTAAATCTAAGAAAACAATTTTAAGTAATCCTCTTATGTTTAATTAAGAAAAGTCCTTTGTTACATGTATATTTACCTCTAACCGTACGTTTCCACTAATCATTAAAAAGTGTTTAAAAACCGAGTTTTAAGACAGTGTCAATGATTTCAACAGAGTTAAAAATAGGAACAAATATTAATTTACAATAAACAATTTATTTCATAAACAATGCACATATTTACAAAAATAGGGAGTCTCCTTTTTAGTAAAAGAATACCTGTGCCAGGAGGTATCAATCACACATGTTACCTGTAAGTGTTCAACTAGTCAATCTAGATCAAAACTAGTCGACTTTTCGGTTAACAAAGTTAGTTTTGTTTTTAAACTTTTGCGACGTTTATACATATTAGATGTGTAACTCGGAATTGAATGAATGTCCACCCGTAACCACGATCGATCAAAACGTCGGGCAAACAAAAAAGGTATTGTACTTTATAAATATTATCGCGATTAAGTCCCGACACTTCTAATTTACTACCTGTATTTTCACTTATCTGTGGGAAGCTTAGTAAGTCTTTATTATGGATTCCAGTGATGAAGAAGTAAATGCTAAAGTAAACTAAATATTTTATTTCATGCATACATTCCAAGAATTAAGCCGATTTATTTTATTTTACCTTTAATTTTTGTAAAAGTCTGGACTTTTTTATCTCCAAAGACACAAATGTTTTTTAATTAATGTCTACGAATCACCCTACTCGGCACTCGAATCTGCCAGAGCATCTCTTTTTTTATTCTTATTTTTATTAATACGCTTATATTACTTTCACTTGTAACTAATTAACTAACCAGCTTACTATGTAAACGAGAGTCTATGTTAACCTTTTTTTTTTATAGTATAGGGGGCAAACGAGCAGACGGATCACCTGATGGTAAATCTAAAAAAACTCAATAGTCACAAGTGCGTTGCCGCCCTTTAAGGTGAGAGTAGGAGAAGAGGGGGAATGAGGGAAGATTGGGAAGATGGGAGGAGGGGAGGGGAAGGACGGGAATAAGGGAGGGGGAAGGATTAGGCCTCCGGTAACCTCACTCACGCGGCGAAATGCAATGCGGGCATTGCTTCACTGCCGGTTTTCTGTAAGGCCGTGGTATCGAGCGGAGTCAAGCCGGCCCATACGTGCCGAAGCATGGCTCTCCCACCTACTTATAATCGTTTAATTGAAATGAACCTTTGTAGATATATGTAATTTGTATAATAATACTATACTATGTTTTGGCATTTTGGAGCTAATCTGATGATGGAGCCAGGAGGTGGATAGTAGAACTCTTCAGTGTCTCCCTCGAGTTTGGGCTCATATCATTCGTTTTGACAAATCTAATAGATTGAACTTTGGTCTACGATCCACCTATAGCCATGCCAGTTGCATTTTTCCCTTTCTATTTGTGGAGCAGTGCTATTACGTTATATTATTACGTAGTGCAATTATTAGAACTTAAGTGAAGTCGTACAAAACAAACTTCAGAATTATAATATTAAGATAAATATTATTTATTGAACACCATACTTGAAAATACATAGAATATACATTCTGTATTTGAAACTTGATAGGTATTAATATCCATTGTCATGAGTCGGCCATGTTTATCTTTGAAATATTTATAACGTACATGACAAAGTATAAATTTGTTAAACATGAGAACTTTATAATCCTTTCAGAATACACAAAGTAATGGGCCGTGGGCGTAAAATAAAATCATAATGTGCATACCTACGATAGGCGTGATATTTAATTATCAGACTGCTTATTTCTCATCCCTTAATTTGTTAATTTTTGCTTTCAGATTTTTCTCAGTACATGGGCGACATGGATATACAAGACTACAAGGCGATGGCCGGTGGCACTGAAAGGTAAGTGAATGTATATTATAAGTGCCAATAAGTACATTTTTATTTTAATGATACAATAAACATAAAATTAAACGTTTAAAAGTTTTTGAGAAAACAGACTTTAAGGAAATGTACTTTTAACATACATCTCTAATACGCTAGTATTAAGGATGTCTTAAAGTTGAGAGGTATGAAAGGGCTTAATTAAAAATTGCCATAACATAATACGTACCTGATTATCTTACAAATGTAACTTAATTAATATGTCACCAACACCTTTTTACCACAATTCGAGTAAATTCTGTTAAAATTTGCGCCAGAAATAAGAATGGTAGGTCTATCCACCCTACTGCGCAAGGGGGGTTATGATTTTTGGCTCTATGTTTTCAAAATAATAATAATTATTGTTTTATTTTCCGATTACAGAGATGTATATATATACACGCATAAAAACAAATTGTTGAAGGACTCAAAGAATGACTTATACTATATGACTAGACTATATGAGAATGCCAAATTAATAATTACTTCTCAAATAAATTTGACTACGTTACCTTTAAAGTACGCAATGCTGTAATGTCTATACTATTGAAATTTTGGTTACAAGATCGAACTAGCCGGTACAATAGTGAACGTTTGCCTGCGTACATTTTGCTTTATAATTATGTGTAATATATTATACATTAAAAAACATTAAAATACTTATGGTTTATTTATCAAATGTAATAATAGATACGCAATGCATTCGTACAGTACGATAGCGTTATTGGAAACATCACTCGTGAACTCTTTTTGCTTAAAAAAGTGTCCAATTTCCAATATTATAAAATACTTCAGTTTGTAGCAGGAATTTCATTTTTATTCAAGTAACCGGGTTTTTTAAAATATTGCACAGAGAACTAAATCAGTAGTATATATAACATTTAGAGCTGGCAAAAGATTTTTTAAATATTTCCAACAAAAGAAAACTGCAATGCCAGTAATCATACTTTACTCTACAGTTAGGAAAGTAAGGTTTTACATTTTCTATACAATATGAGTGGTTACTTTGCTTTATAATATTTCTTTGTCCGATACTAAAAAGTGCAAGTCATCAAGGTTTAAATACTATTTTTCCCGTTTCGAAATTATGCCATATTAATCGGCGGTGTGGTTCCACCTGGTATCACGGCAAGAAGAAGCGATTATGTCAGAGTCGAACCAGCACACCAAAACCTCATGATTGTGTGTCAAACAAATAATAAATAATTTGTCTTTTACTACTAAGAAAGAACCCCAATTTATTAAACTTAGCAAAAGTAATAAATTTATTTTAAAATGATTTATTGTTAACATCAAATTATAAACTTACTAGCAGCTGACCCGGCGGACGTGTCAGCTAGTAAGTTTATAATTAAGTCGTGTCAAAAGTTCATTAATTTGTTATAATTTTATGGAAAGAAGCACTTCCTGGTTTTCCCAAAACATTATTCTGACTATTATTAATCTATTTAAAAAATAGTTAGCCAAATTGGTCCAGCTTTCCAAATCCTGTGTTTAGCAACGAACAGTATTATTTTTTTTATTTATACGAGCTTCGCTCGTGTTATATTTTGTCAAACAATTGAGGTTTCCCTCGGAAACACAGTTGTGTTGTCCTGGGTGTCTTTTATCCCGAAAAAAGTTTTTTTTCGGATCAAAGACACCCAGGGCAAACCATAACAATGTGTGTAATAAACAGTCTCACAACCACTGATATAAAATATGAAAATCAGTAACTACAGTAACTGCCAAGTTGTTCGTTACCACTCTTAGCACTCAAGACATTCTTCTGAACTTATTCCTACCATTTTGATAACCTTACTATTCATTAATATTTATCAATCGGCCAATACCATTGCGTTACCGGTATAACCAGTCAAAATAATGTCTATTAACTTATTCTTATTAAATAGTGAACTGTGTTATCATCTATTATAGTTTGTCCCTAATTTTAATAAAATAAATAAGAGAACAAAATTTAATGATTATTGGTTGAGAAGTAAGGGCGTGAAAGCATTACAAGCGAATAAACAAACTAACCTTTGCATTTATAAAATTAGGTAGGATTATCTTGACAAAACAATTTCTGTTTACAACTAAATATATTCTTTCTCATGTTTATCCATGTCTATGTTTTATATTAACCTTGAATGCATTGAATAAAATATATTGTACAAAATGAAAAATATAAATAAATTGAATAAACGCTCGACTTATATCCCATCTTTCAAAAGAGAACCAGTCATAAAAAACCAACAATGTCATTTTAATCAACATGAAAGCCTTGAAGAATATATCAAAAACCTTTATAACATATGTTAGCAAGGTTACAAGGACCCTCCAATCTGCCTCCATTCATTCACGCGGAGTCATCCATCTTGTTTTTCTTTTTTTTTTGCTCGCTTATCCCTAGAGTCGGGTGTTCGTCAAAGTGCAATATCATCAAATCACTGTAAAAGAAGTTTCATGATTTGAGGGGGTGCACGGGGGTGAAATATTACAACGAGAGAGGTTCGTTTCCGAAAGGACGAGTTGGTGATAAGTGTGGTGTACAAAAAGCTATGCTAGTACAGAGCGAGCTATTTTTACACAGTTTACATGTCATTAGCTTTTATTATAAGTACGATTCTCTAATATATTTTCTTTTCTTTTCTATAATATTTTTTGAAGTGAAATCTTATTTGGGCACGTTGGGCACTTTTAGTAAAATACATTTACCTATAACTTTAATCCGTATTACAATGAAATAAAATAACAAAAACACTACCGTCAATTGTTTGAAATCTAAAATGTAAACGTCGAAAAATAGCTGTACTCAATTGAGTACGGTGACTTCTAATGGGTCTGGAAGTAAATAGTAGTGTTTAATTGGTATTGGTATATCTACATATATAAGTCTAATGATGCCTAACTCGAGATGGCAGTCCATTCCAGTATACATAATGCCAAATCTGACATTTATCATATGTTATCAATTCTTAATTAATGATTTTCTTAGTCTATCTTTAAACATGGCATCAACGCTCCCATGAATATTTGTAATATTTATTCTGTACTTTATTCCTGCATTAGTATGGGTCTTTGTGTAAATATATATTCACACAACTATAACTGTGAGGCTTAGACCTATTTTAAGGAGGTTTTAAGATCAGATACAAAATTACGTATAATATAAATTGAGCGAAGATTTTCAGTTTCTGATTCACCTTTTGTGCTATTTGAAATAAACCTTTAAGCACTAAACTGTAATTTTAATATCATCTTTTCAAATTTTTACTGGGTTAGCCAGCGCTGACAGTTCCAAATTATTTTAATTATCTTCATTATGAGGATTTCATCAAATAAGCTGAATGTGAAGTTGTATCCCTCAGGATAAAAAAAAATGATTTTGTTAAAACCCCGTCACTACATACCCTGTATTACCTATCTAATTATATTGTATATGTTATAGGTATCATTTACTAGTTTTTAAGTCTAGCATGTTTCGATTCAAACACCAAAACTCCTTTAAAAAAAAAAAAAAAACAATCATCGTCACATTTCAACCAATTCACACAAAAATTTAACAAATATATACCTAAACTTTGCCCATGAATTGTTCTATCTGTTGGTGTAAACCGCATGAAAATCCGTTGCGTAGTTTTTAGGGTACCGTACCCAAAGGGTAAAACGGAACCCTATTATTAAGACTCCGCTGTCCGTCCGTCACCAGGTTGTATCTCAGGATCCATAATAGGTCTGTGTCTATCTATTATCGCTATAACAACAAATCATAAAAATAAATAAAAAATTAAAGGAGGCTCCCCTACTAGAGACCTATTTTTTGGTTTATAGTATTAAATCTTGTACGATGGTGCGGAACCCTTCATGCGCGAGTCCGACTCGCACTTGGCCGATCAGACGCGGCGGGGTACTTTGTTTTATAATATGTAGTGATACATGATGTAGAACTGTGGTATGATTTGTTTAAATACGGTACAAGAATAGGTTAAGTTAGAAGGTACGGGTTTCGTGTTCCTCCCAATTCAAGCTATAAGTATGGGACCCTGATCATCTCGAGCTATTGATTACACTCCAATCTATTCGTATAAAGAACATCATAATTTGCCTTCCATTGCCCTTCATTATTGCCTACCTTCCTCTTTTAAAATTCTCCATTTTGCCCATCTTTAATTCCCAAAGTGCCCGGTTGACGGCAATAGGCTTACCCCCTTAAGTGTGTGGGACCAAATTATAGTTGGCAAAATGTGGGTGTTTAATACACCTTTGCCTACCCCTTTGGGGATACAGGCATGGGTGTATATAATGTATGTAATGTGTTGACAGATGTGTAAATCAGAGCTTAATCGCGAAATATAAATAAACTAGCTGACCCGACAGACGTTGTCTTGTCTGAACTATGAATATTGAATTCGAATTGGTATAATTAATAAAAAAAAAATATGATGTATCTGTTTTAAACGATATTTGCAGCGTGTATTCTGTCAATCGCGCCAACTGTTAAACGACTGTCAGTTATGTATGTCAATAGCGCTATGGTAAACGTAGTCCTGTCGGAACGTAAAAAATTTTTTCCTGTAACCCTACCGCAGCGCCATCTACAGGGTCCAATTGCAAATCTAAACCATTCTCGAATCCACCTGAAGACAACACACAAAAAAAATTCATTAAAATCTTTCAATCCGTTTAGGAGAAGTTCAGTAACATACACACGCACAGAAGAATATATATAAAGATTAAGATACCTATTTGGTTCCCGACATTTGGACCGAATTGTACCGATCGTAGTCACAAGTGGTGGTCTAGAATTATTTATTAGATTTACAGATCGAATATGAACGAAAGTGTTGAACGTTGTTTTAATTGAACTGTATCACACTTTAGATTCCTTGATTATGTAAACCCCAAAACGTTTTTCATTATAAATGATTGCTTAGCATTTCTCTAAGCGATAGAATTCGTAACGGGGACATGTAGAAGATCTTGGATATACTACGTATCAAATGTAGCCCTTGTCGAAGAAAAAAGGATTGTAAGTAGCGTCTTGGTACATGAAAGTGTGGCGTGAATTTGCTCACACTAGGTGTCCCTACGATTTGGTTAAACTGACAGGGTGACTCTTTGTTGAAATCGTTGAAATTGTTCTGAAGAAGGTATATGAAGGTATATCTGTCAAGCATTGCTACGCATGTTTGCTAACGGTCTAAGGGCTGTAGATAAAGCTTTGTTTCAGAAAATTACTTAACTTATCGCTTGAGATTCAAAACGGCAGACAGATAAGTTGTATGCGGACTGTAAACTATATTTTATCGTACATAGCTTAGTACTACACTATGAGCCCATCGAGTTTAGTGTCGGCGTCGTTGTGCCGAGTCACTCAGGGCGTATTTCATGCTACGTCGACTCAAGAAATGATATTGTCGAGAATATGATTCGTGAACGTAACAAATGTATTATATACTTCAACCTTTGGGGACGGCAGTTCGGTTCTTGGAATGGACTTCGGAATTTGTATCAGTTTATATCATTTTTAAAGGCTGTAAATGTCCACTACTAAACATAAGTCTTCTCTATGGACAGATGCAATAAGTAGACTTTGGGGAATAAATTTAAACGGAGGAGACTTTATGGGTTTATTTATTAAGATATCTTCTATCAACATGCTATAGAATCGAATTAAACCTTTTTTTTTAGACATTCCAACTACTTCGTAACAATCACAAACTGGAAATATCGATAATGTCATTTCCCACCGACTGTATAAAAGAGTGTTTCAAAAGCAATCATACTTGTGTAGGTTCTTAACCAACAGGTGTTAGAGAGCGTGAATAATGTCAAGCTTAAATGGGCTCTGCCTCAAAGGTATCGGTAGCAGACGTAACTGTTAACTCGTCAGCATTAAATTTTGGCCCACATCTGCTTTAATCGGAAAGGAGGCAATTTAAAGAAGTATCCAAATACTACAAGACCGTAGCTAGCTGACAGGCAGATAAGATCTGTCAAGACTTGACCTTAAACCCTTTAAAGTACCTGAGCAGATGGCTGTAGCTCCCAGTGATGGAAAACTTGTACGGCTTTAATCAAATACACCGATAAATCAAATACACCGATAAAATCACTCTGCATTTTGAGGTGGTTATACGATTGTAATTTACATAAATTAAAAATATTGTTACGATACATTTTCATAGCCCAATAATAATTATTTCAAAAGACATTCTATACTTTTTTGACGTGACAACGTCTTATAAATTGGTTTGCCGGGTGACACTTCAAGAAACTGCGTTACGCTCCGCTCACGTTATGCGCTCACAATGAGAGCGAGTGAGAGGCACGCGTTTTAAATATAATTCTTTGTATAAATAAATGTTTTAAATTGTTACTATTATTTCATCCTTCTTCCTACTATACGAATGAATATTCACATTAAAATTATTTTACCACTCAAAGTCGTTGTCACGTAAAACTTTCGCCCGTATACCGACTTTACAGGCAACCAATTTTTTTTAATAATGTATAAGGCATTTACCTTCCAACTCGATGGTATACGCCTATTTAAGAGAAACTCTCTACTCTTGAACGTTTCAGGATTATAATTCTCTGAAAATAGACGCAGGCGGTTTCAATCAGACTTTAAGGATTCGAACCAAAGAGGAGCTGTCAATGTGTTTAGTTTAACTTTTTTATTACTGTGTATAGAATGAGATAATACTTGTAGAAGTATAACTTTCGCTACGTCTTTTTTATTAACTATTTCTATATTGATCTGTGATAAACTTTTCCACGCCAACAGCTTTCTCATATTACTTCACATTTCGCACTTTCCGCTCTTGATTGTTTATTCATTGAAAGGAATGATACCATTTATACTGAGTATTTAACAAATAAATAACAGTGGAAGAGCCATGCTTCGGCACGTATGGGCCGGCTCCACCGGAGTAATACCACGGCCTCGCAGAAACCCGGTAGTGAAGCAATGCATTGCTTTTCACCGAGTGAGTGAGGTTACCGGAGGTCCTAACCCTTCCCTCCTACCCACACTCTCCCTCTTCCCCCCCTTCCTCCCCTTCCCCTATTCCCACCTTAAAGGCCGGCAACGCACTTGTGACTCTTTGAGTTGGAGGTGCCCATGGTAGTCGCTTACTGTCAGGTGACCCGTCTGCTCGTTTGCCCCCCATCCCATAAAAAAATAAAAAATAAATCTACATAAAATGTAGTTTTTATAACTTCTACATTGTACCACTTCCAAAGTTGTCGTGAACTATGGACGTGCTAATTAATATAAGAAATTGAGTTTCTAGACAGAATTTCAAAAGTTGTCCTTAAAAATTCCCTGTCCGTTTGCCAAAAATTATCTTAAAATCCAATGTTTCTCTTTCTTTTTTTTCTTTTTTTAAAAGACAACTCCCGCATTAGGAATTACTCCTGTGTCGCGGGGGACTTTACAAACATAGAAACAACGAACACAAAACACCCAGACTCAAGTGGGAATCGAACACATGGCCATGACCCTGACCGCTATGCTTATAGCATAGCGGTCAGGGTCACTGACCACTAGACCAACAGGCCAGTGTGGATAAGACCCAGTAATAAAAATAATTAAATTCTTTACTCTCTCCTTATTTAATTGTGTGATCTTTACTATTTACTTTTGGGTTTTTTGAAGTCAAATAAAAGTATTTTTTTCATTAATTGGCATAAATCACAGCTGAACGTACAAATATGTACATATTTACACACACACATATAACTTACATATAATATACATATTTGCGGTCTATAAAACTGATAGTACCTTGCTTTATCGATACGTAAAACTCAGTGACACTCATAATGTTTGTCATAGCAACATTAAGAGACATCTCAAGACATAAAAGTTTTAGTGTACGTAGCCTTTCGTAGCAGCTCGTAGCTATTAGGTCTACGTCGTAACACGTAGCAGAATTCTTACACATATGACCTACACTAAATGTTTAACGTTCAAGTAATAAATATCATGTAAGTTGATTTGAGATATATAGATCTAGGGAAGATAGACCTTTTAGGTATAAAAAGGGTCTTCGTAGTTGAATAGCCTAATGTTTTAGTATAAAATCGTTGTTACTAAGTCATGCAGTCAGGAATGCGCAGACGCAATCCAGACGCGGCGGAACGTAAGCGCACAGACTTCACGGTGAGATGCCCTACCGCACATCTACCCTATACTAACTAGTCTATTTATATCAATTGCGTGGGGTCCAATTTATAAGCTTTTGTATTTGGAAAAAAAGTCTACCTATATAATTTTATAAGCTTTTTCCTCGTTCGCATTAATATAAGTTTTGTCAATGAATTCAAATATTTCTCTGGAACAGTACTTTTGATATGAAACATCTAATGGGGAGGGTCAGACCAGCTGTTGGCGTGTAGACGCGTTGCCACTGCAAGCATCGCCACGCTATGTGATAGTCTTATGTAACATGTGAGGCGGGACTCTGCGACTCAACATTAATATTAATATAAATGTATATTAAATAAACAATCATCTTTTTCTTTAAAAAAATCTCAATATTATATATTTTTAATTGTGCTGTATTTATCCAATATACAAAAGCAAGTGTGTTGTAGTCTTAAAATTAAGATATTATATGAACTTGTCCTATTCTTTTCTTTGAGAATAAGTACTAGCCTGGATTTTTCCAAGTTGGTTTTTTTAATAATTGCAGTAGTCGAGAATTTTAAATTGCACTCCGAATTAAATAAGCTGATTAACGATAAACTATCTACTAATGTTCAGTAAGTAGATCTTGTCCAAAAAATATTCTACACAAGATCGTTCCGCTCATGAATTACGCCTTTATTAATACTACGCTCCAATGTAGGTAAATTCATGCGTAAGATCATTGTTCGTTGGCCTATTGATCAGAAACTTCGCTCCAACAACTTTATATAAATACTTATTACATATATATTGCTGTTAATATACTAAACATAATATAATACCTACAAATGACGATGACTCTTAATCGAAATTTCTATATATTGTAAGAGGCTCATATTTACAAGATATTTATGATTTTTGGTTGGCACCAAACTTCTTTGCGTCAACGACATTATAATGTGACGTATGTGACGTCGTCTACGTACGTTCAAAGTTTTAAGTTTTTAAAGTTATACTTGAAAATGATGAGAGTAAATTTTTACGATGCGCGCGCACACCGTCACGAAAATCCGACACCCTGAAGTTAGCTAGTCAACATTTTAGTTTTTCAAAAAAAGTTACCAACTTCACGATATTTATTCATTTCTGAACCTACAACACGTGTTTTGTATCAGTCCGAATGAAATATATATAAATTATATACATAAATATATATTTTTTCATATAATATATTGTAGTATTTATTAACAATTTATTGATTTAAAGATAATTTACTGTAATTATAAGTGATAAAAATGGTTTTTACATATTACTTTGAGTACTTTTGTAGAATTTGAGGTTAGTTGGCGGCATGTATTATTTATTATGATATTTAAATAAACTTTATTTAATTAGATAATGCGTTATAATGAAAATTTCAATGTATTTAATACCTTTTTTCTATTATTAGTGTCGTTTTTTCTACAAACGTAGGATAACGCGAAGGATAAAATTTTTAGAAAGATTTTTAGCTTATCACTTATACCAAAGAAGTATAACTTCTTACGTGCATACATAAGTACACACACACTTTTTAATTCTGTCGGCAGTCCCCATGACTGCCTGTTTTTTCTCTTTTTTAAAACGGTAATTCAGGAACACCTTCGAAATTTGGCTGTTTTATTCTGTGAATTTCTTCGCATTATTATAATTTTCAACTTGAATTGTGACTTTTTTTTTATAATTATGTTATCTACTTTCACTTGAAGGATGTTCTATTTTTATTTGGATTCTGGCTTCTGCGAAAAATTTCAGGCTTAAAATTATCTCCTTAATTTTTAATGCCTAGTTTTAGTGCCATGGCACTGTTTAGATTGTCAGTAGTTTTAGCACGCGACTTTCCTATGTTCAGTATCAACTAACATTGTGTACTGGTTATTACATAATGCTCTTTTTTTATCTTTTTTTTTGACAGGTTATTCACACTTATTGGTTGATCTTTGCATCCGTAATAGGTATCACAGAAATAGCTACACAGCTAACTGAAAGAACTCACTAAACAAAAGTCCCGTACCAGTCGCTCATCAATAACAGAAACTATCTTTAGCAAAGGTGCCAAGACTGCAACCGGATCGATAACCAATCAGCTTGAAGCTCGGCCCGGTAGAATTACCTGTGCCTTGATTAGGGACTCGCGATCTCTGTAACTACAAGCTAGACGGTCAATAAACTTGAGACAGATTATCTTGATATTTTCCCCCAATAACAGTTGGCTCTTAGTCGTTTATGTTGTCTTATTAATGTTTTGATAGATACCGGAAAGTACTTCACGGTACTTTTACTGCTAAGAGGTATGTTCAGAAGATTCCAAAAATTTACACACTTTCTATTTAGTTAAATTACAATTGAATAAAATAAGTATTACGAAATGTCATCGTATACGGATGATAAGTAAACAATATATTTATTATTTTAGTAAAACTGCTAACGTTAAGGCCACACAGTGCCGTCTAAAGTGGGTGAACTTGAACTGAATGATCCTGTTTCAGAAAATATATTAGCATTGATATAAAATAATAGTTTGGGATTAATAGATCACAAGGGTTCTGTTTATCCATTAAGCAGTGTCTAGTGGTTTTTCTCTACTCATGTGGTGATTAATATCTTATCCACAAGAACTGCTTTATTTTTATTCTGTAGCAATATATCTTAGACCAAAGAGACCACATATAATATTAGATTCCTTGACTTGTAGTTAAATTAATTAAGTCACAACTACAAAAATAGGCTATTAAGAGGGCTTTGAAATAAACATACTTTTTATGAGTGTTTGTTAAAGATGTAATAAGTCAAATAGATATTTCTATGCTCATCAGCACTTATCACCACTATGTCTCAACACTGAATATGAGACTTAACGAGTTCTATAAAACGATGACACAACGGAATATTAAGTGGCAATTTTTTAACACATAAGCTGTTGATACAAATTTGCATAACGATTCTCTAAGTAATGGTCCTCGAAGTCATGTTTTATTAATATCCCCATGAAACGAGACAGTTATGTATGACCACAAATACGAGCCATGAAAGCAATTTAAAGGTGCTGCCACATTAGATACAGTTGATCTATTTGAAACAACATATTGGGAACAAAAATAAAATTAATGTATGTTTATCGTACTTGTACCGATAAGTAATAAGTTAAAAAGTATTAAATGTGAAAAGTAAAATGTAAAAAAAACTACTAAAGTAAAAGAGTATCCCAGGTAAAATAATTGACAATATAAAGCAGACAACAAAAAATACTTGACAGTAACATGACACCACAATTTTATATTTTTGTAAGTGACATCTACGATCAATTACGGTAAATCATTAGTGACTTTTAATTTTTATTATAATTAAACACTCAAAATAATAATTAAATCAGTGGCATTGCCAAAATTAGAGAAATTCTTCAATTTGGAGATAAAAGTTTTGATTTGCTGAAAAGTTTGATTCTGTTTGAAAACGAACCGTTAATGTTTTTTTTAAATGAACGTTGTAGCTCTCGATTGCTAATCCGATACACTATTTATGTTCATCGTTATTACCATACATATTTGTTTTTTTTTATTATTATATTACAAAATCATAAAACCGTAAAATTTGAATCAAATGTGGCGTTACCGTTATAACAGAGTTGCAAAGTTTGGATTGAACCGTCACAGATAACGAATAACAATAGTCTGGTTGTAAAGCCTCTGCTTGTATCCGAGGTTGAGTTTCAGCGAACTTTTCATGTCTTAAGGTATATTGTTGTTGGCGTTTCTTGTCTTGTATTCGTTTAGATTTAACAAACAGTAATACATGAACAATCTGATTCAAAATATTTAGATTTTTAAAACCATTTTCGTAACAAATTTTAACTTTTTCAATTATGTTTTGTTCCATGTGTTGGACTTGCTTAGAAATATGTTGCTTCATAACATTTAGTTTTTTTTCCCATAATCACTTTCCTATCCGAAAGTTGTCATTAAAATGCTGCCATATAATGCCCCTACATCTCTCAGTCCTTTTCAAGTCGCCTTCAATACAACTTTTAAGGTAGAGAGCAGATTTTTGATAGAATCGGAGTCACCCAACTGGGATAAAACAAGACCGCGATTACAAAATACTACCCTACAAGAAATTATTCTTGTACAACCTTACTTTAATTAGGGTTGATACTCGTCGTTTATTTACAAATCATTTAGCTTAAATAGGTAAACTCCAATCTACACTTGCACAATTTGAGCAGTATTCTAAAATGAAGGCCCGAACTATCAACTAATCTCGCAAAACCCATCAAGTGTACAGTAGACATCAATGTTATCTATTATTAAAATCAACGTAGGTAACGCCGGTGCCCAAAACGCGATCCAGAGACAATTTTCAATTATCTACGTACATTCTAGAGGTATATGGTTATGTGGTTTACTTGTGACCCGTTGTTTTTCCGGTTAAATTAAAATTCCAGTTATATGTACATACATGACTGAGTATTTTATTTTTAGCCAGATGATTCGATCTTTACAGTTACTGTCACGCTACGCAAACGCATTGAAACATGGTTTTATAACCCGTAACCTTTATTTTTTGGACTGGTTAGTTTTAGAAAATAGGCTGTTAATTAAACAATTAAAAAAGCTTTTCAGCTCTAAAATAATAATCTAGATTTTCGAGTTGTGGGCGTAACATGATTTCTAGTTCCTTGTTCTTTACTGTGTTCGAGTACAGACAGAATATGAAACTGGCTGCAATAGTTTAGGCACTGGTCCTCAGTGTAATAGGCGGGTCTCTATAGATAACTTGTTAATATACATAAATTAACTTGTTAACTAATTTAAATAACTCGACTATAAATAGGAAAAGCAGAAATCTCTGTCTAATCTGGAATGTTTTACTTTGGGCAAGTAGTCGGTCGTCTTGTTTGTCATTTATTTTGTAAACATAATATATATTTATATATTGCGTATATTTCTGAGAATTAGTATAATTATATCTTTTGAATTAAGCAATCAATGCTCAATCTAGCACTGTATTCATATTCACTGTAGCAATTCTGACATCGTTTATTTATCAAATATGTTTTTTTTGGGATTAGTTTATTTATAATCACTGTACCTATCATATTCGGTGCAAAGTATGGTTGTTCAAAGCTAACATTAAAACAAAATTTTAATTAAAAAGCAAAACGTGTCCCCATCGGTTCACTGTACGCGTTGCGTTTAGGGCTGTCATTCAGTTTAAAAAAAAAACATGTCTCAAGTTTGAGAAGCTTACGTATTCAATTTTTAAATTATAAAATTTGGTTACCAAAGTTTAAGACCCTCTTCAAAATTAATAATAAAAAAATAATTACGAGGCCTATTAAAAAATGTCTTATGATTTTGTTATTTAAAATTACTGAAATTCAGTACCTCATGTTTCTCTTAAATTTGTTACTATTTGCAAATTATTAAATGGCTTTTAAAAATAAATATAGATTTGACGTCAAGTATAGCGTGAAGCTTAAGGTGTAAGATTCCATTTAATTTCTTAATCGATGGTGTATGTAGGTACGTAATCACTAATTAAGTTGGTAGAAAACATGTCATCATCCTCAACATCAGACTTCCAGGAAGACCACCTTGTTGGTGAACTTTACGGCCCCATCTGCCATCCGTCCTGCGTGCTATCTGCCCTGCCTTATTTATCGGTAATCTTCGTTCGTCTGAGTACCTCTTCATTTCTGATTCGATCCCGCAGAGATACCCACTCCATAACTTGTTAAGCGACTCCGAGTTTGCTGAGTGAGAATCCACGTTTCGGATCCATCTGTCATCACAGTACAAAAAAGCATTTAAATGTTAGGAATTAAAAAAGGGCCTATTAAAAGCTGTTTGCCTAAAAATATGCCAAACGCCAAATCATAATTATAACACAAAATAGAAGTAATAATAACTGTTTAGTAAATCAACAGAAAATTACACCAAAGTGCACGTGCTGACAGTACCAACCCTACACGCATTTGACGTTGACAGCTTGTAATACATTAATTAAAATGCTGTCGGCTGTGGTTCGATTTTATAGTTTTCAATATTATATACTAACATCAACATTTTATAGTTTCCTTTTAGTGTGGTTGCTGCGTTTGATTGGTAATTCATTTAGCGTCGGCGCTGCCATACCCTGTTATTATAACAATAGAAAATTGCGCTGAAAGAATATTGTTGAAATTGTAAAAGCTTTTAGTTTTGATATATTATGTATAACACAGGATTTTTTTTTACAGAAATTGATAAACAATGGTTATGCCATACGGTATAAAAAAGTCAATCTTAGGCTCGATATTATCGTAGAATAATGACTTTGGGAATAATTGTATCAGCTCCTTGTAAAAATCCTTAATGTATCTTTTACATAAGTATTCAAATGTAAATGCTTTCTTAATTAATTATCACAGTCATCAGACATTTAATCATATCACTTACAAACAGATACAATGTTGCATTACTATCTACATTTACAACCGTAACACAATTTACTAAAATAATTTATCCTGAAATCATTATTTTTTGTTCTTTAAATTTGCTTAACGAACGAATCGTTGCGTCAATCAAGATGAGAAGTATCAAGATGAGTGCGTAAAACCCAATGCTCTGGTAACAGGTTTTACATACCCCACTGTCTAGACTATTCTATTCTATTTATTCTTCATCAAACTCCAAAGAGCTCCCATTTCTAACAGATGCCCATTAGGATTTTAATATATATCAGATCTTGATTTTTTCGTTTTTAATGAATAAGCAAATATTTTTTTAAGATTGGCAAGGCACACAGCAAGTTTAGATGTGAGCAGTTACCGGTGCTTTTATACACTTCCGACATCAATCGAGTCAATTGTACATACGATACGAACTCGATATTCAAACCCATCGAAATCTTTAGCTCCTACTCCTCATCAGGAAAACCATTCCTACGCGTAGTGTCACCTTTCTCTGGGTTAATATTGACTGAAGTAACTTGACCAGTACAATGGCTCCAATTTGACAAATCTACTATTTGTGTGTGTGTGTTCAAAGTTTGTGTTCAAAAGTGTCCAACAGTATGTATGTTTTGGTAACAGACAGTTTCTTAGGTAAAAAGAATATTGCAAGAGACTGCTTTAGATTTTTCTTGCATTAAGCTAATTGGCAAGGACACCACTGCCACTTAAACCAACTTATTTGATCATAAAAGGGCGGTAGCAAAGTTCAAGATCTTTTTTTATTTAACAGAAGAAACCCTTTAAAAAAAGTTTTCATTTCGAACAAAAGCAATGAATCTGTCGTTTGCCCTCTAAATAAACAATGCGTTTTACAAACAAATAAACTTGTAGACTAGAGTAATCTCTTGTATTAATGAATCTTTCAAGGCTTCATAGTTTTTAATATCTGTAATGAAAGCTGTAAATATGATGCTGAGGTGCAAGCGTCGACTGTGGCGCTAAGGATTTGTGGAGAGGATATAGTGGAGAAAAACTTGAGTTGAACGAGCGAGTAGCGACTATATAATAGGCTCTTTCTCGATGCTGTTCATTCTCGATTCGTTGTTAAGTTTTAGTTATTAATAATTTTTCATTGGCTAAGATCAAATTATATAATAATAATTACCAATAAATTCATCCACAATGCACACAGCATTGAAATAGGTTACTACGAAAGTCTAACCTGCGGCGCCATCTACTGTCAATTAGAGAGAGTAGAGTTATAAAAGTTACGATTATCTAATTTGAGATGCACGACGTCTTTTGACGTTGACCAGACCTAATAGCCTATTTGTAGAATGTCCCACATTATATTAGAAAACTCCAGTTTCCAGGAAATATCACGATCTCTCTACGAAATAACGTTCGGGTATGAAAGAGCAATTGCATTGCGGAATTGATAGAGTTCTACTTGAGTGACCCGCGAGTAAACAAGTGAATAAAGAAGTGTAAATAAAAGTGATAATTTAAATAGTGAGAATTAATTATAGTTGTGTTATTTGTGAATTATTGCAAATAAATTGTGTCTATTTTGGTAATGAATTTGGGGTACCGTGGGGATGCTCCACAACAACCTTGCCGCATTAATTGCGATGCTGCAGGAGCAAGCCCGTTGCCAGAAAGAGCAGGCTCGGCACCTGCAAGAACAGTTGCGGCGGGACAAGGAAAAGGAGGCCCGTGGCTAGGAGGAGCAGGCTTGTGAGCAGTAGGAGCAGGCTTATCAGCTGCAGGAACAGATGCGGCGTGATAAGGAAGACCAGGCCCATTGCCAGGAGGACCAGATGTTCCTCATGAAAGATCCCCAGGCTACGCTAGGCAAGGAACTCAAGGGGCCCACATCACGGAGACCGAGCCCAAGGTTGCGGACATACAGAAGACCTTAAGAGACCTGAAGTTTAAAACTGCCCCAGTGGGGAGTGTTTCATCGGAGCGCGGGTTTAAGGTGCCACCATTCGACGGGACGTCTTCATGGTCTGCTTATAAGATCCAGTTCGAGGCCGTTATGAAGGCGAACGGGTGGACTGAGGTGCAGGCCATGATAGCGCTCACCCTGGGCCTCCACGGCTAGTTGTTGGCTGTGTTAGAGGCTTTTGGCAAGGACGTCACCTACGCGCAGCTGGTTGAGCGCAATTAAAAGACCGCGTGCAGCTTGGAGGTAAGTACTTACAGCACTGGGCCTTGGAGATTGAGAAGCTGGTTTGCAAGGCATACCAGTCGATATCTGCACTGAAGAAGGGCAATCTGGGTAAGAGCAAGTATTCGTCGACGGCATCCGTGACTTGGAGGTTAGGGCTGCTGTAAGGCTGCCCACGCATTGGAAGTAGAGGCCGAGAGCCGACCGCGTTCGACAGGTCACTACATACATCGCCTGCGACCGTCCCCAATACAGGCCTAGATGCTACACCTGCGGTGGGAGGGGCCATCTACGCCCGAGTTGTCCAAGGTGAAGAGACCGACGACCACAGGAGGGAAGGGTGGCTGGGGCTACCGCCAAGTAGCAGGAGAAACGGATAGAGAGCAATAACCTAGAGTTCTAGTTGAGCGACCCGTGAGTGAACAAGTGAATAGAGAAGTGTAAATAAAAGTGATAATTTTAATAGTGAGAATTAGTTGTTATATTATTTGTGAACTACTGCAATAAATTGTGTCTGTTTTGGTAATAAATTGATGTACCTTACTAATCCCGAACCTCAGCTCGTAACAAGGTTGTACTTTTTATGATAATTATTATACATAGATTTGTTATGGATTTATGATTATTGATATATTCGACCATAATTTATTAAGTTTTGAATGTTTCGTTCTATATCATAGATCAGTATAACTTGAACTGTCATTGTATAGACTCTGTAAATGACTGGTCATCATAATTATATACCCGACGCCTTTAGCTTTTTGTAGTTCTTTTTTTTTTTCTTTTTCTAAAAAAGACAACTCCCGCATTAGTAATTACTCCTGTGTCGCGGGGGACTTTACAAACATACAAACAACGGACACAAAGAACACCCGGACTCGAGTGGGAATCGAACCCACGACCTATGGCATAGCAGTCAGGGTCACTAACCACTAGGCCAACAGGCCAGTCATTTTCAACAGGTGTTTTCACATAATTTAAAAAGAAAAAAATATCTGACCCAAAAAATTGTAATTGATTTTACTAAATCTCATCAATGGCAACTAAACAAAAAGAAAGAAAATTGGTTGACAAGCTAAGGAAAAAATCGTTCTTAAGTGTCTTACAGATTTATTTAGTTCTCGTGTTTAGTATCGGAACTATTAAACCTGGTTTAACAGATTTCTATCTACTTATTTTAACATTTCACTATCAGTAGGTTGGTTCGATAAATGAACCCACTTTCCGCAAAGTGAAAGGGTATCTAAATATAGTATACAGCATGTATCTGAGAATGGAACACTTAAATCACCGAAAAAGTATTACTCTAGCATGCAGTTAGAAAAAGAAGTTTTAAAAAAACTGCCAATTATTTAAGTATGTGTTCCATTGTCACATTGACCGCTCTAAATTTCAAAACAATCCATATTTAAGTTACATATAACTACTTACATGGGATATATAGATAAATAATCTGTATACGATAGTGATACTTGTAGTCGATGGTTTTTAGTTTGCCCGCTCCCCATAACACAGTCCCCCTCCCAACATTTCATATCCCATTGCAAAATGAAGCTGCCACGTCGGTGCATTAGTAAATTACTCACGTACGTGAAGTCTCTCTGTACTTTTCAAAACTTGAAATTTTGTCGCTAGATTTATACTAACTAATTTGTATAATTAACGTTTCTTGTCCGATGCTGAAATAGGCTGTTGTTCTGTAAATGTATTCTTAATTTCATTTGTTTTCAACTTTCGAGACTTGTGTGCACTTTCGATGTATAAGTCAGGGCAAGGAGTAATAATACCTTTTGACGCCATTAATGAACAATTACGACGTGTTTACGGTGACTTCTACTTGATAAAATTCATAAACTTGGGAACGGCTTGAGTACTATTATTAAGTGATTAATATTGCTCGCAATAGCCAGTTCTGAGGTCAATAAACTGTCTTTTTACTACACAATTAGGGCTGTGCCATGTTGATCACTACTCGAAGCACTTCTATATAATTTAAATTATTCCCACAAGACAATAAAAATAGGTTACGCCTCCACAGCAACTCCATTAATAATGATTATTATTCAACCAGAATGTATAATTTGTAAAGTGTGTTTAATTAAGCGTAAAATTTCCACTCATTTCTGCAAACCAATAAACTGATTTGATGGAACGGGTTTATTAATATAATGTTATTGCTCATTAGAGTTGAAAATTAATTAGACATGACACGTACACGACACTTTAACTAAGTCTGTATGTTGACTTATCTGGCCATGTGGTTTATTATTGTAGACTCTAAACGAAGCTCACGTTATAACTGGTGACACTGCTAAACTGATATCGAAGCTCTCGTGGTTTGTCGCATATTGTCTAAATATTCTAATCTTAACAATATTCAATACCTAATATTGAAATATCATTATATTATAATGATTAAATGGTAATCCGTTTTCCTAAAGCTTTTTGTATTTTATTGAATCTTATATTAAATATCTCTAATATCCTATATATTTTATCTATAAGATACCTAATATATTAGATAATATTAATCCTTTTGCTGATATCTTCATTTCAGTATCCTAAAAAATATATATATATATTTTGCAGGTGATATATGTCGGATAAAATACCTCCTATACGATGTAAGTATCCAAGTCTTCGGTATTTATATAGTCTAAATGTTGAAGCCAGCTGACGGCTATGACTTTGTTAAGTCCTAAAATAATGAGCTGTTTTGAAAATGTCGTCTAGCAAAGGTAGTCTTACAAGGTTTCCTATGCCAAACATAATTTTTACTGCGCTTTTCGGAATCAGGTGGAGGGACTTTGCTGCGCTTTCATATGACAGATCTGAGCTGTCTAACCGTTAGAACTATACATTCGAAGTATAGTTGTGCTGTGGGGTGTAGGTAATGTTAGTATTGCAACAGCATTGATAAATAATACCTAACACTGAAGTCTTTACTGTGTCGAGCGTGCATGCCGTGACTTGGACGGGAGTGAGACATGCCTGAGATTTTAAGTCTTAATTTAAGGGCTGTCCATAATTACAAACAAGAATATTACAGGTTACTTTATTTTATTATATTTATTTTGTTGCTTTGTGTTTTTTTTTCTTTCTTTGGAAATGGTTAAGCATTCGACTGCATTCGGGTTCTATTGCTCAGTATGTCAATTTGCACTGATCAGGTTATTTTACGTCCAATGTTGTATCAGATTTACGTTGCACGTTTTTAGTTTACATTTGGTTGCGACGAGTGATCTACGGTTTTAGCAGTAGAAGAGAGTAAGAACTATAAATGTTAGCTAGTCTCTAAAACCAATTCGAATTGCATCGACTTTTCCACCTTTTGCGTACAGAAAAAACATTGTCGTGTTAAAATAAGCAGCGCTGGTAAAAGGCATTACCTATGGCAATAAGTTACCTTAACGACAGCCGGTGGGAGTATAAACCGGCGAGCACATTCGCGGTGCGGCCTAAAGTAATGGAATAAAAACATAAAGAGCATTAGAGTGAGCCGTGCGAAGGACGCAAGATAATACAGTGGGTACCCGACCTTATCGACCGTGGTTAAGCGCCCAAGCGATGTGTGATAGGGTAAGAAAACCTCGGTTTGAAGTATTACAACCCTTTTTTGTTTTAGCGTGTAACAAAGTTACGGACAAGATTTGGGGTAAATGTCGTAAGCCTTTTGTTGCACGTTAAATGATTTAAGCTTTAGTACTTTTTTGTTATAATTACCGTATTTTTAACGTATAAAAACAGATAATAAAAAAGAAAAAGTATTCTGTATTGTTAATAGAAATAAAATATATATTAATTAGGCGATTTAATTCTCAAAGGTAACGATTAAGAAGTTATTCATAGACACTCAGTTTTATAAATAGACCTCTTATTTACTAATTAAGGTTGAATTCAGTATCAAATTCGTACGATATTATTATTTCTATAATATATTTTAAAAAATTGTATTTATAAATATGATGATGACACGCATGATTTACATCACGGTTACTGCCACCGTATTTTTGTATTGTAGGTAGTAAGTATTGTACTTGTTCGACACGCCGCTAGGTGTCGCGATCTGCGGTCGACCGGTGGGTGTACTGAGTGAGAACACTAGAGTAGGGTTTGGGAAATAAATAAAACCACTGCACTGTATTCCGATCTTGATCGACCATGTATTTAAATAAATAATATGATTTAAGTAAATAACGGTAACGAAACCATACCGTGATTGAGAAAGATAGCACAACGCCATCTATGGAGGATCTACAAAAATTTATATTAAGATCAATGAATTGATCCATTTGGTTTTGTGTTCGTCGTAAACATACTGCCCACCAAAGGACGATATAGACGATCGGCCTTTCTTAAATGATAAAGAATACCTTCTTTCGACAACCCAAACAATTTAAAAATAAACTATAAAATAATAATAATAAATAAAATCTATTTATGTTCTACAGGCAATATGCACAATTTGTTTGTGGGTCTTTTTATGATTGCGGATTTTGTGCGTAAGGTAACTACACGGGTGACCTTATCATCTCCTGAATGTTTTTCTAATATGCAACCCATTAACCAACGACTGGGGGGCAAATCATCTTCCTTTATGAGAACGATATCACCAATATTTGGTTCTTGAACTTTAGAGGACCATTTGTACCGGTGCATTAAGTTACACAAATATTCTTGTGACCAGCGTCTCCAAAACGACTGCAACATCCTCTGAACAAATTGCCAGCGAGTCAGGGAATGCACATTTGATGTTTCATAATTCCCACAGTCGGGTAAAGCAATCAATGGTTCACCGATAAGAAAATGTCCCGGGGTCAAAGGTACACACTCCCCAGGGTCACCCAGGCTCACAATGCTCATTGGTCTAGAATTCAAACATGCTTCAACTTGTGTTAACAGTGTTGAAAGCTCTTCGTAGGTTAGCGTGGCATCGCCCACAACTCGCTTTAGATGGGCTTTAGTAGACTTCACGCCGGCTTCCCATAATCCACCGAAATTTGGCGCATGGGGAGGGATGAAGTGCCACTCTGTGTTGTTTGCCTCTAAATGTTCGGCAACAGAATCGCGAATGGATGCTAATTGTTGCAACTCCTTAGCGGCACCAACAAAGGTGGTACCATTGTCGCTATATAACCTAGCGCAATGACCTCGTCTAGAAACGAAGCGTCTAAACGCCGCTAAGAATGCCTGTGTACTCATGTCGCTTACGACTTCAAGGTGCAATGCGCGCGTGGACATGCACACAAATAAACAAATATAGCCTTTCAAAGAGTGATGTCCACGACCCTTTGTCGTTCTAATTTTTATTGGTCCAGCGTAATCTACTCCGCTACTATAGAACGGTCTTGCTGGTGTACAACGCACGGATGGGAGATCGCCCATTATTTGAGGTTTAACAGTGGCTCTTTGCTTGGCACATATGACACACTTCCGAACGTGTTGCTTTACTAAATTTCGAACACTGATTATCCAATAGCGTCTCCTCAAATAGTTAAGCATCAGTTGCATTCCTCCATGCAAAGTCTTATTGTGCGCGTCAGCAACTATCAGGTGAGTAAGGTGAGCGTTGCCTGGTAACACTATTGGATGCTTCATGTGTTGTTCTAATGTAGACTTGTCTATTCTACCTCGCACTCTAATCAAACCATTCTCGTCTAGATAAGGACTCAATGGTTTTAATTTACTTGACCGTAGTTGTAAGAACCCTTTATTCTGTATTTGTAAATATTCTTCTGTAAATATATCTTTTTGTGTAATTCTAATACAACATTCTAATGCCTTATCTATTTCTTTAACTGACAAATATTTCGTCCTGTTTATCCCTTGGTTCAAAAATCTACGACAATATGCAATGACTCTAATAAGCCTTGGTAAAGAAGAAAATCTTGTAAACAGTTCTGAACTTTCTGGTATGACAGCAACATGCGATTTAATAGACTGTTCTAAGTCTATATCTAAACTATCTGGCTTACTATATTTCTTAATTGGATTATTTCTTAGGAAAGATGGTCCATTAAACCATAAAGAGTTTTCCAAGAATAAGCTTGGTAATACTCCCCTTGAAGCGCAGTCAGCGGGATTTTCTGTGGTTGATATGTGAAACCATTGAGATGGCTGCATAGACACCAAGATTTCAGATGTACGATTAGCTACAAACGTTTTCCATTTGCTTGGATGGCTATTTAACCAAGCTATAACAATAGTAGAATCGGTCCACGCCTTGACCTTGTTTGTCGAGATCTTCATCACCTCTGCTGTTTCCATTAAGAGCTTCGAAAGCAGCACTGCTCCACACAGCTCCAAACGCGGGATGCTAATCTGCTTTATTGGAGCAACCCTGGTTTTAGCAACTAACAAAGCAACCTTGACCTTACCTGAAACGTCAACCATTCGCAAGTATACAACTGCTGAGTAGGTTGCCTTGGATGCGTCACAAAAGCCGTGAAGCTCTACTGCATCATCCACGTTAGTGCCGACCCAACGAGGTAACGTTACTTTAGTAAGTAGTGACAATTCTTGCCGGTAAGTACTCCATTCCTGTGCTAATTCATTATTCAATTTCTCATCCCAGCTGATACCTGCTAGCCATAACTTCTGTATAAATATCTTAGCTAGAACTACACTTGGAGCTAACCATCCAAGAGGATCGAATAATCGCGCTATATCAGAAATTACCGCCCGTTTTGTTACAGGTATACAGGACAGCGTCGGGAGACTCACCTTGTACTGGAAGAAGTCCTCGCTGCGGTTCCAGGTAAGTCCTAGTATTTTAATTATGCTATCTATTTTGATCTCTACATCTTTATTTTCTATGACCTTTTCTTTACTAATATTTGTATTTTTATCTTGCTTGCATGTTACACTTTTATGTTTATCTGATTTTTGCTCTAGTGAATTTATTATATCTAAAATTTCTTGATTATTGCTGTTCCATTTTTGTAAAATAAAACCTCCTTTTGCCAATAACTCTGTAATTTCTTTATATATCTTTATACCTTCTTCTACACTGTAGCATCCAGTCATTAAATCGTCCATGTAGAAGCAATTTAATACTTTATCCACAGCATGCCGGTATTTATCGCCTTCATCATATGCAATTTGATGAAGTGTTCTGATTGCTAAGTACGGTGCTGATGCCGTACCAAACGTAACTGTTAACAACTCATAATCTTTAATTTTCTTTACAGGACTGTCTCGCCAAAGAATACGTTGGTACTTCGTGTCTTCGTCAGCTATTCTTATCTGCCGATACATTTTTATAATATCGGCTACAAGACCTATAGGGTGAACTCTCCATCTCATCACTGTGTGTCTTAAATCAGCTTGCAGTGATGGACCAACCATTAAGGTATCATTTAACGAAATATCTTTATTATATTTTTCAGATGCATTGAAAACAACCCGTACCTTGGTCGTGGATTTGTCGTTACGTATTACGGCATGATGAGGTAAGTAAGCTGCTATATCCTTTTTGTCATCATCATCTCTTATAGGTTTCATGTGATCTAATTGCAAGTATTCATTAATCACTGCATGATACTGTTCCTTAAGTTCTATGTTCTTCTCCAACCTTTTTTCTAACGACTTAAATCGGATTTCAGCAATGGAGCGAGAATCTACAAATTGGGGATCTTTGACGCTGAAAGGTAATCTAACTACGTACCTTCCATCCTTTTGTCTACAGGTAGTGGCACTATAAAAATTTTCACATTTTTGTTCATCTGGGGTAAGTATCTTTTTATTAGTAATTAATTCTTCAATCTCCCAGAATCGCTTAAGAAGATCGTCCTCTTTAATTTGTGCATGCATCACTGTAATGTTTTTGTGTGTGTGTTCCGAACTATTATTTGACCTATTCACTGAACCTGATAGTACCCACCCTAAGGTAGTACTTTGTGCGATCAAAGTACCAGATGGACTGCGCATAATGCCTTCCTTCAAGATGCAGCTATAGACATCGGCACCTAATAAGATATCAATCTTGTTACATTGGTTGAACTGAGGATCAGCAAGCTCGAGAGTAGTTATATCAAACCATTCAAGCACACCTTTACTAAAACTCCTTTCGGGTAAGTAAGATGTGATTTTGCTCAACACATAAGCGGTTAGAGTTAATTTGAACTGGGGATCGATTCGCGACTGAATATTTAAATGTACCATGAATTTTGCCATGGTTGATCTATTACCTAATCCACATACAACTCCTTGAATAGGAATTTTAGGTAGGCGTAAGTATTGGACTGTGGCCTCAGTAATAAAACATGCTTGAGAGCCTTGATCAAGCAACGCCCTAATTACCTGCAATTCACCCGTTTTCGACTCGGCATTTATTAGCGCTGTGGCTAATAAAACCTGTCGGGGAATTGTCGATATGTTGGAGGTTACATGATTAGTACTAACTGTAGGGTTAGCACTAACAGTAGATAAATTAACTGAAGGACCCTTATCTTCATTCGTCGTATCGGTGCTTATGTGTAGCAAAGAATGATGTCTTTTTTGACACAATTTACATTTGGTTGCCTTTTTACAATTGTATACGCTATGATTGCTACCCAAGCAATTGAAACAAATCTTTTGTTTCGCCACGAATTCGCGCCTAGCTTCTGTTGATTGTTTTGCGAACTGCTTGCAAAAACAAAGCTTGTGAGGCTCGCTGCAGAATTCGCAACGCATATTATATGAGTTCGTCGCTACCATGGCCCTGGGTACATGTGAACTTGTGACCTGATGAGTTCTTTTAGGTTCGATACGTTCCAATGCACGAAAACGATTCTCTAAAAATGTGGCAAATTGTTCATAGGTAGATAGTTCATTAGTGTCGATACTATTAGCATTTAGTTCCCACTGCTTTCGCGTTTCAGGATCCAATTTAAAGGAAACAATATGGATGATGATAATGTCCCATGTAGATACGTCAACGTGTAAATTGTTAAGTGCACTCAAACAATCATTAGTTGTATCTAGCAACTCCTTAATACCAGTGGCTGACTCAACCGACATACGCTTTTGACTAAAAAGTCTTTTTAGAATACAATTCGAAATATATTTTTTATTGCTATACCTTTTTTCTAAGCTAGCCCAACACTGGGTGTAGTTTAATTCTGAAATTTCTTTATGACGCACAAATTGTTCAGCCTCACCAGTAAGGTGTAATTTTAAATAATGCATCTTTTGAACTTTATCCAAATTCTCATTTTTATCTATTAGCGACAAAAACAAATCACGAAATGTAGTCCATTCATCATATTTTCCACTAAAAGTAGGAATGACAATTTTTGGTAGTTTGGCGGCTGAACTTTGAGATTTGGACACATCTTTAGAAATAGCTGAACCAGATGCACTTTCTGACTTACATTTATTTAACAATGTCTTAACTAAACATTTATAAGTGATATAGGTGTCCTCAGTAACTTCATACATGTTAACAAGCTTTTCATCATCTACTAACTCAGTATAACTTTCGTGTAGCTTTGTATTATTTTGTTGAAACAAAGCCCAATCTTTTTCTAATAACTCAAGCTTTGCTTCCATATACTCTACAGTGAGCCTATCTTTAGGACTCTTTTTAAAATTAATTAACCCCTTCTGGATAATAGTTTGAGTATTTTTCAAAACCTTAAGTAAACCCTCCATTTCTAAATTTATTATTTTACAAGTTAAAAATTTTACAAGTCTAAATATTTCTTGAAAATATTACAAGTCCAAAAAAATATCTAAGTCTCAAAATTTGTTGAAATTTTACAAGTGTTTGGACGTGTATTCACTTTGGACGGAATTCGGGCATAGGCTCCGCGTTCCCCCGTTTTTTCTAAAACTATTCTAAGTCTAAACATGCACTACTATCTAAAATTATTCTATGTTAAAATGTTCCAGTATATAAAGTTCTAATTAGCTTGACCTCTTGCACTGCGCTCAAATTCTGCTAAGTCCTTGGTTATCTCGAACAAAATTTTCTAAGTTGAAATTATCCAAATATTTTTCTATGTTTAAATCTTCTTGTATAGTAAGTTCAAATTAAAATAACTTCTTGCACTTGATAAATTATAAAATGTACTCACAGTTTGCACTGACTCACAATAACACCAACACGTTCCAAGTGACTGGTGGCGCCCTCTGCTGGTTGCACCCGCTGTTGGGCGTCGTGTACCTTTGTGTAGCGATCCACTACAGGTTACACGCTTGGAGGTGCGAGCTACGCTCAGCTTCGCACAAAAATAATCGATTTGGCTCGATTGGACCATATGTTCGACACGCCGCTAGGTGTCGCGATCTGCGGTCGACCGGTGGGTGTACTGAGTGAGAACACTAGAGTAGGGTTTGGGAAATAAATAAAACCACTGCACTGTATTCCGATCTTGATCGACCATGTATTTAAATAAATAATATGATTTAAGTAAATAACGGTAACGAAACCATACCGTGATTGAGAAAGATAGCACAACGCCATCTATGGAGAATCTACAAAAATTTATATTAAGATCAATGAATTGATCCATTTGGTTTTGTGTTCGTCGTAAACAGTACTCTTAAATAGGAGAATGCATATTTTTTTTTACGAAAAAATTTAAAGCAAAGAAGAATAAAAATAGAATACTGCGTTTCACTTACTTTGTGTTGTATTGTAGTTTCTAAGAATTCCGTTATAAGGTTTTCGCAACAAGTTTGCTTCAGCTAGATGGTTTAGAATTAGAGCATCCCGACACCATTAGAACCGTCGTAGACTCAAGTTGAAATTTGCTCAATTTATAATTTTGTATTAAAACTTATCAGTTTTACCCATTCTCCATATACCTAAGAATGAAAAAAAAGTGTGTGTGTACTTATGTACGCACGTAAGAAGTTATACTTTTATCTAGTTAAATAAAGTTTATTTAAATCTCATAATAAATAATACATACCATCAACTAACATCGAATTATACAAACGTACTCAAAGTAATATATAAAAACCGGTGAGCGCGCGCATCGTAAAAAATTACTCTCATCATTTTTCCATAACGCGCCAAAAGAAGTATAACTTCAAGTTAAATTTCAAAATATCGATAATTCTTTAAAACTCTCAAATTGAACAAAAACAGCATCCCCTATGCTACTCATCAGTCCGTGCAAATTGAAAGTCAATAGCGGGATAGAGTTCAATTTATCCACCTGTAACTGCTTATACAGGTTAGATTGCCTTGACTTAGCGGCGTTGTGCACTTTTTGGGATGGGTAAAAAATGTTAAACTCGCGTCAGGACCCGTGACCCTGATCGAAAATTCGTAAGACGGAGGCGACTTTCTTATATTTAAAAAAATATAACATTTGAAATTCAAACACCGCTCATAAGCGGCCAGGAGCGCAGAACTTCCAGTGTACCCTATGCACACATTTAGATATGTTATTACCTACTTTTTATTTTTAACCCAATTATATCTATATATTAATACGTGAAGCGAAAACTTTGGATCCCTTTTTACGAAAATTAGGCGGACGGAGGAGTATCAAAATTTCGAACACTTATAGTTTATACAGAGAAGAAGTGACGAATGCTAACATTTTTGAACAATATTTGCTACAAAGTTTAAAAAAATGCAAAAATGGATACATACAGCTATTAGTGTCCAGTATATATTTTGACCTGTCATGGTACAAAAGTCTATACAATGACAGGTCAAGTAATATTGGCCAATGAAATAAACCATGGTTGAAATTCGACCACCACGCGATCTCTAGTATATATAGATGTGCGTGTATATGTATATGCAAATACATTGTGAAGTTATATTTTCACTTCTGACGTGCAGTCCTACGACTGACTGTTTTTTTTTACTTTATAGTTTTTGACCGCGGTTCCTCTCGCGTTTTAGTTCTTGTTCTATCCCTCGGAAACAGTACTTTATTTTTTGCTAGCTGAAAAATGCTCTGTATGATACGATATCCGTTCAAAGTTTTTTTGTTATGGGTAAGGGGACAAACGTGCAGGCGGGTCACCTGGTGGTAATTGACTACCGCCGCTCATGGAAACTTGCAACTCAAGTGCCATATACAATTTATTTTAGCAACTCTTTATTCTCCTCTATTATTAACTGTCTAGTAACTGTTCATATTAACCACAATTACTTAATAATAATAACTTAACACTTAATAATAATACCCTAGATCAAAATCTGTAAACTTTAAGCCATGAAATATCTCAGTCAAGATTCCTTCATCGCAATGTGGATTTTTTCCAGACTATCTATAAATATATTATTGATGAAAAGCCCCTCGCTAAGCTTAACATCAGACAAAAGTTTCCTCATTCAACCCGGGTTTTCAACCTATCTATTTTTTTCAAATAAAGGAGCCTATAGATTTATCACATTCTAATCCGAGTAAACGGTTCTTCCGTTAGGTCGAAAGTATTATCTTATAATAGCAGAAATAACAGTCATTTGCAGGTTTAATTTTCATTGAGATATAGCTTAATAATAGCTTTGATTTGTTTTTGTTTTCGCTGTTTTACTGACATGTATTAAGCTTGATTCTGCGAATTACGTGGCTATTTATATTATATGTTTGTATAAAGATTTTTTTTTTATGGTATAAGGGGCAAACGAGCAGACGGGTCACCTGATAGTAAATGACTACCGCCGCCGATAGGCACCTGTAACTCAAGAGTCACAAGTGCGTTGCCGCCCTTTAAGGTGGGAAGAGCGGGAAGATGGGAGAGGGGGATTAGAGGGGCGGAGAGGGGGAGAGGGAAAGGACGGGAATAGGGGAGAGGGCAGGGATAGGGCCTCTGGTAACCTCACTCAGGCTTCGAAAAGCAAAAAGAAAAAAAAATCTTGAGCATCTTTAAAAAAAAAAATTATTTCAAGTCACTGCTTGAAGCGGTTCTAGAAAGTTCGAGCAATCGTTTGAGCGCTTTAGTAAAAAAGCTTATTCAGAAGGTCGAACTCGACTCGAGCTTGAGCGTGAGCGTCGAATACAGGTAGGTATTTTTTTAAGAAATTCACTACTATTTTGTAAAATTTAATGGTTAATACAGAATATGATTTTATTCCTAAACTTTATTTTAATCTAAAAGAAAAAATATGATTTAGTATTTATTTAGAATATAATAATAAATATTAACAACATTTTTTTTGCATGGAGAATGTATCTAAAGAGGAACATTATACTTCTCTTGTTTCTTCTTCTCAATTTTTCATAAAATTACTTTTTTTATGATCATATTTGTGCTGTAAGCATCAGACTGAAAGTTCAATCCCACTTACACTGGACACATTCGGTCTACAGTCGCTCTTATGACTTTTTTTTCAACTCGGCCTTTTTTAATCAGCTTCTGTTGGAAAATGTCCAGTTACCAGTTATCGGAAAGAGTTTTAATCAGAACTTCACCGTATATGGCAGAGTCTGGGAGATAAATCAATAGATACTTTAAGCAAATTAAATGCGTTTTGTTTGAATTTCATACACGTTTTTGATCAACGTATTCGCCGGCTGCAGTTGGCTGGCATTTAGAGTTCATCGCTTAAATTGTTGAATATGATATTATGCAGGATGAGGTTTTGGAAAAAATATGGCAATATTCGAGCGCTGTATTTTACGATCAAGTATACGTTTTTATGGAAATTTTGGTAATAATGATTAAAGATGGTGATAAGGAAAAGAAGGGACTACGATTTAGATATTAGATTTACATCCAATGTATATGTATTTTATAAAATGATAGACATTTAATTCAGAATATAACTTATTTGCGATATAGGTTAAGCTAAAAATCACTAGATATTTCCTGTGAAAATGGACAGTGCTTTATTTCTACAAAATATTATCTGTTATAATAATATTATTTTCCTATTAACATATGTGTAAATGAAGATCATTAAGACCTTCATTTAAATTTCCCGCTTATGTACGTCATGCATTAGGATATTTCTTTTGTTTTTAAACTCTATTTTATCTATGGTATAGACATTCTGGATTGACCACGGAACAATGAGTGTGTAGAAATAACTTATTAGACGCCATTACTTAAAACTTAATAATCCACGCTAGTAAGGAATAAATTGAAGCAATAGCTTTAAATGTTGTTCCTGTTGATCACAGGTATGTAATTAATCTGTAATTAGTAAGTTCGTTAACAAGAAGTTATTTTGTGTTTCTGTTGAGGTCTAACATTGTATTTGACTAAAGAAATTCTCTTGATTTCAGAGCAACGACTTAACTACATAACTCATTACATATGTAAATATTTTATTTTTTATGCTACTACAATTGGAAAGATAATACATGTATAGACATCTGGGGCAATAGTTACAAGCATCATCAGAAACTATAATAAAATTAGTGGTCTTAATGCGTCTCTTCTTTGGAACTATAAAAAGAGATTCAAGAATTACTTAATATTTGAGTTGTTCAATTAGCTATTACTATTTAAATAAGGGATTTAATCCTTTATTGAATAAGTGAGAATGGAGCCAGGGACGAGCTTTTGAAACTAAATATCTAAATATCAAATCCAAACAATCGAGCCTTGAACCAACAATACAACGAGATTATACCAAGCTGAGAAATTTGGAATGAACGTTGAATACCTATTTGTATAGTTCCGAATAAGGTCCGTTGTCAGTAGATACATACCGGTAACCGTATATTTATTCATCAAATAAGGCCTGTTTGAAAACAAATAATACAGTTCCATTCTATGTACATTAAGAATAACAACATAATCTAATATAAGGATTAGTACCTAGTAGCTTTTTGTAAAATCGTTATTTTTTATATATTTTTGTAAAATTGCAAAGAAAAAACAACTGTGCAGTTGAACTTAAATGCAGAACTGTATCAGTATTCAAAAAATCATCAAAATCATTAGAGCTGTTTCCGAGATACCCGAAATATAAATATATACATAAATAAATACATACATTCAAGAATTGCTCGTTTAAATTAATAAGATTTTCAGAGCTTGACAAAAACTAAATGCACAGCGCCGCCTGAAATTGAGACTACCGTTAGCCGCCAGCGTGCTTTACCACGCGTCGCCAGCGAGGTGCAAGCTCGCAGTCCGTGTGCCGCCCCGAGGTGCATGCTAGTTTCATCGTCTTCAGGTGCGACACGATACGAAGTATTTTCGCTGGCGCCTCGCAGTCGGCGCGCTGTAAGCACGCGGATCGAGCGAGCTTACAGCGCGCCGACTGTGAGTCGAGTTGAATAGTTGCAGCAAGTGCGCTTACTGCCCGCCGATGGCTTTTTCATATTGACATTATGAAATATACGACCACGTTTTAATGCTCAGATTTTAATGACAATTTAATTGCTGAGTTGGAGCCGTGCCGTTACCATGACGGTATAGTGTGTGATGACCTTTAGTTTTGGTAAGAGGGCTTGGACTGCCCAGTAACAGCCAGTTCGAGTTATAAGTATGCGACCCTGACCTGCTTGAGCTACTACTTACTGATGGACGGATTGGAGAGTTCCAATCCATCGGTTTCTGCAATATCCCTTTTTTCCTACCATTGCCTTCTCTCCTTACCTACGTTCCCATTCAATATTCTCCCAATGGGTATTTCCCATTTATTCTATGGAACCTGACGTCATCGGACAGAATAAGATATTTTTTCCTATTTTGTACTATGGATGTAATACTTTTATTTCTCAAATTGTTCTATAGGACAAGGTAAGTAAGACCTCTTTACGTAACCTCTAGAAAACAATAACAATTTATTGTGGCACTTGTCAAAGAGACTTGATTTTTTTTTAATAATAATAAAATTGATGATTGACTTGATTGTCGCATTATGAGAATTTTCCTCTAACTTGAGATTGGCAGTAATGGTTGTTCGCCACTATACGACCGATTGCCTTTGCTATATTCATGGTTAGGGTTAAAATGTTTACATTTATGCACGTATTCGTGGATAATTTTTAAAGCTTAAATAATAATAATAAATTAATATAATTAATTAGAATAATTATCATTATCATTTAGCTTCTCATGGAAGATTTTTGGAAAATACGTGGGCTACACTGAAAATTTCGGGAAACAAGGAAGTGACACAATATAACTATTTAAAAATGTATTTATTGCTTTTCAAAGTATTCTCCGCGAAATTTGACACATTTTCCATACGATGGAACCAATCATTGAAGCAACCATTCCATCCGGAAGTTGGGGTCTCCAAAATGGCCGTTTTGTAGGCGTCCACAGTTTCTTCAGGTGATGAAAATCTCTGACCACGCAATTTATTCCTTATTTTAGGGAAAGTATAGAAATCATTAGGGCTTAGGTCGGGACTGTACGGCGGATGGTCTAATAATTCTATGTTTTCTTGCTCTAAAAACTCTTTTGTTCTGTGTGCGGTGTGAGAACTCGCATTGTCGTGATGGAGGATGATGCGGCGGTTGCAGTTCTCTTTACGGAGTTCGGAAACGACCTGTGGCAAACAAATGCTAGCATACCTTTCTTTGTCCCTCAAGAAGAATAGTCGCAACATGGCCCGGTTTTGGAGACAAACGTGGCCACCATTTTTTTTGCAACACTCCGTGAACGAACAATTTTAGTTGAGTTTAACTCATTTTCGAACACCCAAACTCGTGACTGGTTTTTTAATTCGGGTTCGTACGCGTATATCCAGGATTCGTCACCTGATACAATGTTGTATACAGCATTTGAGGATCCTGCGTGGAATCTTTCGAGAGTTCTGACGCACCAAGTAAACCTCGAGCCGCTTTTTGCTCTTCACAGAGCAAATACGGTATCCATCGGGTAAACAACTTTTTTACACCTAATTGTTCATGCAAGATTATTTGTATTTGACTCATGCCATTGTCTAAATTTGCCTAAATTTCGCGGTATGTTACATGTCGATCTTCCTCAATCAGCTTACGTACAGCATCAACGTTTTCTTGGGTGACTGCAGTTTTTGGACGACCTTGACGGGGATCATCACTGAGCTTGACACGTCCACGTTGAAATTCAGCAAACCAGCGATAAATTGTGGTTTTGGATGGGGCTTCATCACCAAATGCAGAAAGCATCCGGTCAACACACTGTGTTTGTGTTAAACCGCTTCGAAAGTCATAATAAATCATCGCCCTTGAATTTTCTCGAGTCAATTCCATTTTCTCAACGACTAAACAAGTTTGAGAAGACCTTGTGAGAAGACCGAGAATCTTTTTTTAAATAAATAAATGGTATTCGATTTTTAAAACCAAGGAGTTTTCAATTAAAAAGATTTAATATGATAGTAATAGTGGAAATATTCCATTCCCGATACTTTTAGTGCAGCCTATGTATGATTCCCATTTTGTTCTACATGAAACCGGGGTGAAAAATTAGTATGTAGTTCTATGGAAAAAATATAGAAAGAAATTGTCATTTTGTTCTATGACGTCATGTTCCATAGAACAAATGGGAACTACCCCTCCCAATTGTCCCAGCTTTAATTCCTAAAGTACCCCGTTGACGACAACAGACTTGCCTCCTATAACGTGAGTGGGACCTATTTGTTTGGCAAAATGGTTGTTTAATACGTATCTGCTTAACCCTATTGGTATAGTTATAAGGCTCAATTTCCGCATTTAGACTTATAGTCCATTATGCGTTCAGATAAGGTTGACTAGTGGATCCAGCCTACGTCCTTCCAAAAGCACACAAGCTTCCTGGTGCGTTCGCAGATGTCTAGGAGCGATCTCACACCCGCGAGGATATTTGCCAGTTGTGTGACCAATCCTTCGTACTCCAAGATAACGTAGGCGGCCGTTTTCTCCGCGTTGAGACAGCCTATGCATAGAGAACTGTCTCTCGCATAGATGGTGAATAGATGCTGGTTTAGAGCCAGGTGGCCCGTAATGGTTCCTACAACTTAATAGGAATAGCACTAGTATTTATTAACTAAAAAAATGTTTTTATTCTGAGAATTGAAATAAATATCAAATAGTTAACAATATGTATATCCTATGAGTGTTAGACGAGTTTGCTAGCTTTTTAAAATAGTTTTGTTTGTATTTTTTTTACGGTAACCGCATCTGTGAATTTGGAAGAACGCCAAATTTTCAAGCTCGGTCACTAGCGGTTACCATAGTACAGGTAGGCCACTATCTATCTCATTTATCGCATCGTTGACTTAAGAATGAACTTGGTTTTAATTTTCTGCTTTCAACGATAGTACATATTTCCGATAAAGTTAACGATACCCTTTTTTGGTTACCTGTCGTACACACCAAATTTCAACGAACGTGGTCACCCACACGTATTGGGTGACCACCGCCCACACACCTAAGAGAGGGGTGTTACAAGTTTGACGTGTCTGTGTGTCTGTCTGTGGCATCATAGCTCCCAAACGGATGAACCGATTTGAGTGCGTTTTTTTTTTGGTTGAAAGGTGAGTTGATCGAGAATGTTCTTAGCTATAATTCAAGAAAATCTGTTCAGCCAGCCCTTTTGTAATCATTGAATGGATTTTCAAGTCGGGGGTATTTTAATTTTTTTATTTATGATTATAATTATTCTTCTCTCTATAATATTCTAATCTTTATATTATTTTGCTGCAGTCAATGTGGAACTGGCCGTAGACTTCCGTAATAAAATTAATAAAGATAATAAGGAATGGTGAAGACAAATAGCTACTGCTATTGTATCATTAGTTAACGTCGTGAAGATATTGAGTTTTCAATAACACTAATAGGTACATTAAGCTGTCGTAATTCACCTGAGGCTGCTATGATTAGTTAGTCTATTGTTTTGTTTAATAAACATTGCTGCATGAGTATACACAAGCGTTGCCGTTTGCCGTTATAGTTTGTTAATATACAGCATAATTTAGCATTATATTTGGTAGATTGGGCTACATAGTAATTATTATTTTGAATAGGTTAATTAGTATTGGTCAGAGAAGTCTGCTTTGAATAGTAGCAATTATAATCGTAATTACGAAGTTTAAATCAGTTCAAAAAGTTAGTTTTTCTTATAGAACGTTAGTTGATGAAAATTTATAGTAGGCCAGTGCATTATTATTATTATTATTTACTATTATTTTTCATGTACTAAAAGTTTGGTTCACATGTGTCGTATCCCTTGAACAAGCTAATTTAAAACTAATTTCTCCTGGTTGAAACATCTATTATGGAATAATGAATACTCACAAAGATAATATATGATACAATTTGATGATTGGAACACTGTAGATTCAGCAGTATGTATTGAGTTCATTGTAAAATTTCGTTAGTTCATGGTAGTACATCGTTAGTTCTTCGTAGTTTTTTTCAGTGTCAAACAAGCACGTCCCACCCGATGGTACGCGATTATATATAGTAGCCTATGAACGCTTGCAGCTTCAGGAGACTCGCATGCGCATTGCCGACCCTTTAAAAACTTGTACACTCCTTTTTGAAGAATCCCATAGTAACTCAAACTTGAACATTATAATTTGGTAGGAGAGTACATAGTACATTATGAGGTATGGGCATTGTGAGGAAAGCAACCCATTTTTCACATGATTTCACATTTTGAATTGTTATTTGATCGTGTTTCACAGACTCATTAAAGACTTTAAAATTAATAACCATTACTTGAATTACGTTGTATTTTCAGTAATCATACTTGAAAAGAGTTAAAGTGTATTGTCGTTACAAAGGTATAAAGAATATTTAAAAAAATATACCACTGCGCATTACTCGACAGCTAAATCTCTATTCTCGTCACGAACGCTCGTACTCAAGAGGCAATGTACATCAACCTTGCGTAATCAACATAATGTCTCATTACCCTGAGGGTTCTATATTGAAATATGATAGGGTCCCAGCTGCAAGCCCCCCTCCCCGCACTAATTCAAGCATTTAATCGACCGGTGACTGGGCTCCCGAGGGGCAGACACATTAATTTGACTGTAAAGATATGTTTTATAAATATTTAAGGTGATCTTTCTAGTTTGAGATGGCAATTTTTTTTTAATTTTTACAGTAGCCTACAAAATTTCCAATCAAAACCGTTTTAATCTTTAAATACACATAAATAGAAGAAGCAAAATAATATAAAATAAAAATAGCGGTAGCTAAATGTTTGCCGGTTGCGAGTGAAAGTATTTTGTTTTATAGTTCAAAACGTAGTAGCTCCCAGTTTCTGAAACGCTGATTAACGCAAAAATGTATTATTCGTAAGTCAAATCTCTCTTGTCAAGTATATAATGAGTTGCTGAAATCATGTATAGGCACTTTAATTTGATCGTCGGATCAGTTTACAGAGCTTATGTTAAATTTTATTGCAAAATATGAAATGCCATTCAAATTAGTCAGACAATTTCAGAGTTTGCGAAATATGCTCTGAACCATCAGTGTTTATGTTGCACTTTGAAGAGACGTTGTATTTCACATAGCCATTTAGACAGGCAGAGTCGCACATAGCCTTTGTCGGTTCGTCTCCATTTCTGTTTGAATTGGAACCGTTCAATATGACCTCGTTGGCTGAAATTACCCTACTTTTACCCTATACTCTGTAACTGAAACGACAAATTGAGGTTCTTGAAATTTACAGGTCCGGGTTGTTTCCATCTGTGCTCATCAAAATTCTAGGCATTGGTTGAATAGGCTTCTCGGCGAATCTTTGGTGTATATAATACTTCACACTGTATTAAGTAAATCATAAATGCTTGTTTTATCCTCACAAATTGTGCAGTTGACTGTTGTAGGTCAAAGCCTTTATTTTGTATCCTTCTCTTATCAGCATACCACAGGAGGAATATTATATCTGGTCAGTTTTTCATGTTTCTTTTTTTTCGTCTCATCTTCTGAAAATAAACTTTACACTTCAACTTTTTCGGTTTAATTTAATTATGTTGTTACTTTTTCGTTGCCACTATAGTTTTTTAGGCTTCGTCCGTTCCTGAAAAGGAAAAAGGAATCCTTATAAGATCACTTTATTGTCCTGTCCGTCTGTCAGGACCCTTTTTCTCAGGAACTCGTGGACGCATCAAGTGGCAATTAATACCAAATTTTAATTTTATTTATAATTTGACCAAATTTGAACATTTAGTAGGTAAATCAAAACCTATAGGGTACTTCCCATTGACCTAGAATCATTATATTTAGTAAGAAGCAAGGTCTTACATCACAAGTAAAGGAAAAATCTGAAAGTCGTTAATTAGTTGTTATTTTCCATAAAAAAATAGTTTTTGTGATTACAAACTTATATTTTGCGGTTGGATTGTTGACTTTGTCGTACATCGCAACCGCAATACTATCTACATACTAGTTTGTTTGCTTACGGAATCCTCGATGCGAGAGTCAGATTTGCACTTGTCCGGTTTTTTTATTAAGTCGTTCCCAGAATTTTTGTTGATAGCAATTACAGTAGCTTTTTAAATAAGGGGTAAGCAGACAATAATAGCACACCCACAAGTAGTCCAACCATAGCAGTCACATTTACTACTGCTACTCAACCATTTACAAAGATTCAAAAATGAATTTACCGTTAAGCAAAGTAAAGTCCTCTTTTCAATTAACTGCCTAATTTTGTATCACAATAACCATATTAAGGTTGTATCTGTTGCAAAATTCATAAGACACGTAACAAACTCTGATTCCACAGAGTCTAATAGAGGCACCGGATCGCTGTCAAAACAGACCTCAATCAAGGCCTGATCGTATAAATTTTGATTATACTCGACGCTGTAGAATACGAAATTACTGAAACGCGGGATCAAAGAGTTTCAATTTATTTTTTAACGAAAAAGGTGTGTACATTATAAATATTCCCTGAACTTTATATTGATAAGTTTTGTCAAAGAAGTCTTTGCAAAATGAAAAGGTTATTTATACGAACGTCTACAAACAAAATTATGTTATTTATTGGTATAATTATCTGATCAGATAGATCACTGGCGTAGAATATTTTTTTCAGGTTTTCAGTATCTAAATTAGTTTTTCTATAATAGACCTTAACCTGATGATTCATATTTATCTAGAAAAAATATTTAAAAACCATGGAAAATTTACTTTGGAATGAAACTTATTGAACTTTATCGAGTGGACCTTTTCAATACAGAGACATATCGCCATAAAATAATTTTATAATTGAACATAATATTTTCTAGTTATTGAAAATTGAAATAAAGTTTTAACAAATGAGAACTATCCTCAGGGATAACTATAACGATAACTATCCTCAAGTCCAGTATACCGAATGTATTTAAAATTATTAGTCCCGTGAAAATTTAATTAATTAGTTATTTAAGAGAGCCAATTTTATCATTTCTAAATAAATAATCTTATTTTAAATTAACATTGGTTTTGCGATACACAAAAAACAACATAAATATATAAAATATACACACATACATAACCGAAACTACAACTACATTTAAAAAAATACTATCCAATCGCAAATCTACCCAATCTTAAACACATTACATAACACTAGACTTGTTACGATGTAAACAATTAGTACAACAGATAACTTAAACAAGATCTTACATGATTATCTATAGATTAATCTTGAGAGATATCTCTAACATTTTTATGCCCAATACATTTGGCGCACATTTCGCTGAATTGTTGTCAGTCAGTAATTTCACAAAGAGAAAACGAAATGGCTGTCATTAATCAGATTGCAGTTTACGAGTTTCACCATATGCAGCATGTAACCCTTTAAAATGAGTAGTCAGTTAACATCCATTCCACTTAGATATAATTTAGTAACACTAAGCGAGTCTGGCGAGTAGTCACTTACCGATAGACTCGGAAGTACCTACATAGGTCACAAACTCGTGATATCTCAGTCTTACTAAGCTAAATTCTCATTTAGATTCGTAAACGCAATGTAACTCACATTATTCCTGCACCATAAACTTTCAGTTTTCGTTTTGTCATAATTGTTATTGATATTAATACCTGTGAGAAATCAAAATGTGAACTAGAATTAGTATAGGTGAATCTCAAACGTAGGAACAGCTATTACAAAAATAAAACTAATCCCTATGGACTTCGCCTCGGCCACTGAATCATGATTATAATGTACAGAATATTCTCAAGAGAATTGAACTAACATCTTGCTCGCATGTGCCAAGACTATACAAGGCTGTATGTGGCTCTTGAAATGAAAATACGGTTTCTTTTTTTGCTGATGTAGGTAACATGACTACCCGAAATTAATTTTGTTTCGGTATTTTATTTTGTTATCTGTCAAAGTTGGATTATAGCGGCATTAAAAGTAGGCACTCAACAATTTTTATGACTTAACTCAAGATGAATAATAACATTAACATTATAATGTTTCTGATGGTCTGGGAAAATAAAGCTTCAAACAAAAAAAAAACTGTATCGTACTGAATCTTAACTTTATGTAACTCACGTAGTAGTGCTGTTAACCTAATTAGAAATAGCTACGAATATACGACTAACATCGTGTCCCCTTATTTCAAAATATATGTTAAAAATAATAGCTATATACCTTTACCTACTTAATAAAACGAATTCATTAAAAAACTTCTAATTTTTTTTAAAACGATGAAACTGTTAATATGTTCATCACCATCGACTTTAACAGTATAAGAAGCAAGCTGTCTACTTAATGCAAAGCGGTTACCGTAACCAGGGGACAAATTTAACTGAGCGTATGTTACACGTCATACTGATTATATAATTATTGTACAATACCCTCGAGGAACCCATACTACGGTCAGTACAGAAAATCGTGGTCCATTGTACGTTGTCGTTTACTATTCTTAATTTGACTTGACTAATATGAGAACCTCCTTTGAAGGTCAGAAACCTAATGTAACTAAAAAATTTGCTCAATGCTAAAGTCTTTAACCGACAAAAAAATAGGAGGAGGTTCTCAATTCAACCGTATATAATACATATTTTTTTTTATGTATGTTCAGCCCTCACTCCCTTATTTATGAAACGATTTTGATGATTCTTTTTAAAACCTCAGTAAGTGCACAAATATATACACATACAAACAAAAGTTTTTTTTTTCTTTATTTAAAGAAATAATACTATAATAATATTTTTTTTATATTTATTGAGGATAGCAAAGAACTAAAAATGCGTAGTAAAGATGACTTTTCGCCAGTCTTAAGATAAATGATTTCAGTTTGTTAACTGGTGAATGTTGTCGTCAATAAGCCTAGGTCCTTCTTGGACTAATAGAACTACACGTTCAAACAAACAATAAAAGTACAAGTTCAAGTTTGAAACCAAAGAGCCAAAGCAATGCCAAGTGACTGAACATGTGTGAAATACATAAATCGCATGCAGTGTGAAATAAAAAAATCCCTTCACTGCCATATTTTTACTAAGTAAAAAATGTATACACGCGAATACTCTTGTACACACAGAGAGATCAAGAAAATATTCACACAACGAAGCGATATTCTTTAGAAACATCTCTTCAATGTAACCGTAACAATATTTCACATAAAACTTAAAACAGAATCTGTTCGGTTTAACGATCAGCACGTTGGCTGTCGGGGTAGACGCGTCTTCACCGCAAAATTTCCATAAATCAATTTCAATACAAACACCTCTTAGTGAACTCTGTCCGCGGTCTTCATAAATTTGGGGTCTTAGTGACGACATGCTTTGAGAAAAAGTAAGTGTAATTGTGAAAAGAAGTCTGTTAATAAAGATAAGATTCGTTGATTGAACGGATTGTCTATGTGCCTCTTCAACTTCCTCACTTCTCCACCCTTACAGTATTGGGGGTTCGATTACCACATGGAACAATAATTTGTGTCATTTACAGACATTGTTATTGTTAAACATTTTACGTTTAACTAACCCCCATAAGTCCTCGGCGATACCAAAACTATACCCTAGAGGTGAATCATCATCTTCCTGTCCCGTTCCAACGCGACCGCCTGCCTGACACCGACCCTCCTTGCGAATGAATTAATTATAAGGAAAAATGGGTAGGGAGAGGAGCCTAGGGCTAGGGATACCCCAAGTCTCGGATGGGGAATGGGACTGAGTCTGCGGTAGGTCGCAGAGGCCGGAGTTGCGTACCCGAATGTCCTGCATTTCCTGTAACTGAAGGCCACTAGGACAGGAACACCAGAGGTGAATATCTTTTCTAAAAGAATTCCTATAAACCCGTAACCCTATAAACCTCATCCTCTGGTCAAAACGGAACCTTGAATGACTAAAAATATAGAACCTTGACTGACTAGAAATATAGGTATATTCACGGCCATGTTGCATGATCGTGTATTTTTATTTTATTAAACTGATGTGCTTCTTAAAATAACTACTACCTAGTAGGTACACAATGTTATTTGATTTAGAGTAACAAAGTTTTTCCTTGTCATCTCCGCTGTCACTGCCACCATACCTTAGTCCGTGACTTGGTTGGAGAGCGGGCCGCGGTTACTGGGCGACAGTTGGAACGCAGTTATACTGATCAAATTGAGTCAGTTGCTTCTGAAGTAACGTCGAATGCGGGGTGCGATTTAGATAGCAGATGCGCCCGAATTTGCTCGGTTACTTTATTTATTTAGTTCACAGGATTTAATTTCATTAGACTTTAGATTTCAAGGTTTTGATAGTTTTGTAATAATTTACATACATACATTCTAAGTATCAAAAACAATACAAAAATAAAGATATCAATTTATTCGGACTGCTGTATTATATATGTATCCGCTCTAATAGAGATAAAACTGAAGAAAATCGTTATTAAATTACAGTCTGATAGGTTTGAATAGGATTGAATAGTAACTTTTACTGCGTACCTTATTCCTTATCAGCTAAATGTCTCACCTTTTTCGTCCTGTCTTGAACCACGGCATGTATTGCAGGTGACTTGCAAAGTACATTTTTCTCACATTTACCGACAAAGGAGGAGGCAGGAAACTTGTCAGAAACATGTGACTTGACTACCTTATTCATAATTTGAGTAAAAGTTTTCTTCACAAAAAAATGCCTTACTTTTATTTATTTGAAGCGGGCTGAACATAAAAGTGTTTGTGATATTTTTATTTTTGCAAAAATGTTCTATACACCATGTATAATATCTATTCAGTTATTTTTTTTTATTAGACACACGGTTATACTTATGTGAAGCGGCACATAAGGGCCTTTGTCGCCAACTCTGCATGTATATTTCTATACATTCAATATTTTTATTAGAGACGCAGTTGTACTTATGTGAAGCAGTACACGAGTGCTTGCAGACTTGGTGACAAATGCAGGATATTGAGCAAAATACACAGTAATATTAAGGGGTTTAACTATGCTTAACCGCGAATCACATATCGGGAAAAGTTTTCTTAAAATCACCTTTCTTAAATGCTATAACTTTGATTACTTTAACTAAAAACTAAAATAAAATTACATTTGTCAAATGCTTAACGTAATTTACAAAAGTACCAAACATAATATAGTCAATTAAAATAGTTCATAACAGTGTGCAGTATCACTACAAAGCACATAAAAACATATTTTGTGGCTAAAGAGTTCACATGATTTTGTATTTTTTTCATAAAGACGGTTTTCGAACATTTAACGCCGAGACTTGTAGCCAGTAATGGGGCCCAGTTTTGGTACCTGCGTACCGTAAAGCCCAATGCATTCCATCCTGAATGAGTTGACCTTTTACCTAATATAAATTTTTCACTTAGTTTTACCAGCCTGATATGATTTTATATATTTAGTGATAATTCTCACCGGTGTTAGAGCAGACGGGTCACCTGGTATCACTCCGGTCAAGCCAGCCCATACGTGCCAAAACATGCCTCTCCCCGGTGTTTCCACCTATTTCTACCAAAGTATTTCCCCCAGGGGAAATAGATATCCATTCATTTCTACTACATTATCAGAACACCCACTATTAGTTATGTACAGTCATGTCGATATTCAACAGTCAGACAGTTCAATCTATCCAATTTTTAATGTATACATAATTTCATATCGCATGTTGCAATACTATAATATTCTAAACCCGAGTCAATATATCAAAGAGATCATCATATGAAATATTGCATTGATCAGTATCAATGCAATATTTAACACTTATTCAGTTTTTCTAAACTATTTCAGTTCATTCAGGAGTGTATTTTTTTTACTTTAAAAAGGAACGATTTTTAGTTTGATAAGAAATGTTATAATAAATTTAATTTATTTATAGCTTTTTGTTTCTGATAATACAATTTATACTAGATTGACGTAATACAGCATGTAAAATTATAGAAGTAGAAATGGCTGGATATCTATTTCCCCTGGGGGAAATACTTTGGTAGAAATAGGTAGAAACACCGCCTCTCCCACTACAGATTTACTACCAATTTTTATTTCTTAATTTCCAAAGTGTTTAGTTGTTGGTAATAGAGTTGAGGGTTCAAAAGCCTTTATGTGAGTGGGATTAAATTATTTTTGACAAAATATGGGTATTTAATACGCCTTTACCACTTCGGGGACATAGGCGGGCGTGGAATATGTTGATGTGTTAATAATTCTTTCAAAAAAAAACCGACTCCAAAAAAAAACTATTCCATAAAAGACTTATATGGTTTTCTCTTGGATCCCATTGTCAGAACTGGACCAAATTGAAATGGGACCACACGGGAAGCATCAGCTTTCAAATAAAAAAAAGAATCATCAAAATCAGTTAACCCAGTCAAAAGTTCTGAGCTTTGCTACATAAAAAAAAATACAGTTGGATTGAGAACCTCCTCCTTTTTTGAAGTCGGTTAAAACTATGCAAATATTACAGTATAGATGTTTTGAAAGTATTTAAACTATCCACTATAATTTAAATACTTTTAAATTTAATTTGTAACAATTTTTATTTTTTTTATAATTCAGTATAACATACCACTTTATAATAAATACGACCTTCAAACCTTCACGAAATAAGCGTATTCCTATCTCAAGGACCGACAACGCACTTGTGAGTTGAGTTGCAGGTGTCCATGGGCGACGGTAGTCACTAACCATCAGGTGACCTGTCTGCTCGTTTGCTCCCTATAAAATAAAAGAGAAAGTTGTGAGTTTAAGCACACAACTAGTTTTTTCTAATATGCCACAACTGGGACCAGTGAAAGGTAAGATACTTTCACTGGTCCCTAGGCCTAGTTGTATCATACTATTGGAGAAGGTTATATTCAATCTCCCATGGTACTTACTTCCACTGCATTTTGTCAGAATATTCATGTGATTATAAAATAATAGTTCTTTTTGATGATACGGACAACTAAAAATTACCAAATTAATTTGAAACGCAAAATAATACTTTAATTGGTTTAGGTTACGCTTTTACAAATTATTAGTATTATAAATTATTTTTCTAATGTAACCGCGATAGATTACTTTTATAACTTACAAAATTCTAATTTGAATATTTGAAACTGTGCATATTAATCTGTCAATCAGTTACCTAGAACCCTAAATGAGAATCTATTTCAATGTCTAAAGCAGACCCAAAGTCTTATTTGGCGGGTCCATCCTCTGATGAGTATACCAAATCCGATAAACAAAAACCAGGGGATCCAATCAGAAACTTTTGCGAAATAAATTTTGGTTTCGCATGAAGTTTAATGGACAAAGGGCCTATTGTTTTATATTTATGTATTGCCTTCCAAGACTAAAGGGCTCCGTAATTTAGGCAACCCTTGGGGACGGTACAAAACATTCAGTATTGCGAGCGAACGCAGAATTTACCTAGCCTTTCTTATGTTAGGTCAAATTATGTTGAAAAACGTTTGGTTTCTTCGCTTTTATGTGAATAACAAGTTTCTACAGCTTTGTATATTACGTAATGGATTGTAATATATTTGAAATGTTAAGGACTAAAAGGTGTTTAATGGTCGAATGAGACTAAATTCGGCTCGTTTTGCAACTGCTCGCATTAATTTAAGAAATCCATTTATATATTGGTCGGGATCGTTGAAGTTTGAAAAAGTTACTTAAATTAATTTGATTGTCTAAGCAAAAACTGAATGTCCTACGCAAATGGTTAGACGAACTTGATAGTCAGATTAATTTACTCACTTGTGGCTGATGATGTTTCGATTATGGCCGAATACATTTACTGTGTAATATGTGTGATGATAATATTTGAATATGTAAATTTACTTTTTTTTTTACTTTTTCTTTATAGGTTGAACATTTTTTTTATATTTTCAAATTTAAAATGTTTACTTAAGGCATCTTCATGCGATAGGAATCTTAAGTACCACAGCGAGGTCACCTGCTGTTCAACAGGCGGCCAGGGTTCACAGGGATCTTTACACCTGCGGTCCTGGCAATTAAACCGTGTGGTTTTAGCCAGTTTTAGTTCGACATACCACTGATATACACACCCGGTGGGGTGACGACCCGTGAGAGGTTCCACACGTTAAAAAAGACACCTCGAATGTAATCGGGCCTGCTTCTGCTAGGGCGACAAATAGCCCATATTGTTTAGTCTGCGAAAGCACATTATAATGAATTGAATTGAAACATATACTCAAATATGATCATACGTCATGCGTCATAAAATTCCTCCGCATCGTCGCCTACTAGCAGTGTTCTCAGAAGGGTGGCAGCATTGCCACGTTGAATGGCAAATATTAATTTTACATTTAATTTTAGTTAATTATTTTTATAGTGCTATATTTGTCTTGTAAGGAGGCTTTAAATTCAAGTCACACTTAGTCAAAGCCCTTCCCTCTTCCCCTATTTCCACCTTAAAGGGCGGCAACGCACTTGTGACTCTCGAGTTACAGGTGCCCATGGGCGGCGGTAGTCATTTACCATCAGATGACCCGTCTGCTCGTTTGCCCCCTATATCATAAAAAAAAGCTTCAATAAAATACTTTATTCACACGATTCTGTTCGATAAGCCGCTGATTCATGTTCCAAAATAACTCGAAAGCTATATTAATGCAATGTTTTCTATTCAGTGAGTATAAACAGAAAGTCTGAGAAACAATTCCGATAATAGCTACTCCAAACTTGTGGACATTAATCAAGATGGAATTGTTATTAATTACATTAAACTTGTATCTTTGTGATTAGCGTTCTGATCTGATTACCTTCTACTAAATTTATTATATTGGTGTTAGAATTTTAGTTTGAAGTTGGGCCAAAAGATAAATGGGTGTTTAACATAATAAACATTATGGATTGGATTTATTATATGATCAGACTTTAAAAAAAACTACATGTAGGTTTGTACGACGTAGGCTACTGAAAATTTCTATTGGAAAAATACATACGTACACCGTACTTATGTACTGATAAAATTGGATTATATTTCTTACGTTAAGAAGACATGTTGTTATTTAATATGTCTTTTTAAAAACAACTATCGCTTCAAACAAATACTGTTTAGTAATGATCGCGTGCAAACATCATACTGCTATCACCTGCATATACGCCGTAAATGTTTTTTTTTAGTTCTAAAATCCACTAGTTTTAAGTAAAATTTGGGGTACCTATTATAGAAGAATGTGTCATGCTGCCTTTTGAGATTATCATATATAATGTACCATATTCTTGGCGAGTGAAAAAATCTGTTTCTAGAAGAATATACCTAAAGCGCAATCTAACATATATTATGCCTAACCAGTAGTTCTATATTTTACTAACGACGGCAATGCCATTATATAAATATAAGTGCCACAAGTCTTCGTTAAAGCTCAAAGTCAATGCCATATAAAATTATTTTAAAATGGACATATATGTATGTATATGTAGAACTAAATGCATGGTTGTCTACATAGATCAAGTCAATTTGTTTTTTTAATCAATATGATTGATCTATCAATTTATATGTAATTAAATTGCATATGTACAAAGAATCAAGAGATCTTTTTGCATAGAGAACAATCAATAAAAAAAGTAAACATCAACTGATTGATTACAGACCAACCCTATCGTACGAGTTCGATCTGTAATATTTATTCAAGGGAAGCCAGAAAATGTTGAAACCGTTGATTGATTAATTCAGAAACAGGTCGGAAGGTTCCACGGGATAGGCAGGCAGTCTATTTTTATGCCTAAAATGTTTTATAAATCATTTCATATACAGACATTTAAGTGAGATAACTTTAGGCATCCTAAGTTAGTTAATGCAAATACTGATTTTGTTTACATGTAATTTTTCAATAATAGTAAAAGATGTTCTCTATAGCTTTTATAATTTCCTTCAATAAAGAGATGAAATTATATACGTCCTTCTGAATACTTGCTAGTTAAGTTTAAATTAATTAATCCTGTGTTTCTCAGATAAATGAAATGTATTTTTATGAGAAATAAATGTCTTAAACCATAAAACCCACCACTTAGCATTTCCTTAACTCCATAGGATGGCAATAGACTTGTCAAAGACAGAGAAGGGAAACCAAACTCTCAACAAGATCTGCTAAGTGTAGGTGGTACCTACAAAGCCGAGTAGGTAGTGGGTATTTTAACCTGAATGACTCTTTAAAGACGTTAATTTGAAATCGCCCTAAAATATATTTCTATCAGCAATATACCCCTAATAAGTAAAAGTAAAAATATCAGTAAAATATCTTTTCGAGTGAAACTCGGTTTTTAGCTTGCTAACTTTTTTTTATTTCCTTTCATGACATTCACTTGGCTTGACAATTTTCTGCCCTTCTCCTTTTTAGCTAAAGTGTCGCAACATAATATACACAGCTTACCACTTCAATTATATAAATAGCTGAAAATTAATTGTAACCTATTAATGAAGGTAGATGGTTTTATAACAAATTCTACGTTAAAAATTTAAACTATTAAGAATTTTCTAATCTAAGTTGCTAACTAAACTATTTAAAAAGCAAACAATGTTTGTAGAAGAACTGTTTGTACAGAGTATAGCCAATTTACTGAAGAGTATGGAATAAAAAGGCTTGAACCGAGCCAGTGTTGTTGCTAGTGACGACGAGGTAACGAGCTATGCCCAAACTAATTATTGGACGACCGGTCGACCGGAGTGAAATAGTTCGCTGGCCTTAAATTTATTTTAAAAGTATTTTGTATTTTATAGTAATAGGTTGTTTGTTTTATAGAGTAATAAGACTATAATAAATAGAACAAAATCTGTTTGTGCCGAACAGTCTTGCCTTGTAAAAGGCTTATAAATATCGCCCCGCGGTTTCACCCGCGTAAGTCCCGATGCCATAAGAATATCGGGATAAAAAGTAGCTTATTTGTTAATCCAGGTCTCCAGCTATCTACATACCAAGTTTCATTGCAATCGGTTCAGAAGTTTTTGCATGAAATAGTAACAAACATCCATATATCCATACATTCACACATCCATACATTCTCACAAACTTTCACGTTTATAATGTGCATATTCTTTTAAATTACTGTAGTGGTATGAGCGGATCCATTTTTTCTTCGTAATCGATACACTTGTAGTATTTTTCTGCTTTTTCGCAAGTGAAATAATACTTTAGACTGACTATTAGTCGTATATTATTGTGTATTAAAATTATATCAAAGGGTTGAAAACAAAACGTCGCCTACGTACCAAGAATAGTTGTGTGTAGAAAACTATTGGGACACAGCTGAACGTATATTACCTACTGTCAAGCGCCATTATTTACGATTGCCTTTAACACGGCTTCCCTTTACAGGAGCTCGTGTTGGGAGCACACTTTCTACGTATGAGTATGGATATGTTTTCAAAGCTAATATGTGTCGCGTCTGTGATAATTTTGTCTGTGGTTTTAATTATCTGTGATAAGCTTCACGTAGATGTAACCTACTTCTTATATGTATTTCCATAATAATATATCTTGTTTGCTCAGATTAGAAATTTCGCAAAATAGCTTGTCACGGCATTTCATTCATGTAGTCCAGAGAGAATTAAGATTCTCAAAAAGTCTGTTGTACACACACATACAATCTAGGATGTGTAGTTTAAAATAAACAAAACACGTAAAACCAGACTCTCATCACATCTGAGCTTACGTTCTCTATGACACTGCAGCAAATGACTACAACCCGTAAGAGCGCTTATTTTCGACGTCAAGTGTGAACTACGAGAAGCTTATAAACTTTCTTCAAAGCCACGATTATATTGCATGTAGGCTTTGACGTTAGTGTATGGCTCAGTTTTGTGAAACAGCCATTCGAACATAGTACGAAAATTGCAGTAGTCAATGGATTTTACGTACAATATTTTTCGGTAATGGAAAATAGAAGAAATCCGTTTGTGGCTTATGCTGAAAATTTTATATTTGTTCACCACAAAAGGGAATGAGTAGTAAAATTATGTCACAAATAGTGCCATGTACAAGAGACCAATTCTCTTGTCCATTAAAGATTTAATTTCCCAAATGCTGCTTAGGGACATTGAAACTAGGTTTTATAGGGTTAATGTTTGTTTTTCCTTAACAAAGTGCCATATGCTAACTTATTAACCAACTTCAAAAAAGAAGGAGGTTCCCAATTAGTCGAAATATTTTTTTTATTTATATATATATATATATATATATATATACATATATATATATATATACATTTCTTTTTTTTCAATTTGGAAAAATCTTTTTTGTTTCAAAAGGTTATACTTTTCAGGTCCGATTTAAATTTTACTGAAATCGGTTGAGCGGTTCTTGAAGAATCAAGAAATATCTAAAAATTATATTTTCCCTTCTGACTCATACTTTTACCACGGCCTCACAGAAAACCGGCCGTGAAGCAATGCTTGCAATGCATTTCGCCGCGTGAGTGAGGTTACCGGAGGCCCTAACCCTTCCCTCTCTCTTATTCCCGTCCTTCCTCTCTCCCCACTCTTCCCCCCCCCCCACCCTCTTCTCCTACTCCCACCCTAAAGGGCGGCAACGCACTTGTGACTCTCGAGTTGCAGATGCCCATGGGCGGCGGTAGTCATTTACCATCAGGTGACCTGTCTGCTCGTTTGCCCCCGATACCATAAAAAAAAAGTACCACTTCCCAAAACAATTCCCTAAAAGTCAATTCCCAAAAGCACAATTCCCAAATGGTCCACTTCCCAAGAGGACAATTCCCAAATGGTCCACTTCCCAAAAGGACAATTCCCAAATGGTCCACTTCCCAAAAGGACAATTCCCAAATGGTCCACTTCCCAAAAGGACAATTCCCAAATAGTCAACAAACAGCTAAAGAAATGCAAATTATGTTTATTAAAAAAGAAATCAATGCTTCAACTTATTTGTAAATAAACTTAAAAGAAATGCAGATCATCAGTTTAATCCTTAGATACCCAACTTATTTTTTTACTGCATGCAATATTTACTTTTTTTTACTTAAAATGAAATAAGACTTTAAAAATACATTTAAAGACAATTTAGTGGTTTGCCTCAGATTCTACTTAAAATAGGTACATTGAGACTTAAAAAGACGGTTAAACATCATTAAAATTTAATTTTTTGCCTTAGATTTTGGTCACAACATCTACTCTCACATCGACTTCAGTCTCAAATATATTAATTTTTTCAAAAAAAATTTTGGGGTAATTTTATTTTTATTTAAGGTTTTCAATAGCGCATGAAATTTACGATCAAATGCAACATCAGCATTTCTTCTGTTTTTTTTAGGTTCCTCAAAAAGGCATTGTTTAAGTTTCTTATCATGATATCGACTTTCTTTGCAGAGTTTATAGAAAAACAGAAATAGTTTAGGATTTTGGCGAATACGGGAATAACTAGATTTCGTTCTGAAGTAAATGAACGTTTTGAGAAGTGGACGTTTTGGGAAGTGGACGTTTTGGGATGTGGACGTTTTGCGAAGTGGACGTTTTGGGAAGTGGACGTTTTGGAGAGTGGACGATTTGGAGAGTGGACGTTTTGGGGAGTGGTCCATATGAGTCAAAAGGATATTTTCGATTCCTCCGAAACCTCGCTGTCTCATTGGAGCAGAGCGTTTAGTTGGCCTACCCATGTTATATTTAAACAAAATATATCTACTTTGTGAAAATTTCAAAACAAAATGAAAATTTAACCGACTTCTTAAAAAAAGGAGGAGGTTCTCTCTCTCTCTGTTCTACCGAATTCTACCTTTCGTATGAAATGAGATTTCTCAATCGGTGCATTTCTGCTAATGCTCGTTGATTTTGGGGTTTACTTAACAGTTTAGAGGGTTCTAAGTCATGTGTGTGTAAAAAAAACAAAAAAGAAACCTATTCCTTCTAAAGCTTTGACTTTGCTGAGAGCTACGTAAGTTTTTAGTTCTGGGTGTACAATTGCAAAATATGTGACGTCTCACAGTGAGCGGGGGGTTCCACAAATGTGACTACCTGTTCCCAAGGAGGGGAGGGGGGGGGTCCAGAATTCGTTTGACGTTATTTTTAATTTATGGATGGCTCCTTGTTACAATTTATCATGATTCAGGCACATTGAAGTCGGTAAAACTTTTTTAAAAGATAATTTTAGTTCGTTAGTGTTGTTTTTTAATATTTCAGTAAAGATATTGAAAAATAAACAGACAATTGTGAGTATGACTTGCGCACCGAGGGTTCCGTGAGCAAACTTGTATATTAGACGTCCATCTCGGGAATCAAGTCTCGAAGATTTTTACCAGTTTTGTACAAATGACAAACTTACTTATTTACTTACTTTGCACTTCCAAAAATACACTCCCAAACATAGATGTACTACAAATTTTTAAATTTCTAACCGCAAAATATAACTTTGTTATCACCAAAATTGATTTTTTTATGTGTATATACACATAACAACAAATTTTTCCTTTACTTGTGATGTAAGATTTTGCTTCTTACCAAATTTCATGATTCTAGATAAACGGGAACCCTATAGGTTTTTTATATACCTTTTTTTTGCGGAAACCTCCACGAGTCATCACCTCATCATTGCTAGTTGTGAAGTGGTTTGTCGGAATCCAACCGACTCAAACCACACGGTGATCCGTCACAAATGAGTCTATTAAATGAGTAAATATCGGGTATACATTTTTTTTTACATTTGGTAATCCCCACAGGTCATCATCTCACCGGGGCTAACGGTAAGTTGGTACGTCGGACTCGAACCGACTAAAATCACACGGTGTTCCGTCACGGGGTCCTAATAACGGGTATACCCTAGGAAGCAAGTACCCAAGAACCCCGGCAGACCTTGGCCGCCTCTTAAACAGAAAGCGACCGCACCATTGGGCCTTCCAGCTTAGAGTTCACGTCCGCGATCCCATAAGAGTTCCCTTTTCCTTTTAAAAAATAAAATAAAGATTATTGGGAATTCTGTTATTTGTTAAATTTATTATAAAATACGAAATAGATGTCAACATTTTTATTTATGATATATTAAATCACCTATCAAACCATACCATAAATTATAACCATAGACTATATATTATATACGTCAATAAGAGATCTCGTGTAAGAGTAAAAAGAAATGATCGGTTGGTCAGCGCCCCTCAGTAATAGAGCGGACGCCAGAATAATAAATTTATAAAGAACTGAGAAAATAACACAGCGAGATCATCAATGAATTAGTTCGCTGAAAAGAGCGCTCTTCTTTTCACCTAGGTCGTTCACGAACTACCCAAGACTGTTTTTTAGCAACCAATGTCGGCTACGTGTTAATAACCATTTATCAAATTATAATTATTTATAACATAAATTTTTGTACCTTATTTATTTGAAATTAAATGAGTCAGAGGGAGAGGTATATATGTACTTATATAATTTATATGTATTATAAACTTCACTATATCATTTAAGCTGACCCTACACTCGCGGCGCGGAGGCCCGCGAAAGCCGTGAAACGCGATCACCGCTTGAATGTTATCAGGAAGATCTGTTTTTAGAGAGAGCCAGAACACTTTTTATTTAAATATATAATTGTAATATGCTTTAGTACAGATTTTCGCAGTAACCTTTTCCATAAAACCATGGAATTATGTAGCTATTTTTATTTTATCACATGTACAATTCTTAATGACTAAATTTTAATTTTAAGCAAAATAACCGATATATGCAATAGATAGCTTTTTTTTAGACTTCGTTTCAAAGTCACGTAGGTAGGTCCTTTACCATAGTGTTGCGACTCTTCAAATTCACTTGTATACGAATAATCGTCAAAATGTACGAATAATCGAACTTATTAATAACGAGCCGTTTTCAATCTAGGCGTCTTTTAGTACGTACTATGTAAACATTTACAATACTAATGAATGATTTTAAGTCAAATTAAAATTTGTCACCTCTGTTTAAATGTACTTACGTCTAGTGTGGTGTATTTGTTACTGTAAAACCCTGAAATTCAGTAAATCCTAAGATTTTCCAGTAAAACCTAAGATTTACCAACTCTTGATGGTAAAAATCCGAACTGCTCTTTGCTCTTGCATGTGCACAACAATTAATGGCAGCGGCTGGTGAGTACCAGAACCAAATCACTTCTACGAAACTCAAAATCAATAATGCACAATGTCGGTTAGGTTTAATTAGGATGGAACTGAAAACCCTGAAAAAATATTTCTCTTTTTTAAATTCTGACATTTACGTTGGTAAATACTAAGATTTACTAGTAAAACCTAAGAACAAAATTCAAATTCAAAATACGGACTTTTACAGTAACATACATAAATCTGTAAAACTGTAATCGATTAGTAAATACAAAGAAATTATTTCTTTGACCCCGTCCCTATTCTTCAATCTGTCAGAAATGTCAAACGGTTTTTCTCAAATTTGATAGACTATAATCATCTTGAAATATTGTATGAACGTTGCCAGAGTTAATGGAAAGGATATAGAGTACCTTTCATTCACCAACAAAGTACTGTTCCACGGGAACAGGATTGAAAAATAACTTTAAGCGAGCCAAGCCGCGGTCAAAAACTAGTTAAATAACACAAGTAAAATCTTCTGTAACGATGAATCTAAGTTCAGATTATGTTATGATTAAGTGAATATCGCCTGGTACAGAACTCTTCCAAATCAAATTGGAGCCCTGACAACGGAGAAACATACGAAAAGGTTACTACTACTCTATGGGCTTTGAGGAAAAAAAAAAATCATCTAGCAAACTTTAATGAGGGCAATCAGGGCCACCCGTAAAACTATTACCGGATTAAAGAAGGTTGTTAAAAAAACAAAAGGGTATTTCATAGCTTATGCCTCTGTTGATTTGTAAGTACTATTAATATGTTATTAGGTAGAAAAAGTTACGATTTATTTCGGTCTAGGTATATTTTGTAAAATTTTTGAACAAATATATGAAATTAGGTATATACACATAATCAACAACACTGATATTATGTTATTTAACTTTGTTGTTGGTAGTAAGATTTTTTTTTTGACTTCAGAAATATGCTCTTTTCTTTCAAGCGGCAAATATTATCAACACAGTAGATAACCGTTAGCAGTAACATTATCGGTAATAGTTTTTATTGTATCGTCTCGTTTACTTTTTAAATGAGAAGCCGCAGTTAAAAATTAGTCCATATTTATACATATTTGTTCAATTTTGTTTACAATAAATACAATTTCTGATCAACATTATATGTAAAAATACGTCCTTGTATTACCGACAGCTAAGCGAAGATGTCATACAATAAAATATGCTTCCTCAAATTATCTATCTATCTAATACCTTTCAACGAGCAATTCTTGTATATATATATATATATATATCTGAATCTAGGAAACGGCTCCAACTATTTTGATGAAATTTTGTAAACAGATACAGTTTTGCATTTTAAGTTCAATTGCATACCTATATTTCCTGTAAAAATGCAATTTTACAAAAAAAAAAAAACGATTTTACAAAAAGCTACCGAGCAAAGTCTTCCACACTCGGTCTCTCCCAGCTCCCAGGTACTTACTATTTAACCTCGCATTCGACAGATGGCGCAGTACCATTTTTTCAATCACGGTATGGTTTCGTTACAATCAACACTACATAAAGTCTAAGTGATACAGATTTATGTTGCTCGATTGCCCATTTCGGGGATCATAATTTTTGGTCGTCCCTTCACATTGTGTTGGGTCGTACAATAAATACTATTTCGAATACGAGTTTATTCTACTTTATCGTTTTCTAGTAACAATAGTAAACAAGTATTGTATGTCGTTATTGTTAGAGCAATATCTGCTATGTGCAAAATGTGTATCTTTTGAGATATTAAAGAAAAAGATCTGTAAAATTTAATATGAAGGTGAATTTTAAAACCATAACAGCCTAAAGTCATAGATATTATTTATGTTACAATTTAGTCTAATGTGATATACCTAAAAATCCTAAAATGCGTCCCATTGTGCTTACTTGATGTACTACACATTCGAGACTAACCTATTGGTGTAGTGGTTAGTGATCCTGACTGCTGAGCCAGAGGTCGTGGGTTTGATTACTACTTAATGCTGTGGGCGTCTATACTTGATGTACATAAGAGATGTGATGTAGTGATAAAAGTAAAGAACAATGCTGCACATGTATATTGTTGATGCTCCTTAATAATTAAATAAATAAAAAAATAACAGTTTGCCGTAGGACTGCACGTCAGAAGTGAAAACATAACTTCACAATGTATTTGCATATACATACACACACACACACACACATCTGTATGTATATAATTAGGTTAAAAATAAAAAGTAGGTAATAACATATCTAAATGTATACATAGGGTACACTCGAAGTTCTGCACTCCTGGCCGCTCATAAATATTTGAATTTCGATTGTTATATTTTTTTAAATATAAAAAACTCGGCTCGGTCTTACGAATTTTTCAATCACGTCACGTGTCCTGGCGCGAGTTTAACATGCACAACACCGCTAAAGAAGTTTTCACTTCAAAAAAAGTATTTAGAAAATACAGGAAATAACTGTTTAACAGTTTTGTTTTGTTAACTGGCTACCTAGGATAGCCTATTTTCTTACAAATTATCTAGTCCCTGCCCACAATGCCTAGTAGCCACTCATTTGATTGTAGCAAAGCTTTGATAGTTAAACTGAAGTGGACATGAAAATGTTTGAACCTGCGACGAAAGGGTGCAATTCGTAGTTCATGTAAAGGGGAGAGTTGATGCGACTAGTTTCAAAGCGATGGAATCTGTACAGATCAGTGATAGAGAAGTAATTTGGACCGGGTTTAATTTAAGTCTGTTCTATTGCACTATGTTGGTGTACGTGGATTTCCATTTGGTAAACTGTGGTAACAAGTATTTAATTTATATAAGATAATCTCTCTGACTGTATCCTAGAAATCGCCCGGTGGTTGAATTTAGACTATAATTCATTTACCATTTATTTCATTGGCCAGTATAACTTGACAGGTCAACTTATTTACTGGATGCGTGTAACTTGATGTAACCGTTTTTATGTAATTTTTAAAACCTGCATTTGCGATTTTTTTTTGATAATTCTATGTTATAGGGTACAAACGAGTAGACGGGTTACCTGATGATAAATGACTACCGCCGCTCATACGCATGCAACTCAAGAGTCACAAGTGCGTTGCCAAGGTGGGAGTAGGAGAAGGGGGAAGAAGGGGAGAGGGGAAGACCGAAGGGTTAGGGCCTCCGGTAACCTCACCTACTCGGCACCCGGTTTTCTGTGAGGCCCACTCCGGTCGAGCCAGCCCATAAGTGCCGAAGCATGGCTCCCACGAATATTTCCTTAAAAATGTGTACCAACACTTCTCGTTAAATAGTAATGTATAAAATATATAACGTTTGCGTAAAATTAGTAATATTGATTCAAAATATTCCAAATTTTTTCTATGTGTAGTGATATTTACAAAGGGTGTTTGCTTGGCCAGGAATTAATGTTTTATTTTTTTGTGAGATTACGGCTTCCAGGTAATATTCTGGCAAGGTTTTGCTTGCCCCTGTTTTCTTGTTGTTGTTGTACGCTTATGTATATCTCTGATTTATCAAAAGCTATTAAGGGAGGAAGAGAAAGGAAGCGGTCAGCTCAACCGTCTCTGTAACCTTTCAGATGGAACAACCTTGACCTCCTAATCGCATACATACATACCCTGAACATAGTTTGCCAGGAAAAGTGGCTGGGATCTATTAGGAGGTGGTACTTGTGCGGCGAGGTGAAACTACCTTGAAAGTTAGACAGGGAGACAGTGTGTGGTTATATATGCTGACATAATCTATATATGTAGTCCCAGGATGTTTCCATGCTATAATTTGTGGGTTGGGTTTGGGCGACGTGCTACTGAGCAGATTTGCTTATGGGGTGCAGTTGTCAAAAACTATTTAACCCAGATGTTAGTAGAACTAGTATGCTATTCGACTTAAATAGGATTTGTTGTCTCCAAAGTACAACATTAAAAATTAAGATAGACTCCACTGAGCAACTAACAATTCATTAATCATTATAATGAATGTTAAATGATTCAATTTAGACGTGACAATTTACTTTTTTGTTATATATGTATGTTGGGTTTATGACACAATTTGTTTATTATTATTTATGGGTATTATGTACTCTTGACTGTAACCTTGGACATTTGTATAGTAACACCTGAAATATGTGTAAAAATCTTGTAATGCTCTCTCTATTACTAAAATAACCGTATTTTGTAAAATGTTGCTGGAGCACCTAACCTGCTGTTTACCATATTTTTACTCTGTTTTTTTCTACCTTCCACTTCCTTTGTATTATGTATGTATGTATGTAGTAGCCCTCGTAACTATATCACTCACAATAATGGCGTAGATGTGACGTAAGCCAGCAATAATGGGATTATCATCATAACCCAACAGCTAGTGGAATTTCATCCACAGTCACACCCCTCAAGATTTAGTTCCAAATTTGAATAATTTCCCCGTGAGCTCTGTCTGTTCCGTCCGGAACAACAAAGCCGCGGAAATGAAGTCGGCACGTCCCTAATTGTGTTTTGGTTTTGTTTTATGCAGTTAATTGTACGTGTAGAAATTTTTGCGTTTTGAATCTCTTGTTTTCACGTCAACCCTTGCAAATATATAAATCTATATATATAAAAATGAATTGCTGTTCGTTAGTCTCGCTAAAACTCGAGAACGGCTGGACAGATTTGGCTAATTTTGGTCTTAAATTATTTGTGGAAGTCCAGAGAAGGTTTAAAAGGTAAATAAATATGAAAATGCTCGGAATTAAATAAATATATATATAAAAATAAATTGGGACATAGGCTAAAAAAGGGGTGTAAGGGATTGAAAGGTGGGGATGAAAAGTTGTATGGAAGTATCGTCATATTTAGAGCTAGAAGCTTGAAACTTATTTTTTAGGCTCTTGATTCGATATAAATACACTATTCCACGCGGACGAAGTCGCGGGCACAGCTAGTCTATATATATAAAAATGAATTCTGTTCGTTAGTCTCGCTAAAACTCGAGAACGGCTGGACCGATTTGGCTAATTTTGGTCTTGAATTATTTGTAGAAGTCCAGAGAAGGTTTAAAAGGTAAATAAATATGAAAATGATCGGAATTAAATAAATTGTAGGTGATGCGAAGTTCACCGGTCATCTATTATGCAATAAAGATTCTTCTCCTCGGATAAAGAACCCGGACTTACATGTTTTAGAAGTAAAGCGTTTTCTATAAACCTTTTTGATACAATTTTCTAATAAAACCAACACAACGGCCACTTTTCACTGTGAAATTTACCTACCATTTTCGTGAAAAATTGAATTGAAAGAAATCATACAGAATGTTTAATTTAATTTATATTTATTATTATACTAAAGCTACGTCACTCATTACCATATTCTTCGAATATACATTATGCACAATGGATCTTGTGGTTTAAATCGGAACTTTTACTGTTCCTTCTGATATTTAGTTGTCACTCTATAAACGTTGGATCTCGTCAAAACCAGGAGGTCGCGCACTCCTTCAAAAAAAATCTACTTTGTACTTTTGCGGTTCCAATATTTTAAATACCCTTGAAACCACCTGTTTCTTTGTTAAAAAAAATATAGGGCAAAGATTTTATCAACTTGTTACCATAATGTCATACTTAAGCCTCTCTGATATATTCGTCCCGGTATTCTAATGTGTATCTATGTGTGTCTGTGTATGTAAATGGCACGTGTAGCATACTGATTGTAATTTTTGGCCATTCATAATAATGGTAGGAATATGTACGGCTGTATGACTGTCTGAAAAAGCCATAATAATATAATATAATTATTTTGAGTATATTTTACTAAATTTTACTTAATTTTAAATGCTATTTTGGTTATTTATTCAACTATCACTATCATAATAAGCCGAAGTCCCACTAGTAAGTTAGTAATTTATTTTCGTTTAAGCATTAAATTCGATACGATTGGATTGGATAAAAACATACTTGATGTCTGTAACATATTCGATTTTCATTCAATTTTATATGGATACCTATATTATTCATTGCTTTGCCGTTCATATCTAATCCGGGTGCCAGAGCATTAGAAGGTGATGGTCTTTTATAAGTCTATTTAACATTTTGCTCTAAAAGTAATACTTTTCGAAATATTTAATGTAAACCGAAACAAAAGCCAATTTTTAAGTTATTTTGCAATAATAAACAATGACGCGTATCTGCGTCGAAGTAGACACTTTAGGATGTTATTCTACGTATTTTTCTTCAACTTTTAAGCCAAGTATCATATTGTTATAAAAGACCACCACTTTTCGCATATTTTTTTTTGGCTCTGGCGCCAGGATTATATACAATTTAAAAAAAACTGCTTGAAATATTAAAGCGGCTTTTTTTAATTTTGCACCGAATACACAGTGACTTCAAATTGGCGAATAAGTGCGTCAGTCCACGTCGGTGCCTGTCTTGAATAATTTAAAACGGACTGTACCCGCAATTTGACCAAATTATAAGCACACTGGTCAAATTATCCACGCGGCTGGACTGGACTTTTGAAAAGAATATTAATCCTGCCATGGTGGTTTAAATAAATTACTTGATTAATTAATTAGCCAATTGAAATACCAACAAATGACAAATATATGTGTTTATTAGTGATATGATTGGCTTATAAAATAGACACGGTTTTCGTTATTGGTAAGCGGTGTAGGAATGCTTCAGAGTACCTTTCTGTTTGTTACGGAAATAAAACCTCCTGATTTTGAATGATTCATATAATTTTAGCCTTAACAAAAATATATAAGACAATTGTTAACATAATTAGGTATCTTCGACAACGTTAAAGTGAGTGAGTAAGTGTTAAAAGGGAAGTGGAAATGAACGATTTAAAAGCTCCTTCATTCGCAAGTTAAGTTTTAAAAGAAAGCTTACATCATAAAATTAAGAATACTTTAGCATTTAAAGAAACAGAAGAAAACTATTAAATTAAATTAATTAAACTATAATTAAACGGAGTGTTAGCGTATCGGTGTAGACAAAGTTTTTTTATTTTTTTCTCACATACAATATTTATAGTATTGTTATTACAGAGATTGACCATAAACAATGACGTATGATACTTGCTGTAGTTCGTCAACGTCATTAGCTGCATCCTGTTGTATGCGATTTTCACAGACACCCTATTTGTAGCGCTCACAACTTGTCCCTGGACTTACACAGTACACATTTAGTAACACAAATATTAGAAACAGAGTTAAATGTAATTTCAAAGTAAGAATTAAATCTGTACATTGTACTGTAAGAACGAATGAAACTTCCATACAAATGAATTTATAACTTTTCGTATGCCACTAGGATTTGTATGTAATAAGTTATAATAAGTTTCTGTGCTGCAAATTGAAGAACTACACCGTTCTTTGGTCCGTAGAAAGTAATGTGAAATTTTGAGCTCTTGATTGTTTTTTGATGATTTTTCGTGTTGTAACCCCCACGGGCCACGACTTCGCCGGAGCTATCTACTGTTTGCCGATTAACTATTACAGAGTAGTGGTTATTTTTTTGGGTATTCACATATGTATGAAATGTTACGTCACTATGCTTCTGGTCTTTTTCTTAACCTACTTAACTAACATTAGATGAGTGTAATAGGTTTACGTTCGCAATAAATGAACTTGTTTTTTTGTGGGAGAGCCACGCTTCGGCACGTATGGGGCGGCTCGACCGGAGTGATACCACGGCCTCCGGCCTTTAGAAAACCGGCAGTGAAGCAATGATTACATTGCTTTTCACCGAGTGAGTGAGGTTACTGGATGCCCTAACCCTTCTCTCTCCCTCTACTTCCCTCTCTCCCTCCTTCACTACCTCTCTCCCTCTTTTCCCATTCCTCTACTCCCACCTTAAAGGCTGGCAACGCACTTGTGACTCTTTGAGTTGCAGGTGCCCATGGGCGGCGGTAGTCATTTACCATCAGGTGACCCGTCTGCTCGTTTGCCACCTATACCATAAAAAAAAGGTTAATTCATCGTCTAAATATATCATCGTTATATATATATGTGTATAAGGTTGTGTATTACACATTTTTGTCTCGTAATTAAGCATATTTTAAATACGGCATCTTATATCATCAAGTCATTAATTACATTTCATTTTTGGGCCGAAAGCATATAAATAAATGCTTATGTTTAAAAACCTTCGCACGATATAATCTCTTCTGTATAACTAAACAAAAATTAGAGGGTATGTTGATCTTTCATTTGTTTTGACGAAATGGTCAATTGTAAAATATTATACTTACCTTTAATTTGACAGCATGTTATGTAAAAAGCGTGTCCAAGAACGAACACGTTCCATTAAGCCATACACCGACATATTCAATGTTTCATTAAACCGGACACCAACATATTCGTGCGATGACATAAGGCCGTCTGCACGTTTGCGTATCTACTCCGACACGTCGCGTCCGCGGCTCGACGGTAATCGATCGCAGGTCATCAATCACGCTTGTCGCATCGCACTGTTGCCAGACGACGGTTTTATGCGTTTTATTAGCGGCTGTCCATCGAATATGAATATTAGTCATCGTGTGTGAAGGGATGAGTGGATTATTTGTTGACATTGTTTTTGTTTTTTGTTGACGCTACCGACTCTTTAAAAACCTATACCCTCCTTTCTTGAAGAACCCCATACTGTAGTCCCTCAGGAAAGCCTCGGCAGGGAGTTCATTCCACAGCTGTGTGCGAACATTTAGGTACCAATGTGTGAGGATGAATGCCCCGCTGGTGGCGAGCGGTGCGGTGGTAGAATGCGACCGTATGCATCATGTCAAACAGTTATATTGTCAACCTATTATACAAGCGGTAGAACACACACAAGGGGGCAAAGTCTCTCCTTAGGCTTAAGGGTTCAATACCGCTTGTGAGTTTGGGATCGTCGATGATTCTCACAGCACGTCTTTGGACCGAGTCAAGAGGCCCAAGCTGGTATCCAGGTGCTCCTGCCAAGAGATGACAGCAGTACTCCATATGGGGACGGACTTGTGACTTGTATAATTAAAGTCTTTGCCTCGGGGTGAAGTACCGCTTCGCTCTATTAAACACTTAAAGCTTTTTGGATGCCAGCTTGGCCTTGCCTTCCAAGTGATTATGAAACTGGACGTCGCTGGAAACGTCTACACCAAGAATCCCAATACTCTATTCGATGGTGAAGGCTGTGTCTTGGAACTTTGGGGTCATACTGAATGGGGTTTTTTGGCGGTGAACGCGCTTACTTGTGTTTTCGTGGGGATGAACCGGACCAGATTTTTTTGACCACACTCAAGAGACCCTGGTTAGAGTGCTCTCGATCTTGGACACAAGTTGTTCGCGACTCTCTAACACAACGAAACGAGGAATCTTGCCACGGCCCGTGTAATGAGCATCCCCGATGCTGTCATCTGCATAGCAATGGATGACATCAATAGACAACATGTCATTGATATGCAGCAAAAACAGCGTTAGGGATAGCACAGAACATTGTGGGACGCCAGCGTTAATGTTCATACTTTTAGAGCAGCTGCCGTCTACTACGGCTTTTATGCGTGTGGCGGACAGAAAGCTGGTAATCCATCTGCACAAACCCTCGTGCAATCCGTAGGATGGCAGATTCGACAGAAGGCCGCGATGCCAGACCCGATTAATCTTTTACTCATGCAATAATTAATAGTGCGAGTTCTGTCAATAATCATAAACTGTTATTAATAATAATAAGGGCTACCCTAAAAGGTTTGTTCCAAATCATTTAGTTTCTTCGTTTGTTATGCAATAAATTCAATACTTTGATAATTTACTACGAAAGTCAGTTAATGACAATAAATTTTAATAGATTGTAATAAAATTAATGGTCCTGAGCTTTAACAGTTGTCTTTATACCTACTCATACATTAATATTATAATGCCATGACACGGTTCCTATACTGGGATAATTTATAGGTTGGCTTTGACGATGTATAATAAAGAAAAGTTTATTCCATCAATTTTAATTTAGAGTGCATTCACTCAATGCACAATAATATATTTATTGAAACTGTAAAACCGATTTATTAATTATAAATATATAAATTCTACCATAATTAATATATTTTTACTTATTTATTTCCAGCATAAGTTGAACTGTCATTGTTAGGTTTTTCGTACCATATCTGCCTGTCAACATTTTATATTAGACGCGTGTATCTTGATGTAGCGGTTTGCACGTAATTTTTTAATTTGTAACATTTTATTTTAATAATTCTACCTTTCTGCACTTCTGTGGAAGAATACTGATTATAAGTATTCCAAATTTCACATTTCAAAGTACGCAAAATTAGCTCAAAAATGCGTACAAAGAAATCTCTACGTATTAACACACATATCATTATATTAATACGTGAAGAGAATCCTTTGTAACCCTTTTTAAGAAAATTTCGCGAACGTAGAAACTACGTAAACGTTAATTTTGGAATATTGACAGTTTATATATTTAGTTTATATATAGAAGAAGTGTAGAAAGCTAAAAAAATTAACAGGATGTCTTACAACTTTAAAAATTACCTGAAAACGGCTTAATGAAATTACACGCGTCCAGTATATGCGATTACCTGTCATGGTAAGTAAGTCTATACAATGACAGCTCAAGTTATACTAGCCAATGAAAACACCATGATCGAAATTCGACCACCACGCGATCTCTAGTGGAAAATTAATGTTTCTACTGTGTACTTCTTACGCTACTTTATGAATCTTTATTTTATTTATAATCAATGAAATTTTAATTGATTTTAGAATAAAACCTACCATTATGAAACTCTCTTTGAGTGCACGGATTGCGCAATGGTTTAAGTGGTCACCTCGCCACTACGGCGCGCCGAGTGTTGTGGGTTCAAATCCCACACGGGACAAAAAATTATGTAATCCTCAAATAGTTGTCCCGAGTCTGGGTGTTCTTTGTGTCCGTTGTTGGAATATTGAGAAGCCTGCCGCGACACAGGAATATTCCTTATGCGGGAGTTGTATTTAAAAAAGAAAAATTTAAAGAGAATTTAAAAATTAACAGATGCCTTAAACGAAAAGTTCTATAATTATTACAGACAATTTAAACCAAATTTAAAAACAAGGAGTATTAAATACATACAGATAAGCGTATCTATTCTGGAAGTTTTATAAAACTACTAACAATTATGTATTAATTACATTTTACACGAATGCATTGAAAGTATGTTTTTCAAAAATTTCTATGTCTTATAGTCTCTATACCCTCATAGCATCTCAAGGGCTAGATAAATTATAATAAGTATATATAAAACTACTAACAATTATGTATTAATTACATTTAACACGACTGCATTGAAAGTATGTTTTTCAAAAATTTCTATGTCTTGTAATCTCTATACACTCATAGCATCTCAAGGGCTAGATAAATTATAATAAGTAAAGAGTCTAGAATTGGGTTTACTTTTTAAAAACCAAAAATGGCTTAAGAGACAGAACATATAATAATCTATATATTAATACGTGAAGCGAAATCTTTGGATCCCTTTTTACGAAAATTGGGCGGACGGAGGAGTATGAAATTTCGCACACTTATAGTTTATCCAGAGAAGAAGTGACGAATGCTAAAATGTTTGAACAATATTTGCTACAAAGTTTAAAAAAATGATAAAACGGGTACATACAGCTATGAGTATCCAGTATATATTTTGACCTGTCATGGTACAAAAGTCTATACAATGACAGGTCAAGTAATATTGGCAAATGAAATAAACCATGGTCGAAATTCGACCACCACGCGATCTCTAATAAACCATAAATTTATGAATACTACTTTTTTTTTTTTATGGTATAGGGCAAACAAGCAGACGGGTCACCTGATGGTAAATGACTACCGCCGCCCATGGGCACCTGTAACTCAAGACTCACAAGTGCGTTGCCGCCCTTTAAGGTGGGAATAGGGGAAGAGCGGGAAGACGGGAGAGGGGAATTAGAGGGGAGGAGAGGGGAAGGACGGGAATAGGGGGGGAGGGAACGGTTAGGGCCTCCGGTAACCTCACTCACGCGGCGAAAAGCAATGCAAGCATTGTTTCACGGGCGGTTTTCTGTGTGGCCGTGGTATCGAGCGGAGTCGAGCCGGCCCATACGTGCCGAAGCATGTCTCTCCCACGTAAAACGTACTTATTTACTTAGATGTAAAAAATAATAACAGGTAACTGAAAAGCCACTCCGGCACTTGTTACTTACATACTATTTTATCTTGTATTCTCTCTGGCAAACGAATGTAATCATTCTTTTGAGAAAATAAATATCTTAAACCATAAACCATAATAAAGTACTTATACTCAATAAGTATGTCATTAAATGGGTCTTAAATCAAAATGTTTATTATACTCTGTTAAATCTAGCTTCCCACAATTAGTTAATAAATGAATTATTTGTTAATTAATCTAAGCATTAAGTTATTAATCGTAACTTTTTATTACTTGTTTATTATTAGTATAATTTGTGCATCAGACAGTCTACAGTTATGGAATTATCTGATGTGAAGATATGCGTAGCTATTTTATATCTTTTTCTCACGGTTCATTGAATTAAATTTTATAATACCCAAGAACCTGAAATATTAATGAAACTAAATAAGTCATAAACGAAAGACTGTTTAAAAGAAGTGGAGAAAGTATCAGTTAATTGTGATAAACAATTCAAGAACTTTTTGCAGGGCAATTATTTATTAAATTTATTTTGAAGCACTTTGATTGTTTTTGAAGCACTTTATCTTGTTTTCAATATTTAAATTCATTTTATACGGCATTCTTGAATTTCGATTTTTAAATATTCTTTTAATTTTTAGTACTATTTTAAGTTATTAGCCAATTGATTACGTCACAGCCTATCGTACAACGTTCTTGTACAAGACGGCATTTTTTAATTCAATGGTTATAGTATCGTTACGTTCCATAATAATGTAATGTTTCTTTATAAAATGACTATTTTACGTTTGCACTTCACCAAGGAAGGTTTATCCGAGTTAATTTGATGTTCATATTGTACGGCAGACCCGCGACAGGGAATGTCACAAGCGTGTCACCTAGCAACCGATCGCTTTGAAGTGCACGCTGTTCACCGTGTATAAACTGTAGCAGTATTGCAGGTGGATGGGTACTCGAATCGATCGGGCTGAAATATTTGGACTAAGATGATATGATCATAATGATACGATAGGTACATTTAAAGACAGTTTACTGTTTTGTATTTTAATGAATAGATAGCTAAACAGTTAAATAGGTAACTATATAAATCCGTCTAGTTATTTAGATAGATAGATAGAATATTCTTTATTGTACACCATTAATAAAATTGTAAACAGTTGTAAAAATAATTACCTTACAAATCAGAGTACAATGGGCGGTCTTATCGCTAAAAGCGATCTCTACCAGACAACCTTAGGATGGAGATAATATCAAAATTATTTAATAAAAACCTAGTAGTTGATGGCGTACTATTCGAGATATTGACAAATACTTACATACATACATATACATATTCATACACATATACAGTTACGTAGTGTGAGTGGTGTGTGCTTAATACAAGCTAAGCTTTTTTGCTGGGATGCAAAGGACGCAATTCAGCAAATCGGTTCGAATTCAATTCTGAATAACCGTTCCCACAAAAACCTTCAAAACCATTGTTCTACATATGAATTGTAATTAATTAAATTGTAAAACATTGATTCATCAATTCAATGTTTATTAATTACAAAACACTACCTACTGCGGCGTAGTAATACATTAATACATAAAATTATAAAAAAAATAGCCAACAAACTTCATTGCTGTATTCATTTGCTATTTTATCTACTAACTACCGTAGCTTTGTGTAAAGGCGGTGTTTTTAAGTAACAATATTTATACCTTGGTTCTAAGTTGCAAAAATTACATACATGATTCAACTGTGGGAGAGCCATGCTTCGGCAGGCATGGGCTGGCTCGCCCCGAGTGATACGTCGGCCTCACAGAAAACCGGCAGTGAAAGCAATCATTGTGTTGTGTTTCGCCGAGTGAGTGAAGATACCGGAGGCCTCTCCGATACCTTCTCCTACTTCGCAACGCTCTTGTGACTCTTGAGTTGTAGGTGCCAATGGGTGGTGACCCGTCTGCTCGTCTGCGTCATACCCCATAAAAAAAACATGAAAAATTAAGAATGCAATATTTTTTGGCCCATCGAATCCCTGATAGAAGAGTATATGTATCTACCGTTGATCTGTACCTATTTGTATGTGTTTTAGTAAAAGTTTGAATTAAAACTTATGAAATGAAGGTATACAAAATGCTGAGTAACACGAGTATTGAAAGTTTTCTGATAATGACATTATCGCTATAACGGTGTCCCTTTAATGCAACCCAATTTCCAATCGAATCCCAGCTAACATCTTAACAAAACACATTGTGTCGACACATCGATTGTCGTTCATACATTATTCATTGACGAGTTGATGCCATTTCCACGGCAGCTGGGACCAGTGACACCTGTGAACTGGCCTAGAACTAGCAAGGTGCAGTCTAATGTGCGATATTCTCACAAGCGTGATATATGATGTAATTAAAGATGCCACTGTATACTATTAATTAGTCAGTCTTTTTGTCTCTTGGTATTTTTTCTCCGTCTTGTAATAAATGTCATGTGTAATTTTTGTTCCTAGATGGCCGCAGTTTCTTTGTATACATATCTATATAATTATAATATAATTTAATCATACAATGGCGTACAGAGAAAGTAATAAGAAAAAAACGCTTTCGCCACATATATACATACATACGTATAAACCTAGATACATCCTAAATTACATACATACATAATATATAAATAAATATAATGTATTACTGTTGTGATGATTCTGCTAGGTTCTGCGAAATGTGGACTTGTACTTTCCGTTGAAAGTCATGGATGGCAGTTTATCTGGATCTAACCTCCTGATTATTTGTTGACTGCCTACGACGATAGCCTGGCACTTAGTTTAGTTTCCAATCAAACACCGGTCAGCCCAACCTTTAAAGCCACTAGGTCTCTGTTAACCATCGAAATGGCCTCTGTTATGTTGTCTATGGTAGCTTGATGGTAAAGTTGCAAGTCATCGGCATAAAGGTGATACGCACACTGAAGATTCTTGAGTGATGAGATTGATGAATATTGAGAATAATAGAGGAAAGAGAAAACCGCCTTGAGGGACATCAGTGTTAAGATTACGCCAACTTGACAAGAAATCATTGACACGGAGAGACTGCTGGCGCCCTTGAAGATATAACGAGAACAGTTCCAGTGAAATGGTGGAATAATAAAATCATGAGATAGGAGAGCATAGACAGAAAGATATCGTGACTAACGTTGTTAAATACATTTGAGAAATCAACCCAAGCCAACACCGGTAACTTTGGAATTCTTAATTCCTGCCCGGATGTCAGCAGTTACTTTCAAGAGAGCAGAAGTTGTTGCTGTGCCCAAGCCTGAAAGGAACGGAACTAAATGGTTGCGATATACAAATTGTTGGGATAACTGTTGGTACACACAGGCCTTAAGCACTTTAGATAGGAACGAAAGAATGAAAATTGGTCGTAAATGATTCAGAAGGGTAGGATTATCTGTCATTGTTGACTTAATTTATTTGCTGGTTGCTAATAATATGTAGTATGTACTATGTGTATCTAATATTTCGAAGTAATACTCTCTGTTCAAACAGCGTACAGCATATTTAAAGTACAGTGAACAACAATAAAAATGTGCAACGCTCCTTGACCAATTAATTGAACACCCACTGCAGTAAGCTGAGTCATCGTTATTTAGAACTAACATTCGCCCAATGTCTTAAAAATGTTCTCATCCAAAAAAAATGTAGTGAGTAATCTTTTTGGTGAGTTAAAAATACGAATGAGATCATATCATGCTTATACCTGAGTGTAATGATATCCCAATTTGTTTATTTAATGTACCTACGTTCAATTCGGTACAAATCGTACAGTTAACTAACACTGAAACTTGTAACTCACAGAGAGGTCGCTGAGCTCTCACTAGTCCACCTGTGACAATGATCGATGCAATTAGGCAAAACGACGATTAAACAAAAATATATTGTACCTTAGCAATATTATTCCAACTAAATACTGGTGTACATATCTAACAGAATAGAATCTGTAAATTTTTCTTACGACCAATTCAAGGGTAGCAGTAGACATCTGAATCAACCAGACCAGGCTCTTCCTAAGAGTAAGAGACGTATTTCTTTTTTTTATGCTTGGATGCGATGTTCAGTCTACTAATGAAGAAAATAGTTTGGAAGCTTTTAATTGTTTATGTGCCACGCACTGTATGAGACTTGTGAGAGAGACGTTTGAGAATGATCTTAGATGTTAACAAATACGTCTAATAATATAAATAATATTTAAGGAAGGATATTTCAATTGATTATTTTGCTAAATATGGCTAAGGATGATACGTAATTGTTTTTTTATAAGAGCTGTATTGCTAAAACTCTAGTTCGTAATCGTATTGAGACACATGGAGGCAGTAAGTGATTTTTTTTCCAACATCATGTTTAACTGAAAAATAATGTTTAACTGAGTATTAATGAGAGTACTCAATACACACAGATTAGTTCAGTCATCAGAGTGAACAAAGCTTAAAACATTGTGATTGTTTCAAAATATTTACTGTATCGATTTAAGTTTTGGATGAAATGATTTCCATTGTTAAGTTTATGATACTCATAGGGGTAGGTTCTGACATTATTACTATTTACATTACATTAAATTTATATTCGTAGATAAATTATTTTATTGCTCCATTCCAGTTATTATGTTATTCAACAAAATAAAGAAATTAGGTGGCACACGAAGAGAAGTAAACCGAGCCAGTGTGATCCGTTGCCCCTGAAGTGATGGCATTGCCATTTCGGTTACATGAGAGAGAGCGAGAGGGAGAGGGAGGGGGGGAGATAGAGAGAGGGGGTTACCTTATCACAAACTAAACCTAATTACATACATACTAGCTTTTACCGGTGGCTTCACTTGCAACAATGCTATTTTTTCTACTACTTCGGGAACAGTCCTTTTTTTCTACTCCTGGAAAAGTGTGAAGTCATCACTTCCATCTTTGGCTGGCCTATTGTTCTAGTGGTTAATGAACCTAACTGCTATAGCCAGAGGTCGTGGGTTCGATTCCCATCCAGTACAATTAATTCTGTAAATATTTTTTATAAGTATGTTTATCAGCAGTCTGATTACCATAGTACAGGCTCTGCCTAGTTTGTTAAGTTTAAGTTTATTATTAAGTTAGGATTATATAAATGCACTCAAAATTGACTATATTTTTAAATTAATTAATTTAAATTTAACTAAGACTGTTGTTTACTTATCCAAAAGTATAAAATTAAACAATATAGTAAATAACATCGAATATATTCAATCACGCTCATGTATACCCTGTTACTGAGGAATTCTTTATCATAGTATAATAAATACTATGGAACTGCAGTTGACATTCAAACCATACTATGAAAAGTTTATACACTTGACTTGATATTGCTTATCGAATATAATTAATTCTTGGCATATGTTGGCATTTTAAAAATTTGATAGTTGTCGTTGTATTCATAGACAAAGTTATATTTAATTATTGTCATTAAGGCTAGGTAGACGGCTTATTTTGCAGGCCATGAATCTAAGAATGTACTGGTAGCCGTTCTTGAACTTAAACTAACCATCACTCTTTTGCAGTTGATTTTAAATTAAATTTATTTAAATTACAACGCGTCGCTTATCCAAAAGAAAAAAGGGTTGTTCATATATCTTGCAGGCCTAAGAAAGATTTAATGAGCTATCGCTTGTAGCAAAACTAGCATTCACATCCACCATATAATCTTAAATAAAATAATGAATTGAATACAATTTGTAACTGTAAAAAAGCTTAAATTTCCCATGTACAGCCTGTGCATGAGATCAACAACCTTTTTAAAGAAAACAGAGTTGTACTAGATTTCTCTAAAGCCTCCTTGCAGTTGTACTACTTCGATATAAAAATCATAAGCCATTTGGCTTTGAGACAATAGTAGGGGCTTGCGCTGTAGCTTTTTCGTTACAGTAAAACAATTAATTATCTGATATCACATGACTGATGTTTCGCGAACGGTGAAATTAAAATATATTTAATTTTCTATTGACTTTAGCCTTCTGCTGACATACGCTTCATTTTAATTATAAAGTTGGCTGTTAAATATTAATAACGAGTTGATTTTGTTTGATGTTGCCAATTGGGATTTGGGTTGACAGCTTGATGGTTGGGTTGCGTGGATACGTGATGGTAAAAAAAAATATTGGTTTATTGAAACTTCCTTCAATTGCAACACATATATGTAAATTAGGTGACACTTTTTCACTTTCAGTTTGAATCTTTTAACGTGTGAGTATCAAAGTTAAAACTGAGTATGGTGTGATATGTACTAAATATGAGTTGAGTTTGTTTGCCCGATTCCTTCTCACAAGGCTCAACAGTTTGGAAACGGTTATAAATTGAAGCAGAAGTGATTTTATGTTATCCACTTTTTTTTTTTTTTTACAAATGTTACATTAAGATAGATAAGATTAAGATCTGCCAACGGGCCATGGAACGCAGCATACTGGGTGTCAAATTGACGGACCACGTCAGAAATATTGAGCTGCGTTCCAAAACTGGCATCGCTGATGTTGGAGTGGTGACCGCCAGGCTAAAGTGGTGCTGGGCGGGACATGTCTGTTGAATGGAGCCATTCCGATGGGCGAAAATAGCCACGGAGTGGATACCTGGAGGTGGTCGGCGACGGCGAGGAAGGCCGAGGAGGAGATGGAGGGACGATCTCGACAGTTATTTAAACATGTGGCCTAGGGTGGCCGAGGACCGAGAGGAGTGGAAACGTAGTGGGGAGGCCTTTGCCTAGCAGTGGGACACGTGCGAGGCTAACTAAAAAAAAAAAAACGCGGTGGCTCTGTGTGTGTAAATCTATATTTTTTAATTAAAATAATTATTTATTAAATAGACGATTTCGAATAATTGATGGTCAATTTTATGAAATAAAGATATTGAATTTGAATAGTCAAATATTGAAGTTCAAATACTATATTATGTTACAAATACATCTCTGCTTTGGTGTTTATACGAATCTTTGTACTTCTGTCGATCAGTTAAATCAGAAAGGTGCTAATTTCAAATCCCTCTTACATTTTTTATTCTAATTACTTATTCAAGTAAATCTTATTGGCATTGGCAAGGGCGCTACATAAGTTATGTCGTACTTTGTGAATTTTTTTTTTTTAACTAATCTGCACTGGTAGTAATACCTGTAAACCCCTGCTGAACACATTGCTCCAGTATCCCTCTGGAGCACAGCCGCATATCTCCTCAAAAGCTCCTCATCGCTCGAAAAATTCGTCCCTTCAGTTGTTTTTATATTCGGGAATAGTGCGAAGTCGCATGGTACTAAATCCGGACTACAAGAAGGGTGTACCAGCAATTTGATTCCAGCTTGGTGCAAATAGTCCTTAGGTTTGCCAGCTCGTTGTGCAGGGGCGTTATCGTAAAAATCCGATGAATAGTCCTTGCACTTAACCTGAAGGTTTCCTCGGTCTGTCACATGTCGATCTTCCTCCAATAATTTTCGTACAGTCTCAATGTTCTTATCTGTAGTCAATTCTGTCGGCTTCCTGGACCTAGCACCTCCTTAGAAATGAACAAGTTTCCCTCACTACTCGTTACTAGCCACGCAAATACGCTTAAAGTTATCCAAAATAATGACATGAATGTCAAGAGAAGCCCACAGTCCCTTGCCTCCAAATTTGTTTTATTTTAATATTTCTTAGTCTATCGATATGACCTCAAATCACAATATGATGATATCTAGTTTGCACACGTCAAAACCTAGACATGATTAAGAAAAATATTTGAAACTCACATTCAAGTTTGTTGGGGGACTAATTCGTTTCGTCATTCTGACGTGACTGTCACGTTTCTCACCACAAACGTGATTTTCCAATGACTCTCGAGCATGGAACTCAAAATATCGTCAAGTCAAGCAAAAAAATAAAGGCACAGCCGTACCTCCCTTTCTCGAAGCCATTCAAGACATTTTCGACCCTCTGTGACTTCGTTTTGTATAAAGCTAGAAGTCTGAATTTTCAGTGACCAAGAGGGCGTAGTTTAACTAGGTACTCGTATAGTCACAAATTACACTGAATTAGAAATTGTAGTTCAAGAATTACTGCAAGTCAAAGTTCCTTATTTTTGTCTCTGACTCATTCACCGATCACCAAATTCTAAGGTACTTCTAGGTACACAAACTTCAAATTTTAAACACAATCAATGTTTGCCTATAAAGTAAGGAAAAACTCAATCATACCGCAATTTAAGTTTTCTGGATATATAAACTGCATAAGTAACTCTGTAATTGTATATACTAGATATGAGATTACAAAGTTACTATTGCTGTTCATACAATTTTTCCCCACTTACACTGCCTAAAGAAATAGATAGTGTTATTCTCTAACGATATTTCCTTTAATAAACCTATAAAATAAATAAGATCCCATCAAAAATATAACCCGTAAAAAATGCAAGTCTCGCAACGCAGTTCTTGTACCGCAAAAAGTTGTCTAATCTAACTGTTACTTAATTTGTGAACTGGAAATATTTTATAGTTACCGTATCAATACAGATTTCTTTTTTCTTTAATAAATAGAATGACTCAGCAATCGCATACTGCAATATTTGTGGATACATAAAGGTAGAGAGAGTAGATTATTCTTATGTGATTATGTTGCCGTCGTGCGATGGTAGAATTAGTAGCATTTACAAAAACACAAACTTATCATTTATTGGATTTTTAGATCGATTTATGAGAATGGTAAAAGGTTTTCGGGATTTTCTTTGAATCGTTTAAAAATATGACGTAACATTGCATTAGCAAACGTGTGTATTTCATGTGCCTAAACAGCGCCACCGTGCGGCCAGAAGTTATTACATGGAAAAAAAAACCTGGTACAAAAATTAAAAAATCCTTGTTAATGTCGCAACAAGAACATTATTTACCCTCTGAAATCAATACAAATGTACGAGTGACATCGTTATTCTATTAACTGCGCCAAATTTAATAAATAATATGGTTGCGTTCCTATGTTAATGATATTAGTCAATTACAGTACGTGGTACTCCATTGGGGGAATAGATATATGGTGTTGAATTTTATGATCCCTGATCATACCTATATTGTTTTTTTAATGTTACCGTTACAATTAATTGCATAACTGTTTACCAAAACAAGTAAAAACATTTGATGTTGATAGCAAAGTAATGCATAAATGTTTAGATTAAATGAAGCCTATAAATATTAATCTGGCAATTCTCGTGTTACTTATTCTCGTTGAATATGTTTTGAATAATGTCAAATTTCAACTCGCTTAAAAAAATTAATACCAAATAAGTATTTAGTAGTAAATAAAGGCAAGACGTGCTTCTTTTTACTTTGTAGACCGATAATTTTATCTCTGCCACTCGTTTTGGCGACTGTGTGTTTAACGAAAATGTTGCAATTATATCGATACTGCATCAACTTTTTCTGACTGTCTGTGTTAAGTAGTATCTCACGGGCTTGGCGATAAGTTACTTTCTGGGCTTAACAAACGCTACTAAATCGCCGTAAAAGTCTTGTGTGTGGTGACCCTGCACGGAGTAAATAAAGTATAAATATTTATAGAATATAAATTCCATTATTGACTTCACAAGTGGCGTGAATTTATCTGATGTTATAAATATTTACTCATTTAGATCAAAAAAGTAACATACACTATTTACATACAGCACATTTTTCATTAATTACAAGAGAAAACTGGCAATATCAGTCGCAGTTACTCATTCGCAGGCGTCTGTGTTTACAAATTACAATTAGTAAGGCATATACACAAGATAGGTATATACATACCCCGTCACGTATCTTATCTTCATTGAATCTAACAAATGGAGACCACAACTAGACTCAGTTTTCACCTTAGATTTCTTTTAAAACTTTGTAGTTTCTGTAATCTAACGAGAGACGGACAAACGTTTCAGGATTCAGTTTGTAGGCATGGAATGAGACGAATATTTTTTTATTCGTAATACTTACTTAATTATATATTATGAAGTAGAATACCCCAAAATTAGCAACAATGCCATTGTTACGGTATCATAGGAACTTGAATTACTAATTTAGAGCACGAACAAGACGCGATAGAAATTATTTTCTTTGACCACTCATCACAGGGAAGGCACCTTATCAGTGGCAGTTTGCCAAGTAGCTCGATGTCTATCACTAGTCTGTTCTTAGTTGTGTAGGAATTACATTGTAACGCGAGGTGTGTATTCAGATCTTGCTCAATGGGACAGGCCGAGACTGTTACCCACCCTATCGTGTTGGCAACGAGCGACTGGTGGCCATGACGAAGTATTTATAGGAACCGGCAAGCCCTTATGGTTAGACGAGCTGCAAACTTTTTTCCTAGTCTTAGTAGATTTATGCCGCGTTCCAATAAACAAGAAACGATTCGTTTTGCTTACGAACGGTAACATTTCGTTGAATTTTCAATGAAAATTTTACCGTCCGTAAGCAAAACGAATCGTTTCTTATTTATTGGAACGCGGCATTAGTAGACTATGTAAAATCAAAGAAAGTATATCAACTAATCGTTGTGTCTAGAGCTAAGTGCAACTTCTCTTAGAAATCCTTATGAATTTATGGAAAAAATTAGGTAGGTATAAAGTCATTTAATTCACATGACACTAATACCGTATTACACAGGTTGTTTTTTAAGTTTAATAAATGCAGTTTGTTAACAAAGTTTTGCAACGTAAGCTGTTGCATTACCACCATATATGTAATGCTAGAACCTAAAAATAAAAACTATCATAAGGAAATAATTAAATAAAAATAAAACATATTATGGCATTATAGTAAACAAAATTTAGTGATTTATTAGATACTTACTTAAAAATCTGACTGTAATAAAAATATAACATTACAACAACAAAAGCAAAAATATATATAACAATAATTCCACGGCCAACAACCTGTACAGCTTTCGCAAAAACAATTATCGCGAGAAAATTATTTCGTCACAAATCAATTGACGAAGAAGATCACGGCACACGGAGATTTGTTTAACACGGCGCGGGGGTGATGGAAACAAAGAAAGGCCTGTAGGGCGGGCGGGGGCGCGTTGGGCGGCAGACAGCAGTGCTTGCCGAACAACCGGCAGAGACGGACGTGTCACAGAATCCTAACGTCTCCAGACATACGCTCGCGAAAGTGTTTGTGTACATAATTTTCTAAATTGCAATATAATAATTAAAGGTATTCATCTTTTAAATAAAGTGAGGTAAACGTTGCGATGTTTTGTACGAGTATTGAGTTGGTTGTTGTGTTGCATGCTATACGGTCCGACTGGTAGATATATTAAACGGTGAGTATCCAATATTTCTTTATCAATAACCGTTTTGTTTACGGTTTTAATCATGTGCGTACACCAATTGCTAGAGAAAGGCAGCAATGGACGTTAAAACATGATATAGGTAACTAACACTAGAAACATACACATGTAACTACTTACTGTCAGTAGATCAAACAAATGTATTCTTCGTCCGCGTAAGTGTAGATTTTGTCAATCAAATCAGGTATGCCTCAGGAACTACATTAGTGTTGTCATCAGCACTAGACACCATAAATGACAAAGCCACACATATCCGCACTGTGTACCTCTTGCCTCCTTTAAGTTAACATCGTAATTCCGTTTCCACATTATATTTGCCTTATATGTACCTTATTATGAGCTTGCATAAAATATATATTTGTATGTTTAATACTGGTGATAAATATACAAAAAAAAAACAAAAAAAGTCGCACGAGTCAGCTGGCACTTACATAAGATTTCTTTAAAGTAACTTGGTGTAAGATATAATCCTTCAATCGTATGAGGTATCGCTGATATAGGTAACTAACACTAGAAACATACACATGTAACTACTTACTATCAGTAGATCAAACAAATGTATTCTTCACTAGCTTCTGCCCGAGGCTTCGTCCGCGTGAGTGTAGATTTTGTCAATCAAATCAGGTATGCCTCAGAAACTGTACATTTTTCGGGATAAAAGGTACCTTATGACGTTTTCTGTATTTCTAACAATTTGTTTAAAAAAATGTGATGTTGATCGGTTCAGTAGTTAAAACACGAAAGTGCAACAAGCAAACAAAGTCATGATATTAATAATAATAATAACTTGATACATCTCACACGGCCGTCTGATCCCAAACTAGGCAGAGCCTGTACTATGGTAACCAGACTGCTAATAAACATTTCTAAATACATATATATTTTAGATAAATTACACCCAGATGCAGAACAAATAATCGTGCTCATTACACAAATATTTGTCCTGGATGGGAATCGAACCCACGACCTCTGGCTCAGCAGTCAGGATCACTAACCACTAGACCAACAAGTAAGTTAGGATTCACGTTTGTATCTATTTATAATCGTTACCTTGGAATAAATATTTATGGCAATAATTTTGTTGACATCAACGGCACTGCAGATTATTAACTTCATTCATATTTTTACGGTACTTAAAATTAGAACACATTCAAATTGTATCTGTGTTACACGTTGTTGTGCGTGCCATTAAAATATTAATACTAATCTACTTTAAATTCTTAACGTAAAGCAAGTGAAAAATTATTTTCAGTTATCTCTTTATAAAATATAGCAGCGCCCCGCGGTTCTACCCGCGTAAGTCCCGATCCCGGGGGAATATCGGGATAAAAAGTAGCCTATGCGTTAATCCAGGTCTCCAGCTACCTCCATACCAAGTTACATCGCAATCGGTTCTGTGGTTTTTGCGTGAAAGAGTAACAAACATCCATCCATCCATCCATCCATCTAAACTTTCACATTTATAATATTAGTGGGATAAAATCGGGCAACAAAAGATATTGTCCGACTGCAGGACAAAAATCTTTCCCTTGTTCTTCCAGGTATCCCTATACTGCGAACCCATACAAGGTTTACCATGGATTAGACCCTAGGTCTGATGCCATTATGTTCTTCACTTTTCGAAATAGTGGTTCGTGACGATACAGGCATAACTTACTCTTAGAGTGCAGATCTTCCCTGTCTATATGATTAGATTAAGTAAGAATATCTGAGGTGTATAGTGTTTATTCATAAACATTTAATTATTTTTCCTATTTATACGGTTTTACTAACTTTTAAACTTTCGCGTTCCATGATATAATTATGTACTTATACGGGAATTAACGCGATCACGAAAACTCACCGACTCAGTCGGTCTGTGACCACGGCCAGTGCAACCTGGTCGAAACGTCAGGCAATTCAGAGGTATGTAATACCTTTTCGTGATCGCGTTAATTCCCGTATAAGTACATAATTATACGATTTTGTCCACTTGGTACTAAAAATATATTTTAAGCTCATTTTATCACACTTTACTATTTACTAGAGATCGCGTGGTGGTCGAATTTCGACAATGGTTTATTTCATTGGCCAAAATTACTTGCCCTGTCATTGTATAGACTTTTGTACCATGACAGGTCAAAATACACATACATAATATACTGGACACTCATAGCTGTATGCTGTGTTTTTGCATTTTTTTTTAACTTTGTAGCAAATATTGTTCAAAAATTTTAGCATTCGTCACTTCTTCTCTGTATAAATTTTAAGTGTGCGAAATTTCATACTCCTCCGTCCACCCAATTTTCGTAAAAAGGGATCCAAAGTTTTCACTTCACGTATCATAAATTTATTGCTTGTCTTTCTTTTGTTAAGCAACTTACAAACTGATAAACGCAGTTTTCGTATAATTTCGTTTTTTACAAAAATCCCTAAAAGTAAAAAGATCCATAAACTTATTTATTTGACCCTTAAATCACGCGAGCAAACCACGGGTGAAAATCAAACTATTAATAAACCCTTTGAGTAAGCAAACTATAAGTACTTTTAAGGTTTAAAGTAGGTAACAGCAAGGATCATATAAATTACTTTTTGTACGTAATTCCTACATCTCAATGACTGAAAATGGCTCTCTCTCTATCGACCTTTTAATAAATAATAAAAGACTCGTACATTCACTGCTTCAACGACAGGTAGATTTGTAACCATAGTAACTTGCACGTAAGCGAGTAAATATTACCGTCCCGTTCTTGAAACGTAATCTCTTAATCACTTTTACATCTCTTAATGGATGTGATAGTAGTTTCAATATAGGTTTATTTATACAGAAATATTTTGGTTAGTTTTTTATATGAAAAATCGCTATTTGCGGTGAACTAAATTTTTTTCGATTAAGATTTGAGATAGCTTGTCATTTTATATATATACTCATGCTGACGGTGGTAGTTTCACTTCGGTGTTTACAACAATATCCATTATCACTTTCATAGTAATGTTGGCCGATATACTGTAAACGATACCATGAAAGTGTATTTGAAATTTGTGTAGCCTGAATATGTAAATGTAGTCTATTAAATATACACAAAATGTAATCTTGTACGGCCATCTCATTACGATACTTTTGGTAAAATATGTGTGCTAAGCAAATAGTCTTACTCTTAAAAATTAAACTTAATTTTTACTTTTTAAATTTTAATCTTCATGTGAAATGCTGGATAAAATATTTGATATGGTCATCGCCTTCTCCTATAATACTTAATTTACTACAGTTTCTAAAGAGAAAGACGTAGAAATTTTTAAATTATCTTATTAAAGATATTATTAATTATCTCGGATATTGTTTATTAGTATTGTTATCAAAGAGTAGTCAGAGTGTTACAAAAACCAAAAGCTGTTTACACTTCACCAAAGATCTTTATAGCTAGCAACCCGCCCCGGCTTCGCACGGGTAGCAGAGACATCTTCAACAATCATCATCATATTTCAACCAATTTACACAAAACCTTAACAAATTATACCCCTAAACCGTCCTCATGAATCGCTCTATCTATTGGTGAAAACCGCATGATGATGAAATACGTTCAGTAGTTTTTGAGTTTACCACGAACAGATAAACGGAAGTTCCGGTCAGTGTCTGTATTGTAAATAGTGTTACAACTAACTTCGAAAGCAACTGTTTTTATTCAAATGCAATAATTTTTCATATTTTGAAATACATTTATGTTAGAAAAAAAACGAGTATGTAAAATCACAAAATGGAAAGATCTCAAATGAAAAGATGTATCTCAAAGCAGAGTCAGTCGTTATTGTAACACTAAATATAAACGGTTCATTACTAACAAATTGCTGGAATAGTAATAGATTTATATTATTCACATGGAAATTGTGTGGAACCACCTCAACCAGCATACGGTCTGCTGGCGGTTATCATTAGTAGCGCTTTTACATGCTTCAAATACAATTCCAAATATAACATATCAAAGACCCCCACATATAACATGTCACAAATAAAAAGTATATCAGCATCCTCACACCAATAACGATGTTGATTTCCATTGGATTTGGATATTTAGATGTGTATATTAATTCAAAAAGGATTAATATTCGTTGAAGATATATATTTGTACTCCTGAGTATTTTCGTTGAAGACCGACTGTGTCAGGCTCGCTTTTATCAAGGTCTGGAGCGTCTTGACACCTCTGTATCAGGAGAACACACTGAATTGGTTCGGTTTGTTTTCACGCACACTTTGACGTACATTTTCTATTAAATATTTTATTCAATTAAATATATTCACTAAATTAAATGTCAAGTGTCCTACTTCTATGTATTCTTCTTCTTCTAGCTATAAGGTTTTGGTTTCAAATTTAATTTAATACGAATAGTCTCAAGTTTTAGTCTTAACAATTTATGTAACGAATTGGCTATTTCTTTAGTTGCGCTACTGGCAAGTAAGCAGCCACGAATAACTTTCTTGCTAGTTTAAATAACTATCTACTATTAATCTCAAGTTGAAAACTTTACTCTGGAACATCTCCTGAGATCAGGTTAATATCTCCAGTTAAAGAATGTAATATAAAGCAACACTTGTATTTATTATGATATCAAGTTACAAAGTATTTTTGAATTATTTAACTTTGAGACTAAAATGAGCTTTTTCTATGCTAACTCACACCTTGGATAAATAGGAATAAATTATTAAAATTAATTATTACCTGCTCTAACGTGAAGTACTAAAACAATACGCCGAAGCACATGAACAAAGGCTTCTTCAACATGTGAACGTTGAGGCTATCCAGCTCCTTGACACCACGGACATAGTTAGAAGACTAAAAAGAACTAAGCCCTTTGAGTTAGTTTAGTGAAGTAGTGCAGTGAGTGTTACTCTTAAAGAACACAAGAACAAAGTGTCTTTCCATGATAATAGAGACCATAAGAAAAGTGCCAATGGACACATTCTTAACTTTGTAAGATTTTAGCAAATTAAGTTAAATTTAAATTACTTATTAGCCTCAAGGTCTAGATTGTAATTGTTATGAGTAACCATTTAATTATGAGTACATCATAATGAAAAAAAAAATACCTGCTCTAACTGTAAAGGGTAAAATACCCGTATGTGAGCAGACGCCACGTTGTGAATGCCTTAATATTAATGTGTAATAAAGCGTTTTAAACAGGTATCCTCAGTTGAACGGGCCTATTACTTATATGACTATCGGCATATCATTTTTAGTCGTGGGAGAGCCATGCTTCAGCACGTATGGGCGACTCGACCGGAGTGATACCACGGCCTCACAGAAAATCGGCGTGAAGCAATGCTTCGTTGTGTTTCACCAAATGAGTGAGGTCAAGGCTCTAATCCTCCTCCCAATCTTTCCCCTGGCCTTTAATGTGGAAGCACATTAAAGGCCGGCATCGCACTTGTGACTCTTGACACTTACCATCAGGTGACCCGTCTGCTCGTTTGCCCCCTATCCCAAAAAAAAACACATTTTAGCTTTTCTTGTTCAACTTATGTCAATAGATCATGATAAAGTTATTACATATATACAACGGAGTTAGAATAACAATAACAAGATATTGTTTTCTAAAACAATGTTTTTGATCAATTTAACATTCATACATTGAATAAACAAACATATCCTTCTATTTTAATAGCAACACAAACAAAGTATGCTTTCGTATAAATTGAATATGTACGTACAAACGAACAAGTACTTTCAGTTTAATATTATTCATATAAAAATACAAGATTACGTTTAAACCGTATTAGTATTACAAGGCAATGTATTTAGTCAATATATGTAAGAAGATATTAGATGGATTCGTATAATTTCAATAAAAACAAAACTTATGTACGAATACTCAATATAATGTTATTAATAGAATACCTAATATACACATAATACATATGTATAAAAGACATAACGTACTATTATCCCACTAATATTAGTGAAAGATTGGATGGATGGATGGAAGGATGGAAGGATGTTTGTTACTCTTTCACGCAAAAACCACTGTACCGGTTGCAATGAAACTTGGTATGTAGATAGCTGGAGACCTGGATTAACGTATAGCTACTTCTTATCCCCATATTCCCACGGGATCGGGACTTACTCGGGTGAAACCGCGGGGCACTGCTATGAACCATATGTGAAACTGACTGTAAAAAAATAGGAGCAACAGTTTCATTAATGATTATAGATAAATACAGACAAAGTAAAACAAATTAAGAATATGATACTGCACACGTAAGTTCGCTATGCTTGCCGTCCGATGCAAAAAGAGAGCTAACTGCACTTCAGTGCTGTTATTTATGGACCGATATCGGATGATGTGTGACATCACTCATTTTGTTCAGCCATCGTCACCTTATAGTACATTATTATAAGTATAGTAGTAAGTATCATAGCAGTGACATTAGAAACATTTAGTACTTATTTCTAAAATCATTCTTTTAAATTAAATAATAAATTAAATTTATATGAAGACAGAAATAAAAATATTGATATGTATTTATATAGTATATACAAATGGAAGTGGAAAAATGTTAGTTTGTACTCCATTTACTGTACAATAATTATTTAACATAATCTTTAATAGCACCTACTTCTTCTTTTCTATGCATCACCCAATGGTTGACTGGTAGAGAATGCCTTAGGCATTAAGTCCGCCAATGTACCAAATTTGCATAAAATTATAAATAAAGATTTGAAACCTACATTACAAGTACCTAAATACGAATGTCGGCCTGGAATGCATGCTTGTTTCTTTGTGTTCAATAAAGATTATATAATTATTATAATACATAAAACGGATTAATATCAAGTTAAAAGAAATATATAGGAAAACGCACCTATCTTAACTAAGCTGTTTTTTTTTTAATTTTCGTTTCAACATTCCAGCTTATGCTTTTAATACACCTTTTATAATAGTAGGTAACATTTTAGTTTATTCTAGAAAGTAGAAAATATTCATGTAACAATCTTCTAGACCAGAGATCCAGTCTACGCCATACATAACTTAGTTCAGGCAGAGGTAAATGCATCCAATCAAAAGCTTGAGATAGCACGGAACGACCTCAGAGCGCCTTTAAGCGTTGTTATAAACTAGAAAGCCAATGTTCCGTTTTGTTATAAATTTTGATAGTAGTGGTTGTTATTAGCAAACCAAAATATACAGGGTATATTTGAAAATAAAACACTAACTTAAATCACTAAAAGGGTATGACTCTAGCATGCAGTTACAATAAAAAAAAAATTGAAAAAAAAACTTACCGTTTACAAGTTATAACACGGCGATTCGTTTTAAATATTTATAAAATTGTGAATAGCATAACGTCTATTTCTACATTTTCGTTGAAATAAAACACCATAGAAAAATACACCAAACAATCAATTTTCTTTAAAAAATAATTATACTGTTTGATAACTTTGTTAATTAAAAAAATTGATTATAAAATTTATTGAATTACGTTTCTGTGAAATATGTTTCATTCAAATAAATACTCGTTGAAACAATAATATTCGAAATAAAATACGAAAACCAAATTTTAAATAAAACATTTGCTGCGAAACGAAACTATGAAATGTCTGTGTGCGAAATAAGGGAACATCCTAAATTTGTCCATCAGGTGATCTCTAGTACATAATTATTATACACAAATAAAGTTCCTTCTGTGAGTAGGGCGCTTATTAATCCGCTTCCAGTTTATAATCATTGCACGTCACACCGAGCTCACGCGTGTGCCCATATTGAATGAGCTGCTAGTTAGAGTTCGTTTGACGTAGATTTTGTGCTATAACGCTGAGTGGATGTGACCAGCACAGTCTCTGTTCATAAACAAACATAACGTGGGTTTTGAAATCAGATAGTTATATCGAACTACCTACATAATTTAGTTACTCCGTCCGTGTCTCCATATAGTCAATATTCTACAGAATTATAGACACGCGTGTCTACGATGACTGTGAAGTCGTCTTAGATAAATATCTTCATGTTATACCAGTTTTAGTCGTTAAAATGTATTGTTCACCGGACAACATTGTGATTATATAAATTGTATTACCGGCTATGTTTTACAATGTTTCTCTATATTTAGGACTAAGTTTGATCCTAGAACTTTTGAATCAAATAGAAGTTATTATATGTTTAAATTGTATATCCTATATAAAAAAGTCGGGTTTGTTCGAACATTAGAACCTGCGAACGGCTGGACCGATTTTCATGGTTTTTGATTTGTTGTATTTGTCTCCATCCCGAATAGCAGAGTAACTATTAAAAACATTGGAAAATTTACTAAAAAAAATTAAAAGAAAAAACATTTTCCCATACAAAATGTTCAAGGGTTTCGTAACCGTCAAACATTTATTGTTCATCCCGTCGATACGGTAAACTCTACCCTCAAATTAAATAACGTATTTAAATAAAGGTTTCGAATCGACAATATTAATCCACAATATTCGGATAATGGCGTATTTTAGATTTTAAAAATTTGAATAATGTCTGTAATGAAAAAAATATTTGACATATATATTGGTTGTCAAATATTTATGCGTGCATTCAGAAATTTATTTTGTGTAAACTAAGGAAAATATATCAAGCTACTTAAATATAGAAAAAATTACAAATGAACAAATGATTTAATTAAAAAAGAAAAAAAACAAAAAATTGTTAGCAAAGGAAAATATGCTAATGGCGAGCCGGGTGAATCAAATTACGTACTGATAACAACTATATAATGCAAGAGAAAGAAATCAATGTTTGTTTGTTTGTCCTCTATGCGTTTCGAAACCATTGATCAGATTGTGATGAAACTTTGGAATGGTGTTCTGGGGAAGATCGCGAGGATTCTTGGCCCAAAAAAATTTATAAAAAAAGCATTGCAGCGCATGCCGGGTGCATCTAGTATTGCATAAATGGATGTTAAAAAACTTAAGTATTCCATAGACATACACCAGTGGTAGAAATAGTAGCTATTGCAACATATTTGTGAATTCTACTTTTATGATTTTTTTCTTCTGCGTATTCTATGAAAGACTCATCTAAAAGACTGCTTTGTGTGGATGATGTCGAACTACATTGTGTCGGATCAGTCGCCATAGTCTAAAGAAAGTAACTATTGTTACTTTCTTTAGACTATGGTGACTAATTACAACAAATAAATTAATTTCCGTGCTTCGGCACGTATGGGCCGGCTCGACTCCGCTCGATACCACGGCCTCACAGAAAACTGGCAGTGAAACAATGCTTGCATTGCTTTTCGCCGAGTGAGTGAGGTTACCGGAGGCCCTAACCCTTCGCTCTCCCCTATTCCCGTCCTTCCCCTGTCCTCCCCCTCTCCCATCTTCCCGCTCTTCCCCCCTCTTCGCCTATTCCCACCTTAAAGGGCGGCAACGCACTTGTGACTCTTGAGTTGCAAGTGCCCGTGGGCGGCAGTAGTCATTTGCAATCAGGTGACCAGTCTGCTCGTTTGCCCCCTATACCATAAAAAAATTGTAATTAGTTTACATTCTCAACACATACATATTCATATATTGTTTCTGAGGTATGCTACGGTTACGATATCCCAAACTTTATAATTATTAAAAAATGTTACTTCATTTAAAATATTGAAATCAACAGCCTGTAACTCTAGAAAAACAATTCATACTGTTCATAACTTTTTTAAAGCAAAAATAAACTTTTCAATTAACCGTAAAATAATTTGCCATTTATACTTACAGAGTAAATAATTATTCGTCCTCATTACACACTTTCATCCGAGTAAAACTTTTCGCAACTCGAAACTCTGCGTAGATATCTAAACTCAAAACAAGTATAAAGGTACAACCTTCTCCAAACTTGAGGCAAATATTAAAATTTAAATGTTCTCATCTTGTCCCTTTAAAATTAAGTTCGATCGAAAAAGGTCTCGTACAGGCCCTAGGGATGTGACCTAGTAAAGCCATTGTCTAAAGATTGAGTCGACAAGCAAAATTACCAATAGCGACTATCGGCAAACAATATAATATTTTATTAGTGATCATTGTACTTAAATTTTGTAGCTTAACGGTTGGTGAACATGTAAATATGTGTGTTATCATGCGTATTTATCCCCAAAAAGGTACACAGAAGTGTAGACTCACATTACGCCAACTTCATTACAGTACTTGTGCGGCTTGGTTATTGGTTGTAGTGATATATAATTATGCCTACGTCCATCCCGTGTTTCGATATATAGAGCACTCCTACCTCAATGAAATACTAATCAAAATGAGCAACGTTTGAACGAAGAAAGAAAGATAATTTAAATATAAGCATCAACAATAAAACAACGATAAAATGAATCCCAAAACAACTTGAAATCGAAACATCCTGTAACCTTTTTCAACGGTTCTTTTAAAATAAAATCATATGAAAACTTTTCTTATTAGACCAAAAAAATGCAAACATGACAGCAAACGGCCTCTGTAAACGCATGACTACGTTCATTAGGGCAGGGTTGGGTAGCTAGGTATGTGGTTTTTTGTTCTACCCTCATTAATTGTTCTTTGATGAGGCTCCCGCTGTGGTCAAGGCACACTTTGTATTAATGCACAGTGATACAATTTGCGTTTTAATGTAGTACAAAGGGTGATTGACTCTGGCTGGTGTAATTTTTGAAATGTTTCTTTATGCCTAATATAAACGGTGGGTTTTCACCCCATTTGCCCTGGTGCTCAGTACCATCTATGGTACTGAGACTTGGCCGCTAACTTGTCTTATATATATCTTTATCTTTAAAAAAACTCTAAAGTCTAAAATGGCCCACAGTGGACCTACATAGCTTGTCATTGGTAAGATGATGTATAATATAGTCCGATGATCTTGTAAGCTGCTGCAGAAAACAGGTTATTGAGTAGCAATCACAGGCTGGAAAGCGAATGCAGTGCGTTCCTGTACTAGAAGGAGATACGATGTAATCAAAGTGACCTTAGAAGGGAAGGAAGTCTTGAAGAGGCCCATGTTTATGAACGATCTATGGTAAAAATGATGAAAATCCATACCAGTGCGATGCAATCTTATACGATGCATTAAACTTACTAAATTGGTGTAAATTTACAAATTCTAGAGGTTAAAACATAGAATTTAACTTAAATAACCTCCTGCCTTACTAAGTAAATTGTCAGAGACAGAGCTGTGGTCGGTCGACGTAACCAAACCACAGAATTGATAACGTTGATTCCCTACTTAAACCAAGAACGTTTATTTCTGTAAACATAATTGTAACTGTACATTTAAGCATATTTTTATTTTGTTTTCTTACTACGTAGAGTATAAAATTTCATTACTAAGAAAGTATTCTTAGTAATGAAATTTTATACCCTTGAGAGTATATAGTTTGAAAGAGTACGTTCAAACTGACTTCAATAAATAAAAGAGTTCTTCAAAGCAGAAGCACAGTCGAAACCTAACGTTTAACAAATCGTTTTAAACGTCTCATTTTACACTCAATATATTTTATCCCGGAGTGGTGGATCTAACAGAGTTTTTTTCTTCACTCCTAAATCCAGTAATCCGAAACATTGAGAGACCGCGAAACATTTCAGCTACATCAAAGCGATCAAATTGTTCGTCAAAATCTACGTTTCGCAGCCATTAATTGAAATCCAATGCTTAATCTTTTATTTTCTTTGTATATATTCCTTTTAGGAATTTAATTTGTGTTTACACGGTACAAAGTCGTTTATTTTTTTTTTATAAAAATGGAATGAAAAGTGATTTTGCTAAATTAGAATTTAGACATTTCTGCTTACTTGTTTACTCTAGATTAAATATACAAAGGGCTTGATTTACAATTTTCAAAATAAATTAACAGTAAATTTATTGCTATTATATTACATTATTTATATTTAACTAGCTGTGCCTGCGCGGCTTCGATCGCGTGTACACTTTTTATACTTTTGGCAAAATAAAAGTATTCTAAGTTACTAATACAGTTGGTATTCTACCAGTGAAAGCCCCATGGAAATCAGTCCACCCGTTCCGGAGATTGGCCAAAACAAACAAACAGACAGACAGACAATTTTTTTTTTGTATATGTACCATGTAAACATTCAGATGTATTAAGTAAAAAGCGAGCGAGAGAGATGGGAGTACGCTCTTTTCTTGAAGGTCGTATCGGTCCGGAAATACCGCAGGCAACAATTTGTTCCATAGATTGGTTGTATTCTATCATTGGGATTGGTTAAGGGCTCTGTTTCCGTATTTAGACTCAAAAAGGGACCATTATGCCAGAAGCACAGAAGCCTCCAGGGGCGTGAACGCCCCTGAAGGCTTCTAGGATCTGCGAGGATATTTGCACGTTAGGTGGGCACTCCCTCGCAGTCCAGGATAACGTGGGCAACCGTTTCCTCTGCGTTGAGACACCCTCTGCATAGTATAGATAAGGTTTTCTTCCGAGTCCCTTGCAATAGACTCACTTGTGACGGAACACTGTGTGGTTTTAGTCGGTTTGATTCCGATATACCACTTCAAAAGTAGCCATGGTGAGGTGATGACCTGCGGGGGTTTCCACGGAAAAAAAAAGTTTCGTCTTAGCGGTATACACAAGGTTTTCTTCTGAAAATGTGGTATTGGTTTCCAGCTATAATTTTGTTTAACCTTTATCCACAAGTATGTGATCAAGCACATCTTGTTCTATGAATTCTATAAATTTTATTTGACAACCCTCCTACTACTATCTACTATTTAAAACGGACACGCATAGAACGGTAAATCTTTACATATAAATTTCTTCTGTACGAGTGTATGTTACTGAACTCCTGCTGAACGGATGAAAAGATTTTAATGAAATTTTTTGTGTACCTTCAGTTGGATTCGTTTGAAATGGTTGAATGGTTTAGATTTACAATTGAACCCGATAGATGGCGCTGCGATAAGGTTACAGGAAAAATATTTTTTACGTTCCAGAAGGACAACGTTTACCATAGGGCTTTTGACATACACATAACTATCAGTCGTTTGACAGTTGGCGCGATTGACAGAATGCGTGCTGAAAATATCGTTTAAAACAGATGCATCGGTCGGAACTATATTTTTGGAATATTTTTTTTTTAATTATACCAATTCGAATTCAATATTCATAGTTAAGACAAGACTGCGTTTGTCGGGTCAGCTAGAATCTCCATATTTTTTTCACGAAATATTTTCTGTGTAAGTATTCTTGTGAATAATTCAAAAGCATCTAAGTAGATGAAATAATTCTTATTAAAGTTGAAATTTACAGTTACTTTATAGTTTCTTTACTAGCATATTCGAATATTATTTAATTATAAAAGTATTCCTAATTTATTTTTTACTTCAACGATAAAACTGCTTCATAAACAAAACCCAATAACTTTTCATAACGTCCCAACCCTAACAAAAAGCGAACTCAGTTTTAATAAACATACAAAGTATTTTAATCAGTAAAGTTTGCATTATTTAGATAACTGTTAGTGCGATATCGGGCGGCATTCAAAACATTTTAGTTCAACAGTTCTTTGTTTAATATAATCATAGCGACGCGACACGACATTGGCAACTTGGAAAACACAGCTTTATTCTGTCACAGTATTGTCACTGAACCAGTAAGTATACATAATGTTATACAGAGCATTATGTTTTCATAGCTACTAAATATACCCTTTTAAATCGGTTTAACAAAGTATTTTCAAATAAAAACAGTACCATGCATTTTTTAAATATTAATATCCTGCGATAAATAACACATCGCTGTACACACCTAACTAAGCAGAGCATGTACTTTAGATTTTAGAATACGATTCAATATACACAGTATTTTTTGTAAGTATTTACATATTATACGTATATAGAAACTTCCAGATCAATCCAAAGATACATATTCATGCATACGAATATTTGTAGAGAGAGACATAACAATTTCAAATGACAATATTTTCCTGTTTCATCCTTTTTGTTTTTAGAGCGTGAATATTCAGTAGACGGTTATACACACATCAAAAGTGTCTAGGGATCGAGTACTTTTCTAAGTAACCATTCAATATTTATCGGCAATTAAATAAACAACTTAACATAATATATTTTTATGAATTTGATATTATGGTAGTCATATGCCACTTTGCCCTAAAGCTTATGATCGCTTACTACTGTTAGAATGGATAGTTTTGTAAGAAGTTATGAGGAACAGATGAACATACATACGAGTACATACCTGCAAACATTCCAGTCAAAATCAAAACCCTCCTTTTTGGTTCACCGTAGTCGCGTATAAAGGAACTTTAGTCAGTATGTTTCCAAAATTTTGTTAACAGACGCTTCAATAAACCACTCGTGTTTAATTAGATAATTTGCCCATTAGTTTGAGATTTTGTACTTGGGGAACGACAGATTTTCCAATTACAAATTCTAATGGACAAATAGACAAACGATTGCATAATGAAATTTGTTAAACAAGCACAGGACCATAAATACTGGCTAATATATCTGGCTAAACAAAGACGTACAGTCTTTGTTTAGTTTATATTATGACATGGTACAAGAAAGAACTTCATTTTAATCATAACTGCTCTTAATGCAAAAATAGCTAAAATGCTTCACATACCAGCGTCGGCCTTTATTTTCGATAATATTACATCTAGACTGAAAGCCGACAGTTTTAATAATGTATACACAGTCCAATTAGGGCTGCTACTGCGGATAATATCCAAATGGCGTAAACTCGGATACTTCTTTTTTTCTTTTAAATATTTAATGTTGTGTGCGTGGGCGTTTAAATTGTAATGAGTTTTGAGTTTTGGTCAGATTGTTTTAGGTAGATTTTGGATAATACATTTTATAAAGGGTTTGCCTTTTATTCGATCCAAAGTAACATATATATTTCCTAATTTTGTGTATGTTAAATATTTAAGAGTAATGGTAGATCTTAATCTACATTTTAATACGTGAACAGATTTCTTCCTACATTCTTTTAAAATTTGAAATACTTACAGTTTTCATGTTGAAGAAGTGCAGAAAGCTAATGTTTAATGAATAAATTATGAGTTTAAAAAATATACAAGAAGTTACAAGATATCTAGTATATGTTGGCCTGTCGTGGTACGGAGAGTCTATACAATGACAGCTCGAGTTATACTGGTCTTAGATATAAAATAAAACATATAAGACTTAATTAATTAAAGTCAAAATTCGAAAAAGACCTCAAGACGATCTCTAGTACTGATTATTATGCCAATTAGCTAAGTATAGCTAACAATATCTAAATAATTTTGATGTGTCGGGATACGTTAGGCAAATATGAATATGCGTGTCATGCTATATTTCTCATAATATCATATTGTATATTACAAGCTACGTAGACGGGAAATTAAGCACACGTCACACTAATAGTGTAGGTATTAATGAAACAAGTTTATTGTCTGCACGTAGGTATCCTGTTTATTATTTGCCATCTGATACCAAAGGTAATTACTTTGGCACGTCTAGTTATGTTAAAATCTTTTCCTTAAGCATGTTAAGTAAAATAAATATTACACTTAATTACTTAACCTATTTCAGAAAAGGAGGTTATTTTTCTATATATGTAGTCGTGTTAATGAATTATTCTAAAAACGTTATAAAACGCTACAACTCTTATTATATCATCACTTACGCACGTCGATTATATGCGTATCCACGGTTAATGTAGGAGGCCTAATTATGAAAATCTTTGTAATCGTAGTATGTACAGAAAACTATTTGCCGGTTTTCTAAATTAACCAAGATGAAATTAGTTCGTAACTCATCATCGTCAGTACCTATATCTCAAATATGTTCACAAAGAGTAAAATTAAAAAAATATATATTTAATTACAATTACTTGCGGTCTGTAATTATGTTGAATTGTCAAAAAAATTATATTATGTAATATCTATAAACATTTTTATTTATTATGTAATCAAATCATATCAATCAAATAAAACCATTTATTCAATTAAACCAATTATATGCATAGGTATTTTTGAATTGTCAGGAGTAAGAGTCAGTATAAGTCAGTCGTGAAGCTAGGTACCTGTTCATATACATAGATCCTGTGGAGAAGAACAGACAAGAAACTCCAAGAACACTCTTTTTCGACATAATTCTGTTTTCTTTTGCAATTTTTGGTTACATTGCTTATAAGCGGGAAAGCCATGCTTCAGCACGTATGGGCCGGCTCGACCGGAGTGATACCACGACCTCACAGAAAACCGGCAGTGAAGCAATGCTTGCATTGCTTTTCGCCTAGTGAGTGAGGTTACCGGAGGCCCAAACCTTTCCTTCTTTCTCTCTCCCTTCCTCGCCCCTTATTCCCCTACTCCCACCTTAAAGGCCGGCAATGCACTTGTAACTCTTAGAGTTGCAGGTGCCCATGGCCGACGGTAGTAACTTACCATCAGGTGACCCGTCTGCTCGTTTGCCCCCTATACCATAAAAAAGACATGTTTAAATACTGATCTGAGGAAATTGTAAAATATTGCTTTAACACACATAAAATATATTATGGATAAATAATCCCGAAAATTACTACTATAGTTTAAGTAATAGTAGTCCAGAGATGCCCAACCCTAAATAACGGCACCCGTTCACGAGCATGACGCACGCACCAGCCGTCGTCCAGGTCAACCATATTGAAGGCAGCCAAACGATCCGACACACGCCACCATTAGCAATACTTCTAAAGGCGAGCATGACTTACTTAAAATTGAACATATAGAGTAATTCAACTTAACTTATTTAACTTGTTAACCCTAATAGTGAACTGTTCATGGAGCAGCAAGCCGTCAGGTAATGTCGCAAAATAATAATACGTCATCGTCCACGTGACCACTGAAGTTAATAAGGAAATTCGGTGTGCCATTCGCCACCCACATAATGAACCACTCCACGCCTTTATAAATATGTAATAGTTCGTAGAACTATTTTTGTTGCAGTCACACACACGATTGTGTTTCATATAAATTATGTATGTTAAATTAGGTTTACTGTTGTATTTAGATGACGGTTTTGTTCTACTCAACAATACTTTCTTATGAAAAGTAAATAAATACTAATATTAAAAAAATGGAAAACTGTTAATGTTGGATGAATATCTTACAGGCGAATTAGCTACTCTTGATCTTGTCTTGCTCCTTGAGGAGATAGATTATGCACTATTAGGATGACAATATTTTATTGGTCATTTTGAAGTTTTTAGGATTTTAGGAAAGTAGGTAGTAGTTTTTACAGGTTAGTATGCTAAACATAGTTCTACAAATAAGAAATATATGAAATTAAAACGATTCATGAGTGACTGTTCTGTAAATTTTGTAGGAATATCTTATTAATTACCATCTTCCATTTAATTATAAAAAATATTTTTTTTAAGTCACGGGACCACGTCTACAACTACAAATGTATTTACAAATTTTGACTTATTCAAAAAAACGAAGCATCCCGCATTAGGAATTACTCCTGTGTGGCGGGGGACTTTACAAAAATACAAACAACGGACACAAAGAACACCCAGACTCGGGTGGAAATCGTACCCACGACCTATGGCATAGCAATCAGAGTCACTAACCACTAGGCCAACAGGGCAGTCAATAACTCATTAAACATAGATTAAAATAAAAAGCTTAATACAAAAATATGGCTATATATTTCATTCAAATAACATCTAAACATAATGATAGAAATATCAATTCATATCAGCCTTCGTAAGCCAGGGACATCAATTAAAAATATACCCAATAATTTTAAGCCGATGGTTGGTATTCCCACGCTAATATTTAATACACTATACAGACTGTTATTTATGAGTGCTATGTGAAAAGGACAGTTGTTGTCAGTACTATGGTCTACTATAATATCGTGTTGTTGAATGGCATTATATAGGGCAAGGTCAGATTGAAAGGAATACATTATTAATCGATTTATATGACAAAGAATAAAAAGTTTACTGAATACTATTTTTAACACCGTTGTGAAAAGACAAATGTCTTTCAAAAGCCGCCATTTTGTTACAGAATAATAGATTAAAAAACACATTATAGTTTTAGCTGATTTTTTAATTCAGTTTTTATTAATACCGAAGTTAATAAACATTTAGCAATCGCCTTTATACGATTCTAAATCAGTGCAATATTATTCAAACATGCAGACATTGCCATCTTTGGTGATTCAAAAAAAATAGCTCAAATAACTAATATTTTTTGAAATATTTGTTAAATATTTAGCTTGTTTAATTTTACTTTTTTTTCTTTAGCACTCCATTGTAACTAGCCAATGTTATGTATACCGTAAGTGTCATAGATATCAGAGACAATACTATATTATATAGTTTGTAAATGTATTAGTATGTATGATGAGGTTGTATTCATCTATACTAATATAATATAAAGGTGAAGAGTTTGTTTGTTTGTTTGCTTGAACGCACTAATCTAAGGAACTACGAATCCGATTTGAAAAGTCCTTTCAGTGTTAGATAGCCCATTTATCGAGGAAGGCTATAGGCTATATATCATCACGCTACGACCAATAGAAGCGGAGCAGTGACCAACGCAGGTGAAACTGCGGGGACGGCTAGTAAATAAATATTTCATTTCATTTGAACACTCAATTGTTAACAAAATATTTCAACAATCTTACTGAACGTACAAAGACAATTAGGAATTCCTCCGGTATACATGGACTTGAGAAATCTTAAATTACATAAATGCGAGAATCGTACCTTTCTGCACTGTTAGTGAAGTTGGATATCTCAAACCCCTTTACTGGTAAAATTTAATTAAATATCTTAAATAATTTATTAAATTTAATTTAATTTTAAGTGCAACTAGCTTCAATGGCAATTGAAACTTCCAGTGGCTTTTTGGCTCCTTATTTTTTTTAAAGATAACTGTTCTTTAAACATTCAATTCCCCCTAACGGCTAGTCTGGCAATGCAATGCCAATGTACTGAGGTCGTTCTACTAATTGCTAGGCTACTATTGTTGGCCGTATTAACTAAGGGATTCATGTTCACCTATATTTGTTAATAGGTTTCATTCGTTTCGTGGTAGACTTTTTTTTTACCGCAAATTTACTTGCGGTTTATTTCTCTTTTTAAGGTATTAACATAAACTTTTTTCACACAAAAGGTTGATTTTAACAATCATAAATGTATTACATAAAAAGTAGTAATTATATACTTTTTTAAGCCAAATTGAAAAGGCTTGGGGTGTTTAATTTCTATTGTGTATTTGATGTATACAGATTTCTGTTAAATTTGTGAGATCCTTTTTTGAGTACTACGAAGGTGTATTATATTCTTTCTACTTTCTACATTTTAGCCAAGACTTTTTTTAAATCTTATGTTCCTACATAAGATTTAAAAAAAGTCTTGGTCAAAAACAAAAACAGTCTCACAACCACTGATATTATAAACTATGAAAATCACTAACAGTAACTGCTAAGTTGTTCATACCTCTATCCGCACTCAAGTCATCGTTCTCCACTTATTCTTACTCTTTTATAACCCCACTATTCATTAATATTTATCAATCGACCAATAGCATTGCGTTATCGGTATAACCCGTCAAAATAATGTCAATTAACTTATTTTTATTAAATAGAAAGTAGTGAAATAGTGTGTTTTCATCTATTATAGTGTGTCCCTATTTTTAATAAAATAAATAAGAGTTTTGATGTGACGACAACACTTATTTATTTATTAAATAGTACAACCACATCATCCATCTTAATACATTTACAAATTATATTAAGTAGTATTCGGTCTGATATGTATGACACTTACGGTGTACATAACATTGGCATCTAGAACTACTCACTACTCACAATCATACTACAAACCACTCAAATAAACATACTGTCGAAAAGGCATACGTGATCGATAAAATCTGTCGCGAGCTGCCGGTCTATTACTTGGGAAAACGTAGATAGCTATCATATTTCAGTTTTGTTTTTAATAATAATCATGCGACATCTACTCGTAGTTACAGTTTGTTTTATCAAATGCCAAAATAATACGAAATACGAAGGTAAATAAAACCCTTCGAATCTTAATCAGAGTAATTACAGTTTCGCCCATTGTTTAACGCAGCCGAATACTTTGCAATTCTTATTTGATTTTCTTTTTTGCTTAGTCAACATTTCAAAACGTAAAAGTTTACGTGACTCTTTTGTTGTTAAGATCGAAAAACTAACGTTACAATCGAGCGCGTGCGCGAAGCCCACTGAGTGGTAATGTTTTTCTTTTTTTTTTAATATACCGCAAGGTAAGCCTTAGTCTTTTTTTCGAGGGTCATCTATATATATGTATCTTCGACATAATAGAAAGCACGCAACCAACACAGACTAGTTGCATGTCATTTATCTACTTTTATCAATCGTAATCGAATCTCGAAACCGCGACATTTTCAACCGGCGGGATTACTGATAGTCGATCTACGGGTCATGTTTCTGAACGAGCGGTACTTGTTATGACTGATTTTAAAAATGGACGTAGTGCAGCTACATGAACTATATTTTGCCAACAATTTGGTCACGTACTTGCCTCTTTTAAGCGGCTCCTCCTATTATCGTAAAAATCGGGATAAAATAATAGTGCAATTTCATTACGATTTACTTACTTGATAACATTGATCTTTTGGTTGCAAAATAGTTGTTGAGTTTATATTAACAGAATCTATTTTCTTAAGCGTTACTTGTAGCATTACGACTTTGGCTGTATAATTTAGTACCAGTCAATTTTGAGGTTTATTTTATAATTTGTTTTTGGAAATTTGTAAAAAAAAACAACAAAGTTGGGCCAGTGGTGAGCAGTTATCGATAACTGTAAAGCCTCTTATCACCAGTGTGTTACTCGCGTGCTGTTAGCAGCAACGGGAGTACCATCCCACCTTAATTAAACTGTCAAAACAAGAGCAACCCTACTCAGAACACTATATTAGCTGTATATTGCTGATTAATCACGATCTACTGTGGTCTGGAGGATTTTCCAGCTGGGTGACTTCCATTCCTGCAGAAATATTCTTGGTCCCTCCACTCAAAGATACATAACATAACATTTTACTTTCCCTTTATATGTAAATTACATCCACTTCCACACACTGCCACATTTATCAACGGTTCCAACCCTGAGATATTCCTAAGAAAATTCCTCAAATTATGTATTTACCGGAATTAACGCGATCACGAAAAGATATTACATACCTCTGAATTGCCTGACGTTTCGAACAGGTTGCACTGGCCGTGGTCACAGGCTGACGGGAGGACGTGCTCTGCTGAGCCAGAGGTGTGTTTCGTGTTAATTCACGTAAATACATAATTATATCATGGAACGGGAAAATTTAAAAGATAAAATTCCTCAAAATCCAAAAACCGCCTCCATCAAACACACGTGCTATCTTCACGCTGATCGGTACAATATTCGATATTAATAAACTAAATATAGACATATATATAGATCCAGTATGTGCTACGGTAAACAAATATTTCCTATATTGAATATTATATTATTACTAGACACCGCCTGGTGGTCTTTGTATTATATCAATGACCAGTATAAATTGAACTGTCATTATAAAGACTTTTCGTACCATGACAATAGTCAACGTTTATACTTGTCACTTGTAGTTTTTCATAGCACTTATCACATAAGTATGTATTTCTGAAAGTAATAACACGCATTGTTTATTTTTTTTAGCTTTATTCACTTCTTGGACATTTGAACTTAAGTATTAAAAATTACATTCCTCCGTGCGCCAAATTTGCTTAAAAAAAGAGTACAAGGAATTATTTTCACTTATTAATATATATGTAGATTATATTATGCAATATGTTTACAGTTGTATATTTTACCTCAGGACCTCATTATTATTGATCACAATAGAATCACAGCCAGCCCCGGGACAAGTCGGGCGCTATGAATAATTTACAACTACCCGCAGTTGGGGTCAGTACGATCTCTGCTAATAGTTTACTTTGGATAATTATTTTGTTTATGCTAATAATAATTGTGTTTATGTTTGAGCTCGATTTACTTCTAGGGTAAAGATAAACTTTTACAATAATAACAATATGGTTTAATTACAACAATTATTCTTTATTAATATGCTTCAATTTTTGATAACCTACCTAATTGTCGCATCGAAATAAAACTTTGTATGTATATGTAGTTTGGATGGCAGTACTACATATTGGAGCTAATTTGATGATGGAGTCAGGAGATGGATAGTGGAACTCTTGAGGGGCTACTAGTAAACTCGAAGTTTGGACTCATGATCGTGCTCATCACGCAATTATTTGTCCTACCTAAAGTCGTAGACCTCTGGCTCAGCAGTCCGGATCACTAACCACTAGACCAAAATTACGTGAAAACGGCTACGTCAACCAGGTCAACCAGGTCAACCGGATCAACCAGGTCAACCAGATCAACCAGGTCAACCAGGTCAACATTATATACTGGACACGTGTACGTTTCTAATGTTAATCTGTCATGGTACATAGTTTTACAATTAATGAATAAGTACTGGTCAATGAAAGGCAAATAAAAAAAATTAATTAATATTCGTTGAAGTTACGATTGCAAACCGTTCCCCAGCTGTTGCAGCTTTTTAAAGATAAATCTGCTGTGCCATGCCTCGATCTCAATAAAATATTGATTTCAAATTTTTTATTTGAAATCAATATTTTATTGAGATCGACCAAGAAAATTCTCTCTTTCAATACAGTTCATCCTATAATTATTTCATCATTTCTTAGAAGTTATTTCGAATTTTGTTTGAGTTCTTTGCTTAAGTATAACATCAATGGTTGGAATATTTACCAAAGTTATTAGTTAAGACTGTTACGTAATTAACAACAATTAGTAGGTACATTAATCATATAAGGAATTCTCCAAGGTGTTGCCTGTTGGATTATTGTACATTTAAGGTTCATTATTTAATTACGTACGTAAGGAAATGTTCTTACGCGGCTGAATTGGCTTATTCCGTAATTAAATTCACAGACACCGTGTGAAACTGGTAAAAATACTTCAAATTATTGTAATAAATGTATTAAAATTAATCGTATAATATTACGTAATATTGAAAAAATGGGGGGTGGCAGGAGGGTGAAAAATACTTTATGACCTATTCTTATACCTACCAAATATACAGAAAAAAATAAATGATAATATTATAGATAATATTTAGAAATATTTAAGTATGTTTATCAGCAGTCTGGTTACCATAGTACAGGCTTTGCGTAGTTTGGGATCAGACGGCCCGGTCTCAAGTTACTATTATTATTATTAAAAACTAGCTTTCCGCACTTCTTCTATATATAAACTTACAAATTTCGCATCGAAATTTCCTTGAAAATACATAGAATTCTCTTTACGTATTAATATATAGATTATAATGCATGCAGTCTCGCAAGAGAACTCGCAAGTACTAATTCCATGCGTATTTCGCTTCTGTACAAAATATCTTCAAGAACCATACGTTAACTAAAGTGCCAACCTCACCGACACAAACGTAATTATGAACTAATTGCTATATATTTTGTAATAGTCAAATATGTTGAATACCACATCGATACTCGTATTTGTTTTCAAAATACTCTTCACGCAATAACGGTCTTTTGCATCTTCTTGAACAGTCTACCTCTCACTCTGCATTCTCTATTCATTCCAAATTATCTTTAACTCAACAGGCCTTTGCTTATACAGACACATTTTATTCTGGTTTCTATTTTGCAATTGTCTATTCATATTGTAATCTTATGAATTCTATATAAGCTAGGTTTTTCGCGTTTGTACAAAATATCTTCAAGAACCATACGTTAACTAATGTGCCAACGACACCGACACAAACGTAATTATGAACTAATTGTAATTTCTTTTTATTTTGTAATAGTCAAATATGTTGAATACCACATCGATAAAGTACTTTGCTACAGTTGAAAAAGTATGAAAAATATTTAACATCTATAGATATTGTGTGCAACTTCACCACTTCAAATATGAAGTGGTAAAGTTGTACAGAAGCAGTATTAGTTATTTGCAAAAGCTTCTAATTTTCCGAATAAAAATTCCGATACCTGTAGAGGCTCTACGCTCGAGCTACAGCCCTCTACGGTGCGGTGTAGAATATTTGCCTCACAGTCCGGTATAGAGGCCAAATTAAAAAAGTTTTAACCGTCTGATACGTACTAACATATATTATACGTAAATTAAAAAAAAAATGCTTTTCACGTAGCGAGCGATAGTCGATTGCGAGCTTCATTTGGTCTGAAAATTTTTCATACGGTTTATTGAATATATACTTAGGTATTTTGTTACTGCAATTACTGTTGTATTTTGTTTTTGCTTACTGTTTTTTATGTAATTCATTAATGAGTAGTGTAACCATATAATAATAGCAACTGATAATCTTTTCTTTTTTTTTCTTCCTTTTGATTCTTACAATATTCGTGCTTTTTTTACTCCTTAATAAAAACTTGTGACACAACATGGAAATATACTGAAAAGTAACAGAACTCGGTAAGTTCCATTGACGCTCTCGCCTTAACTCCGCGTTGTTGGTAAAGATTAAGACTCAAATCCACTTACACCATTGCTGTTATTATTATTCGTATTTGTTTCAAAATACTCTTCACGCAATAACGGTCTTTTGCACCTTCTTAAACAATATAATTACCTCTCACTCTGCATTCTCTACTCGTTCCAAATTATTTTCAGCTCAATAGACCTTTGCTTGTGCAGACACATTTTATTTTTCTTTCTGTTTTGCAATTTTCTATTCATAGTATAATATTATGAATTATATATAAGCTAGGTATTGAAATGTTTCATTTATTAGATCGAAAAACATATATCTTGCTGAAATTGTGTTTCACTGTAATTATTAATACTTGATATTTACCGTGAACCTCAAAACGCATTCGCAACTGTTGATTTCTTAATTATAATTTTTATACATCAACATAGTACATACTTTGAGAAAGATAAAGTCTCCTTATTGGTAATTTATTAATCGATGATAAATAGAAACTCAGTTCTACAGATTTGTATGGAACTGGAAACTTTCATATGCCTATTTTTAGGTTCACAATATAACAAACTTTTGTGTATGCGACAACTAGATTGAAACATATTTCTTGCCAAAATTATGTATTCATAATAATATAAATAATTATTGCTATACTCGTATTTACCGTTTTATATATTCCTTCCTATATCCTAAAATAGAATATGTTTTTAAGAGAAAATGGATGAAAGGATCTATAGACTAACACTCCCTCTGGTAGTTGGCCCCACATAACTAAGGATTAAGGTCATCATTGTTTGGTTTACACCTGGAGTAGATGCTTTGTCTGAATCGGCTTCTGTTCATCCCGTCCCTGATGATCTTGTGGAGCTTGGTCCTTTATCTGGTCTGTTCATAGGGTTGGTGATTGGACTTAAGCGCTTACCTAAAGTGTTATTAAACACGATGAGTTTTTCAGATTCCTATTGCTTTTCCGTACTTCATGTCCAATGAAATAATGCGTTGGCGACATAATATGGTGGATAACGACAGTGTCTTCACATTCAGCTGTGAAAGGTTCGACACGTCAGTGCGTTTGGTAGTCCACGATTTTTTCAACATTCGTCTCCAGCACCATATATCGAATAAATCGATCCTTTGTCTCTTTCAAGCCAGTATAGTCCACATCTCGACACCATAAAGGAAAATGGAGAATATATAGACTAACACACAAGTATGTAATTGGTAATTGCACATCATGGCTAGAGCCAACAGTAACAGGACCTCATACGTCGGAGGGAGTCGACTTGCCAACTTACTACTATACCGACAGAGACAGAGTTAGACTTCTCGTTTTATAATTATTAAAATGAATTAGCTTTTGTCCGCGGCTTCGTTCCTGTGAATTTAGATTTATCCATTCAATCTATCTATAGAAAATAAATAATCTATAGAAAAGTTCTGGAGTGGAGACCACGGACCGGAAAGCGCAGCGTGGGATAGGACGTCCATTATCGCAGTGGACAGACTACCTGGTAAAGATCGCAGGACGTTGGTGGATGCAGGCCGCTTCCAACCGGTCTTCTTGGAAGTCATTAGGGGAGGCCTATGTCCAACAGTGGACGCCCTATGGCTGAAATGATGATGATGATGATTCAATCTATCCCTCGAGAACAGTATTTTGTTTGGAGAAAAAGGTACCACGTATCCTTTTCCTGTACCTCTGAAAACGTTTATGCAAAGTTTCATGATGATCGGTTAAGTAGTTAAGACGTAAAAGCTAACAAACGGTAAAACTCAATTTTGCTTTTTTTATTTTATCTAAAAGTTTTATATTTTATTTTATGTAAAATTATTTCTTAAATTTAATATTATTATGACCTATTACAATTTATAAATCTGGAGTCTATTTACAGCTGTACAAAACATTGCCTATTTAATTAGTTTAGTTAATTACTTGTCGAGGAAAAAAAAATATTACAAGCCAGTAATAATCAAAACAAAATGTGAAATAATAAATTTACTTGTACCGTATCAGCTTTACAACTTTTTTTTAATTAGAAGATTTTTCATGGAAAAAATCTATTTAAGAGCATATACCTACTATTATATAGCTTACACATTCTAACAAGAGGATTCTTATAGGATAGGTACATTGTTATTAGAGGTAGGTATGCTAAACAATTGTGGAGTACGCACAGATCGATGTATCTGATTTAAAAGGTCACTATCCAAAGACTCATTAGTAATTTTACATATCTCTCCCGGTCATCTCGAACTTGTTGTAGTCGAAGTCGATTCTCGTATTGAAGTATCGATTCAATTCGATCTAGATTCGATTCGCCTATCAACAATCGTAATAGTTTCAAATTGATTGATGTCTGTCAATCGCCCCTATTTACACACAACATTGCGATACGTCTATACGCGTGCATACGTTGGGCTAGAAAGACGTTTCTGTCAACGCTTACCACCATTCTTGGCTTGTCATACAAATATTGAAGCGGTTTCATTGGACGACCTTACCAACTGTTGAGCGAAGGTTTAGAATGATTTTTATTTTTATGTTTTTTTTTTTTATATTTATTATTTAATAGTGTACATGATATAAATAAAACTGGTTCCATACAGTTTGGTAATAGCCACACAGTACCTACAGGAATTTAAAAATGTCAACTCGAGGTATGTCATGTAGAAAATAAGGTTCATTTTCATTAATTAAATGCTAAACATGCGTACTTTACGAAATTTGGATGGGGATCAAGACACTTCGCTTGAGATTAGGCACATTCTTAAACTGAAGATATTGGTTGTTTGTGTAAGTGCACTGATAAGTAACATAGGTATGCCAGTCCGATACGCTATATATTATATAGATAATATAGTGTATATAGCTACAAACCAAAGGACTGTAATATTAAGTACAACTATCAAGTAATAGGGTAAACTGCGTGAAAGTACGTAACGCGCGGGTGGAACTGCGGGCCCCAGCTAGGTAGCTATTTTTACCTGTTTCATTTTTATCCATGTATCCATTGTATCCATTTCCTTTTCTAAGACCCCTAATATTAGATGTACACATATGGATATAATGTAATACAACATATGTATAATGTGTAAATTGTAATATAGTAAAATGTAAGAGTTAATATTTAAAATTAACTACAACTTAAAACAAGTAACATAAGTACATTTCCTGTAGAATAACGTGTAGATTTTATAACGCAACTACTACTTTGGAATGAAAGCTATCATAATAACACTTGGTTTATTTGAAATTTATGCTAAACCCTGCAAATTATATTCGAATCGTAGTTGTCGAGCGATAAACGCTGATCGTTCGCGATATGATACATGAAAACATATGTTCTATAAACACTATTAGTTGTTACCGACTGTTCAGTATCAGTAATCGATGTTTATATATATATATATATTAATATCTGTTTTAATTCCACAACTACCTTACAAAAATTATCGTAATTGTTCATTCACATCAAGTTGCTGATTTTTTACACAAAAATACGTTTAAGATGATGTTAATGACGTAAGATTTCAATGGCTTATTTGTGTTTGTATCCTTGTATCTTCATCCATATATTTCTAATCTTTTAATACATACAGGTAGAAAAAAGAATTGAACACAATAAAAGATACAAGCAGTTCTCTTTTCTACTTTTATCTTTTGTTGTGTTGTTCTAATGGATATCGCAACCTTCATAATAACCCACAATAAAAGCTCCGCCATATTCATAAATCACCAAACTATAATCTTCGTAAACCTCACGCGACTGAGATACCGAGCGAAAAAACCAAAAACACGCATTTCTGTGGCAATTAAAGGGGATAAGCACCAATAAAGGGCGCTTGAGTTATAAATTGATTATTTTGTGGGCCCACAGTCAATGAATTGGCGAATCGGATTTTTTTTTTCTTATTTGTTTTGTAATTGCTGTACAGTGTACGGTACTGGCACTTACGGAATATGTAGCTATTAAATTCTATGTTTACTAAGAAAAAAAACAATCCATCTAATATAGTAAACCTCTTAAATTAGAAAGTAAAGCGAAGATTCACTTAGTTATATATGGAGCATTCCACGCCAATCAGACAGTTTAAAAAAAATGGTTTTTTGATTTTCTTAATTTTTGGTATTTTTTAGTACCCCTCAAAAGAGGCTTTTTGATAAATTTTGAGATTTTTTTTATGGCTGGTTCAAAAAATATACAATTAAAAAAAAACCGCTCTTCTTTTGATTTTTTACTCCCAACTTTCTTGGTCGAAATTTAATTTTTTTTAATTTTGTTTTTGGATGTCCTTTACAAAAAAAAAAAAGTTTAAAATGTTTTTAATCCAGATATTTAAATTTTAAGTTTTCAATCGTGTTTTTAAAACTGTGTGTATCTGTGTATCCTTCGACTTTTTCGAAATTTTCTATTTTAAACTTCTACCATCATTCAACTTTTAAGCCCGGTCCGGTAAATTTTTGAAACTGTCTGATTTGGCGTGGAATGCCCCATATGTAGATATAAAATCTTTAGTAAATCTTTAAAAAGTATTTAAAAGTAATCTTACGAACGCATTATAACACATATTACACGCTAGCCGTCCCCGCAGTTTCACCTGCGTTTATGGCCACTGCTATTGGTTGTAGCGTGATTTTTTATAGTGTAAAGCCTTCCTCGATAAATGGGTTATCCAACACTAAACGAATTTTTCAATTCGAACCAGCAGTTCTTGAAATTATCGCGTTCAACCAAACCAACAAACTCTTCAGCTTTATAACATTAGTATAGATTGAACTCAAGCAACTCCTTCGTACCGTCCTCTACAGTAAAACAATCTGTAGTGTGCTTCTTGTCACAAGGTTACTGGTCGTAGAGTAATCATACGGCATATTAAACCTTTTTTAGTATACAGTTTGGTTATTTAACGCAAACATTTTTTTAATAACTACATTAAAAAAAACTTATAACCTTTGAATAACTTATCCAAACAAACTCTTCACTTATTTTCGGGTTGAATCCCACCCAGGACAAATAATTGTGTAATGGGCATGATTATTTGTTCTGTGTCTGGGTGTAATTTATCTATAACTAGCAAGCCACCCCGGCTTCGCGCGGGTTTCAGAGATATCTTCAACAATCATCATCATATTTCAACCAGTTTACACAAAACCTTAGCAAATTTCATACCTAAATCTTCCTCATGAATTGCTCTGTCTATTGGTGAAAACCGCTTGAAAATCCGTTTATTAGTTTTTTTTATTTTCGGCGGGGGGACTTCGTTTTATAATAGAATAGAATAGAATAGAAATAGAATAATATGTAGTGATATGTATGTATTTTGAAATATATGTTTATGAGCAGTCTGGTTATCATAGTACAGGCTCTGCCTAGTTGAGGATCAGACGGCCGTGTGTGAGATGTATCAAGTTATTAGTACAAGGAAAAAATAGAAAGTAATGTGTCAATAATTTAGTCACATAGTTCAACCTCTTTTAAATTTTAATTAATACTAGAGATCGCCTGGTGATCAAATTTCGACTACAATTCATTAACTTAATTTATTTTTTATATTTCCAACCAGTAGTTATTATCCCGACTTTCCATACTATACTAGGTCCATGTAGATCCATGTAGATGCTGGCAAACTTTTTAAATTTATAACACATTGATTCCACATTTTAGCTTTCTCCATTTCCACACAAAGTATTCTAAATTTCACTTTCCTTCGTGCTCAAAAATTGCTAAAAAAAGGGGCTTTTCACGTATTAATATGTATATGATACATTAAATTAAAAGATTCAGCTATACATGGAAAAATATATATCTGCATGGTTTTATCCAAACATAAATGCATGCATTTCTATCGTCTATAGTGTGACATTACACAACCTGCCTCTGTCTATCCATGGGTCACTTTATCGCCTACTACAGTCCAGATTTAGCACGAGGGGGTACGTGGGGACCAGATAGGGTTGCCTATTACCCGGAAAAAAGGGTATTCGATTATACAGACTGCAGTGAAATTCAATAACATGAAGAAAAGTGTGTTTTATGGTCATCCTTTATAATATGGTTTTAAGTTATGGTGGTGGTGGCGGTTTATGGTTTGGTTTTATAGTTTATGGTTTTAAGTGATCGGTAAGAATCAAGGAGTGAACAGCATTTTATGTATGAATTATTTTTATTAGGTTTTTTGGAAAGTTGACAGCCCTAGTAAAGATGGTTCTAAAAGTGCATCGGTCTCTCCTCCCTTCATGGGCCATTAGATGCGTCCGCGGGAAATCGTCATTTGCATAAGCGGCTTGGCTCTCTGCACATAGTAATTGGGATCACATGAACGTGGCCAATTTAGGTAGATACTTGTCCCCTCCTTGTTACCTCCGATCGTTAGGATAACAAGGGGCAATCATTTCACCAAATCAGGGGTCTTAATAGTTTGGACTGTCCAGTGTAGGTTTAAGTTAACCTATACCAATGTTTGTTCAACACTTACGCGTTGCTCTTAGAGCTTTTAATCGAAGTGCGAAATTTGAATGTGATTTAAATTCGTACTTGTTACAAAATGGAAGGGATGAAGTAGGAGGGGTAGAGGAGGTTAAATTGCAGTACGAAGTTTGCGTTTCGTACGAATGCTACTTGAAATTTGCATTAACTTCGGAACGGGTGGGGTATTGTTTCTTTACACAGCATCTGGTTTAGTTTAGATTTGTGAATAAAACAGTCAAAGATATATTTGTATGTGTAAGTAACGGAGCGAGAAACAAGTGAGTCCTTGTTTAAAGCGACAGCGCTTGCTTACTGATTTTAGAATGAGCTTGGAAGAGGGGACCAAGTAGATTCATAATCTGGCGTGATGTTTAAGCATATTCTGATTTTGTGTTCTTTGATTAAAGGTTTTATTTACTAAAAAATTTCTAAATGTTTACAATTTAGTCTGAAATATGTTCCAAGTATCATGAAATTAATCGAACTATGTTCTCGCTCAGAATGCACCAAACTTTAGCAGAAAATTCTGAAAATACAGCCCTCTGCTATATGTTCAAATTGCTATGAGGCCTCTTGAAGACACTTTTTAGAATATCATGCAGTGCAGTTTGAAAGGTTTTGGCGTTTATCTACTGATTTGTCACCCCCCTTCAGTGTAAACAATCCCAAAAAAAAAGCAAACGGTTCGGTACATTTTTTTTTCCCGTACCATTAAAATGTTAAATACTTTACTATACTTACCCTTCGATATACAACCCCGGGTCCTTTAAGCGAGGCGTGAAAAGGCATCTCTAGAAGTTGTCAAACTGAGAACCAGCGTTTTATTATTGTCAGTATCCATAATGGTGGTCTTTCGACCTTTGGATCTCAATCTAACCTTCCTTCAAAAGGTTTAATTTCAACGTCAACATGAACGACTCAGATGGTATTTAAATGTTTTTATAATTGCCTATCCGAATTGTTTGCTTGTCTACGGTTTATATTTACCACTAATATTTAAGGGCCAAGCTTTAAATATAAATAATTTCACTTGCTAGTTGCAAATGTAGCAAAATCTATTTTAGTCCAACAGAACTACGTTAATGAGCTAGCACATGCATCAATGTTGAATCCAGAAATAGTTCACGAAATTATTCAGTCTAATAGTTATTTTCATTAATATTCATAATTTTACCAGCAATTAATTTTATGGGTTTAAAGTGTCGTAGTAATGTTTGTAGATAATTAATTTCAGATTTTTGATATGGAACATTAGGATGGAAATATTTAATTTACATCGTACTACGCAAATCAAAAAATGGTGCGAGATGTCATTCCAATACAAAGTCAAGATGCCTCGATCAAACTAGATGTGCTGGACCAAACTGTTTATGTTGGGAGGGGACGTTATGTATACTAATCACGATGAAAACTTTCATTGTGTGATTTAGAATTCGTAAGTAGAAAGTAAGTAAGATCGGGCGTTACCGACGCTAAAGGTTCCAGCCCAAATGTTTATTACAAGGTAACCAACCCTATCGAATACACTCTAGCAAGAAACTATAAATTAATTAATACTTAGTCTTTTGATGTAAGCCTTATATTGTTCTCCTAAGATTTTGAAAACTTTTTTTTAATACACCTATTCATTTGGGAGAGAACTCCTAAAGTGGTAGGCCAGTTGGGAAAAGTTACTGCTGTAGTAAAGCCGAATCTGCTATGCCCTATCTCCTAAACTCTCAAATACCTGTCATACAGCGATGACATATCATAAACTAGCTAAGCAATCGCGAAATTTAATAAAGCCAGGAGAGGTTGGCGTGTGTAGTCATTAACATTTAAAGCACCAATTATTTGAGGTCATTAGCGCCCTCTGTCGGTCATAAAACGCACCCAACACTCCCAACCGCCCCTCTTTCGTTTATAAATTAGAAATAAAATGGTGATTTTTTAATCTGTACCCCTCCAGAACCGCTCGTTTGTCTACCATTCGTTACTTGAATTAATTTGATAATTTTTTGAGGTGTGTGTGGTTTTTGTGCGATGATAGCAAGCTTGAACTGTAGATAAGAACAAAAAAAGTTCTAAAGGTTCTCCCTCCTGTATTTGGCAAGCCCTACAGTTTTGTTAGTAATTCGAGAAAAAAGATGTAATTTCTATATTAGCTACTCGAGTCAATTGTTCTGTCATGCGCTCGTTGTATTTATAAATAATATTACCTGGGTGACCGAGCTTCACTCGGTAGCTTTTTGTAAAATCGTATTTTGTTTTTGTAAAATTGCATTTTTACAGGAAATACAACTATGCAGTTGAATTTAAAATGCAAAATTGTATCAACATACAAAATTTCATCAAAATCGTTGGAGCCGATTCCTAGATTCAGATTATATATATACATACATACAAGAATTGCTTGTTTAACGGTATTAGATAGTAAAATTAATGAAATAGCAACTTTATAATAATTCTGAAATGTCTTTTTATTTTGAGTAATAAATAAATATTTATATCTAGTGTGTAGAAATTCCATACACCAAATAATGTAACCAAATACAAAATTAATAAAACATAGTATTTGATATACTTATGCAAAATATACTCTAGTAATTAACTTTTTATCGCTGCTTTTTTTATTGCTACCATGTTCCTTTTCTAATACAATGCATTTGTGTCCAGCGCAGAACGTCCTTTTTATAGACAACAACGTAAACACACGTGCCACAAATAGCAAACAAGCGTGTTTAGCATCGGTTACAACACCAAAAGGTGATGAGAAAATGTCTCACAATCTAAACCTAACAATCTATACACAACAATTCTCCTCTTCTCATTTTCCCCACGAAAATAATCCTGTTAACAACGTTAAAATTTAACGGAACAGCATTCGTGATATTACTAGGATCATATTGAACCCACAATAGCCTATTACAAGAAGATTCCCATCTTCAAATAGATATGAAGGGAAACAATCTTTGTATACTCGCAATCGCCCTCTTTGTTGTTCAGCTACAAATTACATTTTAATAACATTTGTGTGCTGATCCAGTTGGTAAAATGCATGTAACAGCTGGTTCTGACAAACTGTGATATTTAATTACTAACGTAAATATGATGGAGCTTTTGAGACTAATATTGGCAAAATATAAGAGCCAAAATAAAGGACCAGTGTGTGATATTAAGCGGCGGTAGCGATCTTGCGATCAAGTGGTTGCGGGTTCGAACCCCTACCGAGTGCACTAACGACGTGAACCCACTCCTACCACAAGCATTTAGCGTAGCTGGTGGGGTTAACAAGAATACTAGTAATGTGTGACCCACGTTGCTAGCATTCTTTAAAAAAAAACTAATTTAACGTTGTTTATTTCAATTATACCACGCCGGTAACAAACGGAGGTGGTTTCATAAGTCACCGGTTCCCGTAGCCTATGAACACTTGCAACTACAGCGAACTCGCATGCACGTTCCCAACCTGTACACTCGTTTCTGGAAGAACCCTATACTGTAGTACCTCGAGAAAACCTCGTAGGAGAAATGTAAATTGGGAGACCTAACCGATGCCTATGCTAGCTGCTAGCTTATCAATCGCTGGTCCATATGCCAGTGGTGTTTTAAAATATGCTTATGTATATAATGTAATGTAATTTGCATCGTAATTTATATTACGATGCAAATTTATAGGACCTTGGTTGATTCTTAGCTTCTTTTTTCTATACCTTTACCACGGTAATATGATCTATACAGTATTCTATCTTCATAGAAACGGTCGGAAAGCGAGTTATACCTACGCGTCTCAAGTTCGGTATACACTCAGTACACAACCAATCGCGAATGCGCCGCAGTTACGAATGAACGGTGTGATGATTTTGGAAGCAGTAAGCTTGCGGTTTGTGTATTTGATTGAAATAAGTACAAGTACTTACTTAATATGGCAATGGATTTTTTATACTATTAAATTTGATTGAATTTAAAACCAATCTCGCTGAAATTTATGGCACTTTTTAATATCACTACCAGCTACTATTTCAGAAAGGTTCAGACACTACGTACGTTCCTTTCAAAGTTAATAATGTAAAAAAAACGCTCTTTTTTAACTTTGACCTTCATTTGCTGTGAAACAAAAGCATTTAGCGACTTTGAATCAGTCTCATTTTGTAGCTAGTTTAATATCACACGAAATGTAAAAATAAGTCTATTTTTTCGTTAAATTGTTAAAAAAAAAATGACGCCCTACTTGTCCAGACTGCGGGTATCAAAATTCTAAATCAGCGCATTTTTTTTGCTATTTATCCAAAAATAAAAATGCGTAGTAATCCAAAATTTAGGTATTTTAGTTCCTTGACTGGGCTAATAACGACAATTAACGAATGTGTGTTAAAAATTATTAAAATTTGATAATTTTTAACACACATACACACACATACATTTAATGTATATTATTATTATTATACACAGTGTATCTGAAAAAGGAACACTTACTTAAATCACTAAAAGGGCATGACTCTAATATGCAGTTGCAATAAGAAATTTGAAAAAAAAAGGTGAAACGTGTAAAGATTTTCTTAATAACGGAATGAAAAAATCCAACATAAAAAAATTGTACTCATAACAATATTTAAATATTCAATTTTACGATGGTTTTCATGTGCTAGGGTTCTCGGGGACTTCCTTCCTAGGGTATACCCGAGTCCCTTGCGATAGACTCACTTGTTACGGAACACCGTGTGGTTTTAGTCGGTTCGATTCTGACATACCACTTCACCAATAGCCATGGTGAGGTGATGACCCGGGAGGTTTTCCACACGAAAAAAAAAATGTGTACATTTTTATTTCAAATCACGTTAATTTCAAAATGCATATTTAGTTTTAATTACTAAACTCTGACCTTTAAAACATTTATAAATTTGTAGAATAGGCTTGCCTTTCAACCTTTTAGCAATTTGTAAATGAGAACGTAGATCAGTGTAAATTAAAATACAAAATGAATATTATCCTCCGTTCAAGTTGAGGTTATATTATTACACGGAAACCGATCAAACGAACCCCTATTACAATAACAATGAGACAGCCTTTATTTTGGCCATAATATAATTGTAATTAAATACAAAATAGAATCAACATTATTCACCGAGCCACGAAATACAGTCGTATCAAATATAAATTAAACTAAATTCCACGAGAGGCGGAATTATTTTTAATTTAATTATACAGATTTGTCAAAAGAGGGAAAATGTTCTAAATACTTGGTTCCTTTGTTTCTAAGTAATCTGCTTACGGCCGATTTCTAAAGAGGTTATTAAGATGATTTCACACAAAAGGAGTGCCTGTTTACCTTATACACAATTTTGATGCACCGTTTGATCGAAGGGTTTTGACAAGTATTCTCTGAACAAGAAAGGAGTATGTATTATATTAGTTGTAGGTATATTCCAAACCTTTACTTGTAAAAACATGAGAAATGTTTATTTTGATAATATTGGTAGTGACCAGTTGTTTTTTTTAATTAAACCCCACAGAAAAACCAGCCAACTGGTACTAACACTACTTTACAATTACAGCCGAACTAGCATTCCGAGTCCTTATATATATAGCCCAACCACTTAGGGTTAGTTCACACGGAAAAGTGACGCGACGCGACTATGTTAAAAGACGCTCCGAACGGCGAAGGGATGCATACTTTTTAAGATAGCAATGCAATATAGAATTTATTCATTACACAAAAGTTACGCGGTTCAATGAGTACGCGAAAGTGTCGCCCAGCACCGCCAGACGCAACGCAAAGCCGCCGACATCCCATTTCGTGTGAACTGACCCTTAGGTTCTTTTAATTGTTATAAACAAAATTCAAATTCTATCCTGAAAACGTCTTTGCAAAAATAAAACAACCTTTTTATACCGTACCTTTCGATTGTTACAAACTCGATTCTGGAAGGAAATCATATGAACCAAAACTCATCAAAAGAGGAGCCCCTTTAATCGCCAGTTAATATTACGAGAATGGATTGCCATTATGATTTATTACAATCAAGTGTAAACGCTCCAGTGCACTTAATCCTAGACCCTTAATTGCACACACTCGACTGGTTATTCATAGGTGATTAGTATAATCACTATGCTATTAGATATCGCGGGATTGCTAGCTGCCAAATTGCTTAGGCGATATTAAATTCAATTGATCGTCATTCTGTTGATAATACATTTTAAGTAGCATGGCTGTGAGGTATAAACCTCAAGTATAAACATATATTGCAATTTATCAAAAATGTGTCAATATGTGTGTTATTGTCTCCCGAATTTCGTCATCGGACAAGATTATCACTGACTCTCGTTTGTTTTAAGGTTACAAAGAAATTGTTAACTTACCTCTAAAACTCACGCCATAATAATATCTCTGCCACTTAATATCAAATTTAATTGGATGGACTCTTCAAGAAAATGTTTTATGGTACCAAGTTCATTATGCCACGTTACACTGATGCTCGGCCGACGGCGGGCTAGACGGAAAAAAGTGTTAGCGCAACGAGAAATGCTGACGGCGAGTTGATTTATTTTATTTACGCTATCTGTTCTGTGTTTATCTAATTCTGCGCGTTACTACTGTACTTTATTGTTGTTGTTTACCAATCACCTCACCGGGGCTGGCGGTGAAGTGGTATGTCGGAATCGAACCGAGTAAAACCACACGGTGTTCCGACATAAGTGGGTCTATTGCAAGGGACTCGGGTATACCCTAGGAAGGAAGTCCCCGAGAATGTTGTATACCTACTAATTAACCATATATTTCGCAAGTATTAATTTTTGTTTTTTTTTTTTTTTTTTTTATTTATTTTGTTTTTTTTTTGAGTTTTTACAATAATATATTTACTATATTTTGATACAATTTATTCAATCCATTAAATATATTTATAGCGTAAGGAACTTCGTTCCAACCGGATGTCTTAAAGACACGTCACGCGTTTTTTTTAAATTAAAAGGTTGGCAACGTGTCAGTGATGTTTGTATGCATCCGTCCAAACTAATATTAATAAATGCGAATGTGTGTTGGTTTCTTTCTTTCTCACGGCTTAATTACTGGACAATCACATTAACAAAATTAATTGATCATCACGAAATTTGGCACTCACCTTGTCTACGGAAAAGGAGAGAGCCATGCTTCGGCACGTATGGGCCGGCTCGACCGGAGAGATACCACGGTCTCACAGAAAACTGGTAGTTAAACAATGATTTCACTGTTTTTCGCCGAGTGAGTGAGGTTATCGGAGGCCCTAACCCTTCCCTGTCCCCCTCTCTCCAACTTCCTCCCCCTTCCCCTACTCGCACCTAAAAGGCCAGCAAAGTACTTGTAACTCTCGAGTTGCAGGTGCCCATGGGCGGCGGTAGTCATTTACCCCATCGGTACTTTTTATACCAAAAAATTCCCAAGGGATAATATTATTACAATAAAACTAGTAACACCCCCCCCCCCCCGGCTACGCACGGGTAGCAGAAGAGACATCTTCAACAATCATGACTATATTTCAACCAATTTACACAAAAGTTTAACAAATTATATACCTAAACCTTCCTCGTGAATCGCCCTATCTATTGGTGAAAACCGCATGAAAATCCGTTCTGTAGCTTTTGAGTTTATCGTGAACAGACAGACGCGGCGGGGGACTTTGTTTTATAATATGTAGTGATAATATCCTGGGACAAATTACACATCGCTATCTAGAGATTACAAGGTAAGCAGAGCTTGTACTATGGGCTCTAGAACACGGATACACATTTATAATTTTTTTTGAAAACGTATATGTACAAAGAAACATCCAGACCAATGCAAATAGACATATTCATTTATACAAATTTTTGCACTGCGCGGGAATCAAACCCGTATCTTAAATACCCCACCAATATTATGCAGGGTTGTTCGTTATCTCGTCCCAAAACAAACACGGCCCAATGGGACGAGTTGACGAATATAATGATACGATATTTTTTTCATTCGTTATCTCATTTTAGTTGGCTTAGTACAGTTAAGAAGAAATGTTTTTAAGGCATTAAAGAAAAAGAGAAGAATTGAAATAATCAATAAAAATATAAGTACAATTAATTAATTAAGAAATATTCTGTGCTTTAAATCTGTTAATAATATACGTCACCGTATACAGTAGCAAAAACTGACTCTTTTTCAAATTTGATACTATTATAATAATAATCACCTTTATAATTAACAGAAATATTTTTTATTTATTTTATTCCTACAAGTAAATATGTGCACTAATTTTGTTCAACTAAATAAAGGTGTATTTAACCTAAAAATTCTATAGTTGGTCGTTTATAAGAGAAGCTGTATTGTTAAAGCATAGCATCTCAGATTCTATGAAATTTGATTCACAGCAGCAACCCTACAATTACCTTCGATAGACGAGGTATTATGAAGCTCATCATTGTTGAGTTACCCACAATATCTACTAAGTTGGCGGGTGTCGAAACATTAACTTCAGTATGGACTCTCAAGTGACGTGTTTGTTTCTGATATATTAACTTGTATTTTTTTATTAACCTGGTTAATATTTGTTGTACATGTGTTTTTTTTTAAATAACATAGCTAGAAAGCAATAGATTTGCTAATGCAAATGATAAAGAAGTAAGAAAAAAACAGAGCTTCTCAATAAAGCGCTAGGACTTTTATGAGGATGTTGACGCAAACACGCTGTCAGATAATAAATTATTAAAAACAAAAATAGGTATTCATGGAACTGCCGACACAAGTGAAAACTAAAACGAAATGACGAACTTAAAACGTTACATTAGCAGGTTGGTGACATTAATTAATAAGGAGCTGACAGAACTCAATGTTTAGATTAGCACCCTCTAATGCATCTATATATGTGTTATTACCGTGATGGTCACGAGTTCGGTGCTTTTTCCCCATAGCAAAAGTGCACAAACGTCCCTAAAAAAGTTTTCACTTCAAAAAGTATTGTGATATAATATGTTTTGTATACTGATACTGAAAGGTACATGCAGCAGTTCAAGTATTATTTAAAGCTGATTTCAGAAAGAAAGTAAGCCCGAAGCGTTAAAATTGTCATTGTCATAAAAAGAAAAACTGACGTACATACATACATACACTGTATCCCTGAAGGAGTAGGCAGACGCGTATTAAACACCCACATGTTGGCAATTATAACTTGCTCTCACGTAATAGGAGACAAGCCTATTGCCCGTGCATTTTGCCGGGTCACCTGATAGTAAGTGACTACCGCCGCCCATGGGCACCTGTAACTCAAGAGTCACAAGTGCGTTGCCGCCCTTTAAGGTGGGAGTAGGGGAAGAGTGGAAGAGGGTGAGAGGGAAAGGTTAGGGAGTTTTAAGTGCGTAGCTGACTTTTAAGGTCAGAGTAAGGGGAGAGCGGGAAGAGGGGGAGAGGGAAAGGTTAAGGCCTCCAGGAAACTCACTTGGCGAATCTCAATAAATCATTGTTTAACTGCCGGTTTTCTGTGAGGCCCATACATGCCGAAGCATGGCTCTCCCGCTTACGTAAAATGGGAAGAGAAGGGATTTTGCTTATACAGATCGATTTGGGAGTGTAAACAATATCCTGAGCAAGTCATGGTTGTATACCTGTATCTCGAACTGCCGATGATGAGAAGTTCGACCCCTCTAACGCTAACTAATATAAAAAATTGTTTTTTTAAGTGATTAAGTTGAGAACTACGCACTCTTGTCTGTGTCTCTCTCAACCACTCGTATCAATCAATCAATCGTCTCTCAATCAGGTGTGACATAGTTACACTTTGCTAATTCTACCCCACGGCGCTTTTCAACAGCAGAAGCTTTGGAAGTAGTACCAGCGGACGCTTTCAGCATATCCTACTGCTTTATTTAGAGCTAATAGATTTGCTATAAAATACATCCTATACCTTCTTCTCTTTGTCATCATTACCTGCATATTAATTTTGAAACGAAGAACGTACTACATCGTCCTCATCCCTACTATATAATATTATAAATGTGAAAGTAACTCTGTCTGTCTGTCTGTTACGCTTTCACGCCTAAATGGCTGGAGCGATTGAGATGAAATTTGGTATAGAGATAGTTCGAGGCCCTGGGAAGGACATAGGCTACTTTTTAACCGACTGCGCAAAAGGAGGGTTATGATTTTACGCGATAACGACTTCTACGCGGCTGAAGCCGCGGGGAACAGCTAGTACAGTATAAAGTGCTTTGGTGAACTTGACATTGTTGTCATTAATATAACAAAAAGAATTAATTGTAAAAGCAAATAGTTCAATTGTATCAGATATATTTCAAATATTCCCCTACACAGTATGCTCGTAATAATTTATTAAAAAAATTCCAATTTTCCGCCATACACATAATATGTGCCAGTTGCCGTTTAACTGGCGCCCCGTCGGAGCCGAAACGACGCGCGTGACGTGGCACTCTCACCGAACCGTAAAAAAGCGAAATCAATTATAACGAAATGGCATGCCCGCAGGATGGGACCGGCCACCCTAAAACGAACCACCCTGTTATCCCTTGCGAAATAAAAACCAGCCAACAAAAGCCTATATCACTCGCACGACGCAGACCACCTTAAAATGGATGGCACAGAAACCTTTTCAAAGAACACAATATGTTGTCTGATTCCTTTCAAATTGATTCCTAATTAGCGTAATATGCAAATAAATTGGGACATTGCGAAAACCTTTTTGTTCGATTCCTTTTCAGTATATTTTTTATCTTAAATAATGAAAAAGGCAAACAGTTTCTTTCTTTTAGAAAATTCTATACATAATAAATAGGACTATGGTATGCCTACGTTTTTATGACCTGACCGCTATGCTTTTAGGTCGTGGGTTCGATTCCCACCTGAGTCTAGGTGTTCTTTGTGTCCGTTGTTTGTATGTTTGTAAAGTCCCCCGCGACACAGGAGTAATTCCTTATGCAGGAGTTGTCTTCCTACCTGGTTGGTCAGATATCCGAGATATTCGGTGGCCGGTTAACCGTCGTACGACTATTTGAAACACAGCTATCCGTTTCATCTCTAATACACGTACATGGGTACAGACACTAATGCTACAGAGTTTCGTGACTACGGCTATCGGTATGGACTATGATAAGAATCAATTTGAATGATTGAAGAAGAAAAAGAGAGGTGACTTTTTTACCTTACTAGAATATTCATTTGAAATAACATCGTATCGTAATTGAAATCATTGAGGCTATATGTTTTCCTAGTAACAATGTAAACACGACCGAACAGTATAATTAAAACAGTAATAATATTACATCATGGGTTCTTCGGAGCATAATTTCTACATAACAACATAAATAAACATACATACATATTGTAACCCGCCTATGTTCCTGTATACATACCATCGATAAAAAATAAATAACAATTATGTATTGAAAACGAATTTGAACCATTGAGTTAGATTACAAAGTAATTAGGCGATATAGAATTTTTTACAGGTTCGAAAAATCTTAGTGTATCTTAGCGATGTACCAGAGGTAAATTTTTGCAAAATCAGTTTAGCAATATTCTTCACCATTAGTTTATATTAGAGCGAGGGATATAAAATTTACAACTCATCTCGCAGTCATCATTGCTTGGATGTAGTTTGTATTCGCAATTTCTGCAATCTCAGATTGAATTTGTTGCGTATTTCAAGATTGCTTAACTTCTTCTTTGAGTCTTTGGCTGTCTGATCTGTGTGTTTTAATGGGACAGTACTGGCGAGAATGCGTATGAGGTTGTCTATGTGAGTCTTAACAGCTAATTCGGTTTGCACGCTAATTAGGGCGAAAGAGGACAGCAGCGCTGACGAATTACAAAAAAGTAACACAGTTTAGATTCAAATAAAAACATTGATGATAACATGACACAAAAACAACTTAATCGCAATAATAAGCATGCAAAATAGCATTTAAAGGTCTAGATGAGTTTTACATGAAATCTATAGCTATGTCACTCTGATGCACAGGATGTCAGTGTGTCACTAAATAAATATTTGTTAGTGAACGTTTGTTAGTTATTATTTACTAGCTGCCCGCTTCGTTCGCGTGGAAATTCTAATTTATCCCATGGAAACTGATGAACTAATTTTCTGCTCAATTTTCTTAATTTTTCGTTCCATAAAAACCTTCTACAAAGTATTAGAAAACAAAAAAAATGAATGAAATCGGTTAAGTCGTTCTCAAGTTATGGCGTGACCAAAGGAAATAAGAATTCATTTTTATAAGATTATTGCTCCGCAAACATTAAAATTTCAAACTTTGATAAATATGTTTTTCGAAGTTATTTTATTGAAGTTTGAAATTAACTAATACAATAGTTGACTATCAACGTTCGAAAGTTTTACCTTTGATGTTATACCTACTTAAAAAAACAATTTTTTAGACACGTACCTAATTTCAATCTAATTTAATTATTGGTGTTTTAATGTAACTTATTCAATAACCATTTAGGTGTACCCGTATCTCAATCGGCTCCACATAGTTCAACGAATACGCATATAAGTGTGTAGGTGTCAAATAGAGCATAAATAAAACGGTAAACTGAACACTGCTGTAGAGGTGAAGACTAGTCGTTTAGAATCATCACATTTTCTACATGAATACACTTACGACCAGCTTTGTGTACACACTTTTCATAATGTATGCGGACTTGTTATTGATGCAGAATTTTATATCGGTAAACGCTATTTGAGAAACTAATATTTGGGTGGAATTATTATTTTTATATACATGTAAAATTTGATACAGTACAACTTTAAAATATACATTCAAATTGCCATACAAATATTAATACTTAAGGGTATAAAAAATAATACTTAAAAAGCATAATCCCGTCCTGAATCCAAGAAGTAACTTAGATCTCCATACTAATGGTTGAAGTCTATAAATGAATAGTGACTTACATGTTTCGGTAAATTTTACTTTTCATTGCTGCAATGGATTTAACGAATGTACGATTTTAGGTCAAGGTCTAGAACATGCGATCGAGAGGTTGCAGATTCTTATCAGATTTAGTGTATCCGCTCATGAATCTATTCCTAACAAAACGTAGTACAGGTATTATAGTAGGTAGATAAAAACATAATAGAACCGTGTGACCTACGTGAGTGAGACTCCTTTAACGCAACTTTTACTGATACACTTTTTTTTATGTTAGTATCATACCAGTATCATAGAAAATTCAATTACCCGTAGCAGAACCGGATTTTTTAATAGTTTTCCCATATAAAAATAAGGTTCTTTAGATACCGGCACTGCTACGAATACGCCGAACTAGATTGTGTACTTTTACTCGGCCTCGTGTGCACAAACAGTGTTTAGTTACTGGAGGGTGTATTTTATCTTGTTGTGCTTGTTTTGTAGCGTAGGAAGAGAGGGTTAAGGGTAGGTGAGGTGGAAGCGGAGGGAGGGGCACCTGTTGCCCCGAGTTTCGATGTGGGAAAGCCTAATCCTAGCTGAGATGAAATAAATACGACATTGGCTCCGCGGAACCGTTCGCGGGATGTCTTTGATGATATTCACTAAAACCTTGGAAATGCACGGTTTTTGGAAGTTTGAAGGAATTGCTGTTTTTATTTCATAGTGATACAGAACTGAACTTCTGCGCAACAAGTGGTTTTATTGTGTTCATTGTGTTAACGAACGTTTCTATTTTCGTTTTGATGAAATTGCTTCTTGTAAGTGTTTCCGATCATTTCGATATATTTGTTGTTTAGTAATCTTTTTGTACCTCGGTTAAACAAATGACTGGACTGGCCTGTTGGTCTAGTGGTTAGTGACCCTGATTGCTACGCCATCGTGAGTTCGATTCTTACCCGAGTCTGGGTGTTCTTTGTGTCCGTTGTTGGTATGTTTGTAAAGTCCCCCGCGACACATGAGTCATTCCTAATGCGGGAGCTGTCTTTTTTAAAAAGAAAAAAAAAGATATCATCCCTTGGTTTTGATATCCAGTAGATATTTGTAATACAGATTTGATCACTATGTGACGGCGTAATTTTAATTTCCCTCTTGAGTACATGTCAGCCCTTTTTTGTTAAAATTTAATTAATTTTAATAACAATGTATTTTTTGTTACAGGTACAAGCTGTTTTCACTATTTAATCTTGGTAGGATAGACAATAAATACTAAGAAAGGAAATGGTAAATTGAAATTTCAAGTTGAATATACAATATTAGTTGGTAATTTATTACCTTGCTTCATTTTTATCATAAGATTAGTTCGAATACCTAATTACTTCCAAAAACTAATGACATTAATTAATTAGGTTTAAAATACAATGTCTAACATATCTTAAATCTAGATGAAATGTACCTAACTGTAGATGAAGTATCTCGATATGTCATAAAATGTCTCATTACGAGTGAGAACTAATATACAAAATATTTCAAGCAAAGTAAGAATATTGCTACACTCATCATACTGGTTTTTCGACTGTCTCACTAACTTCTCATTTTCATCACCGGCTCTCGATGACTGAATGAGATGTTTTCCCGATGACAGACGTGACGCTAAAGGCGACAACCACAGACGGCAGCATCCCACTTTGCTTTTAAAATTTTATACTTCTGTGACCCATGTGTTGTTATTATTTTTTTAATTTAGTGTTTTTAATTTAGGATACTAAGATTGTTATTTTTTTATGGTTTAGGGGCAAACGAGCAGACGGGTCACCTGATGGTAAATGATAACCACCGCCCATGGGCACCTGCAACTCACAAGTGCGTTGCCGCCCTTTAAGGTGGGAGTAGGGAAAGAGGGGAGAGGGGAGGTTAGAGGGGAGGAGAGGGGGGAGAGGGGAAGGACGAGAATAGAGGAGAGGGGGGAGAGGGAAGGGTTAGGGTTAGGAGGGAAGGGTAACCTCACTCACGCGGCGAAAAGCAATGCAATCATTGCTTCACTGCCGGTTTTCTGTAAGGCCCTATCACTGCGGTCGAGCCGGCCCATACGTGCCGAAGCATGACTCTCCAACGAACAATTGTTCACGGTCACCTTGTACAGCTGTAGGCACTTCATCTAAGCCTAAAGTCATATAGACCAGGCGGCTCATGTTAACTATTGTTAGAACGTATATATTATCACACGAAAAGCTTTTCATATGATAAAATAATATACCCACAAAATTTTATAGAAATCTGACTAATACTTTTCACACAATAATTCTGCAATCTAAAGGTTAGACAACAAAGGATCGTAATTTGAAAATTGTTGCCGAGGTTAGTTAGCCTTTTTATCCAAGGACTTGAAAATTGGTAGACATATACAAGAGTGTCCAAATTTTTCTAAAAAACCAAATTCCGTTGATTAGGACAGCCTTGGTAATTGTACAAAGTGTTTGCATTTTGTTTGTTCATAAGCAAGTGAAATACCTTCAAAAGAACACAACGGATTTTTTTTTTAACATCTTGCATTGAAAGAACTCAAAATGACCGTAATTCAAAATCATCTCAATTCGTTTATAAGAGCTATGATAGCTCAAATATAAACTCAATTTATATAAAATAAAAGGGTATTCTTCGTACAATAGCTTTGTTAATACAAGTACTTACCCGAAATGAATTTGCAACACTTGCACTCAGGGGCAAACTTTACCTACCAATTTTCAAGTCCCTAGGTGACAAAGATTAGCTTCAGCGACAATTCGTAGAATTATTGTGCGTTAACTAATAATCTGATTTTTATGAAATTTGGTGGGTATATCTAGCATCTGCTGAAGTTTACTCTTGATAAGTATTGAAGTTATACGAGTAACATGAATATTGTTAAAACTATTTGGAGATAGTGTTACGTTTTTGCATATTTTTTTGTGATTTTTACTATTTCTTATAGTGAAAATGTTTTTTTTTTGTTTTGCAATTAATTGTACTTTATGGAAAATTTAACTACGCAAGTTTTTTAGTCCAGTGATTTTTTCTGTTTTATTCATATACACTGAGATATGCGAGGAAATAGTAAGAAAAACAGCCTACGTTTTCAAGCGAGCGCATTTTGAAATTATTATTTCTTAATACATTTCGGACTGAATTCTACAAAAATCTATCATACTGTCTGACTTAGCCAAAACAAAGTAAAATTTAACAGATCCCGGCTGGGTTAATAATATTTTGTTTCTGTTTCGAATGTCATCAATATTTTACCCTTTCTTAGTCACTATAATTTATGTAGGAAGTCATGAAAATAAAAACACCCATTTCATTCAGGTCCATTTGTAGGTAGGAACCCAGTTGATATTTTTAGAAATAAACTATTTCTAGACGGCCGACCGTATTTTCTATTTCCGTTGCCAGACATTGACATAAATCTATTAGCGCTAGATAATTTGCAGTTATGAAACTATTTGATAGTTGGCTACGTAAGTTAAATAGAATATTACAAGATTTTATAGCTACAAATAGACTTTGCAATTTAATTTAAATATTATTGGGGATGTCCGTCTGTCAAATGGTTTTCTTAGGTTGAAGTTAAATAATTACTAAATTAAACGAACTTACCTTAAGTAAAGTTCTATTATAACTATATATAATATGATCGATATATAAATTATTCTTTTCTTCCAATTAATATTTAGTTTATTTGGATGATATGGGTCTGATTTTTCAGCGTCTTTTAAATATTTTATAATTACATATTTACGGGAATGAACACGATCACGAAAAGGTTGGTCAACCAGGTTGCACTGGCCGTGGTCACAGGCAGTCAGCCTGTGACCACGGCCAGCGCGCATTAATGCCCGTAAATACATAATTATATCATGGATCGCGAAAGTTTAAATGTTTTAAATATTTTTTTCCAATTTATTTAACTTCTACCATAATTTATTTTACAAATTTATATCAAAATGAAATATAATAATATTAAATAATATAAAAAGAAAAAACCCACAGCGAAAAAATTGTGAATGATGCTTGAGTTGCCAATGTAACAATTTTTTTTTTTGCCAAGAATCAGGATGTATATATTCTTTGAATATTTATGGTATTTATCTGGAAATATGGACTATATAGTTAACAATATCGAGGACTAATCAAAAATATAATAACACACATTTTGTCAGCGTAAGAATTGAACTCTAGGCCCAGGGCAACTTTATTATCTTTAAACTGAGGGTAATGGCGAGCAAAATATCACACAAAAAAACATTTTATATGTAAAAACATACATCTTGATATAATGCTAAAGCTAATAAACTCGTAACCTTCGTACGTTGTATAATAAATCATGATTATAGAGCGGAATATTAAACTTTACCGCAGGAAGTAATAAACAGTGTGACACATATATAACATTTTAGTTCTTCGACGATTGAATGTGTGTTAACATAAAATTATGCGCATTTTAATCGACTATTTAAAAAAGTCGTTCTATGAAATTAAAACTATTTATTAAATTTGTTTCTATTATGTCTTTGAAGAAGAAAATAGGTTACACCAAGTTTACACTAAGGTAAAGACTAAATATTATTACGGTCATTTTAAATAATGTGGTCTAAAGGTATGACACATTACTAATCTAAACTAAAGGTATGGTCCGGTGTTGACTACCTCCGAACAAATCCAGAGACTCACCCGCCTGCGTATTTTTAAGTAGTTTCTTTTGAGTACCGAAATGACGTCTTCACGGTCAGCTGAAAAGCACCAGATATGAAGAAGAGGTATGTACCAGACTACGTCAGACGTTTTGAAATCCAGCCAAAGCAAATCTGTACTAGTATCTCACCTTTTCTCTATTGTACTCTTTGATAATATAATCAGAGGAAAACGCGGGAACTAAAGTGACTCAATATGTGTTACGCTCCTGCTTCGGCAGAACATTAAACGGTGGACGTAGCAACGCCCCCCCAAACAAAATTGTGTTACAGCAGTGGGAGCACCCAATGCCCAGGATGCACTGCAAAGAAGTTTTTTGGCCTAATTGTCTTTGAAGTTTCATCTTTTACATTTTTGTCGGTTGTGATTTTTGTTTTATTCCTTGAATATGATAATAGTTGTTTTTGTGACAGTAAGTAAGTAATATCAAAGCAAGGCTTACATTTATAAAATAACCCTCCTAATATAAATCATGACACGGAATAACAACTCGATAGTCAAGGAAGCGATAAAAGAATGTATCTCCTAAACTTTTTGGCAAGAAATTTTTTTGCAACAGAGCGTCCCACTTGAACGATGCAGTACTATTTCACTCTTATTGTTGTACTTTATATAAACATGCGGTCTTCTCAAATTTATAAATATATTATTTTGTATAAATAATAATAATAATTAAATAAGAGTGTCCTAAATCTCTCGGATCAATACCCAAGTGCACATCAAGCAGATTTCCCTTTTTGAAGTGTTTCGTTCCAATTTTTGTAATTATTACTATACAATTGAGTACTTTTAATAAAGTTAAAAAAAAATCTGTTATTCTGACAGTGACTGAAAAAAATATTAAAATAAATGAGCCAACAAAAATTAAGTTCATCTTTTCTTAATAGTGTCTGTTTATAATAACATTTTACAAATATGGGTTTTGGAATTACGATGCTCATAATTAAGTCGAGAAGTTATAGTATGTAAGGTATATATTAAGCTCTATATTATATGCTTTTGTGGCCCACTAATGCAGTACTAAAGTATCAACCTACGGTGCACATGATGCATCCACAGGAAATACAAATAATCACTGCTCAAAATATATAGAGGTTCCTCCAAGTCTGGGTAGTGAAAAAATCGAAGTAGTACAAGGCGCTCAAACCAATAATATAAACATGACCCTTTTGTAACGTCACGACACCGTTCCATTCTTGAAATTTTGCTGGTATCCGCTTTTCATGACATTATATTGAAATCACAGAGTGATGCATAATCTTTTGTCTGCAATATATTTCAACCACGTCATATGAATAAATCACAAGCTTCATATGATAGCAGTTCTCCCCAGGTTTTCCCCCCAAGGGGAGAGCGGAATTTGTTGCCATTTGTACCAAGGATAGATTTCTTTTGTCTTTTCTTCCCGATGTTATAATTTACAATCTCTTAGAAAAATTGTGTGTCATCTTCCAAGTGAAAATGGGGTAGAGCTATTTAAGGTAAAAATAAATTTTGTAACATGTGACAGTCGTCAAAAAGCTAAGTGTTTTGTAAGGAAATTAGATTCGTTGTTATTATAAAATTTTTGTGTTCATTTGTATAATTATGTGACGATAATTGTTTACTACATTAGTATCTACATTTCACCCGTGCGAAGCCGGGGCGGGTCACTAGAAGGGAATAATTTGATTTGACTGCCGTATTAAGACAGATATTGTATAGGGGCAAACAAGCAGACAGCTCACCTGATGGTAAATGACTACCGCCGCCCATGGGCACTTGTAACTCGAGAGTCACAAGTGCGTTGCCGCCCTTTAAGGTGGGAGTAGGAGAAGAGGGGGAGGGGGGGAAGAGTAGGAAGAGGGGAGAGGGGAAGGATGGGGAGAGGGAAGGGTTAGGGCCTCCGGTAACCTCACTCACGCGGCGAAATGCACTGCAATCATTGCTTCACGGCCGGTTTTCTGTAAGGCCGCGGTATCAAGCGAAGTCGAGCCGGCCCATACGTGCCGAAGCATGGCTCTCCCAAGTAATAGGATATACAATTTATGTACTAATAAACGGCCAACTCGCACAAAATCTATATAGTTCGATGAATTTATACAAAGCCATATGTCATTTTCATAGCTAGCTAAAGGAACTCAGTATCAGCTTTTAAATTCAGCCCGCTTCGACCTAGTAAGTCTCACATCATGTAGCAAAGCATACCTACATCAGACTGTCGATAAATACTCACATATCAAGTCAGAAACCTTCCTTAATGTAGCCCACGTCACACGGCAGACTAGAAACGGAAATATAGCCGGTGGCGCCCTCTCGCGGCGGATGCTGCATGGGCGCCAGCGAGCCGCTTCCGGCCCGTCCTCGTTATGCTCGCTTTGTGTGACACACGCTACGCCACGGCAACGCCACATCAACTAGCTTTTGTGAAATGATATTACAGTTAGGTTTGATTTATTCAGTGTTTAGCGAGAATTCTACGACAGAAATGTTAGATTTCAATAGCACCTTGTTTTCTTTACCTGGGTTAGTAGGCCTTTGAAAAAAATGATAAAGCTTTGTGTTTTACGAACCTAGATCCTGGTTTTTTTGAAATTTATAAACAAAACTAGCAGCGCCCCGCGGTTTCACCCGCTTAAGTCCCTATTCCGTGGGAATATCGGTATAAAAAGTAGCCTATGCGTTAATCCAGGTCTCCAGCTATCTACATACCAAGTTACATCGCAATCGGTTCAGTGGTTTTTGCGTGAAAGAGTAACAAACATCCATCCATCCATCTATCCATCCATCCATTAAAATTTTCACATTTATAATATTAGTGGGATGAAATCGTCAAAATAATACTATTATACAATTCAATCTTCAGATCACTGTTGGAAACAGGATTCTCTTAATTTATGCCATAACACCCGTTCCGCATTCAACCTATCCTAAATATCTTGTTTAGGTCTATGTTAAACCGGTACGCATCCAACCTTATGCTCATAGATTTGTAGACCCATGTGCTCCACTTTCCATGTTCTTGTTCCTCTTATTGTCTATAAAACTAGTTCATCTGTGAACGATTATCTTATTTTATCTTTATTTAAGTTCTTTGACGGGTTATCTCTTCATGACTTTTATCCTTTAAACCTCTGTAGGCATAGGAATTTTTATGGACTTATATACAGTAAATAATTTAATGCCACTATGGATTGACGTCCGCAAGTTATCAACTCTATAAACGGGTTTGGTAGCAGTAGTTGAATTGGCAGGGCAAGAAACTGACATACTTCATTGCGTTCCGATGACATACCAGTACCACTTATGGATGGATACTCACTGATGTAACACTACACGTGTATTATGCCAGCGATATCTGTCTTTAGTTCACGGGTATTTTCCTAGTAAATTAGTTCTGGCTTACTCGAGTAATCATTTATCATCTTACCATCCTCCTTTCAATCTTACCATCCTCTAGGCTATGTTTTTGTTTACCTTGTTTACCTAGAAATGATGAAGTATAAGCAAATGTATGCTGTTTAGTTTTATATTTATTTTATATGTTATTGCCATTTCCTTTGTGAATTAAACATGGTGCGACAGAAATCTTTTGCAAAGCCGCATTCTGCGAAAGAGACGTTATGACAAAGAGACATTTTGCGACCTTTAGAAATTTTGCGAAGTAAAAGTTTTGCAAATAAAAGGCTGTTAATAGGTTTAGGTGCAGAACGTCCCATTCGCAAAGGGTCCCACTGTAGCAGAATGTCCCATTCGCAAATCGTCCCTTTCGTAAAACGTTCCAATCGCAGAACGTCCCATTCGCAGAATGTCCCATTCGCAAATGGTCCCTTTCGCAAAACGTTCCAATCGCAGAACGTCCCATTCGCAGAATGTCCCATTCGCAAATTGTCCCATGTATATCAAATACCAACTGCAGGAAAATATATGTATAAAGCAATTTTTATTATTTAATGGTAATATAATTAAGAAAAAAACTAAAATTATAATCTATAACAGTCAGCACATATAAAATATTTTACTTTTATAGTTGTACACCTATACCTACCCTACCTTTTGTACCCTACCTTTTGTTCTATACCTACGTAGTTATAATCCGAGCTCCAAACAGGTCTTGTTCCATAAAACAACTGCATCAAACTTTTAAATGCAGTTATTCAGACTCATCCGTAAAAGTGTAAGACTAATTGTTTAACCAGATAGTTATCACCGTATAATGTCTTTAAATTAATTGCTTAGCTTGTTCGAGGACAATTTGCCTGGAATAGCTTGGGTGAAGCTTGGCAAAGTTCGGTTTACATTTCATTGCTTGTTTTGTTCATTATAAAAAGAGAGATGTTCATCTATTTTGCTTTGTACTCAAACTACCGACATTTTGAACCTGATTAGTAATTGTTTTGAATTTAATTCTATTTTTGTAATGATTATACGATTATCCGTCGAAAATATTATCTAGTGAACTGACAAAAACAGTAAATGTTTATATAATAATCTTGGTCATAGGTTTGCCCTGGTCATAGTTTTGTCTACTAAACTTTTTTATAAAATCTCATCCTACATACTTTTCCTATTTCAATTTGTGAAGTCTGAAAATACAAATAAAGTTCCTTTTGTATTAAAAAACACCGTAACATGTTACCTTTTGAATTCAGTGGTAAGATTAAATTGTAATCAAAAACTTTTTGGTCTGCACACGGTTGGATTAAAAACCATCATTTATTTTATTTACGGAACAGTGTGTCTATTGTTCCTTTGTAAAACGATTTAAATTTTTTTTTTTATTTATGTTAGCTAGTAATGCCATCGTAAATTCAAACGTTTGTTGTTTATAATCTATCACGCAAAATGTTGTTTTTAGGGAAATGAGATTTTTTTCTGCTACATATTATTATTCAATTACTTACTTATATTATGAGATATAGAAGAAAAAATCTCATTATTATTATGAAACAGCCGTTTCGAAGTACAGGTATGCGGTCCAGACCTACTCAAGCATGCTTACACTCCCGATCTATCCATTTTTTGTAAGATTTTATATATAATTTTATATATCTTTATATATAAAAATTTCGTTTCACGTTGTTTGTTCGCTATCAACTCCTAAAGCAATGAACCGATTTTAATGAAATTTTGCACATTGTGTGCAGTTTGGTCCAACTTGAGAGATAGGATAGCTTTTGTGGTCACAATTATTTAGCCAAAGCGACGCGTGGCGGGGTTGCTATGATTTATATTTTTTTTTTTAATAAACTTTATTCTTTTTTTTTTTCTATTCCCCTTTTGATCCGTTTTCAAACTTTTTGGTTTTATACATGACTATTTCGCATAATATATATTGTGTACGAACGGGTTTTAATGTCCCTTCAATACAAAAGGAAGACCCTTCGAACAGGCGAAATGACTTTGCCTGGCGGACCGCGGCTCATCGATTGATGTTGGGAAGTTTTATACATATTTATACTAACCGGCGTGAGAACTTTCAATGCGCAATGCCGAACTAGTAGTTCGTAGTATATTTTGTTGTATGTGGTTTGGCCACATATATCACTTACTTTTTTTTGTATAGTCTAGAACTACCAAATTCGAAAAACTTAAATAAAAATTATTAAAAAATATTTTAAACTAGGCGCTCCCCGCAGTTTCACCCGTGTTTGTAGATTGAATTAGTTATAATGAAAAGAAATGCTTTGCTCTGGCCTATGATCAAGAATGTTTCATTCGTACTCTATATGGATATATACTTTTTATTATATATAAAGTATACATAATATGCGTATAAATATATGCGTACTGCGTACTAAATGTTCACTCTCAATTTATTTCTATGTCTAGACATTGGTGTGGGTATACGTTTGCCTAATTTGAAACACTGTTTTTATAGTAAGACCGAGCGTGTAACTGTTTTTTGTCCCAATAAAGAAAAATAAAAAAATAGTTTTAATATAAAATATAATACATAATATAAAAACAGATTTTTGTAGCTTAAATGAATCAGTAACATTTACATAGAAGACGATGCGCAAAGGTAACAGCTACAAAACCAATTAATAAACCATTAACCAATATATAAATTACATAGCAGAGTATAAAAGTCTCTTGATGAATAAATTTTATTACAAATTAGTAACACTTATTTCATTAGAAACAAAGCTAAAAACTTTTTCTCGGGTCTAAATTAGGAAAAGATCACGCACCCAGGTCTGGCAGAGCTTAAACTCTAAGGAAAAAATAAGAAAGGTGATTTATGCCGCGTACGGACGGTAAAATTTTCATTGAAAATTCACCGAAATTTTACCGTTTGTAAGCAAAACGAAACGTTTCTTGTTTATTGGAACGCGGCATCAATAATCACTTTTTGCACCTGCAGCACTAGTTTCTAAAAAAGAAATATCCAATGCTGACTTCCAATCTTTCAATCTATGACGCAACACTTCATCGTGTTCCCAAATGTTCGGAATCTAACATTTTTGATTCTATTGCACAATTTCCTACTTTTTTTTTTCGTATCAACGCTGGTAACCCGGGCCAGTCAATTCGTTTCGCGATACGCATCTGCAACGAATTTGGGTGTTCCACGGCCTATCGTGCGTTATTTTTTTTTGTTTTGAATTTGTAAATAGAGAAACAAGAACTGGACGCCACACCGGTGCCAGTATAGGAAAATATTCATGGAGTTTTTGTTGCGCGCTTATTTTGTTTTTTTTTTTTCTATTCGAAGTTGTAGGACATTTTAAATTTATCATTTTAAATGGGTAATAAGTACTTTTATACGCTTTTTACATAGAATGAGTTTTGGGACCCTTAATTTTAAACATTTTACACAGTTTATTTGTACAAAATAAAAAAATAAAGTACTAGAAATGAACCGGACTTGATAGATAAATAAAAATGTTTTAATTTTCATTTTAAGGTATACTTTAGTTTTTATTCCATACAATACAACAACTTCTAATTTTAAATATAAACCTACTTCATAACTCTATGTATGTAAAAAAATCTAAATATATGATTAGGTAATGTATGACTTCGTAATAATCGAGTAAATGTTTTCATAACTACATTCATAATGATTAAACAAATATTTTAATATTCGCAAGAAATACAGTTCAAAATATTGGATTTATTTCAGTTGATGGTAAACTAGTCTAGTGGATTAGATGCCGACAGAGATTTCACCCTTTCATTGTCAAAACACCAAAAAGTCGAGCGATACGATTTGACAGCTCTTTTTGGGTTCCAGTCGCCAAGGTCTGGAATGAACTGCCTGCGTCTATTTTTCCAGATAATTATAATCCTGGAACGTTCAAGAGTAGAGTGAATAGGTTTCTCTTGGATAGGCGTGTACCATCTTCGTATTCACATCACTTTCCATCAGGTGTGTTGGAAAACAAACGCCTATTCCATTACAAAGTAAAAAAAAATGTGTTTGTGCCTAAAATCGATTAAATTACTTAATCGATATTTTATTTCGATTTTATTATTACATCTCTAGTAACTTCAAACACTAAACGTCACGTTGTCGTCTTGCTGCCATTTTTACTATATACAATAAAAAATGAAGTTTGCCCAAAAAAAGTCAGTGTTTCTTTTGTAATTTTCAATTGCAACTAATCAATTACTTCTTTCGGTCAATACAAACAATTCCTGTTTTTACACGCATATCCATCACAACCAACATCATACTTCGGAATAAAATTTAATGTAATCCACACACATATTTTCTACGTTATGTGCGGGAAGGATCATAAATTATACATGCCGCTATCACCACGGTATACAACACAAACCCTTCGAGAATTTCACATTTTTATCGTTTTACAAGGAAAACATCTCAGTGGTAACCAGTGAGTAGCATCGTATACAACACCTATAATTTAGAAGAGAGGAAAGTAATAAAACTTAACGCGTCTCTGTCGACGGTGTTTGTCGAAATCTGTAAACACGACCAAATAATTTGAGCTGTCAGTTGACGAGTTTTCATCTCGTTGCCAACAGTTTTAAAACATGCTGTCTAGGGATCGGTAGGTCTAGTTAGATGGTAGCAAGAGTCTGGCGTGTAATGGTGTAAACACATTAGCCGAGACGGCATGAGATGCGGTTTCTTCGGATGAGGGACGACACCTGTAGGAGATCTCTGTGAGATTTTGTTTTCCGTCTACTTTAATTAAAGACGTTAGCGCGTATGTTTTCACTGTGACTTGTTTAAGTTGACGAGTTACGCCCGTAAAATGTGTCTTGGTTACGCTGCAGTTGGTTTTAATTAAAGCTTGGTAGGTATTTCTGCCAAATAGATTCCGCTGAAAAACATTTTACGACCATTTAATAAGCTTTGGTATTTAGCCAGCCTAATACTAAAACTAGGAAAAGATGATCATAACATAGTTTTATTTTTTGTTGTTGAGAATATTGTTACAAAACTATGCGAATAATAGGACTGTATTAATTAGTCATTTAAGTATACAAACGCTACAGCATTGTTGTAGCATTTGTTTGTATTCCCAGTCGTCACCAAAAACCACACAGTCATTTCATAATCCACGAAACAAATCCTTTTCCGTTTTTTTTATTCCATTCGCCAATATAATCTAACACCTGCCCCAAAATACAATAAATATAAATTTCACAAGTCATTTAAAACAAAAATGGCTATATTTTGCCATATCAAATCTATACGGGGCGTAATGTTTCACCCCTCGACAATATGGGGGTGAAAAATAATTGTTTCCGATATTACTGAAGCGAATCTTGGATCGGTCGGGATCGTTATTTGGGTAGAATTATCACGGATACGTAGTTTTTTTAATAAAGGCGATTGTGCACTGTAGTTTTTTATGTCGTCAACCAAACCAATACTGTATAGTATTGGTTTGGTTGACGACGTAAAAAAATAGACATAATTTGACGGAATGATCATGATCTGAATGTCTTCATTTGACTAGTCGGGTGTTCTCTTTAATTATTGTAACTTGTATTTCTTACCATCCATACTCACATCTACTACATCCTTTTCAAGTTTTGTTCACTATGATTTATCGAGCGCCGGCTACACCCACGCGTTAGCACGTGTGTGCGTACGCCAAGTTCCGTACAAAATAAAAATCTAAGCGCTGTGATGCAGACTTCATAGTACGGTACAGCGTAGTGCAGTCGATTTTGTACCCTATAAATATGTAGTACAGAACATTATACATTACAAAAAGCTCGCACAATGACCAATAGCTTTTTGCATGACATTACCCGGGTCGGACGACCTGCTGTTTACACGCGTCAAATTAGTTTGATTACTACCTTCGCTCTTATGCGTCATTTATTTTATTCGACATGGTATGATGTAGCCTATAACAAAAATTTTGTCGTTGTCAAGAAAATATTGTGTAGTTTATAAATAATTTCTGGTGAGGAGAATGTAAAATCATTTTCCTGGTTTTCTCGTTTTCATACAAACAATGTTTTTTATTTATTTCATCATTAAATTCAGGTTTCAAACAAAAAAATTAGCACCGTTAAAATTCGAAATTTAACTAACCAAACTATTTTTTGGTTTGAAAATTACCTTTTTTTTCAATTGTAACTCGGAAAAGACAAAATTAAATATTTTACTTCAAAAAAATTACTGCTTGTTTAACACGTGAAAATCTACATTTAAAGTGATTTTCATTTAAATCAAATCATTGCCATTGCAAAAAAAAAATATCGGTTTTGTGAGTTTCCTCCATAAATTTGAGGATGTTTGAAATTAGTAGAAGCAAAAGTTGTACATATTTTGATTATCTACAACTTTTATAATTTTAGTTTTGCCAACAGGAAGTGTAGTTTAGCCGGAAATCGTAAAAATCATTATTGACCTCTCAAAACAACCATTTCCCTCCCCCACCCCTCTTCCAGGACTTTCCCCTGATTGTCATCATTTACTTTCATCAAAGTTACAAAACATTGTAAAAACCACCACCAGACCACATAAAGCTATAGGGGTCCAGTATATATTTTGACCTTATGGTACATAGTCTATACAATGAAAGTTCAAATTATACTAGTCTTAAAATAAACCAAGAATTCGAAACGGTCGAAATTCGACCGCTAGTCTATCTCCAGCCATTATTATTCGTCGGAAATATTTGTCTTATCCATCGTCGCCCCATTGATTTTGATCAATGCTTCATTATAATGGTTATGGTACATGGCAGACTCATTAGATACTATATCTTATTTTTGAAAGTTTATTATTCTGGTTGCCTTTGGTAGTAGATTGGTTCCGCCCCTGCACTTAAGACCGGCAGCTATCGCGTAGCAACGTTATGTTCGTAGAACAGTTCCACTGAACCACTGACTATATTTATAAAACACAGACTTTTGGGATAATGCAGGTGTGGTTTTATTACGTGATTGCAAGCTCATATTATCAAAGGTGCGTTGGTAGTGGTAGTGGCTCTGCGCAATTCGTTAACAAATGTAATTGAAACCGGAATCCGTATTCGAATTTTATGCATGCCAAATGAAAATTTTACGCGTTATATGTGGTAAGGCAGATTATTGTGGTTTATTATACTGTGTTATTTGAGAGTTTTGTTTTAATGTTTAATGCATATACAATTGTTAATGAACTCAATATTATCGGTGGAATTTTTTTATTATATAATGTATTCGATATTATTTTATGCTCAGTTCAATGCTCTTATTCTTTTAAATAAGTATGGCTTGACATAAACCGAAATATAAAACACAATAGTGTTTATAATGTACTGTTTTATTGCTACACAATTACATTCGGACCAAACATTTTTTATATTATTTTGCTAAACCTGCTGGACATCATCATCATGAGCCTATCGCCGTCCACTGTTAGACGAAGGCCTCCCCCCAGGGAGTGCCAACTATCCCGGTCTTGGGCAATTCACATCCATCCGCTGCCATCCACCTTCTATAAAATCAGCTAGACTTAGTCTTGTAATTTAAAATCCTCCCACGCCGATAGAACCAATTTCTTTATACTTGTAACATCATTGGATACCATTACACATGTATTTTTATTCGTTTTTGCTTCGAAAAAACTTGCTTATGAAATATATAGTTAATCCACGTTCAGATGACGGGCGTCGGGCGCCCGTTTTGCTACCGCGCGTTGACGCGCGTCATCAAGAATACGCATTTTGTTCAAGTCGTTCACATGCCACAACGCGTTTTGATCCGACGCGTGCTTGACGCGGCGGCACCGCCCATGGCGGCGACGCTCGCTTTAAGATCATTGGTTTTCTGTACATTCGTCCACATGGGCGCGCGTTTTCAAAGCGGCGGGCAACAAGTGATTGTAATAAAAGGATTCGTCTATTTAAATAAAAGTCCGTATACCATTTTTCAGAAAGCATGATTTCGGTGACAATTAATTTTATGCAGTTTATTAAAATAAAAATGTAACGTACAAGAAATGATAAATGCACTACTACTTCCTTTTATTTTTATTTCACATCAAAATTCCAAATTCCAAACATCAAAATTCACTAATATATTATAGATGAAAAAATCAATCTAAATGTACATATAAAAAGCTTTTATTCAGCGTCCGTATGTTTATGGTCGCAAATCTCGTCAAGTGCATGCGTATTTGATGAATTTTCTTGAAATTTTCAATTCAATCTATATGTATGTATGTTTATATAAAAATTGCTTTCTTGCCGTAAATCTCGGAAAGTGTTTGATGAATTGTCTTCCAATTTTTATTTCTTTATTCCAAAGTTTCAATAGAAACATACATTTTCGATTGATTGATAACGAAAAATACTGAGTATTTAAATTGACTTCTAATTTGTCATAGTTACATTTGTGAAGTTTTACTAAGCCTTTACTGAGTTTAGTTTCATGTGGCCTAAGTTAAGGATATTATTAGGTGTATAATTCGGAACTTAATCGCGATAATATTTAAAAGGTACAATACCTCTTAGTTACCCGACGTTTAGATTGAATTGCACGGATCGTTGTCACGAGTGGACTCAACAGAATAAAATGTATTTTCTAAGTGTAGACGTAAACATTTTGCTTTTTTATTTAATTTAATACAGGAATTTATTCTGATAGTATTGCTGTGTTTTGAGGCACGACTTACTGTCTTCTGCGCTTTATTGTAACAAATTATGGAAATACAATGTATAATGCAAAATACATATTCAAATTACTTTAGTGATGGAATTATAAACCTGTAATTTCGTTCGCTCATTTTTCTCCTCTCTTTTTAATATTAACATCAAAAATTCTAAAGAATGAACTAAAGACCAGCCATAATTCTCACCAATTCCGACAAAGGCGTGTGGCCGTAATAAAAGTAAAATTATGCAAATCGCCCCCCTCCCACTTTGCAGCCCCCTCCATGGTGGTAGTTTTATTGTAATCATTTACGAAGGGACGAATCTCTTTATGCGTCACCACGTCTTCCTGTCCCCTAAGGGCAGCATTTTTGACATTTCGCTTTATTTATTATAATAATAATGTTCACTTTTCAACCCCCGTAATGGGTGATATTCGGTGTCGAATGGCCAATATTTTTTTCATCACGGAAAAAGAAAAATGAGGCGATACATTTTTGGTGCTTATAGGCTAAGTATATTGTCATTAAAGTGTTCAAAAAGAAATTCGTGCTACGGTTAAATTTAATATAAAATCGGGGGACATTCAGTAATCTTCGTTGTACTCGTAAGTAAGTTGTCTCGTAAGTTAGTTCATTTTAACAAAACAATTATTATGTTTATTTCATGCACTCGACAATTAAGTACAAAATAATATCTTATCCTCATAATAAAAAAAATAACAAAAAAAATAATAAACAACATCAAATACTAACAAAAAATAACACTCAATTTAAAATTCGAAACCTTCCCGTTTCGAAGTCATAGAAGTCAAAGTAACAATTAATGTACCTATTTAAATTTTTTACATTTCACTTATTGGTTATTGGTTGTTGGTTGTCACATGACATTCTGTCTATACGCCAAATAGATCATTGAGATACATTTAGAGCAAGCTGTGTGCACATGGCACCCCTTATTTACAACACCTTATCTGAGAAATTAGAAATCTTACCATATCATAGTGTTTCTGTTGAACTAAAGATATGGCTGATTGAACACAGCTTTTATTCTGTTAATTCAGAGTTTCTAAAAAACGCTCTTTTCACGTTAGAAACGCATTGTGTCATCACTTTGTACATAATACCTTTGTACTAAAATTGTGTCACTTTGTTTGTTTTAATTTAACTCTATGAACTAAATATTTGCATGCTATTTTAGTTTCGAAATGTGTTCGAACCCACAACCACTTGAACATAAGTCCAACGGCATAGCCATTACGCTACCGCCGCTTGTTGTTGCTTGTTGATCAGAGGTCGTGTGTCCGATTCCCACCCAGGACAAATAATTGTGTGATGAGTACGATCACTTATTCTGTGCCTGGGTGTCATTTATCTATAACTAGCTGCGCCCCGCGGTTTCACCCGCCGAAGTGCCGGTACTGTATAGGGATAAAAGTAGTCTTTGTGTTAATCCAGGTCTCCAGCTATCTACATACCAAGTTTCATCACAATCGGTTCACATACATCCATACAATCTCACAAACTTTCACATTTTTAATATTAGTAGGATATATGCATGTATTTAGTAATATGTCTGTTTATCAACAGTCTGGTTACTGAACTACAGTCTCCACCAAGTTTGGGATCAGACGGCCGTGTGTGAGATATTTTAATTTATTGTTATTATATCAAATATACATAATAATGTTCGTAACTTATAAAATGTACCAAATCATATTACTACCAGTATTTTAACCCCCGACGCAAAAAGAGGGGTGTTGTGGAGTCTGTTTGTGTGTGTGTCTGTCTGTGACATCGTAGCTCTCAAACGGATTTACTGATTTCGATGCGGTTTATTTCATTTGAAAGCCAATTTCCTTGCGGTGGTTCTTAGCTATGTTTGGTTAATATCGGTCCAGCAGTGTAAGAGTATCAGCTCTTTTCCAAAATGATGTAAGGAATCTGGTAATCGTTGAAAGGATTTTCGGGTCTGGGGTATTTTAAATTTATGATTATGTTAAGAATACAGCTATAGAATTTTCACATTTTTTGTTTGAAGAATATGAATACTTTACATGCACTGGCGCGTATTTATTCTGATTTTAACAGGGAGCGCATTCCAAAGAAAAGTAGATTGAATATAAATGAAAGAATGAACTAGTCTGTCTTCGACCAGGCAAACGAGCGGAGGCTTCTAGCATGACTAGAGAAAAAATATTAAAAGTGATTGTAATTCAAAGAAACATAGGGTCTACTGCAGCGCTGACGTTCTGGTAATTTACGAAGGTCAAAGACGAATGGAAGGCAAATTACAAAATATTATTACCAAATTAGGTGCAAAATTACAAAATCTGACACTAAGGATTCTTGCTGCCGTGTACAATTCTCAACGTCTACACCATTTCAACACTAAAAAGCAGTGAACTTTTCAAACTACGAACCTCCAATATCATAAACATATTTAATACTAGCTGTGCCCGCGACTTCCTCCGCGTGGAATACTGTATTTATATCGAATAGAATTATAAAAAATAAGTTTCAATCTTCTAGCTCTAAATATAACGATACTTCCATACAACTTTTCATCCCCACCTTTCAACCCCTTACACCCCTTTTTTCGCATTAAAAAGTAGCCTATGTCCTTTCTCAGGCTCTAGACTATCTGTGTACCAAATTTCATTTAAATCGGTTCAGTAGTTTTGGCGTGAAAGGGCGACAGACAGACAAAGTTACTTTCGCATTTATAATATTAGTAAGGATTTTCTATTTAGTACATTTTTCGCTGATTGATGTGTTCAATAATGTTTTCTAATATATCTACTGACTGACTGACTAACTGATTGTTTATACCTTATATATAAAACAAAATATATTCATGCAATTACTCGTAACATTCTACTCTTCCTCATGCTCTTAATATGTAAGATGCATATTAAATTAAACCTTAACGTGAATCGATAAAGCCCAAAATATCAAACCGCCATGCTCTCTATAATAGCACCTCTATTACTTAAACAATAAAGTCCAAAATTTAACTATATTCGGTCGGCTGGGGAAATTTTAAACGGTGTACATTGTGATGGTGACGAGGCGTCGGCGTCGGTGACAGTTCTATTATTGCATGGTTACAGTGTAATTTGGCTGCACACGTACCTAGTGTAAAGAGGTTTTGAAGCGTTTTCGTTAGTATAGAATGGCTTTTTAAAAAGTAAAAAAATTAATGCAGCTGTGTATTCTGCAAATTTACTAATGTGGAGAAACGAATGTTATATCCCTCCAATACAGAGGGTGGATCCTCCAACCGGGCTAGGTGCCTGGCGGATCGCGGCCCAGCGGTTGATGTGATGTTGATGATATACAAGGTGTTACAAAAATGTGTGGTCAAATTTTGGGGTGGTATACTTGAACCCATAAAAAACGTAAAGCTTAGCGCTTTACTGTACTGTATTATAAAACTGATAAATTAACCCTGAAAAATTATCAATAAAGCAAATATTTCGTATGAGAGAGGGCTGACATGAATGAAAGTATTTAATACTTAGAATTTTGATGGACTACTGGACACTTTTTGTCGGCTATTCTTGACGATTTTAAAATTTGACCACACCTTTATGTAACAACCTGTATATACTAATCGACGCGAACTTTCATTGTGTGAAGTAGGGTCAGTAGTTACTACCTAGTTAGAAGAAAGAAAGAATGAAGGAAAATAAGTTTAGGCTTGTCTTTCTTGATGATGTTGTAGTATGTTTTGCCATAAAGAATACTAACACTATTATACGTGTCATAATTATATGACTCTATATCAAACACAAATAATACTAAAACAAAACGAACATAATTGTAGTACGATATAATATTGTATTATTCGGGATTTCTTAAATCAGTTAAATGAAGGCTAAAGTTAAATGAAAATCTGCAATAAAAAAAAAAACAGCCATCAGCCTTTAGCCATCACAAATTACATTTCAACATCAAAAAACGCGAAATACGCAAAATCCAAGACAAATGATTAAATAAAACCGAAATAAAAATGATTGGAGGAAGAGAAAAAATACCGCGTCGAGTTTTTAGACTGCTCTGAGTAAGCTGATAAAATTCGCGCACGGTACAGTTTTCAAAGCAAAAACGGGACACAGCCCGCTGATTACCTTCATTTTCTTGGGGCACGCATATACCCCCGGGGTGAGGTGGAACCCCACAATTTATTTCGCCTCATCAAAACGTCAACACGTTGACGTGTATTTTAGGGATTTTAATCGGGTGGTCCCGCGCCCCGGGCGTTCTGGCCCTCTATGTAAATGCGTGGCCCGTTTGTACCAGTAATTGTTTTCGTTGAAAATTGACACGTACCCCGCTTCTGTCCTGACGCGTACTACAAGATGTTATGCAACTTGCTCTACTGAGTGACTAGTTCCTCAGTCACTCAGGTTTAGAAGCAATTATTGGTTTAAATACAGTAGCAAAGAGCCATCGCTCTGGAAAATAGACTGTTACTTCTTTCTTCTCAACCATTTGGAATGTATGAACAGTACAAAAATCATTAGACACGATGCCTTAAAGAATTTCACACTTTTTTCTTTGTATGTATACCCTTGGTCCTCATAAAGTGTCGTCGTTCTAAACTGATGTTATATGGCTTAAAATGCCTCGTCGCGCATCCCTCTCGGTCAGATGTTTCTTTCATTCATTGGCTTATAAGCCACAGGATTTGTCCGTATAATAGTAGAAGTAAGTGACGTGTGTAACGACCTTTACACACGTCACTCTCCAAAATACCTATTTATGCACGGCCAAATAGATTGTTGTTAATTAGGTATTGAGCATGATATTCTCATAGCAAAGCATTTCTTTTCTGTAGTTAGCAACTAGTTATCATAATTACAGACTTACATTTAAGTACTTTAGAAAAAGGTAGAATAAACATCTCAAAAAATATTGCTGATTTATACTTTAACTTTTATCATGGAAATAAATAATTAGGTACTTATGGCTGTTTCCTTAATAAAATACGATTTTTTATTACAATATGAGAAAAATTGCAGTTACAAAAAAAATTTTTGAGCTGACCTTAGAGACATCTGATTTTTTCAGTCCGATTCGCAATTCATTACCACACCAGTAATAGGGTTCCATTGGGTGTTTCTTTTCTAGCTCAGATAATCCTTTTACTCACTTTCGATAATCCTATTTTGCTTTTCAATGTAAGAGACGAATTCACATAATACATAACACATGTCCACAATAACATGTCCCGTATATTGTCTTTTGTTGGTAGGCGTTGTTTTTTTTTTCAATTCGTTAAGTTATTCAAACTTAAATTTACGTTTTCTTCGTTATTACTATACTAAATTTAATTTAATTTCTGTTTCCTTCCTTTGATGTCAATGGATAGAAAGCGATGCAGCATCTCTGCATCATCTGGTTATGTTATATTTCACCCTTCGAGTGTGGGGGAGCATAACGAGTATAACATAGTGGATATGAGTATACACAACATGCGTGACATATTAGTAGAATAATAAATTTTATTCTTTGACCGCATTGAGTCTAACGAGTCAAGGGCAGATAATTATCTATCCTTGACTCGTTAGACTCAATGCGGTCAAAGAATAAAATCTATTATAATATGTAGGTACTTTTCTTTTACAAATTATTTGAATGAGCACGTAGATTGACAGAATTACACGATTGAAATTGTCGCTGCGTACGTTTAATATGCAAGTATTAATAAAAAAATCGGGCCGGCAGCAGGCCCGCAAAGGTAGATTTCGTTGTATTTTTATTTTTTTGATGCGGTTGTTTTGGGGTCTAGGGATCATAGCTAGACCTCCTGTGAAGAATTTTTTGGAAAACTCGACAACTAATACAAAACTAATAGGTAGACTTTTCTTCGAAATCTACCTAAAAGAAACAAGTGATTACGTAGACTAGAGATGCTGTGTATAGTTCGGTCTATCAGTCATCGAATGATATTCTTAAATTTTCTTCCTTAAGATCTTGCATCTTACAGTACTTACTAAACAATACAATGTGAACGTTTGGATATTTATGCACCTAGAATATTTCCTTACCGTACCGTACAAAGTACCTTACCGTACAAAAAGATGTATGTGAACGATATTTGATGGAGCATCTTGCAAACAGCTGGCGCAATGACGTACGTGACGAAAGCGTCTTATGCCGTATACATGACCGCAGATGTGGCTCATGTTCTTGTAAGGAACTGATCATTGATCGTTTAGACTTTTATTTAGGTACAATCTTTGTCACGAGCTTTCATTGAAACCTTGTGTGTTTATTATGTAACGTCTTCAACCTTCCAAACTTGCTTATGTAAATATTTTTGATTTGCAAATTAGTATTTAGTTTCCAATCATGGATAGATAGTCCATGAAAGGTCATTGATGAGTATTAGTAAATAATAAATTAGCTTTTTTGTTTTTTTTTGTAAGCTATGTAACTGATTATAGCTTTGACGATCGATAACTAAGTTAACTTATAACAATCTACGTAGGTATTATAAATAGTATGAGTCCAACATTTAAAGTTCTAGCTGCGCCCCGCGGTTTCACCAGCGTAAGTCCCGATCCCATGGGAATATCGGGATAAAAAGTAGCCTATATGTCAATCCAGGTCTCCAGCTATCTACATACCAAGTTTCATCGCAATCAGTTTAGTAGTTTTTGCGTGAAAGAGTAACAAACATCCATCCATCCATACTCACAAACTTTCACGTTTATAATATTAGTAGGATAAAGTGGGGCCACGTTGTTACAATGCCATTTCTTTCTCTCCTTCCTCTGAACCTTAGGATGGATCAAATGACTCGAAGATGTGATGTATGTGTGATGTGTGTATGACTGCTTACTTATTCAGTTATACTTAGTTCTATCATCCAATACATTGTTACATCTAAAGAATTATTATTTTTTGTTGATATTACATTTTAATTTTAACATTATCAGAAATTTTTCAAAAGAAATCTTGTCAAAGAACCACCTTTAAGCAATACAAACAGAGAAAATGTTTTATTTTTATTACAGTCGCTATTATACCGCAGCCAACCACAAGCAACAAAGGAAAAACACTACCATGACTAATTCACACCTCACTCACCTTACTTGAAGTAACCGAAAACAATGCATTACTAATTCACAAGCAGAATTTACAACCGTCTTATTTTCCAATTGCTAGCTCCAAGACCGATACGAAAATATAATTATCTTAGTGGTTGTTATACATTAATTATTCAAAATATTTACTAGGGATATTAGCTCGTACGTTACAAGCAATGAACGCGGCTCCAGCGAACCGCTCCTATCCCAAAGGTACGGTGTAGTACAGAGGTTATTCCCGTGCCTTGGATATGTAAATCAATGAATATAATTGAGAGAGAGTTTCGGGTGCAATTTCAAGTTTTAGATTATTGGCCAAGTTTGTTAGAGCTGGTGGCAATTTAAATAAAACTTTAGATTTGTCTGTGTATAGTGTATGTATAGGTATGTACTCGTATAATATGTCTAGGTTAGAATTTAGTGTCACATTTGGTAGAACAAGAATTTTAGGACAATTTCAACAACAATTTTTGTTTTAGTTGTGTTACATGTTCGATTTATTTGTTATATTCGTAGAAACTAAAAATAAATAACAGAAAAATGAAATACAGAAAATAGCAATTTAAAATGTATTTATAAGCTTTGTACATACATACCTACAGTATTCTAATTTTTTAAACTTGTGTGAAAGCCTAGGTCCAGACTTCTAGTGTCACGAAATGTCCTGGCGTACCTTAATGTAATTTAAAAAAATAAACGAAAGGTGCTATGTCTGGACCTATAAATATGGTCTCAACATTTGTTTGTGCCTGTGTGTGTGCATATGTAAATACGGTCTACGTTTGAAGTTCATATGTAGTTTGATAAAAAAAGTGGTCAGTATCATGATTGATTTACGGCCTAAATGCGGCCATTTTTACAGCAGTAGAATGTACTGTGTGTTTTTTCAACCATAGCCTATAAATCGGTAACGAATGAGGCCTTTATGTATAAGGCTTTGGCTGAAACGTAATGATTATCGCTAAGTCATCTTATTCCTAACCTGTACACGTTTCTTTTTAAAGCTTCACTGCCATTGAAAGTGATTTTAGGCAACGCTAACCATTTACTATAAGACGGGTCACCAATTTCACTATAAATATAATTAAAATTGTAGTTGTATAAATACTAATACCCCTAGAGACGTGTAATTACCACTATTACCACCATTTAAAAAGGTAATTGCAACCATTAGGGTATAAAAACGACTAATTAATGTCCATAATTGCCTTATTTACATAATTCTACAATTTGCTTAATTCTTATCTTTAACACATAGTGATGTCAATATTTCATCGGACCTAACAAATAAATATCTACATAAGAATTGCTTTCTTTTTCTTTTTAGGGTTCCGTACCCAAAGGGTAAAACGGGACCTTATTACTAAGACTACACTGTCCGTCCGTCTGTCAGTCCGTCTGTCACCAGGCTATATCTCATGATCTGTAATAGGTAGACAGTTGAAATTTTCACAGAATATGTATATTTGTTGCCGCTATAACAACAAATAATAAAAATAAAAATAAATTAAAAATTAAAGGGGTCTTCCCTACCTAGATTACGTATTCTGTAAAACTGGCTCTCCAGGACTGCGAGGAAGAAAATCTCTTTTTAAAATCTTCCATGGCCTAGCGATGACTGAAAGAGCAGCTTTCTACCAGGAACAGCTCTGTATCGTAGATACGGTGTGGTTTTAGTCGACTTCGGCATAGTCACATTGTTGTGCCTTGCCGGTAACTGGAAGTTTCACACTAAAAGTCTGTCTGATTTTTTGTCAACTGAATATTATTGTTCACCCATGAAGAGCTAAGACCTAAGTTGATGAGTTTCTCGTATGTTAATTGTGTAAAACATGTATTGAAAAATATAAAAATTAATGTTTGTTTGTTTGTATTTTATGCGCTGCCGCACAAAATTCATAATAATCATCTGATTATTATGAATTTTGCGTGGACGTTACCAGGGATACAGCAATAGACATAGGGTACCTTTTATCTAGAAAAATAATGATAAAATAATAAAGGGATAATAAAATTACTTTCAACCGAGGGAAGCCGCGGAAAAAGCTATTTAATAATAAAATCCAAATCAAAAAGCTTGCCCGTCTCTTATTTATCAAAACAAATGGCACTGCGGAAGTCACTCAGTGAACCTTCTGCACATTTAACCAGATTAATCTATTCAACACTAATGACGTAATGGTGTTCTTTTGAAGATAACTCGATTAAGCTCCTAGCCGTGTTGCCTCACCAATTATGGCAATTTCTGTCTTCAGGGTGGCGCAACTTACAATTATACAACTAAATGTTGTCGGCGAATAAATGACTTGAGTTTAGTTTTTAATTGTAGTGCCCTCTTTCGTTGCTTCTTCCTCGTTTTTACTTATGGAATATAATTATAACCCTAGCCTTAGCTGCGCCCGTGTTGGTCTCGGGTTTCAAATTCTTAGGTATTATTTCAGGATATTAATCTACATATAAAGGAGTTACAGAAAGGTGTGGTCATAGTTTAGGGTCGTATAGTGGATCCTGCACATAACCTAAGACGCTAATAATTTTTAGAAAATTCGTGATTTTTAATACAGAAATCTTATTTTGAAACTGACAAATTAAACTTGAAAATTCATGGATCGAGGATGTTGATGGATTGTCCAGATTTTTCAGAAAATGTCTGCGTAAAAAAGTAAAACACGATATCATCAAATTAGAAATGTGCACCTACACCAGGCAAAGCATTTTCTGACGAATTTATTTTTTTTAAGTCAACAATTACTGTGGACTAAAGATAAGATTTAGATAAAATTTGACAACACCATTCTCTAACAGCCGGTATATGTAGATTATATCCTGAAATAACACGGTAACCCATATATGTTTACTTATTTGTTCAAAATAATATATTATTCCAAGTTTTATATCAAAACGAAACTATTTATTTTCTTTTTAAGGTGCTTGTGTTGAATGCCAGAGGAGTCGACATGCATCCCTTTTGACGTATCTGCCTTTATTTGCGTACATGCCCTCATATTTCTCCTCGTTTAGAGAACCCATCAAGTGCGACTGAGCTTTTTAAGGCACGGATACCCGCATACGATATTTTTTTTGTAGAATTATCTTTCCATTTTTGAAACATATGCGATAGTGCCACGATCATTAATCCTAAATTGCTTTTGAATATTAAATACTAGTATGTATATCTCTCTCCAATCATAGTCCCTAAACAAGTACATACACTGGTTCGGTAATTTCAAGCATGCAATCAGCTTAAAAGTGCAAACTTTCTGATATTTATTTATAATATTAGTATAAATTGTATTAATTTATTAAGTTTTTATAAAATATATAATTTGATATAAGGTCTAACCAGGTTGAAGTCGGAATAGGCCACAGTAAAATTATTTACTCGCTGCAGACTCTGTCATAAATCATCGAAGCGGGATAACAATATTGCGTTCTCTCTCCCACTTATCGGCAGGTTATGGATCTATCATATTAGCGGCGGGATAAGAATTACTATAATGTCCATTTAGATAGTCGATAAAAACTATAAATATGTCGATATGATATACATAATGTTAAATTTTGTTGAAATAAAGATTTAATTATACTGATTGGCTGTGCATTAGTATAGAACGCGTGTATGTATATTAATTCCTTGTAAGTAAGTTCTCTGATAAATCCGTTAAATATAGGTATATGTTATTTTTGCATGTTGATTGTGCATTATTGTTTCTATACAATTAGTAGTAACATACTGCTATAAATTATAGTGCTTTTACTACTTTGAAATCAACTACAACGTATATTTATAGCCAAGTCTGCTAATTTCACATAAATGCATCCTTAATTACTTAATTTATGTAAAACTAGCAGCGCCCCCGTAAGTCTCGATCCCGTGGGAATATCGGGATAAAAAGTAGCCTATGCGTTAATCCAGGTCTCCAGGTATCTACATACCAAGTTTCATCGCAATCGGTTCAGTGGTTTTTGCGTGAAGGAGTAACAAACATCCATCCATCCATCCAAACTTTCACATTTATCATATTAGTGGGATGAAAATCTAAAATGTTAGCTTTAATTACTCTCGGCGTACTGCTCCTGCAATATTCTATAGGGGCTATAAGAAGTGCATCAAGGACCACTTCTTACCATTCACAAAGATTTCAACAAAACCTTGGTATAAATGACTGGCCTGTTGGTCTAGTGGTTAGTGACCCTGACTGCTATGCCATAGGTCGTGGGTTCGATTCCCACTCGAGTCTGGGTGTTCTTTGTGTCCGTTGTTTGTATGTTTGTAAAGTCCCCCGCGACACAGGAGTAATTCCTAATGCGGGAGTTGTCTTTTTTTAGATATAATAATAGATATAATAATAATAATAATAAATTAGACAATTAGCGATAAGCACTTTGTTCCTATTCTTTAACTTATGCGAAATTTACCTAATTGAGAAAGATGTAAGGTGCGCAGCTTATATTTCTAGTAAATTGCCTTGCACAAATGTACAAGAGCAATTTGTGTACATTTCCATTGCTGCAGCCATTATACTCAAATTATGTACTCCAGTTTAAGTACAAGGCTACTCGACATGGTTTTGAAGGATATAATTTTATGTATTTACAGATTTTGTAAGGAAGTTTATGGTTCCACCTAGCTTTTGCTGTGCTACCTATTGACCGCGTTAAAATTATTAAATTTCATGAATATCAGTATAGTTAAGGCCCGAAAGCGTAACCAACAACTCAGATTTGCATTTATTTTTTATTTACGATTTATATTAGTAATATCTTTATCAACTCTTGACGATTAGAAGTTACGTAAGTGCCCATTACGTTTCGTACGCCTGATCACTAGATCTATATTCACACATAATTTCTTCTTAGGCAAGGTCCCTGAGCCGCCAGACCTTCGTCATCACAGGAAAGCTAAAATATTGTGAATAAGTTAGGTACGTGGTATATTAATGTATTTGGTTTGAAAGCGTCCTTTTGCGGATAAATAGTTCAAAAATCACATGTAGATTTTATTGACCTGTATATATATTTCAAAGAACTATGATTAGTTTTATTAATACTTTAAGTTTTAACCAATGCTAGATGCCGTAATTAATAATAAATTATAAAGTGCCGAACACGCCCATAGGTTGTAGGTTGTGTGTTGTGTGTACACACAGGTGTACGTTTTAAAAGAAACACAAATAACAAAACAAGCTCGACAGGATACAAAGGACAAGAAAATAATAGTAATATAATGTAGTGAGACCATTTTTTTTTTTCTATTGAAAGAAATCGTAGTGAGATCCTTTTTTTTTTTTTTTTTTTTTCCTAACCTAACTCTAGAAATTATTTCTATTATATATAATTATATATTCGTCATAATCGCAATCATTCATTTATTTGCATATATGGGTATGAACATACATTAAGGTGTTACAGATTTATAATGATGAGCAGCGAGTAATTATGAGGTAGAATACGTCAAGGCATGCAAAATTTGTCTTTTAATAAAGTTATTTCATTGAAAATATATGTCATGTCAGTAAGGTTAATAAGTTACACATTGGGATTGAACACATTTATCTTTCCGATACTCCTTTAAACTGATTTCAATAACTTTTAAACTCATGTAGATTTTAAATCAGGCATAACTCAGAATCAGTTTGTTAAAGATTTTTGGTTTCATGCAAAGAATACTTTTATTAAGAGCTGTTATTGCGCATATTTTTTATTTGGTTGATTAGTATCACGGAGTAGCTTCCTACTTGTGCAGAAAAAAGGCTGAGATAATACCTAACCAATATTATAATTTAAAAAATGCGTAGTTACTACGCAAAATGTTTTTTTTTCCATGTTTTGTTTATATTTATCATAACATTATATTATTATATACAATCGTAGACGTTGAAACACAGAAGCCGAATCGTATAAAAAACATCGTCATTAGTATGGCAACGATGGTTGGCTCAAACATCCTGACGGGACAGTCACAAGTCGACTTGTATAGGTATAATGAGTGCGGAGCAATCATCACAATGAATGGGGAGCGAGACGAGGAGCTCGCAGTCTGAATGCCGGCTCCTTCGCCGCCTCGACGGTTCGCTTTGGAACCATCTTTTGGTAAAAACATGAGATATTTACGGGACAATATTTAGTGCTGCAGGAACTCAGTTCGAGATGTTCAGGTCTTCATTTTTTTTTTTTTGATCAGTATGTACTCAGTTACAATAATTATATATCAGAGTTTGGAATTCTGACAAATATCACCGATAAAAATGATTTTAAACTAAGAGTTGAAGTAAATTTATACGGTTGTCGTTTGACAGTTTATTATGGATGTTTGCCATTATATAATTATCTATAATATGTATGTATTTAGAAATATATAAGTATGTTTATCAGCTGTCTGGTTACCATAGTACAGGCTCTGCCTAGGTTGGAATTAGACGGCCGTGTGTGAGGCGTCTGAAGTTATTATTATTATTATTGGCACATTTGATAAATTTACAGATGATTTAAATTTCGCAAGACCCGAATGAGCTTTAGGCTAATTTACTACCCAAGTTGTGAAGGATACCTCCTGTGGAAGCGAAACAATGATCACTTGGAGATTTTTTTCCGGAAAGTACATTCTTTGTTGATGATTTTCGATTTGCCTTACCCATCTATTTTAAAAATCGTGTTAACAAACCGTGGATGGACCGAACAACAATTGATTTTCACCTCGTAATTTCTAATTCAATTGTTTATATTATATTATAAGTACTGATAAGCTAATATTCGAACAATTAAGTACTCGTATACTAACTAAAAGCGTTAATCCTTTATTATTTTCTATGCTCAGTATTGTTTATAAATTTGTATACTCACCTTTGTTCTCCTTTAATAAGTCAACATAACCAGTCGCTTGCATCTCGATAAAGTAATTTCTTATGAAAAGCAATTACAAGTAAGTAACTGCATGATTAGAAAACGCGAGTCGCCGCGAGTTGGAATAAGGGTAAAAACATGAAATATGGCGTGACTCGATTCTATCAAAACCCATGCAAGTTGGGCATTTGAGAGGTAATGCATAATAGTATATAAATACTTTAGTTGAAAATTCTACGGATTTTGTACTAAAAACCAAAAATGGAACGTATATATGTGTACCGATCCTATTAGTCCGCGCTTTTAGATGCGTATTTGACTGAACATTCTATAAGTTCGGGGGAAAAGTTTCTTTGTATTCTAAATACAAATTCAAGACATTTTTTTTCAAAGTTTAATAACATTTAATTATAATATATATGTGCCATTTGGTCAATAACTTGTTGCCATCTTGTTGGTAGTGATATAATCCTGTTACTGTAGAAATATTGGGATTTTTGATCAAAAAACTGTGACAAGTAGTTTTGCTGTCCTCTCTTGATGTTAATCTAACAACCCAGAGAATTCCGAAGATACCGAAACAGGTAAAATCTGAGGGTGCAAGATCAGAACTATATGGTAGATGCATTAACACTTCCCAACCAAGCTCTCTTAAATTTTGCTGAGTGACTAAAGATGTGTGTGGTATGGCGTTATCATAATGAAAGACCAATCCTTTTTCTGTTGATCAATTCCCGCCGATTTTTCTTAATTTCATGATTGATTATCATTAGTTGTTGGCAGTAGAGATCCGAATCGATCGCATTGCCCGGTGGTAAAAGCTCATAATGAACGATGCACTTCCAATCCCACCTTTACACAGCATCATCTTATTGCGTGATTGACCCCTTTGACCATGGTTTTTTCGCACATACAAGTCGTAGGTGATAAATTTTTTCATCACCAGTGATCAATCTTTTCAAAAATGGTTCGGTTTCATTACGTATCGAGCTTTTTTGTATAGCCAGATTTTTCAAATGGGTCAAATCACTCGTCTGGTCAATCCTCAGTTCCTCGGCTATGTCGCAACTACTAATATGCCAATCTTGCTCCACTTTTTCAAAAATGGCATCGATTTTATGCGTATGAAGGTGACTAGAGCGAGCTGCATCGTTGACAGCAAAATTTCCTGACTGAAGACGCTTAAACCAACTTTGTGCTACTGAAAAACAAATGAAAAATGACGGGAAAGGGTTTTTTACTTTTTATTTGTCGTGGTTTTGTTTTGTTTGGTTGTTTTTTTAAACCAGCCAGATATAAATAGTACAACCAAAGAGATTTTTCTTCAATTTTATACATACAAAATACGAGAAAACTTTTCCCCCGACCTATTATAAAATCAAAGCGTATCATGTACTGTTCTTGCATTGCACCGCCATATAAGAGATGCGCTCGTTGCAATAGTTTCTAAGAAAAATACTATTAATGTCTTCTTCAAATTGCGCTGCGTGCCATTGAAATGTAGTTGGCGTGAATAATGTGTAAAGATGACGTGAAATAAAAAAAAGTTCAACGTAAAATCTTATTAAACTTCATGTGTAAAACCTTTATGAATATTTTTTTTAAATGCTCTAGGAATATTCATGTACTAAAAAGACAATCGGTGACATTAAAGAAAAAACTCTATCAAAACATGGTCACCCTACAATAGGACTTCTCTTTAATTTGTCTCGCACTCAACAGACTCTGAAAAGATATGACCCCCAACGACTCCAAGAATTCTCGGTTTTTATGTATGTTTGGTTGAAAAGTCACGAATTATTCGTACTAAAGTAAAATGAGGATTTTTAAAACAAAGTGCGCCTTAGAGGGTCTAGTAGGGAAATATTTAAAGTATTCCATTTTGTTTCTTGTTTTGTACGACTTTGCAATAAAATACTATAAACTTTTGTTAAGGTGTTATATGAATCCCACTAATATTATACTAGTAAATGTGAAAGTTTAGATAGATGGATGTTTGTTACTCTTTCACGCAAAAACCACTGAACCGATTGCGATGAAACTTGGTATGTAGATAGCTGGGGGCCTGGATTAACGTATAGCCTACTTTTATCCCGATATTCCCACGGGATCGGGACTTACGCGGGCACTGCTAGTTTTAAATCCAATCAAAAAAGTAGGTTAGTTTTCGATTGTAACACGTTACAAATAGTATAATGTAATGTACAAGCTAAAATAATAAAACATTTGATACCTTAAATTTACAACCTGATAAAGAATAGATGACACGTTTACTTCTAGGCAATTTTGGCCTGTTGATCTAGTCGTTAGTGATCCTGACTGCTGAGTTAGAGGTCGGGGGTTCGATTCCCACCCAGGACAAATAATTGTGAGATGACCATGATCATTTGTTCTGTGTCTGCGTGTAATTTATCTATAATATCTATGTAATAAGTAATATATACGTATGTTTATCAGTAGTCTGGTTACCATAGTACAGGCTCTGCCTGGTTTGGGATCAGGCAGCCGTGTGAGATTGACCAAGTTATTGAAAAAAAAAGTAGGCAGTAATGGGACTGCCGACTGAATTGAAAACTTAAACGAAACGACGAACTTAAAACGTCACATTAGCAGGTTGGTGACATTAATTAATAAGCAGCTGACAGAACTCATTGTTTAGATTAGCGCCCTCTAGTGAATCTATATATGTATTATAAGTGTGACGGTCACGAGTTCAGTGCTTTTTCCCCATAGCAAAATTGCACAAACGTGCCAAAAGAAGTTTTCACTTCAAAAAAATTAAAGCATATTCGTACCTTGCTCCGCGGGATTACTTCACTTTATTGATTTGTGATTTATTTTAACCACTTCTTATAGAGCACCAGCCTTGTAAGTAAGTAAAAACCTTCAGATTTTGAGATGACTTCATATTAAAATGACATAATTAAAACTGTCCTTTATTACAAAACTTCTCAAATGTGCACTTAGATTGTTTTGATACTAAAACCAAAGTACTAAACTTAAGTTATACCATAGCTAGCAAGTACCAGAGGGAGCTATTTACCACATACCTCTTTAACTCGTTACAACCCTTATAAACTGCCTAATATCATACATTTTCTTTGCATTTGCTATAGAATGGTCTCTATGGAATCACTGCCATACAGAAATGTTACAAAGAGCCGTACGGATAAAATGGCTTTCATCACGTATAACAGGAAAATATAGAATTATTCATAATCTGTTTTATACAGATACATAGATATATATGTATAATAGTCATCATCATTATATCAAACCTAGATCTAAACAGATATTATATAAAAAAACGCTATTTTCAGAAAAGGCGAAACCAAACTCTCCCTGTGCACTGCAGGAGTTTTCTGTATAGATTTATGTATTGTAGGATAGATTAAAACACAAGATGTGTTTTAATCATGTTTTGGGGCTAAAAATTGGATTTTTGTAGTTATTTCCCTATTTCTTAACAATGTATGAATATCTATTTGTTTATTATCTTGAATTGAGCCCGTGTTGGTGAATTTAGCGTCTAGGTCGAGTAGTGGTGATATTTTTAGATCTGTTTTATTGGTCGGTAGGTAATTGAGATAAGGAATTCGATAGTGCGCATTTGAGTTAGCTTTCTTTAGATCCAGGTGTGCTATAAATAGTAAGCGAAGAGATTTTTTTTGTACTCATTTTTTAGGCATATTTCGCGCACATAAAACGGTGAAATTTCGAATACCTACTTACATTATGTACGGGTTATGTCATTTGGTTAAAAATTAGGCACTAAAAGAAGCTACTGCAGGCGTCCAGTATATATGATGAAATGTCATGGTACAGAAAGTATATACTATGACGGTTCAAGTTGTACTGGTCAACGATGTAAAATGTTTATGTAAATGTCATCGCCTGGTGGTTGAAATTCAGCCACTAGGCTATCTCTTGTAGTATATTTATAATAAAGTAATTTATTTGTAAGAACATATGTATATAATATAATAATAATGGATTTGGCCCATGAGGTGGTCGACATGTGGGATGTGGATTCGGCAATCATTGTGCCGATAGTCATATCAGCCCATGGGTTGATTGCAAAGAGCCTCGATCAACACCTTCAGAGGCTCACGTTAGGCAGCTGGATTAAGGGCCTAATGCAGAAGGCAGTCATTCTTGACACGGCACGTATTGTGAGGAGGTTTCTATCTCTGGAACCCTAACCACCGGGAGCTTGGTCCCTGTACTCGATACCGGTGGGACACTATTTTTTATATTTTTAAATATATATATTTTTTTTTTATAATAATGTATTTAAAAATGTAATTTATATGTTTTATAGATGTTAATAAAGAGAATAATAATAATATATAGATAGATATACAACCTTAGAGAATATTTTCTGCATGCTGATGTGGGAGTGCATTGTAATGTAGTCGCAGTGGACAACGGACTCACCCCGCTCGCTTTGGCTAAAGAGAACTGGCGCAAGCCTGTAATACTTAGTACTAATGATCGCAGGGAGGTATGGAAGGGCAAAGCACTTCATGGTCGTTTTTATCAGGCCCTAAATGGGCCTGATATAGACTTAAAAGCGTCCATATCTTGGCTACGGTTCGGTGATCTCTTCGGAGAAACCGAGGGTTTTGTCTTTGCAATTATGGACGAAGTTGTTATGACAAATAACTATCGGAAATATATCCTGAAAGATGGTACGGTGGACATCTGTCGGGCATGCCACCGTCCTGGTGAATCTATCAGGCATATTATTTCTGGTTGTTCTCGTCTTGCCAACGGGGAATATTTGCACAGACACAACCAAGTGGCCAGGATTGTGCATCAACAACTTGCCCTTAGATACAATCTTGTGCATTCAGAGGTGCCATATTACAAGTATGTGCCCGACCCAGTTCTCGAAAATGGTCGTGCCACATTGTATTGGGATCGATCTATCATCACTGACAGAACTATTGTTGCCAATAAACCTGACATAGTGGTGATAGATCGATCAGAGCGCCGCGCAATGATTATCGATATCGCTGTTCCTCATGACGACAACCTCGTGAAAGTTGAAAAAGAAAAACAAATTAAATATTTGGATTTGTCTCACGAGATTGTCGATGTGTGGAATGTCGATTCGGCGATCATTGTTCCGATCGTCATATCTGCTCATGGATTGATAGCCAAAAGCCTCGATCAACACCTTAAGAGGCTCGCGTTAGACGGCTGGATCAAGGGACTGATGCAGAAGGCAGTTCTCCTCGACACGGCCCGTATAGTGAGGAGGTTCCTGTCTTTGGAGCCCTAACCACCGGTGTCTTGGTCCCTGTACCCGATGTCGGTGGTATACTATTTTTTATATTTTTAAATATATATTTTGTTTTATAGGTATTTAAAAATGTAATTTATAAGTTTTACGATAAATAAAGAGAATAATAATAATTTTATTTGCACTAAGTATGATACATTGGTAGATACTTAAGTAATTTAACTTAATTTAATATAATTAAGTAAAACAGTGTAGTAGGATTACATACAGAGCAGTGTAAATAGAACTTAGACCAAAAGAAAAACAATGTCACTATTAGTATAAACCCTGTCTCTTAAACTAGGGTAACCTGTATCATAAGAGACAGTGTTCGGCCAAAAATTTAAATGTAAGAACTTTTACATCATGCAGACTGTGTGTCTCAACCAGTCCCAAGTATCTGCACTTTTAGTGGCCTGCGAGTGCGTATGTGTGTGTGTGGTGTGCGTGTGTATGTGTGTGTGTGGTATGCGTGTGTATGTGTGTGTGTGTGTTCGTGTGTGTGTATGTGTATGTATCTGTGTGTGTATTGTCACCGTAAAATATTCTTAGCTTTATTTTAAGTTATGTATGTTAAGAGAGCCTCAGTTTGTGAGTAGTCCTGTTTAAGAAGCCATGTTGTCACATTCGATTTTAATTGTTTCCTATTGAGATCCATGATACTTAGTTTTTTGTGAATATGTTTGTAAATGTGTGTACTAAGTATGATGATGACTGTACTCTACTGAAGTACTGATGCTTCGCGAAAGTGGTTCTGTGGTGAGTACCCGAGGGGAAGTTAGTCCGTCTGTTGGGATTTGAAGGAGGAACGGTCTTATGTCTCCTTAGAAGAGTCTGCAATACATAAAGCTGACGTACCGTGAGAATTTTACAATCCAAGTATAATTGTGTTGTAGGATAGCGGAAGGGTTTGCGAGTCATGACTTTGAGTATTGCTCTCTGCGCTCTCTCAATTGCCAAAAAGTTGGTTTTCGTTGCACCTCCCCAGACGGGTATGCAATAGCCGATGATTGACTGACACAGCGTATGGAAAATCATCTTCAGGGTATCAAGGCTTGCTGAACCTCTGAGTGCCCTAAAGATGTAAATCAGTTTCATAGTCCTGGAGGTGAGTACTTCGAGATGTTTATCCCATCTCAGTCCTGAGTCAATTTGTACCCCCAGATACCTTACATCTTCCGTTCTTGTGAGCTTTGGACAAAGACACGGGCCTGCTAGTTGAGGGCACGAATGGGCGACTATCGAGAAAGAGGAGTCTGGCGATGTTTTTGGCGTAGTGCAAAGGGAATAAAGCATGTTTTTTTAAGATTTAATGTTAGGAGGTTTACCGTCAGCCATTTTGTTACATTTGTTAATGCAAGTTCCGCACTGTTTTGAACGCTGTCCCATGTAGGACCTGAGATTATTATAGCAGTATCATCTGCGTAGGAAAATATGTCAGCGTTAGGAAGTTTGATATTACAAAGGTTGTTAACATAAATTAGGAACAATATTGGGCCTAAAATACTTCCCTGAGGGACGCCACAAGATACTATTTCCTCGTCACTGAGGTATTGATCGATTTTGACTCTTTGTGTACGATTGTGAAGGTAGCTTTTAAAAATGTCGAGGGCAATGCCTCTTACTCCGACGAGTTCCAATTTTGAAATAATTGGGTAACAGAAACTGTGTCAAATGCCTTAGAAAGGTCTAGGAAGATACCTAAGCATTTGGTTTTACTATCCAGGTTCCTGGCAACTAACTGTGTTAGGTCTAGCACTGCATCTTCGGTCGATATTGCTGTACGAAAGCCGTATTGATTTTTGGAAATTATTTTATGCGTTTCTAGAAAGTTCTTCAGACGGTTACTTAAGACCCTCTCAAAAACCTTCGAGAGCGCAGTTAAGACTGAGATGGGCCTGTAATTGTTGACACAGTTTCTGTCACCCCCCTTATGAATCGGGTGAATGATTGCCCTTTTTAGTGCATCAGGAAATATACCTGTTCTCAAACATGTATTAATAATATGTGTTAATGGGGGTATCAATACATTACGATTTTGTTTAAGAACTAGTGGTGGAATTCCATCCCAACCCACAGCGCAATCAGTGCGCAGTTGGAGAATGAACAACTCTACTTCAGCTTCATCCACTTTCAGTAAGACGAGGGAGTTGCAGGGAGGGAGATAGGGGATAGAGCCAACAGGTGGAGCTGGGCTTGAAGAGGAATGGGTCTGTGACAGAATTATATCCGCCAGATTTTTCCCTACGTTGCTGAAGGTGCTGCATACCTCATTTATAGAGGATATAGGGTTGTCATGTATTTTTAGTAATTCGACAGGGCTAGACTTTAATTTGTGAGTGTTAGTTATGTATTTTATTGTGTTCCAAAGGGCTTTAGGGTTATTTTTTGATTTGTCAAGTTCATTTTTTTCCTAAGCGATTTTTAATTTGCGGAGAAGAGAATTACAAAAATTACGATATCTAGTATATGTGATTTTCAATATGAGGTTTTCAGGAGCTTTTTTCGATCTAATGTGCAGTTTGTCACGATTTCTTATACACTTTAGCAGACCTGGGGTTATCCACGGCTTTGATGTTTTCTGCCTTCGGGGTGTTTTTTTGCGTGTAGTGTGTTTTTTAATTACTGTTGATATTGTATTAATAAAGGAGTCCATTAATGAGTTAGGATTATCATTGTGGAAGAGGTTTGAGAAGTCCATACTTGTCAAATCCTCCGCCACTGCATCATAATTTATGGAGACAGAATGGCTTGTCTTATGTCCTACTGTAGTGTTAGCAATATTTAAAAGCAGCGGTTTGTGATCAGTGATGTACGAGTCCAAAACAAGTGTGGTGCAAGGTAAATTTGTTTTGGTGAGAACGTGGTCTAAGCAGTTTTCAATCCGAGTGGGGAAGAGGTGAGTCGGAAGAAGCCCATGTGATGAATTTAAATTTAGATAGTCCACCCTTCTCTCATCTATACTATTGGGCTTGATATCTATGTTTAAGTCGCCAATCAACACAAGATTTTGACAGGTCGAGAGTCCGTTGTATGTTTCATTCAAACTGTCTAAAAGCATTTCAAAGCTTTCCTTAGAGTTATAGGATGGGGAGCGATAAATTGCTACTATAGCAATTTTTTTATGGTCAATTGTACAAACAAGACAGTTTCCACCCACAAAGTTAGGCTCCTTTACTGATATATGAAGATCTGATCTAGCATAAAGTACAACGCCGTCATTCTGGTTACAGTTTATTTCCGTAGAATATGAATGAAACCCTTGCAATATTGGAAGGTTACTAACTTTACTAAGCCAACATTCAGTCAGTACTATAACATCGATTTTTATTTTAGATATATTTAATAACACTTGAAGTTGATTAAAATTTTTATTTATACTGCGTATATTTAAGTGAAGTACTGTTATGTCACTGTCAGAGGATTTCACTATCCCATCTAAGTCTTTAGGACTGCACATAAAAGAGTTACCCACATTTAGAGAATCGAGTTCGATATTTATATGATTAACTGTAGCCATGAGTGTAAATAAAACCGCCGAGACGTGGCCAAGGTCTGTTGTCTAAGTGAGCAAGAGAGGTGTAAGCAGTAAAACATTGTACTTTTATGAATTGTAAAGGAATATAAGAGTGGGGAGGGTAGGAGTAGGCAGTGGATATGGATACGTGATACTAAAATGAAGTTATTTTGTGAAATTATAAATATGTATTCTGGCAGGTATAGTGGAATACAAGTTTGTGTACTTGAGTGCTGATGTTTTAAAAGAGCAACCCTACATTTATAAGTAAATAAAAGAATACAGTGATCTAGCAATAAATACGAGTGAGTAATTCTCCCTTTGTTCAGCACAGACATATTCTTTTATGTATGGCAGGGCGTGTGAGATTGTACGTTTACTTTGGTTAAAGCTGAGCTTGTATCTAGTATCAAATAGTGTAATTAGGCGATTGCGCGAAAAAAGTATGTACAAACTGCAAGACTGTATGGTCATTATCCTATTTTGAACAGGGGAGTAAGTGTATTTTATAAAGTATGGTTTAGTGCATGTGTGTGTAATTGTGTAATGAATTAGTATGAAAATAAGTTTAATTTTAGAAACTATTAACATGATATAGAAATTTAACAGGTTGTTTAGTGGATAGTAAAGACATACATAGTACTTAACACCTACTAGTCAATTGGTCCTGGTTTTCTCATTTTGAAGGCATTTTTCTGTACTGATTAATAATTGCTTATCACCCTCTAATTTCCGTAAGAAAATGTTTCCGTTAGATATCCAGCAAAATTTGTAATTATTCTTCTTAGCGAATTCCCGAGCCTGGTAAAACAATTTTTTCGTATTAGATGGTAGTTGCTCAGCTATGTAGATTGGTGTGCTTGCTCCAGGGAGGCCTATGAGTGAAGTATTCATTTTATCGTCCTTACCCTTGCCCTTGTTGAAAGTACGAACAGCGCTGATGATGGACTGTTTTTTTTGAACTGAGGTGAATTCTGCAACAATGGGGCGTGGAGTGGGTGAGGCAGCAGATGACTTGCCAGGCAAGCGATACACATCCCGAAGATCCAACTCAGATATTTGCAGTCCGATTACCTCACAAACACTACAAACTGTTTTTGTAAGGCTGGCAGTATTTTCCGTATTTGATGGTGGTATGTTGCGAATTTCTATTCCAGAAGACCTAGATTTGTGTTGTAGATCTTGTACCCTTTTTTCCAGTATTTCTATATATTGTTTTTGTTCTTGTCTCTCTCTTCTTAATGTTTCTACTTCTTTTTTCAAATCTTCAAACTGGTTGTTTATAAAAAACATTGATTTTACGATTTCTTCGTTAGATTTACGTATCTCCGCATTTGTTGATTGAATCTGAGTGTTTTGATGTTTTATTTCTGCTATATCAGACACCAGCTTAGACATGACAGAAGTCTGTTCCGCTAACATCTTTGCAACAGTATCCTTTTTTTGAAGGTCAGTGACAGAGCCATTCGGCGAGTTTTCCTGTCGAGGACGTTTATTTCTGCTGGTGTTAACAAAATCACTCATAATAATTGCAGAGTTTATGTCTGGTTCTGACTGAGTTTGATTCAGACTTTTTATTGGTGTTCTTGTCGTCTTGGGTGGTGTGCGCTGTACACCGGCCATGATTTTTATTAAGGATAGTGTATTGTTATGATATATTATGTTTAAAGTTGTTATGGGCGCTGCGTTCTCTTTAGAAGATTTCCCAATATGTTTACAGTTTATACGTCGAAATTCGGAGCCTTGTAACACTATACTTTTGCGTCTACACAACCGGAACAAGCCATTTAGTAAAATAAATTGATGCAAAATATAGGCGGAAAAAGCACTGTGGTAGAAAGAAATCTTCCAATTCTACCAAATTTTTACTTTGGTATACTTTACGCCCTCTGATGTCGAGTAGAAATACTTTTAGTTTGTTTACTCGTCACATATATGGCCGAAGTGGAGCTAGCTGTCGAGTCTAAAGTCCAATGTTTGAAAATTTAACGATAACTAACGATGCAAGTTTGTTATTTCATCCGAACAAATATAGTGTAAATTTACAAATGAACAGCACTCTAATCTGTTAACACTAAAAAGTCTTTAATATAATGTTTATTTGTTGTTATAAATACACACTGTCCATTAATTGTAGCTTTAGTACTGACACTATGTTGTATAAAAACAATCGTCTCAGTTTATTTTGTGCTTAATGAAAGTTTTCACTAATAATGTCACTCATAAGTATCATCTATTGCACTCTGTTGCACTACTAATTAATTGATTACATGTAATATTAACTAGTTACGAATTTTAATTATCCGGGCGATGTAAACAGAACGAGTGTTGCCACCTCGAAATATGTACATATAAAAGCTTACAAGATTTGAATATTAAAGTCTTAATATATAGCTTATTTCTATGGCAAATTTCGTTAAGAAATCAAATTGCCTATTGCTTCTTTGGGGTTGACAAACGGAGGATGGATGGTGGATTTTCCTATTATATATTCCGCCGACGCAAAAAGGAGGGGCCTTATAAGTTTAACGTGTGCATCTGTGTATCAAAGTGTCTGTCTGTGGCATCATAACTTCTAAACGGATGGACCGATTTTGATTTAGTTTGTTTTTGTTTGAAAGGTGACTTGATCAAGTTTTTTTTTCTATAATTCAAGGAAATCTGTTCAGCCGTTCGAAGAGGTATTTTAAATTTTTAATTTAGATATACATACTTGTCTACTTTTGAGTTCTTAAACATCGGAATAGGGTTGTTGAGACACGTTGATGAGTTATTCTGTCTTTAGTAGCCTCGCCAGTCACAGGAAATACAGGACACTCGGGCACGTGACCCCGGCCTCTGCGAGCTACTGCAGTCTCAGTCCCGTTCCTCATCCGAAACTTGCGGTACCCCTCACCTTAGGTTCCTCCCCCTACTCATTTTTTCTTATACAAATTTACTTTCATCCTCCTTTTCCGTCTTTAAACGACTATATTCCCATATTCCCAAGGAAGGTTAGCGTCAGGCAAGTGGCTGGCCGTAAAAGTAACCAGCCAAAACCCTTAGCAATGTAACACATTTTGCTGACCCCTGTGACACTTGGGAAACGGACATAAAGATGATGTTGATGAGTCTATACGCACCGGGTGTTCTAGCTTAGCGATTTCAAAATGCAGTAATTTAGTAACATAATCAATCAATCAATCAATCAGCCTATCATACAACTGGACATAGGCCTCTCCCAATATGAGTAACATAATACCACAACCTAATTATTGCACACGTTTTCAATGCACAATGGTCATAAAGTAGATAGGCTATCAAAAAAACATATGGGCCGGCTCGACCGGAGTGATACCATGGCCTCACAGAAAACCGGCAGTGTAGCATTGCATTCGCCGCTGCTTTTCGCCGAGTCAGTGGAGTTATTGGGCCCTAAGCTTTCCCTCCTCCCCGCTTCCCCCCTTACCCTACGCTCACTTTAAAGGCCGGCAACGCACTTGCGACTCCTGAGTTGCAGGTGCCCATGGGCGGCGGTAGTCATTTACCATCAGGTTCGTTTGCCCCTTACACCATAAAAAAAACCTTTGTAGTGCAGGCAGGCAGCATAAAATAATAACTAAACGACCCGTTGTGTCTACGTCCCATTTAATACTCCTTTGATTTACAATGTAGTTCTTACATGCTTACTTAGCATACTTAGATATAGGTATGTAACCTACTTCACCTACGGGGTAACAAAAAAAAAAAAAAATATCGACATGACATAGGTACAATTTTTTTTTTTGTTTTACCATGTTACGGTATTAACTTACACTGCTAAGATACAAAAGTTTTAGTTTTATGAATATTTATTTATTATTTTTATTTAACTTAATTTAATAAAAAGATTAAACTTACGTTAAAAATAACTCGATTGTATTAAAAGAGTCATTTTAATCACGCTAGACATTATAATACCCTTTTACTGGCAGACATGCGTGTCCGAAACGATTTGACACTCACGACTTTGATTTTAATTTGGCGTGACGGTTTTTTACACACGACAAAATATACCCAGGAGTAATTTATCTAATTAGGGTAGCAAACAGGAGGAATTTAATAGGTCCCTTGCAGCTCAAAGGCCGTTCTAAATTATTTACATTTCTCTAGGGAGCTCGTCTTTACCTCGTCTGACAGTTACATGAAAAGTCCACTTACTGCTTGGATTCATATTTCAGTAAGTACTTTATTGTATAATCTCTTAAATTTGTTCTTAATTAAATCAGTTTTGATATTTTACTTAAGCACTTATTTTTAACTTCGATATAAAAGTAATTCTGTTTTTTATTAGACTTTGTCTGTTATTAGGTTATTTTGAAAACACTTTTTATTTATGTTTAAATACTACAAGAATCTGTGCCGTAATCGTTTAATGTATTATCATAAAATATAAGTAGATATTATTAATATCACTACATATTATAAAACAAAGTCCCCCGCCGCGTCTGTCTGCCTGTTCGTGATAAACTGAAAAAAGTCGTAGAACAGTTGAACTGTCTGGATATTTTTTGTCTATTCTGTTCTATCGCAGTGAGCAGTAAAACTATCTGGATGTTTTTTGTCCATTCTGTTCGATCGCGTAGAGCAGTAGAACTGTCTGGATATTTTTTATCCATTCTGTACCATCGCGGTGGGCAGTAGAACTGCCTGGTTTTTTTTGTCCATTTTGTTCTATTGTAGAACTTATAGTAGAACTAGATGGATTAACTCTATTAATCCAGGAAAAATGTCATGTACAATAATCAATAACATTAACGGGGATTAATGCAATCCTTACTGTAAGTGGTCACAGAACTTTACCAGACCATTGTACTCGTTACATGTTTAAAACGTTGAAAGTCGAACTAATACTGTTGCGTTCTTTTGTAGCACGGAACGCAAAAGCTAAAGAGATTATCAGTCAAAAAATTATCGCATCAGCATTTTATTTATTAATAAACTTGCAGCTATCTTTCTAATATTTATGAAGCTCTGTGGCAGCTGTACTCTCTGTATATACTAATATAAATTTTGAACATGGAACACCTGTTCTCCGAAGATAATTTCACTTCAAACATTATGCATCGCATTTTCTTTCATTTCCACAGTGAAAACACCCTTCTTACAGACTCGCGAACACATTTTCAACAGCAAAACTATCTTACATACTAAATATTCTCTAGCGTGCTAAAGTACCAACGTACTCTGGTCTAGGCTTGGCGTTATCTTCGTGGCTTCAGAGATTACCGCCAAAGTCTGCTTGCTTGATCTTGCGGAGGCTTAATATGACATTGTTGGCTTTGTCTCCTTAGCGATGTTGTGTTGGTACATTAGAACTGGCTGGAGTTGAGTGTGGTGTATGGTTTACTCATGAATAATTATCGAGATCAAATTAGTACTAAAACTGGTTTAAGGCTTTTTATTTGGTCTTATCAATATGACACGAAACATTAAAAATATTAATAAAAATATCAAATCAAATGAAATATAAATAAATAAATTCACTATTCCTCGGAAACAGTATTTAATAGAAACAGTAGTGCGCGGCACTGGATTCAACTAAATTAGCGCCCGACCGTCGCACGATTGCACTGTCATTGTCAGTACGTAGCCCAGTCAACTAACTAAAATGCCTAAATTTTGAATTAAGTACCACTCGTTTTTATTTTCGGATAAATAGTAAAAAAATGCGCTGTTTAAGAATTTCGATGCCCGCACTTTTTTAAATTATTAACGATCATTTTATTTTTTAGCCTTAATTGCTAAATGCGCTATTTTTTCAATTAACCGCTTTTTAATATCTTATTAAATATCTAATATATTTTAATTATATTAAAAACGTGTTATTTTAAAAATTAAAAAAAATATAAATATATAGTTTTAATACGTTGCGTATAAAAAAGTATATCAAAATATCGTTATAAAATCGGTTAAAATCGATATTTCTTAAAAGTTCCAACGGGCTCATGAACTTAAATGATATTGTGAATTTTCTAAGCTGCTCCGACCAGTTTTCCCAAAAAGAGTGCCAAACAAAAAACTGATTAATTATCTAAATTTTATATGTAACTACGTAGAAATGGACGTGGCTATACGTAGGTAATTAATCATTTTATTATTTGGGGCCGACTCAAAATAAGTTTGTATAAAATTTGATAATGTATGTAAATAAGCTCAATACTTAAGACTTAAGACTACTCTTATTTATTTTTTGCTTTTTAGTTCTTGTCGTCGGTTTAATTTTTTTTTTTATCATCAGCTACATGATGTGATGATTTCTAAACGCAAATACCTGATAAAGTAATGAAAAATAAACAGAAACACTATTCGTTCCTACAATTTTCGAGGGTTTCTCTCAATTTTATCAGGATCCCATCATCAGATCCTGACTTCCTTGATATGGGACCACGGGATGGGATCTTGAGGTATACCCTATCTAACAAAAAAAAAGAATAATCAAAATCGGTTCATAAATAACGGAGAGAGGGCTAAACATACATAAAAAATATATAGATACGGTCGAATTGAGAACCTCCTTTGTTTTTCGTCGGCTAAAAAATGGCGCATTTTGCAATTAAGGCAAAAAATAAAATTATCGTTAATAATTTAAAAAGTTTAAAACTGATCATGCTAAAATTTATAACACTTTTTAATATCATCACAAGTTACAATTTCAGAAAGTTTCAAACTTCTACGTACGTTCCTTTCAAAGTTATTAAATGTTAAATACGCCCTTTTGAACTTTCACCTTCATTTTTTATTAAATAAAAGCACTTAGTGTACAGGTCTCATTTTGTAGAGAATTTAATGGAGAACAAAAAAACTTTAGGAACATATGACGAAAAACGTACTGGAAGCGAGATATCAGACATTGTTAAAAAAAAATTACGCCTCACTTGTCCAGACTGCGGGTATCGAAATTCTTAATCAGTGCATTTTTTTTTTACTATTTATCCAAAAATAAAAATGTCCGTTTTTATCACAATACAGCTAGGTTGACTGGGCTAACGTGTGAGCGCGCTCTTGATAAACCAAGCAGTTGGTCGATAGTTCTAGAATGGGATAAGTTTGGAGATTACTGCAACCAGTTTTAGAAAACATTATCTGCCTGCTCCTGGCCCACCCTTGCGATTACTTACTCACAAATCTGTGCAGTGCGTGCACTAAAATAAGACTGAACTGTCGCCCGAAAGTTTGATGACGATAGCGACTAAATTGTCGTCTGATTAAAAATCATTACTACTCGGTGGCTCTAAACGTATAACCTAAAGACTAAACTTAAGAGGTAAGAGCAACATTTTCATACCCAGTTATATCCCAATAAGGATTCGATATTTTTTACTTAGGTACCCAACTTTTTCAAACGGATATTTGTATACCACTACTGTGATGATAATTAATTGTCATTTCCAATGTTAATGATTTATTTTTTTACATTTTACCGGGTTCTGATGTGTAAATGACGAATATTTTGAATAAAAATGAGTCTGATATCTAGAGCATTTTTTAATTTTCATATATTTATCAGTAATTTTTTTTTTATGGTATAGGGGGCAAACGAGCAGATGGGTCACCTGATGGTAAATGACTACCGCCGTCCATGGGCACCTGGAACTCGAGAGTCACGAGTGCGTTGCCGCTCTTTAAGGTGGGAGTAGGAGAAGAAGGGGGGGGGGGGGCTTCACAACCGGTTTTCTGTAAGGCCGTGGTAACGAGCGGAGTGGAGCCTGCCGCCCATACGTGCCGAAGCATGGCTCTCCCAATTAAATATAATAATCAAGTAAAACACTCACCGTTGCCTGCTAGCAAACACTTTTAATACAACGCAAAATGTTAATAAAAATGGCACACGGCGGGGTCGACTAATCGTGCCACAATTCAGTAGGACGTCGCTCGCCGGCCGAGCCGCTCATTAATTCGATGCTCATTCACGCGCTGCGTTGCGTCATCCGTTCGTATCTAGACTATCGAGTTATTAGTACCTAGCCTGGGTTTAGTTTGTCACAAAAGTAGTGTAATAGGCACATATCTTACTGGTAATTTAATATTCAGATTGATAAATTCTTTATGAAAAGACAACCCTAACGGCGTCGTCAGAACCGATAAAAGTTACGCTATAGAAAGAGAGGCAACTTTAAGGGTGTTTTTTTCTTTCTAAGAAGAACTGCCGCATTAGGAATAGTCCTGTGTTATGGGGGCTTCACAAACATTTAAACAACGGACACAAAGAACATTGCAACTTTATTGTAACGAAACAAAAGTCACCATTTATTTATAAATGATTTGGCGGAATTTGACCTGTACCTACTATTATGGTATTCTGTGGGGTCACCGACATGCTAATGTGACACATTGTTTTAAGGTTTCACTTCTGTCGGCAGTGTCCCCATGACTGCTTATTTTTTTTAATGAAAAACGAAAAACGAAAAACATTATAATAAATTTTACACAAGACACACAGAAGAAACGGCCATGAGCGCCATCTATTAAAAGTAAATGGCGATGGAAGTAATGACAGTCTTGTATAGCAGGGTAGGTAGACGATAGGTCAGTCACAAGAAAGGGCTATTTCCATACAAAATTAGCAATTTTTATTTTTTCGATTTTTATCTATTCTTTTAGGTTTTCTTTATATCTATTTCTGATTCATATTTACTTAAAAAAAAACTGTCAGTCATAGGACTGCACGTCAGAAGTGAAAACATAACTTACACACACACATACACACACATCTGTATATCATATGTATCTGAGCGTGGCGGTCACACGAGTTCAGTGCGTTTTCCTCACACCAAAAGTACCCAACGTGCTTAAAGAAGTTTTCACTTCAAAAATCATATCCGTCTAGCCATATTTGAGTGTTTTAATATATAATAAAGTAGAAGAAAGAAGATGAAGGATAGATTTATAATTCGAATAATTTACAATATACAATTATTAACACTCTTCACATTATCAAATTAACTTTATTTGCACAATAACTACAAAGCTATCGAAATTAAGTACAGGTTTTTAAATAAATAATAGAAAATTATATAACATATGTTTTAAAAGAAACGTGCGTTATATAATATATTTAACTTCAACTCGAGCGAGTGTGACGTGTGTTATATACACACATCTGTATAAGTGTATCTGATCGTGACGGTCGCCGGACGCGAGTCCAGTCCTTTTTCCTCGTCCCACAAGTGCACAAAGACGTGTTATTTACAGAAATCTGTATATGTATCCGGGCGTAACGGTCACGCGAGTTCTTTGCTTTTTCCTAAGTGCCTAAAGAAGTGTTCACTTCAAAAAACAATAAAAGTAAATGTCAAAATAACAGGGTAGAGTTAAGTAGTATTGGCATTGCTTGTTCTGTACTGTATAGTATTGTTGTTCTCTATAAGTTCTTAAATAATGAGCAAGTTTAAACAAGGTCGTAGATAATATAAATATATTCTATTCCTACTCAGCGCTGTATAAATCGTACACTTAATATTGTTTCTTTATGTTGTTTATGTGGGATTGTGTAGGGCGTTCATTCAAGTGCGATCGAGTGATAAGGGAGATCGTATGCAGTGAAATTAAAAAAAAAACTCAGTATGTGGTTGCTTGCGAAAGTGCGTCCCTCTTACTGTTTTTGAGTTCATACGACTATCATAATTTTGTGTCAAAATTCTTTTGTTTGTATATGAAATTAAGAAACACTTCGCGTGATTCATGTCCACATTTATACTACATTTATTTCAAATTAAACAGCGGAAAGACAGTTATTATACATGTGTAGATTTTTTTAAAATGGATTCCCATATCGTTATCTTGTCTTTACGGCATCGTCGGTAATACTTATGTAAGATCCTGAGCGCCGGAATAGTTTTATGACTTCACAGATTCGTGTAGTATGTAAATACACGAACGAAAGTAATAAACTCTAAATGTACACGTATATTCTGTAAGGCTTTATCTGATTTCGTATATTTAGTACAAACTAGCCTAGAAGTTAGATTAGTTAGCTTGGTAGAATCATGGAAAACTGGCTAAAAATAAAAATTATTTATTTGTATTGCTATTATCATGAGACATTCCGTTTTTAAAGTTGCATAAAGTATTTTGTGACCAGTACTGTATTCGCAACCAACGATCAATGCGGACAAGCTATTTAAAAATGTAATAGTTTCCAAGGAGTTGGAGTGAAGATCGTAAACATTTTGGTATTCAGTCGGTGCTCCGTCCAGTCAAATGTCTACTTTTAAATACGTCCTCCACAGACATTCGTCTCATACATACAAAATACGCGATGCTAGTTGGTTGACCTAGTTGGGTTTAGGGTGTACCGGACGCGTTTAAGGCACGATGAAATATTTATGTAGTGTTCAAGCTTCGGGATTTCCCGGATTAAGCAGCGGTTGTAATGGAAGTAAGTTATGTTTTGTGTGGTAAATGTCTGTTTTGTTGAATCATATATTTTTTTGGTTATTCACCTTGACTTTTACTGGCTTGGGGCTTAGGTTTGTGGGTGGATACACGTACACGTGAATTTACGTCGGAGCATGCTTTACCTACCTTTAGTACGTTATTCAGATACGAGTGGAGACATCACCTTCAATGCTTGTCATGAAATTAAATGTTGAATTTATTTAAACAAGAGTTTTTTTTTTATTTTTTTTTTTATTTAGAATTATGTTCGGAATTATTCATTAAGTTTTAACTGTTTTTTTTTTATATCAATTACCAGTATGACTGTCATTGTATAGACATTCCGTACTATGGCAGGTCAACATAATATACTGTATGTCTGTAGCTTCCCAACACTCGTAGCTGTTTTTGTAAATTTTTAAACTCATAACATATATTGATTAAACATTTTAGCTTTCTGCACTTCTTGCACATACAACGTTTAAGTAATATAAATTTCACATTACTGTTTCCGAAATTTGCTTAAAAATGCGTACAAAAAATTTCTTCGTGCGGGAGAGCCATGCTTCGGCACGTATGGGCCGGCTCAACTTGAGTGATAGCACGGTCTCACAAAAAACCGGCATTGAAGCAATGTTTGCATTATGACTGTGACATGTGACTTTTTTGTTGCGGGGGTGCCCATGGGCGGCGGTAGTTATTTAACATCCCGTCCCGTCATACTCGTCATACCGTCTGCTCGTTTGCCCCCTGTATACTATAAAAAAAAATTGTATATTTATATAGATGTTAAAATTCATAGAGATTACTACTGGAGTCCCCTCTGATTACTATTTGAGAATTTGCAAAATCTACAAATCTACTCGTTGGACATTTCCGACCGACTGAGATTGTTCCACTATTTTAAGAAAAACTTATTCACCATTGCAAATACTTAGCGCGATGGAAAAAATAAAGTAACATTTGTGTTTAAGTACCTGCGAGGGCTATGGTACGACAAGTACTCTGGGATGAGGGGAAGGTAATAACGATATGAATCATTTTTTATGCATGCTGCCCGATTGCTAGCCTATTCCGGAAGTATCTTTGTTCGTTGCCAACCCCATGGAGATCTACAAAAATTATACTATACGTGCTCGACGTAGTCTTCCAATTAGAGTTCAAAATTGCTGCGCCCTACCTCTTCCACGTTTCTAGTTCAAATATCAACACTCATTACGCGGAAAGATCGTTTAACCGACAGCAAACTACAGCCAAAAACACATGAAAACAGCCAAACCATTCGTTCTAATTTTTTGTGCATCTGCTATTCAATAGTGTCGCCGGGGTACTTTAGTCAGGGGATATACTCGTAGACTTCGTGAGTTCCAATCGTTTAGTAAGTTTTGAAAGCGGTCTGTGAGCTGGTTTTTATCGCCACAAAAGAAATAAGCGCCCGTGCTTTATGATTGGTAGTTAGTAGGTTGAATAGAAAGTGTAAACAATATAACAAAACCCATAAACTTCACATGTTGCTAACACATTCTGAATTCATTTTACACTAATATCCATTGTTACAATAAAACAAACAGGTGCACCTTTATACGCTAGCCTTGGTACATAAACTCAGTTGATACTTTTGCTCCTGTTTTAAAATTTGCCAATCTTTTGCCCGCATGCAAAATACAATCCAATTCTCCGAATGTGTTTTTTACTACTTTTGCGAAACACCAGACAACTGATGCACTCGGATCCTCTCATCAGTGTTCGTAATGTTTTGCCCTCTGTTCCCCCTTTGCCCCTTATACATTTTCTATGAGATTTCGCAACGTTCTAATTCTGTTTCGTTCCCACATTTGTGGTCAGTGAAATACCAATCTAAATAAAACATTGTTTTCAGAATATGAATCTTAAAATAGACTTTAATGTTGGTTATGTCTGGAGACTATATTGTTATTTGATATTATTATGAATATGATTCAGTCAGTCTAGTAATTTGGTTTCTAGAACTAGATCTCAATAATTATAAATAATGTTAAATGAAAATAAAGTAATGAAGAACAGTGTTGCCTTTTTTGTCGACTTCAAACAAGGAGAAGAATCTGAATTTAAATTTGTGTGTGAATCAGTATGCTTACGCGAGATCTTCGCAAATTGTGACCTGTGAACATTCCAATTATAATTTTTTTAAATGTCATATATTATTCAAAAATATAAAAAAAATATAAACGTCTAAAGAGTAATAGTAACTAAAGATATTTTCAATTGATGTGATTAGATATTTATTTCTTTGAAAGGTTTATTGTAAATTTTTAGAAGACCTTTTACTTACAATATGAACTCACACTTACATATTATTTAATCGATACTTTATCTCCTAGCAGGAAAACTCGGGCAAACGTACTTCGTCACTATTGCAACTGTGTTTCTTTGGCTCAAAGCCTCAAAGTGTCTCGTTAGTGTGTTTTCAAATAGTCGTGCTCGGCCTGTGACCACTCCATACAATCTTTTCAACTATTATACCGAGAAGTTGATTGCTCTCTGCAGTGGCTTCGGGAAATTAGACCTCCGTTTGAGAAGTTCTATTTTAGATTTGTATTTCGAATTTTGTCACTAGTTTGAGTATTGTATTGTATTTGTATGAATTACTTTTAATGGCACCTGCGTATGGATAAAATAAATAATTTAACAGTGTATCAAGTTTTAGATAAGAATTTAAAAGAATGGATTAATTATCTACTATTTTCTTATTTATTAATTTTACTGAAATATAAAATAAAAATAGTAATTTTTTATTGATAAATTTGACGATAGCAAAATATGACGTCACAAGTTATTATTTCATGCAAGTGTGCTACAGAAGTTACAAGATTTTTTTTTCTTGTGGTACAATAGGTCTGTGAAAACCGTATATTAATAAGTAAATAAAAGCCTATGTAATAGCCTTAATAAATTGCTATGTTTGTGAGTGAATATGATCTTGATTGTACGTACTAATTGACTTTAGGAAATTTTATGTTGTATATTTATATCTACAATATACCCGTTAACAGTTGTTAACATGTGTTAACGCAAAATTAACCCGTTTTGTTATTATCTTTCCCGTAACACAAAGTTAACAATAAATTTCCTAACACTCACCTAACCCAAAACTGCTTATTATTTGGTTGGTATCGCAGTAGTAAGTAAGTAAATAATCTTTATCGTACACCAAACACATAATATATATTCATATAAAAAAACAACTTAAACATAAAATGCACAATGGGCGACCTTATCACCACAAGAAATATATTCCAGGCAACCTTTGCATTAGATACAATATTACTAAACAAATAAATATTTATATGTGTATGTACTTATATATATATATATGAATATTTGTTCAAATATTTGTTATATTTGTTATTGAGTAGTTGCTATTAACTACTCGATAATCTGTGCCCTTACTACTGAAACGCATTTATATAAAATTTGGTGTACAGGTGGATTGTATCTTAACACATTGACACGTGGAAACTAAAATTCGTTTGCGCAAAGCCGTGGGCAAAATCTATTTATTATATAAACACGTAAACACTAATTACTAAATCGCGTAATATTTGATATCGAAATAATATTACTTGGCAGAAATGTTCACATCCAATGAAAACTGGAGCGTCATGTTTTATGAACGTTAATTAAAATGTCTGTAAATTACATTATATGTTTCATAAAGAGAACTCTGTAGTTGATTATACATACATTGGGGTTCCAGTGCTGATCAAACTCTTTTAAGGTATTGACTATGTACCACGTTGCAGTACTGTTTATTTTTTTTATAAATAATAAGACTATTCTCAGGATGCTTGGTCAAACATTCTTTCAGCCCTAACTGAATATAACTAAGTATTATAACTACATATTATAAAATCAAGTCCCCCGCCGCGTCTGTCTGTCGGAAGACAATAAGTACTGAACTAATTTTCATACAGTTTTCACCAATTTGCAGAGTGATTCACGAGGAAGGTTTAAGTGTATAATTCATTAAGGCTTTGTGTAAATTGCCTGAAATATGACTATGATTGATGAAAACGTCGAAAAAAATTCATGCGACTGGGAATTTTACTCGTAAACCAATGATTGTACAAAAACAATGTTATTTCGGAATTATTATTTTTGAAAGGATTTATCTTCTAAGATTAATTAATACACAATAACGAAAAAATATTGCTAGAAAATTATTTTGCACATGTAGATCTTTAAATAAGATGTATAATAATAATACAAGCTTTAAGCTTCTTTGGGGTAAATATTTACGTATTTTATATAATTAAATTAGACTGTCGTTAAAATATTATTTATGTATTTACGGGAATCAACGCGATCACGAAAAAGTATTACATACCTCTGAATTGCCTGACGTCAGCCTGTGACCACGGCCAATACAACCTGATCGAAACGTCGGATATAATGGAACGCGAAAGTTTAAAAGTTAGACTATCGTTTTCTGTTTTTATCTAGATTCAAATCAACCCTATGCCAAACAATTTAGATCAATAGTAAAATTTTCACAAGTGTGTTTTTACATTTTATTCTAACAGCATGCTCAACGCAACAGGCTGATACTACACTACGAAGGCATATATGTTCATAATATATGTTCTGGAACCCGTGCGAAGCCAGGACGGGTTGCTATTATATACATACGCGTATCATATATATAATCTATTACATCGGTTGTTAGATAGAAATTTAATTTTAACTAACTCACACTAGTCCGACGTGTCGAACTATAGCCTAATCCCTCTTTTATAAAGACCTAACACTTCTAGTAGCAAAATTTTGGTACAAGTTCTATATATTATAGAATTTAAAATAGAAATAGATCTTTTAAAGTAGACTCCCATCCCCCTATTTATTGTCCCCCTCTCTCATAGTAATTTATAGTATTAAACTAGGTTCACCTAATAAGTACAATAACTAATAATAGTTGTACTAAAAACACTACACCGCTAAATGCGCCTACTTTGGGAACACACTTCAGCACCGACAATTAATCGCCACCTGCTCAGCCATTATTAAAAAAGATACTATCGGTAGTACTAACAAACAAAAGACGAGTTATTACTTCCGTACTGGCACCCTTCCACCCCCTATAGTGTAGAAGTGAATAAGGTATGAATATCAATTACAGTGCACCCAACTTCCCAGACGATAATATCTCTTACATGTCAAAACACGCATTGTGTTTGCGTGAATGTGCGGTATTTTGGTATATTCGTGGTCTGTTCCTTCATTGCTATAAATGTTGTAAGTAGTTTTATGTTGAACTGTCATCACCATCATTCACAGTCTGTATTAAGCCACAAACTGCATACGAGTTAGTGCAAAGGGTGGTACCTCGTTCGCGTGTCTAAGGATGACAAACACTATGTCATTGCTTCTTTATAGTGAAACAAGGAAGTATTAAACTGTTTCAGTCAGCTCACTGTGTATTATCAAGGCCTTGCATTGTCTTATTCAAATATTGAAGCTACTTTTCCAAATAATAGAACATATATTTTTTTAATCTTCTGAAATAGTGATGTTCATGAAATTTTTCAAGCAGCGTATCCAACATTCTTACTTACGTTTCCATTTCGGTCCTTGATATTCGGGTGAATAACTACCAACTTCATCAAAAGCCTTACAAAGCCATCGGTTCGCATTTTCATTGTGAAATAACGCAACGCCCTTATATCAGACGTATCTAATTAAATCCGTACGTCGCCATTAATTAACCGTGTTCGATTGCGCCGCCAATAATAGATTAATTAAACGTTTGAACATCTGCCAATGCGTATTTGTTACTTCGATGAGTTGCAACGTTTTAGGTAGCTAATTATACGCTTACGGTAGCTTGTCGAGCTGGCACGGCGGCGCTTTGTCAGGGGAGAATTTAAGCTGCATTCAATAAACATACACCCAATCATTTGCCTCCTCATTGATAAGCTCTTATCATACGTCAGAAAATTTGATAGTTGTACTCTATCAAATACTCGTTTTATCAAATGTTCAAATTTAGAAGGAGTTGGCCCTCGATTTGCTTTACTAGCATTAGACTTGTCATATAGGATCACCCGTTGCAATTGCTCCCAACATGTCATTGTTTTGAGATATAGCCAATTTGTACACAAACATTTAATAATGACAAATGGCCAAATTAAATGTCCGTTCATCATAATAATGATCACGGAATATAGACTCGCATTGATTGACAAATAAAACAGAAACGTTACAATATCTTCTAATGAGGTGAAAACTAGTAACTAAATAAAAAATTTCACCGAATTCAAGGCGCCTCAAAATACCCAAATCGCTTCAAGTAGGCCTATAAAATTTGAAAAGCTCCCTCGATTTCTCCAGGATTTTCCAAATCGGTTCAGGCGTTTTTGAGTAATCGGTGAACATACATAAAATGCATACATATATAAATATACACTAAAATATATGTACATATATTATTATTTTCATTACAATGTTATTGTTAAGGATATATTTCCTAACACCAAGTCGTGCTACGGGCGTACGGGCGAGGTACGATTCGGCCCCAGTCTGGTTTAACGGTTATCAATCTTGAAAGGAGTCGTGGCCTGAACACAAATATACACCAACATGCAATTGTCATACAGTTGCCCAAAGTACTAGTTTCTCCAAAAAAAAAAATATTCTATGCCAGTGTACCAGTTCTAACTATGAATTAGTTTACAGGAAATTATTATGTACTTTTTCTTTCGTATGTAATTTACATGTAGATTTTTACTTAGATGAATTTATATACCTGTTTTACTGTGGATCCCTTATAAAAGTAACAACTCTTTTCAAATAATATATAATTATAGCTTAACGAATCCACAAGACAAGTGACGAAGGACTTGAAAAGTTTTTACTGAACGCTCCATTAAATCAAAGCGATTCGCGAGTCGATTAAAACTCTGTATTCGATTGAATACCGATTGTAATCGACACTGCCGAGTAAATTGATAAGTCGAAGAACCGCTCCTAATGAATATGCGATTGCGCTAAGAAAGTTAATATTGAAAATTAAGTCTAGGAGTTATCTCCTATCTACATTTGCATAGGCTTTGGATAATCCATTTAAATAAAGGCAGACAGCGAACTGTTGGATTTTTAGGTCAGAGAATATTTTCTTTGTTTCGACTGGACCTTTAATTTGTTAATTAATAATGGTTTTGGTTTTGAGTGTTATCACTCGGGTACCTACCTCTTTATTATTATGTCTTTGAAAGCTACATTATAGTCTTTTATCTAGACTATTGTTTTGCTAAAGTTCATTTAATAATATTCATTTTATATATACATATATGTAGGTATACATATCAGCGACTGTCTATGGCTCTAATGTCTCTGCAAAAACCAGGTACAATTTTTTTTTTAACTTTTGATACCTCTTCCTTATCTCGAAGAATTAGATTTTAAGTCTTGAACAACACAGGCAGACGAACAATAAAAATGTATGTACAATAATTGTAAGTCTAAATAATTATATGCATCCGTTTTTTCCTTTCAAGTAAGAGAAAATTTTGATTTAAACTATAAGTCAACACAGAAAATAGTCCTTAGCAAAGCCTATTCTGTAATATAATAAATAAATGTACAAAGTGTTTATACCAACTTAAGGCACATTAGAGCCTCTTGTGTGTAGATAGAAACCAAATGTTTTTGAAGTGCCTGTTGGTTGTTAGGGTGTCACGTACCTAAATAATTAACTATACATTGGATATCTTCTGTGAAAACTGATATTCTTGTGTACACTATTGTTTGAAGATGGCTTGAGCTTTAATATTTAAGTGTGATACCACATCCGTGTTGTAAAATCCTTATTATCCCATCAAAAAAATAAATGTGAAAATGGGAGCCATGTTCAACTTTAATAATATACGTGGTTATCCACTATACCGACAAAATAATTGAGATCTAAATGATTGCCAAGTTCTGTAGATAGTCCTGAAGATTTTTGATTTTTTCCTTTGCATACACACAATTATTACCCAACTGGACGCCAAATTTCAACTTTCTGGGTCATCGGGAAGTGGGTTAGTTTAGGTTTTTGATCTATTTGTCAGTCAGTCAGTGATAAAAATGCCGATTTTTGAACGATATTATACCAATGATTGTTTAAGCTGTATTTATGAAATTTGGGGTTCTAGTTAATCTAGGGGGTTTTAATCAATAAACATAAATTCAAGTATTTATATTAAATAGATTGAGTTATTAAGCGGTTAAAAGTGCCTCCAAATGGTTCGTGTAATATAACACACGGCTGCTGTGTTGCCAGTTAATTTTTCTTGAACTTAGCTTGACACACTACCACATGTCTAGATATCCCAACGTAAATAAATTTTATACTTAAGTGCTAAACAGTTAAACGAGACGAAAGTTGTCTTTTTGTCCACCGCGCAGTGTCCTAGCGGTCGTCGCGTTTCATATTATGTTAATGGTGATTACAGATTGTAATTACTAGGCAACAACATTCAAATTCCTATTAATCAAGTAACCGCACGGACACCTCGGAGACTGCATTGCTCTCTCTAATTTAAAGTGGTTTCTAAAAAATAGAATGTATTTTGCTGTAACAACGTGTACACAGGCACACGCGGTCGCCGCACAGCGAACGTGTTGGGTTAGCGTGAATAAATTAATCTCATATAAATGCGTCCTAAGGTATATAACTCAAAAGATCATCATACGATTTTGAATACCCGTTGAATAGAAGTACAGATAGAGACAGTGTACTTTTGATCTCAAAAAAGGGAACTGTTCCCAAAGGATAGTGAGAAAATGAGAAAAAAATAATTTAAAGCAAGATAAACCAAGTGCAAAAGTTTTTTAAAATATCACCGTATGTTAATTATGTATTGATACGGGAAATAACACGATCACGAAATAGCTATTATATACCTTTGAATTGCGTGACGTTTCGACCAGGTTCCTCTGGCCGTGGTCACAGGCTGACTCAGTCAGTCAAAATAAGTAAGTATTATATTGTAATGGGTATACTGACAGCCTGTGACCACGGCCAGTGACAACTTGTACCCTGGGCAAGTTTACCAATAAAAATACGCACGCAGAACTATACCACCGTTTTAAAGAACATTGTGATTATTATTATCATGTCAAACATGCACCGTTCAATGCTGAACATAATTAAGCTTCTTGTATAGACTTCCAAAAAGAGAAGTCTTGTGCCGCCTTCGTCTAAATATTTATTAATAACATGCTACTTTAGTTTGGTTCAAATGGTGATTGTCCTACGTGTCACGTTCCAGTCCGTGATCACCATTAAATAACCTTCTATACGTTGATGATTATCAAGCTTATATTTATAAAAGATGAGACGATATAGAATATTTAAGTCGTTGATTTTGATAAAATGGAAGGTTTTATCAAAGACTTCTATGTACATATACTAGATCTCTGCGAAACTGAAAATTTGTTCTTGCAGTTGACTTATGATCAATTATAACTTTTTCACTGAGTTGATGAAGCGTGTTATCCAATCGACGAAATTTAAACTTAATTTGTGTGCAAAGTATTGAAAGGCTGTCTGATTCATAAATGTATGTTTGGCACTAATTGAAAGTCAACCGATGTAAGTATTAAGTAAATTAATATTGTGTTTTTGTCATAAATTGATTATCCAATTTTGTTAAATAAATTCAAACTCTTCTCTAGAATTAACTAATAACAATAAGTAGGAACTGGTAATATATTAATCTAGATCATTCTCTACATCAACCGACACGCTCCTGATATGAGTGTTATTTTAGTTTTAGCCGTTAGATAATCCAGTACAGTACAGTACAGTCCAATCTAACAATCACCTACAATAATACGTAACCTTTGTGTGTAGGAGATAATAAATTGAGACACCTGACACAGGCCGTCTGATCCCAAAATAGGCAGAGCCTATACATATTACTGTGTATATATTCTACTAAATACATACATATTTTAGAGAAATTACACCCAAACACAGAACAAATGATCGTGCTCATAACACAGTTATTTATCCTGGGAGTTTTACAAGTGCAAAAAATGATTTAGTCACAAGTTTTGTTACTTTATACTGTCCAGCGTGCTGCTTTACTGTCACGAAAACTTAACGAAGTACAAATTCAATAAATACAAATATTAATAAATATATATTAATAGCAATGTCTTAAGAGAGTTTCATTATTTATCAAAGGTTACGAACGACTACTGTGCGATAGTTTGGCAACTAAATTTATTAAAAAGTAAATACAAGTAAGTTGAGTTATAGTTATTAATAGCAACTGAAATTTGATTTTGGAGATAGAACTATTGTAATTTAAGAATATAGTACTTGTGTTATACATATGTAACATACGTTGTAGCTCAAACTACAATAAGTCTAAAGGATTTCTAGTATAAGTTAAGTGTTGACAGCTACAATATCGAACTTTTATGATTTGATTATTTTTAATCACAAACTTAAGAGGGGACTTATGGAAAATGTTGAATAATATAATTATTTATTATTATTAATAGCTTTAAAACTAGTATAGATTTTTTACTAAAAATGTATTAAACGAGTAATAAATACGTAAAATTAAATTTGATCGTGGGATAGTCATGCTTCGATGTATGGGCCGGTTCGACCGGAGTGATACCACGGCCTCACAGGAAACGGGGCGTGAAGCAATACTTGCGTTGTGTTTCCGTATTATTGTTGTTGTTTGTGAGTAGCGTTGTGTTTGTCTGTTGAGATTACTAGAGGCCCTATCCCCCCTCCCTCCTCCCCCCTTCCCCTACTCCCACTTTAAAGGCCGGCAACGTACTTGTGACTCTTGAGTTGCAGGTGTTTACGGGTGGTGGTAGTAACTTACCGTCAGGTGACCCTTCTGCTCGTTTGCCCCTAACCACAAAAAAATAACATGCGCGTTTGCTGAACATAATAGAGACGTCGGTATTCTCACCCCTATACAAACAAAACTTAAGTAATAATCCGTCAGCAGAACTTGATCAATTAACTCTTTATTAATTCAGAGTCTAGTGGAGAGCCTTCTTCGAGAAGTAACGGTTCGTACCACTGTGTTATGCGAAGTTAAACGCTCAATTTGCATAGAAATTATATCGCGTCCGCTTGTTCATAGGAAATTTTCCTAATTAAAACGCCTTCGGTACTGGGATTTTGTTCCAATTAAAAGTTGGTGAGAGTGCGCTGCGGGCGTACCGTATTGATAATATTTGAGTGCTAAGTGATTGCGCTCAAATCATTAGCCTGTGGTCTTGATTTTGATAATGATTTAACTACACTATTTTGCAAAATGGCCATCTATAGCATTGTTACTGTAAAACAACTTAAAGGTCAACAAAACAAACCTTACAACTGTTCGATACTATATGTAAGAAAAATAAACAATTTCACACTACTTAATACCCAACCTCGACTGACTTCTGCCGCGTTTCTATAAAAGCAAAACGAATCGTTTCTTGATTATAGGAACGCACGGTGGATCCTGTTGTATGGGATGGTTGGTCAATATTATTTAACTACGTTCCGAGACTTAAGCTAAGTCTTAAAGGTGTATAATACATACATACGTACCTAAATACATAAAATCACGGTTATTTCTCACTGGGGTAGGCAGAGACCACGTTGAATTATTTTTTAAAAACCTTCCTTTGATTCTCTTCGACGATAGCCATTTTATTTTAAAAGATTTAAGAAAATTATGCAGTGTTTCTTTAAGGGAAGTTACACCTGGAAAAACTTGCTATCTTATTTCTTGTATTGAATTGAAAACAGTTTGTCACACAAATCTCTCCTTTTTACTGGATAATCCACTATTCCTAAGAAAAAAAAACGAAAAAATAACCCATATAATTAGGCTACAATACAATTCAAAACTATTAATTCATGTTAAATACGAAAAATTTCATAGTTAAGTGTAATAATTAACCGAAACACGAGCGGCTCATATTTTTAATCTACTACCGTGAAACTATAAACCACTGCCATTTGAAAAAGAGCATTTTGTCAAAACTTTTGATATCAACTATATAAAATACACTAACTAACGAGTTATCGAGGACTAATTAGTACCCTGACAAAATGCACTTTTTCGAAAAAAAACAGTATTAAAACTGCACTTCTGAAGAAAAAGTGGTTTTTAAATAAAATTTTATTATGAAGAAGTATTTATCGTGAAGCACTAAATTTATATATTTTAAATACTACATACCTTCAGCATCACTCATGTTTTTTTTTTATTAATTATACCCTGTTACTTTTAAAGTAATACAATATTTCAATACTGCACCATGCTTAGAAGACGTAATTGTACGTAATTGTAAACGTAACGTAATAACTTTGTCCTATCATAAAAAGTATACTAGACAACCAATACTACTTTAATTACATAAAATAAATGTGGTATACCCTCTATTTGCTAAATCGATGAAAAAAATTATCTACCGGCATTTTTTTAATTTTGATTTATGGCCAACCAGTTCATACTACAGGATCCACCGTTAAACGCGGCATCAATGAAATATCATCCCTCGCCTCGCACAACGACCGAATGATTCAATGTCCCGGTGCTAAAGTACGTAATCTAACTTTATATTCTTCGCCACGATCATAAACGACTAATGCTCAAACTAGACTGACATTTCTTCCTCGCCTGACCTCTTTTACGCACAACTGACTGAAGAATCGGGTCGCAGCAATGTGGCCAGTATAATTAACTTTAAAAATATTAACCTAATACATAATTATTTTTCTTTATCTCGCCATTTACAGTGTTGAGATAATTAAAATCGCGAATTACATCTCAAGTTCCAGTCATTTGGTTAGGTTTACATAGGTAGGTGTATGCTATAGGCTGGCATTACTTTCTTTTCTTTAGCATCAGTTTTAATGCAAATTCATGGATGAGAGGTCCGTGTAACAATAATATCAAGTAGCTATAACTTTTTTTCGTCCTACAATAGAATAACCTTATTTCCGGCGAAGAAAATTGCCTTAAAGAAAGTAAACCACAGCGTAATTCTTCCGCTTTTTAAACCGTTCTCAAAAAGGACATTAACTCGTATTTTTTGAACTTCAACAAAGGAGAATATTTTGAAAATAAAAAGCCATCTAAACTCGAGACGTAAACGGTGAAAAGTTGTTAAATTATAATTTTTTCTCTGTCCCCCTGTGGGTTCTTAGAAAACTTGTCTGTATTTGAACGAGGCCCCTGAGAGAACCTTTCGGACAATAAATTAATTTAGGTAACCCTGGATATACACCTACACGAATCACTGTTAAGGTGTAACCCCATTATATAATATGACGGTCGGTTTTTCGTAGTTTTATGTCTTACGTCACACAGCTATATTTTTATTCTTATGCTCAAAATGCTTAAAAGCTTATGAATCTTCAGTTTTCATTTATAGTAGTTAACTAATAAAAATCCTATTGATCACTACATATTATAAAACAAAGTCCCCCGCCGCGTCTGTCTGTCCGTCTGTTCGCGATAAACTGAAAAACTACTGAACGGATTTTCATGCGGTTTTCACTAATAGACAGAGTGATGTATGAGGAAGGTTTAGGTTATTCGAATGCTAAAAACGACTTCCTTACCTTAAAAAGTGTAATAAAATGTAATGTCACATTATAGTCATTGAACATTTTTAATGAAATGACCTTCCTTTTCTACTTTAGTTAAAAGCCTTTTTTCGGGAACAAAGACTAATAATAATAATCACAGTAATCGGGTGTAATTGTTACAAATGCCATCCCGCATAGCCATTAATATCGTAGCACTTCTAGTAATAACCAAGAAAATGGCCAACTTAAAAACTCGATTATACTGCTCGACCTGAGGTCGAATCCGATGCCTCAGAGGGCAGACGTGCTTGTGACTGTGAAACCAATGAGGCGGTAAATAGTTTCATTAAATACTCATTTGCTTTATTTTAATTTTGGAAGAACATTTCGTGAAAAATTAAATGGGCGTGCTTGGGAAAACGGGACACAAACAATATTGCTGCCGAAATATAGGTGTGTAGTACACTTCTGGCTACTCCTTTAGTTATATTTAGACGTAAGTATATACAAAGTAAATAGAAAAAGAAAAAAAAATTGTGTCCAGAATACTAAAAGACACGCGTATAATTAATTATTTCAACAAATTACTAAGATAAAACACATGACCCTAATGATAAATAATAGTTCCAGCAGGATTTTTTCATTAAACTTCTAAGAAGGTCAACTTGTATACACAAACGCTTCGACGCTAATGAAAATTTAAAAGTAATCTTCGCATTTCAATCGGTTTATCTTTTATTCTCGTTGTTTTTTATTTCAATCATGATTATTTTTTTAAATAGATTAAAGTAAAACACTGGGACATATAACTGGGATAACACGTCTTTCTGGAGCTGAACTAAGCATAGCTAGTACAATGAGTTCCAAAAAATGGATAAACATAGTTTGATTTTTTTATTGATGCATTCTTGCATATTATTTTTAGAAATACCCAAATCGAAAAAGTCTAATGCACTACCACCATGCATACAACCTCTGCCGGTTGTCGAAATAGATTCAATTACTAACTTTTAAACTATCGTTCCATGATATAATCCCACTATCCCACTAATATTATAAATGTGAAAGTTAGGATGGATGGATGGATGAATGGATGGATGTTTGTTACTCTTTCACGCAAGAACCACAAAACCGATTGCAATGAAACTTGGTATCTAGATAGCTGGATACCTGGATTATCGCATCGGCTACTTTTTATCCTGATATTCCCACGGGATCGGGACTTACGCGACTGAAACCGCGGGGTGCTGCTAGTTATGTATATGTACGGGAATTAACGGGCTCACGTAATAGGTATTACATAACTTTGAATTGATTGACGTTTCAACCAGGTTGCACAGGCCGTGGTCACAGGTTGACTGGTTCAATAGATTTAATTATTTTTATGCAGTATCTTACTATGACACATTCTTGCCAACGTGGAACCGTACAATACCACCATCGTACAATGAGACTGTAGATAGCAAGCATAGCAAGGGGTCTGTTTTCGGTTTAATGAGTATTTAAAAGTTAATAAAATAATAATAATATATCTCTTTATTGTACACCAAAATAATTTGGAGGAGTAAGAGCACAGCAATGTTGGGAGGCTTATACAATTGGCGGCCTTATCGCACTGAGGCAATCTCTTACAGGCAACCATTGGATAGAGCGAACATAGGAAATCGATTTAAGGGCAGTATGGTGTACGCTCAGTAGGTATATTATACAAGTTAAATAAAGATAATCGCGTCCCATCAGATTAGTAATGTGCTTCAAAGTTTCTTTGAACTTATCAGTATAAGTATAATTTATACCATATTATGTAACTGTCTATTTGTCTTTCTGTCTACCTGACTGACATGTTTGCATGCTTAAACCGCTAAACAAACTGATGAATTTCAGTATAGAGATATAGGGGACCTCGGGAGACTGACATTGCCTACTTTTTGTCGTGTGAAAATTACAGTTGAAGGGTGTGTGACATAATGGATGAAACTATATAATACACTAATCATTTCTCAACTTTAGTGATATAGAAAAATCATCATGACTGTACTTACTAATTCTGCAAAGACGACTTCGCGGGTATTATCTAGTTGTAAATAAGTTTGAAGTATAATATTATAAATGTGACAGTTTGGATGGATGGATGGATGTTTGTTACTCTTTCACGCAAAAACCACTGAACCGATTGCGATGAAACTTGGTATGTAGATAGCTGGAGCCCTGGATTAACACATTGGCTACTTTTTATCCCGATATTCCCAAGGGATCGGAACTTACGCGGGTAAAACCGCGGGGCGCTGCTAGTATGTAAATATACACATGGCTACATAACTAAGAATAACTTTAGCTACGCAAGGAACAAAGATGATTCACCGCTGACAGTACAGCGTCTCTTTAAAAGTCTTATCAGCATTGAAACAATTTATACTTGGATATTGTTAACGTCAAAGCGATTGCTTGCCACGTGTTGTATATTATACACTTCCTTAGAGATTGGTAGGAAACTTAACTGTAGCTTGTAGCAAGGGGTATATGGCAGAACTACCTCGTAGACACCTTCGAGAACTGTTCCTTATGATAGCATATCTTATTCCACTTATACGAAGTTACCAAAAATGTAGTTAACAATTTTACAAATACATACACATTCACGACTTACCCACCCGAAGACGTAACAGGCAGTGTTACGTCACGTAACAGAAACGATTAATTCTATTATTTCATAGTTTCTTTCGGGAAACTCTCAGTAGCCGCTCTTAGACTGTTAACTGTCACTTTTACCACCAAAAAATAGCAAGTATTTCCATCTACCCCTTCCGGGATGTACAGTCAGAAACATTTAAATAAAGTAAATTTGCGATACAACCATTAAAAACTAAAACAGAAAAAATAGTGTTATAAACTTAATTATGACGACATTAAAACAAAAATAAAACCATCACACCCCTTTGTAATTAGTAAGTATAATTTTGTAAGTCGTTAATATAAAGTTAACATAGATACGATACATAGATCCAAGTACAGTTGCGTACAATAAATTAACCTAATCACTTGTTTATTACACGTGGCACACTGTGTTGCCACTACACATTCAACACTAAAATTAAACGTATCGTGTGCACTTGTGCTTATTCTGTTCGCTCAACGCGTTGTCTTGGGGCTATGAAATGAGCGAATTCTAAATTCAAATAATATGTTCAGCTTAAATTTATTCACTTTTTACACAACTTAAAATTGAATACATATAAATTATCATTGTTTAAAATAAACACTTTGTAAATCAGAAAACAGGCAGTGGATAAACAGCTCAGGCGTAAATACTGGTATTAACTATTTAACTTGACAGTTTAATTTGTAGTATTAAAAAATCGAATTATTCGCGTACAAGTTATCGGTAACTCAGGCTATGGATGCTAGCAACACCAGGTAAATCTGGGTTGCCAACCTTACAACAAGTAAAGTAAAAAAAAGTTATAGGCTTGTTACACTTTTAATCCCTATGAGCTCTAGCCTAAGAAGGCTAGAGCTCATAGGGATTAAAAGTGTTTCACAACAAAGAAAAAAGAACATCATGTGTGTGGTATATACGTAGACACCGTGTTTTGTTCATAGTATTGATCACAATATATATTAGTAATTCGCAAGCTTGTTTTTGTGCTTTAACAATTGAAATGTGATATATCTTTGTTTAATCCTTCACGTACAGCGTCACCTAGCGTTGAGTAAAATCAAATCAAATTAGGCAGGTGATAAGTGGCAGCTATTGTGTGTACAGAACTCTACCCCCATTCCCTCTTATAGGGATTCAACACACACGCACACGTATTAATACATAAATGATACCACCCCAAATGTTGGAGTGTACAATATATTATAAATACATATGTATAAATTGAACTAGTCGTAAATATTACAATGCCATACCAGGAGGCGCTTACCGCTGAAAATATAATAAATTATGCAAATGATCTGTTTTATTACTCGACACGTTCCCCAATTATTTGCACTTTGACACTACAGATCGAATCCATAGGCGGTTATAAAGTTTGTATGACACCGAATTTGTAAGTGTTGGGAGATAGTGTAGCTATGAAGTTAGCGTTTAAAAATTGCTGGTAGGATAATACTGGAGCGGTTGCTCCAACAGGGGTGTCACTCGAGCATCGCTGAGTTTGCAATGAATTTATTTGTAGTTTTATATTCTAGTAAAACTGTACAAACGCTTTTGGTGTCAACAGGTGGTGTATTATTTTATTAAGGGAATGCACGCTCTATTTAAAAAGAAATAGTAAAACAGAAAAAATAAATATATAGGTATTCAAAATGTTTTTAATTTCGAATAAGTACTATAACACTTACATTAAAATTACCCCAAGCTTGTCATTTATTTTATTTTTATTATTTTATTTAAAATCAATTTAATGTAGATTTTATCTTCTAAATAAGTGTATTGGGTAAACGAACAACATGGTTTTCCAATCAATAAGCGATTACCTTTCTCAATAAACTGGTTATGAAACCTTTAATATAAATAATATTCACAAATTCAGACCTAATTTAAAAAAAATATTTTCATTTTTCTCGTGATGCTTCCAAATTAATATCTACGTAAGTAAATGGTCAAGTCTTATTTGAAACACTGGCATGCAAATCTCAAAATAATTGAGTAAGTTACGGTAAAAGCCTTTGGGTAAAATAAAAATAAATTTATTAAAAGTCTTATAAAAGAAAATTTACGATAACAATGTAATTTACATATTCTAATGTATCGCTTTACTTCACTCAACAACATTCTAACGCGATCGCGGGGTTATACTTTCAATTCAACAATTCTCCTACTAAGACTTGTTAGCTCGAGTACTTTTCAGAATATTCATAGATCAGGAGATCCTTTTAAAAGGGAGGATTGAGTGGTTCGGTTAAGATCTGCGTCGATATCGGGCATTAATTGAATAAAACGCAGTGTTAGGTGGAAGCGAATACCTTGCGAGGCATCAAGACTGCCTTCATGAATATGGATTCATTTAAAGTGTTCTCAGCTCTGTAAAAAGTTGAAGTTATTAAGTCGATGGCCATTAAATCGGAGGTCAAAGAACGTACAATTGCTGAATAAGAGTCTGGGAAGATTTATCGGACTTCCTAATTGATAATTTATCACAGTGAGCGAAATGAACTTGAAACGAATTTTGAGACCTTTCGATACTCGGTGGTGATAAATAACAAAAAAAAAATGAGTTTTAGTAAAATTAATGAAAACGTTTAAGACTGAACCTATTTCAACCAATAGGAGATGAATGCGTGAAATAGTATTGTAGAACGATAATGTGACAAACACAAGATGATAATGCGAATTCAGAAAAACCTTCTTACATACCAGTACAAATACATATCACAGGGGTTTGATATGCTATAGTACGTAAGTCGGGCAGCCATGGGATAAAAGGAATAAAACAGTGTGAAACCGTTCTTGGTAGAAATTTTAAATGGAATGGTTGAGATGATGACAATGAAGGTGCAACTAAACATACAGCCCATCTGGAAACCGCAAGTAGGTAGGTAGGCAAGCGGTTATATTGTAATATTATATTGTAAACAACATCAGTTGTGATGTCTTTAGTAATCCTATTCTCCTCCATTGAGGTGAGGCCATTCACTTTTGCTCTAGAATACATCCATTTTATGGAAGCCATTCATGTTCTTGTATAGCGGTTCCAATTTCAGGAGAAATATTCTATTACCTTTACGTATTTGTACCCTGTATTTCCTTGCTTTATAGTTTAGAAAATCAATGACGTGGAAACAAAAGGGCTCAATAAGTATTTTGGGCCCCGTGATTCGTTGGATTTACTCCTGGACCGATGCCAGACGTTATCGAATTTATGTAAAAGATGGAAATTGAGGTGAGAAATGCAACCAAAAATGTGTTTTCTGCAGAACAAATTTTTCTTTTATTTTGACGACGAAAATGGAAATGCATTAAATTGACTTGACTTAGAAGTTATAATATGTGAACCTGGCTTTAAAATATGTCAAATTGTTATATTAATATTAAAATAGGTACTAAAAATTTCAATATACTGCAGCATTTTTATATTATAATGTCAAGTACTATGTTATCCAAAATCTATTCAAAAGCTGGAAATACAGAAAGTTTATATTTTATACAAGAAATAAAAGATGCAAATGATTTTTTTTTATGGTAATGGGGGCAAACGAGCAGACGGGTCACCAGATGGTAAATGACTACTGCCGCCCATGGGCTCCTCCTTAAGGTGGGGGAAGGGTGGAAGTGGGGAGGAATGGGGGGAAGTGTGCAAGAAGGGGAGGGAAGGGAAGGGATAGGGCCTCCGGTAACTCACTCACTCGGCGAAAAGCAATGCAATCATTGCTTCACTACTTTTGCTGCGGTTTTTTGTGAGGCCGTGGTATCACTCCGGTCGAGCCGGCCCATACGTGCCGAAGCATAGCTCTCCCACGATAGAAATATGATGATACTTAATGTATATATCATTGCATGTATATGTATGTATTTATTTATTCCCATGTTTCATTCCTCGTTTTTTTGTGTATGTATTTTCTTTCATTTGTTCTAGACTTTTTTTACTTAAATTTAGTGCACCGGTACACCCGTTTTTGCACCACCGTGAGACTAGTAGAGAATGCCTTTGGTGACCAACAATAAAAGTAACCGATCGCTGTTTTTGGAACCTCCTGGAAATCTGTATTTTTTAATACTTTATTTGCAATTTTATACCATTTGCGGGGTATTCTTATTAACGCCTAACTAAGCTACGTGGATATGTTGTTAGCGAATTCACGTTAGTCCAATGCAGATACATGTTACTAAGTCGGATGACATGATCCATACACAATGGCTTTTTGTTTGGCGATGTTTCGGCGATCACTCCAGGCGAGTCCTTGTAGATGGCGAGATTGCCTGCGTCTTTTTACCGCCTGCCATTCTTTTAGCAGTCTCTTGAAAACCTAAAAAAAAACACTATTTAAGCGACTATAACCTATTACGTCGTTCAATTACTTTCCCATTATTAGCACACGGTTAATTTCAAATTTTGTGCCCAAACATTCTAATTAAATGTTCCCATTCTTAAATCTCAAGTCTGTTTTCATATCAGGAGCTTATTAAACACTCAGAACTTTCTGAATTCTATTAATTACTTTGAAATACTTGGAATGCCGTTATAAATTACTTCAGAAATTTAAATGCAAGGTATTTCATTTATATTCACTCGGGCAATTCTGTGTTGAAAATTCATATTTATATTGTAAAGTGAAATAACGGGCTTGCGTTGTTTGTCTGTTTCGTTTATTGTATAACTTCGTATTATTCTGTTGGTCTCCTACAATTATATCATAATTAAACAATGATTAATGACCAAATATTCCAAGGATGTATCAATTAAAATATCATGTTGTTTTTTGTATGTACCAGTTGTTTGTATAACAATAAACCCTTGAATGTGTAAAAAAAGCGTTGTCTTTTTGGCTACCATCACAATTTTTATACGATTATAAATACAAAAGCATAGGGTTTGAACTTCCAGCCTCCTTGAATAGCCAGTCCGAGTTACAGGTATGGGACCCTGACGTTCTCGACATATTGCTAACACTCTCCAATCCATCCGTATATTACCTTGGTTGCTGCCAATAGGCTTGCCCCTATGACGTTATTGAGATCAAATTATACCTAGTTGACAAGATGTGGGTATTTTATCACGTCTGTCTACCCCTTCAAGGATACAGACGTGTGTATATGTATGTAATGTAATGATCTCTTTAACTATACTCAAATAGAAATGTAACAAGTCCCATAATATTATAATGGATTAATAAATTAGTAACTTTAAAATTTCGCAAACGTAGTAACGTGAATTTTGGAATATTTACAGATTATATATAGAAGAACTGTAGAAAGCTAACATTTTTAAACAATATTTAACATAAAGTTTAAAAAATTGCAAAAACGGGTGCATAAAGCTATAAGTGTCCAGTATATATTTTGGCATATCCTGGTACAAAGTCTATACAATGACAGGTCGAGTAATATTGGCGAATGAAATAAACCCATTGTCGAAATTCGACCACCACGCGATCTCTAGATCTAAGTAATCTGAGGAAACAATTTTATTTGATTCTTCGGATGAAGGCTGTAGAAAACAACTCTCTGTGTATCTCCGACAAATTTTCCGTTCAGCCTTGGATGTATGTATCATGAGTGACGTGATAATGAAAACAAAATTAAATCTAATATACATCAATGTTAGAAATCTTAAACCTAAAAGTTAGAAAAATCAAAGTTAAATTTTTCTCCCTCTACATATGACAAGAAACGACAGTAATTTAACCCCAATAAATTTATATAACAAAGTGTTTTGGTTAATTACTAAAGGTCTAACGAGAATGGAGCAGTGCTTTGTAATCCCAGTGGCGATGACAAATTGTAAAATTGTTTCGGTTTTGTTTGGGCCCAAGTCCAGGCCTATAATGAGAGGGCATACCGAACGACCACCTATGGGTTTTACCTGTTTTTAGTCATACAACCGTTAAATTTCATGGCATTTTCATTTTTAATGAGCATAATACCTCAAAAGGGTTTAGCGTATGCCTGTGCGGTCTTGCGGAGAGTGATTGCGGCTTACAATATGTATATTATCATATGTGCAGTAAGTACTTATTACGTAATTAAATTTTGAGACTATTTCACATCAGAGAAGGTAGTGAGTCGTACAATAATTCCATGCTATTGTGACTACAGCAAAAGTTATTTAGTCATTTTGGGTTAAGTGTGAAAAGAAATACTCTAGATACACTAGTACTCAATAATGCAGTTCGGTTCATAAAACTAAACGTTCTTAAAATGTAAGTATCTAAATTACCAGTATTAAATTATTTCGCCTGAAATATTGGCCTAAAAAATATGATAAATGGCTTTACTTGTGTAATTTTTTTTTTCATTCCTTTTATGAAATCAGTTTAGATTTTCAGCAACAAAGACTCTTAGATTTATGATAATGATAGTGATTATGTGAATTCTAAACCCTGCGATTAAGGTTTCCAAAGTAGCAGCTACTTTTGCTATGTGTGTAGCTATCTCACTCTCGCTCACGTTTTTTCTTTAGATACAACTGCATTAAAATAAATTTTGTGTCTTTCTTATAATATAAACAGTCACAATTTTCTCTCTATGTTTGAAAGCTGTGGCAGACAAGACTGTTTCTGCAAACCTTTGTGTAATAAAACAATGTTCCACCAGGCCAATAAAGTCTAATTGTAGCCAGAAAGGTTATCTCACTAAATCCATGAGTTAATATGTTTCAATGAAACTGAGCTGACTCATACCCCTTACGTATGTACGTTCCACTATCGAATTCGCTTCACCTGTTTCCAGTGCAGCTAAAATAAATATCGACGTACCAAAGTAAATATCTAGAGTGAAATACGATCTAACTAGAAAGTGCCTCTTTAGTGTTAATTTCCTCCAGTGTAAGGAATAAAGGAATTTATCAAGTTTTCTAGGTGAGGTGAGATGGAACTAATTAATGTTTTGTGTTTTCATTGTTCAAAGAAAGGTAGAATGCTCATTTTAATTGTAAAATGGAACCCAAGAATGGCTATAAAGTATGTACTGTACGTGTTTAACTGTACTTGACTTTGTTGCAAAAAAAGTATATGCGGTATTTAGGGACTATTTGGGAAATAATAGTTTTGGTTTTGTACACAGGTTGGAGTACAGGTACGAGTATATTTTCCTTTCTACCCAAAAAAGGCGGCGAATGAAAACAATGCGCATGACAAAATATAGCATGTATTTTCCGCCCCTAATTAAATCTAAAATAAATGAAATTATTCGGGAACCACTAAAATTTATAGTTCTGTGTAACAATCTCTTCCACATTTAAAAATATGTTTATGGCTGGGCTATCCAACACTAAAAGAATTTTTCAATTCGAACCAGTGGTTCCTGAGATTAACGCGTTCAACTAAACAAACAAACTCTTCAGTTTTATAATTATAATATTAGTTTAGATTGGATGGAAATAATTTATTGTATAAATAATATTTGGTTGCATGTTGTGGTTTTCATTATTTGCGTCCACATATTGTCCACATATTGTATGGCTTAGTTACATAAATAAAATAACTGTATGAATGTAGTATTACAACAGAACACAACACAAATGACCCAAATAGTTCTGATATTTTTAAATCTTCACCATCTATCTGAGATTTGAAAATCATCTGTACTTGCCTGAAGTAAAGCAAGATCTACAGATTTTATTTATATTTACTCGTTGACGACCTTTTTTTATGAGTATTCCCAATAAAATTAATGCATGGGAGAATTCGCAAGATGCGATAGGTGTATTTTGCGATCTCTCTAAAGCTTTTGACTGTGTAGAACACAACACGCTTATTCTTAAACTTAGGCATTATGGTGTTAATGGTATTGCTTTGGAACTAATTGTTTCCTACTTGAAAGATAGAATTCAACATGTAGATGTCAATGGTGCGAGGTCTTCTGGATTACCTGTTACTATGGGCGTTCCCCAGGGCTCTATACTGGGTCCTCTACTTTTTCTCATATATATAAACGATTTACCTTATTATTTAAAAGATCGCTGTGATATAGTTCTATTTGCTGATGATACGTCACTTATTTTCAAAGTCGATCGTAAAAAAACAGTTTTTGACGATGTGAATAGGGCGCTAAATGATGTATTGTATTGGTTTTCAACTAACAATCTCCTACTGAACTCAAATAAAACAAAGTGTGTGAGATTTACCATGCCAAATGTAAAACAGCTAGGCACTAATCTAACTCTAAATAATGAAATAATAAGTATTGTAGACTCAACAGTATTCTTGGGACTTACATTAGACAGTAAACTGCAATGGGGACCCCAGATAGACAGCCTTGCAGGTAGGCTTAGTTCGGCAGCTTACGCAGTATGGAAGGTACGTCAGCTCACTGATACGGACACAGCTAGGCTTGTTTATTTTAGCTACTTTCACAGCGTCATGTCCTATGGTATACTACTTTGGGGCAAGGCGGCTGATGTTGAAACGATTTTTATTCTTCAAAAAAGAGCCATCCGCTCAATATACAATTTAGGTGCTAGAGTCTCTCTTCGAGAGTTGTTTAAGGATATAGGTATTTTAACTGTTGCATCACAGTATATATTTGCAAATATTATGTTTGTTAGGCACAATATCAATGACTATAAGAAAAACAGTGATATACACAATATTAATACAAGAAACAAGTCTAAACTCGTTGCTACCTATCATCGCTTACATAAGGTACACAACTCGTTCGAAGGTCTTGGTATACGTTTTTATAATAAAATTCCTATAGATGTAATCGACCTTCCTGTAGATAAATTTAAGCGTACTGTAAAAAATCACCTTATTAGGAAAGCCTACTATACGATCAACGATTATCTAAACGACAAACAGTCTTGGGCTTAAGGTGTCTTTAGGTACATACACACAAACTTCTTTGTCTTATAATTAGACTAAATTATTAACAAACCATTGTTAGTTGAAAGTAATGCGTGACGATTATTATGGTAATTTTGACTAGTAGTGATTTTTATCAGTATCTCGACTATGGCTCGTCATGCTCACTAAAATGTCATTGCTTGCGGCGTCGTCATGGGGCGGGTCGTTTCTTTCCCTCTGATATGGCGAAGGAGACGATGGCTGGTCCATGCGTCATACTCGTGAACGGGTGCTGCTTGGGGTGACTGGTCGGCTTAGTCAGCGATGCTTTAGCCTATACTATTATTTTGGTTCGTTCAACTGCAACTCTAGCCTCTTAATCCAGTCACGAATTAGTTTTAACAGTAGACTTTGTAACTGATGTGCACCTTGAATGATTTCTATGTTTAATAGGTTTCGAACCTTCAACGGTATCACTGAGTGATATTTTTTGTTTGTGCGTTAGCTTTTGGAGCATTTCAATAAAATGTAATTCAGGTGGCAACAGCTTGCATCATGCTTATCTTTTATGTAACACTTATACCATTGTACCTGAAGATCTGACTTTTAAAAAGAGTGGCCATGAGTTTCTTTGCCAGTATTCTTCTCATAAGGCTCTACGCATTTTGGAAACTGGAAGTTATAGATCGACACAAGCAGGCAGTAGATTTTGGTGTTTTCACCTAATTTACCTCGACAATCCAGTACATGCTGTGGCGTCTATTTGCGTCGATCTATGATTTTTAACAGTAGCTTCAATTTAACGTTCATAAATGTCACTTAGTGTCTTAATTGAATAAATGATTTTGAATTTGAATTTGAATTTGAATTTGAAATTTGAATTTGAAACAATTTGAAAAGTTTCGGATGTGCTAAGTACACATCCTTGCTCTTCTTGTAGCCACACACTATCATTATGTCACGTACAGTTTGCGGCAGGGATTTATGTCTCGTCCTCGTGCCACGTGACATGACGTCCGTCGATACTAATTAGATAAGGTTTTAGTTCCGCCAGTTTTATGACCCGAGAATTATACACGTAATAAGTTGTGACCCTTAGATTTAGGGTTGGCAATTTTGTTGTTAATCTAACTTTTGATCTGATTAAGTAGAAGTTTTTATTAGATTTCCAAGTTTAGTAATCATGAAATGAATAGTTCAGAACTTTTAGATTATATTTTTGGTGGTTTGCGACAGCCTATTAAAAGAAAATAACAAGAGTTATCAAAAAAACATGATAGTTTATTATGACTTTTTTATTATGCAGCACGAATAATTTTTCATAACATGTCCATTGCACATAGATTGTGTAGCGGTAAGGGATAATTAAATAATTCTTTAAAAAAAAAACCAACTTCTAAAAAAAAAAACTATTCCATAAAAGACTTATATATGGTTTTCTCATGGATGCCATTGTCAGAACTGAACCAAATTGAAATGAGACCACAGGGGAAGCACCAGCTTTCAAATAAAAAAAGAATCATCAAAATCGGTTCACCCAGTCAAAAGCTCTGAGGTAACAAACATAAAAAAAAAACAACAGTCAGTACAGTCGAATTGAGAACCTCCTTTTTTTTTGAAGTCGGTTAAAAAAAATGCAGGGCTTGTATCTATTATTCTTCTTAAAAATATGTTTCATGGTATGTTAACAAATAAGTATAGGTATATTTCGTCTGATACCGGTACCGGATTTTAAAAGTACTAGCAGAGCCAGTGGCGTAACTGGCACACTGTACATCATCACCCGTTACGCTACAAGTAAGGTTATTCCTTGTACAGGAATTGGGTATTATGTCCTGCTAATATTATGGAAGAACAATCTGACCAGGCAATGAAATCGCAATTGGGCGGCAACCGTCTTCTTGTTTTTCTTGCGACTACTAACGTCTTCTGAGTGCAATGCTGCCTCTTCTTGTTTTTCTTGCGACAACTAACGTCTTCTGAGTGCAATGCTGCCTCTTCTTGTTTTTCTTGCGACAACTAACGTCTTCTGAGTGCAATGCTGCCGTCCTTACGAAAAGTGCCGTAACTAGGTTGAAGCTGATTTCGAGAAAAACGCATTTAAAGATTTTATTTTTGTTTTGTTTGTATTTCCATCTTGCTGTTATGCTTAGTATTAAAACCAGCTCCATCATAGGTACGTAAAAACTGTCCAAAGAGAAAATATAGATCTGGTTCTGCTGATTCCAAATATGGACTTAATTCGCTCCAAAACTCTGCACTTTTCGTGTGGAGAATTCACAACATGCAAACGATACTGTGTTGGTGATGTAACGATTCAGCGTAGAGCGAGCCTAGTTTCGGAATAGATGATTGTATTTTCTTTAAGCTGTAGTCGTCGCTTGCCCAGTCCGGGATATAAATCGTTGGGATTTATTCAACGACACTTGTATTCTTTTCTTAACGATCCCTTTCGTAAAAAGAAGCAAACAAACTGCAGTAGCCTTTCCTGTATTAGTTTGTCCAATGTATTTTATTTAAAGAGAAGTCTTGTTTCTTACTGACACACTTAGTTTATAGTTCCGATATTTGTTAAGAATATAAAGAATACTATTCCATCGTTGGTTCTAGAATAAGTAATCAAATGGAAGCTTATAGTTGACGCGAGTCATGAACAGAGTGCATGGTCAAAGTAATTTATCATTTAGTTCTTTTTTTTCGTTTTCTGTTGCTTAATTAATTATCGCTATTGTGATGGATTAAAAGTGATTATGAATTATTTGTGGTGATTATTGCAGCCAAAGAACGACCACTCATTATGATTGTTTTTATTTTTTGTAAAAATACAGCATTATTAAGAAAAATAAAAACGGTTCTAAAATATGAGATATCAGTTTTGCTACATAATACAAAGTTTTAGTAGGTTTTAAGTGATGGGGAACTTGACTATGAGCTGACTCGTGGAACCTTGGATAAAGAACTTCTTTGACTATTTTTTCGAGATTAAATAGTTAGAAATTAATTACTTTCAAATCGTAATAAATATGAATAACAGATTGTGTTTAAAAAAAACATAAGGGATAGACTGAATACGGAAGGTGGAGGATCGAGTGCAATGGCGCACATTGGGGCGCCTATTGATTCATTGGACATAATACCTTGTCCTTTTTTAAAGTCGGTACAAATTCTGTATCGGTGCCTCAATAAACTAAATAACTAAATTAATATTATTAGTTGTTATTGAAGTAAAAGGGTCACCAGTTACAGGCATATTGTCAATCAAGAATAATTGGGACCGCACCCCCCTCGTATAAGAAAGGAAAAGTTATGACATACCCCTATACAACAGGGGGTGCCATCTTTGTAATGTACACGGAATTCTCAGTTATTAAGCCTAAGGGATAGTATAAAAGAACACATATTACTTATTGCAGGGACGGACTTGGGCATTTTCTGTGTTCTTGTTTTGATATGAAGAAACATCAAATTGGAAATAAGTCCAAACGTTCTATACGGACATCTATAAAAGTGTACTATTATTGATATAAACTGCTACTAATATTACATAATAGATAAAGAATATGTGCTTCCCAAAGCAACTGTGTCTGCTGAGGACAAGAACTTGCGTCATCTGGTAGCAGGGGCAACATGTCGCCTCTCTGACCAATCCACCATATTCCTTAGCGTCTGAACATGCGACACATTATGAGTATTCTTGTTTACTGCTCCATCTAACTAAATTGTATAAGGTGTGGGTACACGTTGTTATACACGTTGATAGTGTACTGAGTTGGGTTCAAATCTATAAACTGTCAGTCTTCCAACGCCTTGGAAATTGCGCCTGACTAGGGCTATGCTTCTCAAACAATATATATTGAATGATGACGCCCCAATGCGACCCTGGTAAAATGTTTGTATGTTATTAAGTAATGACAAAATATTATTGGATTTGTCACGCGACTTATCCATTACGACAGTTATAATGAGATATCTACGTATTTCATAAGAACCATTATTGAAGAGGCGCCTATAGAAATTTTACGAAAATGGTAAAAGATAAATACGTGTGCGTCTCGGGACGCCCTACAGACGTGATAACTTAAACTAATCTAAGTTGAACTATTTAATATTGAAATTGGTTAACTTGAAAAAAGCTTAGGTTATTACTTAAATTTTATGTATAGTCCGAAATACGGCTAGCGCTGTGGGTTAGAGTGAGAGAGGAGGAGTCTGCCTACCGCTGCCGTATGCGTGAGAGAAAGGGAAGCCAGACAGACTGGCGCAGTAACGCGTTACGTAACGAAGCGGTTTACCCTCCCATAAGAAGTTATCACTTCAACAAGATGTCATATCGCTTGGTTGGTTTTGTATTCCTGTTCAAATAATGAACTAATTTATGGACTATCTAAAAGCGTGACTGTTTGACTATAAATTTATGTTATAATAGTATTATAGTCAACAATGCTATGTAGAGGTACTAAATAATTTAAAACAATGTTTCAAATATAAGAATGCTGTCAGTAACTCACCTCAGTATCGTTTTAGAATCAGAGGTATTTTTCTACATTTGCTAATTTAATATTGAATTAACCACGTGGTTATCTTGTATGAGTGCAATATAAATAAATTCATTTTCTATGTTTACCTAACTTTATCTTAAGTGCCATTTTCAGAATTTAAATCCACGATTGACTGGTTTTTCAACTTTCAGGGCATGTATGAGAAGTTTATCAACTTTTGCGTATTTAACCGCTTTTTTAAAGTAATAAACTTTTCAACTTGTTATTTATCTGTTATTATGTAGGTATATTATCATGAATATTACAAGTTTATTTGATCATGTCACCATAATAATCTCAGCCACGATAGGTGTAATTTCTAAACATGACTTTTATTAAAGAAAAAGTTTGTTAACAACTATAAGGACTATTACTATACAACTATAAAGTTACTTGAGAGCTACAAAACAATCGCTTCAACATGCTACATATCTTGAAGCATATATAATTACATCAAACTTTGATATAGTAAGCGTTAGGTGGCACAAGTTGCGACCGTAGTGCCAAGTTTCATAATCGCACACGAATTCGTCACGTGCACACCAAGTTAATAACAGCCAAGTGACGCCTCTGGCGGTGCCTACTCTGTTGTAATTGTAGAACAAACGAGTTTGGCCCGAACAGAGGGTAGTTTGATCATCGTGTTGGATCGCTGATTGTGATTTGATTTTGAGATGCTGAGGGAGAGTACACACGTGGTGTAAATCTTATTGAAACAACGTAAAATTTAAATGCTGTTCATGACAGCAATGGCAGTGTTATTTCTTTTATAACTTGACACATCTCACACACGGCCGTTCGATCAAATTAGCCAGAGCCATACTAAGAGGTAACCAGGCTGCTGATAAACATACCTATATATTTCTAAATACTAAGAAAGAATATATAATAGAAATACATAAGGATGTTTATCAGCAGTCTGGTTACCATAGTACAGGTTCTGCCTAGTGTGTCAAGTCATTATTATTATTATCGTGCTCATCACACGACCTCTAGCTAAGCAGTCAGGATCACTAACCAATAGACCAATGGGCAATTCATATTATTTTATATAACTTAAATTTACTTTCGTTTTTGCATTATGTGAATATCCAACTTTTTTTTTAGTGAAGTTCAGCAACCTTTCCGGGTAAACACGACACCGAGGTGAACGATGAAGTTGTATATAGCGGTCCCTAGACGATCATGCGGCATGACATGCTGAATCGTCATGCTGCATGAAGGACCTATTGAGAGTCTATTATTTTATTCAGTCGGTATAGATAGTACAGTGAAGAGGTCTTCTGCGCTGGTATGGAAATGTCTTTGTCAAAGGCAGATTTATAAATAAATAAATTTATATATATAAAAATAAAAGGAATTGTCAATCAACTGCCAGCACGTAGTTTGCATGTCATGCACGTAGTTTGCATGTTATTCACATCAATCAATACAATTAAACGGTCATGCATGTATGACAGCACGTAACGCATGTCATGCCGCATGATCGTCTAGGGACCGCTTATCAGAGTCCAACCGACTAAAACTTGCGGCCTTAGTGTATGTAAGTTACACTTAAAATCACTAACTACTGTAAGTAGTATTTTGTTACTTGATTTCTAGTTAAAGTGCTAATAATTTGTTTTATAAGTAGTTTTCATGAGTAAAAACTCCGTTTTATTTCATTCTCACTACCTCAAAATTGTGATTCAAGTTTATTTTATCTTTCTAAAGAGTGATATTTCTAGAAGAAATATTTAATATTCGACGTCACCATTCCACGCGACCCCTAATATTTTTTATTTCGCTTCGCTTGTTTTTCATAACTGTCTGATGCAGTCTTACAATATACAATATTTTAGTAAATAATACACGATATAATTATTGTTATCGTATATTTAACGATTTAAATTTTACTATTGACGACGGTTACTTGTAAAATATGTTTATTATGAAGGTAGCTTTCCCTTGCATTATTTGTTACTGTAAGAATCTCCGACCAAATTATTTTCTTAGAAATTCATTTAACGATTGTGAAAATTGAAATTTCATTGAATCAACCAATAATGCCACTGCGTGCAAAAATCTTTTTTGAATGAAATAACTGAAATAATTGGGACTTGCAAGAAAAGTCCTTGTGATTTCTTGCATACCGCATTTCGCCACCGCAGTGCTCAAACGACCCGGTTTGACTCTTGAACGACTAGTTTTCTCAAGAGCCTGCCTCTTACCATTCTGAACAATCTGGAATAACAACCTTTAGTTTATTCTAGAGAGTTATGTATACAAATATAGAATTGTGAATGATGAATATGTTCTTAATTTTTTATAGGAAAAGGGAACTTGTTGTTATTTTTAACTCGTTTACTTTGATGAAATAACATTAATGCATTATCAAATAACTGCCAGACGAATACAATCATATCATCAATTTGAGATATAATATTTTTTCTTAATTTACTACTCAGGTATTGTTATCCGACACAAATTGAGACGAACCGCAGTTAATAAGTTATTGTATTACTTATATTAGGCAGGTGTTTTAAAAAAACTGTTCTACTTTTGAAAATTATCAGAACCGTAATTTATAAAGACGTGAAATTTTCTAACTCAATTTATAACTTTCACTCGAATGTTTTTCATCAATTTAACTTCCAATCGATTACTTCTAACTTATTGATGGGTTTATCAAGTCAACATTTATAAATTATCCCTTAGCAAAATTTCAAAGAAAAATATTTTTGGTCCAAACAATACATCACTTAGGTCTATTTAGTAAATCTCGTGAGACTGCTAGAGAAATAAAATAATGGTCTTAACTTTGATGTAAAGGCAGAAATACTAGGACAGCAGTAGGTTGCAGGAGATTTACGATGTTCACTGCCACTTACAAAAAGGTACTCTTGTGATAAAATGTGACCGTGGTACTAAATAATCTATGAAGGGCAGAGCATGTTAAAGTTAATAATTGTGAAAATAATTGAGTTGGATAAAAATTATTTAATTTCGAAAATGGAAAACATGAATATGATATGTAGCGTATCTTAGATAAAAATCAACTGGATACAATAAAATAAACAAGGTTATTGAAGTAGTAAAATAACCAACACGACTGTAAATGTTTATTACACCTGTCAGTGCTTACTATTTATATCCTTCACAGAGATCTTATATTGCTGTTTCATGCCAATAATATACTTAAATGAATGTATGGACCAAAAATCGTCCTACTATGTCATTGTGATTGACAATGGTCCACAAACAGTCTAATATGCGGGTGGCCGTTTTTTTTATGGTATAATTAGCAAACGAGCAGACGGGTCACCTGATGGTAAATGACTACCGCCGCCCATGAGCACCTGCAACTCAAAAGTCACAAGTGCGTTGCCGGCCTTTAAGGTGTGATTAGGGGAAGGGGGAATAAGGAGCGAAGAAGGGAGAGAGGAAGAGGGAAGGGTTAGGGCCTCCGGCAACATCACTCACTCGGCCCGGTTTTCTGTGAGGCCGTGGTATCACTCCGGTCGAGCAGGCCCATACGTGCCAAAGCATGGCTCTCCCACTGTGACGTTTGGCTTAATACATTCTTTGGAGTTGCGGTAAAAACTTGATATTCAAAACTGCTCATGTTTTGTGAATATCACTAGTACTTGTTACACAAACGAGTTAACCCTTTGATCATCCAAATTGCTGGTGACTTTGATAACTACAAATCGAACTGTATGTTCTACCACTGTCCAATCGATATTTGTAGCCAGATCAACCGTGTTGATTGGCTTGCTACTATTGCCGGTCACAACTAGTGTAAACCGATTGTATGCTCAAAGCTTGGTTTGATTATAGTTTCGATAAAAACTATTCGGAGCGAATTTGCAAGTAAAATACATTGGAATATAATTTATTAATTAATCTAGGTACTGGTGTACCTACCTAAACTACCTAAAACTTTCAAAGAAATCTGAAGTTATAGGAGTATAAAATAAATTAATTTACTTTATTTTAGAGTCTGTTACGATAATTCTTATAATGCCTACAGTTCCTGCCCTTATTACTGTTTACTTATTACTGTTGCGTCTATACCCACTCCAATTCTATCTCTTCTTTCCTATTCTTAAAGCATTCCTCACGCATATTTAATATATTTATACTACCTAAACTAGTAGGAAATAAAAAAAATTGTAAAGCTTATATGATTCGCTTTACGTTAAGCAGTTACCTATACACATAAACACATGCAATACCTGATTGTGCGATAAGCCAGATCATTTGTTCTGTTTCTGCGTTTGTAATATTTCTAAAATATCTATGTATTTACTTATAAATAAGTATGTTTATCATCAACCTGGTTACTATAGTATAGGCTCTGCCTAGTTTGGAAGGAGACGGCGGTGTGTGAGGTTTAAAAAAAAACCTATTGTGTCATGGCATGTGACACAGGAGATTTTGCAGTGAAAATTGACAGCTCTCTTAACTAATACAAATCAAAGTTAGTCCTCTTTGACTCTATCGGTTACAATGTTTATAAACTTATAGTTTATAATTAACTTTAGAAACTTAACTGAGAGCATAATATGCAGAAAGATTAATTGCTAACTCACAACCGATCTTTGTGCTTAGCTTATGAGAATCTGAACGGAGTACTGAGCAGCGTGGTTTCCAATCAAAAGCTTTTCAATTCCCAAGATGTTTTCCAATGTAGCTCTCTTCATACGTGGGCTTGAGGTTTGGTATAATCGAGAGGCTTTAGCGTGTTTATGTAAAACAAAATACCGAATCAACTAGCTAATGTAGCACATAAACGGAATGTTCTGTTTTCGGTTTCTATTTGAAATAGTTAAACGTAAGTTTCATCAGTAGCGACAGTCACATGTAAAAAAGTATGCTTACATTTTTGGAGCTTTATATACAGCAAAAAATAACTATCTTAAAAAAACATTTTTTCTTGCATTGTGGCGCCTGAAACCGTATATCTTAAATACAATTTTTTCTTTGGATATTGATTTTCCTGGTGCAGGTAGGTACGCATTTCTAAACACCATTATTAATTGTTTATTATCAGGTAAATTTCAGTAATTTTTTTTGCGGATATTTTGAAACAAATCCGATTATTCCATCAATATCCTTCGTATTATATACCTATAGTTTTCAAATCAAATCAAATCAAATCAAAATGTCAAATCTTATGAAATATAAGATTTCTTGGTTAATTTCCATGTTTAATTAGTCAGTTTCAATAATAAGAATTCTGTACATATATATGCCTAAAATGGTTAGAGTTACGTCAATAATGGGTCTACCTTTTGACATTTAAACATGATTAAATCTTTCTTTAACACCTTGTATAGGCTGTTTACATGATACATGCACATACATAGGCCACATCACAATTACTGAGTGTGCTTCCGCTTATCGTCTATACTACGACCACGTCCCATTTTCTACTTAGCACGACTCACCTCGGGGCGCATATCAGCGCGTATTGGAGTTGTTCACTAATAGAGTAGATTCTATTTGATTGCACTTTACGAGCTAAAGATTAAGTACGCGTATTTTAAAAAGTTTCTTTCATTTAATTGCAAAGACGTCTAATATATAGCGTGTTCGTTTATTAGTTTGTGCCCTGTAGGGCCCTTGACTATATAAAGATTAATCTATACTAATATTATAAAGAGGTAAAGTTTGTGAGATAGATAGATTCACAGAATATTCTTCATTGTAGGTAACAGAATTTAAACATAGTAACAGCTTATCTAAGCGGTAAGTACAATGAGCGGTCTTATCGCTAATAGCGATGTCTTCCAGACAACCTTTGTAAGGAAACAACAGTTGGAGATTGGTGGAGTTTGGATATTCGAGGTAATCTCCGGTACTATAGATCTGATTTTGAAATTTCTTTAGGAGTTGGATAGCCTATTTATCGAGGAAGGCTATAGGTTATATAGGTAACATCACGTCACGACCAATAGGAGCGGAGCATCAACAAAAAAAGTTGAAAAACGGGGAAAATTTACAAATGCAGAAGAAGTTGCGCGGGTCAGCTAGTTTTAAAATGTAAATAGTACAGGTTGATGCATTTTTAGAACTAATAAACATGCTTAGATACTTTATTTGGAATTTGATATTTTATTTAGAAAAAATACGCACATAAGCACATAGTAGCAGTAGACATATTCATGAATATAAATATTGGCAATGAACAGGAATCGCACCAACACCTTGCAATTGGATGCTCGACCGTCTCGCCTTTATGACATTCTCGACTGGTCTGAGGTCAACGTAGAGTATGATGAACTAACAAAACTGTTTCTATATAGTGGTTAATGATCCTGCTGAGCCAGAGGTCGTGGGTTCGATGCCCACCTAGGACAAATATTTGAGTGATGACCGTGATCCTTTGTTCTGTGTTTAGGTGAAATTTATCTAAATGATGTATGTATTTAGAATATATATAAGTATGCTTATCAGCAGTCTGGTTACCATAGTAGCCTCAGCCTGTTTTGGGATCAAAATGCTGTGTGTGAGATGTATCAAGTTATTATTATTATCTATTAAAACTGAAACTTCTTCTGATTACTTTATAGCAGCAATTTTTCCCAACGGTTGGACGTTGAGATCGTCAATAGACCTTACTGAGCCAGTGACAGGGGCTCTCAGTCTACTTCTTATCTAAAATACTGAAAGGAACACCAGCGATTGGATTCCGATAAAATGTGTTCTGGTCCTTATTAGGGCAAAGACAAATATGCTGTTGACGTATGGGGAGGCTCAGAAATCGAAAAGGTTACAGCTTCATGTTAAGTTTTAAATTGTCAGAGTTCATGTTATTTTTCTTAGCGATTTATATGATAGACGCATATAGTCGATATATTGAAAGTTTCAATAAATATAACGTTGAGCAATCGGCTTCAACTTGAACCCTATTGCTTACCGTTATAATGATCCGTAAAAATATGCTTAAAAGAAAGGTATTGAAAGTTTACGAATGAACTTATGAACCTAAATAAAAAAAGTTGTTTAACTAGAGATAGAAAATACTATAAATATAAAATTAACGTAATGTTTCCGGCATTGCGAATTGCGCCCAGAAGTTAGGTATCCGTTTTTGACAAAAGATCTACTATCTCATTTATCACTACCACAAAGATGTCCTCCTTTTTCAAAAAGCCAAAAACACCAATTATTATCAATGATTTCTTGATATTGTTATATTGTCCTCTAAATGTAATGTTTCAAGTTTTGTTTTAAATGTGACGTGTTCAATGAGTTTCTTGCTGATTCTACGTTTCCATGGCCAAATGAAATATGATACCTATCTTAACAATATAGTAGGGGTCAAAGAAACCTCTTGACCATCTTACTCACCCTCTCACATTACGTCTCAAAATTGGACAATACATTAAACACTTAAATAATAGAAATACTATAGATACACAAGGATTCATGTCATCCTGACGAAGGGACGGACGGAGAAGGGACCGGTATCAAATCGCGATAAACACATTCGGTGTCCGTTTATTGAGCGACGGCAAGGGTCACGGGTTCGATTCTCGTTTCAATTTGTTGGACCGCTTTATGTTAGGGACTTGAGGGTCCCATCGATTCGCAGTATGATATAATTAAATTAGTTTTCTGCGGCAGATTTTTGGGGAGTTCTGGACTTTTGTGGGGAAAAAATGGGGGTAAAACTTGCAACGTCTGAGGATTATAATAATTCCCTTAATATAATGTGTTTTCCATTATTCAAGCTATAACACATTTTACCTAGAAAGGAGCGATTTAATACAATTCAATCTCTTACATTATTCGTTTTTTTTTTTGTAATCACAAAGTAGAGGAGTGGCATAGTGGCACAATGACATGTAGGACAAGGATGATAAATATGTAAGGATAAAGGTGACAGTTTATTTGCATAATTTAATTGTTGTATCTGAAGTGAGTCGTGATGAATGAAAACTCCACAATACAAAGATATGAAATATTTATGCGTCTTGGACGATTACAATAAGACCGACTCGTTAGCCGTGATGGCAAACGGTAAGACGCTCTCTTGTGCCGTCATGCTCCCTCTCCGGCGCCGCTCTCTACTCTGTGGTGTGTACAAGTATATGCATCATGTACACACCACACCACACCAGGAATATAGAGTAGGTATATATACCTACTCTATATTCCTCATATTTAATTAAAAATTCTTTCAATAACCTTCAATTCACATCTGCCATGCGTCTCGGCCACATTTCCCGAATGACCAATTGAGTCCAAGAATATAAAAGATTGGAGGAAATAATTTTAATTCTCAACTCCTAAACGAAATAATCGTTACGAGAGTACCGATTTCAATTTTTAACCAATCAGTTTCTTAAATTACTATGGCGCACTTCAAATGATTGAAGTCATCTGTCCAAATTAATTTACTCAATTAAAAATCAAAACTTGAGCTACGTGGTTTGTCACAGTTGTGTCAAGTTCCTCACTGATCAGTCAATTAGTCAGTCAATAAACTTAAATTAATGAACCGATTTTAATGAAATTGAGAGATGATAGTTCTTTTTTATTATTGCCTAATATCTAGCCACAGCAACGCGTGGCCGGATAGCTAGTATAATATAAATAGTTAAACAAAGGCCTAAATTGTGTACCCAAGTATATAGGTTTGAAAAACAAATAAAAATTTCACGCGCAGCAGCCAATAAAATATTACTGTAAAATAAAAATAAGTTATTTGATAATCACGTACTTGATGAAGAAGGATTTGATGAATATTTCATCACGAATCGCTAAACAACTTAATCTTTCAGTAAGTGTTATATCGAAGTAGTCTAATAGATACTTAATGATAAATGCGCTGCTACGATAAATACAAATAAATTATAATAAGTAATAATAAAAGTAAATTGTCTGGAGAATAATACTTGATTAATCTGGTATAAATAATAATCGTTTTGAGTTGCTCTCGCGATCACGAATACGCTTGATCTCTTATTCAAAAATCAGTATTTGATATGACAAATTCTCAACCTCAGTAATTTCACTTCAGTCGTAACCAAATTCTGTATTTAATTTGCAAACAGAATCGACTATAATGAAAGATAAACCAGAATTAAATGAAGTCGAAGTCTGATATTAAAGCTGAAATCAGCTCGCGAAGATACAACTCCAGTGCAAACAAAGAAGCAAATGCTAAGCTGAATACACACTGGTTAATCCACTACAGTTTGTAAGTTGTAATGCGCTCCACCACGTCGAAAAGTTGAGCTACTCCTTGATATTAAACCCGTTTAGTGGAGTATATACCGGTTTATTCCAGTTTATACTTGGCTTTATTTTATTAGCTCCGCGAATTCGGTGCTTTAATTAGATATGAAGCGGTTAGAGGTGAGAAATGCTGTATGATACTGAATCTGTTGGATTTGTTTTATAGCTTTGCCAGATTATTTTGGTGGTTAACGTTTATGTAAACTGTGAGTTTGGGTCGTATACATAAGGTGTGTTCATATGTTTATTACTTTAATACACGGAGTGTATATGTATACCTAAATTATAAAATGTTTAATGTGGATATAACATTCAGTATTGTTATTGCACAGTACACACACACACAATAATTATAAGAAATGGCGTGCTTTCTATATACTTATATATTCTTTTATTAAATATGTATAATTTAAACATCGTGTCGTCCATGACTGCTGAATATAGGTCCTCCACAAAAACTGTCGTTATAGAAAGACTAAACGATGGATTAAATTATGATGATACTAAACAATTCAGTTATTCGCTACGGTATGATTATTGTTGTGGTAATAACTGCTGTGTTTTTTCTGTAATTTTTAACTCCCGACGCAAAAAGGATGGGTGTTAAGTTTAACGGATGGACCATTTTAGGTTTCGTATTTTTTTTCTTTGAAAGGTGACTTGATCGAGAGCTATAGTTTAAGAAAATCTGTTCAGACGTTCGAAACTCGTCAACTATTTGCGGGTATTTTAATTTTTTAGTTTATACTTGTAGTACAACGTTCTTGTCACTGCGTTATAGACTTTTAGATAAACTTAACTTTTTCAATAAGTGTTTTTTAGTATTCCATTCGGAATATCTTTATTTTATCTTCGCAACGAAGTCGTCAGGTGAACAGTTTCACATGGAAACCTTTTAATGTGATTTACAAGTTTTAACGAAAGGTTTCGGGGATACTTAGTGCTGCTGAAAGCTTTCAATGCGCTCACTGAATAGGGGTAGATATTCTTTTTTTTTCTTAGTCAAAAGTTTGAATTTGAAGCAAGTCTGTTTTTATTAATAGTAAAACTATTTTCAAACTTATTTACAATGTAATGTGAATTTTTACATGTGAATGTCTTTATACATTTTATACATTTGTACACCATTTAACGACTTTGTTTTTCTTGTTCCAGGTACATAAAATACTTTTGCTCACAGCGTTCTTCGATTTTTATCGCCTAACAGATTAGGGTAAAGTTTTATTGGAGCTATTAATGTTCTCGTAAAATTTATTAATGTGGATTAGGACAACTATAGCTAAAAAAATTGCACATACGGAAAGTTTATACATATACTGACATATAAAGATTTTAGTAAAAAATAAATAATTTTCTCTATAAATATAGATCTATAAAACATGGTAAAAAGTATCCCACGTCTACTGATAAATACCTATCCTTTTATAACTGTTTATCCTACCGTAAAAAGGACGTCATTACGTACATTTCAATAGTATTTTTTTTTTTACTATTCAACGTCAATATATTTTTATAAACAAAAAGTATTCATCACAATATTCAACTAATGATCCAAGAGACCGTGAACGCCAGACCTTCGTCATTTTATAAAAGCTGAAAGTTTTTCTTTTGTGTATTCAACCGAGGTAGGGACGGTGGCCGAGTATGAACTTTGGATCATGGTGGATTTAGCAGCTATGAGGCACCAAAGGTGAAAAAAATTGAGACCGACTTTCGTCGTAGTATGAAGCCTAATTTTTATATTATCTTCATTATTATATAAGAAGTCACGTCTTTCATTGCCAGATACTTTGTATGGTGGTAACCCACCGCCAGACACCCTTAAAGTGTAATAATTTATAATTCTACTTTTGTCATAGTATAAAAGCTGAACTTTATATATATACATATTACATGTTACTTGGGTAACCATTCAAATATGTTTTCCAAGCAGCCAGACACTTTCGTTAGTTCTAACGTCTTGCCGGACAGAGTTAGGTGAGGTCAGCCCTAGGTGCAAGCACTGAGGCGATATTTTATCGGATTTGGATGGATTTATCGGATACTTTTACTATTGGCCCCCGTCGGATCCGAAATTAGTCGGGTAACGCCAAAATAAAGACGTACAAATTAAAACCGTTAATAAACGTGATACCACTCACGAAAACCGAAAAAATATTTACTACTAGCTGTGCCCGCGACTTTGTCCGCGTGGAATAGTGTATTTATATCGAATCAACAGCCTAAAAAATAAGTTTCAAGCTTCTAGCTCTAAATATGACGACACTTCCATACAACTTTTCATCCCCACTTTTCAACCCCTTTTCGCATTAAAAAGTAGCCTATGTCCTTTCTCAGGCTCTAGACTATCTGTGTACCAAATTTCATTTAATTCGGTTCAGTAATTTTGGCGTGAAAGGGTGACAGACAGACAGAGTTACTTTCGCATTTATAATATTAGTAAGGATTAGTAAGGATTATTTTAGAAGTTTTTAAAATCGGTTCAGTAGTTTATCGACTGCAAATAAATTTTCCTAATCCTTTTAAGCATCATCTAACTTTTTTACATTACCTATTTATGCGATTAAAATCATTTTGACTAAATGTTACTGCGTAAATACAACCCTATAATGTTAATAAGCTTTGATGAAGAAGTAGACAATACTATGAACAGAATATTCGATTACATAATTAATTAGTTCAAGCACAATACGGTACATCACAGATAAGTCCTAATACTAAGCTTATACCTACAAGTAGCATAGAAAGACATGATGTTAAAGCGTACGTGAGTCATCTACATTAATATTAGTAAATACTAAAACTAATTTAGAAGCCGCTAATGTCAGGATATATGTACCTCAATTTAAATGAGAAAACCTTAAAGCGTGCCCATTTCTGAAGTAACGTTATTATTATTTAACCCCACGAAAAATGGCAGCGAAAAACAAGAGCAGTAATGCCTGTATGGATGGCGCAATGCTTAAAGCGGCCGCCTCGCGACTACGCCTCGTCGAGTGTTGGGAATCTGATTCCTAAACGGGACAAGGAAAATTCTGTGTGCAAATAGTTGTTCCGAGGCCGAGTGGGTCTTCCTTGTGACATGTGTGTGTGTTTACAGAAATCATAAAATTATTAATTTAAAACAAAGTCGTAAATAAAAAAAACTTCTGACGTGCATTCCGTCAGAAGTTTTTTTTTTTATATTATAGGGGCAAACAAGCAGACGGATCACCTAATGGTAAGTGACTACCGTCGCCCATGGACACCTGCAACTCAAAAGTCACAAGTGTGTTGCCGGCCTTTGAGATAGGAGTACGCTTTCTTGAAGGTCAGAAGTGAAAACATAACTGACACATCTGTTATCTGAGCGAGTTCAGTGCTCTTTCCCGTTAACTACTTTTTGAAGTTTTTACTTCAAAAAGTAGTTAACGTAAACATCAAATAGTATCGTGGAGCTAGATGTATTTATTTATCTAAATTGCATACAGGGAAAATTGGCGAAAAGTGCCTTAATATTACACATAATTGCAATACCTATTAAACTGTCTTTTTCATGAGGAAGGTTTAGGTGTATAATTTGTTAAGATGTTTTTTTGATTGTTGAAGACGTCTCTGCTACCCGTGCGAAACCTCGGTGGGTTGCTAGTGCAGTAATAAAAAGAATTTTTGAAAATAACTATCCGTTTACAAGTTATATCTGTTTGAATTTTCAGGTATTATTTATTATACATAATGATACATTATGATACATATTTATATAAATATATATATCTTATGATACACCCTGTATACAAACTGCTCAGACTCCCTCCACTTCCCGGTGATCTTCTCCTATATTATCTTGTTGGAGGCAATGACCCTTAATGTGGTACATTACGAGAACTAATGTAAATGTGTTTGTATGTCGGTTGTATTGCGGCCATTTTACAGGGGACCTTTTATAGTAGCTGTTCAGTAGTTACTGAAGGGATAAATTGATTGACAAACTCCACATTAAAGCGCGCGAAGCCGTGGTCAAAAGCTAGTAGTAATTATTTTTATTTTATTTTTTTATGGTATAGGGGCAAACGAGCAGATTGATCACCTGATGGTAAATGACTACCGCCGCCCATGGACACCTGCAACTCAAGAGGCACAAGTGCGTTGTCGCCCTTTAAGGTGGGAGTAGGGGAAGGGTGGAAGAGGGTGAGAGGGGGGGGAAGGGTTAGGGCCTCCGGTAACCTCACGTACTCGGCGAAAAGCAATGCAATCATTGTTTCACTGCCAGTTTTCTGTAAGGCCGTGTTATCACTCCGGTCGAGCCGGCACATACGTGCCGAAACATGGCTCTTCCATGATAAAATAATTATTAGTTTCTACTTTTAATTGTCTCCTAACAGTCTTAACTGCCACAAATGATTTACGTGCATATATGACATTTGTGGTATCCAATGAGCCACAAACATATAGATTCTATCTAGGTTAGAGAAATTTCCACACTCGCTCCCTTTATGTGAGTTTGCAATGCGAAAAGTAATCACGCAATGGACAGGTAGCGGCATCCGTTTGTGTACTTTTAACTTACTATAGTGCACTTCAAATCTACTGGAAGGATTTTAGCTTGAAGGCATTATTTGTCCATACAATAGTTTCCTCTAAGGTCGGGCTGTAGGGTTTTTTTTCATACAAACTTTGGACAATGAATACGTGACTGTTCGAGATTGTGCAGGTAATATTAAAGTTTTTGTCTCCAACATACGCAATTAAGCGACGCGGCACTATGCTGAGCTAAGGGCCATTTTTGTTTCACACACAAAAAGTACGCCTATGCGGAGAAAAAAAAAATATCACGATTATATTATTTATGTATTACCTTGGGAGTTCTAACAATTTAATGTTTTTCTTTCTTTTCTTTCAATTGTTATCAAACTGAGCCTAGTTTGTACAAGTTGTCCGGCAAATGGGGAAATTCCGGGAAAGCAGCTCTAATTACTTTTTGCAGTAAATAACAGGTCCGGGCCAGCTAGTACACATACAATATTGAGTATCAGGATATAAGGGATTCACTAATGCGTAAATTAATATTATAGTCTGGAATTCCGTTTAACATATCCACACAACTCCGTGATCTCAATTACTCGTATCCGAAATATTCGATGCCTGTGTGACCGCCGTATGTCCGCGATGCAACCGCAGTCTGTCTCTCAGTGTGTCGCCGGCTTTGATTAACTAAATGCTTGAGCTCATTCTAGCTTGGCCTTTGGTATTATAATTACATTGCATATCGAAAGATGAGAGACAAGATCGTAGGGCACATTAGACATTAAAATATAATTTAAAAGCTAGAATGCTCTGTATCTACTGGTTTTATTTTTTAAACTAATAAAAAATGAACTTGTTAGTAAGAACATTGACCAGAATCAGTATACATTTAATGCCAGTAGAAAGATTTAATCAACTGGCACTTTACAACATTTTATACATCCCTGGTCTGATATTATTTTACTCAACTCTCAGGCAAGCTACTGCAAGTAAAGAAATATATAAAACTAAAATGTACCAGCGGATCTCCTTGAAACTGTAGTTATTTTAGCAAAGTTTACATCCCCCGAGATATCTTCGTCTTTTTTTTTTATTTTATCAACTTAAAACTTCTTTCCACCAGAGGTAGCTTCTAAAACAACACTTGTTTATACCCTGAAACAAAGTTTTCTATCCAAAAAAATGCTGACAGGTTGAAATACAACCTTTTTGTATTCGTTAGGCATAAACTTGCCTCTTCAATAATATGAACAAGTTACACAAGTTGAGACCAAGTTGAGTGAGTGTAGCTCAATATAAAGTTTAGATTTTGCTTGTCAAATTCTGCCATCCGGTATTCAGGTAGCATTAGAAAAGATTTATTATTTGTGTTACTAGAGACCTTCTTTTGTAAGGCCTGATGGCTATCGTACATTAAAAATAAATGTATTATCGTGTAATATGTGGAGTTTCAATACAAACAGTTTTCAAAGATGATCTGCTGAATTGAATATATTACGATATAGTTTATTATTTTGTTACGTTTAGGTAGAGACAGTTCATTAAAAGAACAGAAGCAATGTACAAACACATTATTGAGTACTATCCAGATATAATAGTTCAATACTTTCATTAATTTTTATATAATTCTTGGTGTCCTTATCTATATATATATATAAAAAAAATTATTAGATTGAGATGAGAAAATAAATTAGATTCTACTTTATCACATTAAAAATATTTTTGTTGGTGAACTAGCACATCTAAGCGTTAACTGTATATTGGAAATCAGTTCCTTCCCATAAACAAATGATACAAAACTTGTTACTAATCGTATAAACATGTGGAACATACATAGTTTGAAAAAGCCTTAAACGGTAGGTTTTGTTAGTTTTGCACGTGCATGTGTATGTGTGTGTGTGTGTGTGTGTGTGTGCGCGCATGTGTGTGTATTCACTTCTGACGTGCAGTCCTACGATGACAGGTTTTAATACTAGTCTAGTCTGCAAACTTGTACTAGATCGACGTTGTACTAAGATGAGACTCTTAAAGGAACTCTGTACAGCCCAGTAGACAGACAGTGTTGTACAAGGTGATATTATTGTTATTTTATCTGATAACAGAAGAGAAAGTAAATATCGTGCAGTAAGCACATACCATAGATTTCGTTTAATAGTGAGACTTAAATTACGTCAATAAATTTACAATATATGACATGTTACGCATCATCCTTTCCATATCCATGGATGCTCAAGTACCGCCGGATGTATACCGTAACCTAATCTACATACAAATAGTTATTCCAGATTCCCCGACCAAAAATTTAGTGAGGTTCGATTGAAATACCAAGACGTTGAAAGGGAGATGTTTTATACGTCCACAATATTCTGCTCGTGAGAAATATGGGGCATGTCGAAAAAATACTGGATGCTTAGAGAATACAGTCACGCATCAGTTTTAATGTTAGCGGAGGTATTTATAAGCGATTTTTAGTGTATAACATCTGTAATTTATATTAGTAAAACTGAATTATAGACTTTAATTTTTTTTTTCAGTAATTGTATGATATTCTGAAACAGACAACGTTCGAATCTAGATCACGAATAAGTTACAGTTTTTGTAAATATGTACATAGTACTTTATTTGTACAGAGCCAAAATCGAACCCTGACGTTGCAGTTAAATGATTGGTATGTTTAATAAATAATATTACTTTTGTCAGAAGGTATTCTTAATTCCTTTCTTTATGACTTGAAAGATAATTCTCTTAATGATCTCCTTTTCTTATGGCAACATACACAAGTGTAACCAAATTTCTGAAAACTCAACATCATTATTTAACATGCGCACACATCTCAAGCGTCTCACGTATTTTTTCCTTATTCCAATGACCCACATAGAAAATTATTTTAACCTCATACCTACCTCATGGCTCGCCTGTAAGTTCACTGTAGACACGTCCCTTGGAGACTTACTTGAAGGGAGTTATTTCCGCACATTCTTAACTGACTTGCCCTCGCTTGATATAAAAAAAGCTTTAGTTACACTGAAAGAAAATAGACGTGTAAAGACACAACTTCTTTAACAAGTAAACTTTCGAACTACATATTATATGTTGATACAATAACATTTAAATTTCCAATCAAGATTTGGGAGTGAACCAATAGATAAATTAAGTATAGTTTGTAGTATTAGTTTCACGGATAAACATTATTTTATACATTTTCTTTTTGTAAATGCATAAGACTGGCCTGTTAGTCTAGTGGTTAGTGACCCTGACCGCTATGCTTATAGGTCGTGGGTTCGATTCCCACCTTAGTCTGGGCGTTCTTAGTGTCCGTTGTTTCTATGTTTGTAAAGTCCCCGCGACACAGGAGTGATTCCTATGGCTTGTCTTTAAAAAAAAAAAAAAAAATTTACATTAAGTTTGTCTGCAAGAAATCGTCGTTTGTGATAAGACCGTCAATAATTGATATGCTTAAATGTATGTAATCATGTTTATACAGTTTAATACTGTAATGGTGTACAATGTAAAGAAATAAATAAATGAAATGGCACGTAGACCTAGACCAAAACAGACATATTCATGCATATAAATATTGGCAATGAGTGGCAATCGAATTAGCGACCTCTGACGTTGCAGTCAATTGCTTTATCGCCACGCCACATAAGCAAAAATTACAACACTGTACAGGTTAAATATGTTGAATAGACATTAAAGACGAAGAAGTGAAGTTTCTATTAAGCCTCAGTAAATACATACTATCAGTAAAATCGATGGCTTGCAAGAAAGCCTAGCCTTTACACCCCACGTCACTTATGCTGAGATAAATGTGGTCATACCTTACGCACCACTTTCAAGGTGCAAAGAACCGGGTGGCGGTGGGTGGCTGAAATCTCTAGTCGCATACGAGATTTACCCCACCTAGCTACATTTGAATGTGGTGTATTAGTGAATGGTTAGATTTATCGTTGTCGTAACGACAACCGTCCTACGATTTATGGTAGGGCGCCTTGTTCAGCCGAGAGGTAGTCGATCGTAGAACCAAGGAAGAGTAATCTTATTAGTATGTGCATATTAGTGACTGTTTATCGATGTACTCTTGTTGTCATGTTGTGCAAGGGTATTCTCCCCGCTTTTCCTGTTTACGAGTTTTATTTTGTTCCATCCCTCTAGTCTAGGCGATCCCCTTTTGTTCGTACACGCATACATTTTTATCTTTATTCAATTTACTGACTGCATTTCTTTGTAATCTTATTGCCAGCGTTGCAAGGTTGTCTGGATCTTAATTTTCCTTTTTTATGTCGACGTTCTCAAGCCTCCTATGTTTCATTGTCTGCTTCCTTATTAAAAATTGTGTTGATTGCGCAGCATGAATTTTAATAATCACAGTATTGATAATAAGCAATTTAATGATGTTTATTTAAATGAATTTTTGTTTGGGCGTGTCGTAAGTTAGTTACGAATTAACAAAGTCAAACTGTTTAAAACAGTTTTGTGGACCTTTGTACTAGACTAAGGCTTAAAAAATTGTCACAATAAATAAATAAATAAATAAAAATAAATACTCCTTATCCAAATTTAAAGATTCCAAGTAGACCGTACTCTGAAAACTCAGTACATATCACGTACGCTACTTTACGAATGTGTACTTCTATAGCTGCGGTCTTAAAACGCCCGACCCCTGTACATTTAATGTCACCAGTGATTTACTTAACTCGATAATATTTTTTACACACCCCCTAAGAAGTGCTGTCGTGTAAGAAGGATTATTTATTGGACTATTTATGATGTTGTAGATTAATGGCGAGTTTTAAGGAAGAAAAGTAAGTTATGAGGTTACATCTTTTCTTTTTTTGTGGCATTTGAAGCTGCGATCAGTTACCAAATTTTTAACTGACAACATGTATTTTTTTCTTTCATTATCATTTTTAGGTAACTATACTAAAATATGTTTACTAGTATCATATAGAAACAAAGTAAAAATTACCAATATTGTCATCGCTACATATTGTAACACAAAGTCCCCCGCCGCGTCTGTCTGTCTGTTCACGATAAACTAAATAACTACTGAACGGATTTTCATGCGGTTTTCACTAATACAAAGTGATTTATGAGGAAGGTTTAGATGTATAATTTGTTAAGATTTTGTGTAAATTGATTGAAATTTGTTGATGATTGTTGAAGATGTCTCTGCTACCCGTGCGAAACCGGGGCGGGTTGCTAGTTGTTATTAAAGTCCATTCTGTACACTGATATCAACTAAATAACAAATACACCAAGTTCAATCTTCATTTAGGGCATTAATTTGTATATACGAAATAGAAATAAAAGCACATTCGTTCAAATATAACTCAAATCATAATAATGAGTGTTGAATATTATAAATAATTTTGCATCGAATAACCAAATTAATGCGATGAGAATGACTAACCGAACAAAAGTGGTGATGACCTGTGGTTTCAGTAATTGGATGAAATTAAGAACTACACTCCAACATTACATTAACTTCCAGCACAATAATGTTTCATACATTGAATTTAAATTATACGGCAATGTTTTTTTTTATTTGGCATATCCACTCATTAAGTTTGCGCTACAACCACAATTCACTGGATAAATTTTATACATTAAAAAATTTCAAATTTCAAGATAAAACATAAAATTATTAGAATCCGAAATAGAAATGATTTTTTTACAGATATAGATTTGATTACAATGCCTGCCAATACATTTCGAAACAACGTAATCTTTACTCTTAAGAGGATGGAATTTTATTTTATTTTATATATTGCGTACCTGTAATCCCACTAATATTATAAAGGTGAAAGTTTGGATGGATAGATGGATGTTTGTTACTCTTTCACGCAAAAATCAATGAACTGATTGCGATGAAAGTTGGTACGTAGAAAGCTGGTGACCTGGATTAACGCATAGGCTACTTTTTATTTCAATATTCCCCCGGGGTCGGGACTTACGCGGGTGAAACCGCGGGGCGCTGCTAGTAGTTAATATTTAATCTAATCTATTTTTCAGATAACAGTGTGGGTGCAAGCAAATGGCCTCAAAATAAATAAATAAATAACAACAAATTTGTCACGCCTCGCCGCCAATGGTCATCCACCATTTACAAGTGTGACTTTATGGTTACCAGGGTAGACAGTTACAAAAATATAATGGACTTCATCAATCGAGTCACAAAATTTTGACTTAATACTTGAACGGTCCAAAACACGAACGTTGTTTTTAATGAACTTAAAATTATTTTCCTATGCCTCAATCAGTTTTTTATTGCTTTTGCAGAAGATTTTTTTTTTTGAATAAATGGAAAAAGATTGTTAAAAATTTGGAGGAGCGACGTATCTGGCAACCCTTAAGGCTCATTCTACAATATAGGAGTCATAGTTCCTAAGTTCATAATCATAGTCAACGACGAATACAGGACTTTATCTCTACAAACTTATTGGGTCAAAGTGAAGCCACTACTAAATCTAAGATCACGTTATCATATTTCATAATGTTTGACATCCACTCGCATACATAATATGTTTAACTTACGTCATATAAATGTTAAGAAGGTGTTAACTGGCAATGTATGAATAACAAATGCAGTTGGTCGTGTGTTACTACAATCAAATAACTTCAAATAAAATAAAGCTCCGTTTAGCATTAGGTAAGATTTCATTCAGAGTGTGACAGTCAAATTTACTTATTGACTTACGAATAATAGTTTGAAAATGGTGTAGTATCTTGCTAGATTGGTTTAGCTTTTTTGTATGTGATAGGGGGCAAACGAGCAGACGGATCACCTGATGGTAAGTGACTACCGCCGCCCATGGGCACCTGCAACTCAAGAGTCACAAGTGCGTTGCAGGTAGGAGTCGAGGAAAGAAGGGAGGGAAAGGGAGAAGAGGAGGAGAGGGAGGGGTTAGGGCCGACAACCTCACTCACTCAGCGAAAAACAATGCAATTATTGCTTAACTGCCGTTTTTCAGTAAAGCCGTGGTATCACTTTGGGTGAGCCGGCCCATACGTGCCGAAGCATGCCTCTCCCACAGTCCATGACTTATCGTGCCTTTTCAAAAAAGCTAACAACTACTATATATTAAATACCAAGTATGTACATAATTTGAATACCTATATAATTGTGTCTATTTTTAAAGTAGGTTAGGTTAAAAAAAACGTACTGGTAAATTGTTTGATGCACTCCTAAAGTAGAAGTGTGGAACCTTCCTCTATCTAGATCAAAACTAACTAATACCCTGCCCACCTGGTAGATGAAATGATTTATCAACCATACCCACTTCAAACCAAACAAAATTTACTACAGTCCTGTCTAACCACAAGTTTTATAAGGTGAAGGTACTGAAGGAGCCGGTGATTTTTAGTCTGATCAGAAATCTCGTATCCACTCCTATACCTCCTATAGACTTTAAAAATAATAATTTGATACTACTAGAGTTTTAAATACCTACTTTGCTGTCGCATAAATTTCTGCTTGCATATTTGTTTTGTATTATTTTTCTGTTTTAAGAACAACGTATGTTACCATTTTTTGTTAGCTGGTGTTCTTGTTCTAGTGGCCTCTCCAGTCACAGGAAACACAGGACATTCGGGTACGAGACCCCGGCCTCTTCGACCTACTGCAGTCTCAGGCCCGTTACCCATCGGAGACTTGCGGTATCCCTTAGCCTAGGTTCCTCTCCCTACCCATTTTCCCTTATAGAAATTTACCTTCTTTCCCGTCTTAAAGCGACTACATTCTTAAGTATGGGTTGGTATCAGGCAAGCGGCCGACCATAAAAAAACACAGCCAAAACCCTTTGCAATGTTACACTTTGTGCCGACTCTAATGAAAATTGAGGAAAGGAAAAGCTTCCTGTAGCTAATATTTTCAACAATTAGAGAAATAGAAACGGTAGTAAATATTATTACAACAAAAATAACCAACTAACTGCACTATAGGCAACCACACAAGTACTCTACGAACTGCGACAAGTAAGTAAACTACGCTGCCGCTGGTGTGAATACGTTGTAACCGCTCCCCCTACGACTGCGCAGTCCACCGGTGGACAAAATTTATTAACGTGTTATACGCGTAAATCGCTGCTCTAATGTGATTCAATTCACGGCTATCATATTTCTTACTACCTACGTATGTACGCGTACTCGTAATTTAGTTTTTGCACACTGTCGAGACATTAGCGTAGCTTTAGATTTTCCCCTAGGATTCAACTAGCAATGACTCCTCTAGGAAAATAAGATAAATAGATAAGGAAATAAATAATAATATAAAATATTGTTCCTTAACTAATGAGGTAACAATTTATGTCAAATTGTTACATAGATGCTCCCATAGATAGTATAATAAATTGACTTGGTTTTTTGAGGCTGACAAACTGAGACAAAAGAGAACCTGAGAAGTCTCAGAGCCTCACATTTTTTTACTTGTATTTTTGATGAAACAACTTTTTTCGTTGACATGCTCTTCGAGTCTTTCCAGGGAAGGGATCTTATTGATTTTCTAAAGTCGATATGCTCTGTTGGTATATCGATATATCCACTTTAGCTTCTTCCTAGCTGCATACTACTGGACCGCCTTAGGGTAATATGTGAGCCATTAAACCAGTTGCGGTCATGCGTAGATGCTGTAGGGCCCATAAACGCCACCTCAGCTCTGTCCACTTTCAGTATTTAGTTAGGTATTTAGCCTTAAGCTGGTTGCTAAAATTTGCGGAAAATATTAAGGTTATCACTGCACAAGAGCCGTAACTTAACGTAAGTAACGTAACTAACGTAAAAGTAACTTAGTTTAAAAAGGTAATATGAGAGGAAATTCTTAGCAAACTGTACTTTTTATAAATACAATATTTGAAAAGCTATTTGATTAAATTTAACAAAATACTTTAATGAATGAAAAAGTCACGATTCGACGTACTACTCAGTACCTATGAATTAAAATCCTAAAAGATTTTGCAAACCCAAATCGAATATTACACGGCGTTAATCCTTACATTTGGAATTACCAATACCTATGTTTTGTATTGGCCCAGGGCCAAACTAACTGCTATCACATTTCTAGGAAATACCATTTATTACATAGTAGTGCCATTACGTCAATTACTTACCTGTGCCTTTAGTGCAGTATTCTCGGCCTAATAGTCACCCGTTTGGTTAACCTAACAAGCCTTCATTGCTTCAGTTTGCGTTTTGGGTACGAATTTCAGCACCTACACATCTTGGACCTTTTAACTGAATTATTCTTTCTATAATTATGTACTTATACGGGAATTAACGCGATCACGAAAAGGTATTACATACCTCTGAATTGCCTAACGTTTCGACCAGGTTGCACTGGCCGTGGTCACAGGCTGAGGCATGTAATACCTTTTCGTGATCGCGTTAATTCCCGAATAAGTACATAATTATATCATGGAACGCGAAACTTTAAAAGTTATTCTTTCTACTTTACTTCTATCTTTATTTTAACTAGATAAGTCAGATATTCAAATAACAAAGCTTAATTACAATATTTTTCCTTCATGAATGTTGTCGACTGGCGATACCCACATAAGGAGTATGAAAAATTCGATCAATGAATATTTAAAAAATTGCCGGAACAGGTGCTTCAAAGAAAAACTTGTCCGAAGGGGATACCTCCGTTCAATACAATATTCATTTTCAAGCCCACCCTTCGCCTGGGGCATAAGTCAACCCTTCAAGATCTTGCCGTAACTTAGATACGACGATTTGCATAACATTGTTTGAAGTTACTTTAGTTATATTTAATTTTTTGGTAACGTTTGATAGACATACTGTAGAAGTATTGTACACACATGTGTCAGACAGATAATGTACTACGGATTTCCAGGCAATTTCCATGTTATTTTCAGGGTCTTCCACGTTATTAACTATACCGAAGCGTTTCAAACTTATAACGCATTAGGAGAAAACCTTCTAATTGAAAAATCTTGTAAGCACCATGAGCACCTGACTATATTTCACTATGACTTTGTCAGATACAACAATTTTTAGAGTAGGCCATCAGTACCTTTCTCTTTTCCACGTTGTAATATACTACTACCAGGTCAGCGAAGAACACAAATTTATTGAATGCCGAGAAACATTGTAGAACACAAACCTGTACTTACTTATTTATTTATTTAAACTTCCTGCAAATACATATGCATAAGGCGGACTTAATGCCGTCGTTTATGTGGTCGCAACATCAAAAACTCTTATTTTATTAAAAATAGGGACAAACTATAATAGATGATAACACAGTTGACTATTTAATAAGAATAAGTTAAATGACATTATTTTGACTGGTTATACCGGTAACGCAATGCTATTGGTCGATTGATAAATATTAATGAATAGTGGGGTTATAAAAAGGGTAGGAATAAGTTCAGAAAATGGTCTTGAGTGCGAATAGTGGTACGAACAACTTGGCAGTTACTGTTAGTTAGTGATTTTCATATTTTATATCCACTGATATAAAATATGAAAATCACTAACTAGAAACAGACAGTTAGAAACGGTCTCACAACCACTGTTGTTAGACTGTTTCTAACACTTACATATTATTTCATGTAAGTAGGTATATGTACGAGTCTCTGTTATTTTTCGTCTCTAAGTACAGCCAGCCAAACTGAGGTTCTACACTAGTATATTTATTTCCAGTCATGAAAATCCTTTGAAGAACACGATACACAGCTCCACAGTACACAAGTCATATACATATTGTTCAGCGTAAAGAACCATATAGGTACTGTAATTGCGTGTATTAAGTTTAGCCGTATCAATAGACACACTGCTTAATTACAAAGCCTATATAGTTACCTTCAACAACTTCCCGATAAAACAAAAATACCTACCCGAGATTACCTCGGCGTCTAATGTCTTAGTTAAATTGTAACGAACTCTCGAAAGTAAGTTTAGTTCTATAATTAAATTTAAACTCGCCAACAGTTCCGAGTTCTTTGTTTCATTAGACATTTTGTTTGAAATATTTGGCGGGAGACGTGACGTCTCGGTTGTCTTGTTAGTTTCTGATTTGGAAGTGTCGGTAAATAAGATAGCAGCTTAATATCAATTATATTGATTAGTTCAGTTTCTGACAATGATAAGGAAAAAGGAAATCTTTTCTTTAAAGTGACTTTGTAAAATCAACTGTTTAGAAAAAAAATACTACTGATTGACAATGCTGATGTTTTCTTAAAACTTTATCTGGCTGCCTTTTTTTTACGTACTTACGTCGGCTACCAAGGCTATCAAGAATCTTCATTTGTGTCTTTTAATCGTCTTTATTCATCAATCCCACTAATATTATAAATGTGAAAGTTTGGATGGATGGATGGATGGATGGATGTTTGTTACTCTTTCACGCAAAAACCACTTAAGCGATTGCGAAGATTCTTGGTATGTAGATAGCTGGAGACCTGGATTAACGCATAGGCATTTTTAGCCCGATATTCCCACGGGATCGGGACTTACGCGGGTGAAACCGCGGGGCGCTGCTAGTACATTATAAATAAAAACCTTAGATTCATAGTTGGTACTTCAAACACATAAAAACGTATATTCGATGTCAGCTTATTTCAGTGCAAAGAATTCCTGCCATTGACAACACCTAATTAGATTTAATTCGAAGCAAACAGCAGTGGTCTGAGGTAACTTTGTACAAGAAGAGTCCCGACATTTGAATACATGAATTATAAATTATCTAGAGAACGTTATTAGAATCGTTTGAGTGTAATTTAGTTTTTTTGTGACTTTGATATAGAATATATTGATAGCGAGATCGTTTTTCTGATTGGCAGTTATATCGAAGGCGTAGAGAAAAAGTTCTTTGTGCGATCGCACCAAAAAATATACAAAGCGATTTGTGAATATTTCCAATATATAATTGAGTTTGAATGAGCGAGCCAGAGTAGAGACTTGTCTAAGATATATAAAATATTGAATATTGAAAAACATAGTACTGAAATAAAGTGTTTCACTGTAGTTCACGTTTTGTTGATATTACAATACTTCACACTTTGTTTAATCTAAGATAATGTTAACACATCCGAATTCGAGTCAATTTCACGAAGTGAGTGCAACTTGAACAGGTGACAGCCATTACAGAAAAGAGAAATTGCGACATACATTTAAGACATTTTATACAATTACAAAAGACATAGATATAGATAACGACAGAACCTTTATACAACTGGTTTAGATAGGGCGTCGTTTGAAAAAGATATTGCTTAAACACATTTTTTTACGTCTATGCCTTAATATAAATGTATGTTCGTGGGCGTGTTCTGTATAGCTTTTATAGTAGGTTTCTGTATGGCTTTATTTGTGGGAGAGCCATGCTTCGGCACGTGTGGGCCGGCTCGACTCCGCTCGATACCACGGCCTCACAGAAAATCGGCAGTCAAGCAATGTTTGCATTGCATTTCGCCGCGTGAGTGAGGTTACCGGAGGCCCTAACCCTTCCGTCTCCCCAATTCCCGTCCTGCCCCTCTCACCCCTCTCCTCTTCCTACTCTTCCTCCCCTCCCCCCCTCCCCCTCTTCTCCTATTCCCACCTTAAAGGGCGGCAACGCACTTGTGACTCGAGCTACAAGTTCCCATGGGCGACGGTAGTGATTTACCATCAGGTGACCCGTCTGCTCGTTTGCCCCCTATACCATGAAAAAAAAAAAGAAAAACATAATATGCAGATATAACAACACACCTAGTGTGTGAATATTTGATCAAACATACAAAAATACAGTCACTAAGACACCATTTTTTACTATTTAAAGATATGTATTATCTTTCTAGAAAATTGACTCACAATTCCAAAATCTTGCCCAAGTTGGAAAGGAAAAACCTAGACATTCAAAAAATTTAAGAAATAAAAATGAAAATATTTTCGTAAAAAAAATGGGAAGTTAAATAAATTCTAGTCTCATCCTAACTGGTTTAACAGATTTCTGTTAAAAGGCCAGAATATTAAAAATGTTGGATACAAATCAGGGAGTAACTAGACAGTAAATGGCGGTTCTATGGTCATAAAATACGAAGGGGTACTGTTTTATGGTACTACGAAAATGTTTCCTTTTCTTGCCTACTGAATATATAAGTTTTTTTTTTCACTTGTCACGTAATAGTAGTAAAGAGGTTTCTTTTTATTTCAAACAAATGACTTTGGCATTCAAATATTTAATCCACTAGGTTAAACATTGATGGCTCTTACGGCGTTCGAATATTAAATGGTTTTAAAATTAAAATGCTGGCTTTGGCATACATAATTCTATTTGTGGGCATCGGTTCTAAATTTTCGTTTCTAAATTTAAAATTGAGAGTTGAGAGTGGGATTTTCAGATTTCTTTTTTTTATCGAACTATGGTTTGGTCACAGTTACTAGAGTCTGTGCGGAAAGAGAACCGTCGTAGGATTTGAGGTTGCAGCAGTGTTAAATTACTTTTTTGTTACGTTGACAACACTGTGAGGTCATTATAGTTCGACAGTAAACAATACTGTGCAATACAGTAAACAATAATGACGTAAAAGTGTAAAAAGGTAATGTAGCACTACTGCTACCTCAAATCCTACGGTTCTCTTACCGCACAGGCTCTATTCGTGTTTAGCGATAAGTGTCATGTAGGTTAAACTGCTACTACAACTAGTTTCATCTGAACCCGACTGTCTACTCACTAACTGTCTTCGCGTCGAGTATTGTCGTTTGAATACCCACATGGGACAATTGTTTGTGTTATTTGTTCTGAGGCTGGGTGTTCGTAATTTCCGCTGATGGTATGCTTGTAACGATCACGTTGTTCATATACTTTGTAGTATAGAGATAACAAAAGTTAAAGTAAATCAACCGTAATGTGCAAAATACGTGACGTATACATACATATGTCCTACAAAAACTATATTTTTTAAATAGTTGAAGTGACTTATTGGCGTAACTTTATAACCAAGTAAATACCTTTATACGGATTTTAATAAATTAAAGAAATAAGTTAAGTAATAATTGGGGTATATATGAGTATGGAAGAGAGAAAAAGGCCGCTTAACCCCTTGACAGAGTGCCCCCGTCGGGTTCCGAAACTATTCAAGCATCCCTGAAATACACACGTGGTTAAAACCGTAATATTTACTAATACACTAATTACACAGCGTTATGTTTACTCAAACTAAACATAACTTGCATGTAGGTCGCAGAACAGGATTTAGGAACACAAGAGGCGGTACCTTAATAGCCAAGGCGTCGGATTTGCGATCGAGTGGTTGCGGGTTCAAACCCCACCTAGTGCACTACCGACCCCACTCCTAACACAAGCATTTAGCTTAGCTGGAGGGATTAACAAGAATACCAGTAGTGACCCACGTTGCTTGTATGCTTAGTTATGCTTAAAAAGTAGTAAATACATACAAATATATATAGACATACCCCACTCGTGCAAATAAATAAATTCATAACTACTGCTGACGTTGCATTCAAATAGTTTTTTTTTTAAGAATTTGAGAACTAGCCAAGTTTGTTAAATAGTCTAGCTATAGTTTTTACCTATAAGCAAGATCGTTAGTTTTCACACCGGCCTTCAAGATGCCATTTCTTTCGCTTCACTAACAAATATATCTTGAACATTTGATCGCATGGTTACATCTGTCGATCGTGCAGCGCACGCACGCACAATGCCCCAAGGCCGTATATTGAGCGATGGAAGAATCATGTAATAATAAACGGAAAGTTTGGCGCCATTTGTAAACAAACGTTTTAGTTTGTAGATTTTATGGCGATAGTGTAAATATTAGTATAGTATTATTGTTAATCCTTTAGCCCAAGAGCTCATAACGAATTTTAAGAAGGTACTTTAGGCCGTTAGATATTTTGAGCAGTAAAACTTGAATGCCATTCAAGTATGGAATGGAAAGTCTGGCTGACCAGATCGGTACTCAATCCTACTGCGCATGGTGCATAAACTGCAAAATATTTCAGTCAAAAAAGGTATTTTAGGTCGAATGGGACTTAGAGAAATAAAAAGTAGGAGTATTAATTAACATAAAAATAAAAGAGCTAGACATTTTATGCTGTCTAAAATAAGAGCCAGACTATCCTGAACTTGTATTAAAAAAGTGCCAAAAAAAGGTATTTTAGGTCGAATGAAACTTTAATAAACAGAAAGTTGATATATTATTTGGCATAAAAATAAAAATGCCAGACATTTTAAGTTGTCTGAAATTAGTGCCAGACGACCCCGAATATGTGTTAAAAAAGTTCACAAAAAAGGTATTTTAGGTCGAATGGGACTCAAAGAAAAAAAAGTAGGCGCATTAATTAACATAAAAATAAAAGAGCCAGACATTTTAAGTTGTCTAAAATAAGAGCCAGACTATCCTGAACTTGTATTAAAAAAGTGCCAAAAAAAGGTATTTTAGTTCGAATGAAACTTCAATAAACATAGAGTGGATATATTATTTAACATAAAAATAAATGTGTCAGTCACGGCCTAAAGTACTTTCTCAAAATTCGTTATGAGCTCTTGCTCTACTTGTTTTAGTTCAGGTTTCAATGGAGCATTACAGTTAAAGATTTTATTGCTTGAAATTTATGTTTAGAATATTTTTTTTTTAATCAGGTCTGTATGTGGGGAAGAGGAAACGTTTCTATCCTACAGTTACTTATGACTACTAGCGTTATCTTGTGTTACAGTTGGTGACAGTGATGGTACGGTCAAGAAGTTTTCATTTTATTGAGCAAACGACATTATACGACCGCTATCATATAACAGCTGACCCTCAGGCGGTCCGTGTCCTTGTTTGCCAACTTGTTTGTACTAGAGATCGCGAGGTGGTCGAATTTCGACCATGGTTTATTTCATTTGCCAATATTACTTGACCTGTCATTGTATAGAGTTTTGTACCATGACAGGCCAAAATATATACTGGACACTTATGGCTTTATGTACCCGTTTTGCAATTTTTTTAACTTTAGAGCAAATATTGTTTATAAATTTTAGCTTTCTGCACTTCTTCTATATAAAAAATAAATAATAATAATAATAAATCTTTATTTCGGAACAGGTAACACAGGTTTACAAATAAATGGGTTCGATAATGACCGCAGTAGTTAAAAACTGTAGCACAGTCATTATATATATATATATATATATACATTTATATAATCTGTAAATATTCCAAAATTCACGTTACTACACAACGTACAACGAATTCTCTTCACGTATTAATATAATTTGTATATAAAAGAAGACGCAGTTAAATATCCCATATTTGTCTTGAGATGATGACAGCATCATCTAAATTTTATGACAAACTTTTAGGATCAACTATATTTCTGACGCGACCAGCACCGTCCTTCGTTATGTTTTAAGATAAGCTTCGGTAACACCTACACTTAGGTACACTTCCTACCATAATGTTTTAAAAATGGCGTACAATTGGTAAAATATACCTGCTGACAAACATTAAATTCTTGTTTTTGATTTGGGTTCATCATTTAAATACTAAAGTAGGTATATGATGTGGTAAAAAGTCTGTAGTCAATAATATTAAACATTTCAATATTTTTTTATCTTATTTCAATAATTAAAAAGAACTACTTTTATGTTATAATAATAATAATGATATGATTATTATAAGAATAATAAATAACTAATTTATTGTTGAAGTATAAAACCGTTGTTTTCTAACTTGGATAAAAGTATTTTTATTGTTTGGGTAGTTATTTTAATTTTCTGATAATATAACTATATAGTAATACTCATTTTAGATAAAATAATACTGATTATATAAAAATTTTAATTGTTATTAGAAAACACTCAATTAAATTTTTACTGAACCACATACCAAAAAAAAAAACGTAACCCGAGCAATAGATTTTTTCAAAAGTAGACATTTTGCGAAACAGATATTTCGAGAAAATTACATTATGCCAGGTTGGCGTTTTCTTTCTGGTTTATTTTGAGAAGTTGTAGTTCTGCGTCAGAACCAATATTTTTTTTAGTAACAATATTTTTCAAAATTGTACTGCATCAAAATTACGATGTAAGAAGAGTTGCTACAATTACTTACATAAGAGGTTTCGGTTGCACGTCGACTAGCAATGAATCATCCTAAATCTCCTTTGCAGGTTATGATAAATCTTAGACATTTTTACCATTTTAATGTAACGAAACCACACAATGAGTAGGTACTACACACAGCCTATTTTTCGTATTACTCAGAGAAGAATAGACTATGAGATGGCAAGCCTATTACTTAACTATGAGAATGTCCGCGATTTATCTGCAAAGCTTTCATTGTGCGTGATGAATAGTGCGGTCCCCGTTATCATCGACTATGTATCCGTCTTTTGTGAGAGTTGGGCCCCAAATTTAATTCCGTTGAGTATTTTATTTAATGTGTTCAATCCTTGGTAGTAGCAGATAAGTTTTCATTTATACATATCAGTTCAAAAGACCTTAGCATAGGTCTCATTACTATTAATGACGTAATTACTTAATAAAAGACCATTTGGTTGGCAGCACAATTCGGTTAATAAGGGGTCCAATCACCAACAGAAAGAAACTAAACTCTATTTACATAATCTTGCACACATTTCTGTTCTTAGTCTATAAGTCCGGTATAAGAAATATAAACCCACATCTGTTACTTATTCGTGATAAGAAATAAATGATAGATAATATTCACATTGACATATTGCAAATAGGTTGCTTAGTTAAATTGCGCCCGGATAAATTTTTTATTAAATTTATTTAATCTACTTTCTTCATTGGTCATTTAAAAAAATCATACACTATATAAAAGAATAGACCCAACATATTTGAAAACGTAAAGGTTGCCTGCTTTCACCACTGCGCAATTGTGGGGTTGCCAGGTATAAACAGGTGAGTGCATGATCATTTGTTCTGTGCCTGGGTGTAATTTATCTATAATATGTATGTAATTAAAAATATATAAGTATGTTATCAGCAGTCTGGTTACCATAGTACAGGCTCTGTCTAGTTTTGGATCAGACGGCAATGTGTGAAATGTGTGGAGTTATTATTATTATTGTTTTGCCACGAAACATGATAACATGAACAACGTCATTCGCAACAGTAGAAAAAAGAAGGAACGGACGACATACATCAATTCACGAATATTTTTTTATTGATATATTCATTGCACATACTTACTTTATCAAATCCTTAGCTTAACTCTCTTATTTGACCGTTTCTGATTTTTGTAGAAGTGAACGCTGAAATCGAAAACATGTAAAAACGTCAGCTTTATTATATTGTGAACCAAAGAATGAGGACTTCAATTTTGTGATTCTTTAATGCACTCCATATCACTACAAAAATCATCTTTATTTTTATATCAAAAGAGTGGAGTTTTATATGTAACAGACCCATGTATTTGTCGACACAAAACATTTTATTTCTAACCATACTAACTGTATACTTCTGCCGCGACACGACACAACACGATGCCATGGTGTGTCTGTACCTTTACCGTGGGCGCATGTGATGTATTTTCTACTGTGTATATATTATTATTATAGTAAAATCACCTTTGTTATGAGCATCGTGGGCATGTAAAGATTACTATAATAGAACCTCATATAACCCACGCACAAGGAACGGAGCTTGAATAAAGCAATGCAGTATTATATAAATTCATTTATCCGTTTAGTTTCCAGTCCATTGGAGCTTGTTGCCCGGGGCAAGTTGACGTACGCTCCATTCGCGAAGAAATGAACCTTTATCAAAATAAAAAGAATCAATATAAATAAACTAAGAACATGGTTTCTATGAATAGTATCTCAGGAAAATTCCTGGAAAATTAGGGTAAAAGCACTAAGAGATAATGTAATTACCTAAAGAGTAAGTAAGTAATCACTATGTTAAAGACTTGGTAGTAAATTCCATTATGGAATTAGTAGTAGTACAAATTAAAATTTATGTATATTGTAAGCCGAAAGGCATGGCAAACGAATTCTCCGAGGAATAACAGCCATCTTTAAATTCCTAACATGCAATCTTCCTCCGTTAAGAAATGAAACTCGATAGGTGTTTTACTTCTACCCTAAGTAGCCTACTTCTTCACGTCCAAATTTAAATCTTCAAAGTTAAGAAAAAGCCGTACACAGTTCTGGAACTAAATGTGTGTATTATTGCCATTTATTTTTTGCAAGTATCTTTATTACAAATGATAATATGTGTTAATTATTCATTTAGGACATTTGAAAGCCGATAAACAATGACGGGCATCCTCGCAAATCCGCCGTGAGAACACAAGATTAATGGTCCCCAACACTCGCGCTGTAATTCTGTCAACCTACATATCGTATGCATGAAATGAGTAGTGGAAGCGATCCCCAGGTACGGACGGTGGACGATTTCACATCCGGATTGGGAATTTTACACGTTTGCGATTTGGTCGGATGATTGGGACTTGACATATTTTTTCCTCGGTTGGCAGTGAAAACTGTAATGAAATACGATTGGTGACGACAATATTCCTTGTTCTGAGAGTTAACTACTAAGTAGAGTATGTAACCAACATGATTAAATCAGAAGAAACACAAATATACAAATATAAATTTTGAAGATGTATTTTGATGTACAAAAACTGAATGCCTTCTATTGAATATGCATATTCCTCGTACAATATTTCACATTAACAATATGTATACCCTACTCAACTATATACTATATTTATCGGACTTGTACTTAAAAAAAATTGTGCCATAGCATGCTCGTCCGGGTTTGAAAAAGGAACAAATAGTTAAAATGTTATGATATAACAATTTTAAACTCTACACTAAATCAACCGTACTTATAGTTACTATAAGTACGGTTGCTTTGGTGTTGCAGCATCTAACAACCACAACTGTAGTGGTTGTTAGATGCTGTATCTAAGCATATTTATATGTGTGGAACTATCAACTTTACTGCTAACTTTGACGACCTCCTAAACACAAGAGACAAAATGTGGCACTACACTGAATCGTACTAATATTATGAATGTGAAAGTTTGTGAGGATGTATGGATGTTTATTGCTCTTTCACGCAAAAACTACTGAACCGATTGCGATGAAACTTAGTATGTAGATAACTGGAGACCTGGATTGACACATAGGATACTTTTTATCTCGATATTCCTATGACACCGGGACTTACGAGGGTGAAACCGCTGGGTGCAGCTAATATCTCAATAAAGCAAAGGAAGAGAATATGAAACAGTAAAAAACATTATTCATAGTAATAAAGGATCAACTAAGGGCCTACACTTGCTTAAAGGTACACAATTTAGAAGATCAGTTTTTAGTCGCATGTCCTTATAATCGTGTCGCAACACTTAAGTCGTACCCGTCCGGCAACTCCTAAACAATATACCGTCAGTTGCGGATTTAGCAACGTCACAGTGACAAAGGAAAATGCGCTTCGAGTTATGACCCTCTCGGCTCCCTTTTGTTTGGCTAATGTCCCCGATCTTTTTTTTTATTCTCTCCCCCAGTTCTGCCATTTTTATGCCCTTTTTTACCGGAAATAGGAGCAGGTGTCGAGTTCTGTGACGGCCACACTTTGTTTAAGGCTTGAGTGTGTCCGTCTCAATTTCGCTTGAATTTTTTGAATCGCTTGTACTAGTGTTTTTTCTTTTTCTGTTTGTCAAAGCGTCGACGGTTTTGTAAATGCCCGTAGTTTGTTCCGCTTGCTGTGTGTTCTCTGAGATTTGATTAGCTGCGTTCTTTGTGGGCTCCGCCATTGTGAATATGAATGCTTGTAATCTCTTCTGGGATAAACAAAGATGGAATGGTAAAGCTTGTTGTGTATTTGCTTTGATATTTTCCAGTCTCTACTCTGTGTGTAAGCTTTTCGTAGTGCAGGTGTTAATCAACTTTATTAACTAACATGAAATACTGGATGCAACTGAACTCAATAGTTTAATGTAAATTAAAGGGACTTTGATGTTTTCGCGAATTTCAGTTTGACATGCATAGTCGTAGCTCCTGAAAAAATAAATAAACCAATGAATAGATGAACAAACATTGACCCTAACAGAACTTCAAAAAATATTATCTCAAGATTCAGTTAAGATTAGTGTATATTAAGTCAATCTATGCAACTCACAATAATAATTGTCTATCATAAAAACTAAGTTTAAATCTATATTATCTAATGACGACATTACAATTTGTAGGGACCCACTATTACCATTAATTTATCGTCCCGTGGTGAGGGTCAATGGGAAAACAATAGGTCTCCCCAAGGGGACAACGTCGATATTCAATCAGGATAGTGGACGACCGAGCTGTTACATAGGTACGTTCCTGGCATGACTGGACTGAAGCGATTCTTTTTGTGGTATTTTTACTATTTTATTTTGTTTATGATATGTCTGCCCGTTAAGGTAAAACTTTTTGGTTATTACTTTATTATTACAAAAGGGGCACGTGCTACGCTTACAAAAAAGTACTGTAATTATTAACATAATCTCATCTGATGTTTCATGTAGTAGGGACACATCGATTACATGTTTAAATTCTTGAGTTTTGAACGGTGATGTCACAGTCTATCGGCACCTTTTTTCCTGTTTGTAATATTTTTGTATTTAGAATAATAATTAGGACAGACAAGGCACTTTAGAAAAATAACAAATGGTGGTTAGAGACCCAGCAATTATTGCACTTACTTTCAGGCCAATTATAGTAACGCTCAAGGAGGACGTTCTTTAATAAGAAACATCTAAGAATTAATACTGTAAAACCTCTCATGCAGAACCTTGATGTAACATTAAGCAAAAATTCATAAATACTCAGTACAGTGTACAGTGTCATTCAATAGTTTGCATTCTATATGACAGAAACTGTCTAATAAGTTTTTTTTTTAAATATATAATAATTTTATTTACATGACACAGTTTGGTGTTCTGCAAAAATCTGTGCAACCCACTGAAAACCTCAGGCAGTTGTATGAGGAAAGATTATGACTATATAGTATAACATTTTATTGTTTTTATGTATATGCGTTTTTTTTTCTGAGCATAAGGAACTAATAACTACACCCTGGAGCGCGTTCGTCTAAGTCGTCCCTAACACTAATTTTGCATTGTTTTTTTATCCGTAATATACATTTATACAACTTACTAGCAGGTGCCCGCGATTTCGTCTTCATAGAACCTTTGCATTTATAATATTAGTATAGATTAAAAGCCGTTACAAAAATAAGAAGCGCTAAATAAGACGATCGAGACGACACAGAGAGAATCAGAAGTGAGATCTTTCGTGCCAATGGCATTTTGTACATCGACCATCCAATTTAAACATAAGAGGTATGACTTGCATAGTCAGATCTCTTCGTGTCATGCAAATCAAAATCCGAACAGAAAACATTATTAAAGAAATATGTAAAGTGTTGCTTCAGAGTTATTGCCTAACTCCCAGACGCTAGCTCATCAATGAAACCTGAACAAGATTGACCAACGTCACTGTACGACTCTAGGGAAATCTGCCCAACTCTGTCTTGCAACCAACTAATAAGTGAGACGGTGCTCTTCTATTTTATAGCTTGCATCATAAACCAACAGAATTTATCGATACCTGAAAAATCACACTGTCCATTTTCCGAGTTTCGTTCCAAAATTATTGTCAAATACTAAGGTCTATAATCCCTTAGAACCGTAGATAATCAAGCCTCTAACAATTAAAAGATGTGGCCATTACGTCACATATTTCTACAATCACAAACCCGTTCATGTAAACCTATAGATTACTTTTAATTATTTTTATTGAAGTGAAGGAAAACCCGAAAAAAGTCGTTGATTTTAAGAGATTGAAAAGAGAAGAGAAGAGATTTCGTATAGAGCAGTGTGCTGTCGTTACCAGATTAACCAATGATTTACGACGTACGATGATACAATAACATGCCGTTTTCTGTAACTCAATCTGTCTTTATTTTTATATCACTAAAATATCTTATTATATTGGCAAAAAATATCAAAATATTACGCGCAACTCAAGTTTCATCAACACTGCGCTAGAAGAAACATTCAACAAAAGATAATAAGGTGCATTACCGACATTATTTAAATACATAGTTCGCAAACGCGTCCAAAATTATTTCTGCTATTAAAATATTCCTACCAAAAATTTTCATAAAATAACAGAAGGAACAACCCTCGAGGTAGTTTGTACCAATAAATAATAATATAAGGAATTCTACACGAATGGAATTTAATTATTTCCACATGACGGAGCGAAGTTACCGTACTGAGTAAAACAAATGTAATGTTTTCACGAAGCGCACTAAATATCATAATTTTAAATCATAAAATTGAATATTGCATTGTAGAAGAAAAGCGGTTGGGATGAAATTTGCATTAGAAAATATTATGAATTATTGTCAAAATATTTGTACTAGTCGATAAATTCATAATAGTAGTAAATACGTGCATGGTTAATACTAATTTATTTTAATATACTCAATTGTTACTAAAATTACAGTTTGTTCATCATCATCTCCGAGAACGCCAGTCATATGACGTTCAATTTCTGAAAACACTCATCGTTCATCTCTTTCCTAGAGATTAACGTTTAGTAATAGAGATTTACCTTTAATTGCTGCGATCAGGATCACTGGGTGACCTCAAAGCTGAATTAAAGCAACACATTTTGTTGCTTTAATTGTGTGTATTAATAGAAAAGAGTGATTTTGTACATAAAGTAGACCAAAATAGAATGTAGACCAAACTATTTCAAACAATTTAGGGGTCATGGTTGTTTAGTTGCTGAAACTTGTTGTATACATGGATATGTTAAAGGAACGTTTTTTCATGGTTTAATCAAATAACTTTTTTAATTTGCAAATTTTATTACTTTTACGTAGAGGTCGTTCTTACTTTGCCTATGGCCAGGTTCACCAGAGATGTGGTATATTCCTTAGCTATAAATGAGAGTCAATGGTGTCAATTCTGTTGAATTTCTCTCTTAACTATAATTTACTAAATTTTCTTCATACAAAATGTAAACCTTGTACACTTTGAAACAAGGTTTTATTTCAAATTTAAACAAGTAGGTAACATATGTCGCTATCGAAATAAGCAGTTTATTTGTCGACTAAAATCTGACACGCTTAAATACACTTTATTACCACGTAGCGAGAGCCGCTATCCGTTGAATGCGATCTCTTTTGCTCTGTGTTTTTAGTAAGCGTCTTCGTAGGTGTCGATTAAAATAACGTCATCTAAGTTCGTTTTGAACAAGCTTTTATACGGCAATTATACGGCATTTGAATAAATGGGGACTCTCCATGCGTGGAAATAAAGTTGAGTATATGTTTACAGGTTTTAGTGAAATTTAGTGGCGCTGAGAAATAGATGCCAGAAACAAATAGACCTTGTTGCGAAGAAGACAAGGTTGATTTCATATGAAGAAATTAAGTCAGGTTTTAGTTTAGTCGAGTGTACAATAGAATCGGGACCAATGTCAATGAGATGGAGTTCACCGTAACTTAAGCTTAACTAAAGTTAGTTAAGTAATTGGTAATTTTTTTTACATAGTAATTAAAATGAGGTCAGCCTGCTACTGATAGGGATACAGATGCACGCTTAGTATGTGCGCTATAGTTACTCAAAAATAAAGACAGAATTATCAGAGGTAGGAACAGAGAACGTAGGAAATAATGTATCCGAATCTTTGCAGCATACACGATATATGTATGTAGCTTTGGTTTAAATAGAAACAGTTTAGCTTCGATCGCTCACTGCATAGATACCTTGCACATTACATGGGCTACACTAAAAGTATCGGGAATGGAATATTTCCACTAATTCTATCCTATTAAAATCTTTTTAATTGAAAACTCCTTGGTTTTAAAAATCGAATACCATTTATTTATTTAAAAAAAGATTCTCGGTCTTCTCACAAGGTCTTCTCAAACTTGTTTAGTCGTTGAGAAAATGGAATTGACTCGAGAAAATTCAAGGGCGATGATTTATTATGACAGTGTGTTGACCGGATGCTTTCTGCATTTGGTGATCAAGCCCCATCCAAAACCACAATTTATCGCTGATTTGCTGAATTTCAACGTGGACGTGTCAACCTCAGTGATGATCCCCATCAAGGTCGTCCAAAAACTGCAGTCACCCAAGAAAACGTTGATGCTGTGCGTAAGCTGATTGAGGAAAATCGACATGTGACATACCGCGAAATTCAGGCAAATTTAGACATTGGCATGAGTCAAATACAAATAATCTTGCATGAACAATTAGGTGTAAAAAAGTTGTTTTCCCGATGGATACCGCATTTGCTCTGTGAAGAGCAAAAAGCGGCTCGCGTTACTTGGTGCGTCAGAACTCTCGAAAGATTCCACGCAGGATCCTCAAATTCTGTATACAACATTGTATTAGGTGACGAATCCTGGATATACGGGTACGAACCCGAAACAAAAAACCAGTCACGAGTTTGGGTGTTCGAAAATGAGTTAAAGCCAACTAAAATTGTTCGTTCACGGAGTGTTGCAAAAAAAATGGTGGCCACGTTTGTCTCCAAAACCGGCCATGTTGCGACTATTCCTCTTGAGGGACAAAGAACGGTTAATGCAGAATGGTATGCTAGCATTTGTTTGCCACAGGTCGTTTCCGAACTCCGTAAAGAGAACTGCAACCGCCGCATCATCCTCCATCACGACAATGCGAGTTCTCACACCGCGCACAGAACAAAAGAGTTTTTAGAGCAAGAAAACATAGAATTATTAGACCATCCGCCGTACAGTCCCGACCTAAGCCCTAATGATTTCTATACTTTCCCTAAAATAAAGAATAAATTGCGTGGTCAGAGATTTTCATCACCTGACGAAGCTGTGGACGCCTACAAAACGGCCATTTTGGAGACCCCAACTTCCGAATGGAATAGTTGCTTCAATGATTGGTTCCAACGTATGGAAAAAAGTGTCGAATTTCGCGGAGAATACTTCGAAAAGCAATAAATACATTTTTAAATAGTAATGTTGTGTCACTTCCTTGATTCCCGAAATTTTCAGTGTAGCCCTCGTATTGGTGCAAAAGAGCCTTGAGCGTCGCTAATAAAATGGTTTACTAAATATATTATTAATATTGTGTAATGAAAGCAAGCAAAATAAAATGAAGAAATATCATATTTTTTTTTTACGAATAAACGGGATAAATATTAAAGCGAAGTTTTAGGCATGTTTAGATTCATATTTTGAGTAATCTTCAATAAAATTTGTAAAAGTGATTTTAACTTGCTAAGAAACTAATAAAGTGAAACGGTGACGATGTTCCATAATATACGATAAAACGTTTTTTACAATACGAAGAAAGTTTATTTTTTATTATCCTTCATCTCCATTTCTTACTTAAGCTCTAAGTGGAGTAGTAAAATAACTTTGGTACGAGGGTCACCAAGTTGTGACATAATTTCGCCTGAGTTCACCAACTTTTCTCCACATTACCCAAGGACTCCAGAATTTTATGAAGAGAAAAAGCGAGAGGTATCTATACATCATAATAAATTTCGAGCTAAACTGAAGGCATTTAGAGTTGGGGCTTTATTTATCCACGTGAAAAAAAAGTATTATAAATAATGATCAAAGTTTTTTTGCTCAGCAACTTCGAGAGCGCTGCTACAACGTATTTCGGAAGTACAAAGTTTTGGGTCTTAAGTCCGACTTTGCCCGTGTTTGGAATACAATTCGGTTTTATATTTAAAATGATTTATCAAATATTATAGGGCCTAATGATGTCTATAAATACCGAATTCTTTTAGGTATATTTTGGCTTCTTAATACTACGCTAAGAATTGCTTTTGCTGCTTGTATAAAGAACCACTTTTTCTTTACTCATTATCATAAAATGTGAAATCAATTTAATGAAAGTTGATGCCAGGTAGACAATTATTTTTAATACTTTATTCTTTCAATTATACAGATACTACACCGAGGTTTTATCTCTAGAAATGTCATCTGGAATGTCATTTATGTCATAGGATCATAGGATGGAGCTAACTAAAAAATCTTTTAGTTTCCAACGCCAACGTATTTAATATTATAAAAGTCTATGGGAAAAATAGTAATTAAAAAAAATAAAATAAAACATAATTATAACTTAATTAATTTTATGGCACAATGTAAACTGTTTGGCAAAATTTTAACATTACATCTGTCAAGTGTTCAGCCTCTTTTACAGTTGTTTTTACAATTTTACTTTTTTTTGCTATTGCTCTTAAACCAATTACATGTATTTTTATTAGTCCGACCGATTCCGGATGTATTCAACGATATTAACTTAATAATTATGGCAGAACGATGGAAGCTTCAATAGGCCAAGTAGCACGCAGAACAGATGGCCGACGAAGCCGAAAGGTTCTGGACTGGAGACCACGGACCGGAAAGCGCAGCATAGGTCCTCCACCAACAAGGTGGACAGGTGACCTTATAAAGATCGCAGGTCGACGGTGGATGCAGGCCGCTTCCAACTGGTCTACTTGGTAGTAATTGAGGGAGGCCTATATCCAACAGTGGACATGCTATGGTTGAAATTATAAAAGATGCTCCAAGTATATGTTATACGTATAGTATACACGCATTTTCATATGTAGGTGGATGTGCCTGTATTATAATGTAATGTGTTTCTTATTTCACTTTTCTCAGTTTTATCCGTTTACTTCTGTTATTCAACTCAAGATGGTATATTCTTTTATGTTTAGACATAAAACATAAGTAGTGGTAATACACGCTGTGACGGGTAAGTGCTGGATATTTCTTTACTGGTGTATTCTTCTCTGTGCGCTAGGGCTGTCCGGAATATTTGGTGAATTCGCATAGGCTTAACAAAAAATTACGTTATAGATACGCCTCAACATTGTTAATTAAATATATAGATTGCATTACTTACTCATAGAAATGATGGATAACAGATTTTGATTGTGCTACTTTAGGAGTTTGTTCTAACATTAATAATAATACCTACTCTAGTACCTATTACACAACATTGTGTAGACCGTAACTAGGCATATCATGTACTATGTGGTCAAGGAATGGAAATACATACGTAGCTACCTCTTTTATGAAAAATCGCACATATTATTATACATAAAAACTCTCAAATCCACACAATGCAATCATGCACACAAGTATTTGAACCCGCGACCACTGATCTACATCCTTCTAAATTCTTCAACACTAAGTTTTCGAAGTGTAATTTAAGTTCCGTTCATTAGGATGCTTCCCCTAGGGGCATCCATTTTTACGCGGATCCCCAAGAATTTATTTAAAATAAATAATACTTTATAAGCATATAAAGTATAATTTATCATTTATTTTAATAGTTTCGTCAAATGTTAAGAATAAGAAATAAACACAATACTTAGTAGTAAAAATATATTTTGATAGGAAATGAAATATATTAAATGCAAATGTAAATCCAGACCCAAAATTGAGTCAAGATTAAGTACCTACCTGCTGTTATAAAAATGCACTCATGAAGTGAATATTCAACCGAGAAAATTTTATTTAGGTAATATTTCATAGTCTTTATCGTTTGATTTAATATCTTGAGTTCTGTCAACTGCTTCGTTGGTCTCATAGTATAAGCTCTTGTTTATGTTCCTCGAGGTTTGGACAAATTGCTCTTTGTTTTTTTTTTTAGGAAAATTACAAAAGACGACAATGGACTGGACCCTTATTATGTGTTACCAAAAATACGGGGCATTTGCGTAGGCAGCCGCTTTGGGTACATACAGGCATGAGTAAGTAAATATAAAAGAATTCAGAGTTCTAGACCCTTTTTATGATAACGTCAATGTTATACGGTTTTTTATTACTTGTCTTTATGTTGCGATCTAACTCGCTTTCTATTTAAATAAAAAAATCTGATAAGTGACAACCATACACCTTGGAATATTATAATTTATATAACTCTTTCCTTGAGATGGTATACTTGTGGCGTTAATCAAAAAAGGCTATATCGTCCTTCACGACCCACATGGCAGGGGATTTATTTACTCTTATATTATATGACGAGTTACATTTTTGGAGTGAATATGACACTTATTGTATATAAACGTGTGTTATGTATGACAAATACATTAGGAATTCGACTGGTTTTATAAAAAAAAACATTGGTTGGCTCTCTACATTAAATCATAAATGCACCTTTACGTGGAAATATCGTGTTTAATGTTACTTCTTATCACTACACTACGTGATAATATTGACAAGTGGTCTCCCAGAAGTTTGCCAGTACTTCGATAAATTATTGAAAGGATAAAGTTCTGTAGGAAAAAAAACTGTTTTCAATTTTAGATGTTGCAGTGAATAACGTAAAGCGCTAACAATTTAAGAAGAAGAAAAAAGAGATTTTTGATCCTCCTCCTCAGTCGTTCACTCTTGACAGAGCGGTCATGGTTTCGTGATGATGCTCTGGTTTGGATAATGCATCCCTCGCGATGCGTCTCCATTTGTTGCGGTCTTCAGCGTTACGGGAACACTGGACTATGGAAGTTTGTGTTGCAGCTTTTATCATGTCTATCCAGCGCGTAGGAGATCAACCACGTGACCGCTTCCCTTCGACTTGTCCTCAGACAACGATTCGTTCCATAGAGTCTTGTGTCCAAAATATTTGGGGATTCGTATTTGCACAGTCGACGAGAATCTCTCCATAATTTAGAGTTCTTCCAGGATCAAGACATTGGTCCATAATTCTGTCCAATGGATCCGCAGCAGTCGCCGGCAGCAGCACATTTCGAGTGCATCAACGTTGGACCGACAACGTTTCTGCGCAATACAAAAAATTATAGTATAATTAGATTATTAATAGAGAAATCCTATTTTGAAACTTAACAAATACAATAATTAATTTAAATTGAAAATTGACCATTTCAAGCTAATATTTCGTGAGAGAGGGCTGACATGACCAAGGATGTTAATGGAATAGGTTTCCGTTTTTTTTCTGAAAATGTTAACATAAAGAATAAAAAAACAGAATTGTTGAAATGACTTGAAAAGTGTTGTTTAAAAATGTGCACCCAAAACAGGAAAAGCGTTGTCCAAAAACTATTATTTTTTCTCTTATTATTTTTTATATTTTTTTTTTACTTTACGTGTCATTCCACGTTTATTAACTTGTCTGTAATATTCGGAAGGCACGATACTTATTTGTTTACCCGACAGTACCGCTGCACCCATCCACCCGTGACCACGATTGGTGCGATCGATAGCCAACGTTACACTTTATCATCCCACTAATATTATTAATGTGAAAGTTTGGATGGATGGATGGATGTTTGTTACTCTTTCACGCAAAAACCACAGAGCCGATTTCGATGAAACTTGGTATGTAGATAGCTGGAGATCTGGATTAACGCATAGGTTACTTTTTATCCCGATATTCCCACGGGATCGGGACTTACGTGGGTGAAACCGCGGATGATGCTAGTACCTTATAAAAATATCGACTTATCTTCAGATTAATTTCTATCTAGCTTTTGGACACGGCTTTACTCGAGTAAAAATATTTTTTCAACATCGCACTTTGAGACTCATTGATGAGATGAGAATTTAACACTCATTTGAGATTGGAAGAAAAATCCATCCTTTACTGAATTCGAACTTCACAATGGGTTGTCCAATTGTCTTGTCAAGAACAGTATGATCCAACGCATCGAACGCACAAAATCACTGAATAACTAACCACGCGCTCACAGCCACGCAATCGATTCCCGATCGCAGTAAAAACAATATAATTCAACTGCTCAATATCTGTTCACCCCACCTGAGTTTAACCACTCTCCCTCCCCTGTCTACTACACCCCCTCTGTGACCATCCCCCGGGAGTGGCGCAAGGACGTAAAAATAGAAACTTAAGCACGAGCAAGACATTTCTTGGGGGGTTCTGTATGTGAAGATAATTAACTGGCTGTGAATTTATACTTTGTAGCATTTAGAAAGTTTTTGTGTATAAATATAAAATATTAAAAACCTAATGGTGTGTTATTCATCTACTTTAACTACCAACGCAACGCAAAAAGTGTATTGGTGTGTGTGTTTCAAGATTAACTGTAATGGTTTTAACTACATTTAAGAGAAAGTTTGTTTTTAAGATATCCGCTTTATTTATTAACCGACAAAAAAGGAAGTTCTCAATACGACCGTATATATATATATTTTGTACGTTAAGCCCTCTTTCCGTTATTTATGAACCGATTTCGATGATTCTTTTTTGTTATATAGGGTATACCTCAAGGGTAGTCCTATTTGAAGGAAGTCAGGATCTGATGATGTTATCCTGATAAAATTGAGAGAAGTCCTCGTCCAAATTGTAGGAACGAATAGTGTTTCTGTTTACTTTTCATAAATTAATCAGGTATTTGCGTTTAGGAATCATCACGGATCATCATGGAAAAAATCATAAAATAAAAATCTTTTTAACACAAAATTAAACCGACGAAAAGAACTAAAAAGCAAAAAATAAATAAAACTGCATACGTCATGGCTATGTAGTGTAGTTTTTTTTTGAGACACTAATATGTATTTTTAATGTTGCACAGACACTTGTATTTCCAATACGAGTAAAATAACAGATTTCTCAAAATTTAAACGAGGCACTATAACAAAATAAATTTGTCAAATTACTGCCTTAACCTAAAAAATACATAAAGGTGTAATAATAAATTACCATACCATTTTTCACATAGCATGAGTTCTGTAACATTTGGTAAGTGATTTGTTTTTTGGTTACAAATATAAATTTCGGTAATTCTATATCCAAAGTTATATATTTAATAATTGAATAATAAAACTATCAACTTTTGTAAAACTCGAGTGGTCCTTTGACACTAAATAATCAGTGTTCACATCCACACCTGTGAGTCGGAACCCTAAAATAGGTGCAAGGGGAAAATGGTAAAAGTTGGCTGCACCATAACTCACCATGAGTAAGACGTAACACCGTTAAGACCGCATGCTCGATGAATTTAAATTTATGTCATGGTTCTATAATCAAAAATAACTTGATGCAATTTATGAGAGACAATATTTCATAGTTGCGTGTGTATGCGTTAGTAAATATCCCGATGGAGTCTATTCACAATTTATAAGAAAATATTGAAGATATGCATCGAAATAGAAAAAAAATTTGAGTCACAAGCTTTATTCATTTTAAAGTATAAGTTTTAAATTTCCAAACTTAAGCCTATGATGGAATATTGGTAGCTAAATAAGTATCTTAATCCTTTCTTTTCCCCATACTTATACTTCCCCATACCGATGCCAGATATCCATACTTAGTATTTAGATCTCACCGAAGACCAGCTTAAAAATCACACATATCCTTTATTGTTATTTAATATTCTATTTAATACCCAATCTCCACCTTCCTAAAACAAAGGTTTAATTTCTTGCACGATACGCATTCTAGATCTTTGAGATCGTCAGCAAGCCTGAGATTAAAAATGCCTGGACACTCCACCAAGTTCATGGATAATTCCTACTCAGTTCAAGTGGTTCGGCTTTGGAGTGCCCTACCGGTGGAAATCAGAGGCGTAGAATCGCTACCTATTAAAAAAAAACTATCCTATCACCACGAGATATATAACTTATAATTCTGTACTTTCAGCACAGTTATGATAATAGTTACTGCCTTTAGTGAAAAGTGATACAATTCGAGTTGTATCGATTTTGATTTCTTTCCAGTGTAAGCATCAGTAAAAAAAATCTATTTTTCAATTCAATTCTCGTGTTTCTATGCCTTAAAATAAGAGGGTTCATTTTCGTGTATAATAATACAAGTCAGTATTTTTAACGGCAATCAATGTGTAAAATGATAAATTTTTATTCATAACAAAGTGAACTGAACTAATATTTTACATTTCTTTAATGTGTATTAATATAACTCAATTAATCACTTCTTACACGATCAAAGTATATTATTTGAAAGAAGTGCATATGATATAAATTAATTTATATCAAAAAACACAATACCACAATAAATCTCGTGAGAAGCGGTACAATTGCATTGAAAAACACACACTGAAAGACACAGCTAATAAACAAATCTTAAATCGTTCACCACCAAACCAATAAACAATGTGTAAAATGATAAAAATCATTCTACATTATTTTATACAAAAAAGTAAGTAAATAATCACTGTGAAAAGTGATATGAATGAAAATAATATATTTTTTCTAAAGAGCTGCATATGCAATGTCATATTTCATGTAGCGAAATTATTTTGTGAGCTATTTTCTAATAATGACAGTTATCAGTGTTTTTTTAAGTGTAGTAGAAAAAAGAGGGATTTTTTCAAACTTCAAACTCGATTTTCTCGAAACTATAAGTTTAGAGTTAAATCACTTTTAACTGAAGGTACAGAATTTTTCTGTTGCCCTTTCGTGTAAGTCACTATGGTACCGTATTCTATATTTATACATTTATTTATGTCTAAATATATTTATATGCTTATTGTGTACTTGTATGTATAGTCTTACGTTGCTTATAATGTCTTATAAGCCACGTAAGTATACTGTACTGAATACTGAACGTGCACTACACTGTTCTAGATTTTTTTTCTCATGATTGATTGTAAGAGAGCGATAAGGCTACCAATTGTAATAACCACCATTGTATACATTAAGGTATATTAATACTATTATTATATTTAAACCTTTAAAAATGAATACATACGGAATAGTATAAACAAAGTATAAGCTATCCAGTACTGGTACAAAAAATAAAATATATAAAACACACGTTCCATGGTAAAGGAAACCGTAAGTTGGTAGTGAGATGACCAACAATTTTCTTTGCGTATTCATGCAGTGACTTTATTTCAGTTTCGTATCACCACGTATTCTCGTTTCGAGAATACAGACGACGTAAGATAATACAGATTCTCGTAAGATAATAGTTATTTTGTACTGTAACCTCGAGAATCTCGAGTTTATGCTACGTACTCCCGCAAGTTCACTTATATTTGACTAAATAAATGAAATTTGTGTATTTTAAACTTATAAAATAAATTGATTAAATTAATATAGTCTGGAGGTATCAAGATACCATATATCATGTTTTAGTATGCTTTAGTATTCCATTTAAAATCCCTTTTAATTCTATTTAGGCTCACTTAACTTATATTATGCAATAGAGTATATGACACGTACATATCTAATAAAATGAAATTGAAACGGTTCAATACAAATTCACCTAAACAATACGTTATTATGTACACACATTCAAATAATTTATTATATACGGATGTACAGTAGACTATTCCATCCACAGCCGGCACATATTTACGTTACACTTCACAACATGACGCGCTTCCCACCGTCGAACAATCAAATCAAATGAAAATTAAATCGTGTACGGCACGAGCGCGAAGACTTAACATTAATTATTCATTAATCCAACACCGCACAGAATTGATGATAGCAAAACATGGGCGACGGTTGTCTCGCATTGATGGATACTTGTTTATCACATAGAACATGATAGTAGTGTGTAGCATAAAGTACACCCAGCACATAAAAGAGGTGAGGCATCGCAGATTTTTCTCAGTTCAAATTACTATCAACCGATTGGAGTAATGCTTTACAAATGAACTTGGTGAGACAGCACGAGTAGTGTTGTTTTTTTGGCTGGTGCGTAAGGATATCAGAGCTTTGTATTTGGCAGTTTTTGCAAAACTGACACTATGGGTAGTCCTACGCAACGATAACCGCTTCTTTATTAAATGTGACATTTGCCAACTTAACTTATTAAAAAAAGACAGTAGAAGCAATTCTCATATTTAAAAGTTAAAAAAAAACAACAAAAATACATGGAGCCGTTTCGGAGGAGAAGAAATTACGGACGTGTACTCAAAAATATTATACTCGTATACATATCGAATACAAATTACTAGATCTTTCTCCTGATATATAAAATAATACATCAGACTTGATACCTCATCTAACCATCATACTCCTATCTATTTGGTTGAGCTTCTGATTTATGTGCTCATTATTCCGCCATAACCGTAAATAACATATTGATTGCCCTCAAGGTGTATTCATCATAAAACAATTTGGGCAACCTGTAACCTGCTTTGTGGCTAATTACTACTATCGCGTATTGTATTATATGCTCCTTAGCTAGTGGTGTATGCTAACAATGTATTTTTTTTTTGTTTCAGGTGGATTTCTCATGCAATATTAATCGACTTACCCGATAAGTATGAACCGAGACATTACTTTTTTTGTTTTTAGTTAGATTTTATATAATTATGTTAAGTTTTGAGATATGTACAGTATAATGCAGTATAGTCAACACTACAAGTGTTAAGAGCTTAAGAGAAATGGTAAGGTTTTCTTCATCCAAACCATACTTACTCTCTCTCGCTCGAACCATATACGTTATGAAATATAAACACACTCAGTATTATTAATTTTCGAGGGGCATAAAGAGGCTTAGATAATTTCAAAGGTTAAGTTCATATACCTTAAGACTGTGTATAGAAGGAATGTTTGTATGGGCAAAAGTTAAAATACCTAACCAAGACATTCAAAAATGGTAAATTACTAAATTTATCGTAAAATGTTTAGGTAGGTGAAATGTTGGCCCTGAATAAAAAGGTTTTTTTTTTTGTGGAAAGCTTAGGTTGCAAAATAATTGCATCTAATTGAATAAAGTCTATGTAGCTTAAATTGTCTATCATAAAAAATATAGAAAATCTATTGATTTAATAAGGTTTCTTGTAGCCTAAAAATAAAGGAAGACTAGTAATATAGGTAGGTCTGTACATAATTTCAAAATAAGATTATTATTAATATAAAACTTAGGAAATCAATATTTTTTCCTTTACTCCTCTATTACTTAAGCAATGGTGCTTTTAAAATGTGATTTAGAAAAAATAATAAACCGAAGTAACGTGAGCTTTTGTGGGTCTCACATATAATAAGGTCAATATTTTTTGCTTACAAACATTGCAAAGTAATTACTAGACTGTTTGACGTCGTTGATTTCACGAGTTTTACAAATATACATTCCAGATATTATTATATTCGTAAGAAAATTAGTAACATAAAAAGTTACTTTAAAATATAATTTTAAAGCTTACTTATTTAAACAATTATTTTAACTCAACCTTCACTATACCCTTTGCTAATAAAAAGTTCGTAAAGTAGCTAAAGTAAAACCAGGCCTAATAATTTAAAATATTTAGCAGTTTCAATAACTTTGTTTTGAATCGATACAGGTTTTTTAAAATAAACCCTTCAAAATTCGGTTTATTTATGTGTGTAGCAGCGCTTTGAGTTGATCTGGGGAGATAGGATACATTTTACTTGCACGAGCAGTTGTTGTTTATTAATTATCGTGCTCTTGAAACTATTAAAAACTAATAAGTCTTCCATCATAAGCAACAAGAAGCAACCAACTAGATCTTTTACAAATATGACATCTGGTTGATTTAAGTAATGATATGAAGACCATTTACCATCTAGACATATCGCATATGTGTATGTTTTGTTTTGGTGTCCATTAGACGCTCGTGCAAACGTCAATCATTGCCAAAAGTCATGATTTACTGATGTTCGTTCCACATCAATATCTTGTCATGCAACCGTCAATCACTGCATTAGACGATATGTTATTCGTCAATCACCGTTTTGATTGTGGCAAAACTGACAGCAAAACCTACCTTGTAATGGGCGCCTTTCAAGTAATAGAGTGTAACAGTAAAATGCTTCACCTTCACTCACCCTGATGCACTACAATTAATTTCTCTTCACTTCTATGAATTTTAAAATACAGTACTTTTATTTTAAATTACAAAAGGCGATGCTCAATACGGTTGCACATATAGCAAAATTTGAGTATTTAAACTATAAAATAAAAAAAATTAGTAAAAATAAGTCAACATTTTTCATTTTGCTAATAAATTTTTAATACGTAGTGCACATTTGCCACCCAATATCACACAAATAAAACAGTCCTAAATGCCATTTCGACTGATATTTTTTGTAGCAACATCTCCATTCGGAATATAACTTTAGCAGTTGGAAATAGGGTTGAAGTTTCATAATGGTTTTTCGAGCTGTATATTAAAACTGTCGTACAATGGACGAAGTAATGGGCCCTCATTATGGCCAAATTAGTTTTATGACCGCTGTAAACACGATCGAGATAATACGGCCATAATCCACACTGACGCCATTTAACTTGCCATGTACTGGCTAAATGCAGTGATATTGGGTTATGACTTAAATGTTATAATGCTACACTATTTCATTAAGAGCCGGCAATAGTAGAGAATAGTGAGGTTACATATTACTATAAATAATACTTTATCTTTCGTTGAAAATAAGGGTTTATAAAGTTTTTTATCAGATATGATTTTAAAGTCATTAAGTGGTTTAAAACGACATGCCAGTTTTAAATATTTTTGAGATTTTACTGATGTTATTTTACTGAACTGGGCCATTTCTTTCTAGATAGATATCTGACTCCAGGACTAATAAAAAGGAAAGGAATAAAATAAGTACAAAGTCAAGTAATAAAATGTCCTTTGGTGCGTAGGTACAACAAAGTGACGGTCATATTTTTCCTCGTAAAACGCAATCCTCATAAAATGTCCTAAATTAATATTGTATGACGTAACCCTTGATCATACAACCTCATATGCTATCATAAGCAACAGTTATTTATCCAACTTCCATCGGCTGTGATGTCAGCTATCTGTGATTCAGTCAGCTTCAAATGTCATAAAAAACGTTAAATCAAAATATACCATTATAATTAAGAAATGTAAAAAGATATATAATTAAACAATTATATTATTGGAACTCCAAGCAGACAGCTGAGTTCAGTCAAGTAGTACAAATCTTCATTACACCATTTGATGGATAAAACTTATTTGTGGTTCACCCTTACGAAGTGAAACAAAAGACCAAGATGTCTTTCAAGCATGTTAAAGACATGTTACTAAATCTGACCTATCTAATCATTGCAGAGATGCAATAAATATTATAAAAATAACCGCTCGGTGTGCGTTGTCACGATCGCCACATTGATATATTCGCAAAACGTCACACTCATAAAATAACACACTACCAAAATATCACTGACTGACTATATTCTTACTCGCTACCGCCTACCCGTCAATCGCATGACCTACGACCGCGAATATGCATATTGCGCAACTTAAATCAAATCAACTGAAATCAAATTTACTATTTAAATTTATCCCTTAAACATAAGTTAATTAAAATGTAAGAAACGTCTGTGCTAGGAAATTTAAAAAAATATTTTTAAATTTTCTAGCACAGACAGAACACCGCCGGATTCCTTTACCTTTTTCCCTTCATCATTGCAATTAAATTCTATCCAACACATTTCAGGGTTCTCTAATTAGCAGCATTCTTCATTGTGCCTTAAATCTTCATTTGCCAACGGACATGAGGACGGCCAAAGCTGGCTCTGGTAATAAAATTTCCATTTTTAGGAAGGAGGAATTGCACCCTCCGATTATGACCGCAAGCGTAACTCAGCAGTCAACGGCCTTATTATAAAAGGGTGGGTGTACATTATGGGAAAGTTGATTAGATTTTCGATTGGTGTTTATGTTGATGGTGGCTAACATTAAATCCATACTTATTACTATGTTTGAAAACATTCTTAACAGGTTCCTAAATCAAAATATACTTAAAATATTAGGTAATTGTAATTAAAATATTAAATACTAGCGACCCGCCCTTCTTCGCACAGGTGTAATATAGATACTAATGTGGTGAACAATTATCGTCATATGATTATACAAATTAACACTAAACAATATTAAACTATACGTATAAACCTTCCCCTTGAATCGCTCTATGTATTGGTGCAAACCGAATTAAAATCCGTTGCGTAGTTTAAAAGATCTAAGCGTACAAACGTCGAAAACGACTTTGTTTTACACTATGTAAAGACTCTTAGCTATCAGAACACAGTATAAAATCCCTCAATCTTTGGTATTAATATGGAAAAATTAAAGTTTATAATATCTATTGCGTACAAAACCTTACTAGTCATCTTACGTCATCTTGTCTTACATTATGCAATAGAACTACTCCGAGTCTAAGTCTACCTTTAAACACAAAAGTTTATATTCAGTAATAAAATATTTATTTTTTTAATTGATAAAAAAAGCATACGGACCGCTCGATGAAAAGCAGACGCCGTACTCGTATAGACTATTGCAATACCAGCGTTACCAAGGGTAACAGTACCAGTACTAGGGGTGTCACGCACATGTTACAGGCTGCTTATTCTGCACGAATGGTTTAGTTGTAACCTCGACAAATACCATCATATGGACTGTTGATGGCTTTCACAATATGACAATTGTTATTAAATTGATCATTATAGTTCTGACACTAAGTTTATGTCGTCCGTTAATTGTTTGTTTATAAAGTCCATCCAATCCATCAAGATGTTGCAATATATTTTTCAAGTAGAATTGTAATTTTTAAAGCTGTTAAATAGAAATTATTGTGTTAACTGATTCGCAAAATTAGAATATCTCCAATAATAGTCTAAAGTTGACATTTTTTCTCGGTGGAACCCTAAAATTACAAGTTCACACCACGCATCGTGCACACCGACCCTTCACTCCCCACAGACGGTCCCCACTGACGGTGTTACATTACGCTGGGGTCCGAAAACCAACAAATTATTCCCTGCGGGCCCAGCCGACGTAATTACTGTAATTCGTTCGCGCAGTTTACTGTGTGCGGGATTAGCAGCCGAAGGGTTAGCTACCTTGATTTCATCTGTAGAAGTGTGTGCTTAGTTGAAGTCGATTTTGCCAATTCATTATTTGCGTGTGTATATTATATGGACATGTTTAAATTTGTAAAGTGTGCTCGAATATTGAGATAGGGCGAGTATGCAGCAAAAGTTTATTGCAAGCCAATTGGCAAAGCTTAACCATGAACATTACAATTTACAAGATAGTTAATTAACTATCTTGTAAATTGTAATGTTCATGGCTAAGCTTTGCTTTCTGAACTCCTAAACATTTTGTAGAAAGTGAAATGTCAATAGATCCTGAACACAGTCTTTAGGAGAAGTTAGGTTTAGGTTAAGAACCTATACTTGGTTATACTTTTATTATCCAGAAAATGTCTAGCAGTAAATAACTAGACTCCAATATTATTAGGCAATGATGGTGCAATTAATGATAGAAATTGTTCAAATTGTTAAAAATGATGTATTTTATATTTTTAAAGTTATATATTTATGTTTTAGCTCATAACTTTGGCATGTTTGCTCTTTTCTTCCAGTCCACAATATGTAAACTAGCAACAAGAGCCACCTGAAGATAATCGGTTACATGTTCGTGTAAAAACTGCTGCGTAATTTTCTGTTCCCTACTTCTTAAATAAAACAAAGCTTAATTCATAGTGGGCTTTATTTTTTGCAAGCAAGCTCGTTTACAAGCTTCATAAAGGTTATCATCGAGTATAGCATATGGATGTGGCTGCAAAAACCTTTTCTTCTTATATATAAAAACCAATGTTTGTTTGTTCGTATTTTATGCGCTGTCGTACCTTTCATTTAATACAGGGATACAACAAAGGACATAGGGTACCTTTCGTCAAGAAAAAAATGTCACCGAGAGATAGAAAAATTACTTTAACGCGAGCGAAGCCGCGAGCAAAGCTAGTATAGTATTAAATAAATTATTGGTAATAGCAACGCAAGTAAAAAGACAATTCCTCTATTGACACTTAGACACATTCATGAGGAACTTTAACACACTGCAATACACATTATCAACGTACGGGTCAAACGAGCATACGGGTCACCTGATGGCAAGTAACCGTGCATGAACACCTGCAACTCAAACCAGCCCATACGTGCCGAAGCATGGCTCTCCGACGATAAAACAAACATACATAACCATTTTATTTTCTCCACGATTATATACGGGGTTTTTTTTTATTCATGACAGCCCTGGCACTGTAAAAGTCCATGAGTTAAGGTGACCACTACTTAAAGTGACCAGCTTTAATAGCCACCTTGCCACCGAATGATTTTATTGAACCGCTATGTAGTGCTTTTCATTTTCTTGGGAGTGGAGCTCCATGGAAAAAGAGGATGGGGTAATTACACACATATGACAACAACGGGGTTAAGAGAAAAATGTGTGACGTCCGTTTAGAGATTTAAACGATATCAGTGGACTATTCAGACAGTTCAAAATGAAGAAGCATTACGTATACGTTCAATTCAATTCTTAATTATACGTTCCAACGCTCATAAGCTATATTTTTATGTACTTTTGTAAATATTATGCTGTACTGATTTTATATTTAAAAATAGAAATAGATCATATCAATGTCGTATTAATTTTAGATAGTGCTTTATCATTTTGACTAACTTTTTATTATAAATAAGTCACGTTTATTTTTAAAATTATAACTCAAATGTTAGGGTAATGAAAATAGGAATATCGATTCAATAACAATGGAGATGGATGAGAATGATCCAGAGAGAGGTTTTAAACATATAGTGGTAGACATTATTTCATATTATTGTTATTTGAGTCTAGCCTAAGTCTAATTCAAAATTTCACTTAGGAAAATTGGTTTATGCGTTTTAATTTCACATAATTACAACTATCTTCTGGATGGTGTCTAAATAGATAGTTAAAAAAAAGTTTTTGATTAATCTTTGGTATTACCGAACACGTTTTTAATTTTAAACCAGTCATTCCTAGAATTGAGCTGAATATGAAGCAAAGTATTAACTTGCTCCTTTTTCTTTTTTAATTACATCCTAAAAATGTTCACCTCTTCTCAAGCCCTCGGGAGGAAGCTCTGCCTTAAATCTTTGTCTTAACAAAATTAACATTAATCTATTATTAAAATAGCAGCGAAAGGTTAATAAAATTAGCTATGGGGGCCTCTGAATTATGTGGTTATGAAAACTATGTAATTATTATAACTTGGTGTAATTAATATTTAAGTATGAGCTTTCTTGTACGTCTGAATTCAGATTTGCTTGACATCTCATTGAATATTTAAAACGACAGAACATAATTTTTAAAGGACATTGACCATTTTGGTATGAAAATCAGTTTCACACTTTTTTATGCTGCATTAAACTGCATTACTAAGCCTGCACTGAGTATTATCTGAAATATAAACGTATATTGTAACATAACTTGGGGTTATTGCGGTTGGTGGTATTGGTGAATATTAGGTTAAAAAATAACAACGACAAAATATAGTGACACTAACGTTAGTTTTTTTTTAATAATGTTTTTGACAGGGATACCATGTATAAATTAAGGCAAATTAACACTGAAGTATACATTCACTACATAAACTACGACTACATACACGAAATAATGAGATTACTAAAATGCAATATATTTTAATGTGACATTACGAATTATTGTCACGTATAATTATTATTTAACCATTTTATTTTAAAACGATGTTTATTTGAATTCAGCCATTAATGGTTTATTTTATATAATGGCAACATTTCACTTAAAATAGAAACAGTCATTGATTCAAGTTTTAGTCCTTGTAAGATTTAATTTCAATCAATTTCAATTTCAAGTTCTAAAGAAGAGATTCAGGGACAAAAAGTCACATTACAATCAAGATTGTTTTTTAACATTTGAAATAATAACGCGAACGTGAAACCCTGAATGGGTATCCTCCTTTTCCTAAAGCCAGTCCTTTTCAGTGCCAGAAACGGACGATACATTTCAGCAATGCGATGCCGTGTATAGAACGGCGGGCATGTATTTTCATTGAGTTGTGCAAAGGGTTTAACGTATTGTACCGTAACATGCTATGAGTTATCGCATAGTGCTTTATAAACGTAGCTGTTAATACCGATTTAAAAACAAAACGAAATATTACAGTCCTTTTTATCTTAATCTTAATATTTACTTTTATAAATTTACAAACAAATGTTCTTTGCCGTGCCCGCAACGTGGTACAACTGACAGTCTGAAAGCACCCTATGCCGTGAAATTTGATCTCGTGGTGTCGTCGCCAAGCCTTATTAAGAAACAAACTAGAGCGCACACATCTACACATACATATAATACCGTCACACGTTGTCACTGCCATCTCATATTTCTTACATCATTAAGTCAACGGGCTGTCGTGTTGTGTCACTCACAGTGGGGAAGATATCTTTGTTATCGTTGTATTAAGGGTACCATACATCTGAGCAAAATAAAAAGTTTGAAATATTTTTTTTAGTGCTTAAATTGTGCTGCACATTCGATTCGCAATGCATTGAGTTTTTTCTTTTGATAAAGTTTCACGCGGTTATAGTCCCAGAATTTGGATTTGTAAGTTATCTTTGGAAAATTATTGCCACTCAATCCATCCGATCTAACATTAGCTGGCGAATTATAGGTGTTATATGTGCACCTTTGCTTAGTGGAAAAAATAAGTGATGCTTATGTGTGTAGATGTTGAAATACTTTTTCGAGAATACGGAATGAGATAAATAGGTAGGTTCGTCCGTTACTGAACAGAGCACCTTTGCCTTTTTTCCGACGCTTTATTTTTCACTCTGTGGGTACAACTTAATTGATTTTCTTCTTTAACGATAAGGCCTATAGCCGGTGACTATATTACAATACCAAAGGCCATTATACCATTAATTTCTCATTAGTTACAAACCTCAACCAGCCTGCTGTATGCACCGATTGAGTCATAATTGAGTTAAAAACAAAAAAAAAATCTAAATTATTTACATATTTACGGGAATTAACGCGATCACGAAAAGGTGTTACATATCTCTGAATTGCCTGACGTTTGGACCAGGTTGCACTGGCCGTGGTGACAGGCTGCCTCAGCCTGTGGCCACGGCCTACCTTACTACGGTAATACCTTTTCGTGATTCTTAAATAATATTATATAATGGAACGCGAAAGTTTAAAAGTTATATAATATTATACTAGCATAGTGCTGATACAAAAGTTTTAAGTAGAGAAGAGAGTAATCTTAATACCACATGTCTCACACTTAAAATAAATTGAGTCGTGTATTTGTTGTTTGTGCAAAACTTAATTTCATAGTTTCGAGTTTTGACAATTTTGAATCCTTAAAAGTTTTTCAATTTAACTTAGTACATGTCCATATAAAACTATTGGCCAAGGCCACTTCGTTGTACATCCAACTCGGTTATTAAGGGCACTTAAACAATTTGTTTAACACAAATTTCGTGAACCTTTTTGAAGTAACTATTCTGATTCTACCCAAATTGCTTGCTCCTGTGCGGGTCACATGGAAATTAAATGCTTCAATTAAGGATCGATTAAGGTTGATAGTGTTATTCAAACCCGCAAAGTCTTTGTTACCTTTTGTCGGTACTCACTCTCCGTTTGCTTCTCGTCCATGCCCTTGCCCTGAATGGTCTGTACTGTGCAATTAATATTTACGAATTGTAATTGTATTTATTTGTATGACCATGGCTTTCACTAGAGGGTGGATAACATTCTACGTTTTTTTTTTTTTTATGGTATAGGGGGCATAGGAGCAGACGGGTGACCTGATGGTAAATGACTACCGCCGCCCATGGGCACTTACAACTCGAGAGTTACAAGTGCATTGCCGCCCTTCAAGGCGGGAGTAGGAGAAGAGGGGGAGGGGCTGAAGAGTGGGAAGAGGGGGGAGAGGAAGGATGGGAATAACGGAGAGGGTAGGGTTGGGGCCTCCGGTAACCTCACTCACGCGGCGAAATACAATGCAAGCATTGCTTCACGGCCGGTTTTATGTGAGGTAACGAGCGGAATCAAGCCGGCACATACGTGCCGAAGCATGGCTCTCCCACATGAGCATGGCTCTCCCATATGAAACGAAACGTAGACGCAGACTATGACAACTTTATGTAAAACTATGTCACTGTTTTGATACCAACTTGATACTAAGTATATGACGTCAGCATTGATAACATCCATACACATACCTATATCAAAATTACATGTGTGAGGAAAAAAAAAGAAATAAACTTATCAATTATCATTACTTATCTTAGTAAAAACTATAATAATAATTATATTATAAATGTATGTGTAGTGTATGTATTGTATGTGTGTATAAATAATACAAATTTTAGTATACTTAACTATACTAAATAGAACTATTCAAATAAAACTATTTTTAACGGATTCTATCGCGATTTATTTGGTGTTATTTTACTATTTACACTGATCCCGCCGTTTCAGTTGCTTTTCAGCAGCCATACAAAACACAGCAAGGCTTCAAGACACTTTGAGCTCATTCTGCGTAAATAGTAACACCAACAATCAACAAACTCTGGGTACTTTGAGATAACTTTGCACTTCGATACATGAGACGACCACCATCTTAGTCTACCCGTGACCATGGCTGCTGGAAAGCAACTGAAACGTCGGGATCAGTGTAAATAGTAAAATAACACCAAATAAATCGCGATAGAATCCGTTAAAAATAGTTTTATTTCAATGTGTAACATTCGCGTAAACTTTCGACAATATCATGTTAAACAGATTATTATTTACATAATGTTATTTTTTTTTATTACTTTCAGTTGTGCACCACGAGTTACCTACTATACAGTAGAGTCTATATTAGGATGGATCTCTTATCATAATCTGCGATCTCTTACAGACAACATTAGGGTTGTCTGTAAGAGTTCGCAGATTACGAGCGATAAGACCACCTATTGTACTATTACTTAATATTATATTTCTAGATTATATAATATTTTTTTGGTGTGAAATCAAGAGTATCTATCTATCTATAGTACCTCTAGTACGAGTTTTACCAATTTGTTGTACGTTTACTGTCTGTTTCCCTTGGCTATAAGAAACAAAAATAAAAAAAAAACGTATCTAGGATTTAGCACAAAAAGAAACTATCCTACTATAATATAACAGACGTATACTATCACCCCTTCTCTTTAAAATAAAGGTCTAAATAACACCACTATTTCACCTGAGTACACAAAGCGGCATTTTCACACTATAAAGAGAGCCCAAAAACCGCACACTTATCTTGCGTAGGTAAATTTAAATTGTTGCCGACTATACCCCTTAGTGCCCTTTAACTCAATACCTGCGCTATCTTTGTACGCCTATCGGAGAGTCGCGTATGTCCCGAAACAATATTTCTAAATAAAATACTTCCTTCAGGGACTTGAAGCAACGTATGGTGCATGGCATAAGCGGAGCGATTGGGAGATTTTTTTTAAGTATCACAATTTTTTATTTAATGCTTTTGAGCGAGCCAGTAAATCTATATATATTATATATATTTCTTGACTCTTCTGAACTCCTAAACGGCTGGATGGTGGATTCGAGAATGGTTTTACAATTGGACCCGGTAGATGGCGCTGCGATAGGGTTACAGGAAAAAATACTTTTTACGTTCCGGCAGGACAACGTTTACCATAACGCTTTTGACATACATAAGTGTCAGTCGTTTGATAGTTGGGGCGATTGACAGAATGCGCGCTGCAAATGTCGTTTAAAATAGATGCATCGGTCGTAACTATGTTTTGGGAATAATTTTATTTTTATGAATTATACCAATTCGAATTCAATATTCATAGTTAAGACAACGTCTGTCAGCTAGTGTTATATAAATTTGTAAATCCAATTAGTGTTCATGCCAGTAGAAACAAAACGCATCTTAGCCGTTTAAAATTGGAATAGTCAGCTTCAATATGAATTTGTGTTTCGAAAAAGTATATATAATTATAGTCTTGGAACGTTCAAGAGTAAAGTGAATAGGTTTCTCTTAGATAGGCGTGTACCTTCTTCTATCTTCGTCTTCATCATTACTTTCCATTAGGTGGGTTGGAAGACAAACCCCTATTCCATTACACAATAAAAAAATATAATAAGCTTCTATTATACTGCGATATTTATTGATTTCAGAATTTCAGAAGCATTTTCTTAGGAACTTTCTAAAGATATTCACTGCTAGCAAAATTGCTGGTTTTGATAAGCGTTAATTGATTAAGATTAGTGAATGCTTCATGGCCAGCGTTACCATTACAACTCTCCTCAAGTTTCATTTGACGCTAACTTTTACGTCTTAAAACCAGAAAACTCGCGAATAAAAACGCTCTACCATTCCCCGTATCGTCCGTATTATATTTAAGTGGGTAGTTTGTGAGAAAAACAGCGTATTGTTGTTGGAATTGAAAATAAACTCACACCGACTCCCACTTTTGGGAGCCATGGCCCACCCCCTATATAATATTGGGCCAGAGGCGACGTTCCATTGGTGTCAATATTTAGGCTCTACTCATATATCTCAATTATTTCTTTCATTATTTGTTGTCATTCGATGCCTTTTGTGTTATATTATCCACGTTGAGTAAATATAGCTTTTGTTTTCTGTTTTATGATTGCGGCTCATCGATTGGTCGACAATTAGATTGAAATTTTCTAGCAGATAATGTATCGAATGATGAGAAAAATGCTATCTGTTGTACAAAAAGTAGTCGATAAATACCTTAACACCTTACCTGATTGAATCGAAAAATACCAAACGAAATTATAATGTGTCACAAATTATTCGGTATTTTCGTTTGGATTGTATATATATAGTAGTGATGTAACGAATATTCGCATTCCCGAATATTTGCATAATTTTGGACATTCGCGTTCGCATTCGTATTTGCAAGAACCGACGCGAATTATTGGTGAATGTATATGGCAAACGAAAAAGAAATTATGTATGGATATAGATTGATAATACAACTGGTACTGTTAGTTTAGAAAATAATATCGGAACAGGCTTTACGTAGGCAAACTATAGTGGAAATCTTTATTTTCGTTCTTGTTTGTTTAATTAATACACTACTTTAAATAACTTGGAAAATAAAATACAATACCTAACAAAAAACATCTAAATTATAATATATTTTATGACAAAATATTTTAAAAGTTCTACATTAGTAAAACATATGTCTAATAATATTTGATTAGTATGTAGCAGATTAGAACTACTTTTATATAAAGTTTACTTGACAATAACAAAACAACAACTATTAATTGAAAAAATATAAACTTCAGATTCAAACTTCTAAATTTTTCCACTCGTAGGGCGCATAAGTTTTGTCGTATGCAAACTAAACTAGGTATTAAAATATTCTGATTTGAAGTCATATCCGTAAACTGAGTAATATAAAAAAGAAATCGTTCTTTCAATTTTTAAATTTATTTTCCAAATTAAAGCGGTGGGCTTCTCTCGTTATGACATTCGTGTAATTATTTTGTATTAGGTACTTTAATACTTTAATACTATATTTGCACGCCACAAGTTTCAGAACATGCTCCACCAATCGATTTATACCAACACCTATGTATTTTTTTTACCGTGTTCTTGGAAATAAACATTTATTATTATTATTTAAACATGGCTTAACTAAACTAAAATGTTTTGGAAAAATGAGTAGTGCACTGAGGGAAACTTGTCCTTCTCTAAAGATATACCGTGGTGTAATCAATTTGATCACGACAATTTTAACTTGGAAGATGATGTAAGGTCCGACTGGCGGATAGAAGTAACTACAGATAAGAACATTGAGACTGTACTAAAATTAATTATTGAAGGAAGACCGACGTGTGACATATCGACAGATCGAGGAAACCCTCAAGTCAAGTGCACCAACTGTTCATCGGATTCTTCACGATTCATTGAAAGTACGGAAACTTTGTTCATTCTGGATACCCCAATTTATGACTGATGGTACCTGATCTCGTGATATGCTAAGAAACTTGAAGAAGGCTGATCTGACTACTTGAACTCGATTGTTACATGTGATAAAACCTTGCTGGATTATTTCGACGTTCATGAGTAATATATGGGTGTTTGCAGATGAACCATCGCTGACGTCTGTGAAAATGTCCCAATCCGCAAAGAAAATAATGGTTGCTGTAGTTTTCATTAATTTATTTACTGCTACGGCTGCGGCTACGTTTGTACTTGATAAAGGGAAGAGTGTTACTGCTGCGTGATATACAGAGGAATGTTTACCTAAAGTTATTAGGTACTTAAGTTTTCGAGCGTTGAGGAGTTTATAGGAGCTTTTGAGGAGATATGCGGCTTTGTTCTATCAGGATACTGGAGCAATGTGTTCAGCAACTGGATTACACGTATGACAACCTGCATTACATTAATGTTGAGCATCAACAGTTAACCCAATTTAATCGTGCAATGCCCGAAATGGTATCATCTACATATATGTGACTACACAGTTTGCAATAAATCTTACTGCCAGTGGAAACTACTTATACAAAAAAACTTTCATCAGTACGCTTCACAACACTTATATGGCGTTAAACTTATGTGACTAGACCACCATGTTGCTCATGCGTCATGACATGAGGGCAGAAAAAACGTAAATTATCGTAATTTTAGAAATTCAAAACCAGTAAGTGTCCTTATGATTTGTGATTCCGTAATTTGGCAGAGCAAAAATCGCGATTTATGGCAAAATAAAATCCTATCATGAAAGAGCTTATTCTGGGTAGATTTGTACTTTGAGCCTTTACAGAAATCGTTGCCCATGGTAATATTTTAGTCAAATACCGTGAGGAATAAAATATTTCAAAAAAGTTACCATAAATTCACAATTTACTTTTTTCTTTACATGTTTTTTACTGACGTTATAACGAAACGTCATGGCGGCTTGCGTTTCGGAACAAATATAAAAAACTTAAATTTTTCAATGAATTATAAAATTTAATTTCTAAATTGATAAACTAAAACTCACATTGTCCGATTACTTATTGACTAAACTATTTTACTTTTGTCTTTTTTGATCATTACATTCATAGAATAAAATACTAAATTAAAGTAAATAAAATATAAACTCAAAAAACAAAATGAGATGTATTAAGAAGTCCAGTTTTACTAAAAACTCTTTCACTGGCAACAGTTGTGGGCGGAGTTACCAGATATTTTCTTTTACGAGAAAAAATACCATATTCATTACTATTAACCTTCTTTCACAGAAGAGGGTTTTCTTCATTTTAAATACGTTTATCCGATACATATTCGTAATTTTAATTTAATCAATACTTTAATAGCATTTGAATTTTCATTATCTAATTCTCTTTTGCTTTCACTAGAATCCATAACAATTTTCTTAGCGATCTTAATGATACAATTTTGTCTAAAAAACTTGCATCGGACCGAAAGTTTCCTTGCTCTGATTAGTAATTTTGGAACGCATTGGATTTGAACAAGAAGCATGCTTAAGTCGTCATTCTTTTGGTTTGAACATTTAATTTTATACCTCGAGTTCATAAAGGCTAACGCGAAATGTCAAACTTTTTAAACAATTTGCTAGCGCTTTACTTGAAAAGGCAACATTCACATTCGCAAATACTGGAGACAAATATTCGCATTCACATTCACGAATGTCCAAAATCCAACATTCGTTACATCACTAGTATACAGTATATATGTATTTTAAATACATACGTACCTACATATACATTTATTACAACACTAGACCTTCACCTTAGATTAAAAATAACATTCAAAAACTGACCAAACGTTTACACAGGACAGGACCTCACAGGATTTTATAAATTCATTACTTTAAAAAGAATTCTATTCTTGAATTTCACTTTGTAAGGAATGTCAAAAGCTTTCAGTAGGCGTCGTGACGCTTCATCTATTTTTGAACTGACGTTTTCTTGTCAGTTGATAAATAAATGAGGCATTTGGTAATAGGTGTCATGCGAATAATGAAAATAGACAAGCCAATGTTTTATTTTTCATGAACAAGCACTCACGTTTATTTACCTTCTTTTTCCTCCTGAGGTATTGTCTGTTATAACGTCAAATGTTATGCCGTATAGTAAAGTACCTAACTTTGTATTGGAGTGATTGAGTGAATATTTTCCACCGTACACATATATTTAAATATAAGTAAATGTCCTTTGTAAAACTGGCAAAAGGTAAAAAGACTAATCGTCTACTTTTTTATACTACGTCTGTAGCAAACAAGCATACGGTCCACCTAATAAATTAATGTCGATCTCAATAAAAACAAAATGACTCGGGATGATGTACTACATAAACTATCAAAATCACTAAATAACAATAACTGCTATGTTGTTCGTATCTCAGTCAGCACTTAAGTCATTGTTATCAACTTATAATGCATGCCTATCCTTTTATTACCCCACTACACATTGTCAACGGACCGGCGCTGCACTGCCGTTATATTTAGTCATAATAATGTCTATTAAGTCAATTTTATTAAATAATAAACTGTTTTATCATCTATTATTATAGTTTTCCCAGAACAGAATCCTGTGTGAGGTACAAGATTTGATAGCTCACACGGAATTGTGTTCTGGAAGTAATTTATTACAAAATAATGATTAAATACTAATAATGAAATCATGTTTCATCAAAAACGTAAATTAGTTTATTTAAATTCATTCATAAGCAACATGAAAACTAAACCTTAGTTGTATAGAGAAAATTTAATAATAAATTAATGCCAATCACATTTCTAACACCAAAAATACAAAACTCAAAATATTATTGAAAACCAACTTAAATACGCCGTCATAAAAAGAAGACGAATGCCTATCGATAAAAAAATGGCTCGCTCTTATTTATTTAAGTTAATCAAAACCCATCAGATAGATCGATAACAATCGAATCAACTCAATACACAACTGTGTACCTACGGAATGAAATCGCTCTCATTACCTTCGACGCTCGCTCCAAGCCACGTGAGAAGGGTTACCGTAATATTGTGACATGATGGGATTTCTTTTTATATTAAAAATAGGCAAGTTTGTATTAACCTTGTTTTAGATGGAACCAAATGTATATAGCATGTAGTCTTATGACATGTTCATTTTTATTTTTTTATGTGTAGGTACTTATAATCTTCAAATATAAAAAATCTCGTGTCGCAGTGTTTGTGGTCGAACTCTTCCAAAACGGCTAGACCGATTTTAATTAATTTTTGTTTTTGTTTATTCGGTAGGTCGTAAGGTATTTTTCAGCCTCCTGTCCAAACCCCTCCACCCCCACCCCGACCCCCCACTTTTTTATCTTAAAAAAGAAAAAAAGGCATTGCGACCCATGCCGAGTGACAGAGACAGATAAAAGCGTATTAACTCCGTCTACCGAAATAAGATAGTCAAATTATCACGCATCAAAACGTAATGTAACGTAACCTTTTATTATATAAAATAACCAAAAGTACATAACGTTTCAAACAATATTAAATCCAAGTACGGATATAATAAAAACTATAATTAATATTATGGATTATGCCTTTATCTCAAAAGTTATATTGACGGAGTTAATATGTTTTGATCTGTTATCCTGAATTAAATACAAGAAGGCTTTTGTATGGAGGATTGTGAAAATTAAGTTAAGTGTAGAAAACTAACAAATTTAAACAATATGAATTATAATTTTAAACATTATGTTACATGTGTCCAGTATATATGTTGACCTGCCATGCAACGGAAAGTCAGTTCAACTTTACTGGAAATTATTATATCTTGATTTATGTTACAAATAAGTCAATAAAATAACACAAAGCATTCAACATTTAATTAACTGTGGTCGAAGTTCGACCAAAAGGCGATCTCTAGCTTAAATAAATATATTATTTGGAAAGGGTTTATTTAGAAAATGTTATAATATTAGTTATAGTTTGTTTTATGGTCGACATTTTTTATGTGAATCGAACTAACTGACTCGAAACAAATGAAAATACTGGACACTCATAGCTGTATGTACCCGTTCTTGCATTTTTTAAAACTTTTTAGAGAATATTGTTCAAAAATTTTAGCATTCGTCACTTCTTCTCTGTATAAAGTGTGCAAAATTTCATACTCCTCCTTCAGCCCAATTTTCGTAAAAAGGGATCCAAAGTTTTCGCTTTACGTATTAATATATGGATTCTGATTTGATTGATCTTAATTTAATTTAATTATATTGTAAGGTTAAAAAATTAAATCATTGTATAATTAAACATGATATCAGCAACCTACGAACGCGGCCTTAATTCTCTTCCTTTAATACAATTCAAAGACAGCATCGGCTTGTCCTAGTTACAGCTACCATCACACCCATCCTACACTCCGTCGGCAGTAGAGTGGCTGCTCACTCAATCTGTCAATTACCGTGCGTTACTTGGACTGTTACACGGCACGCTTTTATACCCTGTGTTCCCAGCAGCACAGTGCACTGTGGTCGTCATTAAGCATGCGAATGCTTCATTTATTCTATTACAAACGAAGCGTCTGGTTGAAGAAATTTGGTATTGAATTTATTATGGTTATTGGAATTGAATGGAATTTATGTTTTGTTGTTTTATTTTTGTTTTTTGATCATCTTTTATAAAGAAAAAACCTATGTCAATCAAAAGAGTTGTTTTTAAATCCTTTTTTATGTAAACTGTAGCAGTTTGTCTTCTGCATAGTCTCTTGGCTTTGAAAACAGTATTATAAAAATCAAATTTTCTACACGGCATGTTTTTACTGGTATTTGATCTGTGTTGTTTATATTTTCTTAGAATGAAAATGATTTTTTCCTTGGTTCTGCTGTCATACTATTCCATGTCTCCATACAATTTCTTTAGTGTAATGTAGTGGTACACTTGGTTTTGACATCAATGATTTCAGAAACTATGGTACAGACGCAAGGATTTAACAATTACAGACACGATGAAAAAGATATCGTCGCTTAGGAGAGTAAAAAACTATTTCGTTTTTTATCAAAAAACTATATAAAGTTAGGTTTATTCAATATACTAATTAAAACATATTCTTTCAAATCGTTGTTTTTAACACATTTTAAAATTGGTTCTTCGTTTTCCTATTGAATGAAATACGGATCGTATTATTTTACCCAAAAAATTACTTCCATGGTGTTAAACTTAAGTGATGATATTTAACGACTGCCATGTAATACGCCTCATCCTTCGGAGGAACGGGTACTGTGGCGCACATTGGGAGAGGTCTATGTCCAGCAGTGGACTATGATAGGCTGGTTGATTGATGTAACAATTTCTTGTACTCGTCTTTTACATCTAGGTGTACAAGTGTATATTACCTATAGAATCTTAATATATTGGTCAAGGCAGAAACCTGACATGTTTGTACGACTTACCCATACTCTATAAAGACTTAATAATTTAATCACAAGAAGAAAGAAAAATAATTAAATCATAACTGTGAACAAACTACCAAATCTAGTTTGAGACCACGGTGCTAGCTAAGATACTGAGCGAGAGACCTTATTTTGCGAGGATTTCACCTTTCTAAACTGAATGGGGACATGAGTCTCACTCGCTACTGCGAGGCTATTTGTTTTATGGACAAGATTTTTGGGGTCAAGTCAAGTCTTTTGGGGGCCCAGGGAATTCCTTTCTAGGTTATAACTTGAGCCTCTAGCCAGTAACAAAATACCATATGGGTTTCGACATAATCACTTCGCCGAGTGCTTGATGGGGAGGTTTCCACATGTGAAAGGGGAGCGTTGACAAAGTATAAGCCATGCCTATGAAGGCAAGAATGACTAGGTCTTTGGTTAAGCGATGCCTTAACACTTGCTATACTATTGTCAGAAAATAAAATATAATATTTAAAAATATGCTTAATATGCTATTTCGTAAAATTACTTGTCGTATTTAGGCTCAGTTTTGATCACGCAGACACCTCTTACGAACCGTATACAGTTACAATTTGTTTAAGAATATATGGAGGTTGAAACCTCATTTAGTTATTCAACATAATTATAACTTCAGCAGCTTCCTGTAGTAATAACGAAATAATTCTCAAAAACTTAGAGCTATAATGACTTTGTCGAACAACCTAACACCAAGTTTATCTTTCTGCCGCTGCGAGACGAGTGTAGCTGCCTACAGGCATCAAATCACTGAGCAAAACTATACCAACTTTACTGCGAATAGTTTCATTCAATTTGAGAATATTTACACAACCGCCATTCGGAGTTTGGTATTTAAATATTTGGCCACTTAACGTTTGGTGTGTATTGTTAATTGAATGTAAAAAATATATTGTTGAAGTCTTTGCGTCTGTTCAAATAAACATGTCTGTACTAAGTTGTTGTTATAACTGTCGATTCTGTTTTGTAGAAAGAAAAACTAGTGTGTAGTGTTCTAAACATATATAAAACAATGTAAGGAACAATTAAAGAGATTTGGATTACTTATATAAAATAAATAATCCAACTAATATTATAAATATGAAAGTTTGGATGGATGGATGGATGGATGTTTGTTTGTTATTCTTTCACGCCAAAACTATTGAACCGATTGCGATGAAACTAGTTGTGTAGATAGCTGGAGACCTGAATTAATATATAGGTTACTTTTTATCCCGATGTTCCCACGGGATCGGGGCTTACGCGGGTGAAACCGCGGGGTGCTGCTAGTCATTTATAAGAATAAGTTCCTTCAAATTTCATAATATTTTAATTATTTGCAAGCCTTAAAAAACCGCTTGAAAGTGGTTTTAGTTTAGTTGCCATATCGAAAGATCATAAAAGTTTAATGCCAACTTTGGTGAATTAGCAAAATACAAAACACTTAAACCATTTTAAGCAGTATTGAGTATCGTATAGAACATTATTTTGATTGGCTCGTCGCGACATGCTCGGATAGTTCAAAAATTGAAATTATTAGTCATCAAAGACTTGTAAGAAGTCAACGCGGTTTCTATTAATAATTATATCCAAGTTCGTTCTTATGACATTGTCTATTGTTTGAGTCAGCGTTTGAATTGAGAATTAGAATGGCTCGTTTATATTAGGCTTGTACAGAATGGAACAAACAGGCAAGATTATGGTGTCTAATTGAGACCTTCCCGGAGTTTAAACTCCTTTGTTTGATAGGATAGGTTTCATTAAGTCCGCCATTGTTATTGCTAAGTTAAATGTAATTTATATAATAGATAACTTCTTGATTGTATAGCTATGTTTGATTAATACAGTAGTTACAATTACAAATATTCGTGTAAAATGTACACTTTAACACTATTACTGCTTTAGATAGTCTACTTCCTTTAGATGAGCCAATCGCTTGCGATACCAATCATGTTAAGCAGGCCAACTGCTTTAGTTGGTCCAATCGCTTTAGATACATCAGTACTTTAGATGTGCCAATCGCTTTTTACGGGCCTATTGCTTTAGACAGAGGGGGCAGGCGTTTTTCGAAGGTTATTTGGTTTACGCTATGTCATGTAACATAGGGCGATATGTTTGCGAGACGTTTAAAATGGTTATAGTTTTTTAAATAAATCCTTTATAACTAATCTATTTAAGTAGAAAAGAATAATTTCCTTTTGGTGAAAGTCGAGGACCAAGTATTCCGAATAAAAAGTGACATTTCGCCTTACCTTCTCTTAAATTACGTACGAGACAAGAATTTTGATGGCACACTGAATTTCTACTTTGGAATTAGTACCGGGACCAAAGGGAAAAAACTCATTAGAAAGAAGCATCTACCCTCTCTGGATTGGTATTTGATTTCAACGAGACATCGAAACGTGTACAATGTCTTCCTTATAAAATGTTGAAATTGAGACCATTTTGTTTAATTTTAATTGCAGTCAAAAAGCATTATACGATTTTTTAAACCAGTTTCTTTTGGTTCACGTTGGTAGTCGGTGGGGTTCAAATCCGCAACCACTGCATCGCAAGCCCGACGTCTAAGCCATTACTACTAACGCTTTTTACTTATTAAGTGTGTTTTCAATCATTAAATTTAACATACCTACAGTTTGCTTAAGTTCGTCGCTTTAAGCAAGAAAATAAATACTTCAAGTCTTATAGATTTTTTTGTTTTTGAAACCCCTACGGGTCATCAGTAAAGAGTAAAGACAGAAGAAAGGGCTAAGCGGTAGGGTGGTATGTCAGACTCGAACCGACTAAAACCACAGTGCCGTCAGAACTCCCTCATTGGTGACTTTTTGACTCCAGGATTTATATCCTGGAGTCAAAAATGATGGAGGAATATGAGAAATGTAGGCATACAGACGCATGATGGATATCATGCGTCTGTATGCCTACATTTCTAAAGCTACTATACGTTTCCTAATATCTTCCTTAATAGTCTAGGCCTCGCATCCTTATAGAAGTATGGGACGAACTCGAAGAAAGATTTTAAGGCTTTACTTTTAATTTTTCCGAAAGCACTCCGAGCAACTTCTATACGCGTTCCAAACTCTACTCCGTTATCCCAGACTTATGTGAGCCAGATTCCCAGATCTACCTGTTGCACAAATATGCTGGGTTGGATATTGGGATTCTTGGAGATGACCATAAACTTTGTCTTAGTGATATTTAGTTTGAAACCAGCTTTGACACTGTACTCGTTAAAGTTATTGAAAATTTCCTGAAGCTCAGATTCTGCAGAAGCTATGAGAACGGTATCGTCGGCATATCACAAGTTGTTAACGATACGTCCATTTACCTTAAGGTCACAGTTAACATTTTTGAGAGACTCTGTCATCGCTTCCTATATTAAAAACATTCGGTGCCAAAATATTACCTTGTCACTCTCCCTTCTTATGTTAATTTCGTCGGATTCTTAGCCTTCAACTCGATTCCAGTACAGGTTCCTTATTTTTCGCGCGATCCTTAGCGCGACCCCGCGCGGTCCTTAAATAGGCAAACCTGTACTAGTAACCCCACAGCTGATAAACATACCTATGTATTTGTTATATGTGTCTACATACATACGTACATTTTATAGACAAATTACGACCAGACACAGAACAAATGACCGTGCTCATCACACAATTATTTGTCCGGGATCGAACCCACGACCTCTGGCTAGTCAGGAGCAACTAACCACTAGACCAACAGGCCAGACAAATGGTACTATACTTGAGTATAACGAATCCAAATAAAAAATAATTCTTCATATCGGTTCACAAATGGTGAAGATATCGCTTAACATAACATATATACGAAAAAAATGATTTTTCGAATTGGGAACGTCCTCCTGTTTGAAAGTCGGTTAAAAAATTTAATGAACAGGAAAATCTAAATGTGCACACACGCACACAAGCATATATAAAGTATTAGCCGCACATTCACACGGTATTATCTCTTATATGCTATATAACATCCGTGGATAATTAATTCGCTTAGCTTTAGCGCGAAACTGGAGGGGGGCAGTCAAGGGAGGAAGTAGGGGGGGGGGTCGAGCGTCCATTTGTACCATCAATTATTCGTTTAGCGTTCGCCTGATTTATGGTAGTTCACTCTTGACCTATTAATCCCTGCTAGTTGCGGATCTAGATTGTTTTTGAGACAAAAATTAATGGCCCCGCTAATTAATACTGTACTGTTGAATCATTTCATTTGGAAGGTGTTGTTTGATATTGGAAATTGAGTGATTAATTACGTTTTGGAATTGAGCGGTTGATGTCTTTAATTAATAAGTGAGTAAATTGAATTGAAAAGAAAGGGTAGAATTTTGTTAGTGGCGGCTAGTGAGCTTTATTTTCGTTTTAATTTTTTACACGTTTGTGTTAATAACTATGAATTTACAATTTAAAATACCCCCGACTCGAAAATCCCTTCAACGATTAGAAAAGAGCTGATGATTTTCTTGAATTGTATCTAAGAACGCTACCGACTAATTCACCTTTCAAACAAAAAAAAAACAAAATCAAAATCAGTTCATCCGTTCGGGAGCTACGATGCCACACACAGACACGTCAAACTTATAACACCCCGTCGTTTTTGCGTCGGGGGTTAAAAATGTTCTTTATGTAGTATACTACAGTAGTATACTACTATTTTTTTTTTAAATATTTCATGTACCAAGCGTACGTATATATACGTACGCTTGGTACATCTTAGTTACAAAGTATATATTTCTTTTCTACGTGATACAAAATTTTTACATAAAATTTAAAAATAATACAAAACAAGCAAAGAATACTTGTAAGATGTTAAAAGTGACAGATACCATAGCCTATGAATGCGGTGATTAAAAACAGCTATAACCTGTAAGAATTTTTCTTAAGTTCTATAAGAACTCTGTGCTGTGCTACAAGTAAACGTACACCTCGGTATAAAAGCACTTTTATCAATATGATATACATACAGGCTTGAGGAGGAGGAGGCTTGAGGCTTGTAAAATACTAATAATACTAATTGGAGTCGAAATCATATTTCTCCAAGCATTAAAATTAAATAATTCCTTGGCTATGGTTTAACCTTCCTCATACCAAGTTATCAGAAAAACTATTTAACGAGTTCTAATATCGTAACGTAGCTGTTTCCTCCGTATCACTGCCATGTAACACATTCCAAAGTCTGATCGAATTGCAGTTCTGTACCAGTTTATATTTTTACTTCGCCTCTTAATTAAGCTGCTATTTATCTATCAAGATTACACATCGAGAGTAAGCTTTACCCTTAAAGCTACCGCCGTAAAATTCTAACCGTCCGATAATTATTCATTTATCGTTGCGCACCCGTTATTTACGACACACCGTTTAATGGTTGGCTGCCTCTACGAGCGACCGTAGCACCGCTACGCCGTAGCTGTTACGCTTTAGGTATTGAGTACTGTAATAAACTGAATTGAGATTAATATTTTTTGTGATCTGACCTTTTGGGATTGAATTATCAAAGTTTCATACTTAAGCCGACATTAAATTCGTTAAAAAGTCTCCTGTTATGATTATGGAACAAAAAGCCTTATGAAAAGAATTTTCAGTCTAAGTAATAATTGAATGAGAAAAAATGAAAAATTATTTTTGTTTATATAGATCACTAAATAACCTCTGTGAACATAAAAATGCTTAATTATTAGATCTCCATTTACTAAATGATTCGTAACGAAATATAGCCAATAAGAAAGGAAAAATGCCGATAATATTATTAATTACTAGTCAATTCTCGCGGTTTTACCGTTTATGGTTTACCGCGTGATGCGTGATGTTATTGTATCCAATATAAAATTTTCTTAAATCCGACCGATAGTTACAGAGATTAACGCATTTAAACGAACAAACAATCAAACAAGTATTAGTATTTTAAATGCAACACTTTAAATTTACTAATTAAAAAAGTATAATACATTATACTTTAAAAGCGGCGGTAGCGTAATGGCTAAGGCGTTGGATTTGCGATCTAGTGGTTGCGGGTTCGAACCTCACCCAGTACTCTACCGTCTTGAACCCACTCCTAACACAAGCGTTAAGCTTAGCTAGAGGGGTTAACGAGATTACTAGTAATGTGTGACCCGCGTTACTAGTAACCTTTCCAAAAAAAAATGCTTGTGTATACAACTTTTTTTCTCTGCATTACCCAAAGGTTGAGTTGTAAAGAATACCTTTGGCACTAAATCTGCAATCTTATTATTAGATGTGCATAAAGTTTTAATAAATAATTGATGCTACACGTACGTTCATTAAAAGCAGGACCACAAAAATAGTTGATCAAAATCATCCAATAAGTATGTAAGTAAATAATTATTATTGCAACACAAAAACTTGTATTACGTTTGAATATGAAAAATATAACGACGTCGCAGATTTTCAGTGATCCATGACACTATCTCGTGGTGGCAGACAAAAATTCCCGCCTTGAAATATAAAACTGAAAATGGTTCGCTTCAGTACGGCTTTTAATAGCCATCTCCACAATTACCGAAAAATTTAATTTTGCTGTTCTATATTTAATAAGCCATTAAACTATAACCTACTAATAGTATAATTTACTTTTAAGAGTAACGCTCGGTTTCTAAAAGGATGATCAACGCATAATTAACTTATCGTATGTCAAACCTCTTGTCAAGTTTTTTTTTTATGGTACAGGAATCAAACGAGCAGACGGGTCACCTGATGGTAAAGGACTACCGCCGCTCATGAGCACCTGCAACTCAAAAGTCACAAGTACGTTGCCGGCCTTTAAGGTGGGAGTAGGGGAAGGGGGAATAAGGGGCGAGGAAGAGGGAAAGGTTAGGGCCTCTGGTAACCTCACTCACTCGGTGAAAGCAATGCAACCATTGCTTTACTGCCGGTTTTCTGTAAGGCCGTATCACATCGGTCGAGCCGGCCCATACGTGCCGAAGCATGGCTCTCTCACTGTAAAAATACATATATGGAGTTGCTGAAAGCATGGTTAGATACTTTGAGTTGATCATCGGATCCGCAAACAGAGCTTATGTCAAATGTCAAATTTTACAGCAAAATCTTATGTCAAGTGATGAAATTGATCACAGATTAAGTAAATTTTTCTTTGATGAACGTTTTAGGTACTCAACTTGATTTGACACCACTAATTTGACCAATATTTTGACCAGTTCTTGAGAAACCGGGTATAAGTTTGTTACTACACTCGGCCTGACTGATGGCAATTTACCTGTCGCTGCCTGATCCATGACGGATAGAGAAGCACAAACCTCTGCTGGTATCGCTTTATCACAAACATGAGACTCGGTTCATCAGGCCTGCTCTATAAATGTTTTCAGGATACTTAGAAAAGCGTAGATGAAACCATCCCGATTGTCAAGTCGAGTCGGAGACGTTGAACTAAATGTATAAGTAATAGGAAGACATATCTAAAGGCTCGCAGAGGTAACAAATGCCATGGATAATAATTAATTTTTTTTTAATGGTATTTTGGTCAAACGAGCTGGCGGGTCACCTGATGGTAAATTACTACCGCCGGCCATGGGCACCTGCAACTCAAGAGTCACATGCGTTGCCACCCTTTAAGGTGGGAGTAGGGGAAGAGGGGGGATAGAAGGGAAGGGCGGGAATAGGGGAGAGGGAAGGGTTAGGGCCTCCGGTAATCTCACTCACGCAGCGAAAAGCAATGAAATGATTGCTTCACTACCGGTTTTCTGTGAGGCCATGGTATCACTCCGGTCGAGCCGGCCCACACGTGCCGAAGCTTGGCTCTCGCACGATGAATGAAGACTTGGTGCACCCATCACGATTATTTCAATTAAGCATTTTATTGGTTTGAAAAGCTAACAAGGTGGATTGTATTCATATTTTTACTAAATTCTAAAATAAAATAATATGTAAAAGTAAAGTAATCTTGAAATTCAAGTGTTACTAAAGTAATACATTTTTAATATACAAGTCTACTAACATAATTCTGTGTTACTAATGGGACCGCCGCGCTCACCGGTTAATTTCAAGCGATCCGTGGCGTTATCAAACGGCTACAGATGAGTGCGTACGCCGGAGACACAGTTAGCTCTTACAGCCCTGGTGTGACGTCATACGTGTCGATATACGAGTGTCCTGATTATTGGTGTAAAACGACGCTAGTTGGTGCTCGCGACTTTCATGTACTGCTCTGTATACATTTCTTTTTTGTGTTAAAATTTGTTTTTTTTTTACTTGATAATCTGTCTGAAAATCCTAAAAACTACACTGTGTTAGATTAATCGTTTCAAACCAGCACTTTTTTTCATAATATTAATTAACGAGTACTGCTAGTGTCATCAATTACCTTTCAGGAAGGAACGTTTGACAAACGTACTAGAGGTGAATCCAATCGAAATCGAATTTCATCATGTAAGAGATCGCTGACCGCGATAAGGCGTATTGTACTACTATTTTTAATGTTTTTTTTTTCATGATACTATTCATGGTATGCAAAAAAAAGAGTATCAATCTATCTATTTTCGCATAAAGTAGTGTATTTTGTAAAGCCCTTGCTTACCTAACTTTCATACCTCTTTTTATCATCAGGCCGTCTTCTTTGAGTCCTCGATATGCCACACAGCTACATATTATCGTTTAAATAACGAAACAAATTGTTTTTATTAATTTTATCATATTATATTCATGTAACGCGACCTATGATACGCGGAAAAATAATATTCAGACTGCAACATCCAAGTTCGCTGGTTCGTTTCTCGCTCAATGCAAATATTTGAATGCATGATCACATCTATTTTCATAAGTCTGGGTATATTTTATGTATAATATGTAAATTTTGTTGACAAAAAAAAACCTATTGTTTATCTGCATTCCGGAACCCATCCTACAAGCTATGTTTATTTTGTGTCTAGAAAACGCTGTGTTAGTGTGTCACAGAAAATTATATAATATCTTAATAAAAGAGGCAAAGTCATAACCATTCACAAATATCATAAAGTTAACAAAAAGTCCACGTTTTATTACTGAACAAACTGAATCCTCTTGCAAAGAGCCATTATTTCTGAGTGACAGTTGCGTGGCCACAAATCAAAACTGAAACTATCATATCGACAGGCCGCCTCTCGATTCTTGAATAAGCTTCGAAAGGAAAATCAATCATTTAAAAACAAACTCACTTTTGGTCGTAACTTCAATAATATGACGTATGGATAGAGTATGATTTAGTTGGGGATTTAGTTATATTTGTCTGCTACGATGGAATTGATTTGCAGGCTTAGAGCAGCAATCTGTTTTTGACAGGACTTGGGAACACGAACGCGGTGCTTTTAACACTTCAACCAGTGCCGTGTGGCCATTTTGTTTAATTTAATCGTGGGAGAGCCATGGTTCGGCATGTATGGGCCGGCTCGACCGGAGTGATACTACGGCCTCACAGTGAAGCAATGTTTGCATTGCTTTTCAAAGAGTGAGTAAGGTTACCGGAGGCCCTAACCCTTCCCCCCTCTTCCCCTCTTCCACCCTTCCCCTACAGGTGACCTGTCTGCTCGTTTGCCCACTACATAAAAAAAAACCTTTTACCTTTACAAAACCTTTTTTCCTTAAACAAGTACCTCTAAACTGTCCTAATTATCATGCTTCATTCTCTCCTATACTACGTCAAGTTCGATTTTTTTTCCTTTGTGTAATGAAATCAAACGATACGCCATCCTACGTCTTAAATAGAAGGGGGTCCGGAGACGGCCATTGATATCAGAATGAAGAAGAATAGAATCCTGTACCAGCCTCATCTGTTGCTTCATCATACGTCTAATTATTTCTTTTGACCGGCCCGAGGTTCCTCTTTGAAACTAATTAGATTTTTCGGTCATTAGTCCAAGCTTACCATTTGCCAATACAGGTTGATAAATAGATCTTTTGCATGCTACACTCCATAGCCCTTTGTAGTAATAAGGAGGCATTAATTAATAAGTCGGCTCATGAGTTGCGAAGGATCATATGCATAGCTTATGAAATAGCAGCTACACAACTCATCGAAGTTATGTAGTTATGTGCAGTTCACTGTGTAGACAGCTTTAATATCTTGTACAGAATGTACGGTCTTTTAAATGCAAAATAGTAGAGTTTAGTAGTGCTTTATTAATCTGCTATTTGTAAAATATTTAAGATTTATATGAATTTTACAGATTTTACTTAAATTTATGGCTCGATATTTCGATATTTTAGTAAAAGAAAGAATGTTTCTAGAAATAATGCTTTTAGTTATTTTGGAGAATAAAGTTGATGGAATATAGGATTTTCAAGTGTTTCAACATTACCCCAACCTGGGAAAAACCTTGAAAAATAATGGATACTAATAATGGAAAGAAAGATATTATTTATTTATAACTTAATGCACAATTTGTACAAAGGCGGACTTAATACCCAGGGATTTGCTGCCCGTGGTCCTACTACCTGGTCCTACTGGTAGGACCACGGGCAATTTTTTTTGCCCTAGTTCAATCAGTAGGACTGTAACAAAAACATCATTATTTTGTATGGACAATGGTCCTACTAAACTGTGGTAGGACCACGAGTAATTTTTTATTGTCCGTAGTAATTTTGGGTTCGTTCCTGAGGGCTCCGGTTCCTGAGGCACCCGTTCCGGAGGGACCCGATTAATTTTTTTCTTAATAAATGTAAAAGTACCGTTCGCAGAGAACATGTTTAATAAAGTTTGACCCTACTAATATTACCAATGTGAAAGTTTGTGAAGATGTTTGTATATTATGTTTGTATGTTCGTATGTAGTAAGTAATGTTAGAAGCTGAGAGAAGTATTGTAATGTGAGAAGTTGTACCTATCTGTATAATGTTCTATTTTAAATATCAGTGGAAAATAAAATCTTAGAGTTATAAAATCATAAAGTTATTATTATTAGCGTATGATTGATGTAGGAAACCCTCCATCTGCTTCTGACTTTACACACTACAGTATCTATTTAATTAATTCATAAAAAGATCATATTACTCTTAGTTAAACTATGGGCACGGCTACTTGTCTGTAGTCCTATTGATAGAACCACCGACAAGTAAAAATGTCCGTAGTACTACCAGTAGCACTACGGGTAATGTTAGGTGCCCATGGTCCTACTGATAGAACTAGGGGCAAAAAAGAATTGCCCGTGGTCCTACCAGTAGGTCCATGTAGTAGGACCAGGGGCAACAAATCTGCCCAGGGCCTCTACCAGTCAACCTTGGGGTGATGTAGAAATATTTATCCGGTACATGCAAAAATAAAATTTAACATTCGGATTTATTTATTATACTTAAATAATCATAACAAAGTAGATATACATATTACAAGAAATAAATACTATTACTTAAATAAATAGCTTGCTTAATGTAACTTACAAATGTACGTTAACGTATGTGTGTTACTTATAATTTCCCAAAGGTCCCCATTATTCCCCGATAATTGGAAATGAAACAAAAGGGTGGCAAAATAGTAGTGTATTTTAGAATTTTTTAAGTCGGTTCTTCTTTTTTAAATAAAACATAATTTTGTCAGTACCACACAAATTACGAGTTCAACTCCTCCTCAATATCTCTCACTAATAATAATCGAATTCCTTAATTTTAGGACTAGAATTTCTAAGGAATTTTACTGTCATAAAACTCACGTTGCTCCACTATTTAAAAACAATTAAATACTGTTCGTTGGTATGTGCATTATTTATGGACCATTGGATCGATTCGGTTAACTTTTTTCATACTCGTAATAGTTCGCATAAAGTTTTTAGAGGAAAAAAATTGGAAAAGTTGACTCGTAAATTGGGGCAAACTGAAAGGGCTTCATTCTATGTTGTTACTCAATCATTCCCGTACCGATGAATGGACATAGACTAAATGACACACGAATAGTTTGTATCCTGGATTAACATGTAGAAATATGTACAAGTTAATGCGATGTGAAGTAGGAGAGATATTAAAGGCACAACAAACTTTTTGGCTTGACGCCGACACTCTGATCAAGCATCGCCCCACTCTACAAAAGGTCTTAGTTAGAAAGTGCTACTATCATAGGATATCTCATGTCATGGAAGCTCCTGTTAAGGGCGGATTGATATATATGTATAAAAGTCAGGACAGACAACGAATGGGGCGGGACGGTGACGCGACGCGAGCAGGTTGTAATGTTAATATAGAAAATGTCACGCAGCGCCGTCGCGCTCGGCGCTCGGCTAGCGGCCTAATAAACTAGTACATTATAACCGCTCGCGTCGTGTTGCCGTTCCTCGACGACCACTGTCTGCCCCGACCTTTACATCATTTATTTATAATTATGTGTTTGTAGACACTGGTTGTTATGTTTACTGTTAGGTGGCACTGTGGCTGTTTGCCAACTGTAATAAAAAATGTAGGTGGAGCCCACTATTTGAATTAGTAAGATCACCGCTCCTTGAGAGCTCTGTTTGAGGGAAGATAAGGTTGGCAACTGCCAAGTAAACCAACCCACCAAACCACCCAAGTGACATCATTGATGTTAGAAGTGCTCACAGGCAACGTTATTCCGTTTACCGTGATGAGACCGTGTATGTAAAAATAGAGATTCACTCTAAAAAATAACTTGTAAATAATAGAGTCAATCAGGTGTACGAATGAAGAGTATATAGATACATTGGATTACAATGACGTTAAAATACATGGTCATATATCGTGTGTAAAGGCCGACACATAACGGTGACGCGTTAAAACGTCACCTATATTACCCACTGGCTGTAATACGTTTTATTGAGTGCTAAATAAAGTAATAGTCATGTAAGTAGCTGTAAAGCGCTTTTATATCTATTACATTACATAAAAAAGTAATGGATCTTAGTCGTCTTGGAATGAGAGTAGGTAGTGTCATAACTTGCCGGACTTGGCTGCACTTATTTATAATAGATGACTAAATAAAGTTATTAAATCATTTACATCCTGGGTCATCCCCGGTTTCTGAAAGGCTGGTCAAAATATTAATTAACTAACAGAGCTATCAACTTAAATTACACCGCTGTTAATCAAAGAAAAATTTCAATTTTTTTAAATACAAATTTATTAACGGTGATTATAATATTTTGTAAAGCCTGTGGTGTTAAATATTTAAACCAAACCCTTGCCATTTCCATCCGACTTGTTACAACACTTGTTTTCGTCATTCACCAAATCCAAAAAAAGATGTGATTTATATTGTTAACACCTTATAATAATAATAATCGATTTATTTCAGAATATATCCATAATTCGTTAGTATACAATTGACCTAAACAACTAAGTTAGTACATATAATTGGCAAAAATAATTAATTATAGAACTGTCATGTCTGTCCGCAATGACACTCGGGAGACGGTTAGGGCTATCACGTATCCTCTGCAGTAGTGAAGCCGCTTGCTTTCGTCTGATTGCTGCAAAACCGTCTGTGTGAGCATCGGCGAACATGCCAGGGGCACTGCACCACTGTGGCAGCCCCAACAGCATCCTGAATGCATTGTTATACTGAACCCGAAGAGCACTAATGCGTACAACTGGTCCAAAGACCGCACGTGTAAAATGTCTGACAGTACGCTTTAAAAAGTTTTAGTAATTTTACTTCACACGTGCAACGTGCAAACCTTCGGACCAGCATATTGCTTCTAACCGCCAGTGCTCTTTGTTCCCGTTCTACATCTAAATCGTCCTTCATATTTGACGTTACCATATGTCCAAGATATTTAAACTGTTGAACACAATTCAAGCTAATGTAAACAAAGGTAAATGAACTGACTATTTATCACCGAAAACAAGAACTTCAGTTTTCTTCGCGCTTCACTTTTCTTATAATAGCATACCATACCTTATATTCTGTCCATTCGTTTATTTGCTTTTTGACAGTTGCTTAACAAGGTAACTGTTCCAGAGTTTGAAAAAATAAACTTTCAAACGCGATGTTAGACAAATATATAAATTATCTATTTTCATTTGATTATATCATTTATACCCATTCATAGTAATTATGATACTGTACGAACTCATACATGTAATATTTATTTTTAAATAAAATGATTTTTGTTATACGCAATAAAAAGAGTTACGTTCTTTTGTAATATTTAATTATGTTTCCAATAAAATTACTTCAAAATTATTAAAATTCAAGTTTAAACTTATACTAATGAAGAAATGAAAGATGCTACAAACTAGATCGTTAGTTAAATCCCTTGTAATATAATCAAGTATTACGTATAATGTTTAAAAAAGTAATTTTTACTATTTTCAATTCGATTGAACCTTTCTCATAAATAAAACCAATTATTTTAATTGAATTGGAAACATTTTTGGTCATCACTAATTGGCAACTTATCGAACTGTCAAAAGAAAATAATTTCCTTTTCCTATAATGCGGACTAACGATCGTTTCTTTACTTATTTTTTCCATAACAAAGTAAATAAAAAGGCAATTCATTTTCTTCCAGTAACTACACCATTATTACCCATTTACCTTTACACCCCCTTAGCCGCAAGCCGTAAAGATTAAATCTAAAACATACAAAATCTTGGCAAGTTAATAAATAACACTAAGTTGATACACCGGACGCACCTTTACCATAAAATCGTGTCGGAGCTGTCGCCATATATCACTGGGGCGTAAGGGCGGGAACACAACAGCGTTACGGCGTAAAAATGCGTAAATTAACACGCGTATATTAGCGGGGTTCGTATTGTACGTGTACTTTTCACGGTTAATTTATAAGGATTTTTCGTTTTGTTTCGAATCAACTTTGATTGTTGTTTAAATGGGGTGTTGGTTTGTTTTATTTCATTTGATGGTGTTTTAAAACTATCGAAACTTCGAGGCAATCACCATACTTTCTCACGTTTAAATAACCGTGTCACAACAAGACGTCTTATGTTGTGTAGGATTTATTCGATATCACAGCTGATTTCCTAGGGCTCCAATCTTTTAAAATACTTATTTTAGTTGTAAAACATCACTTTTTACTACTCTATTAGGCGTTTCAAGTCAGAAACTCCTCATTAAAATAATAATTGAGATAAGAAAACATATCACTAATCCTTAGATCGTAAACCTTTTAACGATGACAGTAATCGAAGATAAACTTTTGTCATAAACAGAAAGGCATCCTGGACTTCCTCAATATAAATGTACTTAGTTGGTACAGAAGGTACTCTTCCGTTCACACGAAGTGATACTTTGACACGTGTTTCGCCTCTATACACGGTATCTTCAGGAACTGAAACACAACAGGATGATTTGTAGTTTACGTTTTGGTGTTTCTGAAAAATAGCCAGTTTAAAAAATCATTGTGCAAAGTCACAGGTACGTATCTGTTCAGAAGGAAAAGAATAAAAGATGCACATTCACCCATTACACGTAATCAAGATCTGTTTTTGTAGTCTTACCCTAAGGTAACTCCTTGAATGAAAGTCCCGCTCAAGCCACTTGACTTTACTAGAGAACTGTAGTGGCTAGATGTAAGCGATCGTCGACTGTACCAAACACATTGTAAATTCATGAGGTTTTATTTTTCTGTGGAAAAGAAGGTAATTTATTCCTTACGTTTAAGTAATAAATATTGTTAAGGTGCGGCTAATTTTTAGATTTGGAATTTTATTTTTTTTTAAATACTTTTTGTGTTCTCTTCCAAATGCCTTAAAATGTTTTATTTCTTGTCAGAATTACAATACGGTACACTATTTTCATGATAAATGTATGATAATTAAGCATTTCGCTCTTAGATAATGTTACCTTATTACTACATATACCTATTGTCTAACGTAATAGATTTGTATTAATCGAACTAAATAAGTGTTCTGTAATATTAGTGTAGATAAACAACGAATTAAAGATTTAAGAGAACAGTATCAGCCCTGATACATTGATGGCTTACAACTACGCTGCAAGTCAGCAACGTCAGGCTTTACAGATAGATGTCTTCATTAGGAAACGTGTCTCTGGTAGACTCTGTACATGACACAAGAGTGCCTAGACGCTAGGTATAAAGCCTTTTGACTCGGTACAAAGACGAGCCTTGAGGATTATCATCAATCCCGTACTCAACATCACTATTGAGCCTCCTTCTCCGGGACTGAGGTGAGATTTAGCCTCCCAAATCAAACTGTATGAGTCTATTAACAAACCGGATAAGCATTCAATTTCAATCTAACAATCTATTTATTATATTAATACGTGAGGAGAATTCTGAACGTGAAATTGGCAATACTTAAAGTTTATAATTAGAAGATATGGAGAAATCTAAAAAAATTACACATGTGTTACAAATTAAAATATTACGTGAAAACGGCTACATCAAGCTACACCCGTCCAGTATATATGTTGTACCTGCCACGGTACGCATAGTCTAACAATGAGAGTTCAACTTATACTGGAAATGAATAGGTAAAAAATATATGAATTAAGGTTGAATGTCGATTACCAGGTGTTCTCTCGCCTGATATTCGGACAATATATGCCACAAAGCCAAATAAATCTATAGCAGTTTAATGAAAGACAACAGACATGAAAGATAATATATATATATATTTCTTAAAATTTAATATTAAGGTTATGGTATTCTTTTAAAAGAAAAAGTGAATTGAATCCACTGTTGCTATAACCCATTGTTGTTTTGTCAATACATATTCAGTCATAATCTTGCACAGTATTGTCTACATCGCTTCTACTAATGCGCTACTACGTGAATAAAACACCGTGTCACTATACTCTGGGGCCTGGAAGCGATACTTCGAGACATCCCAAGTTAGTCAACAGAAAGAATTGACAACTTACCCCAAAATTCCGTCCCAAAACGCTGCTTTATAGGCAAGTTCTCATGATAACATACATAATATGTACAAGACTAATGTAGCATCTCTTAAGGCTTTGGTCTTTTTACTGCGTAGGTACTATTAGTTAATTTGCTACACAATATATTATAGAACAACCAATATCTCTACAGACCTCGAGAGGGATTGCATGCGCTCTCAAGCCACTTCGAACTCACGGCCTCTGGCTCTGCAGTCAGGATCACTCACCAATAGACCAACAGGCCAGTCAAATGTGTAAAACTAGGTAGCTTAAGAAGTATTATTAGTAATAAGGTTGAGTTTAGTATAAGTAGTTTAAGTGTATTCAGTCAAAACGAATTCGAAATACCTAAGCTCCCGTACGTTATTGTTTTGGCAGAACAAATGTACCTCTTCATTTTGCACAGCTTGTGATAGTTGTGAGAAGCTCTCACTTCCCTAAAAATAACAGCCATGTTCCAATCTCTGCACCTCAAATGAATGAAGTCGCTGAGACCGCGTTGTTACGACATCGGCAACAAGATTTCCGAACAAGTCAAAGAAATCCTATAAAACTGCTAAATAACAAAATATTTTATGTTAGTTGTTCGTTAGCAACAAATACCATCCACAGCATAAACACATCAGTGTTAAAAATTGTGTTGGTACCGGTTGATCACGCTCAGTTTTCAAAAAATTATTTTCTGTCTGTGAGTGTGGGACGAACGTAGATGGTGGATAGCAGACTGTAACAAAACAACGATTAATATCGTCGTTAAACTAACGACAGGCCATTTATTCCTACAATATTACGCGCAGTTTGTCGGTGCATAGTTAGTAAGATAAGTGTATGTGAGAAGTAAAGTGTTACAAAATTGGAGAAATATATTTATAAAATATAACGGTATCAAGAATAGATTAATGTTTGTCTTATAATGAGAGTAAATATTGACAGTAAAATGTGTGATATCATTTAAATTTGGATTGACAACTTTCTTGACTGGATATTTTGGAATAACCAAACACATTTTCAGTAATTAGTATAATTAAGAACTTAGGCAGAAATTCCAAGTTCACAAATACTGATAACATATCAAAGATCAGAAAGAAATTGATTCTCAGATACACGCGAAAATAAGCCTGTCGGCCGGCTTATGTTGCCCGTAATACGAAGTTGTACTTCATTTAGAACTCGCAGGTGTGGAGGCGTAATACTTTTCCACTATGTATGTCTGCAACGACAACAAGTGCCAAATAAAAAAATTTACTCGTTCAACATACTCTCATATGCCTCAACCGTCTTTTGTTATTCTCGGCTATATCAGATACCTTGGGACTATACCTTGGGACTCTCACTTGGGCTTCAACTTGGTGAATTCATATACGAAAAAAGAAAATTTGACCTTGACAATTGTCGTACTATTAAGCCTTACTTTGTACATAATAAAACTCATACTAAGTATACCGACGGGAAGACGTACAAATTCGCATAATAATTATTGTATTAGCGTTGTTCTCGACTGTATCTTTAACAAATGACTTAGCTACGTACGTCTTCGCGTCCGCAAATCATATCTTACAGTATTTACATGAGGTTTCTTCGACCGCGACGACCAGGGTGATTTATTGCTTGGAATGAACCATAATTTACTATTTCCTATATATTACAGGAAGCCTCGTCATGCAGAACTAGTTTTTGAGTTAATGGAAATTAATGGTTTAAACTTCGGTTTGTGTGTTTTGTGCTAGGATTACTTAGAAATAATTTCTGGGATGAAATAAAATAATTTGGTGATCGCTGTAGTGGATTTCTGACCTGGTGGCAAACAAATACTAGTGTGTATAATATAGAATAAAACTTATGTTTATTTCTATCCTGTATGTTTACATAATTAAAGCAGTAAACATCTAAGATGAGAAAATGGAGGAAATAAATAAGCGGTCTTTAGGTCATAGTACACGTTGTGGCTAGTTTGATTCGGCCGTTTGTGAGGGATTTTAATATATTCCATTGTTGTATACATTTTATCAGGAAAATTGATCCTAAAACCAAAACTTTTCGTTTTCAAGAGTAGTTCTCCTATCTTCTACCTATATATTTCTCACGTTTAAAAAAACGCAATAACCTGAGACGTTCAGAGTTTTTGTCTACTTATTGACTCCTCCTAGACTGCAAACAGTAGCGCGACAGGTTACCGGAACCGTACCTACAACACTCCGTCATTCTCTTTTATTAAACAATATTTTCGTGCAGACGGTACAGGATGTATACGTATATTTTGTTACGTAAGAATTCACTGGCAAATTGATAAAATTGTGTAATCCTTCAAAACCTTTCTCATCAAAAAAAATTGTAGTGTAATACAAATATAAAATATAATTTTTCAGTTATTCACTCGAAGAAGAATTTTATTTTTTTACAATTTAAATAATTGCAGACATTTGATCTAAGCAATATCCAAATGTTATTTAGGATTTTAATATCTTGGAAGGTTTCATCTTCCATTTGTATTAAGAGATATCTGGAGATTTTAATAAAAAAATATGTATATTTTGAAATACGATTGAAAAGAAGCCGTCTCGTCTCTCGGAGTATGAAAATTTAGACAGCGTTCGTATTTAAGGAACATTTTTATTGTCTCCAATCATATTTATTTATGAATAGCCTATTTTTATCGTATGGGAATCGCCACGGGTTATCAACTCACCGGTTCTAAGAATAACGTGGTATGTTAGACTCGAACTGACTACAAACAAACGGTGTTACATCACAAACTGGTCTATGGCACGGTACTCGAAAACAACCTAAGAAGTAAGTCTGCGAAAATCCCGGCGCACCTTGGCCAACTTTTGAAAAGTAGATGGTCATAGTGGGGAGAGCCTTGCCCGTTATATCTAAGGTCAATATTCAGCTCCTACCGTTAGCCCTTGGCAGGTGGTCAATCGAGGTTATAATAGCCTTAACAACGGACTTAACAGCTCAACCAAAATGCCTCCTTTGATCCTTCTTTCTGTGTTTGTATCTACAAATCTTAAATGTATACTATTTTTAATGGGTTTAAGTTTAGCAACAAAAGAAGAAAGATAAGTACTTAGTAGATAGATAACTCTTTAATTCTACCTACTTATTTTGTAATATGTCTAAGTTAAGCACTGAGAGACATGAAAGGGCTTAGATGTTATGTTTAATTACAACTATAACAAACGTGTATTGTGAGTGTAATATTTTTTGCGTTACAATAACAAACTTTCAGCTACAAAACTAAACTATAGAAAAAAATCATCCGAAAGTTTTTTGGTGGAACAAAAACATGCGAACGAATAAGAGTAAGAAATCGGTCCGGTTTTCAACAGATTAAATAAATACAATAGCAAAAGCATAATGGCTTCACAAGATAAATTGACCATGCCAATGGTGCAGCAAGTTTGTTCTGTGAACTTTCAAGTGGCTTTGTAAAAGAAAGCCGTTTCACTGCGTTTCTTTAGCGGTGTGTTCGCTATAAAAAGTCGCTTTAACAGAGCGAGCTCATTGGCTTGCGCCTGTGTTAATTGGCTCGGTTAGCATTTAAGGCAGTGTATTCTTTTAAATTCCATCGGTTTTATCTTTAGCCACTTTTAAGTTTCTTTGAGATAGGAGAGAATTACTGAGCAAGGCAGAATATATTATATTGATGCGCTTTTGTCAGTTACAATTGTATGTATGTATCTGTGCTGTGCAATATGAACGCAATGTATACCTACATTTAGATAAATTAACACTACATATTATAAAACAAAGTCCCTCGCCGCGTCTGTCTGACTGTCTGTCTGTTCCCGTTAAACTGAAAAACTACAGAACGGATTTTCATACGGTTTTCACTAATAGACAGAGTGATTCATGAGGAAGATTTAAGTGTATATTTTGTACCCATGCGAAGCTGGGGCGGGGGTTGCTAGTTATATTTAAAATGACACGAATCCAAATTATTTGAGGACTTAAAGAAAAATCAACTTACCGTAATATTTCAATAACTCTTTAAATTGTTATATAGCTCAACAGAGTCGTAAGTACATTTAGCAAGATAAACTATACGTAATTTTACTCAAATCGTCAATTATAAATAATTAATTATTACAAAAATCTGTTGTTAAAACTATTCCCAAAGGTTGTAGTTTGAACGTACTTTTGCATGTATTTTTGGTAATTTTAATTAAATAAGAACGGTATTATTTTGAATAGGCCTCGTTTTAGTTTACGTGTCTCAAGCTTTATATGTTATTGACACCTAATGCCGTTTGAAGTCTGCTTCGTTAGTAAGAAGTGATCAAGAGTCTTGGAGGCGGTTACTCATTTCCATATATTTTACATGAAAATCAACATTCCACTATGTAAGTAATCTATGTTTAATATTTTCTTAATATTCAGAGGCTTAGAGTGATTCTGATTATAGAAATACTCATAGATTTAAGGATATAAAATGGATATAAATATAAATTGAAAATTAGAATGACATCTTAACATAACCTAAAAGTAACATCATTTTAAGGAACGAAAATGTTAAATAGAGTGCTTGCATTCTGCAATTAAAATAATTGCAATTCACTTTAATTCCAGCCCTTTTAAAATGAATGTTTACTTATTTAAAATACTACTTTAAATAATAATTACTTAAAAGCCTTTCAGAATTGTTGCAAAATTCTCTTATTTCATTGAAGGTATACTAACTTTTGTTCTTAAAAAACATACAATGGTATAAAAATTAGTATGCGAACTTAAAACCTTTCGAATATTTTTTTCGGTTATTAAGTTAAATAGATAACTAAAGTTGGATGTTGCATAATTCAAAAACTTACTGCTATATTTGTATTAATGTAGTTTTATTTTGTATTAATGAATCAGAATGATCACAGCAATACACCTGTAAGATAGTCTCTTCTTAAGTTTAGACAGGCGCTCTCACTATCAAGGTCTTATGTAATCAAAGAGTAAAAATGTTTATAATATAGATTTATATTTTAGCCAGACACATGTGCGTCCGAACCGAGTGCTACACAGACTGGCTAACACTTGCACGTGCACTCTTACAAAGTATGTGTCCCTACACACCTTTCTATGCTTTTTGATAACAATGAAACATTAGTACTCGTAAGTTGTAGTGATAGCTGTGGTACATGTGATTCATTTACGTACATCAATGACGCTGTTTCCCTTTGAAACTAAGTCCTTAATATATAAAACTATCCTGTATAAAATATTTTTTTAGTTTGTGTACAAGGAAACACTAACCTACATAAAGTGACGAAATGATTTTCAACGACGTATTTGATTCTCGCACATCGAACACTGTGGCTAAAATAAACAGAATTTTGGTCGCGGCATAGATATATTCTGAGAGCTCAACAATAGCGTCACTCAGCCGCAGTTCGCTTTGAACTCGTCCGCCGCGTCGGAGGGTAGGACCTGTCGTGTTTGTCGCGCCGCGCGTAAATCACGCGCAAGCTGACACGGCCTTATTCTGACATGGAGATTAAATGTGTACCTTGATACCGAAATTTCCGGAATACCTTTGCTAGGATTTCTGAATTTTTAATTGTTTTGCACGTAAGCCTTGAAAATAAACTTCAATAAATATTCTTTAACAGTGTGGTTTGTAATTAAATCAATAATTATGCTATTAGTACACTGGCACATTAGCGATATCGAAAACTTATTGAGATATAAGGTGTTGAAGTCACAATATCTGATTATCATAAAATGTAGATCCGCAGTAATTTAAAACACACAAAGGTTATTTTCACAACTCGATTTATTAATCAAAATTATTAATATTATTAAATAAATGTAAATTTCTTCCTACACTTACTGTGTAGGGAGAAATTTGGAGATATTAATACGTACTCTACAGTCCACAAATATTTATGTATACGTTTTATATAAATGCGTGCTTCTGTATAAATTTAAAAGAAAAATAACACAGTATAATTTTATACTTTAGAATAATTTCCAAATGGAAAAAGTGAAGTACTGAATACATTATCATAGTAATCACAGTTTCAGTGTGGAACTTTCTTGAAATACCCGTCCCTTCGTCTTCTAATCCCTAAACATAACAAATTGTACTGAAACAAAAAGTCTTTTAAGATGTGAAAACTTGCAAATTGTCGCCGTCGATAATATCAAATCTTGCCAACTCTGGTATTATACAGACTTAAAATAGAAGGTTAAATACTGAAAATTTACATATATATGTGGTGTTTTCATATAACTAAGTAGGTAGTAATCCAATTTGTGCTGAAAACTGCTATTTACTTTCTACCTCTAGAAAAATTATATGGTCATCTAATTTCTTCAGTATTTCTTTAAACGCTCATGAATAAATAAGCGGTGAACAGAGCCTATAAAAGCTTGCAACAACCATGGTATCTCTTGTATGTTTAAAACTATCTCGACTTTCCACTATACTCTAGTGACCCAATACATCATCAGATTTGGACACCAATACGCTAATTTTTGTACAACTACGACCTTCTACATATCGGTAGTGTACACACGGGCGACACGAACGTAAGCACAAAACAACTTCATCCTATTAGATTTTGAAATTGTAGCATAATTCATGTGTTCACATTATATAGTTCGAGGGCTAGGACTTACCGGCAACACCCAGTTCGAGTTACAGGTATGCAACCCTGACCTGTTCTGATGGACCTGGACCGAAGTCATTGTTTACACTCCTCAATCCCTTGCCTTCCATTGCCTTTCCTTCTTACCTACCATTCCCTTTCAATATAATCCCAAATTTCTCATCTTTGATTCCCAAAGTGCCCGGTTGACGGCAATAGGTTTGCATTACTTAACTGTAACCAAATTATAGTTGGAAAAACGTATGTTCTATACCAGCTCTTTCATTCTCCATATGATATTCATCTCCTTGATCATCTCATAAGTAATAGGCACTTAACAGTTACAATACTGTTTGAAATTATTGTTCGTTCTAAGACTACTGTTCTATATCTCTTTACTAACATTCATCCGATACAAGTGCTGGTGGGCCATCGTCTTCGCCGCAGAATACCTAGTACAGCCAGTAGACCAACTTTAGCCATAACAGTTATCACTGCCCCGCCCTTACAACATTCAATGGTGCAAGTTGGCGGAGATACGCGACGATTTATTGTGTTTGGCATTTAGCAGTTGTGGCTTAAATTATTTTGTTAGAAAATAATAAGTTAATTTAATATCAAATAAAACAAGCATTTTTACAAAACCTATGATATGATATAATTACGGTTAGAAATATAGCTATATACTACTATATAGCTAGCTACTACGGCTATTCATTATAACATGATGTTACACAGACCTAGCCATAAGTCATAGTCATAGACCAAATAACACATTATTTAATGACCTGGTAGTTGCTGAGATTAGTGAGATGGAACATAAATATAAATATTTGGATACAATCGCTATGTAATATAAAATATAAATAAATATAATGCCTTAATTCTAACAAATTAAAAATCATAGGGGGGGTGCCATATCACATTGTTTAGTCCATTGAAAAGTTACATTTGGGGTTGCGTTTTTTAGAGGACGCAATTTTATTTTTTTGATGTGATATCATTTTTTCGTAAAATGATAAAAAAAGTTATATCGAAAAATATAAATTTTTTTCTCGAATTTCTGAACATTTTCACTTATAACTTTTTTATTTAAAGTTCTACGACAAAAAGATACTGAACCAAAGTTGTAGATAATTCAATTTGCAACAAAAAGTGTTAAAAACTTTTTTTATCAGAGAAATAGTTTAAGAGATATATCGTAAAAACCATTTCAACCCCTATTTTCAAGATGGCGGCCGTGAGACAGGGATGGCGATCCCACAAACTTGGTTTTAGCTTTACACTGACCCCCCTACACATCAAAAAAATAAATTTGCGTCCTCTAAAAAACGCAAGGTAAGGCCTAAAAAATGTAACATTTCAATGGACTAGTTACGGTTTTACAAAAGTGTACACCATATTCTCTGTGAGACAACACATACGCGCTGCTCACGCTGACAACACTTGTATAAAATTCTAAAAAATATCGATTATTATACAAGTATCAGTTTGTTAAAAAGCCTTTCTTGTGTGTTTTGAAAGAACTCACAAAAATCCACGTTTTTCTAGAGTGAGGGTCGTACTTTAATTTGTAAAGCGCTTTCATTCACAAAACAAAATAATAGAACTAGCGAAAACGTAAGATAACAAACTCTATGAAGACTATTAGAAAAAAAACTTTCGTAGTGTTTCGAGTGGTTTTTATATTTCACTAGCTGCGTCCCGCGGTTGTCACCCGTGTAAGTCCCTCGTTAAGTTTTCTTAAATTTTCCAATTTTCCGAGCAAATTTCTTATTTTTTTCTTTTATAAATACCTTCTCCTGACAAAAACAAACACAAAAAAAGAATTAGCGAAATCGGTCCAACCGTTCACGAGTGATGCCGTGACTAAGGGAAATATGGACTCATTTTTATATATTTAGATAAAGATATTATATACGGTTTTACTGACGTGTGTAATACAGGCAACGAACTAAGAAGCTTACAACTTAAGGACTCCTTATAATAATCAAATTATCAAAGGGTCCGAATTCCAAAAACGTGTTCGTTCCACGTGAGTAAAACGTGTATGAGCGGCAACAAAGCGTGATCCGCAATCTAATGTCTCTAGCTAAAGTCAAAAACAACAAATTCATGAAATACATCAAATATATTAAAGAACAGCCTATTTACGTACATTTACATTATCAACCACTGTCTGTAGTTCCATAGCATTCAACACGAACTTTCAATATTTAACACCTGCCTTCCATTTGCTACCAACATTACAACGAAATCCCTCGACACACTGGCTGAGCTCATTTCTTCCCCCGAACATATTGTCACATCATAAAAAAGAAGTTGGCACATTAAACGAACCGGCCGCCAACTCCCGCCCGAGGTTTATTGCTTGGACCAAACTTTGGAACAGTCATCCAGTCTGGCGTAGATTTTTATACGACGTCCCAGTCCGTTTATTGCTTAAAGAAGTAATTTGGCAGGACGAATCTGCATAATGTCGAGTTGAAAAAACAACTTGTTTTCTGTCTTTAGACTTTGTGATGTAAATAGGCCTGGGAATTAAAACGGATAGACGTGTATCGGGAATGAAATAAAAAAAGTTTTGTAAACCTTGTCTTTAGGTTGACAGGGTGATTTCACGGACGGATAAGTCTAATCATATTATTTATCTATTCAAATGTAAATTTAAAAAAAATTGTTGGAATATGGTATAAAATAGGTTTTACAATAAATTAGTGTTTACACATATTCTGTCTTGCAATGATGTGCGTGTATCTTTTTGTCCAAGTCACATTGGAATATTTATAAAAGTTAGATGTTACGTTTTCATTTAGCGTAAGGTTTATAGGGTAGGCAGAGACAAATTTAACTTTTTAAAAATCTAGAATAAAAGTCACTTAAGCGATAATAAGTAAAAAAAGACTTTTATTGTCAAATATTCAATTTTATTTTAAATGGCAAAGCACTTCTGCCGTTTTGCTAATCATCCTCAGCGAGTTTAATTTGTCAGTCGGAGCGTATATTTGTAGTGAAGCCCTTAAAGTAAGCTCTTATTGTAAAAATCTTGTTGAGCACGCATTTTCCCTTAATAATGATGACTCTCATTTTTTATGGAAATGCTTAGATTTTTTTCTTAATTTGTGCCCATTTAAACGGTCAGGCAATTTCCATCGGAACGAGAATTTTGCTTTAAATCATTTGTTGCCTACAGTCACCACTCTGTTATACTTAAATAAATTTCATTGAACATTTTGCCACGATTTTCGTTCTCTGATACCGTGAGCCGAGGTTGTATTGTCGCAAACTCCGTCATTATGCTTCGATGAATACTGAAATTGAGAAGGTAAGTCCTCGCTATATCTTTCTCAAGAAACTACTGTTCGCACCCATAAAGTTCTCTTAAACTGGACATTAAAAGGCCGCGGGAAAAAAGCGTGGGACATCTCCATAACGTCTCAAGGCAATGTACTAGTAAAGGTAATAGATCCATGATATTTCGAGTAAACACATCTCGTCGTCTTGTAATAGTATAGTGGTCACCAGTTGTCTGTCTAGTCTATATAGCCTGTCTTGTAGCCGGTAAGAGCCATCTTAATATGGATCGCCTAGTTTTAATAGTGGGAGAGCCATGCTTCGGCACGTATAGGCTGGCTCGACCGGAGTGATACCAGAAAAGTGAGTAAGGTTACTGGAGGCCCTAACCCTTCCCTCTACCCCTCTTCCCACTCTTCCCCCCTCCGACCCCTCTTTTCCTACTTCCACTTTAAAGGCTGGCAACGTACTTGTGACTCTATAGTTGCAGATGCCCATGGGCGGCGGTAGTCATTTACCATTAGGTGAGCCGTCTGCTCGTTTGGCTCTATACCATAAAAAAAACATGAAAAAAAAAGTATTTAAAATCAATACACAAATTAGTTATCGGCATGGATTATTGAGTCACCGGCGAGACACAAAAGGAGTACGGCATAAAGCTACACGAAGATCATTTACTATTTTTATGTTTTAAAAATAAAACAGTAAAGCTTGTTAATATTGGTTTGCTGGCTTCTTGCGATTGATACCGGATTTAGTTCTAGCGGAACAGCCTCACAGCTGTTTTTTGTTACACTACTGTATTTTGAAGTCTGGAAAATGAAGGTCAACGAATCCTGGAAATATCACAAACAATAATGATTAAACTACCAAAAGCATTAGTCAATAACATCAAACACATTCATATAGCTATAATATAAAACATCTTGTACTACATTAAACTCTATAAAGGTTACTTAAATTGCAAGTTCGATCAATACATATATTTTTATCGACACATTACATCCGTTAGGGGGCCTTTTCGATTCTTAGAGGGGGGAAACATGTGAAAAGACTCACGAAACGTGTTTATTTATGTTCCTATAACGGAACCAATAAAAGCAATAAGAATAATGCTTATGTATCGCCCAAGATTCCCCTAACGGGATAAAGAGCTCTAAGCCATTCTAAAACGATACTGGTATATCGTATATGAGGTAAAATAAAATCATAAATATCTCTTAGGAGTTTGCTTTCTTTTTTAGTAGTGAATACGACGTCAAAGGGACGGTTACTTAAATGACGACGTAGTGCTGTTCCAAATATCGTTCAAACGAAGATCGATTTAATAGTTTTTTGTTCTTGAGAAAATTTTTGTGCCCGATTTTTTCTCATTTGAAATTTTTTTTTTTTTAGTGTAATAACGAACAAAATTTGACATCTTATTGGAGTATCAATGAAATTTCTGAAATTTAATTTAAAAGTATTTGGAGACGGAAGATTTTATCATTAGCATGTTTTTGAAGGTCAGGATACGAGAGTTCAGAATATATCGATGTTTTGGTTTTCGATGTTATTTGAAAATGAGTTATTGAAAGCAATATCTGAATTTCGTGCGATAGTGTGAAACAGCGATATTATACAATCCACAATCAATTACACACTTTTTGTATAAGTACAGTAAGGCGCATAAGCCAGTAGGGACTATTTATTGTAGGAGAGAGAGCATAGTAGAATTTTGCTAGAAATAAAGTGGCTCCTCCGAGAAACTGATTCAGGCTATGAAAAGCGTGGTTAAGCCGCGTGCAAGACGACATTGGTGTCCCTATATGCAACGGCGATCGGGGTAACACCGATCGGTAAGTTGATAACACTGCTGATAAATTGGACTTCTTACTGAAAAGAACGCAGATAACCACATTTTCATGAGATCATCGTGGGAGAGCTATGCTTCGGCATGTATGGGCCGGCTCGTCCGCGAAGATACCACGGCCTCACAGAAAAACGGTAGTGAAGCAATGCTTGCATTGCTTTTCACCGAGTGAGTGTGGTTACCGGAGGCCCTAACCCTTCCCTCCCCCTCTCCTCTCCCCTCTCCATCTCTTCCACCGTTCCCCTACTCCTACCTTAAAGGCTGGCAACGCACTTGTGATTCTTGAGTTACAGGTGCCCATGGGCGGCGGTAGTCATTTACCGTCAGGTGACCCGTCTACTCGTTTATTTGAAAAACTTTTTTCTATAATAGTTACACATCGTATAAGTATCTGTGTAATACGTGATCAACGATCAGTGTTGTATCAAACTATTCATAGTTGGCTGGCCTGTTGGTCTAGTGGTTAGTGACCCTGACTGCTATGCCATAGGTCGTGGGTTCGATTCCCACCCGAGTCTGGGTGTTCTTTGTGTCCGTTGTTTGTATGTTTGTAAAGTCCCCCGCGACACAGGAGTAATTCCTAATGCGGGAGTTGTTTGAGAGAAAGAAATCCATCCGCAAAGCCCAGTAGACAAGCTTATAACGTACTTAGATAAACGATCACAGTATGTAGTCTTACTTATGTAACAAGTAAAACAAACAAATAAACGTAACGAGATCTAGGAACAAATATAAACTATCGAAATAACCGATGTTAACTTAATAGACGCGTAACAAGACAAACAAATCAGCCCGGGACCGTTTGTAGATATCTCTCAACTTTGCCCGGGGTAGCTCCCGGACTCGTTAATCCCCTTGCCTTACTCCCGGCCAGTAGTGACGAGAAAGTAAAAACTCGATTCCCGGTATCCGAGTCGATTAAGTTTATTAGAAGCTCTTTGATGGATTTATTAGGGTGTAATTTAATTAATTTTTCACATTACAAAGCTGAGTGAAGTAATTAAATATTTGAGATCCTAGCTTTGAGAAATTATTTATATTCCAATAATTTTAACTATGTTTTGCCCGAATTATCTAGAAAAGTAAATACATTTCCAAACCCCCGTCCCACTGGACTAGATTAGGATATTATACAAACGTATAATACATATACATCCATAACAATAATTCTCTATATTTCAAACTGTGCAGTGCTGCAGTATTAAAATAATAATTTTTCCAGTTGAAGAACAATGTGCTTGCTTTACTCTCATTTTTCCCAAAATATTTTTTAGTACAGTTTTGTTTCAATACATTTTATTGTACAATGGGTATCCATTACTATGTAACAATGAACATGCCATGTCATAAAGACACTAATAACTACTGCACAATACGACAAAGACCACTAGGAAAATACGTATTTTGTCATCAAATAAATTGCTTTCAAACTTTTTGCTCAATACAATCGCTATCGCTTTGATACTTTGAAATTGATATTCAACCGCTTAACTTGCCTCGATTCAGATTACCCACCTTAGTATGTACATATTGTACATCGATTGATATTCGATTACATACATATTGTCGCCTACTATTACAGTTGCTCCGCCCTAGCCCTGGACAGCAAACAATACGGCCGGCAATTAATACTGCCATTATACTAACGAGCATACCACTATCCGGGATCGGACGATTAGACGATGGGAAAAACTCGAGAGGTCGAGGAAACGTAGTTGATGGTACCTTATGTTTGTTTGAATTTAGTACCTAGTTTTTTTTGGAATAAAAATAGTTAGTCACACACGCATACGCATAGACGTATATGTATGTGTTGTTATTGAGCCTTAAATCACTACAGATTATAAAACAAAGTCATCCGCCGCATCTGTCGAGTCTGTCGGTCTGTTCGCGATAAACTCAAAAACTACTGCACGGATTTTCATGCGGTTTTCACCAATAAATAGAGCGATTCATGAGTAAGGACTAAGTATATAATTTGTTAAGGTTTTGTGTACATTGGTTGAAATATGACGATGATTGTTGAAGATGTCTCTGCTACCCGTGGGAAGCCGGGGCGGGTTGCTAGTGATATTATAAATGCAGAAGTGAGTTCGTTTGTTTGCAAAGGGCTTTCACGCCCAAACTACTCAACCAATCATCATGAAATTGTTACACGTTGTCAGGGACACAAAAACGGACAAAGTGAAACTTTAATCCTGAAAAAAGTATTGTTCTCGAGGGGTAGACAAGTAACTTTAACGCAAAGTCGCAGTCGCTAGTATTAAATAAATGTTGCCAAATGCCACTGTCTCCATATTCACGTGGATAATTATGTTACAATATGGTTGTATATAAAGTTTGGGAGATTCAACAACAATAATATTTCTTTTATCTGGGATTTTTATACGACCATGGTGGTTAACAAACATACGAGCCTCCTTATTGCAACATAAGAAGGGCCTCAGGCACAGAAATCTTAAAAATGAATCCTTGTTTCCCTTGGTCACGGCTTCACGCGTGAACGGCTGGACCGATTTTGCTAATTCTTTTTTTGTGTTTGATATTGTGAGGAGAAATCATTGTCATGTTCTGATGAAAGAAAAAATGAAGAAAGTTGCGCGGAAATATAGAAAATTCAATAAAACTTAACGAGGGACTTACGCAGGTGAAACCGCGGGGCGCAGCTAGTCGTTTATAAAGAAAAATATTTTTACTGGTGTTTTTAAACCTACATATTTCATAAAACACGTGCCACTGTTATTATTACCAGAAATAACTCAGTACTTACGGTTATATATGTATATGGAAATTATACATAAAATTAGGAGGAAGTTAGCATTTCTGAAAGTAAAATACACTTCTTTGTAAGACTTAGTTCTCTAAAGCCTTTGCTCTGCGTAATTAAGGCTCTATAATTAAAATACCATTCGTTCTGGATGAAAAAACTAGACTTAACTTGTCTGTACTGGCTTGGCTTGTATAGCGAAGATGTGTTAATGTTTTATCGGCAAGGTTTCCTTCTCAAATAACGTTAAATTGAAGTTTTTTTAAAAACATTAACCGAAATAAGAACAGTGCCACATTAATAAGTTGAACTAAAGTCCGAAATGCCATTGAAATAAACTTGTAAAACATACCGAGTTTATGCCTAGCTGTACTTATTTGTTTATTGTTGTTATGTAATTTATAAATTTAGCATCATTTTAAAAATGGATATTCAAGATTGAACACAGTATGTCTTATGAGTCTTATCTCCGAGTACATGTTATTGGGTCACTTTGATAAATGCTTTGCATCAGCGAAAGTGTTTATCAACCACGACTGGAAAGCGGAGCGCGAGTCCTGCTACAGTTCTCTGCCACTTACATAGGCATCTGGTAGGCAGAGGACTGTTGGACAAAAGCAGTGCAAGATCGCCTTTGTCGAAGTCTTTTTGATGACGATGTTGATGATGATTGAAGTATATTTCGTTTCAGGAGAATCTTAAGTAAGTTTATACAAAGTACTATTATTTCTGGTTTACAAAAAAAAAGAGTAAAGTGCTGGAATCATATTCGGAACGTGACGAATGCTCAGTGTAACGCTAAATCAGTGCTATATCCGTGTATATAGTTGTTGCATGGCAATAAGATATATTTTATGAGCTAATTAAATATTATTGGGCATTCTTGAATCCAACCCGCTTATGTCGCCTTTATAGTGCTTCTCATACTATCAATATTTATCAACCAGAAATTCAGTGTACTGTCAAAGAACTGTCAGACAAGTAACTTATAATAAGTCTCAATACTGACTTTAATAACAAAACACTTTAAAAAATCCCTTCCCGGGTATAAAGCATTCATCTCAAAAACGTTGATGCCTCATATCTTATTTAAAATTCCAAGTATTTTCTCATCTCAGCTGTGACAAATGCTATTAATTTTTTATCATTATCTTTCTCTGCACCCACCATTACCGTGACAAGATTACACGATCCTACACAGCGGTATGTTTGTAATGGCGGAGCGTGCAACGGGGCGTTTAGGTCCTGCGTGTAAAGGCGGACTTAATGCCATAAACATTCCATTACAGTCAACTTAGTGATGCATGTACGAATGTGCATTCCAAAATGGTTATTTAAAAAAAAACTATTAGGTGAAATTCTTAAAATTTGTGCCAATGCATAATATTACATTAATATTTACATATTTATTAATATTATTTCTATTGGTTACTAATCTATCTTTTCTTTTATATAAATATGTATAGCTATTTCGTGTATCTTGAAAACGGTTTTAACGCCCGTAGCATATCTCCGCCGCGAAATACTAGTGGCGAAACCGCTGGATGAATTCCGCTGCGATCAAGTGTAGTTTGAGTAGCGGAACTGGGCGTCGGAACGTCACGTGACTCAGTTGAGTTGAGGCAATCGGAGTGAAATGTCGCCGTTATCAGAGTCAGAAGAGTAAGTAACATTATTTAGGACTTTAACTTTGAAAAACCGTAAAACTCGTAGAATTTGGGTGAACGAGATTTAATTAGGAGAAAACCGATTATGTAAAGAACTAAGAGTCACATGAAGATCATTTTTTATACATATTTTAAAATGAGCCCAGAGAGTTTTGAAGATTTACATAATCTTTAGAAGCCACATATTAACCTGCCGGAGAGTGGAAGTGTCGGAGCAGATCCAAAAAACCGCGGGGAAAGAGATATACTATACAAATATATATATGTGTATTTACATATATCTAGTATATATAGTATATATATATATATACATACTATATATACTAGAGATCGCGTGGCGGTCGAATTTCGACCATGGTATATTTCATTGGCCAATATTACTTGACCTGTTATTGTATAGACTTTTGTACCATGACAGGTCAAAATATATACTGGACACTCATAGCTGTATGTACCCGTTTTTGCATTTTTTTTAACTTTGTAGCAAATATTGTTCAAAATTTTAGCATTCGTCACTTCTTCTCTGTATAAACTATAAGTGTGCGAAATTTCATACTCCTCCGCCCGCCCAATTTTCGTAAAAAGGGATCCAAAGTTTTCGCTTCACGTATTAATATATAGATAATAATAGTCAAATCTATGCGTTAGAAAAGGCAGTTTCGCTAGTGTTCCGCTTGTCCTACATACGGACAAGACATGGCGAAATTACTGCGGTTCCGCTGCGGAGGTGTGCTACGGGCGTAAGGATATTGATCTTATTATGTATTTACATAAGGTTTTGCTTTTAAGTTTATTTACAAAAATAAAATGCCCAGGTACTAATAAATAATTTCTCAATATAACATAGCCTGACTAGCCTACTACTGTGCTACGATGTGACGCCATTTGCTTTTTTTTAATTCGCCCACTGACGCGACTTTAGATTATTGCTGTTTCAACCTTTATTCCTCGAAAAATCAGGAAAACGCCAATTAATTGTAATAAGCTGTCCTCGTCTTTGAAACGCATTTAATCACGCTTGCGTATTAGAGGGTCGTAACTGTGAAGGGCAGGGGAAGCGCCCTAGGGATCACTAAGAAGTGATCATAAAAAAACCACCCTTAACTTTGTGTTCGAGAGACTTATCAGGGAAGTGCCTAATAGAAGGTAAATATGGGAGCATACGAGCCGAAATTAGCGGCGTCAATACCGTTAAACTACTCGCAAGCATTCGTTTTTACTTCCCGAAGATATAGAAAGTTAAAGTACGAAGTTGAGGCACTTATCGAAATATTTGTATAAAAGATAGATGTAATAGATTACAATATTTTCTATTAGTATTATATATATTTTTATCAACTAAATTACAGCAATCCCCAAACCTATTCGCCGGGCAAAATTAAGGTATCAGTTGGGTTATCAATAAAATTAAAATCTATTTAGGAACTTTGATCTAATACTATATTAACATCGAAGTCATATTTAGGTTAGTAATTTTCAACTAGATCGTACCATTCGTTCAGTCAGCTGCTAAGAAAGCAACAAGAACCAATTTATGTAAATTATTGACATAAATTGGTTCTTGTTGTAGCAGCTGACTAAAGTAGGTGTATTTTAACCTTGGTTGATCAATAATAGTGATCACCAAGGGCTCTTGCAAAAAAGGAAAGCAAATTACAGTACTATCCAAACTTATTGGCCGGCTTGAAGTTGGCGCAACCGCCATTTCGCGCATGGTACGATCGAGTGGAAAATTACTAAATCAAATTAATTTATCACATATTGTGCATGTGACAAATTAATTCTTGTTACTAAAAATACAATATTTATGTACATTAAAGTGAGCGTTATTACGTAACGCGTCTGTGCACATTATACTACCCTTATGTTTCCACATCAAGGTCTAAGGGATTTAATGAAATTTAATTTTACCGAGATTTTTTTCTTTTTCCTCGCCAATAAAGTTTACGGCCGGAAATTTACGAGTAAGCAAATGTTAAGAAATCATTCTGACGTATAATTTTCTTATAATGAAGTTATTTGTAATTACTTTTTTCTAGATAAAGAGTCTTGTGTACGATAATGACCCTGTAGCTCGAGTTTAATAAAAAATTTAAGCATTCGTGGTAATTTCAAATCGCTTAGTAAAATAATGTTTACATTTAAGTTAAATCGTAAGTCTTTTAGCTTTCATAATATTAGATGTTTTAAGTAAAAATGTTTGTTTTGTTTAAATAACTACCCAAAAGGAAGTACAAATACGGTCTAAGATGTAGGTATTCGTAGTATATTCCTTATATATAGTTATGTAATGTTAACACTTGATATTCGTAAAAGCCATTATCTACTGGCAACACGCTTTCTTACCTAAAAAGCACAATCTTCGAGTAGATGTTTCTTGGCCACGCAATCTAATTACTATTATAGGAAAAGAAAAAAACAATTTTATCATCGCAAGTATAATTCTCAAACTAACCATAATCCTTTATAGATATACTAGCAACCCATCCCGACTACGCACGGGTAGCAGAGCATATTACGTCCACATATTTTCGTTATTATGTGTTAATCTTAGAAGATAGACATAACTTTCCTATATTGTAATATCTATTATTATGAGGAATAACTCCGTAATACATTGTTTTCATACAACTCTATTTGTTTTCGCGGCGAACGCCAGTAAAGCTTCCAGTCGGCATGATTTTTTCCGACATCTTCAACAATCGTCATCATATTTCAGCAAATTTATACGAACCCCTAATAAATTATACGCCTAAACCTTCCTCATGAATCACTTTATCCGTACGTACAAACTGTATGAAAATCCATTTTCGATACTTTTGCACTTTATCGCGAACAGACAGACAGTCAGACGCGGCGGGAGACTTTGTTTTATAATATGTAGTCATGTGTCAATTGCCAAGATTTAATGCGGGAAATGTATAAAGAAAATATACTTGTGAAGCGCTTGACTCCGTCTGCCTGTATATTCATTTATCGGCAACGATATATATGCAATGTTTATACATGTATATAAATATACCTAGATGACCGAGCTTTGCTCGTTTTGTTTTTACGTTTTCTAAAAATGAAACCTACCTAGATCGATTTATCGCCCCCGAAACGCCCTGCATACTAAATTGGAGCCGGTTCCGAGATTCAAATTATATTTATACATATATATATACAAGAATTGCTCGTTTAAAGGTACATAGTAAGTAGTATACATAGTAGTAGTAGTACACACTAAAAGTATCGGGAATGGAATATTTCCACTATTCCTATCATATTAAAATCTTTTTAATTGAAAACTCCTTGGCTTTAAAAATCGAATACCATTTATTTATTTAAAAAAAGATTCTCGGTCTTCTCACAAGATCTTCTCAAACTTGTTTAGTCGTTGAGAAAATGGAATTGACTCGAGAAAATTCAAGGGCGATGATTTATTATGGCTTTCGAAGCGGTTTAACACAAAAACAGTGTGTTGACCGGATGCTTTCTGCATTTGGTGATGAAGCCCCATCCAAAACCACAATTTATCGCTGGTTTGCTGAATTTCAACGTGGACGTGTCAAGCTCAGTGATGATCCCCGTCAAGGGCGTCCAAAAACTGCAGTCACCCAAGAAAATGCTGTGCGTAAGCTGATTGAGGAAGATCGACATGTGACATACCGCGAAATTCAGGCAAATTTAGACATTGGCATGAGTCAAATACAAATAATCTTGCATGAACAATTAGGTGTAAAAAAGTTGTTTTCCCGATGGATACCGCATTTGCTCTGTGAAGAGCAAAAAGCGGCTCGCGTTACTTGGTGCATCAGAACTCTCGAAAGATTCCACGCAGGATCCTCAAATGCTGTATACAACATTGTATCAGGTGACGAATCCTGGATATACGGGTACGAACCCGAAACAAAAAACCAGTCACGAGTTTGGGTGTTCGAAAATGAGTTAAATCCAACTAAAATTGTTCGTTCACGGTGTTGCAAAAAAAATGGTGGCCACGTTTGTCTCCAAAACCGGCCATGTTGCGACTATTCCTCTTGAGGGACAAAGAACGGTTAATGTAGAATGGTATGCTAGCATTTGTTTGCCACAGGTCGTTTCCGAACTCCGTAAAGAGAACTGTAACCGCCGCATCATCCTCCATCACGACAATGCGAGTTCTCACACCGCGCACAGAACAAAAGAGTTTATAGAGCAAGAAAACATAGAATTATTAGACCATCCGCCGTACAGTCCCGACCTAAGCCCTAATGATTTCTATACTTTCCCTAAAATAAAGAATAAATTGCGTGGTCAGAGATTTTCATCACCAGACGAAGCTGTGGACGCCTACAAAACGGCCATTTTGGAGACCCCAACTTCCGAATGGAATGGTTGCTTCAATGATTGGTTCCATCGTATGGAAAAATGTGTCAAATCAATCGCGGAGAATACTTCGAAAAGCAATAAATACATTTTTAAATAGTAATGTTGTGTTACTTCCTTGATTCCCGAAATTTTCAGTGTAGCCCTCGTATTAGATTGAAAAGTATTTTTTGCCTCGCACAACCAATCTCTGGAACAGATTGTCACCTGCGGTATTTCCGGACCGATACGACCTTCAAACCTTCAAGAAAAGAGCGTACTCCTATCTCAAAGGCCGGCAACGTACTTGTGACTCTTGAGCTGCAGGTGTCCATGGGCGACGGTAGTCACTTACCATCAGGTGACTCGTCTGCTCGTTTGTATAAAAAAAGTATGAAACTGTATTAATAGAAATAATAATAATAATGAAAACAAAATCTACAAGTGTCAATACAGTATTTACTCCTATAGCCATCGGTCTGTGAGCCCTAAAATCGACAGTCACGTTTAATGAGAAAGATTATCGTTTCTGTTAGAAAAATCCTTCTGAAACAGAATTTTAGATTAGACCATTCCTGTTTAAATGATGATTTTTAAATACATAAATATGAAGCACCAGCTGTTGCCCGCAATTTTGGTGAAAACCATCCCACAGGAATACACACAACATCGTATATTTTTTCAGAATAAAATATAGCATATGTGCTATTCCAGACTATAATCTAGATCCGTTCAGTCTTTTTTGCGTGAAAGAGTAACAAACAACCATCCATCCTCACAAACTTTCGCCTTTGTAATATTAATAATATACCTTATAAAAATGTGGTAGAACAAAAGTTGTTCTAAAAATGTGGCAGAACAAAAGTTGTTCTACAAATGTGGTAGAACAAAAGTTGTTCAGTTTAACGTAAAGAAATCACCTGTCATTACGTCCTTAAAATAACCCTTATAGTTAGAAGTACATGTATAATTTTTAAACATAACGAACGTCACTAACCTGTAGCGAAATATACAAAACAAAGAAACGATTTCGTTGCAGGAAATGCGTTTCAATAAGACGCTCCTAAAAATAAATGTATAATAGGCATTTTATTTTATTGTGATAGCGATTTGTTTTTATTGTCTCTTAAAGGGTGAACTTACGATTTTTACAATCCCTACGCTTTTGTTCACGATATCGCTGTTTAAGTTTAAGCAAATACTCGTATGTGTTTAACAAAAGAGGTATGAGTTTGTGATAACAGGTTTAATTTTAAAAGTTATTTTATTTTTATAAGAAGTATTGAGATAACCAAGGCATAAAAATTGCTTTGTACCCTATCGCTACATATCACTACATATTATAAAACGAAGTCCCCCTCCGCGTCTGTCTGTCTTTCTGTCTGTTCGCGATAAACTCAAATAATACTGAACGGATTTTCATGCGGTTTTCACCAATAGTTAGATTCATGAAGAAGATTTAGGTATGTAATTTGTTAAACTTTTTGTGTAAGTTGGTTGAAATATGATGATTATTGTTGAAGATGTCTCTGCTACCCGTGCGAAGCCGAGGCGAGTTACTAGTGAGTAAATATAAGTTTAGGCCAAATCACAAACAAATATTTTACATACACATACAATTTACAAATTTAGGTATATAAACGGTGTCGGAAATGATCACTTTTTAACCGACTTCAAAAAAGGAGGAGGTTCTCAATTCGTCAGAATCTTTTTTTTTATGTGTGTTCACCGATTACTCGAATACGCCTAAATCAATTTGGAAAATTCTTTTTGTGTTTTAAAGGGTGTACTTCCCATGTGGTCCCATTTAAATTTTATCGAAATCAGTAGGTCAGTCTAACGGTTTTTGAAAAATTAACAAATATCTAAAAATTGTATACATCGATGAAATTTTCGTTTACTCCGAAACCTCTCATTCATCTCATTGGAGCAGTGCGTTTAATTAGCCTACCCAAATTATATTTAAACAAAATACATCTACTTTCCACTAAAAAGCACATTGAAGTAGGTAATACTTTTTTAAAAGATAATTTATATTCGAAAACGAAATGTAGTGCTAAAAACAAGTCTTTATTCTCCACAATAAATAAAACCTGACAGTTACAACTGTCGATTTGGTTTGCTTTCTCTGGTTCCATCCACCGCATCCTTAACACCCCTTGTTTAAGTGGAATTGTTAATTCATATTATTGCAAAATATTGTAAACCGCACTCCACGCCTTATTATTATATTATACATGTACATATTGACAAGGGCTTTCCCCGGGGATAATGCCGTACAGTGAATCCCTTACACAAACAGATGTGAACAATACTTGTAATTAATATTACCATTAAACTAACGAGCGTCCATATCGTACTGTTTAACGTACATTGAAAGTTGTCTATGTGTTGCGATTATGAGTTTGTACTGTCCCAGAGCAATAATACAGGGTAAATGTGAACTAGTGTAATTAATTCAATCCAGGTTATCAGCTTACATTTTGGTGTTATACCTGTATATTATACATCAATCCACACTTACGTACAAACTAAAACCTAAGTCTAAAACAATCAGAATAACCACTTACTTCTTTAAAAAAAAACCACCACGCAATAACATGAATTAACATCTAATGAACAAATGAAAGAAGTTACTCTAGATCGTCAAATGTAACTTAGTAAGTTCAGTAGGTATATCAGTTCAACAATATGAACTTGTGCGGGAGTGAGTTTTCATTGAAAACTTTATCAATTTTCGACTACACCAAGTCGAGGTCCGACTTCCAATCAATTATGTCACCGAATGAACCTTTTTATGGAAGACGACATGATAACGACACGACTCCGACATTTGAAACGACTAATATTATTCATTGTCTACCAGAGACGGAAAGACTCGCTACGTATCCAAGCTCACAATGATTCTTAGACTCAAGTTATAACTTGATTGAATCGCTTGACAACTTGACACACAACATTTTTAACGCGTATCAATACAATAGTTTTATTCAATAAATTGTGCTTTTCTACCATATTCTGAGCAAAAAAAGTTAAAATATCTATATTATTTTATCATTACTCATAGTCTAACGACAATGGTGCCGATTGTATTGTACACTCACTAAACTAAAACCTGACTTAATTTCTTCATATGAAATCAATTCGAAGTGTACAAGGTTTACATCTTATATGAAGAAAATTTAGTCAATTATAGTTTAGATGTAACAGAATTGGCACCAATGATAGTGAATGGATTTGATGTCATTTGTTACTTCATTCTTGCCTAGTCTATTGTTCTTTATTTATAAAAATATTTTTTGAATTAATAATAATTCTTCAATGTTAGAAGACTGTGTTGTTCGAATATTTGCATAATGTTAATAAATTTATCGTTTCATATAAAAGGACATATCCGTATGACGCCTACACGATTTTAACTGTATGATAACGGCAATAGAACGTGACAAGTGTCAATGTAATTTAGTGAGTTCTACTTGATTAATGGTTACTGCAACCTACGCATTGCCTGATTGTCATGATATATTATGTTTGATGTACGATGTCATTCAGCTACAGAACCTGTATGACATGGTACTAGTGTGCACCAATGATAAAAACTTCTAAGCTCCCAGTAATTCAAACGAAAATTTACAACTTGTTTCTTTGAACCCAATTATTGAAAGCGATGTTCCAGTAGTACTTTAATAAAAAAGCGCTACTTTAAAAAATAATATGTTAACTCAGCTAAAGCATAATTAAAAACTGAGCCACCAAATTTCCTTCTTTAAAGACCTATGAATGATACAGTGAATATACCTAAAATAAGAAATGTAAGATTTATAAAGAACTATAGGAATTTAAGCAGGGCGACTTTAGAGTTAAAAAAAAATACATTACCTAGTAAAATAGTAATAAAAGCCGACCCCAACTTAGTCAGGAAAAGTAAGATTATCTCTAAAATAGTACACGACAATAAAATAATCATGGATCAAACCAACAAAGCTAATACTTTCAATAATTATTTTGCTTGTATATAAATTTAGCTTCTACTGAAAGTGATATCCTAAGCGATGAAACTATAATTACTATATTAGCATGTATTCATTTGTATATTGACGGTACATATATAGGGCTACTTACAATTTATTTAATGACTGATAAACAGTAAATTAAGATATTGCAATTAAATACCTTTCAAACTCGATACCAAGAGCTAAATTAACAGCTTAAGACTACGTTACTAGTTCACGAAGTAAGTAGAAATAGGGAAGGGAAAATGTACCCGAGATGAGTTATCCCGGTGCACTACTATAATTATAATGGATGCAACAGTAATTAAAGAGCGAAGCCTTAATTACATTCAGCACGTCAATCTGAATAAGTACAGTAGCAAAAGACGCAATCACTTAATGTATTAGTACATTAAAGGGAGAAAAACGGTTTCCTTTGAATTGGTAGTTCAACATTGTGGGCATTTTAGGCTATGATACAGATAATAAAGTACATAAGATTTTTAGGAGAAATAACAATTCTCCTAATAATCAGACTTTTGGTAGTATTTAGTTATTTTAGCTGTTTGCACTCCTGATAACACTTAACCTACAAGTATTTAATGACCATTTGAGAATTTCATAACGGTTTTAGCAACTATCAATGTAATGTAGAGTTTTATAAACTCAAAGCGATAAAATACCTTTTTAATAATCACCTATAATTTTAATACCAATAAAATTATTTAATCATTCATATTCCGCGAACTATATCGGGTAGTCCAACACTATTGTACTAGGACTTTGCCCGGACATTTTCGACTGCCCGGCTATGGGAATAAAAGTTAAACAAATGGACGTCGTACCGGCAAGTTTTAATAAGATTCTTGCGAGGTTTAGTACGGAAACTGTTCAGCGGACGTCGTGTGTTGGCTTTGCCTTGAATCGTGATGCGTTTTTCTCCTTTTATTATATATTTTTCTCTTTCATGGCTTTTAATAACGCGTTCTAAAGTTTCGCAATAATGTTGGTGTAATAAAAATGCGGGAATTTTTGGGTCATCGTACAAAGAACGTTTAAGAGCGGAAAATGGGTTACGTATTTTGAAGTGTTAATAACTTTATTTTGTTTATGATGTATCATTTAAATTTTAACTAATAATAATGATTATTTAATGTAAATTCAAGAAACCTATTTCAAGTAATATTTAGTACTACTACTATATTTAGTATCCCAAGATCTTTTCCATATCTAACTTTCCCCTTGGACAATTTTCTACATAGCATAAAGTTGTCCCATTGATTTATAAGGTTTAATTACTAACAAAAACGGCCCAAAGTATCGTTCGCAAACCATTGGTGACTTTTTGTGACCCCGGTCGCTTCAGCAAATCCTTCAGGATACCACTCACTTAATCCCGGGCCGGGTTACGAGGGTGAGGCAGGGGGAATGAACTAAGAAACTTTTCCTGCCACTTTGTGGCCCGATTAGTGTTGCAAGGTGTTCCAATTTTAACGGACTATCCCGATTTTGTCGACCCTTTTATATTTATAGTGTGGGAGGATTACATTGTTAGTGTTTGGTGGATTCATTGCGACGATGGTATTCATTCGGATGATTGAATAAATTTGGTCCAACTCATCCCAGGAGTAAATTGTTTCAAATATGAATATAAAACAATGTACAGTTTTAAACCTTTTGTCAAAAGGCTTGCGGTGAACAGGGCCTATAAAGCTGAATAGCTGGCAAACTAGCAGACGGGTCACCTGATGGTAAGTGATTACCGCCGCCCATGGGCACCTGCAACTCAAGTGTTACAAGTTCGTTGCCGGCCTTTAAGGTGGGAGTAGGGGAAGTGAGGAAGGGGGAGTGGGGGAGAAGAGGGCAAGAGAGGTAGAGGAAAAGATTAGGGCCTCCGGTAACCTCACTCACTCGACGAAATACAACGTAAGCATTGCTTCACTGTCGGTTTTCTGTGAGGCCGTGGTATCATTCCAAACCTGCTTGAGCTAATGCTTATACCCACCAATCAATATCCCTTTCATTGCCTTCCCCTTTTAATATACTCCTAATTTTCCCATTTTTAATTCCCAAAGTTCCCGTTTGAAAGGCTGCTGCAATAGCAGTAATCACGTGACTGGTACTAAATTATAGTATCCAAAATGTGGGTGTTTAATACGCCTCTGCTTGCCCCTTAGGGGTTACAGGCGTTAGTGTAATTGTTTTAACAGCACGAACACATTTTATATTGCGCAATCGCTTGTTTTTACAAGATTGTTCTAAAAAACTAACCCGCTAGTAGATGACAATAGAGAAGGAGACTTCCGTTTAAAAAAAAGTAATACTCCTTAGGAAATTAGGTTTTATATGTATGACTTAGAAAAAATTATTACAAATTTATTACTATTTTTCAATTGTAAAACCAAACATTAAAAGTAAATGTTTTGACCTCAGGGGGACGTCATACCCCCCGTATGACGTCATGGCCCCTTTTCATATATGTTTCTACACAACAGATCGTTTTGATGTTTTATAAAGAGGAATTGATTTGACTTCAGAGTCTAAAACCGTATTCTTCTTGTGTGTAGCAAGTATGTGAAAATAGCTTGACACCAGACACCTTAAACACGTCATAACCCTGTTGTGCTTAGCGTCGTCGTTTTTCCTTTGATAATTTCATCTTAGCCTAGGCTAAGGCTAGGTCTTGCTTTATATGAAAGCTCTTTCTCAGAGAATTTTTATTCAAACTTATTTTACACTTTGTTGAGATATTTTTCTTTCATTCTTTTTTTATCTTTATTCTTCAAAAATAAAATCCACATTTCGTAATAAATCTTTAGAATATGTAACCCGGTACATAAGAAGCTGAGAATTTGTCCTGGATTTTTTTGTCACTAGATATACCTACTACGCGACCTGTGAACAATGTCCAATGAGGTGACGTTTTTATAAGATCCCTCCGGATATCTGACTTTTCTTTCTTCTGACAATTTTCTTCTGATTGTGTCGAGATGTTATGAGTTTCGAATTATGATTCCAGTTTTATATACTACTTGTGACAGTTCTCAGTTCTTCACTTCGAAGTTTAGTTTAGAACTTGTGGAATTGAAAATAACAATAATATTCTCTGACCTGCTACTACTTGGACATGAATAAATATACTTACCAAATACATTTCTTGTTTTAATTACACGTATGTTATACTCGGTTACGAATATATAGAGGTGGCTTTGTTTAGTTCGTGAAAATTTAGTTTCAGTTGATATCATATAATCATCAAAGGTATAATTTACAGTTTAGACAGGTAGATCAAAGAGACTTCTTCTTAGGCTACGCTTTAACCAACTGTGGCCATGAATACACTTAACCTAGCTCAGAACATCTTCTTTTGAAATAGTTTAGAACTGGATCAGCGGAGATAGATGCGAGTGAGAAAGATGTGTAACCTGTGTGTGTCGTTGCTCCGCTCAACTTTTGCACATCTCTGCAGGAAATGAAAATACAGACTTATCCTTTGACTCTACTACTTACTCCTTATTATACGAACTTTCATGTGACTTTAGCCTCGAAAATTATGAAAGAAGTACTGACGTACAGTCGTACATAATTTTATTCCAGACTAGCTTTTGCCCGCGACTTCGTCCGCGTGGTGGCCGATATCAATCATTATACAGTGCAGGCTCAAACAAATCAATCAAAACTACTTGTTACTGCGTACTAAAGAAATAAGGTTTAATAGAAAAAATACACTTCAAAAAAATCACTAAAAGCAAAAAAAATCTATTGATCTATTTTCACCTTGAATTTTATTGTATTTCTTTATTTAAATTTATTTCTTTCACAACATTTAGTAGGTTAGGGCTCGCTACAATGAAATTAAGTGAATTAGGCGGTAACTGGCGGGATTTCATTGTTACATAGTAGTTGAGGAGAAAACCCAACCACTTACCCTCGGTCTGTGGGTCTACAACGATCACAACAGCCTAGGATAAACCTCAACGAATTGCCATAGACTCATATATTACATTTTTTTTTCGTTTTAAATATTAAATTATTAATTGTTTATTGTTTATCATTTCTAAATATCTTTCAATTTTTTTTATCAAGTTCTGAAATGTACACTAGATGTATGTAATGTCTCGATTAATTAATATTTTTCTTAAATGTGTAGTTTATCATGACGCCATCTATTATGAAAGACTTGTATTTTAATGAACCTGACTTGCCCCCTAATCCCTATTTCCCTTGGTCATGCCATAACTTGGGGACGATCAAACCGATTTCATTCATTTTTTTATGTTTTTGAAAAATTAAGAAAATTTAACAGAAAATCGGTTCCCGTGTAATAAATTAGAAATTCCACGCGAACGAAGTCACGGGTAACAGTTGGTATTTTATATTTTCGTTTTACGATTTCGACTTTTATTTTCAACTTGACCCTCAACATTGTCTCTCTTTTGCAGTTGTTTACCACCCATTTTCAACCTCTTGGGGGTGTAATTTTAAAAACCCTTTCTTATCGGATGCCTACATCATATAAGGAATACGTCCTCTAAATTTAACGTCTCTACAACCTATGGTTTAGGCTGTGCGTAGATCCGTCCGTCAGTCAGTCAGTCAGTCAGGACAATAGATTTTTTATAGATGTAAAAAGATTTCAAGTTTAATTTTAGGGATGCCTCTTGCCACTTTTACAAAAGAAATAGTACAATACTGTAAAATAACTACGGCCCAACAATTTTTTGTACGGTGTATTGTTTTTTTTTTGTAAGGAACTGAGGTATGTTTTGTTTTGTTCATTTACCAGTTTCACAACCATTGTTCCTCTTATTACGGTAGATTACTCGCAGAAGGCGAGACGAAAACCTCTCGGTTTTACCCTTAAGACTTTATGTACGAAATTTTGCCGTTTATCGTTAAAGATTAAATTCTTTTCACATAAAACTTAATTAATCGAACTTTTACTCAAACCTAATGCTCAACTTTTTTTTATTATGTTGTTTTACGAGTTGTAGTTTGTTGCTTGAAGTTTTTTACGAGTAATTAAAACGAATGAATATTATTTAGAGTCTGAGAGGCCATAAAACATTTGGTGAACGTTAAGTTCTTTTTATAGGCTAAGTTTTATATTAATAGAGAAAAATTAATTATTTATCTTAAGATTTTAAGACTTCTAAGAACATACAAGATAATTAAAACTGAATAAACCATATTTATATGAACATTAAACTTCTCGTTAGTTTAACAAGCTCTTTTCAAAAGAAGGGTTTGCGCTTTTATGAGCTTAAATAAAAAGCATCTCTTTGTGTAGTAATTTGGGGATAGGAAATTGATTTAAAACCGATTTGATATGCTTATATTAATTCTGCTTGCCTTAGTTTTACTTGGCTTGATGATAATCTCTGATGCTAGATGTAAAAGCTTACGGTGACTGCTTGACATCATACAGACCGTATACTTCTTCGTAATGACATATTAGCTCTATAAAAAGATAACCAAATGTTGATAGAACTAAACTACTTTCTTAAGTTACAGAAATCTATATTATTTTAATTCTTCCCAGAAATCATCTTGGCTAAACTGTTTTTGTCTTCTTTATAGCATAAATAAGGCAAATTAAAGTCATGTAACCTAGCCTAACATGTACCAGTAAACATAACCTAAGTTTAAATGATGTTCTAAAGACCCTTTAATGCAATATTGTATTTCTAAATCGTCCGGAATGCACCTCTTGTACCTAAACGTAATACTTGTGGAAATATACGAGCGTAGTTTGCGGGCGGCGCCGCAGCGATAGGAGTAAGTTTTGATATAATTTTGCAGATATTACTGTGGGTTTACTAGAACATACGGACATAAAAGAAAATTCCTCCGGCAAGTAACTATTGCTTTGGAAAAATGTTACAGGGGTAATGTCGCACCGTGTTCATACTTTAAATATAAAAATCCCTATTTCTTTTAATACACTTTAAAGGCGGCGTAATGCCTTGATCCACATCACCTCGAAATGCTTTGACCCAAAATGGCAGAGGCATATACTTTAGTAATCAATAAATTTGTTTGATAAAAAAAAACAATTTTGGATAACACGTCGCAGAATGACTGATTTAGACGTAAAATACCATTTTTTGTCCTTATTTTCTTAGTTAAAAATAGATAACTCGGTTTTTATCAATTATTGGTATTAGAATATTATTATCTTTATTTATTTCCTCCATTGATAATAACCAAACAAACAGAGCCCAAAATAAGAAGCTTTATGATTCTTTATACGCCAAAGCTTCAATAATTGCGATTTATTAAACATACGATATGTAGTTATTATTATGTTAAAATTATGGTAACGTAAGAATTCTTCGTGCATTTTCGTTCTATTTAAAAAAAAATACTTTAAACATTGTGCACAAACTCGTAGTTTGTTCAAACACAATTCTCTTTCAAACTGTTTACACCGAGGAGATCCCACATGCAGACACATTTATCTCCCTTATATTTCAGGAGGCAACCTTCCAAGCCACAGCTAGGCTTGCAGGTGTTCCACTTGAAATTGTTTCTCTCGTCCAATGTAAATATTAGTTAATTAACTGTAAACCGAGCGTGGTTGGCTCTGCACCGTCCAGTGTTTGACTTCTTCTTAAAAACGTTTACATCTACTTGGATCGACTACGAAGTTTTTTAAAGCTTTTTATATTATTCTTGGTCTATTTTTAATATACTAAGTTTAAAAGCGAGGAGTTAGATTAAATTGGCTTCCAAATATGCGAAAATCTTGAAAGAAGGTGGTAACGAGGAGACAAGCATAGTTGTACGAGGACCATAACCGTGATGTTTATTCATTTTATTGTTAAAGATAACTTCGGACCGGTTTCTGCTTTTAGTTTACTGTTGTGAGAGCCCCACAATACACAACCCGAACTCTCTAGGATCGTGCGAAATGCACAAGAAAAAAAATACATAGTCTATTTAGGACTGGTTAACTAAAACTAACACAATTTTTTCTTCCACCACAGAGTACATAACAATTATATTCAGATAAAGTGTAACAGTGTAACAATGGTTAATCATTGGTCCAAACGATCTTTCATTTTTAGACAAATATTTTTTTTAAAGGACTGCTGTTTCCGAGAACAAAAAAAGATTGTATACCAATCTACTTTGCTAAGAAAAAAATAGTCCGAGCACTATTTTCACATCTTATTATACCAATAGAACTGCCCAACTTTCAGTGCCAAGTATTTTAATACTCACTTGTGTGGCCTACTGGATTGAACAGCACCTATCTAGTCGTACGACGCGGTGGCGCCTCTAAATTATTGTTAAAAGGGAAGCTGCCCGATTGGGGAAGTACGTAAGTTTGCAGCCAACACATTTATACGTACCTATGTATATTACATTCCAGTTGTGAGTTATGTTGAGTTTTTTGGGGCTCAAGAGAAGCGCTGCCGAAGCAGCTACTTCTATATTTCTTTAAATTTGTTGGCAACGTGTAAGTGATACATCTTCAATTACTTAATTAATTGTTGCGTTGCGGGTTCCAACACAGTTGTCAGTCTTTTACGATCGGGATAGAATTACGTTTGTTTACGGCCTTCGTGGTATATGAATTAAGTACAAATACATACACGTACACACATTTACATTCATATACCTACATTTACACACTCAAATCCACACTATGCATTCACACGCACTCACACGCGCGCTCTCTAACACAAACAAACACACCCATATACATACGTATATGTACCTATGCACACACATACTGGTTAACATTTTATATTTTTAGCACAAAGCACAAAAGTCTTCGCTCCTACTACCTACCTACCTACCTAGTTAGCTAAATTTTCACTACCTCCCTAGTTTTATAATTTTTTTATAAACACAAACTCAACTAAAATATAAATTGTATATAAATAATTTAACCCTTATCTTTAAGATTCATATTTCGTAGAAGTTATCTACGAAGCATCACATCTACAAAGTTATTTTGTTTCAAAGAACTCGTTCTGAACGCGGGCGCCACTATTCATTCCTTAAAGTAAATTCAATCCTGTAAGACTTGAGCTTTATCATGTTTTATTCAAATATCAAACATGATGTTTAAATCTGACATGGCTTTGATAATCTTTTTTTACCTTTTCAACTTTTGTTAGTACAAGGGACAAAGACTTATCATGTTTCTATCGTATTTACATATCAAGGAGGAAGGTTCTCTTGCACTGATCAAAATGGCTTAACTGATTTAGTAAGACTTAGTCAGAAAAGGAAGGTTTATGTGAAAATGGCTACAACAAGCTACAATGATCCAGTGTATGTTGACCGCTCATGGTAAGGAAAGTATAACCAATGACAGTTCAATTTATACTGGTCAATGAAATAAAATAAAACGTTCAAAACTTATTGAATCATGGTAGAAATTCGACCACCAAGCGATCTTTTTTTTAACGATTACTAGCAACGTGGGTCGCACATTACTGGTATTCTTGTTAACCCCTCCAGGTAAGCTAAATGCTTGTGGTTGGAAAGTGTTCACGTCAGTAGTACACTGGGTGGGGGTTCAAACCCGCAACCACTCCGTCGCAAGTCCGATGCCTTAGCCATTACGCTACAGCCGCTTAGTTATAATTAACGGTAAAGAATCGGTAAAAAAAAATCCAAGGCAGAGGTCAGAAATGAGGGAATTATTATAATAATAAAAATAAAAATCATTTATTTCATGCTGCATAGACCCATAGATAAATATCTTAATATAAATATACATACCAAAACATTATGCGTTAGTAAATATAACTTAAGACTAAGTTAGTAACACTTCACTACTTGCACAAGTCTTTGTGCGGCCCATTAGTACTTGGTCATGGAAGCGACGGAATATCACACCTTGCGGCGAAAAGCTTGGGCGCAAAAATTGGTAGTAAATACTGTTGGTCGATATACAACCATAATTCAGTAAGTTTTGAATGTTTTGTTTTATAACAATATTAAATACTGAAGACTTTACAGAGTATTTTTAGCGAAGTGTTTAGGTTAGGGGGTAGGTTGTCGCAACATCTTGATAGGGCGGTCATTTTTGGCGACGTGTGTATGACACGGCTGATGCTCGGCACATTGGGGGTCGATAGTCAATAGTGTCAACTTACCATAATGGAGGACATGTGCTTACTCTTCTCTCCGTAGGTTAAAAGCTTAGCTTGTTTGAATGTGTACCAACAAGATGGTCCTATACTTTGATGAACATATTAACATATTGTTGGTAAGCATTTAAATGTAAGCAACACGCTCAATAAGATTTACATAGGGATAGAAACAAATTTATATAGTCTATTTTAGTTTACCATTTTAATTTTTTTTAATCTCACTAATATTATAAATGTGAAAGTTTGGATGGATGAATGGATGGACGTTTGTTACTCTTTCACACAAAAACCACTGAACCGATTGCGATGAAACTTATTATGTAGATAGCTGCAGACCTGGATTACGCATAAGCTACTTTTTATACCGATATTCCCACAGGATCGGGACTAACGCGGGTGAAACTGCGGGGCGTTGCTAGTACAACATATTTGTTTACCACAATATATAACAAACTAATATAATATTGCTCCTGCACTAGAAACGATTCCTCTCTCGTCTTCACACAGCATTTAAACAACGGATTCAAAAAAATATCACAGTTTTGATAAAATTTGTGTACTGGTTGCGAATCAAGTCCCCCAACACTCGGCACGGCATAATAGCAAGCCTATTTAACCATTTAGTAACATGTACAGTAAAAAAAGGTAATAAGTAATTATCGTACTTTAGTATTTATGGCACCTTTCGTATATATTTAATCCCAAAATAAAGTACAGTAAGTTTGTTCAGTGAACATTTACAACAAATAATTTTACATATATTCAAGATACGAATTTATAGTCAGAATAGGTACCAATTATTTTCTCTCGCTCGTACCACGTTTGAAGAGATTTGCCAATTTGTACCCTATAATTGGGTGTCGGGTAATCAATGCGTGAAATAATTTTAACAAAAAGGGCGAAATGGTAACGTACACAAAAAGAAGTGCCAGTAATTAAAATAGTAATAACATCTTCAAATGTTATATTTGTATCTTTAGTAAGTACATGATAGGCTTTTAATTATATCCAGTAAAAGAACAATAGTCAAGGAACTTTAATATCTTATACACTCACTATATACATCAATATATATAAAAATCAATGCCACTTTTCGTTGTAATTTTATAACTCAAGAACGGGCTCACCTATCCAAACCAAATGTTTAGGCTGTGTTCGGACTATTTAGTAGATGGTTTATGTGAAGTTTGCACAAAATCGGTCGAGCGGTTCTTCATTTAAAATTTAGTCAGGTAGTATATTATATACACATATTACACATCCTATTATATTATGTATTTGTAGAAAGTTATGAACGGATTTGTCTTAATTCTTCTAGAAATTATAAGATTACTACCTTTCAATAGACACGCCATGTTACAAACGCGTACAAATAATGTCAAAGTACATCAAAACGCAGTAGCTAGAGTCAGTTAAACTACTTTGAAATCTGTGCTGTCCTCCCTTAATAAAACAAAGAGAAAATCTACAACTGGATTTTTAAATGAACAATCACTCGGGAACACAATGGCGTCTTTGACGGCGTATTTCAACTGTCGAATTCTCAGGAAAATTAGCGGTTTGTTGGTCGTGAAACGTTAGTGCTTTCGAGTTTATTATTTTAAAATAAGAAATAGAAATACCAACTTATACCAACACGTTGAAATTGGGCTGCGAATCGGTTAAAATTAGAAACCAACTTATGCTACAATTGTTACACGAACCAGAGTATAACTAAAAATGTTGAACAATTATTGCATTAAACCAGATAACCAGTTAACTTTTAAAAATAAGTCCATACCAAGTGCCAGGTTCATCTAGCGAATTATTTAGTATTTGACAGAATGATACAAACTTTTCATTTTCATTTAAAGCTCATCATCATAACTCAGCTACCAATGAGCTCAGCTCAGCATATCATATTTAATTTAATTTTCAAACACTTCCTGCAGACACATTGCATGAGGCGGACTTAATGCCGTAAGCATTTTCTACCAGTCAACATTTGGGTGACACAGAGAGATGTGTGTGGCAGGTGTATAATAGGAATAAGAAGAATTGTAAGTTTAAAAGAAGAACAACATAAGAGAATATAATATAAAGAATATATTACATAAATAAACCTACATAATTATGTACACTACATACAACTTACACTTACATATTTACATACAATACACATACAAATAATTATTTAGATGACTGCCAAAAAGTCTGTGTAGAACTGTCGTACTTTAACCTTGAAAGTTTGTCGGCTAGTGGCCATGCTATTTTTTTCTTCTATTTCATTCCAGAGGTTCACAGCTTGGACAGTGAAGCAGGAATGGACTATATTGGAATTATGGGAGGGAAAAAGAAGGAGAAGATTTACAAATTAAATTTTTCTAATCTTATTTATTTCACTAATGTTAAGCACGGACAAGTATAAATATTTGTTGTTATGGTAGTTCCCAAAAAGTTTAAAGTATTCCCAGCCCCAATCTAAAGTAGTCGAAAACAAAATACTTTTTCTACACTAATGAGAGTATTTAATATATTTATGTTCTAAAATATTTTCAGGATATCCGAAGACTAAAATATTCAAAAATATTTTCAGGATATCCGAAGACTAAAATATTCAAAAATATCATCGACAATTTACATCGTGATCGCAATTTACAATGTAATAAATTTAACGGTATGCACGTTGCTGTCGAATGATTCCACCAGATAATAATATTGTAAAATGTCCGATGTATCGATAAGTTATTAACTTTTAATATGTTTATGGCGTCAGCGAAAATTATGTACGTGGTAATAATTTTTTCAGCGAGGATTTCCGATATTATTAATAAGGTAACTATTGTGATGCCGTATTAGTAATTATTTTTAAAATATTTAACATACAGTTAAGAGTGGTAATTATCAAAATAAAACTAGATGGAATTTAAATATTAGATGCAAGTAAGAATTAATAGTAAATAAAAAGCCGACTTCTCAGAAAACTGAGAGCAAATAGGGAGAACTCTAAAACACACCTGTAGATCTTTCAAAATAAGTCAGACGCTCGCCTAAGCAATTACTCAGGAAATTAGGGAACCCCCATTGACCTTTTGCGGCGCTACACAGGTAAATGATATACACCGGTACAGATTGTATAGTGCGGTAAGAAACGTAATTTCCTAGCCGCGATGTTTTCCTGCCGTCGTCGTGTACATCGGATATTATTAATATAGAAAACCCGCAAAGACTTGATTGAATTTGACCTGAATGAGGTTAGGACTATTTTATCAACTACATCGCATTTTATTCCTTGATCGAATAATATAATAGTTAACTTATAGAGTTGGCATCACACTTTACAAAATCAAAAGCAATCTAAATAGAACAGTACTTAGTGAATCCAAAGGCATTTTTGTTATGATAAATCCAACATTGATACACGGTTTTGAACCTTAAAACATTAAGAAGCATGCGAAGATATCAATTAGTCAATGATATTGCAGTTCTTTAATTCACATAGGTCTCTCCCAATCTGTGCTATAACTCGATCGTGTACGGCCCTCTTCTGAAAATGTGCTTTACAGAAATCAAAATAATCACCTCATCATATATATTCAGCTTTTAGAAATGGTATAAATTGTTAAATTAAAAGTACTTCATGTCACCAGTCATTGAATTACTTAACTTAAACCAGTCAAATTAAGTAACACAAACAAACTGAAAGCTTTTTAATATGCAACGATTCATAAAGATAAAATAATGAGGTAATTCAAATACTAAATTTACTATCTGAATTATTTAGTTTAATTCCCTAGAATACTGGGAACTGACAGTCAAAGAGCGTCCGCTATCAAAATGGATGCCATTACTACAGACGTAAAATCCAAGAATTCAGAACAAGAACGTTTTGGTGCAAAACAGTAACTTGACCGGATTCCGTTGAACGTTGTTGTAGAGTCCGTACACTTCTCATATGTTCAGGAAGAAGTAGTAGTGAGCAGAATTAATGAATTGATTCAATAGCGGGGAGAAGCAATGTCAGATGAAAATACATGGATGGTTGATTGATCAATTGATGACAAACAATGGAAAGACTTTAAAACAAAGGCAAACCTCGATAACACAAGAAAGTTATCTATATGTGGGGATTGTTACATATCACATTTATCCCACTAATATTATAAATGTGAAAGTTTGGATGGATCGACGGATGGATGGATGGATGGATGTTTGTTACTCTTTCACGCAAAAACCACTGATCCGATTGCGATGAAACTTGATATGTAGATAGCTGGAGACCTGGATTAATATATAGGCTACTTTTTATCCGATATTCCCACGGAATCGGGACTTACTCGGGTGAAACCGCGGGGCGCTGCTAGTTATTACATATAGGTAATATAATTAATATTTATACTTCTTAGATGGTAATCGAAAAATGGTTCATAAGCTTAATTATTTCTTCTTCTTGCTAAATTATTTAATTAAACGCACTACGAGTTGTGTATACCATGGCAAAAGTAATATGTTTTTACATTATCCTGAAACAAAACATATTAGTTTCTTTCCCTATGGCTTATTAAAGCACCATGGCATATAAAAGGAAGTGTGCTGTAATTATATTTTTTCCTTCGTGTTGATGCGATAACCAAAAAAACAGCTGCTATTGATTTCCAAGTAAAAGTTAAATTACAGCACTGCGCTTGACATTAATACAACGCTATGGAGCCTGAAGCAAAATTGACTACCACCATAATTACTCTGAATTCAATTAACTCCATAATCCAACTGAACCATGTAACAAAACAGAGTATCACACTGCGAACAATGTTTTCATCGCTGCGATATTATTCGGCCATATTCAGAACGTCATTAATTCTCGTACACATATTTTATTCCGGTGATATTCCGGCCGTGTCGCGTCGGGTGTCGCAACGTCCGCCCGGGGTGGTTCCGTGCACCCCCCAACATTTTTGTCGTGGATATTATTGAAATCAAAATAGCTAGCGTCGTGGATTCTCCCATAAATTTTGCGTGCCACAGCAGGCGGGTCGCTCCAATTTTTATTTGTGACAATTTTTTTTCAAATAGTATTTGTAATAAGCTTCGATTCAAACTTATATTTTCTGTATTGTGTTAGCAATATTTAAATGCGTTACTCTAGAACCTATCAATATAAGAAACAAAGAAATTATATATATGTAGATTTATCTCTGCTGTATACTAGTAAAATTTTAGTTAAATTTAGTGTTATTAAATTACTTTAATTATCAAGTTGAGAAACCTCGCGTAAAGCTTAGCCAGGTTCATATTCAATTCCATTTCGGACTTTAAAACTAAAAGCAAAAGTCTACAAAACAAACATTTTAATGAAAAGATTATCCATTTCTGTACTTAGTTACTTTGATAAACATCAGCATCACGAAGCAGCAGTGACTCTTGAAAGGTGAAAGAGTTGAAAAGTTGAAGAGCGGATGTAAATTAATGAAATTCTCCCACTACAAGCAACTCAACGGTCGGTTTACAAAGCCCAGTGTCCGTGAGACGAGTTTGTAAACACGAGCTTAGTTTGGATGGATGTTGCATGGTCCTAGAATTATTTTATCCTATATTTACCATAATATGAACTACGTTTATTGACATAACCCTGAAAACCTTAACCTGCGTTTTAAGTACTGAAGTGTTTAGTAGATTGTATAGTTTTTTTATTCTGTTATTAAAGCGACTGATTAAACGATTGGTTTTATTTGTTTTCGTAACGCATTCGAGATAGGCAACTATAACTTAGGACCTTGACTATAAACAAGATAGGTATAGTCATAAATATAATGTATTCCTGCTGACTGTGTGCATAAACTTACTTTTAGTTATTCATGAGACGAGAGTGCGTGATTATGGGATACATCCTTTTCTTACTGGACTAACTGTTGCTATATATGGCCAATATTTTAAATACTATTTCCATTCTGTTGTCACAAAATGTCAAAATAGTGCTACCACGCTTTTTTCTTTTTTTTGTACGTTTGGAATCCCCACGGGCCTTCACCCCACCGGGGTTTTCGGTGAGGCGGTGTGTCGGAATCGAACCGATTAAAACCACACGGTGTGTCGTACTGCACCTTAAGTAGGAGGGATCCGGGAACAACTACTACCTACTCCGTGCTACTCCTTTTCTATTTTTTTTGTGCCTGTGGAAACCGCTTTAACCTATATATCAATTTCCTATTCTGAATATTCCTTTCTGAATTTTTGATTGCGATCTTAGATACTGCTCAATTTTCAGCGCATGTAAAATTTTCGAGTTCCACACTTAAACTTACCGCATCCATACAAAGTATTATAACTAGTTGTCAGCTCGCTTCGCTCCACTTGTTACCAACAACTGGGCCCACTACACAACTTCACAAAACTGACCCACTGTGCAGATGTGAAAATGACTTTAATACACAAAATAATTACTAGAGAAAACTTTTTGAGGAGTGGAGTGCCACTAGGCAATGAACTTTTCAACAAAGTTTAATTTAAATACGTAGTAGTTGGTTTTGTGTTTTTTATTTAACTTTGTATAGTAAAAATAGCAGCTTGACAGTATGGAGGCTGGTTTGTGTACGAGTGTAAGGGAGTTTTTAATTTTGTTTATAAGCAAGGCTTTTTCAGGTTGATTCCGAATCATGTATACATGTCATACATGGTACTAGAAAATAGATTATTATCTATTTTTGAGGATAACCTCCTCCTTTTTAAAGTAGGTTAAAAATAAATATTTTTTAACCTACTTCAAAAAGGAGGAGGTTCAACAGTAATGAATATAGTACTCTCAAACGTTGTGTGTGAGAGCTCATATGAAAAAAGTCAGGAAGAATTAAGATTTATCGATTGAAACTGAAATACTGACTATTGTTTTTGTTTTTCATCTTTAATTAGATTATGATTGTGATAGATAGACCTATGATTTGGGGCACGCCACAATTGTGGCGGTAAGGCCCGTCATGGAGGATTGGCTGGAGAGGCGACATGGCGCTCTCTCCTACCGGATGACGCAGGTACTCACTGGACACGGCTGCTTCGGGAAGTACCTGTGTCGCATAGGCCGGGAGCCAACGTCTGTGTGCCACCACTGCGGGGGCCGCCGCGAGGATACCGCACTCCACACTCTGGTGGAGTGCTCTGCGTGGGCGCAGCAGCGTGCTGACCTCACGGCGGCCATTGGTGTGGGTAGCCTCTCGCTGGAGACTATGATTATGTCCATGGTCCAGAGCGAGAGTGCGTGGGATTCCGCCGCCTCTTTCTGTGAGGTAGTGATGGATGCCAAAGAAGCGGCGGAGAGGGAACGGGAGAGAACAAGTACTCTTCCGTCCCGCAGAAGACGCACCAGGCGTCGGAGAGTGCAAAACGATCTCCGGCCTCCATGAGCGCTTGCCTGGGGGCGACAGAAGGGGCTATCTGTCACCCTAGCAGAAGCAGGCCCGAGACGGTGGCGCGACGTGTTCCGCGCGCCTCTCAAAACTAGAGGGGATACTATGATTTATATAAGTTAACAATAAAAAATGTATAATTTACATAGGTAGGTCAAGTTTCTTACTAAACTTGTATTTTGCAAGATTATCTAAGATTTATTATATTATAGCATAGACAAACAACATATATTATATAATGTTAAAAAAATAATTAAAATTAACCCGAATTTTTCACTGCTCCAGTTTGTCCATTACAAAACCCTTTATTGGATAAAAATATTATATATTTGATTTCGGTGGACACAGAATTTTTAAAAACAAATAACGGCAAACGGAGTGCCCACCGCTACTGATATAATTTACGTTATTAAATCTAGAATTGATATTTTCTATGAATGCAAGCACTTCTTCATAAGTATAAGTTGGGACATTACTTCCCAAGTTAAAATGAATCAAAAGCCTTGCAGTGGGTCTGTTTCATTGTTGCCACAAGGTATAACTGCTGTTTTCGGGACGGTTGAGGTGTTCTCCCGTAGGAGCAACTCCAACTTTAAACTTGTTATTAATTATGCCAAGGTTACACGAGCTTAGTACTAGTCATTAGTGCTTATCGCTTAGTATTAACCTGCCTAGTGAAAAGAGAGACGTAATCGTTTACACATTGGTATTAGCAGAAAAAATATTAGTGACCAGACATCCTCCTCGAAATGGACCACCACCGCCTTATTTCGTGCAGTGTAAATATTAAAACATTTTGAAATATCATGTAAATTAATAATGAACATAAGCACGTAGTAAACAACCATACGTGTCGCTGGTTTGCGAGAATATCGACGTAGTTCAAAATTCAGTCGAATTGAACAAGTATGCCAAACGATAATTAATCTTTGATATTTTATGGTGAACAGAGATGCAACGCCGATTTCATACTATCGTTCGTTAGAGCAAGAAATGCATTATATGTTTAGAACAAAATACTGTAGCGGAAATCACAAATCATTGCCATTCTCTAAAACCAATAAGTTTTAGTTCCGTCGCTATTCTCGCAAACCATGTGTATGCACTTGTCCTTTAAATTTTTCACTAAATACTTGCCATAGCTGTTTGCGCGGTCAGCAAGCGACAAGTGCTTGGTGAATTGTGGTAGGTTAGCCGGCTTGCCGTAAATAGGATTGACTTCCATTCACTTGCATTGGCACTTTCATTAATTAATACTGAGCACTTATTCACAAAATTAACTTTATTAACATTACTAACTAAGAAGTGGCCTAATGCTGAGCTAAGAACTATTTTTGTCTCCTGTTAGTTTTAGGTTACTATGTCATAATCATAGAATAGTATAGTGATAATGTAATTTTTGTGTGTATAATGTACTGTTTAAACAGTTACTATGTTCACTCATGTTACATAGGAGTACAAAATAAATTCATTTCTTCTTTCTCTTTCTTTCTTTACTCAGTATGTTTACACAAAATGTGTTAGTATACGTGACAAGTACTAAGGATTTGTAGCCAAGTTCGTGTAAACTAGACTTTACCGTACCTATAATCAAGCAAATTCTTCTTCATCATGGTTTGTAACCCCCAATTCAAATGTTAAAATATATAACGTCAAGTACTCAATCATTATGAATTTTATATGACACAAAATATAAAGTTCATAAGACCAAGATAAACTTTCCAATGCTCGGCTTCAGTAAGTTACTAAAGTTGCAAAATATAAGTTGATCTGACGTAAGTACTTGCCTCAGTTCTAAGTTAGTTTTGCAACGGTGAGGGAAGGCAAACATGGTTGAGTGAAGTACTGCAGCGATTTTTTTTCTGTCAGCTTTGTTAATTTTGCGAAAAATCTGTGTTTGGTAACATCAAGAGTAACTTGAGAAAAAAATCATGTCTTTAAAGTTTTTTACGTGAGTGGTTTTATCGACTCTGTATTTACTGCTGTTTATAATATAATAATATGGTCATTAAATATAATACCCTTTGTATAAGGCTGCTTTATTCCTCCTCTTTATAATTAAAAAAGCTTCATTAAAATATAACCTCGTTTCCACATTCTCCAATTCCATTGCGAAATTTCTTGAAACATGAATTTTGTTTAGGAATATGATTGGGAACCATATGATTAATTATTTATGAATTTTTCAATATATACCATAGCAACCATCCTATTTTCTTCAGATTAAAAGCCACGATTTCACTCAAAAACAGTGAAGTGAATACCGCAAACAGAGCAAGGTGGTATCCGCACCCCATTCGTGACGTCGTCGATTTGGCGTGCTCAATAAAAAAATGCCCAATTTACGTTCACGTAATAGGCACTGCGGATAATTCGCTACGGTCCCGCAGTCGATGCCTTTCAACTAAATAATAAAATTTGTTTTTTTACCTAGAAGATTGGTCGACACGCTTCTTGCGGCTTGGAGTTATTGTTGGTTATAAATAAATTAACGTTCAAATGGCATTAGAATAATTTAGTTTTGTGTGAGGTACGTCAATTTATTTTGTCTTAATATTTTATATCGAAATAGTTTTTAAACCTACAATACGTCAATTCTAAGTAATAAGTAAAACTAGAAGCGTCTTGTGTGCGCTAGCAAACCTATCCTCTTATTTTTTAAATAATACTAGCAATCTGGGTCACACATTACTGGTATTCATGTTAACTTCTCCAGCTATGCTAAATGCTTGACGGTTCACGTCTTTAGTGCAATGAGTGGGGTTCGAACCCTCAACCGCTTGATCGCAAGTCCGATACCTCGGCCATTACGGTACAGCCGCTTCAATGGAGATCACCTGTCACAGTTACTCTGGTTAGTAAGTGTCTTGAAAAAAAAAAATATTTATGCTCGTTACCTTTAATCTTCTGTAGGGATCACAGCTCTCAATTCCAGTAGAAATGTGCTGTGTGTAAAATATTAGTTAGTCAATTTCAGTATTTGTATCATCATAATTAGTTTTGGATACTAGATTAGAAAGACAGCTTCTTAATTAATATATCATCATCCTCCGCGCCTTTTTCCAACTAAGTTGGGGTCAGCTTTCAGTGTAACTACGATACGGCCGGTTAATATTTTACGTGAAGCGACTGCCATCAGACCTCCACAACCCAAGTACTAGGCGCTATCGAAGTTCGAACTCTTTTTAGGGCTCAAACTACCCGTAACGAATGCCACAGATGTTTGTATGGCACCCGGGACCGACGGTTTAACGTGCTCTCCGAGACACGAAGGGGTCTCAATGTGTTAAGAATGGTCACCCATCCTAGAATGACCTGGCTAGTATTACTTAACTTTATGTGTTAACCTACTCGGTTACCACTTAGCCACGAGCCCTGTATGTATGTATGTATATCAATTTACAATAATTAAATTTATATCTTGTATACACACGATGTATGTATGTGCATATTTTGTAAGGATTGATTTATACGATATATGGTTAAACATATACGTATGGTTTAAATAGTCACACCATCAACTCATCCTCATCGTAACAATGTACTTCATTCCTTAATTATTGCTTAATAATGTAGATAAAACGACCAGCGTTGTGAGTGTTACTTCCCGTATGTTAAGTATATCTAACAGGAAAGTTAATTGTAACAAAAGTAAGATATCAAATGAGTACATAATAATAATGCTTTGAATCTTCTCACAGAACACCATATGTACGTAATTACACATAACGTACGAATTAATATGAACATTTAAATTGATTATGCATCGTTTGTTCAACAGCTGAAATAATAATTAGTTTGTTACCCTTTATTAAACAGTGTTATTTGTTAGCTTCGTAAATATTACAAAGGTTTTGGATCTGTTTGTCCAATAAACTAGCTGCGTTGATTTTAATTCGATTCGTTATTGACAGTGTTCTGGGTCAGCATCCGGTTCATGCGTAACCTCATATGCACGAAGCCCATTATGCGATGCTAGTTTAGTATAGACATTTCATTAATGTAATTAAAATTAATATTATGAATTGAAGTGTGAGTTTGTTTGTTTTTAACGCTTTAAAACCTTAACTAGTCAATCTATCATTGTCAAGGGTACAAAAAGATAGGGTACTTTTAATCCAGATAAAAAGCGCTGTTCCCGAGGTATAAATGAATTGACTCGGAAATCCTTTCAACGTTTAGGAAAGAGCTAATGATCTTCGTACGGCTGAAATATATTTAAGAACACTCCAGATGATGACTTGCATCTTTCAAACAAAAAAAACGCACTTAAATCGGTCCATTCGTTTGGGAGCTACCATGCCACAGACAGATACACCGACACACAGATACACAGACACATATTGCCAGCCTTTAAAGTGGGATTAGGGGAAGGGGGAAGAGGGGTAGAGGAGGAGAGAGGGGGAATGGGAAGGGTTAGGGCCTCCGGTAACCTCACTCACTCGGCGAAAAGCCATGCAATCATTGCTGTAAGGCCGGTTTCCTGTGAGGCCGTGGTATCACTGCGGTCGAGCCGGCACATACGTGTCAAAGCATGGCTTACACACACACCATTATAATTATCGTTATTATCCTATATCTCGTTATATTCCTATTAAATGTTTGTTTCAAAGAGTGCACCATTACAATTCTAGCTGAAGAGCCACTTAATTAAACGTCTACTGACAGCATACGGAGATGGTACTTCTCACCTCTCTCCTCTGATCCTAAACTAGGCAGTGGCTGTACCATGGTAATCAGACTGCTGATAAACATACTTATATAGTATACTTACAAATATGGAAATACATGCATATTATAGATATATTACAAATTAATCACAGAATAAATTACCGTACTCATCATTCAATTATTTATGTGTCATGAGTGGGAATCGAACACACGACCTCAGCAGTCAGAATGACTAAAAACTAGACGAACAGGCCCGTTAAATACATGAGTCTACATCGTTGACGTCATGCTGTGTGCACTTATATGTACGATTTGTATCTTACTAATCGTATCTAACATAAATGCCTAGTGTGACGTCTTTTCTTTATAGTCTATCGAATCCCTCGAAATTTTAGTATAAATTTGTAAAAAGAAACATTTTGTCACCCCTCGGAGTAATAACAGAGTCAATGAAATTTCACAGTAGACTTCATGATGTCATTTCTTATTTAAGATTTTAATTATTAATAACAATACTATTGTGGATTCGGCAATCATTGTGCCGATAGTCATATCAGCCCATGGGTTGATTGCAAAGAGCCTCGACCAACACCTTCAGAGGCTCACGTTAGGCAGCTGGGTTAAGGGCCTGATGCAGAAGGCAGTCCTTCTTGACACGACTCGTATTGTGAGGAGGTTTGTGTCTCTGGAACCCTAACCACCAGTAGCTTGGTCCCTGTACTCGAAACCGGTGGGACACTATTTTTTTATATTTTAAATATATATTTTTTATATAATAATGTATTTAAAAATGTACCTAATTTATATCTTTTATAGATGTTAATAAAGAGAATAATAATATATCTTTAATTCAGAATAGTTTCCATATTTGTTTCTAAACTAAACTTATTCCTAATTTATATTATTCTTATACTACTTACATCTTACTTATGCAGCTATCTTTAACCATTTTTTATACATTGAACTGCTACACAATCTATCAGCCAGTTCCTGGATTATACTGTTATTACACGTACCAACTCGGTTTTATAGGCTGTGAAGTTCTGTAAATAAAATAACACAGACTTTTCTATAAATTTAAAACTCTACCCTGATCAATTTCAACGGCTTAATATTCCCCCGCTTTCGTATGTGTGCAGAAAAGATTTCAAAGCAAACTTTATACTTTGTAAAATGTCTGGAGGGCACAAATAAATGTCTAGCTGATAATTTACATATACTAAAAATTGTACAGAAAAGGACTTAGAGCGTAAGAGCGTACTATTTGTGTAGAATGAAGAACTTTTTAGGAACGTGTTTCGGTATAAATACTTGCCGTTGAATGCCGTAATAATAATCTCACCGTATGTTAACCGCATATCTACTTAAGGTGTTTTCAACAGTGTACAACGGTTTAATAATCACACGTGGGAGAGCCATTCTTCGGCACATATGGGCCAGCTCGACTCCGCTTGATACTTCGGCCTCACAGAAAACCGGCAGTGAAGCAATGCTTGCATTGCATTTCGACGCATGAGTGAGGTTACCGGAGGCCCTAACCCTTCCTTCTCCCTTATTCCCGTCCTTCCCCTCTCCCCCTTTCCCCTCTTCCCACAGGTGCTCATGGGCGGCGATACTCATTTACCATCAGGTGATCCGTATGCTCGTTTGCCCCTATAACATAAAAAAAATGACTGTAATATCGATGACGATCAAAAGTTACTTAATACACTATTGTGCACATACTTTTAATAAAAAGTTCAAAAGATACCACGCGGCACTAAACTAAACTAATAAAAGTCATTAGTAGTTATCTCTATTTTATAGAACAAGTAGAATGAACCTCAATTCATGTACAAAAGTAAATCACATACCACCCCATAAACGCTAAAACTATCAATTTGGCACGGATCACACAAACAGAAATTGTTTCAAGAAAAACCATTGGACAAGACGCTCAAGTGCTTCCAAGAAATAGAACTGGTAAATGAATACGAGAAAACAGATAAATATTTGGCACAGAAACAAGAACATCAAGAATTTTGGCTCTTCACCCAGCGGTTAGTACTAAAGAGTCAAATTATGATAATGGAATTAATATCACGGGCGAAACCGGAACGAAACTAAAGATGGGCGTTGTTGAAAATGTTGCTGACAATGGAATATTACAGCCTCGAATGAATATTTTATTTCGTATTGGCATAGTGTCTTAGCTATTTACATAATTATTGTTTTAAGAAACTTTAAATTATTAAACGTTGAAATGTCATTTATTTAGATTCTTCTTTTTATCTTCTTTATTTTTTTTATTTTTTTGTTTACGGTTTACCGTCAGAGGACCCATAATAATTAGCTATGTCTTTGTCTACTTCAACATCTTCTTCATTCTTTTTTTATACTACTTTACTTTATTAATTATATTTTTCACTTTCCTTTGGATGTTATAATATACGTTTTCAATTGAAAGCGAGATGTTAGCAAAGTTAATATTTTGATAATGAAGGTAAAAATTACATACCTATGTAAAAACACTACTGATGAATAATTACTAAAGAAATCAAATTAGGGAGATCACAGACTATTACGCTAATCAAACTTACACACACTACCACTAGAGTTTCCTCTACTTTTCCTTAAAACAATTATCACCCCGATATAGTACCATTAACGAACATAGTCAGTCAGTAAAAGTAAATACCTATAAACGTAAAATATGGGTTTATTGTTGTATTTATAAGCTGTTATTGTGTCTCGTACAGTAAGTGTCCATAAAGCGTGCTTGAATCGTGTTTACTCCACGGATTTAGTGTAGGACGAAGTTTGAATATGTGTCGTTTAACACTCTTCGCACCCATTACAGGGCTAGAGGTTTTCAAGATGATTTGTTTTAAGAGCCCCTTTAAATATAATGGCCAGGTCAAACTACTTTGACCTAACTCCAACCACATCAAATTTCAGTTGACCCTTGAATCGTATTATTAAGAAAAACTGATTATTACAACCAAGCAAGTCACCATTATTATATGAACACCTCGCCGATTCCTCTACATTAAACGCCAGTTTTGCAACTTGTACATTTGAACAAACAAAAATCAAAAGGGAAATAGCTCTATTATTATTTCCTATATAGTTATTATAAATAATACACTCGTCTCACACCCAGCGTTTTCTCTGGTAAATGAAGAGACAACGCGATAGATCATTTTAGTCAACACAACTGTAATACTTGTAATTTCCAGAATATCTTTTTCGTAATTACAAACGTAACACACTAAGGTTTCCTTTAAACAAAAAAAAACTGTCAATCGTAGGACTGCACGTCAGAAGTGAAAACACATTTTTTAAAGATTTAAGGAGCTGACAAAACTCAATGTTTAAATTAGATTTTAGTGGATATATACCATATATCAAACTGCAGTAGTAGTAGACGGCGTAAAAATATTTTTTTAAAAACTCGGCTCCGTCTTACGAATTTTCGATCAGGTCACGTGTCCTGACGCGAGTTTAACATTTACTACCCATCCCAAAAAGTGCACAATGCCGCTAAAGAAGTTTTCATTTCAATTACGACACTTATATTGAAATTAGTTTCAGCTTATGTATAATTTGTTTCAACAGAATATTTTAAGTAAATTTAAATGTAGTAAGTTAAGTAAGTAAACTTTGTATAATATAATTAGAATGGTGAAAACGTTTAGTTGTTCTTACAAAATATACATTACTATTCTTGCTTGAAAAAACACTCTTTCATAATACTACTAACGCATTGTAATCAAGTTTAATTTAGACAGATTGGCACCATTCCCCAAATTGGATGTACCATGGTACCAATTTGTGTTTCAGTTAATTTTATTACTCACGTCCGTTGATCGTATACCGAAGTTTTTCCTCAAACGGCAGCTCGTGCTTACACCCAACGCTTATAAATGAGGTAATTATATATTTATACTGGGTACCGTAGTTTATACTGATTGTGTTTTGGGAGTGGTCAAGCTTTGGCCCTCTGGAACTTTATGTAAGATTTAAGCAAGGCATTATTAGGCTTTAGAGTAACTGTGTCGAGAATTTGGTCGCTAAGCCAAACTGTCAATGTACTATGTGCTCATGATAATTTTACAATGCTTGAAACTTGTTGATGCATGTTAACTGTAGGTGTGCTTTGTGTCAGTTCAAGAATTGCAAGAGAAGAAGAATTGTCTATGACGACACAAGTTTCAAATAATAACAGAGCAGATTACTCCTTGAATTGTAACGACTGACTGGAGAAGCTTCTCTGGCCAACAGAAGATCGCGTTTTACCAGAATAAACAATCATCAGAGCTCTAGGGGGCGTCGATTGAAACCAATCGTCTTCCAAGTGTTGACTTAAAGCACCGGTGACCGTGTACACTTTTGCAAATTTTAATGGTATAAAAAAATATGTAGGTACGAACCGCCAAACATAAAACAAAATTTTCGAGCTACGTTAGATGTGACCAATTCCGCTAAGCTACACCAAGAGATATTTGTTCCATTTTACAATGAACATTCCAACAATAATTTTACTTGCAATTGTCATACCACCTCATAAACTGACACTAAGACAAAGACGTCAAAATTGATAACGTATTTGTGATATAGTTGTCCTAACAGTTAATTAGTCGACACACTGTAGGTATATCAGTGTCTCAATTCGCTAATCGGATAATCGGCATGGCTATCCCGGGAGACTCGTTCCAACTGACATGCTACTCTACTCAGTGGCCTTGTTTTGTACATTAGAGAGCTTATGACGTCTCATTAAGTTAATTTAAAGACAACTTACTGTTGGACTGATAATAACGTAGATTAAATACTTTTACTCGTCTCAACTATTACTCGATTCGTCAAATTATAGGCATTTTACAGACGACTGCTGGACTCACTCTCACACAATGTGTACCAGATGTGTACCAGTTTTACCTAAAAGTCCTTTTATCCGGATATCTGGTGATTCTCGATCGATCGGCGTTATGCTATTCCATTTTTCTACGAAGATGTTATAGTCACCGACTATTACGAAAGAGGTTAACACGAGCTAACCAAAACTTGTAGGTGTCATCTGAAATTGTAAAAATTAACCAAGGACCCATTACACAATCAATACCTATTACTCTATTTATTTTATTTTATTTTATCTAAATTGGGCATTATATGTACCTATTCTATGCATTACAGTATAGTACCTGGGAGACAGAGCTTCGCTCGGTAGCTTTTTTGACATAAAATAAGAATTAAAATCAGTCATCAGTTTTTTTAAATATTTTTTTTTGTAAAATTGCGTTTTTACAGGAAATACAATATGCAGTTGAACTTAAAATGCAAAACTGTATCTGTATACAAAATTTCATCAAAATCGTTGGAGCTATTTTCGAGATACCCGAAATATAAATACATACATAAATAAATATATACATACAAGAATTGCTCGTTTAAAGTAAGATGTATAATGGAAAATTCTAAAACCTTTATAGCAATTTGAAGCTGAAAGGAATATAAAAGGCACAAGCTAGGAGCTTAAGCTGCAACGTTTTTATTGTCTGAATTTATCATATAAAAATAATGGAATAGGACTTTTCTCAAACCGCCTGCGGTCACATATTTCATTGCGACACGCGGATATATTTTTTCTTGCTCTACGTTTTTGTTCAGGCGTTTGTAAATCTGACACCTTAGCAACCATATTTTTTCCGTAATCCTTGAACCACCTAGACTATAGCTATTGTTGACAGAAAATCTGATTTATGAAGCTGGGCTTAATACGACCAAATTCCTATGGAGTATAATACCATAAAGACACTTTTTTACTGAGTAAAGTCAGTGTATGTTGAACTTTATCAAAGTTGTAAAACCATTTCTACCCATAACATTTTTTTTAACTGTTCTTTTCGTTTTATTTATAGATTTATTAACTGTTTAGTAAACGATATCCACCTTTACTCAAAAGTACAAAGCATCGCAACAGCCATTACAAAAAATTTAAATCCAGCAGATAATAAGTGAAATCAAAGACTGTTTAAAAAGTGATACGTATTAATAACCAGTGCAAAAAATAGACTTAAAGTAAAGTAATGAAAAAATGCCAAAATTATGTATAAAGCGGACAGGACGCTGACCCATATCGGTGTTTAGACCGGCAAACATTACGTTGCGCGTGAGAGTGTGTGTGTGACAGTGTCAGGTGGCGATGAGGCGGGGGGCGTGTGTGCCCCCGCGCCTCTTATCAGGAGATAAGGCACCGTGGCCGCCATCAAGCACCTTCGTCTCGACAAACGTGGTCGAGTCATCACCGTGACCAGGCCGCTTGGAACTAAGCGGCCGCCGCCCGCCATGTTACATACATTGAACGCACTCGCCGGCAAGATTTCGCCGGGCGGCGGCCTGGATACGAACGCGAACAGACACACGCTGCCCAACAAGAATCACAAGCAGCCCTCATCGCCCTACAGCAAACCGAAGTAAGTGTAGCTCTTAAGATTTTGTATTGCGGTGTAAGATTTGGTATGTCGGTTTTAGGTTGGATAACATCTCTGTTATTTGTGATTTTATAGCATCAAGTCTTTCAGATAATAATTAAGTCGTTATAATGTTAATATGTAAGGTTAATACAACATAAAATTAGAACATGTCACACATTCTTCATATCAATCGTGGTCATAAAATTCCTTTAAGACAATGCACACTTGAAAGATAAGGTTATTTTGTTTTCTACAATGGTCGTTCAATCCTTAATAGAGACTCAGTTGTTATCGGAAGCAATCATAAGCCATTTCGGTCTTGATCTTCAATCAAATTTGCATATAGCATTTCTTTATTATAATATTTCGTAATAGTGTACATAATGCTATACCATTATGTACACTATTACATTCCGATGAATACTTTATTTGTAAATATTTTAATGAGCTATAGTTGTCTTAACCTGTTAAATTATTTCTATAGCTTCTATCTCAATATGATAAAACTTGATACAAAATTAGTCATCATTGGCTTACTAGGTCGCAGACGTTTCTATACATACGTACTTACAAATTTTTCGCTGCATCTCGTTTTACAAAGAGCACTGACGTTTTTTTATGATGAATTATATCTCATGTGCACTGTATATTAATTCGACATTAAAAACGATCACTGCGGCGATAAAGGTTAATTTTGTGTGTTATGTTTCATTTGGTATAAACCGGGATCCACGTGCTTTATCGAGTTTATCATCTGTGTGTAGCGTACACTCTAATACGATTACAATATTTACTTAACGGTTATCAAGAAGATCAAGAAATGGCTTCATATCCACCCTCACCAAGTGTTTACCCTTTGGTATCAGTGTGAGAAGTAAAAAAAAACTATGCGAATATTTTACACGAAATGGTCGCAATGTACGCATAGCATATTCCCTCAATACAACAAAAACTAAAGGCTACCAAAAGGTCTTGTCTGTCTAGTGTCAGGAATATCATACACGCGTTCTCCATCCTACAGAAATCTTATTAGACCATGCTCTGATAGCATAAAGCACATAGATGATACCCATCGACACTGGACATGATTGCCTCTCAATCTGAAGAACATTGAGTCACAATCCACAAGTGAGACCACGTTATGGTAAACCTTTAGGTATGGCATTGCAGTTCTCCTTTATGCATATGATGATATGTGAATGCAACCAATTAAAAAAAAAAAAAAAAAAAAAAACCGATATCCGATTCCAAAAGTAGCTTAGACGTTTTGGCTATCACTTAGTTACTGGCAATGTAACAAGTATGATTAGGTTAAGTCTTCTGTTATGTGAAGATTCTTGCTACTTTGATAACAACGGAATTCATACGGCTCATGTGTGCCTGTGTATATATATAATTTTTATATTATATATCATATATCTTATCAATTATGAATCGTTATATCAATTACGAGTATTTATATATTGCAGACACATTATATGTTAAAACGATCTGTCATTATGTCGTCGTAATTTTATTAGTGCTCAAATTTAACTTCAGTGAATAATTTAGGGATGTTAACCAAACTTTAGTCCCATTTCTGAATTAATAACATAATGAACTGTCTAGTTTGATAAATTTTGTAATGGACTTGCATTAAAATTTGAAACTATTTATAAGGATCTAATGGAAGATATTCTGTTGACGAAACATCTTTCTGTCACCAGTAGAATTTGAGTTTTAACAGATGTGGCTTCGGTCTATCTACTAAACACTACTATATTACTAACTTTTAGTAATCTTTCATTGCATCCTATATAATATTTATAAACACCAAATTCAATGATATATAAATAAATCCTCATCAGTCACTCGCAATACCGATGGAACTAAAACCAACGTATTAGAATTGAAAGTAATTTGATAACTTTTACACTTACTTATGAAGTCATTCATATCAATTCATATCCTAATTTAACTATTGAACTAAGTATAAAAGCACCAAGTTTCTCGTTTACCACAACGCAGCTATAAAGTTGAGAATTCTGTTCCATGTATTGCAGTTTTCAAAGTTCCCTCTGTCGGTTACGGCTTTCCATGAGTTTTGGCAGTTTTGATGAATCATAACATCTCAGCGTACACGTGAAGATTTATCACAATTTTTTGTTTATACTCGATATGCATACGTTGCCAAACTTATTAAGTAAGCAGATGTTTTTCTTTAAGTACCTAGTAGCAAATATTATTACACTAAAATCGTAGTTTTTTAGTCTGGCTGTTACAAAGTTGGGCTACAAAAACAATTGAACGTATCTGAGGATATTCCTGTCAATTTGGAGCTATGGTGTGAAAATAAAGTGATATAATTATGTATTTACTAGCGGCTTAACAAAACGATGTCCTGGCCCCATTTAGTGGTAAAATTAAGGAATCCTGGATATCGACAATAGTGCCTCCTACAGGCTCCTCCAATTATAACCAAGAACCGTCCAAGTGATCCCCTAGATCCAAAAAAATGAACATTACTGATTTTTATGATGTTTAGCTTTTAGAGGAGGAGATTTACGAATCCGCGTATTTTGGGTTTTATATGTAAAGATTTATAGATACATATGAGTATATCAGTAATGAAGGGTAATTTAAAAGTGGACAAAGTAGTAATAGTCTAGTCGAGAAGTGTAATCTGCGAAAAAATCTGCGAAAAGTCGATAGAAAAGTCAAAAAATTATGGGCAACGGTGGGCTCATTCAACGCGGAATGAAATTTCATTCCGCGTTGAATGAGCCCACCGTTGCCCATAATTTCAGAATTCTGAGAAAGATGTATTTTTATTTTTTTCTGCAAATAAAAATAGCAATTTTTATAAAGAAAAAACTGAAAAAAGTATGACCTCGGAATTTTGTTTAATACATGAAAGTTCTAGCGCTAATCAGCAATAAGATCATTAAAGAGGAGGAAATTTCTTAACAAATGTCTTGACTCCCGGACCTCAAGGTTTATAATTAATCATTTTCAAAAATGTAATTAAAATTTTTATGTAAAATTGTTGCATTTTTTTGTAAGTAGTTTTAAACAAATGCTACAAAAGTATTTTTATTTCAGTAAATTAATTATAAGTTAGAATCAGTAATAACAAACAGAAAAGCAATATATACAAAAACAAACTGTTTTTAACAACAATACTTTGGATTTATTTTTTGAATGTTTATTACTTAGTAATTAAAACTAATAAAATAAATAACTTTTATAAAAATTTTCATTATGATTTCATTAACTACTAATATAAGAAAGTCTCAAAAAAGTTTTAAATATTTGACACAACTTATTAAAACTTTTACGTTGATTTTTATATATGTATATATAGAGCATTGGGAAAAATTTATTAATTAACAATGGGATAACTTTTTGAATCAATGAACAACTTTACTCACTATAGTGTCCAGACTAAACCATATTTTTTTCTTCACTATTTTTACTCAAAAATATATATTTTTGAGTTATACTCTCTCGAGCGGTGACGCGCTCAAGCATAAACAGTCGCGCGGAACCCCATTTTCAACGGCGGATAAAAATTATTAATTATAGGCCTTGAGTTCCGGGAGTTATGACATTTTTTAGAAAATTTTCTCTTCCTTAAGGAACTTTTTACTAATTTGCGCTATCAGTTACCGTTTGCATATAATAAACAAAATTCTGAGGCCATGTTTTTTTTAATTCAGTTTTTTGGTCATAACAATTGCAATTTTTATTTGTAGAAAAAAATAAAAAACGTCTTTCTCAGCATATAGATACACTTAGCGTCTGCCGTTCATAATCTGGGTGAAAGGAATCTTAAAAACAGTGTACTAAGTTGGTCTTAAGTTTAAGTATCTTCAATGCTCAAGCTTAGTACTTAGCTTCAACAATTGAGGGAGACCAAAGAACAAAACTCATAAATTGATTGAAAGAGGACATGGCAAAAGGGGGCTGAGTGCATTTGGTTCCTGTCAAATATATAGAAGACATCTAATAACATTCAAAGAATAATAATTATGCAGCATAATAATGGGGATAATAGGGTAGTTAGACAGACTGCATCCTCGCTGATTTTGGAATGACGCCAGCGTTTGGCCAGACAATCGTTTTATTTGTTTAACACGCACATCATCTATTCTTAACTTGACTATTAGCAGCATTCTCTTTACTTTTTGTCTCTCTCTCTCTCCTCCCCCCAAAAACGCTAACTATCCCGGTCTTGGGCAGTCCGAATCCATCCGCTGCCAGCCTCTTCTTTGCTGTCAGCTTCTTCAAGTCACAATTTGTTCACAAATAGTAATTTTGACAGAATACTGAACTTTTAAACGCATTGTGACAGCTGAAACAGGTGTGTTTGCTCTGAGATATTGAGAGTGCGTTTTGTGGTTTCAGTGACACATTAATATTATGTGTCATCTACCTATCCTTTTTTGTGTGTGCTGGTCATATTTGATTAGCAATTTATAACTTGTTATAACCATGTGAGTCTTTTCATTTTCACAGGGTTCTAGCTTTCTAAGTCAACACTTAGCGCCAGTTATATAAATATATTGCGTCATTACAGCATGACTACATCCGTGACCTCACTCTGAAATGTTCGTCCTAATATTGTAATCTATCATTTTAACAAATATTTGACTATATGACGTCATTAGCTTGACAAAAGCAAATGGAACTTGTTTGACCCTAGTCTGTTTTCTTTACTTGATCAAGTGAATTCTGTAATAGGCTTTTGGATATTCTTTTCTCTTTCGTCTCGTTCATTGGCTAAATTTAAACAAGTGGAAAATAATTGAATAATGTTTACAGAATGCTATCTTCAATAAAGCTGAAGAGTTTTTTCATTGTGTGTTTGTTTAAATGTGCTTATCTCTGAAACTACCAGTCTGATTCTAAAAATTCTTTTTGTATTGGATAAAGTAGTCATTGAGGAAGGTTTCAGGCTATGTAACATCACGCTACGATCCTAAGGAGCGGTGTAGTGACCATAAACGCGGGTGAAACTGCTAGTTAACTATATTTGTTTAAACGTTAGGAAGCGGATTTATATTTTTTATGATGGAAATTTAAAAACAAATTTTAATTTTTTTTTGTTCACGGGGTCTATTAGAGACTAATATATGAATACTAATATATGTGCACCGGTTCCAATAACAAAATGTTTAGATACATAAAATAATATCTTACGCTATAGCCGTCATTATTATTGTTTTATGGTTAAAAGTTCAACGTGAAACTTTGTTCTTCATTTGATTTACAGGTAGGCGAACAAACACATTTTGTTATTTTTTGGTTTTGTTTACAATTAGTCAAATGGTTTTTTTTTTGTTTTGTGGTTAACCATTAGAGGATGCAGTACTTCAAGTTATTTGCTGATTTTTTCGTTCGGCCATGTTGCGGCTACATCTACAAATACTTTATCTAACATTTATATTTTTCCAAACACCAACTCTACTACATGTGCATTGCCAAACACTATTACCCGCTTTCCCCTGATCGTCCAGAACTTTGGCAGCCTTACCAGTCAGCAGAAGAAAGCACTGCCCTAGTAGTGGTGGTTAACCGTGGTCTTTTGTAGTGGGAAGGTATTTCCCTAGTCAGATGGTCTAAGTTAAAATTTACTATGACCTATCTTCTTCGAAAGAAAGCATAAAAAATATGCTATTTTTCAAGTAAGGTATTTTAAAGTTCCCTACTCAAAAAGAATATGTTGACACGTTTCTTGATTTGATAATTTGTTGTACTTCTGAAATAAAAAGTTAAAGCATGGGTCCTACTAAATATATTTTGGAAAATTATTATCACTTCTAATCTTGCTTAGACACACCACAGGGCGAAACGTGAGCAATATACCAATACAGTAACATTTGTTGCTTACCCACAAATGAACGCGTATCACATGTTGATAAAGTTATTGTTATTCTGTGGACGTGAATCCATGGGCTCCCCTCACCCTTCAACAGTCTGTATAGCAGGAGTCAAACACGTCATAGGGGTGACATGTATGTCTTAATATTGCTTGTCCTCAGCCCATGTGTAGCTGTAGAGTGAACATAGCTTTCGATTACTAAACGAATGCCAAGAAACAGATATTACAGTTCTGTGATAACTTTATGAATGGTAATAAGTGTGAGAAACAAAAAATGTACTTACCTACTACTTTTTTTCTAGTTATCACTAGTAATTGTAGGACAATTGGTTCTTAGGACAAGGGGGACAGGAGTTTCAACGCACAAGTGACATCGTTGGTGAAATAAGTACGTACGTACCGGTGATCAGTTACCATTAGCTAGTATTATATATATTATCCAGTATTAATTAAGACTTTGTCGCTTTGTGTTAAAAACGCTGAGTTGATTAACAGTAAAATCGTATTTGCTGGCATTGATTTTTCGTATTATATATTAACCGTTCGTTGGAATATAGACGTTATAAACGCAAGAGATATGACTTGTAAAGGGTAGCAGTAAAATATATATTTCCCCCAAAGAAGGTGTGGTTATCGCGAAGTCTTGGGCGTCTGGCTCAAGACTTCGCGACAAGAGCCAGATGCGACCGTGACCTGCCCGAGCTATTGCTTAGACTCCAATCCACCCGTATAAGCAATATTCTGTTCCTTCCATTTCACCTTTACTGCTTACCTACCTTTTCCTTTCAATACACAACCAATTTTCCCATCTCTAATTCCTAAAGTGCCCAGCTAACAGGAATAGGCTTGGCCCCTATTACGTGGGTGGAACAAAATTATAGTCGAATTGTGGGTGTTTAATACATCTCTGTCTACCTCTTCGGGGATACAGGTGTAAGTGTATGTACACATATATAACGATATCAAATGGAGCCAATGAGTAGGTACACATTACCTTAGGTGAGATGTACTTGTCGTTGTGCAATAAGTACTCTAATAAGTAGTTATATTAAGTAGTTCTATCAAGGTCATCATTATCACTATCATAATTATTTTAATCACAGAAGTTCAACTGTAGCTGAAGCATAAAGACTTTTAAAATAAGACCTTTAGCTTTGAATTTCTACGTTTCATTGAAATTCATAGATCGAAAAGTAAAAAAAATATATATACAAAATAGTAAAATTGTTGAAAATAACTTTGGTAGTTTTGGAGCGATTCTTGTTTCTTGTCTGCAGTATCTAGATATAATTCTAGGAAGTACTTTCTTATACAATGAAAAGAAATATCAATACAATATATCGAAAATATTAACATATATAAATAAATTCTTTAGTAAATCTTTTAACACTACTTTAGATTGGATCTCCAGTTTACGAAAAAAAAATTGACACTAATTAACGGGGCTACAACGTCAGGTTTATCAAGACATCAAGTATAATCTGATGGATGTCGTCGTTGCCGAGTAAAGTACTACTATTGAGCTCGTGTGATCCATGCACCAGACCTCATTTCATTACGGTGACAAAATATTCCCCGTGAACTACAAGTACAACAATAATCGGGGAAGATAGTTATCAATATAATACTAACAGACTGTTCGTATCCAATATTATACTTTTTCCTGATCCTGAAGCTAAATAGCGTTGTCGTTTCGTGCTGCAAAAAAAAATTAAGATACAGAGCGGCAACATTGCCAATGTATGTCAGAAGGCCTACATGTTGCGTTTGGACATTGCAAACCTTGTCGACAATGAAGTTTGACATTATTATCTATCTATCCTTGTACAAATAGTTACAATGATTTTGATAACTACACTGTGTGATCAATAAGTGGAGGGGTTGGTGATAAAACATATTGGCTGATAATATAACCCTCGTTACGTTGTAATTCCCTTTTCATTAGAATATCGATCGAAAGATAACGAACAGATAAAAGGATGTCACGAAGGGTGTTGAGATATGCTTTACCAAAATTATGGTTTGGTAATAAACCTATGTTTAATAACGTATAAACTAAAATTTACGATAGAGGTTTTCGATATATAAATTGCTGGTAATTTTTAACCGATTTCAAAAAAAGCAGTATCTTTTTTTTATGTAGCTTCAGCGATAAATTATGTTTTACGTAGGTAATAATATAATTGATTATCACATATATCTTATTTATTTATTAAAACTTCATGCACATATTGTACAAAGGCGAACTTAATGCCTTAGGCATTCTCTGCCAGTCAACTTTGGGGTGAAGCAGATATAAAAAGTTGTAGGTGCAAAGATATAGTAAAGAGTACGAATTTATAAGTTCATAGAATAATAAGGATTATCAAGTTATTAATTAAATATACACATTACATGGAGGAGATCACGTACCCTCCTTTTAAATATATTTTGTGTTTCCACAGCCAAAACAGTATGAAAAAGTTATTGCAGAAGTATCATATGAGACTATATTTTTGTATGTCAATTATGTAATAACCACTCCATCACTTTGTCAGCCTAGTAGTGTAAAAATTCAAACCAAATCTGTATTGCAATAATCTAAACAAATGTATTTTGAAGTGAAACTTCTTAAGAATCGTTGTGATTTGAAAATTCGATGAAACGAAAAAGTCACACTAGAAAGAGACAAACATATTCATATATAGGATTTAGAATGCGAGATAAGGAGATAGAATACAAGCATACAGTGTTTCCCATTATCTTCGTATGCTAGCACGTGCCTTTGCGCCTGCATACTACAAAGCCTTCAGAAAATGCATCATTCATGTGTATCATTTTTGTTCTTTTGTGTATTCAAATTCGTAAGTTAATAACTTTATGTTAATTATTTAACACATATGTGTTAATTTGACCAATAACTTTTATACCAAAAGTCTGAAATTAAATTTATTCTACATTTCTGAAGTTTCACTTCTGCTGTGTGTGAATTGCACACACACACTTTTTTATTTTTTTATTTATTGAGTTAATATGTGTCTGTGTAAATGAAATGTAAACTAAATTCAAGAAAATCTGTTCGTTCGAAGTTCATAATGGCTTTAATTTATGCTGGTTAGACATATTTTTTTTTTACAAATAATTGGCAAAACGGCACAAGGATCGCAATATTTTAACTGGTACCTCTACAATCAACACCTTTGGTATCATCTTTGATTTGCAGGCTTTATTCATAAACAGAAAAAAAAACAGTACAATAAATTATTCGGCAATACAACGTTAATATATTTTTTGATCCATCAGTACTACTTGTGGTTATTTGATAGATACTTTTTTTTTGGTTAATGCACATGTGTCAATAAAAAAATGCCTATAAGAAAAACAACTTAGTAGGTGAGGAGGTCGAAATGTTTCAAAATAAGAATGAATCAATGGAAGGACCACCAGTCAACTATTTATGTCAGACTAGCTTTAGTTTTTTTAAATATTTATTTAACACTTATATTATACATTAAATAATATTACTTTTTAAGATACTGTAAAACCACTGAGGTTTATAGGAAGTTCCGTTAGTTCACGTTCAGATAAGTAGTCGATACATAAAGTGTTTAGGTGCTACCTTTCGATATTTTATACAAAAGAAGTTAATAAATAAAATCATTTGGGGCAAGAACTAATTATAGGTTAAGATAGTTTAGCATTTAGTTCAAACAATGAATATAATATTTTAAATAAGGTTTCAGAATGCAAAAAAAAATTAGCAAATTCAGTATTTAATTAATTATTATATAACTAGCTGTGCCCACGACTTCGTCCGCGTGAAATAGTGTATTTATATCAACAGCCTAAAAAATAAGTTTCAAGCTTCTAGCTCTAAATATGACGATACTTCCATACAATTTTTCATTTCCCACCTTTCAACACCCCTTTTTTCGGAATAAAAAGTAGTTCTTAGGCTCTAGACTATCTGTGTACCAAATTTTATTTACATCGGTTCAGTAGTTTTGACGTGAAAGGGCGACAGACAGACAGACCGAGTTACTTTCGCATTTATAATATTAGTATATATATGTATAAGGATTAAATACTGAATTTGCTAATCAAATTTCTTCTGAAACCTTATCAATAAATTGTAGTAGAATGCTTTATATTATTATAAACAGGGTAACACTTTTATTCAAAATATAGATAAAAAGAGGGTATATACACAAGATCAATTCGGAGCTACTCACGTCCAAAACATAACATGCAATATATTCGTTAGCGTCAGTTTTATTCTACGAGCGCTGTTGGCTTGATCGAGTGTGATAAGAGATAACGGGCTGTAATCGAGCGATGTACGGCCTTATCAGTGATAACGTACCAAACAAGTGCGTGGCACACACACAAGACTGGTGGTATGGATTTTCCAGAATTGCTAGGTACATAACCTTATAATATAACCTATGATTATCCAATGTGTTTATTAGAGATTTGCGTATGTAAATTACTTGTTTATAGTATCGCATACTAGTTTTATAGTTTACTTATATTTAAAACAATCAACTTTGTTGTATGATTTAAATTTTTAGTCAAAAACATGGCGTGTGTTACAATCCTACTATCTTATTGTTTTACGATTAACACCCCTTTTTAGGCCAAGTTTGAATATGCTAATAACATGTTTTAAAGAAAGCATTTCTGTAGTATTCTTAAGTATATTTGGTTATACTATATCACTACACGACACCTGATACACCCGGGACAGACAAAAGATTATTCAGTCTTAATTTTATTCTGATTCAATACGTTTCACGATGTGCGGTACGTTCATATGTTAGTTTGTATATGTTGTGGATCTTAGACAATGTTTAAGTGAAGTAATAACATATTTTAATGCAACATTTATCAGTCTCATTCTTTGCTTATCGCGAAGTGTGTTTTCTTATTTATTCAAGTTATGCTATCACTAACCGAGGAAAGTTTTTTTTATTTTACGATTTTAATGCTACTGGATAAGTAATTATTGTCTGATATCATGATATAATTATTTCTATCATTATAACTAAGTATACATGGAACGCGAAAGTTTAAAAGTTAGTAATTACTTTATTGATTTTCCTTAATTCGTCCAATTTATTTGCGGCTGGCTAATGACCAAGATAGTGTCTTTATCTTTAGTATTTGAACTGAAACCCAACACTAACACAGCCTCTTTCGTGCCCTTTGAAAGCATAGGATAGGAATCCATCCATCCCCTTTAGCTCTGGTGATTTGACTCCTGAACAGATATACGAGCCTGTGCTAGTAGTATAGCTAGTGCAGGTAATACCGTGGTTTTCTGTAGGTTAGAGTGGTAATTCCTTACAGAAATTCCAGAAGAAATCTTCTGTATTCTACCTCTGTAATCCTTAATATTACGTTTAAATAGTTCTTATAAAGAATAATCAATATTATTAGAAATAGCTGTTGCCCGCAACTTTGTACGCGTCGAAATTCAAATTTATTCCACGGAAACTTATGGAAGTAGTCTATGTCCTTCCCCAGGATATAATCTATATCCTTGCCAAATTTCATTACGATTTAGCACTTTAGTTGTGAAAAGGTAACAAACAAACAAATACTTACTTTCGGATTTATAATATTAGTATGGAAAACGCTGGTAAGTAGTTACCATCAGTCGAGCCATATGCGTGTTTTCCAGTGATCCATCAAAATCTTTTGACGCTATTTCAACATACTTATGAAAAGAGTAATCAGCCTGGCTCATTACTCTCTTCACAAATCCAAAAAAATAATGTTTATGTATTTATTTTTAACTTTGTTAACAATATAAAGCTGTCTTTATGGATCTGCCAGGCTTACCGCCTTAATAATATCTGTGTTGTCTGTCTCTCACACGAAAATTGTGAAATTCTATTATATTAATGTCCATGAAATTGGTACAATCACTAAGTCAATATTAAGAGTGAGTTATTAAGTAGTAAGCAAGCAAGCATGGGCATGAATAACAGATGGATAGCAAAATTGTTAGTGTGGTGTGAGGTTACTTGAAGCACCAAAGGTTGCTAACCATTAAATAACCTAAGAGTAAGTGTAGTTGTACTGTATGTTAAAATTTCTTAAAATCTCTGAACTATTGTTTTTTGTTGTTACAGTGGGATGACAATGAACATCAACAATAACAACGTCACAAGTATAAACAACAACAACAATGACGAGAAGCCGGAAATGCCAGATCCTGATTACATCAAGGTAAGTTATAGATACTTTTTTTTATTCTACCACTCGAGTGATTAAGAAGCATTTGCTGGCCTAATGGTTAGCAATTACCGACGCCTATAGACACTCCCATCACCTAAGGCAGGGATTCCCAAAGTGGTCGATATCGACCCCTTGGGGTCGAAATCGGTTTCCTAGGGGTCGACATAAATGAAAACTGATTTTGGGGGTTGACGAGGTCTAAAAACTTTAAGATGCTGTATAAGTTGTGTTACGTGTACCAACTTGTTATAAGAATAACTAATATTTTGGTAGGAAAAAACTTAGCAAGTCGATAAGCCGTTTGAAAATCAACGAACGCTGAGATTTAAGGCTGCAATTCACATGTCTTTTCAAAAAATAATTACCTACTCAAGTATTTTTACGAAATATGTATAAATAATAATAATTTATTGGCATCATACATCACATAAGAATAATAACAAAAATGAATAGTATTTTAGTTCTATTTATTTTGTTAAATTTTGATGAGAAAATGATGTGGAGTTTACTCACTTAACCAACCGCAAAGTTTTTATATTGCCAAGTATTTTGTATCAATAGGAAAAAAACACTAGAGATAGGATTTTTAAAATAATTTGGTTATGGGGGTCTGAGGTACCAGTTCATTTTGGAAAAGGGGTCTCTTGCCCAAAATGATTGGGGAATTTCTGACTTAAGGTTTTGTTTTCCCGCGCGTTTTGTCAAAGCTGGAGCATTGTTATGGAGATCTGACTCTGAGAACCTTCGTTTTTCTAGTAGTGCTTTTTAACCTGCCGTCGGGGTAGTTCAACCTGGTACTTCCCAGCTCTAATTCAATCGTATATTCCGTAGTAACCATACTAAAAGCCGCATTATTAGATTGATGTCTACGATAGACAGGTGCAAGAACAAAACCTTGTCGAAAAGTGTAGAAACACGTTGACTTCAGCAGATGGTTATAGAAGGTGTGTCAACTTGAAATTTAGTGTGCTTGTGTGTGAATTTACACTGAATGGATTTATGGCTTTGGATAAAAAATTTAACATGTATGTAAAATACTTCTTAGCTTGAAGCTGTTAATCCAATTCTAATTCTAATGTGTACAAATATGACATGGATTTCAAATGTGATACACATTTGGTGAGCAGTCAACGACTTGTTTTAAGTGACCTAGATAAACTAAAGTACGAGTGCAGGTACCTTCCTGATAAGGATATCGCTCATGGGTCCGCAAACATAACCGAATTAAGATGATGGGACATACATTTGAGAAATGGTTTATCCATAGGAATATTTGAACGTATTACTTATTTTCATTAGCTCGTGTTAATTTCTGTTCAAACGCCTGAAACGGTAATGTAATAAAACTATTTTCTTTTAAAACGATAAATCCCAACTTCAACTATCACTACATATTATAAAACAAAGTCCCCCGCCACGTCTGTCTGTCTGTTCGCGATAGACTCCAAAACTACTGAACGGATTTTCATGAGGTTTTCACCAATAGATAGAACGATTCATTCGAGGAAGGTTTAGGTATATAATTTGTTAAGGTTTTGTCTACATTGGGTGAAATATGATGATGATTGTTGAAGAAGTCTCTGCTACCCATGCAAAGCCGGGGCGGGTTGCTAGTACTAAATAATTCCCCACCGACCCAATGAGCTTTGATAGCTAAGCTGACATCTCCCGTCTTCTTAGTCATTAATAAACAGAACCTCGAAGGAAAACCCACTCTGGCCACACCACCACACACTGGTCGTCTCACATGTCTACGGGTAAAGTCTGATCTTGTTAATATAAATATTAAAAAGTAAGACTAAGATTACCTAGATCTATGAAATGTGAAAGTCGTGACGTTAAGGATTACCATAAACAATTAGCCAGAGATCTGACATAACTGCCTCTTCCATCAGCAGAAATGGATATTATTACATAGAAGTCGTGTACCTGTTTCTAAAAGTAACTTTGACCCCAAAAATCTAATGGGTTGCCCTCGTTAAAGTGACTAATAATGGTTTCCACTAGACTGAAAAATTACGGATCCTAAACCAAAAAAACATATTTTGATCGAAATCGAACACAATGTCCTCAATCCTCAAGAAATATGACATACGCTTTAAACCTGTTTTAAAATATTTTGAACTGATATACATTGAAAATAATGAATATAATTAAACATGCTTACAAAAGAAATTTAAATTTTAGCAATTTTATTCTAGAAACGTCCTCTACTTAGTTCCAACATTCAAAACGTTCCAGTTCTTGTTCCGGATACTACGGACGAAATGGAACAAAACGCACTCCGACCAAGTCGCATTTAATTCATTTCGCTTCAAAGAAAATGGAGTTTGAAATTTGCAAATGAAGTGATGTGCCGACGTAATTAAAAATGTTCTGCGCGGTTGGTCCGCGAACTCTCCGGTAGATGGCGTCACAGCCCCCTCACCCAATTACACCCCGTGATTGCTTTATGCACCAAGTTTGCAAAGCGTGACTTATTAATTGTACCCGTTAATGCGAAATTTGTATTGTTATTATATTTATTTTATAATTGGTTTAACAGTATTTCTCAATAAAATTTGTTCATGGACATTATTCATGTATTCACACGAATTATTTAGGTAGACAACTTTTGTGGTAACTTACAGGCTCAATTAAACACAAAATCAATCCTTCTTCTTCACTTTGATGATGATGATGATGATGATGGGCCAAAAGTAGATAGCTGACTTGCTGTATAGCGCTCTTTTTCAATTTCGTGACCACCAAATTCTGTTTTGCAGCATCACTGAGTTTTTGATTGTCCACCACGATCTCAAACTTGACAACCAGAGTCGCGGTTGGTCAGCTCAAAGTCTGAGACGATACTGTAATACTAGCTAGCTCTGCCATGCCTCCGGCACTTGGTTACAATCCAAATCCAGCACAATTACGAACTGATCAGAGAGGCCCCCATTCAGTTACTATTGCGTTTACACAAATACGACAGGAAGTGTACCATTTTTTATGTATTTGTACCACACCTGCAAGTATCTATGTCAGCTATGGAACCTCATTAACATAATATGTCTGATCTGCTGTGCTGCACTAAGTTCGAAGTCGTATGCGTTTACACGTTGTCTCATAGCAAATCGATGGTTTTTCAGATATTTTAATACAGTCGGGGACCTCACATGTTTTTGTAGGCTGTAACCGGTAATCCTATAAAAACATAACTTTTGGAATTCTAAATATAAAACATACAAACAATTTACAACACACAGTTTCCGAACTTTTACGCATATAATATTACCAACTGTTATACGTTTTATGAAATTATATACCTCGTTTTGCGCGTTTATGTTATGAGGGTTGGCAACACGCATGCGAGTCCTCTGGAATTGTAAGCGTCCATAGGCTACGGTAATCTCTTACCATCAGGCGAGGCTTGTTTGCCACAGACGCGGTATAAAAAAATTATGTTTATGCTGCTTGTATCGTATTGTCACAAAGTATATTACTTTTTAAATAAGTAGTTTTTTTTAAATCTTACTAATAGACGTTGACGTACAAATTCTTCAACTTTATAATAGTAGGTCGGTTCAATTTCGTTTGAATATAATTTTGTAGTTTGAGGCCGAAAATAATTTTAATTTAATTTTTTTGTGCCTAAATTAAGCACACTTTAACTTGGGTTAAAAGGCTTTTACATGAAACATCATTATTTATTTTGTACTTTGACGTCAACATTCTGCACAATCCAGTGGACGTACTAAAAAAATTATTCACACGAAGTATTATTTTTATTTCATGTCAACTCCGTTTATGTGTGTTTTGACATAAAATACATCATGATTTAGAATCCCAAGTATTCAGTAACTTATAAATAAATAAATCCATTTTTTTCACAACACACGGAAATAAATATATTTTTTTTAAATAAAGTGGAATCTAATTATTTGAAAATGTGTAGTAGTAAAAGTCTCTCGAGGACTTCCTTCCTTCTCAGGGACTTCCTTCCTAGGGTATAGTCCCTTGCAATAGACTCACTTGTGACGGAACACCGTGTGGTTTTAGTCGGTTCGATTCCGACATACCACTTCACCAATAGCCATAGTGAGGTGATGACCAGTGGGGGTTTCCACACGAAAAAAAAAGTAAGTAAAAGTAACTTATAATCTTCCCCCCTACATTTCAGATGTTTGTTGGTCAAGTCCCTCGCAGCATGGACGAGAACGACCTGCGCCTGATGTTTGAAGAGTTCGGCAGAGTACACCAGATCAACGTGCTTCGGGACAAAATCACCGGGGCCAGCAAAGGTTTGTCCCATCTCCTTGATATCGTCATACATTTATGTAATGTAATATACTTGACTCCAGGACTAGAAATCTTGAAAGAACATAGATATTACGAATATGGGTGCTATTACTCAAAGCAAAGTGCAGCAAAAGCAAATTAAAATTATTCAACAATTTCGATGGAATTTTAAAACTGAACGCAAAAGAGAGTAAGCGTGCCTTGTAAAAATGAAAAGTTAAAAATATAATAACTGACTGACGGTTAGGACATAGGCCGCAAGACAATATATATTTGTATAATTTTAAGCCAGTATTATGTTTCTACACACTATGGTATAAAATAGCTGTAATTTGCATCAGGTACGATTGTCCAACGGACTTAAATACAGTGTATCTGGTACCATATCTTATAAATATAGTAACAGTTTATACTTATTATCTTAGTAAGAAAAGCAGCTTGATGGAAATGCAAACGCCCACACTAGACCGCGCGATAGCGTTGCTCAATGTACACAACCATATGCGCATATCATTATTACATAACGCTCAGTGTTATTTTAACTCTTCTTCGCCGTATTGTAAGTTAGAAAACTTAATTAAAATTATGTTTAACTAAATAGTTTGCAGTGGGTATCCTATGTAAGTTATTATTGAAACACATTTAATAATTTGTCAACCCTAGCAATAAATATTAAGCGTTTGCTATACCGCGTAATTAATCATAGAAATTATTGATTCATTAAGGATTTGCTATTACTTGTTGTGATTCTTATTACTGGATAGTATTGCAATGTAGAAATAAATCATCGACATACAAAGTCAAGCAAATACCTACCATACTAAACGGAACAATTATTTTGCATAGAATATCGTAATTTTATCAATAACCAGCTTTGCACGGGTACAAATTATATAACTAAACCTTCCTCATTAATCACTCTGTCTATTAGTGAAAACGGCATGAAAATCCATTCAGTAGTTTTTCAGTTTATCGCGAACAGACAGACAAACACGGCGGGAGACTTTGTTTTATAATATGTAGTGAGCGTGTTAATTTTGTAATCTGAAATGGGAAGTACTTAGTAAACTTTCTTATTTGAAAACTACAAACTCAATTAGTATTTGACTAATTCTTAATTTGGATTGCCTTACCCCTTTCAGGAAAATTCATTCATCAACTAATAATTAAAACTCATAAAGCTGTATTCATAGCTAAATGTTTAATTTAGTGACAAAATTGATAATGGAGCTGGAATTTGAAACAATTCAAGGCAGAAATAGAAAAACCCAAACTTTATTAATGCTACTTATGTTTCTAATGCAGATATTAATAAATAAAAACTCATTGCGAAGTCTAACCAACATTGTGGAGACATTGATTTGACCTTTTTTCTTCAAATTAAAAATTTAAATTGTTCCATAATTTCTCAATAATTTCATGATCCCTTTCCCAGTAACAAGAGTAGTCGATGAAGTCGTTTCAAGTCTGAAATCATCCTAACTCGAGTCGAAAGTAATAAATTAATTATAACTCTGATATACCGTGAAGCCTTATAATGTCTTTGTCTGAGAGAGACAGCGAGTATCCAATTAAGTAACTCCACGTCGATGGGAACAGTTTAGATCTAATTCCAGCACTTCGTGTTACAAATCCAGATTAAATTAAAAAGTTAACCGTTGTATTTCAAATGTTTCAGATTTATTGTATTTTAGAATTCAAAATGATCAATTTTCGAATTTCTTCTTTCTCATTATTTAGGAGTTTTGTCTTATTTGCATAAACATAGTTTAATCAATGTCGGTGGCAAATTTAACTTAAGTAATTTATTTTGCAATAAGATTTTAAGAAGATGAGTACCTTTTTTTTCGTGTGGAAACCCCCACGGGTAGTCACATCACTGGAGCTAACGATAAAGTGGTACGTTGGAATCAAACCGACTAAAAGCCAATGATATTCCATCACAAATAAGTCTGTTGCATTGCGTGGTTATTACTGCCTAATAGACACGTTTTCTAACTTCGTGTTAATTTTAACAAATCCGAGACGCGATACTAGAATCTCTCTACGCAAACTTTATCGCCAAGTTAGGCCACGGGACCGCAAGGATAGCTACCCTTGCATAGAATCGAATAATACTATGTATGTACTACTAATCATTCTACTAATCTACTAAATACTAGTAATCATTGATGGTATTCTAATAATTGCTAAATAATAAAACTTCGAAGCGACAATATTAGCTAAGGCGTCGGACTTACTATCGAGAGGTGCACCACACCCACACACGCACACACACGTGGGAGAGCATGCCGAAGCATGGCATGTATGGGCCGGCTCGACTCCGCTCGATACCACGGCCTCACAGAAAACCGGCAGTGAAGCAATGTTGCATTGCATTTCGCCGCGTGAGTGAGGTTACCGGAGGCCCTAACTTCCCTCTCCCCTATTCCCGTCCTTCCCCTCTCCTCCCTCTCCCATCTTCCATCCCTTCCCCCCTCCCCCTCTTCTCCTACTCCCACCTTAAAGGGCGGCAGTGCACTTGTCACTCTCGAGTTACAGGTGCCCATGGGCGGCGGTATCACACATTTAGTAGTTCCAGAATAATTTTACCAGTATACTTTAAAAAAACATAGCCCAGGCTTTCAATTTTATTAATAACCTACTATCGAAGTTACGAGTTACTCTAAATTTAATATGAATAATTAATTTCTTTCGAAATCTTTTAGTTAGTTTAGTTCGAAGTCTATAAAGACTTCAAACTGAGGAGGGTTTCTGAATTTGAACTATTCAGAATTGCAAAGTCTTGCCCCAAACTGTCTATTTTAAATTTAGAACTTTCTCTCTGTACTTTCTTGATTATCAAACTTTGTTCTGTCAATCTTCATTAAGTAATTTCAGATCGGTTGTCATTAAACATTTTGTGCTATAATTTTAGTCTTTCAGCTTCATTCTTTGCGATCAATTGCTCGGTGAATTCGGTTACTTTAGTTATAGCGTTAGCTTTTTTGGTAGAACTATTTGTTTAAACACAGTTTTATATCACACCGCGTGGTTTTAATCGGTTTGATTCCAACATACGGTTATGGTAGCACCTGCGATGGTGCAACAAACACAAACAACACCTCCATTAATAATATTATATATTTTTAGAGCTTTGACAATTTTTCAGGTCAGCAGTTTTTTTTAATTAAATTTTTATTCTATGGTTTTACAATGGTATTTAATTTTTGTACCACCGTTAATCGTGGAAATCTTTTTATAAAGTGATAGTGTCTACGTTGACAAATTATAATGAATACATTTATAGCTATTTCAGTGAAAGATCGCAATACATTTTCACGCAGATATGAATTTCTTTCATTGCATTTCACATATTGTTGTACACTTTTCCAATTTTCGCATTTGATGAAACTGTTACAGTGAAATTGCCACTATACATCGTAGCAAACTGTCGTAGCATGCTACGATAAATCGTAGACTTGTAGAGCTTTTAAGGTGCACCGGCTTTGGCTGCAAACTATAATACTTTGTACTTGTAACGCATTGAATGTCTTAAGCTCACAGTTATAAAGGAACCTATTAATAGTAATGGTAAGGCACAGCGGATTTCTGTTCGAATTGGTAACGTCCAACTGACATATTACATTCACCCTACAGAAGACCCTGGTTACCACTATCAAGAATTTCACCATCGGTGTTGTGTTTGTTGTTGTAACCGCTGAGCACCAGACGGATAAGTAGTCGACTGATTTAAAAAATAAACAAAATTATTCGCACTTCAATATGTGTTTCAAGAGCGTGTTGTCCCGTTTTATATGTCATTGTTCTACTGTTAACAATAGGTCAGGTTCTCGCACAGTTGTAATACATGTTGACATTTTTGTTTGTGCCATTATTAAAGTCTTTTGTTGTGAAAACCATCCCTTTTTACGTTTGCTCGTTTTTACGTTTTGTTGGGGTGTACGGACGAGGCTCCGCTGAAGCGTTGGTTGCTTCCATGAGAATAATGTTATTTTTTTAATTTGTTTATTGTTCCACTTTATCATTGCATCGTGTTATACTTTCCGTTGTTTAAAAAAGGTAGAGGTCGAAATACTGGGCGAATGAAAAATGTTTGTAAAGAAATTTACAATACATAGGCTGCACTAAAAGTATCGGGAATGGAATATTTCCACTATTCCTATCATATTAAAATCTTTTTAATTGAAAACTCCTTGGTTTTAAAAATCGAATACCATTTATTTATTTTATAAAAAGAATCTCGGTCTTCTCACAAGGTCTTCTCAAACTTGTTTAGTCGTTGAGAAAATGGAATTGACTCGAGAAAATTCAAGGGTGATGATTTATTATGACTTTCGAAGCGGTTTAACACAAAACCAATGTGTTGACCGGATGCTTTCTGCATTTAGTGATGAAGCCCCATCCAAAACCACAATTTATAGCTGGTTTGCTGAATTTCAACGTGGACGTGTCAAGCTCAGTGATGATCCCCGTCAAGGTCGTCCAAAAACTGCAGTCACCCAAGAAAACGTTGATGCTGTGCGTAAGCTGATTGAGGAAGATCGACATGTGACATACCGCGAAATTCAGGCAAATTTAGACATTGGCATGAGTCAAATACAAATAATCTTGCATGAACAATTAGGTGTAAAAAAGTTGTTTTCCCGATGGATACCGCATTTGCTATGTGAAGAGCAAAAAGCGGCTTGTGTTACTTGGTGCGTCAGAACTCTCGAAAGATTCCACGCAGGATCCTCAAATGCTGTATACAACATTGTATCAGGTGACGAATCCTGGATATACGCGTACGAACCCGAAACAAAAAACCAGTCACGAGTTTGGGTGTTCGAAAATGAGTTAAAGCCAACTAAAATTGTTCGTTCACGGAGTGTTGCAAAAAAAAATGGTGGCCACGTTTGTCTCCAAAACCGGCCGTGTTGCGACTATTCCTCTTGAGGGACAAAGAACAGTTAATGCAGAATGGTATGCTAGCATTTGTTTGCCACAGGTCGTTTCCGAACTCCGTAAAGAGAACTGCAACCGCCGCATCATCCTCCATCACGACAATGCGAGTTCTCACACCGCGCAAAGAACAAAAGAGTATTTAGAGCAAGAAAACATAGAATTATTAGACCATCCGCCGTACAGTCCCGACCTAAGCCCTAATGATTTCTATACTTTCCCTAAAATAAAGAATAAATTGCGTGGTCAGAGATTTTCATCACCTGACGAAGCTGTGGACGCCTACAAAACGGCCATTTTGGAAACCCCAAATTCCGAATGGAATGGTTGCTTCAATGATTGGTTCCATCGTATGGAAAATGTGTCAAATTTCGCGGAGAATACGTCGAAAAGCAATAAATACATTTTTAAATAGTAATGTTGTGTCACTTCCTTGATTCCCGAAAATTTCAGTGTAGCCCTCGTACTGTTGTAGCTTTTAGCGATTATTTGAAACAACAAAATGTTAAGTTGTAAAAGTAAGTGGTATACTGGAATCTAACTCTTTAAAACCACACGGTATTCCATCAGAAAGTAGACCTATTGCACGGGTATAACCTAAGAAACCCGTGAAGCCCGGCAAACGCAGACTGCCACACTGAAGAGTGGGGAACCTTGCTGCCCACTAGTTCAGAGCGGTGCACGCGTAATAAGTCGCGTCACTGTCTCTGGCCTGCTTTTTCAAGGGTAACGAGCACCTCTATCCATTACCCACAAGCCAGCTCTCATGGAAGCTTTCCGGTGCCTGGTGGGTCTTCCGCAGGGAGTTATAGAATATAACTTTCCTAGAAGATGTTAATCCACAAAATATCACAGAATAACAGGTTGTTATAGCAACAGACCTCAAATTCATTTATAATCATGTTTTAGTGACAACTGTATCTGAAATAAGTAATTATTAGGGGTATGAAAGCAAGTTAGATCAGGTATTAAATTCGGAAAAGGTCCAACTAATGTAAATATCTGTTAATTTTAACAGATATTTAGAAAACCAAAATGGCGACAAAGGGCGAGGGTGGTATTATCTGTTAAACTTTGTTATTACTATTGTTCTAAAACCGCAAATAAGCTTTTATTAATAGACAAAAGTTGAAAACAATTTCTATAAAAATTTTAAGGGGAAAGTTTTTATCGAGATAGTTGAGCTACTGTAGAAAAATCATCGTCATCACACCGAATGACTTCCTCGAAACATTGGCTTCTCCCAAATATTTTTAAAATGAACGATAATACGTCGCTTTATTCCATGAACTGCCAACTATTTATTGTCAGTTAACAATAAAAATAAAATGTATTTTTAAATAGAACTGTTTACTTCAGGGTATGCATCCAGTCGATCTTAGCATTCTCCTGTACATTATAATCTCATTCATAAATGTGAACCATGCTAGAACGTGCATAGATCAACTAAAGGGCTTTTACCGCTTATTTAAAAAAAATCGCGTACATCCAGTCACAATAAAAAACAGGTGCGCTTGGATTGCGTAATCCACATTGATTAAAGAAAAATGAATATAAATGTGTTACTAAAAGAGAAATGTTTCTTTTCTCATTGTCTTTCATTCCTATTATGCATTGATTGACGGCCTCTGTGGTGCGGCGGTTCTGCATTCGATTACCACGCCAGGGGTTACAAAAGGTCCCACTGAATAAATACCTTAGTTAAAATTTACTCATTCAACAAATTTTCATTTTAAAAGAAAACTTATTTGGTTCTCAGTCTAACCGGATTAGCAAACTGTCATTTCTATTTATAAGTAAAAAGCTTTACCGCAGAATGATTGACACGCCATTTACTGGCAACACACTGGCACCGAGGTACCTAACACGCAAGTGGCGTGCCAGCCTAATAAGTTCGCGTTACACTAACCGGTTAGTTATGACACGAACACAACTATTTACATAAGTTTCGAGTGTATTTCATTATCGGAAAAGGTATGAAAAATGTAAAATATTTTTAGAATTGTTGATCCATAATATCACTATTTATGTTTGTGGTTCCATAAAAAAAGAAATTGACTTGAAAGAATATATAATAATAAATATCGTGGGACATATGTATATAAACATGAGTAACTGGACCCAAAATAAGCACAATGTGTTTTATGGGTTCAAGAACGCTGATTAACACACATAGATACATTTTTTTTGCTAATACCTACATACTCGTACCATATCTAAATAGAAACACCCAGACCTATGCAAATAGACACATATTCATCGAAAAACTATTTGCACTGAGCGGGGATCGAATCGGTATTAATTCAGTGTAACTTAACTACTGTTAGAAGGCGATAACAAATTTAACTCAATTGAGCATGAAAATTATTTTGTAAAGACTTGACAACCTATGTTAGACTTTTAAACAGGCAGGCAATACAGAGGTATGTAATACTTTTTCGTGATCGCATTAGTTCCCGTGTAAATACATAATTAAACATATGTTAGTTTGTCAAGTCCTTGACATAAGAAGCTGGTAGGACATATTGATTTTTCCTGTAGTATAATTTTTAAAAATTCTGTCTATTTTGATCGGCGCGATCAGAAACTTTCAATCTTACCACATATGTACCTTTCTTTTCGCGAGTCCCGGTAAATATAGGTGCAATACTTTAACTTACTAACACCACAGAATACATAATAGGACAGGTACAGAAGTCCCATTCCGCCAAATCATTAAAATCAATAGGTACCCTTGTTTTGACACAATAAAGTTGCAATTTATGTCGCACAGTGCTAATTACCTACAGCTTTATTCACTTAGAAGTTGCCTCTCTTTCTATCGTGTAACTCTTACTCGTATCTGTTCGGATGACGCCACGACGTTAGGGTTGTCTTTTTTTAAAGAATTAATTTTCTGAACATTTAATTACCAGTTAGTTAATTAGTGACTATTACTCTATTTTTATGAACGAATAAACCTACGCTAGGTACCAATAACTCGATAGCCTAGATACGAATGGATGACGCGACGTAGCGCGTCAGTGAGCATCGAAATGACGTGCGGCACGGCCGGCGCGCGGCAGCCCACTGAAATTTGGCACGTTCAGTCGACCTCACCGTGTACTCGTAGCTTTATACCTACTCTGCCTGGCTGGCCTGGCCTGCTTATACTTTAGATTAAACACACACTCATATGGACATTGAATCTTCAAACTTGAAAAATATCGCAATACACTAATACGAACACCACAAACACAAGCAAGTCAAGAACGACACAGAACTAAACAAAAAATTCATGTAATTATTTTGTTGTGGTGTGACTTTTTTGTGGTAATTGTATAATATAATATAGATTGTTTGTGAAGCTTGCGATGAGTGATTACTGTCTGTTTTTAGCTTAAATGATTTTAAACTGTGTATATGTTCATCACCTTATGTCAGAAAGTGTTTTGATATGTAATTCGAGGACAATTTCATCCTCCATCCATATTTCATTTGGCATAAAACCTCTTGAAGTGGGGTAAATAAGTTAATTTGTTGTTAACATGTTTGTTGGATTAGTGACATGGGTTTTTTATAAGAATTTGGTAGTCCGTTTAACGGTAATTAAAGTAACGGGAGAAAACTATCAACGCGTATTACCTAATTTTGAGATATGAACCTAATTTTGAGATATAAACCTAATTTTGAGATATAAACCTAATTTTGAGATATAAACCTAATTTTGAGATATAGTGGTTGACATAAAAATATAAATATTCAATTATTTAATATTCTTACTGCCAAGTTATGCAGCCGTACAACTCATAATCTGTGGTAAACAATTTTGTCAACTGCCAGTGTGCCAAGGTTTCAATGTGTCGGGACGGTCTGAGGTAAGGTGTGTTTGTAGGCATCCCCTGTATGTGATGTGTATGTCATGTTATGTACGTGTGCGCTTCTGTTACAGGGTGCTGTTTTGTGACGTTTTTCACTCGCAAAGCGGCGTTGAAAGCCCAAGACGCTTTGCACAATATCAAAACATTGACTGGGGTAAGTGCTTTTTGTTTTTTTATGTATTCCTACTGTGAGTTGGCGCATATTTCTATTGAAAATTACTACATTTTTTTTGTCCATCATATTATGATTATTATTTTGTTAAGTGTTAGATATGCCGCTATACAATATTAGTTTAAAATGCTTGTTTATTCATAAGTGTATAGGTACATGTGTGTTTCGATTTATTTCATTATTATATTAACACTCCTTTTTAGCTATGTGCCTTTCTTTTCTAAAGTTACCAAATAACTAACATATAAAAAACTTTGCAAAAGTTACGAACTTAGTAAATTTAATTTTTCTCTTTTTATAATACCGGTATAGTACCTTTATATTTCGGTTAGCGTATTGGTGTTATGCCATTTGTTTGGAATAAATATTGAGTATTGTATTTAACTACAAACATATTGACGTCGAACCTACATTAAGCAATAATACCCGAAGTTAACATATATCTTGATGAATACAATTTGTATACAATACACAGGAAACACGTATTCCGCATAGATTGATCTATTTCGAACAATGCGTCCATCCCTTCAAAACAACTTAGTCAAATATTTATAAATATTTGATACGTAAAACAAATAGATAGGTAAAAGTAAATAAGCGAGTTTAATGTACGAGTTAATAAATGAGAAAACAGACACATTATATAGACACATATACTACGGTAGCGTAATGGCTAAGGCGTCGGACTTGCGATCAAGTGGTTGCGGGTTCGAACCCCAGTGCACTACCGTCGTGAACCCACTCCTAACACAAGCGTTAAGCTTAGCTGGAGGGGTTAACGGGATTACTAGTAATGTGTGACTTACGTTACTAGTAATCTTTTATAAAGAAAAAAAAATAGATATACTTTTATAACTCATCAACCAGAATCCCACTAATATTATAAATGTGAAAGTTTGGATGGATGGATGGATGGATAGATGGATGGATGGATGGAGGGATGGACGGATGGACGGATGGATGTTTGTTACTCTTTCCACGCCAAAACTACTGAATCGATTGCGTTGAAACTTTTTATGTAGATAGCTGGAGACCTGGATTAACATATAGGCTACTTTTTATCCCAATATTCCCACGGGATCGGAACTTACGCGCGTGAAGCCGCGGGGCGCTACTATATTCTATAAATCCAGAAAAATCAGTAGCAATTTTTTGGCAAAATACTAAAATAAAAATAACAGAAATATGTAATACATACTATAACAGTACTACAGCACATAAAACTCACCTTTTGAAGACACTTATGTCGTCTTGCAACGACACACGTAACAAAAAACGACTTAAAAATACATATTTCAGCGATATCGAATCTAAAAGAGAGCAAGATGCCCACACACGAAGCTGAAGTTGCTTGTTACTGGCAGCAAGCCAATGCCTATCGAGGATTCAGGGTACTCCATCTAAAGGCGTACCTCAATCGACATAGTCGGTTAGAATCCAATATAATTATTTCTTCGTTTGTATCGGCATTACCAGTAATTATTAGTGAATGCCCTCTGCTTGCACACGGCTTACTTCCGTGTTATACGTACACAGAAGTAAATCGGACATTTTTGCAGATGTTGATAATGATCATTGATGTGATTGATTTTAAAACATATACTGTCGTTATAATAGGATAGTTGCCTGTTTAAAATAAATTAATTTGAAGGTTGTTATTATCTTTTTCTTCTAAAACCAAACATTAAAATAAAATAATTTGACGACACCAAAGATTTGACGTTCTGATATGACGTCAAAAGGTATTTCATTTGAGTTTCTGTAGAACGACTCGTTTTGAAGTTGAATAAAGACAAACTGATTTGACTAGAGATTCAACTACGGTGTTGATAATAATATATTGCAAGCTGTGTAAAAATAAAACTATTAACGATCTTTTTGCTCGAAAAGCTTGAAAAATAGTGGACTAAAAATTAAGATTTTTTGATTTTAAATTATTTATTTTTTAAATCAGATTTTATGTAGAACAGAGTAAAGAATCACCATCAATTAGACATTTTAATGTGTATGATATTGAATTATTACAAAATTACATTTTATAAATAATTAAAATTGGAATTTTAGAAGTTCAACCGCGTATAATCGCCAAAGTGGCAAGTTTGTGTAAAATTATAATTTATGTTATAAAAGAATATATAAAATACAATAATTCACATAAGGTTTCATGGCTAACACTTTTGAACATAACGAGAAAAAAAATATTAAAATTTTGCTCCATACATTTTTTTAGTTTATATTTTTTTACCACGTCGCACTGAAAATATTGAAAAATGCAATTAACAAATATTATTTAAAATTTGGTTTCCTGTCCTACAGAATTTTTTCAAGCCAGTTTAACGACTTTTATGTCTAAGTCTACTATTTTTCAAATCCGGACCACTGTGCGACGCCGCAACGTTAGGGTTGTCTTTTTTAAAGAATCAATAAATTTGAATATTACCGGGCCTGCCTACATGAAGATTTCTTTTTTTTAAAGTTCATATGTAATTTCGTCACAATAAAATCAGTTTTTATTCATTCGCAAATAGAATCTTCACAGAATAGATAGACACCATAATGTATAATATACATTTTAAACCAAAATTATACCGCAGATTAATTATCTCATATGAATTTCCCTGTAGTAGTTATGGTTATTAGTATAATATTAGCTCAAGCAAATAATCAGATACTACACGGCTATAAACTACTCAATTAATTAGCGTATATGTGTATCCATACTGGGAGGATAGGGTACATGTTATACTATTCCATTTAATATGTGTGATGACATCTTATCAGATCTATCTTTCATCTATCTTGTGCAGTCACTTACTAATCAGACTTCTATAAAGAGTAGTTTTACGCTGGTAGGGAGTCGTTGGATGAACTAACGACTCCCTGCCACTCAAATCGCCGTGGACGCGGCTGTTACCGTAATCGCGGATTGTTGTAGATGAGGGGTTTGCAGAAGGATGTAACACACGTAAATATGACGGTTGTTCAAACTAGGTTTCTACCTTAAACTGTAGTATCTTCTGTTACTGTGTATATAATACTCTAAATCCAAACTCCAATTGATTAAAATAATTAAAAAGAAGTTCAGTGGTATTAAAAAGATCAAACCTAAGTACAAATTAGTTTGAATAGCTCTCATAATCAGTGGCGGATTTACCAGCAGGCTGAGTAGGCTGAAGCCTAAGGCGGTAGATTTTAAGAGCGGCAAATTTGGAGCCTACATTATTTTTTATGCCTTGTCCTGGGATATCGAATTAGATAGACCGACCGGTAGGGGCGGCAAAATTTTAATAGCCTACCGCCGTCAAATGCGTAATTCCGCCGGTGCTCCTAATCAATATAAATCATGTCTCCCGATTCGTCCTATTTCTATAATTTTAGCATAGCATCACGGACAATGAATAACACATCACAGGGCCATTACTCGAGATAACAGTCAATACGAATTAATAACATCGTCACTAGATACCTGTTGCTCGGTCACAGAGTTCTATAACAATTTTCTTTATAGCTTGGAACGGAAGGGGGGTGAACAAACACACAATTCGATACTCGCGATTGTTATCGAATACAATCAAATTACAGACTTTCGCTCTATCTACGTTCCTCCCCCCTCCCCCTGTAGATAGGGTTGACATAGGAATAAAATACGCGTACCAAAATAGTATGATTTATTTACAGTACCTGGGAGACCGAGCTTTGCTTGGTAGCTTTTTGTAAAATGTTTTTTTTTTTTATTATCTGCTCTTAAATTTCTAAAAAATAAATATTTTTGTATTTTTTTATCTAGTTTTAGTTATACTAATACTTTATAATAGGTGCGTATTACTACTCATGAAGTAGTAACGCGCAAGTCATTCGCAACTGCTCTTAGCGCGATAAATTATTTGAAACCCGATCCTCATAGTGTAATATAATATCAGATATATGTTACATAAAAAGCCAACAAGAAATAACACATTCTTTTATTTATAGTATTATAACAAAGAAACCTATCTCATGAAATAACACTTCATCCCGCTCGGAAAAAAACAACAGAAGCTAAAATAACTCCCAAAAGAGAGTGTTTGTTTTGACAGCCCTATCGTAGTCTCGTCTTCATCTCGGTGATAATTCGATTCCATTATATTATCGGAGAGGTTTTTTCTCTCTCGATTGATTCTCGAAACGCTCCCATTTTGATAGAAAACGCCAGGTGAGCGATCCGCCATCTTTAGAAAGCCAACAAATATATTTGTGTAGTATCGTTCCGTTTTTTATAGACACATGTTGATGTTATTTTGTAATTTGGATAGAATATTTTATGTAAGTAGTAATTAACAAGGAAGGAACACAGTATTTTCTTAAATGTGTTGTTTAACTGTACATGTGAACCAGGCGAGTACTGATGTGATCGGATCTACGCGATCAGAAATCGTATTCCAGAATTTAAATGTTGAAAAAAAAACTACAAAAATGTATGCCAAAATACCACCCCGGAATAAAAAAAGCTACCAGAACTACAAGTGCAACTGATGAGGAAGTCTCGAAACTTGGCCGGGACTAGTCGAGCTTTAAATAAATAATATCAGTTCGAACTTTAACCACGAATAATTTATATCCTCCACAATCTACGACCACTGGGCCAAAGGACGACATCGTAAATTATAGTAATCCGAAGGTAACTTCAACGTAATCGGTTATTCGCGAATTTGACCTATTTGATGATTGCTAAAGTTAGATAGAAGTAAATGAGTTATAGTTGAGTTTGGGGCTAAAGGGATATTTTAGGTTTGCGCTTGGTGAAGAAATATTTACAGAATTAAGAATTTAGTAAAAAGGGTTTTCAATATCAAAAAGTAGTAAATTTATAATATACTAGAGGTTGCCTGGTGGTCGAATTTGGACCATAATTTATTAAGTTCTAAGGATGGGGCAGACAGCGGGTGGGGCGGGACCCAACGATTGAAATGTACTAGTATCGAACGCCGAGCTCATCGCGGTTGTGTGAAATCTTCTATATTAACTAGTACATTACAACCTGCTCACGCCGCGTCGCCATCTCGCCCCCACTCGCTGTCTGCCCCACCGTTTTTCTATTTTGTTTTAAGTCGTTAAGATAATTTTTAAATTTGTAACATTGTTTAAAAATTTTAGCTTTCTGCACTTCTTCTATACATAAATTTCAACATTTCAAATTTGACGATCCTGTTTTTGCGAAATTTTCTTAAAAACGCGTACAATGAATTCTCTTTGCGTATATTTTAATACGTGAATAGACTTCTTTGTTCCAATTTTTAAGAAAAATATGCTAACGGTTATGCGTGATATTTGGAATACTTAGTTTATATTATAGAAGAAAGGTAAAAAACAATTAACAATACGTGTTACAATCGTCCAGTACATATGTTGATCTGTCTTAGTACAGAAAGTCTTACAATGACCGTTCAACTTATACTGGAAACGAATACGACCACCAGGAGATTTCTATTTTAGATTATTGTATCCGATAATAATTTATGAGAAGGTAAGACAAGACAATGTATTGGTGTTTCTATCCCAAGAAATCAACTGCAAAGTACTTCCACCCTACAGGATTAGGTACGATTGACCAGCACTACCCACACAGTTTCTGTTTGCTGAAGCTGGTCGCTACAACTTCATGTGGAGCTGAATAACACTATTGGTATTGCGATAGTTGTTACGGATTTGCTTTTTAATGTTTTGATATGTCCCACAAGGCCGTCTGATCCTAAACTACGCAGAGCCTGTTCTATAGTAACCAGACTGCTGATAAACATACTTACATGTTTCTAAGTACATACATATTATAGATACATTACATTACACCCAGACACAGAACAAATGATCGTGCTCATCAAACAATTGTTTGTCCATGGTGGAAATCGAACCCATGACCCCTGGCTCTGCAGTCAAATATTAAATTCTTAACTACATTATTAACTACCAAAAGAGTAGATCAAGACCGCATTGTGGGTATTGTACATAGGATGCCGAAATTCGGCTGTAGTAATGTCTTGGGCCGAATTTTTGACATAGTTGGACCTCAACCCATGATGTGGTTTAAGCATCGGTGGGTCGAAAAGGACGGTTAGGATAAATTTCTGGAATTTTTCCAATTAGTATTACTTCATATTTTGGCTCTATAGAGAAATTTGTTAGTGGTTTGCTCTCTACGGTGAACAGACAACATTAATAAATGTATTTAACAAAATACACGTCACATCCTGGAAAAGCTACCTGAAATTGTAAGGTATAATTTGCTTCCGTATTTTATTTACACTGGCCCGGCCTGTCTACCCGGTAAACTACATTATTTAACCTAAAAATAACCTTTTACTGAACAAATCAATCAACTATAGCACGTGTCTATATCAAACGACCCCCTTGAGCTTTTGTTCAACTGTGGTTTAGAAAGCGATTTGTTGTCGTTTAGTGTTAATTGTTTTCTCTGATGTTAAATGCTATAATGTTATTTTTTAACAATGCTTTTTTTTTTTTGACAGTGTCATAGGCGATATTTTAAGGATAAATCTGGTTATAATTAAGATTTATTATGTTGACTCTCACTTCACCAAATAGGTATATATATTATAGATCATAGGTTTTGACACAATGGATTTGCCCAAAAAAAACTTGGCCTTGTCGTCCAAAATTTTTTCTTATGTTTCTCAGATTCAAGGTAATTTTATATGCACCATCATCGTGTCACGAGACGAATGGTAGCACGGCACTTAACTTCGTCCTATACTTAAGTTTTATTTGAGTATCTGATATCAATTAATACTTGTATCATTTATTATTGTGTCCTGCCTTACTAAACTACTTATTTATGAGAGCACCTGAGAACACGACAATTGTTGCTACCTTCAAACTCAAGAAAGTTACAAATCTGGGTACGATATCTATGAAAAAGATGAAAAAGAATAGTCTCTCAAACGAAGAGAACATTTTGTACATCTTCAACTGAGCGCTATTCGTGGTAGGTAAGACAGGCGCCTTACATTACATATACGTTCGTCCGGACATGTTTGACCGGACCGGACACGGTCGAACTTTGATCGATAGCCCGGATTTATGATCCGGTTTCCCCCGTCTTAAGTAATTGACCGGCTCCATTAGAGGTGCCCTTCAGAGTTCCGTGCGGCACAAACATTGTTGGGAGTTTTGATGTTTGGTTTATCGTGTGTTCGGGGTTTTATTATTAATTTTGGCTTTGTTGGTGGCTATTTAGGATACCTTTATACATATATAGATATATTGCTTTTATTACAGAATACGTAAGGGTTATTAGTTTGTGATATTTGTAGAATGTTGAAGGGGAGTTGATTGAAGTTTACGGTCGATTTAAAAGTAAAGTTTAATTTATGAAGTAGTTTAGTTTTGTTTTTAGCGTCATTTATTTGTTACTAGCTCTAAAAACATGTAGTCACAAATGGAGCTTGTGCATGGAAGTGGCGCATTTGCAGCCCACAGTACTGTACACAAATGCTCAATATCAGCATGATAAATTAAGTAGTCATTGGTACGGCACCTTATACATCTAGCTAATGGAAAAAAATAGGGGGCAATGCTATCCTGGTGTAACCTAAATACTATCTTTCTGGAACACATTCACCGAACATAATATAAATCTCAAGAGTGTCTCCCACTCGTACAATTCAACTCTCAGCGACACGAATATTATGAGGCCGTCTGAAGATCCCTTATAATGATATAAGTAATGACATAGGTGTAGTGTAACTACATGAGGTCATTAGCAAAGTCCTCACGTACCAACACTATGGCCATCGTCGGAGTGATTAAGCTATTTGTTCATTAGTCGATTCTGTAGTTGAACATCGAATAGACAATAGAATAAAAATCGAAAACATCGTTTCCCTGAAGGCGATTACTTAAGTGAATTTCATTTTGGGCAGCTTACAAATATTTTACGTCAGTCAATGTTTCTCGGTTACCCTCCAAATATATTTAAAACATAGCAATTACGTAAATTCCACAAGTAGGTATTATTGTTAAACTATCCAGCATTTCTTCTCGAATATTCTGTATTAGTCGATCAAGTGAGATCAAGTATAAATTCCTTTTACGTAGTCGAAACCAAAAATAATAAAAGCCAGGATTTTTCCAAACCAAACTGTATAATATATATTATTATGGATAAAAAGAAACAAAGGCGTAATTTACTCGAAGCGTAAGCAACATTGTAACGCGGAAATTTAATCAGGAGAAAAATAAGCGCAGCTATAGAATATATACAATATCCAATTTTCTCCGTGAAATCAGAGGGAACCTAATAGAGGTTCCCTCTGATAGGTGTATAATTCTTGAAACAATTATCCGTGATATCCAAATTCTTAAATTAATTTATCACAGAATGTCTTGCTATAATTGTAATACTTGAACGGAATAAAACCGATAGAAATGGGGATGGTATAAAATTTTACGACTGTGATGTTCCCGTGTCGATGGAAAATTCAGTTGTCGTAACTGTGCGAATGTTAACGCGTTGAAGGTTGGCGGATACGTGCAAAATTTTACTTCGTTTCAATCGTGTATGCAAAGATAAAATTTTGCAATGCCGGTGAGATAACAAAAATTAGGGCACTCGTGTCCAAACCGAGTGCAGAATTTCGTAATATTATCGGGTGGTAGGAAGATTTCCTACCCACTTCTTTCTTAGTTAAAAATTGTTTTTTGTCGCATTTATTTAACATTCAGCTTATTAAGCATATCGCAGACTGGTGGTTATGCTAAATGAACTAGTACAAATCTACATTATATTAGCTGATTTAGCAAAATTATAAAATAAAGCCCTTTTTTAGTTAAATGATTCCTGTAAAAGTGAAAATGAAGTTTACTTAATCGCTATCAAAAATAAACTTTAACGGTAGTTAATACGAGTCTACCTGAAAACCTGAAAATGAACGATGATGGCTGAATAATCAGTCTTATCGTTATCTTTAGATTGATTATATTATTGTTGTCATAATTTTTTGATAAACACATTGAAGGCTGTGACGTTCAACGGATGTCTGCTCTAGTTTTATATACCTGGGAAAGAAGACTGGGTCTAGATAGAACTACTAGCGTTATCTGCTGATAAGTATGATCGCTGGAATTCCACAAAAAAGGGTTGACGTTGTATTGTTATAAAAGCATGTTAAGTGAAGTCAACGTTATTATTTTGACGTGAAAGCTTTCATTGTTTATACAAACATCACAATATTAGATTATCGTAACTTGAGTTCTTAAGAATTTTCCCGGTATCCAATCGCTTATTTGCCGTTCAATGCGAGCGCAATGTAAAATTTTACGAGTCTTCGATCCGGGGTGAAAATTCAGATGTTTTCGTGCTCACGATAATGATATCAATAAATGCCATGAAAATCGACGCCGGGAAGTCGGGGAATGCGATTGGCGTTGCGCGTTTGTGATTAAATTTCACGTAGTATTTTTAATATATTCTCAAAAATACGTGAGCAAGGCAACGTAGAACATGTTATACTACTAAGTACCCGGCCACGCATTGCTATGACTAAGTAATTTACAATAAAAAAATGTTGTGTCTATAAATTGAGATAAAAACTATCCTATCTCTCAAGGTGTCCACCTTCCACTTAACTGCACATAATGTCAATAAATATCGGTTCATTAGTTTAGGAGTCATCACGGACAAATAACCTGATACGACATTTTTATATATACTTAAAGAAATTATAAAATATATTTTTCGTTACATATCAATATTTATTTGTACACTTAAAAGGTTAATCTTAAAATACCTCAGAGTACTATTGAATAAATTCTAAATAAAGATTTCAGCCTCTATTGATCTATTTTTATAAAGTATTAATGTAATAATAATAATAACTTCCCACATCTCACACACGGCCGTCTGATCCCAAACTAGGTAGAGCCGGTACTATGGTAACCAGACTGCTAATAAACATACTTATATATTTCTAGATACATACATATTATAGACAAATTACACCCAGACACAGAACAAATGACCATGCTCATCACACAATTATTTGTCCTGGGTGGGAATCGAACCCACACGACCTCTGGCTCAGCACAGGGTCACTAACCACTAGACCAATAGGCCAGTCTGTAATAGAAAATGAACCTTAAATGAATAGGTATGCGTTTAGGTCAAAAATTATCGCTTGTCAACGTCGAAATAGAATAGATGAATATTTACAGCCTGTCACGAAAGAATAACTTAGTCCATTAGAAAATATATTATAAATATCATAATTATATAATGATAGTGATTACAAATTTTATGGGTATGTAAAAGATTTTGTAAAATTTCGTCATGTATTTAAAATATTGTATGATATTGGGCCACGGCTTAAGTTTTCTCTTTCTTAAGTAGATAGGTATACTTAAAACAACACATACATTATAACTAAAAAGAAAGAGTTCTCCCTGTGCAGCCTGCGTTCATAAAATACACGTGAGGAACGATTATTATTTGCAACTCTTGTGATATAATGAAACTGTGTTACCAAATAAACAAAATTTGTTATTCGTACTCAAAAAACTTTATTTACCAAGTTTTGTCAAGTATAAAAACTTGTAAATTTAAACATTAACTGAAAAGTCTTCAAGATGAAAGTCGAAATCGTTTTCACACCGAACCGAAAATAATTGACCTGAAAGAAATTTCTTATCACAAATCGGAATTGATGGTGATGGCCTTAAAACTTTTTTAATTTAATACCGAAACCAGGTGCGTACGAAATACTGGGTCCATTGTCGGACGATATGAGCAATTTTGTCGGAGTCAGCGAGAGATTAGCACAGGACCCCTTAATCCGAGTATCGGCCCGATGTGGCCCGCCATATTTCATAATACCCCCCTTAGGGTGCGAGCTCATTGTTGCGAGAAGCGGAATTATTTTGATATGGTATATAAGAGCTATTATGAGGACCGAGTGGATGATAAAACTGAACTCCCCTAAGTAGTGCATGGACTAGAGAGATGGATTAACGAATTATTTCAAAACCATTTATTTAGCCCTGTATTAATAAAACATTTCCATTTATGTGAATGACATAACAAATATTCCCATCTCATTTCTTTTAACTAATCCATATTTAAGATTTATTTATCAGACGGCCGTGTGTGAGATGTGTGAAGATATTATTATTATTCTCTATATTTATCGTAAAACTTATTAATTACATTTTTAAATACCAATAAAGCAAAATGTATATTTAAAAAGATAAAAAATAGTATCCACCGACATCGGGTATAGACAGACCAAGACACCGGTGGTTAGGACTCAGGAACAAGAACCTCCTCACTATACGGGCCGTGTCGAGGAGAACTGCCTTCTGCATCAGTCCCTCGATCCAGCCGCCTAACGCGAGCCTGTTAAGGTGTTGATCGAGGCTTTTGGCTTTTGTTATTATTATTATTTAGGAAAAAACAACTCTCATAAGTCTCTTGAAAACGTAACAGCTCCTAACTTAGCAGAAATAGTCTGACTTAGTTACTTGGAACCATATAGTCCCGTCAAATAGACAAAAAATCTCAAAACTTCGCCAAAACTTGGATAGAGCTGAAATTGGTGTAGACATTTTAAATATACCTTTGTAAATAAAACATCAAAAGTACCCATCGAACCTCTGTAAATATTTTTATTTATTTATTTGAAATCAAAGGTCAAAAATATAGATTTTTTACAAACTTGCCCTAAACGAAAATTTTAAAAATATGTTTATCCAATTAGTGAGCTACATATTCTATTTAAACTACTTGTAACACTATGCCTATCAATGAACTGGTGGGCCAGCTTGATATTTTGCACAATTCTACTATCACTTAACACTATGAAAACTTTCATATTTAATTTCTAATCAGACTTTAGTAATTAAACGCTATACTATGTGACATAGATGGTAGTACATGACTATCTTAAATATTACATTGTAACGAAACGAACGAAGTTATTTGTGCATTCTTAATATTTGACATTGCACAGCCAGCGTAATCTTAGTTTGTGACTATCATAAGTTTAACATTGTTAGGTACATCTAAGTTGCTAAGTAACATTTAAAATGAGAAACTACATTTACATGATCGAGCACACATATTTGGATTTGAGTTTTCATAATGTATTTAATAATTAGTCTTACTAAATATTAATTGAACTTGTTTATTTCTTTGAGTAGAATAAATATATGTGTTAGGAACACTAACACCACTATTGCTATAAACTAATACTATAAAATAATAGTTACTTCTACGTTGTTCGTACCTCTATTCGCACTCAAGTGATTGTTAACATCATAATGCACGCCTAGCCTTTTATAACTCCACCTTTGTCGACCGACCAATAGCTTAGCACTACTGTTATAACTAGTCATAATAGTGTCTAATAACTCGTTTTTATTAAAAAGTGAACTGTTTTATCATCTATTATAGTTTGCTCCTATTTTAATAAAATAAATAAGAGTTTGATATGGCGACAACATATGCTACACTCTACTATACTTTATACGCTATTTATATTAACTGGCAGACATAAAAGGAAATAAAAATATAATAATAAAATAATTATAGAAACAAAGATTTATACGCTTTTCGCTCGAAAAATATTTTCATTTAATCTCCAAATAGATGTAATAAAAACTAATTTTAAAACACTTTGTATCCATCTCACTAATAATATTACGTCACATTATACTTTTTGTACCCAAATCATAGCCAGTTTGTCCACAGCTTAAGTACCTACTTCATCCGACTGTCTTTCACGATAATATCTCTGAGGGTGGGCAGGGTGACCCCACGAAAGGGTCTTATGTGCTTGTCCGATTCTTGATATGTTTATTAAGGGTCTCTACTTGATTATGTTTATGATATAAAATACAGTTCTACCGAATTTCCATCGACAATGTTACTATTACTACTATTGTATGGACTTAGGCCCAATCCCGGATTTATGTTGGGAGTAAGAAGGTTTTCTTGATCATTCGTTTGGGTCGAAGTCTATTAGTAGCAAATAAGATTAGAACGTTATTTTCCTCGATGCTAAAGTTAAGTGAACTGAGTGAAGTAGGTATTGATATTAAAAAATGAAGGTGTATTCATGGATTGTCAGTCCTAACTGCAATTTCAAGATCACCATAATAATATTTTTTACTAACTTTTAAACTTTCGCGTTCCATGATATAATTATGTATCTAAACGGGAATTAACGCGATCACGAAAAGGTATTACATACCTCAGAAGTATGTGATACCTTTTCGTGATCGCGTTAATTTTTAACCAAAATTTATAATTCGATCGTCATAAAGTTAATATTTTTTGTTAACAGAAGTTTCTACCGCGGCTGTTCGAGCTATTAGTCACGTCAATAAGTTTTTTTTTACTCGGAAGTCCACAGAAACAACTCCGATTTTCATGATTTCTTTTTTATATTATTCAAAATCAGAAACATTTTGGGGCGGGGACGAAATTGTTTATATTGTTTAAACAATATCTGATATTAATGGAAAAAATGTATATCGATACGCACACTTACACACATGCTATGCATGCATACACTCGCGAACACTTAAAATCTTTATATATAAACAAAAAAAAACTTTCATGTCACGTGTTTTGTCCGCGATGAACTCTTAAACTAATGAACCTTGGTCCAACTTGAGAGATAGGACAGTTTTCATCAATTTATAGTCACAATATTTTTTTTTGTAAATTAACTAGAAAAACTTAGCCTCAGCAACGCGTGGCCGGGAAGCCAGTTATTATGTTAATAAAGCAGAAGCCAGGGGTTTTTAAGTGACTCAGGTATTACAATAATGATCCAGATTGTTGTTATTAAACAAATAACTTTAGCAATAACGCCGGATTATTAAAAGCTCATTCTCTAAGAACCTCGCGCAAACGACAAGTAGATTACAATCGAAAATCATAAATAATACGAAACTCTGTGATACCAGTTACCTATATCTCTCGGAATAAAAGATCAAATTTACCAATTAAATTTTTGTCACCCCCTTAGGTTTTGTACTGAGTTTCATTTCTAAAGGTATAATTGTTATTATCGGATTACACGTACAATTACATCGGGGATCATAATAACCATTACGCATAATATTAGGTTACTCATTATGAAAGGGTTCCCGGAATTATTTTAGATTTGCTTTTTAATGTTTTGGTAGCTTTGATTTTTAGAGTTAAGTGTGTATTCAGGTTAAAAGAAGGCAGCTGGCGCTAATCTACAAGCATCTTATGAAACTGGCGCATTAAAATATTCGCTATATAAGCAAAGGTGACAAAATCACAGTAAATTTCTTTATGAATTGAAATACCGACTGGTGAGCTTACAGTTAATCAGCGCTATTAGCTTAGTGTTGTAATTTTTACCTGACTGTGCAAGAAAGAAGGTTATGTGGTATACAGTGTCTTCATAGCGGCGATAGGGGAGCACACATGCAAAAGACACTACTGATGTGGCGATGTGGTGTGTTTTCATAAGTATCGATAACTGCTAACCATAATAGTAAAGAAATAAAATTTCCAAAAAATATATTTAATTCTTCTCTTTATAAAAAAAATATGTGCCGTCTCTCAAAAAAAAATCCTCGCCCGCAGCAGGCCCGCATAGGTAGACTTCGTGTTTTTTTAATTTTTTGAAAAATCTGCCCCTCAGTCCCCGGGACCCCCATTGGGGGGAATATCCCCCATTCACCAACTTAACCTTCATTTTTGCCCTTCATTGTTGATTTTTCGTCATAGTTTGAAAGCAATCGGTGCATAATTGCGACCTCTATCGTGCCGGTAAAATTAAGGTACATACATACATACATACATACATATATACATACATATAAATATATAAACTTTTTAACTGGCGGTTGTTTTGGGGTCTAGGGATCATAGCTAGACCTCCTGTGAAGAAATTTTTGGAAAAGTCGACAACTGGTACAAAACCAATAGGTAATTTTTCTTCGAAATCTAACTAAAACGATAAGTGCTGAGAAGTTTAGGAAATTAACGATATTTTTTATACAAACGTTTAAAGATGAGCACTTAAACTTAAACTTGTATTTCAATTTAATTACACTTGTCTAGTGCTCATAAATGTATTCTCCGAAGCAGAATAGCTAAACAAAAAGTGATTTAAAAGTTAGAAACGAACAAAGACCTTAATTTCAATACTAATTTAACGCAACTTCGGCTGTAAATAAATAAAAGATGCGTAAAATCACCAAATAAAATCCGATCACAGTAAATTTAATTAATTATTCAACAGTTCGAATCATTTTTATTTGAAAAAATGATAACACTTCTTTGTAAGAACTTTTAAAACAATTTAACTTGTTTTACGCTCTTTGTTACTGAAGTGATAATATACCGAATATAAGTTTTTAAAATGATGTTTTAGCACCTATTATCTTGTATTTTGTTTGCAATGTTACTGTAGCAAACATTTCACACATATTAGATACATACACATATCATACCAACTGATGTAATCGATTCGATATCTAACTCACCCTTGTTACCGTCTAACAGGATCTCATGTTTAAAAGTCTCACTGCCCGTCCGGAAAAGTGTTTAACTGCGCTGGACATCGCAGTTACGAATACCTAGGCATAATGTTACATACATACATACACTCATGTATCTTCGAAGGGGTAGGCACAGGTATATTAGACAGCCACATTTTGCCCACTATGATTTAGTAATGATATAGGGCTCTGTTTCCACATTAAGACTCATTAACTATGAGTTAGGTACTCATAGTTAATGAGTTCGGCGGCTTTAGGCTTCGCACGGTAGCTTTTTGTAAAATCGCGTTTTTACAGGAACTACAGCTATTGAACATGTACCAGCAAAACTGTATCTACATACAGAATTTCATCAAAATCGTTAGAGCCGTTTCCGAGATAACCGAAATATAAATACATACATAAATAAATACATACATTCAAGAATTGCTCGTTTAAAGTAATAAGATTTGGTCCCACGAACGTTAGGCTATTGCCGTCCACCGGACACTTTGAGAATTAAAGATATTGAAGTATATTGAAAGGCAAAGGTATAAGAAGGGAAGGCAATGGTAGGGTAAGAAAGGAAAATTGCTTATACGGACTGTAAACAATAGGTAGAGGAGATTTGGGTCTCATACCTGTAACTTGAAAAGTTCAAGCCCTCTAACTCCAGCACAATGTTGTCGCAGAATTACACCAAATTCGAAAGCACATGTCATCTCTCACACTGGATCTATTACCGTATAAATTCTTTGATGCGGTTCCTATTTGAAGTTTATACCAACTACCACTACCGGTTCCTACAGCTTTTTTTGTCACAAATAAAAAAAAGTTACTACACTTTCCCAGCCTTACAAATAATGAGCCATCATAATATCTTATATAAATCAACGACTGGCTCTCTGCCATTTTTGCCAAGTTGTCGATTCTAAGATGCTGCCATAAAGAAAGATTTTGCGCCGCCTTCGTCTAGCACATTCAAACTATCTCGCTAAACTATTTGCTTGTTTTATAGCAGTCCAAGATACTCTTCTCACAAGATTATTTTGTAAGACCAATGAGAAAAACAGTAATTTCAGTCTAGCAAAATAATCAGTTTCTCAGAATTCTAAATCATCCTCCGCGCCTTTTCCCAACTAAGTTAGGGTCGGCTTTCAGCCTAACTACGATTCGGCCGAACTTTGATATTTTACGTGAAGCGACTGCCATCAGACCTCCACAACCCAAGTACTAGGCGATATCGAAGTTCTGTAGTTAAACCTGGTTGTCGGGTTTTTAAGGGTTTTCTTCAAAATAAAATGATTATTACTACACCTCTATTAAATATAGATTATAATTTTACGAAATATCTTTCTTCTCTTTTCTTTGAACATGTCAAAAGGTGAGAATAAATATCAAAATACATTTAAAGAAGTAATAAAATATAGTACATTGCTTACACAACTCAAAAGCACTCAAACGCACACGCGTCTTTCGTCCCCACTTGGCGGCATTGAAACGAGTCCTCAAAACGCTTTGAATCCCTCAAAAAGTTCCGTTTTGACTCACAAAAACCTCTCATTTCCATCTTCAAGTCATACGTATAAAGAATGTGGAGCAATTTTCACCCTCGTACTGTATAGACTCATATACAGAATGTAACAAAAAGGTGTGTATTTCTTTTATATAATATTATAAAGAAGGGTGCATATATACATTTACGTTTAGATTTAACCATATGAACAATACTTATTTAGAATTGAGTATGGTTATAAACAGAAAAAGGTGAAACGTAACAAGTAATTTTTCAAAAACATAGGTTTTAAAATATTCTATGATGAATTGCGCAAGCAATGTATAATAAAACTGGTAGATCAATAGTAACATTTTTAGTCTGTTCAAATTTTTTTTTTGTACACTGACATCTAGATCTGACAATAAAGTTTTGACTTAAAAGTCTCTAAGCTGTTATGAACTCTTAATAACTTTTGCAATTCATATCTGGTGTTGGTGGTTGCCTGCTTCCTTTGTATATTTTACGTACATTGCCGATCCTATAAAATAATTTGATATCTTTTTGAAAGAAAGAAGCCATTTTCAGCGATCTCATTCATTCTCTCTCTACTATAGCTATGGTTGCCTTTCATTTTAAATTACATACAATTATTCGGATATTTTTCCAAAATAGTAGTAGCCCAAGTTACTCCTTATAACACCTGCTATCTGCCAGTGAAAGTTCAGTGGAAATCGGTCCACCCGTTTCAGAGATTATCCGGACAAACAGACGGACAGACAAAAAAAATAAAACTGGTTTTTAGGCATAGGTATCGTGCAAATAACTGTATGAGCTTAAAAAAAAAAATATATTTTTGAGATCACAAACAGACACTTCAATTTTATTTATTTGTTTTCAATTTCATTATTCTGAGTTGACAGATCTCATAGTAATGTTATGAATACGGGTATAAAAGAGTTGACCTAACAACATTTTTCTTATAACATAGAAAAAGTGATTTGAATTTAATTGAATTATAAAGAAGAGACACCTGTATACAGTTCATACATAAATGTTACAACACCCTAGCGACATCAAATCTTGGATTTATTAAAATAGCAGCAGCCTACCTACGTATTGGTTATCTGGGTGAGATGGGGTAAAATGATGCATGGCCGGATAAGACAATGTAGCGGAAAGGCACACCCGGTCGGTACCCGGGTCGACCTTTCAATTTCCGTGATTGTCCGGGTAGCGGTATCATCTTTATATCTTTATCTGTGATGATTTCTTATGGCGCATGGCGTACGCGACCAATAAGGGTTATATGTAGTGGTTTGTGTAATCGAATTCGTGTTGGTTTGGATAGACAGAGCTTTGGGTTAGCGCGTCTGTAGGATATCCACAGAACGATTTCATAGAGGTTGGAAATTTATTTTTTATGTTTTAGTTAAACTTCCTGTCCTTTGTACCCACTGAACTATTCTTCAACGCTTTGATAATATTTTTACTTTTAAAAGAATACTCTATCTGGAAATTAAACCTAAAACACAAAGTGTAAATACGTGTAGACTACTAACGATGCTTCTGCCCCTAGTCCGGCGACAAATAATCATTCCAACGAATAAATTAACGAATGATTTATATGCTGTAAAGAAATATTTTCAGACCTTTTACACATAAATTAATTAGTTCTGTTAAAACTACATTAATGACTACTCCATGTATGAAATCCCTGTCTGACAGGCACTCTTAAATTTATAGTTCATGACTTTTAGATTCGACAAAATGACAAGAATACATATGATAAAATAACTTTTTGTTATATCCATGCACGTCACAGTGTGCTAGGCATTGTTGAACTATTTATTACCTGTATATTCTCCATATTATTGTATATTTCTAATCAATGTTCCTATTTTCAATTATTTGTATTTCTACATTTAAAACTGCCCTACTAACACCAATATGTAAAACAAAAATAGTTCCATGTACATTTATCATAACGTCACCTGTTTTATCGAAACACTTTTATATTGGGCCCATTTATATCTTTTCCATTTCCCTAACTATATGGGTTTTTCACATCAATCATACTATGTACATTTCGGGCATTGTCACGACATTAGAGTGCTGCCATCAATAATATGTATGTATGTGTACTATGATTATAGCTTTCCTTTTGTGTATTTAGTACCTTGTAGTTTGGTGTTTATTCATAATACCATAATGGGTTGTTAAGACTCTTACATTAATTCTCTCGAAACGCGGTAATAGTTTATGGGTCTTCCTTGGAGTCCACAAAAAATGGATTGCAGTTACAGATTAGGTCCCAAAATTGGTAGATAATAAGCGGAAAGTGGTGATGAAGATAATGTAGATGGTACACGCGTATCCAAGAGTTACCTATTCACTCTACTATTGAAGGTTCCAGAATTATAACTGTCTGGAAAAATAGATGCAGGCAGTTCATTCCAGACTTTGGCCACTCGAACCACTATTAATTACTTGTTTCATGATATTTTTTAATATGACTCAGGAACCCGTGGAAGCATCAAGTTGAAATTTAGATCCAATACTTATGTCAGGGACACCTTGTAGCTGTAAAAAAAACCAAGCTTTTAAGTCAACGCAATCAAAAGATACGGCCATTAATCCTTAAATTTTAACATTTCACAGGTAAATCAAAATCTATAGGGAACCTCCCATTGACCTAGAATTAAGAAATTTGGTAAGAAACAAGGTATGTTAACACAAGTAAAGGAAAAAATCCGAAAGTCGTTAATTTCTTGTTATATAGGTGTCACAATAAACTTATATTTTGCGGTTGGAAAGTTGACTTTGTTGTACATCGATGTAATGGAGAGTATTTTTAGAACAGCAAAGTTAAGTTTTTCTTTAGGAAAAGACGGGCAAATATCTTCGAGAATTGATTCCCGAGATGGATTTACTACCTACATACAAGTTTATTTGCTTACGGAACCCTCGGTACGCGAGTCAGATTCGCACATGACCGGTTTTTTTTTAATTTAGTGGTTATTGACGAGTTTTAGTTTTATCAATAAAAAATATGGCAACTAAGTGATTAATTTTAACCATAGGCAACTACCGATAGCCTTCGATAAAAGATTATAGTGAAAAGCTAACCTCTAGAGTCATAATTTACTGAAATGTGTCGAATAACCCGCATTAATGCTTTTGTACAACCCCGCAGTTATTATGACTAGTAGTTTGATGTGTACTGTACCGTACTAAAAGCACAGTGCAGTTTATTTTAATGACGTAGACTATAACCTCATTAAAAGTTTCTCATAGCCTACGAAATAAAGTATCTAAATAAAGTGGTGTCTGTAGTTTATCAGAAGTGAAGTTCAACGTCATGTTTTGAGGCTTACATGCTAAGTTATTTGTACGTCTAATCACTTAAAATAGTTGCTACTTTTAATAGTTATATTTTTGTGTTAGTAAGTTAGTGTTTTACTTTTTGTTAGGTATTTGAATAACAAAAAGAAAAACACAAACACAAAGTTTCTAGACTCCGACTTGAGAAATTCGGGAAAATAGCCCGTGACCCCGGTTCTTTAAACATTTAGTATAACGTTCTAGAAGTAAATTAAGGAATATATAAATCAGTTTTTGTTAATTAACTACATACCATTAAATTTAATTCAATAATTTATACATTTTGCGTATGTCGAAACGATTATTAAATACTTCCAGCCTTCAATTATCATATCGAAAATTTCAGTTACCTTTGAAAACATACTATTATCAATCAAATGCCACACCAATATCCAAACAAAATATAGCCCAAAATTACAAATTTACCGGTAGCATTAAGTCAGTTGAGCAGAATAATATCAACGGACCATGCTACACTAAATAAAACCCTATTTCATAATGCTTAAAGTGCTAAGTTGATGTTAGAAACGGTCGAATGTTTTCCGACACTCGAAAATATCGTTGTTAGGAGCGTGTGCCGTCACATTCTCCGCCCGGGTATGATTGATGACCGGCCTAGTGGTCCGGATAAGACAATATACCGTAAGGAATGACCGGGCCGACCGGTAAGGCACTACCGTGCTCCTACGCCGAATTATAACGCCACATTGAAGTTTTCAGACGGCTTACCGCAGAAAATAAGGAAGGTGCAGTTTTGGAAGTTGACTAGGTGAAATTTTGGTAATTTTCAGGCATCGACATTCAATTTGTAACATAGTTGTAAAAAAGGCTGGTAGGCTCAACAGCCAGCAACCCTGTTCATAATACCAAGTAACTATTACACTAGTTTATGGTCTAGTATTTCGTGAATATAATAATGCGGGCTTGTCTCATCACTCATCATCACACAACATAGAGATATATATATTATTCTCCATGGCACAAAATTGCTTAGTAGGTTAGATCGGTAGACCGGCCTGTAACTTTGTGATATATGAAACCTTAGATTATTATTATAGATTATAATTTAAAAAATATTTTTTAGTTTTTTTCTTTTTTTTTTAGTTAACGTGACTGCTTGCATTTATACTTGCTCTAATAAAAGTTTAAATAAATTTCTTATGTTAAACATTGGCTCACGTCTTTAGTCTTTATTGTAGTGTTACAAATTTTTAGGTTTGAACCTGCAACAACTCTATTACAAGTACGACGCCTTACCGATTACGCTAGCGCCTGTTACGTCTTTATTTGTCAAATTATCTTTATTAAAGTCCATCGTTAGCCACTGTGTTACCACATTTAGCTGGTAATTGAATCTATGTTGAATAGCATAAGGTTTAATTTCAACTACTTGAAAATAAATATTCATGATGTAAAATATAATGAAAAATATTGCCGTCCTATCCAAGATTACATCCGAAAAAACTTTTTACTTCATTGTACGGATTATGCTACACTTTCATGGGTACATTTTCTTTGTAACCCTTGAAGCTTACAAGCTCACGCGAAGCTCTTATCTCAAAGGTCCACAAATGTCTAAGGGAACACAAATAATATATTTCCTGTGCCGTTTCTTGTGTGTACTCGAGTTACCTTGAGTAAAATACAAAAAGACTTCTTGTATCTCGTTACTGTCTTGTTAAAAATGAAAACTGATGCATGCAAGCTAAAAAGGTCATGACGTAAACTACGGGACAATTGTATAGAATTTAAAGCTGGCATTTCCTAAAGAGGAAAGCACAACGCCGTATTTCCGTTTTATTTATTTTTTTACTATACGGATCAACATTAATTCATTTAAGAATCCCTGTAGACCATAGACTACCTGTCGGGGGAGAGTTTTGGCTGTTAACCAATGTTAGTACATATGCAAGGATTACTATAAGGATTATAATCGGTGGTATATATGATGGGCTACATGATAGGTAGCCCTCAACTTGAGGATAGGTACTCAACTTATATCACCAAACTGTCGACCTACTACTAAAAGAGAATGGCGCTCTTCCACATAACGTTGGTTTCCTAAACCCCCAACGCAATAGGGAGGGGTGTTACAACTTTGACGTGTGTATCTGTGAGTTTAGTTTTTTGGTTTGAAAAGTGAGTTAATGGAGAGTGATTTAAGCTTTGATTCAAGAAATTCTGTTCAGCCGTTCGAAGATCATCAGGTTTTTTCTAATCTTTGAAGCAATTATTGAGTCAAGGGTACTTTAAAAATTTAATAAATGTTTCGTTTTTTTACTTCAGTTCGCTGGAAGTGCGGGACGGTTAAAGACAATCAATAAATCAGGGACATTTATTGGAGCCGATTATAATCGTACGATAAAAGGTGAATTTTTTGACGAATAACCTAGTAACTTTGAAAGCATATTATCACTACATATTGTAAAACAAAATCAGCCGCCGCGTCTGTCTTTCTGTCTGTCTGTCTGTTCGCGATAAACTGGAAAACTACCGAACGGATTTTCATGCGGTTTTCACTAATAGACAGAGTGATTCATGAGGAAGGTTTTGGCATATAATTTGTACCCGTGCGAAGCCGGGGCGGGTTGCTAGTAACTACTATTTTGTCATTACAAACCGATACTTCAATTTTATTTATTTCTATTGTGTTGATAATTTAACCAAATACCTAACTAACCATCCACATATCCTCGCCATAATATGACAAGTAACGTCAGTTCTGTTTACTTTACTGTAACTGTAGAAAGCTCTGTAAATACTATTTCAAGATAAGTGAAATCTGTAAAGGTGGAATATAAAAACACGTATCCAGCTCTTTTATATCTGCCATATTTCTTTAAGTGCAAGACGTTTAAAATATGGCTTTTTTATTTTCAGCAAAAGTCATTTCATTACTCTTATAAAATGTCTTTTCTGTTTACTCCGTAATGCTGAGTGTTTCTTAGTAACGAAGGCCCTTGAATTTCGCCCCCGCTGCGAAACTTAAAAAGGAAATATACAATGTGGAGGTTTTGTTAAAAAGGTGCAATATTTCATTTCTGTCGAAGTTTCAACCAAAGGATTTGTTACATGCTGTTGGGATTTGCAAAGCAGGTCTTGGTTTTGGTGCTAAACTAGAATAATGGGTTTCTTGATTCATTTATTATTCGTACATGAAACTACTGATCAATCAATGTCTCTGTGTAAGATATAATATATTTTGAATATTATTGTGGAATTAAATGGCACAGGCAACATGATTTCAGTTCTGTTCGTGCTTTTCACAAATAACATTTTTTACTTTTATTTTTTACTCGTTTCTTTTTGAAGTTTTTTTTTACAATTATCAGTATAGAGTTTGTTATTATTGTATTATCATCGATTTAAATTTTTAATTAAACTAAAATCTACGATGATGAGATGAAATCCATTACCTTCTAAGATATCCTGGTTATAAAAACTACTTACAAATGGGAAGTAATACTCAGTTTGGTTTGAATATCTTTAGTCATTAGACGACTTCCCCGTTAAGGTTAATTTGGCTATTTGTTTTTAATACGGTCTAAGTGAGCTTATCTTTTTAATACAATGAGAGTATATTTAACGATTTCAATTTTTAGTGTTCCAACTTGGTTACGAAATAATAAAAACAAATTATTTAATTGAAACTTTATTGATACTGTATCAAATTCAATATCTTTGTTTCATAAAATTGCTCAACAATTTTGGAAATTGTTCGTTCAAAAAAATTATAGATCAACACACAGAGTATCGTGTGTAGTTACTCCAAATGCTCTAAATTGCGAAACGAAATTTTATGAGGGTTTCCAAACCAATCAATCGTACGATCTCGAACTCGGCAAAAATACACAACCTCATTCTCAAAAAAAAAATTATATGTAGTAACACATTTCAATGTAATGCAGCCACTCTCAAAGTGCACACTAATCTTAACGTTCCCTTCTCACCCTCTAAAATGCCAACCGGTGCTGAACTTGGGGAGTATAGAGGGAAAGTTTTTGGGAGCCTCATATAACTGGGAGTCGTTCCCTAAATCAAATGCCACTTACCGAAGTTCACTACGGTGGCAGACGTCGTGGCATACACTTCACAACTCTCCAAGTTTTATATAAAAAAGTCTTTGTAAAAAATTGAGTAACATTTTGGTATATTTATGTATGTTAGTTTTGTCTTCTCAGCTTAGGTTATTTTAACCTTTTTTTATAAATTACGATAGGAGACAACCGCAGCACTAATCAGCCCATTCTATAAATGTTGATACAGGCGGTCGGAAGTGCCTTATTGTGCAAGACACTTAGCTATTACCGCATTATCTGATACTATGTCTGATTAGGATTAACCATACGTAGTATCAAATACCCAACTACACCAAACCGACAATCACAAAACCCTCGGATTTTTTAAGATGGTATACTCGTGTGTATTTTCTTTTTTTACCATGGTCGCTTGGGTTTCTGGTCTTGTAGGAATTATTATGAAAGGTTAGATTCTCAAAGAGGAGCCGGTGTCAATCTTGTTATGCTCTTGTTGACTCGCTTTACTGAAGTGTCAGAAATCTATCTATAGATAATCTAATATAAAAGTTTAAGTACATTTTATAAATATCAAAATATTTAATAAAGATTATTTATTATTATTATTACAATTATCACAAAACACAGGCATTTAAGTAACGTTAAAGCGAGAAACAAAGGAGTTGCAATGTAAATTCAAAATTTTGCCGCATTCAGAGTTGAGTTATTTACTCATCCGTGAAACTTTATGACGTAGCGTCTATTCTAATGAGTTAAGTCTTCACAACTAGTTGATATTATGTTGAGAACTCTGAGAAAGGAACTTCACTGAAATTACTAGCCATTATTATCCTGACACGAGTCTAAGTAACCTGCATTCACCAGTAACTAGGGACCCATGCATCCAGCTCAAAATCACCCTCGATTCTTAAAACGTACGTTCAGGAGCGGGGGCAGAGGTAGATCTTACAAATTTGGCAGACGGAAATAATACTACCGTGTCTGTGTAAGACATATTATTACCTTCTGTATTCTGTTCGCTTATCCAAGGATTTAAATCGTATTGTATCGGTATGTAACGAGTTTTCAAACAAATGTTACGGATAGTGGTTACGGTTCGAACATATATTGCAGTAATTGGATTAGGGTTTAGTATTTTCGAACAATTAAGTTCGAAAAATGGAAACAATTTGAACTTGAAACAATTAAATTAAATAGGATTTTTGCTTCCAATAATAACAATTTGCCTAAATACCACATTTAGCTATTATCACTGTATAAATATTATGATACATATTCTTCATCTCAATTTCTCTTAGTTTATATTCACATAATTATCGATCTATAAAACAAGTACTAAAAAAGTAAAACTGTTAGCAATCAGCGTTTTATTTGAGTAGATCAATGTATGTATGTACGTATGATCACTGCCCTGCCTGCCTGCCCTTTTAATATTAGCGTGAGTGCTATTATTTCATTGATAATCTTGAACCTGCCGGAAGAAAAATAATTATGTCCCTTAAAAAAAATTGTCGGTTTCCTTACTATGGCGATTTATTTCTATGTCAGAACTTTAAGCACAAATGACTAAAATTGAAAATAAATTTAATTATGTATTTATACGGGAATTAACGCGATCACGAAAAGGTATTACATACCTCTGAAATGCCTGACGTTTCGACCAGGTTGCACTGGCCGTGGTCACAGGCTGACTGGCTCAGCGGTGCACGCCCTCCGTCGTCGAGATCGTGAGGTAGAAGGTTTCACCATGTACCGTCACATACTCGTACTATACTAACAGTGTCCCTATTCTCAAAGCAATAAATACATAATTACATCATGGAACGCGAAAGTTTAAAAATGAAAATAAATTTATTTTTCTAACGTAATTTTTTTGTTTGAATTGTCCTTTCAATGCTTTTTTTCAGTTTATTTTAGAACATTATTCTGATGGTACAAAATTATGTTATGTATGTAGCCGTTGCCACTACTTTTATATCAGGCGCTCTGTTAATTATATAATACAATATTTTAATCTTTAAACATCAACTCGTCATTGTGTGTTTTATTAAGGGTTAAAAAATTAACCTAAATAACTAATAAATCCAATACTTAACAATCTGGAATAAAAACTGGTTTGTATTCCATACTCATAATGTAACCACTAAGTGTATCTAGTCTTCCAATCATAGCATTTGCTTTAACATTGAGCTCAAATTTAGATGAAGTAGCATTAAATAGAAAAGTCAAGCTGTAGCAGCGTGTTCCACTGAAATAATCGCAATGTAATACGTTATAAAAATAAGTTTTCGCTCACTTGTTAGGGTTTCTCAAGAAAATATTCAATATGCAGACAAAATACACCATCAAGCAATATGTACCTTAAATCCAAAATGTACACAATCATGTGTACATGCTAGGGTTCACAATACAGCCTTCCTATATTAGAATCCTTCCCTGTGAAGCTTTATACAAACATTGCCAATGCTACCATCCTTGTCTGCTTTTTGTGCTGACCGTACACGGATCTGACGGCCACGAGAGAATTTTTCAAAAGGGTTTTTTGTAAAGCTAACTACAAGAGAGTCAACGTTTTTGTTGCCATTGGTTATTAAAGTGTATTTTACATATTTATTATAATTCTACAGCCTCATTTTTAACTGTTAATCATCTTAATTAATAATTATTTTATTTTACCATTATCAACTAAAGTTTAACATATTAGTTTGGAAAATATGTTTGTATTTTATCTGTCTATGTTATATATATATCCTTTTTAAATATACTCTACTCTATCATACACCGAGTTAACCTGAAAGTTTTAATTTCGATTTTTTTTTGTTGAAGCAAAAGATTATTGTTCCATATGACACGATATCGAGTTTATTACAAAAAGGTTTAGAATTACTGCGGTATCGATGGTTCATAGAAAAACAAACCTTGACATACAACATATTTATTACTCAACAGTTCTGAGATTTTAACGTTTACAATTACTTATATATTTTAGGTTTTGTTATTATAATACACTGAAGAAGTCGAATTTACATATATCTCTAACGACATATCTGTATCGCAACAATCGCTCAACTTTTCTGCATCTCCGTGAGCAAGCGACTTTTGTTCAGGAAGCCAAACAGTGCTGTCGTCTGCCAGCAATATCTACTTCAAGTGGCTTCTCGAACATGGATATTAGAGAAAGACTCGAGCTACAAAGCCCTAGACTGCGAAGGTATTCCGTTCAATAGAGATGTTTCCAATAAAACTCGTAGTCAGCCATTTTGTTCGGCAACTAATTTATTTTGAAAGTTGCAAGTATTGAAGTTGCTCGGTTTGTGTGCGTCTGTACAAAATTTGAGCTTATACTAAGTATGTTGTTATTGGATTGTTAATTTAGTTCATGAGAAGCTCTTGGCATAAACATGAATTTAGGGGCAAGCGGCGGTCATATAATGGCTAAGTTGTCGGGCTTGCTATTGAGTGGTTGCGGTTTCGGATCTCAGATAGTATATTACCGTGAACCTACTGAAGTGTTGAGTTTAGTATTCGTTGAAATTTAGTTCACGAGCGTAAATTTGATTGACTTAAGTTACACAATCCAAAGTTTTTATTCCCTAAATTACTTCATTAATATTCATACTTTAGTGTACCTACGCTTAAATCCACAAAACATGACACATACATCTCAAAATAGACAAAATTGCTAGAAGAATAAAGCTTGGCCTCTTTGTGAGAATTGTTTTGTGTTTTGGGTATTGTATGCTGCTTTCTTGTGCCTACCTACGCTCAAACATTTGTAAAACTCACGGTATTTTACGCAACTGTCAATAAGAAAAGGACAAAGTTTCATCTTAATCGAATAAATGGTAAAGGTTTATAGATTTCTTAGAAACTGTACCTAAACCCTTCTTGCTACTTATACTTGTTGCCCACGTCAAAGTAAGTCTATTGATTCTCTCTGTTACTCTTTCATTTACATTAATATTTTTCTGGGTCCCCTTACCTCAAAAAATAAAAATAATTAAAAAAGTAAAAACTAAACCTTAATGAGAATTAGTTTTTGTTGTTCTAGACAGTTTGCATTGACAACGGATCTTTAGACTCAGTAAGTTTCTAAGTTAACGCAATCTGAAATAATAGTCATTGTCACATATTATGTTGCTCGGCAAATGATTAGTGCTAAAGCGAAGCACTGGATTTCCTCTCACTAGATGGAGAAAAAGTAGCAAGAAGCAAAATTAGATCACTTCATTTTAAAACCTTAGACCTTTTGTTCGGGAGTGGTCGTTCCGTATAAAATTATTTTTGTTTATTTATCAAGAATCATTAAATTTAACAAGGAATCCCACTGCTCAGGTAAAGAAAAGAAAGAATTGTTAAATAGTGTCATGTCACAATGCATTTCGAACATCATAAAGAGGTAGGCAGAATATTTTTTCAACACCAAAGTTAAGGATGTATTTTTATAGTAGAACAAATCACAGTGCGTCTTTAATTATAATTTATGAATTTTAATATCTAGCAGTGGAGTAAACTAGACTTTTAATTCTAAGGATTATTCAACTATAAGTTTATATGGAAGAAGGGAGTCCAACTCTTGTTTTTTTTTAGTTATTTATTTTTATTTGTCGCCTTAACAGGATAATGGACAAGATATTGATATTTAGAGGTCTCTGTATTTTGTTATTTAACTCTACGTTAATTTATACAAATCATGTTAAATATTTTATAGCACGTACACTTCGCGTACTTATTTTACGCTTGTAAGCGTACGCGTGTATTTTGACACGTGTAAAACCGTTTGAACCAGTGAATAGAACATAAATATGACACGGTGCCTAATGTAGATACACAGTACACACCGTGTGATATTTCACGTGGAAGTAATAAGAGAAAAACTCGTCAGATCCCTGTTTATTTTCGATAGAGTACAAACTTTGGGACGGAGAGGCCGCTCCCGAAAGTTGAAGGGTCGGAAAAAATCGGCCCCCAAACTAATGGAGCGTACGACGGGAATGAACTTTAAAACATTTGCCAACGTTGCTTTTTTTGAGAAGGCTTGCTGTTCATCGGCGACTATTTATGTAACATGACTTTTTATGCGCCTTTGGTTAGGTTGTTGATTAAGCCATGGTTATTTTTAAGAGCTTAAGCTTAAAATAAAATAAAATCTAATTGTTTCGCGATAAGAACGAATCAAATAATCGCCGAATATCGCATTTCATTGTTTCGCGCTTATTGTTACGCCACTAATATTCTTGCTAGTCCTCCAACTAAGCAATGTCGATGGAATCACACTGATGTCAAAATAAGTGCTATTTTAAATACGCTATCAGTGTCAATATGATTATTTAAAAAATTACAATGAAGGCCTATTTATTTAAAAACATAAATTATAGAAATGGTTATAGAAATAGTACTGAACAAATTTATTAGCGCTGTGATGCTGTGATCTAATTAAGAAAGTTTTTCAACGATTGTATGAGTTTCTGTACCTTTAACAATTACGCAATCCTACTAATATTATAAACGTAAAAGTTTGTGAGGATGTATGGATGGATGGATGTTTGTTACTCTTTGACGCCAAAACTACTGAACCGATTGCGATGAAACTTGGTATGTAGATAGCAGAAGACCTGGATTAACATATAGGCAATTTTTTATCCCGATATTGCCACGGGATTGGGACTTACGCGGGTGAAACCGCGGGGCGCTGCTAGTATTATATATTTTTGAACATTTATTTTGAAAGTTTCCCAATCTTCGATCAAATCGAAATTCATTTGCAATATTACCAACTTTCCGTGAATACATATAAAAAAGCTATATATATACACATCACGTACACAATCCCGTTCAGTAATTGACCTGGCTCGTAAATGTATATAAGAATTTCACCACAGCACGACTTTAAGACTCGTCGTCCATAAAGTGCATGAAAAAGAATCTTGAATGGCCCGCTTTATAACATGGCTTCCGTGCTCCGGGTAGAATATCGGGTAAAAATAACAATTTAAACTATATTTTCAGTGAAAAAGTGATGTTCTTTTATCGTTATATAAATTATTTTTGACCCGACTTTTTACTTTGTGATAGAAAATACAATGAAGTCTGTAATTTCTTTGACAAAATATAAAATTGACAGCGTCTTTTGTGCACCTATAATTAGGTGTACTTTGTTACGACCTATGAAAAACTTACTAGAAATATTTTTTTTTAAGTAATCTATTACTGTAAATGCATGCGAAAATGAGTTATTAATACTTGGGTGAAATTTATAACCGTGTATGTAGACCTGGAAGATGACCGCATTTCAAGCAACACCTCATTGAATGTCGAACTTTAACCCAAGGTTTACAAGAAAGGGATCCATCGGCTGGAATTACTGCTGTTAGAAACAGTCTCACAACCACTGATATAAAATATGAAAATCACTAACTAACAGTAACTGCCAAGTTGTTCGTACCACTCTTCGCACTCAAGACAATGTTCTGAATTTATTACTACCCTTTTTATAACCCCACTATTCATTAATATTTATCAATCGACCAATACCATTGCGTTACCGGTATAACCAGTCAAAATAATGTCTATTAACTTATTCTTATTAAATAGTGAACTGTGTTATCATCTATTATAGGAGTTTTTGATGTGGTGACGACACTGCCTACCATCGCTCGATATACATGCTTGCTTAGTGACGAAATAATATATGTGTACAAAAATTTTCCATCCTTCGTTAATAATGTAACTTGTGAAAACCTGGTGGTCGTAGATAGCAATCTCAGCTAGACGATGAGTGATTGTTGATTTCAATATCTCTTATAACGAGTCGAGTATCGAGCATATATCACTATAATTATATGCTCGATACTCGACTTTATATCGTCGATTATGTATAGACATGTTTACTTGCAACAGACAGTGTCGATAATGTAAGTGGAATTGGCAGTTTCTGTTCCGATAAACGTCACGTTCAAAATTAGAATGACAATGTTTTTTTAAACTTTTTTTTAATATTTTTTTTACACAGGAGGACAGGAGCTAAAATTATAAGTTTGATTTAAATCTTTCACCACCCATATAATTAATGTATTTGTTTCATGGAGACGCTATTTAATAGCTATCTAGTATTACTTTTAATATATCATATAATATATACTAATATTATAAAGCTGAAGAGTTTGTTTGTTTGATTGAACGCGCTAATCTCAGGAACTACTTGTTCGAATTTAATCATTCTTTTAGTGTTGGATAGCCCATTTATCGAGGAAGGCTATAGGCTATATAGTATCACGCTACAACCAATAGGAGCGGAGCATCAATGAAAAAATGTTGCAAAAAAACTTACAAACGCGTACGAAGTTGCGCCGGTCAGCTAGTTAAAGATAAAAGATGAGCTTTAACCTGAACACGGATAAAACAGCACATCTGAAATGTATTACAAATCATGTTTGGTAGCGCTAATCAAAAGAGTTCGGGTCTGACAATAGAACTAATATACTACTTTCCTAAAGTCAGTAAAGTATATTATTGAATGCAGAAAATTTAAAAAAAAACTAGTTTTGACAATATTACTACTTGGTTAGTAATACTATTATCTTTATACCCAATCTTTAGTCGAGAATCTGACCCTTCAGCAACTTATAAAGTATTAAGCCATATCGATTTCGACTTAGATACGGCTGAATCTAAAGTCTTATGGGTATAAATTTGTTAGAAGCGGGTAGGTAGTATTATTAAAAGAGATTTTACTCGAATTAGATTAAAGATAGCTTTTTTTAGTAATAGGTATTACTGGCAGTAAATTCGTGATGTCTGAGTCCAGCAAAATTTATTACAGTTATCTGTTTTTGGGGTTCCGTTCCTCAAAAGGAAAAGAAAAGAACCCTTTTAGGATCACTTTGTTGTCTGTCTATCTGTCTGTCCTCTGTAAAGACCTTTTTCTCAGGATCCCGTGGACGCATCGAGTTGAAATTAATACCATTAACAAGTCTGCGGTCTCTTGAAGCTGTAAAAAAATCAAGCCTTTAAGTCAACGCAATCAAAAGATACGGCCACTTAGCCTTAGATTTCATCAAATTTCAATTTGTAGGTAAATCAAAACCTATAGGGTACTTCCCATTGACCTAGAATCATGAAATTTGATAAAAAGCAAGGTTTTACAGCATAAGTAGAAAAAAAAATCAGAAAGTCGTTTATTTGTTGTTATATGTCTGTCAAGACCCTTTTCCTCAGGAACCCAAAAGGTATCAAGTTAAAGTTAACATTAAATATTTATGTCAGTGGTCCCTTGAAGCTGTAAAAAATCAAGCTTCTAAGTCAACGCAATCAAAAGATATGGCCATTAAGCCTTAGATTTTAACAAATTTCAACATTTCGCAGGTAAATCAAAACCTATAAGGTACTTTCCATTTACCTAGAATCATGAAATTTGATAAGAAGCAAGGGCTGATAGCACAAGTAAAAGAAAAGCTTCGAAAGTCCTTAACTTGTTGTTATGTTATATCACAAAAAAAGTTTTTATCATTACAAACTTATTTTTTGTGGTTGGATTGTTGACTTTGTCGTACATCGCAACCGCAAGGTTAAGTTTGTCTCTCAAAAAAGACGGGCAAAAGTCTTCGAGAATTGATTCCTGAGATGGACGTTTACAAGTTTGTTTGCTTACGGAACGCCCAGTGCGCGAGTCAGACTCGCTTTTGTCCGGTTTATTTTTATGACAAATACAAAAGTGTAATACAATTTTTACCTATTTGCAGACGTCTCATTTATTTCCATTACGTGTGGCAAACACGTGATGATGATAATAAAGCAAGATGATATACGAATGTAACATTAAAAAAAATAGTAATGTTCAAGCTTCAATTGATTTATTACGATTTAACGATCTTGCCATGATTATGGCATGCACAGTTGGCACCCTGGAAGCGACCATAATCTTATTTGCCACTAAGGGCATACAAAAGATAATTATATCATTACACTATTATCCCCTTTCTTAAGTACTTACCATGTCACCATAATTATTATCTACCCCTTGCAGGTGGATTAGTTATTAACTAATATGTCTATATAACATATTAATGGCTGTATCCATCAATCTATTTCGTATAATCCTTTGATCTATCGTGAAGGTAATGGGGAAGTTATTCGTTTTTCTCACGAACGGTTTATATATTGATGGAGGGTGATGGAATGGTGATCGTGAAACAGTTACAGAAAAGGTGAAATTCATTTCTATGGCCTTAGGGTTGTCAACAGTGACGAGAATGTTCGGTATACCCCTACCGAACATTCTCGTCACTGTTGACAGAGTGAGTAGACCTTAACCTTATAAGTCGCGTGAAAAATGAAACATTGACTTTGTCAAATAGGTGCACTGTACTGTGAAATAGATCTGAAAAAGTTGTATTACTTATCTTAGCTTAATACACCAGAAGCTGTTCAATTATTCCTACATATATATTTGCTCTATCTTATAGTTTCCTTTATGAAAACTTCTTAATAGGCAGTAGTTATATTATAATACTGAATTCAATATGTCTGGAGCAAGGTGGAAAATCTTGTCAGACAGTCTTGAAGGTTAAAGATCTTGTCAGATTTTGACTGACGGACAATAAAGTGATCCTACATCAGTTTCAAATAAGCTAGATTTAGGCAGTGCTGACTTCATTCAGACTGTACGCAACTTTTCGCCGTTGACAATAATATTTTTTGTGCCATAAATAGGCAGTGAAATCAATGTTTATAATGAAAAAAAAAAAATATAATCAATACATTTTTACCTGAAGTAAGAATAACAAACACGGTAATACCGAGGAATGAAAACTTTTCGCCGAGGGAAATTACTAAAGTCCATAACACGCGACTTTCATCGTAGGTTTACAAGGGTCGCGATACAATTTGCTTGACAAAACAAGTTTGGAGGAAGCCAAGATAAAAATGAGGGTACCATGAAGTTTAGCTATTGCCATAAGAATATGGTTCGTAATAACGAAAAAGAAGCAAGAGTATTCAAATGTGTATTGTGAGACGATTTCAGGTACTGGACTAGTTCGAAAAGTGAGACGAACCTGATGTAGGTTAACACAATTTTTACACTTGAGATTAGTTTGTGTTACAATTATAAATCAACAATAATGTTTTGGCTGAGTGCTGTTCTCTCAGCTAGGCTACAAAATAGCCTGTGTTAGGGAACAACAGTCCAGTTCCCTCAAAAAATGTGAACTTGATTGTAGCATATGTTTTTTATTTAAAATCACACAATCGTGCAAAAATTGCGGTTTTATACATGTGTGTTGGTTAATGTCTAGATTATGTATGTTTGTGTGTGGTTATCTAAGTAGTGCATGTGTGTTTATGGATGAGTAATGCATGAACATAATATTATGTATATTTATACTGAGTGGTGCGTCTGTCCGATGTCTAAGCGTATGCAGTATATTAGGGTGAGTAACCCATAAGTGACGTCATTTAATACTTACTTGCCTATGCCGAACGGCTGTTAGCTGGTCTCCCACTTACTTAGTACGTACCCACTTACGTACTACTACACACTTTACATAACTAAAAATAAATGTAAGTCACTGTAAAAAGCGCTCTCGAGCAACTACTACGCGTACATTAGTTTGCGCGAGCGACCTCTAGGTAAAATTATCTCGTACTAGCTGCACCCGGCAAGCGTTGCAATGGCATTTTTTTTAATACAGATTTTTTGGGTCAGAAACCCTCGTGGGTGTCCCCAGAACACCCTAAATCTGATCTGTGACGGTTAGGCCCAGAATTCCAGAGATTCTTACAGTTTACGAAACATTTACCTAACAGCAATTACCAATTTTTATCTAAATCTACTCAAACTAACATTAATTGTACAATATATGAAAGATATTCAGCTACAAAAGATCTCATAATCACGCAGTTATGAGCTAAATCAATCCCACTTGATACACTAATAAGAAACCAACCACCCAAGCTAATAGTTCACTTAGAGGGTTTAAAAACAGTAATATTAATGTGCGTCTCACGGTGGTTGCATTAAATTAATCATAATCATCTTTATATTCAAAAGACAGGAAAATGATGATGATCTTTATATTAAAACACCTGTCGAAACTAGTCGGTCCGATGCTGTTCAAAAGTCAACTCTAAATAAAACATGAAACAATCACATAGCAATCAGCTTGACATCTTCAGTTTGGGTTCAACTCATTTATTTGCTCGTATACTTTGTTGCATTCGGATATTCTATGAGCACATTGAACAGTTCGAACATGCCAGCAGATAAACTATATGCCAATAGAATATTATGTAACATGTGTGAAAGAAGGATTGATAAAATATTTTTGCAATGGACGCACGCTTTTGTTTTTTTTATGCCGTGCCTTTATTGTGTTTTTATTTTACGTTCTGTAGATATAAAAAATACTACCATTAAAATATCAATGTTCGGTGTACTGACAAACTGGCAATAGTCGACCGTATCTCTTTTAACTTTAAATTGATTTTCATGTCTACGTTACAGAATCAAATAGATTTGAGACACCTAAATCCCAATAGATTAAACTTCAGCCAAAGTAGTAAAATTCACCGTAGTCACCTTCAAACCGCTAGGTCTACAGGGCGTGACTGGCCCAAAACTTGTACTATAATCGTAAAGTTTAGGAGAATCCAGTGGAACGTTTATTGGAATAGGAATTTATAATAGCTGTTAGTTTCGATCACTATTTAAAAGTTTTTGGTTTGCCTTTATGGATAGTTTTGTGAATCTGATATAGTGGAGTAAGTATATTAGGTTAAAATTACTCGGATTAGGACGGTGGAAAAGACGTGTTGACAGAACGTCAAATGAAACTACCTGTTTGAGGCAGATCGTACTGCAGGGCCATAAATTCCCCCATCTACTCCATGCATATGAGTGGTATCTAATACAGAATATTAAATTCTTTAATATCATCCCACTAATATTATAATTCCCACGGGATCAGGACTTACGCGGGTGAAACCGCGGGGTGCTGCTACTAATTTATATTAGTTTATATAATTTATTTAAACTAGAGATCACCTAGTAGTCAAATTTAGACCATAATTACCGTTACATAGTAAACCTATTTTTAATATAAATTATAAACCCAACTACAAATTTCCAGTATAAGATTGAAGAAGCACTGTCATTGTTTAGACTTTCGATTCTAAAACAGTTTAACATATAGCTTGTTATAGACATTTAAAAAATTTTTTTTTAAAGTATTACACATACTGTTTAAAAGTTTTTAAGTTTAAAAGACATTTTCCTGCAAAGGGATACTAAGTAATATCTTCACGTATTAATAATACCTATATAGAAGATTTGACAGTGACAGCACAATGACAATAGGAGATGTCAACGGATTCTCAACACCAACTATTCTAAAAATGAATCCCTATTTCCCTTGGTCAGGGCATTACGCGTGAACGGCTGGACCGATTTCGCTAATTCTTTTCTTTTCTGTTTGTTATTGTCAGCAGAACGTTCTTATGGAAGAAAAAAATAAGAAAGTTGCGTGGGAAATCGGAAAATTTAAGAAAACTTAACGAGGGACTTCGCGGCTGAAACCGCGGGGCGCAGCTAGATTTGAAATAAAATCCTAATTTATCAAGTACAATCTTAAAGCTATAACTTTCAATTGCAGAATATAAAATTGATTATACATGTTATTAGATATAGATTATTACTTAATCACTGTCTGAAGAACAAAAATCGTTCAAAAAAAGATTTACCGAAATCGCCAGAAACCACTCGTACAATCTTCACTTAACGAGGTCTTTTTCTTAATTCCCTTTTCAACCGTCCATTATTTTGGCACAATATCACCATGGGCCATTGTGGAGGGCCTGTAAGGGCCCGGTAACGAGACGGCTAAACAAAAAGGAAGCTCAAGCGTTCGCAATCGGGACGTAGTGGAGACAAAGCTGCACTTCTAGTAATTGCCATCGTAACGTAAGAGTACCTGCGAGTATGTACAAAAGTCGGAGCCAAATTTTTTAGGGTTGTGTACTTTGGATTAATGAGGATTGTATGTATACATATGTATGTATTTTAATACATGACAAGTGGTACTTATGTAAGTTTAATTACTACACTCTATTTCATTAACAACATTCAAACCTTCAAGAAAAGAGCGTACTCCCATCTCAAAGGCCGGCAACGAACTTAGGACTAGTTGATAATAGTGTCCATGGGCGAGGGTAGTCACATACCATCATCTTAACTGTCTGCTCGTTTGCCCCTATAACATAACTGTCTGTTTTAAATTAACGAATAAAATTTCTTATCCGCAATAATGGAGGTAGGAATAATTGTTTTATTATTGTTAACGTACGAGTATGTTTGTATTATATGTTAAGCGACCATTTTGTACAGTAACCGATTTCAATCATTCTTTTGTTAAAAATAATGTAACTTTGGTCATAATATAATATCTTATTATTTGCCCACGGATTTGGATAATCTTTGGATTTTTTAATGTAGTATTATATGTTAAACAAGTTTTTGTGTTGTAGTTTAGTGTCAATGTTCCCTTTCTTCTCGTAATAATTTATTAATCGTAATTTATTTATTAATCATTCATGTTCGCCGTAGATGCGAATATCTAATTTTCTTTTCAAATGCCATCAACTAGTCGATTAAAAATAAGTAGCACTGTAAACATAAGAATACCATAAGCACTGTTAAAAACAGCTGAGTACAGGTTATTTACTAATACCCACAGGTATACCCATTATCCTATACTAGCAGCGCCCCGCGGTTTCACCCGCGTAAGTCCCGATCCCGTGGGAATATCGGGATAAAAAGTAGCATATATGTTAATCCAGGTCTCCAGCTATCTACATACCAAGTTTCATCGCAATCGGTTCATTAGTTTTGGCGTGAAAGAGTAAGAAATATCCATCCATCCATCCATACTTACAAACTTTCGCGTTTATAATATTAGTAGGATTTTTTGTCTAAAAAGTGTCTAAAAATTCAAGTAAAATGCTTTATTACTTCAAGTGCGGTGTTTAATTTGCTCTCAAGAACAATAACGACCAAGGAAACCAATCATTTCATTCTTTAAGACGGAACAGGAAAAGTCGTCACAACTTGCCCATACATTTTTTTCCGTTGCGAAATCCCGCCAACCGTGTAATAAGCCTAAAAGGGAGTCTTTGATTCGACCAGAGCCTTTTAACTGTGGGATACCTTTGCGGTACCTCTACTAGGTCCTTTATATTTTGACCTGAGGTTGCGACAAAGGTATTAAGTGACCTTTTTGTTTTCTGATGGGCTTTTTTTGTTGAAGGATCACCTCCCTATTATGTACCTGTCAGTCGCAAGGCTTTTGATGTAGAGAAAATGACCGCTGTTGTATTATATATAGGTCACTTTGTAAAGCTTTTTTTCGATTGATGTGTGTTGTTTATATTATGTATCGAAGTTGTTTGATATCTAGAAAGCAGTTATAATTTTTTTTATGGTATAGGAGGCAAACGAGCAGACGGGTCACCTGATGGTAAAGCCTACCGCAAAAAAGACTCCCCCGCATTAGGAGTGTCGCGGGGACTTTCTTTACAAACATTGAAACAACAAGGACACCCAGATCATCCAGACAATTGCTTTTTGTGGGTCACACAAATTTTTGTCCCGTTTGAGAATCGAACCCATAAAACTTGGCGCGTCATAGTGGCGAGGCGACCACGTTAACCATTACGTCACTCAAGCAGTCAAAATCACGGCCCGCCTAATGGTTGGCAATTACCGGTGCCTTTTAAATACTAGCCACATCTATGATGTCACGTGCTTCATTGTTAAATGGCACAGGGACGATCATGTATTTTTTGTTTCATAAAGCGGTCCCTAGACAATCATGTATTTTTTGTTTTCATAAAGCGGTCCCTAGACCTAGGCATGACATGCTGAATCATCACGCTGCATGCACTATGCACCTATTGAGAGTCTATCATGCAGCATGATAATTCGCTTAATGTAATCATTTTATTCAGTTGATATAGATAGTACAGTGAAGAGGTCTTCTGCGCTAGTATTGAAATGTCTTTTTCAAATTTGCAGATTTATAAATAGATAAATTTATAAATATAAAAATGAAAAGAATTGCCAATCAACTGCCAGTACGTAGTTTGCGTGTCATGCACGTAGTTGGCATGTCATTCGCATCAATCAATACAATTAAACGGGTATGCATGCATGACAGCACGTAACGCATGTCATGCTGCATGATCGTCTAGGGACCGCTTAATACCGTTGCAAAAACAGTCTGCCTGTCTGTCTGCAATACCGTAGCTCCTAAACAGATAGACCTGTTTGAATGCTATTTTTTAAATAGTCTTATTCTAGTATGGTTAACAGCTATGTTTTATTCGAGCGTTTTGACATACACATTACCTTATTATTTATTATTCAAAATTTGTCTCTATCTAATAAAAGTTTTACAATTTTTTAAGCTCTTTCTCATCTCAATGAGCAGTGCCTTTATCCAATAGAAAATACCAACAACAATTGACTGACCTGTTGGTCTAGTGGTTAGTGACCCTGACCGCTATGCTTATAGGTCGTGGGTTCGATTCCCACCTGAGTCTGGGTGTTCTTTGTGTCTGTCGTTTCTATGTTTGTAAAGTCCCCCGCGACACAGGAGTAATTCCTAATGCGGGAGTTATCTTTAAAAAAAAAATAACAAAAATATGGAGCACAAGAAATGTGATCATGGGGGGAAGGAAACAATCGATGACGAGAAATTGACACATCGCGACACGGGTCAACTTTAATCCAAAACTCAACATACACATTAATTATATATATGGCAGTACTAAAATTAAAACACATTAAAAACGTAATACCAAAAAAATATAAATAAGAGGAAAAATGTGAAATATATTAATCCAGAAACCCTCTGACAAGAATTTTAATTTATACACGTCAATAAATTACACAGTTTACTGACTTTATCACTATGGAAACATACTAAGCGTATGATATTCGAATAAAACTATCATAATAAAAAAACTGTTTCTTTACGCACTTTTTATTACCCACAAATATTTTCATTCACGGCTTGTGCCAAAGGAATTCTGTTCAGTGCGAATGTTTTAGATCATGCAAAAAAATGTGGTAATCGCGCGAAAGTTGCTATTTCATTTATTGGTGCCAATGTGTTTCGTCTTTCTCTTTCTTTGTGTATCTTTAGACTTATTTTCTTGTGCCTTCACCGAGCTGTATGCTTATTGCTATACGATATGAATTTATCTTGTGTATGGTACTACATGCAAGCTAGATCGTGTGTTTCTACAGCAGAAAGACAGTAAATATCGTGTTTCAATATATATTATGAACTCTTACATTGCAGTGCAGAATATGTTGAGTCAAAGCAATACTACAGAATTTCACTAGATGGCGCGGTTTATATTAACCGCACGATGACATTACAGCAGAATAAAATATTGAAAACTTGTTACAAAGTTCAGATTTTTATAATCTGTTTTTCATTTTTATGTACCACTTCTTAATTCAAAACTAAACTTGGAAAGAGAGTCTTCCAAATGCAAACATACACCCAAAATTAATATGCCGTTTTTTAGAACGGTTGTACCTACATATACCTTGTGAAAAGCGGAGAGTTATAACTTTAAACAAAATATAAGGGGGCAAGCCTTAGTTGATAAAGAGATTTTTACAACCGTAAAACATGCATTCCTCTCTTTCTCAAGAGGGTTAACGGAATGTCATTACCTATTGCTTTTAAATAAACTAACGGTCTATACTCACTAATCACGAGTACTATAAACTAATAACCACAACTAACAAGATGCTTACTAGCTATCCGGTGATGTCACGGTTCATTTATTTTTAAACTGTCTTGTCCAACGTTCGATGTATCGAACACTGAACACGAACATCGAAGTATAGTGACGTGTGATGTCGTGCTTAGGGTTGTACGTATTCAAATTACATTTGCAGTTTATTCTTTTCCTTTAATCGGGTGACCATTTTGTATATTCTAATTTTCTTTTTGAGCACATCTTCCCTTTTAGGTAGTAGCCCAAAGTTTTAAGTTACACAAAGCATACAATTCTTTTGAATAACAAATTTAGTACCTTTAAATCTTAAACATTTTTTTTTAAAACGTTATTACCTAACAAAATTCCATGAATTATTCGTCATTAAAACTAATTTAAATGTAGCAGAATCTGGTTAAAACGTTGCTTTTAAGTACCTTCATAAAATCTCACTTTAAATATTTGCCATAAATTATCGCAAGGCACTTTGCGTTCACAAGTACCAAGTATTGGAGAAGTAACGAAAAGGAAACACCGCTATCAGATAAAATAAAATCAACACTCTCGAACTTGGATATTAGAAAACGTTGATTAGGTATATTTTATGATTTCTTATGAGTTTTTACATTATTTCAAATTTATCGGAACTTAGTGTTAAATGTTAGTATTGTAACTGAAGCTGCAATCTGCTATATAAAGCATTGTTAATGCAATAAATTCAACTAATTGTATTGATTGTTTTTTTAATACCGATTTAATAGTTTGCGTTTGTAAGGCTTGCACGATTGACTCTAATATACCTACCTACATTTAACTATGTAATAAAAGTTAAATATCAATAAATTTAATATAAATACATACATATTAGCTTTATAATGTTCTGAATGCAAAAGAAAAACTTTCGATGATAAGTCTACTCTTTCTAGTAACCCGCGTTGCGCTACTTATCTATTTTTATTTTAAGAATATGTGAGTACATAAGTATTAGGTACTTAATAAGTATTAGCTACGCTGATTATGTTATTTTTACACGCTTTATATTGACCAGTATATATCTATCTATCTATGTAACGGCATCTTTCAACGTGGATTTCAACAACTTCAAAATTGGAACGACTTGAAAATTCGCACATGTATCAAATACAAGACTAAAAATATGATAATAAATTCTAGTTAAAAGCGTCGAAGTCGAGTAGAAAATATTTTTTAAATATGAAGAGTGCGTTGTAAAAAGTGTGGGATGCTTGACATTAAATGGTACAAATACTTCATTGGTAGCTTTTAAGTATAAAAGTAGATTTATTATAAAAATGTAGTAAAAAACACCCCACACTTTTTTACAACACAAACTTCATATTTAATTAAAATAAAAATTTAATTGAAGCGTGTTTATTTAGTTTTCTAACCTGTACTTTATTCATCACATCGTCTTATTAAAAATTGTGTAAAAATGTACATAATCTTTTTATCCGTATTTCTGTCAACCCTAATAGGCAAATGCCTTTCGCGTCTATCGGGAATTTATATTGAGTGGAGGCAATAAACCTGCAATGGGCGATTCCTGTCGCGAAATGTGACCTACCTTAAATCTAGGACGATTTGAATTGTTACATATGAACGAGGAGACTTCTTCGGATACCGTAATTTATGAGCCAATTTTGACCTGTGGTATTTGGAGTATTTTATAACGTTTAGCTACATTATACCGGACTGTAAATATGCATGTAGCAGGGTATTTCAAAATCGGTGTACATAATTAGGACCTACTTTTTATGTAAATCGCATATAACTTTTCTTTTACTTAAAAAATAACCTCAGAGCGTTAAAAACAACCTGTATGACAGGCGAATCGAAATAATACTTACTCCGCGGGGATCAAACCATAACACGCGATGCAGTTTTAGTGGGCAAAAGTGACAACTCAAACCAACCGGTCGTCTTTACTAACAATTTTTTTTTTAATTCTCCCAAATAAAGTTAATGCTTGTATAATAAGTGGACCAAAATATGGTCATAGTGCGGTCATTGGTTCAGGCAAAATGAGCAGTCTTGCATGCAATAGGAATTTTTAAAAGTGAAGTTTTCGACATTTGAGCATACTAACTTCAAGAACTACCAGTCTGATTTAGAATATATCTCTATAATTATGATAAATTAAGGAATAGTAGTAAGTAAGTAAGTAAGTGAATAACATCGCCCTTCTATTCACAGTATCGGAGAACGTCAAGTTCGCAAAATGTATACCAGCCGCAAAATGTATGCCACTTTCGCAAAGGTCAATTTCGCACAATAAAAGAAGTAGATGCGAATAAGCCAATCTATGAACACTTGCAACACAAGGGTTGTCACAACATAATATATATATATATATATACCTGTATGTTTCCACACAAATAGTTTTTAAGGGATCGGTCACATTTTTAACTGGTTTTCACATAACTAAGAAGTACCTAAATACATACATATATGCATACCTATATGCATCCATATAAACTACATACAGAAGTATATATATACTTCTCTATACAGTTTATATGGAGGAAGGTGCTTATTAGCAACACGTGTGTGCAAATAATATACAAGCGACTTGATTGATGATCGGCAAAACTTAATTAAATTAGGTTCTCAATCCCTTTACGGTACTCTAGGTATGTGATTATAATAATTCACTGTAGTATAATACCAGCGCATATTATTACCCTTACCAGAATTTAATACGTGGCTGTCGTCAAATTCAGTCAATAAGTTCCCGCGGGAGTATTACATCAGTTAAGTGAGAAATTACCTCTATAAGTTTATTGTTTGATTTATTTGACTTCACTTGTTACTTATCCGAGTAATAATGTACTACCTTTTGGATAAAAGGTACCCTACATATTCTTTTCTATACCCCTGACAATGTATGTAGTTAAGGTAAGTAGTTAAGGCGTGAAAGCGTCACAAACAAAGTCACATTCGTATTTATTATACCTATTAGTTAGGACAGGATTCCAAATTTTCGAGTATCACAAGAATATGGTGCCACAGTGTATCATAATGTGGTGTATAGGTGGTCACACATTTCATTCGATATACACACCACATAAATATTGTGCTTGGTTATAATTATTTTTATTATTTATTATCATTGGCATCTGCCTATACACCTCCATTAGTTTACCCTCATAGTTCATAATAAACATGAGGGTTCTATTTTAAACCCTTAAATATTTAATTTTTAAATTGGTAAACTCTTTCTCAACACCAAGACAGTTCGGGTAGTGCGTTAAAACTTGGCAACTATATTTTACTTATAATTATATATATTTAAAAACTTTAATTAAGGTTTAGCCGTGTCTAAAAACTCATTAAGACGCAGCAAAGGTGTTCCCCTGTGCCTTTCCACTGGGTTAACTTTCCGTGACTTTCAGGAGTAGTACCTATATACATTTCTCACGTAAAACGGCACCGCAGTGGAGTAGCTATCGCTATTCTGCAGCAACGTGATACATCGCCATTGAACCAACGTACGTTCATCGTAAATCTACAATAATGGTACTTCTATACCACAAATCAACTAATATCTACTCAGAATAAAGTGTATTCAAAGTGCTTTTGTGCGATTTCATTGAAGCGTCTGCTAATTAGTCCAGGCAGTTTCAAAGGAAGCAAAATATTTAGAAAAATATTTTATATTTAGAATCGAAAGATAAATAAATATTCAGTCAAATATTAAATAAACTGTATTCAACATAAGTTTGGCTTGGTATTTAATTTATTAAAGTACTGTCCTCATAACGTAATCAAACGAAATAATGTTTTTGTAAAATGAACAACACAATAGGTATTTCAGTGATTTAAAAAGCATTAAGGTCGACCTTAAGTAACAGTGACAGTCTTGAATTCTTGATTGACTTTTCTCCACTGAAGTAGTATTCAAAAATGCCTACTCCGTCTGAAAATATTTATAAACTATTCTTCAATCTAGAGTCTTAGAAGAAGAATTTTAGAATTTTGACCTTAATTATTATCAACTGATAACACAAATTTATACAGCAGATTTTTTTCATTCATTTATTCACCACTATGACTAGGGCTGCCATCCATCCGGGTTTCCCCGGATTTGTCCTAGTTTAGTCCTAGAGGGCGTCCGGGAAGCGTCCGGGCGGGGTTTTCAAAAAGTGTCCGGGTAAAACTCGGACACTCTGTGCCAAGGGACAATTATAATTGTTAGATGAATAGTTAACAAGCTAAAAATTTATATGGAATCGGCGTTTTTTTTTTAATATGTCTGGGAAAGAATCTCGATTTCACCTGTGTCAGGATTTTTTAAAGTTTTTGTCCGGCGTCGGCAATTTAAGTGATGGCAGGCCTAACTATGACAGAACGCTAATGGTTTTTAAAACATTTTTAAAATAAAAAAAAAATTATGTTAAAACATTTTGTTATTTCCAAGAATTAAGACAGCGTTTATTTCAACATAATATTTTAACTTCAACTCAAGAAGTATGTTGAGGTGCTTCGTCCAATTTTGCGAGACATTTTTCTGTAAGAAAAGTGTTTTATGTTTTGAGTGAAGTGTGGGAGTTGTTACTAAAAACATTCTGAAATTCGGGCTTGTTCTTGTGCTCTAACAGATTTCGAAACAGTTAACTTGTTTGGTAACTTAGCTGTTTATAAAGGGGGTCTGTTTCCTATTTACTGTGATACTGGCCCTTATAACTAGAGAGGTATCCCTCTCACCTTAATTTCAATCACTATGCTACTTCCAAATTTAAATTTTGAAAACCGTTATGCATTAGAGAGTATATAAAAGTGTCACATGAATGAGCGAGATAGACAACTTCATTACATCCGTTATTTCCTCAAATCGTGTTTGGAATAACAGTAATTGTGCTGTGACGTGTGGAAAGTTCAAGTGATCGGTGCCAATACCATCTGCCTATTGCTCAATAAGTTTATGTATGTTATATTATACAGTGCAGTCACATAAATATATTGAAGTGATTGCTAACGGATGACACCTGGATTTTTTGGCGACCTTTTTAAATGTAAAAATGTATTTGAACAATTAAGAATCAAGATTCGATACTTGAAGCTTTTTTATATATATTACTATAGATTTAACTGTTACTAGCTGTTGCCCACAACTTCGTTCGCGTGGAAATTTAAATTTTTTACACGGGAATCAATTTTCTGCACAATTTTCTGAATTTTTCGTCCCATAAGAATCTTCTACAATGTATTAGAAAGGAATCGTTTCTTGATTATAGGAACCGGGCATATGTCGTTCTCAAGGTAAGACGTGACCAAGGGAAAAGGAAATTCTTATATATCTGTTATATTAAGAAAGAAGAAGTAACTTGTTTTATGTATACAACACTTTAGTAGAAAGCAGGCAAGGCTATTCTGAATAACCTTCAATTTTACCTGTTAAATTTGTTTGCATTTGGTTTCTGAAACTCGTGTTTTTGTTCCATTCAGTATGAATACTAATTTTCATTGAAAAACAGGTACCATGACCTACTCTCCGCTGTTTGCTAGCGATTAATCAATTATTGAACACACCTTTGTTGGAGTTTAATATGGTGCTAAATAGTAGAATAATTGAGAATATAATTTAGTACCATATTACACTCCATCGTGGATTTCCAATGAATGAAACATGCTCCCACATCAACATCTCGGGTATTTAGCCTAATTTATTATAACAGGCGTAAGAAACGGCCTACAGAAACTTGAAATAGTGGATTCTGATCATCATTTTGAAACCTTGAAAACGGGTACATACAGCTATGAGTGTCCAGTATATATTTTGACCTGTCATGGTACAAAAATCTATACAATGACAGGTCAAGTAATATTGGCCAATGAAATAAACCATGGTCGAAATTCGACCACCACGCGATCTCTAGTAACTTATAAAGTTGTCATCACTATTGGCAGGAAAAATGAAATTTCTTCATTCTTTTCTTACAGTTAGAACTGGTGCCTAATTGTCTGGAATAGCTTAAATCAGTGTTGTACCGTGTTTATTCATTAAATTCAAATCGGTTGTAGCATTAGAATTAATTATCGCGTAACTAACAACGTATCATAGTAATTGCATTTTAAATGTAGTTGGATTGTAGTCTTAACTGGATTAATTTTCACTTTACAATCAATTTCATTTTAAAAGATTTTGATCAGCGCTAGCAAAAGGTACCGATATGAGGGTATTAATGTCTCCAAGGATGGGTAGCGGCTCATAAAAGGAGTCACCTCACACGTTTGCTCCTGGGCCCTCCAGGATCAACCGGGGGTTTCACTCGAACAATTTGCAACTGTTTAAGTAAAAGAAACAAAGAACACGAAAAAAAAAGAAAAAGACCAATAAAATAACATAGGAGGCATTAATAAATAAACTTATATTTGACACTTTGTTTTCTTTATTCACAGATGCACCATCCCATTCAGATGAAGCCGGCTGACAGCGAAAATAGAAATGGTAAGTGACAGTCATTATTCTATTCTATGTAAACAAAGTTTGATACTTCTAGCTTCTACGATTTAATCGGGGGATATAATACCGGACGAGAAAAAAGGTTACACAGGTACGATTTTTTAATAGAAACGTACTTTTGGGTCTTCCATTTTAGAAAACAAATAAATCAAAATAAAATTTAAATAATTTTCAGCATATTGGTATGAAACATAACGTCTGTGTTTATCCATATTTATAAAAATCAATGCCACTTTTCGTTGTAATTTTATAACTCAAGAACGGGCTCACCTATCCAAACCAAATGTTTAGGCTTTGTTCGGACTATTTAGTAGATGGTTTATGTGAAGTTTGCACAAAATAGAAAATTTAACGAGGGACTTACGCGGGTGAAACCGCGGGGCGCAGCTAGTATTAGGATTTAAAGATAGTACATTAGTGTTGCATTTAGCATCGATTACCTTAGTAAAAACCTAATCTTTATTCGTTACGTACATGGGTTGAATTAGCTGGTTTATAAAAATATCTTTGTGCCTGTAGTTAGGACATCTTTCTTACTCTTACACGTTGAGTTTGTTTAACAAATACCTAATTGAGAGAGAACAACAACAACTAAAAAAACAATGTTTAATACCATAATATTCGTTAGATATATACGGAGTTCCCATAGCTTAAACATACAACATACCGATTTCAACATAAGAAAGCTACACGCCATCTTGTTTTGTACCTACTTCTTAAAAAGACAAAACTAAAAAACGCAAATACAAAGTGGTTGAATTGAATTTCTACTCAAATAAGTATCTGCTCATCTGAGCCGTTCCTATGGCTACCTCTCCATCCCTCCATCACGTCACTTTCATGGTACCATCTCATTCTGATTGCCTACTTCTCTTTCTTTACTTTGGAATCAATTTCATTTGACCGTTCTTTTGAAGATGGTTATAATTATTATGATTGTAACTTAACATTCATATATGTTATTCAATTCATTTCCTGTCTATTGTATTCAAAACATTATAAAATATACAAAACTTGAACATGTGAAATGGACAACAAAGTAAACTTGTAAAAAAATAAGTTGAATAGAATCAAAACATTATTTGCAATACATGAGCTGAACAAGGTCGTATGTACTTGGACATACTATGTACATAAAACCATATATAATTATTAAAGTAGTTCTGATTTGTTTTACTTTTCTATATTAAAACTTGACTAGCAAGAATTTCTTAATTCCATGATGTTCATTGATAGTAAAAAAAGGCGTTCAGAACGAAGAAACTGCACTGACAAACAATTGAACATATAACAGCCAATGTAGTTATGTAACATACGGTCTTCAAGCTCGAGCATCAATAAAGAACAGTACCGCGTCCTGACCTTGGCAGTACCGACTCGGTACTCTAGTGACAACAGCGCAGGCAGGTGGACACCTGAGCTCATGATGATATCTTCATCCAGTGTCATGAAATCTCAGTGCAGTCTTGAGTAGACTATGTCTGCTGATACTTATAGTGCAGGTCTTCCTATCTTCTTGTATGCAATTGCATATTTGATTCGATGGTATATTGAAGCTGTGAAAGAATAAATAAACAATTTAATATTATTGGTACGTCTTTGAATAACTGTCGTAACACAGAAACACAGTTTGAGATAAACGCATTTTAAGTTTCTTTTGATTCTGTTTTCTTTGTATTTGTTATTATAAATATAACATCGTAAACACACATATACGCACACATACTCATACGTACGTACGCACACAACAATAGTATGCAAGAAATCGTCGAGAGCGATAAGACCGCCACTTGTACCACTAATTATTATGAAAATACCTACTACGAATAGTAGACTAGTGTATGTAAAGAGTTTATAAATAAGTAGATATCTATAGAGCAATATGGATGTAACTTAGCCGTCAGAATTCAAAACAACATTAACTCGTAAATAACAGTATCGGTGCTTGGTGATAGAACCAAGCAGGATTGTAAGATACATTTCTACTTTAGTAAAATATACAAATAACCACTTCAATTTGTAAATAACATTAAATCAATGCCGAGTATTTTAATGAGAAGAAAAAGATGAAACTAAATATTTCCATTTGTCAAACTTCTTTATGTTGTGTTTTTACAATTAAATCATTATCACACGTCACAGACATTTATGCTACTGCATACCCGGACTTGTCGTTCTGAATTATATGATAGCAGAAAGGACATGCAAACTACTCGTATGAATTTTATATAACACTAGCTGCGCCCCACAGTTTCACCCTCGTTACATTTTCTAATTTTCCGCGCAACTTTCTTAATTTTTTCTTCCATACGAACCTTCTTCTGACAATAACAAACCCAAAAAAAAACAATAGCGAAATCGGTCCAGCCTTTTAAACTTTGTAGCAATTTTTAACTTTGTAGCAAATATTGTTCAAAAATTTTAGCAATCGTCACTTCTTCTCTGTATAAACTATAAGTGTGCGAAATTTCATACTCCTCCGTCCGCCCAATTTTCGTAAAAAGGGATCCAAAGTTTTCGCTTCACGTATTAATATATAGATATATATATAGATTGTACAATGCCGTCTTCTATCTTCTGACGTATAGAATATTCAAGTACGCGACCTCGGCCTCTGCGAGCTACTGCAGTCTCATTCCCGTCTTAAAATGACTACGTTCGCAAGGAGGGTTGGCTTCAGGCAGGCCGGTCATAAAAGAACGCAGTCAAAACCCTTTGCAATGTTAGACATTGCGCCTACCCCAATGTTAATTGGGAAAAGGGCAACAAGATGATGATATTAAGGAAACGGTTAAACAAAAAATACCGACTTGGTAACACACTTCACCTTCATCATGAATGCCTCAAATCTATCTATCCAATACCTTTAAACGAGCAATTTTTGCATTTCTTGTATATATGTATATATCGCCTCCCGGTAAAAAAAAGTGTCATATCACAAAAAAAGTGTCATATCACATGTTAGGTACGTTTTAACATTTTTATAGCATTGAATATTATATATAATTGAATATTTGTTGCATTTGGTCAGCTGTAAAAACATCGTTATTAGCTCAGGGAACTTTGTTCCCTTTTTCACTGAACTGTTTTGTTCAATTCAGGCATAAAAGTTGTATTTTCTCGAAATAGCTGTTTTTGTATTATGACACTTTTTTTGCCGAGAGGCGATATATAATCTAAATCTAGGAAACGGCTCCAACGATTTTGATGATTTTTTTAAACAGATAGTTTTGCATTTTAAGTTCAACTGCATAGTTGTGTTTGATGTAAAAATACGATTTTACAAAAAGCTACCGTGCAAAGCTCGGTCTCCCAGGGACTATATATTTAAAGATAGAAATGAAACAAAAAAAATATTGTGATTAACTTATCATCGGTGATGGTCAAGAGAAGTAATTAAATTCAACAATTAATTAACACATTAACGTGACTTGTTTAACCTTCGAATAAATGTCTATTACCTTATTAAAACCAGGTAATACCATCCATTAACGTGTACTTCTAAAGGTACAAATTTATAATATTATGTGTGATATTATATCTCTTGTGTGTCCGTGTCCCATGTTCTACACAAATATTATAATGCCGATTAGTTTCTGTACATATTTTTATACCTCGTCGGTGGCAAAACGAAGGCTATGAACGCTTGCAACTCGATGTCGAATTTCGTCTACAATTCAATTTTAGTTCATTTCATTAGCCAGAACTTGAACTGTCATTGTATAGACGTACCATCGGCCAAATTGGCCAAGATTGGGATTAAGCGGGTGAAACCGGGTGGCACTGCGAGTATGTACATATATAGATTCTTTTACACAATTTGTTACACTCTAATTTATCTTTATTTGTAATTTATTATATTATAATAATAATGTAATAATAACTTCACACATCTCACACTTGATCCCAAACTAGGCAGAGCCTGTACTATGGTAACCAGACTACTGATATTAGGTATAGATAAATTACACCAAGACACAGAACAAATGATCATGCTCATCACACAATTATTTGTCCTGGGTGGGAATCGAACCCGACGACCTCTGTCTCAGCAGTCAGGGTCACTAACCACTAGATAAACAGGCTAGTCAAATAAAAAATCTAGTTACGTCACACACTAATATAATATGTAATACTTTTCGTAGGTCAGTCTGTTTTGTGAGCCGATAGTGTATGGCAATACTCAAGTTACTAGTTGGAACTCAACCCTACCAGAGTTCGAACTCGCAACTGGTAGACCGCAAGTCCCTTGAGTTGGCCATTCTGCTGCCGTCGTTTATTATTTTATCGAAGGGATAATGATATAATTTGACACTTCCTGTGCTACATTCTCGTGTATTTTTTTATGAGAAGGGTCTCAAGACACGATATCTAACAGATTCCTTAGAAATTGCGAAATATTGCCAAGCGGCGGTAGCATAATGGCTAAGGCGACGGACTTGCGATCAAGTGGTTGCGGGTTCGAACCCCACCCAGTGCACTACCGACACCGTTAACAAGATTACTAGTAATGTGTGACCCACGTTACTAATATTCTTTTTTAAAAAAAATGTATTTTATATTTGTCCGTTGTATGAATGTTTGTGAAACCCCCCGCGACACAAGAATATTCCTAATGCGGGAGTTGTATTTTTAAATAAATAAAAAAATCAGCTTTATTTTCCAAAAAATATTTCTTACTAACCTTAATATCGCAGTTTGATATAGTTTTTACTTTACGGACATTTCCAGACAAATCCGGACACTTTATGTACGTGGTATATACACAGTAAAATAATTCCTTCAAGTCAGCTCTATTCTAGCTTTGGGAAGTTTTACTGCATGTTTTAAGTACATTTTTTTATTATGTTTTATTGATTCTGGTCGAATTACGCTAGTTTATTGATTTTTTTTTAAATTAATTTATTCATTTCTTTTTCTTATAATTTTAGTCGACTTTCTCCAAAATATAAAATGATAAGGATAAATTTATCACGGATCCTTAATATTATCCGTCTCGTCCTTCAATAAAAACATTACAGTCATACAACGAAAATAGCTATTTATAACGCTCACTCCGGCAGCGTGTTTACCCAACCGATGTTTAGCTAAATATTGATAAGGACAAACTCAAGGACTGCATACGCAAAGCTTGACAAATTGATTCAACAGTTGCCCACCTATTACATTAAGGGTCGGTACACATTGTGCTATTATGTTCAACGACTTGTTGTAAAAGGGGCCAGTGAGTAAACAAAGCGCAATTTGTATGGATAGCCTTTATTCCCTGAATGCTTATTCAGAGTGGTAATTGACCTTACAGCGGGTAATGAGTATGTTCTATAAGTGTAAGAGGGGATGTAAATTGGTGCTTAAGTCTAGTGGGAGAAATGCTCAGCCGCTTAAGTGATCACCTAGCGAACTGCAACTACGTGTGGGGGTTATGCGTTATATCCCCTCATACGACAAAATTTCGTCTGTCTGCTGCTGTTGCAAACGTCTAAAGGCTGCGATAAGGCTTAGTACAAAAACTTATTGTTACCAAGTTTCGGTGTACTTCGTGACCGTTAATTCCGGAAGTATTACCAGAGTGTAGCTGGTGCTATTTTAGTTTTTCCTTTTTTAACCCCCGACGCAAAAACGACGGGGTCTTATAAGTTTGACGTTTCTGTGTGTGTGTGTGTCTGTCTGTGGCATCGTAGCTCCCGAACGGATGAACCGATGTTGATTTAGTTTTTTTGTTTGAAAGGTGAATTAGTCGTTAGTGTTCTTAGATATGTTTTATGAAAATCGGTCCAAGATGGCCGCCGCCACAAAATGGCGAATTACATATTTTTTAACAACTTCATCAATATGGATATCAAATGAAAGGGCTTGACTAGTAGAATACTATACGCTATGATAAATTTCAAATCCAAGATGGCCGTTCATACTATTTTTATTATTTTGTGTCGGGGGTTTTTTAAATTTTTAATTTATAGGACCAACCGCATAATCAAATGATATTTTGAAACAAACAAAAATGTTGGCTAACTCATATTTCGGATATTTACTTTTGAAGATTTAATTGGTATTTTGTCTAATTGAATGTTCGTAGACCTAGCGATACGAAGAAACTTTCTTAGAGAAGAAATCTTCAGTTATGCCAATGATTTTCATTCACTTCTGTAGATTCGTACGTAGGTATAAGTTTTATCAAGTGTACTCTAATAATTATACTGGTTTCGTATTTTATTACAGTAAATTTTTCTCCTCTCATTTTGGCGAAGGTGTTACCTCCGCTAATATTTAGGGATGTTTCTTATTTAAAATCAAAAAATACATGAGCAATCCTGATTTCTCCTTAAGTGATTACCCTAAACACGCAGTGTCACTAGCCCGTTGCGGACTTTATCCCTGTCTAAAGATTCAAGTTCACCAAGATCTCATCACCCTACTATATACATACCAAGACCTCGTTGGCGTGGCTGTAGTGCATTTGACTGCCACGCCGGGGTAGCCGGTTTGACTCCCGCTCAATGCAAACATTTGTATGCATAAATATCTCTATTTGCAATGGTCTGAGTATGTTTATAGGTATTTACAAAAAAATGGGTTGGTCTACTTTCGTAATTAATTTTCATAACCAACTACGAAAGATTTTATTCAGATAACTTATTATTAATCAATAATATAGAAACCATGTACTGTATTTCTTAATTATTTTGTATAGTCCTGAGTTGTATGCATTTATTTACTTTACCACAAATCTGAACACATAGTAAAATTGTTACTGTTCGATGTCTGTACAATGAAGATAATTAAAAAATATATATGAGAGAGAGTAGGCTGACTAGTTGAGCCAGGCTAGCTCCTTCCAGGAGCACAGAAGGCTCGTGGTGCGTTCACAGGCTTATAGGAGCGATTTCGCACCCGCGATGACATTTGCCCGTTGTGTGGCCACTCCCTCGCACTCCAGGATAACGTGTCTTATAGGGGTACTAGAAGCCAATTTCTTTTTTAAATTTTTGTTTATCTGTCTATCTGTATGTTTATTACGCATTACGCAAAAACAACTGCACGGATATGTATATAAGTATGTTGATCCGTGTCCTAGAAGTTATGGTACCAGCTCTGTTTAGTTTGCCACTATAAAGCGGTGTTTTAACACTTAGCTACCAGAATAATATTTAGTACCTCTTGGTTTCTCCGACTTACTTCTCTATAGCATGCAGCCATGATGGTTTAATAATACCCAGCCAGGTATTACAGTAATAGCTACTATAGCCAAATACCATTGTGGCAAGTCGTCATTACAGGCTTATTGAAGGGTCAGCTAAATGGCTACAGTCACTTTCTCCAAATAGTGATAAAGTTTATGAAGGTTCTTACTTTTATATTTATAGTTGCACTCTTCACCAGAGGTTGATGCTCGTTTTGACTGGTATTAACAGGGCTGCCAGTACAGACAACTTATTGTATACCGCCGAGTCTCAGGACTTATACAAAATCACACACAAAATCAGTGTCATACAACTATAGTACGTCACTCCTTGGGGATTTCAATAAAAGGTGTTTTAACTTTAAAGTATAAGAATTTAACAGTTTATCACAGACATGATTTGTTTTAAGTATCCCTATGTGTATGTAATTGTACGTACTTATTTTGCTATAACGTCAGTATTGACATTTTATTCAATGATATAATGTAATCTACTATACAAACAGGATACCTAAGATAACCGAATTATAGGTACGAATTTTGAATCCAATTATACAATCTGTCAGCCCTGTGTATTAAACCCACTTTCTAAATCTACAGGTCGTTGTCTGTTACCCCGCTGACTTTTAACATAGAACAAGGTAGGTGACTGTCACGTAAAACACTATCTTTTTACTAAACATCTAAACGGAAAGTTTGATACCATTTTGTGTGAAATAAAAAGCGTCAGGCCTTATTTTTTCATTTTTGTTGATCTGATCTGAAACGCTAGAGACCGCTTGGTGGTCGAATTTAAACCATAATTCCTTTGATTATATACTTGTCTAGATGACATATTCGGCTGTAGAGAACGGAGCTAATAAAGTAGACTATATTTCGTAAACTCGCGTGTGACAGATGTCACTGTCATTTGAATATCTAAGCAGCGACGTGTCGAAACTATGCTAGAAAACCTCATAAAAACACTAAAATTACTTTTCATTGCTAAGTTTTGTTTTAACTTCCACTATTTTCTGAGAAAATACGATACTTATGACTTCGCACGGCTTGTGCTTTTGCCATAATACGATACTTTATTTCAAAATATGTACCTATGACAGATTAGCCGGTGTTTTCAGTTTATTCCGGGGTAATTTTACAAAAACTATGGGTAATCATAAACCATGACGCTATTCCTGTTCTATATTATTAAAAAAGTCTATCGCTGCAGAAAATGATATTGGTGATTTGGCTCAAAGTATTTAAATTATTCATGGTAGATGATACGTCTGTATCATCAAACATCAATAGTTAAAATACTTTAAATAATAATAATAGTCTTATAATTATTATTCTTTTATTAAAAATACATCACATCATTTGAAATTAATCACTTATTTGCACTAATTCACATTGGTACCTTTGTAATTTGAATTAGACCGATCATTTTTCGTTTCTTTTTGGTGATTAATACGTTTTGTAATGAATTCATTTTAATTTCCTTCATCTCCTTATGACGTAATAAAAGAAGGTAAGTAAATAATTTAGAGCAGGCATCCCTAAACACGCACACAGTGAAAATTTGTTGATAATAAATAACTACACGCTCGTACTCACACATAATTCGTGTCATTTGTTAGAGTTACTCTATCTAGACATGTATAATGAAAGCATGATCCATTAAATTAAACCCTTAAAAAGTATACTAGGTATCGTCTTGACGTATTCATATATAAGAGAATAAAACCAGACGACAATTTTCAGAGTATTTCAAAGATTATACTGACCCAAAAGAAAAAAACATTACCATAATTATATCGCTTACATCCGTTTTTAAGGTTCTATGTCACACGATTTGATCTTTCTTTGTCAGGTTTAATTGACAACGACACATTCTTATATGTAAACCATTACATTTTAGGTATCAAAATTTGGGATTATTATTATTTGAAAATAAATATTTGGCTATGATATTTTCTACCATACCGTACAAAATATTCTACCATTCCATTTTCAAAACTTTTTACATCTTATACTGATATCATGTAACATAGTTGTAAAAAAACAAGAAAATATATAATTAGATCATACTAAAAGAAAATTTCTTAGTGTGAAGCTTTTAGAATTGATATATATTTATCACACTCGATCAAGTAAGGAAAATATTCGTCCAAATATTCCATGTGATGTGTCGTCATAGCAGTTAAATGTAACATTACTACGCAGAATAATAAAAATGGAAATGCTCTTAGGCTTTGCTTGTACGAAGACCAGTGACGCCTAACTCACACATTTGCAAACGAATTAGTATATAAAAATACACATAAAAATAGTGAACGTCATTTGACGCGCTTCTACACGAATAAAACTTGATATTTTCTTTGCTGAACTCACACTACTTAGTACATATTTACGTTACAACTTTTATCCGAGGGTTTACCGCAAAATGAGTCGAGTGAGAAAGTATTATACACACGTAATGTTTAGTATCGTAGAACTGATAGGCTCGTCGGAGGATTTTCAGTTGAAAGATTTTTTTCTGATGTGTGCACACTGGCACCCAACAATAATTAGCACTGAATTTATTTATTTATTCTTTTGTTTATTTGTGGATATGACATTTGCAGATCTTAAAAGGTAATATAATTTTATCTTCTTGTTTCACATTCCACCATTAGGCATGCAAAGAGAGGCCTAAATATTTAATTGAAAGAAAATTATCCGTAAAGTAGCTTTGCAGTAATTTGAGGTGAAAGCTGTGCCAGTAGTTTGTCAATGATGTCATATTATTTTAAATAAATACTCCTTTTTTTAATATCAGTGGAATTTAAAATAACCGAGTTAATAATATAAAAAATAACTTGGTGAGATGCCTATGCTTTAAATAAATTATTTCGCTAAGTCGGGCAATAAAATACTGTGAAAATTGCCTTCGTCAGTGTTAAATTTATTTTATAATCGTCAAATTAATATTAAAACTGAATGATTTTACTATAGTAAAACGTGACGCCATACGCCTTAATATAATATTTAATACATAAACGTACCGAACCAACCGTTTGACGTTTACTAAAAAAGTTACTGATTTGACTTGACAGTCATTATATTATATTGGCTGTAAGTATTCACTAAGTTTCCACACATAATTCTATAAGTATCATATACAGTTATGATAATAAAAGTGTTACTGTATTTAGCAATGTCTTTATTATTTTACCTGTCCACACTACATTCAGACTACAATTATGAAGCCGCAGGCTCCACGCGTGGTTGTGCCCTTCCGTCAATTCCTTTGAGTTTCAGCTTTGGAACTATACTTCCCCTTAGTCCAAAATCTTTGATTTCCTGGAAGCTGCCAGCCGAGCCTGTGTTCTTTGCTTTTCTATAATTTTGTCACCACTCATCTTTGAGAGCACCATTATCACTTTCGTGCCGGCCTTCCCCGGACGGGAATGCGGTGTCAACTACATCTACATACTCATAGATGCTATATGAGAGAGTTTCTCAAAGACGTGTTAAACGCTTTTGTGCTAGTTTTTTTTAATGGTTTATTTCGAATTCGCTTTAGCTGACACGCACTTAGCTCACGATCTTCAAATAATACGAATTTGTTTATTTAAACTTTCGACACAGTTAGTCAAATATTATCTCAGCCCGTGCCCTTTTTGTGGTCATCTAAATCTTTTACGACTTATCGTATAAAGTTTTTATCTGAATTTAAAAGTCGGAGAAAATGTGTATTGAACTTTTAAAACATTCGTTTCTTTGTGATAATTTCACAAATTGAATAATTAATCAATTCAAACTTGTTACGCAATAAAAATCATATTTCTAATAGAATTATAACATGGCATTCAAGTAAGTAGTATTTATTATTGCCATCGCTGCCATTATAAGAGATCAGATAAATTATAAATAAAATCACCTCGTTAATCTTTGTGATGTTCGTTTTAAGCGTCCATTAAACGCTCATGCAAACGTCAATCATTACTAAAAGTCATGATTGACGGATGTTCGTTGGTGATTGATGAAATAATATCGACATTAAAATCTCATCATGCAACCGTCAATCACTGCATTTGACGATAGGTTATTCGTCAATCACCGTTTTGATTGTGGCAAAACTGACATCAATACCTTCCGTGGAATGGGTGCCTTAGTTCTGTGTTAAGTCTATTATGCTTTTTTGTTTGCAGACCTCCTATAGCGTAAGCTTGCTCAGATATATTTGGAACATAAAACTTCCATGTCACGTTGCTTGTCCACGATGAACCGATTTTAATGAAATTTTGCACACTGTGTGCAGTTTGGACCGACTTGACAGATAGAATAACTTTTATCTCAATTTATAGTCACAATTTTTTTTATTACAAATTACTAATGTTCTATATTTTACGGCATTTCTAGCTTCTTGTCTACTCTTATAATTATCTCTGTCTATAAGTTTCTTACTCGTATCATGTATAACACATAATAAACACTTAATCACGACTGACCTGTTGGTCTAGTGGTTAGTGACCCTGACCGCTATGTTTATAGGTCGTGGGTTCGATTCCCACCTGAGTCTGGGTGTTCTTTGTGTCCGTTGTTTCTATGTTTGTAAAAGTCCCCCGCGACACAGGAGTAATTCCTAATGCGGGAGTTGTCTTTTTTTTTTACACAAAGAAAAATGTATAATAAAAGACTAAAATTACTTTGTATTTATATAACGTTAAACAGCTTGTAACTTGAATACCCATATATAATCGGTAGAACTCATCATTAATTTAAAAAGAAAAATAATTTCTCGTATTATTTGTAGCACAATGTGTCGCGGCCCTTATTAGGTACCTACACAAACAAACACAACACATCGACACGTGGGATCGATACCTCGACGGTTTGCCTACACGCTTGTCTCATGTATTATACACTACATTTGTTATTGTTTAATACTATTCGTCGATAAACTTACAGATTCGTTGCGAAACCACCTATCGACTTACTTAACAGTCGCTCGTGTTAGTTATGACTTATGATGAAAATTGAAAAGGTACAAGAGTAGAGGTACTAAGAATGCTAGCTTAGTAAAATAAATTGTGTTTAATAGAGTAGCATTATTAAATTCCGAGGTTTTCAGTTATCTTTGTGACCCGGATTCATTGCTCTCGAGTGTACTATAGTCATCTACGTTGCACATTGTAGTTATAGTTAGATACACAAGAAAATAGTTATATTTACAAAAGATCAAGCGTTACCAGTGTTAACATTGTTAATTTGTAAAATCGGGGTAGGGACATTAGTTGGCGCTTGTGTTTGCATGCGATGGTGAAGTGCTGGGTTCGATTTCCGTATTATTATTGTGTTTATGTTAGGAAAGTAGAACTCTCCCCCTATTTTGTGGAACCGAAACTATAGCTTAGTAAAATTTTGGATCTATACATATACTATCAACTCTGCTTATCCACTCGTAGACCAACAGGCATAAGTACGTATATAAAAAGTTTCTATTGCTTTACTTTTTAACCGACTTCAAAAAAGGAGGAGGTTCTCAATTCGACTGTATGTATTTATTTTTTTATGTTTGTTACCTCAGAACTTTCGACTGGGTGAACCGATTTTGAAAGCTGGTGCTTCCCGTGTGGTCCCATTTCAATTCGGTCCAGTTCTGACAATGGCATCCATGAGAAAACCATATATAAGTCTTTTATGGAATAGTTTTTTTTGTTGAAGTCGGTTTTTTTTTAAAGAATTATTAATACCATGTACTCTGGGCGGTTTACTTTGAAATCCTCAAGACTCACCACTGTGCATATCTGTTGAAAGAACACGTCATAAAACATGTTGTAAATATTTATCAAATAGTTTAGTGACATTCGAAGTATAAATTCGAACTAGTAATCCCAGTAATATTATAAATGTGAAAGTTTGGATGGATGGATGTTTGTTACTCTTTCACGCAAAAACTACTGAACAGATTACGATGAAACTTGGTATGTAGATAGCTGGAGATCTGGATTAACATATAGGCTACTTTTTATCCCGATATTCCCACGGGATCGGGACTTACGCGGGTGAAACCACGGGGTGCTCCTAGTCTATAATATGAATACAATCTACAAAATTTGGATAGGCTTGGTTTCTAATAACAACCATTAACAGTGTAAAACAAAACACGCAATAGAACCACTTCATATAAAATCTACAGATTTCGGATAAAATTGGTTACTGACATCGGCATTTCATAATATAAAACAAAAGACGCAAGAGGAACCACTTCATAAAGAATCTTATGATATCGGATAAGATTGGTTACTAACATTGACATTTAATAATATAAAACAAAAGACGCAAGTGGAACCACCTTATAAAGAATATATAGATACAGATTTCGGATAAGATTGGTTAGTTTCATAAAATACTTAAAACAAAAGACCCAAGTGGAACCACTTCATAAGAATCTTAAGATTTCGGATAAAATTGGTTAATGATATCGACATTTCATAATATAAAACAAAAGACGCAATTGAAACCACTTCATAAAAAATCTACAGATTTCGGATAAGATTGGTTACTTTTCATTTCAAGAGGAACCACTTACTGCAATAGTATACTATACATATACAAAACAATAGCATACCATTCTATTAATACAGTTGTTAGACGGATTGGTTGTCTGTTCTAACGCTAATCGCCAATGCCTCATAGAGACGCGTGCGCATCGCATTAGTGCAATGCAATGTTATTATGCGCACAGATCTATTTAATTATTTTGTACAATGGTGTTTCTTCAGACTGACACAGAGTATTTATAAACAAACAAATGTCAAATGAAAATAACATGCAGGTACCGAATAACTTATTTCAGTATGAAGTTCATTGTTTTAAAGAGTTACGTATATAGATACTGTTCATAGGAAGATTTTAGAGGGATAGGGTACAGAAGACTTTTGTTCCAACGGTAACCGGCGACAGTCAAAAGTATAATCCAATATCCTTATCCAGTTTTAAGTAACGCACCTCCAAAAATATAATATTAACTAAACTATCTTTTAAAAAAGTATCACCGACTTCAATGTGCTTAACTCATGATAAATTGTAATAAGAGGCCATCCATAAATTACGTCACACGAGTTTTGGACCCCCCCTTCCCTCACCCCCCCCCCCCCCCCTTACTGTGAGACGTAACATATTTTGCAACTTTACACCTAGAACTTTTAAGCATAAATTATTTTTAAAACTTTGCAAAGGGACAAATATACATGGCTCTCAGCAGAGTGAAAACTTTATCTGATTTAGAACACTCTAAACTGTTCAGTAAACCCTACAATGAACGAACATTAGCAGAAATGCACCGATTGAGAAGTCTCATTTCTGACTAAAGGTAGACATCAGGAGAGAACCTTCTACTTTTTTGAAGCCGGTTAAAGAGTAAATGATACACAATACCACAGATAAGATAACAGTTGCTTCGTTAACAATACTTCGATTAGAATCTACCTCCTTTTTAACTAGAATATATTAAAAAGAAATTAAATGACTCACACCTTGAACAGACATCGAATCGAATTGTCCTCGCACCTTTCCTTCACACGTAGAGATGCAGACACATTAAAACACAGAACACGTACAAAGCACCGCTCAAAGTGGATGCGTGACGATTTTCACAGCCGCAACCTCACTCGGTATTCCATCAAGACGACACGGTGTTCACGTGTCGTTTTCAATTCAAACGGTACGATTTTTTACCGTGACTTAATCGCGTGTAATTCATTATATCCGGTGTGCTTGTCTAATCAGCTGATCTGATTGGGATAAAAAAATTGCATCTGACGTTTTTTGTTGATTCTGATTTTTCCACTAAGAGTTTCGTAAGGTACTAGTACAATATACAAATATAGAGCTGCGGTGCTTTAGTAACTAGATTTACTTTAAAAACATATTTTTATGTTTGTAAAGTCGGGAATAAGTATAAAAAAATGAGTTACATAATTTTTTCATATTTTAATTTACGAGTGCACTAAAGATAGCAACCGTGTTGTTCAGCTGAAGTTGTTAGTTAACAAACCTCAAAATGGAAGCTGGTCAGAATCGTGTCATATTGCTTCTTCACCACTAATCACATTAAATTGAGTTTACTTTTTCCAACTGACACTAAAGGAAATAACGGATATTCACTTGATAATTTTATTTAATAATTGAAGAGAATCGCGTGAATACCAATGTGTTATTTCTATTAGCATTGTGAATGCATTGCATCATCTAATAAATAATTGTACATTTTATAATTGAGTAGTTAGTTAACGGATGGAAATGTAAGTTTATTTGCGGTTAATTTAAATCAATATCTACATATTTAACTCAAAAAGGGAAATTGGTACCTAGTGCATTCGACTGCACCATCATGGGTAACGAGTTCGACTCCCGATTTACAATATATATCAATACAAATAAATAAAATTGAAATGTCTGTTTGTAATGTCATAATAATAGTTTATTAAGCTCATAAATCCTATGCATAAAAATCAGTTTTTAAAATTTTTGTGTGTCTGTCTGTTTGTTCCTGCTAATCTCCGAGTCGGGTGGACCGATTTCCACGAGACTTTCACTGGGAGATAGCTGGTGTTATAAGGAGTAACTTAGGCTATTTCTATTTTGAAAAAGAATTAGGGTTCCGCGTAATATATATAAATATGTACACGCGAGCGAAGCCGTGCGGGAACATTTATATAAGTATATTTATCCGTGTCATAGAACCTGTGAGTAGTTTGTAGATTTGTTAGTATATATAACCTCTTAAAATTTGTCATAAACGATTATTTTGTCGCTCTTTTCAACACAAATATCGTTAAGTGAAGATGACCACTGAATATAATATTGTGTAATGCATTCCACAAGCACATTGTATTCGGTGCCACCTGTCCAAATAACCTTCACTTGCAACGAGACACAGGTGCATATCATTTCGTTTTCAAATATAATAACAAATGTCCATTATTTGTTGCATGTTACAAGTAGATCACCGTTTGTTTCTTGAATATGTTGAATATTTGTTTGTCATCCTTCCAAACTGAAGAAGTCCTTAATTTTCACTAATTTTCTTCAGCTTGGCATATTAGGAAAGAAAAAGGATTAAAATTTGCATATTGTGTATCGAAGTGTGATTCCGAACACGTCCGATTTGTAAAAATATTTTTTTTGTTACTTAGAATCTGTTTTTGAAGATAATATGCGCCGTTGTAACATAATTTCAAGAGGAAATAAAAAAAAATTAAGTATCTATTTTACTTACTTCAAACTGTGTCCTGCTACACAAAGGCGGAGAGCCATCTCTCTTAGATGTATTCAACCTCTTCTTTTTTGCACCCCTGTGCTCGCATAGGTAAGACAAACTAAAAAATAATACTAAGAAAAAACATGTTTTATTAAAACATAATATTGGCAGACCAGCACTACAGAGAACATTTTCTCTAGAGAGTTGTTGTTGTATTATTAAAAAAATCTTAATTAGAAAACTTACCTCTATAATGAAAACTCGAATTGAATTGGAACCCACTTCGACATAACATACAAATACGGACAACTAACATCAATTTATAAGTGCAAATGAAGTTTCAATTAATTTTTTTAATGCTAGATTAGTTTGGCTGGCAAAACTTAACACGATAACGAACCATATAAAATGTTGTCCTTCCTGAAATCAAACACATTCTTGACACAGGAGCCTAGTCGGTTTAAGTTTTATAAACTGCGCGTATCTGTAATAATATTTATTGGATTTACAGTTTAAAACTATTGATACTTATATTACAACGATGTATAAACAGGATAATACAAGTTTCCTCAAACGGCTGCTTTGTGAATAGTTGTATTGGAACTAACGCGTCTCATTGTCGCATCGCTTGAATTATCTTTTGTAAACCTACTCTGTGTAAGATTTACCACATACTTTACGCTAATCTTTCACGCTCAGTAAACGTATATTAAAATAGTCATCATTGAACATCTTAGGAATAAATAACATCTACATTAAGATTATGACACTTCATCATCCATAAAATTGGATTATCGTTCGCGTAGGCGTCTCCACAATGTTTACTGAAAACACAATAGTGTTAGAGCGGTACAATTGAAAAACTTATGACGTGTAGTCAGCAGGACGGCCCTCATTAGCTGCTGACGGACGTCCAAAGGGGGGGGGTGGAGGAAGAAAAGAGGGACGGGGGGAAGTTAGGTGACACAACACCACGAGGAATGACTGATCGACCGTCAGAGCCGGCGCCCGCGCACCTCACGGCTCACTATCGGTCGCTATTACGTGCGTTGTCAGTAGTGTCTCAGCCGCGGTTCAATGCAGACGTTATTTGAGTCATGTGATTGTGAATGTGTTGTGTGGTGTTAAGGATGCGTGGTGAGGCCGGCGGCGCACGCGGCAAGGCGGGCGGGGTCAGGAGTGGTAGCAACTATCCGCCCATCAGCGCCGCCTACTGGCTGCCGCCGTCAAACCCTACCCCCTACCATGTGCCAGGTTCGGAGTTCCCCCTATTCATTCAGTGATGAGTAATATGATCGCTATAGACATAAATCTTATGCCAGTTCGTATATTCATAAAGATGTTATACTTGTGTAACCTTGAAGTGTTTATGAATGATGATGCATTGCAGCATACTGTTACGTTTTTTTTCTCTACCGTCTGCAGTTTTTTTCCAATTCGAAACGGAAAGCGTGTCTGACATTGACCGATATGCGGACTGAAAAACAATACGTCTCCGCTGATGTTACTGAACTCTGTGGAAATTAAGTGACATTTGTTTTCCTTAATTTCCTTTTTTTATTTGAATTGGTTTGGTTGGTTGGAACACGCGTTTGGTTGAGCTAAAATGTAATATTAGTTTTAGTGCACTTATATTAATTTTTTTTAAATTTCAGAACAGTTTAACATTGGAGATTTTTTTTTTTGTTTATTTATTAACCGGTATTTTTAAAGAATTAATTAGATAATGAAATATAGTGAGTCAATTGGAAATTCTTTAAATTGCCATTAGCGTAGTAATTCCCAGTTAGTTCGGAAGTGTGATGTACGCCAAATTTTTTTTTTGTTTATTTATTAACCGGTATTTTTAAAGAATTAATTATATAATGAAATATAGTGAGTCAATTGGAAATTCTTTAAGTTGCCATTAGCGTAGTAATTCCCAGTTAGTTCGGAAGTGTGATGTACGCCAAACCGCAATTTACGTTCTTGGCGGAAAGTGACTACGTTTTTAGTAAATTTTAAAAGAAATTCTTGATATAAAAAGTGCCCAATCTTACAATTGAATCCAATCAAACAGATTTAAACATAAAAATGTCTTATCAGTTTATACGCATCAAATCCGCCAAAATTATATTAAGATACTAGCAACCCGTGCCGTCTTCGCGTGGGTAGCAGAGACATCTTCAACAATCATCATCATATTTCAACCAATTTACACAAAACCTTAACAAATTATATACCTAAACCTTCCTCACGAATTGCTCTATCTATTGATGAAAATCCGTTCAGTAGTTTTTCACTTTATCGCGAACAGACAGACGCGGCGGGGGACGTTGTTTTATAATATATAGTGAAGTATCCATATATGTTAATTAAAGTGTTAATAAAGAGTTTTCAAATATCCCCGTACATTCGATATGTATTTCTAAAGCAATTACATGTTCACTTATTACAAAACAATATTAGAATTAAAACTAAACAAGATGAACCATGCTAAGCAACATGACAGAATCGATGATTATACATCAATTAGTAATACAGCGGGATCAATAAAAAAAAACGTTTTAAAAATGACAGTTTTTTTCCTATTTTTTCATAAAATTTGTAACCGCGACGCGTGTCATTTATTTATCGTTATTAGTAATGTTTTGAAGCAGTTACGTTTAAATCACTAGCTGATATTTGTATTAATACTAGAGATCTCGTGGTGGTCGAATTTCGACCATGGTTTATTTCGTTGGCCAATATTACTTGACCTGTCAAAATATATACTGGACACTCATAGCTGTATGTACCCGTTTTTGCATTTTTTTTTAACTTTGTAGCAAATATTGTTCAAAAATTTTAGCATTCGTCACTTCTTCTCTGTATAAACTATAAGTGTGCAAAATTTCATACTCCTCCGTCCGCCCAATTTTCGTAAAAAGGGATCCAAAGTTTTCGCTTCACGTATTAATATATAGATACTTACACAAAAGTGTTGGATAAATTTAGTTCTATAATAAACGCCTTTCCTTGTTTCATATTATCCTCATTGTAGAACTACACGTCAGTTTGACGTGTAGCCATTAATTAGTCGGCTCAAATGTTTAATTTTAACTCTTCAGTCGTTGTTGGGGAACGGTTCCTGGTGACAATCGAGACGTGGATGATGGATTAGAAGTATCAACGACTCTCCTTCGGTTGTCATTCTTGTATTGTAGTCTCGTTTTGAGTGGAAAAACGTTTAGACTCATCGTGGACTACCAACTCATTTCACATATTTTTTTAAATAAGAAATAACCACGTCGTTAAGCATATATTGTGATACAAATTGCAATACTCCAGCTAACAGTTAAGTATTGAACGTGATATTGAAATTTGAAAGAAATATTTCCCAACAATTATTGTGATTTTGAATTTGGGTACTACAGAAGTAAATGTCTAATATTACGAAGTGTTATAAAAAAACGGTTTTTTTTCTAATATTACTTTATAAAATTCAAGTAAAATGTTATAGAAAACTGAAACATTAGGTCATTAATTATATTGTTCATGGAATACATTTCAAAATCGAAATACAGCTAAACTCTTCTAAGGAGACGTTCGAAGACATTTTGTATTTCTGTAGACGGTACACTGGACTGGAGGGAGGGACAGACGGTAAAATTACGTTGAAAATTAAACGAAATTTTACCATCCGTAAGCAAAACGAATCGTATCTTGATTTTAGGAACGTGGCATTAGCTGATAAGACCAGAAAGATATTCGAGAAACTTATATTACTCGCTTTACCTCCAAATATGTATGACGGTAAATATAACAGATAAATTACAGTAGTTGTATATTATTAAAGATTGGTTAACTATATTTATTCCTATAATTAACATTAATACTCAATAAATAATTAAAAAAACAAGCAGCCATATAAGAAGTAGTAACGTTTCCTCCAATCGCCGTGTTAATTCATGTCAATGTATTATATTATCTTCCAATGGTCTAAGCTGCAGTAAAAATTACACATTTAGTTTTTTTTTTTTTTTATACCTTCACTCTTTGGCAACTTTGGCCATCCAACGTTGACATAGAGTAATAGCTAAGAGTACACGCCCAGATTAAATGAGTAAGCTTGTCCACTTCGTTGCAAGACGTGAAGTTCTTGTTTAATATATTAAGAACAGCTTTTATGTCAATATTTACACATCGGGATCTCCTCTCAGATATAAAGCATTCCAAGTACCTCCGCAGGAGATTGCTGAGTTTTTTAACAACAGTAACAGAAATTTTTCAGTCTACATATAGTTCTAAGGAGGTGTTATGCAAACTGCTAAGAAACCGTGTATCTCCATAATTCTATTAACAAAGGACTTTGTATTTAAAAGCGGTATGTCTAAGTATGTAAACTTAATGGCATACTTGCTGTCAGTAATCTACTTAATATTATTGAATATTATTGTTATGTAATATAATTGAATTGTAGTTACCTGTGTGGAAGAAAAAATAAAATACCTTAATATTTTAAAACTGAAGAGTCTATTTATTTGGTTGAAGGCGCTAATCTCAGGAAGTACTATTTCGAATTGAAAAATTATTTTAGTGCTGGATAGCCCACTTATCGAGGAAGGCTATAGGCTATATAAGATCACGCTACGACTAATAGGGAGAAAAATTACAAACGCAGATGAAGTTGCGCAGGTCACCTAGTTACCTATGGTCGAAAACAGTGATCGAAATTTGACATCAATTCATTAAACTTTATTATTAATAACAATAAAACTCCGTCAGAAGTAGTAAAAAATAACCATTTTTTTATTCATGACACCGAAGCTCATCAAGAGCTACTAAAAAAATCAGTTGACAGGCAGAGGAGAAAATGTATTAAACTCTTTTATCTTTCCCTACTTACTTACTCATATTTTAAAGGCGAAAGTTTGTGAGTATGGATGAATGAATGGACGTTTGTCACACTTTAACAAACTACTTCTTCCTCTTTTCTCTTTCTTTAAAACAGCTAAACGGATCTGGATGAAGTTTGGCACAGAAGTAGATTATAGTCTAGAATAGGCTACTTTTTATTCCGGAAAATGTACGTAAAATGTACAGCTAGTAAAAACACAAACACATTTCCTTTTCATTAGAAAACGATTCCGCCACTCCACTACCAACTACTACTCGACACAAGCGATGTAGATTTGAACTAAAATTAGATTATAATGAACATTGTCGCGTTGATTGATCAGGTCAAATGGAGTGCACAATGTATGCTGTAACATCATTATATAGTTAGATCATTTTGAGCAATCGTGTTCAAGTTTGCGAGTGATAGTGAGCTCGTTTTGAGCAATCGTGCTCAAGTTTGCGAGTGATAGAGAGCTCATTTAGAGCAATCGTGTTCAAGTTTGCGAGTGATAGTGAGCTCATTTTGAGCAATCGTGCTCTAGTTTGTCGGATCAGGCCACTTATTATTAGGTCTTTTTGTCAGAATAGACTTAGCAGCACGAACCTGTAGATTAGTACCAATATTCTGGCTCCCTGACACACCTGTCTATATACGGTAAAATATTCTACTATAATATTATTATGAACATGAAAGTTTGTGAGGATGTATGGATGTTTGTTACTCTTTCACGCAAAAACTACTGAACCGATTGCGATGAAACTTGGCATGTAGATAGCTGGAGACCTGGATTAACATATAGGTGTTTACTTACTTACTTTTTATCCCGATATTCCCACGGGATCGGGACTTACGCGGGTGAAACCGCGGGGCACAGCTAGTAAATAATATAAATGTGTAATCGTAGCGACATGGTTCACCGATTAAAGTACTGCAATTACTCTTATTTACACTTAAATTTTTCAGTTATTATTAATTTATTATCTATTTTAAACAATGTGTTTTTTGATAATCCAGTTTTTTTGTCGTTTGTTCTTGTCTTCGTCTGATAAAATAAAATAAATAAACATGACGCTCATACATCTGTCAAGAGAGAGGAACGTATGACTACCGTTACAGAACTGAGAATAAGTTATTCTAAGCTCTGTGACCACGACGATAGGGCTATTTATTTAAAAATGGAATACTAACGCCCGAGTTCAATTAACTAATCGTATGTCAAATCTCTTGTCAATTTTATTGAGTTGCTGAAAATATGATTAGGCACTTTGTCATTTTATCATCCATAAACAACTACTACTATCTTTTAACAGAGCTGTCAAATTTTACTGCAAAATCTCATGTCATGTGATGATGTGTCATGTCAAATGCCGTTTGAACGTTCCTATGTAGTAAATTTTTCTTCGATCAACATTTCAGAAACTCGAACTGATTTGATACCACTGTTATCAGCCTTTCACCAACCGCGTGATAGTATTACAGATTTTTACATTTATTTCTTTACTCTACTACTTTACCCGCGTATGTCTTGATGCCGTAGAAATATCGGGATAAAAAGTAGCCTATGTGTTAATCCAGGTATCCAGCTATCTACATACCATGTTCCATCGCAATCGGTTCAGTAGTTTTTGCGTGAAACTGCAACAAACAGCCATACATCCTCACAAACTTTCACGTTTATAATATTAGTAGAATGCACTGCCTTTTTTCTTGGTTTTTTTTTTGTCAATAACTTTAAGTGATCCTGTTTGGTCAGTGAATAGAAGACCCATTAGTAAAATACTTTTTGAAGTTGTTTTCTTATCAACAGAAACATTTTTAGTTTATGGCATGCTTATTGTTTACCAACATTGCTTGTTCCGTACTTCTGTGATAACTACAAATAGTGCATAGTCAGCACAGTTAAAGGTACAAACACATTTATTTGGCTACACTTATTAGCCAGTAATCTTTAATTAATTATTATTACTTAACTATTGCTTAGTAATCGTAAAATTCACAAAATGCCACTATAAACTACGTAATGGTTGGAAAAATTTCCGTTTTCAGATAATATTAAAGATCCCATCCAATAAAAAAGTTACATTTAAATCAGTTCAAAAATAGTGAATATAATGTGTAACATATGTATGCTCAAAATAATGAGCTGAATTGAGAATCTCCTCCCTCCTCCGATGACGTCAAACAGCCTGCAATCATAATAAGCCGATTCGCATCAACATTACACGAATCAGTAAATAAACTTTGTAATACAAGTTATTGTAATCGTAATCGTAACAACGTGATGTATACGAACATATTAATGTTTTAATGACTACAATACAATGTATCCGCATTAAGGCCACTTTAGACATATAGAGTTTATCGCACGTTTTGTACCGAGAAATCGTAAGCTATTATCGTAGGCATTAATTGACATAAAATTATCGTATCAATATGTTTACACATATGTAGGCAAGAACTAAAATCTGGCCTACGATTATGTCCTACGAGATTCGCAAGAAATTTATCACATACTGCTTACACGGTGAAATGGATGGCAACTTTCATACGAGTATTACACAATTCGGTTTGAACCGTTTTGAGTACGAGATTTGCCATTCGAGTTCAGTGATTATTGCGGTATTATTCTTTCTCAAATTGACGAAAAATACTGCAATTTGAAACTGCTGATAATATTCAGTTCATATTTGATTTTCTCTTTGTCGTCTAATTGTAGTCCACACATCACACAAAGTATTTCGTCTCGATATCCCAACATCTTTTTCTTCCGTTTTCATTTTATTACTTCTTGTCTTTCTAAGACAGAGGAAAGAAAATTAAAACAGACGGTCTCACAACTTGAAATACAATTATTGCTTTCCAAATTCTGTTTACCAACAGTTGCGAATGTTTACACGAGGAAAGTTTTTATGTTTTTTCGATAATCGTATCTTCTAGAAGAGAAATTCTCTCCGTGTACATGAGCCTTTAGTTTATGATCCAGGATACGGCATATATGATCCAGTTTACATGAATATGGAACAAAGACTTTACAACCACCAAGTTATTTTGTTTTTATGAGTTGCTTTTCAAAGCAATATTGTAGCATACCAGTACATATTTTTCTTCAGTGAAGAAACAAGGCAAAGACAACCAAGCATATGGTTTAAGTGGCATGGTATTATTCTACTGTTTTCGACGCTTACAAACTAGAGATGGAACGGATTTTGGTCTACTATCCGGTATACGGTCTTTCCGCCCGTATACCGGATAGTGAGCAAGTATCCGGCCGGATACTGGATAGTAAGTTAAGGCACTTTATTTAAATCACATAATATACATAATCGCCATATTTTAATTTACAACAAAATTAATAGTACTTCTAGCATACTCCAGGCAAATTATGGTATATGAATGAATATCCATTTCTATGAAATAATTGTCACTATTCAAAATTGTATTGTGTTTAATCGTTCAATAAGTTCGACGCTATTTTATTTAATTTTTTAACTGTCTTAAGTATGTTAAGTGTTGTTTTTGTGTATGTTACTGAGCCGCCAAATATTCGGCAGCCGGGTAACCGACTATCTGGCTTCAAAGCTGGTCGGATATCCGGTATCTGGGCAAAATAGCTATCTTTTATCTCATCTCTAGAAACCCAAAAACGTTTAGATCACGCGCAGAAGTATTAGGAACTTGCCACTGGCGGGTCGCTATTATCTTTCTTTTTATAATTCTTTTGTATTTTATTCACAGTACCGTTTTATAAGTTTCCTTTCTGTTTAACTCAACTGTATAACGTAAGTGTACGTAAACAGCCACTACATTTATACCTCTGGTACTTGTGTCAATTTCAATAGTAGGAAATTATACGTTATATTAATGACGGGAAACTATTCGACAAAAATATCCGCGCCATCGTACATCATACTAATATTATAAACGTGAAAGTTTGTGAGGATGTAGGCAGGATATATGGATATATGGATGTTTGTTACTGTTTCAAAGCAAAAACTACTGAACCGATTGCTATGAAACTTGGTGCGTAGATAGCTGGAGACCTGGATTAACACATAGGCTACTTTTTATCCCGATATTCCCACGGCACCAGGACTCACGTGCGTAAAACTGCGGGGTGCCAGTGCCAGTCATCTATAATTATATTAATACGTGTAGTCTTTATACCCCTTTTTAAGCAACTATCGCGCTTAGAAGACTGTGATATTTGGAATAGGTACTTAAAGTTTATATATCGGAGAACTGCAGTAAACAAAAAATTTTTAAACAATGTGCGTTAAGTTTAAATTTAAAAATTAGATGAAAACAGCTACATCAAGTCCAATATATGTGTTGACCTGTCATGTTAAGTAAGTCTATACGAAGACAGTTCAAATTACACTGGCCAATTAAATAAATCATGGTCGAAATTCGACCGCCAGGCGATCTCCAGTACAAATACCCAAATTCTTTATGTGAGTACCTTAGTTGCATAAGACAAGTATAATAACACGACTAATACATAATAACCATATTTAATCTTCATATTCACATAACTTAAGTTGCCTTTGCTTAGTCAAGTACAGAGTGACGTCATCTGTAACAATCCTCTACACGTTGGTATCAATAAATAAAGTATCAAAAGACAATTGCATTCCGTCGTTTGTTTGCGTTGATTGGACCGCCGTTACTAAATAAACAAACATGCCACAAAGAATTATTTGATTGTAAACATCAGGATGTGTAATGGACCAGGCATTTGCTCCAGTCATAGGTATATTTGAGTTTATAAACATATACAACGTTGTTGAAGGCTTAGAGTTTATTTCATACTCTGTAATTGAAAGAGAGTACTGCGGCATTGAAACTTTATTGTCGAGTCCTTTTTGCACGGTCTGTTGCTACTTATTGAATATATAAATAAACTTGTTTAAATGTTTGTTTAAACGCGCTAATATCAGAAGCTATCAGTCGGATTTAAATAATTCTTTTTGCATTGCAAAGAGTATTCATTAAAGAAGATATGTATGATATGATATGAGGAGTCCGTTGCTGTAGAGTAAGCCGGTCTTGACAGTGGGCCGGTCTTGACAGAGGGCCGGTCTAATACACTGTCAACTACGATTAATGAGATCAGGAAAAAGTCATATTAGTGTGAACTAAGACTTACACAAAAAAAAAGTGTAAAATCACGCTACGAAAGTTAGGAGTCGAGCAGTGACAATAAATGTGATACTACGGGGACCGGCTAGATCTTGATAAAGGGGAACCTTATTCTCTTGATACATTAACAATTAGGGTAGCTGCGCCCGCGGTTTCACCCGCGAAGTCCCGGTGCCGATGGAATATCGGGGTAAAAAGTAGCCTATGTGCTAATCGAGGTCTTCAGCTATCTACACCAAGTTTCATCGCAATCGGTTCCGTAGTTTTTGCGTGAAAGAGTATTAAACATGCATACATCCTCACAAACTTTCACGTTTATGATATTAGGATGTGTTCTTATAATCATTTATGGAGTTTACTTGACACCCGTAAGCAAACGTTAACTTGTTACTTCACTACCACTTTTCACACCCATGGTCCTAGAGCCTGAACAACTAAATGAATAAATGGATGCTTGGATTTTGACATGTGAGGTGACATGAGAATAGCCTTAATAATGGGAATGACATAGCGTACACTAGGACGGGTCACCTGATGATAAGTGACTGCCGCCGCCCATGGGTACCTGCAACTCGAGAGTCGCAAGTGCGTTGCCGGCCTTTATGGTGGGAGTAGGGTAAGAGAGGGAAGAGGAGGAGTGGGGTAAGAGGGAAGGGTTAGGGCCTCCGGTAACCTCACTCACTCGGCGAACAACGTAATAATTGCTTCACTGCCGGTTTTCTGTGAGGCCGTGGTATCTCTCCAATCGAGCCGGCCCATACGTGCTGGACATAGCTCTCCCACTTGTTTGAGGTTAAGACGTTAAGTTAATAAGAACACTTTGTTAGAAGATGATAAGCTAATAGGTCAATATTACAATCATTATATAGAGCTTACTTAGCTGTAAAAAAGAACATGTATGTTTGAAACCTGCTGAGAATTTAAGAATTATTTATTATTCCTTTTGGATTCCATCCGTATCGGTATTCAAAAACTTGACCATTTTACAATATTAATATAAGTAGATACCGAGACCCGTGGGGTCGCCTGGTTTAACAGGCGGCCAAGTCCAGTAAAGACCCGGTGACGGAACACTGTGTGGTTTTAGTCGGTTCGAGTCCGAGATACCATCTCGCCGTTTGGCCCCGGTGAGGTGATGACCGTGGGGGTTTCCACACATATATTAATATACCTAGATATCCAATACAGTACAGTAGCCGTTCCACAAATTAGGGTTATTAGTTATTACATTTATACATAGATATTATTTTTATCTACTTTACGCACTTAAAATAGTTATTTTCCTATTTGTTTATCAGCGATTACAATTAGAAGGAAAATGAATACATACCAGTATAATTAATTCCTTAATAGTCGTTGTTAGCATAAATGTTAATATATTTTAATCGTAAGCACCATAATTATATGTTGGGTGAGTATTGTTAAAAAATATGGGTCAGTTATTGCCTCTGTGGTAGTAAAAGTACCAGCTAAGAAAGTGTGGGTGACGCTTACGTACTCTAGAACTGGAGCAAAGTTTGATTTAACCACGACAATTAGAACTACGTAGGGCACGTATGGGCCGGCTCGACCGGAGTGATACCACGGCCTCACAGAAAAGCGACTGTGAAGCAATGATTGCATTGCTTTTCTCCGAGTTTTCTCCTCTCTTCCCCTCCTCTCCCCCTCTTCTCCCCTTCCACTACTCTAACTTTAAAGGTCAGCAACGCACTTGTGACTTTTGAGTTGCAAGTGCCCATGGGCGGCGGTAGTCATTTACCATCAGGTGACCCGTCTGCTCATTTGTCCCCTACACCATAAAAAAGGCTAAAATTAACTTCATAAATTTGTTTAGATTGTTAGTTAGTAACAAGTGAAGGCAATAAAAGCTGCGGTAGCGGAATGGCTAAGACGTAGAAATTGCCATTAAGTGTTGCAGGTTCGAACCCCATCCAGCACCCACCCACAACATAACCATTTAGCTTAGTTGGTTGGATAGTATTTTTTTATGATGATTCATGAGGACATGATGATTAAAAAAATATTAACCTTATTAAAGAAGGTCATATTACTAACGCGTTAACCAGTATTTACTGCTTTACAGCTGCATTTACATAATTTTAATGTCAAGCTTGCAAACCATTGCAATTAAAATGTTTTAACGCATCTAGTCATTTCGATCATCACTCTGAGAATCTTTTATAGTTGTGTATTCTACTTCTTAATTATATTATTATGTACTTTGTATTCTATTAAATAATTAAATTAATTCTATTAAAATTATTATTATTATATTTATAACATTGTAAAGCACTTTGTGATAAAATAATTTGATGTGATTGTTTGGATTTTAATAATTTCACACCTACGTAAACACCTATTTTAAACATGCATTTTATTCCACATAAATACACTTAATTACATGTTTCGTTGATTTTTGAACTTTTTTTTTTATTTTTGTACGCTCTAGTAGGCAAAATACGTGGCACTGGCACGAACTGACCATCTTGCATGCAAGCTCGTTATCTTATAGTGTACACCCATGTGTATACAAAATAAATGTCTTATGTCTTTATTTGAAGTCTTTAAATAAAACATTTCCTTAGAAAAATGTCAGACAGACGAATGCCAAATCTGCCAGACCTGAAATGGTGACGCCACCCTCGTCCCAAAAGGTTTTTAGTTAAAGTCAGAGGAATCTATACAACACAAAGCCAATTACTTTCAATTTTATTACAACAATTAAGTAGAAACATCTTACCATGCTAGCATTTTTTTTAATTTGATTATATTACATCGGAAACTTTAATAAGGTCATTTTTATGTCTACAATAAAAATAATTTGGTTGCTAATTCCAATATAAATGTAATAGAGCTAACGAAGAAATTTTTCTAGGCTTTTTAAGGCGCTACGCTAGGAAGGTGCTAGGCGCCAGTCTCACAAAAACAGATTTTGACCACAAAATCTTAGCGTTAAGCGCGTTATTTTGTTTGTCCCTAAAAGGATAATCGCCCAATTTCGGGTATAGCCGAGAACACAGCTTTTATTATTTCGCGATAAATCTCTGCTTCTCGACAATCGTTACAATTAGTCGCCACTTCGAGTTTAACAGTCATGGCACAGATTAAAGAGAATAGATGCATCACAGAGCGCTGCCGATTAAATACGACCGCGTTCAGGGCTACCACATAATGGAAAAAATGTTCTACTTTTAAATTCCACATGAATTTGACATTTTAAGATCAAATATGTAGTGCTATTGTAAATTTTAGTTTTATACTGGTTGGTTTTCCAAAAAATAACGCATTGCTAAATAATAAAATATCTTCAACACAATGCTTTGGGATTTACTGCATATTTACAATATTTATCTTCTTCTTAATGGTCTTCTTCACTTCTAAAGATCGCGTCTCGTGACTTTGTCAGTTACTGCCTTCCATCTTGTTCTTTTCTTGACTTCTCTTAGGGCAAGTATATGACGAAGTGACCGCTCTGACTGGTCTCTCGGTAACAATATTTTTAACCACATAAATGTGACAAACATCAACGAATGTAAAATAAATACCCTGGTTGTAAATTCCACTGCAAATAATGATGTAAGGAATGTAAACGAGCCATGTACTAGTCATTAGTAACTAATGTTTTCTAAATAGTTATTGTGCAATAAATAACTGTGGTAAAATTAGGTTTTAATATCAATGTTATGAGATGTTTTTACATCAAAAAGTCCCTTTTTTTCAAAAACAACCTTTAAACAAAAGTCGTGCCCAATAAAATTAATGAATGGAGAACTATAGAAAAAAACATTTCAATCGGTTTTAATAGTCAATCGTAAATCGCCAACCCTAACGACCGGCAAAGCGACGCGTAACACGTATATCCACACCATTTCGACATTTTACCGTTGTTAAACTGTTATGTTTACACGGCTCGCTTAGAACATACTATTGTATGCTGCGTCGGTTCACAGTCTGCAGTGTATGCCCAAGCTAAACGGACATTAGTATACGTGAATTAATTTGGGTGCGCTGTTGGCATTCAGAATTATTACCGACGCGGGTTTAACAGCGAATTCGGGGATTAACACGGAAGAATCCAATTTCTATTCAAAGCTAACCGATCCATTTTTAATCTATTTTTTATTACGCGAAGCACCGGGTTAGTATAATAAACTAGTAGTTAAATTTTTAAATAACTATCTTATTAACACTAATAAAAAGCATTTCACCGTCGAAAACATAGCTTTAGTTGCATTTTTTTAATTCACATAGATTGGCAGAAAAGACCTCGACCAAAAATAGAAAGAAAAAAGAGGCGTTGTCTGTTCTATGGACCAGAATATTCCTAGAATTCGTTATTTTAAAGTCCGTTAAAGTATTTCTAAATTAGAAATATATTCATACACACGTCATACACATACTCACGTCTATTATATCCCGGAAGGGGTAAGCAGAGGTGTATTAAACACATTTTGCCAACTATCATTTTTGGTCGCACTCATGTAATAGGGGGCAAGCCTATTGCCGTCAACGAAGCACTTTGGGATTTGGGAACTAAAAATGGGAAAATTGGGAAATGAAAGGGAAAGGTAGGTAAGAAGGGATGGCAATGGAAGGAAAGGGATATTGCTTATACGGATGAATTGAGGAGTGTAAGTCTGATTGTTGCCGGGAAGTCCTCTAATGCCCGTTGAATATTCAACGAAATTTTACCGTCCGTAAGCAAAACGAATCGTTTCTTGATTGTAGGAACCGGGTATTAGTTTATTCGATATTGTAATTCAACATTTACCTCGTCAAGCTCCGCATTCATAACACTTATTTTAATAGTATTTTACATTTATAACGTTTAGTACATACGTAAAATACTTGCCGTTTACCTAGGCCTGCCATCACTTAAATTACCAACACCGGACAAAAACTTCAAAATCCCCGGACACGTGTGTAAAATCGCAATTTTTCCCGAATACCCTAAACCATAAGTATATCCCTAAACAATTTTCATATAACGCAGGTTTTAGCCGGACGCTTTTTGAAAACCCCGTCCGGACGCTCCGCGGAAAAATCTGGGAAACCAAAGTTTTCCGGCGTTTGGGGTTACCGCTTAATTCGTATGAGTTTGTTGTAAGACTATCGAAAGCAAAACAAAATAATTTTAAGATCAGACAGGCATTACTAGAGAATAACACGTCAAAACAAACTTTTTAATTTTGTTATATTAGCAGATGCGAACTCTGTAGTAAAATGAGCTGCAACAATATTCGCTGCAGGTTGGCATTAAATTCACCAAGGAATGTGTAAAGTTGGTTCAAAAAGTCGTCGCGTTAGTCATTAACTGTTGTTTGAACAATGACTCTGTCACCATGTTTGTTTTAGGAACGTCGGCTTGTGTGCGTGTCTGTGTAGATATATTAATACGTCTAAATGTGTGTGTGTGTGCGCGCGCGCATTATCAGTACCTCCGTAAGTAAAATACCTGCACGCGGGGCGATGTTATTATTCTTGGTATAATCGATAGTAAAATTTTCAACTGTTTGACGCTTAAACGAATTGAATTGGGGCCATATATTGTAGAAATATATCGCCTAATTCGATTCTATTTTAAAATAAATCTTGTGAAAGGATTTCTTTTTATAATATAGGTATGTATGTATATACATATTGTTCATGTATATACATACATACATACGTAGGTTCAGGTTGATAGTTTTTATTAATTATTAACAAATTAGTGAAAAACCAAACTTACTAAAATAACGAAATATGTAATAAAAAGTTTATTTTCTAAAAAAATATATGCTTACAGTGTGCTTTAAACTTAGCTAGACTTAACTACATCAAACAGTCATGAATTACCATCCGTTGCGTAACTAGGTGAAAAACCTGTATTTCGGTTTTCGGCGCCACACCCCAACGAAAATTGCCATAAACTAGCTAAACAGCCAATGAAAAGAGAACAATTGAGATCCATTCAATAGAGAGCTATAGAATATTAATCACTGTTCAATCAGTTCAATCACTTATAAAATATTGTCAACGTTACTCACAAAATAAAAAAAAATCCTAAGACAAACGTCACCGAAATAAAAAAAAACTCCATAGAACATAAGCGTTCATTGTAACGTGATACGCGAAGGTTTACGTAACGATACGCAACACTTGTACAAACATGCGCCGGCGGAGCCTTCTGATAAAGATCATTAGATTACCGGGAAACAAGCGATACACCTCATAAAAGTAGATTATAGTTATGAGTGTATTGTAAAAGCTTCTTTATGATGCATCTTTGAGAAACCAGTGGCCACAGAAATGAAGAGTCGGCGTCGGTGTTGCTTACGGCACGCCAATTTTATATCCTATTTTATTATTCGCCCGTTGACACCACAATGCCTTTTTTTATGATGTTCAAATGACTACACTCAAGACTCGTACAGCAGAAAGTTATTGGCAATCTTCTATTTATGTGGGAGGAGTTAAAGGTCAGTCAGATGTTTGCCTCTTACTGTCGAAAACTTTGTATCATTGTTTAGATTATAAATATTATAATGGTTATGTTTTAAACGGAAAGAATTCTCATGTTGTTAATTCTATAACTACAACTGATTTGTTGTTGTGTAGAATTAGGTGCAGAAACAAAGAGTTAATAAAAATTAATTGCTAAAATTAATTTTTATTAACCCTTTGTTTATTTCACAAGTACAGAGCTCATCAAAATTAGTATGAGACAAACAAAAAAGTACCGGGAATCAAAACAACGACAAAACATCTACGCAACATTTAGTGACAATCTTCCATTCCTTCATAGAACAAGGCTTTGACAACCCCTTTATTTAGAAACAACACAGATTTACTAATTGATAAATCGTATCCACAATACAGAAACTCAAACAGAATATCAATTGGGAAACTTAACCGATTCCATGGCATTCAACGAACCGCTTTACTGACGAAACCGAATCAAAAGTTCCACACATAGACCCTTGAAATCCACTTGAACTGACTGATCTACTCGTGACATGTGTATAGACCTAACTTACTAACGAGTAACGACCTTCTAAGCGTGGTCTGCTCAAACCGCCAAGTTTTAATTGAGTTGCAAAACAAAAGATGGGACGGATGCTACTGTCCTGCATAGGGTTGGTACCCACGAAAATAGGTTTTGACATATTTACAAACCAACAAAACCGATCGTTATGGAATTATAATAAGACAAATGTGTTGCCGTAATGTATACCCAGGTGTTAATGATGATCAATTCATTTTTTAAATCATTTAATTAAATTTGTAAAGCAAATCTCCAAATGCTGTCTACGGCAAGGTTATGGCTATTAGATAGTTACTGTATTTTATGCACGCATTTGAAAGGGTTATTGAGTTAACCAATCTGACAAACATTATTACGATAAGCTTTTGCGGAGTGCATCAATGATTGAGTGGTATTTTACGTATTTATCACAAACCACCACCACTCACAACAATGACGAAGATAAAGGAATATTCGTAATTGTGGTCTACAAGGCATGGGAGTTAAATCCCTCTTTTAACCTAGATAAGACTGTTTTAGTTGATTATCACTACATATTATAAAGTCTCGCGCCGCGTGTGTCTGTCTGTCTGTTCGCGATAAACTGGAAAATCTGTTCAGTAGAAAAACTGCTGAACGGATTTTCATGCGGTTTTCACTAATAGACAGAATGATTCATGAGGAAAGTTTTGGTGTATAATTTGTACCCGTGCGAAGCCGGGGCGGGTTGCTAGTTATACTATGTAGTGACAATATCACTTGTAATTGGTACCTTTCACTCCCTTGAAAGAAGACTTTTAGTAGAGGACACACCTATTTCTATTTAGTACCTATATAATATTAAATACATATGTATTGAATACTATATAGGTAATATACATATGTATATTACTATATATTATGTAGGTACTTAGTGTAGTATAATTTTCTATAATCTCAATAGGAGTTTGTAAACTTAATTGTACCTGTACCACGATATCAAGATACTTCATTTTCGTTCGTGGCAACCCTAGCCATACCCCTTGCCCCGCTAATACCCCTCTAGTAAATGCGAATGCCTGACTTCAAGTCTGAGATTTACGCTCTTTAGTGCTTGCTATGCTAGTGACGTGTGAGACAAAAAGCAAGGAAAGTGTGTGCGGTGGGTAATTTTAATGCAGGATGTGTGAGTGAGACGGAACCAGATGAACAATTTTAATGCTGTGGGTGACAAAGACAAATACACGAACAGATCACGTTTATTGTAATGTTATATCGCTTTGACTTTTGAATACGAAGCGTGGTTTTACATGTAAAAATTTTATTATAAAAGTCGGTAGATGGAAAGTGACTAGAAAAATTAGTACTTAGATGTAAAATGAAACATTCGACCACCAATACAAATTTTTATTTTATTGTCTCCCAAAGGGACAGACTTCTGTATACTTAGGGACAAAAATATAAAAATTAGACCTCATTTCACAACTCACAAAAACATTTCCTCTTCCGTTTGTTGAAAATTCTTCATACATAATCTATATATATGAAAATGAATCCCTATTTCCCTAGGTCATGGCATCACGCGTGAACGGCTGGACCGATTTCGCCAATTCCTTTTTTTTTGTTATTATCAGGCACGGATAATTAGAGAATTTAAGAAAACTTAACGAAGGACTTACGCGTGTGAAACCGCGGAGCGCAGCTAGTATTAAATAATTATATAAGATCATTATGAAGAAAAAGATTAATAAGGTTTATTATATAAATGATAATTATTATTAAGAACTGAACGTCAATGTACAATATCGAACAAAATCGTATATATTTTCTTATCTTTGACCTCATTTTTCTGTAAATCCGCGTCATGTATAAGGTATTTTAGTATTTGACCGACAGCAGACAGAGTTAACCTTCAATAAGCATCCTTTAAAATAAATCATTCTAATCGAAACATATTTCCAGCGACGTTAGGACTGAATAAAATCTTGTTACTTTTCATTAAAAATAACCACTAAAGATATTTTAAATTTCAAACATTCTCAAATAAAAAATATTTTACATCGTTTTGAGAATAACCAATGTGCAATATGACGTCAGTTTGCGTCCGTGACATGCGTATTTATGACTGTATGACACAAAGCGCTAAGAAACCTTCACTATGTATTGAAGGCAGCTTTGCGATAAGTTATACCTTGGAAAATTGTTGTCTTCAGTTGAATCATTCTCCAACCCAAGATGCTTTTTTGCAAGTCTTACTTAGCATAAATAGTTCTGAGAGGGAAGGCTCCAAGTTTATTAAATTAATCACCGCTTTGCCTTTATACCGCTTCTCCCGGCAATGGATCCATGGTCGGGGAGAGCACCATAGCACCAAATAAAAGTTATCTATGTTTGATCTAAGCAGACTTCAGAATTAACTTGATTTTCACGAAATTGTTTAAATATACGTTTACTTTTTTTTATGTACACGAAATCGAAAAGCGAATTACGACCCTCCTAACAATGAAGACAGTTATGCAATTTGCGAACTAAAATGAACGTGTCTCTGTACTACGGTTCTCGTTTACTTCAGATTACCTATAAAAATTGATAGTATTACATTGATGTAACGCAGACGCAAACATAATAATGATATATAATATAATCCATTCCTAAATCGAATACGTTCTTAAAACGAAAACAAAACTCCAATGTCGTGTTGTATCTCGATAAATTTTCGAGAATGCCTTCCGAAACCTTATTCTTTTTTTTCATACAAAACCTATTTGCACTTGACGGTTGTCGCGACCAGGAGGCGCCGGGAAGCACGAACCGATCTCCAGATCATTATCAACCCCGCTTCCGCTCGATGTCAGTTTACATTTCTGCCTAGAGTTTCTAGGAGCGTTTGCTTTGAGCTGGGCGAATGTGGAAGCTAAGCGAGACAGAGATGAGGGAAGTTTTGGCAAGTGTGTGTTGTAGTGTACACATGTGAGTCGTCTACGAGGTAATTTATGTATTACATTTTAAACTTTGTGAATTAGTTTAATTTATTGAATATAGAGCGTTACACTTTATTTTGTATTTAGATACTATTTATATCTCAGTTCAATAAACTCTACGGAGTATTATCACGTGTGTGAGTATTAGTGAAAAATGGTGGTGTGTAAACTATGAACTTTATATAATTGAGTCACTGTTCAAAATCGGTTTTATGCGGTGTGTTTTTGTTACTGTTACAACATAATATGAACAAATTTACCAAAACTTTTCGGTTTAAATAAATTTATCTCATAAGAACTCCACTCATAATGAGATACAAAGTAATAATACAATACAGTTACCTCTAGAGTATTAGTAGTATTTTAAATGATTTTATGTTATCGCATTCTTTTATATCGACCGGCAATCTATTGAAAAGCTGTGCTCCCTCAAACAATGTGGTTTTTTACCGTAATTCGTGCGTGCCCTGATAAGTTTATTCTTATTTCTCAAGTTTGTGACATTGTTTTTTTCTTTAGTTTTATGTTAATTTGGATTGAGGTAGTAGTAATGTTTTTGACAAGAATGCAAGTATAGGAAATAAATAATATAATTTTTACAAAGCGATCCCTTCAAATCAACAATATCATGTTACAAAATCACTACAATCAAGACATGTTTTATACCAATGATCTGTCGGTCCCAAAATCGATAGATTAAGCTAGCGGGCGCAGGGTGAACCGCAAGCCGATTAAGTTCTTTACATTTCGCGATGGAACCTCGCCTCAAGATCCGATGGGCTTTATCAGCCCACCTGCTAGATACTGTTGACAAGACCAACATGGCTACCGTAGCCAAGTAATTTAATATCAGCCCGATAACTTGAGAGTTTTGTCAACTAGAGGGAAAGAGACAATATCTTTCTGTGTGCCTGCACTTGTGTGTGATTGGAAGAAAACAGCCCTGTTACGTAATATTGTAACGTCCTGTATAAATAACTGTGTGGTGTCGTGGGACACCAGATAGGAACGAAGTTCCTTCTTATAAAAATATAAATTTCAAGTTCTATTCGAGGTATAAAGAAAGTAATTATTCTGGTATACATTTTTTATTATGATTTTTTTATCAATAAAAATTAAAAAAACCACTTTACAAAATTATCCTAACACTTTTATTTTATTTACAATGATTTATATAAATATATAATAATAATAACAGTCATCACGTTGACTATACGTTAGACACTGTATAGTCATCCTCATCATACATAGACTATACATAAAAATCTTACGTTACGGACGTTTTTTGCCGGCTAGGGTACCCCTCCGCAACGCCCCATAAGGAACTTCGTTCCAAAAATATATATACTTTTATGTGTAGCATACGGAACTATAAACTTTTATTTTGCAACTTAATTTATTAGCTTTAAGCGCCATCACAGACCAAGGGTTTGTTTGTTAGTCTGTCTTTATAATCCATAGTGATTGGCCCCAATATTATTACCAATTGAGAAACTTACCTAGTGCCAAATTATTGGTTAATTTGTAATTCGCAATAAGCTACTTTTTAACAGAGAGCAAACCTTTCGTAATTAGGCCGCTGATGTTGCAATCGACCATCAATCGCAAAAAAATGGTGGTGCTGAAATTTAATCTTCGAATTTATTTTGAATTCGTATAACATTTTATGACAAAAAACTTGCGGACAATGAAACTTGTCTACTATCTATGACCAGCGGGGAATTGTACCTTGTTTATTTTGACACTAAAATTTTATTATATTAAACAACAACATAAAAAACAACTTATGTGGAAGAGCCATGCTTCGGCACGTATGGGCCGGCTCGTTACCACGGCCTCACAGAAAACTGGCCGTGAAGCAATGCCTGCATTGTATTTCGCCGCGTGAGTGAGGTTACCGGAGACCCTAACCCTTCCCTTTCCCTTATTCCCGTCCTTCCCCTCTCCCCCCTCTTCCCACTATTCCCACCCCCCCACCCCCTCTTCTCCTTCTCTGACCTTAAAGGGCGGCAACGCACTTGTGACTCTCGAGTTGCAGGTGCCCATGGGCGGCGGTAGTCATTTACCATCAGGTGACCCGTCTGCTCGTTTGCCTCCTATACCATGAAAAAAGCGTTTTATTATATTAAATTAATACAAGATATTTAAATACATTTGAAAAAATTAAAAGTATGTGATAATAATTAAAAAATTTATTAATAAATAATTAATTAATTTGCCGGCTTTAATTTTGGAAATTCTGCTTCATAAATTGTTCTGCTTTATCGGGTGTTTTTAGGAAATTCTAAAGGAGTTGGTTTGTTAGTTACTTAAAACATAATTAAATTAAATCCCCTTTACTTACATAACCAAAAGTTTTCTTAAGCTCATAAAAACTATATGTACATCTCTAAGGAAGAGTATACCTACGTTGCCAAAATTTCTTTTACTTCTATCATTCATATTAGGAGGTCAGTATGTTCCAATGTCCATCAGATGAGTAAATATCGTAAATGTTTAATCTCTTAAAAATATGACTTGAAATAAAATGTCCCACCTACATTGCGAGTTAAGTTCGAAACTGAATGAAAAGTCTTCACAACTATTTGTCGTCAGATCTGCATACTTACCGTTTACGGAAGAGTTTACAATAGATGGGCTGTGCCGCCGGCGACTTTAGACTTTGATAAGACTTTTGTATGGCCATAAAATGCGTTGTTACCAGAAGCGATCGCTGCGCTTCTTATCTTTGTGATTTAATTCAATAATAATATAAATAGGCTCATTTATAATTCAAGATCTGCTTTTGAATAAAATATAACTACAACACAAAGCACTAATACTTACTTGTACATAAAATTTTTGTCAGCTAATATTAAAAGACAAAGATTTTTTTGTCTTAAAAGTCAACGCAGAAACTATATTCTCATTTCGCGGTACTGCCATAGAGCACTTCTTTTATGTTTTTATAAAAGATTGCATGATAAACGATGCAATAGAAAATTAAAATTTGATGTGTTGCAAGCGTAGAAATTGTTAATCTATGATAGAGATCCAAAAGGTTAACAGGGTGTCATTTTGGGTAACAAAGGACTAAAATAATTTTCTCATCGCTATTGGATACTTCATTTTTTATGCTTTATCGCCGATACCAAAGACTGCTCATAGTTCCTTAAATTATTTCTAAAATATACATAATCATTGTGTTGTTCAAAGCGTGTTACGAAGTATGTCATCTGACGTCACAATTACCACGTTACCGGCGCGTCGCAAGCCACGTCCTTTGAGGTTCTAGTTACAGAATTTCACGTAACACAAACACTGTATTATTGAGTGGTAATGATGTCATTTGCGCCAAATAGAGGTATGAAAGCTTTTGAATATTCTTCATTTATTTCTAACACCTGTCGCTTTTGAAGGTTCTATCGTATCATCTTTCTAAGCTTAACTTTTTAACGAATTAATGTCAGCACCGAATAAATCCTATTTCATATTATTCAAAAAGAGATTTCAGAACATAAAAAAATGTAGTTGTATACTCGTCTCATCACAATATGTTTCATCGGCTACAAAAGTAATCATTCACTTCAGATACATCTATACAAATAAATAAAATTGTAGTGTCTATTTTGTAATGTCTTAACAACAGCATTTTAATAAATGCATCCGAATGTTTACACGGCACATATACCAAAAAGCAGTTTATAATTTTTTAGTCGTCTACTGTCCGTTTGCTCCGGTTAATCTCTGGAACGAGTGAACAGATTTCCACGGGAGATAGCTGGTGTTATTAGGAGTAACTTACGCTACTTTAATTTTCGAAAAGAATTAGGGTAGCCCGCAAAATATATAAATATGTACACGCGAGCGAAGCAGCGCGGGGAACAATTAGTACTAAATAAAATGTAGTCCTACTTCATACAATTACGAATTATTATTAAAATATTGTTACTAGTAAGATTTTAAATAAACATTGTATAAATGGGTTTTCTTAGCAAACTATGTATACAATATTTGTATATTTATATTACACCCTTTTTTCAGAATGGCGAAAAACTAAACTGTCCCTGTCACTGCAGGAGTTTTCTGTATAGATTTAAGTTTTTTAAATGTAGCTAGAAGAAATATATTGGAGGAATCTTGTGTTTTAATCATGTTTTGGGACTGAAAATTGGATTTGTGTAGTAATTTGCCTATTACTTAACAATGTATGTAAATTTTATTATTTTGAGTTGAGCCCGTGATAGTGAATTTAGCGCCTAGCTTCGAGTAGTGGTGGTTATAATTAAATCTATTTTTGGTCGATAGGTATTGAGATAATTCGATGATGTGCATAACTCATAAAATACTTTTTTGAGTTAGCTCTCTTTAAATCTAGGTGGGCGATTTGATACAGTATTTAAAATTTGTAAATATATTTATTTATATTATTTAATTCAATTCAAGCTGGACCTATCACTGTAGATAGGTAACAACGACGTAGGACACACATGATCGGATCGGGACACATTTCATTGTATCCCGATCCTATGTGAGATGAGCTGCAGTTACATTGGGATTTTGTTTGTCCAATATTATATGTTTGACGCCATGCTAGTGTGTTAATGCATTACGGTCTGTGTACTCTCCACACAATTGTTTTGTTCGTTTGGCACGTTTGAAATATAACTGTTGGGTAATAAGGTGATGCGGTTATTTAATTCATACTGTTAGGTTATTTGATGCCACAATTAATAATTATCATGGATTTGTTTTCTAATTCTCCATACTAGTTTATAATTCTCTTCTTTTTTGTGGGTTATGCCATCCCCGTTGATTACACCATTAGTAAGCTGATTTTAAAGACTTTTTTTTAATTGAAAAGAAATCGTTAGAGAATCCCTAAAAATAGCTAAATAAATGTTGTTTGCTCTGTTTAAGTGAAATAATATATATTTTTTTTAATTTTACTCTTTCTTCAAACAAAACTTACTACGGTTCAAGTTACTGTAAATCTGGATACGATGAAACGAATACGGACCTATATTGTCTATACTATTTGAATTATGATTTCGAAGACAAAAAACACCAAAATTTTCCTAATATCCTCTAATTTCACTTTCTTTTTAAGTTTTAGTCTGCTTAAAAATGTTGCATATCAAAAAATGCGTTCTTTGTTCGTGGTTTCTAGTGACAGTATGCCACCCATTGCTCAGACAACGTACGTTAAACGCTTTTCAGTGCAGTTCATGAGTTCCGGGTGGTACGCTTAATCTATTTTTGTTTTATATATCAATTTGTAACAGCACTCTCTCTTCGGCCGTGCACACTTATGGATGGTTTTATTTTTACGATTTGAAATAAAAATCTTTAAGAATTTATGATGTATTGAATAATAAAGTTTTTTGTTGACATTTATTACTAAAAATATTTCCAAATATGTTACGAAGAAAGGTTTGTGCAACCTCAGGTAGTGTTTATGAACACTGCCACTTACACTGATGACTTTTGCATTCCCAACCAAAGAAATTGGAGCTCTCATACTTTATGTAAAGTAAGATTTTACCGTCCATCCGTCGTCTCTAGTTTGGGAGTTCATCCCTAGGTACATGCACAAATCTGCTCGACGCCATTTTCTTTTAATATTTGTAAATATTTTATACAAATATTTGCTACTCAATGGCTTAAAGTTTAAATTATAAATTCCATGAATTAGTTGAGAACATGATAGCCTTCTCAAATAATGCAAAACGCAATTAATATTAATATCATTACCTATTATTTTGCTTTAATAGGCTATTCTGCAAAGTACCCTATAATATAATATCGCGGACAAACCATATTTCTTACCTCAGTGCTGTTGCTGACACAATTCAAAAACAGTAAGTTTTATTTTGCCATTAGTCTTTAACAACTTCCGTAGACAGTAACCGCTAATTTTATGGCCACATCATTCACGTTCAAAGTACCACGTCACTGTTGATTGATTTATTGAATTAGTTCGACTGAAACGATCAAAAACCATTGAAGTTCTAATCGGAATATCATTTTTTTTTGTTTTCATACCGTTTTTTTTATTATAGACTTATTAATCAAAGTGAAAGAGAACAGATAAAAATTAGTAAAGGTAACCTATACACACACGACGCCTTCTTGTTGTATTGAATGGTATATTTTGATCAATACTTAAGTGTAATTCCAAGTTTGAAACGAAAATAGATTGATCAGCGCTGTTAACGTAAGGTTAACCTTATCCAGCCAATCGGTGATTGATTACAGTAATTTACATCTTCGTAAGATACGAATCAACAATTGAAATCAGATCATACCATATACGCCTTCGCTGTTTCACAGCCGGTTTTCTGTGAGGCCGTGGTATCGAGCGGAGTCAAGCCGTACAGAAGATCGCATACACACAAAACGACACGCAATCTGTTATATTTATGCTGGATAGTAACTCCAAGAGGGGAAAAGGGAGGAGTTTTGTTTTTTTTTACATATCGCTGGTTTGCGAGAATATTGACGTAATTCAAAATTCAGTGAATGGAACTAAGTATGCCAAACGATCACAAATCTTTGATATTTTATGGTGAACAGAGCCGCAACGCCGATTTCGTGCTAACGTTCGTTAAAAAGCGACAAGTTCATTATATATTTGAGACAAAACACTAGCAGAAATCCCAAATCATTGCCATTCTCTAAAATCAATAATTTTTAGTTCCGTCGCTATTCTCGCAAACCAGCGATATATTATTCGCATACATTAATCGCTAGTTTCATAGCCCACATATACTTTTTCGAACTTCCATCAGATATACCTAACTTCAGTTGACAGTTCAGTTATACAGTTACGACCAGCAGTGCCAACGGCGTTTTTCAAATATTTACGAGTGCGATACAATAGGGGCTGGTTGGGAGCACAGTACAGTCGCTTATACACAGCGAAAAGTGTGAAAAGTTGATGGCGTTTTCATCGTACTGTCAGTAGCGCTTCCAAATTGCCTTTAATAAAACATTTTCTGTTGTATATGAGTTTTGTTGCTGATTGTACTGTCTGTGTGGTATTTTTTTTTTATTATTTTTAGGCATCCGCTATGGTTGGAGGTTTTATGAATTAGATTGGAACTACAATTGGCATACAATAACAGACGGTTTTTGTACAAATTTTGCTTATAGTACTTGATACCGAGTTCGAGTTAATTTTGTTTTGGTCACGTGTAATTACTGAAACTGAAATATCAGATTAAATGACAATTAAACTATTTTTTTAATCGTGAGAGAGCCTTCGGCACGTATGGGCCCACTCGACTGGAGTGATACACCTCACAGAAAACCGGCAGTGAAGGAATGCTTCGTTGTGTTTCACCGAGTGAGTGAAGTTACCGAAGACCCTAACCCCTTCCTCCCTCGTCTCCGCTTCCTCTACTCACACCTTAGGCCGGCAACACACTTGTGACTCTTGAGCTGCAGGTGTTCATGAGCGGCGGCAGTCCCTTACCATCAGATAACCCGTCTGCTCGTTTCCATATAAAAATTGCTGTTTTGTGATTTTTAATGTTAAAGGCTCTTAACCTACCTATCAGACGTTATTTCTTTTATAAAAATTGCTGTTTTGTGATTTTTAATGTCAAAGGCTCTTAACCTACCTATCAGACGTTATTTCTTTTATAAAAATTGCTGTTTTGTGATTTTTAATGTCAAAGGCTCTTAACCTACCTATCAGACGTTATTTCTTTCTCTCAAACAACTCCCGCATTAGGAATTACTCCAGTGTCACGGGGGACTTTACAAACATTCAGACAACGGACACAAAGAACACCCAGACTCGGGTGGGAATCGACCCACGACCTATGGCATAGTATAGTCAGGGTCACTAACCTCTAGGCCAACAGGCCAGTCAACGTTGCAATAACGTTATTTACTATTTCGACTAGGGCTACTAACCGTCCAATACACTACCGAGTAACGCTTGAAACTAGTTTTTTAAACCTGTAATAAATTGTTATGATACTGAACAAAACCTTCATACTTATACTCTTTTTTACATTGGTGGCCTATTTTAGATGTGCTAACAATATTATGGTTAGTGTATAGCAAAAGGCTAAGTTAGCGCACCGGTGTTAATGAATACGACACGTACATTAGTACTTATGGGTATCACTAACACATACATACATACGTATTTAAACTAGATTAGCGCAGTATAGCTAAATTCATCATCTTTAATTTACATCATCATGATATCTGTTAAAGCTACCATCAGCTGTACATTGAAAGTCTGCGATAATCTGCGATTTAGGTAAATGATTCAAATCCTATAATAACGGTAATATCAAGAATCAGTATCCTTTTGGTACCGGTATCTAATTAAAAAAATAACGTGTGACTGATACGGGTGGTAAATGGTCGGAGTAGTAGTCTCGCCAATACGCCGCGCCGAGTGTTGTGGGTTTGATTTCCACACGAGACAAAAAATTGTGTGATCCACAAATAGTTATCCTGACTCCCGAGTCTGGGTATTCTTTGTGTGCGTTGTTTCATACACAGGAATCATTCCTAATGCATGGGTTTCTTTTACAAAAAAGAAATATTTGAGATGGATGGAGATTTCAATATTAATGCTAAAAATCATATGTAATTTTCTTAAATTCTTATTAACGAAGAACTTTTACTTTTTTATTTTTTTTCGTAATATAAAACAATATTTTATTATATCACCCAATATCTTCCACCGAATCGTTACCACCGCTAGAACTCACTACAAAAATGCCTTACTCCTAATCTATGGTAAATAAATAATGTACGAAATATCCGTCCCCAGTAAGCATCACTAAAACTAAACCCGGACTTTACTGTGACTTACATGAGCTGTGTTCATCAAATACCAAGATGGAATGACTAGGACATAAGCTTCGCAAGTGAAACCCACACACGAAGTAACTAAGTAAAAAAAAACTTCTCTGTGCCCATACATACAAACCTTTCACAATAATGACAATTCACAGATTAAAAAAGGCTTTGTCAGATACGAAAACCGCAAACGATACACTTATCAATGAGAATAAAAAGTTATAGCTAATAAAATACTTCTTGTACATTCTTTATGATGTAAACTCGATATTCTTCCGCTATTAATTTCTTTATTGTGCACGTAATTCATACCTGCTCTAGGATTTGGCTTATTCCTTTTAGAACCGTACCTATACTGTTGATTTTTAATTTTTTTAACATTCTTTTTTCTACAACGGTCAGTATTTGGGCACATATTTAGAGTTTAGAAATTATTATCTTCTATTAGTAAATTGAAACCAAAAATAAATCTGAAAAAAAAGAAATAAATTTGAACCAGCACATTACTATGTTTTATTGAAGAAAAATAGTCATATAATAACATCCCAACATCTATAAATATTTTAATTTTATTTAAAACAAAGACTAGTTGAATACGTAGATAACGTAGTAAGACGAATTTCTCTTTGTTTGTATTTACTCTCGATTGTCTCAAAGAGCCAAGTATTTCGTATTAAAAATAAGCAAAAAAATATATCTGCATCCTATTGACTTTGTTTCTACAGTCTCACAGTATCTATAAAGCTTAACAGGTGCACTCAAATCGTGACAATTGATTGCAAACCATTACAGTTTACAAGTGAACTGTCTGCACTTCGTAACAATAATGGGGTGCATTCAGCCGTGAGAAGAGGAGCACATCAGTTACGTGTCGCAGTATCTTTCAATATTAGTTGACCCACATACGAGTCGGTTGCAGACAATCGATTACCAGTTGCAACGATGCACGCGATCGTTTGGTCCTCAATAGGTATCGATTTGAAGGTAAAGATGAGCTCAAGTTGAACATGTACGATATGCAGTTATGTCATGCTTGTACATAAACATAGACTATCTAACTAAACCCTTGTTGATACGATTAAGTTTCATCTGTTTAAGTCAACTCTCAAATTGATGAATAATGTTGATGAATTTATTAAATGTTGATAAATAACAGTAACTAAAAACATTAGTATGTACTCGAAACTCACATTTATCTATTTTAATGATTATCCCTGTCTTATTTCATAGCATTTTTGCCCGATTTATAATGTCATTCCAAATATATATGACAGTTTCGGGTCACAACATTTCCGATAACCGATTTCTGTAAATACTACACTCAACCAAAACTATGCTGAGTAATGACGTTAACAGACATCAATTCCTGCAGTTTCGCTATTAATCCACCATATTTCGTCATAACTGACCAAAAATCAATCTTACCTCTCGTAAAATAAAGTCGTAATTTCCTTGTGGAATGTTAACAGGTGCCCTAATATAAGTCCAGCTGTAACGTTTTGGACATCAATGAAAATATTTTGTTTAGACGAAATATTACCTGAATATTTTGCTGATTTATTTCAGTCTATATTCGAAGTCGTATAATGAAAATACTCGTATGAGATAGGTATGTGTGTTTAGGAAATACATTTTATAGATGTTTAATAATTTTGAAAGGAATTATGGCGGTCGGTAAAATATATTAGAAAGACGATACATTACACATATAATATACGTATAAACATGCACAAACTCACTTCCTTTTCATTGTGGGACAGGCCGAGGCTAGAATACTGCATTGTTTCTGTCCAAACATGAGACATATTTCATTCAGGCTCACCTGTAATTTTATAAGGGAATCACCAATTTTATCAGTGGTAACCCTATGCCCACTTATATTAAATTTGTATTAAAATTTATTTGTTGATCGTTCACTTGTTATTCATTACAAGTGCCCAAACCTTCTACATCCTCACTTCTTATCTAAATGAGTTAAAGTAGGTGAAAGTTAAGTTTTAAACAAAGGTTTCATTTGCTATATTAATGATATTTGTTAATTATTTATTTCACTCCTTTGCATTTCTTCAGCGGTTATCTATCTGAATTCTGTTTCCAAACATACAGATAACAACCAGACTAGATGTCATAAACTATAACATTTAACTCATTGACATTTAAACATGCTATTCACACAAAAGAAAATAGACAATGGCGACGAACAAATTTAATTAGTTGTAACGAGACGAGTCTCTTTGGCTGCCGCTGCGATATTTTAACAGACCATTTATTGATTAGTCTAGACTATTTCGTGATCTAAAATACTACCTATTTCTAACACCTCTCGTTATGTGTCATTATCTCTTTACAAGGAAATTGAGGCTTATTATAATCTAATTACTTGAAATTTATTTAATGTTTAAGCTTAAAATAAGCTTAGATATTCCTTGGTCAGTATATGAAAATGCAACATTAACTATCATATCCTACTAACAAGAAATAATATGCACAACACGCTTGGAATTTGGCTTCTTATATTTTTTTTATGATATAGATAGCAAACGAGCTGACGGGTCACCTGATGGTAAGTGACTACCGCCTCCCATGGGCACCTGCAACTCACAAGTGCGTTGCCGGCCTTTAAGATAGGCGTAAGGGCAGGTGGAAAAGAGGGAGAAGGGCTGGGAGAAGGGAGGGGAAGGGTAAGGACCTCCGGTAACCTCACTCACTCGGTGAAAAGCAATGCAATCATTGCTTTACTGCCAGTTTTCTGTAAGGTCGTAGTATCATTCGGGTCGAGCCGGCCCATACGTGCCGAAGCATGGCTCTCCCACAGCTAGCAGTTGATTTTAATAATAGATATCTTTGTTAATTTTTGTTAGTGGTCGCAAAAAAGTGGGACATCACAGGTTTGTATATAATTAACATGCACAGATGATGTCTTATAAACAAAAAGGAAGATATCCAAAGAATTAACAAAGCGTATCCATACAGTGATGGGTATCATATGATGCACATATACAAATAAACTGAATCATTCTTATTACCAAATGCATACTCATTCGGTGAAATACGTAACACTCGTGTCTATTAGCCATATTTTAGCTTTAGCATGTAAACGAAAGGCACTAGACCGAGACGTAAGAAAAACGAAACGGAAAAATGGCGAATTGATTGTACCACGGCATGTTATTGAGACACGCCAATACTGTGGTACCTACGGATTACGGATTCTAGAACGATTTTAAATTAGTTTAAGGCGCTCATACACGACTTTAAGTCCTTTTATCCACCTTTGAACCTAAATCTAAAGGACAGCTCCGTCCTCTCGATTTGGCTTTTGCGTCCATCACAAGAATAATAGAGGATATCTTGCTATCAGTTTTACTTTGTGCTTCCGTCTTTATTTTTGTAAGATTTCTCCTTCAAAAGTTACTCTCTATAATTCGATTGAATAACTGAATTCAAGCCAAATCGAAAGTTTTTTGGTATACTCAGGCTACGAGGAAATGTATCAATATAAATTACCATCCAAAAATCTAAAAAAAAAGTTAAAAGTAGACTGTATATCCATGGTAATCGATGTCACTAAGTTAACGGAACGGAATAAAATAAAAGGTTTAACTGTACGTGCTTGAACCCTAAGATTATATATAATCGAAGAAGGAATTAAGTAATAGAAATGGTTGATTCCATAGAACATTAGAGCAAATGAAACTGATTAATTGATATGATAATACGAACAACTCGTTACTGCAACCAAAATAAACACCAATTACGAAATCATGTACACAATTTGCAGTTAATTTTTAATTACATTCGAGCATTTTATCAAGTAATAACATGCAGCAATTTTGCAATTGCCATCTAAGTTTTAATAACCGTAATTCTTCGGCGTATTTAGTATTAAAACTTTATATTTTTAACAATGTATAAGCATGTTTATTTTGCGACAAAGATGTTTCGGCGTTGCAAAATCAATATGGCTGCAATATTGTCAAACGTCACATCATTGCTGTCAGAAACATCGCTTTTCCGCTCTTTACGCCACTTTTTCCATCTTCGCGGTTCCACTTTTACTCAAAATCTCTTATAAACATCACATTTTTATTATACATTGTCATATCTCTGAAATGTGTGAAGCCAAACGTAAATTATTATTGACTGACACACTTCCTGAAATATAAGGATATTTCTTACTTGTCCAACAAAAAAAAAACAAACCCATCACAAAAATTTTAGGTAGATTTCGAAGAAAGACTGATTTTTTATTTTCTTTTGAAACTAGGTATGTAGTATAATTACATGTTTTTATTACTCTATTATATTATACGTATGTTGTTCGTGGGAGAGCCATGCTTCGGCACGTATGGGCCGGCTCGACCGGAGTGATACCACGGTCTCACAGATAACCGTGAGGTTACCGGAGGCCCTCACCCTTCCCTCTCTCCCTTCCTCTCCCCCTCTTCCCTCCTGCCCCTACTCCCACCTTAAAGCCCGGCAACGCACCTGAGTTGCAGGTGCCTATGGGCGGCGGTAGTCATTTACCATCAGGTGACCTGTCTGCTCGTTTTCCCCCTATAATAATCATAAAAAAAAAAAAAATACAGAAGTTCCAAATTCAAAACTTATAATAAAAAAGCAACATTCTTCTCATAGCCTTCTATTTAAATTTAGTATGCGTTTTTATTTTTTTATGGCTTTGTAATGAGTCTTGTGTGCGTGTTAATAGTCGCGTTAAGTTTCTAACGCGAATGTCGTAAGTGCGTTTAAGATTAAAATAGCCCTTCAAGCGCTTTAATACTTGTGTCAAACACTTTACCTTAATAGGGTACTTTAGTTATGTAAGTTTTATGATAAGTGTCGTCATAAGAAAAATAGGTGGTGTATTTAATGGATTAATTCTGTAATATCATATAATCCAATCGCTACTGAAGTTGTTTATGTAGTTATGATATTCATAGATAGTATATATATTTAGTTAAGTTTAGTATTCGATACTTTTGTAGGACAAGGTATAAGAAGATGGTCCGTGACAGATATTACCAGTACAGATATTATTGGAATAGATGCTCTAATCATCTGAGCAACAGGATGAGTTTAATATAAGAGTTGACATGTAGGGGCCAGATCGCGATCAGATCCCGAAATCGTAATATAACACTTATAATCGTAATATCTTTTAACTTAAATGCTTTATTTATACTTACACGTTTGGTAGTGGTGTTGAACAGTACTGTTGAAACACCGGTAACGCTGCTTCCCGTCAGACGAACTAAAGAGTATGAATAAATATGAAAAATATTAAACCATGTAGGTTTAGAATCTTAGAAAGATACCTTATAGTCAGTGGCGGCCTTAGGGGGTTGCAAGCAGGGCAACCGCCCGGGGCCTTGCTCTTGCAGGGGCCTCGCGCCCTCGCACAACCACCCACGGAGAAAAATCTCTTTGCTGGCTCAAGTCAAAACTGCTATCCTGAATCCTGGGTAGAGTCGATAGGCCGTTAAATATCAACTAAGCTATATATGTGATGCTTTGAAAGATTTAGCGCAAAGTAAAACAGATCGTCAATTGGTGTGTGAATACCGCTCTATAGAAAAGTGAAGGAAATTGACATAAAAGTTGTGTTAATTTCCTATGTACAATTTTTTTTATTGCATTTTTCATTAAGCATTAGCATTAAATATAGGTTAAATTTACATAAATTCCTCAAAGGACAATAGGGCCTCGCAAAGATATATCACCCGGGGCCTCGCAAAGATCTATCGCCCGGGGCCTCGCAATGCCTAAGGCCGCCCCTGCTTATAGTATTACAAGTGTAGTAAAGAAACACATTTCAGACATACAATACTGATACCTAGATACCTAACGTAAAGTATTAATGTAAACAAAACAACCAAGTAAGTAGCTTTATTTAATTCTCGCCTCAACAATTTTATTCAAATATTATAAATCAATTTACATTTACAATATTTCCTCAGGCAGTTAGTGATTGACAGCACTTAGGGTAAAGGTGGCCACTGATATGATCGCCTATAGCATAAAATGAAATTCCACGAAGATTATACTTTATTATACTAATTTGCAACTGTATTATATAATTTAGTTATTGGGTAACTTAAGTAAAGGAGACTTTATCTAGTATAAGCCTATTGTGAGTATTTGTTTTCTCAGAACACTAGAATATAATTTAACATTTAAGAAGCTTAATTAAAGGATCATATAGCAAATTAGTTGAATGCCGAATGTTCAAGGCTTTTAATTAAAAAGGCCTTTAGTTTTAAACATAAAGATAAAAGATATTTTTTAAATTTTTGCTGCTTACTATACCTATGTACTAAGTTCAAATTAATCACATAAAATAACCAACATAACCATATAACACATAATTGCGAATTACCAAAACATTAATAAGTAAATAAATATCCGGTGGCCAATCATAATTGCAATTACTTACGAAGAAACGACACAGTTGAGTGGCCACCTTTAGTTCGACTCGTGCGCGGCTTGTTGGCAAGGCTACGTTAATCGCAACGGAAGGTCTGCGTACGCGCAGCGTATCGATGCGAAGTACTTAGTTATGTAATTTATTGCGCATCGAATACAAGATGATTTTGTATTAATTTTACCAGTTAATTTAATCCGAAGGGGATTTTAATGCGCTGCTAGCAAATATCGATGCATTTAATTAAATAGAGTATTGTGAACATCACACATATATATATTTAAAGGTGCCTAGTTTTTTAATAAACACCAAGTAATATTAAATTTGTAATATAGTAATTAGTAGTGAGTGTAGTGACTTCATCTCTGTCGTGTAATACCTACTTAGCTAGTGTGGGATTCTTGGATCTGTGGCTTGATAGTGAGGGCAACATTATTTGAGGATGGAGCACCCAGTGCGAGTTTTTATGTAGGTAAGGTTTATTTTTTAGTTATAGATTGAGAGAGCGCCACCTATTGTCAATCTAGTGTCACTTTAATATCATATAGAAGAAGACATTAAAAACTTACTGCAGGTACCTACGAACACACATTTACTGTAAATTTTTCGGCTATTTAGCTTTACATATCGTTCATATACGAATTATAAAAGAGTAATCCATAATATTATTGTAAAGATACAAATTATAAAACTCTGTACCTATTCAAATGTCTAGTCTATTGTTCTGAATGAATGTAGGTTATAATGATATACAGGCTGGCTTTTAATTCGTGTAATTCTTTCACTTTCAGACTACGCAATCAGCTAATGATATGAAAGGCCAGACCAATTTCTTTTGGTATAGTAATATTTATAAACTTTTATTGCGGTCTTCCATTTTCTAGTAAATATTATGTTCGATCATTTATTAAAACAATTTGAAAAGAAGCAATCAGCAGTTTACCCGTTTGAAATTAGCGACGAGTGGTGGCGCAATCAACATTTTTGCGTCTACATTATGGCAGTAAAAATTTGATTTTCAAAATTTTCTCACCCGCATTCGCTGCAGTCAGTACCTGTACGTACTGATTCTACCGACTTCGGGAATATAAGAAACGTGACAAACTTCACACTTCAAATATCAGTTACTCTTTAGCGACCTGTGCAACCGTCCGAAAAAAAGAAACTTCAACCTGGTCGTCTTATAATGTACTAAGTGTTAACTGCGGCACATCGCGTGCTTTGAAGAAATTACACAAATTAATATTCACCCTGTATATTATGTTTAGATTTTGATGTGGGTAATTGCCTGAACTAATTCTCATGAAACAAAGATATAACTGTTATTAAGTAGACGTAATCTTTGCTTGCTTTGAAAGTAACGTTGTTGGTATGTCTAAATTGTTTACTTAGTTGTAAAAACATACATATAGTAAGAAAGTGTGTGTACTTATGTACGCACGTAAGAAGTTATACTTCTTTGGCGCTAGTTAAATAAAGTTTATTTAAATATCATAATAAATAATACATACCGTCAACTAACCTCAAATTCTATAAACGTATTTAAAGTAATATGTAAAAACCATTTTTATCACTTATAATCACAGTATCTATATTTATAAATCAATAAATTGTTAATAAATATCAGTCACCACGATATATTATTTGAAAAAATATATATTTATGTATATTTATATATACTAGAGATCGCATGGTGGTCGAATTTCGACCATGGTTTATTTCATTGGCCAATATTACTTGACCTGTCATTGTATAGACTTTTGTACCATGACAGGTCAAAATATATACTGGACACTTATAGCTGTATGTACCCGTTTTTGCATTTTTTTTAACTTTGTAGCAAATATTGTTCAAAAATTTTAGCATTCGTCACTTCTTCTCTGTATAAACTATAAGTGTGCGAAATTTCATACTCCTCCGTCCGCCCAATTTTCGTAAAAAGGGATCCAAAGTTTTCGCTTCACGTATTAATATATAGATTTAAAAAAACACTTCAATAAATATCGTGAAGTTGGTAACTTTTTTTGAAAAACTAAAATGTTGACTATCTAACTTCAGGGTGTCGGTTTTTCGAATTTACTCTCATCATTTTTCCCTAACACGTCAAAAGAAGTATAACTTCAAAAAACGGAGGAATACGTCCATATGCGACTCCCGATGCTGGGAATATTTTTGCAGTCTACCCTAAAGATTTCAGACTTAGCAGTAGGCACCCATAGATAATTATCTTAGTTGACATTTGATTATTAATGGCAAAGTCAAAGTCACCATGAACGTTAAAGTTCATATTTATTTACATTTGTGTAGTATTCTTAAAAAAAAGATAAGATGTTAATTAGTTGTAAATGCAATATTAAATCCTATCAAGCTGTCTCCTAAAACAGCTACCAGTGGAACTACAGTCTTACCCTCATCTCGTAGTGATATTTACCTACCATTGATCTTGAGATGCTTCCTTCCTAGGGTTGGTCGAGGGACATGAGTTTCTTGTAAGTAAAGAATCACAATCCACACAAACTGATTATTTCGACTTTAACCATCCATTCAATTTACAGCGACGAACACTAGTTACTAATGAAAAGCAATGAGCTAACCAGGTAAACGAATCAAAGGTCATCATTGCGCGCGAACAAGTGAAATCGACGAAAAATTATAATTTTGCATCTAACTAATGATTTGCTTCAAGCTTGACAACCATTGATGGTTTTCTTTGAAAAGAAATTGTTCTCCTTGAATAAAAAGATCGATGTATTGTCAACGTTACAGTTGTTTACTCTGTATTTTATTTTGTAATTACAACCGTGTTACAAGGCTTTTGCTTAATAAGGTTAAGGATAGACGAGACAATAGTGTCGTAAGCTGTTAAATGGTTTCAAAAATGGCGTTGATAATTGTTTAGTTAGTGACAATATGTATTATGCTCAGTGAGCATTAAGAATAGGTATGTCAGTACAAGGCCGCAAAGTCCAATTCACCATTAACGTATATAATTATAAGATTTTTACTTAATGGTATCTTATAATTCTGTGAGAATTACGATTATGCTATAAGAGCTATCGGTTGATTTAATTTGGCACCTAACGCGATTAACTTAAGAGAAAATGTCTAAATTTATGTCACACTAGCTGAACCGACAGACGTTGTCTTGTCTTAACTATAAATATTAAATTCGAATACGCATAATTAATAAAAAAAAATCTAAAGACATAGTTCCGACCGATGCATCTGGTAGAAACGATATTTGCAGCGCGCATTCTGTCAATCGCGCCAATTGTCAAACGACTGACAGTTACGTATGTCAAAAGCGCTATTTTAAACGTTGTCCTGCCGGAAAGTAAAAAATATTTCTGGTGTAACCCTATTGCAGCGCCATCTACCGGGCCCAATTTTAAATTTAAACCATTGTCGAATCCACCTGAAGACACACAAAAAATTGCAATAAAATCTTTCCGTCCGTTTAGGAGGAGTTCAGTAACACACACACACACGCTCAGAAGAAATATATATAAAAAGACTACCTGCAACCGGCATGCGTTGCAATGCCAATTTTTCTTTTTTTATATAGATTTTTAGGGCCAGGAACCCTCGCGGGCGTCCCCAGAATACCCTACCAAAGTTTCATCACAATCTGATCAATGGTTTCGGAACACATAGAGGACAAACATACAAACATAGATTTTTATTTATATAGATTATGATTTATGACATCTATGAATGTTCAAATACGCCCACAAGATAATTAAACTAATAGCCATTTACTCTATGTAGTTCTGTACATACACTCCGCCATGATCTCTAATAGACTCTGTATTTATTTGATTTCTGGACAAACTGAAATTTATTTTAGAAAACGAATGCTGGGAAATATTTTTTATTTCAGCTTGCCGGACGAGACGGAAATGCTGGTGGCCAGACTTTTCGATAAAATAGGATTATTTTTTAAATGAGCACAAAGTATTTAATACCTATATTTTTAAATAACAATGAGTTGCGTATTCACGAGTTCGAATTTTAAAGTAAATTTACATTGTAGTAAAATAGCTCTGTTCTAAAATGTGAGTAAAAACAAAATACTTTCCCAAAATATGTTACAAATCGTTGAATTAGTTTGCGAAACATCCGTAAATCATTTTTTCGATGTGAAAACGTATAAAAGTAATAGATAATAAATAAATACGATGACAATAGCATAGCTGCCCTAAAAGTTATTTCATTTGCTTGCCGTATCTAAATTGTCACGCTGATTTTCCCGGAATATTGTCACCCTACACGCACGCCGTTATACACGAGGGTGTAATAATTTACTATTCACTCACACACGTTGAAACACACCCACACGTAGTTACTTCACGGCTTAATATCGGCAATAACAGCAACTTTTTCCACACCCCCACTCTACTCCCCCCCCCCCCCCCCGCTTACACTCTGTAATTTCCCCAGTCCCGAATTATAAGCTCATGAATCATGGCCCACGTAGTATCGTTTTTTTCTGTATGCGTGGAAATTTGAAATGTTTTATTTACAGAAGCGTCAGTTTTGAATCGAAACTGTTATTTTGTGTGTAGACGGATCGACACCAACATTGCATTTTGTCACTTGCTTTTTTTTCTAACTGGGTTGCACCGGTCAATATTCTGGAGGTTTCTTTTATTTTATCGTAGTCGCGTGATATAAAACAGTCTATATAGTCTAGTTGAGAAGTGTAATATATGCGAAAAATCTCGTCGTCTCATTCGACGCGGAATGAAATTCTGAGAGAGACGTATTTTTATTCTTTTCTGCTAATAAAAATTGTAATTGTTATAACCAAAAACCTAATTAAAAAGTACTCGCTCTTGCAGGGGCCTCGCGCCCTCGCACAACCACCCACGGAGAAAAATCTCTTTGCTGGCTCACGTCAAAATTGCTCTCTGAAACTACGTGGGAATTCTGGGTAGAGTCGATAGGCCGTTAAATATCAACTAAGCTATATATGTGATGCTTTGAAAGATCTAGCGGAAAATAAAACAGATCGTCAATTGGTTAGTGAATACCGTTCCATAGAAAAGTGAAGGAAATTGACAAAAGTTTTTTATTGCATTTTCATTAAGCATTAGCATTAAATATAGATTCAATTCACATAAATTCCTCAAAAGACAATAGGGCCTCGCAAAGATCTATCGCCCCGGGCCTCACAAAGATCTATCGCCCGGGGCCTCGCAAAGATGTATCGCCCGGGGCCTCGCAATGCCTAAGGCCGCCCCTGCCTACTACTAATAACTACTAGACTAATAAACTTCCTTAAGAATAGGGCTATTACATGCATTTTGAAGTGAATACTTCTTTAGGCACTTTTGCTACGGGGAAAAAGCACTGAACTCGTGACCGTCACGCTAATAATACATATATAGATCCACTAGAGGGCGCTAATCTAAACATTGAGTTCTGTCAGCTCCTTATTAATTAATGTAACCAACATGCTAATGTGACGTTTTAAGTTCGTCGTTTCGTTAAAGTTTTTACTTCGGTCGGCCGTCCCATGACTGCCTGTTTTTAATTGTTTTGTTCGACTGATAGGTACTTCATGTGATTAGCTAGATTAGTTCGACAAAAATCAAAATACTCAGCTATATTTATATATATACGTATATTATATTAGTACAGATAAGTTGGTTTTGTAGCTATAAAAGAGGTTGCGCATAGACAATTCGTTGCAAGTCTTCTCACATTGTCTGTGCTGTAATGTTAGTAATTTTCCCATGTAGGTAAAATGAGAGGTGCTTCCGATAACTTACTAAATCTTTACATAGTATAAAACAAAGTCGCTTCCGCCGTTTGTACGCTTAGATCTTTTAAACTACGCAACGGATTTTTATTCGGTTTACAGCAATAGATAGAACCATTCAAGATGAAGGTTTGATATAGTTTTGTGTTAATTTGTATAATCATATGACGATAATTGTTCACATGTTCTACATTACACCCGCGCTGGGAAGCTAGGACGGGTCGCTAGTCTATTATAAAGCTGAAGAGTTTGTTTGGTTGAACGCGCTAATCTCAGGAACTACTGGTTCGAATTGAAAAATTCTTTTAGTGTTAGATAGCCCATTTATCGAGGAAGGTTATAGGCTACATAACATCACACTACAACCAGTAGGAGCGGAACATCAATGAAAAATGTTGCCAAAAACGGGGACAATTTACAAACGCGGACGAAGTTGCGCGGGTCAGCTAGTTTAGATATAAAAGCAATTGTGAAATTATCCAAAGCAATCAAGAACCCATGTGACTCATGTGACCCAAAGAGAGAGTTTATAAATCGGTAATGAGTTTCTCATCACGCAACTTGTACCTACTTCTTTTTGGTGTTTTAAGTATTTTTCCGTTAGTCTCATTTTTTTTTCTGTTTTCTAAATTCGAAGCAATATTTTTTAAACAAGTTTTCATATTCTGAAAACTTAAAATTAGCGTCTTGTTATTGTTTAGTAGTGAATATTCAGTTAAGGGTTAAGCTCACCTTTATACAATGTACATGCCATTTTCCTTCATGTATATGATATGTTATTTTAGTGTACAAATAAAAAATATGAATATTCGATCCCACCCTTGAACTTTTTTACATAGGTATACAAACTTTACCTATGTTTATGGTATGAATGATTAAGGCATATAACGGAATGTTACTGTCAATTTTGTCATGTCCTACTTTCAAATTGCCAATTTATTTGAAACTAGCAACCCGCCCCGGCTTCGCACGGGTACAAATTATACACCTAAACCTTCCTCATGAATCACTCTGTCTATTAGTAAAAACCGCATGAAAATCCGTTCAGTAGTTTTTCAGTTTATCGCGAACAGACAGACAGACAAACGTGGCGGGGGACTTTGACTATGTAGTGATATTGCTATTGATTTAGAGAAAAAATGTCTATACAAGAGTTGAAAAAACAAATGGCTACAAACAAAATTAATGGATGGTATTGTTAGTGTTTTAAACGTCACAAAAAAGTTGCAAGTATCTACAGTGATCGCTTATCATCAAGCATATGTTTGTTTACCTCCTCAGTGATATAAAAACCAAATTAAAAAATAACACCTTCCTTCAACTTGCACGAGATCAGTTTCATCCACATTACTTCTTGTTCATGAAAGCAACTTCTCAAGAAGTATGAAAATATAATTTCCCACACAAATCAAAAGATTTTCTTTTCTACAAAGAAATCCCAACGAACCTTTGTCTCTTACAGTACACATCGAGATCACCGAATCAATTTCCCGTTCAAACGACTTATTATTCTGTGGGCGCGAGCGATCGTCCTGTTTGTAGTACAAGACAGAAATACTGAACGCACTCTCGATAGAAGCGTTTGGCAAAATATTCGTCAACGTGTTGGACCCAGAAAAGATTTGGGTCAAATTTTAATAAGAGACAATAATGAGGATTTATTAGTTATAATTTTTGAAGTGAAAACTTCTTTAGCGGCATTGTGCACTTTTTGGGATGCGTAAAAAATGTTAAACTCGCGTCAGGACATGTGACCTGATCGAAAATTCGTAAGACGGAGCCGAGTTTCTAATATTTAAAAAAATATAATTAATATAACTTCCAGTGTACCCTATGTATACATTTAGATATGTTATTAACTACTTTTTATTTTTAACCTAATTATATATATACAGATGTGTGCATATGCAAATACGTTGTGAAGTTATGTTTTCACTTCTGACGTGCAGTCCTACGACGACGTCCTGAGACTTTGTAAGCGGCTAATATCTAAAAACCGCAACATAACAGCAGTGACTCTTAAGGATAGCCAACTCCTATCCCGTCCTCATCAGCTCTGAGGCCTATATCTATCTATATATCAACAATCGGGGAAAACAGCATTATGCTTTAAAGTGCTATATCTAGAGAAACGTGGGATCGGCTCGAATTCATGCTGTTTTTTTGTTTTATCTATATTCTTTGTATTACAATTAAATCGTGTGCTATAAAAAGTTGATGAAATTCATTGAGGTAAATATAGTACATTTAAATCGATAATGAAATTGCTTAAGTTCTAACATGTTGTCGCTTTGTGCGATATTTGAAGAAAAGAGTTACCAACTAAAACTGTTAATAAGCATTTGTGCTTTTAATCATTAAAAAAATAATTCAAGAGCTTTTAGGTACAGTCAGAGACAAAATTAAATTCAAATTTTATATAATTAATAACGTTAAATCGTTATAATTGTTGTATAAATGGTCCGTAAATACTTATGTGGAATATGCTAACCCTCAGTTGGACACCGGGTGAGTTATATGTATAGCCTTACTACGATCATTTGTCTGGTAGATGGTAAAGCTCTTAAGGCCAGCCAAACAGCGCTGGTCACGACACTGCAGACACGACAACGGCATTTATTTTGTTTAGTTAGTATTTAGGTTACATTTGTGTTTAATAAATAAATAACAATTTTAAAACCGGTTACCGTAGACCTACGTCGTCTTGAGATCAACCTACTCATAAAACAAGCATTCAGCTTAGCTGTAAGGATTAAGGAAGATAATATTACAGATTACGAGTATTTTTTTATTAAAATAGAAAGTTAGTAAAGAACCACAAGTCATGTTTGCTAGTAAGCTGTTACCGGTGCCTATAAGCTCTAAAACAAGTGATGTCACTGGTGGGGTTATTAGAGGAATATATTTTTCCAACTAGTCCTGTGTGTGAGAACTAAGTGTGTGTGCAATAATCATACAGAATACAGCATCGGAACGAGCTTTAAGCGAATGGAATTCTAACGATCCTTCTCAACGCTTACGTCAGTTGCCGGCTCCAATTTCCATCATTTGTCATTTTAGTGCTGGTATTGGTATTCCCCTGTCATTCCCATCCTTGACTGGGTATCTGTTTAAAAAACCGGGTTTTGCATTAAATAAAAACACCAAACATTTGTCATTCCACAATTAACTGTCTCTGTGCTGATAGCACTCAAAGTGCCTCTGTGCCTGCCAAAAATTCTGTAAATTATACAAATATTTTTTTTATGTGAAAATCGAACCTACAGCACTACGCGGTTCCAGTTGGTAAACTACTAAATGAAAAGATACTAAAATATAAAATTAATAACCTAAGAATAGCAAAAATAATAAAATTACGTATCATAAAAAAGTGGATGTACTGTAGCTAAGTAAAATTTTTTGCTGACGTAATTTTCTCAGTAGACATTTTGGGCGTCACTTCGTATTTGCGTAAAAAATAATTCCCTTAGGCTTTGATGTTAAAACTTATTCATTTAGTTTTAATGTTAGGAAAGTAATGAAAACTATATAATTATCGTCTAGAGAGTCATAAATAAGGTGGAAAATTAAGGTTAAAAGAAAGAATATCAGAATGAACTAAATGAATTACTGTCACACACATTACAAATATTGAAGATATAAATATTGAAACACAATTTATTAAGGCTTCTTAACAAATGCGGGAACAACTTCTCTTACCAAATTTTAATATCACTTTGCATATCAACCGCTTGAAGAAAAACAGTCTGAAAAGCAAATAACATTACATCAGTACCATGATCCCTTAGATATACAACCTTTCTTAAGTTTCGCGTAAAACTTTACGAAACTTTTTAAAACAAACATACTTACATAATTTCTGTGTGCGACTGTACTTAGCCCACGCCACGACTCGGTTCGACTTTCGACTTTAAATATTAATTAGGCTTTGAACATATGTATGCGTAGAGCATGTGTATTTTCTAACTCGAAGAAATATAAAACTTTTGAAATTAACTGAAAAACTCAAACATAATGGAGGATTAGGCAGACTTCTCAGAATGCTGTCAACTATGTACGTATTTACAAAAAAAAAATAGAATTTAAGTATATGTATCCGTGTTCTAGAACCCTACAAGCTTTGCTGAGTTTGGGTCTAGATGGCGCTGTCTAATATTTTCCAGAATATTTGTTAAGGGCAACATTTTATCCAGCTGTGATTTGTGACCTCTCAGGCTGAGAGCCGTAAGATAGACTTAGCATTTACCTCGTAAAATATCTTTAAGGAATATTTGAAAAGAGATGCGCTTTTAGTAATTATTTCAGTTATTTTATTCACGATGTTATTTTTAGATTAGTCGCAAAAGAATTCTAGTTTATTATGCCTGAAATTACATAGTAGAAGCGCGCTAATCTGTCTCCAACCTTACGCACAGATGTAATTCGTCATGACACAGCCCGACTCGTGCTGTCGTCGGATCAAATTATACTAATTTATCTTAGCCCACACATATAGAGCTTAACTCCTACACATAAAGTTCAAATTACAACGTTTCAATGGTAAATAACAACGCGGTATACATTTATTAAGACATTTTCCACGGTTCCCTTAAACTATTAATATTTGGATGTTTTTCTAAGATTGTTCACGTTTGTTTTTACTCCATTTAAAATGTATGCCAGGGAGAAGGTCGCTTCTTTGGTTTTCTAAAATATTACGAACTTGACTGTCAGCTCAGTTAGAAAGAAATTCATTCATTCATACGGTATTCTATTAATTAGCATGGACTAATTTTATTCAGTTTCCTAAAATGGCACAATAGTTATGGTATCTGTGTCGAATGCGTAACATAACAATCGTTATCATGTACCTATGTCTATCTCTTATAGCAAAAAGTCGTTGTGGTTATATGACGTCAATAAAATTAATGTAAGACAAGGAAAGGAAAACCACGGGAAAGTTGCTTAGTGTTGTATTACTTACTTACTGATGAGTAGATTTGTCACCACTTTTATACATCAGGTACTTGCTGGTAAACGTCATGTGTTTGTTTACATAAAAATATATGACTGCTTAGTAAGTCCCAAATCGCTTGTGACAAGTTTGCTCTTATCTTTGTGTTTAAAAAAAAAAACATGAAGCACCACCTATGGATCTAACCTATTTGGTTTGTGTATAATTCTTTAAACGTGGTTAATTTAATCGAGCAAATTTATTAAAAAAATTGATTTAATAAAATTGATTTTCAAAAATGGAGTAATATAAAATGAACGTACTTATTTTTTTTTTAAGTGAAAACTCCTTTGGCGGCGTTGTACACTTTTTGGGATGGGTAAAAAAATGATAAAATCGCGTCAGGACACGTGACCTGATCGAAAATTTGTAAGACGGAGCCGAGTTTCTTATATTTTAAAAAATATAACATTCGAAATTCAAACATTTATGAGCGGTCAGGAACGCAGAACTTCCAGTGTACTCTATGTATACATCTAGATATGTTATTACCTACTTTTTATTTTTAACCTAATTATATATATACAGATGTGTGTGTGTGTGTGTGTGTGTATGTATATGCAAATACATTGTGAAGTTATGTTTTCACTTCTGACGTGCAGTCCTTCGACTGATTGTTTTTTTTATGTTCAAAGCATACATTAGTTAAATTTAAAGCGGCCAGTGTGAAATCGTCGGTAGCATTCATTGCACCACAGATTCTAGAACAACATGAGATGACGCTTGTCAGTTGCATTATGCGACGATGCTAGTAATACAGTCAAGTTGCTTGGGTACAATGATTCTGCTGTCCGTGACATTGCATCTTACACGCATACAAATTGATTGCACATGCAGTCGAGTGAAACTTGTGATCGATCCAATAATAACCCGGATTGAAAATATCAAGTTATCAGCTGATACGGTGGCTTACTTTGCTGTGTAGTAAGAAAACTAAAGAAAACACAAATCCTTTTAAAACTACTCATTAGAGAGTAACGAAAGTCATCATACCGTAACTTCAGGCATGATATGACTCTCCAAAAAATATTTTGTTATTAAACTCATTGTCAAATTGAAGGTCATGTCATCGATTGATTTGTCCACAATGACATGCCATTTAAACCGCGACCGCCGCGCCGTTGATATCCGAGTAGTCATTGACAATAGTCCACCTTAATACTTGTATGTGCTGCTTATGCGGTGCTAGTGATGTTTGTAGGATTTTTTTTAATTTTAGTATTTTTTGAGTACTTTACTAGCTCTTAAATTTTCGTATATTTGTGGTAAAGTCTTCTCTCCGTTATAATAAGTGCAAAAGCTGTATGTATGAATTGAACATAATAAATTTTCTGCAACGGGCCTCTACAATTTAATGGTTTGTTTAGTCCGTTTAGAATTACATTTTCTTGTGGGAGAGCCATGCTTCGGCACGTATGGGCCGGCTCGACTCCGCTCGATACCACGGCCTCACAGAAAACCGGCAGTGAAGCAATGCTTGCATTGCATTTCGCCGTGTGAGTGAGGTTATCGGAGGCCCTAACCCTTCCCTCTTCCCTATTCCCGTCCTTCCCCTTTCCCCTTCTCCCCTCTTCCTACTCTACTCTACCCACGGGCGGCGGTAGTCATTTACCATCAGGTGACCCGTCTGCTCGTTTGCCTCCTATACCAAAAAAAAAAAAAAACCACCACATTGAGTTTCCCTTAAACCTTTATTTTAATGTAAGTTTTACCCACTAGACACTCTGCACACACAATACACGTAAAAGAGTCGCTTACGTCACGAAAACCGAATGGGCGGTCTATTCTTGCAGAGTCACGGCTGACATTGATTGATACGGGGCTACAAACTGTCCAGCTTGACACTCATGTTTATGTTATTATCAATTCCGCATCTACACAGACATATCGGACACCGGACTTTAGACATACCCGGATGTCGGAAGCACCCGGACTACCGGATGTGACATCGTCTGACTATGAAAAGTTATACAGGTGCTAAAGTATTTACTGTTTGAAGCTTGGTTGGCAACAAAGCAACGTAGTATTTGGAATGCTGATAATTTTTGTTATTTAATGGACACAAAACTGGCGACATTTAAATGTGCAAAATGTTCAGTTCCCGCCAAAACATAGTTTTGTTTTAAATGCGAATTTGGAATCTGGAATTAATTGGTATTTTTTAATACGGAACTATTTATTTGTGCTACATACGGAACAACGTAATTTAATTTGTAATAGCCGAATTTATTATTGTTATCCACTATAAGTAAATACCACCCAACTGTATTACTTTATTTTAATAACGATGGTTAAAAAACGTAATATTTATTTATTTAACTAGCGTGGTTTTAATTTAATTATAAACGTATCCGCTTGTACTCGTTAAACAGCTTGATCATCCAAATGAATAGGTTTATACAAATTAATTTAAATATATAGTCGAATGAATATACCTAAATATATGTAAAAATATTTGTTCGAAATTTTAACTCTTGCAAAATAAATACAGTTAATATTTTTTTAGAAGTTTCGTGGGACATTAAACACAATTCCGAAAACCAAAAACACATGTTCTCTTGTTAAAGTACACCTAAAATAAATCTTTAAACGTTTCGTGCGTCGAAACGTTGCTGCGGTGCAGATTGACACGCCAGCGTCCCACATTAGTTGTGCACCGGCATTCGGGAACCGAACACTCTACTGCTAAAAGACATCACTATTTATACCTCTGGCCAACATAAGAAGAACCCTGTCACCTGCTCTAAATACCAACAAAAGAAACATTGTTGCTCGTACTGTTCAACCAGTAGAGGTCTCGATATACTGGTTATGTTTTATTTTAAGCCGCTAATGACTGATGCGTCATTATGTTTTTTTAAGTATTCAAAAACAATAGACGAGGTGAGTGCTGTACACATTTTGTCTAATGGACTGACCAAACGTAAAGCTAATATGATATCAAAATGAGAAAACAAATAACAGCCGTAATATATTACTGCTGCTGCATACACGACAAGCATATCAGTTAATATAAAGTGGAACTGATGCGTGAAATATCAATTCTTGTTGTCTTTGAAATGTACTGTAGAGTCGATAAATCACATGAGTTTAATAATCTGATCTTAAAACATCTTTAGCTCCATTACGGCTGTCAGTGTATGCGTATCCGTAAAATCAATTCAAGATTCATATTACCACAGACCAGTGTGTCGTACGACGATATCTTTTTAAACGTCGAATCCGCCGCGTGCTTGCCATAGACAAGATGTCTTGTCACTCCATCTGTCGGGATAGTGATGGACTCAATTGTACTTTTGGCACGAAGCAACTCATTTTAAGAATTTGGTGATCCAACTATGGTATTACATCATAGCTTAATAGTCATTGACATGGTTTAATTAGGTTTCGATTGATCTGTTATTGTGTTTTAATCGGTTGTCTCTAGTTCGATCGAGTTTACAAAACTCCTTATGGAATAGTGCTGCAAGATTTAATGTTAATGCATATTAGGTATTTTTTACTGAGTGATTATTTTTATTTAAGTAATTTAATTTAATATACGTTTATTGTACAATCGAGAAATAATAATTATAATTAGTGTTCCTTATTAGTGATCTTACCTACCGACTTATTATGTTATAAATTTTTTATAAGGCTTCCGTAATCTTTTCAAGACTCGCAAAGCTAACAAAAACATAAAAAATGTGGCAGTTTAAACTTTAATTACTATTTTATTTAAAAAATAATCATCAAAAAAAAAACAAACGTAATTTTCACATAAACGTAACGTAAACTATGATTAAAACTGTATCTTCATATGGATTTTTTGTTATAATTTTTCCTTTAATTTTTTACCTTTATTTACTTTTGTTACAAGCTTTTATTAAACTTGCAATGTTTATATGTATGTGTGTTCGGCACGAAAAACGGCGATAGAAACCAAACAAGATAAACCCATCGAGTTGGGGTTCATTTGTTTTGTCTTGGTAAGTACTTTGGTGCTACATGATGTCTAGGGTATGATGATGGAGTCGGAAGGTGGCCATAGGAACTTCTGAAGTAAACAAGATAAACCAATAGAGTTTGGACTCGATTGATTCGTTTTGAGAAGTATTTTTTTAAATATCAAATCTACACTAAAATAAAACGTAGTTAGCAAAAATATTTTTTTTACAATTCAATTATTTTTTATCTATAAAAGTTCTTAGTTTAGTTTTAGTTATTATAGAGTTTTATTTATAAATTATGAAAAAGATGTTAATCTTTTGGAGCATTTTTAAAACATATGCAGTTATAGCGCCATCTAGACTGACATAAATTAATTCATACGATTCTTGCAATAGAAAATTAAAAATGTTTCCCTTGTCCATTCTGGAGAACGGTCTGGTGTAAACCCGAGTACTCCCTTACGCGTGTACCTATTTTTCAAGTAAAAACGTTTTGCTCTAACGTATAATATTACATGCATACATATGCGGCTATAACAATATTATATGGTATACAAACACATTTCCAATTTTGGTAATTTCCAGGTAAGAATGTCTTAACAAAAAACCCAACACGAATTTAACTGACCTGGATATCGGAATATATATATATATATATATATATATATAATATCTCAATTGCATGTACTCTAAGTGGTTTCTTATTAAGTATCATTATGCCTTAAGAAGAAAGTATTATATCTATACATAGATTAAGCAGGATCTGTGTGTTACAAATTAATAAATTCAATCAGTCACTCACGACGATTGACTTCAATGTCTCATGAGGGTCACTGAGGGCACCGTAGGTGACACTATTAGAATACATTAACCAATAACCACACGTTGAAGTGCTTATGTCTATATGGTCACAGGTTTGATGTGTGAATTCGTAATAGTTTGTTTGCCCTACTGACTGTGTATACACACATACTCAAACCGACACTCAGGGCCGCATTACAGAAGCTTACTCAAGACCGACTGCTGACTGAACGCTTTAATTTTATTTCAGACCCAGTTAGAATTTTAGAACCCTAATTGAGTTGTAAAACGTCAATCAGGAATCACCTGAGTATTGGTCTCTGTGTAATAACGTTTCTTACTTCCCATAGAAACAGTACCGTTAAAATAAATTATGTAACACTCACTTCTCAGAAACTTAAGTGTTAGATGTTAGATTCCGTATTTTATTTGCAAGGTTGTTATTATTTTTTATCTAAGATCAAATTTTAAAAGTAAATAATGTAAAGGGATATGACATCATAAAGATCTTTGAACGCATTTTTAAGAAAATTTTGACATTGGAGGAACCTGAAATTTCGAATACTAAACTTTTATAAATAGAAGAAGTGCAGAAAGTGTATTACCAATAAAAAAAATACGCGAAGACGGCTCCATGAAGCTATACGCGTCTAGCATATGTATATACCTATATGTTGACCTATCATGGCACAGAAGGTCTCACAATGACAGTTTAAATTATACTGGTTATGAATAGGTTAAAATATATGAATTAAGGTCGAGTTTTGACCACCAGGCGATTTCTCTACACACACCAGTTCCTTGAGAACGTATAGTTTTGACTTTTAACAAATGAAACCTTATTTCACTTGACAGTCTACTACCGTAGTGTGGACTCGCTGTTTCTTGGATCATTTGAGTATCACCGAGTGAGAGATTACTGACATAGCCCAACAAACAAGCAAGTTGAAGCGGCAGTGGGCAGGGCACATAGCTGGTGGAAAGGATGGCCGATGGGGCTCGGAAAGCGCAGCGTAAGTCCACCTACAAGATGAACATATTACCTTATAAAGATCCCGGATCGACGGTAAACACTGCTCGCTTTCAACCAGTCTTCCTGGAAGTCATTGACGTGCAGTGAAGCAGTAGACGTCCTATGGCTAAAATGATAATTATCGTTTTGTTTGATTGGAGTTTGAGGACAGCTCTTTAATAACTTAAATATTAAGTAGAGATTCTTTACTTAAACAGTAATTAGATAGTTGGATACAGTGCAACTCTTAGATGCACACCACACATTATGTATCTACTGTGTACTCGTAATTATTAATTGTGTTTGCACTATAATTGGATTTCGGTTGTATTGTTTACAACAAAGTTAGTGATTAATGTTTCATATTGGTGTGTTGTGTGCTATTCAATGGGGTGATAATTACATATTATTAAGAATAGAAGGGCTACAGCGTATAACATAAGAAGCCTATGTAAAAATCCCATTAATATTATAAATGTGAAAGTTTGGATGGATGGATGAATGGATGTTTGTTACTCTTTCACTCAAAAACCACCGAACCGATTGCGATTAAATTTGGTATGTCGATAGCTGGAGACCTGGATTAACATCCAGGTCTCCAGCTATCACTAGGCTATTTTTTATCCCGATATTCCCACGAGATCGGGACTTACGCGGGTGAAACCGCGTGGCGCTGCTAGTAATATATAATTAGGTACTACTAGCAACCCGCCCCGGCTTCGCACGAGTAGCAGACACATCTTAACAATCATCAACATATTTCAATCAATTTACACGAAATCTTAACAAATTACACGTATACCTTCCTCATGAATCAATCTATCTATTAGTGAAAACCGCATGAAAATACGTTCAGTAGTTTTTCAGTCTATCGCGCACGGACAGAGACAGACGCGGCGGGGGACTTTGTTTTATAATATGTAGTGATTAAAAGATACTTAGCATAAGTATTAACTTTCTGCAAATAAATATGGTGACAGGTAGGTACATATACATACATATACACACATGAATATACAATGCATAATAAATATATAACCTTTGCTGTACTCTAATAACGTGTCTATGCAAAATTTGAAGATTATCAGTTCAGAAGTTAAAGCGTGAAAGATAACAAATACACAACTAAAGAAACTCTCTTTCGCATCTATACTAATATTAAAAAGCTGTTTGTTTGGTTGAACGCGCTAATCTCAGGAACAACTGGTTCGAATTGAAAAATTATTTTAGTGTTGGATAGCCCATTTATCGTGGAAGGCTAACATCACCAATAGGAGCGGAGCAGTGACCATATACGCAGGTGAAATTAGTAAGGATTAGAACGGTTTCACATTAGTTTACGGTCATAAAACTAAACTGACTACAAAGTGTCAGAGAAGTCAGTTGGTCAGATTGGTCTAATTTTTTATCAGGACGTAAGCAGCGTACAGTATAACAGTATATAAAGGATTTTTGAGCTACATAAATATATCTAAAATAAACCACGTGTATACTCGTATAAGCACGCGCGTTGGTCTCGTGACTGCATCATCGTTCATGCAAGTCAATTATTGCGCATCGCGTCACCGATTTAATAAAAGCTTCCCGCCGACTAATTAACCTCATATTACGCTTAACACCCGAAAATATACCTAACTACATAGTCAACACGTTTTAAATTACGTTATCAAGTTATTTGTACAATATCATCTACCTGTGTACTACATAATATATGTATAGAATTTCAGGGGAAGTCAGCTGCCCCCCCCCCCCTCCCCCCTTTAGCAAGCTTACGTAGTAATTAAGGTAATTTTGAGTCAAACTTTTGATTTGCCTCCCCCCCCTGGACCGACAAAAACAAATGTTGCCTCCCCCCTGGGCTATAAGCTGGGTACGCCCATGTACATACTGTCATGTGGAATTAGTTCTATAAGCGGATAAACTAATAGTTGACCTTAAAAATGTCAATATTAGTACATCCGTTTTTCTATTAACGACTACGTACAACCGCTGAAAATAAAACCACATATGTATGGCGAGCGAGCGCATAGGGTCATTTAATTCTATTAGTAAAGTATAAAAAAAATTATTCAAACCCTATGCGTTCCACGTCACTGAGAATTCAGTTCCTTGAAAGCAAATTCTAAAAGTTTTTTTTCATCAAACCGACCAACATCATTCTGAACCTGAACGTTGTGATGACTTTTTGAGCAAAAATTTTTGCTAGATTATCTCCACTTGAGATAGCTAATTTGTCATAGACTTTTACCAGCAATGACTCCTTATTAATAAGATGTAAATTTGCCACAAAAACGCAATTGCGTTTCATTTTAGCTAACCCTATTATCGCGAGACAAGTCTATTTTAAACAAGCCCCGTTTACCTTATGATGGACGGTCTGACGACCACCGTATATCTGTCATTCAAAGTACAACTGTCTGTACTGTACTAGAAATTGTTTTACTCATGACTACATAATATAAATCAAAGTCCCCCGCCGCGTATGTCTGTCTGTCTGTCTGTTCGCGATAAACTGAAAAACTACTGAACGGACTTTCATGCCGTTTTCGCTAATAGAGTGATTCATGAGGAAGGTTTAGGTGTATAACTTGGTAAGATTTTGTGTAAATTGATTGAAATATGTTGATGATTGTTGAAGATGTCTTTGCTACCCGTGTGAAGCCGGGGCGGGTTGCTAGTTATAATATAATTTTCTATATCACATGTTAAGTGATTATATATATGTATAAATATATATTTTCTTGTCTGTACATACTGGCAACACCGTGGTGTGTTATATATATACTAACAACCCTGTTAACGTCACCATAGAGCTTTCGGGAACCTAGTTACCACTTTTCGCGATCGCCCGTGTTTGTCGTCTACGAACACCATTATTTTTACAATCCCTTTAGACAATCGTGAAATCCACCAAAAAATCTCTGTATTACTTTATTTCTTGTAGGCCGAGAGAAGTACATGGGACTCAAAATAAATGTCACAAATTCAAATATCTACATCACGCACATCTAATCGGGTCGTTCGAAAGCCTCCATAAAATTAAGCTTTGCCAGACTTATAACAAAATTTTACTATTTAAAGTCATCAATTTGTAATGGTTTAAGGTGGTTTAATCCTGTCACTTTCGTATGTTTTTAATAAGGCCGATAAACTTTACTTAAAAGGGTTGGCTATGGACCGGTTTTTTGACTAAATACTTATAATTCCAAAGTAGTTTTGCCAAATATTGTTAGTTACAGCAACAATATGAGCCAAAAGCTTAAGCCTACGTCCAATTTTCTTTCATTTGGTCCCAGCAAACAATACAGACATATGAGTCACAAGACTTCATTTAAAGGATCTGATAAATGCAGTGTATGTACTAATCTATAGAAACACAGAAATAAAGTCATTAAATAAAAGTAATTTGCCTTCAAAACTAACTAAATGTGACAGACCAACGCAGCGTGTTGCGCCAACTACGCTACAATAAATCAGATGGAATCAAAATGTGTGATTGCGTGACCGCTTCGTAAATCACTCGGGATTGTAATTAGAAATTTACAGAAATTAATTTATGTCGTCAAAGGGACTGACGTCAGAGTGCACGTATGGACGGAACTTGTTAATAAATGAACTTAACAATTAACAGTGTATTGTACGTAATACTAGAAAATGAGGCCTATTTAGGTGAGTGTCTACTAAATGACTCGATTGCAGTTGTATCTCATCGTGGAGTTGATGTTTTTATTTTATTTCTTTTGTATTGAATAATATAATTGGCGTTTGTCTTCCAACTCACCTGATGGACAGGACGATAAAGACGATGATGGTACACGCCTATCCAAAAGGAAACCTATTCCCTCTACTGTCTGGAGAAATAGACACAAGCAGTTCATTCCAGACTTTTGCGACTCAAACCAATAAACTATTAAAGCGTTTAATGCGACTTTGGTGTTTTGACAATGAAAGGATGGAACCTCTGTGTGCGTCCGATGAAGGTAGAACTTCAAGTAAATACCAGAAATTCACCTTAATAATAGTCCAGATTTAGTGCAATTCCGTAAACACGTGCAGATAATACTGACACGCTGTCAAATCACATCATCATGAATTTAGACTCGCTCATATATCAATACAGTTCAGGCTTGCATCGGACCTGATACGCAATACATTTTTAATCGACTAAATATAACGAAGGAATTACTGATGAAAAAATGACTGACGGGTGATAAAACTCTACTTGTAATAAAAGCTAATAGAATTAACGAAAATAGTAACTTAGTTTTTTTTAACAGATTGAACTTATAAATTTCGAATTTTCTCTTTTAATTGAAAGAGATGCAAATAAATAATTATGGCATCACTACATATTATAACACAAAGTCCCCCGCCGCGTCTGTCTTCTATCTGTCTGTTCGCGATAAACTGAAAAACTACTGAACGGATTTTCATGTGGTTTTCACTAATAGACAAAGTGATTAATGAGGAAGGTAATTTGATTGAAATATGTTGATGACTGTTGATATGTCTCTGATACCTGTGGGAAGGCGGGGCGGGTTGCTAATCTCACTAATATTATAAATGTGAAAGTTTGGATGGATGGATGGATGAATGGATGGATGTTTGTTCACGCAAAACCCACTGAACCGATTGCGATGAAACTTGGTATGTAGATAGCTGGAGACCTGGATTAACGCATAGGCTACTTTTATCCCGATACTCCCACGGGATCATGACTTACGTGGGTGAAACCGCGGGGCGATGCTAGTATGTTAATAAATGACATCTGCTTTGAAATTTTCGTACAATGAAGAGGGAATGAGTGCCATCTCCCTTTCTCCATTGCAGTCTAAATCCCATGGGTTGTCCCAATCTTGCAGTGTGTAGGATAACTGGAGCTTTTTAAGGAAGGGTTCTACTGCCAACGCGCGTGGTTATCAAGCTATTCTTATCGCTCCTACTGCGCTTGTACGAAGTTTGTCAGTAAGAGGCGGACTTGGTGTTACAAATTAAATGTTATAGGCCTGTTAATTGGACCTGAAAGGTGCAAAAGAATTAAATTTAAAAAAGCACACCCAAAATTGAGTATTACTTATTTTTAGTGTTTTTTTTTGCGTGTGGTAACCCCCTCGGGTCATCATCCATGGACAGAACCATGGTCTCCAGCGAGAGGCTTCCCACACCGATAGCCGCCGCGAGGTCGTGGCACTGTTGCATTCACGCTGAGCACTCCACAAGAGTGTGGAGTGCAGTATCCTCGCGACAGCCTCCGCAGTGATGGCACGCAGACGTTGACGTAGCCGTGGCCGGTCAGCACCTGCGTCAGCCGGTAGGAGAGGCTGCCGTGCTGCCTCTCCAGCCAATCCTCCATGATGGGTCTTACCGCCATAATTGCGGCGTGCCCTACTTATTTTTTAGTCCTAAAAAAACAAACATTTTAAATAAGTTGAGTATTAATCATTGACCAAGGTATCTCGTAACGTGTAAGCTTATAATAATAATATTATAGAAGAATGATTCGTTTATATAATAAATGAATAAAACATGACACTCATTGACTGGATAATATTGTGTGAAGAGAGATTATGTCGTAGTCAAATCAGATTTGAATTTGGCCGACATTAAATTTGTGGTTTAATTCAATCGGTCGGAACGGTCACCATTGACAGGTGAGTTAGGAAAATTATAATTTTAGGCCTATTTTGAGTGCGTAAGCCGATCGTATAATTAAAAATCCAGTTTGCTTCCTACTATATCATAACTTCTTTTAATATGATGTTTCGGAGAGAGTAAATGTGTTCGACGTAACTACTAAGTAATGCTACAAACGATAAAAATCATTGCTTCGTTGACCAAATGGCATAAGATGGCGTCTTTATACATCATCCTCCTCCACGCTTTTTCCCTACTAAGTTGGGGTCGGCTTTCAGTCTAACTACGATACGGCCGAACTTTGATATTTTACGTGGAGGGACTGCCATCAGACCTCCACAACCCAAGTACTAGGCGATATCGAAATTCTGTAGTTAGACCAGGTTGTCAGACTTTTTAGGGCTCCAACTACCCGTAACGAACGCCGCAGATGTTTGTATGGCACCCGGGACCGACGGTTTAACGTGCTCTTCGAGGCACGAAGGGGTCTCAATGTGTTAAGAGTGGTCACCCATCCTAAGACTAACCTGGCTAGCAGTACTTAACTTTGTAATGTGCTAACCTACTCGGTTACCACTTAGCCACGAGCGTCTAAATACATATATTTTTGGTTCGATGCCTAGGTCGGAGAAATTCTTTTTGGGAATATTCACCCATCCTCAGTTAGCAACCATGCGTGTGTAACCACTATGAGTTATTATAAGGTAAAAATATGTTCGTGTTCGTACTACCTACCATAAATGTTTGAGGTATACTGACGTTATTTAAAAAATCACGTTATCAATTCTGAATTCGTATTTCATAGAAGCTTTGATTATTTACTGCGTATATATAATCAAGGGAACAACAAGTGAATTAACAGAATTTTCCGCTAGAGAACCCGTTCGTCGCGTTGAACTATTGTAAATCTCGACACGTAGTTTCCCCGCTCTGTGAATTAGAACCATTTAATTCCATTTAAGTGTATTGTGCACAAGCAAACTTTAATTTTTTCAATATTTGAAGAGTAAGAACATACAATGATATGTTTAATAAAATATTTTAATCGCAAATCGTCGTGTAACATCAATAACAAGCAGATGATTAACAGGAATGACAAAATTTATCTCCATCCTTTTTGACGTGTTCTTTTTTTAAAAAGAATATTTTGACAGTTACCGCTTCTGCCTAAATGTTTTGACATTTTCTAATATTTACGATGAAATGGAGGAATGATTATTCATTTTGTAATAAACCATTCTCATTTATTCATTTATGAACCTTAAAGCATTTAATTTGACTACAGATATGGTAGAACGATTATGAGTTCCATAAAACTTACTAACAATGGTATTAAATCTGCATTACTACCACTGATTGAGTAAGAAAACAAACAGTTTTTTTATTTTACAATACTTTTTTCTAGAGACTGACTAGGTACAACGGAAAAATCGCGTTCGGATTATGACTTAGGTATTCCAATGCATTCTTTTTTATTTTATTATGTGGGATCTCGCTCGCGTTCTACGTTCAAAAAAGTTACACGTCACATATAATTCTAAAACTGCTTTTTGTATGATCTCCGTATTTCATTAGTATATTAATGTTTACTATCCAACACGCTATATATCTTACTAATTTATTACTTTTTGCTTTTTTACAGGTAAGTTTAACAGTTCAGCGAAAGTCACCAAAAAAAGAGGTATTTTAGCTCTAAAATATATTTCATTGCTCTGAAAAATGTGTCAGGTAATTTTTTTTTGCAAGATCACGATCTGACATGTCACCTCCCTTGAACACGAAACTAGTTCAAACAAGGTTAATACCGCTTCTAGTAAACGTTGGTATAATTACAGTGACAACCCAAGGTGGAAACACTCCGAACACGTATTCGAAGGGTAGAAGTATGACAGCGATGATCAACCAGATAGTTAAGACTAAGACCCAACTTGGGGAAATTCCTAGTGCCACCAATGTTCGTGCAGGACAAATGTGTGTCATTCGCTTTAACCCACGAGTTTTCCATAAGATCTTTAGAGTAATAATGTTCGCCCAGATATCGAAATTCGACCTTAATTGGAATAAAAACTTTCCTATTTTTTTTTTAAGTGAAAACTTCTTTCGCTACGTTGTGCACTTTTTGGGATGGGTAAAAAATGTTAAACTCGCGTCAGGACACGTGATCTGATCAAAAATTGGAAGACAGAGCCGAGTTTCTTACATTTAAAAAATATAACACTTAAAGTTCAAACATTTATGAGCGGCCAGGAGCGCAAAACTTCCAGTGTACCGTATGTATACGATTAGATATGTGATTACGTACTTTTTATTTTTAACCTAATTATATATTATATACAGATGTGTATATGTGTATGCCAATACATTGTGAAGTTATGTTTTCACTTCTGACATGCAGTCCTACGACTGTTTTTTTTTCATTTATCAATCACTAAAGCTAGTCAATAGCTACCAAACAAAAAACTATAATCAGTTGCCTATTACTACTGCAACTGTTTTGACTATGCATATTAATATAGATTTTTTAATTAAAAGTCATATAATTGAAAGATATTTGTAGTGTAGTTTTAAACTACGTACATTCGAATACCTTAGGTGTAAGCATTATATAAAACAGAATAACAATTGATAGTTACGGAATAACTAAGTGTGTGCCAAATTACTGTGCTTTCGAGTATGTATTATCGTTGAATACTTTCGTATCAGCGCGAATGACGGGTAACGAGGACACTATATCTACTATTGTGGTTCACCTATAGTTACACGTCATTCCATGTATACTAGTTACCTTTTAAAGTTTTAGTGTACAGTAATAACGTTGTTCATATTTTGATTGATACCTTTATCATTTCTGTTCTATATTTAAATTCTAAAATGGTGACTAGTGCTGTTTCAACCAGAACTAATTTACTACTCAGGAGACATGTTCAAATCCGATTTAAATTTGTCACCAGAACTAATTTACTACTCAGGAGACATGTTCAAATCCGATTTAAATTTGTTGTGTCGTTCTAAACAGCCAGAATCTGCGAAACTCTTTCAGAGGTGGCGTTTTCGTCTCATGTTTGGATGATTTAAAAAGAAATTGACGGAGATATTTGGCATCCTCATGTGATTAATCTTTAGTGATTGAAAATGATAGCGAGACTGGTGTTAGAATAGGTTGTCAAACAATTTATCGGTTGTTCATAGCTAAAACGAACACAAGACCAGGTTATTGATCCTCGACGTTCTTTTTATTATTCAATGCGCGTGCGACGACACGGTGCGACCGTCACCGGCGCAACGGCGCAGCCGTAGCCTACATAGAGCGAGATCGATTTGGAGAATAACATTGATTCGAAGTCAAATATTTAAGGTCTTGTTAGTTAAACATTTAAAGTCATCACATTATCCTTATTCAGAGAGTTGAATTACGAAGAAATCGAAGTTACCAGACTATAAAAATTGTTGCTCGATCATTCTAGCGTCTATAGTTGAAATGAGGTCTTTTTTATAGAAAACTTTTTTATAAATAGCCAAACCATTTTTGTGTATAAAAAGCCATGTCGATGGTCAGAAGAGCACTCAGACTGTTTTAAGAGAGAGATATAACGAAATACGTTCAAAACTTATTTAAAATTTTATAGCATGTAGAATTTATACCTATAAATAATTATTACCTATAAATTAATTATTTAAAAATCCTTTGATTGCCTGCATTCTCATAGGCTATAAATTGTACACAATGCGCAATGAAGTCTCATTTTGTAAAAAAAACCTGTGACCTATTTTATCACTGTTATGTAGTCAAAAGTATTCAAAACAAAACTTACTTAACATACAGTCGGGTAACATCGAATGAGGAACGAACGAGGCTCAATATCGCACCGTTTCGGGAACTAAACCGATTATAGCGTGGTAACGGCAAACGTATTTTGCATTGGAGCATGTTGATTGAGTTAAAGTGAAACGATTAAACTGTCTTGCTACTGTTTCAACCTTTGAAGTGGAAATTTAAATAGTAGTTGTGAACGTATTAAGTTGATTCGGATCTGCAATATATTGCAGCCTACCAATCCTTTCTGTCTCTACAACGCTTGTAAGGACCACCACCCTGTCAAATATTTTAAGTTTAGAATTACTTATTTCTGCACTTAAAACATGGCGGTTTTAAATTCGGCGAAAAAACATGAAGAGGCATACGTATACTGGGCACTATGCCAACAATTATTCCTAATCAATCCAAAAAATAATTTCAATTAAGTTATTGAATTTCGATTTTTTATCAACAGTGTTAAGCGATGCAACGACAAAAGATTTATTTATCTAATTAAAAGAAATTAGTTATATTATACATCATCACTACATATAGTAAAACAAAGTCCCCCGCCGCGTCTGTCTGTTCGCGATAAACTGAAAAACTACTTAACGGATTTTCATGCGGTTTTCACCAATAGACAGTAATTCATGAGGAAGGTTTAGGTGTATAATTTGTTAAGGTTTTGTGTAAATTGGTTAAAATATGATGATGATTGTTGAAGATATATCTACTACCCGTGCGAACCTGGGGCGGGTTACTATATATATATATATATATATCTCATCATGCCTCTTGCGCGTTTAACTCACCTTGCTTGCGTCGAGTCCTATGGAATGCCTACCTCCTACTTAAATATTTTAATAACTCTAAAGAAGAATAAATACCGACTTCAATTCGACTATAATTCAATATATTGTAAAAGATAGAATCACAAACTAACAACTATGAACTCCTTTAAAAAAAACATTATTAGGTTCTAATGTAAAATCTAAATGTCTTGAAAAAAAAAAACAAAGGAGGCAGAGAACGAGTTCGTTGACCTCAGTTTGTAGTGCCACCTCGATTGGTATTCCTTTTAAAATCTTCGGAAGTGAAAAAAATGTTAATTTAAATATGCTTCTACGTTTAACATGCAGGCCCTTGCCTTACGAAAAAAACTTAACAAGTCGACGATGACGATAGAAAGGTTAGTTAAAAGTTCTCGTCCTTTTTTTAAGAACTTTGAAGAAATGTTTACATTCACATTGTTTGTGTTGTTATGAAATAAATACATATTAGATTGTGTCCAAAGCCCCTGTTTAGGGGTAGTCAGGTAAATACAAGGTTTCACAATAAATGGATTACTTTAAGATAGTTTCTATATCTCAAAATATTTAAAGAGAGGTTTAAGACTCTCCAGGAACGAATCAATATTGATTGCGTGTAAACATTCCACTATAGGTGATATTCTTCTAATAATTGCACGTATAACGTGCGATCACCATAGGCAAAATCTTTAAATTTATGATGTCAAAGATTACAAGATGTCATTTAAATATCGAATGCTATAAAATCTCTAGAGCGAGGGTGCCTCACAATTTACTATCGTAGTACTGTAGTAGCTACTGCCATTGTGTAGGGTTGTCAGAGCTTGATAGGTTGATTTGTGACACCACAGTACCAGTAACTATGTACCACCAGGCGAGCTTCGGCTTCTTTACCCAGTTGTTTAAAAAAATAGTTTCTTAACATAAAATGTAATACATGTCCAATTTAAATATCAAATTAATTCATCCGTAAGTGTCAACTGATTGATAAAGCTATCGATCTATATTTACTCGTAATATACGTGTGGGCAGTAACGTTGCGTCTAATTGTTGGCATTAGACACTCTATCTATCCTAAAAAGTACGCAGCGCAATGATACGCAATAAATAACTGCTGATTGGCACCAGCACTAATGTCGCGGCCAATTTGTATACAATACAAATCAAATTGGCACCTTCACTGAGATTCGTTTCATTAATTTTTATTTTCATCAGTGGTGAAATATAATAATTGCTTAATATAATAATTACTTAATAAAATAATTAGGTACTTACTACTACTGTATATGTATTTACAATAAAGAGTCATAGACAATCTCAGGCTAAGGTTGTTGCTTTCTTCGAAAATGTTCAGATATTAGATTTCTTTTTTAAGGATCGGTGAATGGGTGACGTGTTGGCTGAATCTTGTGGCTTCTATTTCTCGCGACCTCTCTAAACTAAAAATACTTTACAAGTAACAAAATCAAAACTCATAATACATAAGTCAGGTAAACATTTCAAAATGTAATTAGCCTTCAGCTTAAGTTAGAAATATTACTTACAAGTTTTACCATTACCAAGAAAATTTGATCAATCATTTAAACCAAACCAAATAACCGAATTAATAAAACTAATTACTCCGTTCCGGCAATCTGTAAGAACTTTCTTTCTATTACAGAAACGTACCAACGACGTAAATCTTGCCGCGTCCTGACGGCTGGTGGGCATACCGCAGTTTCACTACTGAATCATGCCCGCGACTTGTCAATCGTAGCAACCTTAGATGAGTTCAGGGCTTTCATGTAAAAAATATTGATGGCAAATATTATTGCATCAATAATTTTTACATGAAAGCCCTTCTCAGTTTAGTAATAAAATAATCGCTTAAAGACAGTAATGATATACTGCTGATATATGCTTATATTATAAGCATGTGGAACTTTGCAAATATTCAATTAACGTACATAAAGAATTTGCAAAACTATAAAAAGTGGCCGTTGCACAGGTAGTAACCTAACTTACTGCACGTATCCCTGCAGATATCCAAAATCTACTAGACTAGTGATTGTCAGAAATTTAGGTCTGTAATCTGTAACATATCTCTGTAATATATATATAGGTAACAACCCTGAAGCTTAGCAAAGGCTGTCACACTCTGAAATTAATCACGGGACTGTGCACAAGTTATATTGCTCGTCAATACCTAAGTTCGCTCCCCCTTCCTCTTGCGAGTACTAGTGTAGCTTGACGTGACGCATTATAATTTATTGTTATAGAACCGAGCGTTTGATTAATCTTGCGTTTGACGTCACTTATTTTATGACTAAGCTTCGTTATGGGTTAATTTGGTCTTACTTAAAAAAATGGGGTGACATTATATTAAATAAGAAATTAATAAAAAGATTCCTTATTCAACAACAATTTAGAATTTAAAAAAATTTTGATACTGTAACTCATCTTGCTATTTTGCTCAGATTTAACTCCGTGATAAAGTAATAGAATTACAATAAACACTCCGTCTTAACGTTATTCAAATCAGACGATAAAGAATGTTCATCGATTTTTGATACAAAACATGAGTAAGTTCTGGCTCGAAATTTATTTAAGCATACATACAAACCAAAAGTATTTCAAGTATGTTTGTGACAACCCTGTATATTGGCGTATGTACCTGAATTAATTGCCAATTGATAGAGAAACTCTGTCAAAGACTGTTTACGTACGAGGCTCAATCAAAATTTGTTTTCACGCTTTATTAGCCCTTATTAATATTTAAATGAGAGAGGAGATTTGTTTACATTTAGTCACGGGTAACCAAACACCCCTGCTACTGCCGAAGTACCTAAGGCCCGTTATTTGTGTAGGACTTCAAATTAATACCGTACGATAATTAATTACCTATACTGTAATTCTAAGTATCCAAACCGTTACCGTAAAGGACCCTCGAGCCGCAACTATTAAGTTCCATTTCAATAAGATTTAATTTCTATTTAACGGTAGCCATTACGATAAACTCACGACTTTCTCCATCCGGGGTATGCAGAGACCTCACGAAGAAACTCTCCCACGACAGGTGTTTTTCACTTTATATTCTTTGTCGAGACATATTTACTCATTAGACATATACTCTCACCCTGTCAAATATTAAATGTATTACGGGGTACATATAAAGCCATAAAACACCATAAAAACATGTCATATAATATGTACCTGTGTGTTAGCTATGACGTTAAGTTAATTAAAATGCAAATATATGAAGCTCTATATATTACGGTGTTGCGTTTCAAGAATGTTAGCACCTACACGACGACTGGGCTGTCGCACTAAATGGTACCTATTGTTCCACTTACAGATGTGTATGCTACAGGCAAACCAAAACTTCGGACACATTTCATTTCAACGAATGAAAACATTTCAATTTTCACATTTTATATCTTGAATCAAGACAAAATACGATTTATTTAATATACAAATCAAATCGTTACATTTAATTCGCGTGCGTTGCCTCTTACAAGCCTTGCCTACAAGGTCAAATAATAAAATATAACGTACACTTACGTTTTTTATGACTTACAAAAAAAAACGCTGACATGACTCATTTTTTATTAAGTTATACAAACTATGTCCCATTACTACTGATATTTTCTTAAGCAAATTATTAAACAAAATCTAACAGCGAAAATTTTTATTCATTTACTAGCTATTCACATATCAGCATGCTGAGTTGCATTGAAAATTCTGTTTAATTCTCTATGTGCCATTGTAGCGACAATATTTTACGCAGTTTCACAATAAAACTCATTACCAAAATGTGCAATTAAATCCACACCCTCATGTCCAAAACAATATAGATGAGCCAAAAAAAGTCTTTGGCCGTTTGCATAATTTACCGATTTCACGAAACAGCTGCGACATTTTATATCAATCCTGCACACATTTGCGGTTTGAGAGTTCGCGTGTGTGTGCATTAAGTACGTTCTTACATAGTTTTTGTATGGTAGTGTGTGTGTGTATGTGTTTAACTAATGCGGTATGGCACAGGAAGTGTGCTCGTGTTGACAGGTAAAATGAATTTGTGTGCCGTAAATATTAGAATTGTATGTCAGTGTATTAGTTAGGGGTGATAAGCATTGTTTAGGAGTCGTTTGCTATCTAAACAATAACCCTCATTGTACTTTAAACGTTCTAAATATGGGATGGTTAAATAACCTACATATACTTAATTAGGAGACTTTCCGTTTAGTGACGTACTAACTACACGAGGTTAAACAAGATTATAATTAAATATTTTATTCATCGGTGACCTACCAATTTGATGGTCATCCATATCTGAACGATCTATGAACTTTTACAATTTTTTTAGACCAGAAATTACAAAATGTTTTGTGTTAAGCATTAAATTCGAGCTAATGTACAAAAATCTAGGGGAAAGTAACATGTGCGATTAGCAAACTACAGCAAAAACACAAAACTAGCAAAAACAGATTACGCTAATTAAATTAATGAGGCATCGTGACATGAAAGCTCGTAACTTTGTTTGCCATAATACAAACGGTCAGATGTCCGTCAGATAAGAAAGAGTATGAAGGTAGATCACTGAGTTTTCCTTATGGAAGAATAACAGGCATATAAATCCTTCGCATCAGCGAAAACAATTTTGATCTACGTGTAATTCCATGTCAGGGCAATTTTCCGTTAACCGGCAAGGTACAGACGGACTCAAATCGTCTAAAACACACAGGTCGTTCCGCCACGGGGTCTTACTGTCAGGGTCTCAGATGTACCCTAGAAAGGAAATCATTGTAAGCCCCGGTAGATTTCGTCACCTGTTAAACAACATAAAGTCCCCACTTTGGTGCGCGGGAGGGTCTTAGCCCCTCTTATTTAGAGAAGAGCCGCCATCTTATTTCTAATTCATACTCTTTATATATTTGTACTTGGTACAGTAATAGTTGTCTAAAATTATGCTGCAGTTTAATGGTGCAATCGTTGCCATCCTTGAGCCCACGTCACACGTATGACAACAATGCGGCCGGTTAACAGAATTCACACCTCAAACTAGAACCATGTCCTACAAAATGTGCAAATTATCCTTTCACGAGAATCATACAGCGGCAATGTTCTAACTGCATACTAAAACATATGCTATGAAATGTATAATTTTACTAATAAAAAAAACCTGCCAAGTGCGAGTCGGACTCGCGCACCGAGGGTTCCGTAAAATATTTTTATTATATGATGTCACTAAAAATTTACGGTTTTCGCAATTTTTTCTTTATCTGTGCTATAAGACGTTGCTTCGTACCAAATTTCAAGATTCTGAGCACACGGGAAGTACCCTGTAGGTTTTGATTCCCTTGCGAGTGTCGAAAATTTGCGGAAAATTGCGGCATAAACGGCTGTATCTTTTGATTTCCTTGGCTTAGAAGTTTGATTTTTTCACAGCTCTAAGGGACAGTAAACCTGAGTATTTGATATAAATTCTAGCTTGATACCTCTACGCGTTCCTGAGAAAAAGGGTCTTGACAGACAGACAGACGGACAGACGGACAACAAAGTGATCCTATAAGGGTTCCGTTCTTTCCTTACGAGGTACGGAACCCTAAAAATGATAACGGTCAGCTATCATAGGGTTTGAAATTGGGACGAATATAAGAATGAAAATAATTTATTCGTCTACGGTACAAAGTAACACTTATTATAATCAAAAGTACAGTATCCATTTAGCGTCGTATTGACATCGTAATATCTGTAGCGCTTATTAAGACATACACACAAGAGAACATGTCAACAAAAACTCTCTTCATGAAGCACTAGTGTGTGACAGAAGACTGGGAAATGAAGAAGTGTGTAAAGAGGTGGACTAGCACGGTGTTAAAAACTCCTCTCTAAATTAATAATATAATTATAGTAATACAGAAAGAAAAAAACGCCTATATCCTCCTCTTGTCTTCATTTCATTTTTATCAAACCTAATCTGTTGGACGCGTCAAAAGGAATCATGAGCCCAAATTCGATTGGTTTACTAATATCCACTGAAGGGTTCCACTGTCCACCTCCTGGCTCCATAACCCGATCTTCCCCAAGATGCCAAATTAGAGTATTGTCATTTGAACCACATATGCATACAAAGTTTCATTTCAGTACGACAATTATTAGAAGTAGGTTAAAATAACTTTCAAAAAGAAAAGCTGCTCAATGACTGTACTGTGTTATAGTGTCCAACTCTTTTTATTTATTTAAGGTCGCTTTTTAACATCTAAGGTCATTAACGACCACTAAGGGTACTTTAAGAACATCAGTGTTTTAACATTCATATTAAAAATCTTTCTTTCTAGTCTATAAACTACACAATCTTTAAAAATATGTGAAACAGTTAAGTCCTGGCCACATTTGCACTTATTAATATTATTTTACGTTTGTGCTACTCTTATAAACTTATATTATAATAAATAACTCGTCCGTTAATCACGTGATGTTTTTTTAGCAACTTTTTAACCCCTCCTCCCCCTAGATACCTGGATACGAGGTGAGGTTTCAGACTAACCCCACCCTCCCTAGCCAAAATGACGTGATTTTTTTAGTTCAAAATATATTTAAAAATTCAGAATATTATCTTTAAATATAGGTATATAATAGCACGTTATACGAAGCACGCGCAATACACGCGAAATTTCACTACACGAACGCCCCCCCCCCCCCTCCCTCCCTTGTGATATTTCGTGATTTTTTCCGAACTCCCCTTTCCCCCCTTTCCAGCCTCACATGATTAATGGACAATCCCTAACATGTACATTTACAACAAAAGTATATACATTAGTGATTTACAATATCATACTATACACAGCCGTCGGTAATACATTATTCTTAAATAATTAGTTCTATTATTAGTATCACACATATGTATGGATTACAGCGCTTCTAATTTTGACTCTTATTGCGTTCATAATACAAAACTCACTCATTTGATGATTATCATCTACTAGACGACCCCCCCCCCCCACTCTCCCCCCCCCCCCCGCGTGTATGGTCACTACTCTGCTCCTAAGGGACGTAGCGTGATGTTACATACCCTATAACCTCCCTCCATGAATACTCTTATCCAATACAAAAATATTTTTTAGAAAGTTTCAGATATTACCGATGGCGTTTAAACAAACATCAAACAAAAATCTCTTCAGCTTTATTATATTAGTATAGTTTATATAACACAGCGCAGACGCCGAGTGAACACAAGTTACAAATATGACACAAAGCACCTTACATGTCGGACATATCACCGCAAGCTGCGAATAGAGATTCCATTTCTATTCATATTCAGGCCCACGCATTGCATGAGACATTGAAACTGAAGTGTCACCCACCAGTCCTTCGCCATCCCTAGATCGCGTCACATGTACATGACAACAATGCATCTGTTACTAAGGCGTTACTTAGAGCCCATATACACTTACCCAATCAGGGCTAAATACCGGATTACTTTGGACCAGGTACGGTAGAGAATTAACAACATACGTTATGCATTTTTAAACATATTTATGGGCTATACCAACCATTACAATCAAGATATCTAAATTCTAAGAAACAAAATTGGACTCAAAAAACGGCTGCAAACAGTAGACTTGTGGCAAAAATACGACTATGGAAAAACGAATCCTGAAAAAAACTTTAGAAGAATAATGTATGTTTGAAAACATAAAGAATTTAGTTCGAGGCGATATCTTTCTACTCCATATAATTTTTACAAAAACATGAATTACTTTTTGTGAAAAATGTATCTAGATCTAGGCTATATCAATCATTTAAGTATGCATGTTATCTAACTTTTATATAAATAGGAACCTACTCTCCTGCAAGAAAACAGTATCGATGTGAGCACGTGCGGTAACCCGTATATTGTGTGGGAGATACTTTCCCAGACAGGCGACTTCAACTTTAGCAGAATTTATCTGAGCCCTTGTCCTTGAGATGAATTTTACTCTTCTCAATTATGTATTGATATCAATCGAAAACCTTCAGCAAAAAAGGGGTTATTATCCTATGCGATAAAGTCATTATGACCTCCTTGTTCCGGCATTCCCTATGCTGTATTAATTGACCATGTGCATTCTCCTTAATAGCGATATGTCCCGCAAGTCGTATTCGTTTGTATGCTCGTCACGACATCCATTGTCTCTGGTCCAATTGTCTCACCTACTTCGCTCAGGGATCGCTTTGCTATCGTGTTACAATTTCTGCGACACACTTGAAGGTGTTGCTGATAAAGAAATTATTTAAGGGCAACTCAACGTGTTGTATCTATTATTGTGTAGCTGTTCGACTTGGGAGTAGTTTGTAGCGAGTCCATATTTGTATGTTTGATGGGAACTGGCTCGGTGTGTATTACATACGTCTACCGCCTTAGGTGGATCCCCGAAGTTGCGGCTCAAATTCGGCGGTCGATTTGAAATTGGGACCAATATATAACAATAGTTTGGCTAGCTATTGTAAACACCTTAACAAAGGTAGTCATATTCTCTTACTTAGGAGAAAAATAATGATGAAATATATGTATACATTACAAAATATTCTTATTGCAATATATTTTTTTCGAATCTTCTCCAAGGACCAACGAAATTATATACAGCATCCTGAGTGTAAGATTGTAAGTTACCAAAACGACTATAATTTTCAGACCTTGTATAAAAAATTAAAAACGATACGCGATCTCATCGTTGATAAAATTAATGATATTTTCTTGAACTGTCTCAACTGGAAAGCTATTGCCGTTCAGCTTATCCAAGCATACGATTACCCTAAACATGATCTAAGTTACACTCCGGTGACTCAATGCTGAAGCCAAGGTAGGTATAATAATTTACAAAACCATAGACAGTGGGCGATATACAAAAAAAAACAGTTATGAAATCGTTATTCACCGTTATTCTCTCTGATAAGTATATCTCTTCTACTAATTGATTCAAAACGTTAAACCTACTGTCCATCACGTTCTTGTTCATCAATAGACGTGCACCGTACCTTAACGATTTTCCCAGCAACCATATAAAGCGTGATATACTATTGCGTAGTTAATAATCATCACGTTATGTATCCGTAAGGGGGCTTCTAGCCCTTCTAGGCGTTCTAGATATTATTTATTTTATAGCGAGAACTTATCTATCGTGTTAGCTTCTGGTTAAACACGTATCTAAATAAATCAACCCAGGTTTTAGTGTTTCGGACACAAACGAGAGTTTACATTTAGCACATGTTCAGAGGCCTAGAATCTAATATTACATTGTTATGGAACGACAAATTCATCGTTAGTTTTACGTAAAGAAAAACAAAACTGTCATAGAGGGGACGTTATGTTACAATTCAAATTTAGACTTTGTGCAGATAATGCAAATTAAAAAAAAATGGCAGTCATGGGACTGCCGACAGAAATGGAAACGAAACGACGAACTTAAAACGTCACATTAGCAGGTTGGTGACATTAATTAATAAGGAGCTGACAGAACTCAATGTTTAGATTAGCGCCCTCTAGTGGATCTATATATCTATTATTAGCGTGACGGTCACGGTATTTTTGCCCATAGCAAAATTGCACAAACATGCCTAAAGAAGTTTTCACTTTAAAAAAGTTTAGTCGAAATTCCATATGTACGTAGGTACATAATTAAAGTTTCTAAATTTATGTGAAGTTCATTATAATTATGTTCTATAATTTAGGTTTCATTCTTATAGTCGCCAAGAAGAAAAAAATGTACCTAAATTCACTATTTACTGATATATGAGTACTGAGTAAATGTAATTACACTATGGCGTGCCGCACTTCAGTTGTATAATGGTCAATTTTTTAGATATTATTATAATTAATATATAATTATATTCATACGATTTAAAACGATAACGTGATTAACAGGAGGAAATCCCTCGTAGTAGGTACGAGGATATAAGATAGATTTCCTGTTATTAGCCGTACCCTTCGATATATACCATCTAAAGCTGTACGCAATAATTTCACCCTTGCGAAACTTGTATGGTTGCAGAACAGGGTTAAGAAACCTTATTTTAATTTTATTATTATTTATTACCTTAAAGCAGCAATTGTATGATAATTTTTTTAAAATGATTATAGATATAGTAACTCATATACGCAATAAAATATATAATTTTATCGCTTGTATATAAAAAAGAGTTTTAAGTTTGTCCTACCCATTCGTATTTTTCTAGCGACTCTCAGATAATGCCCTCAGGTTGAACATTACCTATCCAAGCGAAATAATCGCGATAATAGCAATATCGATCAGGTATACCCGCATCTCGGAACAATTGAGATTGTTCCGAATGTTCCAAATACTCCGAATACCCCAACCGCACCTTCGGCTATCTACCCTCTAGATAAGCATATTTACCCGTCTCTACCCTTTGAAATATTCAAAGGCTGAGTACACCTTGGCAGGCCGGATTCAATTCGTTGTGAAATACAATCTTTGGTCCTACTCTGAAGGGACGCTAAATAGTGTGCGACACGACAGCGGTCGATGTGACGTGCGTAACTTTGACTGTCATTTATACGGTAACTGTATCTACGCACTGTTACAGATTAATGACAGCCATAGTTAATCGCGAGAAGTACCGACTGATGGCCTCTGGGATGATGCTAAGCTGTAGCAAACTACTTAGTAATCTGTGCCTGTAGTGTGAAGTGTTGGCGTGCGATCAAGATTGCACTTTATTCCTTTGACGTGAGAGTTGTTATTTATTTAAATGCATTGTTAAAGTGAACTATCTGTTATACTATTATTTAATCCATGGCCATACCATGGATTAAATAATTGTATGGTATAGTATAGTTAGTTAGTTAATTAGTATAGTAGTATAGCTCTACCATATTATAACCATCGCCATTATGGCCATGGTTATAATATGGTAGAGCTTCATGCATTCCTGTAGAAGTTGTAATTCAATTTAATTTGGCCAGAAGTCTTTAGTATAAAAAATATGACATTCCATTACGAGCGTTTGCAGTTGTATTTAAACTAAAAACTTTTTTTTACTGCAAAGTTAAGTTTGTGTAATGCCAAACATATCATTCATAAGTTTTGGAATGTTAATTTTGAGTCACAAATCCGGGGATGTGTCTCTAGTATTTTACTTTTAAAGTCTTTACTTATATCATTAAAGCCGTTCTCCACACAATAACCAATAAACTGTTCCATCAAAAGTCTTTATAGCGTTCCGAGAAAGCCCATAACAGGTGAAGATCCGTGATGAAGATATTATAACTGACACCTTGCTAGAAGCTTTTACAGCGGAACGATCCCGCGATAATACTCTCAAGATCCCGCGAGACAGTGTATTTCTGAGCTGTCATAATACTTACACTAGGTAGGTATATATTGTAACAAAACAGATATTATTTTAGTTATACGTGCTGCGTGTGTAGAAGAGAAAAATCTTGTTAATTACTGCTCATTCCCGTGAGAGATTCTTTGAGTACCTATTTATCGGTAGCAAATAGTAAATGATATTTTTATTTTTTGTTTGGATGTGGTTATTTCGGAATCTCACAGTGATCAGGAACAACGCCCCTTAGCCGGGAAACGAACAGACCTAAACCTTGACCACCTGTCAACAGCAGACAACCTCGTCTTCGAAATATCTTAGATACACTGTCATCGACGACATTGTGGCGTCTGTATTAAGACAAATGAACACGACCAATCCTGACCGTTGTATCTGAAATATTTATTTATTTGAGGAAGTCTTACAGATAAATAACATAACCTACTTTATATAAGCACAGGTATAATAAACAATTGCGTTGAATATAAATAATACTTAAAAAATGTATACATAGTAATGTATATTTATTTAAAAAACGATAAAATTTAAAACCATTGGAAAAAAAAACTCAGATAAATTGGAATATATCGCCTTCCACGTTTAATTTAAAGTCTAGATTTAGAGTCGGTATTAACACTGATATAACTACGTGCAAGTGCAAAAGGAAAACCTCACTGTTTTTCAATACCTTTTTATTACAAGATTTATTTATTTACGCTTGGAAGTTCTGCAACCAATAGATGATAATATAATGTGAAATATTTTAAAGCACTATATATACATCTATATTTTCATGACAAATTTTATCATTTCAAAACTATGTTAATCGTGAACGTGAAATGTAGAAGTATTGAGTTGTTTTTTCATAAATAAGTAATGGTATAAAGTCTGCCAAGAGTCTATATCAAGTCCTTAAGTTACCAGTCCATTTTTAAGTAATGTTTAAGACATTTGTTAAAGAAAAACATGTGTCAATCAATCATCAATGATATACTACATATGGTCTATGAGAAAAACTGAGTATTAAAATAGAGGCACTACAATAAAAGAAACATTTTTGATTAAAGTCCGTCGTAGAAGTAGTGATGGACTCGTACTTGTTTTTTTTTAATAAGTTGAGTAACAAGCCCATGTACCAGAATACTTAGAACTAGTGTTTTACTTGGGCGTAGCCAAAACCAAACCAACCAAACAGCTATTTAGCTCCGAAGATACTATTCAACAGCAGTACAACAGTGAACTACGCCGCCTTTGAGCCGAAATTTTGTGTGCCGTACCTGTCTAAGTTTCGCAGCCATAACAACTTCTGCTGTGTTCTCCGGTGAGTAAAGTATTTAAAGCTTTACGAGAGAGCATTCCACTTTTATAATAATATCAGAAGAGGAATCTTTATTTCTTGTGATGTCTTGCCAAAACTTTGTAATGTTTAAACTTTATGGAATTGTCGTTGCGAGAATGATGACCTTTTGTGCCGGGTCCCCACGCTTGCCAAACCTTCACAAATTCAAAGGTGTGAATAGCACGTTTGGCGTAGCTTGCCTAGGTTTGCCAGTACTTTTTTTTTATGGCATATTTGGCAAACGAGCAGACGGGTCACCTGATGGTAAATGACTACCGCCGCCCATGGGCACCTGCAACTCAAGAGTCACAAGTGCGTTGCCGCCCTTTAAGGTGGGAGTAGGAGAAGAGGGGGAGGGGGGAAGAGTGGGAAGAGGGGTAGGAGGAAGGACGGGAATAAGGGAGAGGGAAGGGTTAGGGCCTCCGGTAACCTCACTCACGCGGCGAAATGCAATGAAAATATTGCTTCACGGCCGGTTTTCTGTGAGGCCGTGGTAACGAACGGAGTCGAGCCGGCCCATACTTGGGACCGATCCGGTCGAGTGTCGGTTTTTTGAGATAAATCAAAGGAAGTTTCATCTACACGTTTATGCGGACTTTGAGGCTTGCAGTTTGCGGCAAGTGTGAAGCGTGTCATCCCGGCATTAGACGTCCATAGACCATACTCTGCACAGCTGACCATCAGCATGTTTCTAAATGAATGAATGAATGTTGATAAATGAGCTCTTATCTATGCAATCGAAATATGTTTTCTCACATAATATAAAATATCTAAATTACCAAAGAACATGCACGATACATTGATACTGATAGTCATACTTTTCCGTCCATTTACCTACAAAATTACTAAACAAAAAAATGAAATATGAACGTTCATAATTAGTCGGACGGTACCCGTTTATAAAACTTGTCACGCATATTAAATTCTTTTCACGCTTTTCGTTCCGCCGCTACTGAACGTATTTTGTGTGATATTTCGTCGCTGACTATGAAAATTGGCATAATTCATCTACGAAACGAATTTATGCGTAATTTAGAAAGGCTTTGTTGAAGTTATCTGTATTTACGTAAAGTTATAAAGTATATAGAAGTGCAACTTTTGTGCAAATATCTCTCAAAACCATCAACTTGTCATTCAAAAACAGATCTGGATATACCTAAAATTTACAAACAATACCAGCACATTAGAAACATTGGGTTGCGACAATACTGACTCAGTGTGTCATTATATTTTCTACATAATACCAGTAATAATTGTGTACGGAAACCATGGGAAAATTCACTTTCATCGAGAAAATAAAACATGTTTTATCGGTCATTGTTTTCGTGAGAATGTTTTGTTCTGGCGCTGAGCACGCGCCGTCACAGTTAATTTCACGTTAAACTAGAACAAAATGAATTAATTTTGAACACCAGAACGAATACCCAGTATACAGTTTTAATTAAAAAGATGTCCCCCGTGGTGACTTACGAAAAAAAAATAACAATTTAAAGCGCGCGATAGTGAGCTTGTTGATATGAATTGTTTATTAAAAAGCCGTGTTTAATGAAATTTAATTTACGTAGCTATAATTTTGTTTGTGTACGCTGTTATTATAGCTAAAATACATTTTCCTACTACTTGCTACTGTGATATGTAGGAAAAACGCTTTTATAACGAACCCACTGGACAAATATTGCTGTAAACCACCAATACTATTCCTATACTTGTTTATACGAACCATATTGGTGATTTCCCAAAAAAAAAACTATATTCGGATAAAGAAAAACCAGGTTGAGGAAGCTCATGATATATTTAAGTGCAGAAGCAAATATGAGCTGGTGTCTCAACCTACCAAAAGAAGGCAAAACGTGTCGTTTTTGTGCTGAATGCTTTTTAAAATTTGATTAAGTTTTCCCATATTGAAGTGTTTCTAACTAAATACATTTTAGATTATGAATGCGAATTCAATAAATCACAACCAGTCATTTCAAAAACCATTAGAACTGAATACAGAAATTCTACCTCGACCTTTGTAAATACATCTCTCTAAAATTGTCGAGCCTCTCCAATTCACTCTGAAAGCTTAATAAATCAACTAATCTACGCTCAAGTTGTGTCAATAACAAACAAAATTCATGAATTAGTTTTCCTGAATCGCTCAGTACCCGTTCATTGGGATACCTTACGAAATTTAATTCTCAATTGACAGCGCAGTGGAGAGGTAAGTAAACAATATGAAAATGTTTCCTCTCTCTCTTGAGCTATCTACAAACAGACTATAATCCGATTTATTCGATTTATGAAGAAACTGACGTATTAAATTAGTTCCTATAGTTTCTATTATTACAAAAAGTTTTTTCAGAACGTTATCTACGTTTTACTCTTTGGTAAAGAAAGTAGGTATTTTGAGTGCAACGGTAGTCAGGTTGTCATGAAATACGTAAATAAGTAGAATTTGGGAAAAACTGAAAGTATTTTGTAAGGACTGAACACTATTACAAACAAACCGGTTGAAAATTGATAGGACAACATCTGTCGGGTCAGCCAGTATTATAAAATAAATAACTATTTTATTCCATACCATTTTTCGGACTACAAGTACCATGCAGCAATGCATCCACTTCACAATTGAAGTCCCAAAGTAGCATCAACAAGCTCCACACGTAACTCACAAGACCCCTACGGAAACCGCACAATAGTCCTCGAAAGTTAGCATCACACCTTGCTCCACTTTAGCCAGCTAAGCTCACTTGCTATTCGCTTCGTACCTACTCGCATCCAGTACCTCGCTACTTGACGACAACTCGATCCCCAATTAAGCCGCACTCGATACCTGGTATTATCGCATTCGACTCGTATCGATTCAACAGTCTCGGTTCGCACCGCTGGCTATACCAAATATTGACAATCCATATCTGGTTGACGAGGTGTATGGACGACCGGGCGGTGTCTACCGGTGCGGTTCCACAGTCAAATATTTAAATAATATAGATTGGGTAGGTAATTTTTCAGGAATTTGTGTTGCTATTACTAAGAGTCGGGGTTTTCGGTAATATTATAAAGTTGTAAAAACCGTATTGCAATAATTATTATTGTCTGTTTGTATTTTAAACTATTGTACACAGCTGAGCATAAACAAACTGAAAGTATATATATATAGCATTAAAAGCAGACTGTAGATAGTAGAAACATTCTAACTAGAATTTCATTCCTAATTCAAATCGCTTTTCTTTCTATAACATTACGTATATTTCTTCGAAGTACGATACCTAGTAGTAGAAAAAATAAACCTATGTTCACTTAACACTTACTGTAAAACATATTTGTCACAGGTATATGTCATACAGTGCATGAGTTTTGAAACTTTGTTCATTGTGGGAGCAACGCACAATAGATGCACAGAATCGTACCAAACGCCAATAAACCGAGTAATGTGGCATCCTGAATCACGTCTCCTAATAATTCGATTTGGTCAACGACAATAGGCGTCGCACTGTCATGGCGTCACAATCACACGATGGGAACACACATAACCTATTTGTGCAACGTCTTGCAATACACACCAACAGTTCAGCACACGAACCGTGTCATACCGTCAAGTGAAATGGAAAGCTCACGGATATTACAATCAACGTGTTTAATTTTCTCACACGACACACGGACGCATCGTTTGGCAAACTGGTTTCTTAAAATTGTTTTAGATATTTTTTTAGTTAGGTTGTTCGTCACAGACAGTAAGGTATTATTTAATTGGGAATTACGACTTAATGATGAAAAAAACACCTAAAAACCATTAGAGTTCCATCAGAGGTAAATCAATCTACTTGGTTCAATTAAAACGTGATGTACAATAACAAGATGTGACAAAATGTATAACAAGATTATGATTAGAGACTGCTAGTGAAACATCTTATTGTCTCTTATTCTTTCTTATGTTAAATCAAAATATTAATTGTTTAAATAAAGCCTGTTATTAGAACAGTACAAAAATCCCTAATAAATAAATATAGGTATTCATTGTTAAGCTTCTGTTGGAATAAATATGGGCCATTTTGCTTTTATGCTATGATAGAATAGTACGTAATAATAAAAATAGTTGTACATTCTTCATATACGTGTGTGACAACAATAGGTCCGCGAAACGGGGCGACATTATCTGCGATCTCTGCGAAATTCCACCCGAACGCACACAACGAACCAACCATTGTGTCAACATTCATATCTCATCGCATTCATTGATTTTAATACGAGGTACAAACAAATTGAAATGAGCTTTCTCAGAGCATTTCTGACATCGAAAGTTACCTCCTGACAAAGTCACATCAAACAGTCGCTTGATTTTTGAAAAGTTGCGAGAATGAGTCGAGAATATGTTTTAAACGTGTCAATTTAAATGCTTGAATAATATTGTGTAGGGATTGGGACTAATTATACATTATATAGATTTCATTGACTATCTTGTTTGACGCTTGATTGGTGAGACCTACTCAAAAATTGAGACTATTATGACATGCTGAATCTGTGTAATGGTGACGTTTGAAAAGATACTTTTTTTGAAGAAAATTTCGTAATACTAAACAATCTATGATACGAGACTCCAACGTGAGCCAAAGTTACACGATCCCAGTAATCCCTGTATAGAAAAAGTATCATGAAAACATTATCTTTCATACTTCATTTCTTCATCAACTGCAAGGGGAATTTTACAAGACAAAGGCATAATTCTGTTCTAATCAAACAAAAACTATTCCGACAAAACCATAAACACTGAAACTCCGCCCAACAAAAAAAATATTACGTTGCCACCTCTCGCTGTTGACAACAGATAGATATACGCATATTTCTTTATACCTTGAAAATGATCCCCACCCATCCCTCAGGCGTATGTCGCGAGTAATGTCGCTATTTATTGTATTATTCGTATTTCTCCGCATCAAAGAACAACAAAAGGAACAATATAATGTGTTGAGCAGGTACACCAGAGTTTCAATTTACGTTGAAATTGCTACATCGACTCAGTATGTATTGGCGGAGCTCTTCCCTGACGCGAGCAATATTTTTATACGAATTGGAAAGTAAAGTGGCATAAGTATAATATATTTTTTATTACTATACTTTCTTTTTTATTTGATGACGAATTATGATGATATCTTTTGTGACGTTGAAACGTAATAAGAGTATGATAAAATGATAGAATCAAAAGTATTTATAGCTCAGATAACGAATAAAAGGAAAATGTGTGTGTAATTTTCTGGGAATCGTGTTGAAATGAAATGAGTGAAATGACAAAAGGTGTGGGAAGAATTCTCGGTAATAAGTAAATAGATTAAAGTATACAGGATACTTATACACGTATGCATATAAAACTTACATATTTAGTAGCTGAATTATTCATAAACAGATTTTTTAATTACAAACAAACAAACATTAATATAATATATTATATATTATATTAATGTTTGTTTTTTGGCGAACTGAACCTAGCTTTATTTACTATTTATTAATATGCGAAATCTCGATTCAACTTTTTATTAAACATGCTTGTTTGCCATTTTGGTATAAATATGGCAAATATATTGGCTATTTATAAACCGACTACATATATATCCGGCTTTTAAAGCATTATTTTGTTATTCCGCGCAATATAACTAAAAATCCGGCTTTTGTATTTTGGAGTCTGGCAATCCAGGTAGGACTAGTTTCGTAACTTTAATTGCAGTGCAACTCAAATATTGATAGGAGGTGATTTTATAGTTACTGGGCAATATGTTTTTTGCCAACACTTTTGAGATACAGGATCAAAATGCGATAGAGACTCCGCAATATGGCCGCCGTAGTACCGATTTTAACCGCGCGTCAAAAGATTCTTGACTGACTATAAGTAACATACACGCACTATCACAAGTAGCACATTTTCAAGTGCTTGTTATTTTCTTATTTGAAAAAAGAAAGCGTTATGGAAAGGAAACTAAAAATTACAAAACATTTACTATTTTGAACCAAGTTTTTGAACTGTGAGTACTGTGACTGAATAAAATTAACCATTAATTTATTTCTACCTACTAAATAAAAAGTATTGTAATTATTCATATTTCAGAATTAATATTTTTATTTGACACCCACTTAGTCTGGTCTCTAAAGACGCTTGTTCGCAGTTCCAAATTCAAATTTATTCAATTTCGCGGAGCGATCGGTGTGGAAATGAAACGTCTCGAGCTAGTACGTTCGGAAACGTTGGTATACTTCCCTTTCTATTAGAATTCGTTGCTGACACGTCATTGTTATAGTTGGATGCACGGGAGAGGATTTACTTGATATTTTTTCTTAGCTCCCTATTGTGAGTAATTTACAGTAAAATGATTTCTGGGTAGACATTACCTACGGTACATATAATCGCGTACTATGTGATTTAAAAGGTTTTTTTATTATACGCGCAAATTATCCACTGATATATCTGCTATGGTTTTCCCAGTATAGAGTTGTTTAAAATTGGGCATTTTAAAGTTAGAAATGCGCGAATAGCCTATAGTATCAGGAGCCATCCTTTGAATTATTTAAATAAGTAAGTGGGAGTATAAAATATCCCCAGTTTCAAACAATAAATAAAAATCTGAAATCGTATTTATTCAATTGACAACGACTTTGAGATCTCAGTCGAAACATCAACAAGTGAACACGAAATCGATTAAGCATCATCCCAGTGATGTTTTGGGCACAATTCGTTCGGAAATCGTCGTATCTTTACACACACGAACGAACATTGACGAAATAATGACAGACGCAACTCCGCTTTCAGTCAATCAGTTAACTCCCAATCTCAGTTCAGTCCATCAGTTCAAAGATTTGAATTTTTTATTCATTGATTCGTTCTTATTTTGCGTTATATTTTCAATTTGGTTTTGTTTCCTGTTGATTCTTTGTTTAGATTTGATTTTAAAATTTAAGTAGCGTGTAAAATAAGTTAGAAAGTGTGTATTCTTTTTAACCGACTTCAAGAAAGGAGGAGGTTCTCAATTCGACTGTTTTTTTTAATGTTTGTTACCTCAGAACTTTCGACTGGGTGAACCGATTTTGATGATTCTTTTTTTATTTGAAAGCAGTGTGTGTGGTCCCATTTCAATTTGGTCCAGTTCTGACGATGGCATCCATGAGAAAACCATATATAAGTTTTTTATGGAATAGTTTTTTTTGTTGAAGTCGGTTTTTTTTTTAAAGAATTATGTATTTCAGTTTCAGAGATTTATATAGAGCTCGTCGAAAGTTAAATATTATTGCCCTTATCTTTAGTTACTTAAAGTAGATAGAATTTATTAGTATATTATAAAAAAATGTAACTATTACGAAACCAAAATCTAAACTGAACTGATTGTTAGAAGAGCATGACAGTTTTAAGTGAGATGCTGACCCACATATTAGTGTGTAGTGAGGCAGCTGATATCGATCTAAACGGTATCTTCTCTATACGCTAAGTTTGTGTCAAAAACTAATCAAGCCCCTAGTCACGATAAGAAATAAATAATCTGTAGGGTAATAGGCACACACGTCACAAGTCGCAAACACTTCTATTTCACGGTACTCAAAATTAATACGAAACTCATAATCACTCGATTTTCCCTCCGAGATTCGCGCAAAATTGGGGCAATATAATTTAAAACTAATCACACAACAATGTGACTCCCTAGTTTGTAGGGTTGTTGCCTTCACTGAAAAGCCCGGGAACATAATAAAATCTCGTCAAATAAGTAACTACCGTGAGCAAGACAAATGCGGGGACGGAGCACCAAGCTAAACAATATGACGAAATCGCACTGTTTGCACGGTAATTTCAAAAGCTGCGGTTGCTACACTTTTAGACGAAATATTTCGCGACTGTACAACTGTCGTGTTGTCCCGCGTTTATGCAAGGATCTCGTAGAGTTTGTCGACAAAAAGTCCCATCATTGTGTTCGGAATGCTGACTTTTTAGTTTTTATGCTCGCAATGTTGTTCTGGATATTTGGTTGTTACCTTTGCCTCATTTTAAATGCTTTGCTGATTATGACAACAAATATAGATAGTCTCTCATAATTATAATAACGATAAAAACGAATATTATTTTTCCAGACATTAAGTTTTAAAATCTCGCGTTCTGTTACTTCAGGCTACATTCCTAGAATGTATTCGCGTTAATTCCCTTATTTATTAATTCCTAAAGAGTATAGGTATTATATGGCCTCCCCCATTAATACACATGAGGCATAATTTCAAACTCCAGGGCGGAAACTGAGAATGTCTTTACTAATAGTAATTATAGTTTAGTAAACTTGAGAAAAAAACACAGTTTAATGGCTATTCACCCTGGCTTTATCATCAGACTATTGTACCAATCCCAATTCGTTGGACTCGTCAAAATAAATCATATGAGCCCAAACTCCACGGGTTTACTAGTAGCCACTGAGGAGAGACAGTATCCACCTCCTGGCTCCATCATCAGATCAGCTTTAAAATGCCAAATTATAGTATTGTATATTAATAGTAGTAATTCTAGTAAAGTATGATTTTGATACGACAATTACAAGGAGGTCAAAATTGACTTCCAAGGTTTGTTTACATTTAGTTTGTCAGTTAGTTAGCTGGTTACAAGTGAATAAAAACGTGTTAAAAACATAGTAACAAGCATTGTCACCTGACACGAGACTTGAACACAGGACCTCAGATGGCAGTCTTACGGAAGAGTTCCACCGTGATATTAGGTGCTGACACGAGGGGGCCATTTTATTTCGTTTGTATAAACTTTCAATGTATTTCTCTTGTAAACTAATAATTAACGCATATCGTTAAGCAATATATTAATGCAGCGAGCGTATTTTATTACTACTACGTAAATTAAACAACAAAAATATTAGGCATATAATTGCGAAGAGCACAAATTAGCCAAACGATGTGGATACGTTGCGCGGCGTGTTAATGACTTAGACAAATTTTCTATCTCACGGCAAATTGTCTTTTCGGCAATGTCTCCGTTTACTTGTTACTTTAATATACTGAAAGCAATGATATTAAAAGTAAAAAACTTATAATATCATTGACTGAAAGGTTTTCATATGATCGTGAACGCGTGCGTGTAGTTGTGGTGTGTGTGTGTGTGTGTGTGTGTGTAGTGTAGGTCTAGTATTTCAAAGGTGCGGACAATTATCTTATCTGTGGTGTGAACTTGGACAGTGTAAGCTCTGATCGTTCAGACTCAGATAATTTTATTACTGAACACAATCATTTCAAAATGGTATCAGGTATCTTCTTTAATTGTAAACAGTTAATCTTCTAACTCAACAATCTTGTTTCACTACACTCTATTTGTTTTTTCGTCAATGTTATTTTCATTGCCTCTCATAATTTTAATTTCCAATATTACAATGGTAACAACAGAAGCCTCTTTTAAATCACACGCAAATTCAATATTATACACAATCACATTGGTGGAACAAAACAATCCGCAAAGCTCGCATTAAAAACATAAATTAAGCTACAGTTCCGCCATTTTTAATTTACGAAAATTTACCCAAGCGCAAAGAGCAATTGTATTCAATAAGACCTTACATAAATTAAAATGAAAAACAAACCAGTTACAGAACGAAACAGTCTGCACAGCACTAGTAATTTGTATACGTCTTGAAACTGAAACGAAAGCCACTAATTTAATGAATCTTATTACAACCTAAGTTTTGCAGAGTCAGCTCTTGAAACTTCTAGTGGCTGAATACTGTATATTTATGGTGCGCTGATCTAAGTAATTAGTTTATTTTTTAGGGTAAAATGGTTAAATTCTTGACGTAGCAGCGTTTTTGATGAAATTCTTAAGTTTATTTAGCTTTATAATCTTAGAAACCTTTGCTTCCAGATTCCATAAATAAAGCGTTTACGAAGTAATGTACAAACATATGGTAAACACATTATGCTAGCTTAAAGCTAACTTTATCCAGCAAAACGCACCGTATGTAAAATACTGTGGATTTTCTCAGTTGCCACTGTCAGTTGACAATTTTAGTTTCGATGGTTGGATGCATGTTTTTCTTTCAAATTCACGACAGCCGAGGAGCGAAAGTAAAAATCTCAAAGATAATAACTACTTTTTTTTAATCTGCATTTATAAACAAACAGCTGCGATCCACGTGCCTGGACTAAAAGTCATAATAAAACACCTGGTTATAAATTCATCTCTTCAATTTTACATCTCGCCCCGACATTACACATGTAAATCCTAAGCTACTAACATTAAACGCTTAAACATGGCATTAAAACCAATCGGTGGACTAAGCTCTCCTTAAAATGTATTGTAGTGACTAGTAATTAGTACGTAAAGTAACTACTTATATAAATACTCTAAATGTTATATTTTTTTAATTATAAGAAACTCGGCTCCGTCTTACGAATTTTCGATCAGGTCACGCGTCCTGACCTGACGCGAGATTTTTGACGCGAGTTTAACATTTTTTACCCGTCCCACAAAGTTTTGCACAACACCGCTAAAGAAGTTTTCACTTCAAGAAAATATTAATTTTGTTTTTGCTTGTCAAATCAAAGCTAAGGGCACGTAGCTGTAAATCTTTTATGCAATACAATGTTAATTTCAGGACATCAAGAAATGAAACCTCAAAACATTAATTGCAAGGACATGAAATGCCAAAAACGTAGAAAAAAAATACATTTGAGGTATTTTGAATTGGTGTACAGCTGTCAAGTTTTTTTTTTATTATATCTAGCGCGCCAATTTTCAGTGTTCCATGTTAAATCATTGAGCCATAGACTATAACGCCATTCCTATAACAACATTTGCATAAAAAATACCAAAATTAACTGATATCTTTTTATAACAATATAGCTTTGTTAGTTTTAATTTATCTAAATAAAACCACCCATATTTAGTTGCGATCTCTATTTCAGTGTAATATGAAAGCATTTTAATTTTTCATTACGTTTTTGATAACATCTTTGTACATTACATTTGATTAACAGATTCTACTAAATTTAAAATGAAGCATAAGAATATTCTTATACTTTATATACACATACATTTTTCTTTTTATGTATATACATAGATGTACAGTTTCCCATAAATCTTGGGATATTTTTATTAATTAAGCATTTCTCCCTACTTGAAAATTACTTTTCGCTAGTTTTAGGTAGGACAGTTTTTGATGTGATAAATACAAAAATATCATGTATGTATAATCAAACTAACATAATAAAATATTATCTAGATATTAAAACGCTAACTAAATTACGCGTTTGTTTTTCCAGTAATTAATGACACATCTCAACAATAACCACAAATGACAGAAGCCAATCCATTAACTTAGCAGCAAAAATAATGGTTTGATCTTTAACAAATGCGGGACGTATTAAAAGCCCTAAGACGTAGGTAGTAACACTACATCACCTTGACTTGCGAGCCACAATGACATAAGCAAACGCAGTAAACTAAGTGTGTCAAAAGATAATACACAGACCGTCGTTACTAGGGTTGTGATGTGACGCGTTTGAAACTTTTTGCTACTATTTCTTTGTATTTATACATGTGTATGTTTTACTAACTTTTAAACTTTCGCGTTCCATGATAATATACAGGTTGTTAGATAAACGCACCTGAAACGAACGACAGACGATAGTACTAATGATACCTTTGATGATGGATCTAAAAAAAAATCGATCCCGATGAAAAACAAATCATTTTTTTACAATTTTATATTATAATTTATATAATTTTATATTATATATTAGCATTATTCACGCTACACCATGTTAGTACAGCTCAATAAAAAACACCTGACGTTATGGTCAAAGGAAGCGCGGGCGCCGAGCTCGCGTGATCTACAGTGCCCACGCGTGAATAATGCTAAAATAAAATGGTAAAAAAATTTTGTTTTCTTCAGAATCGATTTTTTTTCTGACCCATCATCAAAGGCATCATTAGTGCTATCGTCAGTCTATGTTTTCGGGAGCGTTTACCTAAAACCCGGAATAATTATGTATAAGTATGGGAATTAACGTAATAGGTATGTAATAATACCTTTGAATCGCCTAACGTTTCGACCACGTTGCACTGGCCATGGTCATAGGCTGACTCATGTATGTAATACCTATTACGTGAATTCCCGTACGTATATATAATTATATGTGAATGTTTGTCATTCAATCACTTTCTTAATGCTGAACGGATTCGGATAAAATTTGGAACGCAGATAGGTTGTAAGTATCCTTAACGAGCAAAAAGGCATTTGGTCCCAAATTCACGCGAGCGAAAGCTATTGATAAATAAACTCTAAAATAGTCCGTACGTCATTCCCAATCGGTTTTTTTTTGTCTGATTAAAAAAACGATTTTTTGTTTTTCCAACCAAGCACGTGGTTTTGAAAACATGTACCTAACATTTATCTATACCTGTTTTTGGGAAATTTTATTGGCTTGAAGTATTCATTAAGATGTAGTAGTAAACTGCACGAGACACAATAGATTTCTCCTGACTGTGGAAGTATTTCTATAAATTTCTAGTACAGTTCCAGCAAATAATTATTTTCATGATTTATTTTTCAATAACAATTTATGTATGATGTTCAAAAATCATTGCATAAAATACAACGAAACAACGGTTGTATGAATTAAAAATAAAGCTCTTATAAATTATATATTTCTTTTAAGTAACATTAAAACACGTAACAGCATTTTTTATCTGAAATGCATTTAGGACAACCCTAGCAGCAGCAGCAGTCATAACTCGGAACTTAACGACAGAGTACGTGAGAACAGGCATACGCACTTTGAAGGGCCTGAATTACGAGCTCGCGGAAGGATAATAGGCCACTAAAGTAGCCAGAGGAGAACTAGACGAATGTGTGGAGCCGGCTTAACTCGACGCTCTTACGTACAAAGTTGAAAGTAGTGTCGTAAAAAAATGGCTAGTATTTAATTTGTCTCATCTTTCATACCGCTTTGGCGATAAACTTTAAGTAGGAATGCGGTCAAGTGCGTAACCTATTAACTTTTGTATACTGCATCATTTTTAGTACATAACAAAAAAATAACAACTTATCATGAAAACTTATTAAGTTATTACACAGTTTACACACAAGTTCGTCGTGCACTTTTTTTCTCAAAATCATCAGCATCAATCATGAAATGGAGGTCTAGAGAACTATTGACGAAAATTTAGTTTTTGATTTGATACATTAATGCATGTATTATATATAATATGTTCATAATAAGACACAAAACAGTAACTAACCTAAAATAATGCAACCTGCCATAGTAATCGTGTTTATCGAAAGAGTTGCTTTTTGAACAACTTTAAAAAAATTGTAAAACAGACAGCACAGACTTGTAATTGTTTGTTTGGTAACTGAAGTCAGTAGACAACTTGGCTAAGTTGTCTACTGACTTCAGAAATCAGCACGTCAAAACCAAAAACCGGCACGCTGTCTGAAACGGGAAACGGAAAACCGATAGCTGCATCTCATTTGACATTTTATAATATTATAATATAAATTACTTTACACACGATGTGGTCACTTATTATGGTTCTATGTTTCTCATAAATAGAATCACACAGTGATTTTACCCACAGTGAATTTATTGGAACTTGTAATGGCAAATGTAATAAATTATTACCAGGTTAGGTTACTTACGTAACCAAAGTCTGAAACTAAATTAACAGAAATAATACCGCAAGGTCAGTACGTTTGACAAGACAATAAAGTGACACTAAAGACTGTGACATATATAGTTGTAAAACACCCATTAAATACAAAGTGATTCATAAATTGTTATTCAAAGTGGCAACCATAATTTAAGCTAGAATACTACTTCGGAAAATCAGGCAACAAATTACTATTGCTTATTTAAATAGCAATTCTGCAAACTACAATAAAAGTCCATACATTTACCTATCGTTAGCACAAACAATCTATTCTATGCCCAATCCCAACGAACTAGAACTTATTTTGCTCTGATGATGACCCACGAGTTAAAGCTGCAATTTGGTGATCTATCATAGGATATTGCTTATCGTCATAATTTTCAGCCCTCATTAACTCATTGCTTGGTTGAGCCGCATTCAGTGCGATTCCGTATACTTGAGGATGTCGTTGGACAATCAAGCTGATGGTTTGGCCACTGGCCTTGTCAAGTTTCTTGGCCACCATACTGTGACTGCCTTGGGTAGACCAAGGCATCGTCTCTCATTAGGTCTAGCTAAGTATCCTGTCCACCTCTACCTCAGCCCTGTTACTTGTTTAACCGTGTCTTCGACCTTCGTTTTGTCACATTGATTCTGTGGATGGTCTGCCTAGTGAGCATCTGTGTTTTGGCGCCATGATAATAACACACGTTGCTTGTATATCTAGATTTTCAGGCACTAGGTAAAATCACATAAATCAATTTACTCCCTGTGGACTTATTAAAATTCTAATATATGATAGATGTGTTATTTCTGTTTTCCCTGTAGTCATTTGTAGTATAGTACACCGTTAATAACACCAACAATTAAAAACTCAATTCTATTTAAATAACAGCCACTGTACTGAGCCCTGCCTGCCCCGTCAAGATGTTATGTAAATCGTTTAACGATGGCTGTGCTGTCCCAATGGCGCACTTAAAGCATTAGCATAAAGACTTATTCCTACTAAGTACACAATTACTTCTGCATTTAAACTGATTACACTGCTTAAATATTCACTGTAAATTATTCTAATTACGTCCCGTTCAAAGATTCACTTTAAATTATTCTAATTGGTTTGACTTTGGAGTTTCAAATAGTTTTGTTGTGTGTAACTGTTGTTTGACACTCCGCGTTTGTTCTGCGTCCAAGTTTTGTTTTGTTTCGTTTTGAAATGGTATTTAGAAAAGGTGATCTGAGCTGAGTGAGGTGGTCTCTTCTAGAGAACAGTGTAGTGAATTACGTAAAACTATTTAATTAACCTTCATTTACATTTTAAAAGTATTTTCTTTACAAGGTGCAGTTCAGTGGTCATCCTCGTCCACCGCGCCTTTTCCCAAATAAATTGGGGTCGGCTTTCAGTCTAACCACGATACGGCCGAACTTTGATATTTTACGTCTGCAACTGTCATCAGACCTCCTCCTCAGAGTACTAGGTGATATCGAAGTTCTGGAGTTAGACCAGGTTGCCGGACTTTTAACTACCCGTAACGAATGCCACTGATGTTTGTATGGCAGTCCGGACCGACGGTTTAACGTGCTCTCCGAGCCATGAAGGGGTCTCAATGTATTAGGAATGGTCACCCATCTTAGACTGACCTGGCTATGATTACTTAACTTTGTAATGTGCTAACCTACTCGATTACCACTTAGCCACGAGCCCCTCAGGTGCAGTTCAGTGTTATCAATATTATTTTGAATGTATATAAATTTTTTTGTTCCTTTTTTTGATTTCACAGGACACGGTATAGTCATTTATCACTAAGAACATATTATAAAATAAAGTCCCCCGCCGCGTCTGTCTGTCTGTCCGTCTGTTCGCGACAAAGTGAAAAACTACTGAACGGGTTTTCATGCTTTTTTCACTAATAAACAGAGTGATTCATAAGGAAGGTTTAGGTGTATAATTTGTACCCGTGCGAAGCCGGGTCGGGTTGCTAGTTTAGTTTATAAATTATTGGACAGTAACAAAATTACTTTAGTGTGGTCATTCACGTACCTCTCTATTAAATTGCGATGTGTAGTAATTTAAAAATCCTAGTACAACATTAAAAATACGATTGAAAATAAAACGAAGAGCGATATTCGTTCGTATTTATAACTGAGAATAGACTTATGATCGGCTTAAAACGACTGTGAATGTGTGTTCAAAATGTTCATACAAAAGCACGCGAAGGATTCTCGTACCGCGTTTTCGCACACAACACAGGCAATCGAACACTTACTCGCGTGTGTTAATAAGATATTCAAACACTCATTTCATGTTCTGTTATAGAGGAGAACACTGTCTACGATAGCAGTGCAAAAATAGGAATTTGAAAATTTTGAATAGTACTTAAGTCCCACAGTTGTAAGTTATTACATATGTTACACAGTGAAGCATTGAACATTATGTCTAATGGTAACTTAAAAAGTTCAAAATGGTGTGCTTTTATTGGCCTTTGGAGAGTAAAAACATACAGATCCATGTGGCAGAGCCATACTTCGGCATGTATGGGCCGGCTCGACCGGAGTTATACCACGGCCTCACAGAAAAGCGGCAGTGAAGCAATGCTTTCATTACTTTTCGCCGCGTGAGTGAGGTTATCGGAGGCCCTAACCCTTCCCTCTCCCCCTCTACCCGCTCTTCCCCCTCTCCCCCCTCTCCCCCTCTTCCTGCTCTTCCTCTTCTCCTACTCCCACCTTAAAGGCCGGCAACGCACTTGTGACCCTTGACTTGCAGGTGCCCATGGCCGGCGCTAGTCTAGTAGTTTACCATCTGTTTACGTCTTCTCGTTTGCCTTCTATAACATAAAAAAAAGATTTATGATAAAAAAAACCCATGGACACATCTTTGACATAACTGTAATTTCTCGAATTTTCAGACATTTCGCAAAATAATATTAACAATAACACTGAGCATGTTAAACAAGACATTTTCACGCAGCACACATAAAAATAATCATTAAAAAATCCTTAAACTATTTTAATTGCTATTCATTGCATATTTATATTATACTTTCAACCAATGTGGCCAAAAAATCCTCATAAATGGCAAAAGTCGTTAAGTGTGATGTCTACCCCAATAAAATCTCAAGACTAGTCAAGACGGTTAAGAAACAATCTTCTGGTTAGGTCTTAATCTTAAGATATAATCTGTACCCTCAATGCAGTACTGTTTTCTTTGAAAACCAATAGTTGTGATGATTAAGTCAACTCAAAACTGATGAGAACTTCTAAGAACTAACTATAAATTAATAATCTGTATATGCAAATAATCTATAAGTGTGTAAAATAAATGACTGCGATCTTTTGCAGTAAAGGTATATAAGCTATGAATGAAGTGTTCAAGTTTTAATGGAATCGAGTTATATTTGATTTGACATGTCCAGGAAGGCAAGCATTAATTGATGTAATAAAACGTAAAAATCACTTTATATTCTTTTCATAAAGTCTTTTTTGGTTTATAATGTAAAGTAACGTGCCATTGCATAATCGCCGACGATTGCGCGATCCAAGTTTCGTTTTCTCGCACAATTTTCATGCTAATCTTCGCACGAGAGCGCAGATTTTGCCGCCATGAAATATTTGTACCTACATTAGGGAGTGGTTTCATTGACTGAAATGTGTCACAATTTCGCGTAAGAATATATATTCCGATGAATATTCAATGAGCCCACTTTGTAATAACTGAGTGGTTGATTTTATGGAAGCAGAATTAACAATGGATTATAAGTTAATTTTGACTAGATACTGTATTCAAAGGTAAGCATTGCTGCTTAAAGCTTAAGGTACAAATTTCAAATGTTGACGTTGTTTTTACCACTGGTACGAGTTTTCACATTACGTCACGACCAAGAGCCTGGAGAGTCAAAAATTATCGTAAGAGCCTGAAGGATGTTTCTTGTGTGTATTATCTCAACTTAAATTTACATATGATATATATTTTCGAACTCATTATTCGATTTTTCTAGGACCCCAGTTCTTAGAAATTTATTTCGATGTTTTACAAATGTTTGAGCTAGGTTAAGTAGACGGTGAGCCGTCAGTCCAATGTTCCCAACTTCACCAAATTGAGTTGACAATAAGTGGTGCCGAGAGCCAAAAAAAAAAAAAATTTTTTGAATGTTTGAATGAAATGTTTAGATTTAGATTTTATTTCGATCGAACTGAAAAAAATAACGTAGAGGGCAAATTTGTCTCAGGCTCATGTTCTAGTTTGGGATAAAGTAACTTGAGATTTAAGGGTTGTTATACAATATCCAATGTAAGTTTGAAAATGCAAAGATTATGATTGAGACACTCATTGCTTAGAAATGATCAACATTACGTAACTTATCATCTATAAAATAATAATAAAAACCGAAACGATGAGAAAAAATTTTAAAGGAACCGCTTCCGTCTCTCTTTTCCGCTACGAACCTATCCGAGATTGTTCCTTTTCAATTTCGCTCCTCGCTTGCTCCGCTTGAGACTGAGAGGGCCTCGAATGTTGCAGTTTAAGCGTAATACGTTCCTACACCAATACGACGTATGTCGCGTTCTTTTGACAACGAAAATTTTACTCTAACTGTTATAATAACAAGTGTCTTTGCTGTTCATAATCGCAATGCTTCAGTTATATGAAACGCTTGTGTAAGAGTTTCGGATGGTTACTTAAATAATATGTGTGATTTGGTAGGTAGGTACCTGTAGGTATTTATGTAGTACATTACATTTTAGATGTATAAATCAGGTGACATATCAACTTAATCGCGATAACATATTTATGTATAAGGTATACCTGTATGTATATGTATGCATACATTTATATCGTTCTATTTCGATCGAATCACCGATCGTGGTTTCAGAAACTTGTCAGTTCACACGTGATCGAGCAGAAAGGTATTGTACCCAATTTATAAATAGAACAGCGATCGAGTTCCTATTAGTATAAGTGTCTATTACGTATTTTTGAAGTGAAAACTTCTTTAGCGGCGTTGTGCACTTTTTGGGATGGGTAAAAAATGTGAAACTCGCAGCAGGACACGTGACCCTGATGTCCGACTGTCCTCTGTTTCTACGTATGACGTACGTACGTACGTATGAATTCGTACGACGGAGCCGAGTTTCTTATATTTACATGTACAGCGTCAAAGAGACATGGAGAGGGAGGGAGGAAGAGAGAGAGAGAGACAGACTCCAGTGAATTGTAAACTCCAGTCGTGCGTCAGAGCTAACACACACTTTTTTTTGAAGTGTATACTTCTTTAGCCACGTTTGTGCACTTTCGCTAATTGCTGAACTCGTGACCGTCACGCTAATAATACATATATAGATCCACTAGAGGGCGCTAATCTAAACATTGAGTTCTGTCAGCTCTTTATTAATTAATGTCACCAACCTGTTAATGTGACGTTTTAAGTTCGTCGTTTCGTTTCAGTTTTCACTTCTGTCGGCAGTCCCATGACTGCCTATTTTTTTTCTTTTAAAAGGAAGGACAAATTAGTTTAGTTTTTCTGAGCAAACTCCTATCCTAAGTTTTCGCGTAGCGGTTACTTAGGTACTTAATCAACCCGCAAAATTTTGCAACTGCCAATCTTTCCTGTACTGACTGTCCCAATATTACAAACGCCTTTAATAAAATACGATCCGACAACTCTCGCCAGCTAAACCCAGACCATTTCAGGCCGCACACTTGTCCGGGCTTCAAAGATTTAACAACATCAAAAATTCGCATGCACCGATACGGAAAATGCTTTATGACCGCTACTGGTTGGGTCGAAGGTCGTAAATTTCCCAGTTAACCCCGCGGCTGCCGGGCTCCGGGGATCGACGAGTACATATTTCAGGATCACGGTTCGACTCTGACGATACCCCCCTCATGTTTTGTGTGCGACAATACACTCGTCGCGATGCGATGCAAATTCGAACGTGATTCGGAAGGCGAAGCGATTTGCGAGTTTCGTGTATGCAGTGACAAGATAATAGTTCATACTAGTTTAGAACTGAATGCACTAATATGTAGTTTAAAATCAGTATTGATTTACTAAGTAGTGTATCTTGATGATATAAGACAAGTGATGATGGCAGAATCGCAACAATATTGCAACATTGTTAGTGTTCGTCATATTTCAGATAGAAATTCTTATTTCGAATTGAATTTGTTACGTCTAATAATGACATTATTTGGTCTTTAAAAATTTATAATTTTTCCATCAACACCTTTTTTGTACATAAGCGTAAACAAATCGATAAACTCAATCAAAAATAAACCACAAAACTAGAAACGTTTAACCTTAATCTATTAAAAATTGCCTATCCCATAATGACATACATTAACTACCAAATAATGTGCTGCTATTATCACTAGGACCATTACGAAATGATACGTTTGCCTACAGTGAAGAAACACGCTGCCTTTGTGTACCTACAGAAATCGTGTACAACGAAATAGTCGCACTTATGAACACAAAAATAGTCTAATAATGCGCCATTTGCAACCACATTTAGGAATAGAGTATATTAAATTGTTTAGGTATCTGGATTTATTTTAGTTAGTTAGTAATCAACTGCATAGAACTACCTAAGTACCTATGTTCTAAGTTAATAAAGATACACAGGAATGTAGATCATATTAACGAGAGTTACTGATGACAATTGCCCAAAATGCAAGATTACTTACATATTAAGCGTCACTCTGTGTCAACATTGCCTTTATTCCGATCACCTTTTTACAAGCTATTATTTAGTTTCACTTGTCCCGTAGTCTGTCTGTAATCAAATCTTGCAAGTTAAATTTGACACACTTCCCGGTTTCCGATTGAGCTGAAATTTTGCACGCATATGTATATCGCTTGACAATGCAATATTATGATAATATGGAGCTGATCTGATGATGGAGCTGGAAGGTGGCCATAGGAACTCTGTAATGAAATGACGCAACCCCATCGAGTTTGGAGTCGTTTGATTCATAGTAAATCCCGAATCATAAATACTAAAAAGTTAAAAATAAAAATAAAGTTTTTGTTTTTTTAAACCGTCTTTTATTAGATACCTACTTGTTAATAAAAAGAACTAAGTTAAATATAAAAATAAAAGCATGTTACATTTTGACGGCAAGAGAAATAATGATTTTTTTATTATTGTTAACTCTTTACTTCTTTTTATTAACAAGTAAAAGAAGCTGGTTTTAAAAAAAAACCTAATTTTTTTACATTTTTACCCAGCGGAATCTAGACCCAAACTAAACCTAGCTTGTGGTATGGGTTTTAGAATTCCTTTTTAATAAATACATACCTACGTATGATTAATAAAAACGCACAGACCAATATTTGCTTCTAACAGTAGGTAATAAAACTCGCGACCCTTGAAGAATTTTGATTTCAACTCTCAATAATTTTGCATTTTGAACGTAATTTTTTTTCTTTAGTAAGTGGCGCGAACTTTATCTGGCCAAGTGAAGTCGGATTCGCGCATGAAGGGTTCCACAATCGTTCAACTGCAACTCTAGCCTCTTAATCTAGTCACGAATTAGTTTTAACAGTAGACTTTGTAACTGATGTGCACTTTGAATGATTTCTATGTTTAATAGGTTCGAACCTTCAACGGTATCACTGAGTGATATTTTTTTGTTTATACGTTAGCTTTTGAAGCATTTCAATAAAATGAAATTCAGGTGGCAACAGCTTGCATCATGTTTACCTTTTATGTAACACTAATACCATTGTACCTGAAGATCTGACTTTTAAAAAGAGTGACCATGAGTTTCTTTGCCAGTATTCTTCTCATAAGGCTCTACGCATTTTGGAAACTGGAAGTTATAGATCGACACAAGCAAGCAGTAGATTTTGGTGTTTTCATCTAATTTACCTCGACAATCCAGTACATGCTGTGGCGTCTGTTTGCGTCGATCTATGATTTTTTAACAGTAGCTTCAATTTTACGTTCATAAATGTCACATAATTGAATAAATGATTTTGAATTTGAATTTGAATTTGTACAAGTTTCCGTTTTTACCCTTTGGATACGGAACCCTAAAAACTAGAGATCAACCAGGTGGTCGAATTTCGACCATAATTTAAATAACTGTAGTTTTAATTTATGTTGGTTTATTTCGTTTATGAGTATGACTTGAAATGTCATTGTTTAGACTTCCGTACCATGACAGGTGTTTACCTGTCATGGTATGTTGATATATCATACCGGACGAGGGTTGCTTAGTGCAGCCGATTTCACGTAATTTATAAATTTGTAACACAATGTTTCTGCACTTTTTCTATGTATAAACTTTAATTATTCGAAGCTCCTGCGTTGGCGAAATTTTCTTCAAAATGCGTACATAGAATTCTCTTCAAGTATTAATTTATATAGAGACTAGCAGCGCCCCGCGGATTCACCCGCGTAAGTCCTGATCCCGTGGAAATATCGGGATAAAAAGTAGCCTATGCGTTAATCCAGGTCTCCAGCTATCTACATTCCAAGTTTCATCGCAATCGGTTCAGTGGTTTTTGCGTGAAAGAGTAACAAACATCCATCCATAAATCCAACCATCCATCCATCCAAACTTTCACATTTATAATATTAGTGGGATTATTAGAGATATACTTCTGTTCTATCAAACATTTAAAAAAATCCTTCTTAAATTGATTAGATTTCTTTGCTAATCATACTTTTTTCTATTGTCAACAGAACGCAAGTTATTCGTGGGCATGTTGAATAAGAAGCTGTCTGAGAACGACGTCCGCGCACTTTTCGCTGGTCACGGCGCGATCGAGGAGTGCACCGTGTTGCGCGACGCCCAGGGGCAGAGCAAGGGCTGCGCGTTTGTTACGTTCGTGTCCAAACAGGCCGCAATCGCCGCCATCAAGGTAAACATGGTAAACTGACGACACCGTAATGTACACACTTTTTTCAATAAATATAGTATACTATTATTATATTAAAAGACTGTATCTGGAGTTATTTCTCCCATAATCTTTAGTTAGTGCAATAGCGACTCAAGAAAATGTAAATCCTACTTTGAGATAGTAGCACCCTACGTATATCAGTTACATACTTAAAGCCGAGAATTAAGTTTGTCGATGGATGTACAGTGGACAAAGAAAATGGTCTACCAGTTTTGACAGAAGTTTCTGTGTAATCACAACAGCGATAAGGTTGAACCTATCAATGAACTGTGAGAATATTATTGCACGGGAAAATCAACCTTGTTGATTTATGATGTCAAATGATCTTGAACCAAAGATGATATATTTGGCCGATAGTATCTACGTGTAAGACACGTCAAAAGAAATTGTAATAAGTACTAAGTACCTATAAAAAGTTTACGGCGTCAAAGTAATTGGTTCTAAACTTGTGTATCAATTGCTTCATTAAGTTTTTCAATTTGCGTTCCTGTTTTATTACTCGCTTCAGATTTTTTTATTACAAGCGCCCTAATAACTATAAAAATTTAATAAATTGATTAAATATCTGATTGCTTGGGTCTTTTTAAAGAGATTAAATAGCATGTCCTTAAATTCACATCTGAAGTTGGTAATTTCTGAAGCTGATATCGTATAATACCTACTCCAATTGTAGTCGTTGGCTTTTGAAGAATAGAAATATTTGGGCGATGAATTTGGTGAAAAAATTATCAGGAAAGTGTTTATGTTTTATTATAGAACTTTTCCTGTTAAATTCGTTAAATATATGTCATTATTAACGTGGCGAATAGGAAGAGTATTGATACTCAATAGAACTAGTACCTAATATAGTTACTATAGTACTACTAATACTAGTTAATATAGTCTATCGATAAAATTAAAAAAATTCGAGAGCAAATTGTCGATGAAAAACAATCCTGTCATCTGTATTACAGGCGTTACACCACAGTCAAACAATGGAAGGTTGTTCAGCGCCATTGGTTGTGAAATTCGCTGACACGCAAAAGGAGAAGGAACAGAAGAAACTGCAAGCGATGCAGGCCAGTCTGTGGGGACTAGCCGCGCCGATTGCGCCGGCGACGTACCTCGCGTCCGAGGCGGCTTTGTCGCCAGCAACGCAACTGCAACTGCTACAGCAACTTCAAGCTGTTGGATTGCAGCAACAGCTGTTGCAGGGACAGGGTTCAACGTTGCTGCAAGGTTAGTTTTATTAAACCTTTTCTGTTATTGTGCTTAAAATCGGTATTGTCAGTCGACAATACTTATGAAACAGCCGAAAAATCACACAAGTTAAAACAGTTACATTTATTTTACTCATCTATAGAAATTACTACAATAACACATAATTGTAACATATTCCACACTACGAAAAGACGGGTAGTCTTTTTTATTTCATCCAAGATTATTATTGATAAATTTTTAGCAGGTACCAATCTATTTACCTAAACATAAATGGCATAAAAACTACACAAACATGGTACACGATGACAATCGAAAAACACATTTAGATACTTAAATAATTTCTGGGAATTCATATTATTAGACAACTATGTTTTATCTTAGTGTCTCTTATGATAAATAAGTTCACCATTTCCTCAAACTTCTGAGCAATGTTAATATATATCTCTAAGAAGCGTTTCGTTATTGTAAAATAAACTTTAGCTAAAATGGTACGGTACACTCCAGTAAAACGAAGCTTAGGTACACAGAATTACTATATATAATGATTAAAAAAAGGTCTGTGGTAACAAATTTATTCTTATAATTTATTTGTATTTCACTGTGTTTAGAAATCAGAAGACTGTCAAATACTCCCATGCGAGTATTCCGCTCATGCCTATTTAAACGGGAAGTGGTACTTATTACAAAGCAGTCTGGTATAAATTGGCACAGTTGTATGCAGGTGTTCTTTATTGACTTAGAAATTTTAAATGGACAAACAATGGAAATCAACAAACCTCATTTGACAAAATTTTGAAAATCTAAACGACATTCTTTAAAAAGCCATTAATTAATGGTGTTATTTTTACCTGAGTCTATATCAATCATTCCTACTCAGTGAGGGTAAATCCCAATAAACTACCCGGATCTGCCTTTCATTCGGATTCGGCCTGCCTTTAAACGTGGAAAAGACACTATCAGTAATAGCTAAGCTAGCTAGCTATTACAAAATATTATGTTTTAGGTAAATAACGCCTTCGTTGAACTGCAAAATGTGTTAATCAAGTAACTCATTGTTTAAATACTCTAAATGAATCATTAAGCAAATGTTCCATTGTTTTAAATTAGCGTTATATTTGTTGTTATACAGTGCTTCCTTTTAACCCACTTTTCCCTCGTCTATGGTGTTGATAACATTATTTTTATGACGATTAGTATAAACCTAGATATGATATAGCTTATACTGTATAAGTGTACTATTTCTAAAGGGGCCTACTTTGAAGGCGATACAATAAATTTGGAAGAATGGTTAACATTTTGTGTTTCATTGACCTTATCCCGGTACTTTCTTGACAGATATTGGGAATTGTTTAATATTTTACAGTTAATCCTTTAGTAGACGTTGATTTAAAATATTACCTATCTTAAAATGGATATTCCACTATAGCAACACCAAGCCCAAATCCTTTCCGTTGGTTGAGTTCTGTTATTTTATTTAATTTTTTTGTTTCTGTTTTTCCCGCTTTATTTTTGTTTATGATTTCCTTTTCTTTTCTACATAGGTGTTAACTATCAGGATATCGGTTTCAATGGTGCAGGCCTGAGCGGGAGCGCAGTGAGCGGGGTCGGGGGTGTTAACGCGATGGGGGGTGGGGCAGCCGAGCAACTAGGAGGTCTGCTTGCCCCCGTGTCGGTGCAGAACCTAGCTGCGCTGGCAGCGATGACGCAATCACCGGTAGTGACGCAGGCAGCGCAGATTCAGCAGGCAGCCGCGCCTCAACCGGCCGCGCCACAGTTGTGTAAGTTCACTATTTGAAATGCTTTCATTGTTTTTATTACTAAATGAAAACATATTAAAGTACTTAAAATAATTGGGTTATTGAAGTAAAACAACAAACATCAGTACCTATGCTATTATCTTCGTGTCCATTGAAAAAAAAATAACCTACATGAAATTATTTCTTAAAAACTGAAATTTTTACTTATTTCGCATAAAATACCTAAATTAAAAGTATATTATTATATTCAATGCTTTTGTAAAATTTTCTTACAAAATGTATTAGATAATTTAGAAGCTAACAATAGCAGTTGAGACTTCCATTTACCTACGTAAATAATTCTTTAAAAAAAAACCGACTTCAACAAAAAAACTATTCCATAAAAGACTTATATATGGTTTTCTCATGGATGTCATTGTCAGAACTGGACCAAATTGAAATGGGACCACACGGAAGCACCAGCTTTCAAATAAAAAAAGAATCAACAAAATCGGTTCACCCAGTCGTAAGTTTTGAGGTAACAAACATAAAACATACAGTCGAATTGAGAACCTCCTCCTTTTTTGAAGTCGGTTAAAAAATAAACTTACCGCCCAAGGTGAACGAACTGCAAAGCTTACATTTTTTACACTATTGGTGTCCGACGTTTTCCCTGCCTCAGCAGAAGATTTTGTGCCCAATAAATCCTCACTAATTGCTACACCTCTCCGAATCCTTAATTGGACCTACATATAAGATAAAAGTAAAAACAAAAAAAAAACGTATAACGATCTTTTTTGTCCGCAACTTTCCTATTTCAGGTTTTGGGCTAAAATAAAAAAAAAGTAAATTAACGATGAACATTTTTCACACTTCAGGTCTTCTCGGGAAGACAAACATCACAGGTAAAAACTACAATGGCATAAAATGTGTGTTTTTGACATGGAATGACAATATAAGCTTCTTAGGTTGATGTGATAAATGAGACTGGCTTCCGAGGACTTTAATTAAAAAGTTAATTTGCGACTGCCTGATGTAATTTTAGAGAAAATTAAGAACAATGTTGTCATAGTGTTAATACGTAGTTTTAATACGTAGGACATAACTATTAATGTTGTTTTTAGTTATTACTAAGTTTTCTTTTAGTGCCGTTAAAATAAATCACAGGATTTGAGAAATTTCGAAATTAAATTTGAAGAAGTCACATAATAAATAAATGTAAAACCTTTAAAGCAACGCAGTTAGGATTATTTAATTTAAACACAATATTAATCGTTACCGTAAATTGCGTTTTTTTTTCAGTTATCTATATTAATAAAATTCTGTAAATAAATGTAGGTCCGTAAGTCCTTTTTGAATAATTTACTGTACACAGTACTGACAACATTCTGTCGGACAACATTCTACAGTAAATTATTTAAAAAGGGAATTAAGCATGTTTGTGTTTCTTGAAGAGTACATACTCATTGTATCTAATTACGTTATATCCATCAATTGAAACGGACTAATTATACCGACAGTGTTTAAGCTCGTTCGTTTATTATGTAAGCATATCTAGAATTTACGAAGGATTTATCAAAGCAAAAAAAAAATACCTTAGGCAACTTCATTTATTTAATACTGCGTTAATAATGATACTGGCCGATTTAAATTTAAAACGAGCTACAAATTAAAAAAAGAACAAAGCAAAGACAATTTGCGATATCCCATTATCCAACGGCAATGTGATAATTGTATTGAGTATTTATCGATCTTTTAGTTCGCTAGTATTCTTAAGTTCACACATTTCGTTGATCTATACCGAAAGTCACAAAACATTTATAAAGTACCTAGTGAAAAAATCTTTCTAAGAGTAAGTACTGTACGTGTAAATAAAAGACATTCGATAAACATTATTTGCATACAATTAGTAACTAGATATTCTTATGTGGAGTAGACAATACAACAATGTCATAGCGCCTTCTTAATCCAATGACAGTCTAGCATTAGCATAAATTATACTCTGAACGAAGAACAATATATTTTATTGTTTTACGTTAAATACCTCGATGAATTCTATTGTATTATAAAATACAAACTATTTACTCGAGATCCAAGGCTGGTCTAGTTCTAGAATAATGGTCACTGTGCATCGTTTATCACATGAATCTAAAGGCCTGGTATGATTTCTATGTTGGCATTATACAGGTAGACTGGCCTGCCATTCGCTTGCTTGTGCTAGGCAACATGACATTAACGTAAACGTATTACAAAAGTTTAACTTCATGCAAGTTTTATTCCATCTTTTTTTTTCTGTTGAAACATATAAAGAAAATAACATGAGACTTAAAAAAAGCTTATGAGAATGAGTCGCAAAAAAGAGAAAAAATATACTGGTTTCTTGAGACGCAAAGTTTACACGTATATTTTGTACCAACAATTTTTAAACATATTAAATGGGTAATTCGCTATATATGATGACTAAGTACCTACGTTTTTATAAATAATTTAGTTGAAATTCGACAAATGACGCTATATTTACGACTACGTTTGCTCTTATTGCATGTCATTACTACTCATTACATGTCTCTAATTTGAACCATAAAACATTTAAATCTTGTGTCATAAAAATGTAGTCGTGAATTACAGGGCGATCGGATACATCCACTGTGCAATATATTTTTAAAAGCCGATGTTGACTGAGTAATCTCATTTATTCTGCCTTTGATGTTTATCATCAATATCTGTCGCAGTATTTTAAAACGTAGTTTACTCCTTATAATTTGTAAATAATTGCGACCTAAAGAAGTTTTTATGTAACATTAACATTGTTGATTGTTTCCGCATGAACGTGCTAAATAACTAAATTTTATTGTTTTTTTTTTATGAGATATACGTGAGTGTTGTTTATTTTGTTCTTTATTGTGTATTAAATATTTGTTTTCTATACTAATATTGTATGAATGACACTGACTATAGCATGCAGTGTTGTTGTAGTTTGATTGAGAGCTTGTTATTTGTCGTTTGACAGTTTGGGATTTATTAGGAATACCGTTGCCTACCTGTACCTTGTACCTATTTTTTCTTTTTGATTACAAAAAACACATATACAGCCGAATTCTGAATCTCCTTTTTGAAGTCGGTTAATAATTGTAGCAATTAACTCGTTCATAAATAAAGTAATATAACGAAATGCAAGAACTTTTGTAAGTTGTGTTTAGACGTAAACGTTGTTCAAAGTTAACGAGTCTTGTTTTTGACATTTACCATAATCCTTTCCTAGTTAATGTTCAGAATAAATTTACCCTTAAACTTTGCGTTTGTTATAAGTAGCTATGAATCAACTATTACACTAACATGAACGCTTATCTCGAGTAATTTCACGTCGATTTAAATTATACAAGACATTGAGTGCATAGGTAACTACTTGCATTTTTAGTCATTTGCATTTTTCTTTGCTTTATTCTTAGTAGACATCTGTTGTATGCTTCTTAAAAATTCTATAACTTGATACGTATTATAACAGACTATATAATACTTAGATTTTGCGTTACCTACTTAATTTTGGATTTGTTTTCTTAAAAGTCGAACGGCATACGTAATAGAAGTACCCTAAAAATATCGAAACCCAAGAAAAAAAGCATAAACATTTGATGCTATTTAAAAAAACGATGAAATGATGTTGTAGGGTCAACAGCGGAGCCGCTGGGTTCAGCGTACGCGGCGCAGTTCGGCTCGGCGTTCGCGGCCGCGCCGCTCGGCTCCGTGCTGGGCTCGGCCGCCGCCGCCGCCGCTGGCAAGCAGGTTGAAGGTAAGCGATGGAAAGTGACGGTGAATATAATGATGAAGTTGACCGTAAAAGGCTACTTACTACAATTCTTTAACTTTCATCACCGTGTGTTATTTTTAAGAATAATTACCTCAACATTTTTTTCTTTTTGTTTTACATTAAGTAAATAAAATAAATAATGATAAACTTTAAACATTGTGTGTGTAACTAATCTTAGGTACCTGCATGTTACATAAAACGATTAACGTTACATGTAACATTAAAAGTTTAAACATTATATTTTTTTTTACATTACGCAACACCAAAACTTCGTAATTTTGATTGGTAACCATTTTGGACGATAATATTACATGTTCATCTATATCATATTTTTTAAAACATAATAACCCACTTGATATTCTAAGTATCTAAGTAAATTGTTTTTAATTATTATTTAATGGAAAACTTTACAAGAAACCTAAGTTAAAATGCAAAACAAGAAGCAAGGATTTCCTGTAAGGCATCCAATAGTTTTTCAGCGTCCACCAATTCGGATCACCATATTTTTTGGAGCTGTGCCAAACATTGGCTAAAACATTGGCTAATCGCCAATTTCCTGTTCCAACGGTTGCAATCTTTTTACTGCATTGTTTTTACTTAAGTACTTACCTTTTTATTTGCTGATAAATAGGTACTGATAATAATACACTTGCTAGTTCCCGGTATAATGTTAAAACATTATGCATTTGTTGGTGACAGAATATTTCTATGATACGCAAGTAAATTAAAACTGATTACTCAATAATCTCTGGAATAATATGCGGATGTCAAAGAAAGACGAAATGCGATAGAAGAGGACTTCATCTTTACCTGAAACTCCGAATATTGGAGTATATTTAGTTAGATAACTCTGAACTCTATAAGCGTCCTTTTTAACAGCTGGTATTTTTCTATGACCCTAGTAGCAGCCAGTTCACGGCTCTCATATCTGTAAGTAAGACAAAAGACTTGATAGACAAGTCATTGACCAACAACTCCAAGCACACGAAAAGGCATAAAACTGATTAAAAGAAATTGTTTTCTTTTTATTTAGTAAGGTTAGAAATAGTGGTGATCAATCTCATTTCAATTTCAAATTGTTTGTAAGACGCCATTCAGTCATATTATTTCAATCATTTATCTGTCTTTCTTGAATGCTACAGCCATAGCCATAGCCCCAAGAATGGTAACCTATTTCTTGATTAGACACCAAACCGCATTAAAACACTTTTATGTTTAAATTTTACATCGCACTTGTCCTCCATCACCGATTTCTTTTCTTTTTTTTTGTAATGACATTCAACGTCATTTTTATTTTGTACTAACTGACCTGACCTACGTTGTTCTGTCAAAATTTTCGAACTTATCAATTTTTTTTTTTAAACATAATTTGGACTAGGTATTACATACGTATATGTTAAAACAGTAAGTTGCCAAATCTGTCCAGCTGTTGACAAGTGATAAGCTGACCAAACTACAGCATTTCGTTTTTATTTATCTGCATACCACCATTTTATTTATCACCTTACGACTTACAAACAATATTAATACCTACAAGTTGTTTGCAAGACGAGCGACAATATTTTCTCTCCCTAACAGTGATACTATTTTTACTTGGTATGATAAAATATATGTATTTAATTTCGCAGGTCCCGAAGGTGGTAACCTTTTCATATACCACCTGCCTCAAGAGTTTACAGACACGGACCTCGCGTCTACGTTCCTACCGTTTGGCCACGTGATATCGGCTAAAGTGTTCATAGACAAACAGACGAACCTATCAAAGTGCTTCGGCTTCGTCTCGTACGACAACGCTGCCTCAGCGCAGGCCGCGATACAAGCCATGAACGGCTTCCAAATAGGTACAAAGAGACTCAAAGTTCAATTGAAACGTTCTAAAGAACTATCAAGACCATACTAGAAATATTCCAGAACTCGTTCCTAGTGAATTTACAAAAAAAAAGAGTAAAAACTATGCAAAGAGGTTGTAAGATTCCGAACGTTTGTTGTGATGTATCCGGTGCACTTGAACTGAATAGTTTGGTAAGGTACGTTCGAAAACGGGAGTCCATGTGCACAGTTGTTAACTAAATAAGAATAAGGTTAAGGTTTGTGTCAAAGGATTTATCGTTTCCAAAGTATTCCCCAAATTGTTTATTATTATAATTATTATTTTTTGTCCTAACATATAAGTTTTAGTCACATTAAGCATAAGTTCAGGAATCGATACAATTCGTAGACGCCAAAGAACCTGTAATTTTGAAGAAATAATATATCTACAATTGTGTTTCTGGCGAAGATTTTTTTTATTCATATACAAAGATGTATTTTCATTATCCAAAGGATTTTTCTTGGTACCAAAGTACCGATAACCGATAAGTATTTGATTTATACACCGTTACGTTCGTTAGAACAAATATAATTATTATTTGTTACACATATTTTTTCTTTATCTTTGTGTTACCAACTTGAAAGTTAATTGTAAAATAATTAATGTGGCCATTGTCAGTTGCAGTCAGTCTTTTTCGTTTAAAATTAAGAGATGTTTAGATTAACAAAGCGATCTCAAAGTGATCAGTGTATTTATTGTTTACAATACTTGTTGTCAAATAGTGTACTTAACATGAGGGCTTTCGCGTAATACTTTCGCGTTATGTCCGTCAAATTCTAATACAAATCGATATTTCAAATATTTTACGAGCAAAATCTAATTTCAATAAGAAATAAGTTAAGAAAAAGTCTCATTTGAAAACATTACAAGTTGTAATAAGCCTCCTTTTGAGTGATTTGAGAAAACAATTTTAAGTCTTGTGAAATAAGTTCAACCAGATTTAAGTTAATGAAAAGTGAATTTTACATACGCCTGTCTCACCACCTAACAACTGCTCGAAATACGCGTAATATATTTGATATAAATATGTACCCGAACCAAACAGAAACGTCAGCCAATACTTTTCAGAAATAAGTACGTATAAAACCTTGTCTATAATGTTATATTCGAAAACCTACTGTTTGATTTTGAATAAATTACTCCAACACGCACACGTTGCGTGGAAGAAATAATGCACGCAAATTACTCAAATTGTATTTTCGGTTACTTTGAGTAAATAATTTATCTGCTTATGAAATAAAACATGCTTTTTTCTCCTACAGTATCGTAAAATATTTGAAATATACTCCTAATATATAAACCTACTTCTCGTGCTTGTTTGTGTATTTAAATGTAAACTTACTTTCCCACAGTCAATATTTTTTACAATTTTAACACATCGAACACTGGCCCTTTAGTCAAAAATTTTTGTTAGTATAAGTATTTAATTATTACCTATAGTAATATTTGCGTATGTAAGTTTGGTATTTCATTCATCTTCTTAATACGTTCTATTTAAAAAACTGTTCATCACTATTTATCTAATAGTCACTGGCACATTTTATTGTTTCGTATTTTAATTCTTATCGTTGTATATTTTTAAACGGGAAAATACCGTGTATTAAATCCTTAATACAAAGATTAGTTAAGAATAACAATACTAATAGTAAAAAACTTTCCAACTTTTCAATAAGATTAAAATGCAGATCAAAATTCAGTAATAATTGCCATTTTCCGTTATATAGGTACCGGTATTTTTCCGTTAGACCAACCCGTAAATGTGCAAAAACTTAACTTCTTATTATCTATAAAAAACGCGTAACTTAAGTATTAATTACATTTATTTCTTGAATATGACCACTTATTGTTATAAAAACGCTCAATAGGGAAATATAAGAAAACTTGTAACCACCACTTGGGGAAAACTACATAGATTTATTTATTATATATTTTTCTCTTACGAAAATATTTAAGATTATATTATATTATAAATCGTTTTTAATTATATTTTGTTAATTACTTGTGCCAATGCGTTCATTTCGAAAAGCTACGACCAATTTTATGTCTGAAGTTGCGATTTATTCAGATATAATTAGTGATGTACAAGGTCGGTCGGTCTTGCAACAAGACATAATTAGCAAGACACAAGCGGAATATAGTCACTGCATTTGGACGATTAAAACTAGTCTTGTCACTAAGTTCGATCTAAACCATTCTTGCTTTGCGCATCACTAGTATTTTTTTTTTTCATCCAAAAGAACTGATGTAAAAGAACGCATCATTATTCTATTAACTTAATTAAATTTAGTTGAGTATTATTATTATATTAAAAGAAAGTTTATCGAGATGGGTCTATATTTAGTTTAATTATAGTCAAAGCTTTGATGTCTAATGAAAGACAATATCTAGACTGAATAAGTTTCCTTTTTAGATGTTACAGCGATACAATTTTTGTCTTGTGATTCCTTTAGTAAGTTCATTAGTATACACTATATAACATCTTTTTTTCTTCGTCTTACAATAATTTACTTGTTGTTAAGGTAAATAAATTATTATAAAGGCATGTACGTATTGTTAAAAGTGAACATTGGAAATAATAAATAGTTAAATGGAGCTGCGATCCTGGACACGACCACTCGTTTAGCCCCTTACAGGTACTTGCATATTATTTTTGGGTTGTATCGATGGTGCAAGTCATGCGATGACGTCACATATCTTTTAAATATGTTTAGGTATGTAAAGAATTAAATGTATTCCCATGGATCCTCCTTTACAACCCTATAAATAAGATCCAAGTATCTACGTGTGATCTAGATAGACGTCAAAAATATTGTGAATAGAATTTTTTACCTACAATTTTCTAGGTGTTTGACGGGTAACCTTATTGTTGCTATTGCTTTGTTTTTCATTATCACCAAATGTTTCAAAATACCTACGTGAAGGTAACAACATGTTTTCGTTTCAAAAATGCCTCTTTCTTCTCCTTCTTCGTAATGTTCGAACCAATGAGTGAAAAAAACTATAAAAACACACATCTTTTCTAATTCTACTAGATATGGAAACATACCCAATTGGCTCAAAGGTTCTATCGATAGATTCGAACCGTAGTTGCGACGAAAATATTGATATATACCCGATAGTGATGTGGATCGTAACACAATCGGTTCGAAAGTCGATATACCTTGTTGATATAAGTTAGTATATTGCCAGGAGCCTGCAACGTTACCGGAGAAATGTCACAAGCTTATTTTTCAAGCTCGAGCAAGCATTTACCAATGTCGCCTTGAATGCTTAAATCATTTACTTATTAAACATTATACTTATAAACCATGCAAATATAAAAATAAGTTATATTGATGAATTTCTGAGCTGAGACCAATGTATCCTTCAAGAAATCGATTTTTAAAAATATTTCGTTAATTTTCTACATTTTCACCTATTTCAATTTTGTAAAATAATTTTGCATTTTCAAACATCAAGTTTAAGTATATGCCCAGATTCTTATGATCTAAATTTAAGCCATAAAAGTTTCTACTTAATTGTGGCTTATCTTCTTAGTTACTTCTGGATATGCTGATATGGGCAGTCATTGAATTTTTTTTTTATATCTAAATTTGGACTGAGTTTAAAAAAAATGGACATGTTCATTTAAAAGTCATAAATAAAACAAATGTCTGAATCTGGGTGTTAAACGCAAATTATGATTTTGAATATAACATTACTTTTACTTTACAAGGCAAATAAAGCTTGACAGAATGTATCGAGTCACGGTAAACAAAAGCAGAAGCAAGTAAATAAATTATTTTTACATTAGGCACCATCACTAGATATACAATTGGTATGAAAAATTATTAAAGACCTGTTTTATACAAACACCCGTTTTGTTGATATGTATGTAAATAAATGTCAAGTTAAAAAAAGGATTTTGTTTTTTTTCCTATTTCTTTAGAAATAAATAGATACTTTATAGAGTAAGAGCCCGTGAACGAGAGACCTACGTCATTTTATAAAAGCTGAAAGTTTTTCTGTTCATGTACCCAACCGAGGTAGGAACAGTGGGCGAGTATGAACTTTGGATCATGGTGGCTTTGGCAACTATGAGGCACCAAAGGTTAAAAAAATTGAGACCTACTGTCGTCATAGTATAAAGCCTAATTTTTTTATATTATGTTCGGGATGATATTAAAGTCACGTCATTCATTGCCAGACATTTTGTATGGTGGCAATCCCTCGCCAGACACCCTTAAAGTGTAATAAATTGTAATTCTACTTTCGTATTTTTATAAAAGCTGAATGCCTGCTTGGTTACTGAAAATTCAGGCTTCTAGTTTTATCCACAACGAAATTATAGGGGTTCGAAAATGGCCTGAACTGCTTCGAGAAAAGGATGGTAGGGCCGTGCCGGTTTTTTGCTCGACTTGACATTTTATTTATGAATTATTGGGTAATCATTAGAAGATATTTACCAAGTTGCCAGACACTTTTGTTAGTTCCAACGCCTTGCCCACAGAGTTAAGGTCAGCCCTAGGTGCAAGCACTAAGGCGATTTACATCATAGGGAATGTGAGTTATTATTATTTTTTTTGGATTTATCCGATACTTTCACTATTAGTAGTCGTTTGTTGATGATTATAAAAAAAAACAAGGATAAGCACGAGCTGACTCTGTAAGCAAACAATCTTGTATAGTACAATTCTCAATTTGCGAAATTGAGTACTACGACCATCATCGGAATTAGAAAAAAGACGGGTGGTTCTATGGAACATGACGTCATAGAACAAAATGACACATTTTCTTTCTTTTTTTTCAATGGAGCTAGGTACATACTAGGTTTTTCACCGCAGTTTCATGGCATAGAACAAAATGGGAATCATATTTTCCAAAAATCTTCCATGAGAAGCTAAATGACACTGATAATGACGATTATTCTGTCATACTATTGATCAAACATCTGTCTGGGTAAAGTAATCCTAAAAATCGAAAGAAAAAGAAAGCATTTTAACCATAAACATAAATATAATAAAGACAATCGGTTGTATAGTAGCGAACATTATTGCTCTTAATAGCGAAAAACCATTACTGCCAATCTCAAGTTAGAGGAAATTCTCATAATGCGACAATCAAGTCAATCAAATTAGTCTCATTGACAAGTGTCACATTATATTATTATTTTCTAGAGGTCACGTAAAGAGGTCTTATTATATATTATATTATTATGGTTTAACACAAAAATAGTGTGTTGACCGGATGCTTTCTGCATTTGGTGATGAAGCTCCATCCAAAACCACAATTTATCGCTGGTTTCCTGAATTTCAACGTGGACGTGTCAAGCTCAGTGATGATCCCCGTCAAGGTCGTCCAAAAACTGCAGTCACCCAAGAAAACGTTGATGCTGTGCGTAAGCTGATTGAGGAAGATCGACATGTGACATACCGCGAAATTAAGGCAAATTTAGACATTGGCATGAGGCAAATACAAATAATCGTGCATGAACAATTAGATGTAAAAAAGTTTTCCCGATGGATACCGCTTTTGCTCTGTGAAGAGCAAAAAGCGGCTCGCGTTATTTGGTGCGTCAGAACTCTCGAAAGATTCCACGCAGGATCCTCAAATGCTGATTACAACATTGTATCAGGTGACGAATCCTGGATATACGCGTACGAACCCGAAACAAAACACCAGTCACGAGTTTGGGTGTTCGGAAATGAGTTAAAGCCAACTAAAATTGTTCGTTCACGGAGTGTTGCAAAAAAAATGGTGGCCACGTTTGTCTCCAAAACCGGCCATATTGCGACTATTCCTCTTGAGGGACAAAGAACGGTTAATGCAGACTGGTATGCTAGCATTTGTTTGCCACAGGTCGTTTCCGAACTCCGTAAAGAGAACTGCAACCGCCGCATCATCCTCCATCACGACAATGCGAGTTCTCACACCGCGCACAGAACAAAAGAGTATTTAGAGCAAGAAAACATAGAATTATTAGACCATCTGCCGTACAGTCCCGACCTAAGCCCTAATGATTTCTATACTTTCCCTAAAATAAAGAATAAATTGCGTGGTCAGAGATTTTCATCACCTGAAGAAGCTGTGGACGCCTACAAAACGGCCATTTTGGAGACCCCAACTTCCGAATGGAATAGTTGCTTCAATGATTGGTTCCATCGTATGGAAAATGTATCAAATTTCGCGGAGAATACTTCAACAAGCAATAAATACATTTTTAAATAGTAATGTTGTGTCACTTCCTTGATTCCCGAAATTTTCAGTGTAGCCCTCGTAGAAGTGGAAAAAGTTTAATTTTTAAAGAATATGTGTAGGTATTCGGACGGGCCGGGAGTTATGTTACACGTAGGTCAAAGAAATAAAACAAAACGGTCAAAATTGAATGAATTATGGTCAAACTTCGACCGACAGGCGATGTCGAAATGTGGTCAAATTTTAGGAGCATTATGTATAGCCGACAAAAAAAATGTTTTTCTTTGAATAATGTTTTTCCTAAAGTAGATGCACATTTCTAAACAATACATGATTTTGTTTTTTTTTAATTCAAACATTTTAAGAAAAATCTGGATATTCGATCAACATCCTTGGTATTAAATACCCAGTTTCATTCATGTGAGCTCTGTCTTACGAAATATTAGCTACACCGGCATTAGACATTAGCACATTAAAAATTTTCCTAGAATTGTTAGCGCTTTATGTTATTCAAGTGATCTACTATACGACCCTAAAATATGACCACACTTTTCTGTAACACTATATTCATTCACCAGCAATGTCTCTTAACAAAAAGGATTGAAGGATATACCTCTAAAAGAATTTCCGTCATTGACGATGAGATTAAGGAATAACCTTCCGACAATTATTCCTGAAGAGATATGGTGATTGTTTTTAATATTACGCGGCTTTGACACATAATAGATGTGTAACTCGGGACTTATCGCGATAATATTTATAAGATACAATACCTTTTTGGTCACCCGACGTTTCGATCGAATTACACCGATCGTGGTCAAGCGTGGTCTACCTTTTAAATAATTTGGCGATTAACTCCCGAGTTATACATCTATTATGTGTCAAAGTCGCGAAAATGTAATAATATGAGGTATGGTGTTCTTCAAAAACTATATAATGTTGTCATAGGGCGGTTTTCAGAACCTAACAGAATTAAAACAGCAATAGGTATATAATAAATTAACAACTTTATTCAATCTTAATCATTGCCATACTTCTTAATGACTTTTTCTTTGAACAACTTCTCTGCTTCTTCTGAAGACTCTTCTGGCGTATCGTGACTTTCAAGAACTGACTTGACCGATTTGATGAGTCCATTATCATCAGCCAAAGGTAATATATCACATATAAGGGGGGACTCGACGCCTAGTATGTAGTGGCAAGTCCTTGGTTCCAGTAAGTACAGGGATACTTGAGCAGGACTGGATGAATTCTCTAAGCATTTTAATTTTACTTCAGTTTGTCGAGGTTTTCCTGTTTTGTCGCATACGTCCCCACCGGCGTAGAAGTGAGAAACTGACGTGCGTTGTTCTGAAATATTTAAAACTAGTTGACTCCACGAATGACTAATGACCACTGAGACACCCACAGAGTGTTGTGAATTTGATCCTTACACGTACAAATTATTGTAGGCCAAGTATAAATATGTGGAACAAGTATGAATGTGTGGAACAAGTATGAATGTGTGTAACAAGTATGAATGTGTGGAACAAGTATGAATGTGTGGAACAAGTATGAATGTGTTGAACAAGTATGAATGTGTGGAACAAGTATGAATGTGTGGAACAAGTATGAATGTGTGGAACAAGTATGAATGTGTGTAACAAGTATGAATGTGTGGAACAAGTATGAGTGTGTGGAACAAGTATGAATGTGTGTAACAAGTATGAATGTGTGGAACAAGTATGAATGTGTGGAACAAGTATGAATGTGTGTAACAAGTATGAATGTGTGGAACAAGTATGAATGTGTGTAACAAGTATGAATGTGTGTAACAATTATAATTGTGTGGATTAGGTATGAATGTGTAGAACAAATATGTGTGGAACAAGTATGAATGTGTGGAACAAAAAGATAGTATGTTTTAGATAAATGTTGTCGGAATTAAAGTCCAATTTACACATATAATACGACTGAGTAGATTGAATTCTGTAGGCATTCAGTTCACCTGAGCCGTTGTGACATCAGAATTAAATGATATATTATATATAAATGAAGTAGATGTTAATATATAACCACAACACCTAAAACATGTCATCATAAAACCTTACCTATCGGTTTTGGCGCCTTCCCCTTATTCTCCTTGATCCAGTCCAGGTGCGTTTGTTCATCAAATTTGCCTAACATTAAAGTGGTCTTCTCACCCGTGCGGTCCACGTGGTACTGGACCACATGCTTCCCGTAGCAGAACTCGTACTTCCACCAGCCAGTGCCCTGGAATATTAATTTTAATGGAGCAAACTAGAATGTGGAGCTTCAGAACAATTAAACTGTAGACTTGAGCAGACCCGGCACACGCTCACTCGTCGTGACATTATACTGGGATAAATGGCAAATTCTCGAGAAATATTGATTAATGGTAATCAGTGTAGAAAGTCTCACTTCTAGTTCATCCTCGGCGCTTTTTCCCAACTAAGTTGGGGTCGGCTTTCAGTCTAACTACGAAACGGCCGAACTTCGATATGTTACGTGAAGCGACTACCATCGGACCACAACCCAAGTACTAGGCGATATCGAAGTTTTGTAGTTAGACCAGGTTGTCGGACTTTTTTTAGGGCTTCGTATGGCAACCGAGACCGACGGCTTAACGTGCTCTCCGAGGCACGGAGGGGTCTCAATGTGTTAAGAATAGTCACCCATCTTAAGACTGAGAGGAGAGAGTGGAAGAGCCATGTTTCGGCACGTATGGGCCGGCTCGACCGGAGTGATACCACTGCCTCACAGAAAACCGGCAGCTTTTCGCTGAGTGAGTGAGGTTACCCGAGGCCATTCGTGATGCTAGTCAAATAACAAAAATCACTTATATGGCGCCTGTATTCAAGTGGAAGGAAGTGACACCGTTTAGTCTGGCACGACGATTTGTAATCGTTTGAACATTGCTCGGTTTTAAGGTCCAAGTAACGTAGAAACTTCCTCTGGATATCTTTAATAAGAGACTTATAAACTTCGTACTGTGGGAACCAGACCTGTGATTACACAATGTGATGAAATGAGCATCACTTCACCTCCGATACAATATGCGTCGTAATAATTACTATTAAGGTAATATCTTAAGCGACTCCTGACACGTGTGTGAGTATCGAACTAACGTGCTTGCGCAGGTGCGACCTAGCCGGCGCGTGGCAGCCCACTGAATAATTGGCACGACTAGTCGAGTCCACCACGTACTTGTAACTTCATACCCAAGTGCGGAGTGAGCCTGGCCTGCCTGTACTCGCTGTAACCTCATGGAATTGAATAACATTAGGAAACACTCCCGCATTCCTTCTGCTCTTTACGTAGGTCCAGAATGATATGGGATTTCTTACGATGAAAGCCGCGATCTTTTATTTTTAAATACGTCGGCAAAGGCGATAGAAAGGAGCCGAGTTGATTATCGAGGTACAGCGCGTGTTCGCCGCGATAGGTGGCGTGAGTGTAGCGCGGCCACGTGTTCGCGAAACGTCGAGGCCGGCGCATGCCGAGTGCGACGTCAGTTCTCGTTTGACACGCATTACTCAGACGGATCATTACCTCGAAATGAATTGTCATATTTTGATTGATTTTATAGTTGAGTTACATTCTGTAAGAAATTGTTTAATTTCTTCTCTTAATTACGATTTTTCTTCGACATATATTTGCATCAAAACATGATCTTTCCATAGTTATTTGCCTTACTGCGAAGTATTAAGTACGAGTGGTAATCCTATTTCCATAGGTTTTATATTTACGGTGGCATTTGTATTTCTCTTTAATTTTTACCATAATGGGTGTAAGAAGTGTTTTACTGATTTTAACGGGACATACCGCTTTCTAAGCTCATATAATTACTACATCTTATAAAATAAAGTCCCCCGCCGCATCTGTCTGTCTGTTCGCGATAAATTCACAAACTACCGAACGGATTTTCATGCGGTTTTCACCAATAGATAGAGCGATTCATGAGTAAGGTTTGGGTACATAATTTGTTAAGGTTTTGTGTAAATTGGTTGAAATATGATGATGAACTTTGAAGATGTCTCTGCTACCCGTTGCGAAGCCGGGGCGGGTTGCCAGTTTGTTATAAAATAAAGTCGACTGGCCTGTTGGCCTAGTGGTTAGTGACCCTGACTGCTATACCAGAGGTCGTGGGTTCGATTCCCACCGGAGTCTGGGTGTTCTTTGTGTCCGTTATTTGTATGTATGTAAAGTCCTCCGCGACACAGGAGTAATTCCTAATGCGGGAGTTGTCTTTTCATAAAAAAAAAAAAAATAACAGCGTCATCCAACGACACAATGCCTAGAAATGTATGATTTAAAACTGAAACGATTAAAAATGTGTAATATGTCCGAGAATGTTAACTGCTTATTTAAACCTATTTATTACTAAGGCAAACACTTACTCCATTAAGACAGTTTTCCCCGTTCAAGAACGCTCTGACCGGTGAATCATCAGTGATCACTGGCGGCTTCCTATCAATAAGCTGTTGATGTGGCTTCGCATTCTCAACCAGATCTTCGTCTTCGTTGAGCGGGTGTAGCTCGAATTTAAGGTGTGTTTCACCGTCCTGTAATTTTAATTTAAGAGTCAAAGTCTTGAAGTAGAGATTGAATTACCCATTCAAGCAGTGATTTGAAATCCTCTGTAATGTACAGTGAAACGTTTTAATAATTGAACTTGCATTGCGTAGAAAAAAATACATAAAATTTTATATCTTGTTGTTTGCAAAAGATAAACGGTAAAACGGGACCCTATTAGTAAGACTACACTGTCCGTCTGTCTGTCTGTATGTCACCAGGCTGTATCTCATGATCCGTAATATGTAGACACTTGGAATTTTCACTGAATGTGTATTTCTGTTGCCGCTATAACAACAAATAATAAAAATAAATTAAAAATTTAAGGGGGTCCCCCACTAGAAACGTGTTTTGGTTTTGCTCGATTTTAATCAACAATCTTGTACAATGGTGCGGAACCCTTCATGCGCAAATCCGACTCGCACTTGGCCGATTTTTTTTTTAACCGGGTCAGCTGTGGGCGACAGCTCGACAATGACTGGTTGTTATAATATTCATGGATTCAAAATGTATCTAAGTCTTCTATTTTATTTTTTCATGTATTCTTTAAAAAAAAAGTAGTTGAAACAAAATATTACGGCGTGCAGTATAGTACCCAAATAAACTAATGAATTTCAACATTATTACATTAAAATAAACACACTGCGTATTTACTACACTGAAAGAGACAAGAAGCAACAATATAGTACAAAATACGTGCTAAAAACAAAATAAACATAATTACCTTTTCAATTTTTTCAACTTTCAACACAGCTAGAACATCCTTAGGATCGTTATCCTGAACAACGCCAACAAAAATGTTAAAAAAGCTACTAAAAACTAAACTCAAATACACTACAAAATAAAATGGTGTCGATTGTAATGTTACGAACGTTTTGTTCTCACTACATCCTTATGTATTTTAAAACTGAATATATCCGTCGGTCTGTACGAGTGTCTATAACAGGAAAGTAATTACATATTCACAATCTGCTTTGCGTAAATAAAGGTTGCGTAAAATGCAGACGCAGCAAGTTTGATAAAGCGCAGTACAAAATCGGTTTTAAAATGTATGAAAAAGCACAGAGTCGCGGCTTTGTATTCATTTAAATATATTTCTGGTTCAATGTATCCAAGGTTGAACCGATAAACCATAAAAGGGTAGTAATGCTGCATTTTTATTGAGAGTAGTTATGCCTAAAGGTTATGATGTGATAAATCACATCATAATCAATGTCAACTCAAGATGCTTGGACGCATTTGCATTCGAGGCGTTGGTTTTCAACTAGCTAAATTAATCGCGATAACAGAAATAGTACGACGGATTGTATCTGCTGATAGCAACAGACATTCGGACGGCGAACTGGATCTCAGTCGCTTTGTGCATAACGAAGTAAACAAAACATCGGACCACAAATAATAATATGGTCGGTAGACTACTTCCTAGCAGATACTGGATTTATAAGTACTTCGGTGGTCTAAACTAACAAATTTGGTCCGGAGCGGACCAGTTTCGCTGTACAGTCCGTACCATGTCTGTTACCAGTTTCAGCTTGCTCTAAGTCGCTGCCCATCGTAGCTGATAAACTGCCTAAAGTCCCAGCAGAAATAATTCGGCCTTTTAAATATATATTCATTTTGATTAACATCGATGCTATCAGCTTTAATCTTATCACTGAACCTGGATCTCTCACGTGATTAACTCTTTGCGGCTTGTAGTGAGATGCTTCCAATCGCACTAACAATTATAAGCAGTTATTAGTTAGATTTTCTATTAAAAAAAGGTTACGGTTAGTAAATGTATTTTTATCTTATTTATTGCTTGCTTATTTATGAATAGCGTCAATTACAAATCGGGTAACTGTCTTGCACCTCTACATATTACAGGATCAAGATCGATATCTTGGTAACTCGCGTACGAGTGCCCCGCACTTTAGAATAATCTAACAAGTAAACAGGAAATGTTTAAAATACATCAACACATTATATATAGACAGTATTAGTTAACCGTATTCATTACAATCGGCACCAAACAGTTGGAAGGTGAATGCACAAACTAGTTAAATTAAGCTTATTACACAGTTTGAAATATAATGAGGGTAGTCGAAAAAAAACAAAAAAAATAGCAGCTTTAAACACTACACACACTGTTTTTTGTTCTAGAAAATGTTTAAAACAAACAACTTACGCACTACGTGCTGTCACACAATCTAATAACAAAATATTATTGATTTCAATGTAAGTCTTCACAGACTTTGTGATATTTTCCTTCGTCGTTAAAAACAGCGAAGGAAAATTGTTTAAGTTATAATTAATTTCAAAAACGCACACTAACTTTTATAAATACTATCACTGAAAATTTACTTCACTAATTGAATGATGTATTTGTTTTCAAGATGGTGGTTAGCTGGGCAAAAAAAAACGGTAATTTTAAATTGAGCTACATCTATTTCTACATGATGTCGACTTAATTACATTACTCTTACTTTTGACGTAATTAAAACACTAAGACATAATATTTAAGTATCAATGTTCTTTCAACATGTACATTGCCATCCATACTCTATAAAATTTAATAAAATGGATTTAGCATTAGGTGAATAATTGACCTGTAAGAAGATTTAGGTTCAATTATATGAAGGGTTATTGGTAAAAACTTTCTAGAAGTGCACTCACAAGGAAAGCAGCCTCTTTGTTTTCCAGACATGGTCTAGTACAGCCTTCGTTCGGACTAAACCCTTAACCCTGACAAGCAATTGGCGGGAACAATGGCTTTTGGAGGCTGCGAGATAAAAAACTCGCTCTCACGAGTTCGCTGTCTCTAGGATCGTTACTATTGAGGAAGCAGTGGACATGGTCTAACACAGACCACCAAAAACAGAAACGGTACTTTTTCGGGGTCCTGAGGAAGAAAACCTCTTTTCAAGAAATAGCCCCAGCGGGAGAAAGAGGGTTCGCTGTTTCTGCCGGGAGACAATACACACGGTTGGGCCTTGGCAGCAGAAAACTTTTGCTAGGGACAAAAGCGGCTTGCCCAGTCAAAAGGTCTGATTTCGGAGATAGCCTGTTGCTTTAGCCATTTCAACTGACATGAATACTTCGCCATCGTTAAAGTTCCTCTTTTTAACCGACTTCAAAAAAGAAGGAGGTTCTATGTTCCACTGTATATATATTAAAAAAAAAAAAAAAATCTGTATATATATTTTTTTTTATGTATGTTTACTGATTACTCAAAGACGGACCGATTTGAAAAAATCTCCTTTTGTTTGAAAGGGTATACTTCCCAGATGGTCCCATGGTCATCAGATCAGGATCTGATGATGGGATCCTGGAGAAATCGAGGGAACTCTTCAAATTTTATAGGCACACTAGAAGCGATTTGGGTATTTGGAGGCGCATTGAAGTCGGTGATACTTTTTTTGAAAGATAATTATTATTTTGTAACCGCTACGGATATCGAGAAGTATTTCAAGTAATTAAATCGCCACCTTGTATTTAAGTTACACTAGTCGACTAGTCATATTCTAAAAAGAAAACATTGTGCAGCATACCTTATCATTCTAATACAACTGCACACAAGATAAAACAAATTGGAACTTACATTATTGCTCATCATTCTGATTGTCTGATGGTGGAACTGCAAGCTATCAACCTCCATCTTCAACAAACTCCTCGGTTTCTTTGGCGCGTCATCGACAGGTAAACAGTCTATGATGTTCTCGCTCACATCCTTCGGTTTAAAGTGAGGATGTTCACAGAGTAAGGGAGATAGAATAATTATCTCGTATTCGCAAGTGGAGGTTTCTTTGAAAGAATAGACTTCGTGTTTTCCGTGGGTATAGCATACATAGTATACTCTAGTTAATCGGGGTTTGCCACTTAAGTCGCACAATGTACCTGTAAAAGCGAAACAAATATTGCTGGGCCTTTGGCAAATACTCAAATGCTACTTAAGTATGAGCGCTGTTAAGCACATGCTGAATCATCATACTGCATGAAGGACCTATTGAGAGTCTATCATGCAGCATGACAATTCGCTTGGTATAATCATTTTATTCATTCGATATAGATAGTACATTGAAGAAGTCTTCTGCGCTGGTATGGAAACGTCTTTGTCAAAGGCAGATCTATAAATAAATAAATTTATAAATACACAAATAAAAGAAATTGTCAATCAACTGCCAGTACGTAGTTTGCATGTCATGCACGTAGTTTGCATGTCATTCGCATCAATCAATACAATTAAACGGTCATGCATGCATGACAGCACGTAACGCATGTCATGCCGCATGATCTTCTAGGGACCGCTTTGAGTTTCGTTTGTTAATACAATTCACATAGAAGTGACAATATCAGGACGAGAGACTTAACAGCGTCTCATCATTGCGCAGTGTGCGGCCATATATTATGACACCCACTTCCACAAGATTACGTACTAACCTGGTATAGCAACCATAGGAGCTTGTAATACCAGGGGTAGTACTCACACATTAACAGCTCAGGCCAGCTAAACACAACAATATTACCGCAAAAATACAAATACGATATTATTTTATAACACATTGTATTATAAACATGCTTATCTACCTGAGAACACACTTGTTAGACAATAAGAATAGTAATATAATCATTTATTTCTCACCAGAACCATTATAAATAAGCACATGAAGACATTGGTGGTTATATCCCTATGTAGCCACCAATTTCTTCATGTGCTCAATGGTTACCTTTGCAGTTGACTGCAACTTGTACTTAGATATTGACACTGTACTTGTACTGACAAGTGGTAACCGAGTAGGTTAGCACATCGCAAGCTAAGTAATACTAGCCAGGTCAGTCTTAGGATGGGTGACCATTCTCAACACATTGAGACCCTTCCGTGCCTCGGAGAGAACATCTGTGGCATTCGTTACGGGTAGTTGAAGCCCTAAAAAGTCCGACAACCTGGTCTAAATACAGAACTTCGATATCGCCTAGTACTTGGGTTGTGGAGGTCTGATGGCAGTCGCTTCGCGTAAATAAAATATCGAAATTCGTCCGTATCGTAGTTAGACTGAAAGCCGACCCCAACTTCGTTGGGAAAAGTTGCAGAGGACGAGGATGAAATTGGTGTATTACTAATACGTATTGTATTAATAAACATCACCTATGTAACAGGAAATTCAACAGGAAATATAATAAATAATACTTAATACATAGATTTATAGAGGCTCGTTACCCACAGTCAAACCGATAACACATTCATTTTGTTTTTTTCTATCCCAGGAATATATTTTTTTCTTGTTGCAAAATACCCTATGTCCTTTTATGTACAATTGACAACGTGTATACAAAATTTCATGACGATTGTGTAGTCTAGGCGTAAGAATTAACAAAAAAAAAAGAAAAACGAACACAAGCTCACTTTTGCAGTTACTATTGAGTATGAATCTCAGACCGATGGTACATAAGAAGAGAGAAAGAAACGATTTGTGTTGGTAGCAATCAGCATATAACATGATTGTATGTTATTTGGATGGCCTATAGATTTTTATAAATTAGCATTTTGACTTTATAAGTATTACCAGTTGATTACCCTGTCCTAGTGGCTTCTCCAATCACAGGACGGACATACGGGTACCAGGTCCCTTCGAGCTACTGCAGTGTTGGTTCCATTTCCGCATCCGACACTTGCAGTATCCCATACCCTAGCTTCCTCGCCCTATCCTATATTTGACTGGCCTGTCTAGTGGTTAGTGATCCTGACTGCTAAACCAAAGGTTGGGGTTCGATTCCCACTCAGGACAAAGAATTGTGTGATGAGCGTGATTATTTGTTCTGTGTCTAGGTGTAATTTATCTATAACATATATGTATTTAGAAATATCTAAGTATGTTTATCAGTAGTCTGGTTACCATAGTAGACGTTACTAGACGGCCGTGTGTGAGATGTGTTAAGTTATTATCTTTTATCCCTTTTGCCTTACCCTAATTTACCGTCTTTCTTTGTCCCGTCGGAAAACGATTACATTCCCGAGGAGGTTTGGTGTCAAGCAAGCGGCCGGCCATAAAATAATCCAGCCAAAACCCTTCAAATTGTTACGCATTGCACTGACCCCGAATAGAATTGGGAAAATGAGACTCCATTTTACACTTATTGACATCAGTTATATCCAAGGTCAAGGGGGTTCAGAAGTAGAGCAAGTGAGGTCACCCAGAATAAAGGAAAAACTATCCATGGACTAAAAATGTCTGGACTAGAATATAGGTAAGTAATTTTTAAAGAGTTGTAATTAATAGTATACCTTCATCCAGAACCATTTCAACCGAGGGTAGCTTAGCTCCTTCAACTTTCGTCATCTTATATGGTTCCTTAAATTCGGTGGACTCCAACTTAGCATGTTTTTCTGCATTCCAGTGACCCAAATAGTACTCTTGAGTTTTAACTTGTTTTCCTGAAATTTATTTCAGATAATTAATATTGTTTTTTTAAAACAAACTTTTATACTAAATAGGTTTTATTTTAGTGAAAATTTGATGTTTAAAAAAGTACTCCTCAAGACGAATCAATCAAGCCCAAACTCGATTGGTTTATTTTGTTTAGTTCAGAAGTTCCTATGGCCACCTTCCGACTCAATCATCATAGCCTGGATACCATGTAGCATAAAGTACTCACAAAGACAAAACAAATGAGGCCAAACTCGATGGGTTTATATAGTTTAGTTAAGAAGTTCCTATGGCCGTTTGTCGGCTCCATCATCAGAAGAAAATGATTTTTTTTATAAAAATGAATTGTTTTGAAATAAAACTATTTTTAACGGATACACTATAGTGTAAATGCATTCCTAGGACACCTTAATTCCATTAATAACAAAATAAAATTTACTATGGCATTAGAGGCAAATAATTCATTAGCCTTCTTAGATGTACTTTTGATCAGAAATCCTAACAATACTTTAAGCCACACTGTGTATAGAAAAAAGACCCATACTGATAGGTACTTAAACGGTGAATCTCACCACCATCCAAAACAGCTAGCTACCGTGGGGATGTCTTTGTTTCAGAGAGCCCGTGGGATCTGTGACAAGAAACACCTGGACGCTGAGCTGGCACATGTCGAGCACGTACTGCAAGACAACAAGCTCCCACTACCGCGCCTCCGTCACAGATCCCAAGAAAAGCCAGCCACTGTCGAGCGCCAGCCTGCCATTCTACCGTATGTACGAGGAGTTACTGACAAGATTGGCTACATCTTGAAGCGAGCTTCAATCAATACATACTACAAGCAGCCAACGAAGATAAGTCAATGTTTACCATCTGTCAAGTGCCAAGTACCTTTACAAGATGCAGGGGTCTATAAAATAGACTGTGACTGTGGGCTCTCGTACACTGGTCAAACCAAGAGAAGCATTGGCACCCGCGTCAAAGAACACATTGCTGACATAAAACACCAACGCTCGATGAAGTCTGCTGTGTGTGGACACGTGCAACAAGGGACCAACCATTACCTGCGTTTCGATAAACCACAGGTACTCGCGAAAGAACACCGATTCCTACCAAGGATGCTCCGTAAGGCTATTGAAATTAAAAAACACCCTAATTTTAATAGAGAAGATAGTTGGAACGTACCACCAGCTTGGGATCCGGTTATCCACTTATTCAAACCCAAGAAAATACAAAACACAGCAAGGCTTCAAGACACTTTGAGCTCATTCTGCGTAAATAGTAACACCAACAATCAACAAACCTCGGGTACTTTGAGATAACTTTGCACTTCGATACATGAGACGACCACCATCTTAGTCTACCCGTGACCATGGCTGCTGAAAGCAACTGAAACGTCGGGATCAGTGTAAATGGTACAATAACACCAAATAAATCACGATTGAATCCGTTAAAAATAGTTTTATTTCAATGTGTAACATTCGCGTAAACTTTCGACAATATCAAAATGAATTGTTGGTCGTTAGTCTCACTAAAACTCAAATATGACTGGACGGATTTTAATTTCTTTTTTTTGTGTGCTACACCACCCGCTATAACCGGAAAAAAAGGATGAAAATAGATAAATTTAAAATTGGTAATTTTTTATTAAAATCGCACATTCGGGTTACTTTTAATAGATGACGATCGTGACGGACCTATCGTCTACCTGACGTGCTATAACAAAACTGTCATTTCTTCCAACGCTATTTACTTTTATAATAGATGGCGTTCGCAGTAATTTCTTCCGTGTGGATGTGTAAAATTTATTATAGTTTTCCGTTCTTTCGTGAACAATATGTAGATTTAAAAAAAGATTAAGTCAGTGAAGTGAAGTTAAACCTACACTGACTTTGTAGGTTTAAATCATAAACTTAATATACTAACGTTTATGGTTGTGTGGTGTCCGAGGACTTACGCCGAGGTTTTCAAATTGACCAGTTTGGTTGACTGGATAAACAATGCCGTGTCGTTTTATAGTGTTCTTTAAAATGCCGAGGAAAAGACGAACTAATAGGACAGGTATTGATAATAGTCGTATTAAATTTGGCAGGGAATTTAGGAGACGTTAGCTAACGGATTTGCGACAGGGCTGGATTAAGGAGTTCTAAGGGCTCTCGCAAGTTTACATGAAAGTCATGGGTTTTTGTCCTCGAAACCTGAAATTTGGTAAGAAGGTAGTATAGATAAGTCACGTCAGCTGAGAATGGATTTTGCGATAGGCCCGAATTAAAAAGGTCTTACGGCTCTCACCTCTTTTTCTACTTGAGACCTGAAATTCTAGGCAGCTAGGCAGTTTATAGGTAAGAGATGTCAGCTTGGAACAAATTTTACGATAGGGCCGGATTAAGGTGGTCCAAGGGCTCTCGCGTGTTTACACTACTTTATATGAATGGCCTTGGTTTTTTGTACTCGAGACAAACCTGAAATTTGGCAGGAAACTAGTTTATAGGTAGGTCACATTACCTTAGAACGGATTTTGCGACAGGACCGGATTAAGGAGATATAACAGGGGACTGTCGGAAGTTTATGTGAAAGTCCTTAATAAATAAATAAATAAATTGTAGGTGATACGAAGGTCACCGGGTCATCTAGTACTTAATTAGTTCCTGCAATATATGTGAGTAACTATAACAGCTCTATCAAAGGGATATCTGGATGCATCGGCAAGAACACAACACATTACACCGCCAGCTGTACTGTTCAGCAAGATTCGTGTATTTTAAATTTATTTAAATTATCTTAACCAATGTTAAAAGTGTGCAAAAGACTACAATTTAGATAATAAACAATCATAAAATGGCAACCATAATTAAAATAATTACACTATAATATTATAGTAAATATTAAATAGCAATATAATTGCAATTAGGGAAGGAGGTCATTAACTGAATAAAATGACTTTCCTAAATATTTTGTTATTACCATATCTTACTTATCTTTTAAATATTTTGTGGCAAAGCATTAAAAACTTTGACACACACAGTGTAGGCATTTTTTTAAACAATTGCAATCTTCCTATGGTGAAGATAATTTGTGTAGTAATGTAGCTTTATTTCCTTTGTCACATTTGTATGTGCCAAAGGAAATAGACCATTGATCTTATATTGTGTGCCATAGGAAATTAGCCATAGGCCATAGCATATGAAATAAGAAATCATTAAACAAAAAAATAATCGTGGTCCGCATTCGCAGATCGAAACACTAATAATCTGTATTCGTGCCCGCGGTACATTCTTAACAATCAAGCTCATCACTAACACCTACTTACCTTTTGGCACCAAAAATCTGCCATTTTAACATACCCAATGTGGCAATGTCACTCACGCAAAAAGAGGAATCTATATATGTTTCAAACATTTACATTGGTTCACCCATTTAGTAGTTACAAGTGAACATAGGGATGGACGATGCACATACATACAGGTCAAACACATAACCCTCCTTTTGGGCTTTACCACAGGCAGAGAAAAATACTGACCTTCTCTTTCCTCATGGTACTGTCGAATGTACCTCCCATGACACACTTCATAGCTCCAGTAGCTTTCTAATCTATAGGAACATATCTTCTGTGAAAAGAGTGGCTTTAGCAGGCTTATTGGCGAAGGCCCATCATACTCCCCAATACTTGTTGACTCTTTCGCTCGTAATTCTGGTATCTTGCATTCATAGTTTTCTTTGTTTGATGTTGTAACTTTGAGGATCTCTTTTTTCTGCCACTGATAACGAAATTCATAAAGTTTATTTTTTAAGTATTATTTATAGTGTAGAAATAAAAGAATTATAATGTTATAGCATTTAGGCCATAGCCGCACTGCATGTCACTTCTGGAGTGCGGCCACTGACATATGTCGCAATCGAATTAGCAGTGCGGCTGCAGCTTTAGTGTATGTCCTCAATTTACAAAATACAATGCAACTATTTTTACAACAATGACTGTATCCTACAATGTTTTATTGTAAAACTTCTTGATTCCTTTTATATTATTATTTTATTTATTAACAGTATATTATTAATAGTGTGGTAGAGCTAAGTTATTAAAAATCTGTCATGGATTAGAATAGTTTATAATAATATAAATATATAAAGTAATATAAATTTTACTCTTTATTCAGCTTTAATTAAAACAATAAATTGAAAAATGTTGTTTTGTAATTCTGTAGTTGTGTATGTCTAGGTAACTCAAATGATATAAGTTATATGACATTATAGCGTAGAGGAAGCTAGTGTTTTACTAGCAGCAACTTAAAATCACTCAAGTTTACATTACAACTGACATGAACTCGAAAATACAGCCAGTACAAATTTGTGAAGGTAAATAATTTTACACATTTATTATTCTTTATACAAAATAAAATTAAAAAATCTTCTTTTATTTAGGTCGAAGTTAACATTTGTTTCCGTTTACTACCAGGTATGCAATGCAATATGTAATAAAAACAATATATTTATTTCATAAATTGCTCAACAGTTCTTTAAAATTGACAATTAAACTATGTATGAAAGTAGGGCCTAAAGGTAGAGGCAATATGTAGAATAAAATGTCATGTTAGACAATGTGATAATATCATGTAAGAGTGGGAGCAAGATAACACCACACTGAACACATCTTCAATTGCTATTGGTTCTTCCCCATCACTACGAAATCTAGCAAATCATCTATCACTAGGCAACGTCAGAGATTCCTATGAAGGAGGTAGGATGTTAAATTATTACATTAGCAATTATTGAAATACAGTAAATAAATTATACAAAAATTTTGGTTAGAGGACATGCACAAATGTACTAGTTAATAATTATTTACGTGGACGAGACTGCGATTTTGAGAGTACTAACAAAAAGATTTTACTGTTCTGGAACTTGGAACATTCTTCAATATTTATCACATTTTCTAATAGATGTTATGAATTGTAGTGGACATACGTACAATACTACATTTCTAAACATACCTCTGGAGTGGCGGGCGGGTTAATTTCACCATCGATTAGATTTTCAAGTTCTTTATTGCCCGGCCAGTTAATTCCAAATATAATGCTGTCGTCAAACCCTTTGAAATCATGATCTATACAACTCGAAAATTTCAGAACACACAAACATACGAGCCATATACCCTTCATATTACTTATTTAAGCATTTATAAGACCATAATAATCTGAATTATAAAATTATACTCTATATTTATCAGTTTATTCTTTTAGCAAACAAAATATTATAACGTGGATAAGTAGTGAGGTTTCACAAACTGCAACGATAATGTATTGAATGAAAACCAAAAAATTACCTTTGTAGTATAGTCGAATAATACATGGTATGAGTTGGTCACCTGTCATTAGTGCACGTCAAATTCGTTCTGAAATAAACCTCATCAAATGTTTCTCTTTTGTTTGTTCTGTGCTTTAGGGTAACTTTAAACCAAATCCAATGTAGGAAGTTGCTAGCATTATCTTAATAATCTTAACCCCTTTTGCTCCAGTGTGTAAAGGTGACCGGACCTCTGAAAGACTTATTGAATATCCATTTGGAGAAAAGCCTTAAATGTTGTAGAATTTAAGGATTTTTGACATACACACTAGGCATGTTGCGAATATTCGCATCCGCATCCGCAATTGCGGAGCATCCGCATCGATTTGAACATCTGCATCTGCATCCGCATCCGCATCAATCGATGCGGTTATTCATGCGGATGCAGATGTACCACAAGTCGCGGCAAGAAAGAAAATAGGTGGAGCCGGCGATGTCCGCGAGCCAACACGTGACCCAGACGTGTGTATTGGCCAATAGTAACGAAGATTTAGTTCGGTGACAAGATTTGACGCGTTTGTTATTGTATATATGTATCATTTGTTCCTTTGACAGTTTGTCCTCCACCTACTTGACATTGGCAAAATTGTGGTAACTCCACAAAGCCACAATCCAAAAGTTGAAGTTGCATCATTTGTTATCGTAAATCAGTCATAACTGTTTAGCTAGTTGCGCTTATCATATTTGTTGTCGTTTCGAGTGTTTTGTGAAATTGTGAATATACACTGATCATTTGAAAGTGAATCGAATAACATTGTAATGTCACCACCAAGTGGGTTGTCACCTATTTTTTGTCCAAATAAAGTACATCGGTTATAAAAGGTAGAAAAAAAGTACATTGTGTCAAAATAAAGTACTATTTATTTTTCTTTATTATTATACTTAAATACATTGTCGTCACTTTTAGCAACTTTTGACAAAGAATTATTTCTGCTAAAATCTGCACACTATCTTAACATATTTAAGTTAAAATAAATGACTAATTAAATTTTTATCAGTTTCAGAGACGCTTTATTTCATTAATTTCTCTCTCTCTCTCTTGAATGCGAAATGCGAATGCTGAAGTGGTGGGAATAGATATTAAAAATTAAATATTTTTTTTTACAAATTTGAAATGTCATCATCGGTCTTATTAAATATTTGCTGCATTTTTTATTTAGAATATAATTTCACAAAACCTTTAAAAGTATTTAATAATATTTGATTGTTGAAGTTCCTTCATAAAGATCATCCACAATTGTATTAAATTTTTGCAGATTTAAATACAAAATGATCAAATTCGACCATGTTTTTTAAATTTATATTGCCGAGTGTAAATAACCAATTGTGTCATTAAAAATAAACCATTTATTTAGGCACTCTAAGGATTTATCATATGTATGGAAATAATATTAAAAATGTGTATATTGGTTTGATTCAGGTGGAGACAACAGTTTATTTTTTGTAGCCGTTAGTCTTGTTGAGCATCAATAAATTTTAAAAACTATTGGACAGTTATCTGAGCTTACAAAATAACTACCTAACTATGCAGGATAAAAAAGAGAGCCATCTTGTTTTCACATGTCGTTTTGCTTCATGAAAGTCTCAAGACACAATGTGTGCATGACAATTTCCTTTAATCAAATCTTGTACCAAATGTTTCATATTCGTAAATAAAGAACTCCCAAATTAGCAAGTTATGTGTTGTCAGCACTTAGTCCAGATCCATCATAAGAAGATAATTTATGCATTGACTTCTGAATTTCTGTAAACATGCCATGAACAGATTCATTATTATTTTCATACAAATCTATTGACTAATTTTAAATCCGTCTTACGACCCATATTTTTTGATACTTTATGTAAAATAAATCCTAGAGAAATCAAATCACACGAAATAAAGTAATTTCGCGTACTTTATTGTTGTCATAAAGTATAGAGTACAATTACTCTTAATAACGTACAATACTTTATAATAAAGTACGGGTGGCCACCCTACCACCAACGCAAAGTAACTTTTGGAATTATTTTAAACCAAAGACAAAAACCCAGGTTTCTATGGGATCGTTAGCGTGAGCGGAGTGGCGGGCAGATGCTAGTTTTATAAAATATCCTAAGATCGGCATCCGCATCCGCGGATGTTGGCTTTTAAATATCCGCATCCGCATCCACATCCGCGGATGTGAAAAAATAAGCATCCGCAACATCCCTGATACACACCACTGCACTAAAATGATTACATTTATGTTTATTTAGTATTTAATAGTTAATAGAAGGTTTCCTTCATGGTAAAATTATGATGATCATGAGCCCAGCGCAACTTCGTAAATTGTGCTAAAAAATTGTCACTGGTACATCTAACTCTGGCAAAAACTATTTTACTATCCTAGTACCTAGCATCATACTACTCTATAGTCTCCATAGAACAGCACGAGATAAGAAACAAAGGAAACCCAAGTCAAAGTCATTCCTCATTATTTCGTAAAAACAAAATCGGGAAAGATATGAAATCGAGGAAAAATAATATACTGCTCACATTAGAGGGGTTAAGTACTTCCTTCAAATAAATATTTAAATTGTACCAGTGTTCTTAGGTATAATTAAAGAAAACCTGTTCAGCCGTTTGAGGACCATCAGCTCTTTTTTAATCGTTGAGGTGGTTTTTAAAACATAAATCGTAAGGTTAAAAGGTTTCACAGTAGAGGATGCAATGTGAACAATAAAATAAAAAATTGTGATTCACATATTACCTTGAATAAGACAAGATTAAAATATCAGTAAAATAAAAGTAGGTACGTAGTAATTAATTGAACGGTTTTTACATAATTATCCAACTTCTCTCTTGAAATCATTGTCACTATGGTGTTAAGGATTTAACAGTTTCTGAATGACTGGAATAATGTAAAGGATGCGATCCAGCATTGAATATTGGATTGGCTCAGTGGAATACTGATCTTTAATAATGTAAACCGATCATAATGGAAGTTAGTTTTGCAGTGCTACAAGTACCTATGTTTGCTTAAACATTAAATTAAGACAAAACAAATTATCTACTTAGTTCTGATTTCATTATATTAGAAAATAGATTTTATATTATCAGACTTGAAAATTTATGTTTGAAACTTTAAGTTAAACAAAACCAAATATGCTATGCAAGAAAGTAAATAAAAACACAAACCCAAGATGATGTAGGTATTAGAAATAAATGGGATCAACGACATTCGGTAAGCAAGAGTTGCAACAAGTAAAATACTAACTTACATTCTCCGGTTGCAATTATTTAGCTCGATACTCCGTAAGCAGTAAACTATCCTTACCAATGTCCAATGTTAGAGTTACTTGAAATAAAAAAATATGTTTTGAGTTTCCAGTAGTCCTAAAGAGTAAGAGTCCTAATAATATCGCATGATTTTTTTATCTCCTTTTTCTTTTGAATAAATAACTAAGGATTACATAATGTACCTAGATAAGGAAGGAAAAACTTCAGAATCGATAACAGCAGTCTATTGCTACCGCCCAAGTAGAAGGAACATCAGCTTATCTCACATTTACACTTTTATTAGTATACAACACTATTATTCTGAAGTAGCAAAACAGACTGAGCAAGCAACTTTTTTGGGGAATTTACCTCGGCTCAGTGTAACCATATAAAGTATTTTAATACTTTTCAGTATATTTTAACAATCTTTTAGAGCATTGGTATTATTGTCGAAAGTCGTCATTTTTGAGTATATTTTGGATAAGTAGTTATGGTAATACTGTAAGAGATCGTTGCGAACATGGTCAAAGAATTTCCCGGATTTAGTATATATTTTATTTAGGAGAAAATATCAGTAAGTTACAGACATGACAGTTGCATTGTCCATGGTTGTCACTTTAAAGTTTACTTCGAAAATAATGATAAAATACAATATTGATTAATGAATAAAACTTGTTAAGAAAATCAAAATTTTGATTAGTATATTCGCCCGTCGTAAGTCGAATACTTCAGTATTTTTTTGAAAATACCGAGGTAGTTTCGTAAAAATTAATCTGGTCACACTGATTTACGTATCAAAATTAATACCTTCACGTAATTCCCCGTAATATCTTCCGCTCAACTGCTAAAGGAACGATAATATGTTTCAGTTAATAACAGAGCTAACTGTGTATTGATTTGATAACCTGTGACTCTAGAAGCATAATATATACAATCGTCTTGTTCATTCATTACTCCACTCCACTCGAAGTGCGCTCTTAGCTCATACGACTGTTTGCGACTGTGTACATCGTGAACGTGATACGCAACCGTATTTATTAATGCATAGTTGATGGTATTTAAGTTCAAAACGAACGTAATGTTTACGTGAGAAGAAGGTCAAACTCGGTGTTAAGACGCAATATTTAGTGAAAATTATAGACATTTGTTAAAAGTAACAAATTGGTAAGTACCCACCTTTTTAGTAATACTATTAATTTATAAAATTGTGATAGCTAGGGCTGTTTCAATGACTACCTCACTAGCTATTTAAATGATGTGTCCAATGATGTACGGGACTAATCGCGGTAATATTTATAACGATACTTTTTTTTTGTTTAGGAAAAGGTGTTGAACCTTATTAAACCGAATTGCACATATCGGGGTCACGGGAGGATCCGGCAAAAAAAGTAATGTTCTTTTCTGTAGACCCGTGACAATGTGTACGCATTGATAAGTAACAAACATACTCACATTCGCATTTGTAATATTAGTAATCATCATTTTCCTGTAAATACACAAACATTTAAAGCAGGGATGTTACGGATATGAAATTTCGGATCTGGATACGGATACCTATATGAATAATGTTATACCGGTTTCGGATATTAAATTATTTCGGACTGGCAGTTCCCGCGCGGCTTCGCCCGCATGTACATATTTATATATTTTGCGTGATACCCTAATTCTTTTCTTTTTTCCGAATTAAAAGTAGCTTAAGTTACTCCTTATAACACCAGCTCCCGTCCCGTGGAATCGGTCCACTCGTTTCGGAGATTAGTCGGAACAAACAGACAGACAGGAATAAAAAAACTGATTTTCATATATTTGCATTGATTATCCGATAGTTTTGTAAAGGTTTAGTTACGGATTTTTTAGGAATCATGGAAGGAAATTTTTATGTCGATTACGGTTTCGGATAGATTTTTATTTCGGATATCCAATAGTTTCGGTTATTGTCGTAACAATAACCGAAACTAAGGATGTTATGGATGTTATGGAACTACGTATAGTTCCATAACATCCCATCATGATTTAAAGTAAACATTTGCGCAAGATGTAACCTAACACATCAGAAGATAACGTTCTTATATATATAATATAATCAAAGGTTCTAATGTATGTTTTTTGTATTTTTCATCTTACTTAGTTACTTAGTTGAAAAATTTATCCGTTTATTGATTTGTTAACGTTTAAGTTTACTGTTACTCTTCTAAATATAATAACATGATGATGGCCTAAAATTTTCCTCCAAATGTGCTGATAGCTCATGAAATAGCGCATTTTTATGTCGGTAAAAGTAATTTTATTAAAACATTTAATTTAAATACGGGATTATTGTAACTCATTCTACATTATTCTTATAATCCCGTTAGGTTGCTGGTTTAGGTTATTGTGACCGGGAAATCGGTCAGGATACCTTCATAATCAGGATTAACAATCATTAAGATAACCAATAAAACAAGGCCTCTTAATATACCTTTGTAGGTATCTAACCTAACTATATATTTCGTTTCTTTGGACGTAAATAGAAAATACATGATTGAGATTGTGAAAGCATTCGAATCACTTAGTAGACATTATTTTGATATTTTGTTAAATAGGAATTTGAAAACGTGATGTTTATATACCTACCTACAAGTTAATATTGTCTATAATTGTTTGACTCTCACAACAAATTACTCTATGCCTGATTAACACATTTATTAGTAGGTACAAGTGTCATGTTTGTACATACATTACTGTTCCATGTTGTTCTTACTAAGTATTCAACATTTATAGTTAACTATCAGCGCCCCGCGGTTTTACCCGCGTAAGTCCCGATCCCGCGGGAATATCGGGATAAAAAGTAGCCTATGCGTTAATCCAGGTTTCCAGCTAGCTACATACCAAGTTTCATCGCAATCGGTTCAGTGGTTTTTGCGTGAAAGAGTAACAAACATCCATACATCCTCACAAAATTTCACGTTTATAATGTTATTAAGTAGGAAGTAGGACGACTTTAATGAATAGCAAAACTTTACAAATATGTACGAAACAAGACAATATGACGTGTACCTACCTACCTACGATGTTGTAAATATACAAAGTTGATGGAGAAATGATTAGAGTGAGAGAGAAGGGGCCATCCATGAATTACGATTTTCTTTGGACCTCCCCGTCCTTGTGGTCACATTTGTCTGACCCCCTCCCCCACCCCCGTTGGTGTGACGTCACATATTTTGCAATTATACACCCAAAACTGAAAAGAGTAGTTCTATAATTTATTTTTAGGGTTTCGTACCTCAAAAGATAAAAAAGGAACCCTTATAAGATCATCGCTCTCTTGTCCGTCTGTCTGTCTGTCCGTGTGTCACCACCGATTTTCTGAGGAACGGGTGGACCTAGCAAGTTGAAATTTATACCAGATACTCAGGTCTATAGTCCCTATTAGGTGTATAAAAATCAAGGTCCTGACTCAACACGATAAAAAGATATGGGCAAATTTAGATTTTCGCGAAAACTTGTAAGTACCAAAATTTACCATAATTTTCAACTTTTTTATTTTTCGGAATTTTCCTTTTACTTGTGCTATAAGACCTTGCTTTTAACCAAAATTGACAATTCAACACAAAACAAAACAGATCAACTGGAAGTACCCTATAAGTTTTGGGTCGAAAACCTATAGGGTACTTCCCATTTACCTAGAATCATGAAATTTAGTAAGCAGCAAGGTCTGACAGCAAAAGGGAAGGAAAAAATCCGGAAGTCGTTAATTTGTTGTTACATCACATTAAAAAAAATTGTGATTACAAACTTATATTTTGCGGTTGGATTGTTCACTTTGTCGTACATCGCAACCGCAAAGTTAACTATGTTTGTCTTTCGAAAAAGACGGGCAAAAATCTTTGAGAATTGATTCCCGATATGGACTTTATACAAGTTTGTTTGCTTACGGAACCCTCGGTGCGCGAGTCAGACTCGCACTTGTCCGGTTTTTTTTATAAAGGTGTAGTAGCGTGTGTAGCCTTTAGTTTACAGGTAATGTTTTGTGTTTAATACTTTAGCTTTTGACATGTGAAATCACGAAGCTTACGACCCCCCCATCCTGGGGTACTAGGTGGGGGGTCGTAAGCTTCGTGACGTCACATGTCATGTAGGTACAACCAATTCGATTTAAAAAAATATTATTAAAATCGGTTCACAAATGGCGAAAATATCGCGTAACACACACACCAAAAAAATATCATCATCATCAAATCATATCAATATAATTAAATGAATTGCGGTAACATTTTGACATCTACAGAATTCTTACCTTTCTTTCTTTTTAGGGTTCCGTACCCCGAAAGGAAAAAACGGAGCCGTTATAGGATCACTTTGTTGTCCGTCCGTCCGTCTGTCTGTCGGTCAAGAAGTTTTCTCAGGAACGCGTGGAGGTATCAAGCTGGAATTTATATCAAATACTCAGGTCTACTGTCCCTTGGAGCTGTGGAAAAATCAAACTTCTAAGCCAACGCAATCAAAAGATACAGCCGTTTATGCCGCAAATTTCCGCCAATTTTCGACACTCGCGAGGGAATCAACACCTACAGGGTACTTCCCGTGAACTTCTTGAAATTTGGTACGAAGCAGCTTCTTATAGCACAGATAAAGGAAAAATTGCGAAAACCGTAAATTTTTAGTTACATCATATAATAAAAATATTTTACGGAACCCTCGGTGCGCGAGTCCGACTCGCACTTGGCCGGTTTTTTATCTTGTAGCAACCCCCACGGGTCATTACCTCACCGGAAGTAAGGGTAAAGTGATATATCGGAATCGAACCGACTAAAAATAAATTCTTACCTGTTATAGCCTGTTATAAATACAAGTACCTGGGAGACCTTAGCTCGGTAGCTTTTTGTAAAATCGTCATTTTTTTTTTATTTTCTTTTATGTAAAATTGCGTTTTTACAGGAAATACAGCTATGCAGTTGAACTTAAAATGCAAAAGTGTATTTGTATACAAAACTTTATCAAAATCGTTAGAACCGCTTCCGAGATGCTCGAAATATATTTATATTTACAAGAATTGCTCGTTTTTTTATAAAAGACTACTAGTAACGTGGGTCACACATTACTAGTATTCTTGTTAACCCCTCCAGCTAAACTAAATGCGCAACCACTTGATCGCAAGTCCGACGCGGACGCCTTAGCCATTACGCTACCGCCGCTTTTAATTAATAAGATATACATATACTTAATTAGCATATAAATACCTACTTAACCTTACATACTTACCTTAACCTAGTACATTTCATTTACATACAAACACTCAAGCCGAAGGGGTAGACGTGAATTAAACACCCACAGTTTACCAATTATTTATTATTTGGTCACACTCATATAATAGGGGACAAGCCTATTGTCGTCTGTCGGGCACTAGGTATTGAATTAAAAATGAAAAAATTGGGAGTGCATTCGAAGGGGAAGAAGAGAAAAACATGGGTATGAAGGGAAGGTGATGGAAGGCAAGGCATATTGCTTATACGGGAGTGAAAGCAATAGTGTTATCGCCACATCAAAGAGTTAATAGATATTATTATGACCAGTTACACCGGTGAAGCAATGCTATTGGTCGGTTGATAAATATTGTTGAATAGTAGTGTTATAAAAGGGTAGCAATATATAATAAGTTGATAACATTCACTTGAGTGCGGATCGAGGTACGAACAACATTGCAGTTACTGTTAGTTAGTTATTTTGATAGTTTATATCAGTGGTGGTGGTGAGACTGTTGCTAACAATAGCTCTAGCAAGTCAGGGTCGGATACCTGTAAGGCGTCCATTAGACGCTCATGCAAACGTCAATCATTACCAAAAGTCATGGTTGACGGATGTTCGTTGGTGATTGATGAAATACTATCGACATCAAAATCTCATCATGCAACCGTCAATCACTGAATTAGACGATAGGTTATTCGTCAATCACCGTTTTGATTGTGGCAAAACTGACAGCAAAACCTTCCGTGTAATGGGCGCCTAACTCGAACAGGCTGCCGATAAGTCCGAGCCCTCTAAGATTTCATAAACTATATTTATAAAAACATATACGGATACATGGCTAACGTATCCGGTTCATCCATGAAACAATGCAATGTATCTGTAAGAACGTACCTAATGATTACTTATCTCAATTTTACAACAGCCATTTAACGCCGGGTATTAAAAGGTAGACGAAACAATTAAATAGTATCTACCTGAAACAAGTAGGCATCCTAACTAATATTATAAATGCGAATGTCAGTTTATTTGTTACGCTTTTACTCCTTAACTAGGTATATATTACTAGGTTATAAATGGGAGAGCCATGCCTCGGTATGTATGGGCCGGAGTGATACAAAGGCCTCACAGAAAACCGGCCTCATGGGAACGATTGCGTTGTTTCGCCGAGTGAGTGAAGTTACCGCAGGCCCTAAACCCTTCGGTCCAGATGTCTTAATAAAAGCTGTTCCCGGATTCCTCCTACTTAAGGCGCAATACGGCACACCGCGTGGTTTTAGTCGGTTCGATTCCAACACACCGCCCCACCGAAAACCCCGGTGCGGTGGGGTGACGGCCCGAGGGGGTTTCCACACGCACAAAAGAAAAAGACCCTAACCCTTCGGTCCGGATGTCTCAATAAAAACTGTTCCCGGATCCCTACTATTTTAATGTGATTGTAGTCGAAGAAAGAAGAAAGAAAGAAAGAAAGAAAGAAAATACATTTATTCTGGTACAACTAAACGAGACGCTAACAGAGTGAGACACTTAATTATCAAGTTCTAAACATTTCACATAATTTATAGTCTATTTTCATAGGCATATTGGATCATTCGCGTTCCTCTTTCATTTCTATTTCCGTATCCATATTTTCCCATTACCGGTGTCTCGGATTTTTTTGGTCTTCCAATCTTAGCATTGAAATCTCTGATTACGAGGACTATTTTGTCAACTAATTCATGAGCTTTACTTAAATCTTTATAAAATTTACATAATTCCTCTTCACTTGAGCTCCCTGTTGGAGCATAGGCTTGAATTATTGATATATTAATTTGATCAAATTTTAATTGTAACAAGGCTACTCGTTCTGATATTCCAATAAAGTTTATTATATTTGATTTGAGATTTTTCTTAATTATAAATCCTACTCCGTATAGTCCAGGTGTTTCCCCTACATAGCAAAACATGTGATCTCGGTGTTCTTCAATTTGGCATCCTCTTCTTCTCACTTCTGCTAGTCCTATTATATCGTAATTTACTTTTTCTAGAGCATGGCACAATTCAATGTATCGTTCGGCTGATGCTATAGACTTAACATTGAAGGTGCACACTTTTAATAGCTGTGTGTTCTTATCATTTGTATTTGGAGGGTAGTGGTCGTTTTCCCCCACGGTGACCAATCGGCTTGGGGGAGGGGACGTATGATGCTTTGATGTATTTTTATGGCATGTTCAAAGTATCTACGCGGTATGCGCCACAGTTCCTAAATGTAAAACTGGGTCCACTAACAAATCAACACTATCAGTTAATTTATCTTCACACACTTTTAGATCATGAAGTTTATATAGCTACCAGTAGCACTCGACAGACATTGTCCTGTCAAAATTTCAATAATTTGTGTAGCGACTCACATACAGCAAAAACATACTTGAACATCATCTAGCGTAGACGATCTGAACTACGTATTATTTGTCAGTAGTTAATTGCGCGCGAGGAGTTTCATTCAGGATCAGTCCTGCATGGAATGAAACTTCTTGCCCCGATAACTTTATATAGAACTTTCCAACATCAAACCTTCCTTTTCCCGTTCCCTTTGTGTCGGAGAGAGACCACACCCGTCCCTCAAAAATTTGATTTAAATTCATAGAAATAAGCACTTCCAGTTTTCCGTAAATTTCTCCGTTTTCCGTTAATTTTAAGAAATAAAATGAAAATAAACCGGACAAGTGCGAGTCTGACTCGGACACCGAGGGTTCCGTTAGCAAACAAAACTGTATGTAGATAGTACGTCCATCTCGTAATCAATTCTCGAATATGTTTGCCCGTTGTTTCCGAAAATCAAACTTAACTTTGCAGTTCTAAAAATACTCTCCCATGCATTTGATTCACCACTCTCAATGCGCTCAGCGCTCGTCAACACTATAGGCGTTTGCGCCGCGTTTGCATTGTCGGATCAAAACGCGCGTTTGTATGTGATCGACTTGAACAAAATGCGTGTTTTTGTTGACCGCGTCAACGCGCGTTAGCAAAACATGCGTTCAACGCAAGTCACTGAATATGGCCTTAGTCATGGTCAGTAAAAAAATTGAAGTTTTTTTCAAAACAATGATTATGGTCGAATTTCGACCAGTGGGCGGGAAGTGGGAATCTAAAGCAAATAAGTAATTTTTTCCATAATTTGTAAATGTAATCTACATAATTGTTTGTTTCAGAAAAGTTGAACATGAACGCTCTGCCCTGGCTCGCATTACTAGCTTTACCTGCTCTTATTCGGGCTAACATAAGTGTAGAAATCATTGCTTCCGAAGACGAATCTGAACGGCAAGTCCACATATCCGGCAGTGAGGTGAATATAATCAGCGATATAGAAAGAGAATCATTTAAACTTTATGACGTTAAATTAAAAGAAGCTGTCAACGCCTACATCGGTGCAAAACCGGACGATGTATTTTTAAAGAGTCCAACTCCATGGAATGATTTGTACAAAACTTATGACTGGACACAAGTCCATAGGATCATGAAACCTATTCGAGCGAAGATGTTTTCAATCAAATATAGCCCTAAATTAGTCTTGACTCAAATGTTTAAGAATCCAAGCACCAAAGTTGCTACTTACCATGCTCGTATTCGCCACGATGTTGAAGACACAATTGCGTCAATATGGGAGACAAATGGACAGCTATCGACTGGTCTTAACATATCTTACGGCTTCGATTTTATGGCTATGGCGGTTTCGGGTAAAGCCAGTATGTCTTATACCTCAAAATGGGGCGAGAATGTAATGAAATCCCAAACGGTTAGTGTAGGATCAGAAACTGGGCTGGAAATTACTTTACAGCCAAACCAAAGTGCCAAAGCGGAGCTGTGCGCGACAAGGGGAGCGATGACTATACAAATAGATTATGAAGCGACTCTCGACGGAACAATTGCAGTGAACTATGACGGAGGTTATAAGGGACATCATTTCTATGGATTTGACATAAATTATGTATTGAGTGCTGGCAACATGAGTAGATCGGTGTTTTCCTCAGAAAATATAACTCTGGGATATTATTCCGATTCTGAGATCGTGGTTCGTGATTACGATACGAATGATACTCTTTATTTCCCTAATCTCGTTTAAATTCCTTTTTTCTTCTTTAAATTTTTAATTTCTTATTTTATTTCATGATTATAATTAAAACTTTAAGTGTTACTGTGAGTTTGTTTTTCTGACTTAAATTCACAAATAAAGTTAATATGTATTTATATTTACAGTTCAGTAAATGTGAGTCGAGTCATTTTACCTGTTCGGTATACACATTAATGCCGCGTTCCTATAATCAAGAAACAATTCGTTTTGCGGTAAATTTTTCGTTGAAAATTGAACGAAATTTACCGTCCGTAAACAAAACGAATAGTTTATTGATTATAGGAACGCGGCATTAGTGAATGGGAATAGGATTGGCGACATGAATCAACCTTTGGGTAATAACTGTATAATGAAATATCCGGATTTGTCCGAATGTACTTAACCGATAAACAAAATCATTGAAATTGTTCTCATTGTTCATGAGTACGAGGTCGGGAGTAAATATAGACATGCCATAGACACCACTCCGCCTCACACGGTAGAATCCAAAAAAAAATTTGTATGTCAAAGGTTGGTGCAAAAGCACAGACAGTGCTTAAAGCACAAAAATAGTGACATTTCTAAGAATCCACACATTATAGGTAGATGAGGATTCTGGTGCGAAACTCGCTCATGAATCTGTAAACGTATAGGTGAACAAATAATTCAACTATTTATGCTTCACTTAAGCAATATAATGCTTAAGTTCTGATTTTTTATTGATATATCTATTTTAATAATTAAATAATATATAACATTAACAACACTTATTAATCTATTCTCGTCTACTCCGCAGTTTTTCTTCAACCTTTTTCTGTGCCTCCATAACTTTGTTTAACATTGTTTCATCGACAGCCTTCAACTGGAAACAAGAATAAATAATTGTAGTTTTTTCTTACTAAAAGAGCCAAGTATAACTTTTGTTGATTTTTTTGTAAAATCGTTGATTGTCCTAAGACTTGCCTGAATTCTTGACGTGTTCGAGGGTCACTGCCGAGTGGTAGATTTTTTAAAGCGATCACGAAACGGTTAACTGGTCAAGGCCGTGGTCACAACCTATTTCGTAATCGCGTTAATTCCCGTGTAAATACATAATCATATCATGCAACGCGAAAGTTTTCAAAGTAAATGACATATTACTAGTATCCTTATTAAACCCTTCAGCTAAATGCTTGTGTTAAACTGGGCTTCCACTACAAAAGGGTAAGAGTGTTGGTATGTGTAGAAGAAAATTGCAATATATGGCCGGCAAGGAGCCCATCCGTCCCTGGCTGGTGCTCGCTCACTCCCAACTTTTTCTTAGTGGAAACACTTCTATGGAATTTCCTGTTGCGAGTTAAACTTACTCCATATGGACTCCGTTCCGCCCAATGGATGCCCGGATTTAGGAGTGGGTTTTGCATGCTTAGTGTGTACCTGGAGTTCGAACACGTAACCACTGGAACACAATTCCTACGTCTTAGCTTTTTTAAAGATACTGAAAAAAAACTTGACAAAACATTACCTCACTACAAAAACTATTGTTGATAAGAGCCAGTGCCTCCATTCCTTTTGCTTTCTCTACCTCATATTTGAGAGTGGCTTCTTTTATCTCTTCTGTACGCTGGAATGCCTTCTTGGTTTGATCTTGCATCTTCTTCTCTTTTTCTTCAGCTTCGCGAAGAGCACTGTGGGTAAATGGTTTATTGCAAATTCATTTTTCTAAGTTAAGTAAGTAGTTAGGTACTTGTGGAAACAGTAAGTTGTTTATTAAACTAATATTTTACCGATATGTAAAAACTCGAAACTGAAATTGCGCCATCTGTGAAAGTTGCCCGAACTAACATATGGATACTTAGTATACAACCAACACAAAATTACATTAGTGTCGCACAGAATCCATAGATGGCGTAAATAAAATAAATCAACTCGCGGTTCGCATTTTTCGTTGCGCTAACACTTTTTCCGTCTGGCCCGCATCCACCGAGCGTCTGTTTGTTTAGGCGTAAATAATAAAATGCAAACAACGAGCGCGTCAGTCACTGGATTCGAGCCGAACCGCGACTGCTGCCAGCAAGGACCGGAGTGAGCTAGGACTAGTTATACAATTAACCTTGTGTGTATATAGTAAGTTACCTATTATAATAAGTATATATAACACTACGGTAGGGAAGGAACATTATACACCCAAACGACACGTAAAACTTACTCTGACAGTATGTCACGTTTTCATCACTAAAACTCTGAACATATTTTAATGGAATTTGGCAAATAGTAGTACTAGGCTGAGAACTGAAGAACTAAGAATACTTTACATGATGTTGAAAATCAATACTACTCAGCTCATAATTTTTCATCAGTTTATAATATCGCGAGGCTATTTATAAACTAACGATGTTCACAATCTAACGGTGACATAACGAGACATGTTTATAGGCAGCTAAAGAATTATCTCTAAATACAGTAAAACACGATCACGCTTATCCCGCAAAATAAGCCATTTTACGTCAAACGTTCCTGCAACTTAAGACTTGTTTTTATTCATTTTATTATCACGGTTAATACAATTTTTCATCCCGTTTAATACAGCATCTGAACACGCGTGTATCTAAATGACTATGTTGAAGCAGAATCAACTTAAGGCGCTATGTATCTTCTTTAATCGAAAACAAAAACGCACTGCAAAAGTTAATTCATATTGAAAGTCTTGTAATTACTAATGCATCAAAATCTCTTTGTCAAACCAAAATAAGAAATTACTTTAAGTAATATAATTAAAAATATATGTACCTAACATTATTATAATATATATTTCGAGTGCCTAAATTGACGCGCGGGCACCATCTATTAACGAGTGGAGAAAATCATAGATTGTTGGGATTACCTAATCAATACGCACGGCATAGTTTGACGAATAACGGATAGTCAATTTATAGAATGTCCCACAATATCCTAGATGATTCCAGATGGGTTTTGAGTTTTCGGGAAAGTTTATATACTCTGTTGTTGCATTGCGGTATTGAGTTAGTTCTACTAAAGCGATACTACGAGTTAATAAGTGCGAGTAATAGCGAACAGTACAAGTGGATTATAGTGAGATTTACTGTAACTGTGACTTGTGTTTACTGCGAATTATTTAAATATATTGAGTGTATTTCGTAATTTATGTGGGAGAGCCATGCTTCGGAACGTATGGGCCGCCTCGACTCCGCTCGTTACCACGGCCTCACAGAAAACCGGCCGTGAAGCAATGATTGCATTGCATTTCGCCGCGTGAGTGAGGTTACCGGAGGCCCTAACCCTTCCCTTTCCCTTATTCCCGTCCTTCCCCTCACCCCCTCTTCCCCCCCTCCCCCTCTTCTCCTACTCCCACCTCAAAGGCCGGCAACGCACTTGTGACTCTCGAGTCGCAAGTGCCCATGGGCGGCGGTAGTCATTTACCATCAGGTGACCCGTCTGCTCGTTTGCCCCCTATACCATAAAAAAAAAAATAATAATTGGTGTATATCCACATATAATTCCAAGCCCCGGCAAATCGTAACAATATGTTTTATTTTTCTATCTCGTATTCGCTCCACTTTCCGTTTACTGTGTTTTGTTTATCTTTATTCTCACCTGTGTACTACAGTTTTTTCCTGTTGTCTCTTCACTTGATTGTCGAGTCTAATCTTAGCCGCTTCCGCCCTTAAAAAAGTTTAAACGTATTTAATATTGTTCTACTAATCATCTAATCAATTAAATTGTAACGGTGTAACGGGAATTTGTGTTTAATATAGGAACTCCTCAATTAAGGAAGTACTTCCATTACACTTGAGGTTACCTTGGTGACAGTAGACTCGCTAATGGTCCTTGACGAAAAACGTATTACTGAAGCCACTACGTTTTTTGTTTCCCGCTGGTGTTTTAGGTACAGTTGACTTACCCATCAGAAGTTTCGTATGCTCGTTTGCAGACTTAGTGGTATGAAAATAAAAAAAAAACCGGTGGCTCAACAGATTGTTACTAATGCCACTATTTAAATTTTATAAAAGTCTAGAAAACTATATTTTTTTAATATTAATTGACAATTCAATTATTTATGACTTGCTGCGCCCCCCGGTTTCACCCGCGTAAGTCCCGATGCCGTAGGAATATCGGGATAAAAAGTAGCCTCTGCGTTAATCCAGGTCTCCAACTATCTACATACCAAGTTTCATCGCAATCAGTTTAGTAGTATTTGCGTGAAAGAGTAACAAACATCCATACATCCTCACAAACATCCATTCATCCTCACAAACTTTCATGTTTCTCAAGTCATTATTATTTATTTGCTGCAATATATTACATCAATGCTGAGCGGTGACCAATTTCAATAAGTGACGTGCAATTTATTTGTATTTCTTTTTTTTTATGTTTTATCACTTTAAGTACTGTAAGCACTAACATCACTTAAGAAATAAATACTTTTTCTTTCTTTCTTTCTTTCTATTTAAAAAAATGTAACTTAGTATGTTTATCCGTGTTCTAGAACAAACAGTACAATCTCTGCTTAGTTTGGGTCAAGATAGTATTGTGTAAATATGTCCCAGAATATATTATAATATCTTTCATGGCCTGGAAATAATCTATACTAATATAATAAAGCAGAAGTGTTTGTTTGTTTAAACGCGCTAATCTTTGGAACTAACAGTCGAATTTGAGAAATTATTTTTGTATTAAATAGAGTATTAATTGAGGAAGGTTATGTAACATGTATGTGACCTTTAGGAGGCAGTGGCCATAAACGCCTAGTTACTGATAAAAAGAAGGAAAAAAAAATACCTGGCAGTCTGAAGTTCCAACAGTTGAGCTTGTAACTCGCTCGCCTCTGTGTTCAGGACGTCTATTTCACCCTCTTTGCTCTCCGACTCTAGGTCGCCGGTCTCGAAGTCCCTAAAAAATTAAAGTATTCAGAGTGGGTTTCCACTGACGTGGAGAGAAGCGGAGCTAGTGAAATGAGGTGGCTGTTTCCACTGTAGCAGAATAAAACTTTTACTCCCGCATTAGGAATTACTCCTGTGTCGCGTGGGACTTTACAAACATACAAACAATGGACACAAAGAACACCCAGACTCGGGTGGGAATCGAACCCACGACCTATGGCATAGCAGTCAGGGTCACTAACCACTAGGCCAACAGGCCAGTCAAATATACGTATATTTTAAACTAACGTGTATAAAGCGTAAGAGTTATGTGTACCCTGACCTCCTCGAACTATTCGTTCCATTGCCTTCCATTTCTCTTTCAATATACTCCCAATTAGCCAATTAGGGGCCATCCATAAATTACGTCACGCGAATTTCATGATTTTTTGACCCCCCATTTTTGTCAAAGGTGGTCACATTTGTCTGACCCCCCCCCCCCCCTAACCTTCCTGGTGTGACGTCACATATTTTGCAATTTTACACCCAAAACTGAAAAGTGGTAGTCTTTAATTTACAGGTCATTTTTTGTGTTTAATACTTTAGCTTTTGACATGTCACACAGTCACACTTTGTTGACTTGCCCATAACATGTAACCTAATTTATGGATGGCCCCTTATCCCATCTTTAATTCCTAAAGTGCCCGGTTGAGGCAAGAGGCTTGCCCCTGTACGTAATTGGGACCAGATTATACGTGGAAAAATGTGGGTGTTTAATAAGCCTCAGGCTATCTGTTCGAGGATAAACGCGTGAGTGTTGTATATATTTATGTATAAATCGCTTTGCCTCTAATGTGTACATTTATGACTTTCTCTGGTAATATCTTAATAATATCTCTGGTATCGAAAATGAAATGTTTCCATTAACACACACAAATTCATAATAATCTTAATGGATTACCAACAAATTATGCAGTAAGCTGCACTGCCCTTAAATAATTGCACTATCCATACAATCAGTATGGTGGAATGAACCTCTGCTGGAGTTCACATTGACTACCTTTCTACCCCAGTAATAAGATCCCGTGACAATATACTGTGTGGTTTAGTCAGTTCGAGTCCAATATTCCACCTCCATGTCAAGCCCTGGTGCAGTGCTGTGTTCACACAATGGTGTAAATATTTACTTACCTTAAATTATCAGATAATTTCATAATTTCTTGCAAAAGATTATTAGCAGTGTCTAAGTTAGGTTTGATTGTTTGTAGATTTTTGAGACTGCTTTCTTTCTGCATGAGGGTGGCTTGCAGGGAATCGAGTTTCTCTTCAGCTTCTTGGACATTTTGTGCTGCCTGTTCTGCTTTGTGTTTGACATCATCAGCGTCATAAACCCTTAAAATTTTTAGAAATAAACGTAAATCTGATGGAAACATTGAAAATATTAACTTGACAGTGTGAGATTTCAGCATTATTTATCTAAATATCCAGCTAAGAGGATACTCATTGAAGCTTGCCAGGTCTTTGTCTGCTAGCAATTCTAGAAGACACTTTTTGTTAAATTGGGTGGTAACTATGTGGGACACTAAATTTTTTACTGACACTTCTGTGCCTGTTCTATTATGTATTCTATGATTACACACAGAGTAGTAAATGTAAGAGTGTTTAACATTACTTTTTTTTTTATCTTGCATAACAGTGGGGCTAAGTACATACATATCTGCTGATTACTTGCTCTTAGTAAGACATTTAAATAAGTGGTTCCGTAAGTAATAAAACTTGTATGTAGATAGTACATCCATCTCGGGAGTCAATTCTCGAAGATTTTTGTCCGTAATTTCCAAAACTCATTCACTTTCACCTAAACACTCAAGATTAGAAGAAGAAGACCGGTTAGAAGCGGCCTGCTATCTTTACTAGGTCGTCTGTAAACTGCGATAATAGACGTCCTACACTGCGCTTTGGGGTCCATGGTCTTCATTTGAGAACTTTTCGGGCCCATCCACCATCCGTTCTACGTGCTATGTGCCCTGCCCATTGCATTTCAATTGCCTGACCCATTGGGTTATGTTTATTTGCATTGCTGGCTATTCTTTAATTCTGTATGTAATCCTAAATATATTTTGCCAATGTTTTTTTTTTCCCAAGTCAATAACTTACCTCAAAGCTCTCTTTTTATCTACTTCATCCATTAATTCATCTCTATAATTCTTCTTCTGTTCCAAAACCATCTCTATCTGTTTGTTCTCTTTCATTATAGCCTCCAATTCCTGCTTTTCTTTATCATGTGACTCCTTCTCTTGTTTCAAGTCTTCCTCAAACTGTTTTATATCATGGTCAAGCTGGAATAGAAAAAAATGCATATTATACATCTATAAGAATATATATAGGAAACATCCCATAATCCGGCCATGGGTTGGAGCCTGAACCCCTGACCATGTCAGCTATTTACACAGATTAGTTTGTTTACAAAAGATTGATTAAAATAAGGCGGCCGACCATCCCGTAATGGCAGATGTAGTCCCGCTTATTTTTCAACTCTACTGCACTACACGCACCCCTATAGCTCATATTCACAATGACGATGTCCTAAAGGTTTGGGAGGAGACAGTACAGAACAACGACGGATGGAGGTGTTTGGAAATGTACAATAAACCGAAATATCATTAAAAAAACTGTTTGGCCATTGTTCAGTACCTGCTTTGCCTACCAGGCCATCGCCTATCGAAAAAGCATTTTCGATTCAATTTGGATGTCCTCATTATGGGAGTTTTATGTTACTCTAGTTACCGACAAAACTTCATACTTCGCATTTAACACCATGTATACCCTCTCCTCATAATATGTTCCATGTCCTGCTTTCATATTATATTAAAAAAAAATTGAAAATGAATGAAGTGAAACGGCTTATATCCTTAAGTGATTGTCTCTTACGATTCTCTTTATTACTACCGAACCAACTACATCACAATTTGAGCTATTTTCGCTATGTCTATGCCTAGAAAGAACCAAGTTTGTTGCTGATTTTTTTACGTTTTCTTTATAATGTCTCTTTTATGTAAAACGTCTGCTTTAAACATTTTTTGGTTGACCTGAATAATATGTGATGCCTATTATTTATATTACAATAAGACTAGCACTACCTTGTCTAATCTTTGTGCACGTTTAGCTTTCTCTTCAGATTGTTCATTGAGCATTTCCAGTAGTTTGTTTTTCTTCTCTTCTAAAGCTTTCACCTGTAACAGAATATTCAATAACTTAATTTATTTTTGGAAATCGGTTCACCCATTCCAGAGATTAGCCAGCACAAAAATTTAAAAAATGGTTTTTTGGTATATGTACTGTGTAAATCTAACTAGATGCATATAGTAGAATGCTGTTAATTATGACATTACAAACAGACACTTAAATTTTATTTATTGGTATAGATGTAATAAAATCTATACCAATAAATAAAATTTAAGTGCGAGCTGAAAAACAACAAATCCAAACCACACAATAGACACACATAATTTGTTCTCGGGTGTTGTGACTCGGGTCTACAACCAACAATGTGAAAAAAGTCATTTTATACCAATAAAGTTGCAAACAAACATGTAGCCTGTCTGATGGTAAATGACTATCAGAATAACATTTACATTACCAAGCTATTTACAAACTAAAATGGTCCAGAATTAACTTTATTTAATAAAGTTTAAAAGAAATAAAAACATGCCTTAAGTCTACTATCTCCATATAATATGCCAGAGTATGACACCAGAAAAGCTGTTCCGCCTCTTTTATAAACATCACTCGACAATACCTTATATCTAATATCTTATAAAACACTATTACTAACCTGCTCAGTCTTTGCAAACAGTGCTTCCTCGTGCGGTGCTATATCTCTTAATCGTTCCTCATTAAATGCCATCAAATTAAACAGTAGCAGTAATAACGAATGTGATGTAGATACTGTAGGTTGCAATAAATGGGTGATACTAATAGTTGTATCTACTTGTGGCATCACGGTCAACAAATGGTTTGTTACTCTGGTCATGTTGATAACTGGAAGGAGGTCAGCGTAGTAGACAGTGTTTTCTGTACGATTTTCTTCTGGCGGGGGCTGGAAAATACAAAGGAATTTGAGTTCAGTGGCCAAAGAAAACATTGTGAGGAAACCTGCTTATCTGAAAGTTCTTCATAATGTTCTCAAAACTATGAAACTCTTCGAACTAGCATTAAGTCAACATAGTGGATTATGGCCTAATCCTGCCTCCTCTTATACTGGCCGCTTGTACCATGATCAAGCAATAACGCCATTTATAAAAAGTGTAGATTTCAAATTGATATGGATAGTGTAAATTCTGACCTAAGAGTTTGAATGTGAGAAAGCTATTTTAAAGGTGATTAGATTTTTTAAGCTTTGAACATATACATATTTATGTAAATGTGTTTTTAACCCCCACGCAAAAACGACGGGGATCAGTTTGACATGTCTGTGTGTCTGTCCGTGGCATTGTAGTTCCCGAACGGATGAACCGATTTTGATTTTGTTTCTTTTGTTTGAAAGTTGAATTGGTCTGGAGTGTTCTTAGATATAGTTCAAGAAAATCTGTTCAGCCGTTCGAAGATCATCAGCTCTTTTCTAATTGTTGAAGGAATTTTGGAGTCAAGGGTTTTTTAAATTGTATATTTATAGTTATTACCTGAAGACCTATCAATGCTAATAAATAACAAATTAAAGCAAACAAATTGTATTTTCCTTTACTTTCTCTTAACCAAGAGATGCTTTAATTTTTATATTAAGATGGAAGAGTAATTGTGTGCCCCTTGCCAGTGGCGGATTTACCAGTAGACTGAGTAGGCTGAAGCCTAGGGCGGCAGATTTTAGGGGCGGCAAAGTTGGGGCCCACATTATTTTTTATGTCTTGTCCTGGGGTATCAAATTAGATAGACCGACCAGTAGGGGCAGCAAAATTTTTATAACCTACTGGCGGCAAATGTGTAACTCCGCCGCTGCCCTTTGCAGTATTCTTGTTAATCCCTTCAATAAAACTAATTATGTGTCTAATGGGAAGCTTCATCTTGGATTTTATGACAAAGATTTAAAGTGTTAAAATATTTGTTATTAGCGATGAGTTTCTTGATTGTTCGAGAGAGAGAGAGAGATAAAGATCAATGTTTACTTACAGCGAGCACAACTTCTCTATCAATGCCAAGTCTATCAAACACTTGGAACAATGCCCCCATTACCATATGAGGTTTTTTGAGATCAATAACAGTCAACGGATAATTAGGAAAGTGCTCATTCCAGTTGTTAAGACTTTCTACGATGAATGCTGGTTCTGCAATAATGTTTAAAAAGTACATAATAAATGTAAATACTTTAATTTCGAAGAAAGGATATTGAATTAGAATTGACAGAGTAACTTTAATCTAAGCTGGTCGTAACATGTAAGTAGTGTGAAATGTATATAAATACGATTATTGGTAAGGGATTCAGCGATTTTACAAACAAACAAAACAACTAAGTCATTAGTTCTATTATTCTATTTATTCTATTCAATTTTTTTTTTAAGGCAAATGATGCCGATGAAGTCATTAGTTACTCACGTCGGTCCATTCTCTCAGAAAAGTTTCTAGCGCAATAATGTTAATAAAACAAGAAATTGGCCACTTAATAATTTGTAATACGAATAAACTCTCGCAAATTAGAAAACCACCGCCGTGGACGTATATTTTAAATTGGAAACCGCATCCAAACCGCATCAAAAATCAAAACAAACGGTTTAAATAAATTGTTATTTTTAAATAGTGGCTCCTTTGTTTGGGTACAGAAAACAAAAAGTCTGTTTATGGTACATGCTTGATCTCCTTGTTATCCATTGCTCATTTGTGTGCATTAGTCTCAGCTACAGAAACGCTGGAATATAATGTAGTAGTGCTATCTGTACGCTTTTTGTTACGCACATCAACAATAAGATAATAAAATTATAGCCTTAGTAATATCAGCCGCTGTGATACGCCAAAGAAAATTAAATCTATGCAACCGAAAATGTCTCTTGAAGTACCATTAGCATGATTAACAACACATAAATTGAAGTCAGTCCTGGTACAACGCACCTGCAGTACAGAACGTGGGTAGACATACAGCCCATACAGGTCACTCCCAGTGTCCACCAGAAATCACGTGCCATTGGTGCTGTCGTCCGTTGCTATTAGCGACTGCCTGTGGCTTTTCCTAACTTGTTGTAATCACAAAGTTAACACAAAAATCTACTGTGATAAAAACAAATAGGGTACTTGTGGCAACTCGAGTTTGACCGCCGTAGAAAAGAAGAACGTTGTCTCTGTGGTCGGGAATGGCTATACCCATGGTCAGGGGTATGGCAACGTTCGTCCAGCTTCAATGCAAGATTCTCCACCATTTTCCTAAGTTCGGCGATTTCACTGGAGATACTGGTACTCGCTTCTGCCCCGGGCGAAGTCTACGCGAAGTGATAGTGTGATGTAATTTCTTGATAACAATCCTACAGGTCTAAGAGCTGCTCCAGAGAGTGGGTATGCTGAAACGTGAAAATCGTTGGGATGTTGTTTGGGAACATAGGTTACTCCAAATGGTTTTTATAAAATCTTCCGGGACGAAGGGTCTGACAAGGTCTAGCAGGTGCCAATGTTTTAAAAACCCGAACACTTCGTGGGTGTGCAACTGCTTTAGCTTCTTCTCCTGGGATGCAGAAATTTCTTTTCTCTCTCTTTGCTTGATAATTGACTATTACGTCTTTCACTGATTTTTCATGATGTAAATGCCAATGGCTTCAAATTATCCTTCAAGCAATGCGAACAATTTTCTGGATCCTCGGGAGCAAATGGAGGTATTTTAATGCTCATTTTTCACAAAAGTTAGACAGGTTTGGTACGCCGTATAATTACATGTATCGTATTTACAGACGAAACGGCGGTTTTTGTAGAGTCACTACAATCATCGTCGTGTAGTAAAAGTTCGTGTCTACTTCTGAGAAGTCCGAGAAATAAAATTTATAGTTGGAGGTAAGCACAACAAGTTTATTCTACCGGCACAGAAGGAGAAATAGCACAAAGAACAGTAAGGCATAAAGAGCAGATAAGAGAAAGAAAACCCAAATACTACGGACGTTACAAATTACAATATTGCACTTAAATTAGACGCAGAACGGAAGCGACCAGTAAAGGCAGTGACACAGGTTTCGTGACCAAGGACTGTACGCTGACGCTAAGTGCAGCGGCATATGTACTAGCACGAGCTTGGCAGAAACAATGGGCTTTGAGATAATGGTGCGTTTCCATTTCACACATTAATGACATCGAATATTGTATAATATAATTATAAAGTAGTAAGTGTGTATATAAAGTAAGAATATATATTGTTATATATATTATATTCTTACTTTAAATTTAATTTTTTTTTATTATTGTAAATCTAAATGGGTATTATTGACGAAACCAGTACACTATTTGTTGTGGGCGGAGTTCTATTAATGGAAACCCGGAAAGAAAAGGTTTCCATTAATGGAAACCTTTTCTTCAGATCTCGTGACTATCTTTGCTATTTACTTTTAGTCTTTTGACTATGGCTTAATTAAAAAGACTCGTATTCAAAAAATATTTATCCATAAAATGACATTGTGTGTTTTCCGATGTACAATGAGAGCACTGTAAGGTGAGACGTCAATTTAGTATACTGCGAAGCCGTCCCTTTATAGTTAGCTGTACTGGTTATAAAACGGAACGCAGTCCAGTATACTGTCAGTTGTCAATTCAAGTCAATTGTCAAATCGCATTAAAGTGACAGTCTGACAGCACTACTATACTATATCGGAACACACCATTTTCGACTGTCAATGAATGTCACTTGTCATTATTTGTTAATTTCTGTTGTTCAAAATTTGGGAAAATGGCGTTCAGCTTCCCAGCTTTTTCCTATATAATAGCGTTAATTGTCGACGCATTCCTCATATTTTTTTCAATATTCCATGTTATTGCATTTGATGAATTAAAAACGGATTATAAAAATCCAATAGATCAGTGTAATAGTTTAAACCCGGTACATATTTGAATATCTTTCATGTCTAACCAAAGTTCACGGGAGTACAGCATAATAACCTATTTTTTTTATTTATTTTAGTTGGTGTTACCCGAATATCTGCTGCATTTATTGATAAACCTATTGTTTTTACTGTCGGGAGAATGGTTTTCGCTTCTGATAAACATTCCGTTGATCCTGTATCACATTCACAGGTAACAATCGACATATATTTAGGTTATGTTATGCATTTTATGTTAATGACTTAAGGTGACGGAAGAACAAGGTTTCGGATAGATACATGACAATGACGGCTTGAAATCTTAAATTTGCCTTAAACTTAAATAAAGGAATAAAGGTTACAACATCTGTAAACAAAGGAATCGATTGTTCTTTAACATTAAACATTGACCCATAGGTCAATAAACTTTTTGTTTTAACTATTCTTAAGTATTTTAAATGACAAGAATTGTGAATCAAATATTTTTTTGCATTACAATTTGTTTTTATTAGTAAATTAATTAGAAAACACAACAATCTTATTCTTGAGTTTAATCATTACATGTATTTGTGAGTATTGAATAAATTTTTGTTTAGTCATTGGCATTAATATGAAGGATGAATAAAATTTCTTTTTATTATTTTTATACTGTAACCATTATTGTGGAATAGTAAGTTTGCCTTTCTACACAATGCTACAGAAAGGTGTGGTGAAACTTTTGGAGCAATATCTGTAGACAAAAATCTGGATATTCTATTAACATTAGTGGTATTAAATACCCTTAGTTTCATTCATGTCAGCTCTTTCCTACTAGCTTTATTAATCAACCATCAATTTTCAAGTTCAATTTTTCTGTTTCAAAATTAGATTGTTGCTTAAATAATCAAATCATGAATACTTCTAAATTTTTTCGTGCTTTACGATATTCACAGGGTCTACTATACAACTAAGATATGACACACTATTCTGTAACACTCTGTATAACAGACAACTTGAAAATTTTACAGTAAATAACTGTAGGTATACCTATAATATAGCTGGTCTGTGACTATTATTTCACTTAAAATCTTTAGCTTCTGCTCCGTATTGTATCAGTGTATAACATAATAACACAATGTGAAGCACTTCATTATTACAAGGCCGGTGTAGGTATTGCCAACATGTAATAGCTGATCAAGAGCATGTTTAAGTGGTTGTGCTTTTTATTGTCACAGCAACATATGGTTATAAGTCCAAAATCAAAAAATTAAATACCTTTTTTTTTATTGTGATATGGACTAGGAGTTTGTCATCCAACTGACATGGAAAGTGAAAATGGCGAAGAAGGTGGTACACACCTATCCAAAAAAAAAAACTTAAAACCCACCCCTTAAACCATCTCTTAGAGAGCAGGTAGTGTCATTTTGTTAGTCAATATTCTTAGAATACAATTTATTTTACATCTTATGGAATTACTAATTGATAATCTATTTATATCAGAATTTTAATTTTAAACCCTGAAGAGGATAAATAATTATATGATCATGGTCATCTATAACTCATAGATGATCATAATTGTATACATAGATCAGCATATAAAATAAATCATAACTTTTTATTTCATTAATCTCAATTCATCATTTGGGATCAGACTACCGTGTGTGAGATGTGTGAAGTTATTATTGTTACTTAGTAAATTAGTATAATTGGCTTAGTAATTTCAGCTGTGTAGAAATCTACCTATCTGCTCTGCTCATAATAGTTGAATTAATATTGCAGTAAATGATAATATAATTCAAGGTTTTTATATTGAAAATTGCCTGTTAATACTGTGATTCTGTTTTCAAAGGTGATTTCCTTAAAGAGCACTCCATAAGGAAATTACCTTTTCCTCAGCGGTAAATGTTATGGTATCACCTATATTTGTTTTTAATTTTAAACATGAAAATAGCAACCCGCCCCCAGCTTCGCACGGGTACAAATTATATACCAAAACCTTCCTCATGAATCACTCTGTCTATTAGTGAAAACTGCATAAAAATCCGTTCAGTAGTTTTTCAGTTTATTGCGAACAGAGAGACAGACAGACATGCGGCGGGGGACTTTGTTTTATAATATTTATAATAATAAATGTAGTGATATGGAAACAAATTCTGTTGTTCGGACAATGAGAAGAAACTCTTTTTGTCATCATGGTAATTCTTCTAACACTGCTATCTCGATTACCACGGCAGTATAGGACACCTATTAATGAAACTACACCTACATAGTAAATCATTGTAAGGACAAATTAATTAACTCATGGTCGCAGCAATGCTATTATTGGCCAATTAATTGTTTTCTTTGTCTGCCAATACTATAAATACACTCACTTGATATTTGGATATATGTAGTGCTACTCATGCATAGTAACCGACAGATTATCTATTCATGAAACAAACCAGAGACAATTCTTAATTCGAAGACTGGTAAAATTTTATGTTTAGTATATACTAGCAGTTCCCGTGCAGCTTCGCTCGCGTGTACATATTTATATATTTTGTGCGGAACCCTAATTCTTTTTCCAAAATAAAAGTAGCCTAAGTTACTCCTTATATTATCAGCTCTCTGCCAGTGAAAGTCCCGTAGAAATCGGTCGGCAGATTAGCCAGAACAAACAGACAGAGACAAAAATTTTATAAACTGATTTTAAAAACTTGAAAAAATACTATTACTTTGACATTACAGACAGACACTTCAATTCTATTTATTTGTATTGATATGTTACACATCACCTTTTATAGGCTCTATAATATTTAAAAATCAGGACATACTGGTATAGATATAACTAGCAGCGCCACGCGGTTTCACCCGCGTAAGTCCCGTTCCCGTGGAAATATCGGGATAAAAAGTAACCTATGCGTTAATCCAGGTCTCCAGCTATCTACATACCAAGTTTCATCGCAATCGGTTCAGCGGTTTTTGCGTGAAAGAGTAAAAAACATCCATCCATCCATCAATCCATCCATCCATCCATCCATCCATCCATCTATCTATCTATCCATCCATCCATCCATCTATCCATCCATCCATCTATCTATCCATCCATCCATCCATCCAAACTTTCACATTTATAATATTAGTGGGATAATATGACTACCCTGTTGGTCGGTGGTTAGGTGGTGGTGGTATCCTGACTGCTAAGCCAGAGGTTGTAGGTTCGATTCCCACCCAGGACAAATAATTGTGTGATGAGCATGATCATTTGTTCTGTATCTGGATGTAATTTATCTATAATATGTATGTTTTAGTAATAATAATATATAAGTATGTTTATCAGCAGTCTGGTTACCGTAGTCCAGGCTCTGCGTAGTTTGAGATCAGACGGCCATAAGTGAGGTGTCTCAAGTTATTATTATTCTAGTCTTTGAATAATTTACTAGCTATTAAGAAAGATATAAATATAGACTTTTAGATTTAGTTTTATGCACGAAAGTCTACTTAATTTCTTTGGTGTTTTAATGAATCTTTATAGCTCATTTAGTTTTATCTAGGAAAGTCCATTTAGTTGTTCAAAGTAGGTATTGTATGAACCTCTCTCTTTTATTTCAGGTACTACACGAGGCCAGTAATGTCTGGACCTGGTCTATATGACCCAACTAGCATCATGAATGCTGATGTGTTAACAGTCTGCCAAAGAGAGGGTTGGATCAAGCTGGCATTTTACTTATTGTCATTCTTTTTGTACCTATATGGGTTAGTATTTTATTTTGTATTTAAAATTTTAGTAAGGGGGCGTCCGCTAATTACGTGAGGCGGGTGGGGGGGGGGAGGGGATCGAGCCAAATCTCACGGGGGGGAGGGGGGGCCTCGGTAGATATCACGTAATTTTTTTTCCCCAAGAAACAGTGTAAAATTGCGAGAAAACTGGGTTAAATTAAATAAAAAAAAATTCTCCACTAAAATAGTATATAATGTAAAATGTAGCTGCTCCTACTACAATTTATTTTCCGTGAACGTATTTAACGCATTTAAAAAAATCTCACGTGAGATTAGAGCAGGGGGAGGGGGTCGAGCAAAATCTCACGACATTCACCAGGGGGAGAGTCGAAAAGTCGCCAAAATCACCTCACGTAATTAATGGATGCCCCGTAACGTCTGAAGTGTTCACAGTCTGCTAAAGACGGTTGGATCATGCTGGCATTTTACTTAGTCATTCTATTTGTTTCTATATGGATTAGTGTGTTTTTTTTTCATTTTATTATTTTAGCAACGTGGGTCACACATTACTAGGTACTATCCTTGTTAACCTCTCCAGGTAGGCTAAATACACGTGTTAGGAGTAAGTTTACATAATAAATTATATAAAACCTTCTAAGACTTATTGGAGCATATCACTAATGATAAATATCAACCAATCTGAAAAACTGCTGGAAACTATGTGAAAAGCGATTGATACTTGAATCCGGCTAAAATATGCCCTGCAGCATAGCTTAATTTTTTTTTTGTTTTCCAGAGAAGTAGATGATTTGGTATACCTCAATAAGATGTTATTTCTTCCATTATTATGATTTTTATTATTACGAAATTATTTTATTTTAACTTAACACGAAAAGGTTGCGAAAAAATTAACAGAACGAAAATAATACTTAAAATTGAATATTAAAAGTCTTAAGCTGCCAAACAAATAGCCCGGTCAAAATAGACATTCAATCAAAATTACCAAAATTCGCATATAGCTAAAAATAGGTACAAATGTTCGGAACACCATTATAAATAAAATATGAAAAAACCCCATCGATACCACATGTGCAAAAAGAAATTCAAAGTAAAAGTTCGCAAATATGGAGTTTTTTTTAGCCAAACGGTAATTTTTATCAAATAAATTGTAGATAGCTTAGGCAAAAATTGTAGATCATGCAATTATCTATAAAAACTATCTTTATACTTTTTCTCCTAAGATTCACCAGTTCTGAGCAAAAGCGATTCTAAAATTTACTAAAGTTGTATTCTTCAGAATATGCACTCCTTTAGTAGCGTCGCAGTTTTGTGTGTATGTTACGCGATTTCTTCGCCATTTGTAAACCGATTTCAATAATTCCTTTTTTAATTTAATAGATTGTACTCAAGGTTGGTTCCATTTAAATTTGAAGTAAATAATCCATCTCTTAGGGTGAAAAATTAATTGCTGAAGATTACAGTTTATTATAATGTATCATGGTTTTAGCGCATTAAAGTCCGTGAGACTATTTAATAAAAGTTAATTTATTAACATCTGTACCTTTATGAATAGCTAATGAACTAAGGAAGTTAATTCAATAATTTATAAGCAACACTCCATACATTTTTTTCAGAAAGTGATTGTTTATTTTCTTAAAACGTGCATTTTTCGTGAAAAAACAGTAGATTTTTTCAATCTTCCGTGTTTGCTTCTGAATGAGTTTCTGATCATTTGCGTACTAGAAAAGTGCAAAATAATAAACAAAATCCCGTATATTTCACCACAAGGGTACATTTTGACTTAAAAACTTTTTAAATTAAAATTCTTAAATCTTGAAAACTCAGAAATAACCAAATTCAGGATATAATATCCCGGGACTAAATTAGCTCCAAATGTGCTGTATTTTAACCCCTTGAAAGAAATGTATCGTATTTCCTGTCACCTTGAATAGACGGCGGGCGTAATCGTGCATATATATGATGCAGAACACGACATCTTCAACTATTTGAATCGATATATTTCAGAATTAGCAATACTTGGGAAAAATGTGTAAGGACAGTTTTAATAGATAATTGTATGATCTACAATTTTTGCCTAACCTACTTTCTGAAAAATTTACCGTTTGGCTGAAAAATGCAAATAAAATTTTGAGAACTTTGACCTTGAATAACTTTTTTGCACACACGAGATCGATGGGGACTTTTCACATTTAATTTATAATGGGGTTCCCAACATTCGCAGCAATTTTCAGCTGTATTTTTGATGTGAAACATCTATAGCCGCTAAAAAACTGATTTCTGGCGTGGCGACGCATACCGTGGCGACGCGTCGCCACGCTATATGATGATATATATATACAGTCTATATGCAGTAGTGTGTACGGTGTGGCGACGCGTCGCCATGCGCAATCGACTGTGCGATTCTCTCTTTTGATTCGACTTTTACAAAATAATGTCGATGTTTCACATCTGCCAGGCATCCCGTGACGGCTCACATTTTTTTTTCTATATTTTTCAAGCTATTTTGACCGGACTAAAATGTAAGTAATTAATTTTGATATTTTGCCAATCAAATAAACTGCCAAATGATTTACGATATGCCAAACGTGATGTTATTTTATTGTTTTTAGCGTAGTAGTTGGCTAAAAGACGATATTTTAATGTCCACCTTTGTACAGTAAAATTTTGAATAGGTGTAACTTATTGCATCCTGATATCTATTTTAAATAATGATTAAAATTATTCTGAAAGGGTTTGTTGTACCAATTTTGCATCTTGACATCAATAATGCCCTCAGTGTGATCAATGTAAAGAATTTGTAGTCTATAATTTTTTCAATATACGACGAGTGTATTGAAAAAGTTATAGACTACTTATCATTAAGAATATCTTTGCAATATACATGATCTTTTGTTTTGTTATTTTGTACATTACAAAAATAATAATCATTTACAACAAATAATATATAACACACATAAATATAAGAAGATATTTAAGGACATAAATTATTATCTTCGGTTCGTAGCAAAACATCAGGTGTGAACCGACTGTCAGACATGACAGATAACTTATTATCATTATTATACCTGTGTATTAAAATGCGCATAATACACAATGACTTGTACGAGTACTTAATTTAAATGTACATATTTATGTCAACCGTTAGAGAATCGTTTTGTTTTCTTTGACCATGTTTTAAAATTAAGCGAGCAGTTTAGTACAACTAAGCGTTTCAAATCTGCAAGTAATTAGTTAAGTATACCTAACTACAAATTTAATTTATGCTAATAGCACACTATGGCCACTCCATACAATTGGTGTATATTTTTCTACCACTTCAACTAGTATACAAGCGCTTGTGGATATTCAGGAAACACCTGCAACTTGCAACCTTTAGATGGTGTGTATTAGGGTTCAGAAAAGTTGTCGTATGGACTTATGTGACACTGTACTCAGCAGCAAGCTCATCAACAACATTTTTTTGATAGTTACTTTTCTTTTTCCTAACAATTTCCAATAATTCAACTTTAACATGGTTAAAGCTGAATTATTGGAGTCTTCAAAACGCAAATTCTTTGATTTTAGTTACACTCGAATTTGGGCTTTACGCCACTCTGTAGGGGGATTTTTTTCTACCTTTCGGGAGTGGTAAGGGGCATTGTCTAAAACCAAAACGGCATCCTTCTTTAATTTTGACAAAATCCCCTTAAGCCGCAAAATGTTCGGCTCTCATTTCACTATGGTAATCACTGCTGTCTTTCTTTTTCACTCGAACATTAACAAACTCCCATCTAAAAACCCTTCCTCGCTTCCTAAACGACTTATTATAAGCCGTCTTCCTTTCCTGCGGGAGCTTTAATACCCGTTGTTAGGCCTTCGAAAAAGGCTTGTCGTGGCGTATTAATATTTAAGCCAGTCGAAGACTTTTATAAAGTGTGTGCTATAAAAAAAATTATATTAGAAAATATTTTTCTGCAGATCTACTACAATAGACGATAAACGTAAAAAATATTTTACTTGAGTAGTAGTAAACTTACCTTCATTAAGCCAAGTATCTTCATCTTGGTATCTATCATCTTGGTAATAAATAATTTTTTCTTGTTTGCGGGAAATTGCAATTAAATATTTCTTGCTCCACAAAATTATGTCCTGCCTGTCAATTAAGGACCTGCGCCTTTTACGACTTGTGTATTTAAAATTCAAGTGCTTGAGCACTAGTCTCACTGTAGCCCTTGAGAGATTGGGTAGGTCCGGATCTCAGGATCATTGATAGCGTCTGTGATCTAAACAGCAAGAAATTAACACATTAATAAGTTATTTATCAGAAGGTCGCCTTAGGGGCGGTGAAATAAAATCAACGACAATTGATTAATAATAATTAGTTATGTTTTCTTTTTCAAATTTCATTATTGTTAAATAAAATATGACTAACTAAATAATTCAAAACGTAGACTTCACAACTATTTTGCAAATATTTGATGTAGTGGAAGTATTTTTTGCAAAAACAAAAAGCTGTAACGTTCACATGTCCTAAATATACATATTTACGTTTTGTTTTTACTCCTACCCTCAACTACGTCGAGTGATCAACTACTTTTGTAATACGAAGTGCATGCGGCACGATCCTTGGAAATAATCCAAAATACATATTGTGTACCACCTTTTTTTACTTTTAGTCAGTGTCAACATACTGTAAATCCGTGCACAAATTGATAATCAATACACGTACAATGTTATGGAAAAACAGTTGTTGAGGAAAAACGACTGTTGTCCAAACAGAACAAACATATTGTCATGTTCCTTTTTTGCTTATTTATTCATTATTTATCCATACTAATATATGTATAAATTATATCCATATATGCATATAAAAATGAGTCCCTATTTCCCTTGGGCACGGCATCACGCGTTTCGCTAATTCTTGTTTTTTGGGTTTGTTATTGTGCAGAGAAGGTTCTTATGAAAGAAAAAAATTAAGAAAGTTGCGCGGTAAGTTAGAAAATTTAAGAAAACTTAACGAACTTACGCGGTTGAAACCGCTGGGCGCATCTAGTAATATTATAAATGCGAAAGTAACTCTGTTTTGTTTTCACGACTTAACGGCTGAACGGATCGTAATGAAATTGGGAAGGAGATAGAATATATCCGGGGACGGATATAGGCTACTTTTTATCTCGGAGAAATGTACGGTTCCCGTGTGATAAATTTGTATTTCCACGCGAACGAAGTCACGGGCATCAGCAAATTATAAATAAAGTTTCAAGATGTTACTAAAATGAAAAACTAACAACACAACAATGTAGGACAGCTCTGACTTCCCGGCTTCGGATCACTCGGCGCTCATTTCACCGCATTTATATTCTAAAGTATCCTTTCTTTTGTTCCAGAATGATCGTTGTGTTGATCGCAGCATGAAAAAAACATCGAATACTTTTATTTGTTTCCAATAAGTCATAATTTATTTGTTAGTGCCCTCTGTGGTCGTATTGTGTCCGAAGAACAAGGAATGTTGTATTGTTGATACTACAGTATTTTGATAATAAAAAGAAATATTGCTTACATTTTGTTTTATTTTAAAACACTGCTTTACAAAAGCAACGGATTGTATACATCACCCGGCTTGCCATTAGCGTCTTTTCCTTTGCTGTCAATTTTTTTTTTGTTTTTTAATTAAGTCATTTGTAATTTCAGTAAGTTCATTTGTAATTTTTTCTAAGTAGCTTGATTGTATTTTCCTTAGTTTACACAAAATAAATTTCTGAACGCACGCATAAATATTTGCAACCAATATACATGTCAATCCTTTTTCATAGTTTTTCATTAGGTACCTACCTACTGAGATTATTCTAAATTTTTAAAATCTAAAATACGCGATTCGAAACTTTTATTTAAATACGTTCTTTAATTTGAGGGGAGAGTTTACCGTATCGACGGGATTTTAATTTTTTTTTGCCAATTTTCCAATGTTTTTAATAGTTACTCTGCTATTCGGGGCGGAGACAAATCCAAAAAATCAAAAACTATGAAAATCGGTCCAGCCATTCTTCAGTTATAAGTGTTCGAACAAACCTGACTTTGCTTTTTATATTAAGATTTGTTTGTGTATTGTTTCCTTTTTTTGGTGTACAATAAAGAGTATTTATTATTATACTATTATTATATAATAAATAAGTAAACTCTTAATATAAAAAAACAAAGTCGGGTTTGTGTAAATATATATGTATATTCTGTGTTAAGAGTGAGTAAATTTATCTTTTCTAAGACGCTAATTCATAGATATTCAATTTTAAAAACGTTGGAAGAAACCTTTCACTTGTTTCATTTACATTTTATAAAATTCCTAATACTTAAGTGAACCATATATTTAAAATATGTACTGATTGGGCCGTGATTTTTTTATATTTTAATAGAATATTTAAAAAAACTATCATTTATTGTAAAAAATATTGGTTTATAGCATAGTCAATTGACTGGAAAAAATAATATCATCTAAATCACCACTGTCGCGACTTAGGCATTTTTTTTAAGCGCTCACGAAATTTTTTGAAGACTACGGCAAAGGGACCGTGGGATTGTAGACATCTGTCTTAATCCTTGGTTTTAATAGAAAACGTGTCTTTGATTTCTTTCATTTTTAAATAGGTATTTACAAGACATATTCAATTATACCTTTTTCATTATTCATTTTGTACGCACGTGGAAGTTTGTTATATCTACTTATTTATGGGTATAAATACAATTATAGATATCATACTCTTTCGTCACACTATGCTTCTTTGCATTATAAACTACATAAATACTGCTATTTAATTGTGCAGTATATTATGTGCATTTCTATTATATTATCGATTCGAAATAAAATCAAGATGTAGGTACCTACCTACTTATAAACAAGATTTACATAGGTAGGTACTTTCCCAAAAAGCTAACATGGATTACCTACGCGTTTTATAGGTGAATAGAATACACTACATAATCTATATATACATACTCTAATGACCGGTTCCAATAATCAAGAAACGGTTCGTTTTGCTTACGGACAGTGAAAATTTCAACGAGGTGTAAGCAAAAAGCGTTCCAATAAAATCGCTCCGTTAGGTATGTTACCGCTGGGTTGCTACTTACGAATGGGGGGGAAACTAATTACGAACAGTGAGTCAAATGTATGGGGATGACAGTTCCTTGCGTTAAGTAATTATCATAAATGTGATACTACTGAAGAGAAAACTATGAATTGGTAATCTGGCTTTTGCCAAATTAGTAGCATGCATAGTTTAGATTTTGTCAAACAACTCTACGGTATCCCTCGAGAACAGTTAAGGTACTTTTTGTATCGTAAAACATGGCTACTTTGCCCTTGCGTAGTTACTTTACCCAGCTGTGCATTTTTTAGAAAACTCGGTGCACAGCAAATTTGTCTATTGTTAGTAGTATTTTTTGTGTTGTGTATGGCATAAAGTTGATCGTTTTCTGGCAACACTAAAAACCTGTCAAAACTTGTGAAAGTTGATGCTGTTTTTAGTTTTTCGCGGGTAAAAACATGTTAATGTTAATGTTTATCGTAAAGTGTTATTTCTTGTTTCAGTAGGTAAGTATTTGTATATTTTACCACTGTTCATACGAAGTAAATTAATAACATAGACTAGTATTTTACGCAAAATACTTCATAAAATACGTTGGTGGGCAAACAAGTCACCTACATTTTTTCTAAGTATTAAACACATAGCAAAGAAAGTACTTAGTTGTGTTTTTTAGATACTGCCTGGGCACGTGCCCCGTGAGTAGAATGATCTAGAGCGATGTAGGTCTTCTGAGCACCAATTTCACTATATTATTTTCAACCCGCGACGCAAAAAGAAGGGTGTTATAAGTTTGACGTGTCTGTCTGTGGCATCGTAGCTTTCAAACGAATGGACCGATTTAAATACGTTTTTTTTTGTTTAAAAGGTGACTTGATCGAGAATGTCTTAGATATAATTCAAGAAAATCTGTTCAGCCATTCGAAGAACATCAGCACTTTTCTAATCGTTGAAAGAATTTCCGAGTCGAGAGTGTTGTAATATAATAAAACCGATATAAGTTGTTTCCGGTGCAATAACGATTCCAGACAACAAAAATAATGATATTTTCGATAAATCTTTTAGAAAAAAAAAGAGGCAGTCATGGGACTGCCGACAGAAGAGCAAACTTAAACTAAACGACGAACTTAAAACGTCACATTACTCTCCTACTCACTCACTCGCTTACTCGCTCACTTGCCCACTCCCCCACTTTGCCCACTCCCCCACTTTGCCCACTCTACCCACTCTGCCCACTCTTCCCACTCTGTTCATTCTTCCCACTCTGCCCACTCTGTCCACCATGTCCACTCGGCCCACTCTGCCCACTCGTCCCACTCTGCCCACTCTGCTCACTCTTCCCACTCTGTTCACTCGGCCCACTCCGCCCACTCTGCTCACTCGTCCCACTCTGCCCACTCTGCTCACTCTTCCCACTCTGTTCACTCGGCCCACTCTGCCCACTCGTCCCACTCTGCTCACTCTTCCCACTCTGTTCACTCGGCCCACTCTTCCCACTCGTCCCACTCTGCTCACTCTTCCCACTCTGTTCACTCGGCCCACTCTGCCCACTCGTCCCACTCTGCTCACTCTTCCCACTCTGTTTACCTGCCCTATAAAGGTCCCTGCTGCTCGGGACCTTAGTTTGGGGGGAACGTGATGCAGGTATACTGACCCTGCATTTATAACGATTACGTTGGTGGGGTGGGGGTAGTATAAACAAATACATAGCTGTAGAGAGGAGAGGGTATGCCCTTTTGTACCCGAACGATATGTCATTGAGAGTTCATAATATTTCCTGAAAACTCGAAACCACTCTGGAATTTTCTATTATACTGTAGGACATTTTATAAATATGCTACTAGTTCCCCTCAATGTCAAAAGATGGCGTCCATCTCAATTTAGGTAATCGTAACCCTCTATGACATCCTCTACTCGGCAATAGATGGCGCCCGCGGGTAAGACTTTCGTAACAATATAAATAACTTATTAACCCCATTGGCATGACAATATTTTTCATGTTATAGCTTGATGACATTTAGACACATTTTGCATGCCTTGAGGTAGAATGTGAAAGTTTGTGAGGATGTATGGATGTATGGATGTCTAGATGTATGGATGTTTGTTACTCTTTCATGCAAAAACTACTGAACCGCTTGCGATGAAACTTGGTATGTAGATAGCTGGAGACCTGGATTAACACATAGGTTACTTTTTATTCCGATATTCCCACGGCACCGGGACTTACGCCAGTAAAACCGCGGGGCGCAGCTAGTCCCACTAATATTATAAATGTGAAAGTTTGGATGGATGGATGGATAGATGGATGTTTGTTACTCTTTCACGCAAAAACCACTGAACCCATTGCGATGAAACTTGGTATGTAGATAGCTGGAGACCTGGATTAACGCATAGGCTACTTTTTATCCCGATATTCCATCGGGATCAGCCTTACGCGGGTGAAACCGCGGGGTGCTGCTAGTAATTTATAAATCTGTAACACGATTTACTTATGCATGAGCAAAAAGTTTTTCCGAAAATATCATATCGCAAATTATTTTTCGCAAATTTTCATTTGGCAATAAAACAATTGTCAATTAATTAATTAGCAAGTTCTTTTTGGCAAGTAATTGATTAAACAGATAATTACTTGATCATGTTTCATATAAAATCTCGAAGCAGTTCGTTTTTGGCAATTCGCCGGCCGCTGCCGCGACACGCTCGCTTCGCTCGTTCGACTCGCGCTGTTGGGGTCGCAGCTCTAATCTAACCTAACCTAATTTTCTGGCATCAGTTGACAGAGTAAAATGATGCCAAATGATAATAATTGAACCAAGTGAACAAAATGTGAGATGAAAATTTGCTAAATATTCATTGGGCAGTACACCTGTAACACCTTAATGTTTCTATCTACCCACATTTGCAAATAAATAAATAATGATGATGATGATGAATAATAGCTATATTCATCTTAATATTACCTAATTAAAACTTTTAAACAACAAATTAAACCGACGAAAGAAGAAAGAAACTGAACAGTGAAAAATAAACTCGTTAGTCTAACTAAACTTCTACAGTAATGTAAATACCGAGTCGGCGCCAAAAATACAGATTGCCCATATCCAATAAAAAAATAATTATCGAAATCGGACTACCCTGTAAAAAGTTACGCGTGGTCATCCATAAAAAAAAAAACGATACGACTTGAGAAACTTGTTTTTTTTGTCGGTTAATAATCAAATTATTTTCAAAATAAAAACGTTCACGATTATTTCACACTACCGCATTTAATGATTTCAATCGTTTACTTCATTGTTTACGACTCGAATTTATCTGCGGATTGCTTTTTATGATATTTAACCATCACACGGTCTTTTACCCTCTTTACATACGACGCTGCTGTGGGTTTGGACTTGTACATTTAAAAATATACGGAAACATACACTGTGTTAGCAGCAGCTATCTCGATATTAAACGTGTGGGACGCAATCTCTTATCAGTGCAAAATGACCTCAAGTATTGAGAATCCCTAGTACATAACAACTTTTGTTGTTGTTTGATGGTAGCATATTAATCCCTGTTTTAGCCACAACCAGGGATGTTACGGATATGAAATTTCGGATTTGGATACGGATATATGAATAATGTTATACCGGTTCCGGATACGGTTACGAATATCAGATTATTTCGGGTTATCCAATAGTTTCGGATAGTTTCGGTTACGGATATTAGATCTTTAAAGAATGAAACAGGAAAATACAGATAGGTAATGAATTAGCATTATTTCTAGGTTATTATTTGGTAGTAGAATCACAATAAAAAATAAGCAATGGTCGGCATATGTACAATTATTATAAAATATGTCATTGCATCTTGATGTAGGTATACATTATGATAAAATAAATTATTAAGACTCTCTCCGAAATTATTCGAAACTTTTATATCGGTTACGGTTACGGTTTCAGATAGATTTTTATTTCGGATATCTTATAGTTTCGGTTACGGTTACGGGGTTCCATAACATCCCTGGCCACAACCTATGTTTAAAAAAAAAAAATATTAACAGGCTTCTGTATTGCATTGAAATTGTAATGGGCTTCCTATGACTTCCTATGATTTTTAATGTTTCTTCATTTCAGGCATTGTTTTTGTCCTCGTTATTATCGTATTGATTACTCTACCCGTAAAAAGTAAATTGATATAATTTTTGAACGAGTCGAACAAAATAATCCTATTTTATTTACTAACTAGCAGTTTCCGCGCGGCTTCGCTCGCGTGTACATACATATTTATATATTTTGCGCGGAATACTAATTATATTTCCAAAATGAAAGTAGCCTAAGTTACTCCTTATAACACAGCTATCTGTGAGTGAAAGTTTCATGGAAATCGGTCCACCTGTTCTTCGGAACGGGTAGACTGTTTGTTTCGGCTAATCTCCAGATTAACCGGCAGAAACAGACAGACAGACCAACAATTATTAGAATAAAATACGCCAGGGGAATTATCTGAAAACCCCGCATTTCAAGAATCACCCTTGACCGGTTTTGCAGCAGTTACGTCATATGACCGAATATATGTTATAAAACAGATCAAGTTTAGCAGCACTTAGTGCAGTGCAGTAAGGATGTGTAATTTCCTTAAAAAACAAATCGCTTTAGTGACATGTATATGACCTTTAACTACGGAATCGTACTCTGAGTGAAGAATCACTCCACCGGCTTCTTTATTTAAACAAAATTTGTTTATTCCTTAATTAACGAGTAATGAATTTGTATAGGTTTCCTGTTTAACTTATAACCAGGAAAGCTATACAAATTCATAATTTTTTTATAAAGATTATTACTGTGTAAGTAAATATATAAATCAAGAAGTATCGAAGAATTAACCCCAGTCGAGGTCTACTGGTATCGTGCGCAAAAAACTAGCCAATATTCAATCTCTATGCAAAGAAAAATAACACCCTTTGGTAACCGAAAGTGTCGTTTTGAAACTGTGTGAAGCGATTTAGCGCTTGAGTCGGACGATCATAGCATCTCGACCCGTAACGATTCAAAAATAAAATTAGAAGAACTAAATTTAATTATTGTGCCGTTAGAAATTATTTATTGTTGATTAACAATTGGATACATATCTGTGTAGCACCTTATTATATTTTCTCGCCTTCGTTCGCCTCGACCCTTTATGCAGGACGCTAGTCGGGCTCGGGCACCTCCGAAAGACACGTCAGTATATCTTTATAAAATAGTTACATATGTTAAAATATTTGTATTAGTGATCAAATCACCAATAAGGTGATTTGATCACTTAATAACTATGACTGATAAATGGAAAGAATTGTAAAAATCTAATGTTTAGACATGCCAACACATCAAATAAGTACACAATAATACAACAGTGGTAACAGCCCTATGTGTACAACAGAACATCATTCACGTAACTCAACTCACACTTAAAATAACCCGTCCGTTTGCTGCGCTCATATCAGTCGACAGTTCCCTTACAGGCGCGACGTCGCTCACTCGCCATGCGGACGATCGCATTTCTCCTCGCGTTACTCGCGGCACAAAACGCGCAAGCTGCAAGAATTCTCGGCCTATTCCCCCACACTGGCAAAAGCCACCAAATGGTTTTTGATCCGTTACTCAAAACTTTAGCAGAGAGAGGCCACCACCTTACTGTCGTATCTTTCTTCCCCCTCAAAGATCCACCAGCAAATTATACCACCGTGAGTTTGGAAGGTTTATCACCACTGGGATTGGAAACTATTGATTTGTCATATTATGATTATGATGCGTCTGACACAATCCTAAACCTTTTGGGAATAACAAAAATTTACAAGCAGTTTATGGAGTTTCACCCACTGTCGGAATTAGCGCTGGACGTGTGCTCCAAAATCGTCGATTTTCATCCCTTAGGTGAAGTGTTCAAGAAGTCTTACGATATTATTCTAGTGGAAAACTTTAATAGTGACTGTATGCTAGGGTTAGCACATGTATATGGATTGAAAGCGCCGTTTGTTTCATTATTATCAAGTTCAATGATGCATTGGTGTCCAGATCGCATTGGGGTCACAGATAACCCTTCCTATGTGCCTATACTTAGCTCGGAGTTCACTTCTGAAATGAATTTTCTACAAAGGCTCGAGAACACAGTTATGAATGTATACTACAAGATTTGGTACAGATACGCGATTCAGTTAAAGGAGAAAGCAATAATAGAAAAGCGGTTTGGGAGAAGAATTCCGGATTTACAGGATCTTGGTAAAAATGTTACGGCGATGATGTTAAATACGTTTCATAGTATGAATGGTGTTCGTCCCCTATTACCCGGTGTAATTGAAGTTGGAGGGATGCATTTGGACCCTAGGCCGAGGGCTATACCCCACGTGAGTAGTGTTTATATATTGTTCTCAACATTTTTTTTCCGTAATACCTTCTACGATTCGCACTTTTTCGATATTAACTTGAATAACAATCTCGACATACAACATCACATTATTCGATTTCAAATATTTATGTCATTATCTACCATACAAAAAAGTGTACTTTTTACAGTGGTAGGTAATTAGAGCAATAGACAATTATCTAACAATAGATATAATTTTTAAATATATCACTTTAGGCAAATACTTTTAAAGTATTATCTTTGGTTTTACACTTATATAATTAGTTTACACGATAATTTGTTATTTGGATTACTAATGTAAAGGTCGTTAACTATAAAGTAATATAAATAAACATTATTCCTATTGAAAAAAAGAAAGAGGTTATTTGAAATTATCCACATTTTACTATGTTGGCTAGACAGAATTAACTTAATTTCCAGTTTCCACAATATATTTGACAATATGTTTTAAAATCTAATGTATACTTAGCGTGGAAATAAAAATTGATGGTTTTGAACTATCACATGCCCGATGTACCTAATATCTATTAGTTTTAAAAACCTTAACAATTTTTAGGGCTGAAAGCATTTAAATTGTCTCAGAATAAAGAAAAAATAAGCAAAAAGGTTATGGCAGCAAATTTAGTACGGCAGGTACTTTAAAAAAAATAACGAGTCTTAAAGTAGGTCAAAGGCAAGTCGCTTAGCTCAGAGCGTTATTTTGAATATCGAAGGTAAGGCATAGTCATACTTAAAAAAAAAAATACTATGTACCTACTGTCTGAAACAATGATCTTATACAGAACGTTACAGAAAGGTGTTGTCCAATTTTAGGCGCGTTATGTGTAGCCGACAAATAGTAGATATATATTTCTTTTTATGAAAAAGTATCCTGATGTAAGTTAACTTATTTTACATTCCATCAACATCCTTGGTATGTCCATAGTTTCTTTCGTATCAGCCCTCTCTTTCGAAATATTAGCTTTATCAGTCAATTCTTAAGTTCAATTAGTGAGTTATCAAATAAAATTTCTGTATTAAAATCACGAGTTAGCTTAAAATTGTTAGCGCTTTACGTTATTTACGGGGTCTACCATATGACCCTAAAATTTGAACAATAAGAAAATAAAAGCAATAACAGCCTGTATGTAAAAAGCAATAACATCCTGTATGTAAAAAGCAATAACACCCTGTATGTAAAAAGCAATAACACCCTGTATGTAAAAAGCAAAAACACCTGTATGTAAAAAGTAATGTTTGAATGTTAGTATTTTATGTACTACTACAGCAAAGTACCTTTAGAGTATCTTACTAATATTATAAAGGTGAAAGTTTGTGAGTATGGATGGATGGATAGATGTTTGTTACTCTTTCACGCAAAAACTACTGAACCAGTTGCGATGAAACTTGGTATGTAGATAGCTGGAAATCTGGATTAACACATAGGCTACTTTTTATCCCGATATTCCCACAAGGTCGGGACTTACGCGGGTGAAACCGCGGGGCGCAGCTAGTCTTTCATAAAAAAATGTTCCCAAGTGATGACAAAAATACTTTTACGTGAGCGAAACCGCGGTCAATAGCTGTAATATATATAAATAATTATATACTTTGTATATAGTTAATGGTTTTAGTATTGATAGTAAAGCCAGAATATATATGTATATATTTTTAATGTTTTCCTCGTTATTGTTGCGTGTTCCCATTTACATAGGTTGAGAAGAAGCATGGCTATATTAAGATCATCTATCTTAGCCACCAATTATTTTGTTATTTTGTCAACTTTATACAATACTAGCGGACCCGACAGACGTTTTCCTGCCTGAACTCAAAATATATTATTCCTGGAACCTAAACGCAAAAAAAGGTGTTTATTTACGACATCACATTAGAAACCTCTAAAGTTATCAGTGTTTCTCTACTATATTATGCATGTATTATACATATAAACCTTCCTCTTCAATCACTCTATCTTTTAAAAAAAACCGCGTCAAATTTCGTTGCGTAGTTTAAAAAATCTAAGCATACATAGGGACAGACGGACAGCAGGAAGCGACTTTGTTTTATACTATGTAGTGATGTATTATACATATAAACCTTCCTTTTGAATCACTCTATCTTAAAAAACCGCATCAAATTCCGTTGCGTAGTTTTAAAAATCTTTGGTCAACGTCTTAATTTAAATGTCTGAATTCATCTCAGTCATTACGTTTTCCTTTCAAGTCACGATATTTAGGAAAGGAAATGGGGCAAGATTGCTTATAAGCTAGCGATCCACGAGTGTACGCCATACTCGTACCAATATAACTTGCGTAGGAATTAGTGGGAAGCAGATGTTAATATTTTTATAATTATATGTATGTAGGCTGGTATGGTTAGGTACCTAGTAGTAGTGTAAAACGGTCCCTAGATGATCATGCGGCCTGACATGCTGAATCGTCATGCTGCATGAAGGACCTATTGAGAGTCTATCATGCAGCATGGTAATTCGCTTGGTATAATCATTTTATTCACTCGATATAAATAGTACAGTAAAGGGTCCTCCTGCGCTGGTATGGAAATGTCTTTGTCAAAGTAAGTAAATTTATAAACTGCCAGCACGTAGTTTGCATGTCATGCACGTAGTTTGCATGTCATTCGCATCAATCAATGCAATGAAACGATCACGCACGCATGACAGCACGTAACGCATGTCATGCCGCATGATCGTCTAGGGAGCGCTTAAGAGTTGTGTTTATTACACTCAAATCTATACATCTAATAAAACTGTTACAATGTAAAAACTGTACATTGAATATTTTTTAAAAGAATACTTGCTGTGTCCTCTACAAAAAATACCGAACCCAAAAAAGTAGTTTATAGAATTTTGGTCTGTTTGTCTATTTGTTTGTATGTATGTACGGGCAAAACGTAAAAACTACTGAATAGATTTCAATCAAATTTTGCATGAATATTAACAAGAGGTCGTGACTACATATAGGCTACTTTTTATCTGGGAACAATGTACGGTTCCTGTGGGCTGTTCCACGCGAACGAAGTCGCGGGCAACAGCTAGGAGCAAATAAGTATCTTCCCCTGGATGGTAAATAGTTATACGTTTTAGGTAGTTTTGCGTTTGGATATTTACAACACCTAGACCGTAATAGGGGTGTCACTTCAAGCCTAAAATAAAGTAATGGCTAACTACACGCATATACCATACTCCACTAGTTTTAGCTTTGTAAAAACACTGTTAACATGATTCCCCATCCTTGAGAAGAGTGAAAAGACAGATGAACAAGAACAGTGATCTAGTCAACGTGAATATGAACGTGAAGTTAATTTAGAGTTGTTTTTTTAAAACTCTTCAGAGCTTAAATCGGTGCGTGTTGCTAAATTGTGTTCGTAACATTTTACGCTATAACAACCAGGAAAAAAAAACTGTCAGTCATAGGACTGCAGTCACGTCAGAAGTGAAAAGACATACACACATATACACTCGTACACGTATATATATATACACACACATTTGTATATATGTCGTCACCCGGTAAAAAAAGTTTCATAATACAATAACAGCTATTTCGAGAAAACACAACTTTTATGCCGGTGAATTGAACAAAACAGGTCAGCTAATAACGATGTTTTTACAGCTGACCAAATGCAACATTTGCTATTCAATGCTATAAAAATGTCAAAACGTACCTAACATGTGATATGACACTTTTTTTGCCGGGTGGCGATGTCATCAGAGCGTGACGGTCACGCGAGTTCAGTGTTTTTTTCCCCATACCAAAAGTGCCCAACGTGGCTACAGCCTAAAGAAGTTTTCACTTCAAAAAAATGAAGGTAGAATGTCATCTCACTCGCAAGTAAACATTGACATTAAGATGTTCGGAAAATGTTACAAGTACAATACGTGTTGCAAGTAAAATGCCCAATTACCAATGCCAGGCAGGATAGAGAAAAAGCGGGGTATGTGTACTGACGGTTTAGGGTAATTTGAGACAGCATGACACGCATGACAACATGACATTTTTAACTACATTGTTTAAGTTTTACATCTTTGGTTAAGAGTACTTCTTCATACGTCTCAAATTACGTCAAGGTAAACAATATCACATTTAAATGACAACCCACATTGTTAAAGGGAAAGACAATGAAGTTGTCACGTGCTGCACGTGCAGTAAGTCTGTTGGGCTGTAACTAAAATAAACGCCGCCTACGTCACCAACGACCATTTTCTTATATTTTACTATCAACCGAAGTCCTAATCATAGATTACACAATACCTAAGGTTATAAAGGCTTTTGAAATACAGCTATAAATATTGAGTACCATAATAATATTTTCTTACTACCTGTGTGGAAACTCTTAAGTAAAATTTATGCCATGTTCCGCAAGACTACGTTCACCTCATCAGATTGCTTCTTTTCAACCTAGGCGGTAGAACCACACAATAAATTTATACTAAGATAATATACTAATCTTTATAAATATTATAATTACTAATTAGATAATAAGAAATATAATCAATCAAATCAAAACCATTTATTTTAATTAAACCAATAATAGATATTTTTGAATTATCAGGAGTAGGAGTCAGTCAGACTAAGTCAGTCGTGAAGCTAGTTGCCTGTTCCAATACGTAGCTCCTATGGTGAAGAACAGGCAAGAAACTCCAAGGACACTCTTTTTCAAAATGTTTTTTACAAATTTCTGGTTATATTGCTCATAAGCGTAAATGAAATATAAGGATAATGTAACATACCTATTATTCTAAAATATAAATTGACGCGCTAATTACTACTATACATATTTAAGTAATAGCAGTCCGGAGATGACAAGCCCCGACCAACGGCACCCGTTCACGAGCATGACGCACACGCCAGCCATCATACAGGTCAACTATATTGAAGGGAACCGAACGACCCGACACATACGCCACTATCGGCAGGACTTCTAGACGAGCATGACATACTCAGAACTAAACTGATGATGTGACATACGCAGAAATTTAACTAAATAAGTGACTACATAGTTCTACACAGTTCTAAACACTTAACATTCGTAAAATCTTAAGGCTACACACAAATTAGTACTTTACTCTTCGGGTTTCTCTGGAGGTGGTCCACAGGGCTGCAGCATTCTCTCCATTAGATTGCATAACACGGCCCTAGATTCGTTTTCCACGATCGCAAAGTAACTAAGGAAATCAGGATGTCCCTATATTATAAACGTGAAAGTTTGTGAGGATGTATGGTAAATGGATGTTTGTTGCTCTTTCACGCAAAAACTACTGAACCGATGGTGATGAAACTTGGTATGTAGATAGCTGGACACCTGGATTAACACATAGGCTACTTTTAATCCCGACTTAGAAATCCCGAAATCTAAATAATTACCTTATTTAGATTTCTGTGGGTTAGGCTCTCTCGCTCTGCCACCCTATTGTTACGCCACTGCTTGCTAATGAGAAGTTATGTCGAGTTAATTTGGCTCTGGGCTTTGCTTCAAACTTGTATCCGCAGTCTAAAGAAACTCTGGATTTCCCCGAGTATTTGGGCTTAACTTATATGTTTAAAATTAAAGTTAAAACTTATTGTTACTTACTTTTGAAGAAAATAAACATATAACTCGTATTAGGTACTAGGATTTTATGAGTTACCTATAGATTTAAGTGTTTATGATGAGTGTGTGAGAGTAACATGAAATAAAGTGATAAGTGTGTGCTCAATATATACCCAAGTAATAACAAATAGTATAATAGTACCCCAACAGATATGCAGTTTGGAGACCTAATTTAAATGTGAAATAAACAAATAAAATAATAAATCTACTTGATTAGGCGTCATAAAATAGGGTAATTTCCACAGACTATGTGTTAAATATCAACAATCTACGTTGTTTTAGATTCCTATATAATCGATATTATTAGTTATCAGAGTTCAACATGTAAATAACTAGCAGTTCCCGCACGACTTCGCTCGCGTGTACTGATTTGTATATTTTGCACGGATCCCTAATTCTTTTTCCAAAATAAAAGTAGCCTAAGTTACTCCTTATAACACCAGCTATCTACCTGTGAAAGTCCCGTGGAAATCGGTCCACCCATGCCGGAGATTAGCCGAAACAAACAGACAGACAGACAGACAAAAAATTTAAAAACTAATGTTTACTCATAGGTATTCTGCAAATAATTGTATGAACTTAAAAAACCTATTATTTTGTAGAAGAGAAAATGTAGAATATAAAAATATATACATATATTACTTACTTTTATGTATATGTACGTATGTATGTTTGTTAAGAAGAACTAGTTTTGGATTGATGAAAGTTTGTTTTGCGGCATTAATTACGAGCGGACAGTATTCAACAAAACATGTTCTTGAATATTTTCACTTTTTACCGGCTAAGCAAACGTTAGACGTAAGTCGTTAAACGTTAGACGTACTATAAAAAAATTGTGCACAAATCCATGTAATTAATGCCTCATTAACGTCGTATATAATATACCACCGTTTGGAGAAATATCACACCTTTCATGGTACAAATAAAGGACTGATTGCAAAATGATGTAATATTTCCTTTTTATGCTGAATGATTTTGATCATTATTCAGCAGTTCTACCGACTATTATGTGTGACCAAAAATATAGACATATCTGCCAAACAAATATTGTATACTGGCGCAGCAAGTAACAATATAAATATATTGATAATCTATGCTAATGAAATGGATAGCCCTGATAGGGAAAGTGGTTATCAGAGTAGCATAACCACTTTCCTTAAGTAGAAGCATTGTAGATACTTAATATTACAAGTAAATCCCCTCAGGCTATCACCTCATCGGGGTTAAAGGTTCAAGTTCATTTTATTCATAAACAATCTTACAATTGTGTTTGAATGTAAAACAAATAATAATAATATTCAATAAACTTAAAAAAATTAAATTTAAAATATAAATAACTGAATAATCAAAAATATATTAATAAGATGTAACATGTCGTGCAGAATACAAAAAAAAAACAATTAACATTTTACTTAAATACTTATTTAGCAAAGATTTCATTTTGAAATTTACCTAATTACATTTATTTGACATTAATATACTCTTCAATGCTGTAATAGACCTTCAATAAGGTTAACTGATATGCCGTACTAGAACCGACTAAAACTAGACTGTGTATAACTAGGAACTAAAAAGAAATAAATACATATATGTATTTAAGTATTTGCTTGTGTAACTGTACTGAAATAGAATTTATAAATTTTGGAGAGAATAGAAATAGAGAGTCTATGGTTTATAGCTGTTCATACGTTCATTGAAAAGATTAAGTTATACAACTATTGTAAACATGCGTCATACTAATGTGCTGCGCTTAGAAGCCTTAGGAAGACTGGTTGCTAGACATAATAATGTATGCCACGCCCGCCCGCAGCTCTTCCCAATAGCTCTGCGAGAACTACGCAACCTGCTGACCTAACGGCCACTGCGAGCACGCCCCTGCTGCTCCAGTTGCTAAGCTCTTGCTAATAACGGCAAATATTGGGCTGATGAAGATGGTTTCATTATTGTGCAAAAGAGGAAGCGCCGATCGCGAAACATTAAGAACTTCTGTGGCAAGGCCCCCGTGGACCCTAATTTAAAAGTATGTGCCGCTGCGCTGAACATCCCGGTGTACGTAGAGATCGGCCTCTGTGGTGTAGTGTAGACGAGAACTTCTACACTACACCACAGAAGCAGAAGTTAATATATATATATTAGTTTAAATAATGTTTTAACGCAGTCAAAGAAAAATATTTCATTTAATAATTGCTAGACCTATTAATCACATCGTCATTACAGTCTAAGTCAAGTATCATCAATTAAGTTTTAAAATAAGCTATCATCAATGCAACACTTCTTAAATATGCATAATTTTATGCGATAGGTATAGTGTGATAATTTTTATTACCTGTGGAGTTTTACCGCTGAATTTAACTGAAAACTCCTAACCGGATTAGCTTTTAGCTCAACGTATGCGGGACATACGAAAAGTTATAAAAATTGAAAAGATAAGCCAACAGTAGTCTTGTATTATGGACCTTTGGCCTCTGGTTAGTAACGTTGTTTGACTACATTAGAGCTAGCGAGCCTTAAAATGAGGTAAACTTATAAAAGACAGGATATGTGGCATCTTTGGGTGGAGTATGTAACGCGTTTCACTGAACAAACAGCATGCAATGATTACTACGTGCATTTCCGTGACTGTTTGCACATTGTTAAAATCGTTTTACGTTCTACCGTTGTAATGAAACATAATACTCTCTGTTATTATGTGTTTTCAATTGTAATGCACCTTGCATTGTATGTAATTTATAGATTATTGTCCTTCAAAATGGCACGAGGAACATAACTGTTTCTGTATTTTGTATTGTTTTTACAATAGACACGAATTACCTACTAAGATAAATTTTGGCCAGAAGTAAGCGCGCATCCATGGAGATCTAACCTTCCCCCTGGCTCAAGGTTTTCCAGTATAGACTGTTTTATCATCCCTTTTTATAAGTGGTGGTGTAACAATTTCACAACAGTCTAGCAGTTTTGGGTATTTAATTGGCCTTCCCAAATGTTTGACTGCGGTGGCAGGCCGGTTGGAGTCGTGGAGCTTCTTATGATGTGGTTGAGTTCTGTAATTCACGACAACCAGTGGACTTATCTAGTCCACTGGTTGTCGTGATTGGTCAAGACAAAACTGAAATGGTTCTTTCGTATAAAGACCACCCGCGACGCAGCATTTAATACTTGCACAGTTTGAGTTGATGTACATTTGGATCTTTGAGTTAGTTTCGGCGTTTCTTCTCAAGGCTAGTCAAAGGAAAGCAGAAACGTGTAAAAATGTCTAAAAACATCTATTTGCAAAAATAAATTCATTTATCCTTTACAATTAAACTGTTTGCTGCCCACATAGAGTTTTTTTTTCTGATAATTTTTTATATTATTATATAGTAGTTATATGGACTCAATCTGTTTCTAGCAAAAGTATTTTGCTTTTATCTAAGCTAACCCATTGGACCTCTTCACAGCCATATATTAAGTGATAGTACCTAAAAGTAGGTATGTAATTTATAATTTTTATTGATCGATTTATCAGTAAAAATTATAAATTCTTGTTCTTCGATAGATCGAAGCACAACCTAAAAATTCTCCTCGTTGTGTATTTGATCGTACTATGCAAAAAAATCTCGCGACCAATGGCCATTTATAAAGACGGAAGAATTTTATTATCAGAGGATAATAAAAAACCGCTGGGTATTTCTTCTGTAGTCCCGTTTCATGCCACACGTTACGAAAGAATACTGTATCCGTTCCGTACCCGTTTCATCATCTCTTGGTGTACGACCAAGAGATGATGAAATGGGCACGGCCACCTCCTCCATACCACAACGTTTCACTCTCAACCACGAACAAAACCATCGTTTCTAAGGAAAGCTACGTTTTACATTAGCGCAAGAACGAGTAATCTTTATGAAATGACAGCCCGAGAAAGACGTCGGAAATGGAGAAGTAGGTATGTAGGTACCCACTAGTTCTAATTCTGCCTAACTGCCTTTCTCAGAACAGCATGAAAGATGTTAACATTATTGAAGTGACTTATGTCGATAACAAAAGCATATGTTCTGTAAACAATTGGTCTATATCAAGTCTACAAACTATGCACTAATTGGATTGTGCCCATTGTGGTTCCGCCACCACGATTGCATTATCGATAAGTACCACGCATGAATGAAGTTGGAATTTTATGAAAGCCACTAGGTATTATTATTCTATTATAAACTATAATATTTCTGACTAACTGAGAACTAGCAGTAACATTAGAAAACGGCTACCTATGTTAGACACTCATGTTAGACATTTCACAAACAGCACTACTCTGCCAAAATTAATTTGATGACCTTTTTAATAAGGAAGCTTAAGTAATAGAATTAAGAATCTGTTCAGAAGATCCTCCCTTTGTGTTGGAGGGGGCAAAACATTCGCTCTCTCACAGACATGGTTTATTTAGTTATATTGATAAACTATCAGTAATTCACAAATTCATTCAAATTGCAATTGATGTATAATTCAAATTGCAATTGAATTGTAACAATTCAAATTGCAATTGAATTATAACAATTCAAATTGCAATTGAATTATAACCATCCAAATTGCAATTTCACTCCCACAGTTTCACTCCCGCGGTAATGGTCATTTCCTCACTCCTAGAGGTGGTAGCACGATTTTAAATGGCTTATAAACTTCCTTAAGAAGTGAGCTATCAAATGCTAAAAGATTTTTCAAATCCGACTTGAAGATAATCACGTCCAGGTAAGTATAAATGTATGAATAAAAAAAATAAAATACCCCCGACTCAAAAATCTCTTCAACAGGTGAACAGATTTTCTTGAATTATAATAGCTAAGAACACTCTTGATCCTTTTAGCGTCGGGGATGAAATAAAAGAAAACATTTTGCTTTATTATCAGTATAGATAAAATATGTGTTCTAGGGTTGCTAAGAAATTAATCCTCGACATCCTAAGGGCACCGAGTACAATGACCTAAGGTAGTGATCAGACAGGACCTGTTTGTTTAGCAGCCAAGTTGTAAAAAAATCCGTAAAATATTACAGTCGATGACTTTGGCCAGGGGCCAGGTAGTCGGTCAATGATCAATGTGCTGTGATACTTCTTATCATTTGCATCACATATCTCATACATTGTAAACAATTGTTTAGTATTCATTCCGTAATTAGTTTTTATGTTTTAATACTTATTAAAATATAATAAAATTGTAAATAGGTACTCGTAATTTCAAAGAATCAAGTTGGGTTAAAAACTTTTTTTTAATTTATTTCTTAACTAGCAGTTCCCGCGCGGCTTTGCTCGCGTGTAGGTACATTTTTAAATATTTTGCGCGGAACCCTAATTCTTTTCATAAATAAAAGCAGCAGCTTAAGTTACTCCTTATAACACCAGCTATCTGCCAGTGAAAGTCCCGTGGTAATCGGTCCACCCGTTCCGGAGATTAGCCGGAACAACGAACAGACAGACAGACGAAAAAATTTAAAACTGATTTTTAGGCATAGGTATAATGCAAATAACTGTATGAGCTTAAAAAAATCTATTATTTTGACATTACAAACAGACAATTCAATTTTATTTATTTGTAGTATTGACTAGTTTCCCGAAGTCTCACATGCGCTAATGGTCACTGCTCAGCTCCTTAGGGTCGTAGTATAACGTTATAGCGTAAGTCCATTTAATACATACTAATATTATAAATGCGAAAGTAACTCTATTTGTTTGTTTGCTAGGCTTTCACTCCTTAACTAATGAACCGATTATAAAATTTTGCATAACGTTATCAGGGGTTCAGAAGAGGATATAGGGTACCTTTCATCTCGAAAAAATGTACTACAAAAATAATTATTACGCGAGCGATGCCGCGGTCATAAGCTAAGTATTAAATAATTATTGTAATTATTGTTATATTGTTATGAGAAGAGACATGTGTAGGAAATGAAATGTTGCGTTTATTTCGCGGACACTACTAAGGCTACTGTTAATGTTAGTCACCGTTATTGTTCTCATTAAATAGATAATTTACCGATTAACGTGTCTGGTCTCCTTGTACGAAAACCTTTACACACTTACCTACTTGTATTGTTTACCAATAAAAAAAAAAATCCTAAAATGGAGTTACCTATGTTTCTTAATATTATGATGATTACGATGATCAGTATTGCGATATGGGATCTTAGTATGGGGCAATTCCACGGATATACAAATTACAAAGAGCTTTTCTAGCCCAAAAAAAGTGTGTGAGGGCGATAACTGGCACTCCGCCCTATGAGTCGTCCATGTTTTAAAAAACTGGGTATATTAACTTTAGCCTGTATTTATATTTATGAAATTGGAATATTTGTTAGAACGCATCCAAATGTATTTAGCAAAGCGAAACACAAGACACAGAGATCGACTGGTTTTAGACTATCAACCTTTTTTTTTTTTTTTGTACGTGTGGAAACCCCCTCGGGCCGTCACCCCACCGGGGTTTTCGGTGGGGCGGTGTGTCGGAATCGAACCGACTAAAACCACACGGTGTGCCGTACTGCGCCTTAAGTAGGAGGGATCCGGGAACAGCTTTATTACGACATCCGGAACTAGACTATCAACCTAGAACAACTCTTTTTTAAAAAAACTGTTGTTCCATGTGTGTCAAAATTTTTAACGTTCGTTGCCAGAAAATATTAAAATCTACCTTTATCAAGATTTAAAAAACAGTTGAAAACATGGCTCATACAAAACTGTTTCTAAACATTGAAAGAGCGTAAATAATAATAATTAATTCACTTGTAGTACTCTTGACATTTACAATGTTTTTTTGTATGACTATAAATGTTAATTTAATTTTCGTTCGTAGATTAGTTTTCAATTGATTATACTATTTTTATTAAATTTTGTAATATTTAATAAGAGTTTTTGCATGTCAGTATGACTAAATGTTAGCACTTATGTAAAAAAAAAAGAAAAAAAAAGCAAAATAAAAACCATAATAACTCATGTAAAACATTTAATGGCAAATAAACTACTTACTTACTTACTAAGTAGTTTGCGGGTACCACTTCACCGATTGCACGATGACGTGGTTATGTCGGACTTGAACCAAATAAAACCACACCTATAGTCGGGAGTTGAGATATGCCCGAGAAGTATTACCACATACCACTCAACCCCCGATAATCTAGGTAGGTATACGTGCATTGCATGTGTCTACCCTGTACAAAGTTATACGTGGTCATAAATAATTTAAAAAAAACGGGTTGACTTAAGAACCTCCTCCGTTTTTTTCCTCGGTTAAAAAATGATCAACACTTTAGGGCTGCACCTCCAGCTTATGCAGAAAGGGAACGGAAGAGGACTAGCATTCTCGCGTTAAGTAAACAATCAACCAGGCATGAGAGAGAGCACTCCTTGGTCTTCATGAGAGCTAGCTGCAGGGCCACAAATAGAGCAAGACCATCTTACTAGCAGAAGCATGCTAAATAATAATAATTTATTTCAGGTGGCATAGGCCCATAGATAAATACCTTAATCCAAATATACATAGGTACTAAAACTTTACGTGCTAGTAAATATAACTTAAAACTAAGTTAGTAACACTTCACTACTTGCACTATGTCTTTGTGCGGTCCATTGGTACTTGTCCGCTGAAGCGACGGAATACCCCACCTTGCGGCCAAAAGCTATCATCTAACACCTGGCGGAGATAACAGTTGGGTACTCGCACCACGAGGCACGAACGCATTCATTAAAAAAAAACGACTTAATAAAACTATTCCATAAAAGACGTATATAGTTTTACTGAACCAACTTGAAATGGGACCACGGGAAGCACCAGCTTTCAAATAAAAAAAGAATCATCAAAATCGGTTCCCCAATCGAAAGTTCTGATGTAACAAACATAAAAAAAAAATACAGTCGAATTGAGAACCTCTTGCTTTTTTTAATTCCGTTAATAATTGTGTATTAATCTATAATATAATAGATTAATCATCGCAAGTAACGTCATACTCGTCAACTAACATGAGATAAGATAAGATATTTTTATGTTAAACTAGGATTTATAATAATATAACACTATTAGAATACACTTATTAGAAAGTAATGACTGTTTATTAGAATCGCCTTAATCGGCATAAAGCCGTAGCATAGCTAAAGGCATGCCGAGTCCAGTTACGGCCTTACGGGTAGTTGTAAAATTTTAAACAAATAAGGTACCTATTTACCAAAAAACCAAAATCTTAAGCCACAGAATAAATCGATCATCCTTTTACAGTCCATTACTGGTTATAAGCCCGTCCCAATTTTGCGGCTTAGCACCCGCTACTCCATCTTGCTCATCCAATCCATTTCACCTACTTTTTTCAGGTTTTATAACGACCAGGTTTTATGACTATCCACTCTTGTATATTTTTACTTACTCCTTTACTTTGAAAACAGAAATATATTATGATTTTCTTATATTTGTTAACGGCGGACGTATTAATGTGACTAGCTATTAATGTTATACCGTTAATCATTAATAAAAATTTACTACCAATAAACGGAATACGGAAATTAAAAAGCAGCAACAATAAAATTAAACACTTAAATTGTGTAAACATCATGTCGTTTGTTGAGTTAATCAGTTATCATCAGTTCGTAATACGTGCTTAAAATGTAAATCGACGTTGGGGATTGGATAACAATTAAATGAAACATTTCAATAAATTCTTACTGCAAAGAAGCTAAGAAAAGAGTTCAGCGTTCTAAGAAAAAAAAAAAGATTGGTATTGTCATGTAGTGTTTTATTTAGATTTATCCTAAGAGCAATAATTTATTGCTCTTATAGGTTTTATACTCTTTGAAATTGTCATTGACCATAGACAACGAAACTTTATTTCGTTCATAGAGCGTGGCGCTGTCGCCGTTTAAGCGCAGAATATTATTGCTCTTAGCAGAATTCCCTAATGTATTCTATACGACCTACATACACATTTAGGAAGAATCAAGCTTTACTGGTTCTTTGGTTGGCAACATACCCAGGAAAGCCTAATGAAGACTAGACAAACTATCCTAATCCACAGTGCTTCATCGCCATTAATATTTTGTTTTGGAGACACAACACACTGCGTTCTAAATTATATAGTGATTTCTAATTTATAAATAAAGCAATTAACCGATAACCTATTTACAAATTGATTTATAATTTAAATTTAATTGTAGTAGATACTAAAATGTAACGATGCCGTTGATCCATTTTTTTCTAGACTAAATATTTAGTGACTATTACTAGTGTCTCTGAGAAAGATATCTGCTAAAATTAAAGTATGGAGACGCTCTTCGATCCTACAAAAAACAACATTTTACCGCCCTGTAGTGTTTAATTTCGTTGAAAAGTATTATCGACTGAGCTTTTGAGCGCAATTTACACATAAAGCGGGCTCGGGTCGGGCGCGGGTCAGGACGGGAGTGTGGCGGGTCTAATACCTTAAATTATAATTGGAAGATAACACACTGAAATCGTGCGCGGCTCCCGTTCACCACCCGACCCGCACGCTTTGAGTGTATTATCTGCCAAATAAATACAAGGAATTATTACTGACCCGCGCTCGCTTTATGTGTGAATTGCGCTTTATGGTTTTCAACACTCGGCTGATACCCCTGGTTTTACAGAGCAGTGTTTTACTATCTTTGTAAGCATCATAAAATAAATTATGATATAATCTGTACTAAGTCTTGCCGGCTTACCTAACGAGAATATTCAGCCTTTCTCACTGCCAATAGTCACGATCAGTCGTGGTCAAGTTCAAATCTCAGTGCGACCTAGATACTAACTTATATACGTAGTAACTATCAAGTTATTGGTCATAAAACTCGTGGCACTGTTTGTCTATATAAATGTTCAACGAAGGGCTATATTTCATTGCACTTGTTATGTAAGAGCTTTCGATTGCAGCACTGCCGGGTTCTAATAAAAACGTCCCATAGCATACATACACTGCGAATAAATGTGTTGTAAATAAGTTTCAATAAAAATGGACGTTCATCCCACCATCTTATTTTGTTTACTAGCTGCGCTCCGCGGTTTCACCCGCGTCTGTCCCGATGCCGTGGGAATATCGGGAAATAAGTAGCCTATGTGCTAATCCAGGTTTCCAGCTATCTACATACCAAGTTTCATCGCAATCGGTTCAGTAGTTTTTGGGTGTAAGAGTATCAAACATCCATACATCCTCACAAACTTTCACGTGTATAATATTATAGTAGGATATTGCAAGGGGCGTACCCAGCACTTTTTAAGGGGTGGGGCAGAAGTAAGTAAGTTAGTTTATACTAAGTATTAAGAAAATAAAAATGCTTTTTATTAACTGCACTACACCTTATTTCAATAATAACCAACGAGGGTTCTGGCAAAATCCAGCCGAAATTTCGTTTTCAAATTTAACTTTAAAAAAAAAATCTTCACGAATAAGCATCTTTTCTTCATCAAAGAATCGAATACCAATGGAAAGTTGCTCTTTTCCTGATATATCGCAGATCTCGTCTGCTATGATACTATAGGCACGTGCTTTCTTTACGTCAACTGTGATATCGTCTCTAATGACATCCCCGCATAGACTTATTATTTCATTTTGAATTTTTGGTGAAGTATGGTTGAAACCAAGACTAGGGTAAATTTTATAATTAATAGGTAGGTACTTTTAACATTTTATTTTTAATAAAAAAAAACTATTTTAATTAATTTCTTCCTTCTTAAAACAAAAATACATCAGTAAACTCCAATAAGTAGGTAACTATAAAGCTTTCATATTGAATCTCAAATAATCTGGTTAGTGTGTTAAATAGACAATGTAATGTGACAGAAATTACAGTAATATATAGGGAAGTAGGTAGGTAGGCACGTACCTTTGGCTGTGCTAAAAAACTTTCTTAAATCCATTTTAGTTAGAAAGCCACTAATAGACAGCCAATTTATTCATATTTACTTTACTTCATCCAATTAGTTTAGAACTGAGTAATAGGTATATATTATTATTATCACTTTTCACTCACTCATAATCAGGAACTAAATCAAACTTAAAAAACAATAAAAATTGAGAATCACCGTTTGTTTACTTTAAAAATTCTTAGCTTCGGGTCAGAGAGCAGGGTGGGGCAAATGCCCCACCTTGCCCCACCGTGGGTACGCCCATGCTCGCACTCTTTATTATATGTGCCGTATCATTTCAATGATAGTGTTATTCTTTGATATTATTATTTAAATGAAACGCAGTAATAAAACGAGACTCATAGTACATAGACTGATTAAAAGTAATTGATATACGTAAATAGTTTGCATTATTCGTTAAATGGTCTGAATATTTCAAAGTACTAACAACCATTACTTCCCTGATTTGAATACTTTAACATAATAAATGTTTATTTATTGTTGATTGACAATAAATAAATATTTATTGTGTGTTTAATCTCTATCTCACCTGACCATAAATGGTGATACAACTTAATACAGACCACGTTCGTCTCAAAGCTGTCTGTCTGTTCATTTAAAACTTGAACACATCCAGGTAAATAGGGTTGCCACCTTTTTTTGTCCAAATAAAGTACATTGGTTATTAAAGGTAGAAAAAAGAAGTACATTGTGTCAAAATAAAGTACTATTTATTTTACTTTATTATAAATATATTTTCGTCACTTTTAGCAAAGAATTATTCCTGCATAAAATCTGCACACTTTTTTACAGTCTATATTTAAGTTCAAATAAATTGTACTTATTTATTTTAATCAACAGATGCAGTACCATTTTAATAAAAATTTATTGACTAATTTTGAATCCGTCTTACGACCAATCTTTTTTTTATGCTTTATGCAAAATAAATCCTAGAGAAATCAAATCACACGAAATAAAGTACTTTTGCGTACTTTATTGTTGTCATAAAGTATAGAGGACAATTACTCGAAATAACGTACAATACTTTATAATAAAGTACGGCTGGCAACCCCACAGGTAAAGGGCCTGGGATATAAATTCAATACGACCTTCAAACCTTCAAGAAAAGAGCGTACTCTTCCACCTCAAAGGACGGCTACGCACTTGTGACCCTTAAGTTGCAGGTGTCCATGGGCGGCGTCACTTACCATCCCGATGTCGTGGGCATATCGGGATATAAAGTAGCCTATGCGTTAATCCAGGCCTCCAGCTATCTACATACCAAGTTTCATCGCAATCGGTTCAGTGGTTTTTGCGTGAAAGAGTAACAAACATCCATCAATTCATCCATCCATCCATCCAAACTTTCACATTTATGATATTAATGGGATAGGTATAGGATATAGATATCTACGTAATATGTATGGCGAACACTGCTCAGTCTGCTCACACAAAAACCGTTATGGTTTAAGTAGCTTACATGTAGCTAATGTTAGATATTTGTAATTATTTTGAACAATAAAAAAAAAACGTTAAACTAGTGACTCCGTTTAGCTTTCCTGACTATTATCGAATTTCAAATCAATTTATGGAGCAATCAACTGTGATAACTGATATTCGGAAGATTAATCAATGATGAACCGAAAATGATAATGAAAGAGTGCGCTGTTCATTTATCTTGTTATTGGTGACACAAACACTGATAACGAGAAAATCACTGAATACAGTAACATACATTGTTATCAATTCAATCATTCACAGCCATTCACAGACAATAGTAATTTCGATAAAGTTTTAGGTCAGGTCAGACTCAGGTCAGATAGATTAGATTATCATTATTATTTATATTCTGGGGGGTGTGATGTCCCTTCAAAACTAAGGGAGGAACTTCCAAGACAAAGTTAGATGGTCATGCCTGACAGATTGCAGCCGAACGGCTGGTGTTTTATGATTTATACTTATCGATGCCAAAACTTTCTTTGCGCGATACAGGACCAGTAGATATTAAATGGTTTGCCTTTCGCTAGATGGCACTGAATCTGTTCCCGGAGGCTTCCTTCTTAGGGTATACCCGGGTCCCTTGCAATAAACCCACTTGTGACGGAACCACGTGTGGTTTTAGTCGGTTCGATTCCGATATACCACGTCACTGTTAGCTCCGATGAGGTGATGACCGTGAGGTACCTATCGACATGCAAAAAGAAAAACTAGACAACTGTGAGTCTGACTCGCGTATCGAGGGTTCCGTAAGCAAACAAACTTGTGTGTAGATAGTACGTCCATCTCGGGAATCAATTCTCGAAGATGTTTGCCCCTCTTTTCTGAAAGACAAACTTAACTTTTCTTAACTAAAAATACTCTCCTATACATCGATTTACGACAAAGTCAACTTTCCAACCGCAAAATAAAAGTTTGTAATCACAAAACACATTTTTTTATGTGATACAACAACAAATTAACAACTTTCGGATTTTTTCTTGACTTCCTTGATTCTAAGTCAATTTTGAAGTACCCTATGGGTTTTGATTCACCTGCGAAATATTCAAATTTGGTCAAATCTAAGGCTTAAATGGCTGTATCTTTTGATTGCGTTGACTTAGAAGTCTGACAGATGGACAAGAAAGTGATCCTATAAGAGTTCCTTTTTTTCCTTTTGAAGAACGGAACCCTAAAAAAAGATGGTATTGAAGCTACACTACTTACCAGAATTGTCACTATGTAATTACAGTGAAAACCAATTTAGGTACTAACTGCGTTTTATTAAATAGTTGGTATCTTCACACAAGACAGATAACAGCCATGGCCGTTGTAAGTACTTCTAACATTACCTCAATCCTCAATGGCTGTCTACCAACACTTTAAAAAGGACAAGGACTTTTCCTGCATTATAATGTTATAGATAACCTATAAATTGTTTGTTTCGCAGATAATTAATGAAGTTACTTTATCGGTTTGCAATTGGAATTAGAAAGAGTGTCTTTGCCCTTCTCAATAAGTAGGTTTTATAATCTATACAAATAATTGAAATGTCTGTTTGTGATGTCATAAAAACAGCATTTTACTAAATGCATCCGAACGTTTACACGGTACATATACCAAAAATGATTTGTTTTTATGTTCGTCTGTCTGTCTATTTGTTCCAGCTAATCTCCAGAACGGGTAGGTCGATTTCCACGAGATTTTCATTAGCAGATAGCCGGTGTTGTAAGGAGATACTTAGGCTAATTTTATTTTGGAAAAAGAATTAATGTTCCCCGCAAAATATTTAATATGTACACGCGAGCGAAGCCGCGGGGGAACTGCTAGCTGCTGCTATAATAATAAAACTGCCAATGAAACGTTAATTCAGAAAATGAGGAAACAGATGAATTTTGAATTGTAATTTTTAAGCCACGTGATCAGGTGCTGATAAGGAATGGTCTTGTCCAATTTATTTTTGGTTTTCGTTACAAAAATATTATATTTTTTTACTGTTTTTGTTTGTTTTCAGTATACTGTGTACATACACATACATATACTTACGCCTGTCGTATCGAGGGACTCGTTAAGTAATACTAGGCAGGTCAGTCTTAGGATGGGTGACCATTCTTAACACATTGAGACCCCTCCGTGCCCCGGAGAACACGTTAAACTGTCGGTCCCAGATGCCATACGAACATCTGTGGCATTCGTTACGGGTAGATGCAGCCCTACAAAAAAAAATTGGCAACCTAGTCGAACTACAGAACTTCAACATCGTTTAGTAGGGTTGATGAGGTCTGATGGCAGTCGCTTCACGTAAAATATCGAAGTTCAGCCATATCGTGGTTAAACTAAAAAGCCGACCCCAGCTCAGGAAAAGGCGCGGAGGATGATGATACTTACGCCTGTCGTATACCCGAAGGGTGGCAGAGGCGTTATTAAACAAGTGACGGGCCTGTTGGTGTAGTGGTTAATGATCCTGACTGCCGAGTCAGAGGTCGTGAGTTCAATTCCTACCCAAGACAAGTAATTGTGATCACACAATTACTTATCTTGTGTAGGAATTTGTCAGAGCACGATCATTTGTTTTGTGTCTGGGTATAATAATAATATGTATCTAGCAGTCTGGTTATACCATTGTCGTCCATTGTATAGGCTCTGCCTAGTTTGGCATCAGGTGGCCGTGTGTGGGGTGTCAGTTAAAAAAAAAAGTGTGTGCAGAAGTGAAACTTCAGAAAAGTAGCCTACGAAATAATGAAAAATAAAAAGTAAAATCAACACAAACAGTTGACTAATGTTAATAATTTTAATTTAGAACGTCTCGAATAATATGTAGGTATAACACGTACAACATTCATGGTACGTAAAACAGCAGAAACAGACAATGAAGTAGGGTTCAATTAATTGACCGCTGAATTAATAATCAATGAGCTAGCAATTCAATGCAAGAAAACAATATTTTTAAACGATTTTTCTTATACCACGTTATACTTTAGACGCTCGGCGGATTTTGGTGGAAAAAAGGTGTTACGAGTAGACTTGGTCCTAACTTTTAAATATCATACGCTATAAAACTAAAGAATTAATAGCAAGTCTAAGGTCTGAAAAGGCTCGTTTTCAAACTGTCATGCAAGAATGACTAAGTTTTAGCGGCTCTGGGACCTTACTCCATGAGGTAAAATTACTTAAAAAAACGCGTGATGTATCTTTGGGACTGAGGTGTCTTTGGGGCACAAGGTTAGAACGAAGTTCCTTTCGCTATATATAAACATATTTATGCCCGGTTCCTATAGTCAAAAAACTATTCGGTTTACTTACGGACGGTTAAATTTCGTTCAATTTTCAACGTAAATTTTACCGTTCGTAAGCAAAACGAATCGTTTCTGGATTATAGGAACCGGGTATTAATGGACTGAATAAATTGTATCAAAATATAGTAAATATTGTACGAACTAAAATATGCATAATTATATAACCAACATCAAATTACAGTAGTATCGCGCAGAATCCACAGATGGCATAAATCAAATAAATCAACTCGCGGTCAGTATTTTTCGTTACGCTAACACTTTTTTCCGTCTAGCGCCCCATCCGCAAATAAGAAACTTCGATCCAAAACGCATTCTACGATTTACACAACCAGATAAGAAAATTGTTACTATTATATACTTATTATCTGAGAAATTAGACTCTTAACAGATTCAATAATTCTGTTCATACTTTGTACAACATTAGTCAGCAATACACGATAGACGTTTATTAAATTACTTAATAATGAAATAAAATAATAATATTAACGACAAACAATTCAATTCGTTCAATTCTGTTCGGTGCATCGCAACAATCAGCATTTATAAAATAATGCGACCACACAAATGCTGATCTCTTGACCACGCAAATGCTGATGCGTTTCGTTTATTTGCTGAAATATGGTAATACAAATACTTAAATTCATGGCGTACTAAATTACTTATTATTATGCTGGTACTAATAAACAAATCAATAATATTATTTGTATTTATAATTTAAATATTCGTCAACAGAGTAGAAACATCTATCGACAAGCCATCTGAACAGTTGTCTCTTAAACTTATTAATAGGTATAGATGTAGGTGTAAATAATATATACAGGGTTTATTTGAAAATAGAACAGTTACTTAAATCACTGAAAGGGCATGACTCTATCATGCAGTTATTATAAAAAAATTGAAAAAAAAAACTATCCGTTTACAAGTTATAAACCGTTTGAATTTCCAGGTATTTTTGCCTCCGTTTTTTTATAAAAGTAGGTGAAATGTGTAAAGTTAGAGATTTTAAATGGTAATTTTTTTCTCATTCCATTACTAGGTAATTCATTCAATTCATAAAAACTAACTTCGAAATTTTTTTAAGTGACTTTTTTATGGATTTTCTCAAAAACTAAGGGAATAGTTCCAAAATTAAAAAATACGTACGATTTAAAATCTTTAACTTTACACTTTTTAACTTTTTTTTTTTCGTGTTTGAACCCCACGGGTCATCACCTCACCTGAGCTAATGGTGAAGTGGTATGTCGAAATCGAACCGACTAAAACCACACGGTGTTCCGTCACAAGTGGGCCTATTGTACCTGCTTTTATGAGAAATCGAGGTAAAAAAACCTGGAAATTCAACCAATCATAGCATGTAAAAGGATAGTTTTTTTTTATTTTTTTTTTATTGTAACTGCATGCTATAGTCATACCCTTTCAGTGATTTAAGTAAGTGTTCTATTTTCAAATACATCCTGTATACATAGCGCTTGTTATCGCTTGGCGATTTACTACGAGATTATTATTATCTGCTGCCTACGACTGTCTGCGTAGAATCTCTCCCAACTCCCTTCAAATAAAATGACTTTGGTGAGGAAAGTCTTCCCCGTTCCATTTGGAACATCCAACAAACAGCATTTCTGCCAAAGTATTGTCTACGCTGCAACACACACGCTGTTCTGCAGTTAGTCTCGAAACACCAGTTTCTAAAGTTTCGAAAAGTAAGCCGAAAATAAAACTTGAAGGGTGTTAAAACGTAGTCCATATCCTTCTCCAAGGTCCCGTATATACGAGTACTAGCAACCCGCCCCGGCTTCGCACGGGTACAAATTATACACCAAAACCTTCCTCATGAATCACTCTGTCTATTAGTGAAAACCGCATGAAAATCCGTTCAGTAGTTGTTCAGTTTATCGCGAACAGACAGACAGACGCGGCGATTGACTTTGTTTTATAATATGTAGTGATTTATACTAAATTGCATTAAAATCGGTTCAGGGGGTTCGGCATGAGGACCTCACAGACAGACGGACAGAGACAAAGTTACTGTCGTATTTACAATATTAGGATAGATAAGTTAGTTTATGTTTCCACAAAATTGGTAGTTACAATGTCACTAGCAATTTATTCATTTAATCTGAGTAAGTTTGGGAATGGTGCCGATTCTGTAGTAGATAGTTACCAACATATCACTAAACTATCTTTAGAATCCCCTACATTTTCATATTACGAAACCAAACCAAAGTTTGACCAAACCACAGATAACATAATACTATACTAGTAACCAAACTAAATGTTGGTGATATTGGATTTTGTTACAAGAAAAGTGTATAAGTAAATAAAAGAGTGAGCAGGACGGATGGTGATTTTAGACTTATATTTTATCGACATATTTTCAGTCTCCTTAACTTGTAAGTGAGATAACTTGTAGATATACTTACTCGTATGTGCATAAATGTATGTATGATCTTCCATCCTACAAATTGACAACGTGCCAAAAATAGTTAAAAACTCTTTCCTTAGATCCAAAATAATTATTTTGTATGATTGTTTCAGTATATCGAGCGGTTTTTAAATGAATCGGAACATGGTGTCGTACTCTTTAGCTGGGGTTCTCTCATCAAAACGGCAACGATTCCAAAGTACAAGGAAGAGATCATCGTGAATGCCCTCTCGAAGATCAAGCAGAGGGTCATCTGGAAGTATGAGAACAGCGATGAGGAAGGCACACTAACAGGAAACATTCTGAAGGTGAAATGGATACCGCAATACGACTTGTTACGTAAGTTTCGTTTTTTATTGTCTACTAGCAGTTCCCACGCGGCTTCGCTCGCGTGTACATATTTTTATATTTTGCGCGGAACCCTAATTCTTTTTCCGAAATAAAAGTAGTCAAAGTTACTCCTTATAATACCCGCTATCTGCCAGTGAAAGTCCCGTGGAAATCAGTCGCCCCGTTCCGGAGATTAGCCGAAACAAACAGACAGACAGACAAAAATTGTAAAAAAAATTGTTTTGGTTTATGTACCGTGTATACATCCAAATGCACTTAGTAAAAAGCGGTTATTTTAATATTACAAACAGACACTCCAATTTTATTTATTTGTATAGATGTATAGATACTTGCTGTTGTTAAAAAAAAGGTAGAATGTTGTTGTTTTCACGATCGAACAGTGGGTATAAAGTGCACAAGAGACCCACCAACGGAACTAACAATTTTTTTTAAAAGTGGCCCAAAGCAACACATTGTTTCGGAGGAGAGATTGCGTCTAAAAAAGCAAAAAAAAATTAGATATGCATAGTGAAAGTGTGGTACACTTTCACCATTCATCTTTTATTATTATTTTCATATTTATTTCTGTTATTTAGTTTAATCGACGAATTGTGCTAGAAAACTTAAAATGGACAAGAGTAAATTTTGACCGAGTGTGCAGTACATTGAAAGATAAAAAAAAAACGGAATGATATAGAAGCCGGTTAATATTTTTATAGCTTTTTAAAGTAGTCTCTAGTAGTAGACTCTAGTTCCTTTCTAAGCATCGTCGCATGCGACGTCCTTCTCGAGAATTACCAGTGAGTTTGCTTCGACCACGTTTAAACTCATTAAACCAGTTGTAAACAGTGGCACTAGATGGGGCTTCGTAATGAAATGCCAATTGAAGTCTATCGTAACATTGTATTTGAGTAAGACCGCCATGAAAGTCGTAATAAATCATTGAGCGAAAATTTTCTCTAGTCAAATCCATTTTGATACACGACAGACACTTTTTAAATTGCCGCCAATTCATTAAAACAAATGACATATGAAATCATTAAACAAAAAAAATCTACAGATTCCCAAAGAGTTCCTAATTCGAAATTTAAATAGATTTTTCATCGGCTGCTTTTCTTACTGGCCTATTCTAGAAACATTCAGTATGACCCACGTATGGTATGTCTTCTTTTTTTGAGTTTTGCAGCAATATACCCACAAAAAATGAAAAAGTAACTCCAACTAATCCTTGACCAGTCCCAGATCAGTAAAATGCTAATACTCGTTTAACATAATATTTTTTTGATAAATAATGCATCCAATATATTTTTTCATCGCCGCAGCAATATTAAAAGGGTCTTCATTAGACATTGCTTTTTTGTACGGAAACCAGTTTGGGCCCCGGGCCTGTAGCATTTATCCACTTTTCTTTTTTTAGATCTTTTGGATCACATGCATGGATTATGTCCATGCTAAAATGTGTACTTGACTCAACTTTCAGGTATAATAAAAAAAATTGTAACAAACAAAAGCGACGTATCGTGTGCACATCCCTAGTTTACGGGATCCAGCTGCGGCTGCACTACGCTTAGCTCTAGCACTAAATTATCGTGCTAGTGAGAGAATCAACAAACAAAGTCATACATTGCGTCGCTAACAGTATGATTTATTATGTAAGCCATACTAGACCAGCAATGGCAGTTCTAATAATATGGTGAATTTAATATTTCATCATCATAAATATCACTGCACCATATTTAATTATTGATTATTATGGCAAAATATAGTTTAATTCTTGTAGTTACGTATGAAATAAGATGTCATCTTTCATATATTTCACTTTAAAGCTGTTATTTCCGCAAACAATCGTTGAATCTTTCTTGAGACAATAAATTATTATTATTAAAAAAAAAAAAAAACAAAGAGGCATTTCATAGTATTGACAAAATGTTAGAGAAGTGACGCGGTCGCTGGTTGACACTCGATTAAAGACAGAAATTAATAACGAGCACAATTTACGCCAGACACGGGTTTTCGCGCACCTACTTAACAAATCTCTCTTGTTTCTATGATCTAAGAAAAATATAGAAGTATCGCTACTCATAAGTTTTTTTCAAATAAATATAGGAACAACTGAACAAGATAGACGCGGATACAAATTATCCAGACAGTATGCGCTAGGCCCGATAACATGACGCCAGCTCCTATTGTTATACAATGGTGCCGTTGCGCTCGAAGTGGTACGCATGCACTGTGTGGAGTTATCTAAATGTTATACAATTTACTGTATACCGCCTTCTTACAGGCATTCGACACTCACTTAACACTGCTTAATGTCTAGCTCTTGGCGTATCTAAATCGCTGATGGTTTAAGTAAACTAGCAGCAGGCAAGCCTGAGCGATAGCACTAGCAGAACATTCTCACCAAAATGCAGGCTAATAGTCCTTTAAAACATAAATATTACGCCTACATACATTTTGCCAATACGACTGGAAAGTATTTAGGGACAAGACTTTTATAGTCTTACCGTATTTAGCCCGTTTGCAGAGTTCGTGATGCGACTGCTACTAAGACTTTACAAACAAGAAAACCGTAGAAAATATATAATACCGGGCATCGCATTCAGGACGAGAACCTCACGATTGTCTGAAGCATTACATTGTTGTTCGCGACTCCAGCAATTTAAGGAACCATACAGCTCTTTACATGTGTGTCCATTTTACTTCTTGTGCCGTAATATTTCATTACCCTCAACATAGACTGGCGTCTCGTTTGACTGTAAATGAGGTGTGAACTGTAATCTTATGATGAGTCCACACATATCGAAGTTATAGTTGGTGCATGACACCAAGATATTCGTCGTTATAAAGCTGACGACACACTCGTTGAAAATGATACTCATTTAGACCCGTACACCTACTTAGCTAGCTGTAAAGAATGAATCAATCGCGGATAAAGAATCACGTTATTTCTGTAGGGAAAAATTACTGGTACATTGCTATCGTTTTTACTGGAAGCTCATTAATTAATAGAAGATGAAACAGTCTCTCGATAAATAACAACAACTCAGTTTAAAAAGTAGGTATCGCAAATTATTTCTCGAATTTGTGATAAACGACAAACTACTTTTGAAATATTTCAACATACGTACGTAAATTTTATATTATTTCTAGCTGCGCCCCGCAGTTTCACCCGCGTGAGACTCGGTGCCTTGGGAATATCGGCATAAAAAGTAGCTTATATGTTAATCCAGATCTCCAGCTATCTACATATCAAGTTTCATCCCAATCGGTTCAGTAGTTTTTGCGTGAAAGAGTAACAAACATCCATACATCCTCACGAACTTTCACATTTATAATACTAGCAGCGCCCTGCGGTTTCACCCGCGTAAATCCCTATCCCGTAGGAATATCGGGATAAAAAGTAGCCTATGTGTTAATCCAGGTCTCCAGCTATCTACATATCAAGTTTCATCCCAATCGGTTCAGTAGCTTTTGCGTGAAAGAGTAACAAACATCCATCCAAACTTTCACATTTATAATATTAGTGGGATTAGTAGGATGATAGTTACATGTGGCTTGTTCTCAACTATTTAAATTTTGTTTTCTTGTTAACATAAAAATATAGGTAGACAATTAAATTTCGTAGAAAAATACTCTTTTGGGACCTTGATATGAGGTCTTTAGGATTCCATTTTGTTTATTTAATTACAAAATTTGGTTTTCTTTTCTATGGTTCCGTGTAGTCAAATGTGCAATCACTTTAAACTTCATTATTCTACATGACTCATCAGCGTATACACACTCGAGTACTGGCATGTTCAAAGATCGCCTACTATGAGAAACCAGCTTGATTTAAACTATACACAATCTGCATTGAAAAATAATTGAATTGTCGTATAAAATTATAATAATTCATACTCATGCGTCGTAGTAAAGTATAATTATTTTATTCACTTAATTAACATAAGTAAACTGCAATCCATGCATATTACGTCAAAATTATAAGTAGGCTGTAAAGCGCTCTGCTCTCAATATGAGGGCCTTTTTAGATGATACATTAAACTGAAAATGTACACGGTCTCCCAGCCAAAGCCATTATCACCATATTATAAAAAAAAGTCCCCAGCCGCGTCTGTCTGTTTGTTCGCGATGAACTGAAAAAGTACTGCACGGATTTTCATGCGGCTTTCACCAATAGACAAAGTGATTCATGAGGAAGGTTTAGGTGTATCATTTGTTAATGTTTTGTCTAAATTGGTTGAAATGTGATGATGATTGTTGGAGATGTCTACTACCCGTGCGAAGCCGGGGCGGGTTGCTAGTGACAGATAAAAAGTAGCCAATGTCTTAGCCATCAGGTCTATTGCTAGAAGAGGTAAGAGCCCACGTAACACGGGGATTTCTTTACCAAAACCCCGATAGATCACCATTTCTCGCGACCCTGTCCACGTTTAGGAGAGTGAAGTCTCTTCCCCTCTCAAGAAGCCTTCCCTGATCATGTACCTCCAGTCTGTCTAGATAATTTTTACGCAGGTTTTCGTTCTCGCAGATCCGAAGAACCACGGTTAGAAGGTAGTAGTAATGGAACTGAATCCTTAGGCAGTGAATCCGCCCGCCAGCCCGCTCTAAATACCACTCGTTTTTTGTATATTTATCATACACGCACACGCTACAAGTAATGTTAAAAGTACAATACGTAAAAGTACAATATATCTTAGACTATCAAGCAACCCGCCCTGGCTACGAACTGGTAGCAGAGACATCCTCAGCAATCATCATCATATTTTAACCAATTTACACAAAACCTTAACAAATTATAATCCTAAACCTTCCTCATGAATTGCTCTATCTATCAGTGAAAACCGCATGAAAATCCGTTAAGTAGTTTTTGAGTTTATCGCGAACAGACAGACAGACGCGGCGGAGAACTTTGTTTTATAATATGTAGTGATAACGCCTGTACACAACAAAAAAAGTTCTACCAGAATACAGAAAGGTATCTGAAATATTTTACCACAGACAATATTGGACCGGACGGGGTTCTTAAGAGTTCCGTGACGTTACCGAACCGAAGCTATCGCATATCCAAAACCGTAAGCAAATCTAATATGAAAATTTCGAATAACTTCTGATAGGGGCGAAATCTAAATGAGACACATTATAACAAGTGTTTATTATTTGTGTGTCGAATTTCGACCATGGTTTATTCATTGGCCAGTATAACTTGAGCTGTCATTTTATAGACTTACTTACCATGACAGGTCAACGCATTTACTGGACGCGTGCAATTTCATTAAGCCGTTTTCACGTAATTTTTAAAGTTATAAGACATATTGTTTAAAAATTTTAACTTTCTGCACTTTCTATATTTAAACTTTTTTTTTTTGAAAAACGACAACTCCCGCATTAGGAATTACTCCTGTGTCGCGGGGGACTTTACATACATATAAACAACGGACACAAAGAACACCCAGACTCGGGTAGGAATCGAACCCACGACCTATGGCATAGCAGTCAGGGTCACTAACCACTAGGCCAACAGGCCAGTCAAAATGTAAATATTCCAAAATTAGAAACTACTTGAAACTATCAGATAACTCGAAATAATTTCATATCCGTAAACGTCAGATACGTTTGAAACTGGTATAATATTATTCGAAATTTCAGCTTTTAGCTCAGGCGGGGGTAAAATTATTTTTGTTGGTCCTGACTAAAAAATTACTTTAGTACTGCGTAGGCTTACAAAAGCCAGGGGGGAACAGCTGTCCTCCCCTGGCTTGTGGCTGAAGGCTGGGCGCCCGTACCCCGGTAGCCCCATGTCCATAACATCCCTGGTGTACAATAATATTGGGTGTCGTTGTATAAAAATAACTTACAGTACTATGTCTGCTGTGACCACGTAAACTGCTTACCATGAAACGGGTTATATACAATAGGTTAATGTGGAATATAAAATTCTTTGTTTTTTTAATGTAAAATTGTTTTTTTCTACAGGACACAAAAAAGTGATCGCCTTCATTGCTCACGGGGGACTCCTAGGCATGACAGAGGCGGTTTCAGCAGGCAAACCCATGTTGCTTGTACCATTTTACGGAGACCAGCCCATGAATGCAGCGTCCGCCGCCATGATAGGACTTGGAAAGGTCATATCTTATGCCGATATGACAGAGAAGTCCTTGTTGGAAGGCTTGCAGAGTGTGCTGAGTGCTGAGTGAGTAACTGAATTCTCATCTATTTATTTACTACTTACTTCATGCACATTTGTGTATTATATTTTTGAAGTTATTTATACATTAAGCTAAAAATTAAGTACCTATTATATAAAAGTGTGCAAGGTTACAATACTAGCCATTACAAATATGGATTGTTTTGTTATAATTTTTAAACTTTTACCACTTAACAACATATCCACAAGACAACTAATCTTTATAATATAAAACCAAATAAGTACGTATATTATGTATTTGCACGCAACAAATAAAAATCTGACTCTGATTCTGATTCATGTTAGAACGTGTTGATCTCAAAAATAAGTCAATCCCATTTAAAAAAACATTTTGCGATCATAAAAGGCCCCTAAGGTGTCTACCTCTACACCTACAGATAAACAAAAGATATCGTACATCTTAAAATAACATTGCGATTTATGATACCAAGATTATCTTTCTGTAAAATTGTAAGAACAATGTTGTGATAATATATTTCTTTTTTGGAAAAATTAAGTATCAAGATGAGACTTAAACCCATAACAGTGGTTACCTGAGGCAACACCGCCTAGTAAGATTTTTCTCTTAGAATATGTATTCACTCGATGTTCGGAATTCTAACATACCTAACCTAGATGTATATATATGTCACATAAAAGAACATTTGATTAAGAATAGACGGCACTCTTTGATTTCCATAAAAATCGGAGGTAACGCTATTAAACACGTAGAAGGCTAGTACCTACTAGGTTCTCTAGTACGTTGAAAATCCTAACTACATCAAAGGCTTAAAAAAAATCCTAAGAAAACCAGTATAAGGCTTCTTAAATCACTTAACATCGCCTTAGATGCAAATGGTAATTTCAACATACAAGTACAGGGCTTAAAACTGAATCGGTCAGAGAGCGCGGTAAATGTTTTTTTTTAACTGTCGCAGTTGTTCTTTTTTAAAATAATTAGTAGGCACTGGTCCCGACTCACACTGGTGTTGCAAGTATACATAAGCACCGGAAGACGATTACCGGTGCCTATGAACATTTGCGAATATGTACTTGTAACATCAACGTTGTGACGTTGTCACTTGTCCGTTGCCAAAAGAATTATATTTTTCGGATAGTCTATTGATCAAGCTTTTCACAAAGTTCCTATTGCATGAGTTTGGGCTTCAAACAGGTTATATGAACTAATATGAAGTGTAGTGAGGTGTAGAGGGTATACAGAATCAGTTAATTTGAGGTGAGAAAAATACTAGTAGGAAGTTTCTAACAAGTTAGCTACTTGTTAGAGACGATACTTGCAGATATCAGATGCTAACTCATTCCTTTGGAAGTATAATGAGATCACTAGCATGGTTACATCATATATTAAATCAAAACAAAAATGTCCTACAATATTTGTACATAACGATTATACGTGGAACATGCCCGTTCGTTATCAATCACTGCAGCTAGTGTAATTTATTCTTAATAATAACAGATATTACACATTAATGAACTACATACATATTATATAGCTTGTAATCAAGACCTAGAGATCCCAACAAGTTCTGTTATATAATCCTTCTCGCTTCCTAATACAATTATCCAAGCAAGACTAGAAACTCAACGAAGCAATTATTATTATATTTATTATTATGATAATTACCTACGTACGTAAATGTTGAACACGTGCTGCTCTATCTATCCGAGTTTAAATTTCAAATTTTTCAATTTACCTATTCTCAGTACCACATCATACAAATAAATGTGTTGATTGTTTAATGTTTGCACGCTAGAATAAATCGTAATTTTGCTTCCAAAATCATATACTTACCTACTCTAAACGTGCGTCGCCGGGCTACCAGCGGCGTGGCGGCCAAAGCACCAACGGCGCGATGCCATTATATTAAGGTCACAAATGCAGTCATTTTTAGTTCATTTTTCAAATTCTTATTCTATTTTCTGATGCTACATTAGTGTACTATTAATAATGGTGTAATTGAGTACCTTCATTGTAATTGAGTACATTAGGAAACTGGTCTATATCTTCAAACACCTAAGACACGTCGCATATCCCAAAGTTTTAAAAACGGTGTACTTTTCCCTGTGCCAGTCTCTGATAGGTTACTGTATTTCTACCTGGGGTGGTGCCTGTAAGAGTAATTTGATACAATTAGAACCAGCACAAAGAGCTGTCCTAAAAGTTTGCACTTTTAAACCTTTCCGCTTTCCTCCCAAAGAATTATATAACCACTCACAGTCTTAACAGTCTTAACTGTGCGACAACTGTTCATTCTCCAGGTTATTCTTAGACAACATACTTTAACGACTAATAATGAATATTCTTCTATAACATCCCGAAGTTAACCAACACGTAGGTTTAGACTACCCCTAAATGAGATTCGCAAGACATCATTCAGTTTGTTTTGCTTTCTCGGACGCTTCTTGTATAACAATCTAAACAAAACAAACAAACAGACAAACATTCAGCTTAGGGTTATAAAGCTAGCTGTGCCCGCGGTTTTCATCCGCATATTTTTGATAGTCGCTCTCGTGTTGCACGTAGCGACTCTTAAGAATCACAATAAAAAATGAACATAATATTGATGTACATGAATTAGGTATATGTAATAGTATCCTCGCGTCACCTTTGAGTAGGGAAGCAAGAATACTATATAAATTAATTATCATAGGAATTAAGCGCAGATTGTAATGTAACCAAACATAGAATTATGTACATATAGCCCCCATGAGGATGACATGTTCATTGTATGATCAAACCCTCAGTAAAATAAAGATTTAAAAAAAAAACAATTTAAAAAAAAATCTTTAGTTAGCTAAACAAAGAATTGAATATTGTTGCCAAAAATAAACACCACTGGAAGAATGTTAAGGTTGCTACTGACTGGCTTCTTACCCTTAGCTATGATGTAACTGAGAATCTGCTTCATCCAGTCCAATAGTCACTCAAACACACACACACAGAGCAGGGCCGAGCCGACTCTCGTCAGCGCCTGTGTGCGAAACCTATGAAGCGCCTCACTTTTTTTGTCACCGTGTTTCGCCTTGAAATTTTTTTTTTGTATTTTTGACAGAAATGTGTTCTCTTATATTATTTTTTATGTTAGTAGATAAAATGCGAGTTAAATTTTTTACATTCTTTAGATAGGTATTTATGCAGCTGATTCTTTATCGACTTTGATTCAGTTTAAATAAAAAATTAAACTAGTCATATTTTTTAATTAAGCTAGTAAATTCAATACCCGAGAAGCAGTACAAAATGCCTTCGAAGAATTTATTGCCTCCCGTCCAGCTTATTTCTTCAAGAAGGGTAAGTATCAATAAACTGATTACGTGATTACTTTGATTATAGAAATATAAAATACAGAAAAAAATCGTTTCATTTTTTTCATATAAAACGTCAATTTCACATGTAAAGACCAAGGATGTTGCGGATGCATATTTTTTCACATTCGCGGATGCGGATGCGGAGGCGAATATTTAAAGTCTAACATCCGCAGATGCGAATGCGGATGCGGATCTAAGTATATTTTATAAGAACTAGCATCTGCCGGCCACTCCGCTCACGTTAACATCCTACAGAAACCTGGGCCCTAAGTCTGCTACTATTTCAATTGTGTCACAATAGTCTCACAATTACTTGATTTTGAAAGTTTGATCTTAGGACCCTGTTTTTCGGGGACAAATTGTATCTAAGATTTTAAACGACGCAAAAGAAATTCAGTAGATTTTGTGTGATGTGCGTTCAGAGAGACTAGTGTTTAATTATATGTCATGATGATTATATGGGTGGAGGAATAAAATAATACGATAGTAATTTATTTATATTTTTATTAAACATTAATAATTAAAGTTAAAAATTGGGGCGTTATGACTGATTTACGAGAAACAAATGACACAATAACAAACGCGTCGAATCTTGTCACCGAAGGAAATCTTCGTTACTATTGGTCAATGCACACGTCTATATATAATCTAAGGCACACGTGCATAGCGCTCGCGAACGTCGGCGGCTTCGCTTATTTTCTTTCTTGTCGCGACTTGTGATCACTTGTGGTACATCTGCATCCGCAATGTATAGTGTTGGGTTATAAAACTGCATGGACACGATGTGTAATGCACGAATGTAAAGAGTGAACACTAAATGTTAGAAACATGCAACTTCGTCTATGTTTTTCTCAACTTTCAGTAATGATTATTATGGTCGAATTTCGACCACTGGGCAGACACTAAGTAGTAGGTAGTAGTAGTAGATAATGATACATGATTAGTATAAATGATAATTTATGGAGTCACGTTTTACCAGTAAGTACTCTGTGGCAATTCTAGTAAGATCTATATTATTGAGAAATTCAGCATTATTCGTGTGTGTTTACGCGTGTTTGTGGTCCAATGCGTGATCATCATCAGAGAAAATAATATATTTCCTTGGCTCGAGCCGTGACCTGCATATCAATGAGCTAATTCCGTAAATAATCTTTGGCACTAGAATCAGGAAGACTCGCGTTCTGTGTGGGTTCAATTACTACCTACATCTTATTGTAGGTACTTTAATAAATCACGGATGCGGAGGGATGAGCAAAATGAGGTGAAGTGTGTGGAAGTTGATGGGTACAAGAGAAGAAGACGGTCAAAGAAAAGATGGATAGACTGTGTTAAAGAAGATTTTGCTAGAAAGGGAGTAAGCAGTGAGATGACGAATGATAGAGTAGAATGAAAGAATAAAACGTATTGCGTCGACCCCAAATCAAATTAGCACAAGAGTAGTCAAGGATACCTTTTTGTTTAACGAACTTTACGATAACCGCGATTATGTCAGGATTTATACATGACGGTTTACTAATTTTAAAAAAATATACATGGTAAGCCCTTCGATATTGCATCCTTATATTTTATAAGATTATTTCATCCACCCTCACAGAGTCCTCGCTACTAGTTCTAGCGACTTGAAAGAGGGTTAATTAACCCTCCTGATAGATCAACAAGATCGTGCGAGATAAGAGCATTCTTGAAAGTAATAGTAATGCCTGACCTGGTAATCGCGTGGCCTGCTGCTCCTCAACTGACTCCAAACGAATGCGGTTAATGCCCCGTTAGTTTATTTCTTACGGGGTTTTCTTCTTCGCAGTTATGAAGAGCCACCGTAAATAATGACTTGTCAATAGCTGTTACCTTGTAGTTGAGTGCTTCGTCTTGCATAAATACTCATAATACCTACCTAATATCAGAATTGGCTACCCTCCAATATTTACCCACATAAATAACGCTAGTGAGAATGGTCTAATGTACCTGCTTTAAAAATAACTCCTTGATATTACCATGTAACTTGGTAGTAAATTCACTGTACTTAAATGATGAACAGAAGGTTAATAGATGGAAAAAATGTACCAAATACTGTGGTTTTAATTCGAGCCCCTCTTCCCAACTAAGTGCTAAAGAATATTTTCGTGAAGTTTTTTTTTTTAATAACAATACTTTATTGAAAGCCTTTGTTACATTTTACAATAATGTGACTGTGTCGTAGCCATTATCGCCCACATCCGAATCTTGCGGTATATATATCACAAGGTTGGTCATTTTACAGTATTTACCATAAGTGAATATGTATTATCCTTTGATTATATACCTGTATAATCAAAGGTATTATCTATATTGTGTAGATGATGTTTGTGTGTATGTTAAGTGTAAGCGAGTGTATATCTGTGTGCGTGTAATGTATGTAAGGTGTATGAGTTTATGCTATGTCTTCACACTGATTATAAGTTAAGGAAAGAAGCCACACTATTAGGTGTACTTTAGCACCTATCTATTAGGTTAATTGTCGTGATTTATTCTTTTAGAAGACAATAATATTGGTGTGCATCAGAATGGCTACTTGGCTGTCTCATTTAGCATCGAGGCAGTGATTAAAAATTGCTACCTATTTGCTACTAGTTGCTACCTACAACTAAATAATTGCTACCTCATTAGTTAAGAAATGTTAAGAATATCAATGTGACCAGCCATTCTGACGTCAGGTTGGCTGATCAACAGTACTTTTGTATAAACTAAGCTGAGTTGAGTTATTGTTTTTACTTCAATATTTACTACTTATTTGCTACCTACCCACCTATCAATTTCAGCCTTAATAGCTATAACAGTAAGCCTATATATCAGCTATAACAGCCATTCTTATGCACACAATTGGTGTATATCAGAATGGCTGGTTGCCTGTCTCATTTAGCATCGAGGTAGTAATTAAAAATTGCTACCTTTTTGTTATTGTGTAGGTTAATAGTGAAAAAATCCGGGATATTAATTGATCTCGGTAATATTTCTTGGAGGTAGGTACTTACGTTTTTTGCTTACCCAACGTTTTGATCACGTCTATATCACAACAGACGACCGGACAACGGACTCGATCTGACCTGAGTTAACTTGTAGGTCAGTAGAGTGGAGCAACCATGACGGAGACGAGCATAAACTCTGTGCTACTGCAAGCCATGGAATTAGAACCCACAACAGCTTATATATGGAACTTGGTCAACGGAATCATTTCTATGACTAATTCATTTTCCATCTGAAGACGACGCAGATACGGACGGAACACAGAAACCTGGAAAAATCTATTCTAATATATTATTTAAAAAATTGTTCCGAATTCAAATCCCGAACCCACAACACTCGGCGCAGCGTAGTGACGAGGTGACCACTTAAACCATTGCGCTATCCGTGCAGTCTTTGATCAGCTTTAACGCGATTATGTCATTTGAGGAAGGTTTCAAATTGCAAGCAATATGATAGGAAGAAATCGCTGGACATGGATAGTTAAATTATCTTTACATATATAGGTAGAATCATTTTCAACATTGCTTTTCAGAAAAACAATAATCCGGTAATACTTGGGAACTTACCGAATACCGAAAAGAAAAGTACCTTTGTATTAATGTGTTATGACACTTTTCTCGTCATTAATGTGTTCACAAATTTCCGTACAACAAAGTGGCTATTTCAAATATCTTGGTAACCATCAGTAGGAAAATTCTAAAAAATATCACAGTTGTGTATTTCGACTCATAGATGCTGATTTTAGCATAACAATAAAAAGTCCATAATGGCACATTACCGACTTATTGCAGGGGGACGTCGACATAAACTTATTTTCATTCTGCAGTTATAAATTGAATTTTAAAAGGTTTAAGAGGTTCCAAAAAAACAAATATTCATTATTCAGTCATTATTCAGCCTCTACCCAAAAAAATGTTGTTGTCTTCTTTGTAACCAATGCAAATTTGTTAGGTCATTGGCCGTATGCCATTGCGTCTCAACTCATACATATTTTCATAACAAATACGTTAAATAAAATATTGCTTTAAGCATGTCCCAATCCCTTCCAATTCAATTACATAACGTCTGTATTTGTATTCAAGTTACTAAGTAACCTATTTACATTAATGAACAATGTTTCTCTTTTAGTGGTACAGAAACCAACCTTTCAAAATCTGCTAAAAAAGAGAGGTAGCGTCATCTCTCGTCAATAAAAAAAGATATTTAAAAAAATAGTGACGGTTGCAAAACAAAATACCGCCGTAAGGAGAAGCTTTCTATAATGTTACTAGGTTAAGAGACGCTGTTATTATAATCATGCAAAATGATAATAATAGTGGATAATGATAAAACTCCCTCAATTATACCCGGTCTAAGAATACCGAAAGACACAACGGCGTCCTTCTCTTTTATTTACGTCATGTAACCTCGGATTTCCTCTTGTTTTTTTCTTCTAGGTTATTATGTATCTAATAATAGATATTTTTTATTACAGAATGCGGCTAAACGCGCGCCGTGTATCCAAAATCTGGCACGACAGAATAGCTCATCCCTTGGATACGGCAGTATACTGGGTTGAACGAATTATCCGATGGGGCGACTTAGATCCCCTACATTCAACAGCAAGGGACCTTTCCTTCATAGAACATAACTTACTCGATGTTTTGGCTGTGATCACTGTTACTCTAATACTATTTACTTTAATTATGTGGGTATTTTTAAATAAAATTTTGCGGCTTATAAGCGGCAGTTTCCATAGTAAGGAGAAGTTACATTAGTAATTTTTTGTTGAGTATTGTTGTAATAGAGTATCAAAGAAATAAGAGATATCACTATACCTATTAGCTATTTTATATGGAAAAATATAATCTTTTAAACACTATAAATCACTCTTATACGATCTGTGATGTGATGATTAATGATGATGGGCAATAAATTATAAGTATATGCAAGAAATCTATTAAATTATAGAATTCATAACTAAAAGGACAATACCTATAGTCAAGTACATTATACAACGTGAACAAACGGTGTCATATTTTTGGAGCGAAAATAGTTGTTTCTGTTAAGTACGATTCACACCGAATGGGCCACGCCAGAGCGCGTTTTTAGTACGGTGATGAAAATTAAAGTTTATATTTACTACTTAAAATTTTTTGCATGGAAGTTCTTGCCGCCGCGGGCGGTTGGCTCCGCCCGGCTACCGACGCGCTCCGGCGCGGCCCGTTCGGTGTGAATCGTACTTAAGTCTGAAAGTCTCTTCGAAATCAATTTTTTTTTTTGAAAATTTTGTTTTTCGTCAGCTGAGACTTTTGACAAACACTATTAAGTAGATGCACCTTCCTAAACAATGTCTCGTTTTATCAATTTTGATGTCCATTTAATGATTTTCTTTATTTATTATTTTATATATCTGGAGAAATCCGAATAATACATAAAATATCTTATTGATTAATATGTTACTTCTATCGGTAAATGTTTAATTTCATATTTTTTATTTCAAAATAAGATTTCTGTATTAAAACTTACAAATTTTCCTAAAATTGTAAACGTTTTAAGTTATTAACGGAATCTGCAGTACGACCTTAAAATATGACTCTGTAAGATGTTGCAATAATTATTAAGACTACTGTACAAGGTTTAATAACGTGACAATTTCCTTATAAATTGTTCACTAAGTAGATGGTATTTTGCATAGTTGAAACCAAAGACACTCTATACTATGCCTAAACCTGAGCCAACAAAGAATTAATGGTATTCATAATTTTATTAAAGTTATACGGCTGTAATCACGCGTGTACAAGGGTCTCGGATAACTTTTAAAGATAAATTATTCAACTAAATATTAACACTAAAGTTAAGGAAGCTGAGGAAGGATCTATCCTTGATCATTCATTACACTATCACTCACTAAATGGTGTTACTTTGTTGGGGCTATTTTTTGGTACCATAGACACTTCGTAGTCTTTTATATACACATGCGAGCGAGACCCCTATCAGTAAAGCTATAAACCTCTATAATATACATTCGAAATTTAAAAAAAAATGTTGTTGAAATGTAAATTTATATTTAATATTTGTATTTTTATATAAAAATCAATAAGATCCCCTGTAGCGATGACAGCACTGATTGTACTCGCATTTATCAAGTTTCTATTGGACTGTATATAAATAAACTTATATTAGGTATTATGATTGTGTTGTTAATAATATTTTAGTAATTTTAATGTTCATTCAGGTGTTTATAATATTAGAACATTTAAAGTATCATATTTATAAATCAAGAACTAACCATTTGATGATATAAAAAATCTCTTTATAGATTTAAATTTATTGCACGAAAAAGATAAATTAATTATTTACGAAAACAAATAATTTGCTGCTCCTTAGTTCATGTTCTATCTTTGTCTGTCTCATTTGAGATAATATATGTGAAAGAATTCAAATTATTTAGTTACTTAGAAATAAGCGGGGAAATATCCTATCATATTGTATTGATTTTATGTCATTCAAAATCTATGTATACGCCATATAGGGTTGTGATTGAGAGTTATAGGAAATTACAAATGTCATTGAAGTACCTATGTCAAATTCCAAGAATAACATTACATTGCCATATTACATCTATCATGAAGCAATATAAATGTTTCTTGAACTTATAATAATTCTTGTAATGTATATGTTAAAAGGCAACTAGAATAAATTGGATGCTGAAGGCGGAGACCTGAGTTCTAAGGCTCAGTTTGAAAAAAGCCTATGTCCAGCAACAAACTGCGATAAGCTACTCATGGGTATTAAAGATTTGTTTGATTACATATCATAAATAAAACATTATAATGTAACTGTTGTTTTTAATTTCAAATAAATATAGATTCAACATTTCACTCATTTGAATAAAATAGACACTGCCATCACTTTTTAAGGTATACAGCAAACGCGGCTTGGCTGACCGTTCAATATATATCTAGAAATACAAGCTAGGAAATCCAGGTGCCTCGCGGAAGTACAGAAGATAACGTTAACGTCGAAAGAGTTTCGTACTTAGGCTTCAGGCAAAGGCAACTGCACCCGTCAACAGCCGTCGACGCGTCAACATCTGCCGACGACCAACGCCGACGGCTGTCAATGGCTGCAGTTGCCTCTGCCGTTGACAACATACCGCTCGTATATATGAAATCTTATTTGCATATAGCATACCAGTTTTTTTACATAACTAAGGTGAGAAATAAGTACACTTCCCGAATGAGGCCCTAAGCGGTTACCAGTAATTACGAATACTCGCAATACCAAAAGTGTCACTTGTGCATCGTAAATCCTATCCAGTCCAATGGAATTCTAATTATGCTCCTAAAATGCAGAAGTAAAATGGAACTACATAAAGATGCAAGTCCGAGTGCGGCATTGTGGCCTGCAGTTGCAGTCGACCGCATTGTTGCCTGCGGTCACGGCCTTTTCTATTCCGAGACGGACTGTAGGTCTCTCGTCGAATGTGGTACGACGCTATCGCTCTGCGGTCCGCGTCCACTGTCCGTTGGTTCTGTGCTATGCTGTCACTTGCAGTTTGCGGTTTGCAGTCCGTCTTGGACTTGAACCTTTAGTAGTAACTATAGTTTACTGTAAGAGTAACGGTTTTCTATCCAATTCGAACAGGTAAGAATAAGAAAGATAGTTTCCATTGTACAACCCATGATTTCATTAAGTGCTTAAAATATAATAAAAGCGTACAATAAGGGCTTCTAAATTCTACCAACATTAGTTAGCTCTTAAGCTTATTATAATTAAATTATGTCAATAAAATTACAACAAAGCATTCTTAACCCCTCTCTCCCCATTGTCAGCAAAAGTAAGCAACACTCTAACTTAGAAATAATGTTTATTTTAAATTCATGAGCAACTACCTAAGTTCATGACAAGAAATAAGTAATTTATAAATGACATAGGAATTAATATTCAATCAAGCAAATCTTATATTATTAACATATAAATGATCCCTTGTCATTCTTTGCTTTTTTGAGCATAGACAACTTCTGTTACCATAGAGATTAATTTCAGAATTTAATGACTTTTACAAAAAGTATACGAAAGGTAACTAAATAAATATTGCTTAAGTGTCATCAAAAATAATCACAGAAAAGACTTCACCCCCATTTGGTGTTTACAAAATAATACTTGAACGACATCCAGGTATACATATATGTCAGTATAACCCTTTTTAACTGGCAACACTGCAAGCTCTATAAACCGGACCTTTCTAAACATTCATGTTTGAACAGTCAACCAATGGTCATGGTTTACATTCTAAAACTTCATCAGTCTACCATTAAGCTCTTAAGCATGATTAACACTTTAATTTATAAGGATTTTAGATAGGAGCGCATAAAATTTGATTGTGTACTGCGGCCTTCTTGGTTAAGTTACAAATTTAAATTTTGTTAAAACTTTCAATTTAGCTTGATATTTAATTACAGTACAGGATTCAGCAATTATTAAAATTTACTATCGAGATCACTGCTGTCTTCGGCAAGAGTCCTGCAAAATCCACAATGTGTAATTTAATCCGTAATTTACAGTCTTGATATGGATTTCCCACATGTCATTTCAATAAGACTCGCATGCTGCGTGGGAAACATTAAATTTATTAAATGGACCTCGTCACGTCGCGTAGCGCATAGTAGCGACTTCAACTAGCTGCCGAGATCGTGTAACACAACACCACTAGCTTATTTCCTACGGGGTCTTTTTCTATGTAAAATCTCTGATCTATGCTCACAAACTATAGAATTCCATGTCATCTAAAATTGTTCGATCAGGTCCATCTACAGTGGAGCCGCGGCGGTCATTGGACCAACATTCGGTTTCACATATATTATGTAATATCGTCCAATGTACTTTAAAATAAAAACATTTAAGTCAATGTCAGTTAGTCTGTGTCATTTCATTTCAAAGTTCCCTGTACAAATACACCCTTAAAATTTCTGCCTATTCAATTATTGCATGTTGGAGTTTTTTCATCTTTAAAGGCAGAATGTTAACCATTTCTCTGCATAACTGGAATTCCTCTTGCATCTTTGTTGCCGCTGCCTCATTAGCCATACAAACGTCCACAACGGCCTGGTAAGAATCAAGGCTCTGTTGAACATGAAGTAATTGCATACTTTTATCTACCGCAATTCTCTTCATGCTATTTCTGCCTATAAAGGCATAAGCACTAATTACAGGTCTGATTAAATCATCTGTTAATGTTGCAGGCATTTTACCTTCTTTATCTTTTACAGAGTTTAAGTAGGCAGTATAGTTTTCAATGCTTTTCTCACAAAGCGTGTTTATTTTTTTAAGTGCTTGAGGTACAGGATTTCCTTTAACTTTATTCTGCTTGTCAAGCTTGATATTCAACATCTCTGAGTATACTTCACCCAGTTCAAACCATATCTGCCTGCAAAACTGAAGATAGTATACTGGATTGATTTGCTTTAGTAATTCTTCAAGCATATCAACACGTCTTTTGTGCATTTTACTGCGCCTGTCATCATCCTCTTCAAAGAAAGCCAAGTAGCTGTATGACTGAGAACTGTCTTGAGCAATTTCTATATAATCTGAAGCCAATGTATCAAGTTTATAGTATTCTTTTGCTTTATTTAACCATATTTGACAACTTAAGAAAACTTCCCGAGCATCTTGGTACGTAAGTAAATACTGATATCCAATTTGGTTTTCGTACTTACTGACATCAATGTCTGGAAAAAATAACTTGGTAACATCAATACCTTTGATGTCTTCATGGTCTTCAAATGTGAGCTTCGATAAACCTGTAATGAAAAGTAATAATAGTCAACATTTTAAACTCTAAATAGGATTGTAAAGAGTAACTTGATAATAACTCATACTAGAGATTGCTTGATATAATACATTTGTGGGTTATTTCTTGGCCAGTATAACTTAAACTGTCATTGTATAGACTTATTTGTAACACAAATTGTTTAAACTTTTTAGTTTTCCATACTTCTTCGGTACTTAAAACTTCAAGTGTTCTAAATTTCACATTCTTGTGTTCTTGAAATTTTCTTAAAAATGCGTACAAAGAATTCCCTACACTAGATTTTTTATCTATAAAAATTACAGTATAGCACTAAGTACTATATGGCTAAGCCTGTAGGGCAGCCAAATATTACTTAGTCTGTTTAAAATATAACAAATGATTTCTTTACCATCTTATAAGGTTTTACCTTATATCTAATGAGGTAGGTGAATAGAGACTTACCTGTTTCATAATCAAAAGGCTCTTCATCATCATGCATAAGCCTGTCTCTAGATGTAGACATTAACAAAATGCAATATTTAGCCCAACATCTTGCTACATCTGCAGACCTGTGATTAAATGTCTCAACCTTTGCCAAATACACTTCATCTGTGCTCTCGGAAGACGATAATTGTTCTTGATACTTTTCCAAAATCATCGAAGCCGCTGCTAAGTGATGGCGAGACTGCAGAAATCCATCTCGTTCTGCAAACACTTGTGCTAATGTTGCAGAATTCAATGCCCAATCAATTGGATCATAATCCTTGAGTTCCAACTGCCTCCGTAAAGTTATATGACAGTACACTGCTGATTTTAAGTTCTTGTTCAATGAACCATATACTTGAGCTAAATAATACAGAGTTAATGTGAATGCTTTTTCTAATGGTATGGTATCACCCGTAAGTTTCTCATCTAATTCCTTTACAACATGCTCAATAGGGGACGGTAACTCTAAAGTACATTTAAAAGCATCGTACAATTCCTTAGCTTTGAACAAATAAGTTTTTGATTTCATAGGTTCATCACGGTTAAACCATAAGATCCCCAAATTATTATATACACTTACAAGAGTGATTACAATTTCTGGTCTATTACCATGTGGCTCAAGTAACTCGACAGCTTCCGATAATGTCCTCTCACTTGACATCAACTCTTCTGTATCCATCTCTATGCTGCCTACGTTCAGTAAAACAACGCCTAACATAGCACGTATTTTAATATCATCCAATCCTGTCTCAGAGCCCAACAATTGCTTCAAACCTATATACATAGTGTGAAATATTTCTTTCGCTTTGTATTTTGAGAGGTAAGGGTTATTTTCTGGATCATTTTTGCTGTCTTCGTCCAAAAGTTTGCGGCTTTTGGAATAGTTTTCCTTAAAATCGTTGAGGATTTCTTTCAGAGACATCTCGTTAGTCATCTTGTGTTTTGATTTTATACAATAAATTTGTGTGAACTAGAAATGTCTGCTAGTTCAATAGCACCATCGTTTACCAATGATTGAAGAAATGCAAATGTTTTGTGATTTTAGTTATATATTTATATTATTTTATTGTGATTTTAGTTATTTGACTAATTTGAAGTGACTCAGTGAAGTTTTCTTCAACTTCAACTTTTGGTTTGTGGCTTTGTGGAGTTAGGTACCATAATTTTGCCAATGTCAAGTAGGTTTAAGGAGGACAAGAATCAGATATTCTATTCTGACAGTTTTGACAGCGGTTACAGAGTATAAACATAAACAAGCATATACACTTGTTTTGAGTCGGCGCCAAACAACAAACTCTACGTAGGTATAGTTAATCATTTTAGTATTTGACGCCGACTCAAAATATATATAATAAATAAGCTTAATACTCGAGGTCTTAAAAAGTTTATTTATTTTTTGCTTTTTAGTTCTTTTCTTCGGTTTGATTTTTAGTTAAAAAGGTTTTTATTTAATGATTTTTTCCCATCATCAGCTCAGCTACATGATGTGATGATTCCTAAACGCAAATACCTGATTAAGTTATGAAAAGTAAACAGAAATACTATTCGTTCCTACAATTTTCGAGGGTTTCTCTCAATTTTATCAGGATCCCATCATCAGATCCTGACTTCCTTTACATGGGACCACCCTTGAGGTATACCCTATCTAACAAAAAAATAATAATCAAAATCGGTTCATAAATAACGGAGAGAGGGCTGAACATACATAAAATATATATGTATATATATATATATACGGTCGAATTGAGAACCTCCTTTTTTTTCGTCGGTTAAAAAAAATGTAAAAAAACGACTTCTCCCCGCCAACTTAAGACAGCCTGGTGCAAGTAATTAATTAAAGTTGCAATGCAATCTTCCTGCATTTGTAGCTACCTAAGCGTTTCTTAGACTATATCTCTACCTGGTTAAACAGGCGTTAACCCGTTTTTACAGTTTTAAAGGACAAATTAGCATTTCTTGCCAAGCCCTTATGTTTCATTCATGACAATATTGATAAGACTTTATGAATTACCTACGGTATACTTATCAAATTACCTACATTATGCCACACTGAGGTTTTTAGAAAATATATGTACCCACTCAGTATTCTTCTCTTTTTAACCGACTTAAAAAAGGAGGTTCTCATTCGATTGTTTTTTGAAGTTGAAAACTTCTTTAGGCACATTGTGCACTTTTATTATGGGGGAAAACACTGAACTTGCGTGATCGTCACGCTGCGCCACGCGCGTCATGATGACATAAATAGACGTGTGTCTATATATAGTTTTATATGTATATGTGTGTGTGCCATAGGCGTATACAGAGGGGGGGCCGGGTGGGCCCTGCCCACCCCAGAATATTTGAGGACCTGATTTGAAATTATAGACTATTAATATACCTACATAATTTTATCATTCATGACAATTAGGTTTAATCCAATAAAAGGATACCTACCGATATTATTTATAAAATCGGTGAATTAGATTTGAATTACAGTTTTTTTTTTCTTGGTATAATCACTACATAGTATAAAACAAAGTCGCTTCCTGCTGTCCGTCTGTCCCTATGTATGCTTAGATTTTTAAAACTACGCAACGAAATTTGATGCGGTTTTTTTAATAGATAGAGTGATTCAAGAGGAAGGTTTATATGTATAATACGTGCATAATATAGTAGAGAAACACTTATGGTTTCTAAGGTTTCTAATGTAATATCGTAAATAAACACATTTTTTTTGCGTATACTTTGCAAACGCTGGCTGAACCCTACGAGATAGATCAAAATAATGTACCACAGTATTGTACACCTTAAAAAGGTCTACAAAAAAGTCCGCCATGGTATATGTCTATCTCTTAGGGATAACCCACAATAACCATTTTTTATCCTTTACTTTTTACGAGAAATAATGGCTTATTTACGAAGTGATTTTAAGCAATACAGCATTAATCCTTATCCAATTAAGTACCTTAAATACATTGTGCATTTAATATAGATCAAAATGGCCCTTTACAGCATGTAATTTCAGTGAATATTTTCGAAGATATTACAGATTTAAAATGCAGGGACATAGCAGTTGCGGCGGTACCGGCCAGAGGGTTATATGTCGCTCTTTCAAGAGTAACCCCTGAAGAAAACATGTTTGTATTGTCTAATGACAAAAAAAGCTGTGAACGTTGTAAATAAAGACATTCTGTAGTATATTTAGTATCATCATTGCACCCGTGCGAAGCCGGGGCGGGTCGCTAGTTGATTATAAAATGAAGAAAATTAGGGACCTCCGGATCTTTCTTTAATAAAACTTCGTATACCGATCAACAATCTCTGGATAATGCATAGGGGCCAGCAGCCCCAGTCCTAGTACCAAATACGTATTTTAACTTAAGTTTGAATAAACAAGTTTTGCATTACAATTCAGAGATTATAAGTGACTTAGGTATGATTCAGACTGGGCCATGTCAGTCCAGAATTGACTTTCTCCGTACAAAACTCGGAGAAAAAACTGCGGGCATTTAACGCACAAAACTAAGTTAGAATATAGCATCAGTGATCTTATAGTATACTGCTTCGTGTGTAGAATATTTGGCAAGTAAATGAACGATCAGAATGTAAAAATTTTCATCAAATGTCCACGCGCAAGTTATGACCCACCATGAAAAGGAAGTTGAACAAAATATAGAAAATTTATTGAAATTTATAGATGTCATACTGTATCTAGTACGCCAAAGATTGCCTTTAAGAGGCCATCGTGAAAATGCTGAATCGAAAATTAAAGGCAACTTTTTGGAAATGATTGAACTATTCGCTAAATACGACGAAACATTTTCCAAACATTTTGAAAAACATGTAACCTATTACAGTGCTGGTTTACAGGATTATTTAATTAATATTATGAATCAAATCACAATAGAAGAAATTGTAAAAGAAACATAACAATCTGGTTATTTTTCTATAATGGTTGATGGTGCAAGATGTTACAGAGAAGAAAAAATCACGATTATTTTGACATTCATGATGGGGTTGGAAGTTGAAGAGTCGTTCATGGGATTTATTGATTGCCCCACTAGTAGAGATCAAAGAGTTTGGCTGTGATGATTTCCGAATTTCTTGCATAGTCATATGATGGCGCAAGTGTAAGGAAAAGTATCCTCATGCTATTTACGTGCATTGCCTAGCACATAAACTTAACCTAGCTGTTGTAGACTCATGCGCTAATGTGTCACCTGCAAGTAACTTTTTTAATAATCTCAAAGCACTGTATTTCCATTTTACAAACACTGGCTGTCACGCTACTTTACAAAAAAATGGAAAATTTTCTTAATATAAAGACTGGGCAAATGATGGTAAATGGGCAGTTTAAGCACCACGAGATGGAGCTGTCGATATGAAAATTGTAAGATAATTATGATGCACTTAAAACGGCGCTGGAAGAAGAAATCAGTCAAAATATCTGCCATTACATGTCAAAACTTCCATTTCAAAACCATAATTCATTGTGTGTTAATCCATGTAAATACTTTCAGAGTAAAAATGCAACTCTCGGACAAGTTGGCATTATAACTAGTTTCGAACAAAATCGGAACAATTTTGATTTAACCTTTGGAAGGAAAAGCACGCAGAAAAGTATGAACTTAATATGAATAACAGGTTAGAAAGTCTAGTTTTAGCCCAATCGATCGATGCGTTTTTGAATCTCGAAGGTGGAAAGCATTTTGTTGATAATATAATTATAAGGATATTCTCCAAATTGATCTCTTTTATTTTTATATTTTTAGCAGAACGTTTAATAGTGAAAAACGTGCTAAATGAAAAGGAGATTACATTAAAAGTCCTAAAAGAAAACGTAACACAAGTATTGTGTCCAAATATCTTTAAATTGATCCAAGCTGCAATAGTCATTCCAGTCAGCTCAACCGGATGCGAGCAAGCTTTTTAGCAATGCGAAGGATTAAGATGTGGCTGAGATCTACTAAAGGAGAAGAGGAGTTCTCAAGCACTACCCTTCTTCACATAGAAAATAAGTACGTCAAGGAAAACGTCACACCAAAAAAAGATTTTAATATTTTTACTGAGAAGAAACGTAAATTAAAGTTAATTAAATGTAGGAAAATTAAAATAAAATAACTTATATTACGTTGGTCTTAATCAATGAAACTAAAAAATCAAATGAAATTACTTTAATGTGTACGTTTGACGTCTTATACTATACAGTGTGTATTTGAAAATGGAACACTTATTTAAATCACTAATGCCGCGTTCCTATATTCAAGAAACAATTCGTTTTGCTAAACGGACTGTAAAATTTCGTTGAATTTTTAATGAAAATTTTACCGTCCGTAAGAAAACGAATCGTTTCTTTATTATAGGAACCGGGAATAAAAGGGCATGCAACGACGAGGCCAGTTCCTTGATTGCATGAGATTGCGATAAAATTGATTGACTGTTTGTGATTTGTGCTTTCGAAACTTTCGTGAGCGAATAAGTAGAACTTGTCACTTTGTCAGTACTGGAGTGAAATAAAACCTACCTTAAAATTACTAAAAAAGAATAAAGAAGACTTGTGGAAAATTTTAAGGTACTACACGTGAGCGTCAAAATTTTCATCAAGTCTTTTTACCTACTCTTTTGTCCAGAGTCTTTTTGGAGGGTTTATAATTTGTGATTTTTCTGTATCTGCAATATACCTACTTCTGCCAAATCTAACTAAGGGGTCTTTTTAGACACGAGTATATCGATACAATAAAAGGTGCATACTCACTTCCATGAATTTGCATAATGGAAAAACTTGCACTGCTACAATAAAATCTTATTGTAAGCTATAAACTTGTGTTTTATGTATTGATTAAACAAGGAAAATGAAGTCGGTTAATTAGTATGTCATTTATTGACTATCTTTCAACCAATATTACTGCGTAGGTATATAAATCGATGCTATTTGTGGTAAATTTTGCAAAACAACTTCATATCACGTTGGTATACCTACCTAAGTGATCTCACATAGTGACTGTGGACACTTTTATAAAACAAACTAAGTATGGTGACGATGTTGTATTACCTAAAAAATACTTTTAGAATAGATTGACAGCCTTTCAAAAGATTGCGTAGATTGCTCCAGAGAACTTCTTATATACCTATGCGCTTGTTTGTCAATTTCAAACACTAAGTTCGTAATATTGACGTGGCAAGAAAAACACCGGAATTTTATTCTATTTGTATTGTTTTGTACCATACCTTTCTCCTCAAAGTGACTGGCGATTTTAGAGAGGGCGTGGAAGGCACCAAGGTTATAGTGCTAGCCCTGGTTGACTTTTCGAATGCCTTCAATACAGTAAATCATGGCGTCATATTATTCATCCTGCCATATCTTATGATCTCCTCAGAAGCACGGGAAAGGTTCTCCACTTATGTTCAGGGGTGACAGTAGTGTGTTCGTATTGATAATTTGGTATCGAGTTGGCGTGATAACCACACTGGCGTAACTCTTTTATGTTCAATATTTATTAATCTCATAACCCAGCACCTTCAGTGTGCGTATATAGGTATCACCTGTATCCTGATGACTAGCAGCTGTCTACACCAGCAAGGGTTGAAGACATTTCGCAAGCGATTATCAACAAAGTGAACAAGGATCTAGAATTTATAAAATGCTGGTCAATGAGATATGGTTTATTTGGAAACCGTACCAAATGTCAAGCGATCGTCGTGGAGTGAAGGGATAATGAGTAGGTTGGATACTGCCGGCATCCTGCCCGTTGTCTTCAACGGTTCTATTATACCTCAGAGTCGAGTGGTTAAGGAGCTGGGTGGGTACACATTTACTCGATTTTTGATTGCCGAGCCCAAGTTCACTCAATCACATGAGTTAAAAGGTTACTGGTATGCAGTAGGTACTTAGTCATTCTTATAATTGACTATGGTGACGTGTGTTACTTTGACCTGAATACAGATTTCAATAAGTAAGACCGGTTTTTCAATATTGTATTCGATTCATTATCAATTTTTGCAAGTATGGCAATGTGTCTGCTTTACTCAACTCTTCATCTCCACCTTCTTACCTAGCTCCCTATTTCCAGTTCTTGCGCCCAAATCATGACAGAAATCTTCGATCAACAAATAATTACTTGTCTTATGCCCCCTTCGCACCTCTGACTTAACCAACTCTTGGTTCTTCGTGCAATGAGGTTCGCTTCTCTGAAACGCGTTCCCTGTCGAAATCAGAATGTCCACAAACCGTTTTACATTTAAGAAGAAAGCCCTTGATTTTCTCCTGAGTTGGCAGACTAGGCTGAACGCTAGTATACGACCCCGTACTGCGGTATTCATATTTTATGCGTTCATATTAAAAATGTATGTGAGTGTATTGTTACAAATAACACGCGGCCACCATCTAACGTCGAGTAAAGGAAGTCATAAAAGGTTACGATTACCTAAATTGAGATGAACCTCAGCTGAGAGAAGAAGTTTCTAATCCCGAACCTCAATTCGTAACATTATATACCCCGTGCAGCCGCCTTTGTTTCTTGGATATTTTAAACTGGGGGACCTGATAGGTGTCCTGTTCAGATTTTAATAAGCTTTATGGTTTCTTTTAATCTCATAGATTAAAGCATTTACAGTTTTTCCTTATCTTTTAATTTTCCAGGCAACCTTTAAAAATATCTTTTCTGCTATTCGTTATTCATATATTACATACATTTTTAAAACATAAATTAACCAAATCAGTAGGTACAAAATTATAATCCTATATTGGTAAAGATCGCAGGACGTTGGTGGATGCAGCCGCTTCCAACCGGTCTTCTTGGAAGTCATTAAGGGAGGCCTATGTCCAACAGGGGACGTCCTATGGCTGAAATGATGATGATTGAAATTACTCTATATTTATAGGGTAATTTCAATTTCTAATCCCGAACTTCAGCTCTTAACAGTATGTATGGATGTGTTTTATATATTATATAAGTTACTTACGGTTGCAATCTACAATTGCCAGGCGACTTTTTCACATCAAGCACCTACACACCTACAGCCATAGATTATACTTAGGTCGAGAAGTTGCGTGAAATCAATCAAAACAACAAGTTGCAAGCCGTTACCGAGCATCATAATAACAATAAGCGTCTATTTGTGCATCAAGACCTACTTAGTTGCAGTCATGTGTTAATTCGAGTAGACGCAGTTCGTAGACCACTGCAAACACCGTATGAAGGTCCCTACCGAGTTGTAAGCTGAACAGATAAAGTGTTCTGTGTGCAATTACCGGATCGGCAAACAAACATTTCAATCGATCGACTGAAACCTGCTTATGTTGTAATAGAAGATAGCAATCCCAACCAGACCTTTACCAAGAACATTACCAACCAACAAGTGCCTGCACCTGCGAACATCATGACGCCGCCGCGACCGGCCCTCAAATCTACACGCTCCGGCCGCGCCATCAAGCTGCCGGTACGCTTTGCTTGAGAGGGAGTACTGTGGCTACCATTCACAGTTCTCAGAACCCACAGGATCAAAGAACAAAGAAAGGGCGACACAATAGCATCGCCGAATGCCTTTGTTTCAAACTAACGGTTAGTAATAAACCGCGCGAGATGAACTGCTTTCTGATTGGCCGTGGAAAGCGCGGGAGTCAATGCAGCGACAACAGCGACACTAAGCGGACGCTTTGCGAATACTACAAAGCTTTCTGATTTGTCGAAACGACCGAAATGCTTTCTGATTGGGCGAAGGATCAGAGCGCCTTTAGTTGCCGCGAAAACTTGCAGACACGTTACGCACTTCACTATCTTGTTATTGGTCGAAGCAATTAGCGTGTGCTTATGGGTTATATAATTTTAAGCGTCTAAGTGTAAACATCTTATTGGTTATGACAAACCATAGAACATTTTGTGAGTTTATATAAGGGCAGTGAAGCTGTAATAAAGATCTCTTTTCCATTCATTCGTTCGACATTCTACAATACATTCAAAATTTGGAGTCAGAGTTTTATTTAACCAGACACAACAGCGCTAAACCTGTATCATGTGTATTATGTATATCAAGCTTGTCTTGATTAATTTAACTAGTAGTACCTGGGAGACCGAGCTTTGCTCGGTAGCTTTTTGTAAAATCGTATTTTATACTATGCAGTTGAACTTAAAATGCAAAACTGTATCTGTATACAAAATTTCATCAAAATCGTTGGAGCCGTTTTCTAGATTTAAATTAAATATACACATTTACAAGAATAGCTCATTTAAAGGTATTAGATAGATAGATCAATAATTTCAAATAAACCACTAAAGTATAAGATTTCTTTGCACCTTGTACACCTACCGTATAGCATTTCTACATCACGTCAAGGTTGACGGGTTGAGAAATTTGAGAATGCCCTGGGCATTAAAAGCAAATGTGCATGAAGTTTTAAACAAATAAATATAGTATTCTATAATAATATTAATATCAATACCTACACCTTTCTATTGTATGCAAACGGAAAAGAGAGCTTACTGTTCATAAGCCTACCTATAACAGACAAACTAAGGGCGAGGGGCCATCTTTTCTCTTTTATGCTTTTTAATGTCGAATGATTTCATGGTAACAAATTTCGTGAATTTTGTAGTACTTAGGTTCGTTGCTGGGGTTTTTCCTAACATAAAAAGACACAGGGCCAATGGCGTAACAATAGGGTGGCAGCGCGGGCACAATGCCACGGGCCCCCGGGAACCAAAGGTCCTGAACACAGGAGGCACTAATTACAAAATGTACTAATGAATTAGCCACGGGCCTCGGATAGTGTAGTCATGCCACAGCACAGGGCCGATTTTAATTCAGTTTTTTTGTTTAAAAAGAGACTTGATCGAGTGTTTTTAGCTAAAATTCATAGAATGCTTTTCAGCCGTTCGAAGATCATCAGCTCTGCTGATCGTTTACGGGATTTTTGAGTCGGGGGTATTTTAATTTATACTTGTTTATGACGTAAGGAAAATGTGTACCTATCGAAGTTCAACACTACTACAACTACTATTATTGTATAAGAAGTGGGAGCCCAAAATATTGATTTGAAACGCAGCAATGATACGAGCAAAAAATAATGCTGATAAATATTACCCTGTTGCTGTTTGAAAAAAAGTTCAAAGCAACTGTCACAACTTCCACATACTGCAAAAACATACTTCAACATCATCTAGCGAACCCGAGCTGAACTTTCTATTAACTACTGATCCTGCATCGCGCTAAGAAAGTTCTCACGCCAATTAGTCTATATACAACTTCCATAAATCAACCGTGAGGCCTTGGTTGACCAGGTAAGATCACCTAGCCTGGTCGGAGAATCCTCCTTTTGTGTTGGAGGAACACAACAACCGTTCCTCCACACAACAAACATACTTTTGCATTATGATATTACTAAGGATTGTTGTCCACCAACAGTGAAAAAGTAAATTTAAATAAGTGCACTGCACTCTGTAAGCAGATAGGTCCTTTCGAGTATATCCTGCTGTATATATGTATTTGTGTTAATCCTGCCATGCCAGTACCCTAGACATTACACTAGTATTGATATTGACAGTAGCAGTAAAACACTAAAAACTAATAGTAGCATGGTTAGACAGTCAAACAAATTAAACAGACTGGCAGTATTGCCCTTCACTATGGCAACACAGTACTTACAGTTTTCCCTTATTTTTTAATTCTCCTGGCAACCTTTAAAAATTATCTTGTCTGCTAAACATTATTAATATAATTCACATATTTTTATGACATAAATTAACCAAATCAGTAAAATTTTTTCCCAATTATGCATTTAGCAATGAAGCATTTTTATATAATTTAAATTTACACATTTTTTATATTACTGTCTTCTTTAGTAATTAAAAGAAAAAAATAAATAATAATAATGTGGACATCACAGGTAGCAGATCCTGACTAAGAAAACAATGTATAAAAAAATAAGGCACATTACTTTGCACTGTTTATTCTTAAATAAAGTACCTCAAAACTTTATACATCCATCATCAGTGACGGGTTCTCATACATCATTCATATCCATTGGCATGATTCCCTCATTCACAAATATTAACATAATTTCACATCGTTTTATTTACATTGTACTGTTGAAAAATGTTAAAATGTAAAAAAAGGTCAAAAGTCAGTCAGTATAAAATTGTGTTACTACAAATGAAAAAAGAATTCATGAACAAGGGAAGATACCCATATATCTATTTAACAACATTGTTAAGTATGTTAAAACAGTGCTTTCTACTAACGGCATAGCCAATAATATGTGTTAGGAACCTGAAGGTGGTTCTTGGTCCTCCATCGAGAGGGCTCTAGGAGGTGTATGGGCATTTAGTTGAGAAAATACCTCTTTTTCTCCCAATGCAAGAGGGTCAGGCTGAGTGGCAGGCTCCGAGTGAGGATACTCCATCATGGGGGTAGGAGAAACTGGTCTTACTATGCCAGCACCAGTTGCTTCCTGTTCCTCTAAAAATCTATCCATGTAATCTGTGTGACCTGGATGCACAGTATACTTTTTCTTTTCTAACCTTGCTTTGTTCGCAAAAATATCGTGCCTCTCTGTTTTTTTCCATATATAGTAAAATTGTACGAGTTCACCAACAGACCGTGTTCTCACCTTGTGTTGTCGAATTAAATGGAAATCTTTGCCATGAGCTTTCAAACCATTTTCAAAGTTGCGACATTCTTCTTCTGACCATAGACTTGCATGAGCAGGAGTCTGTGCTGATATACGTCTTCTTCTTAAGGCTTCTTCAACATTGTGACCACATTGCTGTAATAAATATAATGCTTCTTCGTCATCTCTCAGTTGCTTCCCTCGAGGTACAGCGTCAATTCCTGTTGCCGAGTTCATTGCCCCAATTTTTCTCATATAATCCTCTGTTACTTTTTCATCTAATGTGCAAGGGTTCCATAATAATTTGTCTTCATTCTCATATGGTAGAGCATCATCATAGCTACATAAACCTTCAGGTATTGCAGCTTGGTAGTCACTCCCAACCATGATAGTTTTTTTCCAATCGTCCTCATCAGGACTATAATCATAGTCATCTTCTTCTTCAGAAGGTGGCCTTGACCCGGATCTAAGGCAGCGTGTGGCTTCTGGACTAGTTGTCTCACTGTATAATTGTTGTAGTGCTGATTCTGTCTTCATTTCAGTCTCCTCCGGCACCACTTCAGGGGCTGGTTCTTGAGGTATAGGTTTATCCATGGTTCTATCGTATCCGTATAGCGCCAATAGTTCCTCTAAAGGCATATCACCTTCTCTTTGAAGGCTGTTCAATTCGGCCTTGGGGTCCTGTTGCTCTCCTGCTGCTAAAGCTTCTTCTTCGTCTAATGTTCTTTCGTCATCAAAATCATTTACCATCATATCAACAGTGGGTTCGAATAGAGACTTGTCGTTCCCCACGTCCATGCTCGCATCGTGTTCGCTTACATTGGTCACCAGCGCGCAATCTGACATGACTATACCACACTTCAATATTGTATCACCACAACATTATAAGTATTCAATGATATTATTATTAATTTACGTAATTTAACATTAAAATAAATAGAAAACATTACAACTATGACATATTATGCGATTTTTTTTAGAAATATACCGAAGAACAAAACAAAAATATTTTGACACGACAACCACAGCCTTCTTACAACTTTTTTAAATATATCTTATTGAAAATGAAACCGGGTCTTTTCATCTTCATTGTATTTTGTTATGGAAATCAAATGAGTCCTAATCCCAATAAGGCAAATAATCTTAGACTTTGAAACAATATTATTTGTTTTTTTTTTATTTATTTAAATGCACAACCCTAGCAGACCCGTATACACCGGATACACGGTATATACTCGGTGTAAATTTGGTGTATACTCAGTGTGGTGTATACTCAGGAGAATACGACAGGTATATTTTTGGTGTTTATTGATCACACACTGAGTATAGAATAAAAATACACCTAATATACTCGGTGTGAACTTGTGGTATATGACCACAAGTTTACACCGAGTATTCTCTCAAAATTTTTTTCAAAGTCTCAATTAGGAAAATTTTTAGAGGCTTACAAATACTAACGAAGACCGAAAAGTATTTCATAAGTGTGAAACACACACGTAGTTTTCACTACCTACCTACTGTTGCGAATCACATCACTACTCCGCGCGGTGACGCGGACGGTAGAGGAGGGGAGAGACGAGAAGTGAAGAGACGAGAGGGGAGCGCACACGGCCTCAGGCGCACATTCACTGGCCGCAGTGGCCGCTAGCCAGCGCCGATGAACGCACGCACGTTCACCAAAACACCTCAAGACGAACTAGACGCGCACGCGTTTCTAAGTACTTAATTATGTAATACTCAAATTTACCATTATATCAAGCCAGTCACTATCATACTGCATTTTTATTACAACCCCAACACTTGAAGACCCGTCTTCAACATTGGCGATCCCGACGAAAAAGCGGTCCCCAGGCGTTCTTCGTTCTTTTGGCTTTTCAGCGGTATATTCAGCTGGTATACGTATACGCTGGTATGGTCACGTCTTATTGGTCACTTATAAAAAATTTCAACCTTCAAAAATTCTCGGTGTATACTCAATGTATATTCAGGATGAATTCGACACATATACACTAAGTGTACTTGGTGTGTACTTAGTGTGTACGGATCCGTTAGAGAAAACACATTACAACCAACAATATCACATATAGCAAATACAAAGTTTTGATCTGGATTACAACGCTATAAATATGTGCATAAAATAAGTAAGACATAATAGCTAGACAAAAAGCAACACTACATAATGAGTAGCAATACAGGTCAAAGAGTATACAAACACTCAGGTACGACAGTAGATATAGACGTTTCTTGGGTTACGCAGTCTTCCAAGGCCAACCTGCTATGGAGGATGTCTTTCACAATTTTAACAAATCATTAAAGTTACTATCAAAAATGTGAAAAAAGTCTAATGTAATGATTCATTATTTTTTACCATATCATTAAGTTGACGAGCCATTTGGGTAATTAAGTCCGTTTACTTACATGTAGCATGGAAAAACATCATAGTGTAATTACTTATATATAATAGTATGTGTCCATGGGGTGCGATGGTTATGAGATATATGTTATGTTGTGGCTACGCCTCATTTCATTTATTCACAAAAATTTTATATTTTTTTTATTCATTATCAAGATGTTTACTGTTGAACTATAATGATAATGACGTAAAAGTGTTGTCAACATACCAAAAAAAGTGATCTAGCACTGCTGCAACGCCAAATCCTACGACGGTCCTTTTGCCGCACAGACTGGTTTAGTAACAATAATCACCATCTAGCCTCAAAGGCCCAGAAATCGAGGCTACACATAAGTAGCTCAAAAGGCCAAAGTAGTAAGAAATTCATCTGAATTAAAAAAGTATACGTCAACGTCAATGAATGTCAAACAAATGTCTGTCAAGTGAATGCGCTTTCCTACCGAGAAATTGTTATTTGTAATTTATACCAAATTAAAATGTTGTTTGGACATATTTCAGTGATAATAAAATAATTTGATTTTCATGCAACATAAATCAATACAATGTTGCAAAAGTTATTTATTCTGTTTGTAGCTGTCGTCAGAGTAACGTACAGTTTTTCGGATGTAGGAAAATGGGATTTACCGCTGAACGGGGTAACAATGTTTTCACCTATATATAAATACATTTTGCAATCATTTTATTGTGTTATATCTTAAATGACGTCTTCCTGAGTAATTAAATGCTACCAATGAAGAGGACGAATTAAAATAACTATTTATATGGTTGTTCACCTTCTGACTCATACCTCACATAGTAATGTTAATACTTACCTAACTATGTGTATATTTTTTATAAATATAAGTATTTAGTGCCTCTCTTATAAATGTGCTACCTTACCTGATGATCATTATCTAAAACAAATACTTCTTATGTATTTAAAAAATTATTACCTATATTATAAGGGGTGTTTATGTAAACAGGGTAGTTTTACTTCACCAATTTCCTAGTTACATTGTAATGATAGTATAGTTTAATATCAGTTTTAATTTTTTTTTATTTATAGGTATTTTCATAGACAGTTTAAACTTTATTTATGCTTGTATTACACACATCATGTTATAGACTTTTTTTTTTATTTTTTTATAATAATTATGTTTATAAACAGGCACAGGAATCATTTTTAAAGTGTCTGTGATAGGTATGTGATTTCTATTTTTTTTTTCAGGAGAGTTGTGTCTTCACACTAGCTAAGTCACTATTTCAGGATTCTAAGCTTGTTGTAATGTGTAAGTATATTTCTTATTCATTATTTACATAGGCCTTATTTTTATTTTAAAGTAAGTTACATGTTTAATAATCTAAAATCATAAACCATACCTAAAATTATTACAAAGTAATAAAATAAAGTACAAACTCCCACAAACAAAAAAGTTAGAATATCAGTGTTGCATGAAATCATAAAACTAAAAAAAAAACATAATTATGAATTATAACAGATTACTCATATCATGACACAAACTTTCAATTGCTTGACTACATTAGCACAGTTTTTCGGTTATTGATGATAACAATCCAAGTTTTTTCAGTTCTTATGATTAGTCTTCAATTTTGTCAATAACCAAAGCAGACATTATTTGTAATGTAGTAAATACAAAAGTATGACATTATTTACCTTGTATGTGTAATGCAGTAAGAGCCAAAGTAAACATTATTTAGCTTGCATGTCAAATATTTTTCATATTCATAGGTACTGTATCTCATTGACAGTCACAAATTGTTTGTGTCTGTCGGATCCAGTGCGCACCGCCTTTAGAAATTCTGCATTAACTATTATTCAGTTTTAAAAGTTATCAGTATGGCTATCTTTTAATTATATCTTATCAAATATCAATCCATCTATATTCTGTCTATCCCAAGTCTCATTAAACCCCTACATGCTTTAACTGTTATCCATTGCTGAAAAAGTTAATTCAATGTTCATGTAACCAACAAATAATTGTTTTTTTTTTATGTGTATTCCGCTTCGTGGCAATCTGTTCCAGGAACAGTAAGCCACTTCTTTTGGCTGATTTACTTCTGTGTATAATATTATCCACGAGAGTTCCAACTGCTGAGAAATTTCTCGCCAACAGACTCTCTGTCTGTCTCATTGAGGGAATCCTGTAAGAACCGGGATGCCATCTCTCTTCAACTGAGCAAACCGAAGTCCACCCTCACCGCTGAGAGCCTGGGCTAGTTCATTCACATGGTTTGCTAGTTTTTCTTGGTATTTCATGCTGCTCTAGACCAGTTCCTGTGTAATTGTTTTAATACTGAGGTCGAGGTACATGTATTTATTGTTAATAGACTGAGGGATTCCGAACATTGTTTTTAATGCTTTGTTTTGGAATCTTTCTAGTATTTCGATGTTACTGTTGCTCTTAGTTCCCCATAGCTGTATGCCGTACGTCCGTATGGATTATAGATTTATATACCAACATTTTACTGCATTTAGTTGTGAAAGTCGTCCAATTAGCCAGTTAAGACTACGGAGTTTTCCATCCAGTAGCTTTCTCTTAGTCCAAATATGCTTTCACCATGTTAATCTTCTGTCTAAGTGCATTCCCATCATCATCATCATCATCCCATGTCATAATTTAACGGGAGTATAAGTGCCTTTCGTGAAAGTAAATGTTACGTGAGTTGATTTTCTTTCATTTGCTTTAATGATGGAGAATCTTTTCATCCGAAGCAGTTACTGGGTTAGTGTGTGTAGACAAGAAAGCTGTATCATCGGCGTAAGTCGCTGTTGTCGTGTAATTGTCTGTTGGGATGTCTGCGGTGAAAGTGAGGTATAAGATAGGGCCGAGTATGCTACCTTGCGAGACACCTGATTTGATCTCGCAGAGGTCAGAGCAGTCATCGTTGTACTTCACCTGATAATTTCTTCTATCTAGATAAGATTTGAGAATGCGAAGTCATAGCTGGATGTTTTTCCCTCCTGTAAGTTTTTTATTTCTTGGAATAGTTCCTTAGAACTGATACTTTTCTCGGAGCTAAACAATTCAAGATATTCTTTGATGTCAGTGGTATGTTCATGGCATCACCATCCTCCCTTATTATTACTGATAGGTGGTATGTGGGTTTTCGGACGCTTGAGGCTTTTGGTGACTTTCCAAGCAAGTCGTTTATTTGTATTAATTGTTGGATCCAGATTTAAAAGCATTTGTTGTATTCTGTCATTTTCAAATGTGTTGATAACGTTTTTGAGTTCTTCTGAAAATTTATTGAATGCTGTTTTGTCATTTGGATATCCTGTTGTATGCCAAATCTTTCTCAGTTTACGCCGCTTCTGTATTCTCTCCTTTATATCTTTAGGGTATGAGTTATGTTCTGGTTGCCCTCTACCTTTTCGTTTGGTGGCAGCGATGTTAGCAGCATTGTGGATGGTCATATTAAATTTCTCCACCTCATCTTCAAGCTCTTTGTTGTGCCGATTTTATTTCTGATGTTATGTACTCTTTATATTTTTCCCAGTTTGTGGTTTTGGAATAGTATATTTTCGAAGGTGGTTCTACCAGAGTTACCGTTGAGTTGATATTTAGAATGACTGGAGTGTGATCTGAATAAGATCAGTGTATGATTCTATAAATAAAAAGTTACTGTCTACGTTTTTTGTAATAAAAAAGTCGAGCAGATCCGGGATCTTATATTTGTCGGTAGGCCAGTAGGTCGGTTCTCTACCAGATAAGCATTCCAGTTTCATTTCTTCCGTTACCTTGAAAAGTTGCCTTCCTCTCGTGTTCGTCAATTTGGAGCCCCAGTGTAAATGTTTTGAATTCCAATCACCAGCACTTATGAATCTTTTAATAACTGTAGAGAAGTAATTTGTGAAATCCTGGGTTGAAATTGTATGCTGAGGAGGACAATAGACAGCAGAGAATACCGCTTCAACTTTGTCATCTAATAGTGCAATAGATGTTGCTTGAATTTTATCTGTGCGATATTCCTCCACAGGATAGTGCTTGATATTGCTTTTACTAATTACTGCAGTGCCACCATGACTATTCCCAGAGGGATGATTGGTTGTGTAGATGGTGTAGTTATTTAAAGCGATATGAGACCTTGGAGTAAACATCGTTTCAGATATTAATGCAATGTCAATAATTTCTGTATGGAGAAAAGTTTCAAGTTCTTGACGTCGTTCCGTCAAGCCGTTGGCGTTCCAAGTTACTACTCGGAGGTTGCGGTTCATTTCTTTACAAGGCTGTTGACAAATAAGGCCATACGGTCCAACATATTGTCCATAATTTTTCCATCATTGTCATCATTGTGTGCTGCAGCTTTTCTAGCATTGTCTCTATTATGTCAGTCATCTCGGTCAGGTCGTTTCTTCTCCCTAATGGAGGAGCTGATGGTGTGATCCTAGCAGCCTATGTTTTCATTAGATTAAATTCACGAGGGATATCATTGTCTGTTTTCTTAGTCTCTGGATTCCTTGTAGGTTGGTTTTCTTTGGCTTTAGAAGGAATCTTCAAAATTATTTTTTTACATTACTTGTAAATTTTGCAACCTTTGTAGCTAGCTGGATGTTTATCGTAACAGTTTGCACAGGTGGCATCAGTATCCGGGTTTTTTAGTGCATTGTGCTGTAGTATGGTCATTTCCACATTTGACACAATGAAACAGTCTGAAACATTTGTTTTTGGAATGTCCAAATCCTTGACATCTTTTACATTGAAGTATTTCCATCTTTTTATAAGGAGCTTCGAATGAAATTTTAATTTGATTCAAATATTTAACTATGAAGATATCTTTCTTGTTCTACTTTGGTTCTAGGTCAACATAACATATGGGCAGTGGTTCTTTTGTAGTTCGGTGTCGTATATTAACTATTTGTCTAACTTGATGTCCGATCCATTCCAATTCTTTAGTTATTAGTGATATGTCTTCGGATGAGTGCAGTCAACGTAAGACCACTCTGTATTCTCTCTCACATTTTAGGTGATAAGTATAGTGTGAGATGTTGTTGGCAATGAAGTTCTCTCTGATGGCCTCACACGTTTGAATATCTTTTGGCATAATTTTGATTATATGACCAGATCTTAAGGTAGTCATGGTATATAGGTAATTTTCAATGAGTTGCTCTAATAATTCCTTTCGAGAGGCTATGTTAAGAATGCCTGTAACAAAAATAGGTTCTGGTACATATTCTTTATTCTCTGTTTCGGTTTCTTTTGTCGGTTCCTCATTAAGGATATCAAATCTGTTATGTGTAGCTGTATCGCAGCTGTAGCTGAAAGGTCGTGTTTTTGAGCTTTTTATTCGTTTCATTTTGTATGGGGCTTGTTTCTTTCCTTTTCTTTCTCCTAGCAGGGATGTTATCTTTTTGCCATGCGCCTGTATCTTCTATATCACTTTGTATTTCGATAGGCTTCTGGGTTTACTTAGATGTGGCCCCATATGAATTGCTTCTTGTTCTCTTATAGTCCAAGGATGATTGGCCCCTTGGATCGGTCTGTCTTCTTGTAAAAGGTTTTGAAATTGTTGACTGGCGAACATATATAAAAATGGAGCATCAGAATTTACGTGAAATAAAGTAATTATTTTGGGAGCTTTAAAGCGTCTGCAAAGCAATACGGCCGACGGAAAGTGTCTGGGAGTATTGGCGACTTATTTTTAACGATATTGTCTAAAATATACGTGAAAATCAGCTTGGAAAATTTACGTGAGGTAAGTAATGTATTTATGTACCTTCATTACCTGCTACCTGGAAATTGGCCGTCTAACCAAGCTAGCAGGTAAGCATGCGGTCATAGTACATACTAACACTATTCAATCGTCCACATTTCGTTCGTCAGAAAATACGTGACGTCTGGCGGCTCTGGGATCTTGCTCTATTAAACATGCAAGGATAAGTTTCTTGAATCAGTTTGTTTGTTTTATTTAAGTGAGTTGTTTTAGTATTTTGAGATTTAGGCATTAGATTCCCACGAGTATGGGTCGATGTAAACAGGCACAAGAAGGGTGACGCCCATCCCCTCAAAAAGGCAGATACACGCGACGTTTGCCAGGTCTATCGCGGTTGGCGTTCAAGACTAGTTCCCTACTAGCCATTCATCCTCTAGGCACGTATCCCACCGTAGGATTAGGGTAATTTTTAAAGAGATTTTCTCTCTCGCGGCCCGGGCGGTGAAGCCGAGTCCCCGATCGCTTACACGGTTGCGGGTTGGGTTGATCATTTCCTACCAACCTCTAATCAGACTTGTTAGGTCCTCGGTAACAGGTTATTTAACCACCCAGTGGGTGCGTGTGGGGTAATGATGATGATGTATTTGGGGTAATAGTTAGGTATATCCCACAGACGTGAATTACATGACCCCCTTAGTATTAAATAATATCTTATCTGCTGGACATTACTCATTATCAGATACTATTAAGATAACTATTCTGTGTCTAGTATGTTATGATTCACCCTTCATGTTATCATTCAACCAAATACGTAGAGTGTTCAGCAGGGACGACCAACGATCTATTGCGGAAAGTCTGACGCTTCCAGTCTTCATCGGGCGGAGGCCGGTTCTAATAATAAGAAGCTGATATCTGAGCTGACCTGAACCCATTTCTAACACTCTCATAATCGCTTAGTATTAGCAAATGTGTTGTGTACTCGCGAAAATGCATATAAATAATGTGTAAACCTTACAACTACGACAAGTTGTAATACAAGATCCAACAGAACTGGTACAAAATTGACCAAAACATATCATGATTCATGAATATTCATGATACTCTGGTCTGGTCTACTGGTATTGTAGTCCAAATTATACAAGTATCAACAATAGATTAACCAAACATGTTTGGTTATATATATATATATCTTTTCAAAATTTTATTAAGTCTTATAAATGTAGCTAGTTTCACAACATAGTTATAAACATTGTATAGTCTGAGTACAATAGATGTTTTATATATTAGTTATTAGTGTAAAGGCAGGGTTAAATACATCTTGCGTTGGTATCTGTTTGTAATTATAATTTGAATTGTGTAATACTGGCCGTAAAGACAGAGTAAAGTATTCATATACGAGTAACACTGTATTGTGCCGAACGTAAGTAGGTCGTTATCTTGTTACTTACGATTCGCACAATACGTTTCGCAGTTAAATTTACTATTAAATTACTCATCAGTTCGATGCCCTATCAATACTTCGTCTGGACTGTCAAGTGGAGATTTCACCATTGTTCATTCATTTTAATGTAAGTACGGCCAGTACAACTACAATCATTTTGAGGAAGTGTGGCCGGATTTTCCCATTTGATACCTTGTAGTTCATAGTTATTACTCCAAGATTTTTACAGTATGCTATTTATTGTTGTGGTTTAATTTCTATAATTTGGTTGTGTTGAGTTATATACAGAATAGATAAACTTATCCCATCAAAAACATAAATGTGAAAGTGGGAGCCAAGTTCAATATTAAGAATATGCATGGTTGTCGACTTCGCCGACAAAAGAATTGAGATCTAAATGGGTGCCAAGTTCTGTAGCTAATCCTGAAATTTATTTATAAGAATATACAACATTCTAAAATAAATTTAAAACACAAATTCTTGGTTTTTTTCTGCTACAACAATGTTTGCTATTTAAAAATATTATTCATAAATTTAAACAGCCGATTCTTTTACATAAATCAGATAACTTCTGAAAAATTTAAGCTCAGTCTTTTCTTTGAACTTGGGCTGACACGCTGCCGCGTGTCTAGATTTATCAAATACGCTTTTATCCATTTACTAAAAACTTTAACTCTAGATTTAAACTTTTGCGATTTTATACAAATGGAGGAAAAAAATCATCTTACTAGAAGTTTCCATCATGAAACAACTTATAAGCTCGGTTCATCTGTAGTTTCCCTTCTATAATTTTCACTGCTTATATTTTTTTCAATATTATAGGTACTAAAACTTCATCCGTTATCAGGTAAAATATTTAATGCCCTCATCGTGTTAACTCGCAACCTCATGTTATGTACATATTATGTCTAGTAGAAGGTAATATAATGCTAACGGCTTTTTATACTACTGTTTTGTTTTTTGTTTCAGTTAAATGTGACGTAACAAATTCCACAGATGTGACAGTTACCTATATGTGGGCAAAAACGAAATGCTCGCCAGATTATTTACATTATTTTGAACAGGTATTGTATATTTTAAGCTCTTAAGTTATGCAATTATCCGCTTTTTAATTAAAAACAAATAAAAATGAGGCCACAATTGTCATAGATCTTCGTTGGAGGTCATTCATTAAAGTTTATATTCAAATTCGGAATTTCCAATGTCGTTCACCTCATTGTCAATTTCATGACACTTCTTGGTACTTATTTTTCAGCAGCAAGTGGTAGCATGTTCAAACAGAGTAGAGAGATCGATCGACGAGAATGGGACGAGCCCGCTGCAGGTGCTCAAAGAGGAGACCAAGACGCTCACATGCACTGGGAATAATCTAATACCACTTGGTGATAACAAGTCGCCTGATGCATCTAAGGATACGACTGGGGTGGTAAGTTTGGGTTTCAACTTACGATCATTGTACAAAGCCCTTATTATTATTTTAAGTGCCCAGTGCTACCTCGACCATTTCTGGTCTTTTGTAGCGCACTCTTGCTTTAAAGTTCACTGGTCAGACAACCTCCAGACCTACAACAAACCTCCAGAACATATCAGCAGTGACTGTTTGTATTTCCTGCGGTTGCATGATGTGCAACCCTAGGTTAATGCTTCGGTGCAGTGGGCCACAAAAGCATAGAATATACATTGCAGGTTCTTCTGCCTCTCGACAGAATCTGAATATTGTGTTCTTGCCCAACTTTAGGTTAAACATGTGTTTGTTCAGTTTGCAGTGTCCGGTGAAGATTATTGTTACTGCACAGGTTTTGTATCTTTTGAGCTCCAGAAGTTCATATTTGTTATCATAGCCCTTTATTAAGGCTTTCGAGTGTTTTAGACCAGTCATGGTCTTCCTTATCTTAATTGCCATTGATGTATATCAAATATACAAAGCCCTTACCTATAGATGTTGCTGTTTTATATGTACGAGAGATCCTGGTGGTTGAAATTCAACCATAATTAATTAAGTTTTGGATGTTTTGTTTTATTGTCCAGTAAAACTTGAACTGTTAATGTCATCACACACTATACCGTCACGGTAATGGCATGGCTCCAACTCAGTAATTAAGTTGTCGTTCAAATCTGAGCATTAAAACGTGGTCGTATAATATATTTCATAATATCAAAATGAAAAAGCCAACGGCGGGCAGTAACTTGCTGCAACCATACAACTTGTGTCGCAGTCGGCACGCTGTAAGCTCGCGGTCAGCTCGCTTAAAGCGCCATGGTCCCCGTGCTTACAGCGCGCCGACTGCGAGCCGCCAGCGAAAAAACTTCGCGTCGTGTCGCACATGAAGACGATGAAATTAGCTTGCATCCCGCGGACTGCGAGCTTGCACCTCGCGGGCGACGCGTGGTAAAGCACGCTGGCGGCTAGCGGTAGCCTCAATTTCAGGCGGCGCCGTGCTGCAGCTGTACCGTTGCAGTGCCTATATAGTGTGTAATGACCTTTATAGTATTGGTTTTCCGTACTATGTCAGGTATACATATGCATATACTGGACACCTGTTGCTTCTTGTAACCATTTCCACGTTATTTTCAATTAATACAAAAATTTTAATCAATATTAAAATTTTTAGCTTTCTGCACTTCTACCTACAAACTTAAAGTATTCCGAATTTCACATTCCTCAACAAATAATTCTCTTCACGTAATAACATGAAGAACAAAGTTAGCAATTTTGTTTTTAATGGAACGGAAGGACGAGTATTTATGATACGCATTTAATATGATATATCTGCAAAAAATATACCTAAGTATGTTTATCCGTGTTCTAAAATATTGTTTGTTGAGTTTTTTAGATTGTTTCATTTTATAATTTCATGATTAGGTATGATTATAAAAATTTATGATACAAATTCTGAAATCAGTAGATCACAAATAAGTACTTATTTACAATGAATATCTAATAAACTTAGCGCGGTACTCAAGTCAGTGCGCGATACCTGTTAGTATACAGTTATCGCGTTTCAGTTTTTACATACCTATAAAATATATTTAAGTAACATGTTCGTTATCTATGTGTAATATAACATAGGGAAATGTACAAACCTTGTTGGGTTTTAAAGATAAAGCTTGTTTTTCCATCGATTATATTTTATAATTTCCTTCCTCTTCATGAATATAATAATAAATAATAACATACACTGGTTTCCAAATGCTTCATGTCAACCAATATCTGGAACAAATTGTCGCCTGCGGTATTTCCGGACCGGCCCTGGGACCTTGGACTATAAGTAATAGAATCTTTTCTTTTTGGTGGGTGTGGAAACCTCCTCAGGCCGTCACCGTACCGGAGTTTTCGGTGGGGCGGTGTGTCGGAATCGAACCGACTAAAACCACACGGTGTGCAACAGCTTTTATTAAAACATCCGGAAAGTAATAGAACCTACCCTAACCGACTGCTTATCAATTCTTCTTTCAGAAACCTCGCCGTTCTCTGTTAACAGTTGAAAAAGAAGGTATTTACGTGTTGAAGATGACCGTGTCTTCCAAGTTGAAATTCAGGGCTACCGTTAGTGTAGAAATGGTGTCTCCGTCCGGCTATTTGAGTGCTGCCATTTGGCCTTTATTGCCAGTGAGTATTTCTTATTCTATTATGCTCTTATGCTTTTCTCATTCTTAATATTACCAATCCTTATTCTTTTCTGATCTCATTCCTAGTTCAGCGCGTTTAAAAATTATAGTTTTAACTTATTCTTTTAATAGCGTAAAAATAGCGAAAGTCCCGAGGTCCTAAAAAGATGACGTAAAAACTTAATACAATGTATAACTTAATTAATTGAACAGTTATTGATAATGTACAAATGTGTAGAAATCTTGTTTCCATCTTTTCAGTTCGATCATCTATCCATGTCGGGGATTTTAGATTTTTAAGACTTGTTCATAATCTAAGTTGTATAATTATTAAACATTAGTTTGTAGGAAATATGATTTTAAAGTATTTCCTACTACTCCCTTATTATTATCTTTCTTTTCCGGCCGTTATTTTGGTTTTCAATAATTACCATCTAATAGCCATTATGGTATATTTGCTAGTGGTTCTATCTCCCCCCAGTTCTTCGGAGTAATGTGCGGAGTGTACACTCTCCTGTGCACGGCGTGGCTGCTGGTGTGCTGGCTGCAGTGGCGCGACCTGCTCCGCATCCAGTACTGGATCGGAGGCGTCGCACTTCTGGGAATGGTGGAGAGCGCCACGTACTACGCTGTATACTCGAATATTAATAGCACTGGGTATGTTACTTGAATGGGCTACAAAAAGTACCGTTAAAATCCTAAGTAATATTATAAATGTGAAACTGAGTATGTATGTTTGTCAATAACAGATGTATAAAATTTCAAATCAACTTTGTAAATAAACATTTTTTTAAGATTCATGTCTTAGTGCTATGTTACTATTTTTTATTAATGATTGGTAAATACTGTAGATACTAGTCCTTTAATTTGCTACTGAAAAACAGCTCACGTAATTAATGGATGCTCCCTTAGGTTACAAGTAGCTGGTAGCTAAGGTTCACTAATGGTTTCAGATACTTCAATGCAGAAGCGTACATGTTTGCTGAATGGATCTCGGTCGCTAAGCGAGCCTTGGCGAGAATGCTCGTCATTATTGTATCGCTCGGTTTTGGCATTGTAAAGTGAGTATCGTAGTTTTTTAAACACATTTACACACACGCACACGTACACGCACACGCGCACAGACTAACACTAGATTTAAAGTCAAGTTTATTTCTTATTCAAAGTTATTGTAAAATATTTTAGAAATTAACACCATTTGTCCAAGACGTGGGAGCCTGTGTATATAGGTTTTCCCATTAATTAGTGAAAAAGAAAAATATTATTGTTTACACATAAAAAAATCCTCCGTTTTTTTTGTCGGTTAATAATACCGAATGTGAGTTTGTTCGTTTGACCGACCGCAGGCCGCGGCTGGGCCCGGCGCTGCAGCGCGTGGTGGGCACGGGCGCGCTGTGGGCGCTGCTGGGCGCGATCCACGCGTGGCTGCGCCTGCACTACAAGGCCAGCGACTCCAACCGCGACCTGCTGCTGTCCGAGGTGCCGCTGTCGCTGCTGGAGAGCGCCATCTGCTGGTGGGTCTTCGTGTCGCTCGCGCACACCATGCGCACGCTGCAGCTCAGGAGGTAACCCTCGCCCTCGTCTCACTACTGCATTACTTTAATTCTTTACGATACATACTAATATAATCTTCTATATAAATAAAAATGAGATGTTGTGCGTCGGTAAGCGCATCACTTCGGAACGCCTTCACTGATTCGACTGATTCTTTGTTTTATATGATAATATTAGATCGAATGAGGTTTTAGGGAAAGGAAAATTGGAAAAGGAGACTGGAAAGTGAGAAAATTCGGGGAAAACTGGAAAAACTAATTTATTTAAATTTTAATAGAATAAAATCTGTCGGGTCATATATTTTTTTCTTCTACGTAATCCGATATTATCCCATATTTATGCATGTTGTGGTACCTTAAAGTGTTATGCATTAATTCACTACTCATTCACTCTTTTGGTTTATCAAATTATTAGGGTCCAAGAATTAAACCGAATAAAATTTCTAAAAGCCTTTTTATGTTAATCAAGATTAATATATTTCAAAATAAATCTCTAGCCCACCGTAGACAATAGAATGATGCGAAGGTTGCCTGCAAAATTTTCGGCAACATGATTGACTGTCCGCAAATGGCAACTATGTTTAAGCTTCGGGTTCCTTCTAAGCTTCCTCGTGTCCCAGTCACACCACTCTATTTACCAATAAGAAGAACTGTTTTGGTTGCCAGCTCACCCTATGCAAGAATATGTAAGGTTGTCAATGGCTTTAGTGACAGAATTGACCCACATTTCGACTCCCTTTCCACACAGCTGTCAAAACTTAATAGCAGTATATCAGAAACTTAATAAGTAATACTTTGTTAACTTATTCTTAACTTATTATAATAAAAACAATTTAGTATTTCCCTTATTGCCATGATATAATATAAACAAGTGGTGTTTACCTTTAAGTAATTGCTACACTGTATTCTTATTATTGCATATATTATATTGTAAGTGTTTTTATGTGGAAGTAATTGTTGGTGAACCTTAAATAAATTTCTAATATTTAATGTGATTTATTTTTTCACATTTTACAATAATTGAATAACATATTACTAGCTTGATCACAGATTAAAACACTAAAAGGAGTGAACAAGAACGAAAAAGCGAAAGCCATTCGTTGAGCATGGTTATCAGTACAAAGCAAAGCAAAACAGTTACAAAATTGTATCATTTAACAAAAATAAATAAATTTCCTTCCTCACTGCAAATGTAAAAAGTGTAGTAGCGTAGTAGTCTTTCGTTTACAGGTAATGTTTTGTGTTTAACAGTTTAGACTTTGATCTGTGACGTCACGAAGCTTATGACCCCTCCCCACCCCTTGTCACACAACGTCACACTCCGTTGACCCTCCCCACACCTTAACGTGTGACGTAATTTATGGATGACCCCTTATGCAGTTTCAAATCGGTACGACAATTAGAAGTTGGGTAAATTTCATCGTCATTTACATAGTTATGATAGTTAGTTGCTAGTCAGTTAGTTGCAACTGGTAAAAGCGTGTTAAAAACGGAATTTTTGTTTTGTTCCAGAAACACGATCAAATTGTCCTTGTACAGACACTTCACGAACACGTTGATATTCGCCGTGATATCATCTGTTGTGTTCATGCTCTACTCCATCAAATCGTACAGAGTGTTTAAGTGTATAACGGTGAGTTTTACAAGTTGATATCTAAATAATAATAATTTATTAATACACAACAGTGGTTCAGTGCATACATACATATTATCATAACAATATTACATAGAAGCTAATGCAGTCAGCCTCTGGTACCCGTAGTAAGATTTAACTTGTGTCACGGGTACCAGTTCCTCTCTCAGTGATGACTTATGATAAGACGTGTATGTATGTGTGCCCGTACGTGTATGTGTGTGTGTGTGTACTGCTTGCATGCATGTTTTACAGTATGGTGTCATGGCACACAACCGCAGTGTTATAGAACAGTGAGTCTAATCAATGCCTCGGTTTCATCGTAATCCTGTTCAAGTAACCAGTTCACTACTTTGGTTTTACATTCCTTTTTATAGATTTGCCCAATAGTTGGGATCAGTCCACACCGAGATGCGACGATGCTGAACTGTGTACCCTGTTGTGTAGTCAATAAGTTCTATATTGTATTGCTGTTTCAGTGTGACCTGACCCTTGCAAGTATGTATTCCATTGTTAGCCCTTAGCATGACCTCACCAGGCCACCCATGATCAATATTTATTTAGAAGACATTTCCCTTTTTTATGGTAATATAAACTATTTACACAGTATTTTAATAATAATGTACAAAATGTAGTTACAGAAGGACCCCATGTATAAAATCAAAATCAAAATTATTTATTTCAAGTAAACCCATTGTAGGTATTTTTGAATTGTCAGGAGGAGTCAGTCAGTATAAGTCGGTCGTGAAGCTAGTTGCCTGTTCCAAAACGTAGATCCTATGGAGAAGAACAGGCAAGAAACTCCAAGGACACTCTTTTCCAACATGTTTTTTTTTACAAAGTTATTTGTTACATTGCTTATAAGCGCAATTTAATGTGAGGACAATGTAACATAAATTAATATTGTTCTAAAATGGGAAAGAACTGCTAGGCAACATAGAATATTAACATAATACTTGTGACTACACAGTTCAGTGACTATAACGTAAAGCGCTGACAATTTTACAAAAAGTTGTATTTTTTTTGTACAGAAACCTTTATTTGAAACTCACAATATGAAGTTCATAGTTTATTTTCATTTTATGATTGAAAATAATAATAAATACTAAGGATATTGATGCTAACCGAAAAAAATTAAAAGCACAGAGAAGAATTTTTATTTTTTTTCTGGTAACTATTCATTGAGTATACCTAACACGTTGTATAGAACAACATAAGCACCCGAATTAAAAACTTTATTGTAGTCGGTTAAAAATAAATGACCTTAATAGTCATGACTGGTGAAGTCTACTACATCTTCATACTAGCCTTTGACCGCGACTTTGCTTGCGTTAATGTGGAATTTGTCAATCAATTTCCTCCCTCGGAAACAGTACTTATTTTCGGAATGAAATGTAACATAATATCCTATTCTGTACTCCCGAAAACGTGTATGCAAAATTTCAAGATGGTCGGTCGAGTAGTTAGTGAAAGCATAACAAACAATCTCACTTTCGCATTTATAATATTAAAATAAATAAATAAAACTTTTATTTCATTCCTCACCTAAAATATAGGTATTTTTATTTTATATAATTTCAACGACTTTTTTTTAAACTTGGCTCCTATTTTTGATAATCTTAATTTACAGTTTATATATTTAACATTAGAATTTGAGTTTTCATAAAAATAGATGTCAATTAATTAACAAGTTCATAATACATAATTAAATAAAATTAATAGAATAGAATAAAAAATAAGTTAAACTGGTTAAACTGTCTAGCTTCTAATATAATAGGTATTGATATTAATTAATTATTGCTATTTCTCGTTTTCTATGTAAGGACCGCCTAAAGTGGTAAAAGCCTCCTCCATGTCTCTCCATTTGTCTCGGTTTTTGGCTAGCCTAGTAAAGTAGGCTTCATAAAATTAGTAACACTAATATTGATACAGGAGTGGAAGGAAGTGTGGATGGACGAGGCGTACTGGCACATGCTGTTCGCGAGCGTGCTCACCGTCATCATGGTGCTGTGGCGCCCAACCAACAACAACCAGCGCTACGCCTTCACGCCGCTACTGGACTACGCTGAAGATGACGAAGGTAGTTAAATATATAATAATTTATTTGTACAAAAGATTTCTCAAGATCAATCTCTTCCAGGCAACTTTGGGATTCAGCGTATGACGAAAAACTACAAGTTAAGGTATATATAACTTGGCACATCTCACACAGCCGTCTGCTCCCAAACTAGGCAGAGCCTGTACTATGGTAACCAGACTATAATAATAATAATAATAAAGTTTATTTATTTCTCTCTTCACAAAAGATACTGGTACAAACAATTAGGTAATAGAATGTATATAAAACTGGTTTCTTGGTAAGAGACTGGAGTCTATACTAGGGATGCCCCTGAAAAGACGCAAGAGCAGACTGCTGATAAATATGTAATATATTTTATTAGCTAACAAATAAATGGCCTAAAATGATCATGCAACATTGTTTTGAACGTAGCTACGAATTGCGCTCGTTTGATAGCAACTGGCAATGCATTCCATAAACGCACAGCTTCCATAGTAAACGATTTATTGTAAAAATTGATGGAATGGCCTGTTACTCCAGTTTCAGGTTGCCTGATGACCTTGGGGATTTTAAATGTGTGTCATGAAGAAAATTAAAGCGTTTTTGTATATACGCTCACGCCTGTATCCCCGAAGGGGTAGGCAAAGGCGGATACTTACATTTCACGAACTATAATTTGGGCCCACTCACGTAATAGGGGACAAACCTAGGCGTGAAATCGATGATGATGATAAACTTATAATGGCAAGGTACATCTTATACAGGGTGTTGTAAGTAAGGTTGACCACACTTACTATAACAGCTTGTATAAGATGTTATAATAGAAGCGTTATGTGTGTACTTTTCTTGGATATTTCTAAACAATGATTTCGTTTTTTTAAATTTTATGCGAACAATTTCAGAAATAACCGGTCATTCTATCAACATCTTTGTGTTAAATATATTATCAGTCTTACGCAACATCAGTTTATCGGCCAAATTTCAAATTCAATTGGTCAATTTTAAAATAAGATCTCTGTATTATCACGAATTTTCCTAAAATTGTTAGCGCTTCACGGGGTTTACTATATGACTCTAAAATATGACCACATCTTTCTGTAACACTGTTTGGGATGTGGTACGGGTCCGCGATGTAAAAAATTTATACAGCGTGTAAGTGTCACCGTCGCGAATAACTTACAATTCTTTGGATTCTTAACACAATGCAAAAGTCAGTTCATCATAAGAATGCGAGATTAAAGATTTACAGTCAATAGTTTGATTTTGAACTACGCAGTGTAACGGAACACGCGTACCCTGCGGTATGGTGAATGAATGATAGCATAAATGTTTTACATTGCAGTTTTTGGCCGAATGGGGTATTTACTCATTTTTTTTTCGGTAAAATGTTCTGTTTACACATTGTGATATTACTTTTAAGCAAAAATGAATTTTCGGGCAGAAATTTCCAATGATTTTCCACTTAGAATTATGGTCTGAATACACTATTTCAGGATTCGGTACGGTATCACTTACACCCTGTATAATAACTAGGCGTTTCGAAATAAGTTAAGAAAAAATAATTTAAATATCTAAATTTACACTATCTTTCACTATTTTATTTTATATAATTCATACAGATGAGGAAGAACAGTTCGTGAACGACGCATACGGTGTCAAAATGCGCGGCACCAACAGCACAAGTGAAATGATCGAAGGGCGAGACTCTGAGCCCAACACCAATTCCCTAGATTCTGATCTCCGGTGGGTGGAAGAAAACATTCCCACCAGCAACCTACCGCTCCTCGACTCGGATGAAGAAATCATTAATACAAAGTTCGAAGTGTCGAAAATGCAGTAATTACTTAAGTAAAGTGTATAAAGTATTATCGTAAATGTGCAATGAGTTTTTATTTATAACATTTAAAATAAATGGTAAAAAAATATTTCTTGCATCTATTGTTATAAAAACCCTTATACAATGGAAATAGACTAGTAATGTGCCACGCACACAAGCACGCAAAAATATTTGAAGTGCGTACGATCATAGATTAGTTAATAGTAAAACCGATCGTTCATTTCACTGAAGCCCGGTTCCAATAATCAAGAAACGGCTCGTTTTGCTTACGGACAGTGAAATTTTCGTTGAACATTCAACGAAATTTTACCGTTCGGAAGCAAAACGAATCGTTTCTTGATTATAATAACGCGGCATTAAACAACTATCAAGTAACAGCCTAATATGAGCCTTTTACAGTGCAATCAATCTGTGCTACAAGTTACTGGCAAAGTTATAATTGGGATGTCTAAACACTTCATCGACTCGCCGAAGGAGGTTAATACCTTATCGAATTCAAGATTTTAAAACCTGCTTAGACCAGCTACAAGGGAGATCTAATATGACAGCATCCTTACCACGCCTCGGGATGAAGTTCTTCAAACTCGAACTGTTGCTAGACTTCTGCCAAGTAGAAGCTATTTCTGTACAGAATATCTATTGCTCTAATCTTTGAAATTCCTGAAGTCCCAAAATGTGATATGAGCATAGGCATTTACACAATTATCTCCAGTTCCAGTAATTATACAGATAATTGTGTAAATCCTATGCTCAAAATAAATTATTTCGCCAAGTCGGGCACTAAAATAACTTAAAATAATGTGAAAGTTGTGGTCTAGTTTTACTTTAACGTTTTTAATTTTTTTATAATCGTCAAATGAACATTAAAAAAGTGAATGTTTTGACAACAGTAAGGCGTGACGTTATGCTTAGATATTTCATACCAATCTACAGAGAATACAAACACTACGTTAGACCAATCTGTACCGAACCTACTGTTTTGACGTTTACTAAAAAGATACTGATTTGACTTCACAGCTATCAATCCTATTGAGAGATAGAGAAGAGTAAATTATCACAGAATATAAAACAGTAATTATATTGTTACAAGCCGGGGTTTGGAATTAGAATATCCACCAATTTATTACGAATTAGACTTAATTTATTTAAATAATTAGCAATTAACACAATTACAAGTAATTCTCAGTATTTCCACTCACTATTCACTGTACTTTGCACTTGTTAACTCGTAGGACCACTCAACTAGACTAAATGATATGACAGGGAATGATATGAATGAAACATATATTAGCTTTAAAACTTTTTATTTATACATATGCAATTAAATATATTTGTTCTTTAGACACGATCTTTGGTATATAAAATATAATATTGGTATATGGCCACAATACATTAGGTTAAAATGGAAGTTTTATAGAATTCAGTCATACAGCGCGAATGGAAAATCAGATATACATTACATACTTAAAACAGTAAATAGTTAAGAAAATTATAAACTATCTATAGTTAAAATACTTTGTGTTCTCTTACAAATATAATGGAAAACATTTTATTGGAAATTATTATACGTAAAACATGTTTTTTTCCTTAATCCATTTTTTTCGTACAGTCCCACCTTATCTTAATTTTATTGTTTATGATGAATTTATGTTCAATCCCCACGCGGTTAAATAGATGAATTTTTATGTTCTTTGCATTGTTACGTTATGAGTAGGAGAGAGAGACGCGTGTAAGCACAGTTTAATAAACAGAAGTAGGCTTACTTTTATGTAGCGCGAACAATTAATAAAACTCAATAATTAATGCCTATATGCTACTACTAGATAATATACTTATATAGCACGCGCAACCTAATGTGTGCCTAATGCGTGTCATAACCCGCTTTCGATGTACGATCGGCACAACTTGGTAAGCCGCTGAGGGACAAGCCGTCCCGCTTAAGACAACTTTTTGGTATTACAGCGCTAAGTAAGCTAGGCCTAGTATAAGAATATATCCATATAGATAATGTCTACTGCGCAGTTTTATAACAAGTAATTTTGCATTTCATTTCTGAGTACTCAAAGAAAAAAGGATGTTGGTAGTTTCTTTTGCTTACTTTGCAAAATGTGTCACAACTGGCTGCATCTCTCTCTTTTAATTTGGTAAGTACTGAATGTAGGAAATCTATATAAACACTAGCTATCCTTGTTGCTGTTTGCATTTGCAATAAAAAAAATATTGTGACTATAAATTAAGATAAAAACTATCCTATCTCTCAACTTGGACCAAATTGCACACAGTGTGCAAAATTTCATTAAAATCGGTTCATTTTATCGGTTTATGTAGCAGTTCATTGACAACTTTTACACGTTTATAAACAATTTGATTTTTTAATTGAAACTGAGTTAAAATCGAGTTAGAATTGCTGCAAAATTAAAACAGGTCTTATAGGGTATAATATAAAGCCTAATTATATACCTCTTAAAAATACATACAAGTTGTTAAAAACCCGCCGCTTATAATTACTATGCCTTCAATATTGACTGATGAAACATTACATAATGAATGTACCTACTTATGTTACGACAAGCCGAAAATGGCGGCGAAGTGAGGGATATGACGTAACTGAATCCTGATTTTAATTTTAACTGTTCATATTAAAGTACTGCCCACCAATGCTGACAGTACCTTTACTGTCGATAAGAAAGCTCATTAGTATGCAAAGGATGATGCCTATATAGCGGATGATGTACATTTTTTCATTTGGTATCATATTCACTTGGAGTATTTCACATATAACGCATAATGTAACGTTGAACACTGAAATCACTATGAAGAATGTCAAGTCTGAGACAAGTCTTAGATAAAAGTGCTAGTTCACAAATTGCCAAACCAATTAATTTATCAGGAGCTCAACCAATACAAAAAATTTCCTTCAGTATAAGTGATGTATGCATGTTCCTTGTTTATGCCAAGCTCTTGTTTCCTGTATCAGCTGTACCTTACTGGTATGAGACATGGTTCAGTTTGGGCAATCAATATTTTTTTTAATATTTCTAAAATACATAAATATTACTTTCATGTTCTTAGCTTAAAATATATTTGTCAATGTGTATTGAAATATCACGAGCAATCTCTGAATTACTTGAATTATTATTGATTATGACTATTGAAATATTATTAGTTATTATCATAGTAAAAATCATAATCTGCTGGCTCATCGGGAATTTGAGGCGGGTCTTTGGGAATGTCAATACCTTCTACATCAAGTAGCCTCACTTTAATATCCATTGACAATAAAGTTTGTAAATCATTCTCAAATGTTTTGCTCAACATTTTTTCTTTTAACAGAGCATTGACACCATCCGTCCAGTAATCAAATATTTGATCATCTGGCGCGACGAAGTCCAGAGACGGTATTTCGGAAGACTTGGGGGTCAGGGAGAAAGCTAAGTGGGGTGTAATTTTGCGTCCCCTCAGGTCTTTTATGTGAGGACAATCTTTCCCAGTTATGACACACTTTATATCAGCCACAGCCAGTTTGTTGCCCAGATCCTCTAAGCTGGGTGTACTCTTTTCATCACAGTCCCCATAATGCAGTACTTTCTGATTTGGTGACAGTCGTATAAACCAGAATTTGTCCTTTAATCGTTGACCTCTCAATGAGTATTTTTTAAATCTCGTCCCTCCAACTAAGACACCTAACCGTTGCTGTTGGATGAGATCAATAATTTCAGGTGTAATTTTCTCTTTTAATTCCACAATGGGTCGAGCATGTGACTCCCAAATTTCTCTGTTATTTCTCTCTTGTTGCCATAACTGGGTTATTTCTGCATATGATAACTGGTTAATCCTTTGTCTAAACTTATCAAAACCTTTTGGAGAGATGGACAATGCTCTGCTTATTTGTTCTCTAACCACACTAGATACTTTGATAAAGTCCTCTGTTGTAGCCCTCATCTCCTTCCAAGTTTTATTCAATAACACTATGCAAATACAGAACAGCTCTTCAAAAGGCCTGTCATGTGTGAAGAGCAAAGGATGGTATGTCTGTCCCTGTTCACTAGCTGGTTCCCCAATATGCAAGATGTCACATAATAATTTTACAAGTTCCACACTTGTCTTACCAAAAGGACATTCATGTTCATCTGCTCTGCAGCTGTTCTCTAAAACAATTTTAGTATAATCTTCTGAGTAATTTCTTGCAAAGTAGAGCATGCAGTCAAGAGCTAAGATCCCAGGAGGTACTTCATTAAAGTCTTTCATTGGGTCAATCTCACATTTGAATCCAAGCTTTTTAAAGTCACTTTTAGAAAATGTTCCACCAAGAGGACGCCTCATTGTAACCTCCATATTTGGGTTGTGATCAGTTTCAAATGCAATTTTTCGGAGTTCATTGATTTTTTCCTGTGATTCTTGTTCCTGAGCATCAGCTCTTTGTCTCATTTTTGGTTCCAGTAAGCCAAGCATCAAAGTTTGTAGGATGTAAAGTTGATGAGCCAGCTCTGTGCCAAGACATTCCTTGGTAGCATTTTTGGAACACTCACTGGCACCAATGAGGTTTTCATATATAATATTTCGGGCTTGTTTTGAAGATAAGGTACTAGCAATTGAGTTGCGCCTTACCATGTCAGCTTTAGAAAATATAGCATTAATAAGAGCTATAACATTTTGTTGAAACATACAATCTTGTTTAGGATTTTGCAGGTGCTGTATCAAATTCGTAATTGTGACTTCTTTTTCCACATGTGAATTTTTTGAACTATTAAGTACTATATTTTCTAGAATTGATAAACAGCACTGTATTACTTTTGGGTCTTGTGTGGCTGATTGATTATTAACAAAACTAGCAATTTTGTTGATAAACTGATTTTCCAGTATATCCCAGAATATAATCCCATGATCCATGAGTTCAACAAAAGTAATAAGGGCGTATTTGAGCGAGTCGTCTTTAAATTTACCATTTTGTATATTGTTAATAATTAAAGTTAAACCCTTTTTGCTGAAAAACTCTTCTGCAAAAGTGAGATCACTACTTAAATTAGACAATTTTGTCAAGGCAAGGCTCTGTTCGGCGGTGGAGCCATTGTTTATCTTGTTCAAGATATCTTGAACAGTTTTCGCAGGCGACAACTCAAGACGGAGAACTGAGCCGTTCTTAATTTCATTTCTATTCTTTTCTGTAATATAATTTTGATTATTACTCTCAGAAAATTGTAGAGCGTAGTTTTCAGGGTCAGGGAGGCCCCAAGGCTTGCAGAGGAGCTGAATGATGCTCGACAAAGGCTGGTTTTGATCAAATTCGATAAACTGAGGTACCTTGTTAGGGGCATTAAGCATTTCCACGGCGATTTTAACCGAGTCCTTATCTCTCGTTGCCGACGGCATTTTTATAGGTTTAGTAGACATTTATTAAACATTTGACAATAAGACAAATCAACAACACACCACACCTCACGATTTCAAGCGATAATTTCCCCGTGAATGTGACACTGTTCTAATATCTATTATAGCTTACTGTCACAAGTGTCATTGTCATGAATGCCTAGCGCCCATAAATATAGAAAGAAGAGGAGATCTGAAATATAATGTGTTGGCGACGGCAAAGCACACAACCACACGCACATAATATATATATATATTGTGTAATTTTTAAAATAAATTCTTGATGAAGAAATTTATTACTTAGAATTTCACAATATCTTCTTCTATTTAAATATGTATTATTCTTTCTTAACAAAAACACATATTTACAAACTTATTTTAATTAACAAACCGCTTCAAATATTTACAATTAAATAATTAATATTCTGTACAAAAAGAAGATGGAAACTAAGTCTCAAATATTTATTAAGTAATTCTACTATTATATACATAAAAACTTACGGGCGCTGATGGTGCAAAGTAGTATTGTTTAAATGTTAAATAATGTTTGCTCTTTCTACAAGATCTTAATGTCAGGTTTGTTCAGTCAGTGGCGGATTTATTAGCAATATAAGCTAAATAGGCTGGAGCCCAAGGCGGCAGCAGATTGTAGGGGCGGCCAATTCAAAACCAATTTTTTTTTCTTGTCTTACAAAAAATAAAACATTTATATACCTACCTACATGGTGTTAGGTCTACACAAACAATGTGTAATATGTTTTACCACTTAGATAATTTTTTCTACAATTTGCGTATTCACGATTGTTTGCGGTTCGGGAACGGGTGACGTGACCGTTCGCTAAGTGTCTGGCCCAGACAGTTCTGAGCTGGTAAGAGAAGCCTATCTTGCTTAAAACGATTGAATATGTATCTAAGATCTACATACCTTAAGTCAAGAAAAGTTAAACGCCTTCAGCTCTTTTGTGCATTAAGTCAGAACGAATGAACAAGATTTCATATGACGACGTAATTGACGATTTTGCGTATAAAAACTTATTAGGTATTGGAAAACTTTCATAACTTAATTAATTGAATTTCATCGTCGTCATCATCATGCGGATTGTTGACCAAATATTTCAATACTTTGAATTACCAGAAATTCTGAAATTTGTTCCCCGGGAAACGCAAAAGCAAGAGTCCTAACACTCCCCCGAGACGAACGTGGCGAACGTGATGAATGTCCAATGAGGAAAAGGCGCAAGCTGTCAGCCACTAAGCCATCTTCGTCAGATAGGAGAACCTTAAACCATAAAATTAAAAACTGATACGAGGTGATCTCTCCGGCTAGACTAATAGACGCTGCAACACTCACACAATAGACGGTGAGATTGATCGGAACAGAGGGTTGAAAGTGTTTGCTCAGCACTTGGGGAGGCCCCATCTAAACTCAGAATTGAGGATGGTAGAATAGTCAAAGTTCCAGATTGTCCTGAAATTATCCAAAGCGTTATAGAACAACAGTTCTCTTATGGATTACGGAATTACTCCCGAGCTTTTTTTTTTTCGGTGACGAGGTGGAAGATCCTCATGGATTTCCTCCGCCCTTGGGGGAGGCGAAGGGGTCTGTCGGACCCTTATCGACTAAAAACCACCCCGCTGTTCCGCTACTTGCCTATGATCAGGGGAGGGAGAATTGCTATTGCATTCTTTCGCAACCTCCGATAGGCATTGACCCGTCTCACCCTAGATGGGTCCCGTCACCCGGTGCAACTATCACCCGTCGGCCGTACTCCTCTGAGAGCGCGCGCGGAACACTGCGCTCTGCCTCTCTTTCCTGTATCTATGTAGTTTCGTCGCCCAGTCTTATTTATAAAAAACAAGATAAAATATTCTTCCTAGCCAATAAAACGTCAAAAAAACTTTGTTACCTCAACACAAAATGTAATATGCACACACATTACAGTAATCATACACACTCTCACACAATATTACTTACAAAGAAATACATACTCTTTCAACTCCACACATACCTGACGAAGACAATATTTTAGCAACAAAAACACTTTGAAAAATCAGCTTGCTAAAAAATACACCTCCTTAACTCCTAGTCTATTATCAGATCTTCTATACCGTGATTTGATTTTAAAAAATCAATCCCATCAAAACCCATTCATAATCACTATTACTCAAAATCTTGCACCAACTACTTAAAAACAAAATTAGAAATAGATCACACTGATTTCTGAAAGCAACTTCAACTTTAACTTTTGGTTTGTGGCTTTGTGGAGTTACCACAATTTGGCCAATGTCAAGTAGGTATACGGAGGACAGACTGTCAAAGGATTTTATATAGAGCGCAAATAACTTTATCTCTACTTTGACATCTATCATAAATAAAAATACAAAAGTCACTAAAATACCAAAAAAAAAAATAAAACACTAAAACCATGGATGACACCAGGGCTTATTCGATGCATTAGAAACCGCGACAGATTGCACATTAAGTCAAGAAAATCTGATAACATGACACTTAAAGTAACCTACATCCGTTATCGCAATTTTTGGAATCGTCTACTACGCAAATTAAAATTAGAATACCATAAAACCATGATAGACAAAGCTGGCTCTAACCCGAAGGCCCTATGGAAAGCCATTAAAACCATTACAAACACTCAAATAGTAACAACAATCAATTAATGAGGTGTGTAACTTTTTCTCTTCCATTGGGAAAAACTTTGCAGGAAGAATTTCTCGCACTGCTCCTAAAAACAGTACCTATGGCTTTGCCAACTAACCTCCCTAACGGATCCGTACATACTCAGTACACACCAAATATACATAGTGTATATGTGTCGAATTCACCCTGAATATACACCAAGAATTTTTTAAAGTCCCGTGAGCAGGAATTTTTTAAAGTCCGAAAGTTGAAAATTTTTATAAGTGACCAATAAGACGTGAACATACCAGCGTATACGTATACCAGCTAAATATACCGCTGAAAAGCCAAAAGAACGAAGAACGCCTGGGAACCGCTTTTTCTTTGGGATCGCCAATGTTGAAGACGGATCTTCATGTGTTGAGGTTGTCATAAAAATGCAGTATGACAGTGACTGGCTTGATATAATGGTAAATTTGAGTATTACATTAATTAAGTACTTAGAAACGCGTGCGCGTCTAGTTCGTCTTGAGGTATTTTGGTAAACGTGCGTGCGTTCATCGGCGCTGGCTAGCGGCCAGTGCGGGCCTGCGGCCAATAAGTGTACGCCTGAGGCCGTGCGCTCCCCTCTCGTCTCTTCCGTCCCCGCGGTGTAGTGATGTGATTCGCAACAGTAGGTAGGTAGTGAAAACTACGTGTGTGTTTCACACTTATGAAATACTTTTCGGTCTACGTTAGTATTTGTAAGCCTCTAAAAATTTTCCTAATTGAGACTGAAAAAAAATTTGAGTGTATACTCGGTGTAAACTTGCGGTATATGATTCGAATTCACACCGAGTATATTGGGTACATTTTTATTCTAAACTCAGTGTGTGATCAATAAACACCAAATATACCTATAGTATTCTTCTAAGTATACACCACACTGAGTATACACCAAATTCACACCGAGTATATACCGTGTATCCGGTGAATACGGGTCTGCTAGGGCTGTCTCCAATAAATGTAATGAATTCCATGGTGCTGCTGGAAGTAACTGAAGCTGAAATAGAGGCTATTATGGTACAGCTACGATGGAACTGTGCAGTGGGATGGGATGGTATATCGTCTCACGTTTTAAAATCATCCCGAGAAATATTGGTCCCTCCTATAACCCATATCTGCAATCTTGCAATAAACAGCGGTGTCTTTCCTGATGCCTTTAAAAAGGCACTAGTTCACCCTATCCACAAGAGCGGCAGCAGAGACTGTGCCAACAACTATCGCCCTATTTCAGTACTCTCATCATTATCTAAAATTCTGGAAAAAAATCTAAACAATGCACTCAAAAAATACATTAATAAATTTAACATACTAGCTAAAAACAAGTATGGTTTTAGATTAGACACTTCAACAGAAGATGCCGTGATAGACCTGACTAAAACTATAGTTAACAATTTAGACAGCAACAACAGATGTCTGTGCATATTTTTAGATCTCTCCAAGGCTTTTGACACAGTCTCTGCAGCAATCCTACTGGATAAAATGGAAAAACTGGGAATAAGAGGTTCTCCCCACAATCTTTTTCGGGACTACCTCAGAAATAGACGTCAAAGGGTGAAAATTGGGGATCACTTGAGTGATGAGGTTTTGGTGTCTTTCGGTGTTCCACAAGGAATATTCTAGGCCCCACGCTCTTTCAACTGTATGTAAATGATCTCTGCACTATCTCTCCCTCATACTAATATTTTTACTTATGCAGACGACACAGCGATTGTTATAGAGGGTCCAACTTGGGTGGCATTGAGAGAGCGTGCACACACACACACACACACACACACACACACACACACACACACACACACACACACACACACACACACACACACACACACACACACACACACACACACACACACACACACACACACACACACACACACACACACACACACACACACACACACACACACACACACACACACACACACACTCTCACACTCACACTCACACTCACACTCACACTCACACTCACACTCACACTCACACTCACACTCACACTCACACTCACACTCACACTCACACTCACACTCACACTCACACTCACACTCACACTCACACTCACACTCACACTCACACTCACACTCACACTCACACTCACACTCACACTCACACTCACACTCACACTCACACTCACACTCACACTCACACACACTCACACTCACACACACACACACACACACACACACACACATTTTAAGGAAAATTGAATTATTTCACTGTTCCATAGAACAGTGTGTGTATTTCACTGTTCTATGGAACAGTGAAATAATTCAATTTTCCTTAAAATAGCCAATGACATAAAATATCTTAGAAAATAGCACATTTACCATTATATAACTGGTTAATCCTTTGTCTAAACTTATCAAAATCTTTTGGAGAGGTGGATAATGCTCCGCTTATTTGTTCTCTTATCACACTGGATACTTTGATAAAGTCCTCTGTTGTAGCCCTCATCTACTTCCAAGTTTTATTCAATAACACTATGCAAATACAGAACAGTTCTTCAAAAGGCCTGTCATGTGTGATGAGACGAGTCTATTACACACACATTCTTCCCCCTTTCCTCTATTAACAACGTTAATAGCTTTTTTGTAAATACATTAACATAATTACAATAACATTTGCAGAAAATATCCAAAGTCAAAGGGGTAGAGGTACAAATGATTCAGTATTACCGCCTTTAACCTGTCTTAAAAGCGGAAAATCTTTTGTTATCTTGGAGCCGGACGAAAATGAACTAGAAATAAGTATATTAACTCTAAAAAATAACTGTGCACCAGGGTGGGATAACATCAGCACCAATATAATAAAAACTTTCAGGCATATTCTAGTTCCTCCATTAACTCACATTTTTAAGATATGTTTCTCTGACGGTATTTTTCCAAAATGCCTTAAAAAGGCTATAGTTATGCCGATATATAAATCTGGTAAAAAAGGATTGGTAACGAAACGAACTATAGACCTATTTCTCTGTTACCTACATTTTCCAAAATACTAGAGAAATTAATAAACAACAGACTAGTGTCCTACCTTGAAAAAAATTGCCTCCTCTCCAACATGCAATTCGGCTTCAGACCTAAATTATCGATAGCTGATGCAGTACATAACCTAACAAATTTAATTTCAGAGGAGCTGGGGAAGCGTAAACAGGTCATTGGCATTTTCCTTGACCTTGCAAAAGCCTTTGATACCGTGTCCACCAAAATACTCCTTAAGAAACTGGAATCTTTAGGAATAAGAGGAACACAGTTAAAACTTCTCACTGACTATTTACAGGATAGGTACCAATGTGTCAAAATAGATGAAGTTATTAGCACCGAGTTGAAACTACCGCCATTCGGTATCCCACAAGGGAGTGTCCTTGGAAGTACCCTTTTCCTGGTGTACATTAATGATCTTTGTGATTTAAATCTGTCACACGGCAAAATTATTTCATATGCAGATGACATGGCGCTTCTTTCCTCCGCCAACACCGATACAGAAGTCCACGAATATGCACAGTGTGGTTTCAGCACTGTAAATAATTGGCTTAAACATAACCTTCTCACCCTGAACACTGATAAGACGAAATTTATTAAATTTGGTATGCGTAAAAACCTAACCCATTTACATCACAATCACATACATTTGTATGCACATAACTGTTATAGTACCGCGAATCATGCTTGCAACTGCCCTCCTATTAATAATACAACTAACATTAAGTACTTGGGTATTGTATTAGACAAAACTCTATCTTTTAAACAACATATAGCCGCTGTAACTTCCAGAACTTGTAAATTATTATTCGTATTTAAAAAACTGCGCCATATAGCAGAACAAAAACGTATTATACAAATTTACAAAGCATTATGCCAGTCAGTAATTCAGTACTGCATCACCTCTTGGGGAGGATCCTCGTAAACGGTGATGTTAACTACTGAACGAGCACAGCGAGCACTCTTAAAAGTAGCATTTCGCCTACCTTTTCGTTTTCCTACACAACTATTGTATCAAGAATGCAACGTTTTAACTGTGCGCCAACTATTTATAATGTACACTGTATTAAAACAACACACGACTCTAACATATAACTCTAACCTTGCTAACACAAAGAGGCGGAAAGATATTGTCTGTACCACACTTTCGGAATCGAGATTTGTATTCACAAATGAATTTTTTCATTTTTGGGTCCTTTTCTTTACGACAGGATAAATAAAAAGACATCCATATATGACCTCAACTATTTTGAAGCAAAGAATCTTGTGAGTCAGTATCTGGAAAGTTTAGACTACAACCAGACTGAAGATTTAATTACTGTTGTTAAATAAATAAGAGTCCCATAATGTTAATATTCCTATATTGTTATATACCACATAGATAAATAAGCCTATATGTAGACAAGTATGTTTCATAAATATTGTTAAGATTAAATAATTATATTATGTAGTAAAAGTCTGTAAGTGCACTTACTGCCTGTGGCACTGGTTTACCCTAGTACAGGCACCCATATATTTAAGCTAATTATTGTTATCTAAGATCTGTAATAATGTGTACCAACTATAAATGAATAAATGATTTATTATATTATTATTATAACTTGAGGGTAATTTTTAACAAATAAAAATTTTGATCGAACAATGAAGAACAGTTAACGAACAGTTGAAAGAGCAAAAAAAATGTCAAAAAACGACTTCTCTCCAACTTGAGGGTAATTTTTTATTTTATTTAAAAAAAAACTAAGATCTAACAAAAATATTTTGATCGAACAATGAAGAACAGTTAACGAAAAGTTGAAATAGCAAAAAACAAAGGTTAAAAAACGACTTCTCCCCGCCAACTTAAGAAAACAAATTTTTAATTTTATTCATAAAAAAAAACTAAGATCGAACAATTAAAAATTTAGATCGAACAGTTAAAAACAGTTAACGAACAATTTAAATAGTAAAAAAAATATGACAACAAACGACTTCTCCCCGCCAACTTGAGGGTAATTTTTATTTTATTTAAAAAAAAAACTAAGATCGAACAAATAAAAATTTTGATCGAACAGTTAAGAACAGTTAACGAACAGTTGAAAGAGCAAAAAAAAATGTAAAAAAGCAAATTCTCCCCGCCAACTTAAGACAGCCCAACCACACGCACATATATTTGTGTAATTTTTTAAAATAAATTAAAAAATTCTTGATGAAGATGTTTATTACTTACAATTTCACAATATCTTCTTCCATTTAAATACCTATGTATTGTTCTTTCTTAACAAAAACACATATTTATTAACTTATAATTAACAAACCGCTTCAAATATTTACAATTAAATAATTAATATTCTGTACAAAAAGAAGACGGGGCGGCCAATTCAGAACCAACATTTTTTTCTTGTCTTACAAAAAATAAAACATTTATATACCTACCTACATGGTGTTAGGTATACACAAACAGTGTAATATGTTTTACCTATTCTAAGGTTTTACCCTGTTTTACCCATATATTTTCTATTAGACATGACGTTCGAAACGTCATGCCATATATTTATGGTTATTTTTACATTGAAACGTCCTTGCAAATATTTCTTATGGTATGCATTTTCACTGATATTATTAAAAGTTTATATCTATATATTAGTCTCGGAAATAATGAACATTATAAATATCAGAAATTGGAAAAAAAATCAAAGACTGCTATGTAGTGTTGCCAGGTTATAAATTATTATTATTATTACCAGAGATCGGAGTAGGTAGATTGATTTTTGCTACTTGTATCAAAACGTCTATATTAATATGGACATTCTTTCGGTATTCCGGAAGTGGTTATTTCGGAAATTAAAAATTCGTAGTACTTAGATAAATAGATTTTTAGTGTTGGAATTGGTTTATTTTTACTGAATTAAAAATTATAAGGTTACAAAGATGTTATTGATCAATATTAGATAAATATATCGACGAAGAATTATGTCTTCATCGATATATTTATCTATGTCGATATCTGACGTCACCTATAAAAAACGTAAGTGCAACAGAGAACATGACGTGCACCGTCTCATTGCAAAGTTTTTTTTGCACCGTTTGCGACATGCCAGATGTATGACGTTGCCTATAAACAATGTAAGTGCGACAGAGAACAAAATATGCGCCGTCTCATTTAAACATTTTTTTTGTACGTATGCTACGAGTTTTGCTCTTGCGACATTCCTGATGTATGACGTCACCTATAAACAATGTAAGTGCGACAGAGAACAAGACATGCACCGTCTCATTTTAACGGTGACATGCGAGATAGTGCATCTAGATGGCTTACTTGCTTACTTTGGTTCGTTCAGTGCACATCTTTGTTTGTTACTGTGTTGTGGATACCTTTTTTGACCCTGGCTTGTGTTTTGGAACTGCTCAAAACGACAATTTGGCTCGGATATAGGATCTGGACTTTTCAATATTGAATTGGATTTAGTTACGTCAAGTTTTGGTAAGTAATACACATTTAACTTCTTATAAAATTGGATAATTTTTTTTGTCTTGTTTAAGTTTGCTTTACTGTTATCCATACCATGGATTGTAAAATCGTATAAGCTTTAATAGAATATCAAACTTAGTGTGAAATAAAAATATGATATTCTTGAATGTAGTTGGTATTCAGTCAGCTCTATTTTTGCCCATATTTTTAGCATGATTTCATATATCATGTTTATGTATTAAGTATAATCCATGTTCCGTGACCTATGTCCACATATATAGAAATAATCTTGCTCCATTCGTAAATATTAACGACAAACAGACTAACTTTTAAACTGTCTCTGATTTTTCTTCTTTCCCTTTAACTCTCTATAACGTTAAACTATGCACAGTCCCTTGAGTGTTTTTATACAGTATTTACACAATTTCTAAAATAGTGAATAGTAAATCTGCCTTTCTTTTAATCGAGCCATGAAACATTTGAAAGCAAAATTATTATAGATATTTTTTTATCTCTTTGTTAAAGGTGTCTTACGAAGTTTCTTCTCTCCAAAAGAGTCCAAAAGAGAGAAAAATGGATATCCGGTCATCCCGAACTAATTTACGATCACTCTAATGGTATAATATACTGTTCGAAATGTGAAAGCCATTTGAAAAGCATTAATAAATGCAACATTAAAAGACATATCGAAGGAGCAGTACACCAAGGCACGTTTAAGAGGCCCAAAGAGGAATTTTATTTTGACCTTATAAAATTTCTCATTTTGTGCAATATTCCATGGTCTCAGATGAAAAATGCTACCTTTCAAGAATTCTTTAATAAATATATGTGTAGCGCTTGTTGTTGTACGTGTACTAATCGTAAACTGCCAGATGAATCTCAGTTACGTAAAATATACTTGGACAAGTTTTATAAGAATAAAATGGATTCTATTAAGCAAAATAATAAACATGAAAAACTATGGATATCTTTGGACGAAACGACCGACTTTTTAGGTCGATATATAGTCACTTTTCTAATAAAACCATTACATGTTAGTAATATTAGTAGACCTTATATGACCGCGTGTAAAGTGCTAACTGTAGTTAACGGACAAACAATCACGCAATTTGTGTTGGAGTGTTTAGAAAAATTATGGGAAGACTCTTTTGAATCGAGAGTAAATAACGTTATTGTCCTATGCACCGATAGCGTAGCCCATATGCTAGCTGCAGGACGAAATTTAAAAAATTACTTACCCCAAATGAAGCACGTAACATGTTTGGCGCACGCGCTCCACCGAGTATCTGAGCAAATTAGATCTGGATATCAGGATGTCAACATTTTAATATCAAACGTAAAAAAAGTATTTTTAAAAGCCCCAAGCCGAATCAAAATTTAAAAAAATAAGTATCCTGATTTGCCGCTGCCTCCCCAACCAGTTATTACTAGATGGGGCACGTGGTTAGAAGCAGCATTCTACTATGCTCAACATTTTGAAAAAATTAAGGATGTACTAAATTGTTTAAGCAGCTCTGATGCCATATCTATCCGAGAAGCTAAATTAATTATAGAGAAAGAAAATTTAAAAGACGATTTACACTATATCAAAGATAATTATTTAATAATTCAACTCTCCTTAAAAGAATTACAAAACACACAACTACAAACCCGGACTTAGAAACACTAAGGGCATTTAGTGAGGCAATTGAAAAAAATGAAGCATTTGGTTTGATTCCTTTCTATAAATTTGCTCCTTTGACATCCTCAGATGTGGAACGACATATAAATGGATTTTAGATGTGAAAAGAAATAGACTAAGAATAGAAAATATAGAAAAAGTCATGGTTATTTATTTTAATTGTATAGAACACGATTACCAGGATGCTGAAAGTGTAACCGATGAAGATTAAAAATATGATATTAATCTTCATCGGTATAGAATACAGAATTGTATATACTTCTACTTAATATTAAAAAACGTTGATTTTATATATACCTTGTTTTATTCAAAGCGTAATCTTAATGACTACCATGCTATTGTTAAGTTTTTGCAAAAATTAGTCCTAATAAAGTAAAGTAAAGTACTAGGCATAAATTATACGGAACAGGAAACGATGAGGGCGGAGATGCACTTCATTTCAATTTATTATTATTCAAGTGGTAAATGAAAACAAGCTTAAATAGTTTTGATATCTTACTATAGTTTTGTATTGAGTAGGTACTAATAATATCACTACTAACAAAAACATTTGTTACTTGAAATCGGAAATACCGGAAGAAATTCCTTTATTGCGCTTATCCATGTTATTCTTTCGGTGACCAGTTATGATATAAGTAGCAAAAATCAATAGTAGCAAAAATCAATCTACCTACTCCGATCTCTGATTATTACTGATACTTTCATTTATTTTAGTCTACGTTCTTTAATATCATTGACGTTCTTTATATTTTCTCCAAATTAAGACCTTTTCAGGCTTCACTTTTACGGAGATTCTTCTGCCATCCATTACCAATGACATTACGGTACCGTAAAAAAGTTTGTCATGTCAGTATTTCCCTATATAGTATATTATCTATGATTTCAGGAATCATTATGCATTTATAAACTAAAATATATTATCCACAAAGCCAAAAAAACAAAAGGTGAAGTTGAAAATATATTATAATGTCTCACTCTAAACAATCAATTTAATTTTGCAAAAAATGCATTGAAAATGTTTACGTTTATCATGAGGTTGCGTTAAAAAACTTTGTGACATGGAATTTTATTAATTGAAGCATAAAAATATCATCGCAACATCCTACTCTGTCTCCGCAAGCTATAGAGGCCTGTCACATCATGTAACAGTGAAATTGTTCAATTTTCCTGAAAATAGCCAATGACATAAAACATCTTAGAAAATAGCACATTTACCATTAAATACGTAATATGAAAGTATTGCATTTTTGAAAAAAAATAATGCCTCCCTCGGTAATTAGGTAAATATTGCAAAAACCATAGTCCATCAAACAAGAAAAGTAATGAAGTCACTATTTACTTGTAAGTATTTATTAGGACTTCTTAACAAGGGATTTCTAAGAGGTATTTTGGAGAAATTATCAAAATTATTATTTAGGTTGTAGAATTTGACTAAAAGTGTGTGTTGCCATCTTTATTTCTTTTTATTTCCCTTTGTTTTACATGTTGTTTTTCAGAATTCGTATTATACAATCCCTTCGTTGTAACACGGATTTAATAGTAAAAAAATATAGCTTTCCTTAACAATAGTAACTCTCTTGCAGTATTTGAATAAAGTTTAATATTAATTCCGCTTAAACACAACCTTAAGAGGTCGCATACGCAATTTAATATGTGAATAATCACTACGTTTTGGGGAACTTTTACAGTAATTGCCATTGACTGGTAGTTGGTTCCAATGACACACTTATCGTTATGATTTATCCAATACCCAACTTCTCCCGTTAGTCATGAAATCAACTGGTTGCTGGATTTCCTCTTCTTTCCCCACTGCGATCTCCATTAAATCGTTTAACTATCACACATCTTCATCCTTCAGCTATATTTTTCCTGCTCAGCTAAGGGCCTGATGTAACTATTTAGGCGCTCCGGGCAAAAATAATATTTGTCGTCCTTTACAATAACGTTTTATAAGTGAGCATAAGCACGTTATACCAGAGATGGGATGGAGCAATTTTTAACAAACCGATGACAGTTATGCATGCACTAATGTTGGAATTCTAAAATTTTCACAAATGTATGTTAGTCTACTATGGCTTCTGAACGAGTATACTAAAATTCATGAGTTGTATTTCATTTCATTCATGTTTGTAAGTATTGTTACGAGCTGAGGTTCGGGATTAGAATGGTACACTAATTTATTACCAAAATAGACACAATTTATTTTAATAATTAGTAATCAGCACAATTACAATTCACTATTTCCACTTCTCTATTCACTTGTACTTCGCACTTGTAAACTCGCAGTATCATCATCATTATCATCAGCCTATCGCCGTCCACTGCTGGATGAAGGTCTCCCTCAAGGAGCGCCAACTATCCCGGTCTTGGGTAATCCGCGCGGTATTACTCAACTAGAACTCAACTAATACTGCCATGCAACTGCGTTATACAGGGTGTATCTGAAAATGGAACTATTCACCCAGTTATTGAGAAAATACATAAAAGTAACTTAAAAAGTTTTCTAAGTCAGTGTTTATGGATTTTCTTAGTTACGGAATGAAAAATTCCAAAATAAAAAATAAGTACGTTTTAAAATCTTTTACTTTACACATTCCACCAGTTTTTATGAGAAACGGAGGTAAAAATACCTAGAAATTCAAAGAGTTACAACTTGTAAACGGATAGTTATATTTTTCAGTTTTTTTTGTAACTGCATACTAGAGCCTTTCAGTGATAAAAGTAAGTGTTACATTTTCAAATACATCCTGCATACTCGGAACGTTCATAGGGAGTTCGTGACATTGTCCGAAAACTCGAAACCCCTCCATCTTCTACAATACATTGTGGACACTCTATAAATAGACTATTAGTTCCGTTTATTGTCAAAAGATGGCGTGCGGCTCAATTTAGGTGATCGTAACCCTCTATGCCTTTGTCTATTGACATGTCAATAGATGGCGCCAGCACGTCAATTTAGGCTTCCGTAACAGTATGTATGTATGTTCGTTAAATAATTTCTTAGAAACTACTGAATTGATTGAAATATTTCTTTTTAATTGACTTAATATGTGTCTTTTAACCTATAGAACAGTTAATATTTTTCATCGAAATCAACCAAAATGTTATATGAAGTCGGTTCATACATATGTATTTATGTAACTTTTGTTACATCGACTTGTTAATGTCTGACATATTTTTCCTGCAGTTTAGATGACTGAAAAAAAATCACTGGAACTCAGCAGCTAAGGCTTTTGCGTCTTCAAGAACTTGAGTAAAATAATCATTAGAACGTGAGTTTTCAAAGATCTTTGGTGTTTTTCAATAATTTAGAAACAAACTAGGTAAGTCAAAATCCTTACTTTGCATTAATGCTTGCACTTACAAGATTTATCCTATTCAAAGCTTCGTACCAAAGTTATGAAAGATTATAAAAAAATCAACTGTTTAATTGGATTCAACAAACCCGAAGCTTCGTCTCGAGTGGAGTATCCATTTAAAAATTTTGGTAAACACTAAATAATGCATCGTAAACTTGCTGTATTTAAGTGGTTTTATTGCCTCGATTCGACCTTTCCATCTCGCGTCACTAATTCGTTTTAGAGTAATACTTGTTACATTTTTCAAAAGAACTGGTCATCTCAATGTTGAAGAGGAAAAAGAAAACATTAGTTTATTTTTGCACAATATTAAAAAAAGATTTAGCTTCGAGTGAGGAGTTTGCCATGTCGTTTACAACTAAGTTTAAAGAATGACTACTGCAAGGAACACAAAATGCCCGTGGATTGATGTGTTTATCCTGGGTTAGTAAGCACGTCAGTCAGTATGTACTTTGTCAGCCACGGGCGAGAGTAGACGTGTTAGCTTGCATATCTATAGCACTATAGTGAATTGCCGAGCCAGTGAAGTGTTCATGTGTACATGACACGACGTGCTATAGTGAAACAGTACAGTATAAATGAAGTGCTGATAATTGTTCTAAGATCATTTCTGTTGGTCGAGACCTGTAGATACTTCGATTGGTTCTATCCTAAAAAATCTTAAATATCTCTATTCATTACAATTTATGATATTCTTGGATGGTCTTCGTTTTAATTTTTAGAAATATACCTAATTATCATGATCATCTGCTCAATTTTGCTAGCGTCCAGGGCGCAGGGTACAATCGAAAATAATAGAATAATATTTTGATTTAATTATAGTTTTTAGAAAAGTCTTTGTATGTTGTCTGACATTGTATTAATAAACTTACTCCCGACTGATCCAGGAGAAGGGTAAAGGTTTTCGCCCACATATATGTTATGTCCGTTCCATCCAGAACATTTGTTTTTATGCTGAACAAACATTGTATTAATGAACTCATTCTGAATAGTTTTACTTAAGTAGATTGCTTCTTTCTCCTCTTTCTTATAACTCTGCGTACATGTTACCGCATAACAGGATAAAATTCGGTTAACAACTCTACCAGTTTGACAAAGTTACCATTGTTATATTGATACAGATTATCAACAGAAGTTTTGATTTTACCTTGAAAAGTCAAGTCAATTTTGGCCAACATTTTGTTGATTGAGGCAATACGTAACAAAACTTCATTCCAGTGTTCAATTTCTGATGTAATTATTTTCTGTGATTATTGATTATTCATCTATCGTATGCAACAATTTGAGTCTACTTGAAAGTTCGAACCAATATTTTATAGCTTCTACGTGGTTTCGTGATGTTTCATGAGATTTAAGCACATCATCAAATACATGCTTCCAATTTTTGAACCTACTTTCAGATAGATCCGAAGTCGTAGTTGTATTAATTATTTTACATGAAAAACAATACACCGTTTGTTTTGCCTCAGAATACACAAGCCAATCTCTCAAAATTTCTTTACCGTTATATTACCGATATTGAGCTTTCTCTTATAATATCTCATTGCGATAACTGACTATCATTATTTGTTATAGAATGCATACTAATAATAAAATCATAGGTAAATGCATAATCGATATAAGTAATTACGGAAACTGTACTCAATGTAGTACATCGGAATTCAAGAAATTATGTTCCGAAGAACTTGATGAAGACAACTTGTGCTTGACTAATTGTGACCTCCGCTGTATAAGTAGACCAGGATCTCCTAAAATGGTACTTAGAAATGGTTAAAGTCACAATTATTTCTGAAGATAAGATCGCCTACTATTTATTTATGTGGTTTTCTTTTACATTTTAGTACTTATATCCCCCGTGCAAGGTCATATTTGAAAACAAGGCGTTACAAGCTCCTGGTAAACTTTCGATTTCTGAACTTATTGGTATCCTGAAACCTGATTCGCCTTATGTGGTCACCAACAAAAAGGTACTGCCCTAATTTTCTTTATCTGGTATACACTTAAGACCTCGCATTACTTTATTGTGTTCTAGCTTCTGCTCGCGGTTTTCCTCGCCTAAAAGTTATTTTTTTATTCCTCGGTAACAGTGCTTTTTTCTGGATTAAAGGTACTATGTACTTTTCTGTAGCCTGGCAACGTGTATGCAAAATTTTATGGTGATTGGTTGAGTAGTTAAGGCGTGAAAACGTTACAAACAAACTCACTTTCGCATTTTTTTTATGGTATAGGGGGCTAACGAGCAGATGGGTCACCTGATGGTAAATGACTACCACCGCCCATGGGCGCCTGCAGCTCAAGAGTAACAAGTGCGTTGCCGGCCTTAAAGGTAGGAGTAGGGGAAAGGTGGAAGAGAGGGAGAGATGGAAGGGAAGGGTTAGAGTCTCCAGTAACCTCACTCACTCGGTGAATATTCGGCATTTGTATGTTAGTTAGGATTGTTATTTATTTGTGTACTTTATTGTATAATAGACTTTATTATGATACATAGGTAGGTATATAGTTGATGGTTTTTATGGGGCCATCCGATAACCCTAATACTTAGCCTATACCGGTCTTCTGCTGCTGCATTTGTGTGTTTATAACAATAGTTCGTAGCTAGGTAAGATTTAGACAAGAGTATAAATATAATTAACTACAACACTAAAAAGTCCTCGCTCAAGCTGCGTTACTGTTAAATAAACCTCGAACCCATAACCTTCTAATGGCTGGTGGGCAGTTCTGCATCATGTCAAAATCGCCTCACCCGGAAATAGAAATAGGTGACTAGCATGATCTGTGTCTGTGATACATCAGGAACAGCTTGGCGGAAAGTAGCCGTAACGAAAGTGCTTTAAATATAAGAAATCTTTTTACAGTTCATATTGTTTCTTCTCAAGTTAATGTGCATCAAAATAAGATTTAAAAATAAATTCCAGATCCTATTTCCTCCGTTCAAGGTGACCTTTAAAAAGAAGTCAGCGATAACTCAATGTGTTAACAAAAAAGCTTTAAATACTAAATCTTCAGCAGGTATACGCTTTAAAGGTAGTTTACTCGCTCTTATCACTGATACGCCATCACAAATTACATCCGTATCATCTGATGTTGTAAGTAATCAGTTTTCGTTTATCTTCAAGTTAAGCAAACGTCTTCATCGTGCTTCTATCATGGATATTTATATTCCAGTCTTTAGATCATCCATGCAAAGTAAAATTTGAGGAGAAGCTACAGTTAAGTAAATTCTCGCCACGTGACAGTGGCTGGAAAGACTATCAAGCTACCGTTGAAGTTGACAAAATAGGTTTACAAACTAAATCCCTAACATCTGAAATTGTCAGAAGACCTAAATTATCGAGTGTGGTTGTAAGCAAGGAGGCTTCGAAATCCAATATCCCAACAGCAGCTAAAGATGGTGCAGTTGACAAATTCAGCGTAATAGTTGATAAGAAGGTATTGCAGGTTGAACCTTTGGACACTGATATATTAAAGAATACATGTAATGTACGCTCTCTGATGGATGACAATATGTCTTGTCTGAGTACATCGGCCTCATGTAACCATGCAAGTAGTATTTTATGTATATTAATATATTATAATACTGCTAATTGGTGCAAGTAATTTAAGTTTGGAGGTTTTTTCTTTCAGGCTTTGCATTCGCTGTGTGATACGACTTGTGAAGACGCGCCTTGCGATGCAGTGGTAGAAGAAGTACTGAAAACCAGCTGCTCTAACCCTGAATGCTTTTGCAGATGTGGTTGTGGTTATGACTACGATGAGGAAGCTGAAAAAATAACATGCGATTGTGAAAATCACACAAAAGAATCTGATAGCCTCTCTCAATTTAAAGTCGTTGATACTTCAACGCCGCCCAAAAATGCCATATCTGAAATTGTAAGTAAATCTCATGTAAACCATTTTTTTAAACGAAAATACAAGATATGTGCGATATATTCAATTTCCTACATTTGCGAACGCGAATACCAAAAAAATCGTGTTTTGATTATTATCTCACATTTTGATCATTCGTTAATGATGGGCCATATTAATAGCCGATACTAGACATACACGGTAAGGTTTATATTGTATGTAAAATGAAGTATACACATAGATAAAGAGAGATCACGTATAAATAATATATATTAATTTGGATTTCAAGTTCAAGAAGAAATTTTCAAGTAATAAATAAATAAATTCTTTATTTGGAACTAATACAGGTTACAATTATTTGTGTTAAGTGGGCGTGCATGGCCAAATCCGAAATTATGAAGAACTAGCAGCACCCCGCGGTTTCACCCGCGCAAGTCCCGATCCTGTGGGAATATCAGGATTAAAAGTAGCCTCAGAAGAAAGAAGTAGTCCCAGAATTCGTTCCTTATTAGCGACACTATCGAACGGTGTAATAATACCATGTGTTTTTTGTTTCAAAATCACCACCAAGAAAGGTCTGGTCATAGTTTAGGAGCGTTAAGGTTATCATACACTATACCGTCACGGTAATGGCACGGCTCCAACCCAGCAATTAAATTGTCATTCAAATCTGAGCATTAAAATGTGGTCGCCTTTCAAAAATCCAATGATGCAGTTTTTCATCAAAATTGGGTCCGAGACACCTTTGAGTACTTTTCGCTTTTCCTCATAGATTCGGTTTTAGCCATGCACGCCCACTCGAAAAATTCACTCCGTATATCTAAATATTAAAATAAATATATTGTAAATCTAAAAAATACAATGTTATTTTATAAATTATTTTTATTTTCTATTGCCAAATACATTCGCAAAAGATCGCAGAAGCTATTGTCCAGGAAAAGCTAATGCAAATATTAATAAATACGCTAATATTGGCGAAAGCGTTTAGAGTGCTGCCACTATTGAGTATAGAGCTGCGATATTTTTGCTATAGAAATTGAGTAAAAGGATGACCGTGATTAACGTTACCAGAGGATCATCCTGCATACATATTATAGACCTACCTGATTTGGTCACTGTGATTGTCCACAACACGTCATCGTCAAGTAGATCCGCTGGATATGTTGCCGTAAGTAAAAATACATATGTATTAAGTAATGAAAATCATCATCATCGTCGTTAATTATACCTATTTTTTAAATTTTAGAGTTTACCATTCTTTTCTGATCAGAATAATTTAACCTGGGACGAATCTAAAAGGCTTAAAATGAGAAGGATGTTATTGCCACAACAGCAACTAATTTCAGGCAAGGAGGAAGGAGTAAAAAAGAACAAGTCACTTAAAGACTATGTAAGTAGAGAAAAATGGCAACCCTGAAACTTGTGCATAGGTAGGTGAAAGATTGTATAATAGGTAGGCGAGGATTGTTATAAATAATTTTAAACACGAATTTAAAGAATAGTCTATAACAACTAAATTGTCACCCTTCCCCGCTTCCTGTTAATGTCAATAGTAACTGAACCTTGAATGTTTGAATTGAAACAAATACGAAATATACTGAGAAGCCTCTAGAATCTAGATCAAGATCATCGAATAGACAGGTTGATCTAGAGTCTAGATCAGCCTGTCTAGTCGATAATAGAAATGAACCTGACTTAATAGCTTTATTGTCTATTTTGCAACAGCCGTAGTGTGCCAGCGGAACTTAAAGCCACGCCCTTCGAGCTATAGATATAATAAGTTTATTTTTAATATTATAATGACCAATAAAATATTTTTGAAATTGGTTCTAAGAAGCTAAACCTGTTCTACATGAGATTACTTTCATGCGTGTTTAATTTTAATTGAGGTGGCACCTATAATCCTTCATCTCTGTATTACCTTAGGTTAAAGAATGCCTTTTACATTAAATCCGACGTGTGTACAATTATTTAAACTTAAATTGTTTTTGTTACAATATAAAACAATACACAATATTTATACTTTTTTTATCGTGTGTAAAACCTCACCGTGGCTACGGTGAAGTTGTATGTCGGAATCTCAGGGCTGCTTCTGCAAAGGTAACTGTTACCCCCAGGCCAGCGCGCACACCTTTCTGTCATATTTTAGGGTCGTATAGGAATAAAATGTAATGTGAGTAATGTAAAGCGCTAACAATTTAAGGAAAATTCGTGATTTTAATACAGAAAACTTATTTTGAAACTGATAAATTGAATTTGAAAATTGGACGATAAAGCTACAATTTCGTAAGAGAGAGAGGACTAACATGAATAAAACTATCAGTATTTAATTTACTTGATGATTGATGATGACATTTAATTGATGAAATGTTTAGATGTTTTTAAAAATAAAAAACGAAATCATTTAAATTGACATTAAAATTCATAATAATTGTTGTTTAAAGATGTGCACCTATGTTAGGAAAAGCAAGTTCCGAAAAAAAATTTTTTTCATGCCATATCAACTATTTGTCACATAAAGGTCATCACACACTATAACGGCACTGCAACCACTGATAAGATATTAGTTATGCTGCAACGGCACAGCTGCAGCACAGCGCCGCCTGAAATTGAGGCTACCGCTAGCCGCCAGCGTACTTTACCACGCGTGGCCCGCGAGGTGCAAGCTCGCAGTCCGCGCGCCTCCCGCGAGGTGCATGTTAATTTCATCGTCTTCATGTGCGACACGACGCGAAGTTTTTCGCAATCGGCGCGCTGTAAGTTCGCGGACCGCACGCTGTAAACGAGCTGACCGCGAGCTTACAGCGCGCCGACTGCGAGTCGAGTTGTATGGTTGCAGCAAACGCGCTTACTACCCGCCGTTGACTTTTTCTTATTGACATTATGAAATATATTATACGACCACGTTTTAATGCTTAGATTTGAATGACAATTTAATTCCTGGGTTAGAGCCGTGCCGTTACCGTGACGGTATAGTGTGTGATGACCTTAACGCTCCTAAAGTATGACCACACCTTTCTGCAACATCCTGTACAATATTTTAGCATTTCCCGAAATCAAGCAATTTTTATTATTTTTTGCATTTTGCAGCTCACTATGAAGTAATTACAGAATCAAACCCAGGATGGTCAGACGCAGAGAAAATTAAACACTATACAATCATAACACCTATTAAAAGGTTTGCGAAATAACGTTTAAGTGAAATATGTACATTTTAATAATTATGTTCATTAAACATTATCATAACTATTGCTCTATTTAAAAAATAACCGTAGTACTTGTAGATTCTCATATTGAAGTTATTATGAGTAATTGTTTGGATGTATTTACTTAAAAGGGGTTAAAAATTGGGGCTCCGAAATTTCACTTCCCCATTTTCCCAATTGATAATTGTCGTAAAAACGTTAGATGGCTGATCAATATAAACAAAATCATAACACCACAGATTAACATAAGGACAGAAGTTTTCCTGTCCTGAATTTTTCAAGTAAGCGTGCATGAAACTATGAGGAAGGATTAAGTTTGCCGTAAATTATTGCGTCCTAGTCATCAGCGACACTATCGATCAATGGTGTTATAAAACAGTGTGTGTTTTTTTCAAAGTCAACGTGTTCGATTCCTGGCTAGGATTCCAATTTTCAAAAAATCTAATGATGCAGTTTTAGTTTTGGATTTGGCCATGCACTTGAAAAATTCAAGCTGTAAACATTTACTGTGATGGCTACACTAGTCACAACCTGTATCGTGGCTAACAAACATTACTATGCTCTAATGCCTAGGACATGACTAATATTATAACGAAAATTTGATATTAGTCCCTTGGGATCAGTATTTTTTTCCGCACCCTTCAAAACGACGTGTACTAATACTACATTTTTATGATAATCGATTGAGTAGTGAAGATTTGAATGGTAACAAACAAACTCACATACATCTTTATAATATTAGTTAGGAGTGGGCCCGCCATCACGTAAATTGCCGAGGCCGGACAAAAACTTAAAAAAATTCGGACACATGGGTGAAATCGAGATTCTTTCCCGGACACCGGAAACCCGGACGGATGGCAGCCCTAGTTAGGAGACATGCATAGTTCATTAAGTATGTGTGTACGTCAGACATGATTTGTATTTTTGTTAACCCCTCCAGCTAAGCTAACGAGTTCACGTCGGCAAGCCACTGGGTGGGTTTCTAACTCGAAACCCATTGATCGCAAGGTCGATGCTGCAATAGTTGCAATATAAATCCCACTATCCCACTAATATTATAATCCCACTAATGTTATAAATTTGAAGCTTTGAAGCAAAAGCTACTGAACCGATTGCGATGAAACTTGGTATGTAGACCTGGAGACCTGGATTAACGCATAGGCTACTTTTTATCCCGATATTCCCACGGGTTCGGGACTTACGCGGGTGAAACCGCGGGGCGCTGCTAGTGTTTATATAAATCTATACTAATATTATAAAGAGCTAAAATTTGTGAGTTTGGTAATCTCCGGTACTACTGATCCGACTTTGAAAATTATTTTAGTGTTGGATAGCCCATTTATCGAGGAAGGCTATAGGCTATATAACATCAGGTTCCGACCATTAGGAGTGGAGCATCAATGAAAAATGTCGCAATAACGGGGTAAATTTACAAACGCAGATGAAGTTGCGCGGGTTAGTTAGTGTAAAATATACTTATTATTCAAACAGGAGGATATTTTTCGTCTGTATGCGGTTTGACTCCGGACACGGGGAGAAATATAGCTGGGGAAAACGTAGGCCAACCTGACTTCGATAGGACATTGGCTCAAAGCAGTGACATCTTTCTCAAAGAAAACAGATGTAGACGAGTAGGTTTCTCTAGTTACGCAGTAATTTTAAGTGTGTCGATAAACTGATCGATCATTAACCTTTCATAATCCACTGCTGGACATAGGCCTCTCGTAATGTACGCCACTGAGCTCGATCGTCAGCTCTCCTCATCCAGTGTTTCACCGCCGTTTTGGGTAGTTTGTCACTCAACTTGCTCGCAGGGAGTCCTAGTGTAGTTTCCATAGACGCAAATTAAACAATTTAATAACAGTTACCATCATTTAGAGGTGCTTGTAAATGATGAAGAATGTACCGACCGGAATACCATAGAAAAATATTAAGAAAATTCTGAATGGGCTTGTGGTTTGATTGTCACAGACCTTCATACCTACATTTATTATTGTTCTTTAATATTAATTTCTATGCAAATAGATTGTTCTAGATTATTGGCATCGTAAACTATTGGGTACATCATAATTATACATTGACTTTACGTTTTATAACGTTGCAATAAAACATACTATCGCATGACTACTTAATTCTCCATTAATTAGTGTCAATGAGATATTAAGGGACCTGCGTTGAGATCATTTGACTAATTGTGGACGGTCATTTAGTAGCAGGGTTGTATGTGGACATATGACACCTACTGTTACATATTTTGAGCAATTTTTGGAGGTTTGTGAAAATGAAAATACGTGTATTTGGTAAGTTTTGTTTTTCATTTTATATTTACTTAGAAAGTTATAAATAAAATTGATTGTTCCTCAAATATCTATATACTTGACCTAAGAGCTACTAATAAGTAGGTACGTAGTTACTGTCTATGCAAAGAGATTTAGTCCAAGTTATCTAAGTTTATCGTATAACAGAAAACAATTTTATTCGCGACATACGTAACTATTCCGGTAAGTAATAATGTCAAGAACTAAGGGATATACATCGACAAAACCCTCTCATGGAATGCTCAAATACAAAATGTTAGTCGTAAAATATTTGCCTCTGCAGCTTCTTTAAGAAGATTGCGTAATTTCCTTCTAACTGCCACTAAAATTGAACTCGCACAATCAATTCTTCTCTCCATTCTTGGCAATGCTGAATTTCGTACCAAACTCAAGTGGCTTCCAATTCGCTTTCGCCGGAATATTCACATAGGTACCTACTCTGTTTACTATATAATAACTTGTTTAATCCTACTACTCAATTTCTTTTGCATTTATTTACGACACACGTACATGATACTTGAGATCATCGGAAAATCTAACGTTAGAAATTCCAACACATTCCACAACGTTTTTGGATACATCCTTCACAGTACAAGTTGCATTTTAAGTTCAACTGCATAGTTGTATTTCCTGTAGAAGAGCGAAGTTCGGTCTCCATGGTAGTTCACATTAAAACGAACCGGACGAGAGCCGAACGAACATTTTATATTATGAAGTAATTCATGGTAAATACAACTTACAACATGCGGCGCCCGGGGCACGGTCGAGCGTCGCACGAATTGCCCACAAACACATCGAACACAGCCAAATCTCGGGTTCGGCAGCTCGCACCCGACACAGTCTGCTGTGTATGAATCATCCTTAACTCTAACTAGCTATCACTGGACAGGCCGTGCCCTCTAACTACCCTACCTAACCCTACAATACAATATTATTTATTGTACACCACAGAAACAGTTGACATTATAAACAAAGTAACAAATTGTGGAAGGTACAATCGACGCGGCGCGGTCTTATAGCTAGTAGCGATTTAGTAAAGACAACCTTTAGAGCCTATTATATATATGTATGTATATTCGCAGGCTTTTATCAGGTTTTGTACATAATTCTGTCGTGCCACCTCTGTCTCTGCGATGAGGAGGGCATCTGTGATCGTAGGCCTTTGGGAACGACTACACAACCTTTGCCACCTGACAATCGCTTTCTGTTAGAAATCAAGGACGCCCACGAGGACAAGTACATTCCGAAGCGACAGTACGAAGGTAATTTAATTATCTACTAAAATTAAGAAGCTCAAGAGTTTATTTGTTTGCGTTTCATCTCAACATCTGTAAGTTCGATTTGAAATATTATTTACCCATTGTATCAATCAAATCAATCAAATTCTTTATTTCCAAGTAAGCCTTATACATATAAGTGCCTAACACTTTTATGGACAATAGTCATAATTTTGTTTCATGCGTACATTTTAGAATAAATAGTACATAGTGCTATCTAAACCCAAAGTAAACATAGATAAAAAAAATATAGGCAGTCATGGGAGTGCCGACAGGAGTGAAAACTTAAAACGAAACGACGAACTTAAAACGTCACATTAGCAGGTTGGTGACATTGATTAATAGGGAGCTGACAGAACTCAATGTTTAGATTAGCGTCCTCTAGTGGATCTATATATGTATTATTAGCGGGACGTATTAGTTCAGTACTTTTTTCCCCATAGCAAAAGTGCACAAACGTGCCTAAAGAAGTTTTCACTCCAAAAAATAAATTTTGTGCTATAGGTTTTTCGTAATACATACATATTATATTATACATACATATAAACATACAGACCAATTTAAAAGACAATCATGCATAAGAGAAAGGAATCCAAAACGGACTGCTTAAGAAACAACGAATGCAGAAAAAAAAACTATTCCTTTTGATAAAGTTTTTCAGGAATAAAACTACTTAATCAACATTTATAATTTAAATCACAGATTTCCACTGAGCCGCAATAGAATCAAAACAAATTCAAAATGTAAATGTCTTTTTTTTAGACTGTTGTAATATTAATTACAGATACCGATACGAGTCGTGAGCACAAATTTTCAAAAATAAGCTATTTAAAAAGTTGTCACTAAAATTGCACTTAAGTATACGGTAGCCTAATGATACGTGCGAACCCAATAGGCGACGAGCATCGACTGACGAACCAATCACAGGCAGCGTCAGCGTGGTCAACGTCATATCGACCAATAAAATGTGCTCATGCACGATTCGTGCCGGTAACTGTAACTACAGATTGTAGAGGTCAAGCAAGAATATAGCCGTTATTTTCTTTTTCAGTTAGCCTTTTTTCTCGAGATAAGGTGACTTCTTTTATTGCCTTTACGATTTCCCTACGAGAGGATTTCAGAAAGAACAAGAATAACCCTCGGAAGCCGTTCATGTTAAAGGCTGGGTTCTTGGAGACCCATAGTGGCTTCAATAATGCTAAATACAGTCATACGTGCAATAATACTATTATTCAGTCGGATATTACACCGAAGACGGAAACTAAGGTACGCAATGTTGTTTTTTTTTTGAATAGATAGTTACTAATCTTCTGTTGCGGGAGTCGTTATGGGAGCAAAGCGGGCGGGACATGAATAATGATGACAAGTGTGCATCTATTTTTAGGGTAACCCTTATAGGATTACTTTGTTGCCCGTCTGTCTGTCAGTCTGTGTGTCTGTCAAGTCACCCCTTTTCCTCAGAAACCATTGGAGGCATCAAGTTGAAATTAACATAATACATACAACGTAAAAAATTCAAGCTTCTAACTTCTAAGTCAACGCATTCAAAAGATACGGCTATTTTATTTATTAATTGGCCTTAAATTTTAACAAATTTGAACATTTTGCAGATAAATCAAAACCTTTAAGGTACTTCCTATTGACCTAGAATCATGAAATTTGGCAAGAAGCAAGGTCTCACAGCAGAAGTTAAGGAAAAAATCGGAAAATCGTTAATTTGTTGCATAAAAAGTTGTCGTGCCTTACTACAGGGTCCATAATGTACTGGAATTATTGTTTTAACACCTTTGTAAAAAAATAGTTTTTGTGATTACAAACTTATATTTTGCGGTTGGAAAGTTGACTTTGTGTACGACAAAGTCTAGATGTAAGGGAGAGAATTTTTAGAACCGGAAAGTTAAGTTTGTCTTTCGATAATGACGGTCAAAAATCTTCGAGAACTGATTCCCGAGATGTACGTACTATATACATACAAGTTTGTTTGCTTAGCTTACGGAACCCTTGGTGCGCGAGTCAGACTCGCACTTATCCGGTTTTTTTTTAACTTACATATGATTACTCAAAAGGATTGCACTGTAAACGCTCTATGCTTTTCAAAAATTATTATTTTATTCTATATAATATATATTTTAAATAATAAAAACCTTGTTTAAAAAATTCAAGGTTTGGTAGGCTACCCTTTAGCCAGACCTCGACTTTATTATACAGGGGTGCTTCGAGGACTATTAGGTACAAAAATTTTTATAGTGCCTCAAGAACCTACCCTAAATATTTCACTAGCTCTCAGACTATTACGAAAAGTGTAATTAATGGCAATTTGAATTTAAGAAAATCAATTTTTTCGTGGCTTCATTCTATGGTCACAGAATACTCTAGCAATATTCTAGCAGAAATCATGAAGCAAGGAGTTTAACACTTTTAAGTGTTACTTTATGATCTAAATATTAATTTTCGTTTTGATTTTAATTACGTAGTTGACGTCGTGGTGATGATGACGTCATCCAAAAACAACAATAATTATTATGCACGTGTGAAACTTCAAACATGAGCATTTGCATGTGAAAAAGGCTTGGACATTTTTAGTATTAGATGAAAGACTGTGAATGCCTTTGTATCGATGAAAAAAAAAACTCAATTAGAGGACCTTAATTTTTTTTTTACTGAGATCTTGAGGGGTAGTCCCTAGGGCTCAATAATGCGGAAAACCATTTAAAAATAATTCATTATCGGGACAAAAATATGGCTTGGGACTGTGACTCATTAGTGCCGCCACCGTCTGGGATTCGCGTTTTACTGTTAACTACTCAGAACAAACAATAGATAGATAGAAAAATATATAATTAGACACGAATCTTGGAAGCTAAATTAGAACCACTTCCCGATGTCCGACTGGGCTCAAATTTGATGTACATATGTATCTTCAGTGACAATACAAGAATATGGTACCAATGAGATGTTTTGATGATGGAGCCGGAAGACGGCCATATTCTCTCTTTGCTATACAGCATACTGTTTAACCCTCATACACCTTCCTATTTAAAAGGACGATTTGAGTTCCTTCATGGTACCCATACGAAGTGCTTACGATCATCAGAAAAACTGATGTTAAAAGTGCCGGTGCATTCAACAAATTTTTTCGACAAATCCTTTACGGTCCTAGCTGTTCGGGCCGCGTCGGTTTCTTGGCACCGCGACGGGGATTTAGCGCCGCGACTATGAATTGACGGCGCGACGTTTACTTGGAGCCTCGATGATGTCACGACGCCGCGACGGTTACATGGCGCCGAGGAGGCAATTTAGCAACGCGACGTGGGATTGACGTCGCGAAGTTTGCAAGGCAGGGGGACTTTGAATCAGCGCCGCGGCGTTTAATTGGCGCCGCGACTTTGATTTAGCGCCGCGACGACGAATTGACCCCGCGACGTTGACACAGCGCCGTGAATGTTACTTGGCGCCGCGACGAAGAATTGACGCCGCGATTGTACTACAGTGTTTATTAATTGGAAAAAGCTTCAGAGAGACTAAACGAGCACGCTTCAAACAGAGAAAGAAAAATGGAGATAGATCCTGCGTATTGTTATGGAGGCTGTACGGTATCTATCGACAAACTGTCGTTCTTTTCCTGGGGGCCACGAAGCCCTCAGCGAGCTCACTACACAATGTCCTCAGCCTGGTCAAGGAAACTCAAGGAAGCTCTAAACATAATTCAACTCTTAAGTTTCAATTAGAAAACTTTAAAAAGGGACAAGTATCATATTTACCAAAGACAATACAGAATTAAATTATTGATATAATGGCAAAAACAGTTTAAAAATAGCATTCTAAACATAAACTTAGTAGTAATATTAAGTTTATGATTTTAAACGACATCAAAGAAGCTAAGCACTACACAATATTGTTCAACTGCACTCCAAATGTGTCGCATACAGAACAAACGAGCCAGGTCATTCACTATGTAAAAGAAAGTTTCATTGATTTTATAGAAGTTGCATGTCAGACAGGAAAGTACATTTGTCAAAAGATTGTGGAGAAATTGATATTTGATGATTTAGATATTAGACAATGCAGTGACCAATCTTATGTTAATGGGTTCAATATGGCTGGCACCTACAACGGAGTGCAAGCCAGGATTGCAGAAATAATTTTAAATTTATTCTGAACTTAACGATTTCGGAAAATATTCTCCGTGAAATCAATCGAGTTCATATTGAAATTCAAAAGGAAGATATAATCCTTGCGCGTTCCGTCTCTCTAATGGATGGCTTGATGAAAACATTGCAAAAAAATTAGATAAAAATTCAATTGAGTATTGGATAAAAGAGGTTAAAGAAGTTGCAGAAAAAATTGGCGTTAAGCCACCAGTATTCTACCAAATAAACGAATTTCGAGGTGCAAAAAACAATTTGATGAGATGTGTGATAACGAACTACCAACACTTCAACCTGTTCAACTCTTTTCTAAGGCAACAACGATGGTATTTGATAGAATCTTTTCAGAAATTAAAAAGAGACTTGACAGTGCTACCACCTTGAATTAGAATTTTGTATTTCTCAATGGTACTGAAATCTTAAATATGTCAACTGAAGAACTGCAGAAACATGGAGGAGATCTATGACGAAAGTACGAGCGAGATTTAAGCACAGTTGAATTCTGCAGAGAACTATATGTTTTTAAAGAGCAAGCTCCACTTTTATTTGGAGATATAAAATCTACAAGCATGATTTGCAGGATGCTTTTCCTAATATTTGTATTGCTCTGCGAATATACTGTACGCTCCCTACTACATTCGCATGCTGCGAGCGAAGTTTTGGAAACTAAAACTTGTTAAAAAATGATCTACGATCGTCGATGAGCGAGGAACGTTTATAGGGTCTCGCAATATTGGCAGTAGAAAATCAAACAGCTTATTATTATAGAGATCAATTGTGCCAAAGTCATAGATTTGTTTGCAGAACAAAAGGCCTGAAAAGTAAAATTGTGATTTTAATGTGCCATACAATAATTATTTTTAATCTAACGTTTTGTTTCAGACCCAATCCTGTCCTATCTTTTTTAAATATTAGAAAAAATATGTATGCATGTATTTTTAGAAAAAATGTAGGCGGGTAAGTAAGGGCGGCATTTTTCAGTTTTTGCCCCGCCTCGAAAAAATTCAAGATACGGGGCTGCCCAAAGGAGTCGGTTACAAACATACAAACAGACATACAAGTGATGCTAATATAAAGCGTGTAATAAAACTTAGTTTATATAAAAGCTTGTTTTAAAAAGAATTTTACAATTAATTTATATTGGTCTGAGGTTAACTCTAATAGTTTTATATTTCGTGGTAGGTATTGTGGACGGCACCAGAAAAAAATAATCAATGCGTTACCATTTTCGCTTTGGTGGCAGTCCAGCCAACTGTATGGTACAGTTTTGAAGGACCTTTATCGAAGCGTGTGTGTGAGGACAGGCGAAAGGCAGATGACATGCAGCCTACCGAGAACGATAACTGTCAAGTATGCGAAGACGCCAGGTATCAGGTAAAACACTGGGTCTTTTAAATCAAAGCTTGTGAATCTTTCGAAAACTTTCATTGAGCGATGCAAGGTCAGTAGGGACTATTTAGTTAAGCTGGTCTTCGCTAGATGACTCTGAATTATATTTTATGTTTTGCGAAATGTGGTTGTCGGCAGATTATTAAACCAAGGTGCAAATAATTATAGAACAAAGACTCGCACGATGAAAAGCGGTTAACGGTAAATTTACTACATCAGCCCAACATCAACCAGCGCGTAGGTACTCTTCCACTTTGTGAATTTTAATTGCAGCCTTTGTATCCTGGAACTACTTCCCAAGTCAGCTATTCCGATTTAAACAGAAATGCTGCCCTTTGGTACAAATCATTATAACTCAAGGAATTAATTATTATTTAAGGAGCTTAATGGCTAAGGCGTCAGACGTGACCCAGTGCACTATCGACGCGAACCCATTCCTAACAAGCATTTAGTTTAGCCGGAGGGTTTCATTAAAAGTTAATGTGATCCACGTTACTAGTATTCCTTTAAAAATTACATTTATCTCAACAGTTGACCATAGAAGGTATGTGGTCCCCCAACACACACCAGTTGATGTACCCAATAACCCAAGAGCTCGCCAGATTCAGCGATATTGTCGGTGCATCACACAACAAAGACTTTGCTTTATATACGTATAACTCAGAAGCTACTGATGGCCTGAAGATGCTAGCCGAGCAGGGAAATACTACCAAAATGGAATTAGAGATTCTAGACATGGTAAGTTAAGTTAAGTTAAGTAAGCAAAGCATAGTTAAGTGTTTAATGGTTTGTGGTACCCGTTTATATATATATAGGTACGTGTAAAAGCCACCAGTAATGGTGTCAAACAAGATGAAAATATGGTGAAGGTTAGCTGAACAAATAATTATAAAATAGATATGTCTACCAATAGGCCAGCGCAAAAATTTATTTGGAAAAACAATATTAATAACAGCATGAAAACTTTTGCAATGTAAGAAAATATTAGCGAAAATATTGGCGTTTGTTTTTCAACTCGCCTGATGAAAAGTGAGCAATTCAATTTTATTTTCTACAAAAAATCTTATTTCTCCTACAGTAAAAGAGCAATAGCATATGATAATATTAAAAGAGCTTAAAAAAATGTTATTGCTTTGAATCGATTACCAAATTATTAAAACTTGTAAACTTGAAGACGTATTAACAAATTTTGCTGATGTGACCAAAAAAAGTTTGAAAATAATTATCAGAGCGTAATATCATCAATAATTGAAAAAAAATGTTATTGCTATGGATCGATAATACCAACTCATTAAAACTTGTAAACTTGAAGATTCGATGATGATGATGAGATTATCAAACTTTTTTTGCCTAACTTTTCAATTATTGATGATATTACGCTCAGGGCAATTTTTTTTTATAATAGACCTGTTTTTATAGAGAATAATAATATCTATGGTAACTAAAAATTTTTTTTAAGGTGACCAATAATAGCAGTATTCATCTATATGTCTGTTTCAGGTTAACGACGATATCGAAGCGTCGCAAGTCCGCACCCTGATAAAAGCAACTGCCCCGCCTCGCCCAAACATGTTCACCGTTACGAACTTCCGAGCAACTCGCCGCCATCATCTAGTTTCCTTAGCGGTGGCCCTCTTGCCTTCCCCTGATTGGTTCCTTGGAGTATCAAATATGGAACTGTGTGATGTAACGACTAATATGTGGGCGGAAAATGTCACTTTTAACCTGTATCCGCTCGACGCCGGAACGGACAGTGGGATGACTTTTGAGGTTCGGATTTTGAATTCATCACTCCGGCAATATTTTAGGATTTATGGCTGTTTTTAGAGTTCCGTTTCTGTTCCTCAAAAAGAAAAAAAGAAATCTTTATAGGATCACTCGCTATTTATGTCTTATATTTTAACCAATTTTAATAATTCGCACGTACAAATAAAAGGTAAGTCAAAACCTATAGGGTAATTCCCATTGACCTGCAATCATAATAATAATAATAATATTTGAATTTGTCTCACGAGATTGTCGAGATGTGGAATGTCGATTCGGCGATCATTGTTGCGATTGTCATATCTGCTCATAGATTGATAGCCAAGAGCCTCGATCAACACCTTAAGAGGCTCAGGTTAGACGGCTGGATCAAGGGACTGATGCAGAAGGTAATTCTCCTCGACATGGCCCGTATAGTGAGGAGGTTCCTCTCTTTAGAGACCTAACCACCGGTGTCTTTGTCACTGTACCCGAAGTTGATGGTCTACTATTTTCATATTTTAAAATATATATTTTGTTATATATACATATTTAAAAATGTAATTTATGAGTTTTAAGTTGGTAAAATCTGAATGTCGTTAATTTATTGTTATTTCACATAGGTAACATAATTTTTTTGCGATTAGAAACTAACATTTAAACCACATTTACTTAACAATTTGATTAGATGATTCGATAACGCATTGATTCTTTAACAATATACTCCAGTCGCCGAATGAAGAAACCTCGCCACCGCAGACCATTAAAAATGCGGAAATAGCACCGACCGTCTCGAAAGAAGATACTAGGCCCTTCGCAAGGTTGCTCTTTCATCTAGTTCGTACGTACAGCATGCCCGACTGCTCTGAAGAGAACCCAGCTACTGAGGAAACAGGCAAGTGAAGAGCACGTTTCGGATGGTGTTCAACGACGAAATAATTTATCTTTTTCTTCTTTTATTAAAGGGCAGTAATTCACACTAAATTGAAAAAGTTTCAGAGTTTGGCATTATGTCTGCAGCATTCTTGTTTTAAAATAGTGTTCAATATAAATTTATTTACTGCATTGTCTATGCTCATCCTAGAGGTAGGGAACATCGTAACGCTCGCCCAAATTGGACCTGCGAGCACTTTTTGAAGTGAAAACTTCTTTAGGTACTTTGTGCACTTTTGCTATGGGGAAAAAGCACTGCGAAGTATATAGAACCACTAGAGGGTGCTAATCTAAACATTGAGTTCTGTCGGCTCCTTATTAATTAATGTCACCAACCTGCTAATGTGAAGTTTAAGTTTTCACTTCTGTCGGCAGTCCCATGACTGCCTATTTTTGTTTTATTTATTAACCGACGAAAAAAAAGGAGGTTCTCAATTCGACCGTATATATATATATTTTTTTAATGTTTGTTCAGCCCTCTCTCCGTTATTTATGAACCGATTTTGATTATTCTTTTTTTGTTAAATAGGGTATACCTCAAGGGTGGTCCAATGTCAAGGTAGTCAGGATCTGATGATAGGATCCTGATAAAATTGAGAGAAACCCACGAAAATTGGAGGAACGAATAGTGTTTCTGTTTACTTTTCATTACTTTATCAGATATTTGCGTTCAGAAATCATGTAGCTGAGCTGATGATGAAAAAAAATCATCAAATAAAAATCTTTTTAACAAAAAATTAAACCGACGAAATAACTAAAAAGCAATAATTAAATAAACCTATATAAAATAAGTTTATATAAAATTTGATAGTTTATGTAAATAAGCTCAAGACTTAAGGTTTATTTATTTATTGCTTTTTAGTTATTTCGTCGGTTTAATTTTTTGTTAAAAAGATTTTTATTGGTTAAATCTTCTGGGACACTCCTGATCCCAATGGTCACCGGGCAGTGCTAAAATCAAAGATGCAACGACAGGATATCGTATTGTTTTATTCCACTTAAGGTCCAGCATCACCTAGGCTGAATCGAGATGGAGAGCACAGGACAATGCTCACTCCAATTTTTGTGGTAGTGATAGTATATTCTTATTATTGTTAAATACCACTTATTGACTATGTCGTCTGTCGCTCCTCAATAGTAAGTAATATTTGCTTAAAGTAGAGCTAAACGCTTAGAGAAGGTTTTTAATAATTTAGAACTATAGTCAAATGACCATTCAACCAATAGACGAGAATAAACGTTGCAAATAATATCTGTTGTTTTAAAACAAATGTTGCCTATAGGTGGTGACACAGGGGATGGTGACGGAGGTGATTCAGGTCAGCCTGGTGGTACTGAAGAAAATAATAAACCTGAATATCGTCCATCATCTGTTCCAATTACTACAACTAGGTGAGTTTACATAATATTAGGTCTTAGCTATGAAAAGTATTCAAAATTCAGCCTTTAACTTAAATGCAGGTATACTTAGTAGGAACTTACTTACCATTGCTACGAGACCTCCCATGTTTTATAAACCATTACAGGAATCAAGGATCACGCGCGATACAAAGCACGCAAGAAAATTGCGATGTTGCCAATGTTTTTCGAATTTCGATCTGTATGCTTAACACACTTTAAGAAAAAAATGCGACTTTTGTCTTACTCCATATTGTTAATCTCAATAAGAGATAATTTGTTTATGTATATTCTACTATTACCGAAACTAATTTCGTTTCAGTGAACAACCTCCATCTGTAGATCCACAAACAATAGATTCAAAGTGCCCCATGACGACGTGGAGTGACTGGGCTGTGTGTGATGGTGAATGTATTAATAACAAAGTTAATGGATACCAAGCGCGATATAGACAACATGCCGGGGTAAGTAGCCTTTCTTTATATTATGTAGGTACCAAAAAATATGAAATAAACACATTTTAGAGCTCCTTAAACCCATCTATCACCCCTAACCATCGCAATACTCTCTAGTATTGGGATTCTTGGTGTCGACATTCCCAGCGACGTCGTTTGTTAATCACTTGGAAGGCAAATCCAAGCTGGCATCCAAAAAGCTTGGATGCTTAATAGAGCGAAGCGGTACTTCACCCCGTGGCAAAGACAAGACAAGTCCGTCCCTTATGGAGTATTGCTGTCATCTCTCGGTGGGGGTACCTGAATGTGAGCTTGGGCCTTTTGACTAAGTTCAAAGACGTGCTGTGAGAATCGTCGATGATCCCAAACTCACCCTTAAGCCTAAGAAGAGACTTTGCCTCCTTCTGCGTGTTCTACCGCTTGTATAATGGGTTGTGCTCTGAGGAACTGTTTGACATGTCTACGGCCGCATTCTACCACCGCACCGCTCACTACCGGCAGGGAACCTAAATGGTCACGAACGGTACGGTTCCAGAGGAATTTCCTCCCGCGAACACTCCGGCTGTGGAATGAGCTCCCTGCCGAAGTATTCCCGAGGGACTATGGTATGGGGTTCTTCAAGAAAGGAGTGTATTGGTTTTAAAGGGTCAGCAACGCGCATGCGAGTCCTCTAGAATTACAAGCGTTCATAGACTACGGTAACCGCTTAACATCAGGTAGGCAGTATGCTTGTTTGCCACCGACATAGTATAAAAAAACTAGATACCAGTCCGTAGAATCAGCTTTAGGAGCAATATGTCTCGATGGCTTGTCTTATCTGGTTCAGTCTCAGAGTCGGTTTACTAGTAAGTTACAATATAATATAATCGATCGATCAATAGTGATGTTATTTTATTAATGAGTTATTTTTATTAGTTTATAAATTCGTTGTCCTAACAATTTATCACGATTTACCTACTTTCGTCAGGATCCAACGCCAGAGTGCGTAGAGAAGGCTGCTACTGAAGATTTTCAATCATGTTCAGAAGATTGCGAGGAAGAACCACCAGCACCGGATGACTATGAGGAGCAAGAGTAGAAAGTCCTGTTTAGGACAAATATAGAAGCACGGAAGAAGATACATAAAAGAAAAGACTCATAGCGATCGCTCGTCTACCATAGCTATACGGAGATGCGTAACATTTACTCCATCGCTCTTTGTGTGTGTTAGATGACCAATCACGTTATTAGCTTTCTGTATATAGGATCAAATTAATTGATTTATAAATCTGTGTTTGCGACACCGGTCCACTTACAGGCAGTACATTTAGACTACGGGCTTATCCCCTAGTTTTTATTATTCCGGGTAAAGAAACAATTTAGAATAGCATATTTCAAATAAATTATATATTGATATTGTTGTTAATGGTGGTGTTTTATTTGTATAATTTGTAATACCTACAACACAACATTGTATATCTGGGCTCTACTTTCTTAATTTCATTTTTTTCTGTTGTGTATGGGCCGTCTGTCTCATGATTATCCATAAGTAACTATTAACTTTTTAATGTGGTTGATAACAAAATTCTATAAGACTGCTTTCCAATGCGCTTAAATCAAGGTAAATTCAAATAAGATGTATTCTTCATCCCTTAATTTTGCCCCTTAAAGGTGGAATATCTTGTCTTTATAAAAATGCCTATGTGAGACCGGACGTTGTTATTGTTCTCTTGAGTGCGTTCTCATGACAGGCGTTAATCGCGGGTCAGTGGCGGATTTACGCATTTGCATATATATATTGAAAATCGGTAGAGCCCGAAAGATATAGCATTATTTTATTTTTAAAATTATTTTGGTAATCTACGATCAATTACGCAAATTTTGTCAGGTGCCAAAGAGGATACAAACACTACGCATTGTGCATTAATTATTCAAAACAGCAACACTGTCTGCTAATGCGATCTGAAACGGTTTACCAACAGTCGATTGGTCCATGAACCGATGGTCAACATTATCTTTAAACCATAAACTTTTCGTCCAATGGACTTTTCATCCACGAACGTTTCGCCAGCATTACTCTACGTCGATTCACTATTTATAGTCATTGGTTTAGGTTAGGTTAGAACTGTGACCACAACGCACGAGCCGAGCGAGCGAAGCGAGCGTGCCGCGGCAGCGGTCGCCGAAGTGCCAGAACCGAATCGGTCCTATATAAGTTTGTTTCTTTGGTTGATTGCGCTATCAACCAAAGAAACAAACTCTTTAGCTTTGTAATATTAGTATAGATTCGTGATTGAGGGCCGAATGGAAGGCAAGGCAAAGGATCCAGAGGTCGCTCACCAACTAGATGGACCGACACTATTAAAACTCTCCCGATTTAACAGAATACAGTTTACAATAATGTGACAATTATTTAATATATTGCCAAATTTTTTTTTGTCACGAGGTCCATGAAAGGAAGGGAATCAAAAATTTGTCTCAAAATTACCTTAGTACTATACATACAAGATAATTTGCCTGTAGTAAAGCAAAAAAGTAATTAATGTAATAGAGTATAGAAAATATATGTTAGAAACATTCTCACAGCCACTGATATAAAATATGAAAATCACTAACTACAGTAACTGCCAAGTTGTTCGTACCACTCTTCGCACTCAAGACCATCTTCTGAACTTATTACTAGGTACCATTTTTATAACCCCACTATTCATTAATATTTATCAATCGACCAATACCATTGCGTTACCGGTGTAAACAGTCAAAATAATGTCTATTAACTTATTCTTATTAAATAGTGAACTGTGTTATCATCTATTATAGTTTGTCCCTAATTTTAATAAAATAAATAAGAGTTTTTGATGTGGCGACGACATATAGCAATTATATTCGTTAAGTGATTTAAATAAAGTAAATTTACTATCCAGTGTCCAACCGCAGAGTAGTGGTCGAATTTTCATTTCATCTCTGATTGTGATTCTAAACAAACTGAATAATGTGTAGTTTTTTTATTAAAACTTTAGTGATTTTAAAATATGTTTGGTGTTTTATTAGTAAAATAAGAAAAAAGTTAAGAGATATTTAGTAGATTACATTTTCTATTCAGTAGAATTTAGTAGAATTTCTTAGGGTGCCACAGTAGATTGTGAAAAATAAATCTGGTCAGGCTGAGTCCTCCTTACGTCATCGCATGAGACATTCGGTTCGGTATCAATGCAGTCAATTTACAACCGATTTTATAAAATATAGCACATAAACCGCTATATATAATTGTTATTATGCTAACCAAAACTCCGAAGCCTGCATACAAAAGATTTCTCACGTTTTCTTTGAAGGCTGTATTGTTAGTTGAAGTTGCAGGGCTCGCTGTCTCCTACGGTGTCTGGCATAAGTTAAATACCGATAGAGGTGCGTAAACTCTTTATATTTCTAAATATATCTACATATATGTTTTCAACAAAGCAATTTATACATAGTTCTACGTTTTCTTGTCAAAATTAGGACTAAAGTTTTTCAGCATGCAGCATGTAGGTTGAAGAATTTACTTAGCCGAATGGCTAAGTAAATTCTTCAACCTACATTACGTACATTACACTATATTACTATTGGCGTTAATGATCAGACAGCATCAGTTTTCTCTCTTTGTATTGAAACTTATACCTAAGGATCACAGTGAAAGGTAGACCCAGATATCCCTTAATAGTCAAAAAGACTAATATAACTTCCTAAATAATAATATAACAAATGTGTTTTTTTTTCTAAATTGATGCAATTAAGAATAAAGGGATACTGAAAAAAATTTACATGTAACCAGAAATCTCGATTACACTCATTATCTGTAAATGCATTATTTTATAATGTTCATAACACTTATATATTAAAGACTGTAAAAATATTGAAAAAGGCATCATAAATATTTGATATAAATGTTATGGTCTGTCAATTTGGAGGCATTGCACTTGGCATGTTATTAAGTGTTATGGAGTAGTAATAAGTGTATTTAGTAATCTGTAAAAGTATGTATTTAGTAGGTATTCAGTTTGACTTTAGAATATTTTCTAGTGTTCTTGATGTAGAGATGTTGTTAACATTAATCCTTACTTATATTATAAATGCGAAAGTAACTCAGTCTGTCTGTCTGTCTGTCGCGTTGTCACGCCAAAACTACTGAACCGGTTTTAATGAAATTTGGTACACAGATAGTCTAGAGCTTCAGAAAGGACATAGGCTACTTTTTAATGCGAAGGGGTGTAAGGGGTTGAAAGGTGGGAATGAAAAGTTGTATGGAAGTATCGTCATATTTAGAGCTAGAAGCTTGAAACTAATTTTTTAGGCTGTTGATTTGAAATAAATACACTTTTCCGCTCGGACGAAGTCGCGGCCACAGCTAGTTTAATATATTTTAGTTAACAACTTTCTACAATTTTTAACCTGCTCCAACTACTTAGTAATTTGACCTAATTATGTTGGTCGAACAAGAATGATATTTTAATAACTTTCTAACTAATAAGAAGTAATAAGTTCAACTCTAGGTCATATGTTATTGGTAGTTTTTAAACCTGATAAGAGTTCTGTTAAAATAGGTGTAAACTGTCTCTGTGTAAATTAAATTAAATTGTTTTTGCAGATTTTCGTCTGTATATGTACAAAAACTACAACTGGGCCTTGGAGGGTTACTACGGAGTTGGTGAAAAGATAGCAAACAATAAAACTAGGGAATTAGATCAGGCAATTTGGAGAAACGAAGGCAAAATATAAAAAGCGGTGAGATGAGTATTGCAATTAGGGCCACTTTCTGGGTGGCGACATTTGGAACCATCGGTTATGCACTGTTCAAGTTGGTCAAACCTGATGATGAGCTACTTAAGCAGGTCATTATCTTCAATATTTGTTGATTGTGGTCACTGATCATTTAGTTTGTCTTTTTATTGGGACTAATTACTGTTGCATGTTGTTTGTGGACTCTAAAAGTATTGTTTAGCTTTGTGGATTTCTATCTAATGGTTGGTTGTAAACAAATATTAATAATTTTTTATTTGAAGAGATGGAATTATGACAAAAAATAGTAAAAGACTAACATTGCCAATATTATTATAAGCAAAGATAAACTACAATATCCAGTATTCTATTGTACCGTTTGTACTTCTACGGTAAAGTGAAAACTCATTACATAAAAAACAAAACTCATCAAATAACATGTTCAATAAATTTAATACATATAATTCTGTACAGTAGACAAAATCTTTTACTACAGTTACAAGTTAAAACAAGTTACATAAATACCAATATCAGTGTCCCTTGCATCAAGTGTTCACCTTAAAATAAAATTGTCATAGAAGCTATTAAGTCATCAAGTTTGATCCATTTTGATTCATGATATCTCATTAAATTTCATTTACTGCTTTGCAAGCTGAAAATTTAATTTGCTAATGTATATATATTTTTGCAGTTTGACTCAGAATCCAAATATACAGATGCTAGAAGGACTAGTCTACAAACATTAGAGGTGCTTAAAAACGCCACTGATCAAAATTCTGAACTAAATAAGACAATAGAAGACTTGATAAAGAAATGAGCGACAAAAACTCAGTAATAGAAAGGTTAAGTAGGCGAGATGCACAACGGTTAGAAAAATTACAAAAAGCGCATAAGGCGAGGGAAGAAGTCGATGCCTGTGATGAAAATGAGGACTATTTCTCGGGCGCCTTTAAAATCAAATCGGAATACATTGAAGACTTACTATCACAAGTTCCAACCACAGAAACTAATGCATTACCTTTGCACTTTGACAACATAAAACGAGAAGTAAACGAATTACAAAAACATGTTGTAACATCATCATTTTTTCTAAAGGAGTTTAACATGCGAAAATATTTAGGCATAGTACAGAATCTACAAACTAAATGTTATGAATTAGAAGACCAATATGTGCCAAGGAAGAAGTTTGGGTTTTCAAAGAAAAAGCTACCAAAATCTCACAACCAGAAGCAAGGGTCCTTAGATGAGAGTGATGGTGCAGGCAAAATTGATAGTAACAAATGGGACGAAAAGTTTTTCGGTTTTGATTCCCAGGAAAACAAAGTCTTACTGCTTGAGAATGATGAACTGTTTCAGAGGGACGTTGCACTACGAAATCTTAACAACTGTACTATTGGCCTAAAAGGTGTGATGGGTACATTGCATTTAACTAATTTAGTAAACTGTGTGATATTGTCTGGGCCAGTGACATCATCTGTATTCGTTGATAAATGTATCAACTGTAAGATTGTAACGGCATGTCAACAGTTACGTATGCACACGTCCACCAACTGTGACATTTATTTACATGTCACTAGTAAAGGTATTGTCGAAGATTGTTCCAGTGTATACACAGCTCCGTATAATTTGTATTATCAAGATTTAGAAAAGCATTTCAATATGTCCTCTTTGGATCGAAATTCAAATAATTGGGATAAATTGGACGATTTCAATTGGCTAGCCCCAGATATTCCATCACCGAATTGGTCAGTGTTGGATCAATCACAGCGCATCACTAACTGGGATGAATGGTGGGCAAAGATTCCTTCCTAGCGATAGAAGTAGGGTAGTTATTAAAAATTTGCCGTGTTATAATGCTCTTAATACTCCATACTTAATAGAATATAACATCTACTAACTTACTGCAATATAAAAACTGATTACACAGCCAAAAACATGTTTGTACTCTTTGTATGTCATTTCATCAGAAAAAACTCCTCAATAGGATCTTTTTTCGACTAACGAAATTAGCATTAGTGATGTGGGGGGATCCTATTTATACTTAAGAGTGCAACATCACAGATTATTAATAGTAATTTCGATTGTATGTTGATTGTTAGCACAAAATTTTATTTACGTACATCAATAATAATAAAATAGACGTATATAAAAGTAATAACTATCGATATTATAATTTACGTGTGCGCTATCGATATGATATCCCAGGATTACTAATTAGGAGAAGACGTAAAACTAACTTGCCAACGTCTACTCAAAAAATGTTGTATATTATTCTCATACTTTAAAAAAATGTGACGGCGTAACACATTTTTTTACTTAACAACTAATTCAAATCATTATATTAAATTAAAATGTTGAACACTCCAAAATGTAGAACTATTAAAGTTTGGAAATAAGAAACACCCTAAGCTATGAATAATAATGGAGGAATGGAATTCCGTCTCAAACCTCACTAAGCCATTGATTGTTTAAAAACTGGACTATTTCTGACTAAATATTTTTGTGATTTCTTTACTCAAATGATTCATTTGATACTTACAATATTGTTGTAGAAAGTTCTTCAATTTGTGTTATTGACATGACTGATGTAATTTAAAATAAACTGCTGTGCTATTTCGCTATTTAGAACATCTTGTAATGCATATTAATTATTATTTAAAATCTCACTAAACTGACATGTGCCTTTCTTATGTTGTTTACTACTATATAGCTATTATCATGTTACATTTTTAGATATTGATACAACTCTACAGTTAGCTAGCAGTGATGACTATGACCGACAAGACACGTCTGTAACAAAAAAAAATTAAGAATTATTTAAATTTGGATAATATTAAGGTCATGTCTTAATAAAATTGTCTATGTTTCTTTATTTTCTATTTATACATACGCTTGAATTTGTCATCACCATCCAAATTTTTTCTAGGCACTCAAGGGCACCATTTTTGATACCAAAAATAGGTAGATAAAATTATCGCATTTCTTTTTCCCAAAAAAAGTTTCATGGTGCGTGGTCACTTAGTCAACCGTAAAAATAGGTTGCTCAAATTTAAAAAAGAAAACAATCCCAAAAAAGCTGCTTGGTCACTAAGTCAAGCCTAAAAAACTTTAAATGCGGAGAACTAGGAAGTTCCGATAGAGCAGTTATGAACACTTAGTACACACGGAGTGCGTTGTGTCTACAAACTGAGTTGTTGAGACAGCTTTCTGATGCAAATTACTCAATATTTTTGTACTTCAAAAAACAGGTTTCTGATAATTTTCATCAGATTCTACTGTGTGAATTTGGATGGTCATGATAGAATCACCCTATACAGGTGTATTTGAAAAAGGAACACTTACTCAAACCACTGAAAGCGCATGACTAGCTTGCAGTTAGTTTACACGTTTCACCTGCTTTTATGAGAAACGGAGTGAAAAATACCTGGAAATTGAAACGGTCATAACTTGTAAACGGATAGCTTTTTTTCAAAATATTTTATTGTACCTGCATGCCAGTTATGCCCTTTCAGTGATTTAGGTAAGTCTTTTTTCAACTACACCCTGTATGCATAGATTATACAGACACTAACCGGTCACTTACTGCAGCTCGTATCCTACATTTTCTTAGTTAGCTATTGCAGATATTGGTATGTTAATTTTGATGTTGAAATTTTATCAGAATACTGGTAGTGAGCCATAGAATTACGTTAGCAAAAAGTCTGCTTATTTAATTCAATTTATATTAATTTATAAAATAAATAACTTTATGAGATGTCCATCGTTTTACTTACCCTTTCTCGTAGAAGTTTTTGGTAACTGATATTAACATAGCTAGCATACTCTAATACACGAATAAGATTATTTTCTTAATTTTCGTGTTGTAGATATTAATCCGTACGAACACAGACATTCGTGGAATCTACTGCCTGTTTGCAGAATTACGGTTTCATTTCCAGAAACTAGTCCTTTGGAAAGACTCTTTTTTTTTGAAGAACAGCCCTTTGGAAAGACTTTTTTTCGAAGAACAGCGACCTCTGAGTCTTAAGGTGGGTACTGACCGGCGTTACGCGACGTAATGTAACATTCGCAGCGATATGTTACGTTACGCCGTGTGCTAAAAAGCCGTGTAACTTGCTCGTTGCTCGCCCGTGCTCTAGATTCGTTGCCACTCGCAGTCAAGATGTCGGACGATGAATCCAATCTAACCCAAGTATATTTTTTCTTTATTTTGTTATGAAGTTCTGGATGAGCCGGGTTCCAGTAAAGAAATTCTCTCTATTTTTCTATGAAAAAGAGTTTTTATCCCACTCCATTTCTATTATATTAAAGAATTCGCCATAAAAACGACAGCCGGGTGGAGCAATGGAGTGAGCAACGAGCGGCTCGCTGCTCGCTAGTTTCCCCGTACCTACTGACTGCACAAATGTTCCTTTGTAACAAGTTATATTACGCCCTGTAACGCCGGTCAGTTACCGTGAAGTACTTAGTAAATATGTATATTACCAACAAGTGAGTGTGAGGAGGTCTTTTCTCCTTTCCCAAGTCGTGCCGTCAGTTCCTGCTAGGGCTGTCTGGTCCAAACTCCATCCCTCTCACGCCAGCGCTACTGCGCTCGTTTGAGCCACCTCATATGTCACTTCGCCAAATGAGCAGAATCTCAGATTAGTTTCGAACAATTTCTTTAGCGAGCGAGTGGAATTTTTTAACGAATAATAATTACTAAATAAATTTACACTTCTTACACACAGCCTTCTGATCCCAAACTAGGCAGAGGCTATAGATACGGCAACCAAACTGCTGATAAACATATTACCCTACTAATATTATAAATGTGAAAGTTTGGATGGATGGATGGATAGATGGATGGATGGATGTTTGTTACCCTTTCACGCAGAAACCACTGAACCGATTGTGATGAAGCTTGGTATGTAGATAGCTGGAGACCTGGATTAACGCATAGGCTACTTTTTATCCCGATATTCTCACGGATGAAACCGCGGGGTGCTGCTAGTACTTATATATTTCTGAATTCGACAACCTACCAAACCTAACCTATGTACCAAAGAAGTATATGTTTCTACTGGAGGTTCAATTGATTAGTAATTGTGAATTAATTGTGCTGATAAAATAAAAGCCATCACAACAATAAATAATAATTTATTTATTTCTAAATTGGAAATATATAAAACTGTCGATTTGATAAAATCACAGTAATTTTTTAAACCCGTTATAAAGTTACATGACAATATCGAAATTTACATAGACGGGCTCCAATATTAATAGTGTTTTTCTTAGATAAATATATTTAAAAGACCACCAGCTCATATTTATACACTTACGGTAGCCCTACCACGATTTTACAACTGTCATTCTAACACCGACAATGAAACAAGAGCTCCTACTTCATGCAAAAAAAAATCATTAGCCACTTACATTTGAATAAGTAATAAGGTCGTCGTCTTAGTGTCATTATTTGTAGGCTGGCTAAGGATACTATTTAGTCATACAAGAAAATAAATCTAAATATTGTCGGCAGCTATAAAACCAGGGTTCAGTAATCGGCAAAGCGCTGGAGGTAGTATACTGGACGACTCTTAATACATTTCCATTAATTATTTGCATTGTACGTATAATCTGCATAATGTGATGACATTTTTTTAAAGACTTCATTTTGTCCATCAAAATGGTGTTATTAAAGGTTCGAAAACGACAACGTGCTGCAAGCGGATGCTGATCTTACCGTAAAATCAGTTTCGTTATCAGGAATTCTGAATCTGTCTGTAGTGGACTAGCCCCATCTACTGTATTAATTTGATTGGCAACACAATCGCAAATCTACACGTACAAAGAAATCCTACGTTTTTATATGAAAGTTTGAAGTTTCAACGCGAAAATCTCTGAGACTGTTTGATTGTAATTAGGATAAAAACAATACTGGATTTTTTAAGACTACATAATTCACGCTGTAGCTACTTATATAAGTGGAGCGGCAACCATAAAACGTAAAAAAATTAGATATGGAATCACGAACGAAAATATTATGCTGTACCAAGACATTAATTTTTATTCAAAAGTTTATATAGGCCCCCACAAAAAAAAAAACAACCGTTACCGAAAAGCATTCAGTCCAATTGAAGAACTCTTCTTTATTTTAAGTCTGTTAAACATGAAACCTGGTCGATTCGAGCCAAAACTTAGTCGATACTTTTGAAATACCGAATGTTTTTGACAAAACAGATAGTCTACTTGGAGCCGTAGAAAATCAGTCTAAGTAAGAACTTTATGATATGACACAAAACAAATTCATAATCTCTTTGCCTTAAAATACTGACGAACTTAATATTTAAGTGATAATAGAGACAGATATTACAAACTATGTAAGTAACACTAATGTGAACACTATCTAGCGTCATTTTTTAACATCACATTAATTTAATTAATAGTTAGGCGTGTGCCAGTACTTAGTCTTCTGTTCAAAGTAATCGACTATTTCAGTTGTCATAAAAGACCACAGACCTTCGTTTGCACAGACATTTTTAACACTCGTGCTTAATTGTAGACATATCTGAGGTAAAGTCCCATACCACTTGTAGTAGTTCCGACTGTTACAAGTGAATTACTGCATTCTATTTTTATAAGTTTATTTTAGTATTCATTTATTGGTCGTGTAGACATGTAACTATAGATGTTGCAGCCACTGTGAATTGGGGCGATAGTCATAAAACATAAATGTAATATTAATATTACTTCTTATTTTAAAGTAGGTATTGTGACGACTAATAATGTATAAATAGATAAATGTGAATGCTACTTTTTTTTTTTAAATTAAGACTAAGTACGTGAACACCTTAGATTATATTAGGGCTGTCCAAACTGGGCCATATCGCGAGCTATACGATTCTTACGATGCTCATTGTTAGACAAAATTGTTATAATATAAATGACTTAAAATAATATATTATTTTAATACGTCGCTTCGTATTAAAAAAATATTTTGTATTACCAAATCAATAAAAACTGAGCTTTGTCGTACAATTTCACATCGGACTGAAAGAGTTACTTCGTTTTAAAAAGACATAGCATTAACAGAGGCAATTAGTACCAACAAAAGCCTGACCTAGATATTGAATTACACTTAACTGTCTTACAATTTAAAATTTTACAAGTTTTAGGAAATTGGTATTTTTTATAAGAACTGAATATCACTAACTATTCAAACTTGTGCTAGATTGCACATCAGCAAGGCGATTCAAATAATTATAGAAATTTATATTCGATTTTATTTCGGACAACCCTGAATTCCTATAATTGTTATAGCTGTAAAAAATTATAGAATTTTTGCCATCATAACATCGACTTATCATAATATATTTATAAAAATTGATAAGTTATTTATATTATGTAAAATAATTATGCAATTTGTATTGCCAGGTTATTTATAATCACATTCACCAACCAAACTGCATATTAAAATAGGCAATGTAGTTCATAATTTTACACTTCACTTACATTTACGTATATTTTTAACAATCCAATCCCAAATTTCATGTAACCTGGCAACACTGAATAATTTCAACAAATACCTTAAATGTTCCATAATAATTTTGGCTCTTATGAATTTAGGTGCGTAAAATATTGCATATCTAAATACATTACATAATAATATCAAATTGTCACCGATTCCTAGTGATCTTTCCTTTTAAACAACTGGGAATTTTTGTCCCGATAGACTTACTGATAGTAAAACTTTAACGGATTTTTTTTTTCATTAATCATAGTATCAAATGAAGTAGACTTAGTAATAAATAGACAGCCTCGCATCTTAAATAATCCTTAAAATAGGTATATAGAAAAAATAATGTATCTATATTCGTAAGTCGTGGTCTAATATTATTACTATGTCAGCTTCTTTGTAGTTTTACTAGTAAATCTACTGGTCTTTAAATTCCCAGTGGTTCCCAACATATTTGTCAATGACTACGGGATTCATTATTTATAAGGCGGCCAGAAAAGACAGTATCGGCAACTTACCTTTATGTTTTCTCCCCATCTTCTTTCTTTGTCACTATTTACCGATAAAATTAATAAAGGTTCACTTTGAACCTTTATTAATTTTTTGAAAGAGGACAGTAGAAGAACTAAGATACAACGAGCAGAAGAATACTACTGAAATTTATTAAATCTAAATATTAATATAACAAATAAAAATGTGTAACGGTATTTTAATAAGAAACCGTGCAAAAATAATATATTAGTAGTATTGACGAATACTTTATATCAAATACCGAATACCGTACAGATTCGCGGGACGGTAATATCGATACGAGGTTCGAAAATACCGATGGAGATAGTTATAATACCGTTATTTAAGCTCACACACTCTAAACAAAAGGTTGAACCTTGTCGAACATTGTAAGAAGGTTTGAAATATAACAAAAAAACTTGACTTTACGGAAAGGAGGAAATAAAAACGTATGTTATTATAATAACTATCATAAGAATATAATAGCAAAGTTTGAGCATTACAAATGTTATTAATAAGGCAGTCAAGGTTACATGGAATGTTTCACATATATTTAAGTACAAAATAATAAAAAGGGAAAATTGTTAGAGATAGCTTATAAAAATGGGAAATAGTTGTAGATACGTTCAGTCTTTATACATGTTTACACAAATCGAAATAAATTGAAGTCTCCCTAAGGTGATTGTTTGTGACTTAAAAATATCACCAAAGCTGTGTCACATTCCTGTAAAATTCACCGGTATTTATATTTTAATTTTAGAAATAATAAAACAATTTATTATATTCATCAAAAATATTATACGTGATAAATATTTCCCATTTTCATTGTAACATTAAAAACTTCTCAGTATATTCTATATCAATGCTAACTCGCGAAAGACACACAATCTCTACAAACTAACGCTTAAGGGCAATATTGCTGTTACATTCGGTTGCGATATGGAGACATACAACGTAATAAAAAAGTAATTGAATATTTTGTGTTTCTGGATCCAAAGAACCAGGAGTAAAGGGATAAGATATTCAATAACTATTCAATAGATATTCAATAACTATTCAATAGATATTCAATATCTCCAGAATATTCTGTGTGGGTTTAACTCTAAAACAGATGCCCAAATGACATGTAAAGTAGAATTCTCTTTGTCTGTCACTCGGCAAGTCCTTTTTAGTAGGCATTAATTACGTTACAGAAGAAGCTAATCTAGAAAATAGTAGAAAGTAGTTTTCTGTTTAAAATAAATTCCGGCTTAAGAAAATTCAAAGTGGTTGAACAGCCAAGTTTAAAGTACTTGTACGAAGTATAGAAGAAGAAAATACTCTTGTACGTAGAAATGTAATGTTAGTTATTAGATATTAACTCTTAAAATACATGTATTAATTTATTAAGGCTTCATTTTACTATTCCATTACCATATTTTCATTATGATTCTGACTGCATAAGCTTGTGTCTTTTGCTTTATAATATAATAGTTATTTAAAAGTGATGCCATATTATGGTATTTTATTAATAATGAAATAGTGTTAACCGATTTTCTAGAAATATAATGAACGAACAGACTGGTGAATAATGTATTTTTTTGTTGTTTATGAGACGTTTAAAATATAACTGTGTGAAATCCACATATATAGCTGAATTGGAACACTATAAAACTTCAGACATATTTTTTTCCATTGTTACAAAAAGTTTTTTTTATCTACAATAGGAATACTGGTAACGTAAGTCACACATTACTATAATAAAATTATTTACTCGCTACAGACACGGTCATAAATCATGGAAGAGGATAATAATATTGCGCTTTCTCTCCCACTTATGAGTAGGTTATGGCTATTTTGTGTTAGCGTCCGTTAAATAAATCATAGTAATAGTAAGCAATATACAATTTAAATTAAAGAATTCTACGACAGATTCATCTTTATCGTCCACTTCAGCTTATCTTTGCTTGCGCCCGCGGCGCAACACTGATGGGTGGAGCATCAATGTTTATGACCGAGTCTGCAGCTAGTAAATAATTCTACTGTAGTATTTTTGTTAATCCCTTGAACTAAGCTTAGTGTGTGTTCAGAGTAGGTACCTGTTGCTGGTGTATTGAGTGGGGTTAGAGAGTGCAACCATTCGATTGCTTCAATATTTATATGTGACAATTATGATAATGTTACATTAGAAATAATATGTTATATTCACAGTACATTGTTTTTTTTTCAAGTTACTTACGCGGATGACTTTTTAATCATACGCGTCGTCCCTGAAATGTCAAATTATTTTTTTTAATAACAAATATATAGTTCTTCGATAATAGGATCCTTTATATTTACTTACGGTGCGTTTCGGTGAAAAGATCTAGACAAGTCGCAATTGAGAAAACGTCATTCTATGTAAGTTGCTTATTAAGGAATTTTAGTATTAATTAACTAATAAGACAATTACCTTGTTTGTTTTTTAATAATGTTAGTTAGGCAACCTGGGCATGGCAAAATATATTTTGTTATTTTTCATGGTATACCTCGACTCTTTGAGTACTATAAATAGTATTATATTTGCAGTTTTGTTCGTGTAAGGTACTATTGAGTGTTATCGGGAGGATAACGAACTCCAAAATTTCAAAGTGTAATCAATCATTTAGCTATAAATCATCGGAAATGACAATATTATATTTTTACAATTCCGGTTTTCTATACCGGTTTTTTTTATACCTGGTTTCTATACAGATATAATTTGCCTATTACTTTAAAAATAGTATGCAGTTACCGGACTATTCCGCTAAATCAACTCTTGCAGAATTCTCATTAGGTTTTAATAATTTTTTCCAGAACTTTCTCAAACTTTCCTGGATAGGTTTTCAAAAGGCCAAGACACCCGTTACCTTTTTTTTATTCATAATCTTAATACGCTTCTGTATTTAGAAGGTAATTTCAAGTGATAAACGAACATTATAGAATATTCGTCATCCGTCCATGTCTTCCGAGAATTCCGTTTCCAATTTCAACATTTACTTGGCTAAGATTAAAAAAAAGTTGGACTGTTTGTTCTAAAAAGGATTTTATGTAGATTTTGTATAATTTTACACAATTTTTTAAGTCATTAAGTATATGAGGTTTGTGTGTATATTTTTTTAATAAGGATGGATATATGCCCAAATATCGCAACCAATTTATTTTAGTCTATCGTACTATCGCTACGCTTAACTTAGCTCACCAATTGGGTTTTTTGTGCATGATGGTCCATTGTTGGTAGGTGTTGTTTGGGTCGCAGGGCGCTAACCCCAGCTGCTTCGAGTGGGGTTGTAACGTGAGACAGTACCCGTGAAGGCGGTGGAGTAAATGATTATGGCCATCATCAAAGCTGGAAAACAAGATGTACTTTTTAAAGTATTTTATATAACAACAGTGGCAAGCAAGCATACGGGCTGCAAAAATTTGACGTCTATGTTTGTCTGTCTGTGGCAAGCAAGCATATGCGCTGCAAAAGTTTGAGGTCTATGTTTGTCTGTCTGTGGCAAGCAAGCATATGCGCTGCAAAAGTTTGATGTCTATGTTTGTCTGTCTGTGGCAAGCAAGGATACGGGCTGCAAAAGTTTGACGTCTATGTTTGTCTGTTTGTAGCATCACAGTAAATAATAATAATTTTAAACACTAATATTCTAGGATATAATTACACATCACTATCTAGACTTAAACTAAGCATTGCTTATTCGTTCTAGAACACGAATAAATAAATTTAAATACTTTTTTTTGTAACAGGCGTGAGTGCATACTATACAGGGTGTATCTGAAAATGGAACACTTACTTAAATTACTGAAAGGGCATGACTCTAGCGTGCAGTTACATTAAGAATTTTTGAAAAAGAACAATCCGTTTACAAGTTGTGACCGTTTGAATTTCCAGGTGGTTTTTACCTCCGTTTCTCATAAAAGCATGTGAAATGTGTAAAGTTAAAGATAAATAAGATTTTTTATTTTGAAACTATTCAGTCAGTTATTGAGAAAATTCATAAAAACTAACTTCGAAAACTTAAAAAGAATGAAAAATTCCAAAATAAAAATAAAATTACGATTTAAAATCTTTGATGGCGATAAAAATACCTGGAAATTGAAACGGTCATAACTTTATGACCGTTTCAATTTCCAGGTATTTTTATAAAGAAAAAATTATATAAAGAATAAAACAAAATGTATGAAAAAGTACAAGTGTACATGGATAGTTTTTTTTTAATTCTTTTTGTACCTGCATGCTAGTCACGCCCTTTCAGTGATTTAAGTAAGTGTTGCATTGTCATGCACAACCTGTATATGTGAGTACATATATTATGTATGTTCTAAGAGGTCGTGATGTTATGACGTCAGACCTGAATGTGAGCTTTACGTACCTCCAAGGCCCGTCAACAGTCCCCAGTCTGCAGAAGGCTTGCTTCACATTGTTGACGTCAGCTTCGACACAGCGCTCGCCCACGCCGAGCTGTCCGGCCTCGTTCAGACGGAACAGCTGACTGTTGCCCGCGCCGTGACATGTTGATGTACCTGTTACAGAAATTTAAGTTCAGGATATCTTTTCTTCCTTACTAATATTATAAATGTGAGTTAGTTTATTAAGGCTTCACTCCTTAACTACTAAATCGAGCATCAGGAAATTACAAGGGCTACAGGCCTACCCATTGCGACACCATCAATCTGAAGGAAATGTTGACCTTGGAGAAGGAAATAGTTGCCATCTAGACAGTGTTCAAGTAGATCAATATCATTGAACGGCAACTCGTTGTCACTCAGCAGGTCTTTTATAACGTCAAAATTTGTGTAAAGCGATTCCAAGTGAAAGCTCACCATGACGTCATCAAGTTCCAAGTTCCAACGTGCAACCTGGTTGAATCGTCAGGCAATTCAGAGGTATGTAATATCTTTCGTGATCGCGTTGTCAGGTGTATAAAAAAGGACATAGGATACTTCTCATCCAGCAAAAAGGCATTGTTTCCGATATAGTATTTTTTTAATTCAGCATATTTAAAAAAAAAAACTATATTTATGTAAAAAAATTCGAGGGCAATGTCGTGTTATTTTATTCCTTTACATATCTCTTAATGAGTTGCTAATTTAATTATGTAAACAAAAATTTTATGCCTCTTCAACAAGCTCTGAGTGTCCTTATATGAGATAACTAGCAACCCCACCCCGGGTTCGCACGGGTAGCAAAGCATACATTGATTTTTTCCGACATCTTCAGCAATCATCGTCATATTTCAGCCATTTTACACAAAACCTTAACAAATTATATACCTAAACCTTCCTCATGAATCGCACTATCTATTGGTGAAAACTGCATGAAAATCCGTTCAGTAGTTTTTGAGTTTATCGCGAACAGACAGACAGACGTGCCGGGGACTTAGTTCTTAAATATGTAAGTAGTGATTGTTTCTAAGAAACCACCGAAACCGGATTTTTTAAAACATATTCGAAAAGCTTTATTCTTTCCGAGCATTATTTTATTTCCCATCGTTTAAAAAAACATCGATCTAACTTATTTGATGCTGGAAAATACATAGGCCTTCTTCATCTTTTCTTGGCTCAAAAGTAAGTATTAATATGCAAAAACATACCTATATATGCTGGAGCTGCTTTCCCCATAGTATCGAGACAGACCCCCGTAGCCTTATTCTTCACCATACCCCAGTGAATATTCTTTGGCAATTTCGGGAATTTGTCATACACGTCATAGGCAACGTTCTCCATGAACCAACTGAAGGGCTTACACTTCAATCGATCCCTTAAAGCTGTTTGTTCACTTATGTCTCCCATATCCAGGAATCTGGCCATTGGTTCTCTGGTATAGAAGTATTCTTTATGTTCCTCGTCGAACCAAGTCTCTATAACTCTCTTGTAGTTTATAGTGATCAAGGATCCCTTACGGTTCTTCGCTAGATTGCCGAAAGAGTACGGCATGAACGCTCTGTAAACATGTCCGACTCTTGAGCAAGGTACCCATTCAATACTGCCACCACATTGCCAGATCTTGAAACTCAATTCAAAGTTTTCGCCACCCCATACAAGTAGCCCAGGATCATAAGCGCCAATTTCAAGGAAATATCTTCTATTGATGGCGAAAAGTCCTCCAGCGTGCGTGGGACTTTTGTAAGGCTCTGAGGGATGCTTATGAAGTGATGCTTCTCTTTCTGGAACCTCATTTTCTTTGTAAAGCATACCCCATTCGAAGATCCCCCTGTAGTTTGTCCCATGTTGGTATACTGGTCTGTATTCAAAAGATCTGTGGTCAACGCCGTCTATAACTGGTACTGTCATGATCCTATAGTCTCGGTATATAGGAGCGAGTAGAGGAGGTAACCAGTTAAGGTTGACTTCGCAGTGAGCGTCGAGGAAGACGATGACATCACCAGTGGCTTCTTGAGCGCCCCTTGATCGAGTACGAATGAGCCCCTCGCGTTGTACGTTTCTGATAATCCGCACTTTTCCTTTCCATCTCTTTATGTAATTGTCTAAATTTCCTTTTAAATTCTCTTTATCTGAGAAGTCGTCTACCTACGGACAAAAACAAAAATTATTATTAGTAATTATTTAGGTCAGGTACCTATGTAAAGGTTTTTAATACTCAGACGTACCCATTTATGAAAGATTAAAATTAATCAACCATCGGGGAGAATGTTATCGTTTTATTTATTGTGGGTCAGTTAGGAAATAACCCTACAGGAATAACACTGTGGCACTGTGTGGTGGATAAGCCTGACTACATAGAAATTACTGATCCTATATCGGGTAATGAAAGTTCTCGCGCTGATTACTTTTAAGGCACCGATCGTCAGGCGCTATCGACTAGCCTGATTGGTGGATCCTCCCTTTGCGTTGGGAGCACACCACATTTATGTCGTTACTCCATATACAATTACAAGAAAATGGAAAATGAAATGGACTTATGAACGAACTTTAGGAATGTAGGTGCTTGTTAGTTGTTAATGCAATACAATAGCCGCGGCAGGAAATAGCAAAAAAAAAACATTTTTGATACATAAATAGTAAAAGCAGAGCTTAAAATATATCTCTGTGTTAAAATTATTAATTTAGGTATTTAAAAAGTGTAAAATTCACCGATGACATTTCTGTGTATCATAATTTAACATACTTCACAATAATTAAAATTGGTTAACGCAAGTCTACACAAATTCGTAGTTAGTTAGACATACACAAAAAGTTATTTAAGTAGTTAATTGATTTTATTGTAACAAAAAATTTGTAAATGTATGTCATAGGATAGCGCATGATTTTATCTTTAGAGCTAGTCATTTACGATTACGATTTTTTTTATTTCTTTTAAAATAAACAACTCTTACTATATTGAAATAAATTACAACTTATTTTTTTTGTACTCTTAGCAGCTTAATGACCCTAAGAAATAACATTGTATGTCCGTTACGTAGGTAATCAGGAAATATATGACTACAAATAATATTTTGAGAAGAATTTATTTCTTTATTAAAACTTAGAAGATATTAGAATTTAATTTCCGTCAGTGCAATGCGAGTTTGCCATATGCATCGAACACTTTATTTCCATCTAAAGACCGGTTAGTGTAAACCCATTATTGGGTCATTGATTCTTGTAGGAATTAATTAGGTGTGTGACATAATGACTGGTTTGGAGTTATTCTGTTTCAGTTTGGAATAATTCTGTTATATTGGCAAACTACGTCGAGTTTTCTCTTCGCCATTACCGCAATGCCTCAAAACGAAAGTGTTCGATCAGTGCGTCCTACCTGTTATGACATACGAAGCCGAGACATGGACACTAACGGTGGGGCTAGTCCACAAATTAAAAGTCACGCAGCGGGCTATGGAGCGAGTTATGCTTGGAGTCTCTTTGAAGGATAAATTTCGTAATGAGAGCATCCGACAAAGAACCAAAGTTACCGACATAGCTCGCAGGATAAGCATGCTGAAGTGGTAATGGGCTGGCCACGTATGCCGAAGGACCGATGGCCGTTGGAGCAGACGGGTCCTAGAATGGAGACCGCGAATCGGTAAACGGAAGGTAGGACGCCCCCCAGCCAGATGGACCGACGACCTGAAGAAGGTAGCAGGGATGGACTGGATGCGGAAGACGGAGGACCGGATGCTGTGGCGCACATTGGGAGAGGCCTATGTCCAGCAGTGGACTATGATAGGCTGATTGATTGATTGATTGATTGATATTTATATTATTGAACAATACATGTAGCACATATACAAATAATAACAGAACATCGCTAAAATGAGTGCCTCGATTTCGTCTGCGGCTTTGCTATGCCTTAATAAGTTGATCTAAGATGCAATCTGTATCCATTCGATTCTTAAACTCTTTTTGCGTTAGATGGCCTCGCCACGCTCGCGCTAGAACCTAAAATGGGGCGTAGGGAATGTGTGAAACTGCGTTGAACGGAAAACCGTTCCCTTCTTATCCTATCAATAGGTAGGTTAATGAAAAATAGGTTGTTTCTGCCAATGTTGTGTAAAATATATTGTAATAATAGTTTTAATTTTTTTAATCATTGTTTTAAAAGTACCGAATGGCAATAATAACGTATCTCAGAATAATCCTATCTCACGACTGTGTTAGTGAAACGCTCCCGAAAACAAAGACAGACGATAGTACTAATGGTACCTTTGATGATGGGTCAGAAAAAAAATCGATCCTGATGAAAATAATAAACTAAAATATTTTTTTACAGTTTTTATTAGCATTTTTCATGCTCCATCATGTTAGTACAGGTAAATAATGATAGTACAGCTAAATTTAACGATAATTTCATAAAAAATAAATCAAAATCAGCTGTATCCGTCAATTTCAAAACAAAACTCCCTTCACCACATTTTCGCGCATACGTCCGCATCACATGTTCATATACAACCATAAAAACTAACCACTTTGCGACTGATAGACTACTATCAAAATATTTTGTTCGTGGGAGAGCCATGCTTCGGCACGTATGGGCCGGCTCGACAGAAGTGATACCACGGCTTCGCAAAAAAACCGGCAGTGAAGCAACACTTGCATTGTTTTTCGCCGAGTGAGTGAGGTTACTGGAGGCCCTAACCCTTCCCTCTCCCCCTCTTCCCCTATTCCCACCTTAAAGACCGGCAACGCACTTGTGACTCTTGAGTTGCAGGTGCCCATGGGCGGTAGTCATTTACCATCAGATGACACGTCTGCTCGTTTCCCCCAATACCACAACAAGAAACAAGAAACTTATAGGTAGGTATAAAAAAAAGTAGTGAATAAACTCAAACTTATATGTACTTGTATGTTGACACATGAAATTGTAGTGAGACGTGATATTTTATAGCTGTAGGTAGGTACATACTTAGTTTGAACCGATTTTATTTGTTTACATATTCACATATGCGATTCCTTATCGAAATATTTCTACGGTATTGCAACTCAACTGCCAACTTCCTACGTTATTTGACTGCATTTGACGACAGGTGTGGTATTTAATTACAGCAATATTGGTAATAGTCCTTTAATTTCAGCCTATTGTTACTCTTCCTAAAAATTTAAATTTAATAGGCGTTTTTTTTTAAAGAGTCCGGGAAAAAATCTCCATTTCACCCTTGCGTCCGGCGTCGGCAATTTAAGTGATGGCAGGCCTACTCTTACCGTTTCTGTGTTATCGTGTGCTCTTTATGGAGAAGCGTTAGATTTTATTATCACTCCGTCAATTCTCTTGCTGGACACGAGGGGATCCGACTTGGTAAATACTTTCACTCTACAAAATACCATTATCTATTAAGCAGCACCACTTACACATTGCTGTTTGTGCTGTTGAGTAGGGCTGCTAGAGCTCAGCAGCAAGGCTGTAACGTGCCTATTTTGCTATCTTGGTGGTACACAACACGTACAGTACAATAATACTTAACTCTCATGCGTAACAAATCATGATTCGTAATTAACGTTCGAATCTTAATGTCATTTTTTATTACGAATTTACTAATAAAATTGGCATATAAAAACAGTGTTTTTTTCGATTCATTAAAAGTAAAAGTTTGGGATTGGTGGATATGATATATCGGAACTTTGCCCTTTTTTAGTGTTCCGTTCCTTAAACGGAAAAAAGGAACCCTTATAGGATCACTTTGTTGTCCGTCTGTCTGTCTGTCAAGACCCTTTTTCTCAGGCAACCGTGGACGCATCAAGCTGAAATTAATAACAAATACTTATGTCTGCGGTCCCTTGAAACTGTAAAAAATTAAGCTAAATAGTGATTACAAACTTAAATTTTGCAGTTGGAAAGTACTCTGTCGTAAGATGTATGGGAGAGTATTTTTAGAACTGCAAAGTTAAGTTTGTCTTTCGAAAAAGACGGACAAAAATCTTCGAGAATTGATTCCCGAGATGAACGTACAAGTTGGTTGGGTACAAGGCTGTTTGTAGAGCCGACTGATATAAAATCCTTTTCGGTATATTGGAGCTGGCCTTAGCTTTTGACACACAAAACAAAGTTTAAAGTTCGAATCACAAATATTGGAAGACAAATAAAGAACGAGTCAGATTAAGATCGGTCGCTAACCTAATCAGAACTGCCGATCAAAGCTATGAAGATGTTAATATATTGGATAGGCATGACAACAGAACTTACACCGGCATATATATCTCTGAAGGATAGACATAGGTGTATTAAAACCTCATTAGCAAGTTACCTATTCTTGTTCTTGTTAAAAAAAGACAACTCCCGCATTAGGAATTACTCCTGTGTCGCGGGGGACTTTACAAACATAGAAACAACGGACACAAAGAACACCCAGACTCAGGTGGGAATCGAACCCACGACCTATAAGCATAGCGGTCAGGGTCACTAACCACTAGACCAACAGGCCAGTCTTTTATATTGGGTTCAGTGGGAACATGGAGTTGGACAGAAAAACTCAGAAACAATTTTTTTGGCCGTTAACAGCAATAATAACCCTAGCCATTTACGATCGCTCGCCATCTTAAGTTCAAGGCACAAACAAAACAGGAAAATCGAGGATGTAAATTATAATAAATAATCGGGTTATTCCCAATGAACCACGTCGCTTGTTATCAGTTACACGCTAAAGTTTCAGATTGGCTAATACATAATATGGGTGGACATGGTCGGTAAATATAACAATAATAACGTCAAACGAGCCACGTGATCCTACAACATTAAATAGGTGCCTAATTTTCCAAAATTTACAAAAAAATCCGATCAGATAATATAATGTAGTAAGTCAGTCCCAATTTTTAACATGTTTTTTTTAAGTGAAAACTTCTTTAGCGGCGTTTCTTATATTTAAAAAAATGTAACATTCGAAATTCAAATATTTTTGAGCGGTGTGTATGTGTGTGTGTGTGTGTGTGTGTGTGTGTGTGTGTATGCAAATACATTGTGAAGTTATGTTTTCACTTCTGACATGCATTCCTACGACTGACAGTTTTTTTTTATTAGCTTGGTATGTATGTATGTAACGGAATCTTTGAACGTGATTTTCACCCCCTTCAAAATGTCGGATTAATTTGAAACTTTGCACACGTATCAAGGACCGATGACAATGTAATAATTTAAATAGTTTGTTAAATTATCTTGATCAGAATCTTCAGGATTAGCGATTTTTTACATCCGAAGACACGGCAGTCTTTCGCCAAGTGTTTAAAATAAATATTACGAAGAAGGAGAGAAACGGCGACAAAATCCGAGGAAGGCAGCAGGCGTGCAAATTACCCACTCCCTTCACAGGGAGGTAGTTGAAAAAATTAAAAACCACGCTTTTATAGAAAACCAAACTAAAAAGAATAAAATAATCCCACTAATATTATAAATGTGAAAGTTTGGATGGATGGATGGATGGATGTTTGTTACTCTTTCACGCAAAAACCACTGAACCGATTGCGACGACACTTGGTATGTATATAGCTGGAGACCTGGATTAACGCATATGCTACTTTTTATTCCGATATTCCTACGGGATCGGGACTTACGCGGGTGAAACCGCGGGGCGCTGCTAGTTTTCAATAAATTTAAATTGAGAATAGTGTAATTAACAAAAACATTTATTTTTTTCTAAAAAGCGTGGGGTGCTTTTTAAAATATTTTCAAAATGACTACTTTTACCAATATCTGTCAAAAATTATTTTTAACAATTGACATCAAGCACCCCTTTTTTTTTTTTTTTACGTGTGGAAACCCCCACGGGTCGTCACCCCACCTGGGCTAAGCGGTGGGGTGGTATGTCGGACTCGAACCGACTAAAACCACACGGTGTTCCATCACAGTCCATATTACCAGGGCCTCAGGTGTACCCTTAGAAGGAAATCCCTGTGTACCCTGGCAGACTTGGCCGCCTGTTAAACAACAGGCGACCCCACTGTGTTGTGGGGGATTTTGTCCCCTATCAGTAAGAGAGGCACGCGCGGAACACGGCGCCACCGTCTCGGGCCTGCTTCTGCTAGGGCGCCAGATAACCCTGTTCGTCGCCCCCAGGCAAGCGCTCATGGAGGCCGGAGATCCACTTGTTCTCTCCGGCGCCTGGTGCGCCTTCTGCAGGATGGGAGAGTGCTAGTTCTCTCCCGTTCCCTTTCCGCCGCCTCCTTGGCATACATTACCTCCTCGCAAAACGAGGCGGCGGAATCCCACGCTCTCTCGCTCTGGACCATGGACATAATCATGGTCTCCAGCGAGAGGCTACCCATACCTATGGCCGTCGCGAGGTCAGCACGCTGCTGCGTCCATGCAGGGCACTCCACTAGAGTGTGGAGTGCGGTATCCTCGCGGCAGTCCCCGCAGTGGTGGCACACAGGCGTTGGCTCCCGGCCTATCCGACACAGATACTTCCCAAAACAGCCATGTCCAGTAAGTACCTGCGTCATCCGGTAGGAGAGGCTGCCATGCCGCCTCTCTAGCCAATCCTCCATGACAGGTCTTACCGCCACGATCGTGGCGTGCCCTGACATCAAGCACCCCTGGCTTTTTTACAATAAAATATTTTTTTTGTTAATCACACTATTTTTAATTTCAATTTATTGAAAATTATTTTTTATTTTCAGTTTGGATTAAAATAAAAAAATAATTGCAATGGGTCGTATGCCTACTTCGTTGAAAGCTTTCATTTTAACCCCGGACGCAAAAAGGAGGGGTGTTATTAAATTTGTGTGTCTGTTTGTGGCATCATAGGTCCTAAACGGATGGTTTTGATTTAGCTTTTTTTTGCTTGAAGGTGACTTGCTCGAGACTGTTCTAAGCTATAATACAAGAAAATCTGTTCAGCTGTTCGAAGACGACCAGCTCTTTTCGTCGTTGAAGGGATTTTCGTCGCGGGAATTTTAAATTATTGATTCGATGCAACGGAAAGAAACCACGTGGTCCGTTAAGAAATGTAAAATTAAATAATCCTTACAATTGTAATAAGAATTAAGTAAATAAAATAAATATTGTGTATTATTTGTGTGCGTGTTATTTCGTCCACAACTAGATTGTTGTCTAGATCTTTATCGAGAAGCGCTGGAACGAGAATAGCTTGTTCAAATCCCACCAGTAGCTACCAACGCTGTAACGTGAACTCATAAGAGAGGCATTAAAGTTAGTTGGATTTGTAAGTGACTGTACTAATATGCAGGGGCGTATCTAGCAGCCTGCCTTAGTTGGGGGGGGGGGGGGGGGGGGGCGAAACAAAAAAAATGCTGAAGGTTAAAAAAGTTACTGACTACATTTTTTTTTACATGCAGATTATCCCTTCTTTTGTAGTGAAGTTGGAAAGAACTATAAGCTCGACTATGTCCTATAATTTTTGTTTCATTAGATGAAATTATTTTCATTTCATATGTATTTCGTTTTTTAAGTTTTTATATAGTTTGACGTGATTTTAGAAAGCTTAGGGGGGGGGGGGGGTGATTACAACCTATCGCCCCCCCTGGATCCGCCACTACTAATATGTCGTATGTGTATGTAGTGTAATCTTTCGTATTAATTATCATAAACGCTATACATTTCCGCTGAATGTTATCATTGAATCATGATCGCTCAATGAAAACTGTGTGTTATCGCGAAAATATTTTAAACACTGTGTCGTTACGGAATCAATAAATCAAAGTCTAATTACGATAAACAGGTCTAGCTGGTTACCGGATATTACGTTTAGTCGGTTTTTAAACACTTGGAAAAACACAGAAGTTTTTTTTTGGGTTTAGTATTTCTAAAGGAAAAACGGAGGAATGATTACAAGCTTGCATTCACGGTTTATAGAACTGATTTCACATACACATAAATATATTTTTATGTAACTACTAGCTATACCTAGCCGGCATGTATTACAATGACATTCTTAGGGTTCCGTACCCAAAGTGTAAAAACGGGACCCTATTACTAAGACTCCACTGTCCGTCTGTCTGTCTGTCACCAGGCTGCATCTCACGAACCGTGATAGTTAGACAGTTGAAATTTTCACAGATGATGTATTTCTGTTGCCGCTATAACAAAAAATACTAAAAACAGAATAAAATAAATATTTAAGTGGGGCTCCCATACAACAAAAAAAAGGTTATAATATAGTGTCTAATGTTGTGTAGATAATGGTACGGAACCCTTCGTGCGCGAGTCCGATTCGCACTTGGCCGGTTTTTTAAATAGATTTTTTGGGCCAAGAAATCATCACGTGGGTTATCAGAAGACCCTGCCAAAGTTTCATCACAATTTGATCAATGGTTTCGCAACACATAGAGGACAAACAAACATACGTTAGTCGACGACTTTTGCACGCGATCCTGGTATAAAAATATATATATATATATAAAAAAAATGGCATTGCAACGCATGCCGGGTTCAGCAAGTAAAATATATAAATCTTCATGCAAAACTGTGTCAAACTGTGTCTGACAAACCGAATCGAATTCACTTATGATCGTATAATAACTTCGTTTACACAACAACTTGTATATGAGGTGCTTTACACACGACGTCATACAATGCGATGGTGTGCACAGCTGTTATAGTGTTAATATTTATATTTGATTTCTTATTATTTTATTACAAATTTATAAAATTCCAGTCAATTAAAGGTTGAGTAGGTATTTAACATTAGTCTTGTTATAATTATGTACTTATACGGGAATTAACGCGATCACGAAATAGGTACTACATACCTCTGAATTGCCTGATCTTTCGACCAGGTTGCATTAGCGACTGGACTGGTCAGCCTATTCGGTTCCCGTATAAATACATAATTATATCATGGAACGCGAAAGTTTAAAAGTTAGATTAGTTTTCTTGTGTTGTGTAAATAAATAAACTGCTAATCGGACGCATTATATCGCCTCCACCGACTCTAACTACCGATTAACTCTACCGTATATCTAAACTATAGATGTATAGTATAATACATAACAATAATAGGAGAAGCCCGCACAGATTAGTATTATATGACATTCCTCGCTCAACAAAGTACAACAAAAACTGTATAGCTATGTGCATTCGCGTTTATAATAAGATACCTAATAATATCAAATCACTACATTTAAGGCTATTTACAGTTAAATTACATGAATACTCGATAATAGCTTTTATAGTATTAAGGCGTTTCTTCAGAAAAAGTAGATTGTTTAAAAATTTTGCATGCTGGTACATCTTAGCAAAATATGTATGTGCTCTAAAAAAACATGTGTGTCACCTTTCTATACCATGTTTAATGCAAACAAATTTATTATTATTATTACAAAAAAATTGATAACAGCTATACCTGGTCGCACTACGCTTTGCTGTGGATCAGTAAAATTTTATACATGTCGCTGTAACAACGGTTGCTATGACAATAATTATCATATCAACGTAAGTATGTCAAATTGTAAGTGCAACGAAAATGCATGGAATTTTCAGCTTCCATTAAATCTAAAAGCATAGAATTTTCTGTTTTCATTGAAGCTTTGGAACAAAAAGTCACTCCTCTGTTAAAATGAAATATTGTGTAAATATTTCAATTCAATTGAAATACTTTCCGAGATTTGCGTCCATATACTAGATTGAAAAAAGGTGTGTGTCAGATCCGACGCACGACTGGAGTTTACAATTTACTGGAGACTCTCTCTCTCTCTCTCTCTGTCTCTCTCTCTATCTCTCTATTTCTCTCCCTCTCTCATCATTTGCAGACGCTGTACTACTGTACAGCGTATATATTCTATACATTTTGTTGCAATAAATAATTTCTTTATATATATGTATATATAAAGGTATACACGCATATATAACATAAAGGTACATACACATATCTACTTACATGCGTCGAGGATAAGGAGTAAACTCCAATAAAGCACAAAAAGCACAACAAAGCGTTAAAGCGTTACGCTGCCCTCCGATCACTAAATTTTACTCTTCATATTTTTTTCATACCGAGCGCCTTATATGACAATAGATTCTTAAGGAGTAAACTCCAAAAGTTATATTAAAATTATAATTTGTACTTACCAATACAATTTCATGTAGTACGTTCGGCGGTGATCTGTCTATAACCGAGTGTACGGTTCGCATGAGGACAGAGAACCCTTCATTGTGAAACACGATGATGACGGACGTGCTAGGCAATTCTTCAGGGTAGTGCCAGTATTTACACTCGTCGAGACGTGTGTCAGGAATTGATCTGGCATAGGAAAAAAAATGACGTTTTAATTTTAGAAAAATTTCACTCAGTCGTATTCATATTTATTAAAGCCTAACTTAGTTCGCGTAGAAATTTTGTTGAAATATTTTAAGGGAACCATAGATTTTTCCGAAATAAGTACCCTTTGTTTTTTTTTTTACGTTTTGAAAACCCCTCGGGTACCACCTCACCGAACACTCAGCGAGGTGGTTAATACCCTATGTGCTGTTCCAGACTACAATCTATTTAGTAAGATAATGGTGTCAATTCTGTTGTTTTACTCTCTTGACTAAAATTGACTAAATTTTCTTTACACAAAATGTAAACCTTGTACACTTTGAAACAAGGTCTTATTTCAAATTTAAACAAGTAGGTAACATATGTCACTATCGAAATAAGCAATTTATTTGTCGACTAAAGTCTGACACGCTTAAATAAACTTTAATACCACGTAGCGAGAGCCGCTATCCGTTGAATGCCGTCTCTTGTGCTCTGTGTTTTTAGTAAGCGTCTTCGTAGGTGTCGATTAAAATAACGTCATCTTAGTTCGTTTTAAACAAGTTTTTATACGGCAATTATACGGCTATTTGAATAAATGGGGACTCTAGCTGCGTGGAAATAAAGTTGAGTATATGTTGACAGGTTTTAGTGAAATTTAGTGGCACTGAGAAATAGATGCCAGTAACAAATAGACCTTGTTGCGAAGAAGACAGGGTTGATTTCATATGAAGAAATTAAGTCAGGTTTTAGTTTAGTCGAGTGTACAATAGAATCGGGACCAATATTGTACTGGAGTTTATCGTGGGAGAGCCATGCTTCGGCACTTTTTGTCCGAGAAAACCGGCAGTGAAGCATTGCTTTTAGCCGAGCGAGTGAGATTATTGGAGGCCCCGTGAGGGAGGGGGGAGGGGGAAGGGAGGGTCCCTCCCCCCTCCCTCACCCCCTCTTCCCCTACTCCCATCTTAAAAGCCCGCAATGCACTTGTGGCTCTTGACTTGACTTGACTCTTGAGTTGCAGGTGCCCATGGGCGGCGGTAGTCATTTACCATCAGGTGAACTGTCTGCCAACTGACACTGAATCGGCAGGTCACTTTACCCCATGGTAACGTAGAAACATGTATGAAATAAGTGGCCATGACGCCCCTGTTGTCAAATCATTTACTTTTAATTTTTGGTTTTACATTTATCTAACAAATTTGTAAATAATAATGAATCTAATTTATCGAAGTCATTATTTTTATTTTAAGTGCCTAGTGCTATCTCGACCATTTCTGGTCAATGCTCAGACTTATGGCTTCGAGAAACCTCCAGGTTCTATAAGCAGTGATTGTTTGTATTTCCTGCGGTTGAATGATGTGCAACCCTAGGTTAATACTTCGGTGCCGCATTAGTGGGCCACAAAAGCATAGAATATACGTTGTAGCTTCTTCTGCCCAGATCTCGACAGAATCTGCATATTGTGTTCTCGCCCAACTTTAGGTTGTACATATGTTTGTTCAGTATGCAGTGTCCGGTGAGGATTCTTGTTACTGCACAGGTTTTGTATCTTTGAAGCTCCAAAAGTTCTTTTGATACTTTGTTGTCATAGCAATATCATCGGCAATAAAGAGGTGGAAGACTACGACTTGTATAAGACACTCAAAAGCCTTAATCCTTTATTAAGGATTTCGCGTGTCTTAGACCAGTCGTGGTCTTCCATCTCTTAATTGCCATTGAAGTCATACATAAGACATCGAATTTCCTGAAGAGTGTTACATTTTTTTACCAGCAGTCTTCAACCCTATTACCGTGACTGCAGTCAGGTAAGTCAGTCAAGGCGTAGACAAGACGAACAATGTTTTTATAACCTAAAAATGTGTTATTTCGTCTGTCGATTAGACTCCTTAATATTAAAGTGATTGATGGCATGTGTCAAACGATTTAAGGTTAAAGGTTAATAAATTGCTTCCGAGTCAATTGTATATATCAAGCAATAAAAATATTTATTTGTCTCAATCGTTAAAATAATATCTTGTAGATGGGTTAACGTTTTGTAAGGAACAATTCAATTCAATTTGGACAAGTTATCGCTCTTTTGTTAAATAGCCCTGGGAGTGAACGATTACAATTAATAGTTTGGAGTAAGGATCACAAGGTAACGTGTATATGATCTTTTAATAGATTAATATACAAATAAATCCTAAATGTGCATCGTGCTCAGATATCATACACTATAGAGATGCAACAGGATATTAGATCGAATAAAAAGGAAACTGTTTTTTATACATATTATGTAGGTATATTTATTAAAAATATGTTGTAAATTATAATTATGTATTTATACGACTGCTGACTGTCAGCCTGTGACCACGGCCAGTGCAACCTGGTCGAAACGTCAGGCAATTCAGACTCTGAATTTATGTAATACCTTTTCATGATCGCGTTAATTCCCGTATAAATACATAATTATATCATGGAACGCGAAAGTTTAAAAGTTAGTATGTTGTAAATTAGTATATACGTACTTGTTTAAAGCTAGAAAATAAACAGGTGTATGCAATGTGCGGTTACCGATATACATGTATATATAAATTGTTCGCTGACTAAAAAACGTCTGCCATGTTGTATACGAATCAATGTGCAATAGAAAATATGCTTTCGAAAAAAGAAAACACGGAAGTACAATCCGTGTCAAATAATAGGAAAGCCAATGACCTTAATCTGTCACTATGAGAGTACGGTTTGCACACAAAACTAATTTGCGTTACATTTCTTTTTCCTTAACTTTTTAGTTGTAGTATTACCGAATCTATAGATTTCATAATTTTAAAAATAATTAGAGATCGTTGGTTTCGATTCGATCATAATTTGAACAGTTATTGTATGGATATAAACTTTCCAAGCATTACAGGCCACCATATGTACTGGACATCTTTAGTTTTTTGTAGTCGTCTTCACATAATTTAAATAGAAAAAAATATCTTATCGTATTTTTCATGTTTTTTTTTGTAAATAAATTGATTACCTATTTAAAAATATCTGTGGTTTGCTCGTCTTACCTAATTGGTTTGAATTGACAGCTATATATGACATCACAATATGGCGCAAAGTCACTCTTAGTCTCTTATTATTATGTGAATCGATAAGTAGCTACTTAACGCTCATAAAAACGATAGAAATTAAAAAAAATATACTAAATCCGTGCATCGTGGAATAACTGACGAAACCCGTTTGTATGTTGTTTGTGCGCTATCAATATAGCGTTACCCGCTACCCGTTTTGTCTTTAACAATTTAAAGACAAAACGGGTAGGTATAAAGAAATTGAATACAGACGTATGTATAAGCATCAATATAAATAATACCGTTACCTGCACGAAGTTGTTTGATCCTATAGACCGAGTACAAAATACAAAGTCATTATGTAAAGGCTAGGTGTGTATTATGCGTTTATCGTCAGGAGACGTACCGCAATCGTGTTGTAACTTTGAAGATTTTTTTGACGTTTCGGCGATTTGGAGTTCAAGCAATACTATTGAAAACAATCACAAACCACAGCGGATTTTAGTAGAACTTGCGTGCGCCTAGAATCTGATTTCAGGTGGTGCGCAATATCATTAAAAACTCTGTAACAATGCAGAACTTGGCGCAGAGATTTTTTTGCCGAGCGGCGAAAATCTCGAAGTGCGCGCTTAGCCTAAGAACAACAGACTCATCCATATTATGTCTCTTTTAACCCCCGACGCAAAAATAGGGGTGTTATAAGTTTGACGTCGATGTCTGTGTGTGTGTGTGTGAGTGTGTCTGTCTGTGGCATCGTAGCTCTCAAACGGATGGACCGATTTCGTTGCGGTTTTTTTCATTTGAAAGCCAGTTTCCTTACGGTGGTTCTTAGCTGTTTGGTTAATTTCGGTCCAGCAGTTTAAGAGTATCAGCTCTTTTCCAAAATGATGTAAGGCATTTTGTAATCGTTGAAGGGATTTTTGAGTCGGGGGTGTTTTAAATTTTAAATTTATAATTGTATTGGTTTATAGACACACTCTATATCATCCAAATTCTGCAAATAACACTAAAGATTAAACACGATGTCTTTTTTTTTCTTTTAAAATCTTTTCCTAAATGTACGTATTACCTGTTCATAGCAATATCGTCGGAAGCGGCAATGTTCATGCCATACTCGCTCTCCGATTCAGCGACATCATTCGCCCTATCCTGAGACATGTGATACGGTCGACCCTTTTCACCAGGACCCGTAACATCTTTCAGATCTCTAGGCTCGAAGTTTCCGAGCTCTGAAAAAGAATATTATAGTATTAGACATACATGCGGCTTATGAAGAAAGAATATTTTTGAAATTACCATGAATATTTCAGACTGAAGATGACAGGTCAGAAGATGGAGGGAGTAAGACTAAATACTAGATATATACCGATTACCAAACATAGGTTTTGTTTTTTTAAATTCTAAAGGATGTTTTTTTTTTACGACAAGGCATGTTGCAAGCATGCGGTCGGTCTGTTGATAAACATTACCTGTATTTATAAACACTTTCAATATGAGTTATACTTGGTTGTGGACAAGGCACTCACTTATCCCTTATCCTACATAAAAAAAAAGAAAATAAATATTCAGATGATGTCAGCACCAAAATAAACTGACTTCAAGAAAAGGACTTCGGCACGTGTGAGGCGATACATACGTCGTTTCTGAAACGATTTTTTTTTATGGATTACACTGTCACAGTGGTACTATATAAATTAAACACTGTTGATTAAGCCTCTTGGTTAACACTAATGAGTCACATGTAATGATTATTCATTTAGCACTTGAGATGTTGTCTTTACAGACGAGAGAACGCAACAAATTTAACAGGGACTAGTGTTCCGTATTTATACAGAAAATCTTTGTAGGCAAATCATGCTCCTACAGAAATTTTAAACCAAAAAATGAAAACATACATATAGGCACACTAAAGTCAGTTTCCTTTTTAGGGTTCCGTACCCAAAGGGTAAAACGGGACCCTATTACTATGACTCCGCTGTCCGTCCGTCTGTCTGTCCGTCTGTCATCAGGCTGTATCTCATGAACCGTGATAGTTAGAGAGTTGAAATTTTCACAGATGATATATTTCTGTTGCCGCTATAACAACAAATACTAAAAAACAGAATAAAATAAATATTTAAATGGCCTCCCATACAACAAACGTGATTTTTTGCCGTTTTTTGCTCGATATTAATAACTAACAGGTAGACGCTTGAAATATTTCTTTTTTATAATATAGTGTCTAATGTTGTATAGATAATGGCACGGAACCCTTCGTGCGCGGTTGGCCGGTTTTAAAGATCAGTTATCATAATTATTTATGACAACACTAAAGTACTTTTTAAATCTAATCAACAATTACAAGTAAATAGACTTAGTTTGATTATGTTTCTATCAAGATAACAATATATATATCTCATTGTTATGTTTGATCCCAGTTAAAGCAGTATTAGTTTACAATATATATTGTACCCAAGCGTGCAATAAAATCATTCACACTTTAAAAGTTTTATTGATCGCAGCTTAGGACATATTACACAGTACATATACATAGATGGGAAATAGTAAACATAAGTCACAACGGTATACAAAATGTTTGTTTCAAAATGCTGATATCGGTTTAAAACACTCTACGCACACAAAAGTATTTTTTTATAGGTACTATCTATGTAACACCCACTCTAATAAAATTAGAATTCTTAATGAGACATTGGTCCCGATTCTATTGTACACTCGACTAAACTAAAACCTGACTTAATTTCTTCATGTGAAATCAACCTTGTCTTCTTCGTAACAAGGTCTATTTGTTACTGGCATCTATTTCTCAGTGCCACTAAATTTCACTAAAACCTGTCAACATATACTCAACTTTATTTCCACGCAGCGAGAGTCCCCATTTATTCAAATGCCGTATAATTGCCGTATAAAAACTCGTCCAAAACGAACTAAGATGACGTTATTTTAATCGACACCTACGAAGACGCTTACTAAAAACACAGAGCAAAAGAGATGGCATTCTACGGATAGCGCCTCTCGCTACGTGGTATTAAAGTTTATTTAAGCGTGTCAGACTTTAGTCGACAAATAAATTGCTTATTTCGATAGCGACATATGTTACCTACTTGTTTAAATTTAAAATAAGGCCTTGTTTCAAAGTGAAGTGAAGAAAATTTAGTCAATTATAGTCAAGAGAGTAATACAACAGAATTGACACCATTACCAACTTTTTCATCTCTATTTTGATGAATAAATTGGTGAGGTCAGTGCAAGGAAATATTTTTTAAAATATAAGCGTATAACGGGAAGGTTGATGTAATAAATGCACCATAATAATATAGTTTATTCAACTAATATATCGAAAGAACTCATGTAGATTAAGCGTGTGCCTTAGATATGACGAGAATCTAGGAATCAAATAGGCAACCTTTAAAATTGCAATTATAATATACCACTTGGATAGGGGTGCCATCCGTCAGGGTTTCTCCGGAATAGTTTAGAGGGCGTCCGGGGAGCAGAGGGGTTTTCAAAAAGTGTCCTTAAAAAGGACACTGTGCCAGGGGACAATTATAATTGTTAAATGAATCGTTAACAATGTAAATATTTAAATGGAATCGGCGTTTTTTTTTAAGATGTCCAGGGAAAATCTCGATTTCACACATGTGCCCGGGGATTTTTTAAGTTTTTGTCTGGGGTCGGCAAATTAAGTGATGGCAGGCCTATACTTGAAGGATATTTAGCACTATCTAAAAATCCAGTTTTATAAAATAAGTTCTGCTACCATTAACATTGATATTTAAAAAAATTGCCATATGATAATTTTACTAGACATTGTCTATCAAATAATATATCTTTAAATATGATTACTTCCTTGGAGCAAATAGAATGCATTGTTATAATTTCTTTTTTCTAGATGCGCTTGTGGTAAAGACTGTCAGAGAGTAAGAGATAGGGCAAGATTATTATTACTCTACACTACACAAAGCTAGTTAGTCACAATAGAAAAAAAAATATAAAAAAAGTATTTATAAATACAGTAGTCTAGTTACCTAGCAAATGTTAACCAGCCTCTATGGTAGATGAATAGACTGGGCTTCAAAGTACTCACTTCACTACTGTCAAATGTTATAGACTTGAATTATGTGATCAGCTGTTTGTCATATTATTTATACATATTAATATTGCTATGCTTTTAAAGCTGGTCAAATCTTCAAAATGCAAGTGTGATCATAATAATGTGACTTTAAAAGCATTTGTTAAAATAACAAGCTTGACTATACAAAAGTTTGACATGGCACACTTTTGGTACATATGAATCTTGCTTTTGGTACATATGAAACTCACTTTTGGTACATATGAAACTCACTTTTGGTACATATGAAACTCCTCTATCTCATCAAGAAGGTAATTTTACCATAACTAAATAATAATGTGATTCCAATAAGAATATAATTCAACAATTAATACTCTAATATTACTGTTATTTCTACTCTCCCTCTGTAATAAATTAGTTACACACTAAGTACTTAATTATTGTATAATATCAAACACATTTAATTCTACAATTGTCTTAATTCATGTAATACCGTAAACACTCTTTGGTCCAACGAGTCCAGACGAATTTAAATCTAAATCAGGGAGAAAGTTTTTGTACTGGTGTCCTAGAAAGGAATAAAAATTATTTCATTCTTATTATGATTACTCCTAATTAATTTATATAAAACTACAAACATAATAATCTAAAAAAACACTTCATTTTGTTAATTACTTATAATATAAATTCAATAATAAGGGACCAGTGTACAAAAAGTTAAATGTTTTTTCAGATCTGTATCCAGAAAAACAAATGTTTTCTCAGAGAATGAGCTCATTGTTTAAGATTAAACAATTACAAAAATAAATATTGAACTACAATGGAAAGTAAAGTTAAATTGTGTTTCACAATAGTTTGCGACACAACTGTGAATATAGCGATACATAGGCAATTGTGCACTTTACAAACATGTATTGACGTTACAAAAACATTGCGAGATTAATAGATACGCCGGTAGACTAGGGCACATAACTGTACTTAATAAAACATGAATTTACACCAAAATATATCTCATTTTAACTAGTAAATTTTATTACCTGATTTCAAAGTAGGGTACACATTTCGGTGGAACTTATAATATGCAGGCTGAGAGTCAGATATTAATGCACTCATTGATTCCGCACCGACGTTCTCACTGGACCACTTATGCAAGGCGATCAATAAAAGTAAAAGAATCGCACACGCTGCACCCATACGAATAATCCTCCCTCGCCTTACGTTAGTGATCCTCATTTTAAAATTTAACACTTGTACATAACAAAGTTAAATTTATAAAATAATTTTGAAAGACGAAAAATCGTCGGCGATTGACTCGCGGGTGACGTTAGTATGACAACGTCAACAAATGCTACGTTTCGTTTCTGCGTTGCTCTCTATATGCCATATAGCTCAGTCAAGGATTTTAATAGTTTAGGAAAAAAATGGCGCATTTTTCAATTAAGGCTTAAAAAAATAAATGACCATTAATAAATTCAAAAGTTCAAAACCGAACTCGCTGAAATTTATATCACTTTTTAATATCATCACAAGCTGCAATTTCAAAAAGTTTCAGACTTTTAAATATGTTTCTTCCAAAGTTACGAAATTCTGAAAAATGCTCTTTTTTAATTTTGACTTTAATTTGCTGTTAAACAAAAGCAATTAGCTACTTTAAACAGGTTTCATTTTGTAGGTAACTTAATGGAGAATAAAAAAACTTTGGGCACATGTGACGAAAAACGTACTGGTAACGAAATATCACACGAAATGTAAAAAAGTCTTCTTTTCGTTAAATTGTTAAAAAAAACACCGTCCCACTTGTCCAGACTGCGGGTATCAAAATTCTTAATCAGAGCATTTTTTTACTATTTATCCAAAAATTAAAATGCGTGGTAATCGAAATGTCCATTTTTGATCATAAAAGAGCTAGGTTGACTGGGCTAATAGGTGATATAGGTAAGTAAAACATACGTTGTTGAAAACCTTGGTCTAGTAAGTGGCTGGAACATATTTATAAGTAGAACAGTTATCATTGAATAATTTTAACTTTTTCTTTTTTTCTTGGTGTGTAAAAGAGAGAATGAAAGCTTACTTCTGTGATGTGATATTTTTTCTCCTTTACGGCGATATAGGGGGCAAACGAGCAGACGGGTCACTTGATGGTAAGTGACTACCGCCGCCCATGGACACGTGCAACTCAAGACTATGAGTGTGTTGCCAGCCTTTGAGGTGGGAGTACGCTCTTTTCTTGACGGGGTTCATCCCACTGCGGCCTGTATAAGTCCGAACATTTGCGCGGAGCACTTGCCATAATACAGACGATAGAGAATGCAGTGAAGCTACATCTCTACGCAACGCTAAGGGATCAAGCCGATCTGAAATATTTGGGCAATCGACGCGACGATTCGAAACACTCTCCGTTAAATGCGGTCCAGAGGGAGAACCTGGTACTGGTTGACCCTGCATAGAGATGACAACAGTATTCCATATGCGGCCGAACCTGCGGGCCGGAGTGAAATACGGTATCGATTTCTTTAGCACACCAAGCTTCTTCAAGGCTAATTTTGCCTTACCCTCTTAGTGACCGCTAAACTGGACTTCGCTCGATATATCCAAGGATTCCGACAATATTTACTCAAAAATATATGTGCGTTTTTTTTTAATGAAAAATGACCAACTGATACTGATGAGATCGACGATAATGATGAAACAAATTATATTTAGTTCAAATTCATACGAATAATCTTTACATACAGATAAAATCAACCGTGGCCGGACAGGAAATGGCAAATACCTTACCTTTAACTATATCTCGCCCTAGTAAGTATCTAAATCATATAACAAAATTATAAAGTGCTAACTGCGAATCTTATCTCAAATTTCATTTTGAAAGAAACCTATGAGAAATAAACAGAAATACAAAGATGTTAGGGATCCCTGATGATAATATATAAAGATTGTTGTTTCTTAACTAGTCAGCAGACAGCACACAGCCTGTCGGTATTTTAGCAGATGAAACAGGAAATGGATTGCTTATCCTTATTTTGCTAGGGTTATTCCATATATTATTTCTAAACGATGTTATGTGGTATCATGGTTACCTTTCTTTGGTTAATCTAACAATTTTAAGGGCTTAGTTTCATCCTAACTTGGATCACTATTCGTGGATTTCGTAGTAAAGTACCCCTCAAGTGGAAGCGAAGTCGGAGTAGCTGCAAAATAAATATCTTCTTTTAAATACGAAGAGGTTTTACGAAAAAAGCTTGTTGGCCAAAGTATTATTTCACGCGTCAACTAAAAAAAAATCCATACTTAATTTATTGTAACGTCTTTATTTTTTTTTTACTCTATTCTACTCTTCTTTATCTCAGAGCTGGGCAAAACCATGCTTTGCTTTAATTCAAATGTAAATTACAAAAAACTTTTTCGCATGTATTAACATTGCAAAATATTTACAAGTCCTGTATTTAAAATACAAATTAGAAAATGCATAAAGGATAATATAAAAAACTTTTTAACAAAAAATTAAACCGGCGAAAAGCTCTTAAGTCTTAAGTATTGAGCTTATTTACATAAACTATCAAATTTTATATAAACTTATTTTGAGTCGGCGCCAAACAACAAATTGATTAATTATCTAAATTTTATATGTACCTACGTAGAAATGGACATGGCTATGCGTAGGTTTTTGCTTTTTAGTTCTTTGCGTCGGTTTAATTTTTTGTTAAAAAGATTTTCATTTTATGATTTTTTTCATCATCAGCATCAAAAATAATGAAAAGTAAACAGAAACACTATTCGTTCCTACAATTTTCGAGGGTTTCTCTCAATTTTATCAGGATCCCATCATCAGATCCTGACTTCCTTGACATGGGACTCTTGAGGTATACCCTATCTAACAAAAAACGGAAAATCAAAATCGGTTTATAAATAACGGAGAGAGGGCTGAACATACAAAAAAAAAAGAAAAATATGGGTATACGGATACGGATAGGATACGGTCGAATTGAGAACCTCCTCTTTTTCATAGGTTAAAAATTAATAAGTAAAAGTAGAACTAGTCGTCTACTTTTAGTAACACTAGGTTATTTTTTTTTATTACGTCGATGTCAAACAAACGTACGGTCAGCCTGATGGTAAGTGGTTATCGTAGCTTGTGGACGCTTGTAAGTGCAGGGGAGTCGAATGCCCTTTAAAAACCGGTACACTCATTTCTTAAAAAAAACCCTTACTATAGTTCCTCGGGAAAACCTCGGCATGAGCTCGTTCCACAGCTGGAGCGTTCGAGGGAGAAAATTTCTCTGGAATCGTACCATGCGTGACCATTTAGGTGCCACTATGTGAGGATGAATACCCTGCCGGCGGGGATCCATGCAGTGGTAGAATGCTGTCTGTGCGTATCATGTCAAACAGTTCCCCGGATCACGGTTTTACAAGCGCTCTGCTTACCTTTAAGGGTTAAATATCGCTTACTTGTGAGTTTAGGAACAAATCATCGAATCGCCGATCACGTTTTCGAACTGAGTTTTGATTCGCCAAAGCTTGTATCCAGTTGTCCCACCCAGAGATGACAGCAGTGCACCATATGGACGGATTTGTAACTTGTATAATAATTCTTTGTCCCAGGGTGAACCGCTTTAGCAGGCCTGAGACGGTGGCGTAACATGTTCCGCGTGCGTCTCTCTCATCTGCAGGGGCATAAGACCCCCCGTACTCCACGGTGTGATCACCTGCAGATCAGGCGGACAAAGTCTGCAGGGGTTCTAGGAGATTTGCTTCTTAAGGTATCCCGGGTCCCCTGCAATAGATTCACTTATGACAGAACACTGTGTGGTTCTAGTCAGTTCGAGTCCGATATACCACTTCACCCTTGGTTCCAGTGAGGTAATAACCCGTGGTTGTTACGATACAATAAAAAAAGAGGGTGAACCACTTTGCTCTATTAAAACACCGAGCGTTTTGGATTAGAAATTTGACGTCAAATTAAAGGACTTATATGAATTTCAAATACCGCCCAGCTCTGAATACTACAATGTACATAAGTAACATCACTAGTTGTTGAAATGTAGTTTATACTTCGTAGTAGATTTTAAGAGGCTATGACCACGACAACAGGAATCGTAATATTTAACAATTACTAATGTCAGGGAGTGTCTGCCCGAGACATTGGTTACGCCAGCCGTACCATGCCAGGAAATTATGCCGCTCGAAGATCATCTTAGCGCATGTTGCTGCCTTTGTTATATCGTCTGACAGTAAATCTGGAAGGAAATAATAATAATCGAATTATAAACTGATGCTTGAATGCTGAATGCTGCATGAATGCTGCTGAATGACTGATAGTTAGAAAGAAAATAGCTTTTGTTTGATAAAACGGAAGACTACGCTTGCTGTTACGACAAAATGAAGGTTTGAGCAAGACCATGTCCGGCGCTGAAATCCAGTAACGATTTTTTGTCTTAGTTTATTTCGAAGTCGGTTTCTATCGTGGTATCGTGGACTGCAGTGATACCACAGCCTCACAGAAAACCGGAAGTGAAGCAATGTAGCATTGCTCTTCTACCTTTCAGGGGAAAGGTAAAAGAGGGATCATCCTTAAAGGCCGGCAACGTACTTGTGACTCTTGAGTTGCAGGTGTCCATTATTTTTTTTTATTGTGTGGTGTTTCCTGATTAATAATAAAGTTGTCTAATGCCTGAAAGCTGTCTTGGGAAGAGGAGAATTGTTCACTAGTTGTTCTGTACTAACGTGGGCTAAAATTTATTTAAAGTAATCTGTGGTACTGACCAACACAAGTGACGTTGCATTCTTTTCCAGGTATACCGGTGTTGGTGCACCAATACTTTTCGTTGATCTGGAATAGACCGAAGTCCCTGGAGCCGTCCTTGCCTACTGAACCTATCTTGTGTGTCTTTCTTTCGCTCTGCTTTTCAATCAAACAAACCCCTGTGAAGAAATTAACCGATAATGTTTAGTAAAACATAAGTAATCATTTACATAAAGGCATCAAGTTGACATATTATACAATAAATTGTAACTGTAATTGCCTTTTTTGAAGTGAAAACTTCTTTAGCGGCTTTGTGCACTTTTTGGGATGGGTAAAAAATGTTAAACTCGCGTCAGGACACGTGACCTGATCTCTTCCAGAAAACTTACAATGAGAGAAACAATTAGCATAGATTAACTGGATTGCTTCTAAGCCGATCAAAACTCCGGCACCTAGTTGCTTACTCATTGAGGAAAGTCTCTTTTTCTCTGGGCACGGGCCCCCTATCCCATGCAGGGCCCTTAAGCAATTGCCTACACTGCCTTATGGATAATTCGATACTGCAAGGCCCGCACTTTTAAAACATCATCACTTAACCGAATAACGAAAATAAATTCGTTTTTAGCTTTGCTCAAATTTCTGATTAAATAAAGGTGTAATACCTACCTTTAGCTGCTGACTTTACTTTGGGAAGGTAAATGTTCTATAGATAGGATTATGTTTTTAGCACAAGAAAACAACAATGGGACAGAAATTCGATCAAAAAATTTTTTTAGTTATTAGGTATTGACTTATGAATGACGTATAACTCGTTTAGGAATCCCAAAAACTTTGATTATATATAATCAAAGCCCAAAAACTAAATCACCAAAGTTTGTTAGTCTTCACTGCACTTTAAACAAATAAATTAAGTGACTTGTCTAAAATTTAAAAAACAATACTTACAGTCTTGCATTTTGTCTTCTGGAAATCCTTGCTGTCTCAATGTATCGACAAGATCGCATCGCGTCGCAAAATATTTGGCTTCGCAAGACAGGTAGACCGCTGTGAGAGCGAACAGGAAAATAGTAATGTTTCGCATTGTTGACAAGATTGGCTTGAAGTATACTTTGTTAAGTATAGAGAGTGATGAAGTCTGAGCTCAATGAACATACGTTTCGTTATATATATCAGCCGGTAACTGTTTCGTATTGGTTTTTGTATCGCCTTTTCATGCGGAGATTTCTCGTTATCACTGTACACAGGTCATAAGTCAAACTGAAGTTATTGCAAAGTACATTGTATGTATGATTGTCGTGTCTACTGGAACTGACACGCGATCGAACATGGTACGGAACGAGAACCTTATTTGGTACGGCCGACCATGACCGCTAATCGCATCACACGACCGGTCCGCGGACCGAATCTGACAACTTTACGTTTTGTGACTACACCGTGTTTTGTGATTCGCACGTTTTAAAAAAAAACGATTTCGAAAATGGTAACTACATACGCGCACACTCTTACGTGGGAGAGCCATGCTTCGGCACGTATGGGCCGGCTTGATTCCGCTCGACTCACAGAAAACCGGCAGTGAAGCAATGCTTGCATTGCATTTCGCCGCGTGAGTGAGGTTACCGGAGGCCCTAACCCTTCCCTCTCCCCTATTCCCATCCTTCCCCTTCCCCCCTCTTCCCACTCTTCCCCCTCCCCCTCTTCTCCTGCTCCCACCTTAAAGGGTGGCAACGCACTTGTGAATCTTGAGTTACAGGTGCCCATAGGCGGCGGTACTCATTTACTATCAGGTGACCCGTCTGCTCGTTTGCCCCCTATACTATTAAAAAAACAAATGTGACAATTTTAAATAAACTAAGATCCTACCTACCAATGAATCGACAAATTTTTGTTAACAATTACATTACAACACCACAGCAGATCGAAATGTATTTTTGTGCAGTATTAATGCCCTTAATCAAAATGATTAGTCGATTAAACAATCTTCTATTATAAACAAACGACAGAGTCAAGTGTTAAAATAAAGTAAGTATTTTTCGTTCTATCAAAATTTCCTTTTTACTGCTTCAAGTACACTTTATATGTTTGTCGACTATTACTTGTTAACTTGTTAAGCCTACTTAGCTGTTAAAGGTTCCTTTCAACTTAGTTAAATATACCTAGGCACTACTTTCGTAATGTTTTTTACATATCCCGCTCGCAGCTCGCAGAGGGTTCGCTTGACTCTGACAAAAATAACGTCAAAGCTTTCTGAATCGAAAAATGGTTTAAACACACCTGCAATATTTTTTAACGACCTGTCCAACAATACAGATGGGGCAGATGATTAAAAGAACATCATCCCTACTTTACGTGTAGGGGAGGTACCATAAAAACAGTAACTCTTACATACGCAAATTGTAGAGGTCTGTGGTCAAATAATAATAATAACTTGACACATCTCACACACGGCCGTCTGATCCCGAACTAGGCAGAGCCTGTACTATGGCAACGAGACTGCTGATAAACATACTTATATATTTCTAAATACATACCTATTATAGATAAATTACACCCCGACACAACAAATGATCATACTCATCACACAATTATTTCTCGTGGGTGGCAATCGAACCCACGACCTCTTAGCAGTCAGGATCACCAACTACTAGACCAACAGGCCTGTTAGATAGACTATACAAGTGTGTAATATCTAGGATACGTAACTTTCTTCAAGTTTTTATCTAAACTACACTTCCACAAGAACTTCCTCTCAATTTCCGACTTTCTCGATGTCAGTTTATCCCAATTTCACTGATCAATGCAAAACGTAATAAACTTCAGCGCCTTCAACATTTTTGTATAAGATTCCAATATGGGTCACGAAAATATGATCGAGTTTCTAAAGTTCAAGTGGTTTCCAATTCACGTTTACGAAGAGTACTCATATCACGTTACTTTACAACACGTATTTATAGCTCATTTTTATCGGCAAGAATGGTTCAGGTTCCTTCTTCTAAATCTAAATGCTGTCCTGAAATGTTTACCGTTAACGTTTGATGATAAAATGTTAGTTAAATTAACAGTATTTTCAGTCTCAAATTTTTACATGAACTGAAACATTTTGTATATGTGAAATCTGACACACATACAAAATGTTTAAGGTCATGTAAACATTTTCATGTACAACGTTTAGCAGCAAAAAGACAAACATACAGCTAGATAAATAATTAGACGACTACCAAAGTAAAAATCTTCTAATCTTATAATATTTACATACTGTAACAGGAAGAAGATGGAGACACTTTGCATAATTGGAACATCTTTGTACCTCCATTCTCGCAATAAATAATAAAATAAAAATAATAATAAGTTGTTTGCTCCAGAGCTGATGCGACTGCTTTGATTGTTTACTTTTCATAACTTTATCAGTTATTTGCGTTTAGAAATCATCACATCATGAAGCTGAGCTGATGAAGGAAACCATATATTTCCCAAACAATTAGAAGTTAGATATAAAACTGTGGTTTTAGTGGTAGTAATCAATTAATATGCTTTGAAGTTAAATTACCAATGTTGATAGCGTTTTAAAGTATTTAATATTAAATGTATTAAAAGATAGTACCTAGTTGTCAGAGTACTAAATGATGACGCGAGCCACAAAAAAATGAAATAAAAAACTTTTAACAAAAAATTAAACCGGCGAAAAAGAAGTAAAAAGCAAAACATAAATAATTTTTTTAAGCTTTACTGTCGTCGGTTTGTATTGAACTTATTTACATAAACTATCAAATTTTATATAAACCAATTTTGAGTCAGCGTCAAATAATAAAATAATTAATTACCTACATGGAGCCTTTTCTATTCCTAAAATTAATTTATATAAAATTTTTTAGTTTATGTAAATAAGTTCAATACTCAAGACTTGAAACATTTTTTTTTCCTTTTTGGTTGTTTATTGTCGGTTTAATTTTTTGTTAAAAGGGTTATTACCTATATTTAACTTAATAGCATGCGGTTTTTTAACTTTGTCATTAGCTACCAATACAAACTACATAATTTAGTTGTAGGTCTTTATTTTTTACTTTTCTATCTTAGAATAATCTAAGTATTCTATCTTATTCGTAATAATTAAATGCATAATGCGTAAATCAGTCTAAAAATAATAACAAAATGATAGTAAACACATTTCAATTTGTAAGGCTGAGATAAGAAAAGTCAGTGTTCAGCAGCTGCTAATATCAGGCAGAGTCTTCCCATCGCAGTGGTTGCGCCATCCGTACCATGCCCTGAAGTTATGGCGTTTGAAGACTTTCTTAGCACACGTCGAGGCCTTTGTTATGTCGTCTAACATCATGTCTGGAAGGAAACCACAATATAAATTAGAAATATAGATCAGTAACAAAATCCACTAATATGTATCTCGTGGTCACAGATATTAGACAACAGTCGGTAGGATTGCCACAATAAATAAAGAGCAGGCGTTTATATTATAGGTTTATTTTTTAATAATTTATCTATGCAACACGATGAAGACCATGATGATGACGTCTATCTATTTGAAGAGTAGTAACGCATGAGAGGAAAGAATTTAAACACTACAGCAGCAGTGTCACAGGATCCCAATTCACCACCACTTATTTGTGTGCACACAAATAAGTTATATTTATATCTGTCCTGCTACTGTTTTAGGCTAATTAATTACTAATTACTTACCAGCACAAGTGACATTGCAGTCCTTTCCAGCAGTGGCAGTGTTGCTGCACCAGTACTTGTCGTTGATCTGGAACAGTCCATAGTCCCTGGATCCGTTCTTGTTTACTGTGCCCATCTTGTCTGTCTTTCTGCCGCTCTCGTTCTCAACCAAACATACCCCTGTGATGAAAAATAGGTAAGTAAGTAACAATAATAAAACAATAATTTAGAACTAATGCAACAATAATTTTTCTGACTTTAAATAATCGATTGCGATTTGTATGGAGTTGATAAGGAAATGGTTTTTAAAATTGCGTTTATGAATGTTTTTTCTTTACTTATTAAATTACTAACCCTGGCGGGTTTATTATTGGCTGTTTGATGTCGTCCATACGAAATAAAAACGAGTACCTAACTAAGAAAAAGTATGTGTAGGTAGGTACTCCAAACGAGAATTAAGTATAACCTTTATTGTGTTCTAGATAAATCCTTAAATTCTTAATTTTAATTCTTATTGACGCATGCATTAAAGTTATAATTCTGAAAATTTAAATGTTATGAGTTTATACTCATATGTTTTAATTTGGCTGGCTATTATACAAGGCACAGATAATTACTATAGGGAATACTATGTTTAAATACATTAGTACAGGTGCCAACGTTTCATATATTGTAAACCAATCATTCTCTGACCGTATAGGTCAGTCAGTCAGTTTGAAAATATAATAATATTGTAAACCCTCATTATGCTAAAAATAAAGATTATTATTATTTGGATACTGTTTGCTTTTTTATTTATTTACATAACCGCTGTGCACAGGTTGCAATGAAGACGAAAATGCAAGTGCCTATGTACTTACAGCACAAAAAGATGACTAATTAATTTCTTAATTTAAGTAAGTAGGTATGTACGTGATTGAAAATCAAAGTCTTAACTCACATATTAATATTAAGATTTTTTCGAAACGAATAGGTACTCACAATCTCTCATTTTGTCTTCGGGGAATCCTTGATTTCTTAATTCGCGGACAAGATCACATCGCGTCGCGAAATATTTAGCTTCACAATGAAGGCAAACCGCTGCTAGAGCGAATAGGAAAATTGCCAACTTCTGCATTATTAACAAAAACAGATTGAAGATTGCTTGCTTATAGTGTATGTGCTGCGACTTCTGCGAGTGTATGAGCTCAATGTACCAACGCGTGCAAAGGCCCGTTATATATAGCAGTCGCCAACGGTTTATTATTGTTTTTTGTATCGCCTTGGGATGCGGGGATTCCTTTTTATCACATCACGAGTGGCACGGGTCATCTGTGAAATTGTTGTCATTACTAAGTAAATTGTAACTACGACATCATAATATTTTTGTTTTATACTAGTGGTCACCCAGAGCACAGATAAGATAACAGTTACTACGTAACCCAGACCCAGAGGTCGAAATTAGAACGTTCGAACGAACAAACATTTGAATTGAATTCATTAATCTGAAGAATGTGTGTCGTGGAGAGCCATGCTTCGCCACGTATGGGCCGGCTCGACCGGAGTGATACCACGACAGAAAACCGGCAGTGAAGCAATCCTTGCATTGCTTTTCGCCGAGTGAGTGAGGTTATCGGAGGCCCTCCACCCTCCCCTCCCGTCACCCCTCCCCTCTCCCTGTTCCAGCCTTCTCCTGCCTTAAAGGCTTATTATTGTTTTTTTGTTTGTTTAAACACACTTACCTCTGGAACTACCAGTCGGATTCGTTTTTTTTTTTTTGCATTGGATAGAGTATAAATTAAGGAAGGTTATAGGCTATGTAACTTCACGCTACGACCCTTAGGGACGGAACAGTAATCATAAACGTCTGTGAAACTGCGGGGAACAGGTAGTTGAAAACCTTAAAGCTCCATTTAGGAAAAAACTGTTTTCAACATTGTCTTATTAAAGAAAAAATTTAATAAAAAGGACCGATTAAAAATCCTTTTAACAATTAGAAAAGAGCTGATGGTTTTCGAACTGCTGAATAGATTTTTTTGAAGCTTATACCTAAGAACAAGTCACCGTTCAAATAAAAAAAAATCTGAATCCAAATCTAAGTTATGTTGCCACAAACAGCCATTTACACACGTTAATCTTATAACACTCCTCCTTTTCGCGTAAGGAGATAAAGAAGAATAAAACAGAGAAGAACAAGGAACTGAACTGTTATGTCTTTTCTTTTTTACATTGGTATAAATAAGCTCTTTCAGAAAAACCATTCGGCCACAAGAGGTGTCTTGGCTATCTTGTGCGTTGCATTTTCTTATATTATGTGACCTCGCTGCGGTGGCGCTTCGGTACTTCCCCAGACACGTGACTTCAATTAGATCAAAAATATTCTCAATTTTGCTTCCAAAAAATATAGGCGATTTCGATATTTGAACATACTAATATTATCTACTATGTATACTACTAATAATATTATAATTCCGCATTGCTTAGTTCTTTGCTTTAACTTAAACTAAATTAGCTCGATAGGATAACTAAAGTATGGTAATCCGAAGACAGATAGGTATTCGAATTACTGTACTTTCAAATAAATAAGAAAATGATCAAAGAAATTGAGTAATCAATCATCATCTGTCTCCCAACCTATCTGTCAATCCATCACGCTCGTAATCTCCTGACAGATAGAAAATACAGTTTTTGGAAGACATTTTACAATATAGTACAATTACTAGGAAACTGCTCGGAATATTGTACAACAGACATCCATTTATAAAAGGATTTCAAAAGGGACGCTTGAACTATGACAGGTAAACCGATAGCTCTCAAATTTAACAAGAATACCTATTCAGTCTTGATATTTCACCATTTCTGGTTGAGTGGATTTCTTAACAAACAAAATTGACGGATTTGGAGCTACGAAAATCGACGGTAGATTAATCAGGTTCCTAAAGACTCCAAAATTTTCAAGGTTTGGTGTGGATTTTGATGCGGTGGTTTCATCGGCCCTTATTTGTCTGAAAATGAGCAAGGAGCCGCCCTCACGACGCCGATGATACAATATTTTTGTGGATGTCACAAACATGTGTGGGTCCAACAGGATGGCGCCACTTGCCATTCTGCAGGGAAACATTGAATTTATTGGATATAGTGGTGACATCAACTGGCCACCGAGATCGTGTGAGTTAACATCGCTCGACTACTTTCTGTTGGGCTACGTGAAATCTCTCGTCTATGCAGACAAACTCAAGTTCTTTATGAAACCGAGCCTCATTTATGCGAAGATCTCCTCCAAAATTAGTAAACCAGAATGCACATCCTACAGCGGAGTTGCGGCAGCCAATCGCGGCAGCCAATTGGCTGAAATTATTATATTAATGTCATCGAATGTCCTTTACAATATAAAATAAAAATTGTGGCAATATCACCTAAACATTTTCAGTTCTTTCATTTCAAAGTTCGAGCGTTCTTAATGAAAAACCCGCGAGAGAGAGAGAGAGAGAGAGAGAGAGAGAGAGAGAGAGAGAGAGAGAGAGAGATCGCCTGGTGGTGGAATTTCGAGTAAAACTTATTAAGTTCAGAATGTTTTGTTTCATTTCATTGACCGTACTATGAAAGGTCAACATAATATATACTATTGAGCGCTGTCAAGGACAAAATTCCTTCCCTTTTCTCTTTCCTTCAGCAAGTCTATCTATTCCCATCAAATCTTTTCTTCAATAATGATCTTATACTTTCGCAGGTGGGAGCCCAACAGGGGGACCCGCTTGGGCCATTGGTATTTAGCCTGGCCATTCACCAGCTAATTTCTGAGCTGAGATCACCTCTGAACTTGTGGTACTTGGATGACGGCACCATTGGTGGAAAACCTGAAGTGGTTGCTCAAGACCTTTTAGTTTTGATCCCACGTCTCAGGGAACTGGGGCTGGAGGTGAACCCGACAAAGTGCGTGATTTTCCCCTGCAGTGCTGAAGCTCGTACACACTGCGCCCACTTCAGCACACTTCTCCCCGGCCTCAGCGAACTCACATCCAGTACTTTCAGCCTGTTGGGCTCTCCAATTTTCTTGGAGGCAGTCCCTGAGGCCCTCCTTTCTCGAAAACGTCTTCTCCTTGCCGCTCGGGAACGTTTGCAAAATCTTTCAGCCCACGTTGCGATATTGTTGCTGCGTATGTGTTATGCCGTTCCCAAGATAACATACTTGTTGCGGACTACTCCGACGTGGCTATGCCCGGAAGCTGTCTCCTCTTTTGACGGCGCTTTAAGGGATACAGCTGCGTCAATTCTTAACGTCTCCTTTGATGAGCAGCAGTGGCTACAGGCGACTCTGCCTATAAGACATGGGGGGCTTGGATTGCGACGTGTACAGGACGTCGGCCTTCCGGCGTTCTTGGCATCGGTTCATGGGGTTGCGAACCTTGTTGCTGTCATCCTTTCTACTAATGGTGATAGGGCAAGCATACCCTATGTGGCTGAGGCATTGTCAGCATGGTCTGCTTTCAACGCAGGTATGGCGGCTCCGGTGACCCCACATGTCCAGCGGTCATGGGATGACGTTGGTGTTAAAGGGACCTTGCAACTGTTGATGGACAGGGCAACGGGTGCCGATTTGGCTAGACTCCGGGCTGTATCGCAACCAGAATCAGGGGCATGGTTGCAAGCGCTTCCTTCACCACATCTGGGAACTTTACTGGATGACGACTCCTTGCGTGTGGCAGTGGCTCTTCGCCTGGGCTGCAGGGTGTGTGAACCCCATCAGTGCACCTGTAGTTCCATGGTTGGGGCAGATGGTCACCACGCACTCAGCTGTCGTCGGTCCACCGGGAGGTTTCCGCGTCACCATGCCCTCAACGATATAGTTCGGAGGGCCCTAATATCGGCAAATGTGCCCTGCGTCCTGGAGCCGCCAGGTCTCAGCAGGTCAGACGGAAAGCGACCGGATGGTTTGACTTTGGTGCCGTGGAAAAACGGCAAGTGCCTGGTGTGGGACGCTACATGCGTCAGCACTGTCGCGGCCACACACCTTGGTCGAACCGTCCACACACCGGCTGCGGCGGCAGAGTACGCTGCAAATAAAAAACGTGTGAAGTACGCCGCAATGGAGCCGCAATACTATTTTGTGCCTATTGCAGTGGAGACTTTGGGCAGTTGGGGCTCTGAGGCGAAGAGCTTCATCACGGATATCGGCCGCCGGATTAGGGATAGGAATGGTGACTCCCGTTCTGGGTCTTTCCTGGTGCAAAGGTTATCCATTGCCATTCAGCGAGGCAACGCTGCCAGCATAATGGGCACTTTTGCGCCGGGAGTGATGCGGGACGGGTTACTTTAACCATTTTAATTTAATTTAAATGTATATATTTAAATGTATTACATGAATTTATTTAATATATACTATATTATATATATTTTGACTGCCCTGTTCGTTCTAGTGATTAGTGATCCTGACTAGCCAGAGGGTGTGGATTCAATTCCCACCCAGGACAAATAATTGTGTGATGAACACGATAATTTGTCCTTTGTCTGGGTGTAATTTATCAGTAATATGTACGTATTTAGAAATATATATTATATAGTATATTTATTAGCAGTCTGGTTACCATAGTTACAAGCTCTGCCTAATTTGGAATCAGACAGAAGTGTGTGACATGTGTCGAGTTATTTATTATATTTATTATTAATATATTAAAAACGTAAACTTTAAGAATTCCAAATATAACATTTATCTATGCCTATATGTATATATATATAAAATTATTGGTCCTGACTGACGGATCAACGCACAGCCTAAACCGCAGGTCGTAGTCGTAGAGACGTGAAATTTAGAGGGCGTATTTCATATATTATGAGGTAGGCATCCGGATAAGAAAGGATTTTTTAAAATTCAAGCCCCAAGAGGTTGAAAAAGGGGCGGCAAAGTTTTGTATGGGAACACACACAGAACACATATACTCTCACAGAACACATATACTCTCTACCGAGAGGGAACACATGTTTGCTTGGCTTGATCAACTGCAAGTAGGAGACGAGTGTCAAGTTGACAATAAAAGTCAATAAATGCGACAATAAAACGAAAAAAGTATTAAATATGACTACAAGCCAGGTTCATTAAAATACAAATCTTTCATAATAGATGGCGTTATGATAAACTATACATTAATAAAAAATATAAATTTCACGCCATGAGTCATTGTACTAATGTACATTTCAAAATTTTGTAAAAACAATACTTAATGTTATTTGTAAAGAAATATTGTCATAAATACCTTACGTTGTATCTTTAGCAAAACATTTTTTTTCTGACTGTTCGCGAGGATTGCATCACACATCCATTTTAAAACATCTTTAAAAACATGTTTAGGAATGTTTTTTTTTAAATTTGTTACCTCAGATTTCCGTCAAATATGGACTGATTTAGTTACTATGCGAATTTGGTGAAGATGAGCCCCATGCTTCATGGGATCCGGAGAAAGAAACACCTTAACGGACATTACATAATCAGTGCAATGTTTATCGTGTCGAAACCAACACGGGTCTTCACCTCATCGGGGCTAGCGGTGAAGTGGTATGTCGGAATAGAACCGACTAAATCCACACGGTGTTTCGTCACAGTTATTGCAAGAGATTCAGGTAAACCCTAGGAACGAAGTCCCCGAGAACGCCTCAACGAACGCACAAAACGAGGCAGCAGAATCCCAATGGACAGAACCATGGCGTTAGGATAAACTCCAACGAATTACCATGGACAGGGAATCCAAACCGAACACCCACCACTGTGAGATATACTTGCTAGGGAGGTACCTCTAAAGCCTTAATTTGCAATCTTTGGCTGGCATGTAATTATAGATCGAGAAGTGTTTCACCTCTTCACGAGGTATCCTCAGGAATATTTGGTGGCAATGTAAAATATGTCTATGGCAATTCGTTGATGTTTATCCTAGGCTGTTATCATCGCTAGGGTCTACGAACCGAGGGTAAGTGGTGGGGTTTCCTCCTCAATTACCATGAAGAAATAAAGTAAAAATCAAGATGAAAATGGGGGTGTTTGCTTTCTAATGCTTTTTATTTTGAAGTTAGTTATTTTTATTAAATCTTATTTTCTTTAGTACGCAGTAACAAGTAGTCTTGAATGATCTTTTGTGCCTACACTCTATGGATAATGATGACTCTACGATGTTTGATGTCGGCCACCACCTGGAGTCGCGGGCAAAAGCTAGTATATCTTTATATATATATTTCTTCTGTACGTGTGTATGTCACTGAACTCCTCCTAAACGGCTGGACCGATTTTAATGAAATTTTTTGTGTGTCTTCACGTGGATTCGAGAATGGTTTAGATTTACAATTGGACCCAGTAGATGGCGCTGCGATAGGGATAGATAGGAAAATTTACAAATGCAGACGAAGTTGCGCGGAACAGCTAGTAGGTATTAGATATATAATTTGCTTAAAAAGGAATACAAAGAATTCTTTTAAAGTATTAATATAATGAGGAGGAGGAGGGTTGCAGAGATCAAAGTGCGACCGTATCATCATCCTCATTATAATTTACATAACATTTAAGTCATTTTCATATCTCAAGACAGGTCACGGTCTTTATGCGGATTATATAAGATAAACATATGTCTTTGGGTTAAACATTAATTTACTATTTTTAAATTTATGGTTAATTTCAGGTATTTTGCCTCTGTTTTTCATGGAAGTAGATGGAATGTGTAAAGTTAAAGATTTTAAATCGAACGTATTTTTTATTTTGGATTTTTTCATTCCGTTACCAAGAAAACGAACTTCGAAATTTTTTTAAGTTAGTTTTTATGCATTTTCTCAAAAACTGAGTGAATAGTTCCAAAATAAAAAATTGTTTGATTTAAAATCTTTAACTTTACACGTTCCACTTGCTTATAAGAGAAACGCAGTTAAAAATATCAAGAAATTCAAACGGTCATAACTTATAATCGGATAGATTTTTTTCAAAAATTCTTATTGTAACTGCATGCTAGAGTCATGCCATTCCAGTGATTTTAATAAGTGTTCCTTTTTCAAATATACCTTCAATTAAATTTCACGTCTCTACGACTACGACCTGCGGTTTAGGCTGTGCGTCGCTGCGTCCAAGGTATGCTCAAAATCCGTCGCCAGCACCACCGAAATTATCATAACACAAAAACCGACAATGTTCTAAATAATACTATGTGCTAAATATTGATATGTATTATCTCTGTATATGATTACTTATATTATTACTCATACATGTATGTATTTGTTTAGTTATCTATATATTAATACGTGAAGCGAAAACTTTGGATCCCTTTTTACGAAAATTGGGCGGACGGAGGAGTATGAAATTTCGCACACTTATAGTTTATACAGAGAAGAAGTGACGAATGCTAAAATTTTTGAACAATATTTGCTACAAAGTTAAAAAAATGCAAAAACGCGCACATACAGTTATGAGTGTCGAGTATATATTTTGACTTGTCATGGTACAAAAGTCTATACAATGACAGGTCAAGTAATATTGGCCAATCAAAAAAAACCATGGTCGAAATTCGACCACCACGCTACCTCTAGTATGTATTATTATATGTTGTACAATGTACACCGTCAGCTACCATTCGTTCCTGTCACTACATCCATCCAAAGGTTGTCTGATAGAGATCGCTTTTAGCGATAAGACCGCCCATTATACCTAAGTTCATGTTATTTTTATGTGGTATAATAAAGAATATTCTATTCTATTTTATAATTAATATTAAAAGTAAGATTTTTATAGAAATCTTCTACATGATAAAGGACTATCTATACATCTTTTTTCCTTAAATATCACAATCAACATAATGTTAAAAGCAGTCTGTATAATTAAAATAACGATTCCGTCACGTACGTGAGGGGACGCCCCGAGAGCCTGAATAACTATCACAGTATCTAACTGATTAGTCATCACTTGAGCCAAAAAAGATTTCAATAGTTTTCCTGTTCATTGACTAAGGTGCTACCTAGGACAGAACATCCTAACTAATATTATAAATGTAAATGTGATTTTGTTTGTTACGTTTTCACGTTTCACGTTTCATTTGCAAACACGTTGCCAGGGTTACAGAAAGGAAATAAGGTACCTTAAATCCAGAAGAAAGTACTGTTTCCGCTGGATAGAAAAATAGTCGTCCCCGCAGTTTTACCTGCGTTTATGGCCACTGCTCCGCTCCTATTGGTCGTAGCGTCACGTTTAGCCTTCCTCGATAAATGGGCTATATAACACTAAAATAATTTTTCAATTCGAACCAGTAGTTCAACAAACAAACAAACTCTTAAGCTCTACAACATTAGTTTTTTTTTTATGGTATAGGGGGCAAACGAGCAGACGGGTCACCTGATAGTAAATGACTACCGCCGCCCATGGGCACCTGTAACTCAAGAGTCACAAGTGCGTTGCTGCCCTTTAAGGTGGGAATAGGGGAAGAGGGTGAGAGGGGGAAGAGCGAGAAGATGGGAAAGGAGGATTAGAGGAGAGGGGGAGGGGGAGAGGGGAAGGACGGGAATAGGGGAGAGGGAAGGATTAGGGTCTCCGGTAACCTCACTCACGCGGCGAATTGCAATGCAAGTGCTTCACTGCCGGTTTTCTGTAAGGCCGTGGTATCGAGCGGAGTCAAGCCGGCCCATACGTGCCGAAGCATAGCTCTCCCACGTTATGGGAGCATGGCTACTAGTAAAACCCTGAGTTTGGATAGTACTTAGTAACGATAATCTGATGGTGGAGCCAGGAGGCGGGTAGTAGAGCCCTTTTCCACTTTTGATTTGGTTCGCTGATAAAGCGTGTTTTATTATTTACTAGCGACCCGCCCCGGCTTCGCACGGGTGCAATGATGATATTAAATATACTACAGAATGTCTTTATATACAACGTTCACAGCTTTTTTGTCATTAGACAATACAAACATGTTTTCTTCAGAGGTTACTCTTGAAAGAGCAACATATAATTAATTGGCCATGTGAAAAACTCTCAACGCTCAAATCTAAGCCTGCAACCGCCGCAACCGCTGTGTCCCTGCATTTTAAATTTGTAATATCTTCGAAAATATTCATTGAAATTACATGCTGTAGAGGGCCATTTTGATCTATATTAAATGAACAATGTATTAAAGGTACTTAATTGGTTATCCAACTCATATATGAAGCGATTTTAAGCAATACAGCATTAATCCTTATGGATTAATGCTGTATTGCTTAAAATCGCTTCGTAAATAAACCATTATTTCTCGTAAAATGTAAAGGATAAAAATTGGTTATTGTGGGTCATCCCTAAGAGGTAGACATATACCATTCCGGACTTTTTTGTAGAACTTTTTAAGGTGTATAATAATGTGGTACATTATTTTGATCTACCTCGTAGGGTTCAGCCAGCGTTTGCAATGTAAACGCAAAAAAGATGTGTTTATTTACGACATCACATTAGAAACCTATAAGTTATCAGTGTTTCTCTACTATATTATGCGTGTATTATACATATAAATCTTCGTCTTGAATCACTCTATCTATTAAAAAAAACCGCATCAAATCCGTTGCGTAGTTTTAAAAATCTAAGCATACATAGGGACAGACAGACAGCGGGAAGCGACTTTGTTTAATACTATGTAGTGATTTTTCTAAACTATAATTTATTTTCCCATCCAAAGATTATCATTTTAGCGATAAGGCCGTTTTTTGCATGTGCACTACTTATAAGTAAAATAGTGTACAAAATACCTAGTTTACATACTTATATTCCAATCTATTTTTAAACTTGTTCTATAACAAAAAAAAGTGCCCAACGCCGCTAAAGAAGTTCTCACTTCAAAAAAAAGTCTTGTTATAGTCTACCAGCGCTACCAGTGTATATATTGTTACGGTAGGTAAACATACATTAAAGTATTAGTTGCAGTAGTATTGTAAATGACATATATAATATTTAGGGTAATTCCCAAAGAGTATACAAACACAACGTTAGGTAATTCCTGGAAATTTTTATTCTTTGTTAAGTAGTGCTCAACAAGACGCGCACACTAAAGTAACTGTTGTTTACTTGAGAACTATTCTGAAAATGAATAAAATATTGTCGTTACTGTTTATCGTACTAGTTTGTTGTTTGTGCAGCGAAGCGAAATATTTTGAAACGAGATGTGATTTAGTTCAGGAATTGAGACGTCACAACTTCCTTGCAGATAAAATGGCGGATTGTAAGTAGTCTTAAATGAAAAAAACTAATTTTCGTCTCTAAGTTCAACCGTGTGCTTCGGAAAAAAAAGCCAAGTGCGAGTTTATCTGTGCTATAAGACGTTGCTTCGTACCAAATTTCAAGATTCTGAGTTCACGGGAAGTAACCTGTAGGTTTTAATTCCCTTGCGAGTGTCGAAAATTTGCGGCATAAACGGCTGTATCTTTTGATTGCGTTGGCTTAAAAGTTTGATTTTTTTCACAGCTACAAGGGACAGTAGACCTGAGTATTTGATATAAATTCCAGCTTGATACCTCCACGTGTTCCTGAGAAAAAGGGTCTTGATAGACAGACAGACGTTCGGACGGACGGACAACTAAGTGATCCTATAAGGGTTCCGTTTTTTTCTTTCGAGGTACGGAACCCTAAAAAATACCAAATTCTTCGTGAATCACTCACATATTATAAAACAAAGTCCCCCGCCACATCTGTCTGTCTGTTCGCGATAAACTGAAATACTACTGAACGGATTTTCATGCGGTTTTCACTAATAGACAAAGTGATTCATGAGGAGTAAATTAGTTGAAATATGTTGATGATTGTTGAAGATGTCTCTGCTACCCGTGCGAAGCCGGGGCGGGTTGCTAGTAATTCAATAAAAAATACAGAATGATTATTTGATTCATTTTTGATATTTTACTTAATCCCACTAATATTATATATGTGAAAGTTTGGATGGATGGATGGATGAATGGATGTTTGTTACTCCTTCACGCAAAAACCACTGAACCGATTGCTATGAAACTTGGTATGTAGATAGCTGGAGACCTGGATTAACACATAGGTTACTTTTAGGCCGATATTCCCACGGGATCGGGACTTACGCGGGTGAAACCGCGGGGCGCTGCTAGTTTTATTATAATTTATTGTCATAACATAACATTAATTTAAAAAAGGAAGAGTAGAAGCAGAAATGTTTTAGGTATTAATATGATACGCGCCACAACAATATTTTCTGTTACTTAAAGAAAATCCCATTTGATTAAAAAATTCAGGGTCCTTCTTAGTAAGCGATTGATCACGTGTTGTACTAAAGGATTTACAAGGATTTAAACTAACCATTTTAAATATTTGCCTTTTGAGATAAAATAATCCAGGCCTAAGAGAGGCAAAGACAACAAAACCATAATTCAAACTTTTTAAACTTAGTACAGTACAGATGACCAAGTACAATCAGGCCAGCAACTGGTGTAGTTTGTTTCACTTGTTTAAAACTATTTGCCTATTAAGGAAGAAAATTATTTCCCAATCGGGGATTTAGTTTGAGCTTATAATCCAAAAAAAAAAAGAAAGAATAGGTTTCAGTATAAGTGTTTTTTTTATGGTATAGGGGGCAAATGAGCAGACTGGTCACCTGATGGTAAGTGACTATCGTCGCCCATGGGCACCTGCAACTCAAGAGTCACAAGTGCGTTGCCGGCCTTTAAGGTGGGAGTAGGGGAAGAGGGGGAGAGGGGGGAAGGGTTAGGGCCTCCGGTAACCTCACTCACTCGGCGAAAAGCAATGCAAGCATTGCTTCACTGCCGGTTTTCTGTGAGACCGTGGTATTACTCCGGTCGAGCCGGCCCATACGTGCCGAAGCATCACTCTCCCACGATAAAAAGATATGAAAAGTATAGAATAAAAATCAGAACTTGTATATTTTAATATTAATTAGTTTTTGAAAGATAGTTTTCAATTTAAATACAGCTTCAACTTCAACTACCACTGTCTCTCCGAATCCTTTTGATCCATCCTAAGGTTGCCTGGAAGAGATTGCTTTTAGCAATAAGGCCGCCTTTTGTACATTATCTGTCTGACACATGTATGAATGATACTTCCACCATAACAATGGTTTACAAATAAAGTTTTATCTGTCTAACGGATTAGCAAACATGTCTTAACAGGACGAGATCAAATTTGTAAAACTGTTTATTTAAAGTCACGTGTTAACATTTAAAGCTATGGTATAATGTGTTCATCATTGTCATCATCATTTCAGTCATAGGACGTCCACTGTTGGACATAGGCCTCCCTTAATGACTTCCAAGAAGACCGGTTGGAAGCGGCCTGCATCTACCGATGTCTTACATGAGAAGAAATATCTTTAGCTTATTGAAATTTCTTGCATTATAAATATATATATTTTTTTTAAGACAGTATCCGCATTAGGAATTACTCCTGTCGCGGGGGACTTTACAAACATACAAACAACGGACACAAAGAACACCCAGACTTGGGTGGGAATCGAACCCACGACCTATGGCATAGCAGTCAGGGTCACTAACCACTAAGCCAATAGGCCAGTCACTTTCTGAATTGAAGGGACAAGAGGGCAAATTATCAACTGCCTATTGCCATTTTAGTATACAACTGGGTGTAAAACGAAATTTGCATAAACGGCCTTAAAATGTTAATGACGGTGTTAGGTAAGTGCTAATAATAAATTCAAAATGTTTTACCTAAATTTTATCTTAAAGGAATGTCTTTGGCACGACATAAAGGTGTTAAAATATAAAATAAACTAGCTTTTGACAGCGGATCCGCTCTCTTAAAAGTTAATTTTCTATCTCTATTCTCTCTGTTTCTGGCATCGTGTAGGTATGTAAAATTTCCTAATTAATTGAGAAGTTGAGGCGTTAAGGGTAAAAAACAAACAAACTTCCATTTGTATTTATAATATTAGTTATGTTAGCGACGACGTAGGTATATGTGAAACACCATTGTTTCACACATCCGTCGGACATGGAAATTAAAGGTAATAATGACAAAAAATAAAATAAAATAAATTACTTCCTTGCATATTATTTTTAACATTATCTTTAGGTATGTCAGTTAAGTAGGTATTTATTAAATACTTAACTGACATACCTAAAGATAAAGGTCCGCAGGGGTTCCTGGAGGCTTCCTTCCTAGGGTTATACCCAGGTCAACCTGCAATAGACAAACTTGTGACGGAATACCGTGTGGTTTTAGTCGCTTCGATTCTGACATACCACTTTACCGTTAGCTCCGGTGAGGTGAGGACCCGTAGGGGTTTCCACATGATTAAAAAAGGTATTTATTTATTAAACAGTAATTTGTTAATCAGATACAAAAATTCTTGCATTTTTAATTGTAGAATACTATAATGCAATTATTTTTCCAATTATTATTTTACACTTTTCTTTTCAACTTACGATTTCGTTTAAGTAAGTTCTTTTATTTATCACGAGCCATTCTCCGCAGTTTTATTTCGTTTATGGGCACTGCTCCGTCCCTAAGGGCCGTAGCGTAATGTTACATAGCCTATAACCTGCGTCAATGAATATTCTATCCAGTACAAAAAGAATTATTCAAATCTGACTGATACTTACAGAGATTAGCGAGTTTAAACCAACTAACAAAAACATTTTCAGCGTTGTTATATCAGTGTACAGATTTCAGATTTTCAGAGTTATAAATTCTGAAAAACGACCCCAATAGCATCTAGTTTTCTTATAAATAGCATTTATACTATAATATTAAACGTGTGAGACCTAACATTGAAACACGCATTCAAACAGATATTTAGCTGACTAGTATAATAATTATTTATAAGGAAACTATTTACTGTTGGGGTCGCTTCTATTGAAGTGACACACATAGTTGTGTAGTGGAAACTTAAAATAAATTGCTTACATAAATTATTCCTTGCTTGCCCATTGTCCCCTACAACATGGGTTAAATCTATATATACAAAAATTTCGTATCACGTTGTTTGTTCGCGCTGAACTCCTGATTTTAATGAAATTCTACACACTGTCTGCAGTTAGGCCCAACTTAGGAGGTAAGATAGTTTTTATCTCAATTTATAGTCACAATATTTTTTATTGGAAATTACTTATCATCGAAAACGAGAGTGGTCGCCGAACAGACATTGTAGGGCAAGTAAACAAGAATGGTTCCAGGGACTATGGATTGTTCCAGATCAACGACAAATGGTGGTGTAGTAATACTACTACACCTGGAAACACCTGTAACGTAACATGTGCTGGTAAGAAGTTATATAAAGAAAGAAAGAAAGAAAGAAAAACCATTTATTATGCACATACATTAGACGCACACAAGACATATTAAATAAAAACCAATACAGTGTTTTTGTTTGTCGCCTCTTCAAATTACATGTTACTATGTGCGTCACGTATGCGCAAAAACAGGTATATGCTCAGCATTGCTGTGGCCTCAAAGAAATTGGTGCCGCAGCGCTGATTTTCAGCACAACCTTGGGTGACGTAATGGCGTCCCACCAGCGAACCCAAACACAAGCCATGTAAGTACAAATTGCAAGCTATTTATTGAATATTTGCCATGTTTTTTTCAAAAATGTAGTGTGTATCGTGAGTGTGGTAAGAAGTGTGTATGTGTATCGTTGAACTGAGTGTCATGTTTTCAGCAAGTAGCCAGCATTGTATTATATGTACCTATACTATAAATATAGCTAAACTAGACATACATACATAGGTGAAATATAAATTTATGCAACATTGTAAGTAGGCCTAGTTACAAGTTAGTGCGTCAAGGATAATTTGGCTCGTAAACGAAAATAACAGGGGAGTAAAAAGATGACTTACATCATTATGAAATCATACAATAATTTACGTTTTGTGCCTTCTGACAATTCAATGAAATGATAATAATATATAATAAAAAGTAATGGGTTAAGGATTTTGAGAAAATTTGGGACTAGAAGTTTAAAGCAGATTCATGTCTCAAAAATGTGTAAAAATAACGATGCAAAAAGCGGAAAAGAGTATCTTGAGACGTATTACAATACGGCAGCTGAACTTTTAATTTTAGCCACGCACCAAAAGATCCTTGTCGCATCACAGTAATTGGGATTAAGTATAATTATTTCCTTCCCTTTATAAAATCAGCTGTTGATAAATAAGCACCTGAAAGATTTTTCTTTTGTTAAAAGAAACAAGCTAGGTATTAACTTGTCGTCACTTTCTTTGGTAATCAAATCAAAATCCAAAATCATGTCTTTCAATTTCATAAATGAAAAGTGCCAAACTATTCTTGTGTCCTGGACCTTTTTAAAACATCCTTTTGTATTATAATCTGTGCATTAAGCTAATAACTTCCAAATTTGAGGTTGACCCACAAAAAGGTGAAGGGACGCAAAGCTCCCTCCTAGATAAATTGGGAACAAAGATAGTTACGGGCGTAGCTACCTGGTTAGTTTGCTGTACTTATAAATCCTTTATGAATTACAGAAAATCTGAACTTTTACGACGATAAAACTTCTTCCCGGGTTCCCGACTGCTCTAAGTCAGCCATAAAGTGTCCTTGGTTCAACCACACCTCCTGCCAAACTTTGATTGCGTTGATACCGGCTATCTTGATCCTGATTATATTTATGTATATAGGATTCGATTTCTAAATATCGTGTAAAATTTAACTCTTTTTACACGCTTTATATTAGCTTCACTTGTATGTTTGTTTGTATGTTTGTAACCGACTCCTTTGGGGGCGATTTTGACCCACTTTAAACGGCCAGATTTCATTCAAATTTTGCACACCTGTCAAAGACCGATGACAAGGCAATAATTCGATTAAATTTTTAATTTTTTTAGTTGAATTTTCTATAAAAGCGTGTTTTTTAGTTTTTTAAACTATAATTATTCTAATTTACATTGCTCGATATTGGACAGATCAAATATTTGTAGGGGGTTAAAAAAAAACAATGTATGTAATGTACAAATTACAAAAATAAATGACTGGTATGAAGCTACCACAGCCATCTTTCCAATGCATTCTATGCTCTTACCTCTTTACTTTTCTTTGTATATTTGATCACAGACGATATTACCAAGGCGACGATTTGCGCTATGAAAATTTACAGGCGCCAGCGGTTCTTAGCCTGGCATGGGTGGGAAAAACGTTGTCAAGAAACGTTACCTAATATCAGCATGTGTTAATACTGTACATGTATAAATACTTTAATGAATATACTACAACTTTAATTTTACTTTTTTATACCACGTCGGTGGCAACAAACATACGGCCCGCTCGATTGTAAGCGGTTACTGTAGCCTATGGACGCTTGTAATTCCAGGGGACTCGCATGCGCGTTGCTGACCCTTCAAAAATTTAAAATCTTTAACTTTACACGATCCACCTGCTTTTATGAGAAACACAAGCAAACATACTTGGAAATTCAAACGGTCATAACACTCATCATAACTTGCAAACCGATAATATTTTTTCAAAAAATATTTTTTTAACTGCATGCTAGAGTCATTCCTATTCAGTGAAGTATTTTATTAACATGCATGCCTAGTCTTTTTATCACCCCACCATTGAACGCCATTTGTTAGACGGACCAATGGCGTGTCGACACCGCACAACTAGTCATAATAATGTCTATTAATTCATTTTGATTAAATAGTGAACTGTTTTATCATCTACTATAGTTTAAACCTATGTGTAGAACATATTCGTGATATAGAAAATATGTTTTCGAGCATACCTTCTCCCTTGGGGAATGGGATTTCTGCGAGAAACCGAAGTAAACCTTAATCTTATTTGTACCTGAGCTTATCTTGAATATACCATTAACGATCCAAGGAGGATATTACTTAAGCTTATTAAGCTAATGAGGGATCTTATAACACTGATTTTAGAGAACAAAATGATGTAATTATGCTGTAACAATCGGCTAAAAATTGTAAGAGTTAAAAAAGGACGCTTTAATCACCGCATTAACGAAAACAATTTATGGGAGAGTCATGCTTCGGCACGTATGTGTCGGCTCGACCGGAGTGTTACCACGGCCTCACAGAAAACCGGCAGTGAAACAATGGTGGCATTGCTTTTCGCCGAGTGAGTGAGGTTACCGGAGGCCCTAACCCTTCCCCCCTCTTCCACCCTACCCTCAACCCATCCCCCTTCTACCCTTCCCCTACTCCCACCTTAAAGGCCGGCAACGCACTTGTCACTCTTTAGTTGCAGATGCCCTTGGGTGGCGGTAGTCATTTAGCATCAGGTCACCCGTCTGCTCGTTTGCCGTCTATACCATAAAAAAAATTTACCTACATATATATTTTTTAAATCAATCAATCAGCTTACCATAGTCCACTGCTGGATATAGGCCTCTCCCAATGCGTTATAGCACCCGGTCCTCCGTCTTCCGCTTCCAGTTCATCCCTGCTACCTTCTTCAGGTCATCGGTCCATCGGGCTGGGGGCGTCCTACCTTCAGTTTACCGATTAGCGGTCTCCACTCTAGGACCCGTCTGCTCCAACGGCCATCAGTCCTTCGGCATACCTGGCCAGCCCATTGCCTCTTCAACATGCTTATCCTGACTGTCTTCAATTCAAACGTTTATTAAATACATTAGGATTATTTTAGTTAGAATGTTTTTTTTGGAAATAGCGTTATATGCAAATAAAAACTTCCTACAGTCGAATTGAGGACCTCCTCGTTTGTTGAAAACAGTTACAAAGAGCATGGGATAATAACCAGTTATAGTTGCAACTACAATGCAAGACTTGATTAATATAATTATCAGAATTTCGTTAGGTTTTACATATAAACATATACTTTCAAATTAATAATCGCCATTTGCTTCAAAACTTACCTACATACGCTGCTATGTGTTGAATTACTACCTTTATCATTGTTTGTTTTGGTTGTGACGATTCAGTAAATGATAAAATTATTTGATTGGACGGTTGTATTTAAAACTAGCTGTGCCCTCGGCTTCGCCCGCGTGGAAATCACTTTGTGACTATAAGTTTTATTGCAGGCAAATACTGCCTATGAGGCGGTAAACCTGCCCTTCCGACTTTAAAGGTGGGCATGAACTTTCCTCCCTTAATTTCTTAACTTATTTTATTCCCAAACGCAGTCATCTGAAAGAGATTATTGCACCTACGAACATTTTTCAAAAAATGTGCTGAAAATGGACGAATGTCCGTCAAAAGATTTTATATTGATAGTATGTGGTAGTTCCTAAATATTGGGAACAGTACACACCGCTCGCTTCATCTATCCATTTTTGTATGGCACTTAAGGCAAATCAAAAGGGCTTAATGAAATTACGCGCGTCCAGTATATGTGATTACCTGCCATGGTAATACTATACAATGACAGCGCAAGTTATACTGGCCAATAAAAAAACCATGGCTGAAATTCGACCACCACACGATCTCTGGTAAGTATGGATGCGTGTGTTCTATGCTGATAATAAATATCTAAAAAAATAACTATTTATTTTAACGTTATAAGTATTGTATAGTTAGTATTACGTGGGACCAACAGATGTCACTACGTGACGTTTACAATTTTGTTGAAAACTTTGAATTATTTTTTCTATGGATAGATAGAACCAATTGTGATCAATCAAATACTAAATGTTACACCGAATTACACACAATACTTGTGCATAATACGTTTCCAGGATTACTTTGTACTTTTTACGTAAAGTCACCAAACAGACAAACTCCACGTTTATAGATTTATTATACATGTAGATATAGAAGAAAGAAGGTTACGTAACAATCTACAAAGGGCCTCCTTTCCAACAAAAAAAAGAATGATTGCAATCGGACTACGCGATAACGAATTACAACGAAGTACACATTTTGACTTTCATCCCCCTCTCAAGGAAACCGTCCTGAATTTCGGGATAAAAAGTATCCTATGTCCTACTTCGTAGTATGAACTTAAATCATGCCTAGTTTCATTTGAATCCGTTCAGTAGTTTTAGCGTGATGCTGAGCCATGATACAGACAGACAGACAGACAGACAGACAGACAAAAATGAAAAAAATATAGTTTTGGCTTCAGTATCGATCATAGAGTGCCCCCCAAATTTTTTTTCAAAATATCTTCAATGTACAGAATTGGACCTGTTACATTTTTATTATAAGTATAGACTAGCAACCCGCACCGCCTTCGTACGGGTAGCACAGACATCTTCAACAATCATCATTATATTTCAATCAATTTACACAAAATCTTAACAAAGTATACACCTAAACGCGAACAGACAGACAGACTGACAGGCAGATGCGGCGGGGGTCTTTGTTTTATAATATGTAGTGACTAGCCGTCCCCGCAGTTTCATCTGCGTTTATGATTACTGCTCCGCCCCTATGGGTCGTAGCGTGATGTTATATTTGCCTTCCTCGATAAACGGGCTATCCAAAACTAAAAGAATTTTTCAATTAGTATATAATATAATATAATAGTAGTGTTCCTGAGATTATCAACATTCAACCAAACATACTCTTCAACTTTATAATAATAGTAAAGATGAGTAACCAGTTGTGCAAAGTAATAAGGGGCGAGGAAGGGGAAGGGTTAGGGCCTCCGGTAACATCACTCACTCGGCGAAAAGCAATGCAAGCATAGCTTCACTGCCGGTTTTCTGTGAGGCCGTGGTATCACACTGGTCGAGCCGGCCCATACGTGCCGAAGCATGGCTCTCCCGCGAAATAATTTATAATTATTTGACTAGATCTTGCTCGTGTCTTAGTTATAATCCTAGTAAGACAGTCGTGAACCGTTTTTACGGAGGTTACGGTCCTATATTACTATATCCCTAGGGGAATAACTATATCACGGCTTTAACCATCTTACTGCGACATAATTATGCTTTTCAACTTTCAAGGTAGAATAATTATGACAATATGCTATGCCAACAGTGGCGTAGCGTGCCTTGGAGGGGCCCTGTATCAAGATTAGTTGGGGGGCCCAAATGAAGGGTAAAGATTTCTCACAAAAGTAACAAAAATGCTGTAAACGGGGTAATCCCGCAATATCCGATGTAGGATGTTGTCAACTTTTGGGCACATGCTTAACCCGGGAAAAAAAGAGATTGCTTTTTTTGAGTTTGGCATTTCTGAAGTGAAAACTCTATAGGCACGTATGACACTTTTTTTCCCGGGAAGCACGAGATTCAATGACATTGTGGAAAACATTTTACTATTTTTTGCTTACACATGTTAGGGGCCTCTGTAGCCCGGGGGCCCCGTATCATTGATACGACTGATATGGCGGTAGCTACGGGCGTAGCTATCGCCGTATCAGCAGGTAGCAGGTATGTATGCCAAATAGTTTACCTACCTACATAAAGTGTATACTTAGATTTTTGAAGTAGGTACGTAAATATATTTATATTGGTATGATGCATAAAATATGAACTTAATCTCATAATTGCCAAATCTCCTGTCTTTGTTCTTTTCAAACAATTCAACTAAGTACTTAGTGAAAAAACTTGTTTCTCTTTCATATAATTTATTAATTCTCTGAACTCGACGAGTCTACATTTTCACTTAGAGACAATCTTACCCCTGGTAGCCATAAAACAACTAAAAAACAAGAGTGCTGCATTGGTAGAAGTGACACGGCAGGAAAGAAAGCCAATTGCCAGCAATCAAAATTTAAAAAAAATACTAACATTAAAATGGTGACGGTGCGTTCCGCGCATGCGCGTGGAATCGACTCGCGTTGTCGTGAAGCGGCGGGCAGCCAGTTTGCCGTGTGCATCGCGGTGTGATGTCCGCGCTCGAATGGGAGGCGCGGGATGGGCGCGCGGCGAAGCGCGCGTAGCCGATGATTCCGACTTTGAAGCATTAAAAAGCCTCCTCGCTTCCGAAGTTGGCTGGAACTTAGAGTACGAAAAGGAAGGAGTGAAGGTTTGGGCTGAGAATGCTGCTCACGGCGCGCTGCGAACTGTCAAGGTATGTTGTTGTCTTTCGATTTGAAAACAAATAGAAAAAACTAACGCCACGCTTATTCGTTGAGTGATTTATATATTTTCATATGCTGTATTAGTTAATATACTATTTTTGTAATTTAATATTTCTATAGAAGTCAAGTAGATATTTACTACTGCGACTACTACAAGTAGATACCTCCTTGACTCCTATAGAAATATTATGTTAAAAATATTTTTTTTAACCAAATAGCACAGAACATACCTAATATTATTGTATTAAATAAGTACCTACAAGTAGGTAGATACTCAACAGCCTATGTTAAATAATAATATTGTGAATAGTTTTTAATCAACACTTTGATAGTACTGCTGTGAGGAAGGTACTATAAACATAACAAAACAGTCATGATCTTCAACCGGACACCCGTAACCTTAACGGAGTCAAGGGTGAAGTGGTATGTCGGACTCGAACCGACTAAAACCACACGGTGTTCCGTCACAAGTAAGTCCGTTGCAGGGGACCCGGGATACACTAAAAAGGAAGCTCATCAATGCCTACAAAAAAAAGAAAATGACAGTTGCCGAACAGGAGTAAAACGTCCTGAAACTTTTTGTCTTTACCTTTATATATAATAACTAGAGATCGCGTGGTGGTCGAATTTCGACCATGGTTTATTTCATTGGCGAATATGACTTGACCTGTCATTGTATTGACTTTTGTACCATGACAGGTCAAAATATATACTGGACACTCATAGCTGTATGTACCCGTTTTTGCATTATTTTTAACTTTGTAGCAAATATTTTAAAAAATTTTTAGCATTCGTCACTTCTTCTCTGTATAAACTATAAGTGTGCAAAATTTCATACTCCTCCGTCCGCCCAATTTTCGTAAAAAGGGATCCAAGGTTTTCGCTTCACGTATTAATATATAGATTATAATATTCTAGGAATCATACTACATGGCGTTGTCTAAACCCAAACTAAGCTTCTTTCAACAGACCGAGGAGGTTCTCAAGTTTTATGTATAACTGTTTATAGAGTAGTCCGATTTTCATAATTATTTTTATATTGGATAGGGTATACTTCGAAGTTGGTCCCATGCAAATTTCAAATAAAAATTTCAACCCCAAGGGTAGAAAAATAGGGGACAAGTGATTGTTCACCCGTTGACTTTACACCTATGAACTGATTTTGTTGAAACTTAGCACACATGTAGTTATTATGATACAACAACATGACGGAGACCTGTAGTTGATTTGAAAATGGTGGATACGAAACCCAGTCGAGGGAACGGTTTATAGCATCTATTTCGTGCTTGTTCTTATTAATTCGTCTTTATGTGGCCCAGTCAAGGAACTAAAATACCTAAATTGTGAATATATATAATATCTTATTAAATATATTATATGTTAAAAAGCGGTTATTTGAAAATTAAAAAAAAAGATATATGGTTTTATACGTCGCGTAAAAAAGGTATACCTCAAAATGTCGTTATAAAATCGGTTAAAATCGATATTTCTTAAAAATTCCAACGGGCTCATAAACTTGTATAGTTTTGAATTTTCTAAGCTGATCCGACTAGTTTTAGTAATTTAGAAAAAAAAATGGCGCATTTTGCAATTAAGGCTAAAAAAAATGATCGTTAATAATTTAAAAAGTTTAAAACCGATCCCGCTGAAATTTATAGTACTTTTTAATATCATCACAAGTTACAATTTCAGAAAGTTTCAGACTACTACGTAAGTTCCTTTCAAAGTGATTAAATGTTGAAAAAAAACACTCATTTTTACTTTGACCTTCATTTGCTGTTAAACAAAAGCACTTAGCAACTTTGTACAGGTTTCATTTTGTAGGTAATTTAATGGAGAACAAAAAAGGCTTTATGCACTTATGAGGAAAAACGTACTAGAAACAAGATATCACACGAAATGTAAAAAAAGTCTTTTTTTTCCGTTAAATTGTTAAAAAAAATGACGCTCCTCTTGTCCAGACTGCGGATATGGAAATTCATAATCAGTGCATTTTTTAGTATTTATCGAAAAATAAAAATACGTGGTAATCGAAATGTCCATTTTTGATCATAAAACAGCTAGGTTGACTCGGCTAATGAGAACTTTAAACCCAATAAAAGATTGTTGAATATCTGATAATAATTATAATTATATTTTACTAATTGTTATTAATTTTGAGCCGGCGCCAAACATACAAAGAAAAAATAAAATTCGAAAGTGTTTAATTGGTGAAGTGCAATGTCGACAACCACAAAACCACAAAGTGGCTCATCACGGTTTATTATTATTTAGGCCTAGGTGTAGGCCCTAGGAAGCTAGCGCCTAGATACCTAATCTTGGTCGCCCGCCTCAGCGACCCTACCAGCGGTGCAGGAGGTGTTGCCTACTCGTCTCACTGGGCTTATTCGCCATCGTTCGGGCTTCTGGTAGGTTGACGGTTAAGGTTGAGAACTTAAAGACAAGTGCTTTATAACTCCTGGTGCATCCCATACGTGCGAGTCAGAGTCTTAAGCCAGTCCTAAGTCCTTTAGTGCTAGTCCTCACCCGTTCTCTTTCGGCCACCTTTTTGGCATTCATCACCTCCTTGTAAAATGAGAGCGAAAAATAAAAATTAAAAACAAAAAATACGAGTCCGCGCTAGATTTTATAGACTGGAATATTTGGAACACATAAGCTACTTTTCTGTGGGATAAATTTCACCAAAATTCCCACGCGAACGAAGTCGAGGGCAACCGCTGGTCCTGATATAAACATGAAAGTTTGTGAGGATGTAAGGATGTGTGGATGTTTGTTACTCTTTCACGCAAAAACTACTGAACCGATTGCGATGAAGAAACTTGGTTTGTAGATTGCTGGAGACCTGGATTAACACATAGGTTACTTTTTATCCCGATATTCCCACGGAATCGGGATTTACGCAGCAAAAACCGCGAGGTGCAGCTAGTCTTTAATAAATATGAAAACCACTCACAAAGGGACGGAAGTTTTTATTTTATTCTAAAGAGGTCATAATGCTCGAGTCGCACTTGACCTGCTAGTTAGCAAAGATACGAATACCGAGTATGAACAACGTTGTGACAATGTCAGTGAAAACGTTTGCTTAGGACAAAACTTTTTTGTTCATTGTATTGAGGCTTGCCAATTTTTTTTCGGTTTACTACGCTCTTTAGTGGAAAAGTAGATACATCCCACTAATATTATAAATGTGAAAGTTTGGATGGAAGGATGGATGTTTGTTACTCTTTCACGCAAAAACCACTGAACCGATTGCGATGAAACTTGGTATGTAGATAGCTGGAGACCTGGATTAACGCATAGGCTACTTTTTATCCCGATATTTTCACGCGATCGGGACTTACGCGGGTGAAACTGCGGGGCACTGCTAGTATATAATATTATTTATTTTACTTAATTATTTCTATCATCATTTTCCCAACTAAGTTGGGGTCGGCTTTCAGTCTAACTACGATACGGCCGAAATTTGATATTCTATTTATTTTTACTTAATTAATTCTATGATTTTTTTAAATACATCTTACTACTATTATAAATGCGAAAGTTGGAATGGATGGATATTTTGTTACTCAATCGGCTGAACGGATTTGGATGAAATTTAGCACAGAGTTATAGTCCGGAATAGCACGGGCTTTTTTTATCCCGGAAAAATGTACGGTTATCGCGGCATAGATTTGAATTTCCACGCGAACGAAGTCGCGGGCAACTAATAGTTATTTTATATTGTCATTCTTTCACAATATAAAATACAAAAAAAAGCTAACAAAAATGAAATGAAACATACATATTCTGGAATTAATTGTTGATTTTGGTGATTTAATGAAACATGTGATGTGATGAAATGAAACCATTTATCCCACTAACATTTTAGGATATTATGGAGAAGGCTCTATTATAACAATTATACCTAAGAGCAATTAATTGCTCTTAGAATTATACAATTAAAATATATTACAAACAGCGATTCAAATATTATGTTGCCAGCCAGCTTCCAACAAGTTCAAAGGAGGTTTGAGCACTATAGTACTGTAGCACTCTCGTGTGCTGAGAGGATTTTCTTCGTCAAAGTTGTGTATTCGACAGAAGAAGATAAATTATACTGATATCTGTAAATAAATTATTCATTTTGTTTTAATTCTATCCACTATATTCACTTTATAACTTTCGATAAACTGACAATCCATCAGCTCAGTTGATGTCAGAATTCAAGTCCGCGTTGTTTGTCTGCGATGAACTCCTAAACGAATGTACCGATTTTAATGAAATTTTGCATACTGTTTGCAGTTTAGTCTAACTTGAGAGATAGGGTAGTTTTTATCTCAATTTATAGTCACAATATTTTTTATTGCAAATTGCTTAGTCACAGCAATGCGTGGTCGGATAGCTAGTATATTTATATATATCAAATAAGGCTAGAATCGACTCAGCTATCTTATAACATGCCAGACCGACGTTCATTCCGAAGAGGTCGGAATCAAACTAATTGACATACTACCTGTTTAACACCCTCCTGCTGTAATACTAAATATAAAATTAACCTAATTGACGTACTTACCTTACCTTACCTTTACCTTAAAATCAAGCGTTACCGAAATGTTTTATTAGACACCTAAATATACATTATCACACACACTCTCCGTTACGAATAATTTACGACCCACTAATGACTTTCAGAGGGCGCTCCTAGCGTAAGAGGCGATTAATGGATTTTGTCATGAGGTTGGGTGGTAAAAGTCATTCATAGTAAATTGCCTGCAGTATTTTAAATAGCGAAACATTATTACTGGTGGTAGCATCGGTAGTATACCTACCTGAGACAAATTTTATGTCAATTCAAGGTTATGTGTACGATCAAAATAAAATATTTGAAGGCGAGTAAGAAAATTTTGCGATATTAGGACAGTCAATTGATTTTATTGTACAGAGGCGGGGGTGCGCCGTGACGTTACGTTCATCGTTTGGAGGGGCGCCGACGGTTATATTTTGAGGTTGGATCCTCCAAATGAAATTGAATCCTCCTGATTTGCAATCTACGCCGTGAACCCTCTACCAGAGAACCCTACTGATGACCGCTCAACTGTTAACTTATCGCATTCCCCGAAATATTGATTTTGAGAACCTGCAACTCATAGCCCCATTCACACAACCGTAAGCTTTAAAAATCGCTACAATAAAACCCCAGGGGGCTAACAATATCATACAAATTTATCTCGGAGCTGGTTGTCTTGTGTGACTTGTGTGACGGCGCGTCACGGAGTTGCACTGAACCACCAAATAGACTTCTAGGTACTACGAGATTGAGTGCGGTGCAAGGTTCCTCTAAATGCGCCCTCGATAAACGTTCTCATATTATCGGATATTATGAATACACTTGGCAGAATTTTGAACTATTAATCTGGCAAAATAGGTATTATCAGACAAAATGTATACAGTCTATGCAGGTATGCACCAACCAAGTTGGTCGAGTAAGTTACAATATTGGCGGCAAAGGCCCAAAGTATAAACTACTGATTAGGACGTATAAAAGTAGTTCGATTAGTAGACCCAGACCTGAAAAAGATGCATAAAAGATGAGTGCCAGAGGAACAAGAAGCGAGTGACCCTAGCCGATAGGATGAATGTAGAATGGAAATGTATTAGCGTGTGCTGTTGATGTATGTGGAGTGAATATAAGAAGAAATAAAAAGTATAGGTAGGCTAACGGGCGGTATGATAAAACGAGAAAAAAGAATAAAAGATGAAAACGTAGAAGGGTTTATTAGCGATTTAAGCGAATAATATTATAAATTGAGGCAAACATGAAGATGACGTAAAATAATCTTTTATTTTGAGGAAGAGTGTCAAAGTATGAAAGTTATAGTGAAAGAATTCGTGGCAAGAAAGAAGAAAGTTAAACAGGCTTGAGAAGGATTTCGGCGCAAGTTTCCGGGACAATGTAAAGAACTTCTGGAAACTTGGGTCTTAGAGCGGTATAAGAGATTTATAAGGTTTGTTCGAACAAGGCATGGTTGAGCGAGAGTGTAGCGAAGAAATGTTAAACAAGTCATTTTGTGCTGACGAAGTTGGAGTGGACGTATTTATGAACGCGATTAAACATTTGAGGGTAGGTAAATCGGTTGGGTACGACAGAATGACGACTAATGTTGAGGGCTGGTGAAGGATTCGTAGCAGGACTGTTGCACCGTCTAATTAACCTTCGTTTGAGACAAGGCCAAGTTCCAAATGATTTGTATAGTGACGGTGATGGTCCGAATATGTAAAGGCAGCAGGAGGGCCAGAACTATGGTGGAATCAACCTTCTAAGTGCGGTTGGGAAACTGTGCCAATGCCAAGATTTTGATTGATAAGGTAGTAAATATGACGGATGATAAAATTTAGAATATGCAGATAATGGAATGGGATGTATGGATCAAGTCTATTCCTTGCATTGCGTGGTGGAAAAATGCCTGGCTAAAAACCTGAAGCTATTTTACGCACCTGTAGAGGAAGCTTGTAAGGTATATATAGAAGGAAGTGGCGGGTTGTTGTCTCTTACTACCCCAAACGGAGAAAGGCGTGAGCGTATATACAATATTATGTATGCCAAATTGCACCTATTACTCATTATTGGAGAGATAATAAAGACACAAGGCAAACTGTATACTTAATAAAAAGCTACTTATTACGAAGTCAGTGATAACATTTTCATACGATAGCAGCCGCGCCATGTCGTGTTCAATCGACAAGATCGCTAGGACAAACATTACTCGTATCATAGCACTAACTTGATGCATGATCCAAAATTTGGTCCGGTTTGATAATTTCTGCGTCCTTCCACGGCACTGCTGGCACCGTCCTTGTTACGGTACCGACGAGATTTACTTAGTTAAAGTAATTAGCATGTTAACGGCAATTTCAACAGGTACGTAGAGTATCAGGTAGCCCAGTGTGTCAGAATAATGACCTGATTAGGCGCTGCCCTGAGTTTAATTTTACGATCTTACTCTTTGTCTACCTCTCTGAGGATGCCAGAGTTATTTTATGTTAGGTATTTACGCCTTCACATTAATATTATGATAATAAATAGCACCTGCGAGACAGAGCTTTGCTTGGTAGCTTTTTGTAAAATCGTATTTTTTTTTTATAAAATTGCATTTTTACAGGAAATACAACTATGCAGTTAAACTTAAAATGCAAAACTGTATCTGTATACAAAATTTCATCAAAATCGTTGGAGCCGTTTCCTAGATTCAGATTATATATATATATATATATACTAGCTGTCCCGTGCAACTTCGTCTGCATTAGTAAATTTTCCTATCTATCCCTATCGCAGCGCCATCTAGCGTAAACAATAGTAAATATAAACCCTTACCATAGCAGCGCCATCTATTGATTACTTACTCAACCTAGTCGAAAGGTATCGACATCTGTTAGAATCATTTGGAGTTAACAGATAATTGTGACTGTCAAATAATAACAGACAAATAATTAGCAATAAATTAAAATTGCGACTATAATTTGAGATTTAAACTATCCTATCTCTCAAGTTGGATCAAACTGCACATGGTGTGCGAATTTTATTATAATCGGTTAAGTGGTTTAGGAGTCCATTGAGGACAAACATTGTGACACGAGATTTATATATATTAAGATATATACATATATACAAGAATTGCTGGTTTAAAGGTATTAGATAGATAGATAGATAAACATAATTGTTTTACACGTGCTAAGAACAATATCCCTTTTTGTATCCATAATCTATTATGGTTCTGCAAGAATTTTACGGTAAAAGTAATTATAAACCGTCTTTAAAAAACTCTAGTGACCAAATAGAGAAGTAATGATAAAATGCTTACGCGGCAGAAATGGCACCGTGCCAGGTTCTTTGTCATGATGAGACTGCGACCCACGCCAGGTAATAACAGTTACGTATAGGTAGGTATCGGCTCAGTATACAGAGAAATGAGTGTAAAGGATTTTTTAGAGCCCAATAGTGTGACAGTTATATTGTAAAGTTAAATGTATATTATGTTCTACGAAGATTTTATTTTAGTTTTCGATACGCAGACATGATAAATGTATTTAAAAAATGCAACATTCTTAAGGGTAAACGATTATTATCGGTGCTGAGAAACACAAATTGTGTCATTTATGTGATGCCAACCCTATCTAACACGGGCGACCCTCACCCTACTAATCAGATAAATAGCCCTATGTTAGAACTATCAAGTTATCTACTAGTTAACGAAGGTCTTGTATAAGATGGGTCTATTATTATTTATTACACGCTTTTTATCTGATTTTATTGACTAATGGAATTGGTGTTTGTCTTCCAAATCACCTGATGAAAAGTGACGATGAAGACGTGGTACACGCCTATTCAAGAGAAACCTATCCATATGAACTTGACCTGTTTCTACAGAATCTCTCAACAACTTTTTTTTTTTTTTTAAACTTCGTCATCATCTTTATTAAGCAAGGTTATTATAATGTGCTGTCACAAATATTTTATTCTAAATATATTATAAATTTTAATTATATACAACTTACACATTAAAACTAATAAAAAAAGAAAAAGAACTATATATGGGCTATTTACATGCATGCGTCATAAAATTCCTCCACATCGTCGCCTACTGGCAGTGTTCCCAGAAGGCTGGCAGCATTGCCACGTTGAATGGCAATGCTAATTCTCTGTGCAAGAAAAAGGCCCGCCTTCTGGTCACGAGAAGTGTCGATCAGTCGCTTAGCCAATTCCTTATAACTTCAATACTTACCTATTAACTTGATAATTTTCGCACGTATAAAAGACTACTACACAATACGCTACAACGCCCGTAATATTTTACCTTCACTTAACCAATCCCATCTCGCACTGCATTTAATTTTGCAGCTATGCTTTGTTCATTTGCGCTGTAGTATTTAGATTCTGTAAAGTTTTTAATTAGCGTGTTGAAATCGGTCCAGCCGTGGGAATTATTTCTTAAGTGGTATAATCAAAGACATTATTTCAAAAAGGTGAGAATTTGCTGAATGGGCAGTTTAGATTTACTTGTCTTTATAAATTACCGTTACCCGAACTAATATAATAATATGGATAATTAGTATACAACCAACATCAAATAACACTAGTATCGCGGAGATACAGGCGCAAATAAAAAAAATCAAGTCGCGTTCAGCATCTTTCTTGCGCTAACACTTTTTCCCGCCTAACCCCCCATTCGCGTTCCAAACTTCGTTCCAAAAAGGACGATGATATTCTTTTAAAGAAAGCTAAGCTTTTAATGACGAGCAAATTGTGACTGGTGAAATACCTTCTAATTTTTAGGGTTCCGTTCCTCAAAAGGAATATAGAAATCCTTCTAGAATCTCTCTTTCTGCCAAGACCCTTTTTCTCAGGAATGTTGTTCAGATATGAAGTAGAAATAAACATTAAATATTTATGTCTGCGGTCCCTTGAAAAGCTATAAAAAAAATCAAGCTTCGAAGTCAATGCAATATAAAGATAAGGCCATTTGAGCTAAATCAAAACATAAAAGATATATCCCGTTGGCCTAGAATCACGAAGCAAGGTCTCGCAGCATAAGTAAAGGAAAAAATTCGAATGTCGTTAATTTTTTTTATATGACATACATTTTTTTTTATTTTTTGCGATTACAAACTCATAGTTTATTATCGGAAAATCGAATGTTACGTGTATAACGATGCATGGGAGAGAATTTTTAGAACGGCAAAGTTGAGTTTGTAACTAGGAAAAGACAAAGAAAGAAAAACACAAGTTTGTATGGAACCCTCAGTCACAGTATAAATATACTGTGCCTCAGTGCACGAGTCAGAGTCGCACTTATCCGGTTTTTTTTTAAACATCTCAGTCTGCAATCAAGTATGTACATGCCTAACTGTTGGTAAGTGGTCACCGGTGCCTACAAATACACTTCACAAAAGTATTGTGACTTGTGCGTTGCATGAGAAGGCCTCTCGTGGTCTCCTAGCCAGAGATAGTGCATCTGTACTTGTAGCTCAGACTACTTGGTTTACAGACAAATTGTTCACTTTGTCGTATTGAGGTTTTGGTAACATGTGTTACGTACTTAGGTAATTCTCGCCGTTACCATGTAACATACATGTTAACGCCGAGGATAACAAAAGATGCCTATTTTATCTGTAATACCGATATTTATGAACACACATTTTATTTTTTAATTCAAAACACCCTTAACTGGCATAAAATAAACTGAAAATAATCTCACTTTAATTTTGAACTGTCTCGGTATTTAACTGCATACAATGAGTTTAAGTGGAACTGATAAAGACAATTCTATAATGGATTTGATGCCGCTAGAAGTTCATGCAGCAGTTCAAAATTAGCTAGTTAATTATGTAGATTGTAAGTGCGATTATAATTTTAAACAAAGTTACATTTACAAATCTGTAACTGTTCTAAATCTAAAGCACAACTATAAGCGAGAGCTACATTAGGCCGACGCACACGTCTGAGACGTCTTACACGTGTGCACCTAAAATCAACGCAACGCGTGTCACGCATTTTTCATTTACGCTGGTTTTCGAGTCTGTTATTAGTTACTTAAAAATGAATGAATCTGACAATGAATTTAAAGAAGATTTCCTTTTTTATTGGCTTTAAGTCGCTTTAGAATATTAAGGAGAAAAAATACAAAAATCCAATAAAAATACGAAATACTGTCAGGGGCTAACCCACGCGGGGTTAGCCCCTCCACTATCCGACGAAAATCTATAATCACTGGATCGGCGTCGCATAGGGAGCGTTGCGTCGCATGGCGTGGATCTAATGTAGCTCTACAGATCTAGTTGCCATATATAATATATGGGGTCAAACGCGTCCAGATCGGCGTACGTGGCCCACGTCAGCATTAGGCTGACGTGGGCCCTATCTTAATAATAATAACTATAATAAATTGACACATCTCATCTCATTTCACCATCATCATGACACGACAAGTATAAGAAATTATACTTCAGTAGCTCATGAAAAGTCTTTTGTTCCCTAAACCAAAAATCAGGTTTAAAAACGCATAGGCTTGATTGGAATGATAGAATTCCCCAACGTGTGCCATAATACACAACAGTATGGTAAGTTAACTATCGATTGATTGACTTCCTCGATTACTGCAAATAATTAAACGGCCATCAAGTATTCATAACAACGGACATGATAGTAGCTATTACACTTCTGGCGATACCCAAATAGGAAAAAATCAAGCAACGAGACTCCACTCATATCTGTTTATGACCTTAGAAATGTATGCTTAAATGCATGTGCGAGACTTTCGTTTTAAAATCGTTTATTTTGTGGCATTACTACATATGATAAACACATTAATCTGAAACACAGTTTTCGAGATTTAATTGTGTTAGTGTTACTCAATTGAACTTCAAAACACAATTATTTTAAGAAAGATTTTTCGTTTCTTCCAGTACCAGAAGTGTATAGGTTAGTTTACTATGTAAAAAAACTTACATTGGGTACCTATTTTGGGACAAATTTGTTATTATTTTCAAGTTTATTATTATTGTTAAATTCTTAAATCAAGGAATAAAAGTAAATGATTTGACTATAGCAAAGTTTGACGTCAAAATAAGTTATTTAACGTTTACGTTTTGACGTTTAATAAAGAGATAAAAATCTTTTTGCAAATGATTTTGAAAATGAGACTGCGGGTAGTTGGCGAAACTCGCACTTCACGGAGGCGTCGTTGAGCTCTCATCAGTCCACTCGTGACAACGATCGGTGCAATTCGATCGAAACATCGGGTAAACAAGAGGTATTGTGCCTTTTAAATATTATCGCGATTAAGTCCCGAATTACGCATATAACACATACTAACAGTAATATTAAAACAATCTTGACACTATGTTTTGTCTACCTTCAGTAATAACAAGGCCGTAAAACTAAATCTCTGTCACAAAAAGACTTTGTACAACGTACACGAGATGTAGCTGCCCACGGATTTATTTTACGTGCCCACTGAATTATATTAACAAAGATTTTGTGGCAGGCCGTGCCCCTGGGGCACGAGAGATGGGGTTAACATTATTTAACTTTGTTTCACTACTTCCAGACCACCAGTCAAAGCGAGGAAGGATATCGTAAGGGGCCTCGGACCGAGGATTGACCCTTTCATCTGAAAGGTGGCGTTTTATTATGAAATACCTTTTAAATAGTATAACAAGATATACTTTGTTATCCCATTATCGGGTTTAAGCTGTTTTCTAATATTATGAAAATATATTACTTCGGTAAGAAAAAAGTTGGTATTGCAGAAGTTTAGAAGTTAAGAAGAATATAAATGCGGATTAATTTGTTTGTTAAAGTGAGATTGCATAGGAGTTTACTCCTTTTAATCAATATAAGAAAAAAATTATATATTTTTCTGTATTATAGGGACAAACGAGCAGACGGGTCACCTGATGGTAAGTGACTACCGTTGCCCATGGGCACCCGCAACTCAAGGGTCACAAGTGCGTTGCCGGCCTTTGAGATGGGAGTACGCTCTTTTCTTGAAGGTTTGGAGGACGTATCGGTCCGCAAATACCGCAGACGACAATTTGTTCCAGAGATTGGTTGTGCGAGGCAAAAAAAAAATATAAATAATATCACTTCACTACATATATAAAACAAAGTCCCCCGCCGCGTCTGTCTGGCTGTCTGGTCGCGATAAACTCAATAGCTACTGAACGGATTTTCATACGGTTTTCACTTATATACAGAGTGGTTCATGAGGAAGGTTTACGTGTCTAATTCATTAAGGTTTTGTGTAAAATGGCTAAAATATGACGATGATTGTTGAAGAGGTCGGAAAACATCAATATATGCTTTGCTACCCGTGCGAAGCCGGGGTGGGTTGCTAGTAATAAAAAAAACAACAGTATTATTCTGCCTAACTTAACTAAAGCTGGGCGAGACCGTTCGACACCTTGGGGTATGTTTACTTTACGGCATACAGCTGTATCCATCGCCCCAAGATCGGAGAGTCCCACCTGTCAGCTAATGTTCGTATAATGTTGTTGGGGCTGTCACGTACGTGGAATGACAGAGAAGCGCATAAAATTGTGCTAAAGCTGTAAACATGAAAGACGCACTACAATAACGCGGCAGCCCCATCAACACTCGGAACGTCTTGTTGTACTGGACGCGCAGGTCGCTATGTGCCTTGTGTCTTCTGTCTATAGCTTACCCACAGGCTGCATATGTAAAAATATTGGCAGAACGCTTTTAAGCGTGACCTTCACTGCAACGAGCAAACCTAAGGACCAATATGCCACATCGGACAGCCAACGGCCTGCACTCCCGTTCCACATCTACGTTATCCCTTTTGATGTCGATATTATTTGATCAATCACCACTAAACATCCGTCAGTCATGACTTTTGGTAATGATTGACGTTTGCATGAGCGTCTAATAGACGCCTTAAATCCTCCGAGACTAGATAAATAGTATAGATTTATTATATTAATTATAATCATTTAGGTATAGCCCGAAGATTATCTTTACGAGTTGATAGTGATGCGGAATAATTTAAATATTAATAGAACGCGCGATTATATTTTCTGTATTTGAAGATAAAATTTTGAACTAAAAAAATACACGTGATTTTGGTTAGGGGGGGGGTGGGGAAAAATATGCTAAAAAAACATCACGTGATTAATGGACGACCCGTTATCGGATGTGAAACATTCTTTTTGCGTTATAAACCCAATTCTTTAGGTAGGTTATCGGCTATTTACCATCTCGTTACGACCCCTATGTGAGGAGCATTGAACATAAACGCTAGTGAAACTAGTTACACGGCGAACGGTTAGTTATGTATTTCACTTATGATTGAGGCTTTTCTGTTCTATTACGTGCAAAGAATACATAAAGCTGTCCTTGTAAATATTGATAATATTTTTAGGGTTCCGTACGTTCGAATGAAAAAACGGAACCCTTATAAGATGACTCGCGCATCTGCCTGTCCATATGTCGAAGCCAATTTGCTCCGAATCTACTTAACCTATTAAGTTGAATTTAATACACATCAATTTCTATAACCTAAATACAGATGTACAACGTAAGTGAGTGATTTAACTATGAGAGTCACTTTCGGGGGCAAAATTAGAAAAAAAATAATTGCAGACTGTGACCGTGTAGCTGATTTTAATATTATTAGTTTTAAAGTTATTTATTACATAATTCTTTATATAATATTCTCTTATGTTGTTCTTCTTTTAAACTTACAATTCTTCTTATTTCAATTATACACCTGCCACACACATTTCTGTATCACCCAAAGGTTGACTGGTAGAAAATGCCTACGGCATTAAGTCCGCCTTATGCATTGTATGTGCAGGAAGTGTTTTAAATAAATAAAGTTATTTAAGAAAATTAACCCCTTTATCACCGAAACTACTGAGCCTTAAATTAAAAAAAAAACACAAAATAGTTCTTCACACAGATTACATTTACTAGAAAAGTAAGTTTGTTCTTGGGGCAATAAGGAACCCTCTCCACTGGAGTTCAACTCGCACTTGGCCAGTTTTTTTATTCATATCTTGAATAAAATCTCATATTCTCAGAGGCTTGTAGAAAGTGGTAGACTTTTTTCGATATTGAATATATTTTTCTTACTCAAACAAAATTCGCTCGACGATAGTTCTTGACTTTCGTCAAAAATAAATTATTTTTCATACTATTGTCTTAGCTTCTTATATGAGTTTATTTAGACTACTGAAAAGGAAAGGAAGGTAACCAGGGAAGGTAATGGTAGGAAATGGGTATTGCATATAGGTACAGATGGATTTTGCTCAGGCAGGTCAGGATGCGTTGAATTTCACAAATTCTGTCTGTTTTTGCTCATTACCGCATTCCAAATTCAAATCATGAATTTGAATTTGGAATGCGGTAATGGAAGCTTTGTGAAAGAAGTTCCGCATTCGATTATATTGAAAGCGATAACTTTATTTCCCAAATATTCTATTGGCAAAGAGTTTTTTTTATTAACTTTCGAATAAGCGTGCTTTCGGCGTACCATTTTACGCAATTTTTTTGTTGTATAAAACAAACTGTCAACAATCAGTTCAATTCAATTTCTTTATTTTACAAGAATATGGTGTATACAGTGATCTTAGGTTTATTGTAGGTGCTAAAACATATTCTGTTATATAATGGCGTACAAATATATTTGGTATGTATACCTACGTGCATATTAATTACAATGTATAAGTTAAAATAAAAAAATTATAAATTAGAGAATGTCAATATTAATGTTATGTCATATGGTATACACATTTGAACTATTTATTTAAAATTATCATTTTAAATAAATAGTTTAAATTTAAATATTCATGTACATCATAATAATTTATTAAGTAATAATTCCGTTACTGATTTCTTAAATAATTTGCGTGGTAGACTAGATATACACACATAGTGGTAATAGTAGGTAATGGGAGAGAACTAGTACTCTCCCATCCCGCAGAATGCGCACCAGGCGCCGGAGAGAACAAGTGGATCTCCGGGCTCCATGAGCGCTTGCCTGGGGGCGACGGACAGGGTTATCCGGCGCCCTAGCAGAAGCAGGCCCGAGACGGTGGCGCCGTGTTCCGCGCGTGCCTCTCTTACTGATAGGGGACAAAATCCCCCACAACACAGTGGGGTCGCCTGTTGTTTAACAGGCGGCCAAGTCTGCCAGGGTTCACACATACCACCCTACCGTTTAGCCCAGGTGGGGTGACGACCCGTGGGGGTTTCCACACGTAAAAAAAAAAAAAGATAATATATGTATTTGATAAAGCAATGGTGAAGGGTGTTTCCAAGTAACGGACGGAGCTCCCCTTTGTGTGGTTTTAGTCTGTTGGCGGCAAACAACATTACCGCTACATTGCTTCAGTTCAGTGGTCGCTACATGGCAAAAAAAATCGAATTCGTGAAAGTATAAATCCGACTAATATTATAAATGTTAAAGTTTGGATGGATAGATGGATGGATGTTTGTTACTCTTTCACGCTAAAACTACTGAACGGATTGGGATGAAACTTGGTATGTAGATAGCTGGAGACCTGGATACTTTTTATCTCGACATTCCCACGGGATCGGGACTTACGCGGGTGAAACCGCGGGGCGCTGCTAGTAAATTATAATGTAGCAATCACTATTCAGCTTCCGTCCACCACGGACGATATTTATTTATTCCATGAAATATACCTTCTACATACGGCACTGAAATTCCAAATAGTTACAATCTATTATGCATAGCTAAAAGCAAATTTTCTCGAGATAGTTTACTTGATACGCTCTTCTGCGAGATTCCACAAACGTTCGCAATGGAAACTTCTCGAACTAGTTCAACGTAGGTTGAAGTTAGCCACCTCACTTCACCTCGGTTAGCCGGTTTGTGACGGTGGCACGGCTCATTTCAAGCGGCTCACTTCAGTGGGAATTGTATAGGTACATTCAATCGAGGGTGAATAATATATCGGTGCTTCAAAGTAGTATTTAAATATAACGTAGGGTTTATATATTGAGTATATGAATATTAGACTAAAAGTAGTGGTTTGCAATTTTAGAACTTTAACCTTAGTCTTTGTGTAAAAAAGTAATAAAGCCATGTAAAAAATTTAATTTAAAAAATTTACTGATGAATGATTTCAAGAATCCCACTAATATTATAAATGTGAAAGTTTGGATGGATGGATGTTTGTTACTCTTTCACGCAAAAACCACTGAACCGTTTGCCATGAAATTGGGTATGTAGATAGCTGGAGACCTGGATTAACGCATAGGCTACTTTTTATCCCGATATTCCCACGGGATCGGGACTTACGCGGGTGAAACCACGGGGCGCTGCTACTTAATTTAATAAAGTATACCTTGGTCGATATGGCATCTGAAAACATCGATAGTTCGAATCGATCGATTGATCTAAGGGTTTTTATCGGCAAGTGTCAATTAGTCGCAAAATATAATTTAACGAATTTAAAGTTTTCCGTGGACTCCCAAATAGTGCGAAATACAGTACAATATTATAATATTATCTATGTTTTATTTCGTAACCCTCAGTGATGTGGTTTCAGAAAATAACTACAATATGAACGTAGCAATCTTTGCTCATTAGTATCGAATAAGAGCGAAATAAATAATATTATTTCGTTATTCAGAATATATTTTTTCTTTTTTACGTAGTTGTTAGCGATTCCAGTTCAGGGATAATAATAATAACTTGACACATCTTACACACGGCAGTCTGATCCCAAACTAAGCAGAGCCTGTACTAAGGTAACTAGACTGCTGATAAACATACTTATATATTTATTTAACAATGTAACAAACTCAAGTATTTATTATTTAATCTACTGTAGATGAGTAAGGCTTTAAAGTTTTAAATGTGTTTATTTTCTTTCTTGTGATAATCTGCATCGAGTATTATGGGTTCGATTTCTGCAAATAATTGTTACGGGTCGAATGTTTTACCGTCCCAACACACAACCCCACTGTACACCCAGTGGCTGGTTATATTAAAATATTGAATACACATACATACGTGTATAGGACTGTACGTGTACTTTTTATCTCATCATGCTCGTATGATTTGCGTAGGTATTTTTGAGGCGGTTGGGGTAATGTGACCTTATCAATGTTGCCTTTTCAGGAAATCTAATTTACTCATATACGGGGAAAATAACTTCATTACATACCTCTTTCGTGTTTATTAATAATTGGCATTTCAAAGTCATCAGAAGATAGGTACACATATTTAGCTCTTGGCAAGCTTGTTAAAGTTTTATGATATTAGCAATGCGTAATTGGGAGAAGTGAGAAGATACTTCAAAGTTTTAAACCTAACCGCATCTAAAGGTGGCAATTTCAGTGTTGTGTTTATATTACCTAAATACAACATAACTTGTTGTGTTGTGTTCTTTTATAAACTATTAAATTATCAGTAAAATAGTTTATAGTTTATCTATACCTTTCCTGGATTAATATTTGTTTAAACGTGATTTAAATTATAAAATATTTTTTATTGTCGAGTTACTAATAACTTTTATCGGTAAGCAGTCAAGTATTTTTATTTAGCAGTCGTGCCAAACAAGCTGTCTGTAAGATCAATCCTGTATCGCAGGATCGCAGCCTGCGATAAGACCGCCCATTGTAACACTAACGGTTTGTTCTATAAGGATCCTATTGATTGTCGATGTAATGTTTGGTTTGCGATGAAATATACCTATCTATCTGTCTATCTTGTTTACGTCTTTGTTCTATATAATTCACATAAGACCACAAATTGCTAGATGTCTGTGAAGTCATTCTCTTGTTTACACGTTTCTTATTTTAGGTTTCTTATCTCTAGACTTGTGAAGGAGGCAAGTGGAGTCATTCATTTCACATTTGTCCAATTTACCTCTAATTAAATTCTTTGCACTCGTGGGTTTTAACATAACTTACTAAGACACTTGACGAGTGTAATGCTCGTTTTTATAAACCATTGCTTTAATCTCTGTACAAAGTGCGAACGTACTAATTTGCTAAGCGAAGCGCCTCATAGGCGTCCATTAGACGCTCATGCAAACGTCAATCATTACCAAAAGTCATGATTGACGAAATAATATCGACATTAAAATCTCATCATGCAACCGTCAATCACTACACAAGCATTAGACGATAGGTTACGCGTCAATCAACGGTTTGATTGTGGCAAAACTGACATCAAAGCCTACCGTGTAATGGGCGCCTAACGCGTGCGTTGCGAACCCTGAACCTGGGAGCTACAAACATTGACTTATTTAGCTGTTCACTGATTGAGTTCACAAGGACAACATTGCATGTTATACCTATGTTACAATACACTAATTTAGTAAGTAGTACTTGTGTAAAACAGTGTATTTTTAATAAATAAATAAAATAAATAAGATGATAATGGGAATGTGGTTGGGATAGAAGTGAAAGTTCATATCAAGTTAATTAAAAAATATTTCTATTGCCTTTTAGAGAATGTAGCTCAATACACAACAGGAACCGCCCGAGATACTGCTTTTAGATACGATTGTACAGTTAGAAAACTCGCTAGTGTCTGTTGATCCAATATTATCAGCTACACTTATTTTTCTACGTTATTAGATCTAATTTAGGTTTATCTTCTTTGATATTTGTAGGGTTATCTACGTTTAATGTTCTGGCCAAACGCGCACTCTTACCTCTCACTTGTTGAAGAGTATTGTTTGGAATAGATGGAAATTACTATGACGAAAAGAGATAGTGTTATAATCGACAGATAAATTGTAGTTCTGAAGCGTAGTTTTTATGAGAAACTTGCTTCTGTTGTTTTAGGTCTTCTGATGATGAAGCATTCTAATTGGTTTTTGTATTTGTATATAATATAAGGTCACTGGTCATTCAATTAGTTTATAAACTACTAGCAGCTCTCCGCGGTTTCACCCAGTAAGTCCCGATCCCATGGGAATATCATGATAAAAAGTAGCCTATGCGTTAATCCAGGTCTCCAGCTATCTACATATCAAGTTTCATCGCAATCGGTTCAGTGGTATTTGCGTGAAAAAGTAACAAACATCCATCCTTCCATCCATCCAAACTTTCACATTTATAATATTAGTCGGATTTTATTGTATTGGAAAATAAATTATAGTATAGAAATACAAAAAAACCGGTTTAATAGCGAACCAAATTAAAATATAAATAAGAGTTCGACTATCCACCGCCTGGATCCAGAACAAACCATCGTTACTAAGCCCAAACTGTTGGATTCGTCAAAACGAATCATATGAGCCCAAACTTAAGGGTTTTACTTGTGGCCACTGAAGAGTTCCACTATCCACCACTTGGCTCCATCATCAAATCAGCTTTAAGATGTCAAATTAATGTAATATAAGAACACTATGTAAACGGAATACACCAATTACATAACGGACATAGACAGAATTCTAAAAAAATTGCTTCAATATATTATTATTTACTTATAATTACGCTACATATCCCTGTTGTATATTCAATTTACAAATTCAAATTTTTATCTTTTTAATACGACCAGTAACATGTATAATTAATTTATAATTTAAAATGTCCGCGACTCAAAAATCCTTTCAACGATTAGAAAAAAGCCGATGATCTTCGAACGACTGAACCCACCAAGTCACCTTTCAAAGAAAAATAAATCCAAATCGGTCCATCCGTAAGGAGAAATGACTGCCACAGACAGACGCACAGATACACAGGCACACAGGCAAAGAGATTCACAGATACACCCCCCTTTTTGCGTCAGGCATTAAAATAAACTTACTTAACTTACTACAGCGTTGCTTTGAAAAACATTGTAATTTCAACTTGAACATAATTGCTGTTGGTCATAATTTATTCAGTATGTTACTTGAGTTATGGGTGCATTACCATGGAAGCCTCGTATCAGCCATTATTTTATAGCACACGTAACATTAATGACACGGCGATTGTATGATTATTTTAATTTTGTTTTAAAGTAATGAAAACATCCAACCTTCGATCGTAAATATCAACCTCGATCATTTTTGGTATATTTGATTGAATCCGGTAAACATTTGCTTAAAACTTTGTGAATATATTAGACTAGTTTATGGCTGCGGCTCCGTTCGCGTTAATGTGTACTATGCCAAACAAGGTATCTAGTAGGTAGGTAAATAGTAAATGCATATTAATATATTTAATATTCTGGACGCATTGTTTTCTTTAAGAACCAACTTGTATTTCGGCGAATTCCAATAAAACATATTTAGAGTACAGAAAGTCGTGTTGCAAAAGTACCTTAGACGGATATTCAATGGTCTGGTAGGAGACGATGGGGAGAGACCGGATGGTATGTCGTTACTGCCATGGTAGATGGGAAGACCTTTGGTATGAAACGCAACTTGCAACTTTGGTGTTGACACCCACGCGCTATCACATCTTCGAAGTACAATTGGTTGTGCCGGCGCTGCTGCTGCGTCCGCAGTAAGCCTCAAAAGGCGTAAATACAGCAATTAAATAGGGAATTATAATTTTGAGCCGTTTGGGATTGAGGTGTTGGGGTCCGAGTGCAGCGACTGATCGACACTTCTCGTGATCAGAAGGCTGGGCTGGGCTTTTTCTTGCACAGAGAAATAGCCTTGCCATTCAATGTGGTAATGCTGATGCTGCCAGCTTTCTGATAAAGCTACTAGTAGGTGATGATGCGGAGGGGTTCTTTGATGCATGCATGTAATTATTAATTACAATTATTAGTTTCATTTATTGTCTTTAGTTAATTTTATTTTAAATCCTTTGGCTGAAATAATTTACTAAAAGTTAAATATAATATAAGATTATTTTCAGCTTATTGTAACTTTTGAATACGTATTTAAAAATACAAATTAATCTGGTGTTAACCTCTGTCTTGGGCCTCATTGTTAATTTAAATGCAATACTTAATAAACAGAAGTTTGGACCCTTAGGGATGGGTATTCCGAATCCTAATTTAATGTTTAATTTATGTCCAAAGTTATGTTTAGTTAGAATTTATATTCATTTTAAAACTTGTTTAAAGTCTGGGTGTTCTTGTATCTCAGTATATTAAAGATTCGATCGGCACAAAGCGGTTTCTTTGTCGCCGTTTCACAAATTCCGTAAGCATCAAGAGAGATATTTCCAGCTCAATGGAGTGAGCAAACTACATGAAAATGCTTTTTAAGTATACCTACCGCTGTGCAACAATAACAAAGATTATGTTCTAGGAAAGTTGTAAGGAGATATTCTGAGAAAATAAAGTAACAGTGAAAAATATAAAAATATATTTTGCCGGTTCGGTCGTAGGTATTACATGCGCGTGCGTGTGCAGGCGCCTAAAATTAAATTTAAGGCATCTGATAATTAAGAGTCTTTTTAATTTTTAGGGTTCCGTACCCAAAGGGTAAAAACGGGACCCTATTATTAGTAGGTTAAAATTGCCTTCCAAGATTTGTTTCATTATGTAGTTAGTTGTAGTTAAGTGGTAACGCCTTTATAATAATAGATTTTTGTATTTCAGCATTCTATATTGCAAAACATGTTTATTTAATTTTTTTTTTATGTTATAGGGGGTAAACGAGCAGACGGGTCACCTGATGGTAAATGACTACCGCCGCCCATGGGCACCTGTAACTCGAGAGTCACAAGTACGTTGCCTCCCTTTGAGGGGAGGTGGGAGTAGGAGAAGAGGGGGAGGGGGGAAGAGGGGAGAGGGGAAGGACGGGAATAAGGGAGTGGGAAGGGTTAGGGCCTCCGGTAACTTCACTCACGCGGCGAAATGCTATGCAAGCATTGCTTCACTGCCGGTTTTCTGTGAGGCCGTGGTATCGAGCGGAGTCGAGCCGGACCATACGTGCCGAAGCATGGCTCACCCACATGTGTAGTAGTTTTATCTCATCTTGGAGAAGCCTTCGTCAGTCTCGAACATTACTGCTTTTCATGCACTAAAAAATCAGTCTGTATGTCAGGCTAACCTCTATTACATAATATTTTATATTTTCCTACAGTGGCATTTTAAACATGGAGTCATTGATTTAATAAGTGACGTGACGTTTAGGATCTCATAGTCTCGGAAGGCTTGTTTTGTTTATAAAGAATGTTTAGGCAAGTGCCCAGAAACCAAGCCTTTTTCTTTTTTCTTGCCTAAAGATTTAGCCTCGATATTAAGCGTGGCAAGCCGCCAGATATCTAGAAAGGATAACATTTTATAGCGATGCGGTGTTTTTGACGCATATATGCAGATATTTCATTAAAATTATTGTAGAAAATCATAAAAACGAATACAATAAAATTGATACATTTAAATGGTTTAATTTAACAGTACGTTAGGTACGATTAGGGTTGCCACCTTTTTTGTGAAAAAAAAATAGGATTTTCATATATAAACATATTATTTGCAGAAAATATAGTACTTCCTACCTTTTAAACTTTCGCGTTACATGATATAATATTATTTACGTATTTACGGAAATTAACGCGATCACGAAAAGGTATTACATACCACTAAATTGCCTGAGGTTTCGACCAGGTTGTACGTGAAGCGATTGAATTTAAAAAACACAAAACTTTCAATCGAGAAGATGGTTTTAAATTATCTACGGCGTGGAATCCAGTGATAAAAAACATTCCACCTCGCTTTTATGCGCAGTCGGGTGAACACCAGAATGGGGACACTGTTAGTATAGTATGTGACGGTACATGGCGAAACGAAAATATCAAAAATATCGAAAAAGTGGAGGTGGATGAAGAACCTTCTACCTCACGGTCTCGACGACGGAGGGCGTGCACCGCAGTCAGCCTGTGACCACGACCAGTGCAACCTGGTCGAAACGTTTTTCGTACTATTATTGTCCTAAAATATTTAGTACAATTGATGAAAATATAGTGCGATACCATATATTATAGTACGGGTGGCAAACCTAGGTCCGGTATTTAGCTTTAAAGGTATTCATATTCTGGAATACATTACACAGCCTTTTCTAGAAGCAAATTCAGCATAGCTTGTATTGTGGGTTCTAAAACACAGATAAATATACTTAGGAATTGTTTTTGTCGATATATAAGTACATACATATTAGGTATACTTAGAAAAACCCAGCTGAGTGAGTGAGGTTACCAGAGGCCCTAATTCACCTTCCCCGCTTTCCTAATCCCACCTTAAAGGCCGGCAACGCACTTGTGACTCTTGGGTTGCAAGTGTCCATGGGGGGCGTTAGTCACTCACCATCAGGTGACCCGCTCGTGTGCCAGATCCCATAAAAAAATTGTTGAGTAGCCTTTTATTTATGCCTGGACTACAATTTATAGCTATTATTGATTCACTATATTTGATATACGCATGGGCATTAAATTGGTTCATTGGTTCCCTTTTACGGGGTTGTAAAAGGAAGCAATAATGTATTATAGACTTTAAAATAGGGCCGTAACGTCTTGACTTAGGAAAAGGTTTATAATGAGAGTATAATAAAAACAGAAGAATGTTTATAACATATATGTGCAATGGTACAGTGTGATTTTTTCTTTCATAAGAACCTTCTCCTGAAAACAACAAACACAAAAAAAAAGAATTAGTGAAATCCAGGTCCAGCCGTTCATGCGTGATGTCTTGACCAAGGGAAATAGGGATTCATTTTTATATATATAGATTACGGTCTCGTACCACGGAAATTTAACATCGAAAAAGACTTTACAAACATAAATTACCAACAAATAACAGACGTTCATGGACCTTCCGAACGTACACGTACGTCTTCGTACGTCGTACGTCTTCTTGATACTCTTTAAAAAATATTGAACCGCTAAAAGTAAATCTTCTTATAGAGTTAGGAAGAATACGAAAAGAATCACAAACAAAAAGATGAAGACTAAAGAAAGAAGAAAGGAATAACTACAGACATTTCAGTCTCAAATTGTTACAGTATTTTGTAATTTTCATTAGATAATTATAGTTTAAAAAACTAAAAAACCCGCTTTTATAGAAAATTCAACTAAAAAAAAATAAAAAAATAAATCGAATTATTGCATTGTCATCGGTCTTTGACAGGTGTGCAAAATTTGAATGAAATCTGGCCGTTTAAAGTGGGTCAAAATCGTGCCCAAAGGAGTCGGTTACAAACATACAAACAAACATGCATACAAGTAAAGCTAATATAAAGCGTGTAAAAAAGGCTTGTATCGTTCAAGGACCCAAGTTTCAGTTTTATAATGAGAATTAAAAAAATATTTCGTGCATTGGGCTTTAAAAGAAGGTTCACGGAAGAAGAAGTTGAGGGAGTCAAAGGACATGAAAAACAAGGAATCAAAGAAATACTTTTTAGGGTTTTTTAGGGAAAAAGGAACTCTTATAGGATCACTTTGTTGTCAGTCAGTGTGTCTGTCCTGTCTTAGAAACCCTTGGAGGCATTAGTTTGAAATTAACATGAAATATTTATGTCTGCAGTCCCTTGAGCTTGAATGAATTGACAACAGTAAGCCGTGACGTCATGTCTAGGTATTTCATACCAAAATATACCGAACCTACTGTTTTTACGTTTACTCCACGGGTTCAAAATTCAGCTGCATTTGATTTTGATATTATGACTTTTGTATCTTACATTACAGAGTAATTTAAAAAAGTATTATACATATTATACAAATATAAAGTATATATAAGTGTAGATATAACACATATAGTAACTCTAAGTTGCCAATTCACCTTTTCAACTTTAGTTTATAATAATAATGTTTTATTTTCCCTTGGTTGATACGATTTTCAAACACCAAAAATAACGCGTAGATCTTTCATTAATATTCATTCTTGACATTTCAACCCTATTCTGTGTTGCCTAAAAGGGGAGGGGTGCTCAATCACCCCTGTCTACATGTAACTACATATTAATGGTTGTAACAAAATTGCTACGCCACGGCTACCCCCAGCCCCCACAAATATAATAGGAACATTATCATTTCCGCTCAATCTATAAAGGTGTAGGTAAATGTGAAAGTGAGAACTGTTTGTCATAGAATTTAGCATTAGCGGTTGCAAAAACTAGCTAAAAACACGTTACAGCTGGTTTGATTTGTCAGTAAACAAGATCTATTTTTGAAATGGAACTTCTTTAGAATCACACTTAAAAGAGACAAACACAATAGAATAGGATTTAACCTGCGAGAGAATGAGATAGAATACAAGTATACAACACTAAAAAGAGACAAACAGAATTTAGCCTGCGAGAGAATGAGATAGAATACAAGTATACAGTGTTTCCTATAATCTTGGTATGCTAGCACGTGTCATTGCGCCTGCGTACTACGAAGCCTTCAGAAAATGCGTCATAGTCAACGTGGTGTATCATTCACGGGTATCATTTTTGTGCATTTGCGTATTAAAATTCGTTGGTTAATTAATTTAGAAGTTTTACTTCTACCGTGTGAATTACACACACAACTACACACACTTTTTTTTTAACTATAAAAAGGAGGTGATTATTTTTGTGTTTTTTGTGTGTGTATTACAATTTATCATGATTTAGGCGATCGAAGTCGATGAAACTTGTTTAAAAGTTAATTAATTATTAACCTCACTTTTCGATTGAAGCTAAGCAAGGTTATTGGATCCTGCGATCAGTATAATATTCTTGATCAAAGATTGCATCACATAATTATGTTTACTAGAGATCCCGTGGTGGTCGAATTTCGACCATGGTTTATTTCATTGGCCAATATTACTTGACCTGTCATTGTATAGACTTTTGTACCATGACAGGTCAAAATATATACTGGACACTCATAGCTGTATGTACCCGTTTTTGCACTTTTTTTTAACTTTATAGCAAATATTGTTCAAAAATTTTAGCATTCGTCACTTCTTCTCTGTATAAACTATAAGTGTGCGAAATTTCATACTCCTCCGTCCGCCCAATTTTCGTAAAAAGGGATCCAAAGTTTTCGCTTCACGTATTAATATATAGACAACGTAGTGTACTAAGTTACAATGTTATAATAAACTTTGTTTGTAATCTTTAGTACCTGCAAAAAGAGTGGCGTAAAAATGGGTTTAGCTTTTATCAGTCGTTATAGATATGGGCTGATTAACAGATAAAATAAATGACAGGCTATTTATAAATACATATTTGAGACGGGAATAGCAGCAGAATAGCAATAGCATTTAAATAATCCATATTGTAAGGGTTAAATAGCATTAAATGCTCCATATTGTAAGGGTTAAATAGCATTAAATGCTCCATATTGTAAGGGTTAAATAGCATTATTGATCCATTTGCAAAGGTTAAATAGTATTAAATGATCCATATTGTAAGGGTTAAATAGCATTAAATGATCCATAAGGCAAGTTTAAAATGTAATAGTACGTAATTGTTTTTAAAATTTCGCGACTTTTATACATGTTATGTACATAATTAGGGACTTAATCGTGATAATATTAATAAGATACAATTACTTTTTTTTTCACCCGTGACCAAGATCGGTGCAATTCGATCGAAACGTCGGGAAACCAACAAAAAAGAATTGTACGGATTTGTACCTTATAAATATTATAGCGATTAAGTCTCGAGTTACACATCTAATAAATAATAGTACCTTCCTATTCCACACGCGTTCAACATTAAGTACCTACATTCAACTTTTATCAGCCATAAATTAAAACTTTTGACCAGTTTTTTTAAAAGCGACTGGTAGTTTCAGAGATAAGCACGATTAAACTAGAAAATAAACTCTTAAACTTTAATACAATTAGTATCAAGGCCGTCTTAGGCCATGCCGGGGCCCTTGGGCATACAAAAATTGGGGACCTGTTGGGAAGTAAAAAAGTAAATTAGATTCAAATACAGATGTTGCACAACAGAAATCGTGAAAGAAACCATTTTCTTTCCTGGTCATATCGTTATATTCTCAGAATCATTTTTTAATGATTTCACTTTTTATTTACATAATTGAAAAGTTAGTAGGTTGTTCGTGTAACATTGTGGTTAGAAAATCATTTATTATTCTCTTTAGCGGTCTCCATTACGATTGGTCAACACAAGTTTGGTATTATATTCTTGTAGCAACTTCAACACTTAGATAAGTTTCTTCTAATGTAACTGACTCAACGAGCTTTTGTATTGAGGAGGTTTCCCAGCTTTCATAGCAGTTTCTAATACGGTATTGTAGCATAATATCAACTTTGATGTGAATAACGTACTGGTATGTGACCAGATACTGAATTTCTGCTAGTTTTTGAATTGTATTAAATCATAAATCTTTATTGTAAAAATGTGCTGAATTACAGGTATTTTGTTAAGTTTTGGTTCATGCATATTTACCATTTCTATTTATGGCATACAATATTCAACACTTATATCTAAATTAATTAACTTATAATAAATTGCAAAGACATTACAAACAATACAATACAATTTACCTATTCTTTAATAAATATTCCTCGATAGAGTAACAACAATTGTCACATAGCCAACGAAAAACTTGTTTTTTTTTTTAATTTGAGTATAGGTACCCCTGGAGGTAAATGATTATAAATCCGGATAACTGTTGCGGCTACACCGGTCAGTTCTCAAGGGAGGTAAAACAAGCCTGTTGGGATAACGAGTCTTAAAGGTACATACATCTTTCTTGGAAAAAAATAAATTAAGATTGAATTTTACAAAAACACATATTTCAAATACATAAAGACACGGTACTGTAACAACTTAAGCTTACGGAACAAAGGTCTGCAGGTTACTCATGGTGCCACGTTACAAATACCTCTAATGCACTCTTTTTGGGCTATGAAAACTCTGTTAATGTTTACTGAATTGTCTCAAGCTGGACACGACAAAACCATTTGAAAGAAAAAGAAGAAGATAATTGAGAAAGTGATATAACTATAATTGTTGCCCCCATATACTAATTATTTCCAGCTACTAGAGTTTTAATACGCACACGCACACGCACACACACACGCCAGCACACTGCTTGGCTTTTTGGCTTAATTTTAGACTCAACTAGCAGCGCCCCGCTGTTTCACCCGCGTAAGCTATGATCTCATGAGAATATCGGGATAAAAAGTTACATATGCTAATAGTATATTAATTCAGGTCTCCAGCTGTCTACATACCAAGTTTCATCGCAATCGGTTCAGTGGTTTTTGCGTGAAAGAGTAACAAACATCCATCCATCCATCCATCCATCCAAACTTTCACGTTTATAATATTAGTAGGATAGTAGGATGAGCTTTTCTATTGAGGAGGTTTCCAGCTTACATAGCAGCATTTCTTCAAAAAAAAAAACACTGCTCGCCTGGAATATTCTCTCAAAAAAACAATACATTACAACTCAAAAAAACAAGTCTTTTGAGTTGCATTTTATTTGTTTTTTTTATATTTCATATTTTTTGTTTAACTTATATTTTTTTATTCACATTTCTGCTGTAACAAGATCTGAACTTTTTTATAATAATATCAAATTACGTGGTTAACATTAATTGGTTTCTCCTTATTTGTCGAAATTTGAATTGTAATATTTATTCTTAGGGACCATTGTTAACCTTAATATGAAAAACAGAAGTTCTTCTCTTAAGGGATAGGAGTTAAACAATAGGCACATGTCGACCTCGTTAGCGTTTGCGTTTTAAGGCTGGCACATACAGGTAATATACAGAATTATAGTCTAACATTGGTCACAGATAACATAATACTACATTGGTTTACAGACTTATTCGCTCTCAGACGGGAAAATGTTCAAGAATACCCGACTAGAAACAAACTTAAAAGTACAGACACGTTACACCTGAAGAAAACTTACTAGAAAAGAAAAGTAACAACTAAGTTCTTAGACACGTCCACAGTAATTCGTTTATTCTTGTTCGTTAGCTCATACACTTTCTCTAAGTCTGTATCCAGCATTATATATTCAAAGAGTATTTTTGTAATATAGCAATGACATCCATATTTCTTAAGGTAAGAGAACATATTTGATTATATATATCAAAGAGTATACAAACACTACGTTAGAATATATATGTCATCTCAAAGTGGCACCTATTTGAATCAGTATAGATCATATAAATATTTACTTATTCGACTGTCAGTGCTTTTGGCAGGTGTAGTACGTAAATATGTATTTGAGCTGCCGCTAATTTAAATAAAAATGGCGTCTTGTGCCGTCAAATATTGTAAAAATGATTCAGCAAAAAAGGACAAAACTAAGATAATAACATTTCACCGGTTAATATTGTGATTCAATCTCTATAAAATTCATAAACTTTTTTCAATAATTATAATTTAACAGATGACAGAGAAGCGACCATTTTTGTCAGTGTTACCATTATAATTAGATAAAATCCCCCATTGCCATTTAGGCAGAGTTAAAATTTTTGTAAGGGATGGTATTTATTCAAATGCATATTTTATAAGTGTTCGTCAGAATTATTTTATGAATATCCTGAAATTATTTTTATACTGTTTATAGGTTTCCCAGACGTATAATACTCGCGGATAAATGGGTAGGGATAGTAAGGCTGAGTAGAAATGAGTCTTAGTGGAAACCAAACACATGGACGTGTTCCGATCATTTTTATAAAAACTTGTTTTATAAATCTAATTGGTACTTTAAATTATGAACAACGAAAAATAGAGAAAAATAAAAGACAATATAAATATTTTGTAAATAAATTTTCCCAATTCAATCTCAAATTTCCCTATTTTAATGGCAGAATTTCTTAACATGACAGCTCTGTTAGCACTTCACATAATGGGTGCCAGTGTAAAACAAAGCCTTTACGCACACTAGGATAACATAGAGGAGCCGTATTTATGACACATGTCCTAATGTGACACGGTATCTAGACATATATAATCAAAGGAGAAAATTTTGTTTTATTTCCTGTCACAGAGTGAAGACGGGCCATACTGCGATTATTTCCTTTTCTCCTTTAATTTTTTATAAGAATTCTGTAACAACTTGAACTAATTCTCTACACAAACATATTCTATTTGTTTCTAACAAATTATCAAATCAATTTGTTTTAATTGCAAACGTACCTGTTTCTTTTTGTTTTAATCTTTTACGAAAGCAATTGGATGTGGGACTTTTGAATCAAACAAATAAACACTGTGTGATGAGCACGGCCATATGTTCTGTGTCTGGGTGTAATTTATCTATGTATCATAAATAAATTACACCCAGACAGACAGACTGTACAGTGCTGTCCTGGACTGACAAAATGTATTAAGCAATATAGGAGTATGTTTATTAGCAGTTTGGTTACCATAGTACAGGCTCTGCCTAGTTTGGGATCAGGCAGCCGTGTGTGAGATATGTAAAGACAGGCCCGTTAATTTATATAAACATCCACACGATCTTCCAGGTGGTGAGAATTTACCGGTGTCTTTCCTAAGGATCTCTTACCTTTTCGTTATTTCTATTCCAGAAGCGTTGACACCTAATAACAAGTACCCAGATATTTTCTGTAGGGATACAATTGCATTATTACAGTATAAGTTAAGGCAGGAACACATTTCAATCCATACTCCTCCAACAATGCGTAACTGAATTTCAAATAGGAAACGATCCAGCTTTACTGGAAATTGAATCTGAAGTGGAGTTATTTTGGTCTGAACGATGCACACTCGTCTTTGTAATACGGATAAATTGTTCCATATAGAATATTTAATTGCTTTGGAACTTTTTACCGATCTTCTTCGAACAAGTTTTATGGGCCTTTATTTCAGTTATCTAAATGAGTTTTAGTTTTTAGTACCTACTTACATATAAATTTAAGAGGCTATTTTCCGTGACTCGACGTCTGCTTTGCGCCTATTTTGCATGACGGGGGGATGGGTACTATTGCCATCCTAAGTATTTAAAATATGCGGTTGTGCTGTACTCTATATGATTACTTATATGGGTATTTCGGGGGTGCCCGACTGGTTTCTTGCCCGACTTCCTTTATTAAGGCTGTAGTTGTATTGGGCGCCCCACAACTTTGAGTGCTAATCGTGATTATAGTCTTTCTTTTACGGGTCATCACCTCACGTGGCTAAATGCCAAGATGATATGTCTGACTCGAACCGACTAAAACCATATGGTGTATCGTCACCGGGTCTTATTACCAGGGTCTTAGGTGTACCCTAGAAATAAAATTTCTGTGAACCCCGGACTTGGGTGCCTGTTGAGTAGCAGTTTAGAGAGGTGCACGAGCGTCGCGCCGCAGTCTCGGGCCTGCTTCTGCTAGTGCGACGGGTAACTCTGTCTGGAGCCCTCAGGCAAGCGCTCATGAAGGACGAAGGTCGTTTTGCACTCTGCTTAGTGCGTCTTCTGCGGGACGGGAGAGAAAACGTGGGGATAGTCACCTGACATTTACCCCTATTTTGTGTTGGGTGAAAATTTAGTAAAGATATACGGTTTTACTTACGTGTATATTTCGGGGATGCCCGACTAGTTTCGTACCCGACGGGGGCCGTTTATCAAGGTGTGAGGCGTCCTGCCGAGTCGTTTGCAGGTGCCAGACTGGATTGTCGTCTGTCCCACCGATTCATTTGTCGTAACGACGTGGCCGGGATGTGGACGCCTGCGTTTCCATTGCGTTGTGTGTTGTGAATTCTTTCTTTCTTCTTTGCTTTTTTTCGACACGTGAGTAAAACCGTATATCTTAACTAATATGAATACCACTTTCGAAAGTTTTTATTCGAAAATAATGAAAGCTATACTAAATTACTTATTATGATTCAAACAGATTTCATTCTTACTTGTAATCTTAAGTTAGAAAAAGTTTAGTCTTGACGAACCTATTGCGTTTCCTCAGTCGACTCATAAAATAAAGGTAAATTTAGCTCCTAAGCCGTGAGGAATTTATCTAGCCCTTGACGTCAGAGTTGTTCACCAAGTAGGTCATTAATAAGCCTTAAATGGAATGGAATGAAATCATTAAATATTAACTAAATCAATATAAGCAGGAAGTGAAAAATTTGTTAGCACAGCTTATATGACTACCAGCGTTGGCAGAAGTGATCTCAGTCAAATAAGTTCTTGAATCCTCATATGATTATCCCACTATCTCACTAATCCCACTAATATTATAAATGTGAAAGTTTGGATGGATGGATGGATGGATGTTTGTTACTCTTTCACGCAAAAAACCACTGAACCGATTGCTATGAAATTTGGTATGTAAGCTGGAGACCTGGATTAACGCATAGGCTACTTTTTATCCCGAAATTCCCACGGGATACTAGCTTGCCGATCTTATAAACTTTTATTTATATTTCACCTACGTTTATGGTTAATGCTCGGCTGCTAAAGGTTGTAGCGAGATGTTAAATAGCTATCAAATACAAAATATATTTTTCAAAGCCTGCTGTGGAATTAGTGCGTTCAACAAAAAATAAACAAACTCTCCAGCGCCTCTAGCGACTATTAATAACAGCTGATAGATCGAAATGGACTGTACACTTTGGAAATTTAATTGAAAAATTGTAAAAACCATTTACTATTACTATCTACATCACTGCGTGGCAAAAAAGAAATCCACACTACGTAAGAAAAATAGGCCCTGAACGATTTTCCAAATTATATTTTTTGTTAATATAATAATTATAATATGCCAGACAACTTTTCAACTTGCCAGAAAACAGATCATTTAAAGTAAAGTATTAAAATTAGACTAGATTATGACCAAAAAAAAAACAGTCAGTCGTAGGACTGCACGTCAGAAGTGAAAACATAACTTCACAATGTATTTGCATATACACACACACACATATCTGTATATATATAATTAGGTTAAAAATAAAAAGTAGGTAATAACATATCTAAATGTATACATAGGGTACACTGGAAGTTTTGCGCTCCTGACCTCTCATAAATGTTTGAATTTCGAATGTTATATTTTTTAAATATAAGAAACTCGGCTCCGTCTTACGAATTTTCGATCAGGTCACGTGTCCTGACGCGAGTTAAAATTTTTTACCCATCCCAAAAAGTACACAACGCCGCTAAAGAAGTTTTCACTTCAAAAATAACAAACAAAAACTTTTCGCTTGTTTCATACATGCCTACTAAGTTATCCCCACTGGTAGGGACAGTTGGATTTTTTTTCCATCTATCCGTAACGGTAGGGATAATTGGAAATTTTATGTGTATGTCTTTCCATATATCCCTACTGGTACCAGTGGGGATAACTTGGCAGGGATAATTATATGAAACAGGCGAAACTTTTTTGCAATAACTTGAATCAACTAACACAGAAACTGACAAGCGAAAATAATAAGTCTTAAAATGAATATCACAAACTTCCAAATAACGAAAATGAATTTATTTGTAAAGAATAAATTGTTCATTACTGGCCATTGAGAGAGATATCTCGTTCAATATATTATAACGTTGTTTTATTTTTTTTGAAGTAATATTTTAATGGTCTTCGTTTATTTGTCTGTTAAATTAAAAATGACTTAGCTCAGTTTGTAGTTGAACTATTTTTTTTTTCGCTTTTCACGTTCTATTTCGTCCGTCAGTTTGTACATGTATTCTACTTACTATCATTCTGATCAGTTCGGAATTGTTTCCGAGTTGTCTCATCAAACGCTACCACTAAACAATATTTATGTATTTTATGTTATTATGTACTATTTTCTCTCCGGGTGACAGTTTTTTTTGTTCTATCTGTAAAAAGCCTTATTTACAGGTGGTGGCAGAATTCGATGACGTGGATCCGAATGCCCTTTACGACGTGCTCCATGACCCTGAGTACCGGTCCGTATGGGACACGCATATGCTCGCCGCCGAAGATGCGGGACACCTCAACGTCAACAATGACGTCGGGTACTATGCTAGTGAGTATCTTTCTCAATTATTAACTTACTGATAAAAGAGATTAAAAATATAACGTAAGATGAGAGTGCGGGCTTTTCAGATTTAAAGTATTTTCGAATAGCAGGTGTATTTTATGGGTTGAATTCTATAACTGAATGAATACCATCAGTGTTGTAGTTGTAGAATGCACGCATTAATTATGGAATACCTAACATTTTCCTCTACATATTTTCATTTCGTACATTCACCATTCAAATTTTATGTAAATAAAGCGGCGGTAGCGTAATGGGTAAGGCGTCGGACTTGCGATCAAGTGGTTGCGGGTTCGAACCCCACCTAGTGCACTACCGGCGTGACCCACTCCTAACACAAGCATTTAGCTTAGCTGGAGAGGTTAACAAGAATACTAGTAATGTGTGGCCCACGTTGCTAGTATTCTTTTAAAAAAAAAAGAAAATACTAAAATTACATAACCCATCCATGAAAATACATTTGATATATAAACTAAGCAACGAAACTGCGGTCATTCTTAAGCAAAAGATTTCGTTAGTTATATGGTAATCGAGCTTCAGCCTTCCACGTGGTGAGTACTAAAATTACTGTCGTTCATGTAGTACTATATTGTACTAGTACTGCTGTTAGTTAATACCTATGTTTCAATGGAAATCGACTTAAAACCGAGGCTGAAATACTCACATCATTTTAGATGAATTTGTGTCACTAATTTCGTAACTATTTTCTAAACTTTTCTAAACTAAACTATTTTCGTAAATAGTGGTATTTTATGCCTCACAGAGCGCTTTTAAAGCTCTGGCGCCTGAATGCACAGCGCACTTTGTACGTTATAATAGGGGTGTCGCATTCCTATGTGCCGGTTGGCAACTAAACTGTATTTTTGTGTCACACAGAAGAGTTTGTTAATCTATAATTTAATCATATATAATGATCAAAAATGATCGAGATTTTAAAAATACTTTTTCAACATGACGTCTAGTTCCCTTATCTATTTTTTTAAATTAAAATTCATGACATAACAAGTCTTAAAACGTGATTAGTGTGATTACTATAAGATGACATAATTTTCCGGAACTAGTGTAAGTTTGGTAGTTTGATAAAGATGCGTGTTTTTTCTACCATAGATGGAACTTTAGGAATTAATTTCATTATGTGTTCCAAATATATTCTTCAATAATGGATTTAATTATTAAGAAAATTGCTTAGTTGTAATATATACCAGCACTTATCAGTTATTTTTCAAAGTCGCTTGCACGCTTTGCTGCTGTTATTGATTTTTTTTTAAATGTTTTCTTCTCCTTACTTCTTGTAGTGATACTCTCATAGAACAGCTATTGTTGAATTTGAAAACAGAACACTTAGTTTTTTATTTATGAATTATTTCCTCACAGATTGTGGTATAAACTAAGTAGGCTCGAAACAGAGTAACCTAGAACTTCCTTGACCTTACCGAAGACACGACCAACCCGGATCAGAAGCATAGTTATGTGTTTTCGTTAGTGAGTAGCTTAGCCAGAGCCACCCACCTGGGGTGATATGAAATGAGATGATATGAGATGACATGACGTGTGATGTGATCATATGAGATGGGATGACATGAAACAAGATGAAATGAAAATTTATTTGAATTACACTCACATGTTATCAACAATATAGCAAGCTAGTTTTGTAGTGTTTCAGGCACTGCTAGATTAATTTATCCAAATGAGTCAGCAATCAACCTCCTTGGTGTGTTGCGGTCAGATTGGTCTTACTGGTATGTGAGTGGGTAGCTACGTCGAAAGTATCGTTGACAGATTTATTTAAATATTGTAAAATAATGATGCCTATCATTATTTTACAATATTTAAATAAATGAAATATTTAAAAAAAGGAAAAACAATGAAGACTGGCCGTTAGTCTACAGCCCGGTGTGGTCTTCCGGGACTTTGATGAAGAATGTAAAGTGCACTGTTGTAAAAATGTATTTCTCATTTCGCTGGTTTGCGAGAATATCGACATAATTCAAAATTTAGTCGAATTGAACTAAGTATGCCAAACGATCATAAATCTTTGATATTTTATGGTGAACAAAGATGCAAGGCCGATTTCGTGATTACATTCGTTCGAAAGCGACAAGTTCATTATATATTTGAATCAAAATACTCTAGCGGAAATCACAAAACATTGCCATTCTCTAAAATCAATAATTTTTAGTTATGTCGTTATTCTCGCAAACCAGCGATTTGTTTTCGCTCCCAGTAGGTACACGTTTACAACAGCCATCCAGTGTTTTACTTCCAATAGGGAACATGCTATATTTCATGTAGAATAAATCATAGGTATATAACATTTTTTAAAACAATTCCGTTTATTTCCAAAAAAATGTAGTTTTATTAGTAGAAAACGGATTTGCAGCTCCGATGACGTCACTCGTGTCTGTCACTGTTCATGAATAGTTTATTCCATTATTAGTTCCTTTAATATTAGTACCTAACTAGTACTTTATTACATTATTAGACCGACCGGGTTATGTACCTACTCATACAAAAAACAAGCTCAGTTCGTATGTTCTTCATAATATCCGCCCATACCATCACTGTGGAGCCACTGTAAGGGTGCACTTCCTGGACGCATCTCAGCCGTTCAGCATTTCCGGGACGACGATACACTCTTACCCTTCTCATATCAGGCCTAAATCCAAACCGGGACTCACCGCAAAATAAAATTTGATACCATTGCTCCTGGGTCCATGCCATGTATACCCTACACCATTCATTTCGAAGGGCGCGATTCCCATAGCGTATAGGGCACCTAATTGGGTGTCGTGCTCGTAGGCCGTTTTCTTGTAGCCTATTTCTCACGGTTTGGTGGCTTACAACAACACCGCTTGAGAACTGTAGCTTTAAACCTATCTCCCGGGCGGTTAACATCGGCTGACGTCTTGTAGTCATTTTTGTATGTATCCTGTCGAGTAGTTGTACTCCTTCCACGTCCTGGGTGCTGCTCAGCAGGATCCTCAAAGGACAAATCATGCTCCTATTGACACCAAAATGCCTGGGACTGATTTCTTCTTGTAGAAAAAAATAAAACACTATACAATAAATCAATATTTCATTGAAGCGACCCTTTTTTATGTTTTTAAAACATTTTGATGACACGATTTTCATAAATATCATAACATATTTGCATCTTCCCTATTATAACACCACTTTCTTGGATGAACCCTTTCTTAAGCCAAGTGGGCATAGAGTGCTCATATAAGCACTACAGTACACAGAATACAGAGTACAGTAGTGTAGCAGTTCAGCTGGTAAGAAGGATCGTCAAAGCTTCATTTAGAGTCTGTTTATCTGGTCTGTTCATTTACCACCAGGTCGGCCGTGCGCTGGTTACCTTACTCGTATAAAAAAAGCAGTCATACTAACTTTTAAACTTTCGCGTTCCATGATATAATTATAATATTTATGTACAGGAATTAACGAGATCACGTAATAGGTATTACATACCTTTGAATTGCCTGATTGTATGTAATAGGTACAGTACTTAGTCACTAAGTACCTTACTTAGTCACTACTAATCACTATTATGTGAGAAAGTCAAACCAGAGCCGACACTTAGAACGCAAAAGAATAATGGGGAACATTAATCTCTCAGCGCTTTCCTATTATTCTTTTCAACGCCGAGTCTAACAAACTCGGAAGAGGACAAAGGAATCCCCTCTTTCCTTTAAACGATAAATTCAATTTATTTTATGTAACCTACATTAGATTTTGCAAACTGATTCGGCTTTTGAACCCAAATAGATCAAATGTTTGGCAAAATAAAGTTAAAAAACACGTTCCACAAATCGGTCACGTACCGACCAAGGTAGGGAGAGCATGATCAATGTCCATATGTTGTAATACTTCTTGTTTCAATTATTTAGCGGTTGCCCATTGGTCGGCAATCGCTTCATAGACCCAGGAGAAAAAGGTGCTTAACTGTTTGCCTTAACAATTCTGTATTCTAGCAAACAATTATTAACGATAAATGTTTTTATTAAAACATAAATAAAACCGACTTTCAAGTGTTTTCAAAATCATAAAATGAACAACCTTTCGAATTTCCTCTAACGTTGGTAAATTCAAATAATAGGCGACAGTTATCGTCACTTGCTCGCAATCGACTGAATAAGTTATGGAAAATTGACCTCAACTCGTTGAGCAAATTGTTATCTTCGAACAGCTATTCTAGTAAATTTAAATTTTAGGCATGGCGTGCTTGGTAACAGTCAGTGGCAATAATAAATAAAGATTCTTTTCAGTATTATTTGAACCATGTTTGAAATAATTCAGACCTATGAAACTGCTGGATAATTAAGTGATCCAGTCAGGTCAAGTTAATATAAAATGTTAACAATTATTATTTCTACCAGCGGTTGTGGCGGCTTTCTTAATTGCAATTATGTACAAGGCCTCGATAACGGCGCACAAGATAGCCGAGTCAACACAATTATATTGTAATCAATTGGTAGGTAGCCAGTTGATGAAGTGGACTGCCCGCCTGCCGTCTTAATGGATTAAGTTCTTGATTGATTTCAAAACCACCCGGCGTTTATTATCTGATATTATGTATCAATATTTTTCTTTTTTATGTAGTAATATGTAATGGAAAAGGACTTGGACTTTTATGAACAAAACATCTACGTTTGTTAGTTCATAAAGTTGTAGGACTACGAAAACAATTATACCTACTTTAGTAAAAATAAAAAGAACACTGTCAACCTCCTGACCTCATCATCAGACCATCGCTAGGAAGCAAGTTGGACTCGTCAAAACAAATAGTGGTAGCCCAAAGTTTAGGGATTTACGAGTAGCACCTCAAGAGTTTCACTATCTGCTTCCTGGCCCCATCATCAGATCAGCTCCAAGATGCCAAATTATAGTATTGTTATCCAAATCTATATAAATAAAAATGAATCGCCAAATGTGTTGCTAAGCGCAAAACTCGAGAATGGCTCGACTAATTCGGCTATTTTTATTTTTCAAATTTTCGTTAAGGCACAAGGAAGGTTCTTACAGAGAGAAAAAATGTAAAAATTGTGAGGAAAATAGTAAAAACAACACTTCTTTTCCTATACAAACCATAGAGCAAATAATAATTAAAAGACATGTCCCCAGCTGTCAATGACATTTGATATCAATTAATAATTTCGACATCATCATGGGCGATTTCAATACAGACCTTTTCCATCACTCCTTACGTTCCCGCAAACTCCTTCAAATTGTCGAATCTGCCAGCTTGCAGGTCTTGCCCCTTCAACCGACCCATTACAATAGCCAGGGAGCAGACACTTGGCTAGATCTAATAATTACTTCAGCCCCAACACTCGTCCGTAACCATGGTCAAATTACTGCTCCTGGGTTTTCCAATCACGACCTTATATTCCTCTCGTACGTCCTAAAACCACACAAACCCCCTCCCAGAGTCTTGCACATGCGTTGTTTTGGTCGTATGGATGTAGATAGGCTTCATAGGGATGCTTCTGAACTGAACTGGGACATTGTAACGAAGGCGTCAAGCGTAGACGATGAAATAAATAATTTTAACACTGCACTTATTGCTCTTTATGATTGTCATGCTCCTATTAGAAAAATTAAACTTAAGAGACCACCTGCACCCTGGATGACAGAGGCTGTTCGCAGGGCTATGCGGCGAAGAGATAGGGCCTTTTGCAAACTTAAAAAAGATCGTACAGAGGAAAAGCGGAGCCTGTAAAAAGCTGCAAGGAATAGGTGTAATCAAATTATACGTAACGCCAAACGCCGACACATTCTCGACAACATCACCTGTTCTTCCCCGGCCAACACCTGGAAGTTTCTTGGAACTTTGGGTATTGGTAAACGGCGACCCACGAATCTGCAGAAGATAGTTGGTTTGGATGACATAAACCGTCATTTTTCAACCTCTACTTACTTGGATCACTAAACCAAGTATCGCACTGTTGATTACTTGGCAGGCTTAGACTGCCCTAATATTTCCACTTTTCTCCAGTTGCATCGGATGAGATCAAAAAAATAATTCTATCCATTAAATCTGATGCCGTTGGTTGTGATCAAATCAGCAGGCGCATGGTCACAACAATCCTTGATTCACTTTTACTTGTTATTTCTCATATTATCAATTATATTTTAGATTCCGGAATCTTCCCATCACTTTGGCGCAAAGCCTATGTCATTCCTCTACCCAAAATTGCAAATCCCACACTTCCCAACCATTTTAGACCCATATCCATTCTTCCATTCCTCTCTAAAGTGCTAGAATCCTGCGTGCTTAAACAGTTATCCAATTTTATTTACAAAATAATCTGTTAAGCCCTCTACAATCCGGTTTTAGACCTGGTTCAGTACTACCTCCGCTCTCCTTAAAGTGACTGGCGATATTAGAGCAGCAATGGAAGACGCAAAACTGACAGTCTTAGTACTGGTTGACTTTTCAAATGCTTTCAATACCGTCAATCACGATATCCTCTTACCGACGATCATAAGATCATAAGATCTCACCTGATGCTCTGGAATGGTTCTCATCTTATCTTCAGGGACGCCAGCAGTCTGTTCGTGTTGACGAGTTTTCATCAAGCTGGAATGATCTTGACTCTGGTGTCCCTCAAGGCGGTATTCTTTCTCCTTTGCTATTTTCTCTGTTTATTAATCTCCTAACCCAGGAACTTCAATGTGCGTATCATCTGTATGCCGACGACTTGCAGATGTATTCTCAAGCTAGGGTTGAGAACATATCATCGGCCATCAACATGGTCAACAGAGACCTCGAAGGGTTACAGGAAAAGTTGTGCTAGATCCGTTCAGGGCGTGGAGTACCCATCAGTTCTGACTTATTTCTCTATGAAACACCCTACCCTAAATTTAACCCTTTTCGAGATTTTCGACTTTAAATTTTTTTATTGAAAATTGCCGATTTTTGGGCTACTAAATTTAATTTTGTTTATTTTGTGTGCCTTATTATTATTATTATTGCATTTTTACATGTGTAATAAGATGCTTTAGGACGTCAATCATTAAAATAGTGCATAAGTTAATTGAAATGGCCGTAGTAAACAAGTGAAAGTTAAGGAATTACAAAAAATAATTAGCAAGTTTATTCTTCTCTAAGGGATATCTAAAAAAAATATTATTGCAGTTGTTCGGCAGATGTATTTCAAAATATCTACGTTTATGTATTCATAAGCTATCTAACGAGGTATAACAATCTAGAATTTGTATTACATTTCGTGGAAAAAAAGTAGTTGGGACGCTTCAGGTAGTAGTTCTAACGGACCCGCACCTATTGTTTTTCAAGTTAAGACGCACCGTGCGAGCGAGACAAGTGACGATTAATGCAGGTGTAAGTGAAAGAAAAAATGTGTAGAGACTGATTAGGGCTGGGAATACAACACAGGATATTGTTTTGGTTGGTAGTCTGCTTTTGTGCTTCGTACATAGTGTGATGTGATATCGTTTTGCTCTTTTTCTCGACTTGGCTGTGATTCTGGACTATTTCTTCTGATTTGTGACTACTGTGCTTGTTAACCGGACTCTGATTTGTACTTGTGATACGGAAGTGTGAAGATGACGTCCTACACACCTGAGGAATATGCTGATATGCTTATTTGTTATGGATACTGCGATTGTGTGTCTGCGCAAGCTCGCAACGAATACATAACTCGCTATCCCGGTCGTCGAGTGCCGGATGTGGCCGTTTTTGACAGAGTTTATCGAAGACTTCGAGAAACTGGCTCTATTTTGAGACGAAGTACAGACGTGGGAAGACCACGAATTGATGATAACGAAGAACAGGACAATGAGATAGTGCAACGCTTTCGAGCGGATCCGACTACTTCCACCAATATTGTTGCCCGTGATCTGGGACTAACCCATGGATTTTCATGTGTGAGGGCGCATGAAAAGTCTTGTCTACAGCGAGCCAAATCCAGCTTCGTCTGTGGAAGAATTAAGAGAAAGGATTGTGGATGCAGCAAATCAAATGAGGACAACGTTGACAACTGGAGTAGTGAAGACTGGTCTCCGTAGAAGGATGCGACAATGTGTTAGAAACAGAGGCGGCCATGTTGAACATGAACTGTAGAGTAAGAAAAAGTTGTGTGAAAACCTGATTTAATAAATAACATTTCTTGCTTACCTATTGTTTTACTTTACTTTTAAGGGCTAAGTATTAACTTTCTTTCCCACTGTCGCCTATCAAACTAAGTTTTTTCCACGAAATGTAATACAAATTCTAGATTGTTATACCTCGTTAGATAGCTTATGATACGTAGATATTTTAAAATACATCTGCCGAACAACTGCCATAATATTTTTTTTAGATATCTCTTAGAGAAAAAAAAACTTGCTAATTATTTTTGTAATTTCTTAACTTTCACTTGTCTACTACGGCCTATTCAATTAACTTATGCACTATTTTAATGATTGACGTCCTAAAGCATCTTATTACACATGTAAAAATGCAATAATAATAATAATAAGGCACACAAAATAAACAAAATTAAATTTAGTAGCCCAAAAATCGGCAATTTTCAATAAAAAAATTAAAAGTCGAAAATCTCGAAAAGGGTTAAATTTAGAGTAGGGTATTTCATAGAGAAATAAGTCAGAACTGATGGGTACTCCACGCCTTGAACGGATCTAGCACGACTTCTCCTGTAACCCTATAGAAGAATGGTCTCAAAGGTTTGGCTTGTCAATAAATCCTTCTAAATGTCAAGCCATTATAATCGGTAATCACCGATTGATGACTAGAGTAGACACTGAGACGCTCCCAGCTGTTACTTTTAACGACACTACTATACCTATTTGTCAATCGGTGAAAGACCTGGGTCTACATCTTGACTCCACATTAAACTGGCGCGATCAGGTTACAAACCTGTGCCAGAGGGTTACTGGTACCCTCCGTACATTACATCGCTTAAAAAATTTTCTTCCCGCGAAAACCAAGACAATGCTCATGCAAAGTCTCATATTCCCAATAATCGGCTATGGTGATGTGTGCTATTATGACCTGAATGCAGATCTCGATAAATTAAACCGTCTTCTTAATAACTGCATTCGATTTATATTTAATCTTCGTAAATATGACCATGTGTCCTCTTTCCGTTCTCAGCTTAAGTGGTTGCCTATTCGTCAGCGACGTATGTTGCGAGCCCTCACTTCCCTGTTTACCATCCTTAATTCCCCATCTTCCCCAAAGTATTTAACTTCATATTTCCAATATTTAAGTAGTAACCATGATAGAAACCTTCGTTCCTTAAATAATCTTCTTCTTCTTTGTCCCTCTCACACCACAGAGTTTGTGGGCTCTTCTTTCTTCGTACAGTCAGTTGTACTTTGGAATGCGCTTCCCCTCGAAATCAGGATGGCCACCAATCGTTACTCATTCAAAGTGAAAGTAAAGGAGTACTTTATCGAACAACTAGCAGATTCAACTTGCATATAGTTTATCATCTAAATCGTCACTATGTTTTTATTTGTATGTGTGCATGTGTATATATGTATATATTGTGTTTGTGTATATATTTGTATGTATGTTTATGATATGTATTTTATCCTATATACTTTGTTCAAGTACTTTTGTCTTATATTTAGTTTGCAAATTCACCTAGTAAACTATAATATTTTTAATGCACCTACTTCCTGTTTCCTCTGCATCACCCGAAGGTTGACTGGCAGAGAATGCCTATGGCATTAAGTCCGCCTCTGTACTCTATGTGCATAAAGTTTTAAATAAATAAAATAAATAAATTTTGGCAGAACGAAGTCTGTCGGGGCAGCTAGTTACATATAAATACAAAGTTTGATTTAGGTACGACAATACTGAGGCAGGTTGGTTCACTTCTAAAATTTGTTTACATTATTAGTTAGTTACAGCAAATACAAAAATAAAAGCGCGTTAAAAAGTAAAAATAAATGCCTTTAAGGCTTTTAAAGATTGAGTACCTAATGCTTTTCCATACTATTGCATTCTCATTGGAATATACTCCTAGCGAGCTACGATTTTTACGATTTTTTTTATAACAATCCACAGACAGTAAAGATACACAAATTTACAATAATAATCTTACATTTAGACCACAATTTTCCTTTAAACATGACGTTATTCACGTGCTCATCGAATTAGACCTGGATTCAGCAAAATGACAAACACGTGCCTTAAGCTGGTTTTCCATCACGTGTCCGTATTATTGTGCCTTACGGATTCGAAGCTTGCGTTGCGTTATGCATTTATCCATATATCCTGGGAAGAATACTTTCAGAAATGTCGTACCTACATTATGTTGTTGCCCTGGGAAGAAATTCGAGGATAGGGATTGATTTATAGCGCGTTCCAACAAAGTACTTGAACTACGACATTTGTACAGTATTTGGAAATGTAAGCAATTAGATAACCCACAATTTAACTTCAAGAATGGCTTAGTGACGCACTAGAATATTTTATTGGAGTGTACCCCTTAAGAATAAAAATAGATTTTCCTAATAAGGTTCGGTATGGAAATTTTATAAGGAGTGAAATAAAAGCGTTAACTCAAATAGTTTCGTTTTCTATCACTGTGAAATCTTGCATGTGTATAAAAGTGTGTGTGTAAATTTAATTGTATTGTAGCAAACAATTAGTAAATTTAATTGTATTGTATTGTAAACTCTAGTCGTGCGTAGAGTAAAAGATAGAGACCTAGAGGGAGGGGAGGGAGAGAGAGAGAGAGAGTGAGGAAGAGAGGGGGAGAGTAATACTGTATAGCGTCTACATAATTACGTTAAGTAAATATAAATAATGTCACCAAACACTGTAAACTCCAGTCGTGTGTCGGAGCTACCACACACACTTTTTTCTTTAGGCTGAATCGGTTTGAAATTAATTATTTAAGATATTTAGGTACATTTAAAACCAGAATTAACATCATGATTCTAAGTTTATCATCTATTGATTTTATAAAAGGAAGAATATTATGATAACAAAGGAAGCAAAAGTTTTGTAATTAAAAAAATAAAATTGATTTATTTGTAGCAAACCAACAGCATTTAGTATTAAGTATTTCACAAGATCTTACTACTATACAACGTTAAGCAAATACGGTTCTTGACTAGCAAGTCAGTTCAGATTCTATTTTTAAACTAGAAATACGGTACTTGACTAGCAAGTCAATTCAGATTCTATTTTTAAACTAGAAATATAGTACTTGATTAACAACTCAATTCAGATTCTATTTTTAAACTAGAAATACGGTACTTGATTAGCAAGTCAATTCAGATTCTGTTTTAAAACTAGAAATAGTATGAAATAGCAACCCGTGACGTCATACGTTGCTATCGCCAATGTTAGGTTTTTAATTAAAAAGAAACAACAGAATTGGAAGTAATAATATTAATCAAATTTTTAAAACACCTATTTAATAATTTCACTAGGATTTCAAAAAATATTTTAACCATGGTATTTTATCACAAAATATAGCAATAGGAACAGCGAATATTTGAAAGCAATTGTAAATTCTTAATATTTGTTACTTAAATTTATTGGTATTTTAACAATACATTCCGACGTATCAACCATGAAATACGTCTTCCACCTCTTTTATGGAAAGCAGGTCGGGTATCGACCCAGTAGCACCTTGACATGATGTGCCTTCCTACAAATCCCTTTGTAACGTCCCCGTCAAATAAAGGACTATTTCATTTTGCGCAGTCTGCGCTTGGTGAGCATTTATTTTATTACATCAAATTGATTTCCATAAACCAAAATACCTGGCTTTTTACCTATTTGATTGAATCGCAAGTTGTATCTTATTTTTGGAGTTCTCTATTTTCGATCTATGTGTAAAATTATTCATTAATTCATTCTGCCGCAATTTTAATGGAATTTCAATGGAAACTTTTAGCAAACCAGCTATTGCGCACCGCAATCTGGGTTTTGTCAATCATGCTAAGCCTCGGGAACAGTATTTTTTTTTAATAAAAGGTTTTAAAGTTAAAGGTTTAAAGATTTAATGTAAATTTCATGATGATCGATTGAGAAGTTAATTGTGAACGGGTAGAAACGGGTGAAAGCGTACCCAACAAACAAACAAGCTCACATTCGCATTTATAATAATAATTATTATTAAGATTAAGATGGATTCATAGTTCACCTTTTTTGAAAACTTTCAGGAACTTGACATTCAGGCTTTCGGGAAAACCAACTAGAGATATTTTAATAAACAAAGTAGGAATATTGAAATAAAACTATTTTTAACGGATTCTATCGCGATTTATTTGGTGTTATTTTACCATTTACACTGATCCCGACGTTTCAGTTGCTTTTCAGCAGCCATGGTCACGGGTAGACTAAGATGGTGATCGTCTCATGTATCGAAGTGCAAAGTTATCTCAAAGTACCCGAGGTTTGTTGATTGTTGGTGTTACTGTTTACGCAGAATGAGCTTAAAGTGTCTCGAAGCCTTGCTGTGTTTTGTATTTTCTTGGGTTTGAGTAAGTGGATAACCGGATCCCAAGCTGGTGGTACGTTCCAACTATCTTCTCTATTAAAATTAGGGTGTTTTTTAATTTCAATAGCCTCACGGAGCATCCTTGGTAGGAATCGGTGTTCTTTCACAAGTACCTGTGGTTTATCGAAACGCAGGTAATGGTTGGTCCCTTGTTGCACGTGTTCACACACAGCAGACTTCATCGAGCGTTGGCGTTTTATGTCAGCAATGTGTTCTTTAACGTGGGTGCCAATCCTTTTCTTGGTTTGACCAATGTACGAGAACCCACAGTCACAGTCTATTTTATAGACCCCTGCATCTTGTAGGGGTACTTGGCACTTGACAGATGGTAAAAATTTACTCATCTTCGTGGGCGGCTTGTAGTATGTATTGATTGAAGCTCGCTTCAAGATGTAGCCAATCTTGTCAGTAACTCCTCGTACATACGGTAGAATGGCAGGCTGGCGCTCGACAGTGGCTGACTTTTCTTGGGATCTGTGACGGAGGCGCGGTAGTGGGAGCTTGTTGTCTTGCAGTATGTGCTTGACATGTGCCAGCTCAGCGTCCAGGTGTTTCTTGTCACAGATCTCACGGGCTCTCTGAAACAAAGACATCCCCACGGTAGCTAGCTGTTTTGGATGGTGGTGAGATGCACCGTTTAAGTACCTATCAGTATGGGTCTTTTTTCTATACACAGTGTGGCTTAAAGTATTGTTAGGATTTCTGATCAAAAGTACATCTAAGAAGGCTAATGAATTATTTGCTACTAATTCCATAGTAAATTTTATGTTATTATTAATGAAATTAAGGTTTTCTAGGAATGCATTTACACTATCTGTTGGTAATATTGTAAAAGTATCATCTACATACCGTTTATAAAATCTTGGTGTGATGGCGGCAGTCTGCAGAGCTCGAGCCTCGAAGGCCTCCATATAGATGTCAGCAACAACGGGCGATACAGGGGAGCCCATTGACACGCCATTGATTTGTTCGTAGAACTTATTGTCCCACAACAGATAGCCAGTTGTTAAGCGGTGTTCGAGTATTTCTGCATATTCCTCAGGCATGGTGTTCTCTAATAACTTCCTCCTAGTTATTTCTACACAGTCATGTACAGGTATGCATGTAAATGTAATACCTCTGGCTCAGCAGTTAGGATAATCTAATCACTAGACCAACAGGCCAGTCAAAAGACCTACATCTTATAAATCAGGATTTTTTCGTCTGTCTTCTTTATATTTATTTATACATCTCATACAATTTCAATAAAGCAGAAGGTTCATTTGCCACTATATCTTTATTTTGAGTCTTCTTTTTTGGGTATGTCATATTTCCCATTAAATGAAAAAGCAAAAATCAAAGGGACGGATGGCAAAATAGCTAGGGAATTTTATAAAAACGGAGTTTCCATTTACATTTTTTTGTTAATAAAAAACCTCTTGTTAACTATTCATCTAATAATTATAATTTTTCCCTGACACAGAGTGTCCCGGTTATCCCGGACACCTTTTGAAAATCCCGTCTGGACACTCCCCGGACAAATCCGGGGAAACCCGGACGGATGGTAGCCCTAGTCATATCTGCAAAATCTGAACAGACCCGCTTTAGAGAACCAATTTTAAATCATCTTTCATTCAACTGAATACCATATAACACAAAAGCTATGAAGATCTACCATAGATCTATGGCATTTTACGACAGTGATTAAATGTAAAAACGTTTAACGTCAGTGGGAAAAACATTACCTAAGTTACTATTTATTAGTTACCTATAAACGGCCGTATATTCGCTTCTGCTACGAATTAAGAACCGTCAGAGATTGCCCATTAACCTTGCTGCAAAAGCCTTCTTTATAGCTTTCTATACAAGTTTATTTGAAAGGAAAACTATTCATATTAATTCTAGGTAGTCTCGTAAAGGTTGACTTTTTATGTAAGACAAGTATTTTTTTCTTTTCAATTTAAAGATAAATAAGTCTTGTTACAAAAAATTGTAAGAAAGAACTTCAGATACGTGTCCTGTTTTGTACTCCACACCAAGACCAACAAATAAAAACAAAATAAAAACGAGGTTGATAGCCACGGTATGTCGGGGAGACGCAGACGACAGAAAATTTTAAGCAGTATACAGCCTTCTGATGCGTGTATAATTCGATTCACATACAGGGCGTATATGACAATTGTAAACTTACTTAAATCACTGAAAGGGCATGACACTAGCATGCAGTTTATGAACGTTTAAATTTTCAGGTGTATTACCTGGAAATTTAACCCTCCTCTTCTATACCTCCATTTCTCATAAATCCAGGTGGAATGTGTAAGCCTTTCGCTGGAGATCATGGTTCTGTCTATGGTCTGAAGTGAGAGTCCGTGGGATTCCACTACCTCATTTTGCGAGGAAGTGATGTTGACTAAAGAGGCGGCGGAAAGGGTACCGGAGCGGACGAGTACTCTCCCGTCCCGCAGAAGACGCACCAGGCGCCGGAGAGAGCAGAACGATATTCGGCCTCCATGAGCGCTGGCCTGGGGGTAACAGGTAGGACTGTCCGTTACCCCAGCAGAAGTAGACCTGAGAAGGTGGCACGACGTGTTCCGCGTGCGCCTTTCTAAACCGGGTGCAAGGCCTCCGTACTCCACGGTGTGACTACCTACTGACTAAGAGGCGGAGCCTTTCTTCTTAGGGTATACCCAGATCCCTTGCAATAGGCCCACGTGTGACTGAACACCGTATAGTTTTAGTCGGTTTACCCGTGGGGGTATCCAAACCAAAAAAAAGGTGGAATGTGTAGTTAAACATTTTAAATCGTAGGTACATATTTTTTTACTTTGGAACTTTTCATTCCATTACTACGAGTAAGAAAAAGGGCTCGTGGCTAAGTGGTAACCGATTAGGTAGGCACATTACAAGGTCAAGTAATACTAGCTTTATAAGTTAGGTTTTATGGATTTTCTCAATAACCGAGTGAATAGTTTGAAAATAAAAAAAAAACTTAAACTTTACACATTTTACCTGGAATACCATTATACCTGGAAATTCAAACGGCTATAACTTTTAAGCGGAAAGTTTTCTTTCAAAAAATCTTGCGTGTTTGAGTCATGTTCTTTCAGTGATTTAAGAAGTGTTCCATTGTGAGATATTTCCCTGTATAATGTATTTACAAATACCTTTTAATTTGTATAGAAAGAGGTACATTAATTTCGTTCGGGTAATTAAATCATTTTTATTGCTTGACTAGTCGGAGAACACTCGATAAATTTGTGAACGGTTGTATAGTGTAGGCCTCCTAGATTGTTTACTAAGATTTATTTAGCAATTAAATGTACAGTTTACAGTAGGTAATTAAGAGGCGTGAATTTCTAATTGGTATTTATGAGCAGTTTAGGTAGGTGTTAATATTTTGAAGTGATTTCTTATTATTAGGCGAGCTATGCTTGTTTACTCCCTTAATAGTATCAAAATAGAAGATTAATTTAAAATGAGTATAGCCTTTTTTCGTTTAGAATCCCCACAGGTCATCATCTCACTGGGGCTACTGGTGAAGTGGTATGTTGGAATCGAACTGACTAAAACCACACTGTGTTCCGTCACAAGTGAGTCTATTGCAAGAGACTTGGGTCTACCCTAGGAAGGAAGGAAAGGAAGTCTCGGAGAACCCCGGCAGACCTTGGCCGCATCTTCAACAGAAGGCAGCCACACTATTGCGTGCGGAGGGCCGGCCAGTACACGTCGCGCCACCGTTTCAGACCTGCTTCTGCTAAAGATCATTCTGCACTCTCCGGTGCCTAGTGTCTCTACCTCAGGACGGGAGAGTACTAGCTGGCTCCAGTTTCCTTTCCGCTGCCTATTTAGCGGACATCAATTCCTCAGAAAAAGAAGCGGCCGATTTCCACGCACCCTTATATTGGACCAAGGATGGATCATGGTTTTAACCATGGTCTCTAGCACCGATCCACATCGATAGCCGCTGCGAGGTTGCGGCGCTGTTATAATGAGTGTAGCCTACCCCTAAAAAATATTTTTTGTGTTTAGGGTCTCATAAGTTTGCGTTAACGTTCAACTTCAAAGGTCATCATACTTAAGTAAAATAGCCTTTGAAGGGGTTTAATATATATTTAAAGTTTGTTACTACCAATTGGCAAACAATCTGTTTATGTATTTCTAAAACACGAAACATAATTTTTTAATGAAACGGAGCAATTATGTAAGTACATAAATCCGGTGTTTTGTGTTAGAGGGCTCGGCCATGGACCGGCACCAGATCGAGTTACAGTAACTTATGATATTGTCCCGTATCGGTTACAAAAAGTAGCTTTTGCCCACCGCAGTAAATTTACCGCCAAATTAACGCCATTTAATTAGAAAACGTGTCTAAGTCGTTCACACACTTCTAAGTCACTTTAAAAGCATAATTAATTAATAATTAACTGTCGATAGAGAACAAATATAAAGATAGGCAATTCATTACTTTAAAAAGCGAGGGTAAAGCTCATCACACACTAAACCGTCACGGTAACGACACGGCTCCACCCCAGCAATTAAGTTGTCATTCAAATCTGAGCTTTAAAACGTATAAAATATATTTCATAATGTCAAAATGAAAAAGCCAACGGCGGGCAGTAAGCACGCTTGCTGCAGCCATACAACTCGACTCGCAGTCGGCGCGCTGTAAACTCGCTGTTGACTTACTTCAAGCGCGCGGTCTGAGTGCTTACAGCGCGCCGACTGCGAGCCGCCAGCGAAAAAACTTCGCGTCGTGTCGCACATGAAGACGATGAAATTAGCTTGCACCTCGCGGGCGGCGCGCGGACTGCGAGCTTGCACTTCACCGGTGACCCGTGATACGCACGCTGCTGGCTAGCGGTAGCCTCAATTTCAGGCGGCGCCGTGCTGTAGTTGTACCTGACTAACTGTGTGTGATGACCGTAAGAAGTAGAAACAGTAAGCGGCTGCCGGTAACTTAGATAAATTATGGTTTCTTGTATTTTGCACCATTATTTGTGTATTTTATCGAATACTTCTTCGTCCCATTGTAATTTGATTTCCCATAGTTACTAAAATAATAATTTTAGTTTTGTTGATACAAATGTCAACCACCCAAGTGGGTCAAATAATTTTCATAATTCAGCTAATAAACTGGGTTTAGTGTGTTTTTGTTGGCACATGAAATCGAACATTGAAACCTAAATTTGTCCTGCATTGAATTCTAACACATGCCTAATATTTTGGATGTATGTTCCGTTTAAGACAGCGTCTCTAGTATTATTTTCTGGCTATTTCATTTGATGACCACTTCCTAAGGTTGAAACCAGTCTTGAGCAATCGTTTCAAATCCCAAATGAGCTCCTGTCCTTGTCTGGTATGCGACCCGTGGATTAGGTCATCTACGTAAAACGATTCTCTAAATACCTTTGTTGCCTCTGGGAAATGTTCTCGCTCGTCCTCCACCAGTTTTGTAAAGTCATTATGGCAAGAAACGACGCGTCCTTGGTGCCAAAAATTACTGTAGCTAGGTGATAAGAACGTTGATTTAGATCAGGCGAGTCCTGCCAAAAGATTTTAGTAAGTTTTTATCGCATTGTGCCACGAAAATCTGTCTGGAATTTGTTTCTATATCAGCTGTGATGTGTTGTATTGCATCCACTTGATTAATGTTGTTTGTAAATCTTGTTGTAGATATGTGCATTCGTACATTAGGTATCGTTTAAACTCCATTCTGTAGATGTTTTAGCTGATGCAATAAACACCACTATGTATTTTGATGTTGTTGATTCAGAGCGTTCGATACCGTGATGCGATAAATAACACACAGGTGTATTGTTACATGTTGATTGTTGCAAATGACCTTATTCAATGTACTCAGCTATAAAATATTTATAGGTTGTGGATAAGTTTTAGTGTCTTTCTAGTCTTCGTTCTAAGCTTCTAAATTGAGCGATGGCCATTTGTTTTGCGCTAACTAAAGCGCTAACCATTTTAGGAAAAAATCGCGATTTTTAGTATTGAAATCTAATTTTGAAACTGACAAATTCAACTTGAATATTGACCGGTAAAGCTAATATTTTGTAAAAGAGAGGGCTGATATAAATTAAACTATAGGTATTTCATTATAAAGACGTTGATGGTATCCGGATTTTTCTAAAAATGTCCGCATAAACATATTAAAAAACTAAATAGTTGAAATTGACAAAAAAATCGTAAAATATTCCTTAAAAATGAGCACCTACACCAGAAAAAAGTATTTATTCGTTTTTAAAATCCTGTTTTTTCATGCTAATACAACTATTTGTCGGCTACACATAGTTTTCCTAAAATTTGATTACACTTTCGTGTAACAGCCTGTAAGCGCAGTGGGAACATACGAATTCATACCTGTACGTCTTTTTGTTTAAATCATCCTGTCCCACACAACCACCCAACACGAAATAATCCCAGGATGGTTTAATAATCTGATCCCAAAATCGAGTTTCAGTGATGTACAGTAATTATACGAAAGGGCATAATAAATCTTAAAAGGGTCGACCCTGTTTAGATTTACTTACGGGAAAACCACTTTCAAGTTTCATATAACGAAGAAAGACTTAGAAAAGTTATTTGTTCAGTTATTTGTTTAAGATCGGAGCAACTTAAAGGATCCTTAAGTTGTTCAAACGATTTTAAACGTTAGGGCCAACTCAGATTCAGCGTCAAAATACCTGAGCACTTTTGAAATGTGAATAAAATATTAATCTTATCCCATTAAAATAGAGCTGAAAATCGTATTCAAGTAGTATGGTCTAGACCAGCGGACTGTGGCGTACGTTTTTTGGTCTCTTACAAACTGAATTTACTCTAAATTATGCGAATGGTAACCCCTACCTACCGACTACCCGTGCGTTGTTATTTCCCAAATAAAAACATTTACTGTTCGTTAGTGATCCTGACTGCTGAGTTAGAGGTCGTGGGTTAGATTTCCAGCCAGGACAAATAATGGTGTGGAAAGCACGATCATTTATTGTATCTGGATGAAATTTATCTATAATATGTATGTATTTAGTAATATATATATGGTATGTTTATCAGCAGTCTGGTTATTAAAGTACTGGCTCTGCTTAGTTTGAGAACAGACGGCTCTGTTTGGGGTGTCTTTAGTTAATATTATTAAGTTATACGTACTATTGAAAGTAGCACATAGTTAGAGAGCTCGTATTCCTCGACAAAAGCCGGTTCGAATTAGGTATACGATCTTGATCTTCTCGAGCTATTGCTGAGCCCTTAATCTATCCGTATAAGCAATATCCTTCTTCTTCCCTTGCCTTCCCTTCTTGACTACCATCCCCTTGGTGTCCAAGGGTCTGGTTGACGGCTATAGGCTTACCCCCTTAAGTGTGTGGGACCAAATAATAATGTGGGTGTTTGATACGTAGAAATACAAAAGACAATATGATGTCCGCTTCTGTTCATTGTTGAAACATAAACTTTAAAATAAATTATTAGTAAAACTGCAAAAAAAAAATATTGGTTTGTCTGTAAAGACGGTTTACGGACGATAATTTTACGTGATAACGTCATAAGAAAACACAATATTGTTAAAACTGGTTAAATACATTAATTTTTAATTTTCAAATAATATTTACAGTTTTTGCAATTTTAATTTAAATAATTTTTTTTAATTATAATCACGAACAATTAGTTATAGAAATAAACTTAAATCAAATCAATGTCAATAAACGAACGCTTAGGCCGATCGTACCTCCCTATCGCTTGTTCCTCGCTCTCGCTTGCACGCTCGGCTCAGGCGGAACGTGACAATGAGTCATACTTTTTCGTGCGTGCAGTCGGCTTTGATCGATTTATAAGACGTTATCACGTCAAAAACGTGAAAATTTCCGCAGCCCAGAAACTTCTACGTACCGTAAAATATAACCATATGGCGTTAGGCAAAAGATATCTACAATACATTTTACGTAGAAGTTTTCTGTCCAAATAAGCTTTCATTGGTGAATTTTATGCGAGAAACGAGCGGCAAAAAAGTAGCAGAACCCATAAAACGTAACGCTCAAAGGAAATCACGCAGATATTGCGAGAGATACCGTAAAAGCTCATGCTAAAGAAAGCAATGTTTTGTCGAAGTATGGAGACTGTTGAAGGCCAGTACGTGGCACGTGTCAAAATGTCAAATATCTCTCAAGTAGATGGAATCAAACGTGAGTCATGATTGTTTATTAGATTGTTGGATTGTTTCGTTCGTTTTATTTTACTTCGAAGTTTATTTTCTTGTGTAGGTTTTGTCTCAGGCCTCTGTACAAAGTACAAACGGCTGTTTTGCGCTGCCTTCATTTAATGTTTCCAGGCCACTTTGACCAGGAAAGATAACAGAGTAGGTAATAAAAAGTTTTTTTTTAATATTTACTATTCAGTAATCTATTTGTTTTAAAGGACTTCAATGCTTGCGCATGTGATGTCGAAAGTGGATTGCATGAACTGCAACAGGGATTATTAGATACCACTCACGAGCAGTGTCTTAAAAATATATTGAGGTTAATTAAAAAAAAATGTTAAGATACGTTACACAATAAATATATTGTTATTAAATAAGGAACGTTAATATACTTGCAATAAAAATATGTCTTATTAAGTCTCAACTAGGTTTTAATTCCTACAAAATTTTTTTGTAGTGGTAACTCGCGAATAGATTTAGGCACTTTATTCAATACTTTTGTTTATATCACGTAACAATGATTTCGAAATAATTATTTCCTACAAGCGGGCATTATATTACATACATAATATGTACGTTACAAGGAATGTATATTTCTGTATTGAAAATGATTTTTGTCGCTGCATGTACTCAGAAATATTTCACCCCAACATTCCAGACAAAGAATATAAGCGATGGGCCGGCGTGGAATACAAATTCTAGGAATAGGAATTTAGTTCATGACATGATCGTGGTCAAGGCTTTCTTATATGAAGTCTTATAATGAGATAGTTTTTCCACCATATTATAAGATATATATATTTATGTATACTTATATGTGAAGTTCATTCTTGATCGAATTCTATGAGGGACAGTACATACTATTGTTTTAGTTTGTGAGCATTAGTATGGTTTTATTAGGCATATTAATTCATTTCATTAGGTAGCCGTTGATGTTTTGCAACAGGTAAATTTTAAGTCCAGTTTCTTATTAATAGTGTACTGACCAGTCTAAGCCGGAGTTTCCGCGAACAATTCTTTTTTTTTTATTCTATGTATGATTAACACAAGACCTGAGGCAAAGGTGACCTACAATGTTATAGGTCAGCTTTGCCAAATCTCTTTGAGATATATTGGTGAGATCTGGAAATATGCTGGTATAATCTGGTGCAGACCCATTCCAGTCTGGGGTGGTATCAATTACATTATCATCATCAATTCAAATTTAAAATTTGGTAACGTCTATAGGCTACTACTTCAAAATTATTAGGTACCCTGGAGGCACGATCGTTTTAAAAACTTGTGAAGCTGGTACAAAAATCGTTAAGAAAAAACATCCTTAATTGCAAAATCACAATTTTATAAATATTCAAAACATGAATAAAAATATTGTTTTTTCCCATTATGGAAGTTAATTATGTGTGAGTGTTGTATTGAGAGAATAAAAAAAAAGTACACAAAAAAATAATTAATCGTTGTCTTTTACCAAATAACAGACTACAACAAATTAAAAATACTAGAGATTGTCCAATATTACTTGACCTGTCTTTGTATAGACTTTTGTACCATGACAGGTCAAAATATATACTGGACACTCATAGCTGTATGTACCCGTTTTTGCATTTTTTTTTAACTTTATAGCAAATATTGTTCAAAAATTTTAGCATTCGTCACTTCTTCTCTGTATAAACTATAAGTGTGCGAAATGTCATACTCTTCCGTCGGCCCAATTTTCGTAAAAAGGGATCCAAAGTTTTTGCTTCACGTATTAATATATAGATATATACATACTCTCACACCTTATTGCTAATTGTATGTAATATCTCATCAGACCTTTCTTAGCCCTTCTTCAGTATACTGCCGATCTGAACAGTATACGTCATTCGAGGCCCACCCGCACCGACTCACCCACTCGCAGGAGACACTAACAAAAAAAACCCGTAGAATTCGGTATTCGCCCGAATATTACCTGGATATTCAGTATTTTGCCGAATACTATGAAAGTAGCCGAATAGGCCGAATACTGAATATTTACCGAATATTCGTTGCAAGCCTATAAAAAACAAATGAAAATTTCTGAAAACTAAACGTGAAAAGTTACAGCAGTTAGTTACTTATCATTGTCACATTCTTAATTAATTAACTAAGCCCTGGTGAAGTACTATAACCCCTCGACCTTTTTGGTGCAGAATATCTTTAATAGACTTAAATACATTTAGTGACATACCAAAATACCGCGGTGATTAAATAACAACCCTTAATTAAACACATTACCCTCATTAATCTTTCAGTTTCGTTACAGCGCACGTATCTCCTAAAAATACATTAGGTCCGTATTAAACGTTCCCAGTAGAAATACGGAAGCATTCACAAAAGGTTTTTATCAATCCACATAAAGAATATTTAACAATATGTAATGAGGCATTGGCATTCACCGGCGATGCCTTAGGCATAGACCTAAAAAAATATTGAGGTTTTTTCGATAATTTATTTCATATTTGAAGCTAAAGAAAACTGCTTTAGGCCAGAAGATTGAATTGTGGTAGTAAGTAAATTATTTGTGACTCCTTATAAATTAACTTCTAACCTTCGCTCTCGTTAATTAAATTTTGTAATTCATTTCAGGTATACCTCGACAAAGTGACATAAAAGGACATAGGGGATACTCTATGTCCTTTTATGTCACTTTGTCGAGGTAAACCTAAATTGATTTTCAAAATTTCGGAAATAGTTTCAAAAAAACTATTTCCGAGGGATACAAAAATCAACTACACGGGCGGTACTAAATAAAGCTAAAAAAATTGTTTTTGTTTTGTTGAACGCCCTAATCTTTGGAACTAAAAATAGGGTTTGAAAAATCCTTAGACCCATAACTATCAAGGCAGATCGTTTACAGACGATTAGGTACAGGATGGTAATATCCATAGGGCGTTTTTACCACGTTCTGATTAGTTTCACTTGTACAACTACACGTGTAACTAGGTAAACAAATCTTGTAAGTTAATTTTAACCTACTTCTAATTCTCGAATCGAAATACTATATTATAGTTAATACTATAGTTTGGCATCGAGCTGATCTGATGATGGAGCTGTGAGATGGATGGAAGAGTTCCATCTTCAGTGACTACTAGTAAACCCCTCCAGTTTAGGCTCACATGATTAGTTTTGACGAGTCCAAGAGATTGGGCTTGGTTAGGCCTGCCATCAATCATAAATTGCCGACGCCGGACAAAAACTTAAAAAAATCCGGACACATGGGTGAAATCGAGATTCTTTCCCGGACACCTTAAAAAAGAACGCCGATTCCATTTAAACTGTTAGCTTGTTAACGATTTATTTAACAATTATAATTGTCCCATGGCACAGGGTTTTACCCGGACACTTTTTTAAAAACCCCGCCCTCTAAACTAGGACTAATCCGGGGAAACCCGGACGGATGGCAGCCCTAGGCTTGGTACCGATGGTCTGATGAACTCTTTTTTCCTTTTTAATTCGGTTCGACGTTAATGCGTGTTTTTTAGTGTTACTATACCTACTATAATTATTTTATCTTTGCGGATGCAGCAACTTCTTTTATGCCTTTTTAAATTTCAAAACGTTTAAGATGGAAGGAATTTATTTTACCAACACATCAGCACTCACATCATCACTCGTCCGTCCACTAACAGTTTTGTTGGTTATACCGTAAGGTGGAGGTTTTTATTTTCGCCACTAGTACGGCGGTTCTGATTGAGCGGAAATGTGTTATGTAACATGCCCTATTAACCTCCCTACATTAAATAACCATGCTAATAAGATTGAGCTAAGAGGGTAACGTTTTATCTCCGGCTCGTTCTACAGGTGTTATGCGGCTGTACGTTACTGAAACCAATTCTTCCATTACAACTGGTTTTAATATTGTAATATATCATTCCATTAATACTTTTGTAACAATCATTAATAATATTTTACATCAGATGAATCATCATTCGTTCATTAGCATCGGTTTATTTCTCAGTCCGACACTTTGCGTTATCAAAATAATAAATTATCGAGCAATGCCAACTTTCCTCGCGTCTCGTCTCAAAACTTATGGCATTTCATTTCCCTAGCGCTTAGAACTTTGGACGTAATTATTTGTTCTTCTACTAAGTAATATTAATTGGATTATTTACGTTTTAGGAGAAAATGTTTTTAATAGACTTATTTGAAGTGTTGTTATTTAACGTACAAATAATTCCTAACTTGATGTTAATACAAAATAATTCCTTAGATCTATACACCCATCGTTTTCATTGAAAAATAATGTCAAGCTAAAATATTTTAATTCGACAAATATTTTTTTTATTATTTTTATTTTTAATATCTTGCAATCGGCCTGACAAGCCCTTAATAGATTTATTGTAATAATTTAATTTACTAGGGAGAGAGAACTATTCTTCCAGTGAGGAAACTGCCTTTATTAAATTCACATAACACCGTTGCTAAAGTGTTAGTGTGAGCTTTTAAGCGGTCTTTATATACTCTTGCTCTGTGTTCGACTTCCTCTTTGACTGTTTTCATTTCTGTGTACCTACTCATGCAATTCACTGGTTCTGATAAATAGATGTGCATTTGTCATAAGTTTGAGTGTTTTATTTTGGAACCGTTGTAAGATCTCCACTTTAGAGTCTTTTGCTAATCCCCATAACTCAAGCCATACGTCCAGATTGGCTTGATTATAGTTTTATAGATGAGTATCTTATCTTCCATGGTGACGTGTGATCTTCTGCCTACTAGCTTAAGGTTAAGTAATACTAGCCAGGTCAGTCTTCGGATGGGTGACCATTATTAACACATTGAGACCCCTCCGTGCCTCGGAGAGCACGTTAAGTGGAACGTTAAGTCGGTCGCGGATGCCATACGAATATCTCGTGGCATTCGTTTCATTTTTTTATACCTAAATATATTTTTAAAACCTTACAGCTGGAATTCAGAGTTAAAATAAAAAATATTAACAAAATATGCCATTTAAAAGATTTTACCATTTTTCAGGTTTTTGTCCGTCATGCAGATTTCCATTAGCATACTGCGCTGGATTTTACACTAATGTGCATTAAACAGAAACTACTGCACTGGGCTCACACGTAAAGTTTTATGAATATAATATGAGTAGGGTAAATTCTAAGTCAAATCAGTAACTTTTTAGTAAACGTCAAAACAGTGTGTTCGGTACATTTTTTAACCGACTTCAAAAAAGGAGAAGGTTCTCAATTCGACTGTTTGTTTTTTTTTATGTTTGTTACCTTAGAACTTTCGACTGGGTGAACTGATTTTGATGATTCTTTTTTTATTTGAAAGCTGGTGCTCCCCGTGTGGTCCCATTTGATCCAGTTCTGACAATGGCATCCATGAGAAAACCATATATAAGTCTTTTATGGAATAGTTTTTTTTGTTGAAGTCGGTTTTTTTTTAAAGAATTATTTATAAAATACCTAGACCTGACATGACGTCACGCCGTACTGTTGTCAAATTGTTCTCTTTCAAAATAAACCTAATTTGGCAATCGCTACGTATTATAAAACAAAGTCCCCCGCCGCGTCTGTCTGTCTGTCTGTTCGCGATAAACTTAAAAACTACTGAACGGATTTTCATGCGGTTTTCAACAATAGATAGAGCGATTCATGAGGAAGGGTTAAGTATATCATTTGGTAAGGTTTTGTGTAAATTGGTTGAAATATGATGATGATTGTTGAAGACGTCTCTGCTACCCTTGCGAAAAAATTAATTAATCGTTGTCTTTTACCAAATAACAGACTACAACAAATTAAAAATATATATACATACTAATTGTATGTAATATCTCATCAGACCTTTCTTAGCCCTTTTTCAGTATACTGCCGATCTGAACAGTAAACGTCATTCAAGGCCCACCCGCACCGACTCACCCACTCACAGGAGACACTAACAAAAAAAAACCCGAAATATGATGATGATTGTTCAAGACGTCTCTGCTACCCTTGCGAAGCCGGGGCGGGTTGCTAGTTATAAAATAAATTAAAAACGTTATAGTTAAACTTTAACGTTAAATTTTAAGTCATTTTATTATCCGACTTTGTAAAATAATTTATTTTAAACATAATATATTTACCCAATTGCCACACAACAAGAAATTCTAAAGCAACTGAGTCCCTACGATGGTTTTATTCTTTATGTTCACGATTTTAATAATACGCAGATCAGAATTTTACTTTAGCATTTGTTCAAGAAAAAATCATTTTGTAAACATTGAAGAGGTCGTTTTACTTCGTTCGTATTTTTACTGTATTACGGTTTTACAGAACGAAAGGTGTAAGGAAAATAAATGTTACACCCATTGTACGTCAAAAAGTCGTCTGAAACTCTTTAATTACAAAATTCTGATGCGGTAGAGGTGAAGTACATGGAGGTTATCACTAATTGAAAATGAAACCACTTCTTGTTAGTACTGTAGAATAACTATATTTTGTGATGAAATACATGAGCTTATATAGGAATTAATGTAGCATGTTACGTATGTATGCCATCACAATATTATTAAGTTGTTGTATGTTAAGAATTTATGAACTTCCGATGTACAACATTATTCGTCACAACCTACGTCACGACCTACGTCATGCACTACAGAAGAAACTAAATTTTAATAAAAATAATAATATTAAGACCTATATTTTTATTTTGTTCCAGTGTCATGTCCAGCTCCCCTCAAGAACCGCGACTTTGTACTCCAGCGGTCGTGGCTGGACACAGGCAATGAGAAGATGATCCTCAACCACTCCGTTTTTCATAAGGATTATCCACCTAGGAAGGGATTCGTCAGGTAGGTACTTTGGATTACAAGTAAGTTTATCGACGGCTTTTCGCTAAGCACTGAATTTAATTTAATAATACTGAAATTTGTCTGCGGTGATCCTGTGATATATTTGTAAATTCAAATATGTATTTTACTAACTATTCATCGTCTCCTTGCCCTTTTCCCATTTTTTTTTTGGGATTGGCGCAATTTGTAGCCTTGCAAAGGCCTTTGGCTGATTTCTTTTATGACCGGCCGCCTCTGACGCCAACCTTCCTTGGGAATGTAATCGTTTTCAGGCGGGACAAAGGAAGAAGCTAAATGAGATAAGGAAAACAGATAGAGCAATAGGAAACGGGACAGAGACTGCAGTAGCTAGAAGAGGCCGGGATCGCGTACCCGTATGTCCGTCCTGTGATTAGAGAGGCCACAAGGACAGGAACATCAACTTTGTCCCACTAATCCCACTAATATTATAAATGTGAAAGTTTGGATGGATGGATAGATGTTTGTTGCTCTTTCACGCAAAAACCACTGAACCGATTGCGATGATACTTGGTATGTAGGTAGCTGGAGACCTGAATCGGGACTTACGCGGGTGAAACGCGGGGCGCTGCTAGTTAATAATGTTTGCCGGGATTTTCTTAATCGCGCGTATTAACGGACTTACATAAGTAAGGGCAAAAGTAGTTTTTGAGTGTTTAATATACTCTAAAACTACTATTGTATTTACTTAATTTTAAAAGTTAGCGATAAGGCGTCTGAGCTAACTTCTGGAAGTTTACAGCATTTTCATACATCTTTAAATGAAATGTTGTTGCGAATAACATTGTGTTATGATAACATAATAAATAATTTATTGTAGAATTAAGATAATATATATAATATAGTAAGTGACTACATAGTTCTTGCTTTAAACTTTACGAATGTAAAGGGCAAAACACTGTTCGATTTTTTTTCTGCTGTATTATTAGATCTATGTACAAAAATAATGTGAATGCCTTATGCCTAAGTAAAAATAAAGTAGACGGTGGCGCGACGTATTCCGCGTGCGCCTCTCTAAATTGAAAGGAGGGCAAGGCCCTCCGCTACCAATGGTGTGGCTGCCTTCTATTTGAGGGCGGCCAAAGTCGGCTAGGGTTCGCGGGGACTTCCTTCCTAGGGTATACCCGAGTCCCTTGCGATAGACTTACTGGTTACGGAACACCGTGTGGTTTTAGTCGGTTCAATTCCGACATACCACTTCACCAAAAGCCATGGTGTGGTGATGACACGTGGGGGTTTCCAAACGAAAAAAAAAGGTGAAATTAAAATAAGCAGCTCTACTTTATATAGCTAAAAAGCAGTCAAAAACATAAAGATGAAACAAATTTCGCCTAGGAAGTTATTACGCAGAAATCAACTCCCAAATGGAGGCCCGAATAAAATGTTTTGCCAAAAAAAATCGATTTATGTCCGAAATAAAAAAAATGCACGTGTTAAAATACTAGATTACTTTTATTTTTAAAATCCGATATGCGAAAGGTATGTTATGTTTAAACAGATCTAAGTGATCTCCTTTAGGATTAACTCTTTATTAAAAATCTTCAATCTTCATGGTATTTATTCTCTTATTCATCTTTGAAAACAATATTTAAAACTCAATCATTTTAACCGAATATCAAAAAAAGAATCGGTTAGTTAAATATTCAAAATTAAAACTGAAGAATTTATCTTTGTCGAATATGCGGAATACTAAATGAATATTCGTCGCATCACTGAACCTACTAGGTTCATTTGCTGAAACAACTTATCACTGGGAGGATGAAAAAATTAACCTTTTTTACCATTTTCGCGGTATAATAATATGTATAACATAGATTTCTCAACAACAATTCTCTCTCTGTTCTGTGAAATCATTTCTCGTATTTTTTTAAATTTTGAAATTAGAACCTTAATTTTAAACATTTTAGCGCGTTTATGTAGGTGTTTTACTTTTTTTACTGTACTGCATTATAGAAGAAATAAATTCAAAATTTGTCCTACTATTTTGAACAAAGAACATCGTAGAATCACAATACATATTACAAAAAGGAGAAAGAAAGAAAAGACTACATTTCTTACAATAACCCAGTTTACCGACACTTAATTTCAACTGAAAAGAAAAAAATAATTGTTCAAAAAGGTTTAGTGAGCGTTACAATTTTGCAGCGCAATTAATTTCGGGCATCCACTCCAATTTGTGAATATATTTAATTAGCCCAGTGTTCTTTGGAATGAACGTAGGCCCTAGGGAGCAGGGCGGTCGGTGCTATGCCACAATTGAATTTGAATAGAGGAATTTCTTACAGGAATTGTGGTCTAACAGTGGTTATTCTGTTTTACTGTTAAGAGCATTAATGCATATTGATTGCCGATTTGCTGAGTAGGTATATAGTACATCTTTAGTACTTACTTTTTATTTTTTACCTGTATATGTTATTATATTCCAAAATAAGTTACAGTACAAAATAAAAAAAATATTCATTTGTATAGATAGTATCCATACAAATGAATATTTTTTTTTATTTTGCCGGCTAATCTCTGGAACGGATAGACCGATTTTCACAGGACTTTCACTGGCAGATAGCTGGTGTTATAAGGAGTAACTTAGGCTACTTTTGAGACAATCGAAAGTCTTAATAAAGGGCTATGATAACAAAGTATCATAAGAACTTCTGGAGCTCAAAAATACAAAACCTGTGCAGTAACACGAAACCTCACCGGACATTGCAAATTGAACAAACAAACCTAAAGAAGGGCGAGAACACAATGTGCAGATTCTGTCGAGAGTCAAAAGAAACTGCAATGCATATTCTATGCTTTTGTGACCCGCTAATGCGGCACCGAAGTGTTAACTTGCACATCATGCAACCACTGGAAATACAAACAATCACTGCTGATAGGATCTCGAAGCCATAAGTCTTAGCAGTGAACTATACAACAAGAGTGCGGTACAAAAGACCAGATATGGTGGAGGTAGCATTAGGCACTCAAAACAATAATTATAATATGCTACTTTTATTGTCGAAAAAGATTTAGGGTTCCGCACAAAATATATAAATATGTCGTCGCGAGCGAAGCCGCTCGGTGAACAGCTAGGATAAATAAATGGTTTACTCATACCTACGCTCAATCGCGGTGACAACTAGAGCACAAACCCACTTTTCTACATAATATACATTAATGTATATATTGAATAAAACCTTGTCACGTGTCATGTATTAGCGGGAGGTTGCCATGGCAACGAGCTCATGGTGCCACAGTGTCACAAAATATTTCGCTATATTTATTTAACACCGGATCTAACATGGTATTTGTCAAAACGAAATATTTACCAAGTTTAAGTTCCATAATGTAATTTACGAACAACAAAATTGCTCACATAAGCTGTGCTTCCCATTAGTGTAAGTCTAACGTAGTGTTTATACTCAGGATGTAAGCTTGAATATTTACATGTAAGTAATGTAATTAGTTATTTTTGTTAGTGTCAATCTTTGCTGTGCCCAAACAGGGTCCACAATGACGCCTAATTATCGTAAGTTCTACCACCTAATTTACATTGTGGAAACGCAAATAAAGAATACTGAAAATACTTTAAGCACAGATTACTAAGTAGTTACTACGCTTTTAATAGGTAACTACCTCACAGCTGTCTTGCCGTCGCTTCATGTTAAGATGAGGTAATGCAAAGACGACCACACTGATCTAGTGCTAATTGGCAGACTAAGTATATTTTTATTAAAAATAAAATTATAGTTTATACAATTAAAAAACCAACAACCACCAAACAAGCGCGAGTCTGACTCGTGCACTGAGGGTTCCCTAAGTAAGCAAACTTGTATGTAAATAGTACGTCCATCCCGGGAATAAATTCTCGAAGACTTTTGCTTGCCTTTTTCGAAAGACAAACTAACTTTGCGATTGCGATGAAAGACAAAGTCAACAATCCAATCGCAAAATATAAGTTTGTAATCATAAAAATATTTTTTTTTATGTGATATAACAATAAATTAACAACTTTCGGATTTTTTCCTTTACTTTTGCTGTCAGACCTTACTTCTTAACCAAATTTCATGATCAATTCGAAGTACCCTATAGGTTTTGATTTACCTACGAAATGTTCAACTTTGTTATAATTTAAGGCTTAATGGCCGTATCTTTTGATTGCGTTGACTTAGAAGCTTGTTTTTTTTAAAGCTTTAAGGAAGTATTTGATGTCAATTTCAACTTGATGCCTTTACGGGTTACTGAGGAGAAGGGTCTTGACAGACACACGGACAGACAGACAGATATAACAACAACTTAAGGACTTTCGGATTTTTCCTTTACTTGTGCTGTGAGATCTTGCTTCTTACCAAGTTTCATGATTCTATCAATCAATCAAGTCAATGGGAAGTACCTTATAGGTTTTGATTTACCTGCGAAATGTTCAAATTTGGTCAAATATAAGACTTATGTGTCCACATCTTATGACTGCGTTGGTTTAGAAGCTTAATTTGTTTACAGCTTCTAGAGACCGCAGACTTGTGTATTTGGTATTAATTTCAACTTGATGCGTCCACGGGTTCCTGAGAAAAAGGTCTTGACAGACAGACAGACAGACGGACAACAAAGTGATTCTATAAGGGTCCCTTTTCTTCCTTTTGAGGAACGGAACCCTAAAAAACACGGTTTTAATTTTTATCAACAATAAAAATGATTTGATTTAAATGATAATCACTGAAAATATATATTTTCACGATATATATATATATCACAATAAAGCAAGAGTGCGCTACAAAAGACCAGAAATATTCCAGGTAGCACTAGGCACTTAAAATAATAATAAATCACTACATATTATAAAACAAAGTCCCCCGCTGCGTCTGTCTGTCTGACTGTATGTTCGCGATCAACTGAAAAACTACAGAATGGATTTTCATGCGGTTTTCACCAATAGACAAAGTGATTCATGAGGAAGGTTTAAGTGTATAATTTGTTAACGTTTTGTGTAAATTGGTTGAAATATGATAATGATTGTTGAAGATGTCTCTACCACCCGTGCGAAGCCGGGGAGGGATGCTTGTAAATAATAAGCCAGGTGAGCATTCTCTTTCCCATGGAGTGGTTTGTTTTCGGTGTCTATTGCTAAAAAAAATAGGTTTAGGTTTAAAGAATTTATTCTCAATAAAAACAAATACATGTCACTTACTTGAGAACGTTTTTAACATAAGTAGATAGTGTGAGGTTCGTCACTTTCACTCAATCCAGTGCATTCAGGGTGATTGCAGTAAATATTTATGTAGTTCAGTCCTAAATGCACTAGACGATTTTACATTCGACATTCGAAAAATAGTTTTATCTTTCACTGTAGCCGTCCTTTGGGTGGACCATCAGAAATAGTGAGAGATGGGTTCAGTGGCGTAACTGTACCAACTGAGCTTCGTGTGCTTACGGCCTTTAGGTCTTGGCCGGGGGCCCCCTAGGGCCTGGGCTTGTGGCATTTTGCTCGCTCTGCCACCCTATTGTTACGCCACTGGATGGATTTGTTAACTACAGTTTTACTATAATGGTTAAAAAGGTCCGTGTGCTTCTTTATATTACTAGAATTAATTTAAAAAAGAAACAGGCTTTGATCGCGCTAAGCCTTTCGTAAATCCTGTTCTCCTGTAAAAAAAAAATTTTTGCCACGAAATACGAGCTCCATATTTAAAACTCTTAGTACCTAATTAGAGAAGAAACCTATAATTTATTTAAAAAAAAAAATCGACATACAAATTTAAATTTAAAAAATTAAATACCGTTGACTCAATAATACCTTCAACGATTAGAAAAGGGCTGATGATCTTCGAACGGCTGAACAGATTTTCTTGAATTATATCTAAGAACACTCTCGATCAAGTCAAGTTTGAAAGGTTTGAAACAAAAAAAAAATAGAATCAAAATCGATCCATCAGTTTATGAGCTACGATGCCACCTACACGACAGGCACACAAACACAGAGAACACATGTTAAACTTACAACATCCCACGGTTTTACCTCGGGGGTTAAAAATAAAAATAAAACAAACTTAAAAACAGACCCTATTAACACTCTGATACATGTAATTATTACCAGCATTAATTAATTAAAACAGCACATTCATTGTTATTTACAACTTGAATATAGACAATACACGCCTTTCTACAACCTCTATTCGTCCCCACGTGGGCGGAGAGTGGACCCATTTCATTAGTATATTTGCACAATTTGCTCGCCACTCCAATGATTAGATAACGTATCGTGCACGTCAATCCGTGACTGTTAACGTAGGAGATAAAAGGTGACGCTGTGCAAAACCATCTTTCTTATCTCTCTGAAGTTTATTTACGATCTTGGGCTTATACACGAGCGTAGGTCATACCTAGGTCCGATGTTAAAATATAGACGAGTTGGACTGCCAACCTTTGCAAGAAAAATAGCGTGAGTTTTTTGGGAAACCTGGATGGAATAAAGTTTCTTTCGCCAAATATGTATAACGGATTGAATAAATTGTACCAAAATATTGTAAATGCCGTAAAAGCTCGAAATTAAAATTGCGCCATCTTTGAAAGTTGCCCGAACTAATATATGGATAATTCTAATACTGCCATCATCAAAGTACAGTTGTATCGCAGAATTCACAGATGGCGGCAATAAAATAAATCAATTTGTGGTCAGTATTTTCGTTGCGCTAACACTTTTTTCCGTCTATCCCCAATCCGCCAAGCGTCTGAAATGTAACGCGCAATAAGGCACTTCATTCCAAAAACCCTCCTATATGCTTTTCATTTTCGCATACATTGTTTGGTTTATCAATTTCCCAATAACCTGAGACAAATCTACGAAAATACGAAACGCTTCAAGCTTAGATTTATAAGAAGAATAGCGCGACCTTTTCCTGCCCCCAGAAAGATAGCTCTTATCTTTGATTGTGAAACGCAGATTATGGATAGATAGATTTCACTGTTTTTTTGGGGACTGCTATCTATCGCTAACTTTAGGTTATTGGAAAGAGCCTTTAGTCTAGGAGGTATAGGTATAGTATACACTCCAATAGGGTAGATGACTGTCAAGTCAAATCAGTATCTTTTTAGTAAACGTCAAAACGATAGCGTCCGTACATTTTTGTATGAAATACAAAGGCGTGACGTCACGCCTTAGTATTGTCAAATCATTTACTTTTAATGTTAATTTAGCAATTGTAATCTAAATTAATAACGTTAAAATAAAACTGGACGACAATTTTCACAGTATTTTAAGTCATTTTATTGCGACACTTGGTGAAATAATTTATTTTGGGCATAGGCATCTACCCAATGAGGATCACTCACGTTTTTTGTTAAGTATGCAGATTTATGGCTATAAAAAAAACAATAAATACTGTGTTTACATTTTTTTAATCGGATCAAAAATGACCAAGATACAGAGATTTTAGTGCACCAACTTAAAAAAACGCTCGCGAGAAATACCGTGAACGCTGTGACGTCATTCATCGCGTATCGGCAAAAGTGGCGGGTTGCCTTCGCGTCGCCAGCTTGGTAAGCGTTTAGTCTAGCGCAGTTAGTGCAACGACCTGACGATTGCTGATTTTTCAGATTATTTTTAAAGTGATAATGCCGTCAGATAAGTATTGCATTGTCCCAAAATGCAAAAATACAAGTGTTAATGCACCTAATAAGCTTTTTTTGACTGTGCCGAAAGATGCACAAATAATAAAAAAAATGGTGTAAAGCAATGCGGAGCGATGACAAAACTCCTCTGTCATGCTGAAGTGGTTTATAGGTACTGTTGCGAAGATCATTTTGACGTAAGTAGGTACCTATAGTATCCTAGCTAGAGTATTTACCTAATATCAGTAGGTACAATATGGTCAACGGGTCTAGTGCTAATCATTCGTAAAGTTAGCAGTTTCGATGCGCAGTAAACAATTTAGTATGAAAAAGCTGCACTGCGCATGTCAAACAGGAAAAATTCACGAATAGATCCACTGACCGTATAGAGTATAATATACCTACCTACGTATTGTGCATCGTTTCTATCATTTCTTAATAACATTTGAATTTCCGGGGATATGTTCGTTCATTTATGCCTAATGACCACCTACTCAAATAAACAATCGAACACAAGGATATTCGAGCCCAGGGCTGTACTCAGACCACCACCGCGATGTTTTTCGACCAGAGTGATACCACGGCCTCACAGAAAACCGGCAGTGAAGAAATGTTTGCATTGCTTTTTGCCGCGTGAGTGAGGTTACCGGAGGCCCTAATCCTTCCCTCTTCAATATTCCCGTCCTTCCACTCTTCCCACTCGTCCCCCCTCTCCCCCTACTCCCACCTTAAAGGGCGGCAACGCACTTATGACTCTTGAGTTATAGGTGCTCATGGGCGGCGGTAGTCATTTACCATTAGGTGACCCGTGTGCTCGTTTGCCCCCTATACCATAAAAAAATGCCATGAACGGGCAGGTGATTTTGTCATGTGATAAACGCGATCTGTGATTGTGTGAAAGCGCCCGTTACTGACTGTTGAGTATTGTTTTATTTGTATCCTCTCCCATTCGGATGAAATGGTCGAACAATAGTTTTCGTCATAGTCAACTTCCTGTATAGCTAAAGATTTATCTTGTTCAAACTGAGGGCTCGCTACGCAAAACAAGCATTTTCTTTTTCCTGCGAAAAACATCCTGTTCGGTTTGTGCTTTGCACTTGTTAGAGATAATATTTGAATGATTTAAATAATCCAGAAAAATCTCATCCTCAGAACACGCAGTTAAAGTGGGTAAGTAGGTAGTTAGATACCTATATTAGGTACTTAGTAGGAGTAGGTAGGTATAGACTTACTTACCTTTTCATTTTATCCCTACAAAACCGACCGCCATAATAGGTAGCTACCTAGTCGTATCTATTTACATATCAATAGATACTCACTGTCAATATAAATACTGTTATACTAATAATATAACATCAAATTATAGTAAAAACTAAATAATTAATATACGTCGTACGACTTACGACGTAAGCGAAATGGTGAATAATCTGAACCAAACTGACCAACTAGCGATTTTGCACGGGTGGCGGGCGCGATTCGCGACGTGTGACGTCATCATACCAAGCGCAGCTCCGAGCAAGCGTTTCGAAATAGCCGAACTGAAAACCTTAATAACTTTGTCATTTCTTGTTGGATTTGAATCATTTAAAAAACGAAATGATCAGAATGTTATAGCGCATACGCTCTTATATTTATCGTACCTACTCAGTGGGGTGCATTACCTATGTCCTGCAGCGGACTGCAACAGTTTGATAGTGATGAAGTGAAGTGAGTGTGTAACTTATGTCACTGATTGGAGAACCACCTGATTTCTAAAATACGAGCACGTCTCAGTTTGAAAATCAGTGTGTTTATGTTTATTAAAATATTTTTCATCGCAATTTATCAAGTAACCTTATGGGTTAAGATAAAACAAGATTCAGTAGTACTACATTATGTTTAAGTACTTTGTAACGTAAAAACAGCCAGTAATTCACTAAATATGCATTTACAAACCAGAATCCAAAACAACAGAAAGAACTGAACTGAAAAACAGATTCAAACACAGATTTTCTTTATCTGTAAATAAATAATTGCCATAGGAACAAAAAATATTGATGACGAAAATCATTATTTCATTAAATCGTTAACTATTATGATTTTATGCAACAATTATGCATTCTCAGGTATAATATACAAGTGTTTAATTATATTTAATGTTATTTCTATATCTAAATAATTATTTATCATTTCGATATGTGTGTTATTTTACATATGGCAACTTCTAAAAACATAACTGCGTTTAGTTTACAATTTTATTACGTTTACTTATTTGAATATTTTTATTAGTATTATTAATTAATCCGAAGTTGTTAAAAATAATACACTTAGATGAAAATAAATAGCTTAGTCGCCTTAATAAGTGGTACAAATTCTATAACAAAATAACTAAAAAAGTATGCGGTACCAAATCTGCCATTCACCTTTTTGACAATTAGCAAACTAACAATGAATTATGTATTACGCTTTACAGTATCTTCATGCACTAGTAAAAATAAACGTAAATAAAAAAACTAACCTAAACAACAGATTATTTGGTTTCCACGAATCGGTTTGCGATTATACCGTTGTGGTAAATCCTTGGTAGAACACCAGTGCAGCTTGAATTAAATAGTTAGGTTTTTTTATAAATGAAAATAATCGGAAGAAAAGAACATCAATCACCTTTTGTTACCCAGTCCTAACTTTGTTGTATCAATATAGAGACTATAGTGGTGGCTTAGAAGGGGCGAGCGTTGCGTTGTTATAACAATTCTTAGAAAACACACTTCTTAGAAAAAATACTTCTTTCTAGCACCTTTTGTTCTTGGAAATTTTCATTTTGACGCTACAGAAATCCTTTTATAAATATTGATCTTTTAGAGCAACTAATTGAAAGTTCAGTCTCGACCAAGGAATGAAAAATCGCTTAGAAACTTAGTAAATGGGTCGTTTCTCGTAGTGACAGTGAACTAATATTTTCTTCTAATGTCAGTAAAGTGGATTTTTTAAAATTTATCCATCGTTCTATATTTATCTCTCAAATAAATTCTCAAATAACGGCGCTCCGTGTAACGATGTTCACGTTGGCTTAGTGTAGATATAAGACATTTGAATGACACAGATATTAAGAGATTTGAGTGACACAGTTAATTACTCCGAATCTGGAGGGATACGTCATGACACGTGATTAAATGATTTTAATAATATCGAAAAATTAATTTGGATGTGTATTAAACAATAAAAACGCAAAAATAAAATTCGGTATTGAACAAATAAATATTTAAAATTCATTTTGTGATTTACGTCAGAATGTAGTATTTTAAATCGCGACTGAATATCGTTGCAATACCGATATTTTTTTAACATAATATTTGTCACATAATAAACAATAATAATGAAAAAAACTTCATTATTTAGTAAGGAAAAATAAGGATTATATATGTATTCGATTAAAACTGCTACTTTGTAAGAATCGTGTAAATCGACTCCTCCAACGATTTTGTTAATCAGTTATAGCGCGGCATGGAGGGCTATGGCTTAATCCGGTTCATATGCTGTAAGAGGATGCCCAAAAACCACGATATACCAGTTCGCAAACTGATTTAATATCATAAAATAACTTCAACTCCAAACTTCGTTTGGTATTTGCAGTTACTATAAAATAAAAAAAGTTAATATAAATTAAACAATTTCATTTATATTAAAGAAAATTTCGATTTTCGACCCAAAATTAAACATGTTTATTATTTTTTTATCTTCAATTATTTTATATATATCTACTGACTTTCTTTACTCTCTACTTTTTATTTGAGGGCGATAGTTGATATTATTTCCGGTGAAAGAAACACCATATTATTTTCACCCAGTGATTCATGACGAAAAAAAGGAATTATGTTTTAAAATTAATTCAATTTATCTATCAACTCTGGTTCATTTCTTTTATTTCATATTTTTATTTTATCCAAGAATTTTTACTGAAATGGATGATTCGCTGTTTTTATATCTTGGGAACAGTATTTTTTGACCTGACTGTCACACGTGACCTGATCGAAAATTCGTAAGATGGAGCAGAGTTTCTTTTATTTAAAAAAAATTAACATTTGAAATTCAAACATTTATGAGCGGCCAGGAGCGCAGAACTTCCAGTGTACCCTATGTATATATTTAGGTATGTTATTACTTACTTTTTATTTTTAACCTAATTATATATATACAGATGTGTGTGTGTGTGTGTATGTATATGCAAATACATTGTGAAGATATGTTTTCATTTCTGATGTGCAGTCCTACGAATGACTGTTTTTTTTTAGATGAAATGTCCTACGTCCTTTTGTGCATCAATGGCAACGTGTTTGCAAAATTTCATGATGATCAGTTGAGTAATTAAGGCGCGAAAGTATAACAAAACAAATTCATTTTTGCATTTATAAATTACCATAAAATTATATGTATGCTGGTGTACTCATAAATAAATTAAGTTGTACGAATCCAACTTTCATTTCCGGTTACCTCGATTCATATTTAATTCATTTGGAAAACAAACATTAAACTTTAAAAATATTGAATAATTAATAGCGGTAACAATTGTACGGACGATTGCTAAAAGCGACTGTCATAGGAAACTGAAGTAGTATATTTTTATTTGGTCAACCTACAACCACGTCATAGGCCTGATTGTAGGTTGACTCACTCGATGTATTTGCGCGCGCTAAATACCTACCGGGCGCTGGTCCGACGGCGGACCTTATACGCAGTCTCACACAGTGGTTGCTGCATCGCGCGCCCACGCTTTTATTTTTAAAGTACAAAAAACTTAATTCGATATCGTATTGATATATTCTTTAAATACTGTAAAATACAGATAATGTCATTTATGAAAATTTACATGATTTTTTATGTGCAGTGTATGAATATATTATAAAGCAAGAGGAAAACAGCCCGGCAGCGCTATTTATGTAACTAAAAAAAATAACCTTTTATTTCTATATGCTCTATCCTATATCCTTGTTTCCGTCAAATTATTCATTAAAACTTTTTGTAAGATTTAGAATATTTTCCACCATACAATTAAATAACAGATTTCTTCTTTACATAAAAATAAAACACATGTAGGATTTTTGTATATTAAAACATTGGAAATAAAAAATAAGTGTTAAGAACTTAATTTACATAAAAAATTTTTTAATGTATTGAAGAGGTTACCCTATACACATTTTAAAGCCCAGAAATAATAGGCAATTAAAACGGTAGATATCGATATTTTTGTAGGGAGTGATTTATCTGTTACGTAATAACTACTTAGTTATCTGTGCTACAACTACTTACAATAATACATTTAGTAACACCATATGCACTTATATTGATCATATAGTTTTAAAATATAAAAGTAAGGAAAAATAATAAGGAACAATGATTAATTAAATTTACGAAATATTAATTAACCAATTAAGTACGATAGAATAGTTCGTTACGATATTCATGACATTTTCACACAAAATAGCACGTAAGCAGCTTGAATTAAAAAGCCGTAACTAATTAGCATATTTGATGAGCCCTATGATATTAAAAATAATTATAAAAACCTATCTGTATTGCAATAGTAAAGCCAAAAAGTTGTTTTTTTTTGTTCAACGAGATAATCTCTGGAATTACTGTCGGATTGTCGGACTGTGGACTACTCGGCTTTGAAATGTTTTTTGTGCACTTCGACAAGTTCATAGACCATATAACATCCATCGACCATAAACACTGGCGAAAAAGCACAGGACGGCTAGTTATATCTGACGAGCTCTGTGGCGCGATGGAGTGATTCCGACTGGTGGGTGGCGGGTTTGATTCCCGCTCAGTGCAAATATTTGTATGCATGAATATGTCTATTTGCATTGGTCTGGGTGTTTCTATGTATAATATGTGAGTATGTATTTTCAAAAAAAAATATCACGTCGCGAGCCTTAGTTTGGGCCCAGATCGAATTTATTTATTTATTTGTTTCGACGATTAATAATAATAAGATTAATATGTAACCATATTTTTAATGGTACACATCTTTAGGGTGGAATAAATACAGCAATATTCACAAGTAGGTTGAGAATAAAGGGTCAAGGCATTTCAATTCAAACGCTGAGCAAAACTTCATGCATTTTCACTGACGGCAGTACTTTCATATTTTATTCGCTGCTTTGAAACGTAGAATTTTGGCAAGCAGTCTAATGCATGCCTTAGGCGGTCGAAACCTGTGTTTGACCGTAAAAGTAGGACATTTTGGGTCACAGTCATAAAGAAACAACATTTAAATATACATATGTACCCTCCCCTCCCGGGGGCGGGGTGGATCCAGATGGCAAACTCGGGGGGCGGAGGAGGGGAGGGGCGATTCGGACAAGGTTTGTCGCTTACCAAAAAAAAGGTCCCAAAAGTAAATATACTTTAAATAAAAATTTACCTACACCATTGATATATTCCAAGACAGTCCAAATCGAAAAATAATTGTATTAAATTGGGGGGGGGGGGGGGCGAATTTGTACTGTGGCGCATGAACCTATTTCGGCGTCGAGCAAGCCTGGCTGGCAGTCACAGATTTACCAGCAGGCTGAGTACGCTGAAGCCTAGGGCGGCAGATTTTAGGGGCGGCAAATTTGGGGCCTACATTATTTTTTATGTCTTGTCCTGGGGTATCGAATTAGATAGACCGACCGGTAGGGGCCGCAAAATTTTAATAGCCTACTGGCGGCAAATGTGTAATTCCGCTGCTGCTGGCTGGTAACGTAATATTTGAATATTTTCGTTTTTGTGATTTTGAATTATATAGAATCAAAATAAAAGGAACAGAAGCCGAAGAATCGCCGCAGCCAGTAGACAGAGTATGTGTATGTATGGCACACCGTCACCGCCCACCGAAAACCACACGTAAAAAAATGGGAGTTTGTTCACGTTGGTAGTGCCTAGGGTGGGATTGTTTTTGTAGTACCTACGAGATATTATGTTCATCGTTTGTATGGTTACGGTACAACTTAAAGGCCTCTCAAGGAGTTTCATAAAAAATTTAAAAATAAAAAATAAAACCTACATGTTTTTTACTACTTATAATGTGCCTCAAAATTGCTAAACAAATCATATCCTTTGTGCCTAGTTTTATTGTAGAGACGTCTTAATGTTTGTTTTTTACAAAAAAAAAAACATGTACTGAGTGTATGGTCTCTCTCTCTGGTCACTGCAATAATCTAGATCTCGCATGAGAAGTAATAAACTTAGTCCTAATGTTTTTCATTGGTGTTTAGAAACCACATTCCTTTTATAAAAAGTCTGTATTCTTTCAAAAACATTCTTGAAACCACAACGAGTTTGAAGTGTTCTTTTGTCTAGACTTTAAAGCCGGAAGTCGAGACAGGTTTGCAGCGGCGACACGGCCTTCTGAAATGAATTGTGTGGTACTAGAAAAGTTTTTCAGTTTCGTTTATTTAGCGCAGCCTTTTGTTCGTAAGTATCACATCGTGGAAGCTGGTTATAGTTTGTAATGTTTTTGCTGTGCGTGTGTTAATATGATGCAGTATTTAGATATATTATGTAGTTATTATAATTACACTCGCTTGAGAGTATGTTATTAATATGATTAACTTACAATCATTATCTAATATTCTACGTAATTTTAAAGGCATAACACAGAACGTTAATCGGCCTTAGGTCCTTTATCTCCATCTCGATGGAGATATGGTCGCGTCGAAAGATTGTGTAGGCCATGACCTGGAATCAGGATTCCAGTTCGCATATAAATATAACGTACTGGAATTATAAGGCTGCTTTCATAGAGGAACTACTTACTTTGAATTCCTTTGCTCCTTTTTTACTTGGCTGTACTTTTTCTTTCGTGTGGAAACACCTACGGGTCATCACCTCACTACTGGTGAAGTGGTATGTCGGAATCGAACCGACTAAAACCACACGGTATTCCATCACAAGTGATTCTATTGCAAGGGACTCGGGTATACCCTAGGAAGGAATTTCCTGACAGCCCCTGCAGACTTTGGCCCGCCTCCTATACAGAAGGCAGCCATTGCGTGCGTGCACAAGGGCCTTGCCCCCTTTGCGGTTTGGACAAGCGCAGAACAGGTTGCGCCACCGTCTCAGGCCTGCTTCTGCTAGGGTAACGGGCAGCCTCATTCAGGCCAGTACCTGGATGTACTTACGATTTTGTTACGTAGCAAGTCCTCCTATATACAAACGCACTGATGAGAAGCGATATTTTACTTAAGTTACTTAACATTAGATTATAATATGCGACTTCAAGTAAGCCATGATTTAAGTCATTATGTCTTTATATATTTAGATACCTAAAATATTATCTATACACCTTCTGTCGTATAATATAAAATACTTTCTCCTGGGAGTCAGAAAATACGGTTTTACTGTTCATAAAAGAAAAATAACTTCTTTATCTATTGCCATATAATATACAGCACAGAAAATGAGCTATCAATAGGTTTTAATATAATAGTCCGTGGGAATTGAGTGCCGAGAAAACACGTAGGTACTACATCTATAGGGTACTGTGTCTTTAGTGAGAGTTAGGGTTGCCAACCGTACTATAATATATAGTATTGTACTATATTTCGGGTCTGCGTACTATATACTGTTGAAGAAATATATAGTACGTAAAAATACTATATTTTCGACACACAAATCCTTCATTTAAAATTTTATGAACGCGGCTTTACATTAACTTTTGACTAATGCCATAGCATGTATGCGAACTTACTGTCACAATGCGGTCCGTACATGTGTCATCAGTGTCAAATTGACAACGTTAAATTTTGTTTTGGATTTTGATAATGATTAGCAATTTGACATTGTTCTTTCTTTTGAGAAGTTGAAGTCATAATTAAATTGGTCAAAGGGAAGGAAAGGAACAAATATATCTTTGTCTTTTTTGCTTTTTCATAATAAAAAAAATAAAATACTATGTTGTTTATGGTGTACTATATTTTTTATAGCTAATTTTGAAAAATACTAGATTTCGCCGAAGAAATGTTGGCAACCCTGGTCAGATTAGAGTGTTATATATTTTATATAACTATGTCCTAACTAATTTGATAAGTTTTTGCTAACTACTACTAACTTAACATTGAAGTACAGAAAATATCTTTTGGATACTTAAGTTAATATTAGAAAATATCATAATATAACATAATCATAGTTTTTTTTTGTTATGACATCTTGTACTTTTAAATTTGGCTGGAATTGAGGTAATACCTATTCGGTTATTCAACATTTCTTAGGTAATATCTGTGCGAAAACTTCAGAATCCGTTTTAAGGTCATCACACACTATAACGACACTGCAACGGTACAGCTCGCCGCCTCAAATTGAGGCTAGCGATCCGCCAGCGTGCTTTACCACATGTCGCCCGCGAGGTGCAAACTCGCAGTCCGCGCGCCATCCGCCAGGTGCAAACTAATTTCATCGTCTTTATGTACGAGACGACGCGAAGTTTTATCGCTGGCGGCTCGCAGTCGGCGCGCTGTAAGCACGCGAACCACGCGCTGTAAGCGAGCTGACTGCGAGCTTACAGTGCGCCGACTGCGAGTCGAGTTGTATGGTTGCATCAAGCGGGCTTACTGCCTGCCATTGGCTTTTTCATATTGACATTATGAAACATATCATACGACCACGTTTTAATGCTCAGATTTAAATGACAACTTAATCGCGGGGTGGAGCCGCGCCGTTACCGTGACGGTATAGTGTGTGATGACCTTTAGGAAATATTGAGAGAAACTGAGGAAGAAAAAAATAGGCGCTGGCAATATGGTGAAGAATAGAAGAGCGTACAGGGCATTAGAGCAAGAGGAAAACCCTTGATGATAGTGATAGAGTATTTTAGAACAGTAGAATAGGCAAATGCCAATAAATGTTTTCGTCCTTTTATTACGTTGTTAGTTTATTAGGTTCGTTAGATTAATACCTCCACCTTGATAGAACATGCAAAGTGAGGTTATATTGTAATAAACCAGCTATGAAAATTAAATTATGCGACTGTAATTCATTCTGAACTGTAACAGGTGGAGCTGCAAATTTAATTAAAATGACGATGCAAACAGTTTTATTGTCACAGTGTGGAAGGAAGTTTATTTAAGTTGTATAAATTAAATATGGTAGAATAAATGTTACTGTGTACCGCTCATGAGGTACCAGCAGCCGTTGTTTGCACATTATACAGGATGTTACGGAAACGTGTGGTAAAATTTTAGAAGCGTTATGTGTAGCCAACAACTAGTTGATTTAACTGAAAAAAAAAATGGATTTTGATTTTTTTTTAAATTGTTTTTCTTCGAAATATACTTTTCCTAATGTAGGTGCACATTTCTAAACAAGGAAAAAAATATTATGTCAATTTCAATGATTTTGTTTTTTTATTTTTTTTGACAGCAATTTATTTTCAGAAAAATCTGGACATTTCATTAATACTTACTATACTGGTACTTAACCTATAGGTTCATTCATGTCTGCCCTCTCACATACAAAGTATTATAAAGCTTTATCTGTCAATTTTCATTTTAAAATTTTCAGTTTTAAGAAAAGATTTCTGTTTAAAAAATTACGAATTTTCATAAAATTCTTAGCGCTTTACGTTATTCATGGGGTCTATTATACGACCTTAAAATATGACCCTACAATATGACCACACCTTTTTGTAACAGCCTGTATATGTAAGTATGTATGTTTTAATTAGTATAATTTCATTATTCAGTGTATGTAAAATATATAAGTTCCTTCTTTCCATAAGCAAGATTAAGCGCAATGTTCTGCAATTTTCGGTAATTTTTAACCGAGTTAAAAAAAGGAGGAGGTTCTCAATGTGACGGGTCCCGTTTTGGGTGAGATGGGTCAATGCCTGTCGGGGGTTGCGGAAGAATGCAATGGCGATTCTCGCTCCCCCGATCATGGGCAAGCAGTGGAACACCGGGGTGGTTTTTAGTCGGTAAGAGCGGACTCTTACCGAATAAAAACCACTAGGGGGGGGGGGGGGACTGAAGGGGTCTGTCGGAACAGACCCCTTCAGCCCCCCCCCCAAGGGCGGAGGACATCCATGAGGATCTTCCACCTCGTTAAAAAAAAAAAGGTTCTCAATTCGACTGTATTTTTTTTTATGTTTGTCACCTCAGAACTTTCGACTGGGTGAAACGATTTTGATGATTTTTTTTTATTTGAAAGCTGGTGCTTCCCGTGTGGTCCAGTTCTGACAATGGCATTCATGAGAAAACTATATAGATAAGTCTGTTATGGAATAGTTTTTTTTTAAAGATATATTAGTCCCCGACATAAAAAGGGAGAGATGTTATAAGCTTAACGTGTGTATGTGTGTGTCTGTCTGTGGCATCGTAACTCCTAAATGGATGGACCGATTTTGATTTAGTTTTTGTTTGTTTGACAGGTGGCTTGGTCGAGAGTGTTCTTAGCTATATCATCAGCTCTTTTTTAATTGCTGAAGGGATTTAGAGTCGGGGACATTTCAAATTCATACTTACAAGTCTTACAACAATGATATATATTTGGTAGAAATACGCGATATATCAAAACTGTAAACATCCATTGAGTTCTTAACGAGTAATTATGAACATACACACACATGCATAATCTGTACCTACATATTAACATCGGATCTTCGTCAGGATGTCTGTTTTGAAAATATTTGAGCAATTTTAAACCAGTACTTTAATTCTTTTCCTGAATAAATGCATGTCATAATAACAAAATAAATATATTTTTTGGGAATCAGCAGTGAAACAACTTAAAATGATCAACAATCTTTTATATCTCAAAACTAATTCGCAATAATTATAAAAACAGCAAAGAAAACAATAATAAATCTAATTAGAAATTACACAAACCTTAAAGAAAATGAATAATTACTACAAAAATATGAAACCCGTAGCAACCAGTCGGCAATAGTCAGGTTACATGTCCGTTCTTCGCGCTGTCCAGACAAAAAGGGGTCTAGCTGTACCTCAGTACGGCTATTTATGAACTCGATATCGAATGATGTGTGACTTCACTCGTTTTTTTACTACCGTCACATAACAACATATTCTTTTGTGCTTTACTTCTTCTATTTGCCCTTTTCAGAGCTATGTCGTTGCTGACGGGATTCGTAGTCAGAACTCGACCCGGCAATGGCAGTTGGCTGGGTTACGTTTCCCGCTCCGATCCTCGGGGAGCATTACCAGCGTGGCTTGTTAACAGGTAACAAAAATAATAACAAGTATTTGTATTTCTAATATAATAAAAGTTTCAGTAACTTCTACGTTATAACGAGTGTTTGTAGATATAATTCTTTCAAAAAAAAACCGACTTAAACAAAAAAATTATTCCATAAAACACTTGTATATGGTTTTCTCATGGATGCCATTGTCAGAACTGGACCAAATTGAAATGGGACCACACGGGAAGCACCAGCTTTCAAATAAAAAAAGAATCATCAAAATCGGTTCACCCAGTCGAAAGTTCTGAGGTAACAAACATAAAATTGTGTTCTCGTCCAACTTTAAGGTGAACATATGTTTGTTCAGTTTGCAGTTTGTAGTAGCAGTATCAAAGCTTTTATTACTGTGTTGAATGAAACTCAATTAACTGCTCATGATTTTTTAATATGTTCTTAAGGTGCTAACATAAATTATTATAAATACAGACGGTTCACGGAATTAATTACAGGAATACTATTCTTTTTCAGGGTAACAGCACAACTGGCACCTCGCTTAGTGCAGCAGCTGCACGCGGCTGCTCGACGCTACCCAGGTTGGAAGGCACTAACTGACTTACCTTATCACAAACCTTGGATACATCCGGAGCAGGTGCCTCCGCTCAGGATCTCACTAGCTGATGTAAGTTGTACAAACTTTACGCTAGTGTTAGCTTCATTAGGAGTTTTGTTAGTCTTAAAAGTGCGATAATTTTGTTTATATTTAGAAATCAACGTTTGTTTGTGTTCGTATTTTATGCGGTGCCGTACCGATTCAATCATATAGCAGAATAACTTTGACTCGAGCGAAGCCGCGGCATGTAACAAAATAAGAAAGGAACTGAAAAATGAAAAACTAGCCTACTTAGCCTAACAGAACTCCCACACAAGTGTAAATAACTATGAGTCTAAGTTAACTAAATAATTATGAGTCTGTACTAAACATAGAAACAAGAAACTTAATTAATACGTAAAATTAAGTGATGGCAGCGGCGAAGTGTTTTCGAATTTAATTTTTTGTTTGTATGTTGGCACCGGCAGATCAAATAAAAGAATTATCGAAATCGTACTACCCTGTAACTAGTTATGCGTGGTCACAATAACATCCTTAAAACTATATTCATTGATGTTTTCTTGGTATATTTTTTTTTTATAGATTAGATTTGCTAGCTTTAGGTTTGTTTAACTGCTTAACCGACTTCAGAAAAGGAAATTCTGTATTCGATACGTACCTATGTATGTATGTCCGTATGTTTATATGTCCACGATTATCTTAAAAATTATGGACCAATTTCCCTGGTTGTTTCACCAACCAAATTTTGGAGAGGTTCCGGATCTCACATTTTCATAAAATAAGTGGAGCTTTTAATAACATGAGAGATCTGATGGTCTACTGCTAAGGAAAAGGTCGATTCGATTCCAGCCCAGGACAAATAAATGTATGATAATTACGATCATTTGTTCTGTGTCTCGGAATAATTTATCTAAATGTATTTAGGAATATATAAGTACGTAAATTTATATATGTTTGTTTTTTTCAATTTATTTCTATTGCGTTCTATTTATCAGCAGTCTGGTTACCATAGTACAGGCTCTGCCTACTTTGGGATCAGATGGCCGTGTGTGAGATGTCTTGTGTGTGTACTTTTGTATTTCCGTTGGTATCGATGCCAGAGCTCCACACTGTGGTTCTCTCTCACAAAAGACACCATTGGCGCTGCGAGTGTTAACAGGCACCAGTTACCTCTTAGCACAGGCCTCCTTGTACTTATTTGCCATCATAGTGATATAAAACAAAAAGCTATTTGTACCTAGCGAGATTCCAATTGGCCAAATGCCTTTATACGACTTGCGTTTAAAACCCTTGGTGATTTGGTGTGTCAATGACGTTGTCTACCTAATTCTAACAAAAGTAAAACTAATTTTTAAACTTTCGCGTTTTATCACTTCATCATCATCATCATCATCATCACTACATATTATAAAACAAAGTCCCCCGCCGCGTCTGTCCGTCTGTTCTGTTCGCGATAAACTGAAAAACTACTGAACGGATTTTCATGCAGTTTTCACAAATAGACAGAGTGATTCATGAGGAAGGTTTAGGTGTATAATCCGTGCGAAGCCGGGGCGGGTTACTAGTGATATGTTAAAAAGAATTAACGCGATCACGCCAGGCAATTCAAAGATATGAAATACCTATTACGTGATCGCGTTTATTCCCGTTAATTTAATGAAATATTAAGTAAAACTTTTATTCTTTATGTTAAAGGAAGCTAATCTACAACAAAGTTATGATCCCTTTAAAAATCTCCTTGAAAGGAATTTAGAAACTAATTACACGAACTAGAATTTGTCACAAAACTTTTAACGAGCCTGTCAAGAAGTTCCATCTCAACTTTTCTGTCGTTTGTCTTTCATTACTATTGAGAAAGAAGTGCGTAACTCGGTTTTATTGATTTTATCGTTTCCAACTTTCGCTTTTCTCAACTTTTATTCGTTTGTTCGTTCCAATCTTATTGGAGCCGAGTTTTCCTGTAACGTGTATGATTGAAACATTGTTTTTTTGATGTGTGATAAAGAGCTGCTTGTCAGTTATTGAGGTCTATGATATTATTTAATAAAAATCTTTGCTCATCTTAAACTTATTTGTCCTACTTATAGCTGTAACCTCGTAAATCTTTCTTCTATATTCACTCTACACTTGTCTAGTGACAAAATTCTAAACCTATGACATGACACTCAAGGCTTTATTTTGGGCTCTCCCAGCCATTTTTTATCACCTCATATTGGGCAGAGGTATACCTACTTATTGTAGGCAAACCATCGGCTGTGATGTGATCGGTGGCGAGTGTATTTTCGTCTTCCGTGTACTATTCTAGATTCCGTCTGCTATTGAAAATTACTTGTCGAAAAAGCACAACATCAACTTACCTTAGAATCGAAATCTAGGACCCACAATTGAAAGCAAATATAGCCGTAAACCCCCATGGGCCTAACGGCACGTAAATAATTTTGTTATAAAACCGTTTATTACCTAGTAATCTAAAAAAAAATATTTTAATTGGCAAACACAACAGGCATACGGACCGTCTCAAAAATGCGGTAATCGCTTTAAATTTAGTTTGAGTCCCCAAAGTCTAAAATGAACTGCCTGTAGAAAGAGTAGTCACTAAGTTTCTCTTGGATAGACGTCTACCATCTTAATCGTCACTATCCATCAGGTAAGTTGGAAGACAAACGCATATTACACAATAAAAAAAACACTGGTTTCACTTGTGCCTTTTTTTGTTGACGGAGTGGAAGATTCTCATGGATGTCCTCCGCCCTATGGAGCGGCGAAGGGGCCTGTCGGACTCTTACCGATTAAAAACCACCCCGGTATTCTGCTGCTTGCCTATGATCAGGGGAGCGAGAATCGCCATTGCAGTCTTTTGCACCTGTATCACTTGTGTCTTATCAACCCTATCCAAATTCCTATAGAACTCGGTGACTTACTCACTTGAAAAGGATAGCGATACTCCCTTCAATTTATATGTTTTAACATAATTTAATCTCTTTTGCAGTGCATCGATCCTGACGCGCCTCCACCACCTGAAGAACCAAAACCAGACACATCAAAAACAAAACTGGTAGTCCCTCAACCTAGAGAAATTGAAAGTCACAGCGTTGAAGACCTTGGAGACTTATCATCAGAATTCAGCGTAGAAGTAGAAGAAGATACTTCAGATCACGCGCACGATCCTACGAAGAAGAAAGGGAAGTTTTACAGACTTGTCAAGTCGATGAAGAATAGAAGAAAAAGTGTCCAGGTAGCGAAGAGTGCGGATAATCTGGTAGAGAAGCCGATGGAAGAACGTCATGAGAAAAAGAAAATGTTCAAGTTCCACAGACGTTTCAGCCTCAGCAGGGGAAAGGAGGATTGAGCTTATAAGCGTTGTGAATAGTTTTGTTACTGAGGGTAGTCAAGAAGTTAGTTAAAACCACGTGGGGTAACGCGACATTTTTAAATTACTGAAGGACTAGAGAGAGAGATCTGCTACCTGTGATTCTATCTTAAATATATGTGTAGCGGTATATGATTATATTGCATGTCTATATGTAGCTGCAGTTTGGCACAATTCATAAATCTGGTGAAGAGAAACCCTAATTAACTTGGTGTGTGTATGTTTCATCAGCAGTCTCTATGCAACTCAACATAGATACGTAAAAGTATAATCCGTAGCCTATTGGAACATATTTAGAAAAACATTAGTTTTTGTAACTTATGTCATTAACTCTTGAAATAAATTACAAAATGTTTCATACAAAACAGATATCATTTTTCATATGAAACGTTGCAATATATACATTTTCCGGCAATAAAAAAACACGTTTGCGTCTCGGGACGCCCGACAGAAGTGATAACTTATACTAATACAGCTAGCGCTGGGGTTAGAGTGAGAAAGGAGGAGCCTGCCTATCGCTGCCGTATGCGTAAGAGAAAGGGAAGCCAGACAGTGGCGCCGTAACGCGTTACGTAACGAAGCGGTTTACCTTCACATAAGAAGTTATTATTTCAAAAATATACTTTAATTGTACTGTAAAGGTTTCTTCATGCCATATCCCCCTAAGTCCCCCTATCAGCAAGGCACCTCGTGGTTTGAAAGCAATGCCTGTTATTTAGAAGACGTTCTTGGTCTTTAAATGCCAAAGAATAAGTGTAATTGTTGATGTTAATATCTCTAATGTTGATGAATGTAGCTACTTGTATATAACTCATTCTATCACTATATTAGCATTTTAGAGTACAACTGTACGTATCGGTCTTTAACTTCTGTGGTTATTATTCTTACAAGATTATATACATAAAGACGACTACACACTCCTGTATATTGTGGTCGCGAACATAATGAACATAGTTGATACGTGCAATTTATATTCCTCTGTTTTCGGATTTCGTTGACAAAGGAAATTGGTCAGCTGCCATACATGTTGTCGCCACATCAAAAAATTTTATTTATTTTTTTAAAAATAGGCACAAACTATAATAGATGATAACACAGTTCACTATTTAATAAAAGTAAGTTAATAGACATTATTTTGACAAGTTAAACGGGTAACGCAATGCTATTGGTCGATTGATAAATATTGATGAACAGTGATATTATAAAAGGGTAGGAATGTATTATAACTGGAGAACTATCACTTGAGTGCGGATAGAGTTACGAACAACTTGGCAGTTACAGTTAGTTAGTGATTTTCATAGTTTATATCAGTGGTTGTGAGACTGTTTCTTACATACATGATTGACCCAAGAACCAGAAGACATAATAAAACGCTTACCGTGTGTTTAATGTACATTACGTTCAATTGTTATTAAATTAAAGTTACAGACACTTGTGAATTGCATAATTATTGGAAATACTTACAGATTTTGAGTTTATAATAATATGTTACTTGTTTTAAAGATATATCTACATAAGGTTATAGTAAATCTGTATTATAGCTAAAAAATAACTTCAAATTCTACAAAATTGATACCTTATTTGAATAAATAGTATTCATAATTACTATATACTTATATTAGCAACCGTCCCCGGCTTCGCACGGGTAGTAGAGATATCTTCAACATTCATTTTTTGAGTCCAAACTCTCGGGGTACATATATGGGAAAGATTTGTTACCGGGGTTTTAATGTTCGTTGCCGCAATATTCATGTTTGTACGTATGAACTATCTTTAATTAGAGTTAAGCTCATCACACACTATAACGGCACTGTTACAGCACGACGTTGCCTGAAATTGAGGCTACCGCTAGTCGCCAGTGTGCTTTACCGGCACCGCGAGGTGCAAGCTGATTTCATCGTCTTCATGTGGCACACGATGCGAAGTTTTTTCGCTAGTGGCTCGCAGTCGGCGCGCTGTAAGCACGCGGACCGCGCCCTGTAAGCGAGCTGACCGCGAGCTTACAGCAAGCGCGCTTACTGCCCTCCGTTGGCTTTTTCATATTGACATTATGAAATATATCATACAACCACGTTTTAATGCTCAGATTTGAATGAGAACTTTATTGCTGGGTTGGAGCCGTGCCGTTACCGTGACGGTATAGTGTGTGATGATCTTTGGCTTATTTGTTTAAAGCTGACTTATGTAACAATGCATAAATAATTATCTAAACATTTTCAGTTTACGTTACGTCATAACGTTTTCAGGTGTAAATATAGGTGTGTGCAAACACAGAATACATCAATATTTAGACATATCTGTAAAATGCATATTTATATCTACTCACTACTAACCTGCCTGTATTTATTGTGTTAAGAAAATAATATTTTATAAATAAAGTTGTTTGTGTCTTTTGTATCTGTTGGATGGAATTATAAATACTTTTAAACTGCAAAAACTTCTATTAATTCAAAAAATACATACATATATTACACAATAAATTTTAAATAACGCAGATTAATCCCATATCACACACACACAATCACATTCCGGAGATTAGCCGAACAGACAGACAAAACTGTTAAAAATGTATTTTTTTTATATTCAGCAAATGCTGTTTTTATGACATTACAAACAGACACTTGAATAATATAAATATTATTTATTTGCTGCTTTATTAACAAACTAGCAACCCGCCCCGCCTTCGCACGGGTAGTAGAGACATCTTCAACAATCATCATCGTATTTCAACCAATTTACATAAAACGTTAACAAATTATACACCTAAATCTTCGTCATGAATCACTCTGTCTATTGATGAAAACCGCATGAAAATCGGTTCTGTAGTTTTTCAGTTTATCGCGAATAGACAGACAGACGCGACTGGGGACTTTGTTTTATAATATGTAGTGATAAAAAAAGCTTCTAAAAGAGCGTCAAGAAATAAAGACTGGCCTGTTAGTCTAGTGGTTAGTGACCCTGACTGCTGAGCCAGAGGTTGTGGGTTCGATTCCCACCCAGGACAAATAATTGTGTGATGAGCATGATCATTTGTTCTGTGTCTAGGTGTAATTTATCTGTAATATGTATGTATTTATAAATATATAAGTATGTTTATCAGCAGTCTGGTTACCATAGTACAGGCTTTGTCCAGTTTGGGATCAGACGGCCGTGTGTGAGATGTGTGGAGTTATTATTATTATTACGTACTCAAATGTGTAGCTACATGCAGCATTAATTTTTTACCAATTCATTACAATTAGTCGATAATACAAAATGGTAGATATAACATTAATAAAATCTATTGTTAAAATAGCTTTTGAAAGTTTGCCAGTGTTTGAAACTTATAATAAATTTGAAGAGAGAGATGTTTATGAAACATGTTTTGTATAAATTTAATATAAGATGTTGGTGTAGAGATGTTATTGTATTATAAGAAATATTTAATTACGAAACTCGCCTTTTTATTAAACTCTAACTGTTGCTGTTAATAAATTGCCACTTTTCATAATAATATTATGTAATGTTTCATATTCTTTATTTTTCTTTCATCCAAACTTTGTAAACTTCATTAAACACGAAGACAGGTACTCCTGCCCCTTTTTCTATATAAAACTCATATTGTTTTTAAGTAAATAAGTACTCAAACTGTATTAAAAAATGGGTTCATTACTTGATGTTTTTTTTCTGACTAAAGAGAACCTTACACACTTAAATACATGTACAACAACATAAACTGTATTTGGATGCTACTTTTTTTAAAACGTTTTATAGATGCGTTTGCAGAGGTCGCTCAATTGAAAAATCTACGTAAAACCTACATTCGTAGATACCTAATATTGTTAACCAGTCTATCTGAAGGTCCTGTCTGTTCTAAATGTAGTTCATCGTCTTCTACAGACTTCGACGTCTTTTTTACGTCAATTATTACTAGTTCCGAGGTCGGAGAACATTGCTAAATGCTTGTGTGGGGTTTTATAACAGTAGTGCAGTAGATGGGGTAGTTCGAATCCGCAAACACGTGACTACAATTCCGTCGCTGCAGCCGCTTCATTATCAGGCCTGGTGGTTAGTGATCTTGACTGTTGAGCCAAAGGTCGTGGCATGGACGTGGTAGCATAATTGTTTGTCATGGATCCTGGACCTCTATTTAGAAATATATAAGTATGTTTATCAGCAGTCTGATTACCATAGTACAGGTTTGGCCTAGTTTGGGATCAAAACGGCCATGTTTATTGGGTGTCTCACAGTTATGTAGGTATTCAAATTATATATGAGCTAATCTTTAAAATCTTTACATTTCATATCGAACTAAAACCGATATGAAATCCATCCATCCATTAAATTTGACATTTTTCTTTTTCTACAAACCACTCGTTACCTCGTCCTCGTAAACTCATTATAAATGATGAGTTTTTACTACATTAAAATGCATTATCATGTATTTTATCATTAGGCCTTTAATACTTTTTGTATGTAAGTATAATTCATTTGTCATATTTATAATAAAAAAAAAAAATAGTTCTGTATAGGGCGATAGCTGGCGATAGTGTGAGAGAGTCTTAACATATTTGGTGACTGGCTACAAAATATTCTATTCTATTTATAAAAAAATAAACCGTACCTTTACATAAAAAAATATAAGTTTTGCTGTTTCACACTAAATGTGACTTGCATTATAAGTAACGTTTGAAAACAGATCACTGAGAAAAACATAATAATACCTACGAGACCTTACAATTGAACTTTTTTGGTATAATCGAGAGAATTCTTATCTACTTATAAGGATTAACAATAGTTACAGTTTTTGTCTCTTATTGGGAGAGAGGCAATCGAAGGTTTTAAACAATTTAAAAAAATCTAAGTAGTTGTAGATTTTATTATATGTTTTTGTTGGAGGAGCGTAGAGCTAATAACAGTGAAGATTTGTTTTGGAGTATATTCACAAAACGACTTATGACGCGTCATTGATGCGCGTGACCATGCAACTAAATGTAATGTCAAAATCATGCATTAAATGAGGATACCTATGTTTATAAACTTGTTGCGTATCTATTATAACTACAAACTACTTACTTAAAATAATTACTGTTGATTGCCCGAGCTTCTTGGACAAATTATAATAATAATAATAATGTATTTATTGTTCACAAGTAAGAGTTTACAAACATAATTTCATAGATGTTATATTACAAATAATCACTAATAATGCACTGCTGATACTTAAAAAAGGAACCCTGTGCTATAAGTACCGGCATCTCTTTATATGGCACAATTTGGTAATACACTGCTTCAATTTTATCGTAGAACGTTAGAAACAGAAATTCTGTAGCTACCACCTCCGAACAAAAATACAATTAAGACTAGTTGGTTACTTATTGAAATTTAATTGAACATTATAATTTTAACAGATGTGAAAACAAATGTTCATTAATCTATTTTCTTTAAGTTATGTACAATGAGAAACCGTTTGCAATTGGTAGTGAGAGTGTGTGTACGCGTGCGTGTGTGTGTGTGTGTATTTGTGAGAGAGAGAGAGTTGTGTGCGTCTGTATGTGAGAGTGTGTGCGCATGTGGGTGAAGGGTGTGTGCGTGTGTGTTTCAGTGACTATTTGACTAGATGAAGCAGATTCTCAGATACATCGTAACTAAGGGTAATTGGGTTTAACACACCTGTAAAGATTATGAGACATCACGTACCTATTCACCTGTCCACTGCATCATCGAATTACCGACAATACATTTCTCTAGCGAGCTAGCAAGACCTTAAATAGTATCTGCAAGTTACATGATATTGACATGTTTAATACTAAAATAACCACAGTTCGACGGGTGCTAAGCCGAGATTTCTTTCTTCCTTTTTTTGTAGACAAATAGTATCTGTAAAACTAATGAGATACACATTTAAATTGTCCGCACGTTTTTTGTTTTTGTATTTATTTAAAATAGTGCTTATCTGTAAAGACCTTTTTTTCTTTTTGTAAAGACTACTAGTAACGTGGGTCACACATTACTAGTATTCTTGTTAACCCCTTCAGCTAAGCTAAATGCTTGTGTTAGGAGTGGGTTCACGCCGGTAGTGCACTGCGTGGGGTTCGAACCCGCAACCACTCGATCGCAAGTCCGACGCCTTAGCCATTACGCTAGTTGTATATTAATGTTACTATTTCGATGTTGAAGCTGTTCGTTTTCCTTTAAATAAATAAATCGCCTAGTGGTCGATTTTGGACTATAATTAATTTTTGGTTTATTTCATTGGTTGCCTGAAAAAATTAGGCATTAGTTAGGACGAGGAATTTCCTCCTCTGGCGTCGGCGTCGAGTTAGATGGATAAATATTAGTCTACTTCCGTTCTCTTGCCCCTGTATCTAAGATTTCCTTTCACTACAGTCGAAATCGTATCGTGTTTAGGATTCACAAAAATATAGGTTGCCGATATAATTATGCGGCGGTAGCGTAATTTCTAAGGCGTCGGACTTGCGATCAAGTGGTTACTAACTTCTATTGAAGTTGGTAACTTTTTTGACTAGCTAACTTCAGGGTGTCGGTTTTCCGTGGCGGTATGCGCGCGCATCGTAAAAATTTTCTTATCTCATTCTCACTCTCATCATTTTTCCATAACGCGCCAAAAGAAGTATAACTTCGAAAAAAAAAAAAAAAACAAAAACGTATAAGAATTCAAATATTATAAAGAAAATGTCATATTATATTATTTTAAATATTTTGTTACCCTTCATGCTTTTATTAATGTCGTATGAAGCACTCTAGTGTTAGTAAACATTCCATATATTTAAAACAATCGAACGAACTCTCAACAAATTAAACATTATTTTATTTTAATAACATGACAATATTGGGTGACAATTACATAATATAGTAGAAGTGTACATTTTATGTACCACCGAAGTCTACAATATTTTTTAAATTTATTGAAATATAAAGGTAGGTATGCTCTAGAACATTTTACTTACAACAAAAGAAATACATGCCTCGCTGTTCCGCCATATTTACTACGTGACAACAAAATGTATTACGTAATTCTATACTTAATCAGATATAAAAAAAACTTAGATCAACTAACCTTTTCCGGATTTATAAGAAATTGTGAACAGCATAATCTAGTTTTATTATGTTTGTTAATACATTTATTGACATTGTTAAGAAACAATATACGACTCTGGTTGGCTCAGAATATGATGGGAAAAACCAGATAAACAATGTCTCCACCACACACGTGTACGCGACAAGAATCCGGTTATAACTTTAATATGTTTGATGTCAGTCAAGAATATCGATTAAAGAAATTACCATTGTAGATCTCTGTCTACTGGGTTTGCAATCCCGCAGTCTTTTTAATTCCAGCTGGAAGTTTGCGGTAATTTTACCTTTACAGCGAGGTCCCGCTGTAATTTCCGCAAGAAATGTAAAAATTTAGTCATACATGTGAAAATGTAATATTTTTTTTTTATATTATAGGGGGCAAACGAGTACCTGATGGTAAGTGACAACCTTCGCCCGTGGACACCTTTAACTCAAGAGTCACAAGTACGTTGCCGTTGAGATGGGAGTACGCTCTTTTCTTGAAGGTTACTGAATAAAAAATAAATAGTTCTAGGTTCTATTAATAAATCAAACTGGTATCAAATTAACACATCAAAGACATTACTACTACAAGACGTTACTACCGCTGCTAGTGTTATAAATGTAAAAGTTTGGATGGATGTATGGATGTTTGTTGCTCTTTCACGCAAAACTACTGAACCGATTGCAATGAAACTTGGTATGTAGATAGCTAGACACCTGGATTAACACAGGATTTTTATTACTACTACTACTGTCGACTTTTTTACCACAACATATTACCTATATTCCCACGGCATCGGGACTTACAAGGGTAAAACAGCGGGGCGCACCTAGCCTTCTATATAAAATTAAATGCTGTTCGTCTGTAAGTGCATATTTGGCATTTTTGTTATTAAATGTTATTAACATTCGAAATAAAGTTATTAACTAAAGAAGAATTTGAATAATTGCCAGGTAAATGGATAATTTTAGGGAAATTGGAAGTGATTTGTTCAATGGAGTTCAAACTGTATTGACATTTTGACAGGACAACGTCTATCGGGGCGGCCAGTTGTATTTATTAAGTAATGCTATAAGTACTGAAGAAACAAAAAACGTGTCCACAAAATAAGAGTGAAAAAAAGTGGCACGTGGTTCGGTACGAATATCTTGAGTAGCTGCTTTTCCGACTGGTTTTTTGAGATAGCACTTGCTTAAGGCTCGGAGAAAAATATTTTAGTAAACACCGGGAACATTCACTTACATTAATTAAAAACATGACCAGAAAAGGAAGAAAGTACCTACTGACGTGACCTATTTGTAAACCAGTATAGTTAATTATAAAAAAAAAATAGGCAGCCATGGGACTGCCGACAGAAGTGAAAACTTAAAAGAAACGACGAACTTAAAACCTCACATTAACAGGTTGGTGACATTAATTTGCTCTTTAATCTGACACAACTCAATGTTTAGATTAGCGCCCTCTAGTGGATGTATATATGTATTATTAGCGTGACGGTCACGAGTTCTGCAATCAGCAAAAGTGCACAAACGTGGCTAAAGAAGTTTACACTCCAAAAAAGTGTTTGTCAGCTCTGACGCACGACTGGAGTTTACAATTCACTGAAGTCTCTCTCTCTCTCTCTCTCTCACTCCCCTCCCCCTCCCTCCCTCCCTCTCCATGTCTCTCTGATGCTGTACATGTAAATATAAGAAACTGCTCCGTCGTACGAATTTTCGATAGGGACAGGAAGACAGGACAGAGAACAGGTAGGACACGGACACACGGACACATTTTCGATCAGATCTGCCGCGAGTTTAACATTTTTTACCCATCCCAAAAAGTGCAAAACGCCGCTAAAGAAGTTTTAACTTCAAAAAGATTATTAATTATTATTAATTTAATTTGCAGTAAAACTGTTCGCAGTATAGTTTTTCTATGTAACGAAATATCGCAGTAACAACTAACAAGACGTCGATTTACCAAGGCGTCGCAGTATAGAGATGTCGTTGAAAGGTTTTCGAAGAAACAAAATTCGATGATACGGCTTTCTGACTCAAGTAGTAATTCCATAATAAAGAGAATGGCAGCGACTCAACAGTATACAAAATATGAGGATTCTCGTAAAAACCTCACTTACTGCACTTATTCTAATAGTTGATTGTGTGCAGGTGCCTACATATGTATATTTACATAACATACCTACATATGTATTCTAAACATAGAGAAAAAATCACAGTAGTTGCCTAGAGACGAAGGCATTGAATAGTAGTCAACAAAACTTAGTACATATTATTATACCGTGTAGATTCGTGGCGTGGCGTGGCGGTGATTTTACCGCGTTCATGTGCTATTTTCATGTGGTACTTTTAACTTAGTAGACATATATTATATCATTCCTTATAAATAATGTAACAGTTGTAATAGCTTGAAAAAAATTTGTAACAATTATGCTATGACAGTGCTACGCGTGTGACGCGTCATCAATAAAGTCATGAGAGATTAACATACGCTTCGTTATACGCCCTTATTTTACATAATAATATTTAAGAATAGTAAAACAACAACAAATAAGTATTTTCTTTGATTTAATAGTTTCAGTGAGACATCGAAGGAACTTATACTCCATTTAACGTAACAGTGAGTACATGTGTTCATAATAAATATTACTCTTCGTCATGGTACTATTGAAAGAGTCTTCATCTCCTAATATTAATAGTAGTAATGAAATACGAGCTAATAGGGGGAAAAGCAATAAACTCTCACTTCTTTACTGTCAAATGTTATATATAATGCTTATGGTTAAGTTAAAAAGTTGTTACGTAGAAGGCTTTTTAAAGAGAGTTTTTTTTTTCTGTTATTGGGGGCAAACGAGCAGACGGGTCACCTGTAGTAAGTGACTACCGCCGCCCATGAGCACCTGCAACTCAAGAGTCACAAGTGCGTTGCCGGCCTTTAAGGTGGGAGTAGGGGAAGGGGAAGAAGGGAAGAGGGGGAGAGGGAGAGAGAGGGGGAAGGGGGGGGGGAGAGGGAAGGATTAGGGTTCCGGTAACCTCACTCACTCGGCGAAAAACAATGCTAGTTTTCTGTGATGCCCTGGTATCACTCCAGTTGAGCCGGCCCATACGTGCCAAAGCATGGCTCTCCCACGAATTGAATTGTTTCTAGCGTCTATACCATAAAGAAAAACTAATAATTAATATTAAGTGTACAATAACTCATATTTTACTGCGAATAGGCACCGATCACGTTCGCTGGACAAAAATTAACATTACATTACTTACCTAATTAATAGGTGCCATCATTATTTAACGTCCCTCGGAAGTACTTAATTATTATCTTATCTGTGCCCTTGGTGAGAATTGTGACTTCCCGAAGCTTTAATTCGTCAAAGTAGTACTTTTCATGTAAACATGCTATAAAAATGCTACGGAAATAGCGCTCCTGCATTAAAATACATGTACCTATAGCATTGCTTTTTAAGTAGAAATTTTTAACTTTCCACATATTTTGTCTTAAAGTAAATGTTATAATGTTAGAATTACCAAATCAATACATTAATACAAATAAATAAAATTGAAGTGTCTGTTTGTAATGTCAAAATAATAGTTTTTTTTACGCTCATACAGCTATTTTCACGATACTTACGCCTAAAAACAAGTTTTTAAACTTTTTGTTTGTCTGTCTGTTTGTATTAGCTAAACTCCGGTACGGGTGGACCGATTTCCACGGGACTTTCACTGGCAGAAAGCTGATGTTATAAGGAGTATCTTAGGTTACTTTTATTTTGGAAAAAGAATAATGGTTCGCGCGGGAACTGCAAGTATATCAATAAAATTGATTGATTACGCATGCACCTAAAAGTGTTAGGCGTAATCTTGGCGTAGTAAAGCAAAATCTAAACTACACACATGAACATATTATTATTTAGATGAACGCAAAAAACAACTTTGTTTATGTTAACATGCTTTTATTAAAGTAGACTTAGTTAAATTAACTTTTTAAATAAAGAAACTTAAAATTCACTGAATAAACAATTTACTGACAGTTATCTCTTATTGACGTAATGTGAGAAACGGAAAACTCTCAACTTATCATATTAAATACCAAAACTTTATAAAATGGCTGGTTTCTTCTGTAATGTAATGTAACATAAACACAAGTAGACACATTCAGTACCTAGTGTTACCTCCTCTCGCTGTCAAAACTGCCTCCATCCGTCTGGACATATTTTTTATTAAATCATCAATAAAACTTTATGGCATTTGGTCCAATTCTTCTACCAACGCCCTTTTCAGTTTTCTTGAGTTGGTTGCTGCTGGCATTTTTTGTTTAATTTGTCTTCCCAGTTTATACCAAACATGCTCTATCGGGTTTAGATCTGGTGAGCGGGCTTGCCATTCTAAAACTTCGATGTCGACCTCTTGAAGGTATCCCAAAACTATGGCAGCAGTGTGAGGATGAGCATTATCATGCATTAAAAGAAAATTATCTCCTATGTTTGGAAATAAAGGCATCACAATTTGTTCTAAGATGTCCGTTTTGTATCGTGCCGCTGTCAGAGACCCATTTTCCTCGATGAGTAGCTCCGTACGTGCTCCTAAGCAAATGCCGCTCATACCATTACTGACTCACCACCGTAATGTACTCTTCCGACAATATTACACCATCGTATCTTTCCTCTGGTCGTCGTTTAAGTCTTACTAATTTTGAGTTGGCGCCAATCAACAAACTGATTTATAATTGATTTTCTATTTTTAATCAAAATTTAAAGAAAATTCTTTATTCAAATAGTGAAATTCACCAAAAAGAATCAATAACGATCCAAAAAAGTTAAAATAATAATCCTCAATTGCGGCGAAACTCTAAAACGTACTTGATCCCTAGACACTTTTGATGTGTGTATATATTTTGTACCGTGTAAACATTCGGATGCATTTAATGAAATGCTGTTATTATGGCATTACAAACAGACACTTAAATTTTATTTATTTGTATGTATAGATTTGTTAGATACTCATTTAATACTATACTACTACTAACGACTATGTAATTTTAGCTCTTCTAGAATTAAGAAAAGCGCAATTCACAAATAAAGTGAGTCGGGCGCGGGGAGGGTGGTGAGAGGGAGCCGCGCACGCTTTCAGTGTATTATGTATCTTTCATATAAATACAAGGAATTAGACACGCCGCACTCCCGTCCTGACCCGCGCCCGACCCGCACCCGACCCGTGCCAATCCCGTGCCTGTCACGCGCCCGACTCGCGCTCGCTTTATGTGTGAATTGCGCTTAAAATATACGGACATTGTCAATTAGCAGTCATATCACAAACTTTTTTTTTTCAGTTACAAACGTACATTTATTGTTACTTGCTACGAAAACTTGAATCAATGACCGTTTCCATTTTACGTGAAATGTTGCCATTATATAAAATAAACCATTAATGGTTGAATTTAAATAAAATGGTTAAATAATAATATACGTGATAATATTAATTATTAAATTTATTAAGATTAAAAAATTTATTAAAATATATTGCAGTTTAGTAATCTTATTATTTCGTGTATGTAGTCGTAGTTTATGTAGTGAATGTATACTTCAGTGTTAGTTTTGCCTTAATTTATACATGGTATCCCTGTCAAAAACAAGATGCCACAAACATTATTTAAAAAAAAAACTCCAACGTCAGTGTCACAATACTTTCTCGTTGTTGTGTGTTTGTTGTGTTTTAACCTAATATTGGCATTTAATTTCTCAATGACCCCAAGTTTTGGTTTATATTTCAGATAATACTCAGTGCAGGCTTAACAATGCAGTTTATACATATTAGACGCAGCATAAAATAGTGTGAAACTGATTTTCATACTGAAATGGGCAATGTTCTCTAGATCTTTATTTGATCTGTTCAACTTTCAGCATTTTTTGATACTTAATACTTTCTATAGAATTCTTTCAACATATTGAATTCTAAAATTGATAAAAACGTGTTTTGTTTTATGTCCTTGACAGGTTTTAAGATATACTTATTAGTTATTAAAAACATTGTACGAATAACCACCTAAAACTGACTTATTTGACTTCTTTGGAGTCACCTTCATTGTTTGGGCCCCGGTTGTCACGTGACGGTGTCGAAAACAAAAAAAAAATTCGGAATATGAATGACATCATTATATCATTGTTCCATTTACTAAAGAATTCATTAAGTATAAAACTCCACTCTTAAACTGCTCCTAAATAATTAGGTACCAATGTTATTGAAGTGTCATTCTATAACGTATTTTATTTTTATAATTTGAATTTTGTCGGTCGTTTGTCGTTCACGATGACAAAGAATACAATAAAATCTTGAGTGAGGAAAACATTTTCATAATTATGTGATAAAAAGAATTACATACGCACACAATTACTTATAGGTTGGTACATACATATAGGTTTTACATACTTAAAAAATATTAAAGTCATTAAAAAAATCTTGCGAAATAGAGCTGTTGCTATGAAGTCGGCATTCAAAATATACCTAGAACACAGATAACATAATACTATACTAGTACCTAGAATATTTAAATTATACGAAATATCTTGTATTTACCAGAATATGGAAAATCGTAAAAGATTATGGTTGTGTCAGTATCTATGTCCTATCTAATGTTTGATAAATTAATCGATAGATTTGTTTGTCTTCATCACGCTTGATACCTATTGAAATCATAATAAATGAAATCGACGTTTTTAGCTCGCAAATGGGTGATTTTTTTTATCCTAGCAGGCATAGACATTGAACACAAAATGAAACTAATAAAAAAAAAAAATTAAGAATAAATTTTATCAGGCAGTCCTACACTACATCTGAATCGTAGTGTTAAGTTTCAACAAACAAATCAATCATCCTCAGTTACGAGCTGATTTGATTTCAAACTTTTCAAAGAAAAATCAAGCACCGCCACACCATTATGTATGTTGGACAACTGTTTAAAAAGTTATGCGTGATTATATAAAAAAAGTTCCAAGCGAACCTGGCGACGCACAGTAGCAGACGAGGCCAAATACATCGGCAAACTCAAGACCGATCACAATGGGGTTTATTGTGGTCGCCCTTTGCCCCTTTCAGGGGACATAGCGCACGTTTGGGAACAAAGGGTCACTTCTGCATGAAACCTAACTTTACAGGAAGAGCAAAAATTATTTTTTTTTTAGGTATTTTTTACATAACTCTGTTCTATTTTACAGTATTGAGACAATTCTCACAGTATTAAATTGATTAGATAATCATGGATAATTGATCACTATTTAAAAGGATATACACGAAGAGGTTTCTGAGAAAAAGGCCAGGAACTAAGGGAAGGGCACCAAAAGTGACTTTTTGTTACAAATCACAAACTGTTTTCCTGCAGAAATGACTTTTTTTAAACATTATAATTTCTTGAAATACGTTATAATAATGTTTACGCTTGGTTTAAGTTCACATTTTATTAAGTTATATTATAGTGGAAACCAATATAAATTAAAGCTATTAGAAAATTAGAAAAAAAAGACACATTTGCGATTTGCGACAAATGAAGGATTTTTCAGTAAAATAGGTGTTAATATAAAATTATTTTATTGAAACAATTATGTACTTATACGGGAATTAACGCGATCACGAAAAGGTATTACATACCTCTGAATTGCCTGACGTTTCGACCAGGTTGCACTGGCCGTGGTCACAGACAGTCTGTGACCACGGCCAGTGCAGCAGTTTAAAAGTTAGTATTTTATTGAAAATCCACAGAAATGGTATTAAACTAAAGAAACAAACAAAACATTTCGAAAAGATAACAAAACATGGCATTCTTTTTACTGTTTACACTGATAATGCATGTATTATACCTATAAACCTTCCTCTTGAATTACTCTATCTATTAAAAAAACCGCATCAAAATCCGTTGCGTAGTTTTAAAGATTTAAGCATTCATAGGGATATAGGGACAGAGAAAGCGACTTTATTTTATACTATGTAGTGATAGTTATCAAAAATTATGCTTATAAGATGTCTTAGTAGGACTTAAGGCCTCACATTTCAATTATAACAGTCTTAAACTAAAATCAACTATCATCAGTCTTAATGCGCAAGTAATCATCTAATAGAACAACAAAGGCGGACAAAATCTTATAAAAATATTAATAAAGTCTCAAATTGACATAACAATTATAGTATCTTAAACAGAAACAGTCTCACAAATATCTTTGATAAGTACTTACTACTTAAACATCTATATAATATGAGAACTTAATATTAAATTTCTAAGTATTTAAATCACATTTTGACAGCAGTCTATAATGAGGACATTATTATCCAATAGGAACTACAGTTTTGGTAATACGAGTAAGTAAAGAAAATCAGTAGTAATCTTACGTATACAAACATGGCATAAAGCATGAGTAGGACTCGCACTTTTTTCATTATAAAATAATAATACAATATCAAAATATTGTGTTGTAAATAGATTCATAAACTTTCGGTATAATGTTGGTATCAATTAAGGATTGAATATCCGCCTTCTTTCGAGCAGCTAAAGGAATTTTACGGTCATAAGCATGCTTTAATATTACTTCTTGAGGTTGGTGGACTCTTGTGCTTCGTGTTACTGTATGATTACGTTCGACTTCAATCCATTCGCCCTCGTATGTTGTTTTGTAGTAATAAACGTAACCTTTAATAAATTTCAACTGTCTTATTTCTGTTATTTTAATAACGCGTCCATTTTTGGCTTTATTTGTATTTAAATTGTTATCTTCAGTAAGGCATTTCAGATCATAAAAATCTGAGAAATTCATTTCTTTTACAAAGAATGGATTTCCTATTTTTTTTGCTGACCTTATCAATTGACAATACTGGTCTGGGACATAAATATATCCAGATTTTTTGGCCCGCTTAACAGCCCTTTCAATCACTGAATGGATGCTATCAGCTTCACTCTGTGTATGTCCTCGAATGAGGAACTTATGCTGTATAGAATTTATGGCCAGTGTATTTACTGCGTAGTAATAGAGGTTAATCATGAATCTGAAATGCAAAACAATTTTACTGAGCAGATTAGTCTCCACTAAATAGTGTTGATGTAACTAAATTAACATGAAATAAATAAAAATAATGTTAAGAAATCTAGTTAAGATAAGTGATAAAAGGCTGAAGATTCGTTAAAATCATTGATCCCTTTGCACAACAGTGAGATCGTCCATCTCTAAACGGAAATGATTAAACTACACTTACTTGTTTTTCTGTTGTCCACAACAATTATCTGAGTAGAATATTACGTCACAATTAGGATGTTTCTGGGCTAATTCTTGAGGATAAATATAAACACATGAACCGATTTCAATAACTCCACGGTTTCCTAAACCTTCATGCCAAAAGAAACAGGTAGTCTTTTTTTCTTTGAAATCTGTTACCTAAAACCCAAGTAAATATTTCTTATTCTTTCGGTTTTACTTATTCAATAATTTTAGCATAATAATTGCAACAATAAATATTTACCGTAAAATTATAGCAGTTCAATTTAGATTTATAGAAGAAAGCACTTGAATGTCCTATTGGTACTGGCAATACAGCTTGTAAATCATATATTGCAACAATTAAATTCTCGTGTCCTTCTTCTTTTAATAGTTTCATATCGGCCTCTTTTTCTTCTCGGCTTAGAGATTTTTCTTTCAAATGAAGCCTGTATTCATCTTCTTCTAATGATTGTTCAGCTTTGGATAAATTATTATTGTATATAAATATTATATTTTTGGGGTAAAGAAAGATAAATTCGTGGTTAAAGACTCTATAATAAAAATCATAAGTTGCACAAGGTTTGTCATTTTCTTTTCGATATTCGCAAAATAAACGATGTAAATCAGCTATTGTGTACTGTCCATCTATGTATTGGCGAGTTGTTTGGGCCCTTAAATAATGGCTTTCTATTCTTGGTATGGCGTTAATGTGTGCTCGTACAGATTCATGGATTTCAGTGTCTATTCTCTTTTTGGTAAGTGTACCTCTATTATCTGGTGGTAAAGTTCCTGTTGTAGTTCTTTTGTCAATGATATGGCGTAAAAATCTAGTAGTAATGGCCAAAGTATTTAAAAAAAAATGTTTTACATACACGTATCTTGTCACCATTTAAAGGTAAATGAAAACAGCTATTAGGTTTTCTATTAAATTTAGGGTTGCTTTTAGGTCGACGGTATTCAGGTGCGAGAGTGGAAATACACGAAGCAACATAATCTCGCTGTCTCGTTAGACAGCCTAGTTCCCAAGATCCTGTGAAAAGTTTTTGGCGATCAGCGATAGAAATTCTCTTCGAGCAACTAAACAAACATTTTTCAGTACAGGGTGGTCCTATTTTTTTGGCCGGAATCATTTTCCCTGAGGAATTAGTATGTTCTTGGCCAGTATTCTTACGAGCTTTACGAATATTTTGCTTCCAGGCAGCAGGATTGCGGGATTTCTTTTTAGCTTTTGTCGTTGCAGGTGTATTTTGAAATTCACATTCTAGCTGTAGTCTCATCTCCATAATATTTACTTCATCGTTAGAGTCTTGAGTGGCGATACGTTGCGCGCTCGATGGTGGCTGGTCATCAAGTAACTGTGTATTTATTTGGTTTGATGTATTAAGTAAGTTCGTTGATTTACTTGACTCTGAATCTGATCTTGAAGATGTTCTTGAACTTGAGCTTGAAGATGTTGTACTTGAACCTGATGATGAACTAGAAGACTTTAATGATGTAACTAGTTTTCTTTTCTTACGTTTATCAGGTACGAAATCTTTGTCTCTATCGCTATTTGTTCCAGAAAAGTCAGTTTCATCTTTTTCGGAGTCTTCTCTGTTATCTGTAAAAATAAAGATAATTTAATTATGAACAGCTTTAAGAAAAGTCATTGTAATAATAGCTATTTAATATAAAAACCATAAGCATACTTGGTCTTGACTGATATATTTCCCCTATATTATTTGCCTTTTTTACATTATCAACTGCTGTCTCCTTGACCGTATCTATAGTTTCTTCAACAATATCTATATTTGTTTTAAGTTGTTCTATAGTCTCTTCAACGTAATCTGTTTCTGGATTATCATTAAGCCATTGTAATACTTTGAGATCTAAAATTAAAAATACATAGTTACAGATCATCGACGTTGTGAAATACTCGTATTTTGTGGGAGACAGTTATTTATTTTTATGTTTATGTACATACTTACCATTAACATTGTGTTTGCCATTATCTAGCTGTGGTACCACCTCGCAAACTTTATCAATAACTTCAGAGTGTTCTTCCTCTTGTTTTTTACTAGGTAAGGTATTCATTCCTTGACGCGCAAGATTACATAGTAGCAGTCCTCGTTTACACGTCATTGTGAAGCTTAAAAAGTAAAAATATACCCATGACATTAATATTATGCTATCAATGCACAAGCTGTACGTAATATAAAAAAATAAAAATCCGACTGGAGTGAAATCCGTTGTGTTTATTAGTGTTATAATAACTATTATTAACATCTTTTTACAATTAATTGGCACTTTTAGGTAAAAAATACAATTGTTTATGATAGAAAGTAAAAAAAATTGCAACATTTTGTTCTTTTTAATAATAAACTACGTCTTGTTCTTATAAAATTAACCATTAATTTTAATAATAAAAAGGCACTATCAGTTAAAAACCCGAATTACGATAAAAAACAAAACAAAAAGAAATTATAAAATGGTATTATTATACAAAAATGCCTGTTTGTTATTATCAAGACAACGAGGATTATTTAAACAAAAAAATCACTTCTATGCAAATATAACACTCTGTCTTAGTATAAATACTAATCGCTACAAAAATAATGTCATTTGTAAACAGAAGTAACGTTTTGGTTCCACGCATCAGAAAAGTTTTATGCTCCATTGTCATTTATAAACAGAAGTGCCGTTATGTTTACAGCAAAAAAATCATAGATTTGTAACAAAATGTTATTTTTATTTAGAAGTAACATTAACATTACAAGAAATAAGTGAAAAAATAAGTCATTACTTACCGTAGTGCCACTTCGTCACAAACTCGCGAGGTCACTCCGCGGCTGTTATAACGCTACTGACCAGAAAAGACGTTATATTTCAAACACACTGACCATTCGCGCCCAATAATATAACGCACCCCCCGCCCTCATACCGATGTTATTCAAGCGATTGTGACCATTTTTGGGATGTATATAGAGTCGATTATCGCAGTATTTTCTGTATATTTAAGTCGTTTTTACAAAAAGTTGCAGAAATGACACTTTGTTCCCAAACGTGCGAATAGGACATTAAGTCTAGTAAGTCATTATAAAAAATCTATATTAGTTGAATTGAGAACTTTCTTCTTTATTGCCTGAATCTTCTGAATGGCCTGACGTTTTGACCAGGTTGCACTGGCCGTGGTCACAGGCCTATTTCATGATCGCGTTAATTCCGGAAGTTTAAAAGTTAGTTTCTTCTTTACCCTGTTAAAAATGCTAGCTATAGAATGTAATGGTCTATAGTATTATTTTCACAAATGCCCATAAACAACTACTTCGAATCACTGATATAGGTAAATATTATGTTCGGTGAGAAGATTTTTATGTGGGAAAGCCATGCTTCGGCACATATGGGCCGGCTCGACTCCAATCGTTACCACGGCCTCACAGAAAACCGCCCGTGTATTGCATTTCGCCGCGTGAGTGAGGTTACCGGAGGCCCTAACCCTTCCCTCTCCCTTATTCCCGTCCTTCCCCTCTCCCCCCTCCCCCTCTTCTCCTACTCCCACCTTAAAGGGCGGCAACGCACTTGTGACTCTCGAGTTGCAGGTGCCCATGGGCGGCGGTAGTCATTTACCATCAGATGACCCGTCTGCTCGTTTGCCCCCTATACAATAAAAAAAAAAAAAGAATCTATATAGTTATCCGTATCATTTTCATCTTTACTCCTCTCCTTCTAATGATTGGATCTCAGTTGTCGTATGGGATAAAACCAAATGATTTGCTGTATTTCAAATTCTATTTTCCGTTTGTCCGCAAAAAAAAAACTGCCTTCAACTTAATTTAAAAAATGGACGGTTTTAGGAAGGTAGGACAGGTATGTAGGTAGCTAGCATTTGACTAGAACAAATGTAAACGATATGTAAAAACAAACCGACCTAAATAAATCCTTAAAAGAAGTCCATAGAGGATTTAATAAATAACTAAAACGAGGAGAGAAGGAGAGGAAGTTTATGTTTGACGTGTACGATTTAGCCACTCTACATAACTCACACAGCAACCAAAGAAACACGGCTACCCACTGGGACTAACGATGCGTAAATGATAACAAACCAGACCAAAAGGAAAATGAAGAATGTCTTCATTTTCCTTTTGTCTTACCGCCACAATGGTGGCGTGCCCTGCGCTCGGTCGCCCTAGTCGTTCCTTCCATTCAGCTATGGCTACCTGGCGAAGCTGGGACCGCTGCGCTTCAATATCCCGAGGCATGGGTGTGACATCCCGCCTCAGCAACTCCTTACGCCATTGATACAGCACAGTAATGGTCAGCACCTCCAGGTCCCACGGCAGAGTTCCAGCGAGGAAACTCGCCGCTTCAAATGAGATCGTGCGATACCCTCTTATTACTCTGAAAGCCATTGCCCGCTGTGGACGTCGCAAAATTGCAACGTTGCAGACCGTCAGAGACTTCGCCCAAACTGGAGCCCCGTAAAGAGCCATTGTTCGCACGATCCCAACGTAGAGACTCCTGCAGGAGGCGTCGGGCCCGCCCAAGTTGGGTAACAGTCGCGTAAGCGCGGCTGCAACCCCCATAAGTTTAGGAGCCAGACTCCGGAAATGAGGTCCGAAGTCCCATCGGCTGTTGAGAACGAGACCCAGGTACCTCATCGAGGGCTCGATGCCGATGCTGACGCCTCCTACCATCAAACTTGATCCCGAAGGTGGTTTCATCCGAGGCCCGTGAAAGCAAACTGCTTCAGATTTATGAAGGGCCACCTCGAGACCAAGCTGCCGGATTCTTAGAACGACATGGACGACCGCGGCCGTGGCCTTTATGGTTACCTCACGGTGCGTTTTACCTCGTACCGTCACGAGGGTGTCGTCGGCGTAGCACGTTACGTCAACACCACAAGTAAAAAGAACCATGCCGTTGGTACATATTCGCACTTTTCCACCACTCAAATTCAACATAAATACAGTAACATCTTTAAAGTGTGGCTTTGTTTTTTTTTAGTTGTTTTTTATTGATTATATTGATCAGGGTAGAAAAAAAAAATAGAGGATGAATGATTGTTCACCCACTGAGTTTTCATCTGTGAACTGTTTCTGTTGAAACTTGAAACACATACGAGTATGTGGCCATGGCAATGACATAACGGAGACCACAGTCACCACAGTACAACAGTCGAGCTGTCGAGCTAAACCTCAGCGGTTTACTGCTATATCTCATGTCTGGACTTTATTGATTCATCTTAATGAGAACTTTTAACCTAATAAAAGATTATTATTGAAATATTGATAACAAATAACAATGATTAATAAATAAAGTAGGTTATTTTTAGAGATGCGCCGAATAGTGGTTTCACCGAAAAACCGAATACCGAATATTATTCGGTTTAACTTTTACCGAACCGGATATTCGGCCGAATTATTCGGTTTACCATTACATTGTTTTGTTGCATATAAATGTTGATTTAAAGTTTAAAAATAAATATTGTTTTGAGGTTTCAATTAAATGTTGATTTAAGGTTTAAAATAAATGTTGACTATACTAACTATAGGTTAAGAAATACATATATTTTCTTTGACTTATAATATAACATAAATCTTACATAAGAAGTCTTGTCTTTTAGTCCTACACCTTGGCTACATGAGACAAGAATATAGAAAAAGCTTGAACCGAATATATTCGGCAACAAAACCGAATAATTCGGCCGAATACAAATAGTGGAAAAGATGCCGAATACGCCGAATACCGAATACCAAACGAATATTCGGCGCATCTCTAGTTATTTTATTTGGTAGTTAATTATTTAAGTAAGTTGTTAGGTAAATAAGAATTTTGAATAAGTAACTATTATTGAAATAAAACTATTTTTAACGACGTTCGAGATCAGTGTAAATAATAAAATAACATCAAATAAATCGCGATAGAATCCATTAAAAATAGTTTTATTTCAATGTGTAACATTCGCGTAAACTTTCGACAATATCAAGTAACTACTTATTATTTATTATATTTTAGGAAATATATATTTTTTCCAAAAAAAAAAAACTGACGAAAGAAGAGAGGAACTGAAAAGCGTTGTGTTAATGTTTTTGAATTTCATTTTGTTTGTATGTTTGGCACCAACTCAAAATTATTTGGGTATTTCCATTAGTAGTATCTAAGCGTTTGGTTAGGCTAACAAGTTTTTTTATTAGTATATTATTTATCGCTTATTAGTTCATTTCTTCATTCGTCGTTTTAACTTTAGTAATTAATAGACACTTTAAAGTCTTTAAACTCTTATTTCTCTAACTTACATAGTCTACACCACTACACATTATAAAACAAAGTCCCCCGCCGCATCTGTCTGTCTGTCTGTTCGTGATAAACTGAAAAACTACTGAACGGATTTTCATGCGGTTTTCACTAATAGACAGTGATTCATGAGGAAGGTTTTGGTGTATAATTTGTACCCGTGCAAAACCGGGGCGGGTTGCTAGTATATAATAAATATGAATCCCTATTTCCCTTAGTCACGGCGTCACGCGTGAACGACTGGACCGAATTAGCTAATTTCTTTTTTATTGTTTGTTATTGTCAGGAGAAGGTTCTTATGAAAGAAAAAATGAAGAATTTCGTAATTAACTTTTTAAAATGCGCGGAAAATTAGAAAATTCAAAAAAAACCGCCGGTCGCAGGTTGTATGTAATATAGCTGCGCCCCGCGGCTTCACTCGCGTAAATGCCCTGGCAATATCAGGATAAAAAGTAGCCTATGTGTCAATCCAGGTCCCCAGCTATATACACATCAAGTTTCATCGCAATCGGTTCAATAGTTTTTGCGTGAAAGAGTAACAAACATCTATACATCCAAACATCCCCACAAACTTTCATGTTTATAATATTAGTAGGATAATTAGGTATCTACTTTAACTATTACTTGTTAGAAATATTTAAACAACAATATTTTATTGGGTTTAAAGTTCTCACTAAGATTATAAAAAAAATAATAAGCCCAAACACGAAGTAGTTACTGTAAACCGTTGAGGAGTTCCTCTAGACTGTCGACGTTTCATCACGTAGACATCCGTCTAAGTGATCAGGTCAACCACAGCTCTCCGTGATCTGGTAGTGTCACTCATTTCTAATACACATACGCACGTGTGCCAAGTTTCAACAAAACGATTCACGGATCCATGCTCACTAAAAAACAGACGCGTCACGTCACGGCTGCAATATTTTCATTTTGTGTATTAATTAATTTGCTTGTTTTTAAATGTCTATTTAATCTTTTGGCTAATAAATACTCAGATGCAGTCTGAGATGTTTAAGTTATATTAGAAGTGATTTAAGTATTTACTTTTTTGGAAAGAATTACTAGATTACTAAAAAAGCATAGACTGTAGAAAATCACATAAATGAGAAACCAATTTAATTGATTTCGGACTAATGAATCTTCTTAAACTTATTTAGATTCGTCAACGTTGATATAATCTTGACCAATAACCTTGACAATGAATTGTCTCTGACTGGCCATTTTAACGATATCTACGACCGCACAGATTATAATCACGTTTAGCACTCTACAGCCTACAGGTGAACGTGTCAGTTTACGTTCCCGCCAGTGGTGTTCTATTTCGAACGAGATTTTCGTTGTTTTTTTCAAAAGAAGTGATTGTTATAAAATAAAATGAAGATCGATTTGGATGATGGGGTAAGCTTTTAACGTTTATGTCATCGTAAATATTAAAAATAATTAGGTAGTTTTTATGATTATTTATATATTGTTACACGGTTTATGTACAGTGTATAGTTGATTTATCATTAGTTGTGCAGAATAATTTTATCTAAAAATGAAAAATTAGAAGAGGTTTCATTGGTTATTTTATTTGAATTTATCCTCAAATTACAAACTTTGTTGTTTGATTGTGTTAAAAATATTGATTTGTGTAGGAAAGTAAAAAATGGTATAATGACAATAATAAAGAAATTTAATTTATTAGTAGATAATTATTTCAATTTAATCATTGTTTTAATTTAAATTTAAGTTCTATACGTAGATCTAAGTTACATATTATATTAAACATTATATGTTTAATATAATATGTAACTTAGATCTTAGCATTCGTCTTAAGTGTGCTTTTTTTGTTAAGGCTTTAGCATTAAATACCTAATAGATGTTTATGTTTTCCACTTATGAAGATTTCTTAAATATTATAGCCTATTTAGCCATTTCTAATCCTGTTTAAATCATAAATAAATTCTACTTAAAACGAAAGAATAGCCTTGCTTGAGTGATGAACCCTGATCAATGCTACAGGGCAGTTAATACTAAGTTTTCCTTTTTTAAATGAATGACATTTATTGCAAATGTTTTTATTTATAAATGTGTATTATATTTATAGGGTGTTTTCGTCTTCTACACAGATTTTCAACCCATGAATATTTTATTCCGTTTTCAAACCAAAACTTACTCCGTTTTCAACCAACAGTAATCATTTTAAGGTTTCAATCCATTGCAATTTACTCTAGTTTTTGGTACAGACAGTAAAATAATCTTAAACTATTTAAAATTATAAAACCACATAATGTTATGTTCGGTTTGGTTTAAGACAATGTTCAGATGAAGGGCCGCGCGTTGGACGTGCGTTGGGTTTTTGTAATTTGTTCACGTGGCGAGCGTTTCTCGGGCGTTGAACGCGCTTTGTCATAGTTCAGTTTGAGGTCTGGATTTTTGAAAATGGGCGTAAAGACAGAACATCTAAACATATTTTTATTTGCCTATAAATGCGGGTTCCTTAATAATTAAGTAAGTTTATTCTCATTTCTCATTTTGCATTTTATACAATGATTCTTACTATAATAGTTCTATAGTTCTATCTAATCTAATACATCACTATTATTCTGTATTCGGCAGTTGAATGTAGTGACAAATTACAAATGAGTTTACAACAAATGAGTTTAGCATCTGTAACCGAACTAGGCAGAGCCTGTATTTCGGCTATCAGCGCCAATCCTCTCGGATATAATATTGTCTAGCTATCATAGCCATTAAACATTAAGGTAATATGACTTGTTGGTTTGTATATAAAACTAAATACTTATTTTAAATTTAAAGAAGTAAAAAAAAGAAGTTCATTTCTTGTATTTTATATTTTATACAAAAATAAACTGCTTGAAATGAAATGTGAACGTATATACAACCAACCAATGGTCTCAATGTACGCGTCTACGTTGTAGGCGTTGGCGCCGCATCGAGCGCGCGTCTTATCAAAACGCGCATTAGCATGTGAACGACTTGAACAAGATGCGTGTCCTTGTTGACGCGCGTCAACACGTTAGCAAAACGCGCGGTCAACGCCTGTAACACTGTAATCTGAACAGTACCTCTGATGTCACTGGGTTGTGGATAAAATATCCATCCACATGGATGGATATTTTATAATTGTTACGAACCTGTTAGGTAATTTACTTAAGTTGAAGATACCATGTTGTTCCAGTTGAAAACACTAGTTGACATTGTGATACATAACAAACATATCTATACATTATGATACATATTTGTTTTGTATGATTAGTCGTTTTTTTTTGGTAATGAAGTAAAAGTTCTGCTATCTCTAAAGCTAATAGCTGATAAGTTAGATTTAGATATCCTTAATTGTATAACAAATGGAATAACAATCACAATTATAGTAATGTATAATGGCACTCTCGCCATTTATCAGCCTGTACGAGGTAAAACCATTTATAAATAACAAGGCACCAGATTATGGAATAACGAATTATATTAATTATAGTCTACTAGCTTTTGTCAGCGGCTTTGCTCGCGCGAAGTACTTTTTTTTTGGATGAAAGGTACCATAAGTCGTTTTCTGTATCTACCCCTGACATTAATTTCACGATGATCGGTGAAGTAGTATTTTTTTTAAGGAGTTTTTGTTCTTAACACAATCCATCAGCAACTTTTACAGTTACACTTAAGGCTAACTTAATACTTTTCCTATTTAAACTTATATTATTAAACCAGGGCGTACGTGGAGGCTTACTTTGGATGGCTTTGTACCATAAGCCTTTATCTTTAGAGGTCTCGTTAAAGTAATGTTTCCATTATCACTACATATTACAAAACAAAGTGCCCCACCGCATCTGTCTGTTCGCGATAAAATAAAAAAAATACTGAACGCATTTCACTATTACTACTGTTTCATGCGGTTTTCACTAATAGACAGAGTGATTCATAAAGAAGGTTTAGGTGTATAGTTTGGTAAAATGTTGTGTAAATTGATTGAAATATCATGATGATTGTTGAAGATATATCTGTCTCACACAAAAACGGCCGTGTTTCGCCGAGTGAGTAAGGTTACCAGACGCCCAAAGCTCCCTCCCTTCCTTCCCCTACTCTCACCTTAAAGGCCAGTAACGCACTTATGACTCTTGAGTTGCAAGTGTTCATAAAAAAAATAACTCTGAGGACTTGACTTTGTAATTTATCTATCATGGAGAGATGCGTTATTGCACTACTATCATACAAAAAGAACAATAGCCAATTTGACTTCTTATTAGCGGTATATACTATGTTCCTAAGTGTTGAGAATGGAACCCCCAACAGCTGCCAGACAACATTTTAAATAAATTTAGATATTTTATTTCAGAGTAAACTTCTGTCTAACCACAAGCCTGGATATTCTCTTAATTTTAGTGGTTGCCCATATACCTTTAATCTAGTTACTATTCTTCTTCGCCCTCAACTAAAAATACAGCACATAGAATTAGATAGTAATAAACCGAGTCCTATCTCGTCTAATAATGAAACCAGGTCATCTAGCGCCCTCTACATGTAATGTTGTGTAATTTATATGTATTTAATAAAAAAAACCGGCCAAGTGCGAGTCGGACTCGCGCACCGAGGTTTCCGTAAAATATTTTTATTAAATGATGTAACTAAAAATTTACGGTTTCGCAATTTTTCCTTTATCTGTGCTATAAGACGTTGCTTCGTACCAAATTTCAAGATTCTGAGTTCACGAGAAGTACCCTGTAGGTTTTGATTCCCTTGCGAGTGTTGAAAATTTGCGGAAATTTGCGGCATAAACGGCTTTATCTTTTAATTGCGTTGGCTTAGAAGTTTGATTTTTTCACAGCTCGACAGACAGACAGACGGACGGACCGACGGACAACAAAGTGATCCTATAAGGGTTCCGTTTTTTCCTTTCGAGGTACGGAACCCCAAAACAAAGTCGGCTACGTATTGCGACACTGAAACATTCAGAATTTGATGACATACTTTAAGTGTAAGTAAAGAGTAACAGTGATAGGAGTTCCACCTACAAGTACCATCCTAATGTGAGATTGTTTTTATTTTAAGATGTTTTTCATTAAACAACAGAGCACAAATATGATAAACACATACATAACTTGGAATCAACTTTGTAACGTTATCAAATAAAATATTGTTATAAGCATTTTAAATGTCTAGGAAACAGGCTGCGGTAGACCTGTTTTTTTTTTGTAGAAATTCCTATTTGAATGTAAAATAGCCACGTGATTGAGTCTAAGGTTGAAAATAATTAGATAGATAGATAGATAGAATATTCTTTATTATACACCATTAATAAAGTACAGTTGAAACAAGTAATCATCTTACAAATCAGAGTGCAATGGGCGGTCTTATCGCTAAAAGCGATCTCTACCAGAAACCAGAACCTTCGGATGGAGATATTAACAAAATTATTTAATAAAAACATAGTAGTGGATGGCGTACTATTCGAGATATAGACAAATATATATGTTATACAGTATTTTAGTAGGGATAATATAGTATCATAGATAGCAATTTAGATCTTCGTTCTGGAACAGTATGGAATAAATAACGTTACAATGACAAATAATGTTGCTTGACCAATTTTTTAAGAGCTGTAAGTGTTTCATCTTGCCGTATTTGTACCGGTAATGCCTCCCACAGACGAACAGAAAGAACCATAAATGATTTGTCGAAGAAAGTTGTTGAATGCACCGGCACTTTTAATATCATATTTTCTGATGATCGTAAGAACTTCGTATGAGTATCGTGAAGGAATTCAAATCGTCTGGAGTGGAAGGTGTATGAGGATTAAACAGAATACGGTGAGAGAATATGATTACCTAAAATCTAATGTATAAGGAGACAGAAGAGTGTTGTGATTCACATAGGGTCACACTCTAGTCGTTTAAAATCATAAGGTGGATAATTTTAACAGTTACAGGCAATTGATAGGGTTAGTCTTACCTTAATTTTATTATAATTATAAGTTTTCGCCTTAGGAATAGGTACATTTTGAACATTGCGCCATTGTTGTTCAAATTAGTGAATGGTGAAATCGGACTTTAAATATTGTTTGTGATGAAAATCTAATGTAATTTGTAATACTTTTTTTTTTTTTAAAGTATACTAGGCATGTGGGTCACGTAATTCTAGTATTCTTGTTAACCCCTCCAACTAAGGTTAACGCCTGTGTTAGGAGTGGGTCCACGCCGGTAGTGCACTGGGTGGGGTTCGAACCCGCAACCACTTGATCGCAAGTCCAACGCCTTAGCCATTACGCTACCGCCGCTTCTGTCTGTCTGTCTGTCTGTCTGGATAGATGGATTGTTTTTGTTACTGTTTCACGCAAAAACGACTGAACTGAACTTCATACTTTGGAATAGCACATTTGCTACTTTTTATCCCTTAAAAATGTACCTGCGGGATAGATTTCCCCAAAATTTGTACGCGAACGAAATCGCGGGCAACAACTAGTCTTTAATAAATATGAATACCTCTCACGAAAGTTTTTAAAAGTAAAAGTCTAAAGTTAATATAGACCAGATAACTTTTCGGGGGAAATGAGAATGGGGGAATCAGAACTAACCCGATATTTTCTACTTTTGCACACTGAAGCACTTTAATAACAAATGACTTAATGAATTAAGTCATTTGTTATTAAAGTGCGTCATCGTCATTAATTAAAAAACAGCTGTTTATATTAAATCTGATAACTGGAAAATCGTGTTTTTATCCTCTGCAGGTCATAACATTTATTTTACTTTAAGTTATTTCTTTTAGTAGGTAATAGTCGTATTTTAATAATAATAAATAAACCACTGAAAGGACTGATACCATATATTTTATTTGCAAATGTTTTGTGAAATAATGTTTATTTTGGGTATACTTTCTAAATTTTTTTTTCACACGGTCGTCTGATCCCAAACTAGGCAGACAGGGTACTATGGTAACCAGACTACTGATAAACATACTTATTTAATTCTAAATACATACATAGTATAGATTAATTACACCGAGACACAGAACAAATTATCGTGCTCATCACACAATTATTTGTTCTGGGTGGGAATCACACCCACGACCTCTGGCTTAGCAGTCAGGGTCACTACCCACTAGACCAACAGGCCAGTCAAACTACATACCTGTGAAATTGTCCTTTTTATATACAGTGTGTTACAGAAAGTTGTGATCATAATTTATTTTTGGTTCGCCGGTCATCTAGTTATACTAGATGACCGGCGAACTTCGTATCACCTACAATTTATTTAATTCCGAGCATTTTCATATTTATTTACCTTTTAAATTTTCTCTGGACTTCCACAAACAATTCAAGACCAATATTAGCCAAATCGGTCCAGCCGTTCTCGAGTTTTAGCGAGACTAACGAACAGCAATTCATTTTTATGTAAATAGATTTCGTTAAAGTAAGAGAGGGCTGACAGGATGATTGTTTGTTTTGTGACCTCATACTTCGTTGTCAAATCATTTACTTTTAGGACTTTTAGTGTTTTAGTTCATATTTAAAAAATAATAACCAATGTTAAAATAGTAACTAATTTAGTTTTTTAATTTTTATAAAATTTCAACAGCTTTGTTCGTCTGTGGCACGAGACTGCTCATATTTACATATTATCGTTTGGCTTCGATTATTGGTTAGAGCAAACTATTCCATGGTGTTTCTGTTATGACATGGCATCATGTCATCCCAGTAGGTAGCGGCACAGATTCTAGAAACAACAATCGCGTGTCCCGTTTTTATAATCGTGATGTAAATCATTCTGGATCCTTCACTTTTATAAATAAAAAAAGGCCTTTGTACATGCTATTACTTGGGATTTTCCTATTGTTTCGTACATTTAATTTACTTGACTCGATTAGTAACTATAGAATATTTAACAATTTTTTAGAATTTTATTTATACAGGATGTTATAGAAAGGTGTGGTCATATTTTAGGGTCGTATAGTAGACCCAGTTAATGACGTAGTGTTAATAATTTTAGGAAAATTTGTGATTTTAAATGTACACAGAAATCTTATTTTATTTTGAAACTGACAAATTAAACTTGAAAATTGACCGGTAAAGCTCATATTTCGCATGAAAGAGGGATGACATGCATGAAACTGTGGGTATTAAATACTAAGGATGTTGATGGAATGTCCAGATTTTTCTAAAAATGTCTGCGTAAAAAAATTAAAACTATTATTACCTATTCATTATTTGTTGTTATTTAGAAATGTGCAAATTTTTTTATTCCAACATCCATTTTTTTCAAGTTAAATCAATTATTTGTTGGCGACACATAACGCTTCTAAAATGTTACCACATCTTTCCGTAACGACCTGTATATCAGTGATGACTGTGGACAACGGCATATATATGAACTTTATATATAATATAACGTATTTCACCTTGGAGTCAATGATTCGAGTGGATCAATGACCTTGATTCGTTCAAACATTATTATTGGCTAATTTTAAGTTGGCATTAAAATAAAAAAATAAAATCGAAATTACAAATATATAGATATTCATTAGCCGTCACAACCGGGTGTGACGCCGACCTGGTCAAAGTGGCAGGGAGCCAGGAAAAGGGATTGTGGAAGTCTTTATGTGAAGGCTACGTTCAGCAGTGAGCGCTCCAGCCATAGATGATGATGATGACCCTCTAAGACAAGTTGTTTTAAAATACTATTATTATTCCTATAGGTGTTATTATTCTGTTATTATTCCTATACATATTTGCGAATGGCAACGGAAAAACGGAAAAAAATGGCAATGGAACATTATTGCGGATGGCTGTTAGCTGAGAATTTATGTGACGTCTCTATGTTAATGTATAAAATATGTTTTTATTATTTTCTTGTAATCTTTAAGAGAAATATATATCAGATTTAGTTTATTTGCATACAATAGAACAATAATTAAATGTTCTCCCATTTAATTATTTCCGAAAAATCTTTGAACATAGTATATAGAATAGAATAGTGTATTCTTTATTGTACACCATAGAAAAATAACAATGGATATTAAATTTATTACTAAAGTTAGGTACAATGGGCGGTCTTTCCGCTGAAAGCGATCTCTACCAGACAACCTTTGGATGGATTTAGTGACAGGAACGAGTGGTACCTGATGACCGTAACATAATATACTAATTGAACTATAGTCCTAGGTAGTAGGTTTAAATCCTACTAATATTATAAACGTGAAAGTTTGTGAATATGGATGTATGGATGGATGTTTGTTACTCTTTCACGCAAAAACTACTGAACCGATTGCGATTAAACTTGGTATGTAGATAACTGGAGACATGGATTAACTTAAAGGCTACTTTTTATCCCGATATTATATGTATAAAAAACTAGCGACCGCTACCCATTCTGAGATGATGATGGGCATCTAAGACAAGTTGTTTAATATCGTCATCATTTATAAAGGTACATGTATGCGGACGGCGCTGTTAGCTGAGAATTTATGTGACGTCTTTATGTTAATTAATGTATAAAATATGTATATTTTTTCTTGCAATCTTTAAAAGAAATATAATTATATGTCAGATTTTTTCGCATGCCGTATAAAATATTTAAATGTTAGGATCGAAAAATCGGTGAACAAAATATTTTATATTAAAAACTAGCGACTCCCCCCGACTTCGCACGGCTGCAGTTTGGAGTTGTAATGTTATTGTGAAATATAGTTCAAGTACTTACGGCTTACAGATTTAACAAATTTAAGTATTTTTAGTTGTCACTGTCAAAACTGTATTACATATATATTACATAATATCTTTATACACTCTCAAATCTATTCGTACGCTGATGACACTGCCATACTAGTTTACGGAAAGACTTGGTCTGAGACCAGAATCTTGGCTGAACGGGCTTTAGGTTTGACAATCAGCTGGCTTGCGCATAATCTGCTGACTCTAAATTTTGAAAAAACCTGCTACCTAACCTTCGCGATCAATTCATCTGGTCAACCTACTGAGGATTCGATTACAGTCAAAGCCCATACTTGTCCAGACAATAGTCCCACATGTTCATGTCCCATTTTAACCAGAACCTCCTTCACAAAATATTTGGGAGTAACCCTTGATCATTGCCTAAACTGGTATGAACATATGTTCCCTTGCTGTTAAAATTCGTATATACGAATTTAGCAAGGGTTAGGAAATTCATATACGTCGTCCAAAAGCTCCGGAATTCTGCCGACCTTCCTATTCTTAAAGCGGTTTATACCTCACTTTGCGAATCGATTATCACCTACTGCATCCCAATTTGGGGAGGATCTGCGAAGACTAGGTTCATCGACCTAGAGCGTGCTCAGAGAGCGGTCCTCGAAGTCATGCTTCGGAAACCCTACAGATATCCTACCAACCAACTTTATAAAGACGCAACATGTCTTACGGTAAGACAGCTTTATATGTTACGAGCTAGTCTCCACCGACACAAAACCGTGCATTTAACGAATGTCGTCTCCACAAACATTGCTAGAAGACCCAAACCTCCGTGTTCTATAGTCAATTTCATGACAACCTTTGGTAGGAGAAACCTCGAGTATCTTAGTGCAAGAATCTACAACAAATTACATAAGATCCTAAACTTACAACACCAGACAAGGCTGAAAGTCAAAATTAAAATTGAACAATGGTTGCACGGTCTTGATTACCACGACACAGAGAACCTACTGTAGTTTGCACAAGACAGGCGTAGATATACATACTCATAGACAAACACACATATACTCACACACGCACACACACACACAAACGCATATGACCCATTTCATTGCCCAACCTAACCATGTTAATTCCTAAGGAAGTATTTATTACCAAAGATTACTTGTAACGCATTGTGCAACGCGGAACCACTGATTCTCAAAAAACAGGAAATCCTAGTTTGAGGATCAGGGGACTCATATAATTAACCTCCATACTACCTAATACTACTATTGTTAAATTAAGTAACTGAGTGTCTTTCTACTTATTGTATTGTTAACTTTATGCAATAAATTATTAATATTATAATTATTATTATTACACAATAGTTTTAGTTACACCCGCATACATCCGAATTTCCGAATCCCATTTGAATTTCGGGACAAAACATGTTACTTCTGGATAATGAAGCTTCCTTATAGTGAAAATATTATTATAATCACCTTTTCTTCGCACGATTAGATTCATAAGTAAGGTACCGAAATGTCCATAATTCGTGATAGTACATTACTTCAGGAGTTTTGAAATGTTACTAATTTTAAGTGAAAGAGAAAATTAGACACATAAGAATTTAACTTCTCATAGTTCTTTTCTTTGTCCCTTAAGAATTGATTTGACATACTATAGAGAAGATTATATTCGTTCGAGGATCAAATTCATTTAATAATCGCCTAAGCAATCGACTCACTAAATAGCGGTTGTTTTGTTTTGCATGTGCCGCTAACTTTATTGTAACTTGTTTGTATAAATAATGATAAAAATATTTTAAATACGAATTCAAATTTCAAATTCAAAAAATTAATAATTACTTTTAAAGTTTCGTGTTCCATGATATAATGATAGATATAGTAGTGATCACGGCCTGGGTCACGGGTTGTGACCCCCGTTACTAGTAACCATTTTAATAAAAAAAAATAATGAAAAACTTCTTGATCTCAATACAGAGTAAATGATTACCACAAGACAGGTAAGTGAAAATGGGAAATGCTTACAATTGGAAAACATTACCATAGTTCTAAAATTCTTCTATTCCTAGTGAATTACAAGAAACATTTGGTAGAAGAGCAACAAAGTATTCTGCTTAACCCTAATATAATTGAGGACTGCCTGAATCTAAAGACTCGACTTGTTGCTCTAAACTTTTTGCTAAACCTGTTAAGGGAAAAAGGGTAGCTATGGACTATGTATCAGTAGGTGGCAAATTTAAAACCCATATGTTGAGCCATCTCCTTTGTCTTATAACTGTTACTGTCTAATCTAACATCAGTAGATATAACTACTGATGTTTTTTTTTTATATTATAGTGGGCAAACGAGCAGACGGGTAAATACGATATACTCGAGGGTATAAAATATAACGAATTAGTAATACTATTTATGACAGAGATAGCAGTACATATATAGGAATAGCGAAGCTATTTTGTCCCCGGAATATAATAATTTTATTTAGATAAATTCTCAATGTAACACACTTATCTTTAAAAAGAAAGGATTACCGATTTCAATACGCCTATCACTACATATTATAAAACAAAGTCCGTCTGTCTGTCTGTCTGTTCGCGATAAACTGAAAAACTGCTGAACGGATTTTCATGCGGTTTCCACTAATAGACAGAGTGATTCATGGGGAAGGTTTAGGTGTATAATTTGTACCCGTGCGAAGCCGTAGCGGGTTGCTAGTATTCCATAATTGACTTGTAAGACAGCAGAAGCAATAACGAATGTGACTTAAAATAATTTCAAATAAAGTGACATTTATAACAAATTGTATTATTAATGACATAAATATGATGAGTTAATATTGTTTTTGTATAAATTTATTTAGTTTGATTATGTAATATTTTTAGTGTCTTGCATTAAAAATTAATAATTGAAAAAAAAAATTATTTGAATAATGTAAGTATGTAATTGCTATATGGAAAATTTGCAAAATATGCATACAATTTTTTAACTTTTAATAAGTATGTCTAATATTATAATATTATTTTATTTTAACATTAACAGGATTTTGACTTTCATTTTCTAATTCTCCTTCGCTTTCATTAGAATCCATAATAATTTTCATAGTGTTCTTAATAATACATTGTCTAAAAGACTGGCACTGGACCCAAAGTTTTTCATCAGGGTAACCTGATTATTCATTTTAGACCGCTTTGGATTTGAACAAAATACTTCTTGAAGCTTACTAGCTTAATTCGTCATTCCCAATTAAATCTAAAATATTTGTTTGACAAAATTCATTTTGCACCTCGGATCAATAAAATCCGAAATATTAAAACATAATAATAATAATAATAATAATTTTTTTTATAATAATGTATTTAAAAATGTAATTTATATGTTTTATAGATGTTAATAAAGAGAATAATAATAATAATAACTGGCAACACTAAGAAGCAGTCTTGTCTCACCAACAGTTTATGTAATATTTATATTTTTAATCATAATTTAACAATAAAACAACACATTTTATAAATTTATACACAAAAATGATTACTCAATACAAATTTAAAATGAAAACACGGCAGAAATCATATAATTGACCATAAAAAGGTATATATACTAAGACATGACATTTAATGTCATGTCATGTCAAAATAATTTACAAATTAATAAAATAACCGAAGACAAAGACAATGCTAACAAGGGCCAGAAGTAAAGCACTCCTACCATCCCCGGACTCATCGCTCAGCTCCGCCTCGCAGCCCCCGGAATCCACAGTAAGAGGTCCGGCCATTGCAGAGGCGTCGAGCTCAGGGACTTCGAGCGACGAGTTTTTCTCCCCGCCGACGTCGCCAACACCTGTACGTCGACCGGGGGGAGGCCGGCCACCGTCCTGCTTGGGACCCCGAGGCCCATCGGCTTCGAGTAGGGACCCCGCTACCGGTGGTAATGTGCGTCGCATGAAATGGACGAGTTCAATGAATGAGAACGTCATGCGAGCATATTTTGTGGCTACAGAGGGAGGAACTAACCTCACTGCGTATCGTGATCGTATGATGCCTCTGTTTCAGGAACTTGAGCCAGCTGTTAACGTTTCGGTGCAAAGACTATCGGATCAAGTGCGGGCCATTCAGCGATGTAATTTGCTGGATAACTCCGTACTTGAAAGGCTACGCTCGGACTTGCAGGTTAGCCTTACTACTTCTCCTCCTTCACAAATTGTGACAAATGCAGACTCTTTATTATTGCAACCTAATCCTGCTGAAGGAGGGGAGGAAAATGATGCTTCATCTGTAAGTACTCAGTACTCTGATATAATAAGGAATACTTTGGAAGGCGCTATTCTGGAATATCGGTCCATGAGTTTTGAAAGTAGACCACGTTTACCGCGTTTGCCAATGCATAAACGAAACAAAGCGCTAGTATGTACCCTTGATTCGATGTTACCTGTTTATTTTGAAAAAAGCATAGATATCAGCGATACACACTCAATTTTGTATTGTGCGGCTGTTGCAGCATGCCGAGTAGCTGGTGTTAAATTCCCAGGAAATGACACCACTACTCGGTCCAAACCTGTTGTTCCGGCGTGGCAATGCAGGATTGAGCGTCGTATCGCTGAGTCGAGGGTACTCATTGGCAAGCTTATCTGTTTCAGATCGGGTAACACACGCCCGAGAGTAATGCGTTTTGTGAATCGGGCTTTTTCGGGAACTGGTATCAGTTCCTGTGATTATACAGCGCGAGTCACAGAGCGCATTGACTTTCTGAAACAGAAGGTTTATGCATGGGCAAATCGCATACGAAGGTACAAAAAAAGGGTGGACCGATATACTCAGAATCGCACATTCCAAAGGGATGAGAGGTGGGTTTATAGAAGGTGGGAGCAGCCTGATTTAGTGAGTGACATTCATTTACCAGATGCTGAAATCACGAATTCATTTTGGCGTAACATCTGGTCGATGCCTGTCGCTCACACTGAGGGTGAATGGATGCGAGATGTCGAACGATCATGTGAGTCAATTAATAGAATGGAGCCAGTATTGATTTCAAACATCGATATAGCTTATGCAGTTCGTTCGTTGCCGAATTGGAAATCAGCAGGACCGGACGGACTGCATAACTTTTGGTTAAAGTGGCTCCGTAGCTCACATGTTTGTTTGGCATCTCAATTTCAATCATGCTTGGAATCGGGTTCGCTTCCAACTTTTATGACCACAGGCGTGACTCACCTGCTCTATAAATCTGGTTGTGCCACGGATCCCAAAAACTACAGACCCATCACCTGTCTACCAACAGTATATAAATTACTGACGTCCATTCTGAGAGTGAAGATAGCATCTCATGTTACCAACAACTCTGTTATGTCTTACTCTCAGAATGGATGTAGAAGTGGGGCACGTGGCACTAAAGAGCTCCTTATTATTGACACGACCATTAACCAACAAGTTCGCCGTAACCGAAAAGATCTGGCGACATGTTGGATAGACTATAAGAAAGCCTATGACTCTGTGCCGCATACGTGGCTCCTGAAGGTGATGGAGTTGTATAAGATTGATACAACTCTATGCACTTTCTTGGAGGCATGTATGCAGCAATGGAGAACAGTTCTTTGCTATCCAGGATGTCGACAATCTCAGGGTGACGGCGAGTATATAAAGATCAAGCGGGGTATATTTCAGGGTGACAGTTTGAGTCCCTTGTGGTTCTGCCTGGCTTTGAATCCTCTCAGCACTATGTTGGAGGGTTCAGGACTAGGCTATCGTTTGCGGAGAGGAGGTCAGGTTATATCCCACCTCCTTTTCATGGATGATTTGAAACTCTTTGCCTGCAGCAATTTCCAAATGATAAAATTACTAGAGGTAACTGAAAACTTTAGTAAATGTATCAGGATGGAATTTGGTGTGGATAAATGTGCAGTCATGCATGTAAAAAGAGGCAAGATTGTGGAATCTGAAGGCATGGAACTCTCAGATTCTGCACACCTTAGACGTCTTTCCGCAAACGAAACTTACAAGTATCTAGGAATGTCACAGGCGTTAGGTTTAAAGGAATTGACTATGAAGCAATCGTTACAGGAACGCTTCTTTGGCCGCCTGAAAAAAGTATTAAAAAGTCTTTTGTCAGGCGGTAATAAGGTGCGGGCCTATAATGATTGGGTCATACCAGTCCTAACCTACTCCTTTGGCATACTTAGATGGACTCAGACGGAACTTGATGCCCTGGATAGAAGAGTCCGTACATTGCTAACCGCGTACCGAATGCACCATCCACGTTCATCGGTAATGAGATTGTATATCCCGCGGAAATGTGGGGGTCGTGGTTTTTTAAATGCCAAGACACTACATAACCGCGAGGTATGCAATCTCAGAGATTACTTCCTCTCTGTTAACGTGGAGGTGCATCGGGATGTTGTGGCAGTTGACAACGGACTCACCCCGCTTGCTTTAGGTAGAGAGAACTGGCGCAAACCTGCAGTACTCAATATTACAGATCGCAGGGAAGTATGGAAGAGCAAAGAGCTGCATGGACGTTTTTATCGGGCCTTAAATGGGCCCGAAGTAGATCTATTATCATCTGTGTCCTGGCTACGTTTCGGTGACCTCTTTGGAGAAACTGAAGGTTTTATCTGTGCAATTACTGATGAAGTTGTTATGACGAACAACTATCGGAAACATATCCTGAAGGATGGCACGATTGACATTTGTCGGGCATGTCATCGTCCCGGAGAAAGCCTCAGGCATATAATTTCCGGTTGTTCTCGTCTTGCCAACGGCGAGTACTTGCACAGACATAACCAAGTGGCCAGGATAGTCCATCAGCAACTTGCTCTTAAATATAACCTTGTGACTATGGAATTACCGTACTACAGATATGTGCCCGACCCAGTTCTTGAAAATGGTCGTGTAACATTGTACTGGGATCGGTCTATTATCACTGACAGGACTATTGTTGCCAATAAACCTGATATAGTGGTAATAGACCGATTAGAGCGCCGAGCAATGATTGTAGATATCACCATTCCCCATGACGACAATCTCTTAAGGGCTGAAAAAGAAAAACAAATGAAGTATTTGGATTTGGCCCATGAGGTGGTCGACATGTGGGATGTGGATTCGGCAATCATTGTGCCGATAGTCATATCAGCCCATGGGTTGATTGCAAAGAGCCTCGATCAACACCTTCAGAGGCTCACGTTAGGCAGCTGGATTAAGGGCCTAATGCAGAAGGCAGTCATTCTTGACACGGCACGTATTGTGAGGAGGTTTCTATCTCTGGAACCCTAACCACCGATAGCTTGGTCCCTGTACTCGATACCGGTGGGACACTATTTTTTATATTTTTAAATATTTTTTTTTTTATAATAATGTATTTAAAAATGTAATTTATATGTTTTATATATGTTAATAAAGAGAATAATAATAATAATAATAATAATTTATTGTTTCTCTCACACAGTACAGCAATACATTAGGCAATACAAAACAAACTTACTTAAGACATTATTTTATAGTTCTATGTGAGAGACTGGTATCTGTACTAGGACAGGCCTGTATGACAGATTACCAGCCTCTCCCAGCTCTGGATTTGTGCAGTACTAGATGTCAGGTAAGTGTTATTGTTGAGAGTGTATAGAAACTACTACGGAGAGGCAGTGTGTTCGTTTATAAATTAGTGTATATATATGTGCGCGTGTGTATGAGTGAATGTGTGTGAGTTTGAGTGTGTGTGTGTGTGTGTGTGTGTGTGTGTGTGTGTGTGTGTGTGTGTGTGTGTGTGTGTGTGTGTGTGTGTGTCTGTGTGTGTGTGTGTGATTCCCAAGATAAATAGTTGCCTCACTGTTAGGACGTCGGTAAGCCGATATAAGTCTTTGGTAGGGAAGAGGAATGGCAAGGACCGACTTACCTTCAATACTGCCCGTTGAACTCTTTCTAGTTTTATGAGATTGCTCTTACATGCTCCGCCCCATACTGTTATACAGTAACTTACCATGGACTGGCAAAGAGCCAGATAGACCATTTTAATGACCTGTGCGTCCGCTATGTGCCGTAGGTTTTTAAAAACGAACATTAATTTACGAACTCTTGAGGAAAGTAGGTCCAAGTGGTGGCAGAAATTCAAGGAACTATCTAGTACAACTCCCAGGTACTTAATGTTGGAGGCTTTGGTTAGATGGGCGCAAGAGCAAGGGTGGAAGAGTGAGCATGTGTGATATATTATACCATGGCTGTCCCGTATAGAAGGTGGTATGCTCTTGATAGAAAAGGGCATGTAAATAGTTTTTTTAGGATTAAGTGTCAGCCCATTGTCTTTAAGCCACGAGGAAACAACGTTAAGTCCAAGTTGTGCGAAGCCATATGCGTCATCCCAAGAGTCGCCATGAAAAACTAATGCCGTGTCGTCGGCGTACGTCACTATCTTACCATTTGTGAGCGGGAGATTGCACAGGTCATTTATGAAGCACAGAAAGAGCGTAGGTCCCAGGACGCTACCTTGGGGCACACCGTAGTCGATAGGTAGATCACCACTAACGATGTCACCCACCCTAACCCTTTGCAGTCTGCCAGTCAAGTAATCAGAGAACAACTTAAGTTGAGTGTTACGGATCCCCATCCTCTCAAGTTTATTCAATAGGAGTGGGACGCGGACCGTGTCAAATGCCTTAGCCAGATCCAGAAATACTGTCACAACTTTCTTCTTCTGGTCGAGTTTGCGAACTATGTGGTCGGTCAGTTCGTGTGAACATACATTTCGGATTATTATAAAAAGTAATATTATGGTGCCGTGTTTTCTGTTAGATTTAGTGTTACATCCAGCAAAAATCAAAATAAAGAAAAGGAAGACACTAATTATGTGGCGACGAGGAATAAAAAAGCAAATAAAAAAAATGCGTGACAATGTGTATGAACACGTGAGTAAGACCGTATATTTTTAATACATATATGAATAGTCATGAAAGTGTATATTCTAATGACATAATTCTTTCAAAAAAAACCGACTTCAACAAAAAAACTATTCCATAAAAGACTTATATATGGTTTTCTCATGGATGCCATTGTCAGAACTGGACCAAATTGAAATGGGACCACACGGGAAGCACCAGCTTTCAAATAAAAAAAGAATCATCAAAATCGGTTCACCCAGTTGAAAGTTCTGAGGTAACAAACATAAAAAAAGCATACATTCGAATTGAGAACCTCCTCCTTTTTTTGAAGTCGGTTAACAATGTGTTGTAAACAAATATTTGAATAGCGCTATATTTTGTTAGCAAAACCAGCCATGCGCAGCCAACAGATAAATACAGCATTTTGTTTAATACATTTCTAGGTAAATTGATAGTAATATAATTATGCAAATCGCTTTTGCAAATAGGTAATATAGAATCATGAATTTGTAATTAGTATGTGAATGTAGGTTTTACAATTAAAATTATACACATACACTAATTACGAAGAAACATATTTGTAAATCACGATAATGCGAAATCCACGTGTTTCTTTGCTATTGGAAAGCTACGTAGATTCGAACTCGAATTAATTGAGTAACAATATAATAGAATTTAAGGCCGAAATGACTGAATTAAAAACTACAAACGAACTAACAAAGCGACTAATCACTAAAAACATTAATGAAATAAATTCACAAATAAATGAGATTAAGTCATCAGTAGCGGCACTTGTATCCGAACATGGATTAATTAAAGCCCAATTATCGAACTTGGAAAATAAGATATCAACTGGCGAGGACCAAATCAAATCACTCGAATCTGGCTTTAATGGACTCAAAATGAAATCAACCTTGACCCCAACTAATAATCCCATGTATCAATATTGCGCCCCAACTAATAATCCCATGTATCAATATATTGCGATAATTATGACATCAATATTGCGGTGACGTCTATGTCCCTACACTAAAACTCGCTCACGCGTATCTGTAAAACTCGCACACACAAACATTTCCAATTCGGTAAGGCGGTAATAAGGAGACTGTATAATACGCTAGTATAGTAAGTTTAATACTATAACATACAGTAAACGCTACCGCACAGCAGTTCCCATCGTATCTCGTTCTCTTGTCGGTGAGCGTAAGGTGCCAGTGCAATATTAAAAAAGTTTTCATGTGATACCGGTAAGCACATTTAATGTAAACATCTATAATTCTCGATGTTAGGACTGCCGTCATTAGGTTTACAGATCTGAGGCGGAACCTAATTACCCAATTAGGTTCCTCATCGTTTCTTATTGCGTCATACACACCCGTGTATGACGCAATAAGGAAAATCGGTCCAAAATGTTTTTGTATTTTATATCTAACCGGGGTTAAAGTCATTGAAAATTACTTATTTCTCTACATATACATATATACATTTCATGCATTTGGAATTAGGGGTAAACTCGAGGAATACTTGTCAATGGTCTCTTGAACCTGTAGAAAAATCAAGCTTCTAGCTCAAGGCAATCAAAAGTTTCGGCCATTAAGCCTTAGATTTTAACAAATTTGAACATTTTGCAGGTAAATCAAAACCTACAGGGTACTTACTTCCCATTGACCTAGAATCGTTATCGTCGTTAATTTGATGTTATATCACATAAAAAAATTGTTTTTGTGTTTACAAACTTAAATTTCGCGGTTCGATTGTTGACTTTGTCGTACATCGCAACGGCAAAGTTAAGTTTGTCTTTCGAAAAAGACTGGCAAGTCTTCGAGAATTGATTCCCGAGATGGACGTACTATTTACATACAATTTTGCTTGCTTACGGAACCGTCGGTGCGCGAGTCAGACTCGCACTTGACAGTTTTTTTTTATTTTTTACATGACTATCTTTTGCCTGCGGATTCACTCGTGTGAATGTAGGTTTTGTCAAACAAGTCAGGAAGCCCAGTGGAACAGTTCTTTTTTTGTTTCTCTAACAATTTTTATAATTTTATAAGGTGTAATGGCTAAGGCGTCGGACTTGCGATCAAGTGGTTGCGGGTTCGAACCTCACCCAGTGCACTACCGTCGTGAACCCACTCCTAACACAAGAGTTAAGTTTAGCTGGAGGGGTTAACGAGATTATTAGTAATGGGTGACAGTTCCGTAGCAGTTCCCGCGCGGCTTCGCTCGCATGTACATAATTCGCGCGGAACCATAATTCTTGTTCCAAAATAAAAGTAGCCTAAGTTACTCCTTATAACACCAGCTATCTGCCAGTAAAAGTCCGGTGGAAATCAGTCCACATGTTCCGGAGATTGGATTAGAACAAACAGACAGACAGACTGACAAAAATTGTAAAAACTAATTTTTAGGCATAGGCATCGTGCAAATAACTGTATGAGCTAACTATTATTTTGGCATTACAAACAGACACTTCAATTTTATTTATTTTTTAACCGACTTCAAAAAAGGAGGAGGTTCTCAATTCGACTGTATGTTTTTTTTTTTATGTTTGCTACCTCAGAACTTTTGACTGGGTGAACCGATTTTGATGATTCTTTTTTCATTTGAAAGCTGGTGCTTTCCGTATTTTCCCATTTCAATTTGGTCCAGTTCTGACAATGGCATCCATGAGAAAACCATATATAAGTCTTTTATAGATATTTTTTTTTGTTGAAGTCGGTTTTTTTTTTAAGAATTATTTGTAGTAGTGTATTGATTAAGATGAGAATGAATAACATAATATTTTCCAACTTGTTTACTTGATTAGTTTTTATTACAGTTAATAAAATTCATGAACCATTTTCTGTATGTTAATTGTATGTAATGCAGTATTAAATGATTAGATATGTATGTTATGGAAGAATATACGCAACATTGTAGAAAACTAGTTAGGCACGTGTTGTGTGTTGCACGAATTATACCCGACGTTGTAGTTGCAATAAATACTTTTGTTAACTAAGTTGGAAATAACAGGACAGCGAAGTTGTCTATGATTGATGAGTAGAGATGAGTAAGGTGGAAGCCGTTGGAAGTATTAAAATAAGAGTTTAATTAAGTAAAAAATTACAGTTTCTATATATTAATAAATGAAGCGAAAACTTTGGATCCCTTTTTAAGAAAATTGGGCGGACGGAGGAGTATGAAATTTCGCACACTAATAGTTTATACAGAGAAGAAGTGACGAATGCTAAAATATTTGAACAATATTTGCTATAAAGTTAAAAAAAATGCAAAAAACGGGTACATACAGCTATGAGTGTCCAGTATATATTTCGACTTGTCATGGTACAACAGTCTATACAATGACAGGTAAAGTAATATTGGCCAATGAAATAAACCATGGTCGAAATTCGACCACCACGCGACCTCTAGTTGACTTTATTAGTTATATGTCTAAGTTGAGGGGCTCGTGGCTAAGTGGTAACCGAGTAGGTTAGCAGATTACAGAGTTAAGTAATTCTAGCCAGGTCAGTCTAGGATGAGTGACCATTCTTAACACACTGAGACCCCTCCGTGCCTCGGAGAGCACGTTAAACCGCCGGTCCCGGGTGTCATTCAAAACATCTGTGGCATTCGTTACGTTCGTTGGAACCCTAAAAAGTCCGACAACCGATCTAACTACAGAACTTCGATGTCGTCTAGTACTTGGGTTGTGGAGGTCTGATGGCAGTCGCTTCACGTAAAATATCAAAGTTCGGCCGTATTGAAGTTAGATTGAAAGCCGACCCCAACTTAGTTGGGAAAAGCCGCGGAGAATGATGAAATGATGAGTCATATGTCTAAGTGCGGTACCGAAGTGTATGTTCCTTTTAAAATTACGTTATAATAACTTTAATTCTATTGTTAAATCGGATGCGGCGTCAGCACATAAAAGTAGGTGAGCTGAGACACGAAGCGGCGAGACGGGGCGACGCGACGTCTCAGCATTTTGGATGGTGCAATAATCCATAGAACTTCTACGTCATTAGCTATCATGTCGCCATTCAGCTAAATTAGTGTAAGCAGGGCACGTAACAAATTTGCAAAAAGCGTTTAACTATGTACACTAGTCTAGTGACATGATCCAAACAAAAAGTTATGCGTCATACATATAAAAAAATATATATTACTGGGTTAAAAAGGCGCTGTAGCTTACTTAAATTTACTTCAATTACCTATTAAAACTTATGATTTAAAAAAAGTATTAAATGTATTAATTATTAAATAAATGAATGAATTTAATAAAAAAAATTGTTAAAATTACAAACGTGACAGACACCAAATAATGAGGCAGGCCCGATAAAGGTATGTTGTAATTGAACCGATTAAACAATACGATGCTTCTCTCAGGGATATTAATACCAATATTTATTACTCCTAAATTCATGATTTTTCAGTCAGTAAAGGTATTTAAAGCGCAATTCACACATAAAGCAGGCGTGGGTCGAGCGAGGGTCAGGACGGGAGTGCGGTGGATGGTGAGCGGGAGCCGCGCACGCTTTCAGTGTGTTATCTGCCATATAAATACAAGGAATTCGACCCGCCGCACTCCCGTCCTGACCCGCGCCCGACCCGCACCCGCGTTATGTGTGAATTGCGCTTAATTAATCCAGCAATTTTATTCACTTAAAAACAAATCTAAAACTCGCCAAGGATCACTACCTATCTTTGTAATAACCAATGTCTTTGTATTTATGTGTTTATATATTTATATGAATACGTATGTATATGAGTATGTATATGTGTTATTGTTTTAGTAAGTAAGACTAATGTGCACCACAAGTAATCTATTATTATACAGTATAGTTCATTAAAGGTTGTTTGTAAGAGATCGCAGACTGCGGTAATACCGCCCATTGTTTTGCTACTTATTATTATGTTTTTATGTCTTATTTTTTGGTGTGTAATAAAGTATACTCTATCTATCTATCTATGTATCCATCTATCTATCTATCTATAAACACATTAAGACAAGCATGATCGCTCGATTTATGGATTGTTAATTAGTTGATTGTAAGTTAATTAATAAAATTGAAAAAAAAAATACATTACATTAATACTCTGTTGAAATGAAATACAAGAACACTGAAACGAACGAAAAATTACCTCATTTTTTTGCATGTGCACATAAAAAGTATGTTATAAAGGATCTTACCTTTTTATTGAAACCATTAACAGTAACAAAGAAAAGCGATAGTTTTTGTCTCTGTCATTCAAATCAGAGTTAAATCGATTTCACGTAGATAAGTGCTTTTTAGAACGTTTTTTTTTGGATATTTTCCTTTAGATGTGCTTAAACAATTTATTATGACCTTCAACCATGGCTACAATGATACTAATGTATTGATTGTTGTTGGAATTGAATGTAACAGCTGCGTAGGTATAGTTTATATTCAAGGATTAGAACGTTTGACCAACATTATAAAGCTTATCTATGTTGTATTTGACGGGCCTGATGGTCTTGTGGTTAATTGATCTGATTGCTGAGCCGATGTCGTTATATAAAAAGAATATAGGCCCCTAGGATCTCACATGATTGTGTTTATAGTAGGTTTCAACGTTGACGGTTTGAAAATAGTGTCATAGCAAATTGGGGCGCGTACATAACGGTGCAGCGCCGCTTATCATAATACAGGCAATGTATGTATTTGTATGTATGTAAACCTAAGTGGAATATAATGTATAAACACTGTTTGTAACGATGCGCATATTATTAGAATCGTTCTTAACCCTCCCCACTGCTTCGGAATTTCAAAGGAGGTTCTCATCGACTGTATATTAGATGGTATATTGTTAACAAATGTAAAGTCTATACTTACTTCAAAGGGAGGAATTCCTCGGAGCGTTATTCCTTTACATAATGGATCTTTTTAACTCGTTTTATCAAAGGTATATTGATAAGCTTGGTTTGTAACTCTGCGTTATTGTTTTAATTGAGCGCGTAAGGCAAGGTTACATGGACTTCTAGTAAAACTACATTTCGTTGATTATGTGCTTAATCAAAAAATATTCTGCACTAATTGTTACACAATAATATTGTGAGAGCAATACCTCTTTTTTGTCTGTCTTTGATATTCATGGCAGCCTGAATTGACGACTGTAGGTTCATGCTAATCTAGGACAGTTCTCTCAATACTTTATCGGTGGTAATTACAAAAAATACTTTTTACAGATGCCGCCAAACTTAACAAAGAGCCTGCTCTCGGAGTCTCCGAAGAAAATCGATATACTAGAGAAGGCGAGGTCAACAGAGAAATTGGAGAATGCGATGTCCTTGGAGTCCTGTGTTAGCATCCCGACCGAAAAGTGCAGCTACGATGAGGCTTCATACGGTATAGGTTATTAGTCACTTTATTTTAGAAAAATAAAAATTAAAAAAAGTGCTACCCCATAAACATACACACATATTAGTACTTTGGTTTAATTTTATTCAACTCAACGTTCTAGCTTTGAAGACCTTACGACTACAGTTCTCCTTTACTCTCAACGGACGATTATTTTCCTTGATCTGCGTGTGTGTAAATTCTTTTCTACCAATTTAGTTTTGTCAAGGATCAACTCCAAAGAGCCACTGATTCCGTATACATGGATTTTCATTTAATGTTTATTACCTCCAAATTGACCCAAAGACAGTGAATTACATGTGGGAGAGCCATGCTTCGGCACGTATGGGCCGGCTCCGCTCGTTACCACGGTTTGACAGAAAACCGGCCGTGAAGTAATGCTTGCATTGCCCTAACCCTTCCCTCTCCCATATTCCCGTCCTTCCCCTCTCCCCCCCCCTCTTCCCCCCCTCTCCCCCTCTTCTCCTACTTCCACCTTAAAGGGCGGCATCGCACTTGTGACTCTCGAATTGCAGGTGCCAATGGGCGGCGGTAGTCATTTACCATCAGGTGACCCGTCTGTCTGCTCGTTTGCCCCATTTACCATAAAAAAAAATGCTTGCTGCTCTACTCTGCGAAGCAATTTTTCTTCAGTTTCTAAGAATTCCCGTTGTCGATTGGGGTTATGAATTCGGCCAAACGGAGGTCTGTGACAACCATGTCCAATACCTAATGCGGAGGAATGGTTGTTATGTTATACATCACTCCCTTCCAAGACCGGAGGTAGATATCTTGATGAGTCAGCTGTCTCTACTCTCTTGTAAAGCGTGCCAGTGCCCAGTTTAATTAGAGTTTGGTTCGGAGACATATGTTTAATATTAGCAACAATAGATTCCTTTCCGAGCAACAAATCTGCTGACTCCTGAGAATATATAACTAGCTATAGTTCATAATTGTATTTACTCTAAAATGCACCGTAGGGTAAAAGTTCGGACGACTGCAGAAGAAAAAGCATGAAAACAAAAAGAGCGTCAAGAGAAACTTAAAGTTTTTAAACATGCAATGCAAAAGATTCAACATAAAAGAAGCTGAATTTGATAAAGACCTTTTAGATCTCACAGGGAAAGTATCACTCAAGAGTCACAAGTGCGTTGCCGCCCTTTAAGGTGGGAGTAGAGGGGGAAGAGGGGAGAGGGGGAGAGGGGAAGGACGGAAATAAGGGTGAGGGAAGGGTTAGGGCCTCCGGTAACATCACTCACGCGGCGAAAAGCAATGCAAGCATTGCTTCACTGCAGATTTTCTCTGAGGCCGTGGTATCGAGTGGAATCGATCGGGCCCATACGAAGCCGCCGGCCGAAGCATGGCTCTCCCACGTTACAACGTTGTTTATATACCACAGAAATCTAAACAAGGTAATAGAATTGGTATGTAGCGCTAGGATCTATCGAGAACGCATATCGCCAGCGAGGTGCTACATCTACATATGCAAATAATAACTACACAATCACGCATACATATGCACCGAGAATGTTATCCAAACTGAACTAAGCCGTATGAATATTCACTAAGATTGATATTACGTCGTATTGATAACGACACAAGAATAACAGATTCTATTCTACATTTGTTGTAGTGATTGCATAATCTACACTAGTGCTTGACTACGGATAATACCGTAATACCAGGGAACCAAGGAATAATAAAAGAAATTTATTAGTGATTTATGATTACCTAAGTATAATTTATTCCATAAAAAAAAAAAAGATTAAGTATTAAAAATTACTGTCCTGTAAAATGAAGATATTTATTTAATAACTGTCTTTTTGGAATTATTTCAATTGCATTTTTTGCGTAATAATTGAGGTTAAAGTAATAAAGGAATTCATCTACTTCTCTACTACACATTTAATCAAATGATTGACGTGGTTATCAGTTGGAGACTGATCATATTGGTGAAAATTTATGTCATCAAATATTTTAAGACCAAGAAAATGTTGCAAGGTTTTGGTAATAAATTGACATTTAAACTTTTTTTTTGCAATCACTTTTTTGTCAAAGACAGTATGTTAAAACATACTACAAAGGTTCTGCTTTTTTACAAATAATTACCACATATGCCGGGTAAAAGTAGACCTCCGTTGTTTTTCAACTTTATAAATTCGATATGCTCATTAGTATTATCGGGCCCCAGTAATGCTGATATACATGTTTCACATTTAATTGTTTCAATTAAATAATAAACAACGGATCCTGCTATATAAGTCACTAGTACTACCTGTGAAGCAAACTCGGACATACTACTGAAATCACAAAACAAGTCATTGATATGTTCGATAATATCGTCTTCACCGGAGTCACTATCACGAAGTGGTATAATCGTAGTTATATTGATTGTATCAATAGCTGAAGTGCAATTTAAAATTGAAATATTTTCTAAAGCAACACATTTTCCACTGTTAAAGTCCTTCATTCTAAATGTGTAATTATTTTTTTATAAATTGATTTAAACTGTCGTGCTGTTAGGTTGCTGTTACAGCCCCCGTGTGCTCTTATATGACCAAAGGTTGATTCTATGTGATCTTGTGAAAATGTATAACTTGGCAAGTAATGAAGTTTATTTTCTTTTTCTATAAGCGTAAGATAAATTGCTTTTAAGCTTTGTATGCAAATGAGAAGTCCCAAGAAATCCGTTTTTTTGCAGACTGGACAACTTTTTGTCCATTGCTAAGTGTTAACGATTTTAAGTATATTTAGATCATTCCTAGGAATTTAAAAACTTTATCTTTGTTCTTGAAATGAAGGGGTTTCTTAAAGTATAACTGATTCATATGCCGCGAATTCAAAACATCAAACAAATTGTTAAAATTTTTTAAAAAGGTAAAAGTGCCATCGACATCTGCAAAATCAGGGTGATTCAATTGGGAACAAAATTTTAAGGCAATTTGCAATACTGTTGCTCATAAGCTGCGTTGCCAACCGGACTTTCGTCTTTCGATTTTTGAAAAATATGTGTTTACGTCTCAATTTATTAGCTAAATGTAAATGTTCCTTTTCTTGTAACTGATTAAGTGTTACTAAATTAGACCACTTTATAGAGTTCTTCATAAAGTTCTTTATAGAGCTCTCATTGTCTGTAAATAATCCGCGGGCCTGAAATGAATTTCTGACAAGCTTCATCATGTGACAAGCATCTAAGACAATGTAGATAGGCTTTTTTGTGATAGGATGTGGAAAATTAGTCATCAATCGATCCAAATCAAATGACCACCCGAGTTCTTTTGACATTGATACGTGGGCCGGACAACCATCAAATGTTATGGAAATTATTTCAATTCGAGTGGTATGAAGTAGTCCTAAACACTGTAAAACTAAATTAGCTTTTTGTTCACCGGTTAGTCCGTCAATAAGTAAATAACCAACTGGGATTTTCCAGGAACCGTTAATAGCGGTTTTTAGGAATACAAGAGCTTCTTTAGCAATCGTTGTAGTCGTGTGCCTGGTATCTACACCTATATCCACGTAACCATGCATGCGATGTCCGTCCCACTCTACACGCTGTCGAATTGCAATCTCGTCTAGTACCAAGTTGCAAATCAAACCATGATTCAAAGCTTGGACTTTCGCTTTAATCGCAGTAAATGACTCCGTTGTAAATCCGGGCTCTGCATTAAAAGATTGATACAACTTTTTAAAGTTCTTGTGTGAGGCAAGCATGTTGCAACTTTTGCCTTACAAATTCATACGCCTTCGGCGAATAAAAATGCAAAGTATTGCAAAGCTTCTCAAATTCGCAGAATTTTTCAGAGTTGTATTTTTTTTTACAAGATTTTAATTTCTGTTTAAACCTGCCGATCAAATCATGTATGGTAACATTCATACTCTCCAAAACCCACGCCTGATCCCCACTGATAAAACGCTTATCTTCTAAATTTTTTATCAGGTCTTTCAGTCTTAAGATTGTTTTGCGGGAACGCCTAGCTTTACATTGTAAAATTTTTATTTTTAAACATTGTTCTTTAATCAACTTCGGCACGTAGTTTTTTTTTCTGGGTGTACTTATTACTGCAGATTCAAAAGCAGGCGCTTGTAATTGCTGATATTCTGTTGACTAAAAACATTAATAAATAACAATGGAGTGTTAAAATAACTACAATATAAGAAATCAATTTGCTTTAGACTTACAATTGCTTGCAACAATGTACGTTTACGTGAACAACTGGGTGAACTGAGTGTTGACGGAGTTACCGGAGGTGCCGATACTGTGGATGTTCCCTGTTCATGATTTGTGAGCTGCAATATAATAAATTAATTTATCAAGTGTTAAACATAATTATAAGGTTATCAGTTGCCACCCACAACTTTTGGGCAACCATCCGGTTTGACAAAATCTACATTAACGCGTAAAAGAAGTCTCGGGTAAAAGATAGAAACGATAAATGTGTAGGTCAAATGTAATTTTTTTTCCTGATTTTTCTAGAACGTACTGTATTTTCTGCTTATAGCACTATATTTTTCCAAAAAAAGGTGGCAACCCTACAAGGTCCTAGATATTGTTAAAATTTATAGATAAATAAAAATACTACAGCAAAATTACGATTCCTACAAAAAAACAAACTTCACGTTATTTTCACGTCCACCACTTCAAAGTATTTATTTACTTTTTTATTAAATCGTTTAAAACAATATAAAGCTGAACTTACTACATTGAACAGTTTCCATGTGTTAACTGTAGGTACTGCAGTTTCTAACAGAGTACGTCGTTTTGTTGGTTTATTGAAGTCATCCTCCGTAAAATGTATCGAACAAATCCGACTTAAAGTTGTGGGGTACCAACTTTTTTTTCCCGTGTTATATACCCACTTATCTTTTGCATCTGCATTCTGTGGGAATCTAAAATAAACGCAAAAAACCAATACAAAAATATATTTTTACAAGAAAACAATTTTTCATAATGTTTGATTTTTATCTTTTAGTGTAAAATGTGAGTACTACTGTAGGTACCCTAATGTCGTTTAGCACACCACTAGCTCGCGACGATTCTCTGCGACCGTACCGCTTGAAATGCTAAAGCAAACACTATTGTTCATTGCGTAATACACTTCTTTTTGTAATACCAAACTGTCAGATAGCATCCAACACAAGAGGCAATGTAATAGTAAGTAGAAATATACCCGCAAATTATGTCAGTCGTACTATTTATTGGTAGAGTTATGTTTTAAAATGTACTTTTATCAAAAACATCAATAAAACCAAAAGAAAACACTTACCGATGAAAAGTTATCCCTTGATTACTGTATTTACACGTAGTAGACGAATTGCCGCAGTGGGCAATGCTGCAAAACAAAATTTTTTCAACCGCACTTGACGAGACAAAGTTTCACGAGTTACTGAGCGTAATATCGCGCACTGGTGGCATCTGAGTCACCAGCGCGGCAACAAGTTTACGCGTTCATAGCACTTCTATTACTTTATTTAGATTTCTGTGATATATACTAATCGACGCGAGAACTCTCATAACGCGATGCAGGATTAGTAGTTAATCCATAGTTCAGTTGCTGTATATGGAGTCGCCATACGTACGTAAAAGAATCCAGACCCGTCGTACTGGATGGGTTCCCCGTATCTGGATTATTTATATATGCTACACAGACGGACAAATATAAAGACAGACGAATCTCAAATCGGGTAGATCTGAAACGATGGTACTTCCTTCGCTCTCCCTATTAATAACAAATAAACAGCCTATATACTTATAAAGCTATAGTTATATTAAAACAACTATCTATATATTGATAAGTGAAGCGAAAACTTTGGATCCCTTTTTACGAAAATTGGGCGGACGGAGGAGTATGAAATTTCGCACACTTATAGTTTATACAGAGAAGAAGTGACGAATGCTAAAATTTTTGAACAATATTTGCTATAAAGTTAAAAAAAAATGCAAAAACGGGTACATACAGCTATGAGTGTCCAGTATATATTTTGACGTGTCATGGTACAAAAGTCTATACAATGACAGGTCAAGTAATATTGGCCAATGAAATAAACCATGGTCGAAATTCGACCACCACGCGACCTCTAGTAAGATTAAAATAAAGAGTTTGTAATGCTGCATTGCAATCTTTAAGTAGTCCTTTGTAGGTATTAAAAAAAATAAGAAACTAACAATTTAAGAAAATTATTGTGAAGAATTTTTAAATGAATAACATCAATCACTGGTATTTATTAATATGACTAATTAAGTGATTATAATTATAAATTATACAACGCTAAGCTGATTAAAAACCTGTAAGAATGTATGTATGTCGTAAGGATTACAAGTTATGTTAAAGAAAACAGTAAACAATCAATTCAAGTTGATATTTAAAAAAAAAAACCAATAATTCCTGGAAATAGTAAATGGAGATTAAATACCACTACAGGAAATATATCATAATCATTAGATTCTAAGTCAGTATTAAATATTTAATTTGCTCGCTACATGACACAAGTATACTATCGTGGCGTCTGAATCCCACTAATATCTCACTAATATTATAAATGTGAAAGTTTGGATGGATGGATGGATGGATGTTTGTTACTCTTTCACGCAAAAACCACTGAACCGATTACGATGAAACTTGGTATGTAGGTAGCTAGAGACCTGGATTAACGCATAGGCTTTTTATCCCGATACCGTGATATACCTTACATATATTTTATTTTATTTTATTTTACATTGTTTGGAAAACTTACAGCTAAAAATCGTACAATAAATAATATATTGATACCAAGGTGAAGGCCAATTAAAAGTTTTTACTTGTAATATTACGACTTTTGTAGCATTAAAAAAAAAGAGATACACCTATTTGAAATATGAATATATACGAAAATTTTATGTGTGAGTTTGATATGAGCATTTAGTTATGCCCGGAAGTAATGGTCGCACAAAACTTTCTTTAGTTTGACAACACTTGTAAAGAAGAGACCTATATCAACGTCCCGGCTTGCTACATTGTATGTACAGCTAGCACGTAGTTGATAAGAATTTTGCCTATATGTAGTTTTTACTAAAGGAATGTGCAGTAAATTTGGCTTACACAGAAATACTGTTGGTACGCGCAGGCCCATTTTGTTTACCAGCTCCGATACATCTGCTGATCCGTTGAAAATTTTGAACAGAAATGTCAAATCCGTTATTTTGCGTCGCTCTTTTAGAGGAAGAATGTGAAATTTTTGCAACAACCGTGGTAATCAGGCAAATAACAATTTGAACGGAATTGAATGTACCTCAAAAATTTTCGTTGTATGCTTTCTAGACGGTTTATGTACGTATTATAGATTGGGTTCCACACTTGTGAGGTGTACTCAAAGTGGCTGCGAACGAAAGAGCAATATAGAATTTTAATAGTTTTTATATTTTTGAAGTCAGATGAGTCTTAAAATGAAACCCAACGCTTTCGTTGCCTAACTAATAATACTGTCGATATGTGTATCAAAAAGGAGCTTACAGTCAAAAGTGACTCCGAGTTCTTTCACGGAGCTAAACCTGAGTAATAGAGTATCTTGGAGTGTATAATTAGAGTTAATAGGGTGTGGTCTACGTGTAAAAGTGCAAACGTAGCACTTGGAAACTTTTAAATCAAGCTTGTTGGAGGTACAATAATTTTGGAATCCGTCCAAATCCTCCTGTAGAGAGACAGCGTCTGCGACGGTGTCAATTTGCTTCATATTTCATGTCATCAGCGTAGAGTAATATCTTCGAATGTTGAAAACAATGAGTTATGTCATTGACATTAAACAATAGAGGTCCTAGCAACGATCCCTGAGGAACGCCCGAGGGAATGCGCATGGCTCTCGAAGAGTACCCATTCAGAACCACGGTCTGGCAAATATTCTCCACGTATGACGTAAACCATCTGAAGAGATTGTCTCGAATGCCCATGGATGTCATTTTCTTCATAAGTATGGAATGATCTATTTTATCGAAACACTTACTAAAATCGGTATATATAATATCCACCTGGGATCTCTGTGACATAAAATGGGACAAAAAATTGCTACATAAAATAAGATTTGATGTTGTCTACCGACCCTTCAGGAAACCGTGCTGGTATTCGCTGAAATTGAGTTTGAGCGCTGAATACACTTGTCTATAAACAATTTTTTCCAAGATCTTAGCGAACATACACAACTTAGATATTTGTATTATAGATAGGTATACTAAAGGCAGACTTTCAGATAGTGGGCATTACACCAGTAACAAGTGAGCGACGAAATAGGATTGAAAGGGGTACAGTGAGACTTGCAGCGCAGTTCAATGTCTGAGCTGACACTACCAGCCCCCTCATAAACGTCATGTAGATTTGGCACAGAAGAACTGTTATCATTGGTACTCTGTTGCAATAAATTGGAATGGAAGTAGTCGCTAAACATATTGCATATGACGTCGCTGTTCATACTGCTACTAAAGTGTTTTTTAGATTTTACATAAGCCCAAAACGCACGACTAATATTGGATTCTATCTTAGTAATGTAATTTTCAAACAACTCATTTTCAAAATCTTTAACCCGTTGACGCAAGATAACGAAAGAATGATAATCGGAGAGGTTGCTGTATCTTTTAAATTTAGAATGAAATTTAGATTTTTCCTTTATTATTTTTATCAATGAATTACTATACCAGTCAGGATACTTAGAATGTGTGTTTAGAGTTTTTGTTAGTATATAAATGTTACGTAAATCGTTGATGACATCATAGAAATACGTTACAGCATCCGCCAAAGACCTATCAGTTCATAATTCCAATCTATACAATCCAGCTTGTGTCTTATGGTATCATAATCGGCCTTATTATATAAGTATTGTATACGAGGACGAACAGATAGGCTATATAACTGAACAAAGTCGACTAAAACACAGAGTGCTCTGTGATTAGGATCTTCAGGTACAAGTGGATTAACACAGCAACCAGATCCAATATCCTGTCGTTAATATTTACAAAACTGTTTTATTGCGATAGATTACAGATATTGATATTGTCAATTAGGTCAGTCTGTGCGACACCCTACCCTACCTATATTACCACGTTTAAGTCAGAAACTAGTCTCGATTTAATACAACTATATGAGAGGTGACTCTAAATGGTTCAGTTACTTTTTCTCCCCTGTTTGTCAAACGAATTCCTTTTATAAGTTAGTTGCTGATGGCTTTCTTCACTAGATTACTCATTTTAATAGGCATAATAAAAATGGTTGTCAGTGTTTTTTAAGAGTGCTCGTTAAGGTAAAATTTTATGTAATAATATATGCTGCTCATTACCAGGTGATGCGGTATTCTCGGCGTTTCTCGTGGCGCCCCAAGTAGTGAGTGTTTGGAGAGGCACGTGGGGTATAATGGAGCTGCACCCAGAACTGTTCCCGTATGCCCAGATATACCTGCTCGGCATTGTTATACACATAAGTTTTGCATTACTTAGGTGAGTAGAACGGAGTTTATCATTGCCTGCTTTTTTTTAAGTTTTTACTATTTTGATTGAAAATTTTGATTTTGGACCGTAATTACATATTACTAGACTAGATCTACTAGGTACATACCAAAAAAACATCCCTATTTCATTGGGCAGTTAAGAAAAATATTTGTAATGAACGGACGGTCTTTTATAAATCATACAAACATTTATCCTTTGTGGGGATCAACCGTTGGTGTGGTTGTCAAATATTTCTATAATGTTCTAAATACAATTAAATAAAATGACATCTTTAGCAAACATAATATCTTAATTTAAGATTGATAGATAGAATATTCTTTATTGTACACCCCTAATAATATACAGTTTTAATGAACATTAATTTAACAAATTGAGTACCATGGGCGGTCTTATCGGTAAAAGCAATCTCAACCAGATGAACCAGGTGCTGAACACTTTGCTCCAGTATCCCTATGGAATATAGCCGCATATTTCCTCAAAGCTCCTATAAGCTTCTCATTGCTCAAAAACTTGCGTCCTTTCAGTTATTTTTTCACACAACGGAGTAGTGCAAAGTTTCATGGCGCTAAAACCGGACCGTAAAGAGGGTTCCCAGCAATTTGATTCTAGCTTGGTACATATAGTCCGAAGTTTTACCTTCTCGATGTGCAGGGGCGTTATCTTGATCCAAAAAACCAAGTATCGAATTTTGAGTTTTTTTGTTAATTTTTAAGGCTTTTATACCTCAGGTAAACGTTCCTCTGTATATCATACAGCAGTAAGTTTTTTAAATTTTATTTTAGTTTATGGATACGACTTCAAATCATAATTTTATGAAATCTACTTTGCATACGACAAAACTTATGTAGCGCCCTACGTTTTTAATAAAACATAGTGGTTCATGGCGTACTAAAGATTTTTAGTATAAATTTGCATCGAACAAGTGAGCAGTCAAACGAGTATTGCATGCACGAGCCTGATGAATCAGGTTTCTTTGTTGCAATCAATTAAGTCTGCTGGAGTAATTGCCGTAGTTGGCACCGTATTAATTTATTATGCCAATACTATTTGCATAATAAAGTAATAATATGGTTTCGTAATTGGTTAAAAAAAATAAAATTATTTTAAATCTTTTTCAAGGGGAATTATTCTTAAGATCATTTTTTTTTGGCTTAATCTAATGAATTTGTTTAGTTTTTATTCTATTTTTAATATTCTTTTAAGTTTGTTTTTATTTCTTGCTTTTTTTCCCAGCCATAAAACCACGAAAAAACGAATGTAATACTTTGTGAGGTCTAGTTTCTGTAAAAATAATACCTCACAGGCTTTTTTGAAACATTATACATTTAAAAGTAGTTTACATTCAAACTTGGCTAAGTAAAAACATAATTCAAACGTCATTATCAACATATTAAGTATTTCTTTATGTGTAGAAAGCCCAATAACCATTTGCCTGACCAGAAAATCAAACCAAAATCAAATGCATATAAGCACTAACGTTTTTAAACTTTTGCAACTTTGATACATATTAGGTGTGTAACTCGGAACTTAATCTCTCAAAAGGACTGATTCACGAATGGACTAATTCTAAAAAAGGACTAAATAGTGGAATTAATTCTCAAAAGGGCTAATTCGTGAAAGGACTTATTCGCAAAAAGACTAAAACGATTTATCGGACGTAACTTTATTTGTGAAATAATTGCTTAGTAGAGTAACTGTGTAAGAGCTTATTTAAGCGTTCCTCCTGCGTCCCAAGATGCTAGAGAAAATAGACATAGTTTTGCATATACTAATCATTTTTGAAATGTGAATATACTTTTGACCATATTCAAGAAAATGGTCAAAGAATATTACTTGGCTTCTTAATTTCACCTTTTTGTCATTAGCTGCATTTATCGGATATAATCTTATTAATCTACAAATAGATATTTGAACATCTTAAATGTTACAAAGTGATTACACTTGTTTCCCTGTATTACCTATCTAATAATATTGTATATGTTATAGGTATCATTTACTAGTTTTTAAGTCTAACATGTTTTGATTCCCACACCAAAACTACCCATTAAATTATTATATTACTAGTCATTATTTTTCCATCCCAAGGTTGCCTGGAAGAAATTGCTTTTAGCGATAAGGCCGCCCTTTGTACATATCAATTTGTAAACTTACTGTAAGCAATATTTACTGGTGTACAATAAAGTTTATTCTATTCTATTCTATTCTACTTTTGAATACAATATTTTAATTATACTTGTTACATTACTTGTTTATTTATAAGCTTTTATGAAAGACGATCGTACAATTTACCCAACAGAGCAAAACTCCTCGAACGTTCAGCGGGAGCTTACAGCAGTCCAGGGGGCGGACCTTTCTGGTGGATCACAGAGCGGCTCTTGTCTAGAGTGTACACATACGTCTTCATACTGTGTAATATCATGCATTGGCGCGGCGGCTGGGGGCTGTTTGACTTATTTGTTTCTACCGTAGTACCTGAAGCAAGTGATCCTCATAGGTAAGATTCAATTGATATAAGTATCCTTTGTATCCGTTTATGGCAAATGCTTAATCTTTTAAAAGCCTTTTACAAGTGTGATCTTGTTAAGTTAGTAGGTTATTTCTAAGGCCAAAACGTGTTTAACTCAATTAAAAATCAATTGCAGAGTTATACTTTATTATAATATTTGTACGTTAAACTTAAATCTTAAACTATTACCAAATTATGTCCAAATAGCAAATGTTACTTCTATTGTATGTTTTTATAATGACCATATATTTTTATTTCTTGGAATTTGTAGATTACCAAAATAGATATAAAAGTTGTGAAACAAAAAGTTATAGACCTTTGTTTTACAGCTTTTACATTTAACTTTTATCGATAGGAGGTCTAGGTTCGCTGGAAATCGTGAAAAAAACATTTTCCACTCCTAAACCATTTCACGCGCTTATTATTTTTTGGATGTTTTGTCTTGTTAAAAGGTATCTGCACTGGCCTAAATAAATAACAAGTGCTAAATCATTGCGGATTGTGCTATTTGTACGTGCTGGCTTAGCTTTAACTAATCGCTTAAATAATTGTTATCATTGATCGATTGTTGTTATATTAAAATCAAACCTTAGCTTTAAAGTTAGGTAACCTATGCAATCCTTTTTTTATGTGATATGTGAAGGAATGGATGTCTGGCTGGGATACCTAGCAGGACGCAGTCTTATTAAAGAGTTATTCCCTAAATCCACATGATCACCTGCTGATGGAGAAGTATCTTGATTTATGTTCAAGATATATTTTTATTTATCAGCTGCTTTTTAAAAATACCTGAGTCACACACCAAAATACCTTCAATTTAATATTGTACTTTTTCTACTGTACTTTGTCACCGGGTCTTAGGGCTTCAGGTGTATCTTAGAAAGGAAATACGATACGGCCGACCGTTGAGCAAGCTAAGGCAAGCAATTTTTTTTCCATTTTTTATTGATATCATGAAAGCTCGAGAAAGCAGGTGAAAATGGTTTTAAACGGTTTTGTTTTTGCTAATTTATAAATAGATTCCATGACTATTTGATGTCTATATAGTAATCATTATGCATGTAGACAACGACACTACCATCTTTATCATTACGAATAAATTAAAATGGGAAAACATATAAACATATTATTCACTCTTGATGCACACCATTTTATTTTATTATATTACAGTCAATATTCTTACATTTCCGGATACATGTTTCAGATATTTCTTTATTGAGTTTCCATTTCTTTTCAATAGACCTATCCAGTGGCTTATTTAGTTATTTCTCTATTTCCAGGCCAGTATTTATAGCAGCGCTCACAGTTACATTCTACATAACGGCCGCTGTTCTGCGGAGCTCAAGAAACTTCCTCGCGTCTCCTTACTTCCTAGTCACTGACGGCAAAGAAGCCACATACATCTTTACTACTAGGTTCAAAGTTTCAGTGAGTGACTTTATTATTTTTCCATTTTATTTTATCTCTTTTTGCGTTTTTGTGTTTTACCTTAGCCAACCTTCTCTAACCAGCTAAAAGAATATTAGGTAGTGGATATCTTTAATTTTAAGATATGTTGGTGCTAATTTTACTTATCGGATGTTATACTTCGGAAACTAGTTAGGAAGAGAGCTGGACACCTCTAGTTTTAATATTACAATACGCTCATTCTCTGCCAGTTAACATTTGGGTGATGCAGAGAAAATAAGACGTAGGTGCAATTAAAAATTATGTAAAAATTTACAAAAAAAGAATCGGATACATACAAAATTTATATACATATATATACATACACATACATACATACATACATACATACATACATATATCCAGTATTATAAGCAAGTGAAATATTACTTTTACTACCATTTTTTTTTAAATGTGTAGCGAGTAGAGCACGTCTAATAGGTTCAGGCAATGCATTCCACAGGTAAGCTGCATGTACTGTAAAGATATGTGAATGAAATTTGTGGAATGCCCATAAGAACACTAATATTATATTAGTGTTCTAATGGAATGTAGCACTTGGAAGTTCAAAGTGAGAAAGTCACCAACACTTTACGCAGTTTTTGAGTCAGGTCAGGATATTTTTAATACTACTTAGAGTGTAGTAAGCAAAAAGAGAAAGAGAATTTTCAAGAACATTACCCGTGAGTTTCATGAGTTTTTTGACTAACGCCGTTGCGCCGTCAGGGTGACCGTTATCACCCCGACGGCGCAACGACGCGGCGGCGCGGCGACAGTTAAAAGTTATGAGGGTAATGAGTTTGTTTATATGTACATTATATACTTCTTTATGTAAAATAAATTTATATATAATTCACTTCCAGTCGATCTTAAGACGATTTCACCTAACATCTTATGACCTTATCTGATGATGATTAAGTCAGAACATCTCTAAAATCTCTGATAAGGTTATAGCTATATATAGGATATAGCTAACTAGCTGTTAACTGTACCAAGTTCAACGCCTGCTCGGAAAAGGCATCAATCATATTTGGATTAATTTTTTGCATTCCGAACTCACTCTTCACTTTACACTCGCACTTATCACTTCACGGTGCCTTACATTAAAGAGGTCATTACAACTATTTTGTATTTGTTCAATTTATATTAAATATTGTTCTGACTTCTGCTAATTATGGTAAAATTTTTGCGTATACTGAGGTTTCAGTAATTGCCACGATACGTTATCAGATAGATGCACATGATCAGAAAAAAATGATTAGAGGATAGATAAAGACTATATCCATACTATTGGGTAGGTGTTCCCAACATCACGCCTGTAATTCCCCAAAGGCCGTACCTTTAATGTATATAAATACTACACAAACAAGTGAAACCAATGATAAGATAACAGTTGTTAAGAACACAAATTAGGTGAAAGAGTTTTATGAATTTGTTCATCGATTGGGACAGGGACTTTTTGTGATCATTGCAGCCATTTTTTATATTTATTTTAAGTCTTTAAAGAATTAAAGACTTAAATTTTGCAATCATTGATTTTATTACAATATATTTTTTTAATAATTATGGATACATTCATTGCCAAAAAATAATTCCTATATTTGTAAGTAAAAATAACTTTTAACTCAGTTCCATAGAATCTTGGTGAAAATGTTTCGAAGACTTTTACTTAGTTGGGTATATTTTCGAATGAGGCTGTTAAACATACGTTAATGTTATTGTTTTTCAATAAAAAGGAATATACTGCTAGTAAACTGGTTAATTGCTATCGATATCATATAAACCTTACACATGACGCATCCAAACGGCGAGGCGCGGATTGGTAAATAATGTCTATCCAGTGTAACCGCCCACTATCCAGTGAAATGGTATTCCAATAAGAAAGCGTTCATCTGCAATGGCCAGGTTCACGATATACATCGCCGCCCGGCAAAAAAGTGCCATATCACAAAAAAGTGAAGTAAAAACATCGTTATTAGCTCAGTGAAAAAGGGAACAAAGTCCCTTTTTTTGTTTTGTTCAATTAACCGGCGTGTTTTCTCGAAATAGCTGTTTTTGTATTATGACACTTTTTTTTTGCCGGGTGGCGACAAGTTGGTAACAGTCTGCATCTTGGAGTAGCTTCTATTCACTAAGCAATAATACTATTACAAATGATGAAGTCCATACGAATTTTTTTTTTTTAGCTAAGCTTAACGCTTGTGTTAGGAGTGGGTTCACGACGGTAGTGCACTGGGTGGGGTTCAAACCCGCAACCACTTGATCGCAAGTCCGACGCCTTAGCCATTACGCTACCGCCGCTACATATAAATTGCTTATAACTTATTTTTAGAATTCTCTTCGCCTATTCTCATATAGCTTTACAGTACTATTGCCACCTATTAAGTACATTTCAAGACTTCCTTCCTTTCCTCAGAAATTCCTTATAGAAAAACTCACTAATAAATTTTCCCGCCCCGGGAATCAGTCCCAGACTTTCGACCGCGACGAGCGACCCAGTACTTCATAGTGGGACTAATTTGTGTCAACTTGTGATACTGTAGCAATGTGGCAATAATTTTATATGTAATCCCTCATGCTTATAAAATTCGGTCCAAGTGGTATGTATATATTAGCTGTCATCCGTGACTTCTGAATCCGCGAATTTTAATGCAATTCGTAAGTATTTACAGTTGTTTTTTTTGTGATTGATCCATTAGATTGGGGTCTATTCTTAGCTGACGTGTCCTGCCTATAAACTATCTTCCTGCCAAAATTCAAGCGTCTAGTACAAATAACTCAGGACTTTCACATAAACTTGCAAAAGCCCGTAAACCTCCTTAATCTGGCCCTGTCACAAAATCTGTTCTAAGCTCACGTGTCCTTGTTATAAACTATCTCCCTGCCAAATTTCATCTTCATACGTCAATTTATTTTCCAGATTTCATGATAACACACATACACAATTCTTACCTATTATAAATACATAATATACCTAGTCTGGCCTGGTCTACTCTCGATGCTTTAAATATAATCCCAAAAAAAACCATATTTTTATTAAGACTTCACTTTTATGCATAACTTAATAATTTTCGGAGCTTTTCTTCTATTTATTCTGATGTTGTCAGAACTTAGCTTTCAATCTAATTTCAGGAACCATTTCAATAATAATTTTAGGCCCATTACAAGGAAATCCGTAGCATTTGATAAAATTAGTTTCAGGCATTATAATTGGAGGTGTCAAGATACAATGTGTGTATATAATATAAAAACGGCATCGTGTCTTTTAAGACTGAAATTTGTTCACTTCTATGGGACCATATAACCTTAATTACAACATTTACACAATATAAACTCATTAAAATAACTGCACGTATGGCGCAATGGTTCAAGTGGTCACCTCGCCCCTACGCCGCGCCGAGTGTTGTTCAAATCCCACACGGGACAAAAATTTGTCTGATCCACAAATAGTTGTCCTGAGTCTGGGTGTTCTTTGTGTCCATTGTTTGAATGTTTGTGAAGCCCCCAGCGACACAGAAATATTCCTAATGCGGGAGTTGTCTTAATATTAACCAAGATTTACTAAGATTAAAGATAATGTTTTATTATCTGAACATGGAATGACATAATTCTGAAATACACTGTATTTTTACTACCTTAAATTCAAAGGTCCAAAACCTAAGGTCAATGTGATCAAACCCAGCGATAATCAGATATTTCGGAAGTACGCAGTTGTAAGCTGTCCTACTGGGTGATTTATGGGCTATTGGTGCCGCGGCCGACTAATGGTATTACGAGTACATATAGACTTCTATCTAGTACAAGGTAAGACATTGAGCATGGAACGCATGATCTAAGTTATATAGGGTAAACGGTATAGTTATTGGCCAGTTAAGCGACTCCTAGACTTTATATTTGAATTAAAATCATATAAAATTGTTCGGAGGTAAATAAAAAATGCGTTAGCTATACTATATCTACTATATTTATTCATATTTTTTTCTTTTAATGTTTATATATTTTTTTTATTTTTAAATCGAACATATTTTTTTGGAATTGTTCACTCCGTTATTAAAAAATCAATAAAAACTAACATACATCATTTTTGAACTCAGTTTTAATGGATTTTCTCAGAAACAGATTGAATGTTTCCTGAAAAAAATCAACACAAATGTCAAATACGTAATTAATAGTAGGCTGCATTTTTATAATTATATTATTGGTCATGAGGTCTTTACAGTTAATAACCATAAATATTAGAATCCTATATGTTTAAAACATGTTTTCATATCGATCTTTATACATATGCACATACATGCATACATGTAATACAATACAATACATTTTATTGAGAAAAGAAAGAAAAATAAAAGAGGCGAAAAGTATAATGGTAAATGTATATATATAGTATTAATTTCAAAGTGATCCTATAAGGGTTCCATTTTTCCTTTTAAGGAACGGAATCCTAAAAAACCTAACTTGTTATAAATGTCATAAAATAAATTTTTAAAAACTTTATTTTATGGCACTAATTTTTAAACTTTCAAGTTCCATGAAATATAATTATGTTAACAGGAATTAACGCGTCCACGTAATATCCTTTGAATTGACTGACGTTTCAACCGGGTTGCATTTCCCGTGGTCACAGGCTGACTGGCTCACTGGCTCTTAAAATAGCAATTTCGTATACAGTTATTTCCATTTAGCCTTTGTGGTTTACCTGTTTTTTAGAACCTTTGGCGCTGCGGGTGATACCATTAAGGTAGTTAGTTTACTCACCATGAAATTGTACTTTTACCTTTTAATGAAGCTTATTTCATGTCTTAAAAGTTCAATTACTATTGACAAAGGCCGAGCCGTACCATTTTGTTCTCGATGACATTCAAGACATATTCAACCCCCTGTAACATCGTTATACATTAAGCTAGAAGCCTGAATTTTCGAAGACTAAGGGCGTAACTAGGTAAATTCCAAAATTACATTCAATTTGAACTTGTAGGTTAGAATTATTGCAAGTCAAATTTTCTTATACCCAAGTCACTGACATACTCACTCAAGCTCACTCACACACAAACCTTAAATTTTGAACACAACTAGTGTTTAGCTCATAAAGCAAGGAAAAACTCGAACACACCGCAATTTCAGTCCAGTTTTCTGCATAAACAAACTGCTGACAGTATAAGCAAATTATTTATTTAATAAATAAAGATTTCTAATGTTGACACGTTCAGTCTAAAATTTTATTAGTTAACAAATTAAGTAACAGTTAGATCTCACTATATTTTGCGGTAGACTGCGTTGCGACTTGCGAGACTTAGGTTTTTTATGTTATATTTGTGATGGGCAAATAACAAATACCTTAAATAAATAAAATAAATAGTAATATTGAACAAATACTTTTTCTAGAATATCAAGATATACCTTATTATAGTTGTGTACTACGAATTTATTTTTGAGAGAGAACTCTAATTGAAGGACTTTTTTGGTATATAATGAAATGCGTCCTAAATTAAGATAAAAAAAACAATTGCCTAATACATAATTATTATACTGTATTAGCTGCGCCCCGCGGTTTCACCCGCGTAAGTCCCTCGTTAAGTTTTCTTTTTTGTGGAAACTTCACATAAACCATCTACTAAATAGTCCGAACACAGCCTAAACATTTGGTTTGGATAGGTGAGCCCGTTCTTGAGTTATAAAATTACAACGAAAAGTGGCATTGATTTTTATATATATGGATTATTTCATTTACCGGCGTCATTGATCACCAGATATTTCATTATCATTTTCATCTCCGACGCCGTCTCTAATTGCAATTTATTTCCATGAACAAAGCCTGCGTAATTATTTAAATTGAACTTACACATTTTGATAGTGGTTTCTGGACATAAAAAAAGTTTTCAAAACCCAAATAGTCGTTACCGTTTTTTTGGCTGATGATACCTACATTATAAATGGTGTCTACTTTAAGACGATAAGTAAGTTTTTCCCTGAGCCTGATTCGATAAAAAAAAAGTTTACCTACTGCTAAACACCAACCGGATTAAAGAATGGAAATTAGGGCAAAATACGGATTAACCTTTAGTTACTGATACCTAACTAATCCGCTGTGGATTACTGTCTGTTATCAAAGTATGAAAAACGTCATTTCTTCAGTGTTATATTTTTAATGCATACCAGAAAACTTTTAGACATTTTTTTTATATTTTTTTCGGTTTTCATGTTTTTTTAATCTTGTCTTATCATTATTATCATTAAACAGTTATTTATATTTTCCTGCCTAAGCTAGAACTTAGCAACACTTTAAAAAAATTACTAGAATTATTATTTGTAGATAAACTGTATTCATATATGAACTATTAACTTAAGTGTAGCCTTTTATTATTGAAATACAAACCTTTTGTAAACGTCATAAGATTTATTTTATGTATTTATGTACATAATGTAATAAGGCTAATGTGTTCCCTAGAAAATTATTAAGTTAGAGGAACTAGCTTAATTGTTTTAAATATAAAGGAAGTCTCTGCAAGCGGAAAATTTTAATGATTTCACAATCGGTGACTTCCTAACGCTTTTTGTTATATTATTCTACGGCTACGTTTTTGTTAATTAATATAGCTTATTATGATTTTCAAATAAATTCTGAGTTTGTCTGCTTCCCAGTGTAAAAGGTGTTTAATTAAGAGTACTACCAACTGCGTACGTGCAAAGTGGTCTGCCGGAAGTCTATAACTCTTCTTCGTGATTTCTAATTTCGTGACTGTCAGACCGATGATTGAGTAGGAGTGGATGATTGAGGATCGAATTAGTACCTACTGTAGGCGTGACGTGAAAGTGTAACAATGTAAACCATCGTTAGTAATTGTCTTAAAATAATTAAGCGCGTGACATATTATCCTTTCAAGTGCCTAATGCTACCTCGACCATTTCTGGTCTTTTGTAGCGCACTCTTGCTTCAAAGTTCACAGCTCAGACTTATGGCTTCGAGAAATCTTCAGATCCTATCACCAATGATTTTTTGGATTTCCTGCGGTTGCATGATGTGCAACCCTAGGTTTAATATTGCGGTGCCGCATTAGTCGGCACAAGAGCATAGAATATGCCTTGCAGTTTCTTCGGCCTCTTGACAGAATCTGCATATTGTGTTCTCGACCAACTTTAGGTTGAACATATGTTTGTTCAGTTTGCAGTGTCCGGTGAGGACTCTTGTTACTGCACAGGTTTTGTATCTTTTGAGGTCCAGAAGTTTTTTTGATACTTTATTATCATGGCCCTTTATTCAGGCTACCGAGTGTCTTAGAGCAGTCGTGGTCTTCCATCTCTTAATAGCCAATAATATATATTGGGCGTTTATGATTGAATACGCTCTACCTTTCTTATATTTAAATAAAGTTTTGTATATAATGTGAAACTTTCATTATCAATAACATTTTGTTGCAAAGCATTAAAAATTATAAAATTAACAATACGGGCTTTTTTCGACCTGCTAGAAGCTAAAAAGCCAGGTGCCTTAAACCTTTGCAGGACTTTAGTCACGTCATCAATTAAGTTGTTGAGTATTGTAGTAATATTTATCTTTTACTAGCTGATCTGACAGACTTGGAAAAAAATTAAAAAAGACTATGTTTTTCTTAGATTGCCAGCTTTTTTGGCATATTTTCAACTTAACAATTTAAAATAATAATTTATGAAATCGGTCAAGTCGTTCTCAAGTGATGCGCTTACCAAAGAACAGCATTGTATTTATATAATATAGATTTAAGACTTTTATTAAACAAATTGTGGATTTTAGTTCAGTATATTATTTCGCCTCTGTAACAGAAGCATTCTCGTAACTTAAGTTAGAACGCTTATGTATCGTAACTAAAGCTAACTATAGTAGTAAATAAAAGAAATATATTCTTACTAGCAGTGCCCCGCGGTTTCACCCGCGTAAGTACCGATTCCGTGGGAATATCGGGATAAAAAGTTGCCTATATGTTAATCCAGGTCTCCAGCTATCTACATACCAAATTTCATCGCAATCGGTTCAGTAGTTTTGACGTGAAAGAGTAACAAACATCCATACATACATAAATCCATACATCCTTACAAACTTTCACGTTTATAATATTAGTAGGATAAAAAAAAATAAGTTTATATCCTGGATACCTATCCACACAAGACAGATAGATTAATTTAATATAGTTCAATGAATAAATAACTGTCTACATGAAAGTGGAAAAGGTGTGATTTTATGAATGTGTGCATGTACGTAATAAGTAAATTACTTTGAAATTTTATTGAATTACACAACAAGGTTTTTTGAGTAAAAAAAGGTTTACCGCCCATGAATTTCGTACGTTTTGTTGTTAACCGTTATTTAAATACCTAAGCCTTTCGAGGATAGGTTAGTAGGTACTATTTTTGTAGATATAATTAATTATCGTAAAACGATATTTGAGATATAATTAATGTAGTTAAGAAGCCATAAAAAATACTTATCACTTTACTTTTCTCTGTATATCTTATCTGTATATTTTTATGTTTTGTTTTATGTTCTTATCCTTTTTAATTTTACCACCATTGTCTCCTCCAATCATTTTTATCCATCCTAAGGTTGCCTGGAAGAATTTGCATGTAGCAATAAGGCCGCCCTTTTTACACTATTTAAATAATATGAAATACCTACAGTAAAATTTATTTCCCAACCCAATTATGTATTAGATAGTTTTAATTCAAAAAACTTTTTTGATTAACTGCTAGCTACTCAAGAAAGAAATTCTATTCCACAGAGGAGGGATCATACTTTTTTCATGACCATGATGCTCCTGCCGGTGTCCTCTTTCTTTGTGATGCTCAAATTCACTCAAAGTAACATGAACACTGCTTTAGTTGTATTATTATGAGTTCACTGAATTAGATAATGTCACAAGAAAATGTGATCTTAAGTACTATGCAGTGTTAACTTTTAAACTTTCGCGTTCCATGATGTTGCACTGGCCGTGCAACCTGGTCGAAACATCAGGCAATTCAGAAGTATATGATACCTTTTGCTGATCGTGTTAATTCCCGTAAATACATAAATAATATTATAACATGCAGTGTATTCAGAAAAAAACATTTACTTATTACTTCAATAAATAAAAAATCGAAAAAAAACACTTCAATTGGAATAAATTCACTCAAGATGTGACCCTACAAGTGACATCATTGGTATTGCAGTCCTGGTAACCACTTACCATCGGGCGTACCTTTAGTTAATGAATGTTGTTTGATTTAGATGTTACAACTTAACTTCATTAATTAATTAATTGTTATTGTATGTGTTCAACAAATTTGCACTAAAAACAAAAGCTCAAATGTCACTTTTCTTCACCGGTCGAAATACCGTTATTGTTTCACATGTTGCAACTAAAAGTCCTATTAAATCTAGAGATCCCGGCGGCCAAGCTCTTGGCTCAGACTCTAAGGCGAAAACTAAATTTTCCCATCAAGACAGACGTTATTGGGTGTCCCTGGTTCCACGCTGGATCGGGTTAACACGCCTCAGCTTTCTCATTAACGGACATCGCATAACTATGTATATAGAACTGCACAGCAGACATGCGTATGAGTCGCATTACCGGTATAAACTAACGAAATTTTTATTGTACTTGCGTCACAGGAGCAAGCATTGCATTTAATCGATTAAACAATAGATAAGGCCGGGACTTTTATGTATCTATACGCCGCGGCAAGTGTTTGATAATATTTATTTTACTAAAATATGTTTCTTAGGTAAACGCTATAAATTTTAATTAGTACAAAAATTGTACAATGACAGATATGCACTGAAAAAATGTTTCATCTATCGTGCTCATTTTTGTTAGCTAGTTATGCTGTTATACAAAAAATAATTGATATTTACAACACAGCAAAAGAGTGGTAATATGCATTTCGTCGCCTTAATGCTTATTTGTCCTATCGACCAAATTGATCGAAAATTAACTTTAAATGCAATATTGTAAAGACTTAAATATCACACCTGTTGGTTAAGGTAGTTTTAAAACTTTTTGCTGTTAAAACAATAAAAAAACCATTTGAATTTTATTTGTGGCACGATACTTGTCGTCGCCACATCAAAAACTCTTATTTATTTTACTAAAATTAGGGACAAACTATAATAGATGATAAAACAGCTCACTATTTAATAAGAATAAGTTAATAGACATTATTTTGACTGGTTATACCGGGAACGCAATGGTATTGGTCGTTTGATAAATATTAATGAATAGTGGGGTTATAAAAAGGGTAGTAATAAGTTCAGGAGATGGTCTTGAGTGCGAAGAGTGGTACAAACAACTTGGCAGTTACTGTAGTTAGTGATTTTCATATTTTATATCACTAGTTGTGAGAATGTTTGTAACATACTGTAATAAAAATTTGTGCTTATTTGTTCTATGTTCAGTTTTTGTTCTATATCCTACGTCATAAGAGGCGTTGAGTGCTTGAGTGTTCTATATCCACTCAATCCACCAATCACAGCCCACGACACCATGTCACTTTATGCTTTCTCTAATGAGGTAGTGTCCTAACTCCACATTCGTAATTTTATTTGTGCATTTTTGTTCTATCTCCATACAAAATCTGTAAAATAAGGTATATTTAGTTACCATCAATAGATGACAATTATAACAATCAATTCATTGGTAACTCATGTACTGAGAAAGACTTTCAAATCTTGAAACTATGGCTTTTTTTTTCAATAAAGCAAAAAACTCTTCGTCCTGTAAAAATCAACCAATGGTAGATAGGACAAACAAGCACTTAGGCAACGATTTGCATTCCTATTTACCGAAAGCGGACTATATAAATATATACATATAATATAGGTATTAGCCGGGTCGTGGGACTTTGGGAAAATATTTTTAAGTGGTATGGTTAGAATGGGAGCCGACTATGCTAAATGGGTATTTACTCGAGCGTCGTTGGGACCTATTGGATTTCACACGATGTAACTCGTTCACTGGTGGGGGGAGCGTCTACAGGTTTTCAAAGATGTAAAAAAAAAAAAAGTAAAACGGAGTTACTCTAGCGTGTCAGATATTAAAAGTGTAAACACCCTATATGTCTCTGGTAATGGAGGTAGGTTCATCTGTCAATTTGCATGGGGGTGGCCGTATGGAAGGGTAGAATATGGGAAAAAAAATATTCAAGCGCATCAGAAATTAAGAGGGGACATTAAGTACACCTGAAAGAAACCACCATTCAACAATCTGATGATTCGGACGTGACGCAAGCTCGCGGAGGCTTTTTGTAAATGCAAAAAAAATTGGCATTTTGACATACTCGAGCGTGTCAGATTATCATACAGACGATTCAGCTCAATGTCCTAGACAAGCTGACCAATAATCTGGCGATTATTTGGAGGAATTCTCTTAATCTGGCGATTATTTGGAGGAATTCTATTAATCTGACGATTTGAAAAAAAATACATGTATTTTTATCATTAAATGTGTCAAATGTGCACGGAAAATGGCATGCAAATACAAATAGACTTAACTATTTATATACATATATAAAAGGAAAAGATACTCACTCACTCACTCACTTATCTACTGACTAACCACGAAATCTGGAAAACTACTTGACCTATGAAAATGAAACTTGGCAGGGAAGTAGTTTATGAGTAAAAGAAATCAGCTAAGGAATGATACTAAGCTAAAAATAGATGTTTTAATTTACGAATACCGTTAAAATTCAAAATTTTGAAAAACGTTCCAGAATGAATCGTTTTAGATAAATTAATATTTTAAGCGTATAAAATCGCGTGCAAGAAAAATAAAAATAGTTAGATAAGATGTAAATGTAAAAATGTTTTTAATCTTCATCTTCATCTGCCGAGTCATCGTTGGACTGATAATATGGTTCTATTTCGTCATCAATATCAGTTCCAGATTGCATATCTGTAACGAGAAATCGATATAATACTTAACCATATTTTATTTATTTCATGAAAAGCGGATTATTAAAGTACTAGCAGCGCCCCGCGGTTTCACCCGCGTAAGTCTCAAACCCGTGGGAATAGCGAGATAAAAAGTAGCCTATGTGTTAATCCAGGTCTCCAGCTATATCCATACCAAGTTTCATGGCAATCGGTTCAGTGTTTTTTGCGTGAAAGAGTAACAAACATCCATCCATCCATCCATCTAAACTTTAACATTTATAATAAATACTAGCAGCGCCCCACGGTTTCACCCGCGTAAGTTCCGATCCCGTGGGAATATAGGGATAAAAAGTAGCCCATGCCTTAATCCAGGTCTCTAGCTATCTACATACCAAGTTTCATCGCAATCGGTTGAGTGGTTTTTGCGTGAACGAGTAACAAACATCCGTCCATCCATCCATCCATCCAAACTTTCACATTTATAATATTAGTGGGATTAGTGGAATTGAAAATAAAATATACCTGATACTGGAGTATCTCCTAGAATCGTAGATGTAATGACTATATTTTCATAAGTTTCTGGTAACTATCACCAACGAACCAGGTCATTTCCAATTTAGCATTTACGTCTGTCTGTAGGTACTCCGTAAAAAATTTGTAGAGAATCGAATTATCTAAAAACTGAGACGCGCTGCGATGTTTTATATTCAATTGTTTACTCACAAATTGCGCTTGATGTTGAAAATGCGTGTATTTTTCAACATTTAATTTCTGAAAATTAAAAATATCTGAAATATTCAGAAAATTTTGTTGTTATTGATATAAATAAGTGTACTAAATATTAAAACGATCGCTTTTTAACTTTTGGAATTATTAACGATCAAAGTTTTTTTCGAAACTTACATGCATAATGTGCCAGTCTCTTTAATGTTCCGTTGGAATTTTAAAAATCATATAACTTGTACCATGCTACGCACACTACACACGTATATAAGGGCCCCTGTCAGGTCTGAAACTAGGTGGACATCCCCGAAATACACACCCGAGTAAAACCGTATATGTTTAATAAACATGAATACTACCTTCGAAAGTTTTTGTTGTGAAGTTTTATATGTATTATTCTTTAATGGCCGGCCGCCTGCCTGACGCCAACTCTCCTTGGGAAATGTAGTCACTTTCAGACGGGACAACGGAAGATGGTAAATTGGGGTAAGGATCGTCACAGTCTACCTGTTGACAAGTTAAACAAATCCTAGTTTGTCCTTCATGTTCTTACAAGTTTGGATTACACTTCAATGATTGGGATACAAATTATTAATAAAAAAATTATAAAGAAAAACTTTACGTAACTGAATTTTCAATCCATAAGACTCTGGAAGGTCAATACAAATAGCAAGTAGTAGCAATGTAGTAGAAAGGTTTAAGTACAGATTGGCATACGACATTTGGGGTAATATCAATTTAAATGTCCCCCATGATCACTATATTTTTTAGGGTTGACATTCGAGTAAGAATACAGTCTAAACCATCAACAAAATTATCAACACTTGTGGTAGAGGGGGAACGATTAGTCCTTTATGTAAAGTATTATGAATCTTTAAATTACATAATAAACAGACATCAGACATCAAAGGTTCTGTGACACTATGAGGCAAGTCTGATTTTATGTATATATAGTAATTCCATCATTTTGGTTTTTGACCTTAGTCGTATCATAAGACCCGTACCCGTCCAATAACGGAACTGCTGAAACACACAACCAACACTCGGATAAAATTAACACATCAAAAGAAATCAATATTAATACTAACAAGGAACGCTTGAAAGCCATCAAAATTACGGTTCACACTACGTATATGTCATTGATGCGCAAGGTTTTCCTTGTTCAGGGTCCATCAGAATGAAAACAAGCACTAAAAATTACTTAGTTTATTTTCACACAACCACCAGCTCAGTACTAATCTCTTTTTCACAATTCAAATATTTATAAATAACCTTAAAATAGATTTTTTTAAACGGATAAGCGACTACAACCTCTTTTATAATAAACTAGCGACCCGCCCCGGCTTCGCACGGGTGCAATGATGATACTAAATATACTACAGAATGTCTTTATATACAACGTTCACACCTTTTTTGTAATTAGACAATACAAACATGTTTTCTTCAGAGGTTACTCTTGAAAGAGCAACATATAATTCGTCATGTGAAAATTACTGAACGCTCAAATCTAAGCCTGCAACATTGAAAGTTTGACCCTGCGATTTATTAATGGTCATTGCTGTTTTAAATCTGTAATATCTTCGAAAATATTCATTAAAATTACATGCTGTAAAGGGCCATTATGATCTATATTAAATGCACAATGTATTTAAGGTACTAAATTGGATAAGGATTAATGCTGTATTGCTTAAAACCGCTTCGCAAATAAGCTATTATTTCTCGTAAAAAGTAAAGGATATATAGATAGACATATACCATCGCGGACTTTTTGTAGACCTTTTTAAGGTGTACAATACTGTGGTACATTATTTTGATATATCTCGTAGGGTTCAGCCAGCGTTTGCAATGTAAACGCAAAAAAATGTGTCTATTTACGACATCACATTAGAAACCTCTAAAGTTATGCATGTATTATACATATAAACCTTCCCCTTGAATCACTCTATCTATTGATATAAACCGCATCAAATTCCGTTGCGTAGTTTTAAAAATCTAAGCATACATAGGGACAGACGGACAGCAGGAAGCGAATTTGTTTTATACTATGTAGTGATAAGTGAAATGACTAAAAACCATTTTTGAAATAAAGCTTAATATTAAAAAAAATATGTTCATCAATTTTACACAACTTTAAATGATTTATTTTACACAAATGACATTTATTTAATTTAAACAAATATTATTTTTATTCAGTTCGTCAGCAGATGGCGCTGCAATCAGGATTCAATGGAAATTAAGTTTTATTTAATGCATAAAATAATAAAATTTGATACAGAATAATAATATTAATTCTAATAGACTTTATTTTGCATATTTACACAATTATTTGAATATATTATTATCTTAAATGAGTATTACAATCATAAATTCGAATTTAAACAGTCAAAACAGTGTCTATGAGAACTACATATTAGAGCATGATAAATAATTGTTTAAATGTTTACTAATAATTATTTGAATATCAGTCTAATGTATTTTGGATATTTCTATAATAAGATAATCACTTAAAAAAAACAACATTTGAAGGTTTGCGCCCATATATATTTAGATGTATTATGTTGAGCGACTTTGAATTATTTTTAACCGACTTCAAATAGGAGGAGGTTCTCAATTCGACTGTATGTTTTTTTTTATGTTTGTTACCTCAGAACTTTCGAATGGGTGAACCGATTTTGATGATTCTTTTTTTATTTGAAAGCTAGTGCTTCCCGTGTGGTCACATTTCATTTGGTCCAGTTCTGACAATGGCATCCATGAGAAAACCATATATAAGTCTTTTATGGAATAGTTTTTTTTTGTTGAAGTCGGTTTTTTTTTTTAAAGAATTATTAATAATCACGACTTCGAAAGAAAAGTTTATATCTATGTATTTGCATAGAAGTAATGATGGAAACGGCGAAGTAAGGGTATACTTTTCGATTCAATATACCCAGGCCCATCTTCAGGGTCTCAGGGCATCAGGGCTACTTTTACTAAACAAGTTATTGGACAATCCATGCATTTTATGGGCATTTTACAAAAAAAATATCTTTAAAATCATATCCTAAATTTATTTTATCTAACGTTAAATAACATTTGTGTTGAACTCCAAAAAAAAAATAATCGTCATCAGTTTCTGGAATTATTGTATATTATAGAAAATCCGGATTAAGATTTGAACTAGTTTGCACTTTCTTATTTCAACTTACAACTCTATTCTATTCTTTCTTTATCTAGAATTTTCACTACCATTCTCACTACTTAAATATAACTACCTATTTGAAAATAAACATATTTTATACGCAGTACTTAGGCGCTTAGTAAATAGCTTAGTTTAAAACCTGTCTAAGGAGGATTTAATTAAGACTTTATGATGATAAAAGCGGAAAAAGTGCATTAGATTGTGAAATTTACGACTATCTTTTAATGGATAAGAATCATGTGAAGGTTTTGGGCTTACATTTTTTAGTACTTATCCGACTATTTATTTTATACACATACTAGCAACCCGCCCCGGCTTCGCACGGGTAGTAGAGACATCTTCAACAATCATCATCATATTTCGAACAATTTACACAAAACGTTAACAAATTAAACACCTAAACCATCCTCATGAATCGCTTTATTGGTGAAAAGCATGAAAATCCGTTTAGTAGTTTTTCAGTTTATCGCGAACAGACAGAAAGACAGACGTGGCAGGGGACTATGTTTTATAATATGTAGTGACACACTCACGTCTGTATTTCAGAAGAAGTAGGCAGAGGCTCGTTAAAAACCTACATTTTGTCAACCATTATTTGGTCCTAAATACGTAATGAGGATCATCATTTTTATTATTTTGAATAACAATAATGTCATTTAGCTACACACTGAGCCTTATAGTCAATGATCAGTCCGTATGTTATCTCTGGTAACACAATTAACAGTAATTCAGTATTCAGTATATTTATTCAAGAACAACTGTTACATTGTGTTTGAATTAACTAAACAATATCTAAAAAAACATACATTTTAACAACCATTTTTGAATTAAATAAACAATATTAGAAAAAAAAACACAAACGTTTCAACAAAATTTACAACAATTTTAAACAATGTCCAGAAAAAAAAAAGAGATTACAAATCTTCGACAGAATAGTAGCACCTCTTTCTTCTTCTTCTTACGGTTCTTACGGCCCGTTTTTGTATAATAAAAGCTCGCTGAATGTTATAATCATAGCTTCCGCCCCAGAAAAGGATACTATACCTGAAGCTTGACTCTATTAATGCATAACACACCATTTTTAGATGTTCTATGCTGACTACGTTTCGAAGACTTCTCAGAACATAGCAAGCTGAGCTTACAGACTTTTCTAAGTGAGCAAGTTCATGTTTGCAATTCAAAAGTCCATCAATAGCTACTTTACTGCAGTAGCTACTTTTTTTGTCCCCCACGTCACAATCTAGTGTGCAATTATTTTTAGCAGTAGTTTTAAATAATATAATATTGGTCTTGTTAGGGTTTAGTTTAAGACTATTTGCTGAGAAAGAAAGAAAATATCTTCAGAGCCTCATTAACTTTTAGTTCGAGCGTGTCAAGTGTGTCTGCAGATAAGACCGCATTTGTATCATCGGCGAACATAACCAATTGTATTTGCTGCTGATATTTGTGTTACATAACTGATTAAATCATTTACAAAGGTTATGAAAAGGATAGGACCCAGAATGGAGCCTTGCGGGACACCAGTTTTAATTTGTGCCAATTTAGATCTAAAGGGTTTTTCACACTTACCCCTACTATGAGTGCTGTATTTACAATTTGTCATTGCTTGGATTTTCACGCACATTTTTCGATTCTGTAAATATGATGTCAAAAGTTTTTTTGCCTTACCTCTAATTCCGTAGTGATGTAATTTTATCAGCAGTAACTCATGATTTATAGTTACAAATGTGGCACTCAAGTCTAGGAAGAGCCCTGCGGCTTCTTTCTTTTCATTCAGCCGTTCACAAATTGTTGCGGAAAATGAAGATATTATTGCAAAATTTCAAGTGTACTTTAAATTTTAGCGCAAAACCACAATAGTAACCAAATTCTTCCGAAAAGTCAAATAGCCAAAATACTTTTTATACGCTTTACATTAGTTTGACCTGTATCTCTCTAGTATCTATCTATGAAACAGAATCTTTCAACGTAATTTGCATCAACTTCAAGATGATTAACTTGAAATTTTTCACAAAACAATACTAAACAATAGGAAAACAATATAAATTAATTTTTAACTAAAATTGCTTTGGGTGCTTGACACCATAGTCATCATCAGCCTACCGTTTCCCCAATTTTGTTGGGGGTCAGTGCAATGAGTTTTGTTCTTCCATTTTATTCTATCATTTGTAACTTCACTGCTTACTCCCATATCCCATTCCCATATCTAGCCATATCCTCTTTCACGCAGTCCATCTATCTTCTCTTTGATTTTCCTCTAGTCTTCTATCCGTCCATTTCCGTATATTAAACTATCTTCACCATATGATGCTCATCTTTTACATGTCCATACCACGACAAGCTATTGCTCCTCAACTTTTGTCCACTTTACTTTCAGGCTGCCGCTAGTACATTCATTTCTTACCTTGTCCATCCTCGTCAAACTACACATTCACTTCAATATTCACACTTCAGCTACTTGTAGGCTCTCTCATCCGTTCTCTTTGTAGGCCAACTTTCAGATCCATACAGGACGGCAGATCTGATGATCGTCTTATAAATCTGGACTTTTAGTTTAATAGGAAATTTGGGATCACAAATTGTTCCTGTTACCTGCAGGTACTTCATCCACTCTTTATTGATTCGATGCTGTACAGTCCGGACTATTTTGCTATCGCTTTGTAGGAGGGAGCCAAGGTACCAAAGAGCCGAAGTCGGAGCAGACTGGTATCGCTATTCCATTCAGGAAGTGGTTTTAGGACCAGGGAGACCTCCGAAATCACAGAACATGTAAAAAGTTTCTGCTCAAGTATTCGTTGGCATTTTTTTGAACCAAATGCACCAAGGTGCCTCCTCCTGTATGTCGATCTCAGAGCATCCATTAAGGAAGAGGTATGGGCTCTGAGCCTATCCCTGGTGCAAGCCTACAAATACACTGAATTGTTTGGTGTTTCCAGCGACCGACCTTAAATGAGTGCTAGAGTACTCTCTACATAGCACGAATCAATTTCACATACTTAGAAGGGACTCTTTCTTCTTTCAAAGCCTGCTATAAATAACTGTCGCAGTACACTATTATACATCATAAATCAACAAAAACGATAATGCAAGTTTTGGTATATTGCAAATATGGCAACTGTTGCCACGCCCTGGCATAAATTTACATTAGTTTCGTGTGATCGCACCATCCTCTCTTCCTCTTCTCTCTATATTACTTTCTCCTAGACTTTCATACTATGAGACATGAGCTTTATTCCTCGATAGGTGTTACATTCCTGTCCATCTCTTTTCCTTTTAAAGACGGACGCAAGTGAACTGAGACACCACTCATTAGGGATTATTTAACATGCAACATCTTATTGAAGAATAAAGTCAGCCATCGAGCCCAATTGCTTTACCATTTTTCATATTTAGTACTGCCATTTAAAGTACTTTTATACTAATCTTATTCTCTAATCAGACATTCACATCATTTAACACTGCGCCCCAATCATTTTCTTCATTCACATGTTTTTTTTAATAAGTTTTCCATCTGTCATTTATACCTTCATCTTTTATCAACACCCTCCCCTCGTCATCTATTAAACATCTCATATGTTTGATGTCTTTTGCCATCTGGGTTATAGGGAGGCCTGTATATTATATTTTTTTAAATTATAGTTTGTAAAATAGAGCTGAAAATCGTATACAAGTAGTCCAGCGGAATGTGAGTATTCATATTCGAACACACGCATGACTACAACAGCGTGTACAGCGGAAACACGCGCGACTGCGCGAGCATGTACAAACACTCGTGTTCTTCTTTTGCAAATCTTACTATCGTACTAATATTATAAATAATAAAATAAAAAATAATAATAAAATAAAAATAAAATATATATAAAAGTTTGTGAGGATGTATGGAAATTTGTTAATTTTTAACCCAAAAACTACTGAACCGATTGCGATGAAACTTGGTATATAGATAGCTGGAGACCTGGATTATCACACAGACTACTTTTTGTCCAGGCAAAATGTACGGTTTTCACAGGATAGATTTCGAAACGTAGACCTTGTAGCGGCGTAATTGCCAATACCAAAAGATAACAAATATTCTTGTTTCTCGTTAATAATCTTTGAATTGTACCTACACTAGCTTAATACGCGAGCTACAGTACTATAACAACAATTTGTATGGTGAGTATATCATCAGGTCGACCGTGTGTTTATTAGCACCTTAGTTGCATCAGAAAAAATAATTTATCATATAAGCCTACCATATTAGTATTACTGCGTATGACTCAAATTATAAATAAATTATGACTAAAAGTATCATGCAATGTAAACATGATCAATCAAATGTTAATAAAAGCTAATGCTAATCATCAGCAGTGATCAAATTTATCTCAGTACTTAAGTTAACTTTAAGCTCTAGTGTAAAGGACGAGATAACTATAAAGATAAATAAATTACATAAGGTACAATCAATTACAACATTTGCCATAAAGTAAATAGTGCCGGTAACAGTTAACATAATCTTATAATATTTATAGCATTTATATAAACATGCGTGGAAGCACTGCAGAGCTGTGCGACGCTCTGACTGTTCAGCCAAGCGTAAATTTTGCGCTGCTAGAAACAGCCGACGCATTTTTTGCTAGCTTCATCGTTGGACCGGCTGTCGTCATGTATTGGAAGTCCACCTGGACGCTAATGGACTTTTACGTGTTTCCCGACAGTCCCGTCATCAGTGCTTCAGTATGTACCGCATTCGGTCTCTTGATTGGCCTATTATTTGCCGTATTCCAAAACCAATTGAGCAAATCTATATCACTAGATAAAGGCCGATGGAGTTATTATGTGATGTCGCGGCTGTGTACCCACATAGCAGGGTTGGTATCTGTGGGCAGCTCGCGAGGTATATGGAATCTTTTGAATGAAAGCATGGGGGACAGTGTACGAATGGTCGTGATTACCACAATAACGTCTACGTTGCTGCTAGTGGTGCTGAGGGCTGTCAGGAACGTGAGCGGTGTGCCTTTCACGGTAATCATCGATTCACCCCGGGACTACTTCGATGTACCCACAATGTTTCGTACGGTTAGTAGATATTCTTTTCTCATTACCATCTTAAATGAAATTAATATTTTGATGTTCAGTTAATGATAACAATGTGGTCATAAAAAGTACAACATTTTTATCAGACTGAAGAATTAGCCTCTGTGTTGATTGCTGCTGTTTTGATTAATGTTTGACGTATTATAATTTATTTGTGTAATTACTTTATGTTTGTTTGCTGTAAAAATTCTTAACTTTGATGATTTGTATCCCACAGACGAACAATATAATATTTAGGCCACAGAATGCCTAAATTAAACTCGTAATTCTGGAATGAATATCAATTTATTTTCCTTGTTGTAGAAAATCCTTAAGTTTCATGTTGTTGTGTATACAGATGAGTATAGTCTTTATTATTGCTTTAGTATTGCATATTTATTAAATACACATTTATAGTAGCTTGATCCTTTATAGTTTTGCCTTCCCCTCCGTCAATCAATTGGCTATTATCATAGAAATTTACAAATCAACTTCGTACCACCTGAGATTAGCTTTTTCAGGGCAAGTAACACTTCGGCTTTGTAATATTAGTATAATAATAATAATAACTTAACACATCTCACGCACGGCCGTCTGATCCCAAACTAGGCAGTGCCTGTACTATAGTAACCACCCAGACACAAAACAAATGATCATGCTCATCACACAATTATTTGTCCTATGGGAATTGAACCCACGACCTCTGGCTTAGCAGTCAGGATCACTAACCACTAGACCAACAGGCCAGTCAATATAGCAAAACATATTTGTCAATCAATTTTACCGATCCCCAAAAGGGTAGGCAGAGGCGTATTAGGTAAACACCCACATTTCCCCAGCATGGAATAGGGCGCCAGCCCATTGCCACCAACCGGGTACTTTGGGAATTAAAGATGGGAAAATTGGGAGTATATTGTAAGGGGAAGGTAGGAACGAGAAGGATATTGCTTACGGACTGATTAGGGTGCGAAAGTAATAGCTCGAGAAGGTTAGGGTCACATATCTGTGACTCGAACTGGCTATTTGCGGGCAATTCGAGTTCTCTAAAGATTCTCAATAAATTTTAGGTTAGTCAAATAAATACCTTTAGACTATAGATAAATTAATCAGTTAATTCCCCAGGAGGCTTCTGTGCTGTGCTGGCTCAACTAGCCATCCATATCTAAATGCAAAATGGACCGTTTAATTCAAAACATCTAAACTTACATACTCAACCTATATGATTGATGATCAAATGTCTGAATGTTTAATTAACTATTGTGGTCTATGAGTTGATCAAAAGTCACTAAGTCGAAACCGATGCCTCACAGGGATCCTTGTTTGAATTTCTAGAAGGCTGCCGTGAGAGTAAATCCACTGAAGGGTGCTAATCACTACATATTATAAAACAAAGTCCCCCGCCGCGTCTATCTGTCTGTTCGCGATATACTCAAAAACTACTGAGCGGATTTCCATGCAGTTTTCACCAATAGATAGAGATAGGTATATAATTTGTTAAGGTCTTGTGTAAATTGGTTGAAATATGATGATGATTGTTGAAGATGTTACACGTGCGCAGCCGGGGCGGGTTGCTAATTTATTATATTACTAAAAATGAGTAATTTCATTACACTGTACTGTCAATAATTAGAAAATATTATTAAATACCCAGACAACATTTTTAAAACAGGAAAATTGGCATCCGCAGCATCTATTCACCATTAATGCGACAGACATCCCCCTAGGCAGAGGATGTCTCAACACAGAGAAAACAGTCGCCCACGTTATCCTGGAGTGTGATGGAGTGGCCACACGTAGGGCAAATATCCTGAGATGCGAGGTCACTTCTTCTAGAAACCTGTAAACGCCCCAGGAGGCTTCTGTGCCATGCTGGCTCAACTAGCCCGCCATATCTAAATGAATAATGGACCGTTTTTGAGTCTAAATGCGGAAACAGAGCCCTTAACCAATACCAATGGCATCCACGATTCAACAAGACCCTGCTCTGCCCTTCACTCCTAGGTAATTTCTGAGTAATAATCCTTATTCCCCGGGAGGGATAAATGAAGATATTTTGATTCTGATTTGTAACGAGTGCAACAGAATTGATATATACGTAACAAATCTCCTCTTCACTGTGCTGGCTTTCCTTTTTTAATGGTTATCCATTATCATTAGCTATAGCCATCACTGACGGATATATAATATGTAGTTTTCTCTTGTAGCTATTAAGTTATCTCCACCTTGTTTGGCGTTTTCAGAACTTGCGAAAGCGGCGTTCATCTCAGATTTAATTTCTAAAATTCAATCCAGTTTATAAGCTCGTCTTGATACCCAAATCGTAATATTACTTCATATCAAGTAGTTGCGTCTTGATCGAAAAATCCATGGTTAAATAATTAGCAGTTTTTTGTTAAACAATATATTTTGTTTCTTAGGCGTACTGAACTTTTATCACCGACTATTAAAACACATATTCCTTTTCCAAGATGTTATATTTTATGATGATTGTTATTCACTAAATCGTTTTGGTATCAAACTGTCATCTGATATGATATAAAAATAATCAAATACTTGGACTTTGTATTGTTATCTATATCGTTATATAGATAATTGAAATAGATCATTAGTAAGTGAAAATCAGTTGACTCACTTCCTATCTATACATATAGTCCCGCTATTTCATCCGTGTTAAATTTGTATTATCTTTATTACATAAGTATAAAATTTAATACCTTTTTCCATTTATTTTGTAAAAATACTTATTTTATGGTATTTATTATTATTATTTCAAAATAAAGAAATATTTAAAATTATTGTTTTATGAAAAAAGAAATCAAGTGTATTTGTTAATATTATTTGGACCAATAACTAACTAAAAAAATAATCTAAAATAACAAACGTATCACTACAATACACTTAGCATTGTAATAAAATGCTGTAAGCATAGTAATGATATGGTTTTTTCTGGAAATTGATATGAATAGAGTGAATTGCCTACAACATTTTTGCAAAAAAGGTTTCGTTTAAGTGTTGCGTGAACAACCAAACAGACACAAATTCAAAAAATGGTAGAAAAGGGTTCAGTTTTTTGCCCTATGACACTGCCACATATTTTTTTTAAATATAATATAACAATTAGGAATAGGTAGATTATATTATTAACTATAAAATTATCGATTAATATTGCACTACAAATACGTCTACAAATTTATTATACATATAGAAAAAAGAAAGAAGATTACGTGACAATCTTCAAAGTACCCCCATTCCAACAAAAAAAGAATGAATTGCAACTAAGTATTTTTATATTTTGACTTTATTCCCTATCTCAAGGAAACCGTCCTGAATTTAGGGGTAAAAAGTATCCAATGCCCTACCTCGTCATATCAACTCAAATCATCCCAAGTTTAATTTGAATCCGTTGAGTAGTTTCGGCGTGATGGGCGGCAAGGATACAGACACGCAGACAAAAATGAAAAAAAAAACAGTTTTGGTTTCATTATCGATTATAGAGTGCTCCAAAAAAAAAAAACTTTAAAATATCTTCAATGTAAAGAATTAGCCTTGTTACAGTTTTATTATAGGTATAGACTAGTATAAATTGATCACACAGTTGTTTGTTCCTACTTCAATTATCGTTAATCTGACTAAAGTAATTACCCTGTATCTACTAATTATTTAAAAATAAATTATTTTTGCACTCGTTAGTATGTACTATGTACCTACAAGTAAAATATTTTAATCAGTTTTTGATAATCCAATAATTCGTATTGAGCAGATTATTTTTGCCGTGCGTCAATCATTACACAAAGTGTTACAGAATTAAGATGTAGAGCCGAAAAATACGTGCTTTAGCCTGAAAGAAATGGACAACAATCCATTAGCCTAAAAAAACAGTGCTATATTTGGATTTTTTTCTACGGCTAATTTATCTACCGTTCAGAGTGTTTATAGGAATCTGTGACCACTTACTATCAAACAGAACACGTACTTGTTTGCATACTTCTTAGTTGTAAGAAAGAAGGAAAATGTCTTCCATTCCACATACTCGAAAAATAAAATATATATCTGTATACCATACCCTCATTAAGATAACAAAGGGACTTTATAACTTAGGCTTATGAAATAAACTTAATTGTATCGTGCATTTGTTCCTATAAATACGCTTTGAATAGATATTCAAAATTCAATCACACTGTCACGTTAAAAGACATACTTGTATCTTGAAATTTCCCGGCTTAACAAAGATAGCGGGCGTAGGAGCGCTGCTTCTAACTTATGCCAAACATACAATATTTACCTTTTGTTCTTTTCATAGATATTTTAATAGTACCAACTTACACTGGTTACTTTTAGCCTTACCTCCCCACTATATACCATCAGCAGTATTATCTGATAATAATTACTTTCAATCACTTTAATACATACATACCTACACTAAAATTAGTTTTATCCGTCCATAAAAATATTGCATACGATTAGATTCTTATTGTCTGTCTGTGATCGAATATAAAAATATAAGGCACTAAGTTTTTAACCGACTTTAAAAAAGTAGGAGGTTCTTAATTCGACTATTTTTTTTTTTGTATAATTTGTATGTTACGAAATATCTTCGCCATTTGTTAACCGATTTCAACTATTATTCTTTTAATTGAATTGTTTGTCCTCAAGAATGGTCTCAATTAAATTTGAAGAAAATGTTCCTCCTCTAAGGGTGGAAAATTAAGGAATGAAGAATACAGCTTATTACAAATTATTATAATTTAGGCGCATTGAAGGGGGTAATTCTTTTTTATATGTTAATCATTGATATCTATATATTAATACGTGAAGCGAAAACTTTGGATCCCTTTTTACAAAAATTGGGCGGACGGAGGAGTATGAAATTTCGCACACTTATAGTTTATACAGAGAAGTGACGAATGCTAAAATTTTTGAATAATATTGGCTACAAAGTTAAAAAAAAGTGCAAAAACGGGTACATACAGCTATGAGTGTCCAGTATATATTTTGACCTGTCATGGTACAAAAGTCTATACAATGACAGGTCAAGTAATATTGGCCAATGAAACTAAATTAGACCAACACGCGCTCTGTAGTATTTATAAATCAATGAAGTTAATTATAAAATTCTGTATATTTAAGCAAATTTTCGGGGCTTTGACTTTACAACTTTACCGTGAGGAAGTTGCATTCTTTTGAAATTGGAATACAGTCGCTGCTTCCAATGATGCTAATCTTTAACATGTATATAATCAAAGATGCGTAGAATATTGTTTAAAAAGGTTTCACTGCTGAATACTTCGCCCGTTTAGAGCTAGATTTCGCCTCTAGTGTGGTTTTGGGATACTTTAAAAACCTGTGAAATTATGTGCAACGCTCAGGCACAGTATAATGTATATACATTATACTGGTGTGGAGGTGTGGAGCGCTGGGACGTTAAAAACATAAAAAGCTCCGATTTCAGTTACAGTAAACGAAATTAAAAAAAAGAATTAAATGTTTAGCCAAAGGGTATACAAATATTATGTTTAGCTAAGAGGATATACAAAAAAGTTTACCTATTCAAAAATTTTAATCTTCATTTAAAAATAAAAAAGGAAATTGCTATAAGTCAAATAGTATAATATATAATTTGTAACTAAACGTATCGTATTTAAATAAACGCATAAATTTAGAACTAGGTTTTGCTCACGACTTCGCTCGCATAAAATATATTTTTCTATGACTAGGGAACTGTAGTTTTTTCTTCTGCGTAACAAACGCGATCCCACCTTAATAAATTTATTCACTGTAACAAAAGTCCGAGGTGAAAAGCCCCAGGCGCCCCACTAAAGTTTACTCACTGTATTTTTAATTATCTTATCAATATGGATAAGATGGATTATACGCGATTTTTATTGCGGATAACATTTTCTTACAAATAATCGAAAAACGGAGTGCAGTATTTTATACTGATAAAGAAACTGTCAATTCTAAAAGTGTTAACAGATATTTATGTACATTTTCATTCAATGAAAATAATCATTCTTCTTATAGATAACGAGTAGATAACTAGATTGAAACCCGACTGATATAAAAGCGGCTTCGGAACGGATTATGAACAGATAAGCTGTATTAAATATAATACCATGTGGAGAAGCAATAAATCAGTAAGCACAAGATATACCTAATAACAAGGTATCTAGTGAGATATTCCCTTTTAAAGAAAACGACGCGTTATTTTAATCAGACAGACAGACCGACGACGGACGGATCAATGGGAAATTATATATGAATCTGGAATAAACAAAAAAAAAAATGTGCAGAAAAGTTTTGTATCATTAAATCTTAAGACGGTATTTGTTAGATTTTTTGTATCTGTAATGTGCAGACACAGGTTTTTTTACAGTTTTATGTCTATGGCAGTAGCTAAGCTAAGCTAGTAGCAGCGGACAGGCAGGTCCGCTGCTACTAGCTTCTCATTGTCTCCCACATATGTATACTCAAAAAAGAGATCGGTGGAGCCCAGAACACTCTTCTTCTAAAATAAACCGGAAATATAATCCTGCACAACGTGACATACGTACTTGATTTAAATAATATGTAAATTAGGACATTACATTTTTGAAGGAGAACAGTGATGCAGCCAAATTAAGGATTAAAAAAAACTACTCATGTGCTCAATGATTTTAGTATAATTTAAGGGTTTTTGTATGATGATAACTGGTTCTCAATGCATATTAAAATTCTTAACACCAACGACATCCCCTGTGCTTTAACAACTCTGTCCCACACTAAGCTAGAAGTAAGCCAATGTATTCACTAGGGCACATGCTACGGAGACACATCGCCCGACTTTCACGTTGTAATCTGCGACTTCGTGGGACATTATCGCTCGACATTTGCCTTGTCACTACCCGTCATTGAGTTGCCATTGCGATTTCGCTCTAGGAGATACTGCTGTGTGTTTCTCGGAACACAAGCAACACGCGTCTTAATTAATGAAAAGCTGTCGGGCAACTGTCGAGGGTCACGACGCGTGTGTCGACGCTAGCAGAGTCGACACCCACGACTTATCGGTCGACTTTTGACCAATCCCGGGACTATATGTTGCAGTCTTGACTTTTGTTGTAAACTTCCAAGATTGGCAGCCATAGGTCTATCACGGTAGAATGCAAGAGTTCCAGAGCTTTCTTTTTAAGTTAATTGGCACTACTTTTAAATACTTCCCGCAGATTCTAGTGTTTGTTCCAAGTGTGCTGAATTCTTCTCCCGATTTGCATCTCATTGTTTTTTCTTTCGAAGCTGATCTGTTTGGCAATATTTGTATATACTTGTATGTATTTTTTAGTGGTTCGTTTCCAACTGTTATTATTTTACTTACACTATTTGTTATTACTATAGTTTTCATTTCTAATTCATTCCCACTTGTATGCTGGCTTTCTGTAGAAACTACCCTGTATTGCTGTTGTGAGCTTGTTTCTGCTAGTAATACAAAGTCGTCAGCAAAACGAAGAAGAGTAAGATAATTGGCTTCTATATTTATGCCATAGTTCTTCCAGTCTAGCTGTCTAAATATTAAGTCTAGTATTTAAATAAATTTTTTTGGTGACAAATGATCACCCTATCTTACACCTCTCGTGATAGAAAATCATGGGCCATTAAATTCTAATTTTATTCTACTCGTAAGTTATATAAATATTTTTAGTAACCTGTATGTACTGTGCGTTCATCTCTTGGTTTCTTAAGACCTTCCATACACTTTCCTGCAACACTGTGTCGTAAGCTTTCTGGTAGTCTATGTAAGCAATGTAGAGTGACCTCTGTTGCTCTTAGTATTTTTCTTTTATTACATAATTATAAATAATAAACAGTATTTAACTTCTGAAAGGTTATAAAGATATATTCAGGACAATCAGAGACAGATAGAAATTGTAAAAATGTGTAAAAATTGTTTAAAATTCAAAATATGTTGAAACAAATAACTTTGACAACCTACAACAATATTTATTTTGTAGTTAATACATACTGACATAGTCCATATATACAGATTTTGCACCAACAAACAAGTAACCTTTTTTTAACTTTTAACTTTAAACATACATCGTTATCTATGTATACTGTATTTATGTTGCAACTCTTGTATGTCTTGTATCAGTTATATCTCATCTCATCTCATGTAAGTTTTTGCTTTAGCTCTTAATCATGGCAGTAGGTAAATGCTTCAAATGTTTACAGAGTGTGTAGTAATAAAAGTGTGTAGTGTAAGTTGGTACAAATATTTATATGTTTATCGTCATAGCGTCTCTATTGGTTCTTTTAGGAACGTATTTAAAAGTACATAATGTTTAATCTTGTACGATAGCACGGAACCCTTCGTGCGAGTGACACTCGCACTTGCACGTTTTTAATGTTATAGACTTCAGTATCAAAATTAATGATTTTTTAATCCATTCTATAAAATACTATTTTGTTATTTAGTGAGTAAGATAGCTTTGCAGAATTCAACCTAATATGTATTTGCAAATCTCCTTTTGAGATGGTCCTCTAGTAACTCAATCGACACAGTAATGAACTGCTCGGCTCCGGGCTGGGCTGTGAACAAGTGAAGCCTGCTAAGGATGGTTGGTGTGGCTAGCTGCGATAGACAATCAACCCTGAGATTATAGGTACACCTATATTAATTTGACAAGTTCGTTGTTCTTCCTGAACCTTCGTTTGTTTCTTATATTCTTTAGAAAACGTCTGGTCTGTTTCAATTACTTGAGTTGATAAACTACTGTCTGCAACTTTATGAATGAAAGATGTTCTTTGAAAACCATTCTTCATCTTCTTCTTTAAGTGCCTCTTCATTCCTGAAGGTTGGCCGTCAGCTTCTTACATTCTTCTTTGTTCATGCCCAAGCGAAACAAATTTCTCGGCGGAGGTAATGCCTCTCATATTCAACGGAGGTAATGCCGCCATGCCGGTCAACACCCGGATGTTGCGCAGATGTTGATGTTGAAAACCATGTTTTGTGATAAATCCTTTCTTTGGGATATGCAGAACTGGCTTTAAATTCTGAACTCCTTTGGCAAAAAGAGAATACTTCTATTTTCCTTTCAGGTATTCAATGCTACAAACTTGTATGATACCCAAATCAAACATTCAACCTAAAAACTTTATAAGTTTGACAATGACTTACCATGATTATAATTTAGTGACTGTTATTACCAACACAAATAGACGCATCTTCCAAGTTAGTTTATAGTGGCTCTTATCTGAAATAAATAAAGAGATCCAATAATCGACATCGCGGTACGTCAGGAGCCACGAGCAGTGTACGTCACGGCGCGGGACGGGTGATAATGCAATTACAAGCAGTACTCTGTGGCGAGTACGTGCCGGGAAGAGTCACTCGTACAGCAGACATGCGTGGAAGCACTGCGGGGCTAGCCGACACTCTCGCGAGCGGATCGCGCGCGCACGCCGCTCTTCTGGAGGCGGCTGATGCACTGTTCGCGAGCGTTGTAGTCGCTCCTGGTGTCGTTACGTACTGGAAGTCTACCTGGACGCTCATGGACCTTTACGTTCTACCAGATAATCCCGTAAGCAGTGCCGCCGCGTGTGCCACATTCGGACTGTGCTGTGGTCTGTTATTTTCCGTGTTCCAAAGTCAGTTGAGCAAACACCTAAGCCCTGAACGAGGAAGGTTAACTTATTACGTGCTGTCGCGGCTGTGTACGTATATCGCGGGGGTTGCGTGTGTTGGCGCCTGGAGAGGGGTGTGGAACCTTCTGAATGAGTGCACAGGCGATAGTGCGCGGACGCTTTTGTCCACAACGGCGGCGGCCACGCTGTCGCTGGCGGCGCTGCGAGCTCTTCGGAATATTTGCGCCGCGCCGTTCACCGTAGCTGTGGATTCACCACAGGACTACTTCGATGTACCGACCATGTTCCGTACGGTTGGTAGATCACATTATTCATCTTCTAGACCGTTGTCCTAGAATATTAGGCACTAGCTTTTACCGCGAATTCGCTCGCGTTTAAGTTATTTTTCTATCCCTCGGTACGGTAACGGTACTTTATCCTATGTTCTTTTCTGTACTCTTGACGACGTGTATACAACATTTCAAGATTATCAGTTGAGTAGTTGAGGCATGAAAGCGTTACAAACAATAAGATAATGAAAAAATCTTACTTTCCCGTTTATAATATTAATTGGGATGTACAGCGCGGTAGAACTTTAACGTTAAAATGGTCTAAAGGACTGGTTATAACACTATATCAAAATTTATATAGCAGTTATGCTTTAGTTCCACTAGAACGAGTAAATACAATACGAAGCAAAGACAGTCTTTTAAAGTATTATTGACTCATACCAAACCGCATATATCAGTAGTAAGTAAGAAAGACATTTAAAATCTATGAGATTTTTTAGATATGAAATTAATTGAAGTACGCTATAGTACTCATTATATAGAAGTTTCAGAAGGTAGCGATATTTTACCTATCTTTATCATCTCAGCCAAAAACCTTCTTAATGATCCCTTTTCTGTTTTGGCATACAATGCAGTCAGTTAAATAACTAGCATGAACCTCTAATCATTAAACATCCGCTCAGATTTTGATGAGAGAACTACTGAAGTGCCTCTCCAATGACCAAAGCGAAAAAAATTGTATGATTTTTTTTTCGCTTTGGTCATTGGAGAGTAGAGTAGAGATTGTAAAAAATTCAATTAGGAACGATTAACAAGTTTTTGTAGCTTTAAGGGTGGGTACAAAATATAAAAAAGCGTGTTACAAACTATTAGATTTATTTGTAACTGACAATCTAAACAAATGTTCGAAGTAAATTGTATTGCAAAATAATTTAACCTGAAGTAGGTTAAATTATTTACAATTTATAATAAAATAAATTTAATTATCGCATCGACATAAAACTTTGTATGTATATGTAGTTCGGATGACAATACTACAATTTGACATCTTGGACCTGATCTGAAGATGGAGCCAGGAGGTGGATAGTGGACCTATCCACCAACAGCTAGGTATAAATAATATTAGGAACCTAGTATCCTGGAATGAAGTTTTCGTAAACATATTGAGCCAATTCTTAAGAAAAAACTACAATAAAAAAGCAAATCTCCAAAACAAGGAATTTCAAATACATGAACCACCGGGGACTGTTTTCAATAGGTGCTTAAGCGTTTAATGCATACTAAGTAACTTAAGTCACAGTACCACGATTTTCTTCTGACTGTCCCGTCTGTTTCTCGTCTGTCTTTTTGGTAAAACTCTTTTTCTCAGGAACGCATGGAGGTATCAAGATGAAGTTAAAATTAACATCAAATACTTTATCTGTGGTCCATTAAGCTAAAAAAAATTAAGGTTCTAAGTCAACGTAATAAAAAATACGGCCATTTAGAACCATATAAACCCATATACATAGAATCATGAAATTTGGCGAGAAGCAAGATTTCAGTACAAGTAATTGAAAAAATTTGAAAGTCGTTAATTTGTTGTTAGGTATATCACATAAAAAGCGATTACAAACTTATATTTTGCGCTTGGAAAGTTGACTTTGATGTATATTAACGTTTTGGAAAGTATTTTTTGAACGTAAAGTTAATTTTGTCACTCGGAATAGATGGGCAAAAATGTTAGAGAATTAATTCCCGAGATGGACGAACTATATATGTATACTTAGAAGTTTGTATGGAACCCTCGGTGTGCGAGTTAGATTTCTTTGCAGTGAAAAGTTAAATACAGTGTAAGTTTTTATAGTTAGTAGTAGCTTATATTTAACGGTAGAAGTCCCACAGCTTAGATGATGTGAATAACAACATAATATCTTGATCAATCTACGACTACTATTACGATTCACGGCATTAATACCGACTTTCCTTCTTTCAATACCGTAGGTACAGAATTATTGTTTGCGACTTTTGCTACTTCAAATGAAATATCGCTGAACTCCTTACCATGGACGCGTTACAATTTAATGTCCAATCGGCACAAGCCCGTTGTCTATATCGAATTTTTCAAGCCGTGTTTACGTTATTAGTTAGCAAACAGGTAAATAGAATGCCAATAAAAGCTGTCTCGCAAAAAAAATAACCTACTGTAAATTATTTTTAAGTGTTTGTAACGTTTTGACGTGTTGACTCAGGACCTTGATTTTTATACGCCTAATAGGGACTATAGACTGAGGTCTATAGTCCCTATTAGGCGTATAAAAATCGGTGGACGGATGGACCTAGCAAGTTGAAATTTATACCAGATACTGAGGTATCTGGTATAAATTTCAACTTGCTAGGTCCACCCGTTCCTGAGAAAATCGGTGTTGACACACGGACAGACAGACAGACGGACAAGAGAGTGATCGTATAAGGGTTTCTTTTTTTACCTTTTGAGGTACAGAACCCTAAAAATATAATGTGTAGGATTTACCCTTACGACTTGATCGTAGATTTATGTATCTAATCAATTTCCTACTCCAACGTAGGAAAAGTTCATCAAACTCTAAAGCACTTACTTACACTTGAGATTAGTAAAGTGCATGACGCGATCAGCTGATCATATTTGTTCGCTCAGTGTTCCTGTGTATACACCTAAATAACTATCTTGTTGAGTCTAAATATAGAACACCCTATGATTTGGATGACATTTTATACGCAATACCAGGCTCATAATATATGATCACCACTTTTTTTATACATGTTTTGGCTATAACCACTTGCAGTAACATTATGCCACTTGAATACTGCCAACCCTGTTCCTATCAATGGATCTACCAGTAGTCCTACTCATTGACTCATGATAAACACAATACTGCCAAGTAGTGTTGGCTAACCTTGGTTTTCTGCAGGTGCGCATAAAAATCTACTAAAAATCTGATGTGTCCTCCTAGAGAGATGTTCTTCGCCCTATTCGATAAATGCATAAATAATGTTACGGATATCAAAAACGAACCCCTAAGCGTTGTAAAAATCAATTATTGTACTCTATGCTCCATTAGACTGTTCAGGTAGATATGGTCAGTATCAAAAATCAATGAACACAGACTTTAAAAAACAAAGAGTTTTATTAATATCTAGCTGTTACCCGCGACTTAACTCGCGTGGAAATTTTGGTGAAATCTATCGTACGGGAACCGTAAATTTTTTCAGGATTAAAAGTAGGCTATGTGCTGTGAAGGTCGGTTCAACCGTTTTTCCGTGAAAGAGTAACAAACATCCATCTTCATCTTCATCCATCCTCACAAAGTTTCGCCTTTATAATATTAGTAAGATTAAAGACGTTGGAAGGACCTTACAAATATCCTTCAAGCTTCAAGTCGGATGATCCCAACGTCGTCAACGCGATGTGGTACTTTGGAAAATGGAGTTTTTCGTTCCATCCTCTTTAATTCCCATTGGTCGCAAATCCCAGCCTTAGTTTGGTTGATCCTGCAAAACGGCGTCTCGCCGAAAGCAGGAATGTTATCAAGCAAGGGGAAATTCAGTGGCAGTACAGGATGTAAAGATCAGCGCCATAAAAAGGAACAGGTTTGGGCGTTCACCGCCAAAAAGATTATATTTAACTGATATTATATTAATTACATAAACTAATAAATTTCTTCCATGTGGTCGTACAGTTCCTTCAGGACTTCCATTCTTTAATTGAAAATTTTGTCTTGTGACATAACTTGGACATATGTATTCTTTATTTAGTTAGGCTTCCCATCGCCGGCTGTAGAGCAGATTCGGGTAAGGACGCAGGTTCAGCTACTCGTATGTGTGTTCAAAAGTTTGGTCCTGAAACGTTCTCGGCAAAGAAGCAGGATATCGTAGAGCGTTTGTCATTTTGTCTCATCAAAAATCTGTGCTAATTATTCATTATTTAGTAAACAGTATAGATAGATGTACAAAGAGTACATCTATCTATACTGTTTACTAATGTACACAGAGCAGTAATTACAATATTTTCTTATATCTAAATACTTACTAGCTAATACTATGTACAATTGGCGACCTAATCGCAGTTTGCGATCTCTTCCAGGCAACCATTGGATGGATGAAGAAACAGTCATTTTAAACTGTATTTTATAATGTCGCTCATGAGCACGTCTTCTTGTTTGTTTGTCGTCCTGTTTTGTATTTATTATCACCATTGACTAAAATCTTAGTCAGTTAGTCAGTCTGTATTATTAGTTTAATGGTGACAACATCTAATTCACTGAACTTTAATTGTTAAAGACAGGGGCTGTCGATTTTGGTGGTCGGTTTTAACAGGTTTCATATATAATGTATATGACTAGCTACATATATATACAACGAAGTTCTAAAGTGAGTTCTGTAAGTTTTAATGTTAATATAAACTTCTAAACTAATATTAAAAAGAGAAAAGTTGTGTACGTTTCTTTGAAATGGATAAACTCAATTACTATTTAACCAAATTTTTAATTTCTGAAGCTTTATTTTATCGGCGAGTAATAAACGTTGTATTTTATTTTATTTTAAATTAGAAATCTCTACGAAAATTGCAATATTGTAACGAAAGGTTTCAAAATAATTGCCTATAAAAGTAATTATTTGGCGTGCTCTGCGAAAGCTACATATTGAGGATACATAAAATAATGTACTACCTACATGTTTTAGTACTCATCATTACCCACAAAAAAGTTATCTAAGCTATACGCCTAACTACATTTTATAGTTAAGTCACAATAACCACTTTTTGTTCAAATTTGTTAACCTAAACACAGTTACAATCGAAATATGATGACATTCGTAAAATAAAAATAATCCTTGTTCAACTAAATAGTTTCACAATCAAGGTTAATTTTGACGTAAACTCCTCTTTAAATTTATTCGAATTGGACCTTTCTTTTACAATCAACAACGGGTATTAAAATGCTAAAAGAAAAACAAATGTCGCGGTGTGACGAAAAAAAAAAGGAGGTTCTCAAATCGACCGTATATTTATTTATTTTTTTTAGGTTTGTTCAGCCCTCTCTCCGTTATTTGTGAACCGATTTTGATTATTCTTTTTTTGTTAGATATACCTCAAGGGTGGTCCCATGTCAAGGAAGTCAGGATCTGATGATGGGATCCAGATAAAACTGAGAGAAACCCTCGAAAATTGGAGGAACGAATAGTGTTTTTGTTTACTTTTCATTACTTTACGTAGCTGAGCTGATGATGAAAAAAAAACATCAAATAAAAATCTTTTTAACAAAAAATAAAACCGATGAAATAACTAAAAAGCAACAAATACATAAACCTCTTAAGTCTTGAGTCTTATTTACATAAACTATCAAATTTTATATAAACTTATTTTAAGTCGGCGCCAAATAATAAAACGATTGTGTTGTGTAAGTCTTAGTTCACACTAATATGACTTTTTCCTGATCTTATTAATAGTAGTACACATATTATGTATACGCATTTTATTTGATATTTTTATGAAGCTTAGGAAAATACCCTCCTCGTAAATTTCCAACGATAATTAAGTACATCATACATACAATCAGCACATAATTATGAAATATTTGATTACTTAGTAAATTACAGCGGATTACAGCATTCTTTTTTGTATGGAGCTGTGGGGAGCCATAAAATTAAGGGTCATTATTTAATTCAATAACGAACCCGGAATTGATTGATTGAGTACTCCATTTGTCATATAGCATGAGTTCTGTGACGTTTGTTGTTTAAAGTAACTAGAGATGTAACAGTAACTAAAAAATAACGGTTGAATAATCTAAATGATATAATTTATATTTCTTAAATTAATTTTTTAATATTTATATTTTTAATTTAATATAAAAATTGAAATGTTTTCTTCTGAAAATATTGAATTTAGGCAAAAAAAAAAACATATTTAATGGTGTTTAATTATTTATTTACGATCAATTTGGTATGTAGGGACGGCAATTTATGGCGGAGACAATAGTTTTAGTATGATTTCAGATAGCATTATCTTCAGTGAAAGACGTTGAAAAGAGACAATAGAGTTCCGTAATTATCTCGTTCCGCTCAAAGTACCTCTAAAGTAGTAATCTTCGTCGTTTATTATGACCACAAGTAGTATAGACCACATACAACAACTACTGGGCGACGGTAGTCTCTTACCATCAGGTGACCCACCTGCTCGTTTGCCCGCTTTACCTAAAAAAAAACTCACGAAAAGACGCAACGCACACAAAGGGACCACTTACGTACGAAACAGACGTAATTATCGTGATTTGTCGGAATTAAATTACATGGCTCCACAAACACGATAATTCTTAAAATTTATCAATAATGTTTTCCATTAATTCTAATTGTTAATTAAAATATTTGGATAACGATCATGAATATTATAAAAACATTTTTCAACCGTGTCTTCGAAGAGATTGATAGAATGCATTAATCATAAATTATTTTTTTTCTTTTTTTTTCTTATATTGATTTTAAATATACGAATTGAGTTTTAAGAAAGAAGTTTTTAGGTTGAACTAAAACAAAAGTATGCTCTAAAATGAACATTAAAACAAATTTTTATATCAGTTTAGGTTTATTTCTTGTATTCATAGTATTTACAAAAAAAAAATTAAAAGTTTAGATGAAATTAAGTGTCACCGAACTCAAGCTGTGTGAAAAACGGTCTTCATCCTCCGGGCCTTTTCCCATATAAGTGAAAAATGGTATAGAAACGAAAATCGGCATGTATACCTAACTGACTTAAATGGGTGATAGCATAATATCTAAGATCTCGTAATAAAATGACCGACGACATAAATAATCTAAAACATTTTAAACATAACGTTCTATCTATCTAGTTTGAGAGAGTAATAAAAAGAAAAAGGAAAAAACTGTAGTATAAGTTATGAGGGTATTTCTTTACGAAAGCTTTCTTCAATAAAACCAGCTTGTGACCACGGCCAATACAACCTTTTCGAAACGTCAGACAATTCAAAGGTATGTAGTAGGTACCTATAACGGGATAGCCTTAATTCCCGATGACCATGTTCTAGACTGCGTCAATTATCTCCTAACAAATTCTACGTTTCGGCTTGGGTTCTTTCACAAGTTGTTTCCTTGGATCGGTAATCAGTGATTGTTACTTTCATTCGTTTAAAAAAATAATATCCATTCGTCCCCTCCTCATTTCTTTATTGTACCCTCTGCTAATCAGAGGGGTATTTGAAGAGATACGTGTTCAATCTAACAGCCCGAAATGTGGGCAAATGTAATACAAAATTGCTGGAAACATCACCGACTCTGCCAAAAGAGAAGAGAAGTTGCGTCGGTTATTCTGTTGCTCAAGGCACAGAATACATAATCTCTAGGTACATCCGAGTAGGCTTTCTTGAAAAAATTCCGATCTATAACTCTGATATCTAGATCCGGAGGTTCCCTACTCATTCCGTTTCAAACCCTCAGGAACATAAACTACTCAAAATAATATAAATTTCAAAGTTAGGGTACAGCAAATAATAGATTTCTTTATGACGCTTATCAGTCTTAAATGGTATGGGTACAGAAAGTGAATATTTTTTTACAAATGCAAGCACCTTTACAAAGTGGAGATATACAGTAACATTTGTCGTGGTCACTTCAGGGTTTCGAGATCACTATTGTCACAGTATATATACATATGCTGTGCTATTGTGTATAAATTGTTACGAACGACTACGTTTGCTCTTATTGTTATGTCGTAATCTAAATATTCTGAAGGCGGAAGTTTAAAGAATCTCTGCAAAAAAAAATTGCACCGCTTATACGAAGTCGGTAGCAAATAATAAGTAATATTTTAGAGGTTTAAAGACGAGAGCTGTACTAGAAGGCAAACTTGAAGATTAACAACTTTTCAAAATAAAAATAATTTATTTCAATTAAACCAGTTAGGTATAAGTATTTTTGAATTTTCAGGAGTATGAGTGAGACAGATTAAGTCGTGAAGTTAGTTGCCTGTTCCACTAGGTAGATCCTATGGAGAAGAACAGGCAAGAAACTCTAAGGACACTCGTTTTCCAACATGTTATTTTATGAGTTTAGTTTTTGAAGTGAAAACTTCTTTAGCAGCGTTGTGCACTTTTTGGGATGGGTAAAAAATGTTAAACTCGCGTCAGGACACGTGACCTGATCGAAAATTCGTAAGACGGAGCCGAGTTTCTTATATTTAAAAAATATTTTTACGCCATCTGTGGATTCTGCGCGATATTACTGTAGTTTGAAATATACTTATGTATTATATCGTATAGATCCACTAGAGGGCGCTAATCTAAACATTGAGTTTTGTCAGCTCCTTATTAATTAATCTTTAAAAAATGTGTTTTCACTTCTGACGTGCAGTTCTACGACTGACAGTTTTTTTTACAAGTTTAGTTACATTGCTTATATGCGCCAAAGAAATGTGAGAACAATGTAACATACTATTTTAAAATATGAACAGTCGCTAAAACTACTACTGTACTACCGACCAACGACGGTACCCGTTCAGGAGCATGAGGCGAGTGTCAGCCATTGTCCAGCTTTTAACTACCTTTGAATCATATTGAAGGGAGCTGATAGAATGTCAGCCATATATTAAGTTCATCCACAGAACTGAGAATGTCTATTTAGAAATGCCATCAGCTGTATTTATCAGTCAGACATCAGTTGCACACGCTTAGACGATAATCATTATTTTACATACATACAGAACTCTACGAGAAATTCGTCCCAGAGAATTGATTAAATATTAATCCTAAACACCATTTGTAATTATTATGAATCCAGTACGTTTCTCTCATAACTAAGTATATCGATATGTGATCTGTGGGTTTATCGTGCAGATAAACCCACAGAATTGAGAGTAAGCTTAATTCTATGGGTTTATCGTGCAATATCGACTAGCTGCAACAATTTTTAATCCATAATTCACCATTTGACTTGAGTCTGAAATTTTGCAGAGACCATTAATAGTTATACGCTCGTATTGTATTTTACATCAGTAATGCACTTCAATATGTTTTTAACTATTATTAATTATGTTATGAATTATTACTTATATTATTTATTATTAATTATATTATTTATTATTAATAATCTGCTGCTGCTACTCAAAAGTTCCTAACAGAAAAATCGTAATGGGTATCGAATCTCCTAGATTCGATGTCCAGGATCTTTCCACGATCATCCGTAAACATAAATGCAATCTTGTACTAAGGCGTCAACAAGATTTCTATTGCTCGTTTGCCGTAAATCCCATAAAAAAATCTATAAAACAGCTATGTAACCGTTCTTATTATTTACAGAACAGCAGAGAGACGATGCTCTACATCCTGGACTGCATATTCTCGGTGGCAGTGGTGGGATCTCTCGTGGTGTTCGTGTGGCGAGGATCTTGGGCCTTACTCGATATATTCTTGTTCCCTGAGGACACAGTCAAGTCCTGTTGGACGTCATTGGTAAGCCGTTCTTATATTAGTATTATATTTTCAATGTCAAAATTACACTTGTAGAAGTTTTGCCTAGGAACTGCCCTTTTTTTTTAAAACATTGACGTCCGTATCTTTTCTCCTCAGCTTGATAAATAATTTTATTAATGCCACAGAATAACATGTTATTGAATAGAACATTTTCTTATTCATAGAGATTTACTTCGATTAAATTACCGAGGTTTTCTTTGGTATATTCTAATACTATGTTAAGTATTATGAGCTGTTATGCCACTTTTATTAAGACCAGCAGTGGCGGAACAATAGGGTTACAAAGCGAGCAAAATGCCACGGGCCCCCGGCTCAAAGGGGGCCCCCGGCCCAAAGGGGGCCCCCGGGCACCATAGACCCTGAACACAGGAGGCACTACAGCGAATTGCAAGTTAGACCGATGAATTAGCCACGCCTCTGATGGTACAGTTACGCCACTGCAGACCAGACTTATTCTCGATAGTGATACGAGTTTTGGTTTTTGTTTTTTGGTTTGGTTTCTGTTTTAAAATACGTTCTAAAAGTCGAACTCTCAAACGTAATTTAATAAAAAACTAATATTGATTTTTGTTTGATTGTGTCAGAGATTATACCTTTTTGGTGTTTGAAGTTTTTGGTTGACTATCTTTTAAACGTAAAAATCACTGCACAACCGTATCGACACTATTTTCTTTCTGTTCTTAATTATTGGAAGCAGTTGATAGTAAAATGTCATTTCATCGAGAGATGAATAATAGTCCCAGGATTTGCAATCCAGCCCATGGTTGCCACTTGAAAACCTTTGTACCCCACTCGCCTTCAGTTGTCCAGACTTTATCGCCTGCCCATTGCCATCTTAACTTGAAACCATACTGGGTAAAAACGCCAAGCTTAGCCATTTTCGTGGCGTGTTTTGAACCTGCTTCAAATATGACTTTGAAATTCGAATCTCCGCTATCAACTTTCGTCTTCGATCTATCACGGGGCTCGTTAATAGGAACAACATTTACAAAAGAGGCGCAAGCAATGTTACTCCGAGCACTTGGAAGAAATCAAACCTTCCTGACCTCTCGAAAAGCTCTTTCCACCACCGAGCTACCTCAGTTATTCTTTTTAAACAGAAATGGTGTGCCTAAGAGTCTCTAGGAGCTACTTATCTTTTCTGGCCATAGCAGCTCAAGGTTACGGCGTTTGTTCTATATAAGCCATACCGTGTCCGGTGTCGGCCGAATGGAGGACAATGCGTAATCTATGTGGGCGAAACAGACCGACTTTTTGTAGAAAAGATCCATCTACTCCATTGCCGGTTCTGATGCCCTGGTTATACCGCGAGGAGGTTTTCTGGCCAAACATCCTACTTTAACATTTTTGAGGTGCACCTGAAGGAAGGAAGGAGGGCTTCGTTATTTAGGTAGTAGTATATTAAAAGCTCCTTTGTGAATTCGTGTATAAATGGATGCTTAGTCAAAAGTAGGTAATCATTTACCTATTTTTGACTAAGCGTAAACGCGATTTACCTGCCAACACATATTTTTAGGTAATTTTCCTTAAATACAAAGGCTTAAAGGCCTACATACTTAATTCAATATTGTAAAAGAAAGTACATAGTTCCATAAGTAAAATATTTGCATTATTTAGGCAAATCTAAAAGTAGGTTTATAGTATTTAGATTGTAATAATGCTACTTGTGTTTTTTTACAGTTATATAATACCTTTAATAAGTCCTAAACACATTTTGTTGATGACTGTAGTACTATCTACTAATAACAGCCTACAGATGTAGGCAATGAACAGCAAAGCAAGTAGCATAGCGTAGCTACTTTTTAATGCGAAAAAAGGGGTGTAAGGGGTTGAAAGGTGGGGATGAAAAGTTGTATGGAAGTATCGTCATTAGGCTGTTGATTCGATATAAATACACTATTCCACGTGGACGAAGTCGCGGGCACAGCTAGTTTTTTTATAACTTGTAAATGCCTGAACAGATTTGGATGTATTATATCGTTAGAATCTCTTTTTTTTTTTCCTTTGGAAACCTCCACGGGTCATCACCTCACCGGAGCTAACGGTGAAGTGGTATGTTGGAATCGAACCGACTAAAACCACACGGTGTTCCGTCACAAGTGGGTTATTGCAAGGGACCCGGGATACCCTAAGAAGGAAGCCTCCGGGAACATCGTTAGAATCTCTACACAATACCGACACAGGCTATAATTTAGATTTTTGGGAGGGCAGTTGTGTTTTTTTAAATTAGTTACTTGTTTTATTTTAATTATTTATAAATTATCTTCTACTTTAGAGTACCTAATCGAAACTAAAAATATAAAGGTTACTAATTTAGTAAGTCGTGCCTAATTAACAATAAGTTGAACATAAAAGCTAGAAATACAATGAATGTGAGGTGTAATAAACAGTGAAGGTTATATAAACAAATAGCAACCCGCCCGGCTTCGCACGGGCAGCAGAGACATCTTCAACAATCATCAACATATTTCAATCAATTTACACTAAATCCTAATAAATTATATACTTAAACCTTCGCCATGAATCACTCTGTCTATTAGTGAAAACCGCATGAAAATCCGATCAATAGTTTTTTAGTTTATGGCGAACTGACAGACAGACAGACGCGACGGGGGACTTTGTTTTATAATAATACTAGCAACCCGCCTCGGCTTCGCACGGGTACAAATTATACACCTAAACCTTCCTCATGAATTAACTAATCACAACTATTTATTAGTGAAACCGCATGAAAATCCGTTCGGTAGTTTTTCAGTATATCGCGAACAGACTTTGTTTTATAATATGTAGTGATGATGTAGTGGTAATTACATGTACCGATTTGACATACAGCTTGGATGTTTATTGTCACTTGTAAAATAATCTCACATTTTCTTTTTTTCTGAGATTTTAATGTATCAAAATGTACATATTATTATAGTGTACACAGATTCTAATATAAACCATATTCACGGCACTCTGTTTTATTGCTTACAGTCCTCTAGCTAGAACATACATGTGTTATTTGATTACACAAAGATTATAATATTATTTTGTGTCTGTTATGAAAGATTAATTGCTATCGTACAGGTAAACTTGCTCAGGTAATATACCATATAAACTACTGTCTACAATCATTTAAATCTTATTACTTTAAACGAGCAATTCTTGTATATATGTTGTTGATTTAGGGTATCTCGGAAAAGGCTCTAATGATTTTGATGAAATTTTGTGTACAGATACAGTTTTACATTTTATATTCAAATTCATGGTTGTATTTCCTGTAAAAACGCAATTTTAGGAAAAAATATATGATTTTACAAAAAGCTACCGAGCGAAGCTCGAGCGAAGCGAGTTGATTTGTTTTATTTTTACGCCATTTGTGGATTCTGCGCGGTACAAGTGTAATTTGATGTTGGTTGTATACTAATTATCCATATATTAGTTAGACCAACTTTCACTGACGCTTTGTAAACAAATTGAATTTCCTGTATTTTATTTGATAAATAAATTTAAAAAAACCGTTGATAAAAAAGATTATTTCCACTACAATATAAGAATACAAATAACGAGAAATGCTGTAGTACAGTATAGATATTTAAAGCCAGTGATAATTCGCGGCAAAATTATCTCAAAATCTGCAAAAGTGCCCGTCCTATGGACCTCTCATAAACCTACTGATTATTAGAAAAAAATCAACTCTAATCATGCTGATTAACTACCGACTTCTCTTCTGCGGATTTTTTGCCCCATCTAGTGGTTATTAGCTTTACATTTGAAAATCTACAAATTGTTTCATAAACACTGAATGAATATAACGACAAATAGATATTTTAATACTCTAGCAAACTAATACTGACACGTGGAGGATTACCAACAATGTAACAATTATTACAGCTATTAAGATCTCAGTTGTATCATTCATATAGACGTAATTTCACCTATCTTATATAGGATAAATTAAGTTATAGAAAGTAATTGCCATAAAATCCCACTAATATTATAAATGTGTAAGTTTGGATGGATGGATGGATGGTTGTTTGTTACTCTTTCACACAACAACCACTGAACCGATTGCGATGAAACTTGGTACGAAGATAGCTGGAGACCTGGATTAAGGCATAGGCTATTTTTTATCCCGATATTCCCACGGGATCGGGACTTACGCGGGTGAAACCGCGGGGCGCTACTTTAGTATATATATTACAAACGTGAAAGTTTGTGAGGATGTATGGATGTTTGTTGCTCGTTCACGCAAAAACTACTGAACCGATTGCAATGAAACTTGGTATGTAGATAACTGGACACCTGGATTAACACATATGCCACTTTTTATCCCGATATTCCCACACCATCGGGACTTATGCGGGTGAAACGGCGAGGCGCAGCTAGTCTTTCATAAAGGTTATCTGTAAAAACTTTTACCATCATCCCAGAAATCTGAAGTTAAAACAGTGACTGCTGGACAAGACTTGAATGTATTGTATGTAACAGAAGATCATTTTGAGGCTAAAGAAACGAAAGTGATAGTCATTAAGATTTTGATTAAAATCATTTGTTAATTATATTATCAGAAATAACTGAATTCCGGCACCAGATAACGAATGACAACGTTAGATACTTGTAGTGAAATCAGAAAACACGTACTGAATTTGTTAATTCGTCTAATTTTCTTTCGGAAATTTGTTCCAACTAGTAAGGAACAACATCAAATCCTACCGAACTCAAATGTTTTGATATAAAGCGGGTACATTTTCCGCATATGGGTCATAACGAGGTACTGAGTCAGTGACCACTTACGAGAGCTCGCAATTGGGACCTTCCTCTGTCGCGTCTTGCGTCCCCCAACTACACATACACACTGTTATTATTGGATTTTAACTCAGTTGGAATTAGGACGTATGTATTGTAAACAATATTGTGCCTTGGGACAAGTTTAGGTGAAAATTTGTAAACGGGCACGTGATGTACGCTATCATGCACAAATGGCACTCGGCAGTTTTAATAATAAAAGTTAAAAAAAAAAAAAAAACGAAAATCCCTTCAACGATTACAAAAGAGCTGATGATCTTCGAACGGCTGAACAGATTTACTTAAATTATATCTAAAAACACTCTCGTTCAAGTCACCTTTGGCACAAAAAAAACCGCGCTTATATCGGTTCATCCGTTTGGGAGCTATGATGCCACAGACAGACACACAGATACAAAGACACATCAAACTCATAACCCTCTTTTCGCGTCGGAGGTTAACAAAATATAGCCAGAATTAATGTAATTATTACTTATTTTTTAAGAAATCGAGACTCGCTTACTGTATTCCCAATCCTCATGCTTATGATATTTCATTATCAGCTCTATGTCTGGTTCATATTAATTTCTGTCTGAAAGTGTGTTTATGAAAGGACACACATATTATTACATGTGACCGACAAAATGCTCGTTTCCGTCTTGTAGTCGTTTAGCATTCTAAACAGCACACTATTATCCAATGAACTTGCTATTCTTAGCATTGTATGCATAAATGTTAAGAATTTGCTGTTCATTTTAATAGAAGCACGTAATATTTATATTATATTACACCTATTGAAAGACACAATCCCATTGCAGACGAATCGCAATCGCTTTAATCGAAGTCCTTTATTGCATTCACAATAATAACGTATACTTTCACGGACGTAAGAGAAGGAAAAGTATACTTTCACGGTCTCACGGGTCAAGCTTTACTCTCCTTAAAATGACCAAAGAGTTACCGGGAATTAGGTATTCAGTTTACTTATGAACCACCTCTAGCGTAAATATGTCTGTTGCCGGGACACCATATATGTATTTTGTTAAGGAAAATGGATCTCTAATAGATGGATAACTCAAGAAATTCATTCCTATTGACAATATTCTTTGGTGTGCAATAAAGTATAGTAACTCTATCTATCTATTTGTAAAGAACTTCACGCTTGGAGAAAATGTTGCCAATGGTTTTGGTGATCATTCAGCTTTTGAAATCAATAAGGGCGAAATATTTACATAATTCACAATAAATTTTCCTGAACCTATGTAGATGGTTCTTATCACCTTTTATTACATGCGGTTGTTGTTTCTGCTTCTTAAACATCAGTCCGATGTGAAATCAGTCTTGTCCAAGACATAATAGAACTTTTTTGACTGACGAGGTCATATATCCTATTACCTTTTGTAGTTACATATGCTACTATGACCAAGCAATGCGACTGTGACAATTGCTCCACGTGGAAATACCGGACGAAAATATCCCAGCTCTTAAACGTGCACTTCATTTGCAGTTCCTGAAACAGCTACGTTTAGCAGGCAAATTACACGGTTTGAACATGGCTATTTGTGTCTTGTGACGTTAGAGTTTTCCTTATTAAATGAATGTGATACGGGTACGATGAAATAATTCAATGTGCTTGTCCTTAAGCACATTATTTCATCGGATAAGAGGAGATTTCCTGAACTTGATTAACGATGATTTATCTCTTGGAAGAATGGCGCACACAACAGTTCAAGTCAGCTTTAAAACGACATGTAAATAAACGAATGTGAGCTAATGTGAACTCAAATTGAAATGAAATAATTTAATGTGCTTGTCCTTAAACACTATAAACATGCATAAGCCATAACAATAATGTCTGCTAAAAAAACACCATGATGTGCTTCATTTTTTTTTTGACATTTGACAAAGATATCATACAAATTAACTTTCTGTTTATGCTAGACGCTAGAACTTAAACTCTGCCTAGGGCATGACAAAGCCATTTCGTCAAATTCCAACCAACTAAAATAACACGAGTATAAAATAACTATTGCCGGTATATGCGTATTCAATGATCGTGCGATAGGCTGCTGTACCTGCTCCAAAAGAATATCTGGATGTTTTTTTTATAGGTTTTCTTTCTGACAGCCCCAAAGAGCCACCGTTTTCCCTTCAAATTGTATATCAACTGTTACAGGTTTGGCCAACCGGATCTGTTTTTGACACCATCTTCAAGGCCCTGAAAGAAACCAGGGATGACGAACCCATCCGCCACCTCATCGCTTTTAAATAAGAAATGTTTCGGATATGAAATTTCGGATCTGGATACGGATATATGAATAATGTTATACCAGTTTCGGATATCAAATTATTTCCGATTAAATTGCCCAATAAGCAATTTATTAAGAGTCCACCTCCATCCGAAATTCTTTGAAACTTTTATATCGGTTACGGTTACGGTTTCGGATAGTTTTTTTGGGATATCCGGTAGTTTCGGTTACGATTACGGAGTTCCATAACATCCCTGTTCTAGACTATATCCCCTGTTAATACGTAATGTTAGTTTGCAGTTATGTTGGAACAATCACAGTTAAAATTGACAAATTACTTACTTTCATAAGTCTTCTAAGTTTATCTTTGTTTGTCGCTTATGTTTTATAAAGCCTGGTGTTTCACTGTACGTCAAACATCTTCTTTAGTTATCTTTACTAATAATATAAAACATTTAAGGCAGAATATAGTCAGCTGACGACACTGTGTGAGATAAGGTAACAAGTACTAATGCATTGTAATTATATGTATCTAAGATTATGTACAGGCGCCTCATTCTACGTTATGTTTGTTGTTTACAATCTTGCTGATGAACTTATAGAAATATTTAGTAAACGTCCTGTACCTGCTTTTTTTTATCCTGCGGCTGCCGATGAAATGGTATGTCGGAGTTGAACCGACTAAAACCACACGGTGTTCCGTCACAAAAGAGTTTCGCGATGGACTCGGGTATACCCTAGGAAGGAAGTCCCCGAGAACCTTGCCCCCCTTCCAGTTTAGAGAGGCGCGCGGAACACGGCGCGGAAAGGTCTCAGGCCTGCTTTTGCTAGAGTAACAGGCAGCCTCACCCGTTACCCTCAGGCCAGCGCTCATGGAGGCCGGAGATTATTCTGCGCTTTCCGGGGCCTGGTGATTCTCCTTCGAGACGGGAGAGTACTAGCCCTCTCCCGTTCCCTTACCGCCGCCTCTTTAGCGGACATGACTTCCTCACGAGAAGATAGGCGTGTACCATTGAAGGAGGATCTTGGAAGACAAACGCCTATTCCATTACGCAATAAAGAAAATTTAGAATTAAAACCTAACCTAAAGTCCCTAAAGTGTACCTAGAAATGATAATTTCATATGGTAAATCACTTCATACGCAGCCATATTCGATATATCAAAATTTCGAACAATAATGGTGAAATTCGGGGCTCGTGGCTAAGTGGTAACCGCGTAGCTTAGCACATTACGAAGTTAAGTAATGCCATGTCAGTCTTAGGATGGGTGGGATGGGACGTGTGATCTTCTGCCTACTAGCTTAAGGTTAAGTAATACTAGCCAGGTCAGTCTTCGGATGGGTGACCATTCTTAACACACCGAGACCCCTCCGCGCCTCGGAGAGCACGTTAAGCCGTCGGTCCCGGTTGCCATACGAATATCTGTGGCATTCGTTACGGGTAGTTGGAGCCCTAAAAAGTCCGACAACCTGGTCTAACTACAGAACTTCGATATCGTCTAGTACTTGGGTTGTGGAGGTCTGATGGCAGTCGCTTCACGTAAAATATCGAAGTTCGGCCGTATCGTAGTTAGACTGAAAGCCGACCCCAACTTAGTTGGGAAAAGGCGCGGAGGATGATGAATTATGACTCTTCTTTAGTGGCATGACACGTTTTTACTGAACACTTTATTTTGTATCGTAGACTGATCAATGACGGAATTTCCTTACGTAATTGCTGATCTTGGAATATCTTTCATTGTCAACAGATAGTCGGCTACGCCGTCGTAGTGGTGACCTTCGCGCTCCAAGCTCCAGTTCGTTGGGCTGCAGCCAGAATGCATGGAGCACCCAGACTGTTACTAGCTGATGTGTACCACCTAGTGTCCTTCGTGGCGACAGTTAACGTGTGGCGAGGGGTGTGGGGACTGCTTGATGTTTATTTCTTTCCCGGTAAGTGTCGCCTAACAGTATTTGATAGTTATTAAGTACTTAAAATAAATGAGAATATAATACCAACGTAATGTTGCCAACTTTATATGTACGTACCTATTCGCGTGTTTAAATGCGCCTATAAACTGTCCATAAACAGGCTATCTAATGAAAAGCCACTCTTAAATTTCAAGAATAGAGTAGAAATTTAAAAGATCTTGCCAACCGGCACAAAGTGGTATCTTTTTGGTTCGATACATATACAATTAGTCGTGGTTTTGATGTGTTTTGGATGCATTTGTTATCTGTGTAAAAAGAAAAAAAAAGTGTGTGTGTGTGTACTTATGTACGCACGTAAAAAGTTATACTTTTATCTAGTTTAATAATATTTATTTAAATATCATAATAAATAATACACACCGTCAACTAACCTCAAATTCTACAAACGTACTCAAAGTAATATGTAAAAACCATTTTTATCACTTATAATCACAGTAAATTATCATAAGTAATACATACCGTCAAGTAACCTCAAATTCTACAAACGTACTCAAAGTAATATGTAAAAACCATTTTTATCACTTATAATCACAGTAAATTATCATAAGTAATACATACCGTCAAGTAACCTCAAATTCTACAAACGTACTCAAAGTAATATGTAAAAACCATTTTTATCACTATCGTGAAGTTGGTAACTTTTTTTGAAAAACTAAAATGTTGACTAGCTAACTTCAGGGTGTCGATTTTTCGTGAGGGTGTGCGCGCGCATTGTAAAAATTTACTCGCATCATTTTTCCATAACGCGCCAAAAGAAGTATAACTTCAATAAAGCGGGTTTAAATATACAAGCTACAAATCCTTTAGCTTAATTTAACTTAAATACATAAGTTAGTTGTTAGGAATTTTTTACTGAATTTTCGTTCAACTACATACATAACTGTCACTACGTCACTCCAAATTGTTTTACAAGTGATTAACCAAAACTTTTCCAATTTTTCTAGACTCTCCAAAACTCAGCAACTGGAGCTCCCACATCATTAGTCTCGCGTTCTTAATACTCTTGAACTGCTCCAACTCAATCATAGTTCGAGGAGTATACATCGACGCTGAGGAACCCGCGGGAGAATGTGTAGTCTTCCCCTGCCACTACCTCCGGCTTTTTTTCCACAAAGAACGAACCAAGAAGAGACACAGAAGAGCTCTTCAAGCCGCAGCGTCTGCTAGAAAGCAGGAAGATGCCAGTCTTCCCCTACAGATACCTGAAGAGAAAGTTTAGCCAAGTTTTTAGTGGTACGGATACATAAGTCACATTTGTTTCAATTTGGGCTTTAAAGGACTTTTGTTATTGTAAGTTCCCCAGGAAAGCACGTGAGTTTTGAAGTGCTTGTAGGGAATTTTTCATCAATATAGTGTTCAGTAGTGCATATCTTAAAGCTATAGTTGTATATAGTTGTTAAGAAATTAAAATCATTTACAGTCTTCCGACGTGTGAATAAAACGCATAAATCATCATTTTTCATATATTTTTATACAGATTGTGAAATATAAGAGCTGCAGAGACTATTTGTTGGTCATTTCAATAGTAGTTATTATGATCAAAATAAAAAATATAATTTAAAATGTGTATTTTATCTTATTTGAGGCTAATGAGAAATTCAACAATTGACTTGCGATTTCGTGTATTTATAATAATGATAAATTGTATAAATTTTTTGAGTGATTTGTAGAAAGACATGTGATAGCAACTAAGTAGATATCATAAAACTAAAATCAAAACTCAAAACTACCTCTGTCCTCGTTTAACTTTAGTCTACATTGCCTAAATACAAAATAAATCCGCGTATTACAAGATATCCCTAAGAAATCCTAGGGAATCACACACTGACACTGGGAAACATAACATTAAAATAAATATTTTTACAAAAGGCCAACACTAATGCTAACGAGATGATGGGACCAAAATGGAACCAGAGCCTAAGATAAAAAAAAATGTACCTATCTTTAAATTATAAATAAAAATCGATCAATCAATCAACTAATTTATTAGTTTAACGCAATCCACTACCGGATAAGGGTCTCTCTTGTGGTTTTTAGTTTAAATAGTTATAAAATTAAATATTTTAATTTTAATACAGTCCTACCTTACCCTACCAAGTACTAAAAGCGTGATGATAAATTATGTTTAACAATATTGTCTTTTCAGCTTAATTTAAAATTAAGTATTCGTTCTAAGTCAAACTGCTAAAGTCTTTATTAGTGCTAAGAACAAAATAATATGTAAATACGAATCAATAAGTATATAAGTACTAAGTTATTAAGTTTAATTGTTGAAAGATAAATAAACGTATTGATATTTTATCACTTGTTTTATTGATAACTTTAGTTATTGAATTAAAACGATTTACGATGTTGAATGACCGCGTTACAAAATATGGAGTATCTAGCGATAGTGTTATTGTCACATAAAGGGTTGAAGTCCACTAGGTTGAAAATAATAACATACACGTATTGTTGTATACACTTTCACTTGTTAGTTGCACATTATAGTTAAAACAATGGTGCGTAAATGTAGCATCGCTCTGTAAACCGGATGGCTCTTGGTATTTGAGTTCCTGGGGTCATTTCTAACCTTTTATACATTTGAGGGGTGGTAAATTTTTTTTCTCTTGTAAACCGAACAAAACTTTAAATGAAAGTTTGTATCCGATTTACATGGCAAAATTTTTTTGCCAGCTCGTTTCTTCTTCTTCAATTGTTTTTTATATCCATTGCAATTTAACCCTATACAATGCTACATAACGTCATTTCAGCCCCTCCCCCCCCATGGCACTGAAAATTAGTACTGAGGTGCATTTGTCCATCGCAGTGTACACTGAGGGTCCACCTATTTTCTAGGGTACGGCGTACAACCCTCAGTAACATAAAAAGTTCTTTTTTTGTAAATAATTATTTATTAACATTCAAAGAAACGTGGTCGGATACGTGGCATTGACGCGTCATGTGACATGTCAGTGTAACAAATGACACGACAAGAAAATGTTACCTATTATTAATAATATTTTAATGTAAATAAAAAAAAATGTTATTATTATTATTTGCTGTATGCTGTGTTTTGCAGAATAAATAATTTTCTTTCTGTCTTTATTTCTTTCTTTCTCACTGAAAGAAACCTAATGAATCGTTTACTCATTTGCGATTCTCTATTGAAACGTAATGAAATCGAACCATTGTTGAAAAGATTGATCCCTGGTGATGAAAAGTGGATCACCTACGACAAGAACGTGCGAAAAACATCATGGACAAAGGGTAGCCAGGCTCCACAAACTGTGCGAAACCCGGATTAACGCGCAATAAGGTGATGCAGTGTATCTATGGTTCGATTGGAAGGGCACCGTTCATTATGAGCTTTCACCGCCGGGCAAAACCATCGATTCGGATCTCTACTGCCAACTAAATAGACTCAAGCAAGCAATTAAGAAAAAACCGCCGGAATTGATCAACAAAAAAGGAGTGATCTTTCATTACGGTAACGCCAGACCACACACATCTTTGGCCACTCAGCAAAAATTGAGAGAGGGTTGAGTTAGCTTGGTTATACTTGTCGCAGTTTTTTGATCAAAATGTTATCCCCCCTCGCTTCCTCCATCCTCCATAGAGGGGCGCACGTGGAACACGTCGCGCTGCCACCTCGGACTCATTTACAGAGAGACGGATTTCCCCAAATCCGCCCCTCACGGGTCAATTTAGGGGGGCCGAAAGAGGGCATTATCAGCCCTTCTGCGACGCCCGGTGCGCCTGCTGCGGATCGGGAGGGTAGTTGATATTTCCCTTACCCTTTCCGCAGCCTCCTTCTGTGACATCACTGTTTCGCAGAAGGATATCACCGCGTCCCAACAACTCTCACTGCCAACCATACTTTGAACAATAGCTGACAGTGAGAGGTTTCCTCCGATCTCTGCGATGAGGGTACGGCGCGGTTCTTCCCACGCAGTACACTCGGCCACCACGTGCCGCGCCGTTTCTTCTTGGCAAACGACGCAGTGATGACACCGGGCGTCCGGCTCCCTACCTATGCGGTGCAGGTACTTCCCGAAGCATCCGTGGCCGGTAAGCACCTGCGTCGCCCGGAACGTTAGGGAGCCATATCTCCTCTTGAGCCATTCTGTCAGTACGGGCCGGACGGCCTCGATGGTATTGAGGCCCGCGGAAGCGTGTAAAAGGCGCTCCTGCCACTCCGCAACTAGGACCTGGCGCAACTCCGACCGGTGCCTCTCGATTTCACGTTGCACCGGTCGTTCTCCTTCCTCAGCCGTACTGTTGCGCCACCGTCGCAGTGATGCGATGGCCCTCGCCTCAAGATCCCAGGGCGGTGACCCAGCTAGTACGCACGCCGCCTCGAAGGAGATCGTGCGATACCCCCTAATGACTCTAACGGCCATCGCCCGTTGCGGTCTTCGCAAGATGGCGATGTTGTTGGCCTTTAGACCATCTACCCACACCGGGGCCCCATAAAGAGCCATGGATCGCACGACCCCTAAGTATAGCTGTCGGCAGGCGGTGTTCGGCCCCCCTAAATTAGGCAGCAGTGATGACAACGCACCCGCGGCGCCCATCAACTTTGGTGCCAGCCGCCGGAAGTGAGGTTCGAATTTCCATCGGCTGTCGAGGACCAATCCTAGGTACTTCATGGTTGACCCAACAGCTATCTGGACCCCACAAACCACGATATGTGAATCCGGCGGCGTCTTATTCCGAGGCCCGTGAAAAGCCATGGCCTCGGATTTGCTGAGTGCCACTTCTAGGCCTAAGCGCCGGATGCGGCCCACCACCTGCGCTACCGCAGCCGTGGCCAGCAACGCTGCTTCTCCGTGGGTTTTTCCCCCGACCGTGACCAGTGTATCATCCGCGTAGCACGTCAGTCGCACGCGCCGGGGGAGGACACCCCTCAGAACCCAGTCGTAACCAATGTTCCACAGGAGCGGCCCGAGGACCGAGCCCTGTGGAACACCGCACGACATCTGACGACTACCTGCACCGTCACGTCCCGTGTACGTGATGCACCTCTCTGATAAGTACGCCCCGACGATGCGGCGGAGGTAGGGGGGCACTCGGTGATATATGAGCGCCTCTCTTATACAACTCCAGGGCAGAGTGTTGAAGGCGTTGGAGATGTCGAGCGACACGGCCAACAACACCCCACCCCGGGACACCTCTTCCTCCGCCAAGATCTTCACGCGCATGATAGCGTCAATAGTGGAGCGTCCGTGGCGAAAGCCGTACTGGCAGTCATCCAGGTCCGGGCCCACAGCGTACAAATGTCTGACGAGGCGGTTTGCAATGATCCGCTCGAACAGTTTGCCCACCTCGTTCAGCAGCACAATAGGTCGGTACGCGGACGGTGAATCCAACGGACGCCCCTCCTTCCTAAGCAGAACTAGTTTGCCAGTTTTCCACTCATTAGGAAACCGGCTCTGCTCTAGACATGCCGTGAAGAGTCCTTTAAGTCGGGGCTCCAAGGACTCCAGAGCTAGGACCAGAGCTCGGCCAGGTATGCCATCTGGCCCCGGAGCCGTGTTCTTGGCCCGGAGGCGCAGTACCGCTGCTCCTAATTCCCCCTGCGTCACCTCGGGAACGTGATCCTCCTCCGATCCTGTAGCGACGGGCAGTGCCATCGGCGGTGGTGTATACTCAGGTCTCTCCGGGAAGAGCACTGCCACCACCTCCTCCAGCAGCTGTGGCCGGAGACTCTCCGTCAGAGGGGGGGCCCAAGGACGAAGTTTGCCCCTCACCATACGGTAGGGGCGCCCCCACGGATCTCTGTCTATAGTCTCCAGCAGCTCCTCCCGCGCACGAGTCTTGGCCGCACCGATGGCTATCTGCAGTGACATTTTTGCCTGGCGGTAACCATCATAGAGGAGCTCCTCCTCTTCAGGTATCCGCCGACGTCGCCTCCTGTAGCGGGTGTACTGACGTCTGGCCGAAACACAGGCAATGCGCAACTGCCCGATTTCAGCAGACCACCAGTACACTCGACGCTTCATTGGTTGTTTGTAAACGCGAGGCATCGCCGAGTCGCAGATGTTTGTCATTGCCTCTCGAAACCCCTGCGCCTCCTCTTCGACGTCGACGGGCCCCTCTGCAGTGGCCTCCTGGGACCAGGCCTGAACAACTGCAGCCTCTTCAAGAACTTCCTTGTTTAATCGCTTCAAAGCCCATCGTGGGCCGCACGTCCGTGGAATTGTTGGGCTGTGGTTGCCCTGTAACTGGGTGGAGACGTCGAACCGTATATATCTATGGTCTGACAGTGTCTCCACCCCCTCCATGACAGTCCAACCCTGGATACGGCGTGCGAGAGCGGGGCTAGCGAACGATACGTCCACTATGGACTCACCCTGCTGCCGCACGCACGTGCTGACCGAACCTCGATTCAGGAGGGACAGACCAGTAGTCAGTGCCCATTCCTCGAGAGTCTCACCACGTACATCTGTGATTCTGGAACCCCAAGCCGCAGATTTGGCGTTGAGGTCCCCAAGTACTAACACTTGTCGAGGGTGGCACTGACCAACTGAGGCGCCTACCTCCACAAGGAAGTCCTCAAATTCGGCGAGGCTCCTATTGGGCGAAAAGTACACCCCAAAGATGGTGATATCATCTATAGATGCAGCCACTAACATTTAACCCCCTCAGAGACGGGGCCTGCACAGGCGGGTCAGCACCGTCGGGGACGCGGACGAATGTGATTCCCGTATCCCCGGCAGAAGGTGCGAGATGGAACACACTGGTGGTTTTAGCCGGTAAGAGTCCGGCACACCCCTCTGCCGCACCCCAGGTGGAGGATAGTCCATGATGGATTTCCCCAGTATAAAAAAAAAAAAAAAAAAAGTTTTTTGATCAAAAATCACAAGATTTCTACAACAACGGGATTACGTCACTACCTACAATATGGTAACAAGTTATCGTACAAAATGGCACATATATATTATAATTAAATGTAATTAAACTTTGAAAAAAATGCCTCGTAATTGGTATACAAAATACGAAGAAACTTTTTCCCAACCATATAAACTACTAAATCTGTTTAATTTTTTTTGCCCAAAACAGATTCTTTATTGTATAAACGTGATATATGATTAATTAATCGATATTTTTAGTTCGATTTTATCATCGGTAGATACATCTCTATCTCTAGTAACTTCAAACACCATACGTCACAGAACTTATGCTATGTGAAAAATTTTATAGTTTTTATTTTTCTTTCTTTTTTCCATAACCAAGGTTATAAACAGACAAACGAACTATGCACTACGCTAGAAGTGCTGTAGAACTCAGTCCCGATGTTTGTCTGATGTGTGATGTCTCCTCTAAAATATTACTTTTATGGGGGTTGAGTTAAGAAATAATAGGTACAGAATAATAATAACAAGAGGCAATGCCCTATATTTAGTTTGTGAAAGGACTCATACTCAACCAAACTCATATTTGCATTGAATCGTACATACAAACATAAATCGAAGTAATTGTTGTTGGATACAGGACTAGAGATTCAAACCGGCCGGAGGAAAATACCTCTTGAAATAATTACCTTGCGAAGTTAGTGAGGACGCAGTCTCTTGGCTCATACATCGGACATCCGCTTGGTCGGTTCTGACCTGCAATTGACAGAAACGGTAGCTATGCGGAAGTAAACCTCCTTAAAAACGCCCAGAAGTTGGTGGCCGGAAGAGCACTATTATAACGGTTCAAATAAAGTGCCGCACTTGTGTCTTACGAGCTTCTTCACAGAAGCTCATAGTTTATTCTAATCAAACTAGAGAGTTTCACCGTCACTTCGGTGAAGTGGTAAGGGCTTACTGGTGGCTTGTCCCGACTTAGCAAAACGATTTAAAAAAAAAAAGGAATAAATTTTGCATTTCACTGCAACTTCATCTAGGGAAATTATAATTACTAGAGATCGCGTGGTGGTCGAATATAGACCATGGTTTATTTCATTGGCCAATATTACTTGACCTGTCATTGTATAGACTTTTGTACCATGATAGGTCAAAATATATACTGGACAATCATAGCTGTATGTACCCGTTTTTGCATTATTTTTAACCTTGTAGCAAATATTGTTCAAAGTTTTAGCATACGTCACTTTTTCTCTGTATAAAGAAATAATATAAGTGTTTGAAATTTCATACTCCTCCGTCCGCTCAATTTTTGTAAAAAGGGATCCAAAGTTTTCGCTTCACGTAATATATAGATTTACAACACAAACTGTTATTGTGGTCAAATATCAAACTAAGAAAAATGTAGTATTATAGACTTATCGAAGTTACCTTACCTTTTTTAAAATAAAAAGGTCAATAATAATATGTTTTCTTTATATTTTATTTATTTATTTTTAATTTTTTAGACAGAGCACCTCGGTAATACAGTTCATAGTTTGTCCTATTTTACTTGAATTATGTATGTTTTCACTCGATACTAAATTAAATGTTACTAAATAAAATAAAAGTATATGTAGGTAGGTATATAACTACTAATAATAATAACATAGTGGGGGTCGTGGTTTTTTAAATGCCAAGACCCTCCATAATCGCGAGGTATGCAATCTTAGAGATTACTTCCTCTCCGTTAACGTGGATGTGCATCGGGATGTGGTGGCAGTTGACAACGGACTCACCCCACTTGCTCTAGGAAAAGAGAACTGGCGCAAACCTGCAGTACTTAATATTACAGATCGTAAGGAGATATGGAAGGGCAAAGAGCTGCATGGACGTTTTTATCGGGCCTTAAATGGGCCCGATGTCGATTTATTAGCATCTGTGTCCTGGCTACGGTTTGGTGATCTCTTCGGAGAAACTGAAGGGTTTGTCTGTGCAATTACAGATGAAGTTGTTATGACGAATAACTATCGAAAATATATCCTGAAGGACGGCACGATTGACATTTGTCGGGCATGTCATCGTCCCGGAGAAACCCTCAGGCATATAATTTCCGGTTGTTCTCGTCTTGCCAACGGTGAGTACTTGCATAGACATAACCAAGTGGCCAGGATAGTCCATCAGCAACTTGCTCTTAAATATAACCTTGTGACTGTCGAGTTACCGTACTACACGTATGTGCCCAACCCAGTTCTTGAAAATGGTCGTGCAACATTGTACTGGGATCGATCTACCATCACTGACAGGACTATTGTTGCCAATAAGCCTGATATAGTGGTGATAGACCGATTAGAGCGCCGAGCAATGATTGTTGACATCACCATTCCCCATGATGACAATCTCTTGAAGGCTGAAAAACAGAAAGAAATAAAATATTTGGACTTATCTCACGAGATTGTCGACATGTGGGATGTGGATTCAGCAATCATTGTGCCGATAGTCATTTCGGCCCATGGGTTAATTGCTAAGAGCCTCGACCAACACCTTCAGAGGCTCACGTCAGCCTAATGCAGAAGGCAGTCCTTCTCGACACGGCACGCATAGTGAGGAGGTTTCTGTCTCTGGAACCCTAACCACGGGTAGCTTGGTCCCTGTACCCGATACCGGTGGGACACTATTTTTTATATTTTTAAATATATTTTTTTATATAATAATTTATTTAAAAATGTAATTTATATGTATTTAAATGTTAATAAAGAGAATAACATTTACATGCACTATAGCATGTTAATATTTAATACGTATATTATCTATGTATGTAAGTACCTAATAGTATGTATCCCACACCCAGAACTGATAATATGTATTTGGAAAATAATGCCAGCAGCTTCGAAACCATGTGTCGCCAGTTGCACACGTTTAGACGATAATCATTATTTTACACACATACAGAACTCTACGCTGATTCGTCTCACAGGATTTATTAAATATGAATCCTAAACGCCATTTATAATTATACTAAATACAACCATACGCTGATCAGTAAAAAGTAGCGTTTCGTATACATACTTGCTAGCCGTTACGTCCGAGACAGCGGTACGTCAATAAAGAGCTGTGAACGAGTGTGCATCTTAACATTTACCAAACATTTTCGTGCAAAATGTATAGCAATATACCTGTGAGCAATGTTCATTGCGTCCTCTCGTAGTTCCAATATAGTTAGTACTCAAATATGATACGCAACGTATAATTGTTTTAGTAGATTCGACCATAACGGTTTTCTCTCTTGTAAATTACATAATACTTTGTGATTTTTTGACAATATTACTTAAAAACAAAAGTTTTTGGACACACTCCACTCTAAATTTTTTTACGAAACATACTTACCGCGTAACTTTGCATAATTATTGTTTTTTTTTTACCCATCTACGTACGAAAATGTTTGCCAAAGCTACAAGTATGAGCGTCTGTTGTTTATCCCGTATATTATAGTGGTAGCATTATATCAGGCTTGTCTTGATTAATTTAACTACCATAAATAATTCCAAATAGACAACATCAGATCAACACATCTTTGCACCTATTGTATAACATTTCTACACCATCCAAAGGTTGACGTGTAGAGAATGCCCTGGGCATTAAGTCCGCCTTTACACAAATGTGCAGATGTGAAGATTTAAATAAATAGAGTGATAATTTGTAAGATTTAAAACTTAATGCATCACCAATAATTTCTTAAAACTATAAATATAAGGACACGAAAAGTTACAACACTTGACAGATCAAGTAAGTACAACATTATTGTCAGCAAAAGTCTAAAATCTCAAAGAAACAATTAAGATAATCAAGCAAATGGAGATTGAAAACATCAATCACTTTATTATGAATTTATTTTGTCATTTTGATATTTCATTGAAAAATTATTCAATCGATGTCGGTAAAAACAATCAATGAACTGACAATATTGAATTAAATGCGAGTACATATGAACTGTCGTGCAATTATTCATAATTATAATGAATTATATGACGGCGGCGGTTGGAGAAAACAAAAATAAGTACCCGATACGTTGAGGTAAATATAGCCTTTGGAAGAACACCAGAGGTCCTTGCCCTTTTAGCGCCTTACAATTCCTACAACTTTAACTTTGCTATAGTATTCACCCTTATTTTTGTAATCATAAAGTTGGAAATGCTGAAAAATGGCAGCAAATCTGTAAATTCATTGAGACGACAATCATTTTGATATCATATCACATGAGTTACTTATATTGTTGCAAATGTATTAGTTCTTTACTTTGCTTCTTGACTTTACTTGTATAACGATTTTTTATACATTTTTGGATCATCGCAATCTAATTATGCAATTTAAACACATTTAGCTTCCTTAAGAAGAAGGTGGCGCGGCGCTTGGACATTGACTGCTCCATCAGGGGTTGCGTGTTCGGAACCCACTCAGTGCAAATATTTATATGCATGATATGGGCGTACCCAGCTTTTAGCCAAACTTTAAACTTGTATGGGGGGTCCAGGGAGGGGGGAGGCAAATGAAAAATTAAATTAAAACTACCTTGGTGTACCTTCTTCTTCCTTTTATTTTATTTTTTTAAAGAAAAAAACAGGTATTTGTTATATACTAACTTTACAGATAGGAGAAGTCAGCTAACCTAAGAACAGCTATATGCTTTACTGCAGAAACATTTTTTAGGGTTCTGTCCCTCAAAAGGAAAAACAGGAACCCTTATAGGATCACTTTGTTGTCCGCCTGCTGTCTGTCTGTCTGTTAACCCTTTTCTCAGGAACCCGTAGATGCATCAAGTTGAAATTAATACCAAATACGGTCTACGCCACGTTCCCTTAAAGCTGTAAAAAATTAAAGTTCTAAGTCAACGCAATCAAAAGATAAGACCTTTTAAGTCTGAGATTTGACCAAATTTAAACATTTCGCGGGTATATCAAAACCTATAGGGACCCGACCCATCCATCATCCACCTATAACCCATCGACCTAGAATCATCAAATTTGGTAAGAAGCAAGGCCTTACAGCAGAACGCAAACAAAAGACAATTAAGCCTTAGATTTTAATAAATTTAAACATTTCGCAGATAATAAATATAAATATACAAGTTTAGTATACCGTAAAAGTTGATTTTCTCCCTTAAACGTTAAACTGGTGACACCGACAATTTAACCCCGAAAAATAAATTATTCGTAGATTTCGATGTTACTATGACAACTTAATTATTTCATGCCGCTATGCTACCCAAAATCCTAGTTGTAAAAAATAATTACACGTTACACATTACTGATATCATAATAATATCAACTTTTAAACTTTCTCGTTCCATGATAATATAATCCTGTTGATGGGAATTACGCGATTACGTATTTAATAGGCACTTCATACCTTTGATTTGCCTGACGTTTCGACCATGTGGCACTGGCCGTGGCTACAGGCTTACTGGTTCAGTGGTTCAGTTCAGTTACGATATCATATCAGTCGTGTGTAAGGTGTAATTATTTTAAGGTGTACAAAACACAATATGATATAAGTCAACTTCAACTTTTGAATGGCTTTGTACAGTCATATGTGTCGAAGTTACTATGGCATCCTAATTCTTTCAAATATACTACAATCAATCCCCAATATCACAGTAATTTTCCGTACAAACAAACAAACTTATGTCACAAATGAAGCATACACGCTTTACCTACCGCGTCGCGTTTTAAGTAGTAAATATTATAATTGTTGACAATTATTTACGATATTCACGTATTGTATTATCTGTTTACATATGATTATATTATAAAACTATGTACACAACGGTAGACACTGTTTATGTCTGCTAGATTGCGGTGTTAATTACGTATTTATAATCTATTCTTAGACTTCTTACATGCCGAGTTGATACACAGGAAAAGAGGTTTCATCTCGTAAATAATGTGATGTGTGTATATCCTGATTTGAAGGTCTGAAGACTGAAGACTGTCAGATATACCTACGACCGAATTTCCATTCAAAGTAGCCATGTAATACACGAAGTACCGGAACGACTGAGCGCCCCTCATCGTTTTTTTGTAGATTTGTTTCTTTTTTCAGGAAAAATCCATACCTACACATAAATGTATGTTTGTCCTTGGGCCACGGTAGTCACTTACCATCAGGTGACCCGTCTACTCGTTTGCCTATTTTATTGCCCATTTATTGCCGTTTCCCTATAATATTAAAAAAAAAAAATTAAAGGTAACCTTTACCAAAATCGTTACAGCGGTTTCCGAAATACACAAAACAAACATTATTATTTTTATAAGTATTCTAGCAACTCGCCCCGGCTTCGCACGGGTACAAATTATACACCTAAACCTTGACACGAACATGAATCATTCTGTCTATTAGTGAAAACCGCATGGAAATCCGTTCAGTAGTTTATCAGTATATCGCGAACAGGCAGACAGACGCGGCGGGGGACTTTGTTTTATAATATGTAGTGATAAATCTGTTGTTTTAGAGGTTTGCTTATTAAAATTAAATAAAGTGAGTAAAAATAATATTAATGGCCTTGATGTTGGCTACTTTAGAAATCATTTATGCCATTAGTGTCGCAAGAAGCGACCACTTTATCGAGCAACTAGGGCCGTAAGTATATCGGCAATAATTTTTAGGTTTAAGATATTTATACTCACTAAGAAAAATACAAAATTCACTTACGTGAGAAACAACTTTACAAGTAAAAAGAACATAGGGACAGAAAACAACACAATTTTCTATAACTATTACTACAATCAGTAATAATTAATAATACACTACAGTACATTATAAAGCACAATATATGCAAATGAGGGTAAAAATATAAAATGTTTACACGGGGCCGGTAGACAACGGCGGGCGGGCCGGTAGACAACGGCGGGCGGGCCGGTAGACAACGGCGGGCGGGCCGGTAGACAACGGCGGGCGGGCCGGTAGATAACGGCGGGCGGGCCGTTAGACACAAGCGCAGTCGACAGACATGTTATTATTATTACTAGATATGGCATAGATGGACGATCAGATTTAGTACCTATATAATTTATATAATTTATTTTGATCTTTTTATTTCTCCCTTATGAAATAAACACGTAATGATGAGATATTTTATAATATAACTATTTTAGTTTCTAATGTTATTATATTAAGTTGTTTAAAATGTGTTTTTTGAGTAATTTTTGAAAAGTAATAATTGATTGTGAGTCCTTAATGTTATTTGGTAATTTGTTATACAGCTGCACACCATCATAAATAAACTAAACTTTTCTTGCCATAGTTTGTGCGAGGCGGACGTAGCACAAGATTATTAGCACTACGTATAGGGCTGCCATCCGTCCGGGTTTCCCCGGATTTGTCCTAATTTAGAGGGCGTCCGGGGAGTTTTCAAAAAGTATCCGGGCAAAACCTGGACACTCTGTGCCAGAGAACAATTGTTAGATAAACCGTTAACAAGTTAAAAAATTTAAATGGAATCGATGTTTTTTTTTAAGGTGTCCGGGAAAGAATCTCGATTTCACCCCTGCGTCCGGATTTTTTTAAGTTTTTGTCCGGAGTCGGCAATTTAAGTGATGGCAGGCCTAACTACGTAGTAAGCGTTTTTGAATTGTGTATATTTTAGTAAAGATTATATATGAGTGGATATCCTTGTTCAATATTTTATAATACATTTACAATAATGTAAGTTTTAGTTGGATAAGCTGCCTCTAAACGGAACTCTTTCTCCTTACAGTTTTATAAATACCTTGTCAACTGGTATCTTTTCATTTCAATGCAGTTATCTACCAGTTTAACATTTCCCTCCCTTTCCTATAACTTTGAACGCCTCGTTCTAATCCAGATGGGTATATTCCTGTGCAAATTTAACCTCCTAAATCCTTTTCGGGAATGCATTAGAACTTGTACATAGCTCACTATGTACATATATGCACAGCAAACAATTTCCTCACACTAATAATAGATCTTCTGCTATTTGCTGCTGCAAAGCGATTACTTGTAACGATAAGACGGCCTATTTACTTATCGCCTATTGAATTTCTTTGCAATACATAGTATATTCACTATTACTACTACTACTAACTAGCAGCGTCCCGCGGATTCACCCGCGATAATAAACCGGTCCCGTGGTAATATCGGGATAAAAAGTAGCCTATGCGTTAATCCAGGTCTCCAGCTATCCACATACCAAGTTTCATTGCAATCGGTTCAGTGGTTTTTGCGTGAAAGAGTAACAAACATCCATCCATCTATCCATCCATCTATCCATCCATCTATCCATCCATCTATCCATCCATCTATCCATCCAAACTTTCACATTTATGATATTAGTGGGATAACAACAAATTAACGACTTTCAGATTTTTCCCTTTACTTGTGCTGTGAGACCTTGCTTCTTACGAAATTTCATGATTCTATGTCAATGGAAAGTACCATGGAGTTTGATTTTTCTGCGAAATGTTCAAATTTGGTCAAATCTAAGGCTTAAGTGGCCATATCTTTTGATTGTGTTGGCTTAGAAGCTTGATTTTTTTACAGCTTTAACCGAAGAAATAAGAAAAGAATTGACATGCGAAAAATAATAATAGTAATAACTTGAGACATCTCACACGGCCGTCTGTTCAGAAACTAGGCAGAGCCTGCTTACTTACATATTCCCAAAAACATACATATCATTACATAGTATAAAACAAAGTCGCTTCCGGCTATCCGTCTGTCCCTATGTATGCTTAGATTTTTCAAACTACGCAACGGAATTTGATGCGGTTTCTTTTAAAAGATAGAGTGATTCAAAAGAAAGGTTTATATGTAAATACATGCATAATATAGTAGATAAACACTGATAACTTTAGAGGTTTCTAATGTGATGTCGTAAATAAACACATGTTTTTTGCGTTTACATTGCAAACGCTGGCTGAACTCTACGAGATATATCAAAATAATGTACCACAGTATTGTACATCTTAAAAAGTTCTACAAAAAAGTCCGCGATGGTATATGTCTATCTCTTAGGGATAACCCACAATAACCATTTTTTATCTTTTACTTTTTACGAGAAATAAAGGCTTATTTACGAAGTGATTTTAAGCAATACAGCATTAATCCTTATCCAATTAAGTACCTTAAATACATTTTGCATTTAATATAGATCAAAATGGCAATTTACAGCATGTAATTTCAATGAATATTTTCGAAGATATTACAGATTTAAAATGCAGGGACATAGCGGTTGCGGCGGTTGCAGGCTTAGATTTGAGCGTTGAGTGTTTTTCACATGACCAATTATATGTCGCTGTTTCAAGAGAAACCTCTGAAGAAAACATGTTTGTATTGTCTAATGACAAAAAAAGCTGTGAACGTTGTATATAAAGACATTCTGTAGTATATTTAGTATCATCATTGCACCCGTGCGAAGCCGGGGCGGGTCGCTAGTCATAGATAAACTACAATAAAATTTATAATAAAAAATTAACTTCTTCACTAATGTAAATACCTAAATAATTTAATTACCCAAACATAGGTACAGTCAGGCAAATTAATTATTACGTAAAATTAAATGATGGATAAGGAATGCCCTGAAATATTTTGAATTTCATTTGACCTACACAACTGGATGTAATTCTATAAAAAGAATCTCAACCACTCTCAGAGAAGGCACGCTTAGCGGAACGTGGACCAGCTAACGGTTGATGCTCGTAAGTTTTATATAGACTAATTAGTGTGATCATTCAATGCAGGATTAATAGCCACGAAGTCTTAGGCATGGTTTTCACTAGATGGCACTTGGTGTAACGCTACAAAACTATTAGGTTTATTAGATAGGTAGGTACCTACTTCCTAAAGTACAGTATAGTAAGTACTTAGGCAGTAACTACTTAGTAATCTGTGACTTAGGGCAGTACTGTGTCACGGCAATGTCCTTGAAGGAAATACCTACAAGTGCTCTGTAGGTTAAGACCCAATAACAGGGCTGCCAACTTACTGTACGCTTGTTATTGATTTATGTGATTAATATGCAAATTTCGTAAGATTTAATTTTAATAAGCTCTCCTTATGCCTTTTTTTGCAAAATCATGAAGGGGAGCTTGAATACTATAAGCCAAAAAAATACGTCTCTAGTAGGGGAGCCCCCTTTAATTTTTAATTTGTTTTTATTATTTATTGTTTTAGCGGCAACAGATTTCTGTAAAAATTTCAACTGTCTACCTATTACCGATCCTGAGATACAGCCTGGTAACAGACGGACAGACAGACGGACGGACAGCGGAGTCTTAGTTATAGGGTTCCGTTTTTACCCTTTGGGTACGGAACCCTAGAAATCTAAAGTGCCTAAGTACCTACCCTTAACACCACTCACCAAATGTTCAATTTTTTATTTAATCTATGTGAATATTATTTCTTGACATTAATGTAATAAAAAAACGAAAATATTTTATTGCTATCACATCTCAGTTCCTAAATTCTCACAAATTAAAGTACTATTTTTGATTTTTTTCGGCTGACTGTCCTCTTGTACGTGTATTAAAGGATCAGTAATCTGAGAGCGTAGCAGACTCCCATTTACCTTGGTAACGCTTTAAAATGCAGTGAAAGCTTGATCAAAGCGTTCAAAAAAGAATAAATATTTTCAGGAAGAAGCCGAAATACGAGTGAAGGAAATGCAAATTAATTGACATGTTGCATCACGTTTTCTACTAGCAGTCCCACAACACTTTTATTTTTAGCGGAAGACAGCGGATATCTTTGTCTCCGAGGTAAGTATTTTGTGACGTAAATAAAAGAGTTCCATATTTGTTATTCGATAGCAGTAAGATTAGATGTAAAATACTAATTTTCTATAAGATTTTTCATATCTAACAGCTTCTTTGGGTTTTGTATCACCAAGCCGTGTATATACACGTACAATTGCCGTCCCAAATGGTTTTTTTTAATTATTCCCTTGTAGCAATCATTCAGATTTGTATAATAATAATAATATAATAACTTCACACATCTCACACACGGCCGTCTGATCCCAAACTAGGCAGAGCCTGTACTATCGTAACCAGACTGCTGATAAACATACTTATATATTTCTAAATACATACATATTATACATAAATTATACACCCAGACACAGAACAAAGTTTCGTGCTCATCACAACCTCTGGCTTAGCAGTCATGGTCGCTAACCACTAGACCAACAGGCCAGCCAACAACAGCAATATAAACAGCACAAATCAATCGCATCAAAATCATTTATTTCAATTAAACCCATTATAGGTATTTTTGGAATATCAGGAGTAGTAGTCAGTCAGACTAAATCCGTCGTGAAGCTAATTGCCTGTTCCAATAAGTAGATCCTGTGGAGAAGAACAGGCAAGAAACTCCAAGGGCACTTTTTTTCGACATCTTTTTCACAACTTTTTGATTACATTGCTTATATGCGCAAATTAAATATGAGGACAATGTAATGTATCGTTCTAAACTATAAGCAGTCGCGCAAACTACTGCTGTATGTAAGTAATAGCAGTTCGGAGATGACCAGCCCCAACCAACGGCACTCGTTCACGAGCATGACGCACGCACCAGCCATCGTCCACTTCAACCATATCAAAGGGAGCTGAACGACCCGACACATACGCCACCATCGGCAGGACGTCTAGGCGAGCATGACATCTGAGTATGTCACACACACACTTTACGAACCCACGACTTATCTTGATTTCTTACGTCACGGTAAAAAGAAGCTAGTTATCACTGTTCGATTAAGACAGAAAGAAGTTTTTTTTCTAGATTTTATTTGATTTTAGAACTCACCACAAATTTTAATATCCTACTAACATTATAAACGTGAAAGTTTGTGAGGATGTATGGATGTTTATTACTCTTTCACACAAAAACTACTAAACTGATTGCTATGAAACTTGGTATGTATATAGCTGGAGACCTGGATTAACACATAGGCTACTTTTTATCCTGATATTCCCACACTACCGGGACTTACGCGGGTGAAACCGCGGGGTGCAGCTAGTAACAAAATAAATTAGAATGGTTAAATCACACACTTAAAATTGTGCATATTAGATATTAAACTAACACACATACTGGTTTTTGTTTGGAATACACTTGTATTGTCGGAATGGGTGCAAGAATTTGAGTGCCATATTTTAACAATCGAAAATACGTAAAAAATAAATAGTCGCATATCGGAACTTCTAGATGTGATATCAAAATAAAATACCTACAAATATTCAAATTCAAATTCAAAATCATTTATTCAATTAAGACACTAAGTGACATTTATGAACGTTAAATTGAAGCTACTGTTAAAAATCATAGATCGACGCAAATAGACGCCACAGCATGTACTGGATTGTCGAGGTAAATTAGGTGAAAACACCAAAATCTACTGCCTGCTTGTGTCGATCTATAACTTCCAGTTTCCAAAATGCGTAGAGCCTTATGAGAAGAATACTGGCAAAGAAGCTCATGGCCACTCTTTTTAAAAGTCAGATCTTCAGGTACAATGGTATTAGTGTTACATAAAAGATAAGCATGATGCAAGCTGTTGCCACCTGAATTACATTTTATTGAAATGCTCCAAAAGCTAACGTACAAACAAAAAATATAGTGATATTTTTTGTTTGTACGTTAGCTTTTGAGCAGTGATACCGTTGAAGGTTCGGACCTATTAAACATAGAAATCATTCAAGGTGCACATCAGTTACAAAGTCTACTGTTAAAACTAATTCGCGACTGGATTAAGAGGCTAGAGTTGCAGTTGAACGAACCAAAATAATAGTATAGGCTAAAGCATCGCTGACTAGGCCGACCAGTCACCCCAAGCAGCACCCGTTCACGAGTATGACGCATGGACCAGCCATCGTCTCCTTCGCCATATCAGAGGGAAAGAAACGACCCGCCCCATGACGACGCCGCAAGCAATGACATTTTAGTGAGCATGACGAGCCTTAGTCGAGATACTGATAAAAATCACTACTAGTCAAAATTACCATAATAATCGTCACGCATTACTTTCAACTAACAATGGTTTGTTAATAATAATTATAATATTAATTATGAGTCAACCTCATTATGATACAATATAAACCATAACAGATATTTTAATGTTTAAGTAGTGTAATTAATAATTTACATGAACAATTAAAGATTCGTTGATTTTTTTTAAATATATTTATTAAGGAAATTTTAAACCGCCAGCAACATCATGTTTCGTAACGACCGTACTTGAAACAGTAGTTACCACTGAGAAGTTAGAAGAATTATATATTTCTCAAGGACTTCCTTCCTAAGGTATACCCGAGTCCCTTGCAATAGACTCATTTATGACGGAACACCGTGTGGTTTTAGTCGGTTCGATTCCAACATACCACTTCACCGGCAGCCCCGGTGGGGTGATGACCCGAGGGGGTTTCTACACAATAAAAAAAAGAACTATGTATATATATTTTTAAATACTTTATAATTTCAAAAGTAGATTTGTTTAAATAATTTTAAATGTTTTCATAAAATGGTTCGATATATACTCTTATTGACAAGGCAATTGAATCGTCAAGTATACGTGATCTGAACTAAGTTATTTATACCAGTTTTAGTGTGACAAGAACTTTTACGGATTCTGCCTATTTTTTTTTTTCAATATTATAGACCCGCGACTCTAAGATTAATTCAGAATGGCTAACTATTTAGAAAATAACTAAAAACATCATTACACATTTACATTTATTAAAAAGCACAATTTTAAATGGAAAATGTTACAAAAATTTAGCCAGCAGCATTAAGTTAATGTCAACTAAAATCGTACACTAAAATCTGTAAAGGCGATTTTCGCGACATACTCCCAATTTGTGAGGTCACACTTCTCGATTTTGCAGCCCGGGGACCCCGTGGTTTTCAGCCAATCAATCCTGAAAACAAAATATGAATTAAAAAACATGAAAAAGTAAAAGTCACAGAACTAGTAAATCTGCGCACCGTGGTTCATCGCTATCCACGCTATGAATACATAGTATACGATCAAGCAATATGCTCTGTACCGACGATATAATATGTAATAGTATCGCACTGTTGTCTTATTTAGCTAAATTAATGTAGTACTATACTATACAGGTTGTTACAGAAAGGTGTGGTCAAATTTTAGGGTCAGACGACCCTAGTAGACCCCGTAAATAACGTACCTAAAGCGCTAACAATTTTAGGAAAATTCGAGATTTTTAATACAGAAGTCTTATTTTGAAACTGATAAATTGACCAATAAAGGTAATATTTCCTATGAGAGAGAGCAAACATGAATTAAACTATGGGTATTTCATGCCAAGGATGTTGATGGAATGATTTTTCTGAAATCGTCTGCATAAAATATGAAAGAACAAAATAAGTCGTTGAAATTGGTATTAAAAAAATCATAATAGGTATGTTGTTTAGAATTCCACTAGCCTGTTGGCCTAATGGTTAGTGACCCCGACTGCTGAGCCAGAGGTCGTGGGTTCAATTCCCACCCAGGACAAATAATTATGTGATGAGCATGATCATTTGTTCTGTGTCTGAGTGTAATTTATCTAAAATATGTATGTATTTAAAAAAATATAAGTATGTATGTTTATCGGCAGTCTAGTTGCCATAGTACAGGCTCTGCCTAGTTTGGGATCAGACGGCCGTGTGTGAGCTGTGTGAAGTTATTATTATTATCAAATTGTGCACTTACACAAGGAGAAGCATTTTTCATTAAAAAATGTTCAATTTTTTTTCAAACTAAATTAACTATTTTTAAGCTACACAAAACGCTCCTAAAATTTAACCACCCTTTCTGTATCGCCCTGTATATGACCACCTATGCCAGACATTTTGCTCAAAGCTTAAAAGTTGAAAATGCTAAACAGGTTAAACGTGCCCTTAGATTAATCCCCTAACCTAGTCTCACATAATGGTTCGTGTTCTTAAAAATTCTTTGTTCTTCTCAAATGCCTATAGAAAATTTCCTACCGTGTCAATTTCAATTTAAGTATAACATAACCCTTATGTTAAATAATAAATTATAAATTAAATCAGGGACAAAAGTAGACAAAAACCACATAATAGATAATATCCCACCTTAGAACTTTATTACGTGGATATCACAAATCTATCCACGAATAGAGAGAAAGAAGAAGTAGACCACGTGACAAAACAATCTGGTAATAACACATTTAAAACACAGTATGTATTTCATAGGGTGGTCCTACTTAAATACGTTATTAATTATAAACCATTTATAAAAAAAATTAATGAAGTATGACCCGACAGATTTCCTGTCAAAATTTTAATAAAGTTTTATTTTCGATGCAAAAAGGATTTCGTTGTTTTCGGCAACGGAAGCTTTGATTTGATTTCGGTGTAGTAATTATTTAAATGATTTAAAAAAATTCTGCTTGTTTACAATTAATTTTAAATTTCAGATGTAGATTTCGATATTGACCTACATTGTATACATATTTCTACAGCCAGGGTTTCTCTAACGAACAACCTTTATTACAATACAACATATAACAATGACATTACAAGCTAATCTTAATTATCCGGAGCATTATCATCATTTGGATATTATCCAATTAGATACTAGATAAACACTAGTAAATTTATTGATATGTATGAATAATGCTTTTCAGCTGCCGTATTCGTCTCTACGAATAGTTAAAAAAGTTATAACATTCAAGAATAAAACATTGTAATTTTGAATAGACAGCTTTTATTTTATACACCCGAAGTCAGGTATTTTGAGCTTATTGAAGTGAAAACTTCTTTAAAGCACTTTTGGTATGGGGAAAAAGCACTGAACTCGCGTGACCGTCACGCTCAGATTCATATATACAGCCATGTGTGTGCAGTCTTACGACTATGTGTGTACACCACCAATATCCTCTATGTAGAGGCTGTCTCAACGCGGAGGAAACGGCCGCCCAAGTTGTCCTGGAGTGCGAGGGAGTGGCCACACAACGGGCAAGTATCCTCGCGGGAGCGAGGTCGCTCCTAGAACCCTGTGAACGCCACAGGAGGCTTCTGTGCTTCTGGAAGAAGCTAGGCTGGCTCAACTAGTCAGCCTATCTGAACGCATAATGGACCGCCTATGAGTCTAGATGCAGAAACAGAGCCCTATACCAATACCACCAATATGCTAAGTACAAAACCACTTTATTTTCCAACTTCACGTGCGTTAAGTCAGTATATGATAGATAGATTTAGTGCGGTCTCTGCATAAATCAGAGAGATACGCATCTCTCTGATTTATGCAGAGATATTTCTTATTAAAGCCTGTTCTTCAAAATCTCTGCCTAATAGGCAGAGGAAAATATAATGCTTAGTCCTGCCTTCTTCAAGGTCGCACTAATTTGACACCACCTTTTAATATAGGTATTTATGATACTCCGTAAAAACGGAACGGAAGAAAGATATACATAATATCGTCACAAGACAATAAGAGTCCATACATGTGATCCAGCTGCGCCTTGGTCCCCTGGATCTTGCCAACGATGGTGCCCTTTTTCGAATTCTTTACCCATCCTCCAATGCCGAGCTGTTCAGCCAACTCCTTGCAGTACTTCGTAAAATAGCAACCTGTAATATAGTAAGGTAATTTTTAGACATCTATATTTAAACTAAAAAAATGTATTTCTAGGACGACCTATGTAAAGCGGCGGTAGCGTAATGGCTAAGGCGTCGGACTTGCGATCAAGTGGTTGCGGGTTCGGACCCCACCCACTGGAATACCGTCGTGAACCAACTCCTAACACAAGCGTTAAGCTTAGCTGGAGGGGTTAACGAGATTACTAGTAATGTGTGACCCACGTTACTAGTAAACTATATAAAAAAAAAATGTGGCGTTCGAGTGCAGAGTGCAAGTATTTGTATACAGGGATACATACCTACATACAAAAATGTACATTTGAGTACCATGAGCCATGCTTCGGCACGTATGGGCCTGCTCAACCGGAGTGATACCACGGCCTCACAGAAAACCGGCTGTGAAGCAATGCTTGCATTGCTTTTCCTTGCGTGAGTGAGGTTACCGGAGGCATTAACACTTCCCTCTCCCCCCCCTCTCCCCCCCTCTTCCCCTACTCCCACCTTAAAGGGCGACAATAGACTTGCGACTCTTAAGTTTCAGGTGCCCATGGGCGGCGGTAGTCATTTACCATCAGGTGGACAGGTGTGCTCGTTTGCCAATTAGGCCATAAAAAAAATGCAGTAATTACCTAATAAGTAGAGATTGTATTCGTATACACGAACACGTAGTTTGTAAAAAGATAGTCCAGTTTCTGATTAAACCGGGACCGTTTATGAAGAAGTAAAGCATCCTGTTATGATGGGTGGTACATATTCCTAAACAACTTCCAGCGTCGACCTTTCGACGTTAATCGGTCAGGGTGCGACATGTTCATTGAACATAACCTTGGGTTTGTCCAAGTTCATACCGCGGCCGACGCGTCGCGATGCTCCATTCAGACTCTGCTCTGTGTGCCAACACTAGACGTTGACTGTAGTTAAAAGGATGAAGGCGCCTGCGTTTGCGTTGTATTCGTGATTGCAGTAATATTTTTGAGAGGCACCAGGCTGTTAATGACCTGCTCCATGGTCGAAAAACTGTCGCTTCGGCTATGCAAACAGTGGAGTAATTCTTAGCTTAGGTAAGCCATGCTTCGGCACTTATGGGCCGGCTCGACCGAATTGATACCACGGCCTCACAGAAAACCGGCAGTGAAGCAATGCATGCATTGCTTATCGCCGAGTGAGTGAAGTTACCGGTGGCCCTAAGCCCTTTTTTATTATTTTGATGTGATAAATCCGCAACGGACATGACCACTACCGGACAACTTGCAAAACTGTATGTAAATACTGTACTAATTGAAAGAAAAAGCCACAAAATGTGTTTAGTTTATACAAAGTGGAGATTAGAAGCTAGCTAGCTAGCTCAAAGGAAATTCCTGTAAGCCACTCCAAATCTGTATAACAGTAGGTACGTGCTCTCACCGCAACATGCGGTTTTCTTTATCCCCCTTCGTTTTGAGGAGCACAGCAGTCAGCAACATTTAGCAATTATAATATAGGTAGTTAGATTTTGGCAACAACATACGATCTACATCTTTAAACTGAAATAATAACATTATCATATTTACATGGATATTATTGAATATTAATATAAGTATGTAATATGTTTATAGTTAACATAGGTAAATATACTATTAAGGATATAATATTTTTACATGACCTTATATCAGTACACCACAGACTACCCTCAACTATATTTGACAATATCCGTACAAAAGTTTTCTGGAAGAAATCGCCGTGTGTGATAAGACCGCTGATTGATAGGTATACCTAGAGCTGCCACTCTGTGCCAGGGGGCACTTATAATTGTTAGATGAATCGTTAACAAGCTAAAAATTTTAATGAAATCGGTGTATTTTTTAAGGTGTCCGGGAAAGAATCTCGATTTCACCCATGTGTCCAGAATTTTTTAAGTTTTTGTCCGGCGTCGGTAATTTAACTGATGGCAGGCCAATACCTTAACATTTGCAACTTGTTTTGCACTATTTACTACTTAAAGGTGTACAATAAAGAGAAATAAATAAAATAAGCTCTAGAAAGTGATATTCTCAGTTATCAAGTATATTTTCTTTTCTGTCGAAACGATAGCTTTAAACTCGACTGGCGGTTGAATTTCGACCGTTTTAAATGTATTGTTTACTTGATGACCCGTATAATTTGAACTATCATTCCATGGACTATAGTGCTATTACACGTCAAAATATATACTGGACTCCTATAGCTTTATGTAGCCGTTTTTATATAATTTTTAACTTTATAGGACATATTGTTTAAAATGTTTAGCTTTTAAACTTTTAGTTATTTCAAATTTTACATTCTCAAGAATCTACAAGAATTCTCCTCACAAGCCGCAATTGAATGAACGTGCGTTGGACCTTATAAAAAAATCAAGTAACCGCGTCGTTTGTTGGGCACCTAATCGGCACGAAATGGTCGTGCGTTTGATAGGCGTGGATTATAAATGAGACAATAATTCAACAATAATTTAATTAAATAAATAGGGCTACACTTATTTCCAATCGTGCTTTAGTACTCAATGAAGCGATTTTCAAAGTATTTTTGTCTTTCATATGGAAAACTAAACTGTAAGAAAGATCTAGAAAGATGAATTCATTACTATCTTGGACATTTTTACAAACTTTTATACAACCTGCCTTGTTAGTGTGGTCTAAATCTCGCAACAGCATTTTATACCATTTTCCCCACATCAATTAAGCTGAAATTTGGAATGCATAAGTAACTTCTAGAGACAAAGCAATAATATGGTAGGTATCATCGAGGTGGTCTTATAAGGGATCCGGCAGGTAGCCATAGGAACTCCTCATCTACTCAACATTCCTCTTGGATTGGTCTTGATAAGTGTAATAGACCTAGAAATTGTCAAGGGTCTGATAGATGGATCCGGGTGAAGTGGACATAAGATGTTTTCATCTTCTCAATGTAACTCATTCGTGTTTGAACTCGTTATATTTGTCTTAACGAGTCCTTTAGACGTAGATGGTGTCCAGGATCCGGTGGATGGATTGCTGCGGTCACCATAAGCACACCTTATCTACTCAACTCCATCATGTTTGGTCTCATTGGATATATCTTAACGAGTATTATAGACCTAAATGGTATCCAGGGTCTAAGGGATGGATGCGTAATATCAACGAACGATTCAGGATTTGGAATAACGATGCGTTGGCAGAAATTAAAAGATTAAGTTCTAACTAAAAATCATTATATACTTTATTTTCTTTATAACCATCGATTTTAGGACGCACGCACGCACGCACGCACGCACAGACGCCCGCACGCACGCCCGCATGCACGCACACACTCACGCGCAGATTATTAATCCATGATTCACATATGCTTTGAAAGTCAAAACGGTACGGTCTATAAAAATTTGAATGTAATAACATGTGATGACTGTCCCAAATGAGACCGCATATTCCTTTCCAATATATATCAGCCACTTGCGAGCACATAAAGAACAGAACTAAAAAAAAACCTGAAACGTGAGTTCTATAAAGAGGTCAAAATAACCAAAATCGGTTAGAAGGTGATATATGAGAGTCACACTACCCCCATATAAGTCCAAAATTCATTTCATTACGTTACACATCAGTGTTTGGGTCTCATTCATTGATATGTGTACCCAATTTCAAATTAATCAGTCCAGTATATTCGCAGCAAATGGGCTATGAGCTATGAGTGATCCTATACGTAGAGATGGGTAATCACCCGGGTTAAAACCCACGACTGGGCCTGTTGGTCTAGTAGTTAGTGATCCTGACTGTTGAGCCAGAGGTTGTGGGTTCGATTCCCACCCAGGACAAATGTTTATGTGATGAGCACGATCATTTGTTCTGTGTCTGGGTGTAATTTATCTATAATACGAGTATGTATGTATTTAGAAATATATAAGTATGTTTATCAGCAGTCTGGTTACCATAGTACAGGCTCTGCCTAGTTTGGAATCAGACGGCCGTGTGTGAGATGTGTGAAGTTATTATCTATAGAGATAGGTAATCACTCGGGTTAAAACCCACGACTGGGTAAAAAGCCGGGTGATTACCCATCGTTACGTATACGGGTCCCCTTTTGTCATTATGAAACCCTAGTTAACGAAACCCGTCATCTCACGATAATACTGCTTTTGTAAAAGAAAAACAGGATTTTGGTGATGGAGTGTTTGTTTTTGCTAATTAAGCAGAAGGCGTGACAAATGTCCGTCATCTTGGCGTTTATTAACAGCGATTGAACGTCCAAATAGCTCATTGACATCGACCTACATGCGACGCCTCTAATAATAACTCGTTAATGATTAGCTCGAGATAGATTAGCTGTCGATGAACTAAAATTCCCACAGACCTAAAATTAAGGGTTTTTAAACTTTTGCAATTTGTATACATATGAAAAGAGTAAATCGGGGTTTAATTGCGATAATATTTATAAGATACGGATATCTTTTTAGTTTTTTTTTTCCCCGAAATTTTGACCGAATATGTATTACATATAAAAGTGTTTTAATTTGATTTGAATTGTTAAAACTGTCTGTTTTTTTAAAAGAGTGGCTGTGAGTTTGTTTGCCCTATTTCTTCTCACAAGGCTTAACCATTTGGAAACGGGCGGTTATAGATCAAAACAGGCATATATGATATTATGTTATCCATTTTTTTTTTCTTTAATAATTTTACATTTGGCAAAGCAAACTATTGTTGCGTTTGTTTGTTTATTGTTAATTATAATAATTATTTATTAAATTGACGATTTCGAATAATTGATGATCTATTTAATGAAATAAAGATATTGAATTTGAATTTGAAATTTGATCCTAAGGCAAAATTACAACGAAATTTTTTTCAAAAATTTCATTAAATCGATAAGTGGCATTAAAATGTATTTTAATTTTACATTTAAAATTTCTGCGCATAAATTGAAAATGCTAGACGCCATGGCCATGTTGTTCATACGTCATGACGTCGTGTCAGAAGTAAAACGTAGCAGGAGGAATAAAATATTTGAAAAATTACTAGATTTAAAATTTACAAAATTTATGAACTGAAACTTATATTTTTTTTATTTATTATTAATTACCCTACTTATTGGCCTATTGCCTAATCTATCTTACTATTATCTTTTTTTTTATTAAATACATAGATTTAAAACCCTATTGCACCGATCATGTGCACGGATGGACTCATTCGTGAGCACACGATCTACCTTAGAAATTTCAACTTGTTTTTTTTTATTAAATCTCAGCTTTAGCTCGTATTTTTATATACATACTAGCTCTTCCCCGCGCGGCTTCACTCGCGTGTACATATTTATATATTTTGCTCAGAACCCTAAAACTTTTTCTAAAAACAGACAGACAGACAAAAAAAAATAAAGTCAGATTTTTTCGTATATGTACCGTGTAAACATTTAGATGCATTTAGTAAAATGCTGTTATTATAACATTACAAACACTTCAATTTTATTTATTTGTTTTAAGACAAAATAAATGTTTCAGTATATTCTACTTTTATTAATGTTATTTGACAGTTGGAGTAGGTAGTTGACAAAATTGTAAGCCATCTTGATTTCTTTATGTTCTTTATTTTTAGAAGATTCTTAATTATTCTTTACACAATGATATATCGATCACGATATATACACGTATAAAATAATTATGATATTCATCTGATGATGAATATCATAATTATTTTATACGCCGTAAAGCCAAACCTGATAATATGATAATATGATATAGGTACATAATGTCATTTCTCACACTATTGTTACCTGTATTGTTAATTTCATTCCAATTTGTATAACTAACCGAACACGTTCGTTTCACAAACTATGGTATTTATAATAACAATAATTGTTATGTGGGTAAATCCATAAAATAAAATATTTGACTTTTTGGTACGCCGAGATTGCTGAAAAATATTTCATTTTACCTATCTTACCAAATAAAGCTAAATCCCTTTAAATTTGAAGAAAAATGGAAATAAAATCTACAAATTATATTAAACAAAGTCAAATCCATTAGGACCTTTTTACCTGATGAAGGCAAATCCATTTGAACCAATGAGGAAGCTCCATTTATGCAACATAGTCGTCAGTTAACTCAGACACGTTAAAAGTTTCTCATCGCATCTCCCGGTTTTTACGTGTTTAATTAAATTTATAGTGAATTTAATGGATAATTTTATAAAAAATTTATCCCCAACTAAGGTACATAGTTAACTCCTCGCCTTGCTTTTTCAATAATGGTTAAATCTCACGCTGTTCTAAAGAACAAGGGTAACTCCAAAGGAAAGACGCATTTTTGTTGTTTTCTGGGATGTCTATCTATATTTTGATTGCAGAATTCAATTATTTACTATCTATTTCCTCAAATATAATTTAATTTTTCCCATAAGTCCCATAAGAGTCTAAATCTTGATAAGAATTCATTTTTTGCCTATATCTCGTAATGACATAAAATGGATTTACCTACGTTTGAAGTTACACGACACTAATTGGATTGTACATCATCTTTTAATAATGACCTATTGTTTTAAATTTACATTAAATACCTACTAATTAATAAATACGACGAATATTCAATTGTTAAGAGTTAAACACTATTCTGGGCATTGTATCGTTTATCGGGGACTTCCGTCCTAGGGTATACAAGAGTCCCTTACAATAGACTCATTTGTAACGGAACACCGTGTGGATTTAGTCAGTTCGATTCCGATGTTTTCGTTGTAAGTATTGTGCACATAATCATATTAGGTAGTTAGATGAAATAATTGACGAAACTTCTAAATTCGCTCGCACGATACACATTCTTTTTTTAAATTGTTAATCATAAACAAGTCGATTGTGAGTTGGTAAAACACAGAAACTTATAAATGCTAAAATAAAAGAAAATTAATATTTAAAACCCGTACCTTGGACTTGGCCGTAGACCTCGAATTCCACAGCTGCCAACGCATTGGGATCATCAGAACCCATCACAAAATATAGATTCCAATACCTTCTCGTCTACTCTATTATTAACGGTCTATTTTCTTTGTCTTCAACTTTGTATTTTATGTTAATCTTTTCACTATCACCAACACAGAGCACTGTAAAAAATAACTGTTTCTGTATGCGAACGGTGGCCAAACTATCTAAAGACGCCTGCCCAAGTGCCAATGCTACACGCCCGCCCCACATTATCTATAATCTATATTTATTTACTTATAGATTCAAGTGTTTGATATTATTTATGTTCATCGTAAACCATAGTCATAAATCATGAAGTATTAAATCTGTTTGAATCAGTTTATATAAATTCGTTATGAGGTCAATACATATCGGTTATTTTCGATGAACCAACCTGTATTCTTAGATTCATTCAAATACCACTTAGGTACGAATGTACCTAAAGCTGTACAGATTCAATAATTCATCTTTATCATCGGGTAGATTTATCTAGCATAAAAAAAATTGCAACAATTCTCACTGGCACTAATTTGCTATTGAATGCAATGTCTAAGTTTAAAAATAGTAACATATAAATTAAAAATATTTAATAGAAAATCGTTTTGATTGTAAACTGGAAAAAAAAACTATTTTTACTACTATATAATATTATAAGACTATGTTAGCATCACGCTAATTGACTTGGTAGCTAGTGGTACGTACTAAGTTTTCGTTGACGTTCTTGCGAGTTTTGTCAGATCTCAGATCAGGTCATACTGAAAAACCGGAATGAAGCCTGTTAATATTTTGATTGCTTTTCGAAGTAGTCTGCGTTCCTTTCTAAGCACCTTCGCATGCGATGGAATCATTGACCGGATCTCTTCCACTCCTTTTTCAAACGCAGCCACGGCATCTTCAGGGTTCATAAAAGGCAAAGGAATTCTTCTAAGTTTATGTTTAATTTTTAGAAATAAATAAAAGTCACAAGGTGCCAGGTCGGGACTGTAACGAGGATGACTCACTAGCTCCACACCTTCCATAGATAAATATTCGATAGTCCGTCTGGCGGAGTGAGCTGGAGCGTTGTCGTGGTGGAGGAGGATCCTGCTTCTTGGGCACTGCTGTCTAACATTTTCCAAGACAACTGGTAGACAGTGACTGACATACCAATATGCAGTAACAGTCCTTTCATCTTCTAGAATGATTGTTGCTAAATGACCCTCCAAAGACTGAGGCAATCATCTTTTTCTCTTGACTTCTGGCCTTCTTTACTTTTCACGATAAATCTTCGAATGGAAACATCCATTGCGCATATTGTCCTTTGGTTTCGGGTTCGTAACAATATACCTAGCTTTCATCACCTGTGACGATGTCATTTACAGCATTCGAGTCACCTCCGTCATACTTTTCAAGCATTGAGCAACACTAATCCAAACGACGGCCTTTTTGATCTTCCGTCAAATTATGAGGTATCCATATTTTTTTATGGTATAGGAGGCAAACGAGCAGACCGGTCACCTGATTTTAAATGACTACTGCCGCCCATGGACACCTGCAACTCAAGAGTCACCAGTGCGTTGCCGGCTTTTAAGGTGGAAGTAGGGGAAGGGTGGAAGAGGAGGAAGGAAGGGGGGAGGGAAGGTTAGGGCCTCCAGCAATGCTGCACTGCCGGTTTTCTGTGAGGCCGTGGTATAACTCCGGTCGAGCCGGCCCATACGTGCCGAATTAATCATTTAGTACAAAGCTTTCTGACGCGTAAATGTTCATGTAAGACTTTTTGTACTTGACTCATACAAATGCCTAAAGCTGTCCGAATCTGTTGATATGTCACCCTCCTATCAGCTTCTATCATTGGCCGCACAGCACACACGTTATCTTCAGTCGTCGCCGTAGAAGGAGGTCCTTCTCGACAAACATCAGTGACTTTGCTTCGACCACGTTTAAAGTCATTAAAACAGTTGTAAACAGTGGCACGAGATGGGGCTTCGTAATTAAATGTCAATCGAAGTCTATCGTAACATTTCTGTTGAGAAAGACCGCAACGAAAGTCGTAATAAATCATTGAGCTAAAATTTTCTCTATTCAAATCCATTTCGATGCACGACAGACACAACAAATGAATGAAATCAATAAAACATCTACAGGTTCCCAAAGAGTTCCTAATTTGAAATTTAAATAAATTTTTCATCGACTGCTTTTCTTACCATCTATTCTAGAAACTTGTATGGCCCATGTAAATACATAGGAAGACTTGTTTATATAACTTTGGTTAACAGTAGGTCAGGAAATTAATTATGTGGTGACTAATGCCGCGTTCCTATATTCAATTTTCATTGAATTTTCAACGAAAATTTAACCGTCCGTATGCAAAACGAATCGTTTCTTATATAGGAACGCGGCATAAGTGACCCGCTCTATATACAAAACACCAAAAAAAAATATGTACGTATGTCAATGGAATGTCTAGATTTTTCCATTAATGTCTGCATTAAAAAAATTTAAAAAACAAAACCATTGAATATGACATGAAAATTCCGAGTATTATGTTGTTTAAGCATATTCACCTATGTCTTTATAGATTTCTAACAATTGGCGAATTCCCAAGTAAGACAAACTGTTGTTTTTTTTTCAGGGAATTCTTATCTCGGCACGGAGATTAGAAAACTACCCGGCAGAGAGCAATAACTGACGTACACGTGGGATTCAAAATGTAATTGACACAATGGGGGTGTATAAGGAAACTCCCTTCTGACATATACAGGCCCTATGGCTGTAGCATATATACCTACATAAAAAAATAGGCAGTCATGGGACTGCCGACAGAAGTGAAAACTTAAACGAAGCAACGAACTTAAAACGTCGCATTAGCAGGTTGGTGACATTAATTAATAAAGATCTGACAGAACTCAATGTTTAGATTAGGGCTCTCTAGTGGATCCATATATGTATTATTAGCGTGACGGTCACGAGTTCAGTGCTTTTTCCCCATAGCAAAAGTACACAAACGTGCCTTAAGAAGTTTTCACTTCAAAAACACACCTACATTTGTATATATGTATCTAAACGTGACGGTCACGCGACTTCAGTGCTTTTTTCATATACCAAAAGTGCCCAACGTGCCTAAAGAAGTTTCCACTTCAAAAATAAAATGATCACGAATTCAATCGTGGCAAGTATTCACCATAGACGGGACTGGAACCGGAATAGCCAAGCATCACAAGTGAATTGTTTTGCACTTTGCTGCACCCTAGCCAGAATCGCATTTTATTTGAGCGTATTCAACGAGTTAGCTTTCTGTACGTAATTACCTTTTATCACACAGAATAGTTTACAGTTAGAAATCTATAAAAAAATATGCAACGAAAACGAGGACCACAATTAATGGTCGCATAAAAACGGACGGTCAAGAAGGAAGCCCTCCCCCCTCGACCATGGAGTGGACGGTTCCGCTGGCAATTACAATTATATGATTGTACACTGATTGCACAAACTGTTTCCTAATAAACAACGGCCTCTGACGTACTCAAATATGGGTGAAGGATTCGGTTTTGACGTGACATTGAAACACACCGAGAGCCGAGTCGTAATATTAATGTAAGTATTTTCTATTTTTATTGAAAATAATTATAATTTGTTGACGCCATATTATTGAAGACCGATCATGTAGCCAGCATTGAAGTAAACTGCTGGTCTTTTATTTAGAGGTGTTCACAACAATGCTATGAATATATATATATATAATATATATATATAAAATATATATAAAACCATCTTTCTTATTAGGCAAGAGTTTAGGTACTACCTAAGCATAATTGGCTAATGGAAGTAGCGTGGTAACATTACCAGAAGTATTTTATACTGTGGTTACCGCAAATCGATTGATTGTCGAACGTCTTATAGCTAATTAACACTAAGTACGCGATTGATAGCTGGTGAGATAGTGTTCTTGGCTCTCTCAAGCCCAGTTGTAAGAACGGTGCTCTCTCTGTCAGCTGTGTTAAAACTTTCGAACGCCTGAATATAAATTGATAGCAATACTTGTTTAAATAACTTTGGTTAATAGTAGGTTATAAAATGAGGAGCTGGGGAACAAAAGCGGACTTGTCCAATTAATCAAATTTTACACTAGAGCAAAAAAAACTGAAATAGGTATATGCATATGGGCTGTAATTTTGTGCATTTCAGTATAATTAGTATTTAATACAACATAACTAATAGCCTGCTTGTTGGTCATAAAACTATGCGTTTTCAATTTTTTTTTATTTTTTTTGTAATGGACAAGTCCGGTTTTGATTACATAAGGTGGACATGTCCGGTTATGAAAGAAAACTAGATTCTATTATTGTATTTTTTTATTTAAAAATTATATGAACTCTCCCACATCTGGTTCGCAACAGTCACAATCGTCACTGTGGTCGTCGTCTTCGTCATTTATTTGACTTGTTTCAGCAATTGCCACTGGTGAGGTATGGAATATATTGTTTTTAAACCAATCAAGCTCTTGATTATCCATCCAATTATCTCCGAATTGTTTCTTTAAGAGTGTTTCAACATCTTTTTTCTTGTTTGGTTTTAGTTCATTAACCATTGAAAATCTTTGTAGTAAACTCGGATGGTTTTTTGTCATTTTTAACAATGATACAGCATTTTCTGATGATTCATCTCCATAATAGGTGTTTAAGACTTTCACACCAAAGTTTACGTGATTTAAACGTGCAGTAGGATCTCTTCGTATGTTTGCAGTGCCTCGGCCACGTGCTCTGCCACGACTACGGCCCTGCCTTCTTCGTGTTGATTGTTGAGATTGACTAGGAGTTTCTGTTTGGATGATGGTTGACTTTCTTTCTATTATTATTCTCTTTGCATCACGAATACTTTCCACTTTCTTGTAATAGTCTTCAAGGTTTTTGACGTTGTAAAGGTTCCAGTTTTCAGCTAAAATATGAACTTTGCCATGCTTTGCGTAAACCTCATGATATTTTTTTGGATCCAAAATGAAAGGCATCTTCCGCAAATCCTTTTCGACCCTCCCGAACACTCGATCCGCCGGCAAGAAGCTGTGACCGCGTACAGGAAAGGTTAGTACGATTTTGGCGACATTTTGAGGGGCGTAGTTTTTCAACCAGAAAATCAAAGTGTGGACGACATGTGCATTTTTATTTTGACCTCCACACCCGTCCGAAAAAAGGCGTAAAACTTCCACTTCAGAAAAATCAGTAAACATCAGGTATGTTAAAAGGGCAGACGCAATTTCGGTGGCGCCTTTTTTAGCTTGGTTTTCTGTCCATATGAAGAAATGTGGCTCCTTTGTAGGCATATCAGTAATGCAGAAAGAATAAAGTCCAACTTGTCGTAAATAAAAACATTCCTGGATTGGCGTTTTAGGAAGGGATTGAATTTGTTGGAGATCAAAACATATTGTCATAGAATTTTCAGGTTTTTCTTTGGTAAGGGAAAAGAACGCTTTGGCTCTAGCTTTATGAACTCGGAGTTGAAGTTTCAATGATTGAAGTTCTTCAGGATTATTTTCAGTCTTCTGCCTATTTTTCAGCAGTTCGCAGGTACTACATATGTCGGAAGATGGTGACGCAAACCCAATATTAAAATCGTTCTCAAAAACATTTCGGAACATCGTTTGTGAGACTTTCAAATCATCAGTCGCTGAATTATTGTACAACTCCCACAACTTTTTTACGTTTAGCTCGTATGACAGGTACACTCTTTTTGATTTATTTCGATTGTAATGTGACTCCTTTGCTGGCAAACCACCGAGAAATTTTCTTACAGATTCCTTTTTATCAATACTTTTGAAACTTTTCCTGTCTCCTCCTCTGCCGTCAAGTGGCGTTTTGCCTTCATATAATTTGCTCGCAATTAAGTTTACCCTGTGCTTACTGAGCCCAAGAGCAGCCAAAAAAAAAGATTTGCATACTTTTACTAACCTTTTTGAATCACGGAAGAGAAAGTATGTCACAAAGTACTTATTCCTCTGCGGTTTGCGAGATTCCTCTCTCGATCTTTCTCTTTCTATGGGGCATGGTGATATGAGCCGTGACAAGTAAATATCCTGTAATTTTTTGCCAATTTTTTCATATAGTAGTTTGCGGTTGTAAACAATTTCGTTTAATGTCAAAGTCTGGCACTTAAATTTTCCCTTGTTATGTTCACACGCAGACACGAAATTCAAAGCAAGGGGGTCTTTATCTGCGTACCTAAAACAAAATAATAGCAATTTTAAATTCATCATAGGTTAGAATAATAACAAACACGCACCGGTAGGTATAATTTTACACTCACTTCGATTCCCTGTTGTTTTGCGCTTGCCGTCCTGTTTTTTTTCGTTTACGTGAGCCGTCATTTATATTGGCCACTATTTCTTCGATTCCGTCCATAATTTTGTCGGTTTTCTAGGAAAATTCTTCTCAAAATTACGAAAGCAATGACCGTCACACAGCTGATTATCTTTTTTTTTAATTTAGCAGTGTTGCCACAACTGATTTAGGGATATCATAACAAAAAAACAATGATTTTTTTAGACTTGTCCGGTTTTGTTTGACATTTTTCGTACTAACGGCAATTCTCCTTACGTTTTTGTCCGGTTTTGATTGGAGAAAAAATCCCTTAGAATTTTAATAAATTTCTAACAGGACAAGTCCGCTTTTGAACGAAATCATCATTTTTAACAATTTTTTTCTCTAAGATCGGACCGCTTTTGATACACAATACTCCGGGGTTCGATAGATATGAGCTTAAAGAGTGCAAAAAAATAAAAATAAAAAATTCGAGTACAGTGGACAAGTCCGCTTTTGTTCCCCAGCTCCTCAAATTAATTACATATATGTGGGGACTAAGTAACCCGCTCTAAATACTTAACATAAAAAAGGTGGATGTTGATGGAATGTCCAGGTTTTTCAAAAATGTCTGATTTAAAAAATAAAAACAAAATCATTGAATATGCACGTCATATTCAATGATTTTGTTTTTATTTTTTATCCGAATTTTATGTTGTTTGGAATTTTTTTTATGGTATTGGGGGCAAACGAACAGACGGGTCACCTGATGGTAAATGACTACCGCCACCCATAGGCACCTGCAACTCAAGAGTCACTAGTGCCTTGCCGGCCTTTAAGGTGGGAGGAGGGGAAGAGCAGGAAGAGGGGAGAGGGGGAACAGGGGGGAGGAAGGGAACAATCATTGCTTCACTGCCGGTTTTTTGTTGGCCCATACGTTCCGAAGCATGGCTCTCCCACAAACAAAATGCACTTACACTAGGAAAAACAAAAGATTATTTTTTTCCAAAGTTCATTTTTATTTCAAGTTACATCAAGTATTTGTCGGCTACACACAACGCTTCTAAAACTTGACCACACCTAACTGTAACACCATGTATAATGTCCATCTCATTATAGACGATGACTGTAGTAACATTTTAAAACTAATTTAGTATATTGATTAGTTAAATAAAACCTAAACCAGACTTATATGATATAATTTTTATTGTCATACTAGCATCCGGCCCCGGCTCCGCACGGGTGCAAATTATAAACCAAAACCTTCCTCATGAAACACTCTGTCTATTAGTGAAAACCGCATGAAAATCCGTTCAGTAGTTTTTAGTTTATCGCGAACAAACAGACAGACAGACGCGGCGGGGGACTTTGTTTTAAAATATGTAGTGATGTAGTGACTTTAAGGTTGTTTCTAACATGTTGGAAAGGGCAGATAATAATAACGAGCGGGATACTCATTTCAAGTTGCTTTAGTCGCAGTGATATTCTGAAACAAGCGACAGGTATGTGGATATTTTAGCAGGAAACTATAAAGACTAGTGATGTATTGTCCATATACAGCGTGTAAGTATCACCGTCGCGAAGAACTTACAAAAACGGCTTTCTTTGGATACTTATCACAATGCAAAATTCAGCTCATCATTAAAATGCGATATTAAGACTTTGATTGGTTTGATTTTGCGCTACGCAATGTAAACGCAACATTCGTAGGTATAATTTTTGTGCGGTACAGTGAAGGACCTTAAACGTTTAGCACTGTCGAAGCAGCTGATTGCATAAATGTTGTTTAATTAATTACATTGCAGTTTTTGGCCGTATGGGAGTTTTTTTTTTTGTAAAATGTTGTTTACTCGTTGTGATAACACTTTTAACAAAACAAAATGCTAAATTTCAAAAAGAAATATGAATTTTCCGGCAGAAAATTTCAATGATTTTCCACTCAGAATGATGGTCTGAATCTACTAGGTATTTCAAGATTCGGCAGGCCGTTTCTTACATTCGTTATATATAATGGGTTTCCAGTTCTCGTTTATGAAACTACTATGAACAATAATTCTTTCAAAAAAAAACCGACTTCAATAAAAAAAACTATTCCACAAAAGACTTATATATGGTTTTCTCATGGATACCATTGTCAGAACTGGACCAAATTGAAATGCAACCACACGGGAAGCACCAGCTTTCAAATAAAAAAAAAATCATCAAAATCGGTTCACCCAGTCAAAAGTTCTGAGGTAACAAACATGAAAAAAAAAACAGTCGAATTGAGAACCTCCTCCTTTTTTGAAGTCGGTTAAAAAAACTATAACGAAATGAGAATAGAGGGGAAAGCAGAGATGTCGTTTAGCCCTGAAATTTTGAAACCTTTACCAAAGGCACCACCAAGATTGCAGACGTCTACCAAACGACGTATAAGTTATTTTACTTAGCACGCCAGAAAAAGATGCGTTGGCTGAAGAATAGGCAAAGAACACAAAAAAGAATGAAGACATTGCAGAGACTTTTAACAGTACATTGGTGTGTACATTTACAGAACCATTAAATGCCTAACAATGCTTAATGATTAAGTAGGTAACATTAAATTATATTTTCGATTAGTAATATTTGGCTAATAGAAAAACAGGGCAATAATTTTATTGTAGTAATGGCACGATTAGTGTTAGCAAACTGTGCCATGTATCTGCGGAATGCTCATTGAAGCCGCTGTGAGCAAGCTATGCGATGCGAGCCTAGTCGAGATTAATCGACATTCGTATCGTACGTAAGTAATTATTATGGTACTACCTACGTACTAATTGCGCGTAAAATCCACAACGCAATAACGCGCCATTGTCTTGTCATTTATGAATAGTGTAGCTTTTCTTAGATCTATGGTATAAAGTGTTGTGCCGTGAGTGCCAACCAAAGAGCAAAATATTACTTGGCGCCAACTTACGCTTGGACTTGAGCAATAGAGACGGATACAACTAAGGATATTCGCCAAGCTGTTTATGTAGGACTGTGTGAATTTTCGCTGTACCCATTCAACTAAATAATAAATTATTTGTTCGTCGTTTATCAGCATATGTGAAATATAAACCAGTGATTACATCCACGTGGTTAAATTGGTTGTTTCGCATCAATTTTGTAAATGTCTTGTTAAAGTAAGTCATCTGTCTGTACTACTATTTATTTTATTCATCTGTGCTGCATTTGTGTGATATTTTTCTGTGCACATATCCGAACAATACAACTGTCAAAAACATACGATCTGAAATAACACATGACTTTTTCTGTAGTATTCTGTTGGTCTCTATCGTAACGTGATAAAGGTTATTTTGGTGTTTTATTGAAGTTGTTGAAGTTGTAATTTGAAGTTCACGGATATTGATTGTTCTCGTCAGTTCTCGTGAAGCTAATGAAACCGGCGGCGTATATTATATCGTATTACGCATTATCAGTGAAGTCAGTAATAAATTTACGTATGATATCGCACCAATATCAAAACATTGTTACGTAGAGTTAGATTCTTAGACTGAAATCGCGAATCACTCTTCGTTAAATCGGGCAATAACTGGCCTAAAACAATCTATTGTATAATTTTTTTACTAAAATGTCTGTTTTTAACAGTGGAGATTTGAAATTAGATGCCGCAGTTAATAGCTGGTTGAAACACGATAAGGTTTGTACACTTTTTGATATTAAAATTTACGCCATTACTCGTATTACCTGTTTACAACAAATGAAAAAAGACCTCACAGTATTCCTAGAAGTAGTAAGACAATCACTAGTCAGTCTGTATTTTTTTTTATAATCATTATAACCCTTTCAATCCTCAAGTTCTTCAGCTATTATCAAAAAATATATTTTTAAACTGTATTAAACTCAAGATATGTGTCCTTTGTCAATGTTCCTGTATCAGATGTAATTGAAAACAATTTTCTATGTAACAACTTTAATTTTACCTTTATGATTATTAACAGTACCTATTTGGAACCAGCGTGTTAGATATGAATCTGCTTCTCCTTTATGGAATAAAACTGCTCTTAATTTTACCTAGAGTTTTTTTAAGACTACTCCCGCTCTAAGAAAGATCCTGTATCCCCGGAGGCTACAAACATTTAAACAACAGACTCAAAGAACACCCAGACTCTACATACAATACCACAGATTGCATTGCTGTTCAGACCTATACACTGAATCCATCAGAATATAATTTATTTATTTTTATTTATTTTAGGGTCTTCAACAAGAAATACACATATAATATATATATATATATATATATATAATAATCCTAGATATTAATTACATCAGCAGTCCATTTTCAGTATTTTATTTTACAGTACTTATAATAACTTACCTAGAGAAGGAAGTGAGAGGTGTCAGTATTCTATAAATATGTTCATAACATCTTCAGGATGTTCCAAAAACCAACACCTCATATATTTTAAATATAAGTTTATATAGACAAAATTGAGATTGATCCTATATAAATTAATGAAGTCCAGATCTAGGTCTGCTATTCACTCTAACCTCATTAGATTAGAGTAGATTAAACTTATATAGTGCAGTCACTAGCACTGCAAGAGGCCATACTAAAATGAATACATAAATGAAAGAGATGCATCGTAGAACTGGATAACAACTGACCATAATATAATTATGTATTTAAAAAGGAATTAACGCGATCACGATAAGGTATTACATAACTCTGACTTGCCTGACTGTGGGCACAGGCTGACTGACCATAACATATCAATTCAAAAGAGTTGTCCATTAGACAGCCTTTCAATACATAGATTTTTAATAAATCAGCTCATAGTCTCCCGACTAATTGCCTTATTCACCTAAAATTATATATATAGCAACTCATAGTAAGTATACTTAGTTATTTTAATTATTACATAATATACTCAGCCATTGCTGTGGTGGCGGAGACTTTGTAATAGTGGCCTTCAATATTAAAAGTATTTGTACCCTTCCATATACTATGTTTTTTAGGGTTCCGTACCCTAAGGGTAACCAATGGGACCCTATTACTAAGCCTCCGCTTTCCATCTGTCAGTCTGTCAGCGGGCTGTATGTCATGATCAGTAATAGGTAGACAGTTGAAATTTTCACAGAATATGTATTTCTGTTGCCGCTATAGCAACAAATAATAAAAAAGTACGTACATAATATTAAATCTTGTACGATGGTGCAGAACCCTTCATGCGCGAGTCCGACTCGCACTTGGCCGGTTTTTTCATTACATGGCTGTCTGATCTGATCCCAAACTAGGCAGAGCCTGTACTATGGTAACGAGGCTGCTGGTAAACATACTTATAATAATATATTACGAAATACATAGATAAATTACACCCAGGTACAGAACAAATGATGCTCATGAATGCTCATCACCATTAAAACTTACTTCAATTTTTTTTTTTCAAAAATATTGTATTTGCATGCTAGGGTCATGCTCTTTCAGTGATTTAAGTAAGTGTTCCTTTTTCAAATACACCCTGTATAAATTAAATGTCAATATGTAATTATATGTAGGCAATATATTAAATTATAATGCCACTATATTATTATTATTATTGTTTAAGTGCTTAGTGCCACTTCGACCATTTCTGGTCTTTTGCAGCGCACTTTTTGCTTTACAGTTCACTGCTCCGACTTCTGGCTTCGAGAAACCTCCAGATCCTTTTAGCAGTGATTGTTTGTATTTCCTGCGGTTGCATGATGTGTAACCCTGGGTTAATACTTTGGTGCCACATTAGTGGGCCACAAGACCATAGAATATGCAGTTTCTTCTGCCTCTTGACAGAATCTGCATATTGTGTTCTCGCCCAACTGTAGGTTGAACATATGTTTGTTCAGTTTGCAGTGTCCGGTGAGGACTCTTGTTACATGGCAACCAAACACATCTGAAAAACTAGTTATACTTACATAGACTATCAATGAATCACCTTACAAAAAGGTGATTAGAACTTAGAAGTTTCTTTAGTATCTTCAATAAATTCTGTTATTTTAATATCAACCTTAAGCTTTATTTTTAGTTTTATCTTAATACATCTTGAGTGAATAAGGCAAATATGAATATACCTAAGAGCGATAGCAACTTTACAAATAAACAAGCTGAGATTACCGCACATAACCTTGGCAAACAACTCGTCACTAATAACAATAGATATAATACATATTTACAAATGTTAACTTTAAATATACGTACAATAACTTGTATTTTGTTGCCCGCAATGCACTCAAATATACTATTTACTTATATAATATTTTTTCTGTCTTTTAAAAGTGGCAATCCAGATGTTTTTTTTTTGTTTTTTTTTTTTATATTATAGAGGGCAAACGAGCAGGCGGGTCACCTGATGGTAAGTGACTACCGTAACCCATGGACACCTGCAACTCAAGAGTCACAAGTGCGTTGCCGGCCTTTGAGATAGGAGTACGCTCTTTTCTTGAAGGTTTGAAGGTCATATCGGTCCGGAAATACCGCATGTGATGGGTCTTCTCTTAATAGGATTACTGTGGAGAAAATTCCTTCCCTTTTATCTACAACCATTCTTTAATGTGTCTCTACCTCCCAGTTCACCAGCATTAAAACGGATCAGAAAGGGCTTTTCCTCTAATCTAACCAACTTACATCATGCCGTAGTCATACATATATACACACTGCTGTCTGCACTCCTTCTTAAATAAAAAAAACACCATTGTTCCCTTATGCTAATACATTTATAATCCCTTGTTCCATTTTTAGACCAACACAACCGAAAATCCGATAGTGTATTTCTAGTCAAGTCATCGGGTATCCGTTATCAAACTGACTGGTCTGACGATCCTTCCCTGTGCCCTAGCCAGTGATCGGAAGTTGGTCTTGTCTCACTTCGAGTCGCTTTGACTTTGACACTTTAAGTCGCTTTGACTTTGACACTTTGAGTCGCTTTGACTTTTACACTTCGAGTCGCTTTAACTTCGACGCTATAGCTGTGATCCGGTTTGCTAGAAAGTCTCCCTTTTAAGACTAAATAATAATGTTTCAACGACTCTTAATAAATAAAATTTTGTTTAGAATCCTAAAACTCGCAAAGAAGTTCTAGAAGACATTAAAAACTCAAGATGGGACAAGTTGAGGGGTACTATGCTGCAACGGCTGAAGTTCGGCACAGCTGGCCTACGAGGACCTATGACCGCTGGTTACAAAGCTATGAATGACGTCGTGGTGCTGCAGACTGCACAGGTATTATATATAAGTACTAACATTACAGATAGGCGAACAAGCCTATCACCTGCCATACACTGGTTACAATTTTTGACTGATAAGCTTGACAAAAAATCTCCCCATGGACCACCCGTGCAATCCTCATAACCTCCTAAGTCGTAAGAAGAAAAAAAAGCAACACTCTTTTCTTCTCTCTTTTCGGTTGTGGATTAATGTACTAGGCCAGTCTATTTCTCCGGGTTTCACTAAATGCATTACATAAGCTATTCTATCACCCGATTAACATTAGTGTCTTGATGTTTTTCGGGAGCGGACGAGTCTTTTTCTTCCTTAAATGGACGTAATCAAAAAAGGTCACCTCTAACTTCAAGTGTCATTATTGATCAGATATAGAATATATTATCCCAAATAACAAGCACATATCGAGAGTCAGGAGATATCCTACCAAAAGCTGTGTTTATGCCGTTGTTGGTGTATTTTTGAAGGTAAATGACTCAAGAACAACTCCCTACATTACGAGAGATATCTTATTGGAAAGTAACAAAAAGAAAAAATAGAAAACAAAACAGTACCAAGCCACGTTGACTGCATCAAATAACATGCTGTTTTCATTTCAACGAAACGAAGTTAGCTGCGAACTACCCAGACAGATCGATTGTGCGGGTATCAAAGGGCCCACCCCCAATGAAAGCGCCCCATATATTGTATTCAGGGCTAGTCGCAGGCGAAGGACAGACGCGTAGAGACGTGGACAGACACTTAGCATTCGATAAAGTTTACGTTTATACTATTGAATCTTGCTGTTTGTACGAGTAGGTAAGTGCATTAACGCCATGTAAATCAATATCATAAAAGTGACGCGAAGCAACTTTGTGGTAGAATAAATTTGAATCTGAATTTGCGATGTTCACTTGAATTAGCTATTCCGATGGTGCTAATTTAATGTCTTGTAATTCTTCAACGTCATTTTGGTATTGTTTTAGTAAAAGTTGGTATACAACAATATTTTGATTCGTATTTTTAAAACAAGAGACATTTAAATTACTTTTTAATTCCAATTAAGTGCTTAAATCCCTATACCAGGTATTAAAAAAAAAATTCTATGTAAATGTCACCCAGATGTCAAAATTCGGCCATAAATTATTAAATTATTAATAACAACAAAATTCCGTCGCTCGACTAATAGCTGCCTAGTAAACAAAAAAGAAAAACGCCTGACGAACAGAGAGGAAAAAGATACTGACCTACTTTCATTGGCCAGTATAACTTAAACTGTCATTATAAAGACTTACGTAGCATGACAGGTCAACATTATATACTGGACGCGTGTAGCTTGATGTACGCGTTTTCATGCATTTTTTTAATTTGCAACATGCCTTTTTACTGCCATCTTTGCGATTCATTTGAAATCCATTTTTAACATTACCTATTTAAACAAATGGTACATGGAGTTAGTCTGATGATAGATCCGAAGAAGTTGAATTTTCCTTAACAAGTAGTAAATAGTATTCAGGATCTGATGATGACCATAGAAACTTTATCTTCAATTTAAAAATGCTTCATAATGATGACATTTCTTCAATAGCGTTAAATATACTGCTAATTGAGGAAGGTAATGCCGTATGGAATAAAATGCTAGATGCTAGAGCAGAGCCGAAGATAACTGTCTACCAATCTTGTGGGTTAACTGTATGCAAATATGCGAATAGTAATTTAACGATGAATGATAAATATAGTTACATTTTATTGTTGTTAGTATTAGTCCTATTCGTCGCGAAGTATTGCACTTGCTTCCTCATTGTAGGTAAGTAATTAAATTGTAAATATAAGTACATATTATACTACGTCTACTTACTTCTTGGTGACAAACGACGTTTCTTATTGCTTGGTGCTATGAATCATTGAGAGTCATAAATGTTACGTATTATATGAATACCGGTTGGTATAGCGATTTTGACTTTATTTGAAGTATTCCATAGTCATTATTTACGCTACAGCTCAGTCCAGTCTGTGGTCCATCCGTTTAGGATAGCTAGCTATGATAGCTTCTAAACGAATGCACCGCTTTTGATTTTTTCTTTGAAAGTTGACTTGATTGAGAGTTTCTTAGCTATAATTGAAGGAAATCTGTTCAGCCGTTTGAAGACGACCAGCTCTTTTCTAAGCTTTGAAGCGATTTTTGATTCTGGGGCATTTTAAGTAGGAACTGGATTTCTTCGTAATAGTATAAAATAACAATTCTGATTCTCATTCAAATATTTGTTCGCAGGGTATATGCTCATATATAAAGAAGGTCTGCAGCCAGAGTCAACTGCACAATGGAGTGGTTATAGGCTTTGATGGCAGATATAACAGCAAAAGGTAAGTTTATGAACGTTTTTATTTCATTACATTATTATTATAGGCGATCTGTTTTTGAACTGCCGTTATAACTTCAAAATGCTTAAAGCGAACCAAGAGGAGGCCACTGGCCAAATATCTCTAAAGTATTCCAGTGACCACCGTTCCAGTTATTTTATATGATGAGCATAGTTCTATGTAGTAGTGTTTTCTTCTGTGGTTTCAAAGAGATTGCTCGACTGTAGAGGCTATCCTTATCAGGAACAGGAAATATTTGCAAAGGAACGGAGATTGGTGTCGGTTCGTTCGCGTTATAAGTATGCTATTATTAATGGGATTTTTTTCTTTACAAAATGAAACTATGTATTTAAATCAACGATTTGGAAACGGGCGGCTATAGACACAGGCAGATACAGTATTATCAGTTATCAATTTTGTTTATTTTATAATTGTACATTTGACATAGCAACCTAATGTTGCGGTGATTCTGCGTGGGTTGATCTATAATGTTTAAATTTTAGTTTAAACTTTAAATTTAATTTTTTATAAAGTTTTATGAAATAAATATATTTGACTTTGACTTAAAAAAAGGGAGGTTCATCAAGTTTGTGCTTGAATTGGATCCACCAGACTGGTCCAGTACCTTCACTTTGCAGGAGACCGCGACTGGTAGTTGCTACGGCGTAGTGCTATCCTTGTCTGCTGGGGTAGGGTGAACAGAACTCCAAGGAGCGATAGCAACAAACTGGTGACACAACTGATGTCGCAAGTGTTTCTAGCTTGTTTATTTGAAAAGGTGGTAAGAGGAGCAGGGTCTTGCAATAGTCATAAGCTGTTTAATTTTCGAACTACCTGATTCATGTGAATCCCTAATCTAGAGAAAATCTTTATCATACAACACTACCAGTACTACTGGTGCCAGCTGGTGTTTATGTCCTTGTGGCCTCTCTAGTCACAGAAAGTACAGGACATTCGGGTACGCGACCCCGGCCTCTGCGAGCTGCTGCAGTCTTAGCCCCATTCCTCATCCGAGACTTGCAGTATCCCTTACCCTAGGTTCCTCTCCCTACCCATTTTCCCTAATTCGAATTTACCTTCTTTCCCGTTATAAAACTACTACATTCCCAAGGAGGTTTGGAGACAGGCAGGCGGCCAAAATACCAGTCAAAACCCTTGGCAATGTTACACATTGCGCCAACCCCAATGAAGGTTAGGTAAAAGGCAGAAAGATAGAGATAGAGAAGATGATCATGACTACCAACTCATGATCATCTTCCTGCCATTTAGGCTGTCTGTATTAATGATGTAACCAGTATTCGCATTCGCGAATATTCGCGTTCGCGAATATTCGCATAATTTTTTACATTCGTATTCGCAAAAAAGATGCGAATTTTTGGCGAATGTGTTTGACAAACGAAAAATAAATAATTACTCAAGACCGTTTCTAATAGAACTATTATTTATTCTAATAGAACTAAAAAAATATAAACGTTAACAGAGTAATTTATCTGTTAGCGTTTATATTTTTTTAGTTCTATACGTAAGTCGTAAGTACTTTAATTAACATATTAACTAATCTAAAAAAAAACAATTATAATACATAATAATATCTTTATAAAAAAGGACTTGAAAGGCCGCATCAAATTAATAATATCTAATAAGCCTAGTTACATATACACTCAGAGGCACAATTAACCGGCCACTTATTACATGTTGATTCCTTCAAAACTCCTTTATAATTTAATGTTTTTGATACGGAACCCTTTACCAAAATAATCGAATCGAATAAGAAGTCAGATATAAAATGGTTTATTTAAAAATATGCAACCATGTGAATTTAGAGTTTCCTTACTAAAAACAACAATGACTAAAATATACATTTAAGGAAAATCTGCATTTTAATTGTCACATTAATAATGGATATTTCGTCTCCGGGCATCAATAACTACTTGTCGATTTGGAAGCCCGTCCATTATGTGTTGAATCTCCGTGTGCTAGTGCTAGTGTCCTTGCTTCTCCGGCTGTTCCCAGTGGCATTTTATTGATGGAAAGGAAACTACAACACCCCAAACCTTCGTCTTAGGCAATAAAAAAATTAATCACAACGTTACAAAACAAATTTACTGTTATGCAAAACGGGCGGTGATGATCTTAAACTTCAACTAAACAGACTAATGTACGACAAAAATGTCAAAATTTAAATAAAATACGAGTATAATTATTTTATTTATTGCAGAACTACCCACTTAAACAAATACACCCAGTAATCTTAACATACGTTATCGTAAACCATCGGTATGCAGTTTTAGAAAAGGGGACGGTTAAATGTGCCTCGGAGTGTATTATTATATATTATTTGGTTTGTACTTACTGTACTGTACCTTTAAATAAAACTTCATTTTAAATAAAGAAATAAACATTTATCCAGTCAATTACGTAAAAAAAACTCCGAACGTAAAAAAAGAGATGGAGCTGGAACATCTCATAAACTGTTATTTTGGCATTCAAATCAAATCAATCAAACCAAATTCCAAATGAAAAAATTCTAAATGTTGTCTCAAAAGTCTCATAAAACTTGTGTCCGTGTTGTCAGATATTCAAGGTCATTGAATTTTTTCAAGAAAAATATAAAATTTTATCATAATCGTTAGCCGTTTTCGAGATACGCAGAATAAATTTAAATACAGGATTTGCTAAAATATATTTTAGTGTTTTTTGTAAATTTATACGAGATATTATTCATTCACTGGGACTCCCGGTTGGCCTTGTATTATTGTTTTCCGCGCTCTAATGCAAAAATTAAAATGCATGAAAAAAAAATTAAAACGAAATTTGTTTTATAATAGGTTTCAATATCTTTTGTGCCATAGAAAGCGCAATATTTGCGCAGTTTTATGACCTCTGACCTTGAACATCTGAAGACATGCACATGTAATTTTGATAAGACTTTTGAGACAACGTTTAGAAAACCAAAATAATGTTTATATGAGTTAGCACCTTCATATCTCTCATTTCCAGGTGAATTTGATTATTAAACCCCACCAAAACAAAAGACTGCCCATTCACTGCCAAAAAAAAAACCATTCACTGAGTTCCAAGACATCCATATTCATATTATTTTAGATAGTATTGGGATCCTCGGTGTGGACATTTCTAGTTTGAATGTCACCTAGAAGGCAAGACCAAGCTGGTATCCAAAAAGCTCAGTGTCCTTAATAGAGCAAAGATGTACTTCATCCCGCGTCAAAGACATCTTATATATAAATCACAAGTCCGTCCCCATATGGAGTACAGCTGTCATCTCTGGGCGGGAGTGTGTCATCTCTGGATACCACCTCTTTGGACTCGTTTCAAAGACGCGCTGTGTGAATCGTCGACGATCTTAAACTCACAAGCGATATTGAGCCCGCTACTTATACACATTTTTCTACCAATTAAAGATAATGAAATAAAAACTCAAAAACAAAATCAGGTGTGTACAGCAATCTAGCGTTATTAAAAACTCTTTCAGTGGTACACTTATTGGTGGTTGGTAGAGTAACCAAATATTCTCAGGCTCATTCTCTCTAACCATCCATAACAGAAATGTTTACAATTAAAAAAAAAGTTTTTTTCATCACATATTTTTAAAAAAAAAACATCAATTTGTACCTCGGATCAATAAAAGGCGATGTGAAATGTCAAGCCATTCGTACATTTTGATCGCTCTTTAGTTGAAAAATCAATATTCGCATTCGAGAATACTAGAGATAAATATTCGCATTCGCAATCGTGAATGTAAAAAATCAACATTCGTTACATAACTAGTCTGTATGTAGTGAGAAAGACATCAGGCAAATTATCAAGCTCCTAAAATTAGTCGGATATCCAGCAACGGAAATATTATCTCCAATGTCTAACACAGATTATGCCGATTGAAGTAACCAGTTGCAAAATATTGCGTTATTTTATTAGTTAGAAAACCGTTATCAGTAACGGTTATCGTGATGTCATAAACCACGGGTCAGTGATCCGTTTGATACAAGTATTTTTTAATATCGTATAACGTAACGTAGAATATTAATTGAAAGCTGAAAGATCTCTATAGAAAAAAAGCATTGATGCTTCTGATTTTCCTCTCTAATATCAGATCAGATCATAAGATTTCGACCCCAGAATATAGTTCGCTATCTTGGAACCATCCAAGGGGCGATGAGGGCTTTAGATATTCACTGATATTCAGTGATTCTATGAGACGTTACTCCAATTCAGGGTTGTTTTTAAGAGTTTGTCTTTACTTTGAAGTATTTTCTTTGATCAGCCTGTTGGTCTGGTGGTTAGGTTAGTGAGTGAGTGATCCTGACTGCTAATCCGGAAGTCGTGGGTTTAAATGTAATATGTAAGTATGTTTATCAGCAGTCTGATTACCATAGTACAAGCTATGCTGCTTTGGGCTCAGACGGCCGTGTGCGAGGTGTCTCAAGTTTTGTTGTGACTTTGACCAGGTAATTTTTTTGTTTGACTATCATTCATCCGATGCTGGCCATGCCAACGATGATGTCAGACAGTATTCTGTTACATATCAAATAAAAACATACAATGCTTGACAAAGCCAATGTAGAACGTTCTATCACTCACACCCACCTATAACTAACTTATGCCAGTAAATAATTTTCTCCGTATTTCCATCAATTGAATACCGTCTGGATGAACAATTACGTCTGCCTTCAATTCAATTGTCTAGTAGCGTGTTGCGGAGTTTTAATGTGGTATTTAGGTATGGTGAAGTCAGTAATATAATGTACACAACTAATCTTTGTTTTGTTTGTAACCATTTTAAATAAATCTCTTTTGCATAAAAAGTTAAAATTGTTTTCGTAATGCGTTGGCGACATAAGATGCATTAAGGCCGAGTAAAAATTAAAAATCAATACTTAACATTTCATAGGTGATCTTCTATAAGAAAGGATATCACTTTGGTTTGGTTTGTTTTTACTACCTACTTTGGTTTTACAAATATTTTTACGTTTCTGTTATTTTTATCATTAAACTAGTAAACAGTTAACATATTAAAATGTAGATATTAGATATATTTAAACATAAAAAAGAACCTTTGTTTTATAAGTGGATTATGAAATACAGAACCAAAATATTAAAATATTTTTGAACATTTTTATTTTAGTTTAGAACATATTCATTAATTGTCATAATTTTTAAGAACCAAATTTTCGCTCACCACGTTTTGGACAATGTTAATATTTTTATGACTTTATAGTATTCTTAAATGTAATAACAACTAGCAACCCGCCCCGGCTTCGCATGGGTACATATTATACACCTAAACCTTCCTCATGAAACACTCTGTCTATTCGTGAAAACCGCATAAATATCCGTTCAAGTCTTTTTCACTTTATCGCGAACAGACAGACAGACAGACACGACCTGGCACTTTGTTTTATAATATGTATTGATAATTGAAAATACTAAAGCAGAGACAAACAAATTATTTTTATCTATTATTTCAGAACGGAAATAAGTCAAAAACTGGTAGAAAGTGTTTGTTTTTTAATTTTTTACAGGTATAAGTATTTTTTTTGGTCTCTATTCCACAATTTTGAAACCCAATTAAAGATTTTTTTAAATGCATTATTCTGCAAACGACAAAGACATTTGAAATACGAGTGTAAATGAATAATATTGTCGTTGACTGATTAATGATATATTAAGCGAAAATTTTCTTGAATATTTTAACGTGTATTAAAATATTCAAGAAAAGTGTATCAATTTCCGTTGCCAACAAATAGGTGCACCCTAAGTATTTGTTGGCGACGGAAATTGATACATTGACAATAATATTAAATGAATGGTTGCATCATGTCAATTAAGTAGGTATCTAGGCTTCTCAATGCGCGATAACTACCAGCGACCTTGGACTAGATAAATTCGCCCTCTTGTATTATAAATAGACATAGGATGTTTACTACAGAACATTTTCTTTTATTGCTCTCAGTACCTACCAATTGTCTACGTTTAATTTTTTAGAATAAAAGCTAGTAGTTAATACTAGATAAGTAGTTTATTTTCTATTTATAAATAATTTTTAAACGACTTCAAAAAAGGAGGTTCTCAATTCGTCGGAAACTTTTTTTTTTATGTATGTTCACCGATTACTCGAAGACGCCTGAACCAATTTGGAAAATTCTTTTTTGCTTCAAAGGGTATACTTTCCAGGTAGTCCCATTTAAATTTTATCGAAATCGGTTGAACGCTTTTTGAAAAATCAACAAATATCTTAAAATTGAATGAGAAATCTCGCTGTCTCATTGGAGCAGTGCGTTTAGTTGGCCTACCTAGTTTAGAGGGTTCTAAATCAGATAGGGCTATTCCTTCTAAAGTTTTGACTCTGCTGAGAGCTCTGCTCAGCTCTGCTGAGAGAGAAGCCTAGATACCTACTTAATTGACTGGATGCAACCATTCATTTCATATTATTGTCAATGTATCAATTTTCGTCGCCAACAAATACTTAGGATGCATCTACCTATTTGTTGGCGACGGAAATTGATACATTTTTCTTGAATATTTTAATACACGTTAAAATATTCAAGAAAATTTTCGCTTAATACATCATTAATCAGTCAACGACAATATTATTCGTTTACACTCGCATTTCAATGTCTTTGTCGTTTGCGGAATAATGCATTCAAAAAACGAATTCTGTAATTGGGTTTCAAGATTGTGGAATAGAGACCAAAAAAATTGTCTTACACCTGTGAACAATTAAAAAAATAAACAGTTTCTACCAGTTTTTAACTTATTTCCGTTCTGAAATAATAGATAAAAATAATTTGTTTGTCTCTGCTTTAGTATTTTCAATTATCACTAGCTACGTATTCTTGTCCCTTCGCAAAGTTTTAAAAATAATTTATACCAAAAAAGTTTTCAGTTCTGTGTGTAAAATTGCAAAATATGTGACGTCTCACAGTGAGGGGGGGTTCCACAAATGTGACCACCTATTACAAGGACGGGGGTCCGAAATTCGTGTGACGTAATTTACGGATGGCCACTTATTACAATTTATCATGATTTATGCACATTAAAGTCGGTGATACTTTTTTTTAAAAGAGAATTATTCACGTTTAGAAACGGTATGTATTGTTTTTATTAACGGACTTCAAAAAAGGAGGAGGTTCTCAATTCGACTGTATGTTTTTTTTTTTATGTTTGTTACCTCAGAGCTCGACTGGGTGAACCGATTTTGATGATTCTTTTTTTATTTGAAAGCTGGTGTGGTCCCATTTCAATTTGGTCCAGTTCTGACAATGGCATCCATGAGAAAACCATATATAAGTCTTTTATGGAATAGTTTTTTTTGTTGAAGTCAGTTTTTTTTTCTAAAGAATTATCTGGAAAAAATTCTTCGTCGATACAATACAATCAATTGTGTACTAATATAGGAAGTTGTGAAACGCATTCATGTGAGTATATTAGAAACATCCTACACTTACCGTAAACAGTCGATAAGCAAGTAATCTTACAGATACTACTATGTTAAATAATAAATTTAATTAAGAAAGGAAACCTTCCAGTAACCCTCGGCTTGCTAACCCTCACGATAGAGACGGGGTATGTTAAAGTAGAGGCGAAACACGTATCAAAGTATATAGGTATAGTATCTTTTGACACTTAGTGGTTTGTTAATTGTTGTTCATGGTACTGAACAATTAAATAAGTTTGGTTTGCCATTCCGTTTGATATAAGGGCCATTTAAACAAACAGTGAGTGGGTTCATCCCGTGAGTAGGCTTGTCCCGTGAGTGAGAGAGGGGGTTCGTCCCGTGAGTGAGGGAAGGGGTTCGTCCCGTGAGTGAGGGAAGGGGTTCGTCCCGTGAGTGAGGGAAGGGGTTCGTCCCGTGAGTGAGGGAGTGGGTTCGGCCCGTGAATGAGGGAGTGGGTTTTTGTATTATATTACAATATATGTCCGTAAAGTTCTTATCTAAGATAGATAGATCCTGTAACCGATCCTGATTGATTTGTTAGTTTGAAATACTCCAAGTATGTTTACCCGTATTCTATACTATAATATTATAAAGCTGAAGAGTTTGTTTGTTTGCTTGAACGCGCTAATCTCAAGAACTGCTGGTTCGAATTGAAAAATTATTTTAGTGTTGGATAGCCCATTTATCGAGGAAGGCTATAGGTTATAAAACATCACGCTATGAACAATAGGAGCGTAGTAGTAACCATAAACGCCCTTGAAACTGCGGGGACGGCTGGTTCTATAATAAAATAGTATGGCACAATCTATGCTTTGTTTGTGTGTGATGTATTTGTACGAAAAGTCCTTTTAACCAACGAAAAAACGGTTCTTAAGTCAAGTTTTTTTTATTTATTTATAATCGCGCATAACTTTTTACAGACACAAACAAACATTGATTTTTATCCATAGAATAGTCGTCATGTTTCTTTATTATACTACTATTTTTTCTCTACAGTGTTAAATATCCTACTAATATTATAAACGTGAAAGTTTGTGAGGATGTATGAATGTATGGATGTTTGTTACTCTTTCACGCAAAAACTACTGAACCGATTGCGATGAAACTTAGTATGTAGATAGCTGGAGACCTGGATTAACAAATAGGCTATTTTTTTCCGGATAATCCCACGGCATCGGGATTTACACGGGTGAAACCGCGGGGCGCAGCTATTAGTTGATTATTACATACACTCACACCTGTATCCCCGAAGGGGTAGCCAGAGGCGTAATAAACACCCACATTCGGTCAAATATAATTTGATCCCACTCACGTAATTGGGGCCAAGCCTACTGGGCACTTTGGGAATTAAAGATAGGAATTGGTAGTAGGTACATTGAATTGGACTGGCAAGTAATAAGGGAAGGCAATGGCTAGGATATTGCTTATACGGATAAATTGGGGATTGAAAGCTCGAGCATGTCAGGGTTGCACAGCTGTAAGGGGTCGTCCATTAATCACGTGATGTTTTTTAGCAACTTTTCAACCACTTATCACCAGGGGGGCCTGGTGATAAGTGGTTAGTTTTAGACTAACCCCACCCCCCCCCCCCTAGCCAAAATCACGTGTACTATTTTAGTCCAAAATAAATTTTACATTTTCAAAATATTATATTTAAAAACAGATATAATCACGCGTTCTACGAAAAATTAAATACGCGTGATATCTCACTACACCCCCTCTTCCCCCTTGTGATATTTCGTGATATTTTTACTCACTCGGCGAAAAGCAATGTAAGCATTGCTTCACTGCCGGTTTTCTGTGAGGCCGTGGTATCACTCCGGTCGAGCCGGCCCATACGTGCCGAAACATGGCTCTCCCACAATTATTTTTCGAAGGTTTGCTTTTTTAACCTATATATATCTCATTAACAACATACATATATATCAACATATATATATATCATTGTCGAAACACCAAAAAGTCGAACTAAACGCTTTGACAGCACCTTTTTGGTTCGAATCGCCAAAGTGTAGAGGTGAGTTGGAAGACAGACGCCTATTCCATAACCCAATAAAAAAAAAGTAGGCAGTTATGGGACTGCCGACAGAAGTGAAAACTTTAAACGACGTGTTGCGTCAACGAAATTTTGAATTAAGGTTTCCGCTATTGAGCACTATAGGCGTTATAAATTTTCACCTTGATTACAATTATGTTTTTGTTTATTTTACCACATGAATTTTATTGCGCACACAATAAGTACTTTATTGAACTAATTATATTTTTAAAGATTATTATTAATAAGGAGCTGACACAACTCATCGTTTAGATTAGCGCCCTCTAGTGGATCTATATATGGATTATTAGCGTGACGGTCACGAGTTCAGTACTTTTTCCCCATAGTAAAAGTGCACAACGTGCCTAAAGCAGTTTCACTTCAAAAAAGTTGTTTGAACGCGTGACTGCTAAATAGGAGGAAATATATTTATTTATATATTTAGAAACTTAACAGCTAAGTACATAACACTAATAGGTATATGTGTGTATAACAGAAACTTAGGCAACATGAAGCTAATAAAAAGTTCTTACATATAGCTATTGGTTTTTTAGAATAGTTTAAATATGACCAATTGTGGACACAATTAATGTACCACTAACACTTCCTCAATGAACTGCTAAAAATTAAATACGTAAAATTAAATACAAAACAACAACACGGGTTCAATGTCGTGTTGTTTGTATAACTCATTGAAACAAATTTCTTTCAATCTTCCAAAACTGCAGAGTTCCCTATTTGATGAATTGAGATGAATTTTAACTTCATTTATATGTATTTTTTGCTGGACAAATCGTCACGCACACGGCGACTTATTCCAGCGATGCAGTAACGCGTTTCATTAAAGCGTGCCTGCATCGCTACTTTTGGTTGTTCGTCGCATTTGCAACGTGTGACAACATCGATGCAAACATGCGACTGTATTGATTTAGCATAGCTACTACGACTTTTTTCTGTGTCTACTTTGTCGCTGGTTACATAAAGGAAGCAACAAAGACAACGTGATCAATGTCATCTTGTCGGAGTCCATCTTGCAACTGTATCGTGATTCCTGTATCGAAGTTGCGTCCCGAAACAGCTGCGCGTTTATTTCGCTACTAAGGCGCGGCAACATCGCGATTGTAGCGATGCAGAATCGTGGAAGTGTACGCAGGTGTACTACCCGCAACAGCATCGGAACTGTATCGTCGTTTTGCGATTGCATCGCTGCAAAAAGTTACCGTGTGCGACTTAGCTTATTTCATTTGGTAAAAAAATTGTTTTATTGCTTTTTTTTTTTGCAAACGTTTTCATGTCATTAACTAACAAATACGCAGACATGACATAATGTTGTAAATATTGCTCATTTCCAGTTGTATACTTACAGTTTAATTTGCCTATATATTTAAATTACTTTTAGTACTTACTCAGCTATGTTTTTCTTGTCAACAGGTTCGCAGAACTTACAGCAAAAGTTTTCATATCATCTTCGATACCGGTTCACACATTCACAGAAGTATGTGCAACGCCCCTCGTCTCCTTCGGTACCATCTTCTATGGGGCAGCTGCCGGAGTTATGGTTACAGCGTCCCATAACCCAAGGGAAGACAACGGATACAAAGTGTATTGGGGTAATGGGTGTCAGATCATCACACCTCACGATGATAACATTTTGGAGGAGATTGAGCAGTGTTTGGAGTGAGTATTTTTTGTATAAAATTAGCTTACATAAAATTAATGATAGGTGTATTTTATCTAAATATTAATTCCTAACTAAATCGCCTAACCTTTTAGCATACCTGAAGACCACTGGAACATCGCCGAGATTCGAGCCCATGAATTGGTGAAGGACTGTCAGGACGAGGTGACCTCGAAGTACATGGAGACAATCATCAGCCTAAGTCCTGAGGTCCTGCAGGAGAACAAAACAGCCGCCATTGACATAGTGTACAGTGCTATGCATGGAGTCGGCTATGAATATATCCTGAAAGCTTTTGAGACGGCTAATCTCAAGGTAATTTTTTTCATGTAGATTTGTTTTTTTTTTTATGATACAGGGGACAAACGAGCAGACGGGTCACCTGATGGTAAATGACTACCGCCGCCCATGAGCACCTGCAACTCAAAGAGTCACAAGTGCGTTGCCGCCCTTTAAGGTGGGAATAGGGGAAGAGCGGGAAGATGGGGGAGGGGGGAGAGGGGAAGGACGGGAATAAGGGAGAGGGAAGGGTTAGGACCTACCGGAGGTCCTCACTCCTCCACCTCACTCACGCGGCCAAAAGCAACAGAAGCATTGTTTCGTTGCCGGTTTTCTGTGAGGCCGTGGTATCGAGCGGAGTCGAGCCAGCCCATACGTGCCGAAGCATGGCTCTCTCACGTAAAAAGTTGTTTGGTAATTCCCATAGGTAGTGGGTATCCTTTTATTATTTCCAACATCAAAACTAACCAGTCATTTAATCTTCTTGTCATTTTTGTCCATCCTAAGATTGAGTGAAAGAAATTGCTTTTAGCGATAAGGCGGCCATTTGTACATACAACTTTGTGTATTCATTGTACGCAATATTTTAATGGTGTACAATATAATCCGTTTTGGGTTCAAACTAACATCTCCTTATCGTATAACACGCTGTTGCTTGCCATTTTGTAGCAAAAAACTATGAAATGGACTTGTCAGAATAATAGAGATAAAGTGTGAAAAATATTTTTCACTCTTATCATATCAATAGTTGTTTTTATTGTCGCAAATGATACAAAGCTCAGGCGGTGTAATAAATACCAAACTATTCAGAATATGACAATGGCAAACAGAATGAGTAATTAATCAATTCCTTATCAATTGTTTGTATTGTAATTGATATCAACCTTCGTTTCTTTAAGCAAATAAAAATCTTCCAACCTTTTTATATTTTAAAATCGGTTAGTTTCAATGAAGTCTCACATCACCCGGTAACAAGCATGACCATTAAAACCAAAAGCCCTTCACTCCATATTGGACGACGAACGGACTCCAACGCACACTATGGTAATAGCAAAACTGCAATATTACGGGACAAATTAAAAACTGTTTTTCACTAGTATTTCGAAAACTATCAAACTAAGAAAGACAATTCTTTTACCAAAAAAGTTTTTTTTTATTAAATAGTTTTCTTTATAAGGAAGTAAATTATAAAAATGTACTAAAAAGAAATAAACATTGAAGAATTGTCACACAAAGTAACCCTACAATAGTGTTCGACAGAAATCATGAAACGATGTTACTATAGTAATCGTGAACTGTGATATAATTCAATCTAAAATTACGCGTGTATTTTCCAATTGTAAAATGATATTGCAATATTTTTGGTTAGTGTAGATTTTGCTGTTGAACATTATGGTAATAGCAACTTACTCTAAAGATTGACTCCAATGATTTGGTAATAGATTAATGCGTTATTAAGCGTTTGAAATTTTCTATTATGTCCTTTGATGAACAAAAACTTAAAGACCATTACAGAAGTAAACCCTACAAAGAAAATAAAAGGAACCATAGAAAGACTTTGAAAAATGTAGTGGTGTCTCTGTATAACGAATCTGTAATAAAACCGAATCTGTTGTAATAGCTATTACCATAGTGTTCGTAGAGGACAGCGACTGATAAATCCTTTTAGGCGGGATTTGAAAAAAAACTCAAATCTTTTGGTATTTGATGCGTTTTTTTTTTATTTTTAATTAATTAAAAAGATAATTGTTAAATTTACATAATTAAATATATAATTAATCGTTTAAAAATAATTAATAATTTACTTACAGCATATTTATTTACTCTTTAGTATTCAAAATAATGGTCGGCTGAAGTTAAACGTAGTGGCGAATCCAAAAATGTCTTGTTCAAAGCTACTTACGGCTATAAATATTTTTTTTTATTTATTCTTCTGTGTTACACGATATTGACGTCTATGCAAAAGGTGTTTAAGATCATTTTGTGGATTTAATCAGAAAAATAATTTTAATATAATTGCTTTAAGTGTCAATTAAAATTTTAACAGTGTATTGTTCTCCCACAGCCACCAGTTAGCGTAAAACAACAACAAGACCCGGACCCAGAATTCTCAACGGTAGTATTCCCCAACCCAGAAGAATTGCAATGTCTGGAGTTAAGCAAGAGTTTGGCAGAAGAACGAGGAGTTAAACTTGTGTTGGTGAACGATCCTGATGCGGATAGACTGGCAGTAGCTGAGTACGATGACAGGTAATGTATTAGTCTTGAAGTAGTAGCCTTTAGGAGAAAGTGGAGCATCTGTATTACACTGGTTGAGGTGAAATTTTTTTTTAAAATATTCAATGAATCAATCAGTCTCTCGCAGTTTACTGCTGGACGGAGGCCTGTCCCATTTCACGTAATAGCTTCTGGTCTTCTTCCTTCCGCATCCAGTCTATTCCAGCTATCTTCTTCAGGACTTTTGGCCCACCTTCCTTGTACCCTATTCCCTGATTGATGATGTCCACTCTACGAACGACACTTATTGCAACGGCTGCCCCCAGCAGATTTGGCTAGCTCACTTCCTTACTCTGCAAGTTTCCTTTGTAAGGGAAGAAACTCCAAGTATAGTTTACTCTACGACCCTTTGGATTTTTTTATAGGATCAAACGAGTAAACGGTCACCTGAGTAAGTGACTACCGCCGCCCATGGATACTTGCAACTCAAGAGCCATAAGTGCGTTGCCAGCCTTTATGGTGGGAGTAGGGGAAGAAGGAAAAAAGGGTTTGGGCCTCCGGTAACCTCACTCATTTGGTTTTCTGTGAGGCCATGGTATCACTCGAGCCGGTCTATACGTGCCAAAGTAAACATGGCGACGACATCTGAGTATCCAAAGTAGAAAGTAATTTGGCTTGAATGTCAACTACTGTTGAAGGCTATATTTTAGTTAGAAGATAATAACAACGGCTTTTCTTTTTCGTAAATTTTTAGTACAAAAAACTGGCATATCTTCACGGGTAACGAGATGGGAGCTCTACTGGGCTGGTGGCTGTTACAGCAGTATTATAAGAAGAACAAGGGAGATGATGAAGTATATATCATGTCTAGCATCGTCAGCTCAAAGATGCTGAGAGCGATTATTAAGGATAAAGGAGAATTTGTGGAAACGCTGACAGGATTTAAATGGATGGGTGAGTATATTTTTAGAGCACACTGCGTGCATGATGGTAAGTGGTTACCTATTTACCTATAACACTCGTAATACCTGTGGTGTTATGTGTGCGTTGGTAACCCTATGTCCATTCCATGGTGACTCTATTACCAGAGTTCTCCCTCTGTATCCTACTCTCTATTCTCTTTACGAGCGAAATAACAGCTATGCTCGTAGCTCTGATTTACTGCAGTCTTTTTATCGTGGAAGTACTTCCCTAATAAGACTTCTTCAATTCGCTTGCTATACTATGTTTTTCTCGGCCCGTGGCTAAGTGGTAACCGAGTAAGTTAGCCCATTACAAGGTAAAGTAATACTAGCCAGGTCAGTCTTAGGATGGGTGACCATTCTTAACATATTGAGACCACTCCGTGCCTCGGAGAGCACGTTAAGCCGTCGGTCCCAAATGCCATACGAACATCTGTGGCATTCGTTACGGGTAGTTGGAGCCCTAAAAAGTCCGACAACCTGGTCTAACTACAAAACTTCGATATCGCCTAGTACTTTGCCTACTAGGGTTGTGGAGGTCTGATGACAGTCGCTTCACGTAAAATATTGAAGTTCGACCATATCGTGGTTAGACTAAACAAACCTTTTTTTTTTTTTTTTTTTGTGCGTGTGGAAACCCCCTCGGGCCGTAACCCCACCGGGGTTTTCGGTGGGGCGGTGTGTCGGAATCGAACCGACTAAAACCACACGGTGTGCCGTACTGCGCCTTAAGTAGGAGGGATCCGGGAACTGCTTTATTAAGACATCCGGAACCCTGGTTAGACTAAAAGCCTACCCCAACTTATTAGGGAAAAAGCGCGGAGGATGCTGATGCTATGCTTTGATTCTCAAAACCTCTAAATATGTTTTTCTGTAAAACTGGAAACTGTACTGTAGCTGTATACTGTTGGCCAAGTCCAGGGTGACGTCACACAAGTGAAGTTTAATTGCTGGGCTGTAATATCGATAAAGAATAAACGAGCATGTCCCTCCTCCGTGCAATTCTTTCACATTTGAGCCTTTCAATGTTCAATTTTTTACATGGTTATATCTACTACAGTCCCTAGATATGGTAAGAGATAGGCAGTCTAGATTTATAAGGTTTTTAAGATTTTTTTATAAACATCAATAATTTGTTCCAGGCAACACAACTCTCCTACTAGCACAAGAAGGTAAAGTTCCATTGTTCGCTTTCGAAGAAGCCCTCGGCTACATGTGCGATTACAGAGTGCCGGAGAAGGATGGAGTGTCAGCCGCCGTACAGGTAAGATCGAATAAGATGACGAGAGATATTCACTACCCACCCTTGTAAATATGTGTACTCTGATACCTTAAAAGGCTTGTTCATTCAGCATATTTTTTTTGTATGTGTGAGCTATGTGACTTTGACACAGGTGAGTAGCGACCGCTCCACGTGGATCCTTCACTTAATCTCCTATTTTTTTATATCGTGTGGAAACCTCACGGGTCGTCAGACCCTGCAGATTTTGCCACCGTCTCAGGCCTGCTTTTGATGGGGTGACCTACAGCCCCTCCAGCCACTCCTTGGCGAGCGATAGAGGGTGGAGATCGTTCTGCCCTCTCCGGCGCCTGGTGCGTCTTCTAGACAGGAATATACTCGTCCTCTCCCCATCCCTTCCCACTGCCTCTCTAGCCAACATCACCTCCTCGCATTTTGTGGCGACGGAATCCCACGTGCACTCGCTTTGGGCCATGGACAGAACCATGGTCGTCTCTCACACTGAGCACTCCACTAAGGTGTGAAGTGTAGCTGCTTTAATCACCGGGGTTATTAATTAGGATTTTTAACATATTTTGTTCGTGGAAGAGCCATACTTCGGCACGTTTGGGCCGGCTCGACCGAAGTGAAACCACGGCCTCACAGAAAACCCGTAGTGAAGCACGCGTGAGTGAGGTTACCGGAGGCTTTAACCCTTCCCTCTCCCCTTCTGCCCGCTCTTCCCTCTCCCCCCTTCCTGTACTCCCATCTTAAAGGCTGGCAACGCACTTGTGACTCTTGAGTTGCAGGTGCTTATGGGCGGTGGTAGTCATTTACCATCAAGTGACCCGTCTGCTCGTTTGCCCCCAATATCATAAAAATAAAACTGAAGCTTACTTTGTAAATACTGATCCTGTATCGCGCAATTACGTTCTCATGCTGATTAGTAAATATATGTTTGTTTTAGCATCATCAAACGGTCAGGGTCAGTCCTGTCAGGCATGACATTCTAGCCTGCTCGAAGGACCATCAGTTTGTGTTGGAGGGACATTACACCCTTTCCTTCACATCCTAAACTGATTTAATGTAACAGTTTGATGTTCATTCTAGGTAGCTTCCTTAGCTTCGCACCTCCACTGCAAAGGCTTGTCCGTTCTCGATCAGCTACACGCTCTGTACGCGGAATATGGATACCACGTGACACACAATAGTTACTACATCTGTCACGAACAAGCCACTATACAGAAAATATTTAGGCACATCAGGAACTATGAAGGCCCTGGACAGGTAAGATTTTTTTTTAGCTTAATAAACAGGATGTCTTGGCTCATTTTTATTCATCTATTTGATGGGAATGACTGATTTTGGATATGTTTTACAAATATTTGAATAAGTACACATGGCCTCCCGGCAAAAAAATGTGTGTGTCTGTCTGTGGAATCGTAGCTCTCAAACGGATGGACCGATTTCGATGCGGTTTTTTTCATTCGAAAGCCGTGGCCTTGCTGTGGTTCTTAGCTATTTGGTTAATATCGGTCCAGCAGTGTAAGAGTATCAGCTCTTTTCCAAAACTATGTCAGCCATTTTTGGCGTATGATTACTACTTTTTAAGGGTTGTTCCTTAAACTATAAGTATTTTTTGCCGTAGGGGGTTTTTTAAATTTTTAATTTAATCTTTCACTGAGCTGTTTTGTTCAATTCACAGGCATAAAAGTCGTGTTTTCTCGAAATAGCTGTTTTTGGATTATAACACTTTTTTACCGGGAGGCGACATGACACTGACATTCCATGACAAAATAACATATTTGTTTGGCTAACTCCCTGAGTTAGCCAAGTAAAACAACATCACACTTCCCTTACATACTTTATCTAAGTTAAGTCTTATAAGTGGTATATTTTATATACGTACAGTGTGTTATATATAGGTATATATTCAATCAATATAATGATTTGTGCTCTGCACGATACTAACCCGAACTTTTCTTTTACATGATACAGATAAGCTCGGGGTTTTGTATTGTGTAGAACTATCATCAACGCGCCATTTATCTACTGTTATTACTGTTTTTATTTATATATGGAATAATATTTAAGCTGTATTATCATATTTATTAGAAGTAAAAACTGTATAATTTTCATGTATAATTGTATTTATATTATCCTCATTAATTATGTAACTAACATTTAAAAAAAATCTCACGTGACATTCGTTGTTTAAAAAAAAATCGAACCGATATTTAGTGTGTGTTCCGATATACACTGAGAGCACTGTAAGGTGTGACGTCTATTGAGTATACTGTGAAGCCATTCCTTTATAGTTAGCTATACTGGTTACTGTTTAAAACGGAACGCAGTCCAGTATACTGTCAGTTGTCAATTCAAGTTAATTATATAATCAAAATATTAAGCGACAGTGTGACAGCCATGTGACAGCATTGAGAGCACCTTACCTCTAAAACTCCAGTGCTCAGAGTACAAAAATGGCGACGTTTATGACGTATATGACGTCATTTCCCTACGATACTGGGGCAGTATACTGTCAGTCTGTAACGGAAAGAATTTTTCCCCGGTATGAGCATTGAACACTGAGAGTACTCTCAGTGTATATCGGAACATACCCTTGGATAAAACCTATCATGAGTATTCTTATCTATGTGTTATCGAAATTTTCCATTTTGAACCATATTTTTAGCGCAAGAAGATTGAAGATTCATCGTACCAAGTCTAGCATGTTACCCGTGCTTCTTCCACTTTTGATCGTTTTGTATTCAAAAGTTAGAGAAGCAAGGATAATGCGCTAGCCTACATCAACGGCTTTCGCAGTCAAGCGGCTTTCGGCCTTCGGGCTTATTCTTTCGGACCAGCGGCTTTTTACTGATTTGGAGGTACTGCAGCTCATCTCGATGAAAATTATTAAAACATACAATGATAAGAAGAGAAGAATAGAGTAAATGCTTTACTCTCTTCTTTTCTTGTCTTATCGCTGTTTGTGTATCTGCTGTCTGGAAGATAAAGATCATTCAACAATCTGATTTTGATTAGTGTTTTGTTTCTAATTTTATTATATCTGTGTTGCCAGTTTTATTTGCTACTGTAGTAATTCAATTTTGGTTTAGAAGAGCAATTTGAATTACGTTTTAATGTAAAGGAAAGAATCCACATTAAGACAAAAAGAGCTTGTTTATTAAGACTCATTTTTACAGACTTCAGTTTTTTTTAATTCTAGTATTAATTTTTTGGCTTCGTCCGAGTATGTGTTATTTTTCCACAGAAAGAATATTCCATACTAGTTTCCATTTCACATCTTCACTATTATAAACTATTAGCTGTGCCCGCGACTTCGTCCGCGTGGAATAGTGTATTTATATCGAATCAACAGCCTAAAATATAAGTTTCAAGTTTCTAGCTCTAATTATGACGATACTTCCATACAACTTTTCATCCCCACCTTTCAACCCCTTAGACCCCTTTTTTCGCATTAAAAAGTAGCCTATGTCCTTTCTCAGGTTCTAGACTATCTGTGTACCAAATTTCATTTAAATCGGTTCAGTAGTTTTGACGTGAAAGGGCGACAGACAGACAGAGTTACTTTCGCATTTATAATATTAGTAAGGATTAGAGTGATACTTGTTTTTCATTTTAATCTTTTAAATCAACAAATTTTTACAAACTTATTTCAATAAATATTTAATTTTAAATAAAACTTACTACAAAATTATTGCCATTCACGCAAACGTTTAAATCGTTTTTCTCTTTTATGGGTTGAATTTAAAAAATCACCTAAAAATGGGCATTCTAAGACTAAAATATATAGTCTACTTTGTCAATGTTGTTTAACTGTTGTTTAATATTTAAAAAAAATATTATCCATATAAACTTTGTAATCTTAATAATAAAAAATATACAATTGTAATCACGTTGTAAAAACCGGCAATGCACTTGTGACTCTTGAGTTGCAGGTGCCCATGGGCGGCGGTAGTCACTTACCATAAAGTGACCCGTCTGCTCGTTTACCCCCTATACCATAAAAAAACATGTGTTCGAGGTAGCTCGACTAAAGTCGTTTCGGGCTCGACAAGGGCCCCTTATCAAGAGGGGAAGCGACCTGTCGCGTATAAAACGCCTCTTTACCATAAACATTGATTTTAGAAAGAGAACCCAAGGAGTTTCTTGTTCTTCTTTTAAATTCAAGTATTTTGATCCATCGCGTTTTAAGTTGTGTTTTAATAATTTTAGTGATGAATTATGCTGTCGGTAAAGGTTGCTGCAACCTGCGGTTCCATGCGCTTTAATTATGTAGGGTTGATTCTTGGTTTTTTCTTTGATCTTTAATATCTAAAACGAAACTATAAATATTTTTTTTATATTCCAGTATCCAAGAAAAGTGGGTTCTTGCGAAGTGGTATACATTAACGACTTCACCGCTGGAGTTAAAATACCGGAAAATGTTAATGGTGAATCTCATCATCTGAGTAAGTGCAATACCATTAATGAACCTTTATTTACTTGACATTGTAATTTTTTTTATGGTATAGGGGGCAAACGAGCAGACGGGTCACCTGATGGTAAATGACCACCGTCGCTCATGGGCACCTGCAACTCAAGAGTCATAAGTGCATTACCGGCCTTTAAGGTGGGAGTAGGGAAAGAGGGGGGAGAAGGGTTAAGGCTTTCAGTAACCTCACTCACTCGGCGAAAAGCAATGCAAGCATTGCTTCACTGCCGGTTTTCTGTGAGGCCGTGGTATCACTTCGGTCGAGCCGGCTCATGTGTGCCGAAGCATGGCTCTCCCACGATAGAAAACGATATCATAATGTATGTCTTTTAAGACCATGATGGGTTAAATGAAAAAATCAAAGCGCATGTCAAACTCGCACTTGTCCGCATTTTGCTTAATTGTGTTACCTTTGTGTTATATAGACGTCCTGGGCACCGGCTTGGACCGCGACTACACGTCGGGCGAGATGGTGATGTTCAAGTGCCACAACGGACTCAGCGTCACCATCAGGACGAGCGGCACTGAACCCAAGCTCAAGTACTACTCAGAACTTGTGTGCGAAGCACCCACTAGGAGGTATGTACCAACTAAATTCTTTGATTTTGTCATTAATTACCAATTAATCAATCTTAGTAAATATTTTTTTTAATTATTATTTTTACTGCACGGATGGCGCAATGGTTTAAGTAGTCACCTCGTCCACTACACACAACAACAGCACAACAAATAACTTTGTAAAAAAAAACATGTTGGAAAAGAGTGTCCTTGGAGTTTCTTGCCTGTTCTTCTCCATAGGATCTAAGTTTTGGAACAGGCAACTAGTTTCACGACCGACTTATACTGACTGACTCCTCCTGACAATTCAAAAATACCTACAATGGGTTTACTTGAAATAAATAATTTTGATTGATTGTATATGGTGTAATACTTGATATCGATCACTGTAAAACAATCGTATATTTTTACAACTACCATTTAAGTTCAGGAATTAATTAAGAACAAGAGAAAGTATATTTTAAATTATACATGTTAACAAAAATGTCACTACTATTAGTATAAACTATCAAATTCACTAAATAACAGGAACTGCTAAATTATTCGTACCTCGATCAGCACTCAACTAGCCTTTTATCACCCCATCATTGTCCGCTATTTTTCAGGCTGACCAATAGCGTGGCGCAAATAATGTCTATTAACTTATTTTATTAAATAGTGAACTGTTTTATCATCTTCTACAGTTAACCCTTATTTTTGATAAAATAAATACGTTTTTTTGATGTGGCGACAACTTACAATAGACGGATTTATCACCACAGATGCACCCTAGGCCAAATTTACTACATGGGTATTTTTTTTTCTTATACCACGTCGGTGGAAAACAAGCATACAGCCAGCCTAATGAGACGCTTGGAAGTCTACCACTAACTTATACACTCCGGTACTCTTGATTTCTACAGCACACGCACATGAAGCAATTTTTTTATATCGTTTTGTTGTTACAGGGAACAAGAAGAAACCAATATTAAATTAAAACAAATGGTGAAAGAATTTGTAGAAGAACTGTTACAACCTGAAGCGAACGGTTTGAACGGCTAAAATTGTTTATCCATTTTTTATATAAATCTGCATTATTTGATACTTATGTGTAATATTACTGAAGGTGAAGAATTAATTCCAGAATGTTAAGTTTTAACCACTTATTAAAACATTTATTAAGTGTAATACGCTACTAATAGTGCTCCGAAATGTATTCTGTAACATAATAATTATACTATAACTAGCAACCTGGCTTCGCACGGGTACAAATTATACACCTAAACCTTCCTCATGAATCACTCTGCCTATTAGTGAAAACCGCTAGAAAATCCGTTCAGTAGTTTTTCAGTTTATTGCAAACAGACAGACACGCGGTGGGGGACTTTGTTTTATAATATGCAGTGATATATATAGTAAAAGTATAAAAACACGCTTTGATGGACTTTTTATGTGATAAGGGGCAATCGAGCAGACGGGTCAACTGATGGTAAGTGACTACCGCCGCCCATGGGCACCTACAACTCCGAGTCACAAGTGCGTTGCCTGCCTTTATGTTGGGAGTAGGGAAAGGGAGGGAATAGGGGAGAGGGGGGAAAATGGAGAGAAGGAAGGGTTAGGGCCTCCGTAACCTCACTCGCTCAGCGAAATACAATGCAATCATACTTTACTGCCGGTTTTCTGTGAGGCCGTGGTATCAGTCCGTGCCAAAGCATGGCTCTCCCACGATTATCTTACACTAACCTCTTCCTGGCTCCATCATCCGTCAGATCAGCTCCAAGTTGCTACATTATAGTATTGTCATCAAACTACATGTACCAGATTCATTTCCATACGACGATTAGAAGTAGGTTAAAATTTACTTCCAAAATGTTAACATAAGTGAAGCCAATAAAAGCGTGTTAAAATATGGGTGTGACAATATCTCGTTAAATTATATGAAATAAGGGGTCGTCCATTAATCACGTGATAACAAATTTTTAACCCCCCTCCCCGGTGGTGATACGTGATGAGGTTTTAGAATAACCCACTGCCCCCAACCAAAATCACGTGTATGTTTTAAGTTAAAAATATATTGAAAATACACGTGATATCTTACTACACCCCCCCCCCCCCCTATATTTGAATTTTCCGAATCACCGCCCCTCTTTCGAGCCTCACGTGATTAATGGACAATCCCTAAGGACCATAAATTCTTGTGTCTATGTTCAAATTTACAAAACATTACATCCTTATTGCCGACCCAGAGGTCGTAATAAATGTCAATAATAGTGTGATGAGCTGTTCTGTGTCTGGGTGTAATTTATCTATAATATGTATGTATTTAGAAATATATAGGTATGTTTACCAGCAGTCTGGTTACCTTAGTACAGGTTCGACCTAGTTTGAGATCAGACGGCCGTGTGAAATGTCTCAAGTTATTATTATTATTTACTCATACAAAAATTTGCAATGAGTTGGAAACGAATTTGCGACCCCCGACGCGGCAGTTGTTTTACTATTTGAGAATAGACACAAAGTATTCTTACTTCATGAAGAGTTTGATCTTTTAACATTCAAAATCTTTTAATGAGCTAATGTCGCATCCACTTCGTATAGCCATATTTGAACAATTATTCTTGTAAGCCATTTTATAGATTAAACATTATGCTTTTAATATTTTTATATGTTTATATTTAACTAAAACTTCCGTAGCAAGTAATTTTTTTCTTAAAATTCCAAAATATTATATATTCCATTGTAACTTATACAAAAAAAAATGTTTAACAGTTACCAATTAATAATACTTTAAGTAATTTATCTGTAGTTACCAACTTAAAAAATAAGTAAAATTTGTTTACATTTTAAGGATGACGGGACGAATACTCAATCGCCCCTCAGTTAAAGACTTTGTTAAATCTTGTTCTTTTACTATCACTTTGATGTTAAATTTGTAGATACTGAACAATATGTGTCGATTTCTTAGAAAGTTCTTTGAGAATGCGGCAGTAAATTTTAAATTTAAAAACAATGAGAGGCGTGATTGATTGAGTTACCTGACACGCATCGTCTATTGATATTTCTTTCATTTTTATGGAGACGATCTTATTTCCAACTTAAGATTATTTGATAAAACTTTATTTTGCCGGACATTATTTTCTGATGTACTTGAAATTGGAAACAAATTGTTGCCAAATGCCAATGTGTTATTGTAGCCAATTTTTGATTTTAGACTTAACAGTTAACATGTTTTTATTTATTTATTAAAGTGTGTTCAAAATATTTTTTTTTTATTGTGACATGTAGCTAATATTACCCTACACTCCTCCTCCACCAGTACTAAAGAAATAATCGAAATTAAGTAATGTGATTTTGTACTTAACAAATTTTGCGTTTCAACTTTCATGTTCATATTAAGCACAATATCATGTATTGTTGTGAATGTATCTGCCTATGAGAGGTCAGTACACAATCTAATAGCCCAATCCAAATGGAACCAATAGATAATATAAAAAAATTAAAATAATTGTCCTGTCAAAAAAATTGGTTGCCTGTAAAGTCGGTATACGGGCGAAAGTTTTACGTGACAACGACTTTGAGTGGTAAAATAATAACCATGCCCGAGTGGAAGGGACGCGTGCCTCTCACTCGCTCTCATTGTGAGCGCATAACGTGAGCGGAGCGTAACGCAGTTTCTTGAAGTGTCACCCGGCAAACCAATTTATAAGACGTTGTCACGTCAAAAACTAATTACGCGCCATAAAGCCGCCCACCATATTGAATTTAAAAAAAATGTAGCCAGTGTCACTCAGGATCGATACCCAATACATAGAAATTTGTTCAGGTAGGTATTTAGAAGTTATGGTTCAATAAAGAAAACAGTAAATAAAAACATAACCCTGGAAACTAGGTACACTCCTTTTTTCGGCAGTTGTGTAATAATAAACCAACGTCAATAAATGTTTAAAGCCTATGGTAATTAAAAAAGTGGTTGTTGCTTACAAATATCAAATACATACCTACTCTAATCGTGTGTCTTATTAAGCCGCTACAATGGCCTGATTTAATCCCGAATACATACTCTATATTTCGAAATATTAAATTAATTTCTATAACCATCAATATAATGTTTAGATAATTGATAGCTGGACCAACAAAACATATAATTCAATCAATTCAATAGTGACTTGAGACAGATTCTTCCCCACATCTTCAAAACATATCACGCCATTTGCTGATCTACACTTGCAAATGATAAAAAAAAAGGTTATATTTACAGATACAATTGTATAGAATCTCCCTCTAATCTGGCCTTACATCTATACCTCGACTCTAAAATCGCTTCAACGATTAGAAAAGAGCTGATCTTCGAACGGCTCAACAGATTTTTCTTTTTAAACGTGACCAGTGTGGTCACGTTTAAAAAGAAAAAAAAACTACAAAATCGATTCGCTCCGTTGAGGAGCAATTTTTAATGCCAAAGACAGGTACACAGATAGACACGTTGAACTTACATTTAACACCCCTACTTTTTACGTCGGGGCACAGAATACATAATAGTACAGGAACAGAAGTCCCACTCCGCCAAATCATTTAAATAAATAGACTCTTGTTCCAACACAATAAAGTCGCAATTTAGGTCACACAGCGCTAATTACCTACAGTGACAGTTTACAGAGTTACGTAACTCTATCTGTTCTGACGACGCCGTGACGTTAGATCTGAATATTTAATTACCAGGCAGTTGTGTGCCTATTAATCTATTTTTGTGAACAGATAAACCTAGGCTAGGTAGGTACCAATAACTAGATAATCAAGATACGAACGGATTACGCAACGCACGTGAGTGAGCATTGAACGTGCGGCCGGCGCGCGGCAACCCACTGAATTTTGGCACGTTTAGTTGATCCCGCCGTGTACTTGTAGCCCTTTACCCACACTGTGCAGCGGACCTGACCTGGTCGGTGGTTACAAATAATACAAATGGTGAATGTTGTCATAAAACTTTTACTAAAACAGAATTGATCAAAGGCATTGATGACTTAAAGTAAGCGAGGTAAGACGAACCGTCCCTATCAATACGATTCGGTTCGATCCAAAAAATAGCAATGAATTTCTATTGCTGTTTTTCCTTTAATGGGTTAGAGTGAAACCGCCTAAAAACTAGCAATCTAATCTATCTCGGGAATTAGTTAGAGCCATCTAAGCTATACAAGTTTGTTCCTGAAAGGTGTCATATTTTAGGGTCGTTTAGTAGACCTCGTTATTAATACCTATTACTAATAACTCTTAAATCAATTTTAGGAAAATTCAGAAATACAGAAATCTTATCTTGAAACCGACAAATTGAACTTGAAAATTGACCGATAACGCTAATATTTTGTAAAAGAGATACCTGTCATGAATGAATTTAGGTGTATTTAATATCAAGGATGTTGATTATGTTATTTATTAAATATCGAGAAAGGAAAGGAAGATAATACGTATTTTTTTTATAAATTTATTCTATCTTAATAAATGTGTAAGAAAAGGAAGCATGTGTTTGACAGTATACTCCATACTGGCAAACCCTAACTCTTTGAAATTAAAATATTTTAAATTCTTTTTTTAATCTTTTTGACTTAACGCGGTATAAAATAAGTTGATAATACTGGCAACCGTGGTGCACAAAAAAAAAAGCACAACCACATACCAATAAACCTATTAAAAAAATTAAAACAGTATTCGTGGTTACCAACCTGTGCCAATAATATGATAATAAAAGTATTCATGCAAATTTCATTTTTTATTTCATCAAATTTCTATAAGGTAATCGTCAACACATTTTTCACGTTAACAAGCTTTATCTACCTATGTTAAAATTTAAAAGAACGATCTAGAATCTTTTGAAGTGCCTCATTATAAATGAAAATACGTAAATAACATAGGTACATTAAAATGTTCGAATGATACACCGTCCTGTCGAATGCTCTTGATTCTCCGAAATCCACATGATCAAAAAATACCTTTCTATCAACAAATTCACAAAAAAGTACCCAATTAATTAATGAAAAAAAACTTCATGAAAGAAGATCAAATACTTAAACGACGCAGAGACGTTCCCGCGACGTTCTGAATATCGCTAGTAAAATATACCCATTGTACGAGTGAATTGCTAAATGACCACAATTTTCATGCTTTCGTACAGTCTCTGTTTTTTAAATTATTTGCTTAGAGCAATGGTTTAACAACTAATCTATGTTTGTACAGAAATCCAAACAAGCAATGGAGTCAGCAACGCCTCTCTCATTTTTATTCGAAGAAGATGTTGTGGAGTCTTCGCTCTATTCTGGACCGCACGCGTCTTGCTGATTTACCAGAGGGTAGAAGGGAAAAAGCGATGGGGCGTTCGAAGTTCAACGCCATTGGTATAGGACACAAAGATATTCACTAGATACGGACTAGCTACGGACATAAATAATGGTTTTTCTTTGCTATGCGAAAGAAATTCTCTGTTAAAGTTACCCCAATGGCCTGGTAATGAAGGGGTGGACAGTCCATCAGGTCATCCTTCAGAAATTGCAGACTACAGAATTTTTTGCAGTCGCCAAAAAATGGCAGTCCAGCACTGTCGAGTCGATTCGGGACAGAAATGGTACAAGTACGTACAAAAATATCCGAGTCAAAAATTTTGTGCAGCCAGGGTTCTGAAAACTGTTGAAATTTCGGTAACTTGCAACTCTTGATCACTCTCAGTGAGGATGCATGGATTTCTCTTGTCGTGACAGTAGGCACAACGCTCATCTTGGGAGCTGTAATCAGCCATATCTACAGCAAAACATAATATTATTTTACTGAAATGATTTACGGTACGAAAAATAAAAGTCTAACACTATCTAAAGTTAATAAGAGAAAAAATAAATTCGTGGTGCGCGATTTCCCATTAAGGGGAAAGTTACTTCTTCGCCGGAGGTGGTGGTGGTGGTGGTGCGGCTGCCGCGGCGGCTTCGGCCTCTAATCTTTCTCGTTCCAATCGTTCTTTTTCTACCTCTCTTTCTCTCACACTAAGTTCAATCAGAGTGTCGAGTTCAGGACTTAAGATCACTGCGAGACCGGCCGTTGCTGGTACCTGTTAGCAATTAAGGTAAACTTAAAAGCGCAAAAAGAAGGCTAAGTTCTTACTTTGACTTGAACTTAGGACAAAGAGTCTGTTCAATATCGCTGGTTTGCGAGAATATCTACGTAATTCAAAATTCAGTCGAATTGAACTAAGTGTGCCAAACGATCATAAATCTTTGATATTTTATGGTGAACAAAGATGCAACGCCGATTTCGTGCTGACGTTCGTTAGAAAGCGACAAGTTCATTATATATTTAGAACAAAATACTGTAGCGGAAATCACAAAACATTGCCATTCTCTAAAATCAATAATTTTAAGTTCCGTCGCTATTCTCGCAAACCAGCGATATGTTTCTTTAGATAGAAGGTTCATATAGTAAGTACTAGTTAGTAGCACTGTAACTATACCAGCATCCATTTTTAAGAATGTTTTCTTTCGTATGAAACCGTTGAGATCATCATTATCTTCTCATCTCTTACCTGTAGGAAATCTACTAGTGAAAAGAGGCCTCCCTTAAAAAAAAATGCTGTGTTTAATTTCATTGAGAAAGTATTAGTCACGTACGGATCGAGATCCCAGAAATGTGACTCATATTCAGTTCATATTTTTGAAGGTTTTGCGATATTTTTACCATAAAATTTAGAAGATACTAGCAGCGCCCCGCGGTTTCACCCGCGTAAGTCCCGATCCCGTGGGAATATCGGGATAAAAAGTAGCCTATGCGTTAATCTAGGTCTCCAGCTATCTACATATCAAGTTTCATCGCAGTCGGTTCAGTGGTTTTTGCGTGAAAGAGTAACAAACATCCATCCATCCATCCATTCATCTATCCATCTTAACTTTCACATTTATTATATTAGTGGGAAAGTGGGATAGTGGGATGTACAAACTAATATATCGCACACCTAGATCTAAACAGGTATTAATTCAAAAAAACATTGTTTTTCAGAAAAGGCGCAAAACTAATTACTGCGTGTGTAGATTTATGATTTTTATATGTATCTAGAAGAAAGGTATTGTAGGAATCGTGTGTTTAAATAATATTTTAGGGTTTTTGTAATTATTTCATTATTTAGGCAATAGGGAAATAACTATGTTTGTATATTTGTTTTATTTTTTTGAGTTGAGCCCGTGTTGGTGAATTTAGCGGCTAGCGTTGGTGATATTTTTAAATCTATTTTATTGATCAGTAGGCACTAAGATAAGGAATTCGATGGTGAGCAAAACTCAAAAATTTAAAGTTTTGAGTTAGCTTTCTTTAGATCTAGGTGTGCGATATGTACGCGAGTACAAAAATGTAATAATAATTTATTAAGAAGTTACTTACGAATCTACAACTGTCACGCTTACCTGAGAGAACACTGATCTACAATTATCCCATTTTTCAACATGTTCGTACATAATCTGAATGTAATCTGCGATTTTCGGCAATATCATGCTTAACATGCTGAAAACAGGAGGTACATTAGTACAGTTAATGTACCAAATATGAAAAAACACGGTCAATGTAGATATTTACTAGCAAAAGTTATCGTTACCTAAACATTTGTCCAGCCAACCCGTATTTTAAAATAGGTAAACCACTCGGGCAATTGGTGCCACCCAGTGGCGGATTTACAAAGTTGGAGCCTACATTATTTTTTATGTCTTGTCCTGGGGTATCGAATTAGATAGACCGACCGGTAGGGGCGGCAAAATTTTAATAGCCTACTGGCGGCAAATGTGTAATTCCGCTGGTGGTGCCACCATACATACCTACTCAACTAAAAACGGTAACTACATAGATTACCTAGGTTGCTTTGTCCAATGTAAAATTATAAAATGAACAAAATTGATAACAGATAATACCATATCTGTACCCTGTTGAAAATGTCCAATAGATTCCATTAAAAAAAAAAACTTATCGGAATCTATTGTGTTTTTGTCGCAGTAAATCCTAATAGATACCCATACCGATAGCTAAGTTGAAGAATTGAATTGGGACGGATCAAAATTTATTGGTCAGTATTTGTGTAATCAATCATTTCTTATGTGGATATCCAGGTCAAACAAATGAGTGATTGGATTGACATTGGACTTCCTAATTGTACCTACTATCACTTTTAATGGTTTAAAATAGGCAACTTCCTTTTAAGATACAGAATTAGAATTGTTGGTTCTTTTTGGGATTTACAAGACTAGTTCGAAATCACTGTGATCAGTATCTATTTGTTAATATGCTTATTGAGTGAGGGTATTGCAAAATTCAGATATTTCAAATAATAGGAAAATAATCGATTTTTCCACAAAAATACTTTGATTATTTGTAGGAAAATCGATTTTTGTTCAATCACAACTACTTTTCATCACTAGAGGGCGCTACAATAAAATGCTACACACCTTAAAACTATGTATTCTACTACCGTGGTCAATAATCGCAATCAAAAAAGAATAATAATTAGGACCTTATATGGTTGGTCGGGTAACGAAACCATAGCGCGATTTAATATTTCTGAGTACAACGCCGTCTATCAATAACAATTTGAACTATACTTAAAGTTGAATTAAACAATTTATTATTGAAAACATAAATTCTATTTTTTAATAATGGAATTCCCGTTATATCTTATTACAAAATGACATAGCCATTCCACATAACAACCTATATTTTCTTATGATCATTAAATTTATAACTGGATCGACTGATAAATTGTCATAAAAACTCATAGTGAGATTGGATTTTAAAAGAATGAATTGTGTTTTTGTCGCAGGAAGTCCTAACTAATTTTCTTAAATCCCATAGCATGTGCTAGTCGGTAATCCTTTTAGAATCTCATGAACAAAATTATCTGTTGTCGGTGAATCCTTATACATTGCCGAGTTATTACTTATGAAGAATTACTCATGGATTTCTACATTCTTGTTCATGGATATTACGGATAAGGAACGACAATTTAACTGAAATGTCCAAATAGAAATCCATTTGTTCCCTTAACAGGAATGACGTATAAACTCTTAAGCTTGATGAGGCTACTTATAAGGAACACTGCAATCTTATAAGTCAATTCCATATTAAATTCATGTGTTTACCAAACGCATTCAAATTTCATTCATTCTCATTCAAAGATAAGTTATATGTGGATTTACTTTTACGTTTCGATTGATTGCAAACTCTGTTGTATCTGGACAATTTTTGTTCCAGATAGACCAGATGGAAACTATTGGAAACCCATAAGATTCCTATAGTGTTCTATAAGTTTTCAATGGACATTTTCAACATAGTGGCGTAACAATAGGGTGGCAGAGCGGGCAAAATGCGACGGGCCCCCGTCTCGAAGGGGCCTCGGGCACCAAAGGTCCTGAACAGGAGGCACTAATAACATAATGTATTAATGAATTAGCCACGGGCCTCAGATGGTATACTTACGCCAATGCATATCTGCCCTGAAGTACACAAAACCCACACTAACCAGTAAATTATTACCATGACGCGGGGGAGTTTACAAGTATATATACAATCCTACTACTAAATAGAGATTAACTAACCTAAACAGTGGTATACAGATGTCAGTAAGAAACTGTATCTCTAGCTGAGGTATGAAAAACCTGTCTTTATCAATCTGGAAGTCGGAAACTTCTCCTCGGCTTTTTTCAGCTTCACTTAGCTTGAAGAACTCCGTTAGCGCTGATGCCTGTGTGGAGAAATTGCAAACAAACATTTGGACTTTGTTATTATTCACCAATGAATGAACTAAATAGTAGATAAATAATATAGGATTAACAAAATGGCACCTACGGCATTTGATAAATATGTATATTTATTTGTCATTTACTTTACAATAGATTTACAATTTAAAAAAAAAATAGTCAAATTTAAAAAAGTCCACCCCATTTAAAAAAAGTTCATAAATTACCAACAATAGTATAAAATAAATTAACTATGAAGTTCCAGTTTTACTCTAGTCTAATTACTCTTGGGCATTGTATTGAAAAATTGACAAACTGTTAATCGTTTTTCAGACCGACAAACGCCACATTGTTGATTCTCTATTTGTAACAATCATGATGATTTTCCTGATGAGTTTTATTTTGCACTTCTTTTTTAATTTTACAGAAATAATATCACAATGGGTCGATTTTACTACAATACCTTTTTCCCATAGTATTCTGGCCCACACATTCGGCCGACTTTTCCACTACTGTTCCTACTCCGTGTACTGTGGGCCGCGGGCCAGAGGCGAGTTTCCCCCTAAGCCACCCAGCGCAAAGCTCATAAACACAGCCCGCTTTTCCCCGCTGTACGGCAATGCACAACCTTTGCGACAAGTACGACCCGGAGCGAATGTCAATAATATAATATAGTATATTGGTATCGAATTAGATATGATTATACTAACTTTTAAACTTTCACGTTCCAAGATATAAAAAAAAAAGTTAGCCTGTGACCACGGCCCGTGCAACCTGGTCGAAATGTCAGGTAATTCAGAGGTATGTAATACCTTTTCGTGATCGCGTTAATTCCCTTAATTATAGATATGATTATCTTAAGATGTGGTTAGGTCTCAGGTCTTGATCTGTATCTATAATTTACTATAAAGTGTCAGCAAGTATCTATCCATGGGTATCTTAGAAAATGAACAAATTTACAGAAAACACCAAAGACGTGTATCTATTATTTGACCTCAATGAGGAGGTTCCCCAAAAATTGCCTTATGTACATTATTATTATATGTTTCATGAAAAAATTAAAAAAATGAAAATGTCAAAAAATATATTAGAATAACTAACTGGGGGCAAACGAGCAGACGGGTCACCTGATGGTAACTGACTACCACCGCCCATGGGCACCTGCAACTCAAGAGTCACAAGTGCGTTACCGGCCTTTAAGGTGGGAGTAGGAGAAGGGTGAAAGAGAGGGAGGGAAGAGTTAGGGCCTCCGGCAACCTCACTCACTCGGCGAAAAGCAATCCAAGCATTAGGTACTTCACTGCCAGTTTTCTCTGAGGCCGTGGTATCACTCCGGTCGAGCCAGCCCATACTTGCCGAAGCATGGCTCTCCCTTTTTTAGGCGGGAAGGAACATGACACTTATACACCATATTAGATATAGCGTTATTTAGGTAGCTATGATTTCCTATACGATTGAAGTACGTAACCGACCGCAAAAACTTGTTTATTTAGATTAAAATATTTGTCTCTGAAAACAATATTGATTTCGAATTTCGAGTCAAAGAAGATAAAACTTACAGCGGTCTTCTTGACACTGCTCCATTCTTTCAGCTGGTCACTAAAATCGGCGGACAGCATGAGCATACATCTCAATGCATTTATGTGATCCATGCTAGTCGCCAAAAAATCCGTCGCTATCGCCTTGTAGTCGTTCATGTTCCTGTATAAAGTTCTTTTTACTTTACTAGTAATCTCAGTCATCAAAAACAACATCAAATATGACTGGACCGAACCAAATCCAAAAACTTATGTGAAGAACTCACTTTACAAAGATAGTGACATCGGTAGCAACAATAAAATCCCGCAGAAATATGAGGGCTCTATCATAATCCCTCCTTGAGAGATTTTCGAGTATGTCACAACCCTCCGTGTTGAGTACGCAGAGTGCTATAGCGAGGTGATGGCGTTCTATCACGCTACCCTCCGAGGCGAATAAGGCAGCCAGTGTCGTTTCTGGTGAGCAAAAATTGAGAATTTGTCCAGAGGCAGAGGAGGTTAATAGGGTAGATGACTGTTAAGTCAAATCAGTATCTTTTTAGTAAACGTCAAAACGGTAGCTTCCGTACATTTTTGTAAATACAAAGGCGTGACGTCACACCTTAGTATTGTCAAATTATTTACATTTAATGTTAATTTAACAATTAAAATCTAAATTGAAAACGTTAAATGAAACTGGACGACAATTTTCAAAGTATTTAAAGTTATTTTATTGCGACACTTGACAAAATAATTTATTTTAAGCACAGGCAACCCAATTGCTCCTCTGGCTAAGTAAGTTTTTAGTTAGGTACCTACGTTACAACTTACAATAATACTCACTTTGTGAAGGAACGAAATTAATTAATAAAATACGTTTATACCTACTCACGTGTATATTTAAATAAATAAAGGGCCCCCGTCGGGTCCGAATCATCCCCGAAATATACGTCGGTAAAACAGTAAATCCTTAATTAATATGAATACCACTCTAGAGAGAGATCCTCCAGGCAGACGAGGTCATCTTGCCAGGGAGACCACGGCCCAAAAGTTGAGGTTTGGAAGTTGGATATACTAATCTGTGTGAGAACTCTCATTGCGCGATATAGAATCAGTAGTTACTATACTAAGTAGTTCAGCTTATCTTCGCTAGATGACGTTAAAGTATATTTCAGCTGTATATCGAAGACGCTACAAACTACTCATACTACTTGGTGTAGGTGTGTAAAACAATTGTAATACAGGTTAGATTACACCTGAAAAGTTGGTTGAGACAGATGTTAATTAAATCGGATAAGATGACTTACTTCCATAAAGTTGGTAACTAGTGGTAGTCCCACGATGGTCCAGGTCATGCATTAATGCCGCTAGCAGGAACATGAACATTTGCAAGTCACTGCAAACATATTGGAAAAAGATGCAAATGAATCTATTCACAGTGTCAGGTTAGTCTGGCACATCTTAGAGAGAAATATCCAGTTGATAGAAAGAGAAAAAATATATATTTGTAGTGTCTCTCTTTCATAATGCCTGCGAAATATGTAATCATCTCCGATTGGCTTCTTATGGAATTTGCAAGCGAATGGCTTCAAATCATGCTTGCTTTACCATGCGATGATGCACATGCGTCTTTGAAAACAGAGAAACGAGTACCAAATCCATTCTCTTGGTTTCTCTAACTTCGGGACGACTTTTTGCTTGACTCCACACTTACATTTCGCCGGTGACATACCACATAGAATAATCAGAGAACCATTTGCCGGCTACGTTTCGAGATTTCTACAACTGAAAATTTCCTAATGTGCATATAACATTTGTCCCAACCTGGAAATAACCAGAGACTACCGAGTCAGGCAGGCAAACTATATCGCACCTATAGAAAGTCGTACGGTACTAGAATGAATGGTACTGGTTCTAAACCACCTACATCGTTTTACTAGAGAAGGTTCAGAAAGCTTTCCTGAGATTCCTATACAGAAGGGAAAATGGATACTATCCTTTTATGTACCCTACCTCAAACCTCCTTGGTAGCTTAGTTTATCATTCATTTCAAGGAGATAGCATGACCAGATCAGAGCAGTGTGCAAGGTTTTATTAGGTAAAAGCCTATGAGATTAACCCAGAAGTATACAGATTGTTTGTACCCAATAACCACAGGCCTGGTAGAAGTCACAGACTATTTGCCCCACCTACATCATTACATGTCGCACCTATTCCAGGGTCACTTACCGCACTCAACGGTCTCTTGGAATCAAATCCAGACTGTGACTTGTTTGCGGGTGAATGGCAGACGATTTTGTCAGTATGTCTGGTGTACTGTTAGAAGTCTGTGTGTTATAGGTGTAGTTTTTTGTTGTATATATAATAATGTTGTATAGTATAGTTTATTTTGTACTAGCAGCGCCCCGCGGTTTCACCCGCGTAAGTCCCGATCCCGTGGGAATATCGGGATAAATTAAAACTAGCCTATGCGTTAATCAAGGTCTCCAGCTATCTACATACCAAGTTTCATCTCAATCGGTTCAGTGGTTTTTGCGTGAAAGAGTAACAAACATCCGTCCATCCATCCATCTAAACTTTCACATTTATAATATCAGTGGCATTAACGTTTCTCTCTTAATTGGTGTAAGTGACTAGGAGCCATTCTGATTAAAATTAAATAAATAAATAAATGAATGTTGTAAAATACCTACGTGTAAAAGCGTGCCAAAAGTTTGCAGTGGACAATAGCTGCGTAAGCCCACTGTACAGTGTTAAAAGCATGCAACCAGTTGTGATAAGGCACGTCACGGTACATTTTCCTCACTTGCAAGATGAAGCGAGCTAACTTGCAGCGCTTTATTAGGAACCTGTAAGTTAATAACCCAGAAATGTTATTAACTGACGATATAGACTCCTTCCTAGTCACTCCCGTACGTGACTTAGTTATAAGTGAAGCTAATAATGTTAACAAGACCCGAAGATTGGCACTTAAAGAGAAGAAAACATTCTAAAACTAAATGACACTTATGGTAACTTTAAAGGTGCGTTAGCCATTACGTTGAACTTGACCATATAAAAAGTACTCTGTGACTTTGACATTGTCACGTACTCAATCGCTGTATCGAGATAATCAATATAATCATAATATACATTGAACCTTATGTAAAAGACCCAATGTTTTCCTAGATAAGGCCAGATAAGACCATATCAACGTAGCAGGTAGGTACTCCCTGCGACGAAATCTGGATAAAAACTACAAATAATTGAGACTGCCTGTATGAGTTACTGGTTTGCAAGAGATAAATAAACAACGTATACTAATAATAAAAACCGGCCAAGTGCGAGTCGGACTCCCGCATGAAGGGTTCCGCACCATCCTACATGATTTAATACTATAAGCCAAAAAAAATACGTCTCCAGTAGGAGAGCCCTCTTTGATTTTTAATTTATTTTTATTATTTGTTGTTATAGCGGCAATAGATATACACATTCTGTGAAAATTTCAACTGTCTACCTATTACGGATCCTGAGATACAGCCTGATAACAGACGGACGGACAGCGGAGTCTTAGTAATATGGTCCCGTTTTACGCTTTGGTTACGGAACCCTGAAAAAGACCTGCAGAGTTTATTTTTTTGGTTGAACGCTTATCTCTGGAAGAAATAGTGGGATTTGAAAAACTCTTTTTGATTTTAATGGCTCAATTCATGAGATATTTTATAAGCTATTTAAGATGACGTAACGATCCTGCGAAGCAGATCGGTGAACTTGATCGCGAGTGACTAAATAAATGTCAATGTCAAAAACGTCGATGTCATTGAGCATCTTAAAAGTTTTAAATGGTACTGACTACATAACATACTTCTTATCGAACCCAAGATCAGTGAACATTCGGAGCACATAACAAGGCAGTTCCCTTAGCGGCAGTATGCGAGGATTGAAGTCCAAATCGGTCAATTGTTTGTGGTCGTGGAATCCTGGGCAATCTAGCATAAACGTCAATTCTCGATCATCCACCTTTAAGGAAATAACGTGTTACTGTAACATTAATGTCTTTAATTTTAACGTCTAAATTGGCCTATCGAGAGAACAGACATATTTCCTTCTAGAAGCCCTGAGTCCAGTATGCTCTAGAAGAGTCTAGATATCCCGGGCAAGAAATTCTCGTGACTACTGGAAGCACCACGCAGAGAGAATTTTGATAAAAAAAAGCACTTGGAATTAGTCGGAACTTAGCTTATTCGCTGTTACATCCCTAATCGCGTAAATGCCTGGCCTGTTAGTCTAGTGGTTAGTGATCCTGACTGCTGAGCCAGAGGTCGTGACTTCGATTCCCACCCAGGTCAAATAATTGTGTGATGAGCACATTATTTGTTCTGTGTCTGGATGTAATTTATCCATAATATGTATGTATTTAGAAATATATAAGTATGATTCTCAGCAGTCTGGTTACCATAGTACAGGCTGCGCCTAGTTTAGATTCAGACGGCCGTGTGTGAGACGTGTCAAGTTATTAATATTATTGCCTCGTTTCTGTCTGTTTGTTCTTACTACCTTTGAGTGAAACTATAGAAACAGATTTGCAATTCAGCATCCATATTGAGATTTTTTTTTACATAAAAGCACTGATCAACTCTGTACTTTTAATAATTTGACTATGGCACAAGTAATTGCTTAAATCGTGGAGATGCGTAGACGCCACTACGCATGGGCGTACTCAGATTTTAGCCCAGGTCGGGGCAAAATTTGTGGGGGGGGGGCGGCGGGAACTCTGACTCAAAATTATCTCAGTAACTACTACGTAAGCGTGCTAAAAACGGGGGTGGGGGGGGCTGCCCTCACCTGCCCCACCTCGGTACGCCCAAGCCACTACGTGTAGCGGCCTATTTCTCCCTCATATTTTAATAGCAAGTGGTAGGCATGCTAGTGATCCCAGTTTAATAGTTCAGTCTACTATTAAATGCTGGAAAATGTCGTAATATATTTCCTTAGACAAGTGAAGTATTAAAATTTAGATAGTCACCTTCAAATGATACAAGATCAACTCATCTGCCAGTGCATTTCTCACATGAGCTTCATGAAGTTTTCCATACATTGTAGAATGCACGATGCAAATTCCGCAATAGATACTGAAAGCTAGGGCCATCTCCTCATCTATACCGTCAAAGTAGGTATCTTCAACTTTGTTGATGAGCAGAGCCGCACCTATGATGCCTGACTGTTCGCGGATCGGGAAGCAGAGGAGGTTCCTGACGGCAAAATTATAGAATTAATTAAAACAGATTAGTGAGATATTGGAAAGAAGCACACGGTCCGCTTGAAGAAAAGCGTTTATCTGCGCCTAAAACAATTGCAACTCCAGTCCAGGGATGCTTGTAGCTCTCACGTTGTCAATCATATCTCCTCCTTTCTGTCAAACTGACTCTGGCGACTATGCTCACCAGCAAACACAGCGTCTTTTTCATTTTTATTTACACAATATTTAAAAATAGCTAGCTAGCTGGTACATTAATACGCTGAAATACTTAGAACGAATATTTAGATTTCAGTTTTTTTTTTTATGGTATTGGAGGCAAACGAGCAGACGGGTCACCTGATGGTAAATGACTACCGCCGCCCATGAGCACCTGCAACTCAAGAGTCACAAGTGCGTTGCCAGCCTTTAAGGTGGGAGTAGGGGAAGGGGGGGAATTTGGGCGAGGAAGGAGAGAGAGAGGGAAGGGTTAGGGCCTCCAGTAACCTCACTCACTCGGCGAAAAGCAATGCAAGCATTGCTTCACTACCGGTTTTCTATGAGGCCGTGGTAGTACTCCGGTCGAGCCAGCCCATTCGTGCCGAAGCATGGCTCTCCCACGAACAATATTAAGATTAAGTTATTCCTATTCTACCAGTATTCAGTGTTTTTCATTTATGTTGTAACTTTTTCTATGGTGTAAAAAATATTGTATTGTATTCATAAATAACAGCGTATAACTGCTTCGGTCCAAACACATCTTCTGCATTAAAACTGTTTTCCAACTGCAAAATTTAAGTTTTATTGCTTCTGACATGGTTGCTACACAAAAACAAGCCAACTTGAAGCGGTCTGTGGTTGGTAGTTGGCAGACCAACTTGCAGAAGTGGATTGGGATCACTAAGACAATAATGCAACTTGCTTCACGACTGACTTATACTGACTGACTTCTACTCCTTACAATTCAAAAACACCTGTAACTGGTTTAATGGAAATAAATTATTTGGATTTGATTTGAATAAAAGCTACTAAGTGAATCATAAAAATCATCTAGTCTCATATTTGTAGCTCTTGTATTCTTAAGTGTAAGTAGATATAATTTATGATGTCTTTCACTTCTCTACCTGTTTTGTCCACCAATTTGTTTATAGCACATATTATAACGTAGATGTTATATCCTCGGACTGTACCTGCACTCCTGCCCTGCTACGCTATCAATTTCTTCATTGAAGAGGATGTGGTCTTTAGGGTTTTGCGTGTTGATCGCATTCCCAGTCTTTATTACTTCACCTATGATGCCGATATTTAGGGGGAACCGACGATGCGTTGCGTATTCCTACAAATAAAAAACTTGTTATATAGTAGGGTTATTATAAATCGGAAACAAGATTTGGCAAAATGTCTGTGTTATTTCCCTATCTAAGTTGGTTAAAGGAATTATTATGTATGGAATAATTTAATAGGCAGCCGGTATATCATCACTGTATTGTCCTTAACGCAGTTTGTTTGGGTCGGGGAGGCACTCGTCAGTTTCCCTAGCTCGCCAGTTTCTGTGACTGGTCAGTTTTTTGGCTCGGCACAATACATTTATTCCCTCCGCATACTTCTGTTAACCTTAACTTCTAGTAACTTCCTTTATCTCACACCATCCACCCATCTTTTACACAAGCACTTTATCTTTCCTCAGCTCTTCCTAATCTTTTTATACAAATAACTCTTTCCAATGTTTGTTTTACACATTTTCTTCATTGTATTGTATATAATCAATCAAAATATCCTTAGAATCTACATCTTGAGCTAGGACAAGCTGATGAATTACCCATGATTCTTAACTCCACTTAAATTAAGTTCCACGTAACAATTTTGAGTGAGGTGGGTATAAATTAGCTGCATGACGATAAATAGTTTTTATTTTTTATGGGGTAGGGGGCAAACGAGCATACGGGTCACCTGATGGTAAGTGATCACCTTCGCCCATAAACACCTGTAACTCATGTGTCACAAGTGCATTGCCGGCCTTTAGGTGGGAGTACGCTCTTAAAATGCAAAATAAACAATATTGTAGTAGCGTAATGGTTAAAGGCCAATTCACACATATCAGTGCAGTCATAGTCTCGGCAACGCGTTCGCACAGGTCCGTATCAGTGCTGCAGTGATGCGGCAGTGCTTCAATTCACACATGTCAGTACTCATTTCTCGACGGATCTTAAAGCAAAACGAGTGCAACATATATTGTTGCTATAGCTCTATTCAATAATACGGAACTAGCAATGGTAGCCATTGCTTTGGACGAAGAAGAAGAGCAGCATCAAGGAACAAAAAGAAAATGGGGGCATGAAGGACGGTAATGAAGAGAATGCACTGCCGCATCACTGTAGCACTGATACGGAACTGTGCTGGTACTGTGCCGGAACTGTGACTGCACTGATATGTGTGAATCGGTCTTTAAGGCGTCGGACTTGCGATCAAGTGGTTTCAGATTCGATCCCACACATTGCACTACCGAAGTGAACCCTAGTAGGGTGTACATATACATATGCGGATATTAAGCATAAATATATGCTTTAGGTACAAACCTTGTGACTAGCGTCATACAAATCATTTCTATCAACATCTATCAGTATTAAAGTGCAGTGCTCAGCATTGACTAGAACCCTCGCTTGTTCCGTGGCTACAGCGAATACTTTCTCAAGACATGTTACCTGAATTAGGAACAAAAATGACTGCTTAAAGTAATGTTGTCATGTACAGATTTAGGTACCAATCTATCGTTAACCCAAAAGGGAACCAAGAAATTTACATATAAGCACAGAATACATAATAGTACAGGTACAGAAGTCTCACTTCGCCAAATCATTTAAATAAATAGCGACTCTTGTTCCGACACAATAAAGTCGCAATTCAGGTCACACAGCTCTAAATACCTACAGTTACATTCACCTAGAAGTTGCCTCTCTTTCTATCGCGTAACTCTTATCCGTTCTGACGACGCCGCGACGTTAGTATTGTTTTTTTTAGAGAATTAATCAATCTCAATATTTAATTACCAGTAAGTTATGTGCCTATTACTCATTTTTGTTAACATAAAACCTAGGCTAGGTACTAATAACTCGATAGTCTAGATACGAACGGATAGACGCTTTGCAGTGCGTGAGTAAGCATCGAAATAACTCGCGACCCAAGGGGCGCGCGGCAGCCCACTGAATTTTGGCACGATTAGTCGACCCCGCCGTATACGTACTTGTAACTTTATACCTACACTGCGGAATGAATGCTACATGTCAGTCAGGGCATGAGACAGTTTCAGTGAACCAAAAATTTTTATATATACAGGGTGTAAGCGACACCGTACCGAATCCTGATAATAATCGGATATTTTTTTATTTTACATTTTTTTGCTTAAAAGTGATATCACAATGAGTAAACAGATCATTTTACCTAAAAAAAAATTAATAAATACCGCATACGGCCAAAAGCAGCAATGTAATCAATCAAACAATATTTTAACATTTTATGCAATCAGCTGGGTCTTGGCGGTGCCGTACGTTGAAGGCCATTCACCGTGCCGCACAAAAAGAATACCTACGCACGTTGCATGTTCATTGCGTAGCGCTAAATGAAACTAATGACTATAAATCCTTAATCTCGCATTTTTATGATGTAAATTGTAGGTGTACTATTTATATTTACAGCCTGTATTAAAACTATGGTACATTGCTTTTGCCAGTATGGATGAAAGGTATAGGGTACCCTTTCCTTTTCTGTGCCTCTGAAAACGTGTATGCTAGACGCGCGAATGACTTCAACTCGTTCCTCTACTCCACTGTTTCTCAGCTAACCATAAGACTTTGAAAAGAGCAACAAGTACTAAATTGTGACTTTTTGCTTTCATCTCAGTCATAGAGAAGAGAAGGCGAGCGCCTTCTCTTTTCTATGACTGAGATGTGCTTCCTCTATACAATGTGATTGATATCTGTCATATAATATAAATATCTTCTACAGTAGGCTAGACAGGGTTACCTGAGCAAAAAGCTTTCTTATTGCACGAAGCAACAATTGACATTTTTGTTTCAGGGTACACTCGTTTTCCAAGGCAATTGTTTTTTTCAAAATCGGCCAGACAAATCTAAAAAGAAATAGATACAACAAATGCAATAAAAATGTTGAATGCTGAACTACTGAATTCCACAACGCACTTCAATTTTAAGATGTAGATGAGTCCAGCTTTGTCGCTATAATTGACTTTAAGGCGACAGTGCCAACACAAGAGCTGACGTCTTATAACTAAATGGAGTTTGAGTATTCGGCCGTATGACGTATAAAAATATTTCAGGTACTTCAATTTAAAATACATAACATTATGGAATACGCACAAGGAACCTTCGCGTACGAAAGTGGCTACATGTTCTTCTGGTATCTGTGGCGCAACCACACAGTATATTACCGCGAATGGTTTGTCCGCAAGGGGGTACATTACTATGCGCTTCTTTGGGGTGTCTTTGAGAACGTGCTGAAAGAGAGCATGTGTCTTTTATTAATACTAGTGTTGAAATTTGATCCTGCATGTTTGTAACATATTTTTTGTCACTGATAACTCAACCAGACATTTTTTTAAATACTGAAGGTAGGAAACATTTTTTATTACTATACTATTACTTCGCTTGTCAATAAAAAGGTACCAAATAAATTTAAAAAATAAAAGTGTGATCCACAAACAGTTGTCCCGAGCCTGCGGATTCTTTGCGTCCGTTGTTGTTTCAATGTTTGTGAGGTCCCCCGCGACACAGGAATCTTTCCTAGTGCGGGAGTTGGCTTTTAAAGAACATTGGTTAACCAACAGACGACAGAAAGGTCTTTACCTATCTACATCAAAAAACTATCTAATACATTTTTTTATGATATCGCTAAGGCTCGTCAATAGTTATAAAACAAAACAAAAATAAGAAAATGGTTTTGTCTTTGTCTATTTATACAGGATGTTACAGAAAAGTGTGGTCAAATTTTAGGAGCGTTATGTGTAGCCGATAAATAGTTGATTTACCTTAAAAAAATGGACTGAAAAAAAAATGTTTTTTTTCTTCTGAAAATGCTTAACGTAATGTAAGTGTGCACATTTCAATGATTTTGTATTTTTATTTTTTAAACAGACATTTTCAGAAAAATCTGGACATTCCATCAACTCATCCTCCTCGTCCACTCGTCATCCTCTGAAGTACTTGGCGATTATTTCTAATTGAAAATGAAACCACTTCTTGTTGTAACTCACTTGAAGGAATTTTAAGAATGTATGAACTTCCGTTTTAAAACATTATACGTCAGAACCTACGTCACGATCTACGTCATGCACTACACTCGGTATTTAATACTCATAGTTTCATACATGTCAGCCCTCTCTCATACGAAATATTAGCTTTATAGGACAATTTTCAAGTTTAATTTTCCGTTTCAAACTAAGATTCCGCTATTAAAAATCACGAATTTTCATAAAATTATTAGCAGTTTACGTTATTCACGGGGTCTACTGTACGACCCTAAAATATGATCACACCTTTCTGAAACATCCTGTATATTGACTAGAGATCGCCTGGTGGTCGAAATTCGACCATTTATAACATTTTTGAATATTTTGTTTTATATCATTGACCTACTTATTTGTAACAACGTATTGCTGATTAATTGTTTGGATTTGGTTGGTTGATTGGTTGGTTACCAGGTCTATCGCCACAGCATCAAACATTATCGGTTGGATCAAGCATAAGACTATTATTAAATTATGTAACTCGCAAAAAATAGGTGTCCTAGCTCTGTGTACATTTTATATTCGTTAATGTATTTGAAAAGTCTACGTGACAGAGATGCCCTTGCATTATGAATGTTGATAAGAAAAAATAATAAATGTTCCTAAAAGTTCCTCAGTTTTTAGGGTTCCGTTCCTCAAAAGGAAAAAAGGAACCCTTATGGGATCACTTTGTTGTCTGTCTGTCAAGACCCTTTTTCTCAGGAACCTGTGAATGCGTTCACACGTTCAAGTTAAAATTATAAACGTGAAAGTTTGTGAGAATGTATGAATGTTTGTTACTCTTTCACGCCAAAACTACTGAACAGATTGAGATGAAACTTGGTATGTAGATAGCTAGAGATCTGGATTAACATATAGGCTACTCTTTATCCTGATATTCTCACGGGATCGGGACTTACGCGGGTGAAACCGCGGGGCGCTGTTAGTACCAAATACTTATGTCTGCGGTCCCTTGAAGTGTTTGTATCTAGAGATTGAATACACTTACGGAGCCGTTTTATCGAAAAAGAAAAGCAATGGAAGTAGTTAGGTATTCTGAATTATAATAACAGTTATATATATATATATATATACTCTTACCTACCATGCCTGCAGGATCTCCGTACATTATTTCTCAGACACTTACCGGTGACACAATATCCTGAAAGTCCGTTCCGAAGTTGGTCAGTAAGTCGGACTTTTCACAACTGCTTTTTAAAACGGCTTCGTACTTTGCACACATCTGTGTATAAAATAATACCTTTTACAAAACTTACACGGTATCACCGATGAAAATATTTTTTTGACCTCTTCATAAATCTCACTCCAGATTTCTGTATATGACTACTTCGGTGTACCAGTCAAGGACTTACTTCTATAAGTACCTGCTACACCGTTGAGTAGGGATAATGAAATCCTGAATTCGATTCCCGGGGTTCAGGAAATTACTTAGGTAGGTACGTGTTAATTGCTCGGAGTCTGGAAATACAACCAGTAGACGACAGCAGATCAATTAAAAAATATACCTAGCTGGCATAATGATGTGTGCTGAGTGCACAATCGTGTGATTAGAGAGACATGCGCTTTCCCAATTGTCTATGCTACAGAGCTATTTGAATGCCGAATGCGAATTTGATACAGAAACATCTTTTAGAGTAGAGCCGAAGGATGCTTCTTTATACTAACTTTGTTAGTGTTTTTGTTCCTTGAATTAAGTACCTACCTACTCAGTGCGGCTAAAGCTCATCTCACACTATACCCTCACGGGAACAGCATGGCTCCACCCCAGCAATTAAGTTGTCATTCAAATCTAAGCTTTAGAACGTGGTCGTATAATACATTTCAAAATGTCAAAATGAAAAAGCCAACGGTGGGTAGTAAGCGCGCTTGTTGCAACCATACAACTAGCTTGCACCTCGCGGGCGGCGCGCGGACTGCGAGCTTGCACTTCGCCGGTGACGCGTGGTAAAGCTCGCTGGCGGCTAGCGGCAGCCTCAATTTCAGGCGGCGTCGTGCTGTAGCTGTGCCGTTGCAGACTGCAGTGCCGTTATAGTATGTGATGACCTTTAAGCATGTGCCGTTTCAGAGTGTGTTGGAGTGTGTGTGTGTGAGACCACAGACTTTATTGATTACTCTATAGCTACTATCTGTGGTCTAAGTATTTATTGAAAGTTTTTTAATAAGTACCCAAGTAAATATTTTATAATTAAAATGGTGTACCTACTTTTATCTTTATCCTCCGTGGAAAGACACTTGTACCGATAACTTCAATATATGCCTCATTTCGATTTACTTGGACTATGATATGGAATACGATTTCAGCTTCACATTCTTCTTTCAACTGTAAATTATATAAAGTGATTATTCCCTTGGACCTAAGGACTAACAAAGTTATACTATTTAATTATAATAGTGAACTTTAATTTTATTATTTTATCATATTTCAATTCATATTTGATTCATTATAATATTTTATACACACCCACACTCACACTAAAACATTGATCTTAGGCAATCTCAAGGAAAGATATAAACTGTTTTGACGCGACAGCGAGTTCGATGTGACGTGGTATGTACATCCTAACTTCCTTAAGTATTCGGCTAATCCTCAGTTTGCATCTGGGGCTGTTCATAATTATTTCATAGTAATGTAAACTTCTATACTCAATAAGTAAGTACATAGGTACCTTTGTTTTAGAAGGTTATGGAGGCCATACACGTTAGGGTTTGCATGATGGTTTTAGCCTTGCATGCATAACTGACAGGTATAACCGAGTTTCTCATAACACATACACGTTAGGGTGTGTAAGACAGTTATCTATACCTACTAGGTACTGTGTACGGTATTCCGAACGAAGGAATCCCAAAAATAAAAATCGAAGAAATTTTTAACGTAGGTATGTTTATGAGTAGGTACTCACCTAATAATAGTGTCAGACCTACACACCTTTTCTATGACATTATAAAAGAAAAATACGCTTAAAGGTTGATATCTTAATTAAAATACTTAGTTACGTACATACGTATTTATTTTAGTTTGTAAAAGGGCGGAAGTATCGTCAGTTAGACTCATCACCAGATCCAAAATTTTACCAGGATCGCTATGCTGAATGTATTTACGTTTATTACATCTTTTTAGAGTAGGCATTCTTGTAATGAATTAATTTAATCAATCATGTAGATATTTATCATAATTAAAAATATTTGGTTTGACAGTCACGGTGTTTATTTTTTTGAATTAGTTTCGTTGTCTTTGAATTTACCGCTACAAAACTTTTTTATCTTAATAACCAAATATTATATTCTTTAAAACATTTGACCTCTTATTTATTGTTTTTGTTTTTGATACTAATATCTGGACAAATAAAAAAAAATATGTTGTTTGTTTAATAATATTACAATAAAATCATTTTGTGTATAATGTAACGCACTGGCTTTTCTAGTCTGTGAACTTTAAAAAAGTACAGCTGATGGACGAGTGATGAATTATTTTGGTGTAGAATTGTAATCTTTTAAAAAATATACATAGTTTACAGTAAATAGCTCTAAAATGGCAGAAATAGAAACACTTGTCGAAATGGGATTTTCCAAAGAAAGAGCGTGAGTATTTTGTCATTTGGTATTTACTGTGAATCGCAACTTTTGGTAACCTAAAAAATGGATTGGTTTTATGCATTTTAGGGAAAAAGCCTTGGCGGTTACTAATTATAAAGGTGTTGAGCCTGCTATGGAATGGCTCTTGGCACACGCCGATGATCCTGCAATTGATGTAGGAAATACTATAGGATCTTCGAGTGCAGAGGCTGCTCCGGCTCCGGTCGTAGTACCGGAATCGTCCTCATCAACGCAAGAACAAACTGAAGGTGAAGGTGCCGAAGTAAAGTCATTTAAGTGTGATGAGTGTGGCAAGTTGCTAAAAAATCAAGACGAGATGGAGTACCATGCTGCCAAAACAGATCATAAAAGCTTTTCCGAATCTACAGAAGAAAAAAAACCATTGACTGAAGAAGAAAAACAAGCTCAATTGGCATTACTTGAAGAAAGAATGAAACAGAAGCGAAAAGAAAGAGAGGAAAGAGAAAAGGTACCTATACAGTTTTTTTATAAAACAAAAGTATTACTTGTAGCATATTAAAATCGTCTTCGTTTCTTGTCAGTGTTTTTTTTTTTTATGGTATAGGGGCAAACGAGCAGACGGGTCACCTGGTGGTAAATGACTACCGCCGCCCATGGGCACCTGCGACTCGAGAGTCACAAGTGCGTTGCCGCCCTTTAAGGTGGGAGTAGGAGAAGAGGAGGAGGTGGGAAAGACGGGAATATGGGAGAGGGAAGGGTTAAGGCCTCCGGTAACCTCAATGCAAGCATTGCTTCACGGCTGGTTTCCTGTGAGGCTGTGGTAATGAGCGGAGTCCAGCCGGCCCATACGTGCTGAAGCATGGCTCTCCCACATATAGAGGTTTTGGTAGGTAGAGGCATATGGTCATGGAGGATTGTTACTTCTGGTTGAAAGCGCCTCTCTTCTCTCCACTTGGAAAAGTGTATGGTGTTGTGAGAGCATGTTACCACAGATGTTTGGATCACTAATGGTATAAGGTCTGTCCAGCAGGTAGGTGATCACCCTCTGGACCTCTTTCACTTCCAACTGGCCCTGTACCACCAGGCGTTCATAGAGCTCTCATTTCTAGATACATGCGTGAAAAATTCTTCACAAAACTCAACAAAATTTAAAGTTTTTATTTAAAGGAGGAGTTTTTATTTATTTAAAGTTTTAAATTGGGGCCAACAAAGACATTGAGTTCATTGCACCAAATAAAATCTACTTTAAACGGAAGCCCATAGACACATCAGAGCATTGAATTCAAATTTAATGTCACTATTTAAAAAAATGCAGTTTTGGACTACTGTTTTTGATACTTAAAATTGTACATGAAGTTCAGAGATGCTGCACTCACACACATCCTACATATTGTCATTGTAAATTTAAAAGATTTTATGTGACATTTTGGCCGAAAATGAGTTTTGTAAGCAGTTGAAAAGCATTTTCAAAGATCTACTGTCTGAAAAAGCTCTCATGTAAATATCTTCTTAATTCAATAACTTACATATCATATTTAAAAAATCTTAAGTGTTTGCCTACAATTAACTGTTTATCAAAATCTCCTATGTACTTGATGAACACAAAAGTTTTAATAACAATTTGGTTACTAAATCTTGCAAAGAACATTTAACATTTCTTCTATAAATTTTCATGGCATTATATTATATATATCCCTATGGATATATAAAACAAAATATTCTAAAAATGTACAGGAGAAAGCTTTTTTCGTTTTTCTACGATAGGTGCTTTTACCACATAGGAGGTATTAAATTTTGCAACAACAACAAAGTCTTGCATATTCCTTTAAATATATATATATTTATTAATCTTGGGCATAAAGCAACACACAGTTAAACATATTATTATAACATTCAATTTGCACTGAATTCATTAAATTATTATTGGAATTTTTTTAGTCTTTTTTATCAAAATCAGACCTGGAACTGCTACATACCGGTGTCAAAAGCAAAATATAATATATTGTAACCAAATACAAGAATACATTGGAACAGATTGCAAATACCGCCCAGCGGAAATACCGACAAGTTCATTACGTAATATTCTACATACTCGCTTTTGTTAAATATCCGCCAGCTTTTATTCGCTGAGTCTTATGTGATAGTTGAATACCGGTTGAAATTGTTATTTAAATGTGTATACTCAGTGATGTATATTTATTTATGTTGGGCTAACAAGTGAAATAAATATGATTTTTGACAGCACGGATGGCGCAATGGTTTAAATGGTCATCTCGCTACTACATGTCATGCCGCGCCGAGTGTTGTGTAAAAATATTTGTCCCGAGTCTGGGTGTCCGTTGTTTAAATGTTTATGAAACCCCTCCGCAACTTTAAAAGTTAAAAAAATTTTAATTAGGTACCTGCGGGGCGCTGGTGCAATGTTACCAGTCAGTACCTACAATCTGCGTATGCTACCATGGTATGAAGCTAAGTTAGGGTCACTACTCATTCTGTAGTGTTCGGGTCCCAGTAAAAATAGGCAGAAAGTTTTCTAAAAATTAGTGTTAATTTATACACTACTTCCTGTACGTAAAATATTTTTATTTATAATTTTATACATACGTATAGTACCTACTTTATTTATAGGCTGAAGCATTAGAACGCGAGCGTGTCCGTATAAAGTCCGGCAAAGAGATGCAAGACGCCCGACTGCGGCTACAGGAACAAGAGATGCAGAAGTTAGTTGAACAACGGCGCAGAGAAAAGGTAGAAGATCTGATGGCAAGGAAGAGGGTACGGGCACAGATAGAAGCGGACAAACAAGCCAGAAAGTTAGTGTAATATTTTAAGTTAAGAAGTTATGAATTTCTTAATGAAAAGTACATGAAGAAACCTGTGGCGACATCCAAATCCAGCAAAAATGTATATGAGCGACATCTAGCGCAAACTAGGTGAATGACGTAGTAACTACTGACTCTGCATCATGCAATAAAAATTCTTGCTCCAATTAGTATATAAAATTTCCATTTATTGGTTTATCCGTTGAGCCACTCTCTACCAGACATGGCAACCTATCCTGGTAAGAGGATTCTCCTTTACCGGTTCTTCCACAAAATGAGGTCTTTGTTAATTTTTTTATTATACCACAAAATACATAATAGTACAGGTACAGAAGCCACACTTCGCCAAATTATTAAAAAAATAGTGAATCCTGTTCCGACACAATAAAGTCGCAATTCAGGTAAAGCATGTAGTGCGTACAGCGCTAATTATTTACCTACAGTTATATTTAACTAGAAGTTGCCGCTCTTTCTATCGCGAAACTCTTATCTGTTCTGACGACGCCGCGACGTTAGGGTCGTCTTTTTTTTTAGAGAATTAATTTGTCTGAATATTTTATAACCAGTAAGTTACGTGCTTATTACTCTATTTTTGTGAAAAATAAGCCTAGGCTAGGTACTAATAACTCGATAGTCTATACAGGGTGTAAGTGACACCTTACCGAATCCTGAAATAGTGTACTCAGACCATCATTCTGAGTGGAAAATCATTGGATATTTCTGCCAGAAAATTCATAATTTTCTTTTTTTTTCTGCTTAAAAGTGATATCACAATGAGTAAACAGAACATTTTACCGAAAAAAAATCAGTAAATACCCCATTCCGCTAAAACTGCAATGTAAAACATTTATGCAATCAGCTGCTTCGACGGTGCCGTGCGCTGATGGTCATTCACGTGCGTTACACTATGTAGTTCAAAATCAAACTTTTGGCTGTAAATGCTTAATCTCGCATTTTTATGATGAACTGACTTTTGCATTGTGATAAGTATCCAAAGAAAGAGTTTTTGTAAGTTATTCGCGATGGTGATACTTACACGCTGTATATGAACGGATGACGCAACGCAAGATAAGGCCCGGCCGGCGCGCGGCATCTTACAGAATTTTGGCACGATTAGTCGACCCGCAATCCCCGCCGTGTACTTGTAGCGTTTACCTACACTGCTTATACTTTAGGCTAGCGGCAGGTGGACAGCCGCCAGTAGCGGCGGCTCCGGCCCCAGCTCCTCCACCCGTTCCAAATAACTCCGGGCCCAAGGTCACATATGAACAAGCCAGGATTCAACTCAGATTACCTGATGGTAAAGCGCTGGCACACACATTTGGTGCTAAGGAGCAGCTTGCTGCTGTCAGGTAAATACACTGTTTATTTTCTCACTTCTTTTATAATCTGCATCTGACAACACTGTATTTGCACTAGAGGTACATTAATTTTAACCTGTTTTTAAGTTTCCGTACGCGAAGGGTAACCAATGGAACCCTATTACTAAGCTTCCACTGTCCGTCCGTCCGTCTATCTGTTAGCGGGCTGTATCTCATGATCCATAATAGGTAGACAGTAGAAGTTCTCACAGAATGTGTACTTCTGTTGTCGCTATAACAACAAATAAAAAGAAATAAAAAAAGGGGTTCCCTTACTAGAAACGTGTTTTTTTTTTTGCTTGCTTGATCTTAATAATGGCAATGGTGTGGAACCCATCATGCGCGAGTCCACACACAGCATTTAAAAAAAAAAAAATGTTTTTTTTTATTATTCTGACTTAAAAGTTTGTTTTTGAACACCACCACTAATCTGTTCTATATTTGTTGACAAAAGAGATGTTAGTTTATTCTTATTATTTTGCGAAACCATGCGCTTTTAACTAGAATATCCTGACTTAGCGTAATAGTAACAATATATACACACATTCCTAGTGTCTTAGATGATATGTGAACACTTTCATTTCATGGGGTTCTTGGTCAATGCCATTGATAAATATAAATATTTCATAACTTACAGATTGTACCTGCAAATGAACGCGCAAGAATTTGCGCAAGAGGACAGCTTCAAACTGATGACCACATTTCCAAAGAAGATATTCACTACAGAGGATTACGACAAACCACTGGATTTATTAGGTGCGTTTATAGCTATTATAACAACTTATAAATCGCCGAATAGTATTATTAAACTCGAATTTGCACTTTTTTTACTTTTCAACAGTGAACTTTAACATATACTTTTGTTGTTGCACCATTAACATGGTAATAATACAATAATAATTGAATAAAAATAGGGTGTCATGTAGATTGGATGTATCTACATGACACCCTATTTTTATTCATACACACACATAATTGTTTAAAAGAGTCTCCAGAATACCGAATTATTAGTTATAACCTGAATTTGCTAACTGCAGTTAAAAGATAGTAGACTGTATGCTTTGGCCTATACAGGGTGTATCTGACTCTAGCACGCAGTTACAGAAAGAATTATTGAAAAAACTATGTGATTAAAAGTTATGATCGTTTGAATTTTCAAGTATTATTACCTCAGTTTCACATAAAAAGAGGTGGAATGTATAAGCGACGGTAGCGTAATGGCTAAGGCGTCGGACTTGCGAACAAGTGGTTGCAGGTTTGAACCCCACCTAGTGCACTACTGGCGTGAACCCACTCCTAACACAAGCGTTTAGCTTAGCTGGAGGGGTCAACAAGAATATTAGTAATGTGTGACCAACGTTACTAGTATTCATTTATACATAAAAAAAGTTAAAGTTTTTAAATCTTCAGTTTTTTTTTTGAACTCAGTTATTGAGAATTTTCATAAAAACTAACTTAAAAAGTTGTCGAAGAATAATACCTGGAAATTCAAACAGTCATAACTTGTAAACGGACAGTTTTTTTTTATAATGGCATTCTAGTGTCATGCCCTTTCAGTGATTTAAGTAAGTGTTCCATTGTCATACATACCCTGAATAGTCAATTAGGTAGATGCCTATGCTCTAAAACAACTTAAGACAGTGTGAAAATTGTCGTCCAGTTTTACTGTAACGTTTTTAATTATTTTATAATCGTCAAATTAACTTCAATAGTGAATGATTTGACAACAGTAAGGCGTGACGTCAAAAATGTACTGAACCTTTTTGACGTTTACTAAAAAGATATCGATCAGACTTGACAGTCATCTCTACCCATTTGAAATTCGAAAATATTTTCTTTGTTTATATAAAAACAATTTTATCACAATAACAATAATGCGTCCATAATATTCTCATAGCGCCATCTATCTTTGTTTCCCGTATTTTACCGTTGTTTTCAATAGGTATAGTACCTCTAGTCTCTAGCATTTGTTATACCTGATGCTATTCACCTGGCTATGCGACGTTGTCCAACGGTCGTCTGGACGGAACAGCCTGTGGTTATCAGTCGGTTTATTCGACGAGATGCGTCTCAATGCCACCTCATCGAGTGAACCGACTGAAAGCCATCCAGGTACTACCCACATATCATCTCTTCGTCTCTTCGAAATTTTGGAGTAAGTTGCGAATATCATTTTTTTATATGTACCTATTTGCCCGCGAGCCAGCAACAGATTTTCATGACCAATTTCCTCTCGGGTGAAAAAAAGCCTCGTAAGCGTCAGCTACGGTTCCTTCGGGGGTTGAGGAGCAGCAGCCTCCTGTGCACGTACAAAAATATTATTTTTAGTCATTTCCACCCGATTGAAAATTGTATCAAATTATAGCTAAAAGTCAGCTGACTACAGAGTGGTAGATTATACGTCACACGAACATGAAAAAAATATGCACTTATACGTTTATTTATTAATATTGGTTTGCTAACAAATGTAACAATAATACAATCACATTTATATCATTGCATAACAGTTATTAGTACAACAGTTACATTGAATTACAAGCAAACACTGCATGCCTATAGTATGGATACAATAATAGAGAAAACAAGTTTACAAAAAAGTGAACCAAAAAAAGAAAATCACAAAATATTAATATTTTTTAAAACTTTACGGAAGCGAGTTAAAGAATCTGCAAACACGTCTACAGAAACACTACAGTGGTTTAGTAGCTTGCATAACCTAGGGATAGGGGAAGCAGAACCAAAAACTGTTACGGTAAAGAGGAGTAATGCGTGCACGAGGATATTTATAAGGCACTCTAAAATTAATTTTTGATAGCAACTGCGGACAGTTTATTTTATTCTGAATGAGCTTGTACAAAAAAACTAGATCTAGATGTGTTCTTCTTGTGTCAGGGGAATCCATTTTGAAATTATTTAGTCTGTCTTCATAGGAGGTTGTTCTTTTTTCCGATAAACTCGAGTTAGATAAGTGCTATAAAAATCTTTTTTGTATTCGTTCTATCCTTAGTATATGAAGAGCATAATGCGGACGCCAAACTACACTGCAATACTCAAGAATACTTCTCACAAAACTATTGTATAATAAAATTTTTGTTCTTGCGTTGCGAAAGACTCTTCCATTCCTTATAATAAAGCCCAGAGCTCCTGATGCGTTTTTAATTATCATTTCGAAATGGGGAATAAATGGTAATTTTTTATCCAAAATGACTCCTAGATCCTTGACACAGTCCACTTCTTTCAATGGCTTGTTGTTTATCTTATATCCTGATGCTATTTCATTTAGTTTACGGGTTAATTTTATATATTGACATTTAGATGGATTTAACAACATCCCGTTATTTTGACACCATTTCGATAGCGAGTTCAAATCCTCTTGAGTTAGGTTGACATCCTGATCTGATATTACGGTTGTAAAAAATTTAAGGTCATCTGCGAATAGAAGTGGAATAGTATGATTAAAGCAGTGAGGAAGATCATGGATAAATATGTTAAATAAGAGCGGTCCCAAGTGAGAGCCTTGGGGAACGCCTGAAGTGATGCGATGGCGGGATGATTTGAAACCATTCAACACGACATTAAACTTCCGATCGTTTAAATATGATTCTATCCATTTGTACATGGGCCCGGCAAATCCATATGCACACAACTTTTTAAGCAACATTCTATGAGAAACTCTATCAAAAGCCTTGCTAAAATCTGTGCATATTACATCTACTTGCTTATGGCTATCCAAGGCTTTTGATAAGGTCTCTACAAAGAAAGTTAAGTTTAGTAATTTCTTCTCAATTGAAAATTTATAATAGGACAGTTTATATACTATTGCGAATAAATACAAATGTCAGCTGGCTATATCCCGGTGGAAAGATTGATACCTTTACGAAGCTTCAAGATACAACTTTCTGAAGCATTTTACTAATTTTCGCCCGAGAGGAAAAGACTGACGAAATTTGTACCTGCCTCGTAGACTATATATTCTTCTTTTTATTAATATGTTGAATTTTAACCCTTTATAAGGATTTAATCTGTGAATACTCGATTTTTTTTCCTTTACGGTTTGATTATTATAGTGACAACATAAATTATTATCCTGTTAAAAATAATTGTGTACTTACTTATTTTTTGTAAGTGAAACGGACGCAATCCCAAATGTGGCCCTTTTGCCCATAAAATTCACTCACAACCCAGGTAACTTTCGCTGATGCGGCCCTTTATCCCAAAACTTACGTGTACAGGCACCGACTGTCAGGTTGCAACTAAAAAGATGGTCGTTTTGCTCTGAAGTTTGCCATCAATGTGTCAAAATGCCGAAAGAGCGTTTGCGTAAATATGCGGTTAAGACGCCGATTTCGGTGGGTGTCTTCGTGAAATATGAAAATAAGGGTGATTTTGGCCACATTTTTAAATTTAAAGTGATTTTGGCAAATTTCAATTTGTGGCTATTTCGTTTAAAGCCAGCGATATATACATACCGAATTGACTAATGTAACCCGTAAAGTACGGCTACAGTTGTACTCGCGTGTGTATTTTGAAGGTGCCCGACTGGGCATTTCGAGCCTGACAGGGCCCCTTTCGAGCCTGACAGGGGCCCTTTCGAGCCTGACAGGGTCCCTTTCGAACTTGACAGGGGCCTTCTTTTCAAGGAGTGAAGTCATCTGGCACGTCGGTTTCATTTTGGAATGTGGTACTTGACACCGACGCTGCAGGTCGTTTCACCCCACACAACCATCATATCATATGAATCCAATTATTATGCCACGTTCCCACTTAAATTAAACAACTGTCAAAAATATATTTATTTTTTTTGGTTTCAGGACTGGTACCATCAGCTGTAATCATAGTCTCGCGAGGCCAATAGACGCAAAATATAATATATATTGTATATGTTCGGGTTTGGGCAGCGGCACAAATGTTCATTTATTATAATTCTCAGTGAAGGGTGAAAATACAGTCTGCATTGTGAAGAAACTGTTTTCTTTAAAACCTATTTCAGGACGTACTGAAATGTCCAGAAATATTCTAAATAGCTTTTTTTTTCTATTTATGACGTATAATTAGTCGATGTAGCAGTTAAGTAAGTTAAAGCAAGTAAGTAATTTTACAATCTCACAGATTTAAACTAAATGAAGACATTAGGGAGAGCAGGTAGGATTCGTACAGTAGTCATATTTAGAATACTAAACACGTCAAAGCGTTTTTGTAAGAGAGCACGCGGGACCATAGATGTAGAATAACCGATTTAAAACGTTTTAAATATAATTCTTCCAAAAAAAAACCGACTTCAAAAAGAAAAATATTCCTTAAAAGTCTTATATGGTTTTTTCATAGATGCCATTGTCAGAACTGGACCAAATTAAATGGGAACACACAGGAAGCACCAGCTTTCAAATAAAAAAAGAATTATAAAAACCGGTTCACCCAGTAGAAAGTTCTGAGCCTAACAAAAATAAAAAAAAACAGTCGAATCGAGAACCTCCTCCTTTTTTGAAGTCGGTTAAAAATATTGCCGTTTTAAACCCCAAATAAATCGTTTTAAACTGTTGAAAACTCGCCTACAAAAATAAAAGAACTGTGTTTCACACTTCATTGTCAATTTTCGGTCACCTGACGTCATATTTCGTTTTAATAAGTTTATAGAAAGTTAATAGAAAGTACCTACCTACATTACTACCTATACTTATTTACTTATATTGCACACACTAGAAGACATCATTAACACAATGCCGTCTGTTTTACTTGCGCATGAAAGAGACAACGTTATGTCTTCAAGGCCGTCGCGACGACGTCAACGAGAGTGCGAAAGTGTGAGTTTGGTTTTAAACCGACAGAGAGAGAGAGAGAGTTAAACACAGAGTTTTTTACTTAGGTAATACCTACGCTTGGTCGGACGGACCAACTACCAACAAGAACTAAACCCTAGTATCTAGTATATCAATATCAGTATATGACATATATTAAAAATCTTTACACAAGTTTTTAAGTAGTCCGTCATATCCCTACCTCGGTAAAAATCAAGAAAATGTAGTTATAATTTAGAAAAACATAGTCATCAAGACCAACCGTTATAAATCGAACCGAACCGCGGTATCGGTCAATCATGAATAATCATGATAGACATGAGGCTAAAGGCCTGTGTATGTTGTGTTCATAAGAAAAGGGCGGAGGAGGACACTGATGTCATTGATAAAGATGTGGACAAAGTGACTTGTGACTTTTTAACAGAAAAAAGATCTTGTGTATTTCCTTAAATGATAGGGGGGTGCAAGTGCACCCCCGTCCCAGCGCACATGAACCTCCAGTAAAGCGAGAGAGAGAGAGGGAGACGTATATATAATTGTATCATCGAACGAACGAAGAGTTTAGTTAGTAGAGATGCATACATAATAATATATGTCACCGTAAGACTCACGTAAGAGAACTCCAGTCGTGCGTTGGAGCTGATACACCAGGAATCTTGCAGATATTCGCATCCGCAATGCTTCCGCATATCGATTTAGACATCTGCATCCGCATCCGCAATAATCAATGCGGATGTGTTCATGCAGATGTAGTGCAAGTGGGTGAGGCCGGCGACTGGCATGTGCCGTATACACGGGCTGATGGACCAATAGGAGCGAACGGTGACAAAACCGACGCGTTTGTTATCGTGTATTCCGAGATGTGGCGGATATTCCAATCCGCATTCGCAATTGCGGAGCTTCTGTATTAATTTAGACATCTGCATCCGCGGATGCGAGTCTTAAAAAATTCGGGTCTGTATCCGCATCCGCGAATGTTAAAAAATTCTGCATCCGCAACATCCGTATGACACAAACTTTTTTTTTTATTTCAATTGTGGTTAATAAAACTCAATAAAGATGAAAAAGTTTATATTTATTACAACGAACATTTAGAACAGCAATACGTACCTATAGAGAGGTTAGCCACATTATAAAACAAAAAAATATCTCATTTTGAAAATTACATCATATTTGTGAAATATCAGAACATAGTAAAATAAATCGTTGCTTCTAAATTTCAACTTTGTTTTTAAATTAAATACTTCTAAACATCCTATATGGTTAAAAGCGATGCTTTGGAAACTTTTAAGGGGCTTTTTAGAGGCTCAGCAATAATAAAAAATATTATTTGTTTAAACCTATCGGAATATAACCTCTTAAAAATAATTAGAAATTGGCACAAGTTTAGACATTTTAGTTTATATAGCCTTAGGGCCCGGAGGATACTTTAAGCAACAGCGACTGGCATTTTGTTTTGGCAGCCCAACGCTTGAGCTGATCTCTAAGCCCACATACATTTAATCGATAATTTTATGTCGCAGTCAGTTTTTTATACCAGGTCGGTTGCAAATAAGCATATGGCCGGCGTGATGGTAAGCGGTTACCGTACCCTATGGACGCTTGCATAGCCACTTGCCGCTTGTACACACACGTATGCGCGTTGACAACCCTTTATAAACATATACACTTCTTTCTTTAACAACCGCATAACTGTAGTGCCTGATTTATGATTTTGATGATCAAATACAACAGTCGCCAAATCACAGTGCGGTATTAATGCAATCGCAAAATAGCCCGATCGAAGTTGGTTATTGACCCGTAGCGGCGTGCGTTGGCTTTTAAGTACATTAAAAAAAAAAATGCCTATTTACCTACAAATAAGAAAATTCAAATTAATTCTAAAAAATTTACACATTGGACGTCAAGTAGTATTATAGACACTTTACATATTAGTTTTATAAGAGTGAGTAAAATACTTAAACAATAAATTTTTCAAGTGTACAAAATATACAAAATAAATATACTCTAACTTGTTTTAATTTTTTTTTTATAAAATATAAGTCTTTAGCATATGGACGTTTGCAACACTGGGTGTCGACGCATTGCCGATCGTGTAAAAAAAATCTCATAGTGGAGTAGGCAAACCCTTAGCAGGGTGGTACCTGCGCAAGATTTCTGGTTTTGCAGTGCGGGTGTGATAGCATAAAGTAACCACAGGCGTCATTTCGAACAATTCATCAGAACACAAACCATTTTACAGATAAGGCTTGTGGAAATATTCTAGTAAATTTAATTATGAAAATCAATTCTCAGTAATGTTTTATTTCCAGAATGAGTTACTGGACTCGAAGGTTCGTATTTTGGTATACAGAATTCTCAAGCCAAAAATATTCATTCACACTGATTCTTAAGTTATGCAATTCGCATAAACCTTCCGACCTTTTGTTTAAATCTATGGTATATTCATTCTATGGTACTTACAGAGGCGGACATGTACACCAAGAACAAGTTTACAAATGCCAGCAGCAATCCCTTGGCGAAAGGTTACCAGAATATTTTTCAGTGTAAAAGCCGAGCTCGATAACCGGTTTAATTTATTTGCTTAACTCATATTAGATATGTAAATCGGTAGACCCGTCCAGTCCACCTGTGACCTTCCACCAGAACTAGTGGTGGGAGGTCACAGGTCACAAGCCACGAGGTCAACTTCACAAATAATGTAACGTACATAAAAAATATCAAAAATTCATTCCACATCAAATACTAAAAAAAAATTCTAATGAGGTCAAGTTCTGACATATTCATGACATTCTAAATTTAAAATTTGGTATTTCAATAGATTATGGATTTCGGATGGTGGTTTTTAATTCTCGTGGAAAGTAGTTGAAGCCACTGGAAAAATTGTGCTATAAAAATTTTAGTCATGGACTTAATCATTAGCTTAATCATTTAGTCATGGGCATTCTTAGAGTAGAGGCACTTGGTTTCAGTGAATTATGTACGCAAAAACCACTTTAAAGCCATGAAATAAAGGAAACTAAAATGTTTTTCTTAAATTTATGCAGTTAACTAATGTAATTGTACAATTAGTCATAAAATATATTACACCTCTGATAACTTTACATACTAATGAAGTAGATTTATGGCCCATTTTGTGCATTTTAAGCCTGTAAACTACTTTAATAAATAAGTTTAGTGCAACTGAAACAATAATATACATACTTAGATAAATCACCAAGGTAAATTTTTATGTTAGTTATTTTAACTACATACTAATAATAAAAAAAAACAACTCGCATTCCTACTGGAAAATGAAAAGTATAATGTATATATTTACCTAGGTAAAAAAAAAATATTGCAAATTAGGACTACCTACCACTTTAGTAAATCACAGAGAACACAACACGAAAGCTTGTAAACTATAAGTTAGTATTTGACCTTAAACAGCAATGCGATCACTTTTTCTTGTATCATGGACGTTAACATAATCATTTACAATTTTACCAACAGCTAAAATGCTTTTTCAAGACAAGTCTACAACTCGGACATTATTTATGTGCTTCGGAAACTTCACAAACCTAAAATTACAAATAGAATGAACCCACACTTGCAAAAATTGTACATATCTGGGTATCCAAACCGCAACACTCTCCTTGCCAAATACAACTTTATTAAAGTTGTATTAGGCAAGGAGACCAATTACATCATTATCTGTTCTTTCAAATGCATTGAAAGCAGCTCTGTTGTGACACGTAATTAATATCCTTTAAGCCTGATATCACTTGTAACTCTAAGAGCTACTTTCAACACGGCTCGAAGGACCAAAATAATCTATAGTAACTTGTTACTATGTACAGTCAACGACGAAAGTGAACACACAGGTACTAATTTACAAAAAAGTGAACACATAAATGGCCAATATATTATATAGCACTATCCATTCATATAGACCCAAACTAATCATGGCTTGTTCCATAACATGGGTAAACACACATAGACAGGATCCAGACTAATGCATATGCATGATAAATACTTATAGTAAAAGTGAATTGAACCTACGACTCCTAACGTTGCAGTTTAGTTTTTAAGTTAGTCGTGGTAGTATATTAGTCGATCGCCGCGTTAAGTTTAACCTTTTGAACGCCACGGTCGTGTATAGCCGACAAAGGAAAATATGCTCACAATGCCACCTTCGGCAGGGACGGACCAGATCACAACATTTTTGCAGTATAATATAAACATATTATTTAAAACTAAACTAATCTAAACGAAACGTATTCAAAGCTATATCAATTAATGTAGTTTAATTTAGTGAAAACAATAATAAAAATATTAAATAGTAACATTTCCTAAGCGCCATACCGACTACCGCCGTCTAACTCCAGAGTCACAAGTGCGTTGCCGGCTTTTAAGGTGGGAGTAGGGGAAGTGTGAAAGAGGGGAAGGGAAGGTTTAGGGTCTCCGGTAACCTCACTCACTCGGTGAAAAGCAATGCAATCATTACTTTACTGCCGGTTTTCTGTTTGGCCGTGGTATCACTCCGGTCGAGCCGGCCCATACGTGGCGAAGCATGGCTCTGCCACGGTATTTAAATTTAAAAGGTTATTGTAAAAAAGGCAGTAAAAAGAAATAATTAGTTGGTTATCGAAACGAAATTGGATTCCCTATGCTTTTTGCATATGAAGTGAATTTATGGCTTGGCGTATACGACTCTGAACTCGGCTCTAGTGGTTGTCAAAGGATTAATAAAAATTTACAGGCTAAAGTGAAGTTATTGCAAACTATGTTTCTGTAAATTGCAATGAATCACTTTCGTCGCTGACTTTACATATTTTATTACTTCCATGAAAACTGAATTATCGTTATAAATACGTCACCTTTTCTGCTTTTTTTATTATGAATTATCTTGCAAAAATATCAACGGAAAAATTATAATGTAAACCACTGCAACCAATTGATAAACTTATATAATTGTACTAATCCCTTCGTTGCCTGCTGCTCGTCAGGGTAAATGATTTTTGCATTAACATTGCAGTTAGTAATAGGTGCATCATTTTGATGTAAATTGTCAGAGCAGTCAATCAGGTTGAGCTGTTTGTCAATGCAAATCCGCAGTTCAAATAGATATTGAATATGGTCTTCATATTTACACATTATCATTGGTTTCTTACCAATTTTGGATATAATAGCTTTATTCATTTCTTCTATAGTGACAGGTTTTGTGTCCGAAGGGAATATGTTTGCTCCACCCAGTATTTCATGCATAGGGTATTGCTTCATTAGGTCTAGGCCTGTGTTGAAGTATTTAAACTCGTTGTTCAGTAGATTTATTGATGCTGCACAAGTGCCATGCTTGTTCCATTCGTGTGCCCAAAGGTCGTAGATAGGTGTACCTGTAAATATTATAAATATAAATAAAAAGCAAAATACTTCTGACCCGAATATAAATTGAACAAGATCAGAAAAGAGCTGATGGTCTTTGAACGGATGAACAGATTATCTTAAGTTTCAAACTAAGAACACTCTCAATTAAATCAAAATCGGTCCATCTGTTTAGGAACTATGATGCCACAGACAGACACAGATACACAAAATAATCTTTTAACAACACTCCTTTTTGTATTGATGGTTAAAAATGGATTAATTTGGTGGGCGAACACTAGTAAACAACTTGTAGGATGCAATAATATCTTATGCTTCTATTTCTACACTTGAAATTTAGAATAGATTGATGTAAGGAATATAAAGCCATCTCAAAGATGTGATTTTGTTAATGTATATTTAATAGAAAATTCAAGTAATCAATTTCAAAACTGGTTCCTTATTACTAAACCAGTTTCCTCATAGCTATTGTAAACAGGATGAGGTCTTCACATAACCGTTTACATGCTTATATGATTTCTAAATGTCTTACACAGATTGTAAATTTAAGAAAATTATTTAAAAAAATGCCCAAAAAAAAATTAAAACAAAAACGCAATAAAAAATTATAATAGGGAAACAAGGATGAAATACTGTCTGAACTTTGAAGATTGGATTATTTTCATTAAACAATGTCCAATTAAGGAGTGACAATTCAAATTCAATATCTTTATTTTATAAAATTGACCATCAATTATTCGAAATCGTCGATTTAATAAATAATTAAAAATTATAGATCAACACACACAGAGTCACCGCAACAATAGTTTGCTTCGTTAAATAAATAAAAAAATGGATAACTTATGTTATCCATTTTTTTGTGATATTATTGTCACATCTGCCTGTTTCGATCTATAACCGCCCGTTTCCAAATGGTTGAGCCTTGTGAGAAGAAATTGGGCAAACAAACTCACGGCCACTCTTTTAAAAAAAAACCAGGCAGTTTTAACAATATTTAGTACATATCACATCATTTTGTGTTGTGCTATTATGTTTTTAAAATTAAAAGTAAATAAACTAAAAAAAAGAATATGACAATAGGGAAACTGAAAGTTAAGGAAAAAATTAAAAAGAAGAAAAGAAAATCATAAGAGATGGAAAATAAGAAACATATTAGCTCACATTACATTTCTATTAAGTACATGAAATAGCCTGTGAATCCAATACCATTCCATCCCAAGCGTTTTTATCCTGTATATAATCCACTACTGAGTAATAGCCCTTAAGGCATAGCTGTCGTTTTACTGTGGACTTAAACTTGTTTAGACTCAACATTTGAATATGATCTGGGATTTTATTATAATATCGCACACATTGACCTTGAAACGACTTGTTAATTTTTTGGAGCTTAGAGGCAGGTACAACAAGTTTATCTTTATTACGCGTGTTAAAAGAGTATATATCATTTTTTTTACAGAAGTGATCTTTATTTTTATGAAGGTAAATTAGGTTTTCATAAATATATTGGCACGCTACCGTCATTATGTTAATTTCTTTAAATTTCTGCCTCAGTGAATCACGATTGCCTAAGTTATAAATTGCTCGAATAGCCCTCTTCTGCAGCACGAAGATAGATTGAATATCGGCGGCATTCCCCCACAGTAGAATACCATACGACATTATACTATGAAAATAACTAAAATAAACTAATCTGGCTGTTTCAAGATCAGTCAGTTCACGAATTTTTTTAACTGCGTATGCTGCTGAGCTGAGTCTATTCGATAATTTATCAATATGAGGGCCCTATTGAAGCTTAGAATCAAGAGTAATGCCTAAGAATTTTGTGGTATCCACTAGTCCCAACTCGTCTTCATTAAGTAGTATAGTTGTTTTCACCTGTTTAACGTTTGGAGTAGTGAACCGGATACATTTAGTTTTTTCTCCATTAAGAAGTAAGTTGTTAACGTTAAACACAACACTTTCGAAATAGCATCGTTTACGTCGTCAAAATTTGTACACATACGTTTTAGCCTAAATATGAGTGAAGTATCATCCGCAAACAACACTATCTCGTGGTTGTTCTTAACAATATAAGGTAAGTCATTAATATAGATTAAGAACAAAAATAGCCCAAGTATGGATCCCTGCGGAACTCCCATTTTTACCACAGACCCTGGAGATAGCTTGCCATTAATATCTACTTTCTGAATCCTATTACTTAGATAAGAAGTAAGTAGATCCAACGCCGTGTCTTTGATACCGTAGTGATATAATTTACTGATCAAAGTTTCGTGAACAACACAATCAAAAGCTTTAGATAAATCGCAAAAAACGCCTAGAGAATCGTGGGCATCCTCCCAGGCATCAAATATATGTTTTACAAGCGCAAGATAAGTCAATGACAGATTATTCACTTATCTTAAGATTTAAATTCATATTAATATTGATTAGACTACTGAACATACAATAAGCATAAACATTATTACATTCTGTGACATAATACACATTGCTATCTAGACCCAAACTAAGCAGAGCTCATTCCGGAGGTTGTAGAAACAGATAAATAGGTACCTTTTTTGTAAACATTATATTACACAGAAACATCTAGAGCAATGCAAATAGGTGGTCCATGTTTTAACTAAGTTATTTTGATTAGACCTAGGTGTGAAGTCTTATAATACTTGAGTATAAAGGAGGTAGGGCAGAGTAGAAATCTGTTCAAATTGCAGCCATTCAAATGGAGAAGAACCTTAACCACAGAAGATGTTAACAAAGACTACTCTAGGGGTACAAGTAAATTATGTTTGCACTGCGCATGTTACAAAACTGGTGTTACAAATGTTTGGCACTGGTAATGATTTAATATCAGAGGTTTCCTATATCGCTGTATAAGAACTAGATGAATGTATCTACAAAAAAGTAAAAAAAAAATCAAAAGGTCACCTTTTATCAAATGCCAAAATGACGTAATTGTAAATGCAATATTTCACAAATAACAAAATAGCTAAGGAACCACAAGGAACTAGCTAAATTCTCAAGAGTATTTTTGCTCTCCTGTAATATAAATAAAATGTAGATATGGTTATCTGGTTCTTATACCGCGATATATAGATAGATAAGAATCTGTGTAACTTAAGTCTACTAGTCTGTTAGTCATTTTAATTAAGAAACTATGAGAGAACTTCAAGTATATTAAGTTAAATGTGACTGAAATATATTGTTAATATCTGTACAAAGGTTGTCTGGAAGAGATCGCCTTGAGCGATAAGACCGCCAATTAATATACCTGAATGTTTACATTGTTTTTGTGTTGTACCTCATTTAAAAAGTGTACAATAAAGAGATAAATTAAATCTTTATTAAGTTATTTTATACTTTAAAACTAATAAAAAAAGAGAAAGAACTGTATATGGGCTATTTACATGCATGCATCATAAAATTCCTCCACATCGTCGCCTACTGGCAGTGTTCCCAGAAGGCTGGCAGCATTGCCATGTTGAATGGCAATGCTAATTCTCTGTGCAAGAAAAAGGCCCGCCTTCTGGTCACGAGAAGTGTCGATCAGTAGCTTAGCTAATTCCTTATAAACGGAACGAGCACTCGGACCCCATGACCCAAGCGTTTCGACCCCAAACGGCTCAAAAACATAGTTACCAACTAAATTATTGTATTTACGCCGATTGAGGCTTTCTGCTGATGCAGCAGCAGCGCCAGCACAACCAGCTGAATTTGGAAGATGTGATGGCGCGAGGGTGTCAGCGCAAGTTGCGTCCCACACCAAAGGGCTACCCATCTTCCATGGCAGTAACGACATACCATCTGGTCTCTTCCCATCGTCTCGTACCAGACCACAAGGTTTACGTACGGCTGGCACGCCGGCGGTGACAAGAGCATGGCATAAAGAGATAAATAAATACAAAACAAATTTAGAAATAACTATTCACCTTTTTCAATATTAATCCAGTTTTGTTCCAATTCATCCTCAATAGGTTTAACTAGTTCTGGATTAAACAGCCAAGTGCTATTGCAATTTTCAGGGCCTCTGGAGCCTGTCTTTGTAGGCCAAATCCCATGTATAGTCCAGACATTAAGTTTTTTAGGATATATGCATCTATGGTTTGGTTTTTTGTGCATCCATTCTTTGCATACAGTTGGAGGCCAGTGTTGTGTGAAAATCAAATAATCCCAATCTGTATTCACCAAGTTAGCAAAATCCAAACTGAAATAAAAGTAGATTTCAAATTTCAAAGTATTCGGAATTCATTCAACGACATATTGTAGTCTAATACTTTACCTCAGGCATAACAATATTAGAGAAATTGCACTTCTATTGCACATGATTTTCTACTAAGATATTCAAAGCTTGTATACTTAACAATCACAGTAGTGCATAATTTACGGGAAATTTACTTATATATATACACGACGACAAAGTAAAATGAAAATAAATTATTAAAATAATGTTGCCAGAATATGACTTGCAGATCCGTATTTTATTTTAAAGGGAGTGGAACATCTTAGTTAGTTCTTTAGTCTTTATACAAGATCTCTGAAATTACAGACTTAAAACATTTAGGAACAGAATGATTCCGAAAATAATCCTTAAGGACATAGCACCAGATTACAGATAATATTACTGTGTTTTCCTAGTAATTATTTAACTCGAACTTTCGGAAACAAAGAAATATATTATTTCAAGAACTAAAGACTAAGACATTCTTTCCCAAATTTTTGTATTAGACAACTTATCTGTTACGGAAGTACAAAAATATCGCATATTCTTGCATAAATCTGAATAATGGCAATGCTGAATTACCTAAATGTCAAAGTCAAGATGATGTTCGTACGCACCGTTGTAAAACTCAAGGTATTGTAGACATTGCAAAAGAAAATAACTTTGTTAAATTACACGTATCAATATATATTTTTAAACAACGTAATAAATCCTAAAATACAAAATAGATAAACAATTAATAAGAAATATTATTACAAATATTGTACATCAAGTTAGTTTAATATAGTTACAAATTATTTCAATAGATGACACTAGTAAACACAAATACAACCAATATTTTTAACCTTCGACGCAAAAAATTAATGGGTGTTATAAGTATTAGGCCTCGTTCACGGAGTCCTGTCCAACGTTGCGTTGCGCGGCTTTCTCCTTTGAAAAGCGGCTCGTCAAGCGTTATCTTTGGCGTTTCATGAAAAAACACAAACATGAATTGCGCGGGGCGTCGCGCGGGGAGTCGCGCGGATCATTGCGTGCGCTGTGAGTTGTGCGGAGCGTAGCGATCAAAAGTAGCTGGATGCAATGTTCATCGGACATCCTATGACCTTGACTTGTTTTGCAATGGAATACGATTTTATTGATATATTTTTAGAAGAGATAACACGAATAGTTTTTTTACTTCTAGATTTATGGGCCGGCTCGACCGGAATGATATCACGGTCGTCGTGGGAGAGCCATACTTCGGTACGTATGGGCCGGCTCGACCGGAGTGATACCACGGCCTCACAGAAAACTGGCGTGAAGCAATGCCTCGTTGTGTTTCGCCGAGTGAGTGAGGTTACCGGAGGCCCAAACCCCCTGCTCTCGTTCCCCTCCTCCCACCTTAAAAGGGCGGTATCGCATTTATGACTCTTTGAGTTGCAAGTGTCCATGGGCGGCGGAAGTCACTTACCATCAGATGACTCATCTGCTCGTTTATCAGCAGCTTAACGCCAACAGTTTCGTGAATATGCAACTCTTTATCCTTCATTCATCAATAAGTAGTAAGAACAAAATATTGTCAAGTATTTCATGGATATACCTAAATGTCCATTAAAGCCTTAGATTATATTACATTTATTGAATAAAATACAATACTAACGACGGCAGTAGCCAGTAGCTGCAGCGTACGGTGTAGATTTCAAACAAAACGCGCGTAAAAACGCGTCTACTTAGACGCTCTCTATAATAAGGAGTGTAGTCTGATTTGATCGCGCGACTCGAAGCCAGACACCCCGCGTCTCTTTGAACGAGGCCTAACGCGTGTATCTCTGTGTGTCTTTGTTTAAAAGGTGAATTATTCAAGAAAATTGTTCAGCCGTTCGTAGATCATCAGCTTTTTTCTAATCGTTAAAGGGATTTTTGAGTTGATGGTATTGTAATTTTTAATTTATACTTGTTTTCAATTACGGAGCCCGGCGATAGGAAGTAGCTGTAAGTACACTAAGTACACAACAGAGATGGCTCTCGAATGATTGCATTGTGGAATCCAGAAGGTAGATTAAACGCCCACATTTTGTCAACTATAATTTCGTTCCTCTCGCGTAATAGAGGGCAAGCCATTGCCGTCAACCAGGCATTTTGGGAATCAAAGATAGAAAAATTAGGAGTATATTAATTTTTTAATTTTTTTATGGTACATAATTTTTTTTATGTAAAATAAAAAACGCGTGAGGTTTCTTCGGACACCCGGTTGGAACGAAGTTCCTTTCGCTCTAAAATATATTTAATGGATTGAATAAAAAACAATGATCAGATCAGTGGTCAAGTTTTCCCGATGTGTCGGTCATGCTGACACCAAAAGAAAATCAGTATTAGCAACTCTGGGGAAAGGTGGTAGAAGGGGAGAGGGGGAAGGAGAGGGGTGGAGGGATGGTTAGGGCCTCTGGCAACCTCACACACTCGGCGAAAAGCCATGCAATCATTGCTTCACTGCCGGTTTTCTGTGATGTCGCGGTATCACTCCGGTCGAGTCGGCCCATACGTGCCGAAGCATGGCTCTCCCACGATTTGATTCGATGTTTTCATCCTAACTTGCCCACGAATGCTGCTTCAATCATTGAAAGTGAATATAGTGTAAAATGAAATTCAAGTGTGTTCTAATCAAGTATTTCGCAGTTAATTTGAAAGAGACTTCGATAAAATCTTAACAGTCATTCTATAAAATCTATTTTCATAAAAAAAAATATTTTTAGATGTTTTTTTTTAGAAAAGAAAGCTATATCTATATTTAAATAGATAGAAAGGATCAGTACCGTTTTTCTTCTGTTTCATTAGTTTCGATGATCAATATTACAGCAATATATACAACTAGCGGCGCCCCGCGGTTTCACCCGTGTAAGTCCCGATCCCGTGGGAATATCGGGATAAAAAGTAGCCTATGCGTTAATCCAGGTGTCCAGCTATCTACATACCAAGTTTCATCGCAATCGTTTCAGTGGTTTTTGTGTGAAAGAGTACGAACATCCATCCATCCATCCAATCTTTCACATTTTTAATATTAGTGGGATTATAAGTATAATCAACAAAAATAATTCTTTAAAAAAAAAAACCGACTTCAACAAAAAAAAACTATTCCATAAAAGACCTATATATGGTTTTCTCATGGATACCATTGTCAGAACTGGACCAAATTGAAATGGGACCACACGGGAAGCACCAGCTTTCAAATAAAAAAAGAATCATCAAAATCGGTTCACCCAGTCGAAAGTTCTGCGGTAACAAACATAAAAAAAAAGAAAACATACAGTCGAATTGAGAACCTCCTCCTTTTTTGAAGTCGGTTAAAAAATCGGAACAGTTTTTTATCCCTTAACCATGCCATCAATAATTTAATTAATTTTGTTCGAATTTGGACCTCTGAGCAGACAAAACTTAATGGGAAATAGAGTTATTTCCCAATAAGGTTGCAGTTTTGCAAAAAATATTCAAAAGTAATCAGTTCGCTCAATTATAGGAACTGTTAAGGTATTTTTATTACATCAGTTACTCGTCTCATTTATTATAGAACTACTTTTTATATAGACTTTGTATTTCTTATATCTCTATGGTATTACTAGGTACTATTATTTGGTCCCTGGATCCGTGCGGACGCTGACCGCAGCTTTTTTCACAATACCGTTCTAGTTAACCTCATTCTAAGTTTTTTATCCAACCGTCATTCGCTCTGATGCACCAATGAAAAAGGTGATCGCGTGTTTCACGATACGATGGGTAAGTATCGCCACATAACAACAGATGCATTATTGTACTTGGTATGATAGCAATTAATGGATACCAGGTGGTTTCAAGATCGATAGAAAAATATAAAGTTTGTCTAGTTGGACTAAGAAAGTGATTAGGATTTCTACATTTTTTACTTGTTGAGAGTTAAACAGTGATACCACAGATAAGATAATAGTTACTTCGTAAGTGATACTGTTGATTAACATTATTTATTAATCTGTTAGCACAACACAATGTACATACACAATATGTACAGTAAGTGCCTTCATAGTTTTACATTTTTTAAGTTATACCTAGGTACTTCTTTTGGAGCGTTATGGAAAAATTATAAAAGTAAATTTTTGTGATGCGCGCGCACACCGTCACGAAAAACCTACACCCTGTAGTTAGCTAGTCAACATTTTAGTTTTTCAAAAAAGTTACCAACTTCACGATAGTGGTAAAAATGGTTTTTACATATTACTTTGAGTACTTACGTTTGTAGAATTTGAGGTTAGTTGACGGGATGTATTATTTATGATAATTTACTGTGATTATAAGTAATAAAAATGGTTTTTACATTTTACTTTGAGTACGTTCGTAGAATTTGAGGTTAATTGACGGTATGTATTATTTATTATGGTATTTAAATAAACTTTATTTAACTAGATAAAAGTATAACTTCTTACGTGCGTACATAAGTACACACACACTTTTTTTTATACTTACTCGGACTATAAAGCTATTGCGTCGGAATGCATCCAAGCAGATCACCCATGCAGTCATGCAGATGTAAATAGTTGCACTATTTATCTCCTACGCACTATTGAATAAAGTGGACTTTAAAAACACCACCACGAAGTGTAGGTACACATAACTTTCTCTGAATGATATTTATAAGTGGGGCACCTATTATACCTCTGAAGACTAGGGGTTATTGGGGCTATATATGAACAGGTAGGGGCTTGAATAAGATACAAAAAAATTGAATGTTTGTAGAAAGTATCTCACAAGGCTAGCCGCCTTTCGGCCAGCGGTTAAATATTGCACAAGGCCTACCTGACGGCCCCGCTGGCCGTTAATGCTATTCCTGGCTAACTTGGGGGTGTAATACAAAGAATATATGTATCTACGTCATGGCCCCTTTGATGATAAACTAGTGACTGGTGCCTATAAACAGTCACTGGTATCACTGGGACTTCATTTCTGTAGTTCTTTTAAAGCGCGGCCTCCTGAAGGTTGTTGGTACTTTTGAGTTAAGTGGAGTTTAAAAAAAAATCTGCCCTCTATGTCCTTTTTAACCGACTTCAAAAAAGGAGGAGGTTCTCATTTCGCCTGTATGTTTTTTTTGTATGTAGGTATGTACACCGATTATTCAAAGACGCCTGGACCGATTTCGAAAATTCTTCTTTTGTTTGAAAGGGTATACTTCCCAAGTGGTCCCATGGTCATCGCATCAGAATCTGATGATGAGATCCTGGGGAAATCGAGGGAACTCTTCAAATTTTATAGGCACACTTAAAGCGATTTGGGTATTTTGAGGCGCATTGAAGTCGGTGATACTTTTTTAAAAGATAATTATTGTAGACGTTTCTACACTTTAAAAAATTACCACCGAGCACTCGGTGAAGTGTTGATATTGGATTCAAGCCGAGTAGGTAAAACGACACGGTGTTCCATCACAGGTGTCTATGGCCGGAGTATATGTAGTATAATTAAGTATAATCTAGGAAGGAGCTCTCTGAAGTCCTGACGCAAATCTGCTCTGTTATATCTCCCTTCGCATAATTAAGTTAAAACAAAAAAAAAATACCTCAAATACCTGTTTCTCGTACCAAGTGATTGTATTTTTCGAAATCGAAATCGCGAGATCGCTCGCTCAGTAGTTCAACGAGTTTTATCAGTGTATAGGGCACCTTGCAATCTCAATGTCGGTGGGTCGACGACACGCTCCCCGCGACCCTTTAGATAGACATCTACGAGTACCTATAGAACACTGCACCTACGCAATACACGTTCGAACAAGCCAATTTACCAATAAAACCTTGTTAATTTTCTGCCGATTAAAGGATTGTTAAAATATAAGAGATAATTATCTTTTAAAATGGAGTTACTTGACGGCAACCATAGGTGTAGAAACTTATGTACTGGGTTCGATTCCCACCCAGGACAAATAATTGTGTGATAAGCATGATCATTTGTTCTGTGTCTGGGTGTAATTTATCTATAATATGTATGTATTTAGAAATATATAAGTATGTTTATCAGTAGTCTGGTTACCATAGTACAGGCTCTGCTTAGTTTGGGATCAGACGGCCGTGTGTGAGATGTGTGAAGTAGTCATCTCGTCTAATAAGGGGGTTTATTAACCCCCTACGCCACGAGGTACATGTTGGATTCATTAAAAAAAAGGCAGACATATTCCAGGTCTCTTACGACGTTGATCCATAAAGCTTTCTCTAAGTCAGTCAACAATCCAGAACCTGTGCACCATGTCACAAATAACCCTTTTGTTAAACAAAGAAAAGAAAAGTGTAAAAACCCTTTCATTTCTGATAATATAACGAATTCAATTCAATGATCCTCCGTGGAATCACATTGTACGTAGAAGTCAGACAGAGCAATGAACCTGTCACCTATGGGGTCAAACATCGGGTGAAAACGCAGGGATGGGACGATGCACTAATACCAATCAACATAAATATCTCCACGGGTTTGTAAGGGAATCCTCTAATGTTATAAATGCGAACATTTGTTTGTTACGCGTTCATACCTTAATTACTTCACCAATTATCATGTAATTTTGCATACACATTGTCAAGTTGTTCAGGGGTCTTTTAGGCCCGCCTGGACAAAATGTACATTATGGCGAGCGAAGCCGCGCTCAAAAGCTAGTTTATAAATATTTCTGCTTAGTAGCTGCGACATCAGTAAAATGGCGAACATATACATATGTATATAAACACCTCTGTTTCTCTTTGTATATCTGTAACACGCGTGTTGCTTAGAGACGCGACGACGCGGCGACGGTCAGATATAAGTGATGTGACCAATGACGATTAATACATTCTAAAATTTAGATGGCTGCTCGGAGGGTTAGAATAATTTATTTTTTATAAAATTTTAAAATGAATAAGTTGTCAAAAATGGTAATGAAGATTTTTATTTCATACCAGCTGTTGCCTGCGACTTCGTTCGCGTGGAAATGTCGGCGAAATCTATTCCACGGGAACCGTACATTATTCCGGGATAGAAAGTAGCCTATATGCTATATGCCAAAATTTCATCCACCTCCGTGCAGCCGAAAGTGTAGCAAACATTCATTCATCCATCCATCACAAACTTTCGCCTTTATAATATTACTAAGATTAGTAAGATTTTACTGATAGAAAGTACCTTTTATAACAAGATATCAGTAAAAACTGTAGAGTTTGTGCGGAAAGAGAACCGTCGTAGGATTTGAGATCGCAGCAGTGCTAAATTACCTTTTTTATTATGATGACAGCACTGTTACGTCATTATAGTTCGACAGTAAACAATAGTAAACAATAATGACGTAACAGTGTAAAAAGGTAATTTAGCACTGCTGCGACCTCAAATCCTACGATGGTTCTCTTTCCGCACAGACTCTATCAACTTGTATGTATTCTCGCCTATATTTGTCCATAGGAGTGGGAGTGTCTCATATTTCACCAGCAATATTATAGGTTCTAGTGATAGGAAGCAAGCCTATTATCGTCTTACGACACGTTTCGAGATTCCGGCTGCTACTGAGAATTTCCCAATAGAAAATCTAATAATAATTAAACGGACCCGGATTTGCCTGTCCTTATGATCTTATCGCAGCGAATATCGTGAACTATGTCTTGCGTGGTTTAAATTGAGAGTAAGGAGGTAAGAAATTGAACAATCTAAAGACTTGCTCGCTATATTCATCGCTTCACTTCGTTTAAGGAAATTTCGATCAAAAATGTATCGTTAATAAACAAATACGAATAGATCCTTAAAATGGTTAGTGTACCCAACTAATAATAATTATGTGGTCCGATCACTAAACTCATCTAAATTATCGCTAAATGATCTTCGATATCCGATAAGGTTTTTCTGAGAGCATATGCACAGATAAGATAATAGTTACTTCGTGCATAGGGTACAATCAGGTCATGGCCGTGATGACAATTGCTAGGTAACACTTCTCGTATTTTTTTTGTACAACTAAATTATCATAGATCTGGTTAATTAAAGACGCTTTACTCACGTGTAAATTTTGAGGATATCCGACTACTTTTGGCCCCCACGGGGATCCTTACCAAGGGCCAAGGCGACCTGCTGCGTCGGTATCAGACGTTACTGAAAGTGAGTATTAGCGGGTATCCCCAAAATACACACGTGAGTGAAACTGTATTGTATATCTAAAAAATCATTAATTAGCATGATTACCACTGTTCTTATTCTAATAAAACCTTGGATAAATATGTTACATCATGGTCCAAGAATACATTCATTTATCAGAAATAGATTGTGTGTTTAGTAGCCTACTGAATGGAAATAGGAAGTTATTAGTTATATAGGTATATTGCATTTGCAAATTGAAAGTCACTACTTTTATTTGATCATTATGAAGCTTCATTTAATCCAAGAGAAGAAGAGAGAAGATAAATGCTTTGAAAGTTTCACGACATTAACATCCCATTTCCATTTATCAGGCAACTACGTTAAACACAGTCTATTTCTAATAATTGAATTATATGGAAATCCTTCGATTTAAACCAGATTGATGCAATATACAAATTTGGAATAGATTATTGTGTAAATTGACTGGATGACGTCATAAATTTAGCTTTTAAGTTTTTTTAATCATCTGAATGGCAAGTAATAAGTAATTGACGATGATATACTAAAAAATTGCGAAGGTAGGGCATGTTCATTATATTTCAATTAATAATAATAACTTGAAACATCTCACACACGGCCGTCTGATCCCAAACTAGGCAGAGCCTTTAATATGGTAACCAGATTGCTGATAAACATACTTATTTATTCCTAAATGCATATATATAAAGATAAATTACATCCAAGCACAGAACAAATGGTCATGTTCATCACATAATTATTTTTTCTGGGTGGGAATCGAAGCCACGAACTCTGGCGTCACCAACAGGCCATTCAGGATCACACACAGGAACAATTGGATCCTCCCACTCTGGGATCCTCCACTCCGCGGAAGACTGATGTTTATTTCTCTGATCTTCATTTTGTGCTGTAGGGTAGGGAGCTTCATGGTAAGGGCATAGGTGTTGTTTGGCGTAGTTGACTCCGCTTTTGTATTAAACAAACAGCCCTCCTTTTAACAAGTAATTACCGACGTCTTTAAATACTTAATTGTCAAGACAGAATACTAATTTAAAATACTAAAAAAAACTGTAGTAAATACCTTCACTCATATAGGTATTTACTAGTTATTTTTCTCTCGAAAAAATATAATTACTCTTAAACTTACCCTTAACTGTACATTTACTGCTGTGAAAGAAAGAAACATTTATTTGCATGCAAGAGAAGTACAGAAGATGTAATCTTATTACTATTATATGGATGGATGCTTGTTACTCAATCACGCCAGAACGGCTGATCGGGTCTAGGTAAAACTTGGCACAGAGATAGATTATAGTATGGAATAGGTCTGGAAAATGTACGGTTCCCGTGAGATATTTCCACGCGAACGAAATCGCGGGTAAAAACTTGTTCCATATCCATATAAAAGTTTACTAAAACGCGCTTAGCTATTTTCATTTTTTAATGTTCACCAGACTCTATAAAATATCTAAACGCATCACCAAAATTATACTTGTATTAACCTCCTTTCATCATACTTTCTTAAAAATATATAGGAAGGTATCACATAAAATAGCGAGACTTAATATTTACCCTCACATAACAGCTCTCATAAACCTAGCTAGATGAATTTACAAAACGGCCATTGCTCTCGATCGCATTAAAAATTAATGCAATATTGCAAAAAATGGCGATCGCGCGTGCGTTTCCGGACAAGGAGTATGCCATTGCAAAAACAGTGCGCGCGCCGCCCGCACTCCGTGACGCGTTTTTCTAAGTAATTAATGTAGTAAAGTGTGGTGGGCACGCAAACAGGTATGTCTTATAGCCAATTTACACTTATATCGTAGGGTTTTCTAGCAGGCGCCGATCAGCACCAACTCTCGACTTAATTATTGTTCTAAGGTTAGTTTTGCATTTTCAATTCATAAATAACATTTTTTTTTGTTTTGTTTCGGTTCACGTGCTTGTGTTTTTGGCTAATGATTTGGAGACGAGTTTTTGGTTACTAATTACAACAATTCATTAGTTTTTAGTCAGTCAATCATAAAGTCATAATGATTATTAGTTTTTTATTAAATTTAAGGTATATAGTTTCAATGTTTTAATAGAATGAAGGGTTTATCAAAACATTACCTGTCTCATACTTGGTACTAAGTTACCTATACCTATTTATAGGAACGCCAACGGTGTCACACCTTTTTTCGGGAACTTCCTTCTTAGGAAGTCCGAGTCCCTTGCAAGAGACCCACTTGTGTAGGACTATTCCGACATACTTCACCTTCTTGCACGGTGAAGTGATGAGGTGTGGAGGTTTTCACACGCTAAAATAGGGGTGTCACATGTTGATAACCCTATCCCATTTACCATAGAGGTTCTGTGACTACATTCGCAAGCAAAAACACAACACTATGATAATGTTTAACCACGTTTGGAAGTTTATTTTGACTAATACAATGGAAATTGTCTATGGTGAAATTTTATTTCAGCTAGTGTGCATGTGCCTCTAAAGCCTTATTAATACACATCCGTCATATAAGTGGAAAGTTAAACAGTGACGTGTTATTTTGATTTTGTTCATAATAAAGCAATTATCATCGTGTCTATTTACACGCATTGTCAAAGAATGTATACTGCAATTTTGGTACCGTACGCATACTTGGTATTAGTTCCATATAATATCTACATACTCGTAGAATATAAGGCTTGTTGTCTATGGTTAAAATAAATTATTTAATAGTCTTTATGAAATTAAGTGTTTATATTAAGATTATATTTGGTTTTATTTTTATGTTAAATAAATTAGATTTAGTTAAATAAATGATTTCACTACAGCAAAGTATGACGTCATAAGGCGTTATTTTGTACAAGTATTCTACAAAATGTTCCGTGTTGACGTTTAATAAAGAAAAATCGATTTGATTTGATAGTCCAACAGCGCATTAGAGGGTAAATCGTTATCGGTAAATTTGTATGCCAGGAAATTCTCAATACCAACCAATACATAATAGTAATTTTGTTATTTTCTTTATTTAAACTTTATGCACGTGTGGTAAGTACATATTATGTAGGTGGGTTTACTGCCTAAGGCAGGGATCGGCAACCTGCAGCTCGCGAGCCGCATGCGGCTCTTTCGTTGTAAAGTTGCGGCTCACCATTTCCATACGTAAAAATGTATTATTTACTATCAAAACCGTTTTTGAAAAGAAACTATCCGTTTACAAGTAATGAACATTTAAATTTCCAGGTATTTATCTCCGCTCCTCGTAAAAGCAGGTGGAATGTGTAAAAGTTAAAGATTTTAAATCATAATTTTTTTTTTATTTTCATTCCGTAGCTAAGAAAATCCATAAAAACTAACTGCGAAAACGAAAAAAATCTTTTAGTAACTGCATGCTAGAGTCATAGAGCCTTTCAGTGATATAAGTAAGTGTTCCATTGTCTGCTACACCCTGTAAAAGCAATGACTATAATATTGAAACGGTTTACTGACAATTCCTGTGAGTTTCTGACAATTCAAAAAATGCCTACAATGGGTTTACTTGAAATAAATAATTTTGATTTTGATTTAATTGGCTCATTAAAAACTGTAATATTTTTTAAATTGTAGCATTTGGCTCTTCCGTCTCAAAAGGTTGCCGACCCCTGGCCTAAGGCATTCTCTGCCAGTCCTTGGTTGACGCAGAGAAAAAAAAAAAGTAGGTGCAACTCAAATTGTGTTGATGAATAGTAAAACAAATAGAATTAGACTAAAATTTGATCAAACAGTACTCAAATATATCATGTAGGTAATATTTTTCTGCTACAGAGAATTGCCTGATATTATGTTTTCTGTAGTTGAAGAACTAATAACAGAAACGTGCACCGATATCAATAGGTTGGTATCTAATAGATATTGTGTGTGGAAGCAATAATATTGCGTGCAAGCCATGGGTGTAATACATCTCTTCGTACTCCTTTCCTTTAGAGATATACAGGTGTAAGTATATCCCACTAATATTATAAATGTGAAAGTTTGGATGGATGGATGGATGTTTGTTAGTCTTTCACGCAAAAACCACTGAACCGATTGCGATGAAACTTGGTATGTAGATAGCTGGAGACCTGGATTAACGCATAGGCTACTTTTTATCCCGATATTCCCACGGGATCGGGACTTACGCGGGTCAAACCGCATACATTGCTGGGGGATTATTTAACTGCTTAAGCTCGTACTAAAATTTAAGCGTATATTAATTTGTCTAGTTTGTAAAAATAACAAAATAAACAGTGTCTTAAGTTATAAGTACGTAAGTACATATAAGCCTATACCGACAGATTAAAATTTTCTACACCAATTTAGCGAAATCTCCAAAATGACATACGAATATAGTAAGTGTTATTATTCAAAATGTAGAGATAATGTCATGATCAGTTTTCAAAGACTAATCAGGAAGATTAGTTTTTTTTTAATTCTACGTTTTACTAAATTTATACATATATAAAAATTAGTGTTCAATATCATTGTTTTACTGTATAAATAAACAGGACAGGTCATAATAATTCAGTTAATCAGAATAAGCACTAAGCCAGCACTATCTAACCACGTCTTCTATTAGGGGTCGTCCATTAATCACGTGATGTCTTTTTAGCAACTTTTTAACCCCCCCCATCCCCCTGGTGATACATGGTGAGGTTTTAGACTAACAAGCCAAAATCACGTATTTTTTAGTTCAAAATATATATTAAATTTTCAGAATATTATTTTGAAATTATTATAATATATAGAATATAGTATAAATACACGTGATATCTTACTACAAACACCCCCCCCTTGTGATATTCCGTGATTTTTTCCGAACCCTCTCGCTCCGTTTAAGGCCTCACGTGAATAATGGACAATCCCTTAGGTACAACCGCAATTGGGTGGCTGCGAATTATCGAGCAGAGTAAGTTACCATAGTACTCACTCTTAAATTTTTTTTTTAACGTTTTGTCTAATTTTATATTATAAGCTGTCATCAGAAGGGCAAGAAAGTTAAAAAACAAAATTACCTTGTTTTAAATATTAAGAAAAACAAGAATCACCTTTAAGTACATAAGACGGTGTTATTCTCGTCAAACTATTTCCTTATCACATCTTTTTAAAACACCCTCGTAGAAGAAATTTGTTGCAAAGTTTTGATTGCAATAATAACCTTCCTTTTTACATAATTTTTGAAGTGAAAACTTCTTTAGGCACGTTTGTGTGCTTTTGCTATGGAGAAAAAGCACTGAACTCGTAACCGTCACGCTAATAATACATATATAGATCCACTAGAGGGCGCTAATTTAAACATTGAGTTCTATCAGCTCCTTATTAATTAATGTCACCAACCTGCTAATGTGACGTTTTAAGTTCGTCGTGTCATTTCTGTCGGCAGTCCCATGACTGCCAATTTTTTATATTTATTTAATAAGAAATAATAGGATATAATAAATAAAAAGTAGTTAACGCTTAACAGTAAGTAAATAAATGTTATTAGTTTAAGTAAATTATAAGTATTCGCATGCCTAGAAAAGGCGAAATGTGCTGAGTACACTCAGGGGCGGATCCAGCAGCCTGCCTTGGGGGGAGGGGGAGGGGGCGAAACCAGAAATATTGCTGATGGTTAAAAAAGTTACTGACTACATTTTTTTTGGTTGGAAAGAACTATGACCTCGACTATGTCCTATAATTATTGTTTAATTATATGAAATTATTTTCATTTCATCAATTTGACTCTCTATAGGCTACCAAAACTTAAAACTACAAGGGAGTTTAGCATTTATTGGACGCAATTTTTCGTTTTTTAAGTTTTTATATAGTTTGACGTGGTTTTAGAAAGCTTAGGGGGGGCGATTGCCCCTATCACCCCCCCCCCCCCCCCTTGGATCCGCCACTGAGTACCTGAGTACACTAACATTTGAAAAACAATGTAACCATATCTCGAGCGAATAAACTACTGCACAGATGGCGCAATGGTAAGTGGTAACGGCGCCACAACGCCGCACTGAGTGTTGTGGATTCAAATCCAATACGGGACAAACATTTATGTGATCGACAAATAGTTGTCCCCAGTGTGGGTGTTCTTTGTGTCCGTTGTCTGAATATTTATGAAGCCTTTTAAAAAAACAAAAAAAAAAAACTGTGTGGTGTCGTGGTACACCAGATAGGAACGAAGTTCCAGTAATTTCAAGTTCTATTCGAGGTATAAAGAAAATAATTATTCGGGTATACATTTATTATTATGATTTTTTTATCGATAAAAAAAAATAGTTTACAAAATTATCTTAACACCTTTATTTTATTTACAATGATTTATAAAAATATATATTAATAATAACAGTCATCACGTAGACTATACATTAGACACTGTATAGCCATCATACATAGACTATACATAAAAATCTTACGTTACGGACTTTTTTGCCGGCTAGGGTACCCCTCCGCAACGCCCCATAAGGAACTTCGTTCCAAAAATGTTTCTTGCTTTCTTTCTAATTATGTATCTCAAATAGTACCTACCTAATATTATAATTAGATTACTTATTGCATTCGCTATTTTAACTACAGTCTCACGAAATAACTACCATTTTACGTACGTAGACATAAATATGGATTCACAATAGGTGTCATCAAATAAGGAATGTAGCTTAAAATAGCGATGTGTTGGCGTCCGCGCACCCTGTGACGTCAGCAGGAATCCGACTCGGAAATGAGTCAGAGCGAGTCGTCGAATCCTGAGTCACTTCTTAGGGAATGTGGTCAGAGGTATTGGTCCTTTTATGCTACACGATAGAATATTAGTGGCGAGCTTTTGAGTTTATGTTCATACTGGTAGCACACGTATTTATCGCCACGTATTGACGCTGCTATCTCCACGTAATTATTTCTAATATATGTGCGTGTCAAGTCAAATCAGCATGTCTTTATTGAACGTTGTTTGAAAACGGTAGGTCCTTTGTAAGTTTGTATGAAATAACAAATTGTGACGTCATACTAAAATTGTCGTCTATTCAAATCATTTAGGTAGGTACTTTTAATGTTACCAAAAGCACGGTACCAAACTTATGGACACCAAAACCACCCACGTAATTCTTTACACTCCTGTCCTTCCAAAGGCCGCCATCGTGCATTTTATGTAATCTGTTTCTGTATATTTCTTTGTTTTTTTGTGTACAATAAAGAGTATTTATTATTACTAGAGATCGCGTGGTGGTCGAATTTCGATCATGGTTTATTTCATTGGCCAATATTACTTGACCTGTCATTGTATAGACTTTTGTACCATGACAGGCCAAAATATATACTGGACATTCATAGCGGTATGTACCCGTTTTTGCATATTTTTTAACTGTGTAGCAAATATTGTTCAAAAATTTTAGCATACGTCACTTCTCTGTATAAACTATAAGTGTGCGAAATTTCATACCGTCCGCCCAATTTTCGTAAAAAGGGATCCAAAGTTTTCGCTTCACGTATTAATATATAGATTTATATAATAGGTATTCATCCTTTTTCTTATTCTTTAGATAGTATTCCATTAAAACTGTTAAGACTGTTCGTGAATTGGGCGTAACACAAAATCCTAAACTTCACTTGTATGTTCATGTTGATATCATTATCACAAAGTCCTTTCGCTTGTACGGGTTCGTTATGAGATCCTGTTACCGCTTCAGTAAACCCTCTACTTTCCTACATTTAAATGGAATTTTAATTCGATCCCAACTAGAGTATACTGTTCCCATTTGGAGTCCTTACTACGATAAATACTCACAGAGCATAGAAATGGTAGGTACAGAAAAATATATAGAAAAAAAGGTTTCACTCAAGATATAGAACTGTTACAAAATTTTTACAAGTTGTTGACACTCGAATCCAGGCGTAACTTACTCGAGGCACAGATTACTAAGTAGTCACTACGTAACAGATAAATCACTCCCTACAAAAATATCGAAACCTTCCGTTTTAATTGCCTACTCTTTCCGGGCCCGGGCTTTAAAATGTGTGTAGGGTTACCTCTTTAATATATCTTTTTTTTATTGGTATGTAAATTAAGTACTTAGCTCTTACTTCTCATTTCAAAAGTTGTAGCATACAAAAATACTACATGTGTTTTATGTTTATGTAAAGATTAATAAATAAACTTCTACACTTTTCTAAAATCTCGATTATTAAACTGTACGGTGGAAAATATTCTAAATCTTACAAAAAGTTTTAGTAAATTATTTGAGGGAAACAAGGGCAAATAAGATTCAAAGGATAATTTTTCATAATTTCATAACTAGTGCTGCCGGACTTCTTTCTCTTACTTTATCTTTATACTGCACATAAACAACCATGTCAATTTCACTATGAATTTTACAGTATATAAAGAATATATCATCGATCTCGAATTACGTGTTTTGTACTTTAAAAATAGAAGCGTGTGCGCGCGATGCAGCTGTCCGTAACCCACTACGCGAGACTGCGTATAAGGTCCGCCGGCGTCCAAGCGGCCGGTAGGTATTTAGAGCACCCAAGTACATACAAAGGCCTACTCAAGGTAATTGCATGGAATATTCAACACTAGATATGACTGTAGGTACTAATCTTACGAATAAGTCGTACGTACCTAGAACGGTGGTCATACATAGACGTACTACAAAGTGTAGAACGAACGCCGAAGAGCGAGCGCCACTCCGTCATCTTCTAGATAACTTTAACACACAGTTTGCCTAATTGATATTTTTAGTGATTCTAACTTAACATTAAAAGAAAAGAAAAAAGATTCGCTGGGAGCCTAAAAAATGCAATAAAATATATAAATTTAATATCTTATACCATAACCACAGTTTCGCTTATATGCTTTAATATGCCTTTCGAATTTCACCCAATATCAGTACTGGGCCCTGCGCCAATGTTAAGTAAGTTGCTGCAGAAATCATCTCAAAAGATCCCTCGAAAACACCATTGTACAAAGTACCCTGTAAAAGGGAGGGAATAATTCATCATAGTACTAAAAGGCTTTGAAGGGTTGATATTCAGGTGTTCTCCGAAGTGACTTATGAAGAAGCAAATCTCTTATGCCTATCTCCTACTGTGAACACACATGTGACATTGCGGATGACGCAGTGTGTAAGTGGCCCAGATTCCATATGAATCGCTATGAACACCGTCAACGAATATCGAGACATGATATGCATCAGAAACAGTGTTGGTGACAGTACAGAGCCGGAAAGCCCTTATTTAGCAGCTGCCTGGCTCCTGTTTACTACAGCCCTAAAGAAGATATTGAAGAAAAAGCTGGCAACCCATTTATAAATTCTCTCAGATGGACCTTGAAATAGCAACTACGATAGAAGACCTCCATGCTAGAGCCAATCTCTATGCTGTCAAAGAGAGTGCCTTCATTTATCTACTGTTAGTCTGAATTGTATGAGATATTCACCAAGGCCACCGTCGAGCGAATTTCGTGGAACCTGAAATTGTAGGTAAATTTATAGGTTGTCTTCTTCGTGGTATTTAGACAGCTTTTACTTAAAACGTTTTCTGTCAACATATTTAAATCACAAGTAAACGTATTCTAATGTGTAATGTTTTGTAATGGTAATATAGTGTAATCTAATGTGTAAAACAATAAAGCGTAAGTCCAGGCGCCAGCTCATTGAGTCTTCTGACCAAACCCACTTTCTCATAACATCGAGTAAGTATTAATTTGAATAAACAAACAATGTGCGAGCTGTTATGCTGATTGTTTGTCGGGATCAACGACTCTAGTCAATGATGCAAGCATTAATGTGCGGTATTTATAAGACAATATGCTTTTATATGTTGTTGAATGGATACTATACTGGGATGGATTTACTTGCAAAGTTAAACATTTTCAATGTTCTGAGGCACCGTAAAATAATAGTTTTTAAAGGAGGATTCTGGTATTATGGCCCAAGTGATTTTTATTTAATTTAGGCTTTGCTCAAACAACGTATATCCAAAAGTTCATAATGATTGGTTGAGTAGTTAAGGAGCATAAGGATAACAAACAAACTGACTGACTTCTACAGTGGGAGAGCCGTGCTTCGGCACGTATGGGCCGGCTCGACTGGAGTGATACCACGGCCTCGCAGAAAACCGGCAGTATTACTTTTCGCCGAGTGAGTGAGGTTATCGGAGGCCCTAACCCTTCCCTCCCCCGTCCCCTCCTTCTTTTTCACCCTTCCCCTACTTCCACCTTAAAGGCCGCATTTGTGACTTGAGTTGCAGGTGCCCATGGGCGGCGGTGGTCAGGTTCAGGTGACCCGTCTGCTCGTTTGCCCCCTATAATAAAAAAAAACTGACGATCGCATTTATGATATTAGTTAAGAAGAACCTTTTGTGGATGGCTGGATTGCGTGATAGTTTTGCGGTATTTAGAAAAAGAAACGATTCTTGATACATGTATATATGTAATGCATACAATTATCTTCTACGCACGTACAAGAAGTTGTTGTGCAGTTGTCCATTAGACGCTCATGCAAACGTCAGGAATTCCAAAAGTCATGATTGACGGATGTTCGTTGGTGATTGGTCAAATAATATCGATATTAAAATCTCATCATACAACCGTCAATCATTGCATTAGGCGATAGGTTATTCGTCAATCACCGTTTTGATTATGGCAAAACTGACAGCAAATGTATATGTGATTTTGTTGGTTGTAATGTGTTTTGTGCATTTAAATAAATAAAAAAAAAAGAAACCTACCGTGTAATGGGCGCCTTAAATTACTTAACGTCAAAATGGTAGGTTCTGTAGATGATGTGTTCTTAGATTATGTGTAGAACACTAAACTTGTATGAAGTGACGATTTGTGACGTTGTCAAATCATTCACATACTAATGTATGGTATGATTATTAAAAAACAATAACGATACAATATACTAGTAATTGCCATAAACAAAAATAAAATGTAAAAATGTTACTCAAATCTTTATTTTTATTATACAGGTGTATTTGAAAGAGGAACACTTACTTAAATCACTAAGAGCCATGACTCTAGCATGCAGTTGCAATAAGAATTTTTGAAATAAAAAAAAATCCGTTTACAAGTTTTTCATAAAAGTAGGTGGAATGTGAAAAGTTAAAGATTTTAAATAGTAAGTACATATTTTTTTATTGCTGTGCCCCGTTGCGGCTTCGCTCGCGTGTACATATTTACATATTTTGCGCCGAACCCTAATTCTTTTTCAAAATCAAAGTAGCCTAAGTTACTCTTTACAGCACCAGCTATCGGTTTATGTAATTACAAACAGACACTTAAATTTTATTTATTTGTATGTACAGGTATATATTAATGTAAAGCTGTAGATTGTTGTGGGAAAAGAAATATATATTCATCATCCTCCGCGCCCTTTCCAACTAAGTTGGGGTCGGCTTTCAGTCTCACTGCGATACGGCCGCACTTTGATATTTTATTCTGCCATCAGACCTCCACAACCCAAGTACTAGGCGATATCGAAGTTCTGTAGTTAGACCAGATCGTCGGACTTTTGTTTAGGGCTCCAACTACCCGTAACGATTGCCACAGATGTTCGTATGGCAACTGGAACCGACGGCTTAACGTTCTCTCCGAGGCTCGGAAGGGTCGCAATGTATTAAGAATGGTCACTCATCATAAGATTGACCTGGTTAGTATAAACAACCTACTCGGTTACCACTTAGCCACGAGCCCCTCTCCGTTAATCCGTAACCAGCCTAACATATATATTCTTTCGCATATCACTAATATGACGTAGCTTATACGACACTGTGACGTCACATAACTGTACGACGGACATTACCACCTACTATTTAATAACAAATGTCACCATATTTGACCAAGTATTTGTGGCTATTTTACACTCCATTAGTATGTTTACACGTGGATGCTCTTGATAGGGTTGCCACCCGCACCATACAATATGGTATCTAAATGTATTATAGAACTATAATATAATCTATATTTTCATCAATTATTAATTATAATTGGCTTATAATGATTCATACTGCGCTGCGGGTTGGCACCTGCAGTTATTTCAATTTCCACGGCGCTTTAATAATGATTGAACATGTAGGTACTATTTTTCCTAAGTTATTTTTTATATATTTCTGTTTTTAAACGTTCGCAACTTATTATTATATTATCGTGATTAAGTTCCAAGTTACAGATTTAATATTCTTTATATCTGTTTTTAGGGTTCCGTACCCAAAGGGTAAAAACAGAACCTTATTACTAAGGCTCCACTGTCCGTCCGTCGGTCTGTCTGTCGCCAGGCTGTATCTCATGATCCGTAATAGATAGACAGTTGAAATTTTCACAGCATGTATATATCTGTTGCCGCTATAACAAGAAATAAAATAAATTAAAAATTAAAAGAGGCTCCCCTACTAGAGACGTATTTTTTTGGCTTGTAGTATTAAATCTTGTACGATGGTGTGTAACCCTTCATGCGCGAGTCCGACACGCATTTGGTCGGGTTTTAAATTTTGCCACCGCATAAAAGGTGGCAATCCTAGCTGTTGTTTCCGTTGATGTTTATTTTTATCGGTGTCATTGAAACTATACATCCATGTATGGTTACTAACCATTTAAATAAACGAACTATTGCTTAGTTTATTTTTACTTGGTATTTTTTTTTAATCGCTAATGGCTTAAGTCGCACATTGGTAGGCTTTTATTTATTCTTTTAGCTAACGCTTGTAATAGACTTAAGTTTTTGTCGTGGGCACATTGCAATATGACACATGGCTGGTTAGACTGACGAAAGTGTGATGTTACGACAAGACTGTAGTAACTTCACACTTTCGTCAGTCTACTTGAGGACGAGGAATTATTTAAGCACTTACTACTGTCATGCCGAGCGTAGGTATAATTCGCCACCTGGCAAAAAAAGTGTCATAATACAAAAATAGCTATTTCGAGAAAACACGACTTTTATGCCAGTGAGTTGAACAAAACAGCTCACAAAGTTGCCTTTTTCACTGAGCTAATAACGATGTTTTTACAGCTGACCAAATGCACCATTTGCTTTTCAATGCTATAAAAATGTCAAAACGTACTTAACATGTGATATGATACTTTTTTGTGATATGACACTTTTTTTGCCGGTTGGCGAATTGTATAAAACTTAACATTAGTTTGATATGGTATAAGAGTTCTGAAAAGAGGTAGCGTTAATAAACACAATAAAAAAAATTAAACCGACTTCAAAAAGCACACTGGCACTGAAAAATTTAAAATAATCGATTTCAAAGTTGGAACACATTTGGCACTTTTAATTATAATAGGTAACATTATAAAGACACTTTGTACTTACTGATCAGTTTGAAATAGGACCGTATTTGAAACAGGCTAGGTGCACCGCGGCGGCTGCGAGGGACTTCAAACGGGTAGTTGACCAGACTTGGTAACAATCGGACCTTGGGAACATATCCTTTCAAAGTAGATGTCGGAAATATCCGTGACTAGAACTAGAACCTCCTTTTTTTAAAAGACGGTTAAAAATAAAGAAATCTTGAAAATGCAACCAGTAGGAAAACCTAAATTTTTTTTTTGAAGGCTTTTCGTTATTTTCGAAACATATCCTTTTTAATTAAAGAAAAACCAAAGAATTATGGAACTCCTTCAGACGCAGATAACTTGGTTTTTAGAGAGTTTTTTTTTGCAAATTACAGGATGAATTCAAACTGTAAATAAAAACATGGTTCACCTTAGCCTAGAATGCTCGATATGTTGACAATAAATAAAATGTAGTATGATATCGGTTTGTGTGGTCATTGTAAATAAATGTACTTACCTAAGCAGAATAATAAAATAAAACCATCATTTAAAAGTTATAAGCATACATCGATCCGCAATTTTACACAAATTTTAATCTAATTCTTTGATAAATTCCTACCTCACGTGCCTAACGAATAGGATTTGGTTCCAAACGACTAGCTTCTGGAACTACGTTTGTAGTTGTATAACTAATAAAGGCGAAAAGAGAACCTCTGCATAGCAATAACGAGTACTATAATTATTCAAGGGCAAATAATAATATGTAGCAATTACCAAATGTTTCGTGAAACCTCAAATATCATGTTTGCTCATATATTAGTTTCCGAATACAAAATACCGATGACCCTTGATCAATATTCAGAGGCCGCATGGCAACAGATGGTTATTTCAGATAGGATTCTGGGCCATCACACTATTGGTCTGTATCTAGGTTACACGCGCGCTCGTGACGTCATTCTATCTGCTAACTCAGTAGGGTTACCATGAAATATAAAATTGAACGCATTAGTCTTATTGATGACCACATACACTGGGACTGGGACGGAATCGAAAGCTCTTGCAACCCTAGCAGCATGTAGATAAGTCGTGCAAATTAAGTGTGGTCTTCCAAAGAGTGGGAGGACTCGAAATATAGCGGTCTTTCCAAATCGGACTTGTCGGATAATCGGACAATTTTAACCGACTTCTAATTGTTTAATTGAAATGAGACTTTGTTTGTATATCTGGCCCCAAGTTTTCCGCATCCTTTCGTAATATCACGCACCATTTGAAGCCATCTTAAGCAGATATACACCTATAATTAAAATTACTAACATACTCGTAACTTACTCATAGTTTATTAATTTATTGTAGTTATTTAATGACGCTTTGCTGGCAAATAGCATGAAATATTAGCCTGCTAAGCCCTAACAATTCGCATGTTTATGAAATTAAGCCCAAATATCATTAATTGCTATTACTAATAAGATGGTACGTATGCTTTGGTATTGTTTAAATAAGAAAATAAGTTAACTCAACTAGCTTTACAATCTTGAACAAAAAATAGTCAAATTTAAAATAGTCCACCCCGATCCCTACCAGACGCAAAGCTGCCCACAACACAGACCGCGTTTCCCCGCTGTACGGCAACAGACAACTCTCTAAGGCGACGGTCGATCTCTCTGATAAACGTAAGGGCATCAGACCCCAACATCCCAACGTCTCAAACGCTACTGGCACAAACAAATAATTTTCTCCCGCTTTCTCGCAGACGCACTCTCAGCAGCAGCCCCAGCCGTCCGTGTTGTGTGAGTCAGATGAGAGACCGCGAAAGTATTGACACAAGTATCATCCCACACCAGACTCCTCCTTTGCCTTTGTTTAAAGTAAATGAAAATTAAGGCTGCGACTTCATAATCAACCACCTCTAGACCGAAAGGTTTATGTAAAATGAACTGTAGTGAAATTAATTTAGAGACGGGTGAAAGACAGACAGTATTGTTAATTGAGTTTTTGTTTACAAAAGTGTAAAATTTCTTGATATAATTGTATTTGTCGTGTCCTTACCAGACCTGTCTTAACTTGAGCTTTAGACTTAAAGAAATTAAATTACTGATATCGATTGTTTTAAAAGAATTTGTTGATAAGCAGTCTAGACATCCAGCTTCATAGATATAAACTTTTTGCCTCGCACAACCAATCTATGGAATAAATTGTCGCCTGCGGTATTTCCGGAGCGATACGACCTTCAAACCTTCAAGAAAAGAGCGTACTCCCATTTCAAAGGCCGGCAACGCTCTTGTGACCCAAGAATAGAGCGTACTCCCATCTCAAAGGCCGGCAACGTCCCTTGAGTTGCAAGTGTCACGATAGTCACTTACCGTCAGGTGACCCTTCTGCTCGTTTGTCTCCTTTAACCTAAAAAAAGATATAAGTAGTCACCGTACTCGTCTTACAAAATTTGCAAAGCGCTAACTGAATTAACTTGTTACTAAACCTATTAAATTATTATGTAACTAGAACTTCCATTACTATACTAAAGGCACGTTTACAAAGAAGGTCACTTATTTCTTGGCAAATACAATAATAACTTAAAAAACGTTAAAGTTAACTTTATGAAATAATATTCTCGAACATATTGCACTCGTTTTACCCAACCAAACTAAGCATAGCTTGACCTAATATAATATTATACGTAAAAACATCTTCATCGTCCGCACTCTTTCCCAACTAAGTTCGGGTCGGCTTTCACTTCACTACGATACGGCCAAACTTTCATCTTTTACGTGAAGCGACTGTCATCAGACCTCCACAACCCAAGTGCTAGGTGATATCGAAGTTCTGTAGATAGACCAGGTTGTCAGACTTTTTAGGGCTCCAACTATCCGTAACGAATGTTACAGATGTTTGTTTGGCACCAGGGACCGACTGTTTCACGTGTTCTCCCATCCTAGACTGACCTGGCTAGTACGAGGGCTACACTGAAAATTTCGGGAATCAAGGAAGTGACACAACATTACTACTATTTAAAAATGTATTTAGAAGTATTCTCCGCGAAATTTGACACATTTTTCCATACGATGGAACCAATCATTGAAGCAACCATTCCATTCGGAAGTTGGGGTCTCCAAAATGGCCGTTTTGTTGGCGTCCACAGCTTCTTCAGGTGATGAAAATCTCTGACCACGCAATTTATTCTTTATTTTAGGGAAAGTATAGAAATCATTAGGGCTTAGGTCGGGACTGTACGGCGGATGGTCTAATAATTCTATGTTTTCTTGCTCTAAAAACTCTTTTGTTCTGTGCGCGGTGTGAGAACTCGCATTGTCGTGATGGAGGATGATGCGGCGGTTGCAGTTCTCTTTACGGAGTTCGGAAACGACCTGTGGCAAACAAATGCTAGCATACCATTCTGCATTAACCGTTCTTTGTTCCTCAAGAGGAATAGTCGCAACATGGCCGGTTTTGGAGACAAACGTGGCCACCATTTTTTTTGCAACACTCCGTGAACGAACAATTTTAGTTGGCTTTAACTCTTCACAGAGCAAATGCGGTATCCATCGGGAAAACAACTTTTTTACACCTAATTGTTCATGCAAGATTATTTGTATTTGACTCATGCCAATGTCTAAATTTGCCTGAATTTCGCGGTATGTCACATGTCGATCTTCCTCAATCAGCTTACGCACAACATCAACGTTTTCTTGTTTTGTCAAATTCAGCAAACTAGCGATAAATTGTGGTTTTGGATGGGGCTTCATCACCGAATGCAGAAAGCATCCGGTCAACACACTGGTTTTGTGTTAAACCGCTTCGAAAGTCATAATAAATCATCGCCCTTGAATTTTCTGGAGTCAATTCCATTTTCTCAACGACTAAACAAGTTTGAGAAGACCTTGTGAGAAGACCGAGAATCTTTTTTTTAAATAAATAAATGGTATTCGATTTTTAAAACCAAGGAGTTTTCAATTAAAAAGATTTTAATATGATAGGAATAGTGGAAATATTCCATTCCCGATACTTTTAGTGCATGTATATATACTTTTAGCCTATGTATTACTTAACTTTGTAATGTGCTAACCTACTCGGGTACCACTTAGCCACGAGCCCCGTATCATACGTAATAACATGACGGGATGATTATAGTTATTAGTAACTAAGTATTTTTGTTTCTATGTATTTTTACAAATGTGATCGGGTATCTTTTGTATAAAAATTTAATAAAATTTATATATATAATAATTATTCTGAAAAAATCCTGAATAATATTCTTCCATTCCTCAGCACGTGTCGTCACAGTTTGTCGCACACACGTTCAATTGCATTCAGGGGTGCTTACCACTCTATGCTTGTGATACAGACAACTTGAATATAGTCAAACATTATCTAAGCTGTTTTTGGAAGAGTGTTATCCCACTAATATTATAAATGTGAAAGTTTGGATGGTTGGATGGATGGATGAATGGATGTTCGTTACTTCCTTTCTTTTGGATGTGGGGCCTCATAATATTTACGACATTTTCAAAGTTTTCGAAGCCCACGAATGTTCAAAAGTCTCTGCACTAGTCTAGGGTCGTCGCGCGACGACGCGTTGTTGTTGAAAAACCGGACCTGACGCGACGCTTCGACTCTGCGCCAGTGTGAGTTGAGCCTTACTGTTTCGTAGGTACTTACTTGTCTTGCCTTTCTTCACACGATCGGTGGCTTCGTATCCAATAACTTTATAAATGATGAACTAGAAATTAAAAGCTATGATCCTCGTTATAGTATAATAAATTGCATAAATAATATCGAAACTAGTTCAGCAGCGGACGCGATACTGCAATGATGGCATTAAACTGCCCGTGCCCTTTTTTTACAACGCATCTACCAACGCAACGGAACGAATTCGATGACGCGTTTTCAAATTTATATTTAGAACTGTTCGTTGACCTTTGTTTTAGCATTTAGCATAAAAACCTACTCTATCAGCATTAATAAATTACAGTAGGTATGCTTAAACTGATTCATACTAACATATTTTTGTATTTATTATATAATAGTAATATATAACGGCTATAAATATCTAATAATATGAAAGGTATTATTATTTAACGCGCTTTATATTACCTTGACTTGTATTTATCTATCTCTGTAACGGAATCTTTCAATGGAATTTTTAACAACTTCAAGACGTCCGATTGACTTGAAAATTTTCACACCTATGAAGGATCGATGACCATGTTTTCACCGGTAGAGGGTGATTTATAGGGAAGGTGTAGGTGTATAATTAATTAAGGTTTTTAGGCGTAAATATTAGTGAAAGATCATCAATACTTCAGAGGTTATCCCCCTATATCCAAACTTACAATCTTTGCCTATTTTTAATAATAGGATAGAAAAATTCTGTAGATGAATCTTGTTTATTTTTACACGTTGTATATTAGCTTCACTTGTATGTTTGTTTATATGTTTGTAACCGACTCCTTTGGGCGCGATTTTGACCCACTTTAAACGGCCAGATTTCATTCAAATTTTGCACACCTGTCAAAGACCGATGACAATGCAATAATTCGATTAAATTTTTTATTTTTTAGTTGAATTATCTATAAAAGCGTGTTTTTTAGTTTTTTTCAACTATAATTATTATTAATATAACTACCGTCTATAAATAGATCTTCGACTTGCATAGCAGGCTTCAATCCACAGATACACGTGGGCAGTTCTATTTATAGACTCAAACCCGATATCCAAGGCTTAACAGCATCATTGCTCGATCTATAACTATCTATGTTCGTGTAAATCTATGAATGAAATAGAATCTTGTTATTTTCATACGGGCTTATTATGGCACAAAGAAATAAGGTGACATTTGAAATCTGTAGTTTCAGCAGAAAATACTTAAATATTTTCAATTATGATTTTTTTAAAGACAACTCTCGCGTTATGAATTACTCCTGTGTCGCGGGGGACTTTACAAATATACAAGCTACAGAAACAAAGAACACCCAGACTCTGGTGGGAATCGAACCCATGACCTATGGCATAGCAGTCAGGGCCACTAACCACTAGGCCAACAGGCCAGTCGATATTTTAGGCCATAGGTACCTATGGTTCTCTTACCTCAATATAGTTCTTGCAGTTAACAGTTGTGGTTATTACTCGTACTTTTAAAATGACAAATGATATCAATACCAAGCTTATTGGCTGGTCATTAATAAACACTTTATTTTAAAATATTTTGAAGTAATAGAATTATGAATATGTTAATAGATCTGTATTGAAATCGTAACGTAATTATATATATAAATAAAATATCCCATTGGATATTTACGAGGATATTAAAATAAAATATCTAAAAGATTCAGACAATTGGAACAACGCAAGAAGTAATAAATCCAATCTGGTTCCGTTACATTTCATCATAGAATAACGCCTGGTTGTAATAGTATGTCACATCTTCAAATCAACATCTTTACACCATGTTCAATACACAATTATGCATCAGTTGATAAGAAAGTCGATAGATGGCGTTAGCGTCAAATTAGATGTCACTATGGTTTCGTTCACATGGACAATATGTAAAGGTCAATGAACTTTGTATTTTTGAGCAATATTATTACACTAGTTCAGGTGACGAGTTGTATTTTATTTCAACCATCATCACACCCAGATCAAGTAGTGTTGTTCCACCGCAAGTTTCAGTAAAGCTGAGACTTGTACATGGTCCTATCGAGTCGGATACTCCTAGGCTTTTTGAGTTCACCCCTCGTACTAGCAGTGGATCGCTGTGCAACGGTACGAGTAAACGCGCAAGGCATTGGCGCGTGTTTGGAAGTATTTCCAAGAGCACGAGTAGCAGCAAATAGTTCCAGAAATCACGACAGAAGGCGCCACCTACGTGACAATTCGGAATAGTGAGTGTGAAGTGCAACTGTGAGTACATTTATTTGTTTATGTTTACAAGGCAAAAAGACCCTTTCATTTGAAGCAGTTTACGAAGTTTCTTTTAATTTCAAGCAATTTAAACTCTGTATTAAACGTTCAAGATATTCAAGTAGAAGATTCAATGCAGTTTAGACTTAGAAAAATTAAGAGTAGTTTGTAGTAACTTGTAAAAAATTAGTTTTAATGCATGTTAGTTTAGACACTTAGAATAATTTATAGAAAACGGGGGAACGAGAAGTCTATGTCCGTTTACCGCCGACAGTAAGTACATTTTAAAACACTTGTATTTTTTTGAGAATTGTCTTACTTAAGGCACTTAGAATTGTCGCTTAAGGCTGGAATTGTTGTTTATTTTAGTACGCTTTTTGATTTGTTTATGTGTAGTGTGAAATTGTTAGAGTACTCGCTTATCACGGGACTTATTGTTTATTTTAGTACTATTTTAGAGGCTTTATTTGTTTAGTTGGTACACTTTGTTGTTGCAATTTATTAAATTCAACCTAGTTTTAGAAGATACGTCAATTTAGAAGCTTTGTTGCTGTAGTTTTGGTAATTTACAGGGTTTGTTTATTATTGTTTACACATTTATTAATATGGAGGGATTGAAGAATGTTGTTACTCATTTACAAAATACTATACAAAAGGGATATGTAAATTTCAAAAAGGGTCCAAAGGAGAGAATTACGTTAGAATATATACAAACTAGACAAGAACTTCTTGAAAACAATTGGACTAAGTTCGAAACGAATTATTCCAGGCTTCGTGAGCAGATTGTAGGGGCGGTAGATCAAAACGTACTGGACATTTATGATTCTACCGAAGATGTTTATATTAATTTTAAGACACTTTTGAAATCAACATGCAATAAAATGTCACCTGCCGAACCATTGGTATCGGCTAAGTCAGCTGATAGTCAGTCTTCAAAAAGGTCAACATTTGTAAAGTTACCTAAAATAACCATCCCGACCTTTTCAGGAAAATATAGCGAATGGACAACGTTCAATGATTTATTTAAGTCTTTAGTTCATAAAAACGAGTCCCTTGACGATTGCCAAAAATTACACTATTTAAAAAATCACCTTACGGGAGAAGCTGAACAATTAATCCGGCATACTCCCATAAGCGACGCGAATTATGCTCAGTGTTGGGCTTTATTGGAAAGGCGTTACAATAACAAAAAGTATCTCGCTCATTGTATTTTGAAACGTTTGTTTAGCCAAAAACGTTTACATGTTGAGTCAGGTTCAGGTCTTAAAGAGCTATTTGATACTACCAATGACTGTTTAAATGCTCTCAAAAATTTGGACGTTGATGTGAGCACATGGGATATCATCATTATCGAAATAGTAGCATTCAAGTTAGATTTTGAGACTCGTAAACAGTGGGAACTAAGTATTAATCCTACCGGTGATAACGAGTTGCCTACCTTTGAACAGTTTAGGTTATTTATTGAAAATCGTTATCGCGCATTAGAGTTTATTGAACCACATAAGTCGTCAGCTCGCCAGAACAAAGTATCGCACAATCATAATCCAAAAGCTATGTTGGTCATGAATTCATCATCTATGAGCTGTGAATTCTGCCGTGAATCGCACAAACTCTGTTTCTGCAAGCAATTTGTTAAGCAACCTATTAACAAGAGACGGGAATTTGTGGCTAAAAGCAATGTTTGTTTTAATTGCCTAGGCAGCAATCACTCTGTGTCCGATTGCAAAAAACCAACGTCATGTAGAATATGCCACAAACGTCATCACTCTTTGTTGCACTACATGTTAGAAGCAATAAATTCAATTGAAATAGGTAAACAACAATCAGATCAACAACTCAAAGAGGAAAGGCAACAGAAGAAAGACATCAAAGAAGTACAGGACAATGGAGAAGAGTCTAAAGAAGAAAAGAAAATAGAAACAAAAACAGACAATACATTAAAAATCTTAGGACTTACCTGGAACCGTCGCGAAGATGCGTTTCAATATGGAGTGAATCTTCCTCCCGAATTGGTAGTTCCTGTTACCAAGAGAGCCGTAACTTCTGAAATAGCAAGGTTATTTGACCCATTAGGATGGCTATCTCCATGCGTAATAGTAGCGAAAATCTTAATTCAGAAATTGTGGCTCGCAGGTATACAATGGGATGAAGAAGTTCCTGCCGAATTATTAAAGGAATGGGTTACTTACCGGAAAGAGCTGCAAATAATCACCCAAGTACGGATACCGCGTTGGCTGGGAATCAAACCAGTAGACAATGTTGAGCTGCATGGGTTTAGTGACGCCTCCAAAGTAGCCTATTCGGCCGTAATTTATCTACGGAGTATTGACTGCACTGGCCAGATACATGTTTCTCTACTGGTTGCCAAGACGAAGGTTGCTCCAATCAAACAAATAAGCATCCCACGTTTGGAGCTGTGTGGAGCAGTACTATTGGCAAGGTTGTTGAAAGAAACTGCGGAGGTCTTAAATGTGGCAAAGGACCGGGTAACTGCTTGGACTGATTCCACAGTCGTATTAGCTTGGCTCAACAGTCACCCAAGCAGGTGGAAGACGTTTGTCGCCAATAGAACCTCTGAAATATTAACCATAATGACATCAGCTCAATGGTTTCATGTTTCCACTAAGGACAACCCAGCAGACTGTGCATCACGTGGGTTATTGCCAAGCTCGATGGTAGACAATGAATTGTGGTTTGCAGGACCGTCCTTTCTGAAGAAGAAAGATATTAATTATAAAAGGCCAAAGGACTTACCACTTCAATTAGAAGAAGCTGTAAAAACACACCTATGTATAGTTCCCGACAGTTCTATCTTAGACAAATTTTCAACCTTACCTCGACTGCTAAGAGTAACAGCTTATTGTCGACGGTTTCTAAACAAAGGAAAAAATATTAAACCTTATTTAATTAAAAAAGAGTTAGATGATGCTCTAGAGGTATGCATTAAGAAAACGCAAAAGGAAGTATTTTCAGAAGAGTATACACAACTGCAAGACAAGGGTGAACTACAAACAAGGACAAGCAAGCTTAACTCATTATGCCCATATCTCGACTCAAGAGGGATAATGAGAGTTAGAGGCATTCTTGAAAGGTCCCAGTTGGATGAGCAGACTAAACATCCAATAGTTCTGCCAAGCACCGCTCCTTTGACTAAGCTTATTGTAGCTGAAGCTCACAACAAGACCTTCCATGGAGGCCCCCAGCTGATGCTCAATTACTTACGCACAGCCTACTGGATTATTGGTGCCAGAAATGTTGTCAAGCATCATATCCACAGATGCGTAACGTGTGTTAGACAGAAAGCTGAAAGCAATAATCAGTTTATGGGATCTCTGCCTAGCGTTAGATGCACACCTGCAAGACCATTCCTGCACAGTGGTGTCGATTATGCTGGCCCCATAAACATCAGAACAACTGGAGGCTCATGGTACCGAGTGGCATTTTATTCCCCCACATGGACCAAACTTCGGTGGTTTGTGGGAAGCAGGCATAAAATCCACCAAATTTCACCTCAAACGTGTGGTTGGTGAATCGACGCTGACGTATGAGGAGTTGACCACATTTTTAAATCAAGTCGAAGCATGCTTGAATTCGCGACCAATTAGCGTAATAAATAGTACAGAGCCTAGTGAACCTATGCCTTTAACGCCGGGACACTTTTTAATTGGAGAACCAATTGTAAGTGTCTCTGACTACACATACGAAGGGTCTTCATTCATGCTTCAGTCTTTTTGGAGACGATGGTCTACCGAATATTTGTCTAACCTAATGAATCGGTATAAATGGTCTAAACGAGTCCCCGAGCCGAAAATTGGAGACATCGTTTTAATAAAAGAAGACGACTTGCCGCCAAGTCGCTGGTTGATGGGTCGTGTAGAGCAAAAACATCCCGGTAAGGATGATATCACCCGTGTGGTCACATTACGTACCAAAACATCAATTTTGAAAAGACCTACTTCTAAACTTTGTGTTTTGCCAGTCACAGAATAATGAATTTATTCAAAGATCAAACTTATACACTTGTTAGTTTCATAAGTTAATTTTAATGTATTCATTTAAATATTAAATTATTTACGCTTGTTAGTTCATCATTGTATTTACACTGTTATGTTTAAGGAGTTAGTCCATTATGAGCTGTCGATTGTAACAATCAGTATTTTTATATAAACGTTCAAATGCCACACAAATTTATGTAAGTTTAAGATTTATGGCAGTGGTATTTGACATCTTACTTTTAGTTTTCATTGTAATCCAGCTCATGAAGGTCATTTCTGCACTAAATGTCCTTGGTGGGCGGCATGTTCAATACACAATTATGCATCAGTTGATAAGAAAGTCGATAGATGGCGTTAGCGTCAAATTAGATGTCACTATGGTTTCGTTCACATGGACAATATGTAAAGGTCAATGAACTTTGTATTTTTGAGCAATATTATTACACTAGTTCAGGTGACGAGTTGTATTTTATTTCAACCATCATCACACCCAGATCAAGTAGTGTTGTTCCACCGCAAGTTTCAGTAAAGCTGAGACTTGTACACACCATATCTCTTGTCTTGTTGAGTTGTTGAAAGCATTTATTTATTTCAGTTTAATTAGAACGGCTGTAGGCCAATAATACTCAATAATTACATTACAATAAAATTTGAAAAATAAAAACGAATATAAAAATAATGAAACGATCATACACTGAATTTCAAACATGTAAACAAAGTCAATGCCCATCCATTCGTAAACTAATCAATAATTGTGTCCGAATCCAGGAGACTTGAGCCTTCGTGGTAGCAATTCGCTAGGAATTGGCACAGCAAACAATTTGTGCTTTCTGCTGCGACAGTAGTTGTTGACAATACTATAATTTGGAAGCTTGGAGCCGATCTGATGATGATCAGGAAGTGGATAGCAGAACTCTTTAATGTTTACTAGTAAATTCCTCGTGTTTGGGCTCATATGATTCGTTTTGACGAGTTCAACATATTGGGCTTGGTAACTTTAGTCTGATGATGAACCTAGGAGGTGGAGAGTGGACCTATTTTTTACTTTTTGAAGTAAAAACTTCTTTAGGCACGTTGTGCACTTTTGGTATGGGGAAAAAGCACTGAACTCGCATCGTCACGCTAATAATACATATATAGATTCACTAGAGGGCGCTAATCTAACCATTGAGTTCTGTCAGCTCCTTATTAGTTAATCTTTAAAAATATAATTAGTTCAATAAAGTACTTATTGTGTGCGCAATTCATATGGTAAAATAAACAAAAACATAATTGTAATAAAGGTAAAAATTTATAACGCCTATAGTGCTCAATAGCGAAAACCTTTATTCAAAATTTCGTCTGAACGTACGTCGGTTTGATGTATGCCACTAGTAGATGGCATCACTTCGTCACACACGTCCTTATTAACAATTTTTGAAGTTAAAACTTCTTTAGGCACGTTGGGCACTTTTGGTATGGTTTTTTTTTTAACCTTTTCATCCTTAAAATCCATCCTTCCTAAATACAGGATCATTACCACGAGAATATATTCCATTTTCCAAAGAAACAGATGAATCAGAATCAGTCCCAAAGATTCTAATGCGGTTACCAGGTATTTAACCTTGACGACGATGAGCACTACTTTACGTTCCATGTACGTGGAGTACCGTACTTGTGAATCAAATAGATTTTGCACTCAACTTCGTTCGCGAATATAAAGCAAGCCGGCCCGGCCCGGCTTCGCCAGGGTATAAATTTGGTTTTAACATTTTCTAAGGAGAATTTTAAATGTTCAATTTAATTGTTCCTGTGTTATTTAATTGTCAATGACAACAAAAACGAAAATACAGACGCTCACAGTCTTCCTTTCATAGCTAGTACTTAATATAGGGATATGAAGTACCTACTATTAATGATTTCTTACAAGTAACAATTGTATGTAAAGGATAAGTATATGGGAAAGATTTTATTGATTTAGGAACACTATGACATGGCCATGTGATTAGAAAGGATGAATGGAATATTGGAAAGATAATCGAACTAAAAATGTGAAAAGTCTTAAGAGAAGAGTAACTTGAGAAAAAATAAAATGCGAGAACGAAGGAACAGAAGTAACAAACTAGGCTGAAAGAAATGTCAAAATTAAATGTATAAGATTTTTATTTTCTACCGAATTACTTGATCAACATAATATAATAAAATTATACTATTAAATACTATTTAATAAAGAACAGAAGAATACAAAATATATAATTACGATATTTTATGGTTAAGAGATAATGCCCGGTTGTTAACGGCTAGCTTATAAAATTTCTTCACAAGTACAATTTAAAAAATTAACATAGCCCCGACTGAAAAATTCCTTCAAAGATTAGAAAAGAACTGAGTTTCGAACAGTTGAACAGTTTTTTTTTTGCATTATAGCTTTTGGACACTTTTGATCAAGTCACCTTTCAAGCAAACAAAACCTATATCAAAATCGGTCCATTCGTTTAGGAGCTATAATGCCATAGACAGACACACATACACATATTAACCTTATAACATCACTCCTTTTTGCGTCAGAGGTTAAAAACGGGCTACATCACGCTAAAAGTGTTTCAAATCAGACTGATAGAGCATGTATGAGTGTTATCATTTTAAAACATGGTAACAAACTCTTCAGCTAAATAATTTAATATAAGTAAACTTCGAGGGAGATTTAGTTTGTGAGAGAAAAGAGACAAAATATGTGGTGGTCTCTTGTTATTTTCTGTAGAGAACTATCTGGAGCCCTTCAATACATTCTCATTCCTATATTTATTTTATCAACAATGCAGGCAAATATCGCGAGTGTAGTGTCAACATTCGGTTTGACATTCAGATACGATACAGAAATAAATGTCTACCCTTTATGCACAGGACGGTATAGGATGGTAACAGCCAATGTCATTGTGTAAAAAGTTGACAGTAGTACGACTGAGATATGGTTTATTTTTTAAACATCTTTGAATTTTAGACGATCTGTTCTATATTTGAACTGAAAAAAAAAATTACTTGGCTGCGCAAGGCTTGTGCTTTTGCCATAAAAATAGACTTATCTATTTTTAAAACTTTGTAATTTTTTATAATGTTACTAGCAACCCGCCCTCGGGCTTCGCACGGGTACAAATTATACACCCATACCTTCCTCATGAATCACTCTGTCTATTAGTGAAAAGCCGCATGAAAATCCGTTTCACTAGTTTTTCAGTTTATCGCGAACAGACAGACAGACAGACGCGGCGGAGGACTTTGTTTTATAATATCTAGTGATTTTCAATCTTTGCTAAAAATTAAGGCAAATTGTTATTGCGGTACACTAGAATCATACGAAAATTTGCGAATTATATGTTTGTGAGTTGGTCGCATTGCAGGGGATAATCAATGGAGTTTGGAATGCGATTTGGGAATTTCTTACATTAATAAGGAAAGTACAATATAAATGTGAGGTTTCAGTAACAAATAACAATATAATATATGTAATTAAAGTTAGAAAAAAAAATATTTTCCAACATTGATTTAGTAAAAAAAAGTTTTGAAAATGGTATTTAACAGTGGACATCGTATGATTAAGATGACGACACCCGTAGGTATTACGTACGGTATTTATAAAGCGAATAAATTGTTCTATTTTATACTATAAACAAAGATGGCAAACAAGCATATGGCTTTTTAGTAAATGGAGTAGTTATTGTAGAGTTTCAACGACAGGAGAGTACTTGTGTTGCCATTTAAGAAGAAAAACTTTAATTATAAAAAGCCCACCAGCTTATGAGAATTCTCGTGGTACAGAATTAATTATTCATTAAATCAATATTTCTATTTCAAATAAACCAATAAAGTAAAATAACTGATTAGTCAACAGCCATGCTTTGTATGTTTCATATTCAAGTTAAAGTCAAGTCCAAGATAGATTTTCAAAAAAAATTTTAAAAATTGTTTGAAAACATCTTTTTTAAACCAAATTTTAAAAATTATAAATCAACGCAATGTCACTGCAAAAATAAGTTGCTTTGTGGAAAGTAAAACAAATAATAAATAACAGCCACTCTTTTAAATCACCAGATAGTTAAACAATATAGATATACCTATTTAGTGAAATAATGTAATAAATACAACACCGTTTTATCTGTAACTGTTTGAAATTAAACATTGAAAGTGTGGATACTGAAAACTAAACAAGATAAAATTAAAATAAGAAAATAAAGACATAAAAGACTGAAGATGAAAAACATACTAGCACATTACATTTGTAATGTATTTGAAATAGTTTGTGAATCTAAAAATAATTAGTACTATCCTGTCCTTATCCTGCATACAAACCACCATTGAGTAATATAATTTCAGGCAAAGTTTTCGCTTTGCTGTGGATTTAAATTTGTTAAAACTAGAATTACTTTTACTTTTGACCTGTTCTTCTGTATTTACTGTCGCACGGTGGCATCATTTGACCTGTATAATAGTGCTATGCATGTATAGACAGTCCTGTTCTAAATATAGCAATGAAGTGGCGAACTCGAACCGGCCGTCGCGTATTGCAGATTATAACTTTTTTTGTATAATTTTTGAGTGAAAATGCTAGTATTTTAATCTATTTTTTTTTAATATCACCTTATAAAAATTACGGATTGAAGTAGAATGTTTGGAGGAGTTTTTACTAGATATGCAAAAGCAGTCGAATCATGGTCCTCATTTCGGCATCTTCTTATCTTTAGCCAGTGTATGAGTCCCAACTGTTTTATGTATTTGTAACATCAATAATGCGTGCAGAAAGGTCTTGTATGTAGGGATGTAATTGCTAACTGGGTAGGAACTAGTATGCCTGTTAAAAAATACTTAATTCTAAATTTAAACTTTATGAAGCAGATTTTAAAGACAGTATTTAGACGACTGTAGATGGGTCGTTGTCAAATTTTGGGCAGGTAAAGTTATCCCTCAACAATTTTTATTATTAACATGTGCAACATTTGACAATGACCCAGACTTGTCTCATTATTTGTAGGTTCTACATTATTTTGTTAGATCAATTTTTAGCATGGATACATACTTACCATAATAATAATATGATTGCCATGCAGAAAATGAAAAATAAGTGAAATTAAAAAAGTCTATAATAATTAATAGAATGACAATTGAATTTTGAGATTATAAAATTATGTGATAGGGTTACTAATGCAAGTACTCTCATTCATTTTCATCATAATTACTATTATGATGAAATGAATATGATTATTTGTAACCGACTTCAAAAAGGAGGAGGTTCTCATTTCAACAGATTTTTTTGGGAGTGTATGTTACGCGATATCTTCGCCAATTACGAACCGATTTCAATTATTGTTTTTTAAATTTAATTGTTTGCACTCAAGTTTGGTCCCATTTAAATTTAAATATTCCACCTCAAAGGGTTGAAAAGTAAGGGATGAAGAATACAGTTTACTACAATTTGCTTTTTTTTTAAGTTAATTATTACCATTTTTTTTCTTTTCATTTTGCGCATTAGTAATTCTCTCATTGTCATAGCGAATCGTATCCCAGAACATAATAAGTAAACTGAGAGGCGATTGTGTTACTATGTTGGGAGTAATAAAACCCCACTTAGCTTTAAACTTGTGTCCTTACTTGCTTAGCAGATAAACGTATGTTAATCTTTAGGTCGAGCGGCTTACTCATTGCATTTCTTAGCTCTGACTTGTCGAAGGGGGAATGACCTAATGCTCTAGGTTTACTTTATTTATTCATTAAGTATTGGCGTCTATAAATACCACGACTAAGAATACCACTAATTAATAATAAAAAAACAGTCAGTTTTAGGACTCCACGTCAGATGTGACAACTTGAAAACATAACTTCACAATGTATTTGCATATACATACACACACACACACACACATCTGTATATATATAGTTAGGTTAAAAATAAAAAAGGTGTGTGTCAGCTCCGACCCACGACTGGAGTTTATAATTTACTGTAGGTTCACAGTATATATTCTATATATATATATATATATATACATACATATATATTTTCTACATAAAGGTATATACACATATCTACTTACATGCGTCGAGGATAAGGAGTAAACTCCAATAAAGCACAAAAAGCACTATTCATATTTTTTTCATACCGGGCTTCTAATATGAAAATCGATTCTTAAGGAGTAAACTCCAAAAAGTAGGGATAACATAACTCAATGTATACATAGGGTACACTGGAAGTTCTGCGCTCCTGCCGCTCATAAATGTTTGAATTTCGAATATTATATTTTTTTAAATATGTATAAGAAACTTGGCTCCGTCTTACTTATTTTCGATCACTGACTGACGCGAGTTTAATATATATATTACCCATCCCAAAAAGTGCACAGCGCCGCTAAAGAAGTTTTCACTTCAAAAAGTTAAATAATCTATCTAAGACCGGTTTTGGTTAATATACGCGTACACAAGGTATTAGAAAATTGTTAGCCATATTATTAGTAGGTATATTATTAATTGTAACATATAAAAATAAATAAATAAATGTAATATATGGTGAGTTTTAATTCCTAAAAACCCTTCAATAAACTTGAATTGCTGCTAATTTAAAGTTAATAGTAATACTAAAATTAATTACTTACCGAATTAAAAATAAAAAGAGTTCCACTATTCATCTCCTGACTCCATCATCAGACCCTCGTGACCAAGCCCAATCTGTTGGACTCGTCAAAACGAATCATATGAGCCCAAACTCGACGGGTTTACTAGTAGCCACTGTACAGTTTCTAAGTGGGAGAGCCATGCTTCGGCACGTATGGGCCGGCTCGACCGGAGTGATACCACGGTCTCACAGAAAACTGGCCTCATAGCAACGATTCCGGAGAGATTTACCGAAGGCTCTAACCACTCCCTCTCTCCCCTTCTCCCCCTCTTCCCTCCCTTCCCCTACTCCCATCTTAAAGGTCGGCAATGCAGTTGTGACTCTTGAGTTGCAGGTGGTCATAGCCGGCGGTAGTCACTTACTATCAGGTGACCCGTCTGCTCGATTGCTAGGTGGCAAACGAGCAGACGGGTCACCTGATGGTAAGTGAAACTCAGAATAGTAACTGTCTGTCTACATACATACATACATACCGACAAGTACTATGTAGCAATATTCAATTAGGACGACGATAAATGTTAGTGGCTTTACGTGAGGAAAAATCGTCGCAAGTTAATTATAAGCACTTTCTTCTCACCCTGAGTAGTCTTTTGCTGAATTTTTTAACCGACTTCAAAAAGGAGGAGATTCTTAATTAGACTTATTATAATTTTTTACTTCTTTTTCTTTGAAAATAGTACACCTTTAAGGGTGAAAAAATAAGTAATGAAGCTTATTACAATTTATCATCATTTAGGTGTATTGCAGTTGGTGATACTTTTTTAAAGTTAATTATAGTAATTTCGATTATTTCATACCAAATTAGTTATCTTCGAAGAGGGGCAGAAGTGTATCACACGACAATTTCTGATCCCAGGTAATAGTCTACCAAAGTGTGGTGGCATTGAGAATTTATTGCAGAAAGACCCAATAACAATGTGCCCAGCCCGGTGTGTATGTGCCAACTGCCAACATAGGATATACCACCAGTTGAACTAAACGGATTATTTAACTTAATAATATAAATAAGGTTCAAATGGAAAAGTTAAACCAAGAGTTAAATGAAATACTTAAAAAAAACATTTATTTATTTATTTCTCAATACAATTATCATTACAGGAATTACACAATTCAATGGTGTAGCGATCTAATGATAACAATAAAATAAATAAATAAAAATGTTGAACATAATATATATTTATTGTCTATAAAAAATGCTAATGAAAATGAAATGCTACCCTTGTGAATGCACTCAGAGCACAGCAAAAAATGTCTGTTACCTCCGCTACAAGGCTTAGAGTGCGAATCGCGTTCGTCAGTGGCGCCATTTTTAAAAACTTGGTTAAAAATATTTATCTAGGCTATTTCAATCAATCAATCAATCAGCCAATTATAGTCCACTGCTGGACATAGGCCTCTCCCAATGTGCGCCACAGCACCTGGTCCTCCGCCTTCCGCATCCAGTCCATCCCTGCTACCTTCTTCAGGTCATCGGTCCATCTGGCTGGGGGGCTATTAACTTAATAATATAAATACTTATCCTAGAATAAGGTTATTTCGCGTGTTTGTATTATTATCACATCTAGGTTATTTATAAGCTAAATATTTTTAAGCTACCGAGAAAGATGGATCTAAATTCTAGGTAAGAAGAATAAAAGATTATGCGGAGGTAACTTTGGTTTTTACTGAAACCTTTAAAGTATTACATTCACATTAATGACTGATAACAATATACAATAATCAATATATCTTGAGGTTCCGTGCATCAACATGGGACAACTGTCTCTCACGGCTTCTCCGATCAGAGTCCCTTGTTTCATGGTTCCATTCTCTGAACTATTTCAAATACGAATTATTCGAATCTTGAGCTCGGAGTCGCCAGTAAAGACTTCACGCGCCAAAGAGGTTTAACATCAATCCACGAAGGTTGCAAGTGCGCGTGCAGTCCAGCATCACAGTATATTGATAATACCTACTTTTACTTATTTTTAATGTACTATAGGTTACCTTTAATATGTAGTTTATCTATTACCTTGCTAAAGTATAAGCCACGGACAAGAGGGGACTCTTCTAATATAGGTTAATTTTAACCTTACAGAAGAGTTCCCAAACCCAAGTAATAGTTGAAAAAAAAGATATTTTTTGATAATTTGACATACGACAGCTATACAAAAAATATTGTTAAACAATTAAATTTTTAAACAAATGTTAGTTATTATATTTTAAAATCGAATAAACAGTATTTAATCTTTATTTTAAAATAAGTACCTAAGTATTATATAAACTTAAAAAAGAACGTTCTTCTAAAACTAATCTGTAATTATGACTCATCTATCTTATGATTGATCTTGACACATGATTGATGTACCTATGTACCTAGGTAAACGAGCGATCGCCTGGTGGCCGAATTTCTACCATAAATCATTTTTGGTTTCATTCATTGACCAGTATAACTTGGACTGTCATTGTATAGATTGTCAACATAGTAGACTGGATGCGTGAGGCTTGGTATAGCAGTTATCACGTGTTTTTTAAATTTGTAAATTTGCTTTCTGCACTTCTTCTATGACATAAACATTAATTATTCCAAAAATTACGATCCTTCGTTCGCGAAAGTTCCTAGATCTAGATATGTATTAACTCAAAAAAGAACTTTTTTCAGAAAAGACGAAAAACTGATTATTTTGCCCTTGTGCACTGCTGGTGTTTTGAAGATTTAAATACAGCTAGAAGAAAGATATTGTAGAAATTTTGTGTTTTAATCATGGTTTGGGGCTGAAAATTGGATCGTTGTAGTCATTTTCCCTATTGCTTAACAATGTATTGCATATTTATTTTATTTTTTTTTAATTGAGCCCGTGTTGGTGAATTTGGCGTCGAGTAGTGGTGATATTTTTAAATCTGTTTTGTTGGTCGGTAGCTGTTATTGAGGTAAAGAGTTGGATGGTGTACATAACTCAAAAATTGAAATTTTGACCTAAATTGCGACTTTATTGTGTCGGAACAAGAGTCGCTATTGGTGTCAATTCTCTTGTATTTCTCTCTTAACTATAATTGACTAAATTTTCTTCATACAAGATGTAAACCTTGTATCCTTCGAAACAAGGTCTTACTTCAAATATAAACAAGTAGGTAACATACGTCGGTATCGAAATAAGCAATTGATTTGTCGACTGAAGTCTGACACGCTTAAATAAACTTTAATACCACGTAGCGAGAGCTGCTATCCGTTGAATGCCATCTCTTTTGCTCTGTGTTTTTAGTAAGCGTCTTCGTAGGTGTCGATTAAAATAACGTCATCATCAGTTCGTTTTGAACAAGTTTGTATACGGCAATTATACGGCATTTGAATAAATGGGGACTCTCGCTGCGGGAAATAAAGTTGAGTATACGTTGACAGGTTTTAGTGAAATTTATTGGCACTGAGAAATAGATGCCAGTAACAAATAGACCTTGTTGCGAAGAAGACAAAGTTCATTTCATATGAAGAAATTAAGTTAGGTTTTAGTTTAGCGAGTCTGACAATAGAATCGACACCATTGGCTCTCTTATGATTTAAATGTGCGATTTTGGAAACGGCCTACACCCACCGTCGACCTGCGATCTTTATAAGGTCATCTGTCCATCTTGTTGGTGGAGGACCTATGCTGCGCTTTCCGGTCCGTAGTCTGCACTCCAGAACCTTTCCGGTCTTCTTGGAAGCGATGGAGGGAGGCCCATGTCGAACAGTAGGCGACCTATGGCTTGGCTGAAGTGATGATGACGGTGATTAGAGTATCTACTTAACTAAAAGATTTAATGTAAGGTAGATTTTTGTTTGGTGTTCTTATCACGCTGCGATGTTTAGCCTTGAAGGTATGAAAATGCTTTAAGTTCTAATTATAGATAGATAGATAAATATACTTTTTTCTTTTTTTAAATATGTGATGTTACATTAATGTTTTTTTTTATGATAACTTGGCACATCTCACACACGGCCGTCTGATCCCAAACTAGGCAGAGCCTGTACAATGGTACTCGCACTGCTGATAAACATACTTAGTTATTACTAAATACATATAATATTATAGACTAGCGACCCGCCACGGCTTCGCACGGGTCCAATGATGATACTAAATATACTACAGAATGTGTTTATATACAACGTTCACAACTTTTTTGTCATTAGACAAGACAAACATGTTTTCTTCAGAGGTTACTCTTGAAAGAGCGACATAAAATTGGCCATGTGAAAAACACTCAACGCTCAAATCTAAGCCTGCAACATTGAAAGTTTGACCCTGCGACTTATTAATAGTCATTGCAAAAGATATCTTTGCCGGAAATTGTATGACCCTCTGGCCGGTACCGCCGCAACCACTATGTCCCTGCATTTTAAATCTGTAATATCTTCGAAAATATTCATTGAAATACATGCTGTAAAAGGCCATTTTGATCTATATTAAATGCACAATATATTTAAGGTACTTAATTGGATAAGGATTAATGCTGTATTGCTTAAAATCGCTTCGTAAATAAGCCATTATTATGCCATATTATATTATACCGCTGATAAACATACTTAGTTATTACTAAATACATTTAATATTATAGATAACTTACACCCAGACACAGAACAAATGATCGTGTTCATCACACAATTATTTGTCCTGGGTGGGAATCGAACCCATGACCTCTAGCTTAGCAGTCAGGATCACTAACCACTACACCAATAGGTCCGTCAAATTGTAATTGTAAACAAACTCGCATAAGGAAACTGAGTCCATGTTAATTATTTATACCGACGTTACAGCCAATAAACATACACTAGTCGTCCCGTTTCACCTATGTTTATGGTCACTGCTCCGCTCCTATTAGTCGTAACGTGATGTTATATATCCTATAGCCTTCCTCGATAAATGGGCTATCCAATACTGAAATATTTTTTCAATTCGAACCAGTAGTTCTTGAGATTAGCGCGTTCAAACAAACAAAGTCTTTAGATTTATAATATCTATATATTAATACGTGAAGCGAAAACTTTGGATCCCTTCTTACGAAAATTGGGCGGACGGAGGAGTATGAAATTGCGCACACTTATAGTTTATACAGAGAAGAAGTGACGAATGCTAAAATTTTTAAACAATATTTGCTACAAAGTTAAAAAAAAATGCAAAAACGGGTACATACAGCTATGAGTGTCCAGTATATATTTTGACCTGTCATGGTACAAAAGTCTATACAATGACAGGTCAAGTAATATTGGCCAATGAAATAAACCATGGTCGAAATTCAACCACCACGGGATCTCTAGTTAGTATAGATACGTATTATGTAATAGACCTTTTTTTTGGTGACGACGTGGAAGATCCTCCGCCCTTGGGGGGCGAAGGGGTCTTTCGGACTATTACCGACTAAAAACCACCCCGGTGTTCCGCTACTTGCCTATGATCGGGGGAGTTAGAATCGCCATTGCATTCTTCCGAATTAATAAATAAACCTGCAATTTTGTGCAGTAAATAAAAATATCTAACGGACTAGAAAGTTGAATGTTGTACAATATAATTATTTCACTAATCCTAGGTTATTAGTTCCTATTCCTATTAGTTTTAATGATCATATATATTATGTACATAGTACCTGACGTTATTATATGTTCAGTCATAAAATGTGAAGTTTAAAATCTTTTCACTTCAATAATTAATAGGTATAATAAATAGTTTCTAGATGTAGTTTGGATGCCGATTTCACTACTAATATCAGTCGTTAATACAGCACATGAAATAATTTTCTTACACCAAAACTACAGGTTATTCTTTTATCTATTATCAATGTTGTCCATCCAAAGGTTGCCTCTAAGAGATCGCTCTTAGCAATAAGGCCACCTATTGTAGTATGTATACTACATATCCACTTTTTGTATTTTTTTAAGCAATATATCGTTGGTGTACAATAAAGCTTATCCCATCCCTTCGAACATAGCATGTACCTTGTTTTACCTACACTAATATATATATTAAAAAAAAAAACGTTAATTTAAATAGGTCACAACGAGTAGGAGATTAATGATTGTCAATAAAATAATTATTTATTTATCTCCCATAGTAACACTTGTGAATTTAAATGAAAATGTCTTTAAAAAACCGTAAACGAAAATAAAAATGTTTTATTCATTTATTTTCATAAAAAACAATTAGGTACAGATTTCAAAAAATAAAAGAGAAATAAACCTAGTTCAAAAACCCCAATTAATTCCACTTCAAAATAATAACTGAAAATTAACATATATTTAAAATGGCAAGTTGCTTCACCTCTAAACACATAAATAATATTTCTGGAAATTATTATTAGTAGTCTATAACAATAGAATCACCACAATAATTTCCAGAAATATGCCTTCATTAGGCACCTTTTAAATAATATGAATTAAGTATTTGTTTATTTATTAGTTGGGTAAAGCAAAATTTGTTAGGGTATCCTGGGTCCCTTGCAATCGACCCACTTGTGACGGAACACCGTGTGGTTTTAGTCGGTTCGAGTCTGATATACCACTTCACCCTCGGCTCCCTTGGGATACCCCACATGAAAAAAAAATGTTTTTAAAAGTAATAATAATTTTATTTTATTTTTATGTCTATGTCTTTTTTGTGTCTTGACAACGTGTTTGCAAATTTGATGAATATCGGTCGGACATAAAACTCACATTCGCATTTACAATGATTATGATACTTAATATTAGTTACATAACATGTTATACCAAGCCCTGACCTGGTTATTTATAACTACTTGTTACAAATGTCATGAATCACAGTTCATTTATCACCATTTTGATATAGATTTCCATGATTCATTTAGTGTCATTTCTGCAAACCTATGATCAAACGTTTTACGATATGCCAACCACGAAGCAGTGTCAGTAATCACAGATAATTGGGCAGATTGTAATGTAACTAAACATAGAATTATATAGATATAGCCCCCATGAGGGTGACATGTTCATTTTATGATCAAACCCTCAGTAAAAAAAAGAATAAAAATAATTATTCCAAAAAAAAATCCGACTTCAACAAAAAAAAACTATTCCATAAAAGACTTATGTATGGTTTTCTCATGGATGCCATTGTCAGAACTGGTCCAAATTGAAATGGGACCACACGGGAAGCACCAGCTTTCAAATAAAAAAAGAATCATCAAAATCGGTTCACCCACTCGAAAGTTCTGAGGTAACAAACATAAAAAAAAACAGTCGAATTGAGAACCTCCTCCTTTTTTGAAGTCGGTTAAAAAAAAATAAACAAATAATTGGTTACCATTCGTTAAAGGGTTCTATTGTCGATCAAATTATTATAATAATTAGTTTTAAGAAATTATCAATTATTGCAAATCCGATATAGGTAGACTGTTGGGCCTAAAAACTGTAATGGTTTTCATACAATAACAACTATGGAGACAGATATGCAATAAATATAATCTTAATCTTAATATTATCTTCATCACCACGTGGAACCATTTCATTACAATTAAAATACAAATCAAAAAAAAAAAATCTTAAAAATCTACTCATAAATCTTATAAAGAACCTCCTGCTTATCTGATCGGTTAAAAATATACTTCTACATTTCTTACTGATTAGATGTGCAATGTCATTGTAATAAATAGCTACTTTAAAAAAAATTATATCTCTCAACTATTAAAAAATGCTGTAACCCCTCACCAGTTTGGTAAAAAAATCAAATCACCTTACTGCCTTCATTTTTAATGTCTTATGAAAGCATCAAATTACTTTTTTTTGTAAGACAACCAAGAGGCTAAGAAGACACTTGTCTTCTAGACTAACATGTTTACTGACATAAAACGCGTGAGGTGTCTTTGGTACACCCGGTTGAAACAAAGTTCCTTTCGCTGTACTGAAAACTGTATCGAAAAAAGTAAATATTTAAAAAACTCGAAATTAAAATTGCGCCATCTGTGACAGTTGCCCGAACTAATATATGGATAATTAGTTTCAACAGTAGCATCGCGATTCGCCGTCGTCTGAAGTGTCTGAACGTGCGGTAAGGAAATTCGTTTTAAAAAGTAAGCTGATAAACACACAAGATATGTAAGTAGGACACGACCAATTATTATACAAAGCTATGGAGACGATTTCAAACAAAAAAAAAACAGTCAGTCGTAGGACTGCACGTCAGAAGTGAAAACATAACTTCACAATGTATTTGCATATACATACACACACACATCTGTATGTCGTCGCCACATCAAAAACTCTTATTTATTTTATTAAAATTAGGGACAAACTATAATAGATGATAACACAGTTCACTATTTAATAAGAATAAGTTAATAGACATTATTTTGACTGGTTATACCGGTAACGCAATGGTATTGGTCGATTGATAAATATTAATTAATAGTGGGGTTTTGAAAAGGGTAGGAATAGGTTCGGGGCATGGTCTTGAGTGCGAAGAGTGGTACGAACAACTTGGCAGTTACTGTAGTTACTGATTTTCATATTTTATATCAGTGGTTGTGAGAATGTTTCTAACATGTATATATATAATTAGGTTAAAAATAAAAAGTAGGTAATAACATATCTAAATGTATACATAGGGTACACTGGAAGTTCTGCGCTCCTGGCCACTCATAAATGTTTGAATTTCGAATGTTATATTTTTTTAAATATAAGAAACTCGGCTCCGTCTTACGAATTTTCGATCAGGTCACGTGTCCTGAGGCGAGTTTTACATTTTTTACCCGTCCCAAAAAGTGCACAACGCCGCTAAAGAAGTTTTCACTTCAAAAAATACTTTAAATCCAGGGGTTTTTAAATACTTTAAGTCCAAAATGTTTAACAATATCAAAAGATAATATACTATATTATATATATATATACCTAAAGAGGGGACGATAAAAATATCTACTGAAGACAAATACGAAGAAATACCGTAAATTCAGGGATCATTACCATAGGAGCAATGTGTAAGTACTTGCTCACAAAGATCATAATTGCCAATTGCAGAAAGTGTGTCACTGTGATAGGTCAACGTCCGCTCATTGTCACGCTATGTCGCCAAAATTATAACTCTTGATACCAAATCTGATGGCGACTTAAAAAAACGGCCAACGGAACGTACGGAACTCGGAGTTCAACTCGCGTGGGGAGTTCCGTACGATGAATAATGTATCTACCATGTATTTTTCGATCTCCAAGATGCCAAATTACAGTTTTATCATCCAAACTACACATTCATACAAAGTTATATTTTGATACGACAATTAGAAGTAGGTTAAAATGGACTTCCAAGACTTGTTCACATAGTTAGTTAGTTGCTAGTGAAGCTAATGAAAGCGTGATAATAATGGTTTATGACGTCATGTCACACCCCGCTATAGGCAAACAATTTACTTCCAATATTTGGTTTTCCAATTACAAAATAATAAGGATTCTAATTTTTCGAACTCTTTGAGACTTAATATTTATTTTTCCTTTTCAGTGTTACAAAAAGAACCTTTTCAATAATTAATCAATCAGAAAAAAATATAACAAAAATTTTATCAATACACTAAACTTCTCAATGGATTGGACGAAATGGGTTGAATAAATAATGGTATTGTCGTGGGTCTAACAAACTAATTTATTTACTCGACCTATAAATTTTAACAAAAGTAAATAATATTGAAGCAATTTTTGAAATGAAAACTTCTTTAGGCACGTTTGTGCACTTTTGCTATGGCGAAAAAGCACTGAACTCGTGACCGTCACGCTAATAATACGTATATAGATCCACTAGAGAGCGCTAATCTAACCATTGAGTTCTGTCAGCTCTTTATTAATTAATGACACCAACCTGCTAATGTGACGTTTTAAGTTCGTCGTTTCGTTTAAGTTTGCACTTCTGTGTGACCCACGACTGTCTATTTTTTTTCACTACATTTTCAGCTTAGCCTCTATACTAGCGGGATTTGACAGTCCCGAAAACGTTACGTTTAATATGTATTAAATTGTGCATATTTTATCAAATTTAACTGACACGCATAGTTTGTTTGTTAAATCACTTAAAATAAATATGGACAGACAATACTAGGTGTGCCTTACAATTTGGTTCACGTTTATGGTCAATATCGCTCCTAAGAATGATCTAACATCACGCTGTTATATAGCCCAGAACCTTCCTTAAGAATTGGACAAATATTATGCAAAAAGGATTATTAGTAGTAGATAAAGAGTTTGGTTGTGAAACGAGGTCAGTAGGTCACAGAGATTCCATGACCAAAATTGTGTGGGGAAGTACTGCGATATAGTCATATCTTTGTTGATATAAGAAATTTGCAGAATTATAACGAAAACTTGGTTACGTCATTTGCGTTCGGTTCACCTTTAAGGACGTTCCACTTCCGTTTTGTGATGTACTTTATAACAACCTTTTTTTTAAGGCATAGGGCGCAAACGAACAGACGGGTCACCTGCAACTCAAAGAGTCACAAGTGCGATACCGCCCTTTTAAGGTGGGAGTAGGGGAAAGAGGGGAGGGGGGTTTGGGTCTCCGGTAACTTCATTCACTCGGCGAAACACAACGCAAGCATAAAGGGCCAGAGAGCGCGATGCATTTGGGTCTCGCAAATAATTCTAAAAATGGAAACTCTGGACTTCATTGAGTCGCCAGATATGACCAGAACCTGCTACGAACTAGTACATAATCCTTCACAGTAAAAGGTCTAAAAATTTTATATAAACTAATTTTGCTCGTGAACGGGTGCCGTTGGTCGGGGCTGGTCATCTCCGAACTACTATTACTTAAATATGTATATTAGTTACATTGTCCTCACATTTCATTTACGCTTATAAACAACGTAACCAGAAATTTGTAAAAAACATTTTGAAAAAGAGTGTCCTTGGAGTTTCTTGCCTGTTCTTCTCCATAGGATCTACGTATTGGAACAGGCAACTAGCTTCACGACTGACTTAGTCTGACTGACTCCTACTCCTGACAATTCAAAAATACCTATTATTGGTTTAATTGAAATAAATCGTTTTGATTTTGATTTTGAGTTGGCGCCAAATAATAAAATGATTAACTACCTACGTGGAGCCTTCTCCATTTCTACGTACATATAAAATTTAGATAACATAATTAATCAGTTTGTTGTTTGGCGCCGACTCAAAATTAGTTAATATAAAATTTCATAGTTTATGTAAATAAGCTCAATACTCAAGACAAAAGGTTTTTGAGGGCGGCCAAAGTCTGCTAGGGTTCTCGGGGTCTTCGTTCCTAGGGTATACCTGAGTCCCTTGTTATACACTCACTTGTGACGGAACACCGTGTGGTTTTAGTCGGTTCGATTTTGACATACCACTTCACCAATAGCCATGGTGAGGTGATGACCCGTGGGGTTTTCCACACGAAAAAAAAAAGAAAAAAAAAACTTAAAAGGTTTTTTTCTTGCTTTTCAGTTCTTTTTCGTCGGTAAAATTTTTTTTTTAAAAGTTTTATCTACTTTTTAGTTCAGTTTGCTAGTAAAGTACGCTTTTTGTTTTAATCATTTCTTGTATACCCACATATTTTGTTACATCACACTGCTACATCATACTCGGATATCGCATGTCATTAATCAGCTTCCTATATTGACCTAAGTGATGAGTACACGCCCAGTCATTAATTAAGTGTTCCTATGTAGAAATAGGTACGGAATATGACGTCACAGTGCTTCAACTATCACTGCCTAATCTATTCGTAATTGCTCTTAAAATTATTTTTACGGCTTTCCGATTAAGATTATGATTTTTTTTTCTCTAATGTGATTATTGACTTGGGAACCTTGTTCTCTTTAGCAAGCAACTTTAGTCTTCCGCTTGTTTTTTTTTTTAATTTAAGGATGCCCGAACGACGTTTGACTTCTTACTAATACTTATCTACATACTAATTTTTAGTAGACAAATAATGATTAGCCTGTGAATGCATTAGCATCCCACTAATATTATTAATGTGAAAGTTTGGATGGATGGATGTTTGTTACTCTTTCACGCAAAAACCACTGAACCGATTGTCGATTGTCGACGAAACTTAGTATGTAGATAGCTGGAGACCTGGTTTAACGCATAGGCGTTTTTATCAAGATATTCAAACGGGATCGGGACTTAAACGGGTGAAACCGTGGGTCGCTGCTAGTTAGGTAATAATAGGTATCACTCACATATCGGGTTTGAAAATAACAGTGTGTCGCCGCAGTGTCACTCGCGACATAACTGGAATCTAGAGTACTGGAATAAGTGGGAGAGCCATGCTTCGGCAAATACGGGCCGGCTCGACCGGAGTGATACCACGGCCTCACAGAAAACCGGCCTCATAGCAACGCACAAACACAATTTCGCCGAGTGGCTACCTCACCCGGAGGCTCTAATCACTCCCTCTCTCTTCTCCCCTCTTCCCTCCCTCCCTTCCCCTACTCCCACCTTAAAGGTCATCAACACACTTATATATGACTCTTGAGTTGCAGGTGCCCATGGGCGCCGGAGTCACATACCATCAGGTGATCCTTCTCCTCGTTTGCCACCTATCCTACAAAAAAAATGGAAGAAGGTTAAGTACATTCCGGAAGACAATACTTACATACTAGTATAGTACACTGTACTACTGCCGGAATGTCTAGTATACATACCAGACATCCCGGAACGCTTGTACTCTCCTTATAATTGCCTTCCTTTCCATGTCCCCCTTTCAATATATTCCCAATTTGCCCCATGTTTAATTCCCAAAGTGCCCGGTTGGCGGCAATGGGCTTGTCCCATATTACGAGAGTGGGCCAAATTATAATTGGCAAAATTTAGGTGCTTAATACGCATCTGCCAACCCTTTAGTGGATGTATCTATTGTAATATATCATACCTGTGTGATATATATATTGGTACTAGTGTGTGAGAAGTCTGCACTGAGTACGAAACTCGAAAGTTTAAATATGTATAACCAGCTGCGCCCCGCGGTTTTACCCGCGTAAATCCTTCGTAAAGTTTTCTTAAATTTTCGAATTTTCTGCGCATTTTTCTTATTTTTACTTTCCTAAGAACCTTCTCCTGACAATAACAAACACAAAAAAAAAAGAGTTAGCGAAATCGGTTCAGCCGTTAACGCGTGATGCCATGACCAAGGGAAATAGAGATTAACTTTTATTTATTTAGATTTGATAGTATGAAGAAAATAAGAAAGAGTGGTCTGGACCTGGACGTCAGACCGATGAATCGTGCCTCTCCGTTCAAGAAGTGATTGTATAATTTTAATGTGAAAGTATTTATTAGAACATCCGATATAATAACACTTATTTAAAGCTCATATTGTTTGATTCTAAACTTGCCTCTTAGCACGTACACCTCTCTCCTCTGTGCATCTCATTACGCCCTAAGCAAGTGCTACAGTATGAATACCAGAATATTATGAGGCATTTAGAAGACATGGGAAGGATCCCATTGACCTCTGGCTAACCGTCTGAACAGCAAGTTTAGGCTAGAAGTAGTTCAACTGTGGTCTTCTATTGAGTGAAGATACTTTGCATGTCCGGGACAGTCGATCGATCAGAAATTCCCCTTATGTTTAAAAAAAAAGCGCTTCATGGGGTAGGTGTATATATATCAGATCGCAGATTTGTGGTTGTTTTGCGCCACCTGATTGGCAAGTACCTGCACCATATGTAACTCCTTAGCGAATCAACACTACTACTGTTTTATCTAGTATATTGGTCTTTTTTCTTAATTTTTTAATATTCAGTTTCCCTGGATCCAGTTCCCAGGCAGATACAATATTATCTTTTTTTAGGGTTCCGTTCCTCAAAAGGAAAAAAAACCGGACAAGTGCGAGTCTGACTCGCGCACCGAGGTTCGCGGGTCAGACTCGGACTTTTGTTTGCTTACGGATAAGCAAACAAACTTTTATGTATAGATATAGATAGTACGTCCATCTCGGGTATCAATTCTCGAAGATTTTTGCCAGTCCTTTTCGAAAGACAAACTTTACCGTTGCAATGTTTTAGTTGTTGTTTTAGTTGCAAAATATAGTTTTTGTGATTACAAAATTATATTTTGCGGGTGGATTGTTGACTTTATCATACATCGCAACCGCAAAGTTAAGTTTATCTTTTAAAAACGGCGGGCTTAGCGTAATACATACAAATTTGTTTGTTTACGGAACCCTCGGTGCGCTAGTCAGACTCGCACTTGTCCGGTTTTTCAATTTTAATTTGAAAAACTCTGTCGAATCCAGAACCTTTTTGAAGTCGTTTAAAAAGATCCACACGGTGTTGCTATTTTATGTAGGTGCAGGTAGGAAATTATTCACCATCATATGGGCAAGTGAATTTAGTGTACAAAACAATTTATTTCTTTACTGATGTTACATTTCTGGCAAATTGATAATAAAATAAATCCTTAAGGTCGTTACAAGTGTATGCCAATCTACTGCAGATCTGCCATCTTTAATAATATTAAGTGCTAGATATTTACGAGCTGGCGGATTTCAAAGCGAACCGTTCACGTGTCCGGCACACATAAAATGTTTATCTTTCATGAAATATCGCTCGCTAAATTGGTGTGTTAGATTGCAGTTTAAAGATTACATTTCATCAGTTCATTGGAAGTGATTATTGTTTCCAGAAAACTTAAATAAACTTACTGATTATATACAAGTCCATATAATCTAAGATATACTTCTGTGTTTGGCGATTTATGCTGAAATCTTGTAATATATATTTAAGTGATTATAAGTATAAAATAATTGTGGACGGCGACAGGCTGTCTATTGGGTGAATTTGTATGATTTCTGTCGATGTTTTTGTCAGATCAATCACATTATAATTTGAAAAAAGAAATTAAAGACATTATGGTACACTTTTTAAATTTTTTATTTAGTGGCTCATCTTGACATGCGAGTCTAGTCTAATCTTTTCTTTTTTTTATTGTGTAATGGAATGGGCGTTTGTCTTCCAACTCACCTGATGGAAAGTGATGATGAAGACGAAGATGGTACATCCAAGAGAAACCTATTCACTCTACTCTTGATTGTCCCAAGATTATAATTTTCAACGTTTAGCTTTTAATTTTTGTAAATTGGCTTAATTTTTTTAATCCAACATATTGAAATTGAACGCGAACAATTACAATCAAGATTTACAAATAAACTAGCTGCGCCCCGCGGTTTCACACGCGTAAGTCCAAATCCCGTGGGAATATTGGGATAAAAAGTAGCCTATGCGTTAATCTAGGTTTCCAGCTATTTACATACCAAGTTTCATTGCAATCGGTTCAGTGGTTTTTGCGAGGAAGAGTAACAAACATCCATCCATCCATCCATCCATCCAAACTTTCACATTGTGATATCTAGATAGCTGGAGACCTGGATTAACACATAGGCTACTTTTTATAACGTTATTCAAAACGGCATTGGGACCTACGCGGGTGAAACCGCAGGGCGCAGCTAGTTTTTATATAAATCAAAAAGAGAAAACGAAGTCATTCAACTTCTCACATACTAATATAGCATTCATATTATCACAGAGGTTGCTATATGCTGCAGTATTAATATGGGTAGATCCAAATAAAATTCTGGTAGCTGAAAATAAACTTGTATTGGGAACATACTAATGTTACCAAACACATCACATCGGGCGGCAGGTAAAACTTGGGGTCTCCCGTCTTTTATTCCTTTTTCCTAATATGTATTTTTTTAAATTACATTTTCATATAACCTTTTAACTAGTAGCGATTTAACTATAAATACAAACATACCACAATTATGTACATATACGGGAATTAACACGATCACAAAATAGATATTACATACCTCTGAATTGCACGACGTGTCGACCAGGTTGCACTGTCCGTGGTCACAGGTTGACTAACAGTAACTAGATAATAGTTGAGTTAATTGAAAAAAAAAATACTCTGTATATTGCGATGTAACAAAGAAGTATAATTATTTTACACATCACAGATCACTGTCCTTGTCTCAGTCAACCTTGACATACACATCTAAAACTAGAGATTCCATATTTAAATTTAAAAAAAAATAAATGCATGACCAGCAAGTATCATGATCATGAATAACTTTATAAACAAACATTATCAATAAAAATATTTTGGTGTGTGTAAATATAAGTACATATTACCTTTATGATTAGGATACTTCTAGTGGTCCTGCATCTCGCAATAAAAGTTTTCAAGTTTTCTCTAGCTCGGTTTCCGACTTGACCGCCATCACTCTGACAACCTCACTCATAATTATAAACACGTCACTATGCCTGTAGTACATATTCTTAACAACTGTCTTCTGTACTGCTGTTGTGGACTCCAATAGAAACGGAAATCAGCTAAGCTTTCCTCGCTTGAGCCCTAGGTATAGTGATGTGTTGATAAGTGTGAGCGAGGTCGTCAGAGTTATGGGGTTAAAATCGGAAACCAAGCTAGATATATACCGTTCATGTGTTTATTGGACTCCGATAAACGCTTACCTTACGCTACAGCTGTGTGCTAGTTTGCTACTGACGCTCCTGTAATTCTATAGAACAAAAAATTGTGTCATAAGACCAGCTGTATGTCAGTGATCATTTAATTGTCATTGAATGACCTAAGACACAGTTTTCATCAACCTTGTAAGCTTATCTAGAACTTTCTGAAGTTCGACCTTTGTCTGACTTTAGAGACATTTTTTTTTTGAAAACTTATGGAGTTTGGAAGAAGCCTTGGCGAAACGGGAACGAATTGCTTGTACGTGTGTGCGTGTCTGTTGTGTACGTGAACTCACAATTGATTGTGATTGTGTGTGTGACACTCCTTACGCAGAACGACAAACGTATTAATTAATCGTATAATCCTATGGATACGGTGGTATAATATATACCATCTAATTTTTTTTTATAATGTATTTTTTTCAAACGTTCATTCTGCAATGGTCTCGGTAAAATGGATTAGTGATATTTTTTCTTTTTATTTAGGTCCAAAGCCTTCAAAAAGATATCGTAACACTTTCTGACGAAATGCCATGAAAAAGTTAGAGGTAGAAAAATATTAAACAAATAGTTTATTTTATATATATTTATTGACAATTTAAAAAAAGGACATTCGCATCTGGAAAACTAAACTATTTTTACTATATCCTATACATATAAGTATTACTATACTTTTAATTCGTTTACACTCACATCGACGTCGTTGGAGTTCAATCTCCGAACGTGCACCTTTGGTCAGAGTTGACATTATCATAATTATGATTAACACCAAGTTCTTAATATAGTATGTCAAGCCTTTATTAAAATAAACTTGACAACTAGTTATTTGATAGCACAGCTATTAATAACATGGACGGAGATCATATAAAATATGCCACGCAAGAATTTCTGTCTCATTCATTGGCACGATTGCCGAGCTGAGGTCTTGGGTTCTGGATCGCGCGGCATTGAGATTTTTTGTCAAGAAATAAGTACCGCATTAGTGGCATTTCTAATTGTGCAAGTGCGCAGGAGGAATTGTGTGCAGTATGTTTCAATAGGATCACCACAAAGGAGTGGCCTATTGAACGACGTGCCGTAAAAGATTCGCATAATAACATCCTCCTCCCCTCCCGATTTTTAGGTCTTACTATTTCTGCATCTAAAAATAAATAACTTAAAGAAGAACCCCAACTAGTCCACGCCTCTGCGTACATATTTTATAAAAAGAATCTTTAAATTATTTTAAACACATACTTTTATTTATTCTAATGTACAATATAAGAACACTGTTTTAAGGCCAGTGTATCCACGAACTGTACGAAAACCGTTCGTTTAAAACAAAGAACGATGCCGTATCGTTTCATTACACTTGATTCATACATCCTTGTGAAATGTCGATGAACTTGTGCGCGAAATTGGCAAACGAGACTGGAGGCGCGCGTCCGACGGCCCCACCCGCGTCTTATCTCCTCCACGTCTACACCGCTCGAAGCAATATACATCGCTACTTCATAACGACAGTTTTTAAAAACTGTTTATTTAAAACGTCGATGGTTTTCGAAGTGTGCTGTTCATTTGAAAGAAATGTGTCGTTATGGTAGGAAGTTCGTCTCGGGCGCAAGGTCGAGCCGTCCGCCGCCCACATCTAAAAATACACACAGACATGCAAATATGCGATACATAAACATTTAAGTGCCCTAATATGTGTGCCCATGTAGAAGTTTGATTCGTGTTGAATAGTCCGGATTTGATTGGGAACGATGACATGTTCTGAAATGTACTAAACATTTGATATTGTGAATAGTGGCTTTGTGAATTGATTGCCGAGATCTTTTTTTTTTTTTTTTATACACGACATATTAAAAATCTGTTCTGTTTTTGAAAATCTGATTTTAGAGTTTTAAAGCTAAAAGTCGACTCAAGTAAGACTTTACAAATGTTTTCAGACCAGCAAGGGGTATATCTACTGTTGAATTATATAATTAATTTATATATATAATAGGTACACTTTCACTTACTTATTTCCTTTATATTTATGGTAGTACTGTTGCATATTGAGGCTTGCAATACTGTAAGTATTTAGTTAGTAAAATGGCATTAAAAAGCACTACCACGTCGTTACCTATACATACTACACTATGTATACAAATAAATAAAATTGGTTTGTCTGTTTGTAGTATCATAATAACAGCTTTCTACTAAATGCAACTGAATGTTTGCCGTGGAAACATACATAACACACAACAATTTTAAATCAATTTAAAATTGTTTTTATCTGTCTGTCTGGTTGTTCCGGCTATTCTCCGGAACTGATTTCTACGGGACTTTCTCTAGCAGATAGCTGATGGGCACAACTAGGAATATACCAAAGCTGAAGAGATTTTTGTTTGTTTGTTTAATCGCTCTAATCTCTGGAACTACCAATCGGATTCGAAAAATTATTTTGTATTGGATAGAGTATTATTTCAGGAAGGTTATAGGCTATGTAACATCACGCTATGACTTTTAAGAGCAAAGCAGTGACAATAAAAGCCACCTCTGGTGAAATTTAACAACACACATGCCATATCAGCGCAAGTTTCACCATCGATAAATTTGTATGGCTACTACTCCGCTCTTAAGATTCGTATCGTGAAGTTATATAGTCAAAAGACTCGAAATTAATGGGCTATGTAATGATAGAATTATTCAAATTAGCTCGGTAGATCCTGAGTTTAGTGTGTTCCAAAAAATAAACAAATCCTTCAACTTTACAATGAATATTTGTATTACTGAAACTTAACACGTGTCACGGTATTAAACTCGTTGTGATAACTGCTGTGCTTCTATGGGTTCTAGCGTCATGAACTCATGATACATCCTATTAATATTATAAACGTGAAAGTTTGTGAGGATGTATGGATGTTTAGATGTTTGTTACTCTTTCACGCCAAAACTACTGAACCCATTGCGATGAAACTTGGTATGTAAATAGCTGGCGATCTGGATTAACATATAGGCTACTTTTTATCTCGATATTCCCACGGGATCGTGACTTACGCGCGTGAAACCGCGGGGCGCTGCTAGTAACTATATATTATGTATTAACTTTTCTTCAGGTCATTGTATTGTATGATCAATATGACTTTAATAGGTCAAAAGATTCTTGTATTTGAAACGACATCGTGAACTGTTGCATATTTAATGAACAAATAAAGTGTTTTTCGCTTTTAATATAATTTTCTAGTGAAGAAGCATAGTAATGTAGTAATATGAGCCAATTTGGATTCAATACTCAACTCTAAGTTTTGAATTAACATGAAACATATTGATGTCAAGGACATTAAGCGCGTGAGCACTTTAACAATCATTTTAGTATTATTATCTATATATGTATTATGATTTATAAATCAATGATTATTATATTAAAATGTATGTCAGTATTTTATGATTATATTTTCATACCTAGCCGCTACTACAATAGATTTTATTAATTTTAATTGACTAGAAAGGTTGAGTCTTCATGTAAATATCGTTATAGCATTAATTTGAATTTGGAAAAGTCAGTCCAAAAAAAAATTTTAAACGACTGACGCGCCAAAGGACTAAAAGATAAATTAAATATTTTCTAAATATTTTATTCCTCTTTTTTGTCTTCAGAACTTTTATTTTTAAACTTTCTTTTCCTTTGTGATAATAGGTAAGCCACGGGTAGATTCAAAATTCCTAAGACTTTGAATTTGAATTTCAACTACACGCATACGATCGAATGACAATTTATTAATCATTCGGTATTACTTGAATATTATATATATGTATACATAGGCGTAAGATTACTACGGCATTGTTTTCGTTGAACTGTTTCATTTATAACAAACAGGAAAATGGCGACAATACAACGCAACCTTGCTTTGGACAAAGTTATTTCACAACCATTGTTATTCAATGAGGTCAGTATTTATAGGTCTTCATATCACAAAAAAAGAAGAAAATTTTAAACTACTAGCAGGCGTTCGTAAATACTATAAACAGCGAAACTCCTCGTCTAGTTTGCGTTGCTAATTATTATTATTTCCACTGATAGCTATACATTTAGTATACGAACTGCTTGGGGTGCGAAGGTCTGTAAGGGTGACTGTAAAATCCGGTCGTATGTAGTGACCAGCGAGTATGGTGTGTCGCTAAAAGTACGTTGTTCGGTCCTATACAATCAAACAACGCGAACGTTCACACTCGCTGCGAGCGGCTATTTAAAATAAACATTGTATTCTACATTTAGGAAAAGAAAACGGAAATTTGTCTTATGGCTCGGGTTTGTCGGCAACAGCCAGTATAAGCCGTATAAGCAATACCCCTTTGCCTTCCCGGTAATTTAATTTTCTAAAAAAAAGTTATTAAAAAAGTTGTTTTGACATTGTTAAGAGTTTAATTTGATAGGTTAATGTGTCTTCTATTTAATTCTCTTCTATTTTATTTTCTTTTAGTTTTTTTTTACTATAATAGAATGATTTTATTTTAGAAAACCGGTGTTACTTTTTACGCAAGTTGTGACACCTTAAAATGTTGTGCATTTAAGTTTGTTACTGCAGTTATATTTTTAGATGTAAGTGATAATGTAGCAACTACTGGTTGTCCAAATAATAATACCTATTTCTATCGCTAATTTCTAAAGTACCCGGTTAATGGCAATATACTTACTCCCTATTACGTGAGTGGGACAACATTTATAATTGGGCAAAATGTGGCCCAAGTAAGGCGTGAGCATATGTATATAGGAATATATAAAATTTAAGAAAAAGGAAAAGAAAAGAAAATAAGGATTCTGTGGTATTAGGATAGGCCTGCCATCACTTAAATTGCCGACGCCGGACAAGCTCTTCAAAAATCCCGGACACCTGTGTGAAATCGAGATTCTTTCCCAGACACCTTAAAAAAAACGCCGATTCCATTGTTTTTTTTTTAATTAAAGAGCTTGTTCATCTAATAATTATAAATTGCCCCTGCCACAGATCCGGACACTTTTTGAATACTCTAAACTTGGGCAAATCCGGGAAAACCCGGACGGATGGCAGCCCTATATTAGGGCAATATGTTGTCTGCCTAAAACGAATATGGGTGTTACTCCTTATATTTAGCCAGAAATCCTGTTACTGGGCGAGGACTTTTTTCTACCGTATCCAAGGTGATCTTGATAATCTTTGGCCAAACTCTTGAGTCCTTAAAAAAGGTTTTAAATAACTTCTTGATAGAATAATTTGATTATTACAATATGGAGGACTTCGAACTGATCATAGTTACAGTGAAACTGTTGTCAATTATTTGACCCAGGCCAAGACCAATTTTTGTCTTATATTATTGTAATAACGGACTACACGCGCCTGCTTGTAAACTCTGTATTTCTCTCGGATTAAGAAACTGTTTGGCGCGTGATGTCTGGCTGGCGGCCCCATGCTCCTATTCGAAGTTTGGAACAAGTTCTTTTAAAAATAGAGAACCAGGCAAGAGAAGACAATCGTCTGTGTAGCGTCGGAAGACAGACGTCTGTGCTGAAGCACGGAACCGCAAGATGTATTAATTATTTTTAAATAAACTTCCAAAAAGGAGAAGGTTCTCAATTCGACTGTACGTTTTTTTTTTATGTTTGTTGGCTCAGAACTTTCGACTGGGTGAACCGATTTTGATGATTCTTTTTTTATTTGAAAGCTGGTGCTTCCCGTGTGGTCCCATTTCAATTTGGTCCAGTTCTGACAATGGCATCCATGAGAAAACCATATACAAGTCTTTTATGGAATAGTTTTTTTTGTTGAAGTCGGTTTTTTTTTAAAGAATTATTAATTTAAATGTCGTTGTAATTGTAAACGTAATACTTTAAAGTTACTGAAAGTCTCAGTTTTGTCCGCGTAATCTTTTAATTCCTCTTCCTTAGAAATAGACCCATCTTTCTCGATACCAGCTCGCCCCTGAGCATACGACATTATACCAGTTAACGAAAATAACCCATAATAAAATAAAAATATCTACATATAGACCAAGAGTTGTTGGAGGGCTTGGACTGCCCGACAATAAATAGCCAGTTGGAGTTACAGTTTCTGACCCTGATCTGCTTGAGCTTTTACTTACACGTCCCAATACGTATACGTTTTTACCCTTCCCCTTAACCCCAGTTACGTGAGTGGGACTTAATTATAGTAGGCACAGTACACCTCTGTCTTTTTTTTTCTTTTTTTTTTCTTATGTATAGTACGTAAAAAAATCTATTAATCATAATGAACCACCTATAAAGCTATTAAGGATAGAGTCATCATTTATTTATTGAATTTTTGCTAATGAGGGATTATCTATATACATACTTACTAATATTATAAAGCTGAAGAGTTTGTTTGTTTGAACGCGCTAATCTCAGGAACTACTGGTTCGAATTGAAAATTATTTTAGTATTGGATAGCCCATTTATCGAGGAAGGCTATAGGCTATATACATACTATCCAATAGGAGCGCAGCATCAATGAAAAATGTTGCAAAAACGGTTAAAATTTTCAAACGCGGACGAAGTTGCGCGGGTCAGCTAGTTATATTTACATTAGTAATAGAAAAGTGAGTGGTTAATACAGGCAGTTTTCTCTTCTTGAGGTATCTACCTGCACTCGGTCGCTAGGAGGGAATGGAGACCCGCCTGTCACCACTGCGAACGCAGTGAGGACTCGGCCCAGCACACGCTGGCTTGTGCTCCGCTTGGGTAATGCAGCGTCGGGCCCAACTGCAGTCATCGGAAAGGATCTCTCGCTAACGGCTGTCATACCTACGCTCCATGGCCCGGTAGCAATAGAAGGTAGCGCAACGGGTCCGGGAGGACGGAGCTTGGGATTGTAGCACTAATTCTTAGGGTTATACTCGTGAGTAGGATTGCAGATCTTCATGGAAGTGCTTTCTAAGCTCTGGTAACCGCTTGCCATCAGGCAGGCTTAGCTCTTATGTGCTAAATATTGTTGTATGTAGAAGAGAAGAGAAGTAGAAGAGTTTGTTCTCTGGCACATGTTGATTGTACATAGTTTGATGATTGTTCTGATGTTAAATATTCTGAAACACGTTCCTTTATATTTTCAGGCAACGGCAGGTACGCTAGAACACAAAAGAAATTATAAATATAAATAATATCATACGTATAGATGCACAGAATGAATTCAAATAAGTGCGGTTTCTTCAATACAAGCTATCACAGTACCTCGAAGTATAAATCATTACCTCCATGTTAGCTATATAGGAGGGGCACGAATAATATTCCGTTTGATTGGTTTTTATTTTACATTTTTTTTTATTTAGGTTTACCAACAATTGTTTACATCGAGTCTTGTAATATACACAAGCTACAGAACATCAGTTTTTAACAATGTAACAATCATTTTTAGGTACACATCGCTTATGTTAAAATATAAATCGCATACCTAGATCTAAAGACGCTAACATTACGCTTCGCTAAAACTAACGTAACACCTTTATTACAGTCTCCACAAGGTGTATATTACAATGGAACACTTACTGAAATCACCGAAAGGGCATGACTCTACCATGCAGTTACAAAAATACTTAAAAAAAAAAAACTATCCGTTTAAAAATTATGACAGTTTGAAGTTCCATGTTTTTTTTTAATGGCATAGGAGGCAAACGAGTAGACGGGTCACCTGATTGTAAATGACTACCGCCTCCCATAGGCACCTGTAACTCATGAGTCCTTTAAGGTGGGAATAGGGGAAGAGGGGGAGAGGGGGGAAGAGTGGGAAGACGGGAGAGGGGGATTAGAGGGGAGGAGAGGGGAAAGACGGGAATAGGGGAGAGGGAAGGGTTAGGGCCTCCGGTAACCTCACTCACACGCCGAAAAGCAATGCAAGCATTTTTTCACTGCTGGTTTTCTGTGAGGCTGTGGTAGCGAGCGGAGTCGAGCCGGCCCATACGTGCAGAAGCATGGCTCTCCCATGTATTATTATTGTTTCATTGTTCATATTATTTTTAGCACGCCACCTACCGCTTATTTTCCTCTGTTGTTTCATTATTAGCTCAGTCAACCTAGCTGTTTTATGACCAAAAATGGACATTTCGATTACCACGCAATTTTATTTTTGAATAAATAGTAAAAAAATGGGCTGATTAAGAATTTCGATACCCGCAGTCTGGACAAGTGGGGCGTCATTTTCTCATTCACTCATTCATTCATCATTTTTTTAACAATGTAAATGAAAAAAAAAGACTTTTTTTATATTTCGTGTGATATCTCGTTTCCAGTCCATTTTTTGTTCCAAAAAATTTGTATTTTATGTGCCCAAGCTATAATTTCAGAAAGTTTCAGACTGCTACGTACGTTCTTTTCAAAGTTTTTAAATGTTGAAAAAAAACACTCTTTTTAACTTTGACTTTCATTTGCCGTTAAACAAAAGCATTTAGTGACTTTGAACAGGTCTCATTTTGTAGGTAATTTAATGGAGAACAAAAATGCTTTGAGCACAAATGACGAAAAACGTACTGAAAACTAGTCATCACACAAAATGCAAAAAAGTCTCTTTTTAACATTAATTGTTAAAAAAAAATTACGCCCCACTTATCCAGACTTCGGTTATCGAAATTCTTAACCAGCGCATTTTTTTTACTATTTATCCAAAAATAAAAATGCGTCGTAATTCAATACTTAGGTATTTTAGTTCCTTGACTGGGCTATCCAAAGGTTGTCTGGAAGACACCGCTATTAGCGATAAGACCGCTCAAAGTACTTACCGCCTATTATCAATTGTTTCTAGTATGTTGAACTACGGTCATTAAAGTCATTAAAGTTGTCTAAAATGTGGTGTACAATGAATAATGTTCTATTACTACGTATGTTATTTTGCGTGCGGTGCATCAGTTTACTTTAACAACAAGTCTCAAACGTTAAAGTAACTTAATTAATTAAATTGTCGCCTGCTGTATTTTCGGACCTTTACGATCTTTTAAGATGTGGTTGAATTCCGTGATTACAGACTTCTTTAGTCTACTGGGTTCACTGGTCAGCTCAAAATCGAAATGGTTCTTTTGTATAAAGACCACCCCAGACGCCTACATGGCACTTTACACTCATGAGTTGCAGATGTCCATGAGCAACGGTAGTCACTAACCATCAGGTGACCGTCTGCTCGTTTGCAGTTTTACCATTAAAAAAAATTTAAGAAAAATAAATACATTTGATTTCTCGCTTCTTATTAACCGAGTACTAAACGTTATAAGGACACGTTGTCTTTTGTTTTATTAATTACTTGCATTTTTTTCTATCGGTTTAGGTATACCTCAACAGTTTTTTTTTTAATATAGGATACCCAATGTCCTTTTCTTTACCCCTGACAACGTATTTGCAAAATTTCGTGATCATCGATTAAGGAGTGAAGGAGTGAAGTCAGTATTTGAAAAAAAAAAAATATCTTTCAATTCAAATTCACATCAGTGTTACAACTTTAATTCTTCTGGTCTGACTTTAGATAGCTAACCGTCTCATTCCATTGTACCGTACATAATTATCTATCTAGCGTTCTTTACTTCAATGAGTATGTCAAACCTTTCTTTGAAAGAGCTAATATGTGTAAGTGATTTTTTCACTGAGTGATTTTTTTTTGTTTGTACGTTAGCTTTTGGAGCATTTCAATAAAATGAAATTCAGGTGGTAACAGCTTGCATCCTGTTTACCTTTCTTGTAACACTAATATTATTGTACCTGAAGATCTGACTTTTAAAAAGAGTGGCCATGAGTTTCTTTGCCAGTATTCTTCTCATAAGGCTCTATGCATTTTGGAAACTGGAAGTTATAGATCGACACAAGCAGGCAGTAGATTTTGGTGTTTTCACCTGATTTACCTTGACAATCCAGGACATGCTGTGGCGTCTGTTTGCGTCAATTTAACGTTCATAAATGTCACTTAGTGTCTTAATTGTTTTGAAAATTATTTTGAATTTGAATTTGTAAGCTACTGAAACTGGTTCTCCTCGTTTGTTATTCGAATATTGAATGAATCGATCCTATTTGTGGTTTTGACACATATCCGGAGCTTAGCTACCTGAAACATCTCTGCTGGGTACGGAACATTAAGCTAGCCTATTGCTTTGAGCTAGCGAGCTTTGTGCCAGCCTTTTACCCCGGTGTTTAAATTAATCCTATCTTATACGACCTCCTTGTGACATACAGTGATTTTAGTAGGAACGCCATTATCGCCATTTTTTAGCCAAAGGACTTCTATTGCCAGCTGAATATATTCAGACATTGCACACTATAAAAACAACATATAGGCTTAGAATAAATATACCATAGATACACAATCTCCTACAAATACGTCAAATAGTAGCACTCAATAGTTCCATATTACTTTACGTGCATGCATTTAATTTACCACCGTAATAATAAACCAGACCATGCAATGAATGTTTCTGTGAATGTTGTAATATGCAATATACACAAAAACTGCAATGTAAAGCGTCTGTACTTACTATACTGTACTTTTCCACATGCACGCGCGAGAGTGTTAAGGACGGGTACGAAAGCTACATACGTATTTCAAATACAATTTTAATTTTAAGTTAGCGTTTGTTACAGGGCAATTACTATATTTTAAAATAATTAAGCTATGATAATTTTTTTGTTTTTGATCGAAAATACGACATTTCAAGCCTTCTTTGCAATTCTAAAGTATAGTTTTAGCATTTTTCGGCAACACGTGACACTGTAGGCGTGGCCGCAAAACATCTGATAATTCAAATGTGCTTACAACTGTATTTAAGCACAGTTTAATTAGTGCCATGTTTTGTATATATGATCGAAGCATATAGGTACTTCCGATTTCTAAAAGGCTGATCAAAATATTTTTCAACTAACAGAGCTATCAAGTTAACAGTTGTGTCAAACAAATTCGAGTTGCTGAAATGTTGATCAAAGAAAAATTTACAATTAATTTCAAGTAAAATTTGACATTTGACATAAGCTGTTAAATGGTCCGATGATCGAATCAAAGTGTCTAATCATGCTTTCGGGAACTCGATATATACTTGACCAGAGATTTAACTTGCTATTAGTAAACTTTTCCGGTAATCAGTCTTTCAGAAACAGGGCATAGTCTATTAAAAAAATACATACAACCTTATTTTATGTTATTACTTAATCCAATGGAAAGAAAATGTAGGCAGTTATCAATTTTGCTGTTTTATGGACGTTATGTGGTAAAAACTTAAAAAAATACTAATATTTTCAATAGGTTTACCTCAAAGTAGCTAAAAGCTTGTAACAGAATTATCTTAGCGCTGTAGCTTAGTATTTTAATAACTACTTTTTTTTCATTAAATTTTTTACACACATATTTTTTTTTTCTTTTTCACATTACATGCGTATTTGAATTTGCTGATAAAATATTAACATGAGCATACAGAAAGTCAAGTTAAAAATAGTAAAATAAACTACTAATTGAAAAAAATAAATAAATCACAACTGTCAAAAAACTAATTACGCGCCATGCAGCCGCCATATTGATATACTTTTAACAAAATTGTGAGTGTTACTCGGAATGATCTAATATTCTGGTGAAATAAAGAAACTCACACAGAATGTTTTCAGAGTTCATGTTTGTACATTACACACACGAACTCTGAAAACACTGCACTCCTTTTTTTGGCAGTCGTGTATTAAAATAACATTTTCTGTTCAAGATGAATAATAGAGACTGTACGTATTTTCTAGTTAATGGTAAACTATTTGAATTTTGTTGACAAGTCAAAGAAAGATAATCTGTTTGTACAATGACACATATAGATAGAAAAAAAAAACCGTTTATCACTAGCCACTATAGACTATAAAGTTACAACATTATTTGGAACCTACATTGTGGCTTTCATAACAGACTTTTGCCACGTGAAATCTGCTGGTCATAAAGTTCAATCATTCAATTCATTCGTTCAATCAAGACATCATTAACATTATAAATAAATGAAATGAAAAAAAAATTGAAAATAGTTTGATGTAGGTATCATAAAATTATGCATATGACCATCTGTTATAAACTGACTGTACTGTAATAAATAGGTAGGTGTTTGGACATTGTGGCGGTAAGACCCATCATAGAGGGTTGGCTGGAGAGGCGACATGGCAGCCTCTCCTACTGGTTGACGCAGAGAGCTAGAGACCATGGTTTTGTCCATGGTCCAAAGTGGGACTGCGTGGGATTCCGCCGTCTTGTTTTGCGAGGAGGTGATGTTGGCCAAGAGGCGGTGGAATGGGAAAGGGGGAGAACAAGCACTCTCGCATCCCGCAGAAGACGCACCAGGCGCTGGAGAGCCCAGAATGATCTCTGACGTCCATGAACGCTGGCCTGGGGGTAGCGGGTCGAGCTGACTGTAGCCCTTGTAGAAGAGGCCCGAGACGGTGGCACGTCGTGCTCCACGCGCGCCTCTCTGATCTGGAGGGGAGTAAGGCCATTTCATACTCCACGGTGTGGTCACCTGTCAGGCAGCCAAAGTCTGCAGAGGTTCCCGGAGGCTTCCTTCTTAGGGTATATTGTAATAAACGCACTTGTGACGGAGCACCGTGTGGTTTTAGTCGGTTCGATTCCGACATACCACTTCACCGTTAGCTCCGATGAAGTGATGACTCGTGGGGGTTTCTACTAATTGTCACTAGATCCATTATGAATCTGGCCAATGGATCTTCTGAGATTGAACCTATATTTTTTATACTATAAACTTTATACTAAAAAAAAGACAAAGCAAGGTCTTGGCCACAGTTTCTGGTTGGGGTAAACATTATTGTTGGGTGTTCTCACATCATGACCTTTCAGTTACTGTTTGAAGGATCTAAATCACATCAATGTAACTATCAATAACGATACCTCAGTTTGTTATTTAGGATTTGTTTTGGAAGGAAACTTCTCATTCATCGAACACATTTATGCAAGGATATCAAAAGTTACGAATCGCGATGAAAAACTCCGTAGCATTCATTACGAAGCACACTGATGAAGGTTCTACATGTTACACAGCACCTGTGGCAAGTCAGAAAGATTGTTGGCACTATGCGTCGCACTATGCTACAAGGTCAACGTGTAGCACTGATACTCTTACATAAGGCCCATAGGACAATTTTATTAGCACCACCGCAGCTTTGTTGGTACTATGGTGTGTATTTCCAGCCGATTTTAAGATAGAACCACGTGACGTTTGTGGCAAATTACCATGCAATCAGTTCAGCTTCACGTCTGATCTAATACGACTTAATAAACCCAAAATTCTTTATCATTTCTTTCAATCCGTTCATAAATGCGGTTGTCGAAAGTCGATCGCGAAGTCTTTTAATTTATTACAGATCATGGTGACTAAGAGCAAAATCTACTCATGTAAATTAGTTGGAATATTAGGATCAATTCCTGTATTCCTGTGTGATTTTAATTCTGTCTATCATGTTGGGTTAGTCCCAATAAAAAAAAAACAACCATGATATTCGCTAAACGCAACAATCTCTTCAATTGACATCTGGATGACATTGACGGCATCCTTGTCACACCAAATTGATAAATGAATGTAATGTAATTGACCGCTGAAAAATAACATCAAAATCTGTTTATAAATAGCAAAAATGTCGTTTAAGGTACATACAAAACCAAGTTTTTAAAATCTGGTAAAAAGCAAAATGTGTGAGTAGAAGAAAGAAGAGGCAGAGCAGATTTCGTGTCGCGCGTAACATCACGTTCCAAAATCACGTATTTTTAACAAAAATCAAAAATTTATAGGCTATTTAGACAAGACTAATCTCTTCCCAAAAGATGGGCTGTGTATTTCTTCGCTAACACCTTAAAGCATAAAAAAAAAATATTAGATAAAATAGAAAACATGAACTGAAAGCCATATTTCAATAAAGCTTTGTATATTCATAACGCTAGAATAAGGGATGGCTAATGGCTTTACCGTACAAAGAACAACTGAAATGAAGGGAGAGAATTAATAGCAGTCCACTTAAAGGCCCTTGAACCAATTGATTGAAGTCAATCTATGACTTTAATTTCAACATTTCAGCTATTGTTTCAATACTCCACTATAACTCATAACTTTTCTAACTCCTCCAGTATGACTTACTTGACTTAATGTCCTTTGTCCCCTGGATGAGGCAGAGAGCATCCATATTAAAGCTCCACCGCGATCGGTCCTTAGCTTTGCCCTTGATTTCACTCCACGCCTTGCCGATGTTTTTCGCCTCATCTGCAGTAGCAGACCTGGCAACGAACAGTAGTTCGTTGCCAGGTCTGCTTCGTCGGTTTGCTTGGGACGACCACACTTACGTTTTCTTTGAGGATTCCAATCCAATCCAATCCAATCCAGACCTCCAATATACTTCTAATTATGTTCTTTGCTCATTAGAAGACAGTCGGTACTAGTTGCGTGGGCCAATATATTTACTATACAAACATTCGTGAGTGACCTTATAGTTTTAGATCGAACGTCTAAAGTTAAGTGTGTCATATAAGGTAATATATCAATTTCTCAAAGTGTTAGAAATATATGTAAATATGCAAAGATAAAGAGTTATGATTTGAAAATTTTAACATAAATATCGCAACTGAAAATCCTACTAATATTATAAACGTCAAAGTTTGTGAGGATGTATGAATGTATAAGAAGAAAGAAAAACCCTTTATGATATATTAAGAGATTTTTATAGATCATACCAATGAAATATACCCTTCATTCATGTTCTGTCACAATGAAAGACGAGGGAGTTATTAGCCAACAGTAATCGTTCACCATTCGACGTACCGTGAGCACGTTTGCCTGCTGAGCAGTATAAAAAGTAAACAACGAGTGGTAATATTATTTTGTTAAATTAAACAGACAGTCAACGGTGTTTGTCGAGGTCGTTCATTCGTTACGTAATAATTTTTGCAATATTAGCAAATTGACCACCGATTTCAATGGTCTTTTAGTCGGTATGTATAGTCTTTACCTACAAATTTACTGGTGGTCGAATTTCGAACATAATTAATTGAGTTTTGATTGTTTTGTTTTATTTCATTCACCAGTACAATTTGAACTGTCTTTATATATATTTTGCGTACTATAACAGGTCAAGGTTTTGTAGCCGTTCACATAATTTCTAAATTTGTATCAAATATTGTTTTCTGCACTTCTTCCTTAAAATATAAACTTCAAATATTTCAAATTTGTCCGTGGGCGAAATTTGTTTAAACAAGGAAATAAAGTATTCTCTTTACATATTAATATCACTGAGTTATTATTACTAGGTGATTAATTTATAAATATACGGTTGTACTCATGTGTGTATTGTAGCGTTCTGTTGTGTGTACGGTGTACGGGGTTAAGTGGTACATGGTGATGCTGATCAAACGGATACAACGAATATCTGTAATGTAATATGTATATTGGGAGCTATTTAAATTACAATGTACATTAACATTAATAGATACCTCAATATTGATATCAAGACTTTTTCAGACGGATTTTCACCCCGGGCTGCAGGCGAACTCATATGCCTCTTTTCGTAAGGTCTTATTTAACTTGCAAAGTTCGTGTAAATTGTCTTCAAAAGCAAACAATTTTTCGACCACTTGCTTGATATCCGATTAAGCTGAAATTTGGCATACTTATGTAAGTCCGGTGACAATGCATTTTTGTAATATACATGACCCTGATTCTGCAACCCAGGAGTGGGTTGGCGAACTTCTCCACGGTGAATAGTACAAACACGAAACTTTACAAGTATACGATTCATTAGGCTTCTTTCAGTGCGCTCGTGTGGCACCCAAATATCGAGCACTTTTGTATAGCCAGACTTTTTCAAATGGGTCAAAACTGTTTTGTGGTCAATCCTCAGTTCCTCGGCTATGTCATAACTACTAATATCCACTTTTTAAAAAATGGCATCGACTTTATCCGTATGAGGGCGACCAGAGCGAGCTGCATATTTAACATAAAAATTCCCGGACTGTGCATTGTGTTACTCTTACTGACACTGCATTAGGTCCATAAACGTCACAAATTTCTTTCGCGGCTTGAGTCACATTTTTCCCTTTTTTTGTAATAAAACTTCAGAATGTATCGAACTTCTTCGTTAGATTCACTGATTTTGGCGGACAGGAAAACAATTGAAGAATGGTGGGAAAGTGTTTTTTACTTTTTATTTTTCTTTTTTTTGATGTCCTATATATTTACTGATATTAAAACCAGCCAGATACAAATAGTACAACCGAAGAGATTTTTCTTAAATTTTTATACATACAAAAAATATGAAAACACTTTTTCCTCGACCTATTATGTTGACCTGTCATGGTACGTAAGTCTATACAATGACAGTTCAAGTTATACACAGGGCGTACTGAAAGTTCTGCCCTCCTGGCCGTTCCTAAATGTTTGAATTTCGAATGTTATGTTTTTTAAACCTATGAAACTCAAGCATTGATTTAAAAAAATGGCGGGAAAGCGCGTATCAATTGTTTTTTATCATAGTTAAACTTCGTCGTTCGTAGCAAAAATGGAATTAATGCGAAAAGATTTTAGGGCGACGATTTTTTATGATTTTAAAAGTTCACTGACTCTTGCGGAGAGTGAACTTTTGCATTGCTCGTCTTCAAAATGCTTTTGGGAGGGAAGCACCTCATTTGAGCACCGTATGGCGTTGGTAGGTACGCAGAATTTGATCGTGGGCCTGTTTTTCTCCATGATGAAATTCGTGAAGGTTGGCCATCAACTGCGATCACTGAGGAAAATGTGGCTACTGTCAGGCAACTAATTGAAGAAAACCGGCGTATCACCTATGAGGAGATTCGAGGACATTTGGGGATTAGTATGAGCCAAATTCAAAAAATCTTACATCAACATTTAAAAGTTGGAAAACTTTGTTGCCGCTGGATTCCGAAAAACGGACTCGTGTTGATAGGTGTAAAAAAATGATGTTAAAGTACGATCACGGACGTTCAAATGCTGTGTATGACATTGTGGCTGGAGATGAAACATGGATATATTGTTACATGCCGGAAAGAAAGCAACAGTCTTTTGTATAGGTGTTCGAAGGTGATAGCAAACCAACAAAATTGAGGCAGGCGACAAACATAGGCAAAAAAATTACAGCATTTTTTCTTCCCGGACGGGTCCTGATAAACCCATTTATTTGCCCAGTATCTATGAAAAAGTTAGGGAAAAACCACACTACCAAGAAGTTGCATCCTATTGCATCATGACATTGCCTCGGCGCACATAGCGAACAAGACAAAATAATTTTTGGCTTCTGAAAAGGTAGAGCTAGTGACCCATACCGCACATAGTCCAGACCTGGCACCATGCGATTTCTTTATTTTCACAAAACTTAAAGATTTGATGAGAGGTATGACATTTACTAGGCCGGAAGAAGCCGTGATATCTTTCAACCAGCACGTGAAAAACATGCCTTTAGACCATGTTCCTCATGTTTTCAGAAATGGTTTGACCGAATGAAAAAGTGTTTAAAATGTAATGGAGAATACTTCGAAAAGCAGTAAATATATTACTTTACATGTAAATTGTTTTATTGATGAGTTACGCAAAACTTTCAGTGTACCCCACGTGCTGGCCAATTAAATAAACTAAAAAAATCAAACTTAATGAATTATGGTTGAAATTCTACCACAAGACGATCTTTTATTATTATAATTTGGTGAGCTTAATTAAGTCGTGCCTAGTTTTGTAATTATTAATCTTTAAATTAAAAAATAATCTTGTGCCAGAACCGTTTTTAAGTATCAGGTAGTGTGTACAATCAGGTGAGCAAATTGGGCAATGTCTCTTTTTTTTATTGGCTAATGCCGTTTGTCTTCAAACTCCATTGTTGTGCGAATCTATCAATAAAAGTACTACTTTGCGATCTGAATAAAAGATGTTTTCGTTTTAAAATATGTACATGTGTGTATACTTTTCAAGTGACTCGGATAATTTGAAGTCTGAAAGTACAAAGTATGCCTTAAAATTTGGTTTTCAGTCTGTTCGTTTTGACTTTTAACCTACTTATTTAATTAAGAAGTTAAATAAAGTAATTAAGGAAATACAAGAAATTCCCAAGATACTCTTTTTAACATGTTTTTTTACAAGTTACTTGTTACATTGCTTAAAAGCGCAAATTAAATGCCAGGACAAAGTAACATCTAAAATATAAAGAATCCCACAAAAATACTGCTATATTCAAGTAATAGTAGTCCGGAGATGGCCAGCCCCGACCAATGGCACTCGTTCACGAGCATGACTAACGTGCCAGCCGTCATCTAGCTCAATTGAAGGGAGCTGAACGACCAGACACATACTGCGCCCGACGCATATTAAGAACACTAACCGTAATAATTCTCATTTTTGCTAAAAAAGAAAATAGGTGCGATCGATGACTCGATATACGTAATGACAGTTGATATTATTTGATTGCAGTTGCAAGTCCCATTTTCTTTGAAAAAATCAATCGCTTGCATAGATCTGCCTGTTGGTTACTGTCAAGTATGTCAAATGTCAATCTGCTTATGGGTATTGGACGAAGTAACTATTATTTTATCTATGGTATTGGTGGTATTTAGGTTGAGCAGAAACGTAGTTCGTGCATTTATATTACCATGGTTCCGCCAAAGTAATATAAATGGACCAACCTTGTTTCTGGATGTATATAATGATGATATATTAGCAAGAGACGACGACGAAGACAAGATAATAATATATGTAGAAAAGGAAGTAACTTAGTTTTAACAAATAAAAAACACTGAAAATAAAAAAAAAATAAAAAAAAATTATAAAAAAATACATTGTACAACTTGGTACTAATACCTCATACAAAGTGGCGAGTCTCCTTGAGAAACAAAGTCCCGCGTATCCTTAAAACTGAGAGACCTACCTAAATATTATTTTTACTCTTAAATATACCATTCCATTCTCTGCTATGCCTAAATATTAAAACATAGCTAGGTTTTTATTCAAATAATAAGGTGAGTAGAAGCTGTTAAAACATGAGATAAATACAATGATTTCACATTCATTAGATGAAACTAATTTTAATTCCATTCTTTGATGAATTTCTGTCTTTCCGTTTTTATATATGAAGCATTAAATAAATATATACTTCTTTTTAAAATTGGGTAAAATATATCTTATTTAAATTTCGAATAGAATGCAGCTACTTACTTGTATAATAAAGGTCAGTGAATGCAGTGCACAATATGATGTTAAAATTGAAGACTATTATGAATAACGTGTACAAAATAATAATAAATTTATACAGGTATAAGTGAAAGTGAAATACTACTAAATATTTTGTTAAGTATATATTTTTGAAGTTATACTTCTTTTGGCGCATTAGGGAAAAATGATGAGAGTAAATTTTTACGATGCGCGCGCACACCGTCACGGAAAAACCGACACCCTGAAGTTAGCTAGTTAACATTTTGGTTTTTCAAAAAAAGTTACCAATTTCACGATATTTATTCAAGTGTTTCTGAACCTACAACACGTGTTTTGATCAGTCCGAATAAAAAATATATATAAATATACATAAATATATATTTTTCAAATAACATATCGTGGTGACTGATATTTATTAACAAATTATTGATTTGAAGATAATTACTGTGATTATAAGTGATAAAAATGGTTTTACATATTACTTTGAGTACGTTTGTAGAATTTGAGGTTAGTTGACGGTTTGTATTATTTATTATGATATTTAAATAAACTTTATTCAACTAGATAATGCATTATAATAAAACTTTAAATGTATTAAGTACCTTTTTTTCTATTATTAGTGTCGTTTTTTTCTACAAACGTAGGATAACGCGAAGGATAAAATTTTTAGAAAGATTTTTATCTTGTTACGCCCAAGAAGTATAACTTCTTACGTGCGTACATAAGTACACACATACTTTTTTTTTTATTGAACTCCCGAAGAGATTGTGGTCGTGATGACGATGACTGTCGTTAGTTTTAAACCTATATTTCACAAAGTGATTACGTAGGTACTAGCTTACAAAAGATCCCATTCATATCACAAGCGTTACCCCTAAGCTTTCGTTTTCAAGTGCGGTGTCATATAAAAGAAGCTGGTCTTATATTATAACATGGTATTCTTGATAATTCTTTCAAAAAAAAAACCGACTTCAACAAAAAAAACTATTCCATAAAAGACTTATAATTGGTTTTCTCATAGATGCCATTGTCAGAACTGGATCAAATTGAAATGGGACCACACGGAAGCACCAGCTTTCAAATAAAAAAAGAATCATCAAAATCGGTTCATCCAGTCGAAAGTTCTGAAGTAACAAACATAAAAAAAAAAGAAACGTACAGTCGAATTGAGAACCTCCTCCTTTTTTGAAGTCGTTTAAAAAAAAAACAATTCGCTTATAAAACCGTACCAAACGCATCTTTGGAAGTGCAGCTTTGAAAAAGTTTGTTTCGAACTTCGTTTAACACAAAATAAAATAAATTAACCTCCACGAATTATTTGCACCTACTTAAAAGGTAAAGGCTTATCAACAAACAGCCAAGTTATCTGTCTCCAAGCGGTTGGCCGGACAAGGTCGCGCCTCGCGGTGAACGCACGAGACATAAGGAGCGCCGCGTATGTATTGGCACAGGTAGACTGGCTCATTGACTATAATTTAGTTACAAACCAACCGCAGTGATCAGACGCACTCAGATACTTAATTAATTCTTGATGTTTTACAGGTCCTTGATTCACCGTGCCTTAGTAGAATCTGGCGAAAAAAAGACTTGTACTAAAACCTTATTGGTTGAAAAATATATCGTTTTAAAAAAAAAAGGTACGAGTGAAACGGAATTTGCATTTGAACTGAATGTCAAGTTGAAGTTAGAGTGCACTATGTAGAACCAAATTCGTAGGATAATTTTTTAAATTATTTATCAAACATATTGAAAATGATTTTTAAAGCTCTTCTTTTATTTAATTTTCTTAAATTTAATTAATGGAAATATGTACACATAAGTAATGTAATATGTACTTTCTGGCATACGGATCTTATTGTTCCTTGAAATTATTTCACATTATTAAATCCGCAAGCCTCCTCGTATTACCCCACCAAAGCGAGTGGCTATAATTTTCACGTGCATGATACAAGACTCACCTTCACCAATGCCCTAATCCTCGCCCAAGATGAACTTTCGTCTCCTAGGTTTTCCCACCATAACATATTTTTTTCATTGTATAACTTCACACCTCCTAAAGCCTTACTTAAGGCACAAACATGGAATTACGAGCGACTGTTTACAAAAAACGGGGCCACCATTTCTGGCAATGTAAGTTTTAACCTTGTTTATACTCCAATAGTTACCTAGGTGCAAACAGAAGTTTGCTGGAATATAATTGTTTTCAATTTATCCTCCTATAATAAATAAGTCAGTATCTTAATATCAAATAAACAACTCGGACATCATATCGTACGAATGATAATGTACGTTAATGTATACGTTACATTAATGCAAATAAAAATATATTTGATGATCCTTACTTTTAAATAATGTATTCAATTGTGCCAAACATTAACAATTCTGGTGTGTTTTCACACAGAAAAGGCGTCCACATTCAAATTAAAAGGCACGAACACTAATTAAATTTGAATAGTCTATTTTTGTGTGTCGTTTCTTCACAATATTTGACATCAAATATTCAACAACTTTAGTAAAAATAGCGAATTATGTGACGTTGTACTCAAGCTCCGTGACGGCTTGTACGCTCTTATTTTTAATTTATGCTACTTCAGTGTTGCTAATGTTAAAATATGTATCATTTATGATAATGATAAAAGTAAATATGTAGTTATATTAATAGTTTCTTATTTTTGAATAGTAATTCTATAATTAATTAATCAATCCAGAGGACCTCAAATCTTTGAAGTCACCGGTCCGGTTCTTTGGTGAAGTGGGTTTCTGTCTGCTATTGTTGTCTCCTGTCCTATATGTATAACAAAACAACAGTACCCTTTACCCTATATCTTCTCCCTTACCTATCCCAGTGTGAAATTCTGTAATTGTAAAAAATAACGACAAAATGGTGGCACAGTTTCAAAATATATTAACCCCAGGAGGGCAACTGGCAACTGGCATGCCAAAGTAAAAAACCGGGCGGCACAGAGTATCGTTTTACCACGCTGAATGTTAGAGGATGTGGTGGGAATGGGGTGGATGGGAAAATTGAGAAGGTATATGAGAGTATCCGTTAAACCTATGTGTAAAGATGAATCTAGTGGTGACAATCACCTGGTTAGAGCACCGCCCGATTAATCAGTACACATAGTAAGACAGATTAGGTAGCGAGGAGATAAGAAGCATATAGAAAAAAGAGCTAATGGATACTAGGGTCTATCGGGGCCCCAATGTAGGGACGGATCACTGCTTACTCGTAAGTCGGAACAATAGTCTTTTCAAGAGTCGCAAGAGTCAAATCGTCTATTGAATCTTTTCCGGGCACAAGGCCAAGTTCCACGGGACGAGACAAAAGCGGTAATTGTGCCTTTATACAAAGAATCGAAACAGGAATGTACAAACTATCGCGGTATCAACTTTCTTAGTATGGTAAGATATTTGCAAGAATTTTGATAAATAGAGTTGTGCATGTAAGATAAAAGATTTGGAAAGTGCAAGCGGGATTCAGAAAAGGAATGGGCTTTATAGAACAAGTCTTCTCCCTCTGAAACCTCTCTCACTGAAAAGTTTTTAACAAAACAGAGAGCGTGTTTTGCGCCTGCTTAGATCTAGAAAAGGCTTATGACAGAGTGAAGAGGAATGAATAGTGGGCGGTTTTGCAGTTACTCTGCATAGATTCCAAAGCCTGTGTCCGAATAAATTTTGCCTACACGGACTGCTTCGATATCCCTAGGTGTATCAGGCAGGGCTGTGTAACATCTAGATGCTTGTTCAACTTATTTATGGATAGCTGCTTATCTAAACTGAAAGCGTACGAGTGCTGTTTTCGTATGGGCTAGTTACGTGTCAAGTGCATCTTGTACGCCGATGATCAAATCTTACTTGCATCTTCGACGAATGAGTTGCAGGATATGATGACAATTATTAATGATGAGCTTGAGAAATAAAGCAAAACGAAAGTTATAGTGTTCAAAAGGCATAAAGAGATGACTGCTTGATTAAGGTTGCAAATGAAAGAGTGGAACGAGTGATTGAGTCCATTTATCTTGGAAGTATAACAAAGACAGAAATGGATGAGAAGCATGATAAAGGTAAAGACATTGAAAGGAGAGTTCAAAAAGGAAACTCCGTGAACAGCCCTGCACTCTTTTGTGAAAAGTTAGATGGTGTCAAAAAAGCACGGCTCGCGATTCACGCAGAAGTGTTAGCACCAGCTTTAATGTATGGCAGCGAGAGTTGGGTATGGCAGATGAAACATGAAAGTAAAATTAATGCTGTGGAAATGCGTTTACTGGTAAGTATGTGTAATTTAAGATTAACTGAAAGAGTGAGGGATATTGGGGTAAGAAAACGGTGTGGGGTGAAAGAATATGTAGTGACAAGAATTGAGAAAGGAATGCTTGGCCATTTTGAAAGGATGAGTGGAGAGCGAATGTTAAAAGGAATTTATAAGGCTCCTGTGAGTAGGCGAGTCGGTGCGGTAAGGCCCCAAAAGACGTATACTGAAGAAAGGCCAAGTTAAAAGCACCCGTAGCTAGCGAGCGTGTATGAAAAGTCTGATGAATGCGGCAGAGGTGTAAGGTCTATATCAGGATCGGGGTAAGATTTGCACTATCGTCTCTGCCTACCTCGGATGGGTTTAAGCATTGAGGATATGTATGTATGTAATTTGATAAAATAACAAGCGGCCAACGAGCTGCCATGATGCAAACTTTTTTATAAACTCGTTTACCGTATAATTTATCTAATTTTAGATTCTGGGCACACACTAATTAGTAGAATATTATTATTTAAAGTGTTTAGGCAATAAGAATACCTAATGTTTTTAGCTAAAGCTAAAGAGTGCTATGGTACATTTGTTTTTTAAGGTATTAGATAAAGATTTAAACTGGTCTTGGTGTTTATTTTATTTGAAGTTAGGAAAAATACATTCCTGACTAAAATCGCAAGTCAATTTTCAATCGTTAACATTTTAGTTTATTAATTATCCCACTGCTAGGCATTTAGTTTTCTCTCTCTTCTGGTGTCAAATGTGTGTGATTAATAGCTTTAAGAAATCGTCTCGAACATTCTGAAGAAAGCACAGGTACACAGGTTCGTCAGACGAGCAAAATATAACTAATTTCAAATAAGCAAATGAACTTTACAAAGTCAGAATGAGGCGACCGATGATAAAACTCACAGTCTATATCACGTCAAGGCTCAAGGTTATAATTACATCGCTGTAATTTAGTAAAGCAAGTAAAAATAGTTTTTCATGTATATTTTATATCCTTATGGCTCTACAGCGCATAGCAACACACAATTTCGTATTTTCAGAAGTAAAAAAGAATGGAAAATACCTATCAAATATAGTAGAAAGATACAGCCTATCAAATCTGCACCGTACAGTTTTTAAGCAACTATCATCGCGGTACAGCTAACATGATGGCCTTTTTAGGCTTCTTTTATTAACTTGTTAAAAAAAGAGTCTTCAAAATTCAAGCCACATTGAAATAAACACCTACCACTTTACTAGTAAGTGCCTATAAAGAAAAACAACACTGCTAAACGAAAATTAATACATTTACGACAGTATTAAACATTAATTCCAACGAGATAAATCTTGTCTGTCTCCAACGTCTACGTTATTGACCTAACTCTGACAAGGGCGTTGGGTAAGGTCGGCCTTCGAGAGGGTGTCCCCCTTGCGCGAGGGTGACGCCCGGAGGGTATTTTTCTATTATTTCTTACCTCGAGACGCCCTCAACGAGCTCTTGGCAAATGTAGACGATTCTAAATCAAATTAAATCGTTTCTTATACAACGTTTTTAATACTTAGATGATAATATAAATTTAAATTTTTACCAAAAATATGCTGTTTATTTACAGAGTAGTCATAAATTGGTCAGTAATGGCACTGTTATTTGTCTGAGACTTATCAAAGGTAGGTTATAAACATCATAAAAAGCATTACGTAATTTATAAATGGTAACTTCATCGAGGCAGAACTGTTATCAGGGGTAATGTCAATGGTTTAGGAGTAATTCTTTATTCAAAGGCATAAATAGTATGTATATGAAACTATGTATTTCGTTCAACTATTATTTACGTTAAGCCATGGAAACACACAGGAATTTAACTTATTTATAACGTTAACAAAACACACTATATCTCTTTTTCACTCATATATACTCACGCCTGTTTACATCCGAAAGAGTAGGTAGAGTGGTGTCATACACACAAAACTCATCTTCTATACCAGTGGTTCTTAACCTTTTAGTCATGAGGGACCTTTTGACAAAATTTCTGTGTTGCCATGGACCACCCAGTTGGTTTATTAGTTTGGAGGTAATATATGTGCGGCCGGGTTTACGATGGCTCCGCGGACCACTTTGGATGCTTCCAGGGACCACCAATGGTCCGCGGACCACCGGTTGAGAACCATTGATCTATACTAATATTATGAAGAGGTAAAATTTGTGAGTTTGAATGTTCGGGGTAATCACCGGTACTACTGACACGATTTTGAAAATTCTTTTACTGTTGGATAGCCCATTTATCGAGAAAGGCTATAGGCTATATAACATCACGCTACGACCGATAGGAGCGGAGTATCAATGAAAAATGTTGCAAAAACGGGGAAAATTTACAAACGCAGACGAAGTTGCGCGGGTCAGCTAGTCATTTATATTTTTGTTGCCATGTCAACATAGAAGCCTATTATTGTCTACCGAAAACTATTCATGAGCCCAGACTTCCAGATTGCTGTGGAGAATTTTGAGAACAGAAAAAACTGTTAACATTTTACAAAGTCCGGGAGTAGAATCCACGTCCAAGACCATTGCATGCAAAAATATGCACCTAATTATGACTCGGCACCAAAATCAGGATAAAAGATAAGATTTGAGTATTGACACACATCTAATGCGAAATCGTAACCCCAATAGTGTGTTTCTTAAAGTTAACAAATCAATTTGAATACGGATCTGTGGTTAGCAGCCACGATCCAATTTAAATAAAAGTTAGACCACTATCCCTATCAGACCCTCGTGGTCTAACTAATTGGCCTGTCAACAGTACCGCTTCTTGTAGTTGGACAGAAAAGCCATAATAGACAACGGACTTGGTGGTTTAGGCACGTGAAACTAATCTGTTTGACACGATACAGACCGACTCAAAATGGCAAAACGAATGTCAATAACAAAGGTCACGGGATGATTATTACTGCATTGTACTCTACGTTCTACGTCTAAATGACAATAACACAGAAAGTGAGAAAACGAGAATGTATTTATCTATGCTTATGTTATAGAGAAATAGATTTGTATATTTGTAGTCGATAAACTCTGAAACTATTGAACCGCACTAACTTTTAAACTTTCGCGTTCCATGATATAATTATGAATTTATAAGGGAATTAACGCGATCACGAAAATATAGGGACACTGTTAGTATGTGACGGGACATGGTGAAACCAAAATATTAAAAATATCGAAAATGTGCGGGTGGATGAAGAACCTTCTAGCGCACGATCTCGACGACGGAGGGCGTGCACCGCTGAGCCAGTCAGCCCGTGACCACGGCCAGTGCAACCTGGTCGAAACGTCAGGCAATTCAGAGGTATGTAATACCTTTTCGTAATCGCGTTAATTCCCGTATAAATACATAACCATTGAACTGATTTTAATAATTCTTCCGCCATCAAAAAGCTACTTACTGTAACTAATAGTAGGCCATTATAAATATTATATATCTGGTGAAAGGGAGCGAAGCTAGCTAGAATGAAGCGAGCGAGCTAGCGACTTAGTATAGGTAATCTAAGGAAATATTTTTATTCCTCGCTAAATAACAGCCGTCTTGATTTACTACTACTTAATAATACAATGCTTTATTTCCATGTCAACATGAGATAGCCCCACAAAAGAGCCAAGTAATAACTACACGGCCACTCATACCGAGTCTCTGCTAATGACTTCCTGCCATATTTCATTAGGGACTTATTTCATTAAAAAGATTTTCACTTTTGTAGACTTTCGGTACAACTTCATGTTGAATCTAGTTGCTGAACTTTAGTAGTAGTTTTAGCCCTTTCGTATTTCGTTAATTCCGTCAAAGAATTTTTCAGTACTTTTTCCGTACCACCACTTTTTCAGTAGTAGGTACTGATTCGCTTTCGCATGGAGTGCAGTGCCTGACTACGAAGCGGGTCGCATTTAGTTATTTACATTAGTGTATGAGTTTAGTTAGGCCACAAAATACATAAGAGTTTTTAGTTTTCGCTTTCAGATTTCTTTCTTCTTTCATCGGTTTCATTTTTTGTTAAAAAGTTTTTATTTTTAGTTTTTTGTGGCTAAAATATAATTGGGTATAATTAATAGTTACTTATTTAAAATTCTTAATTACCTAACTTACTTAATAAACGTATGTATAATATAATTACCTATTTTAATTATTCATTGTACGATGTACACAAACACGAGATATCTGCTGTAAACCGTTGAGGAATCCCCTAGACTGACTTCCGCATCCATCATCAAATCATGATCACATATGTGTGCTAAATTACAACAAAATCGGTTCACAGTCAAAAGGCAATGGGTGAATAATCATTCGCCCCCTATTTATTTATCCATAGGTTATTATTGTAATAACATTTCACAATACCTTAAGCACACACTAGAAAGATGATCAGCCAAGCATGTATCTATTTTCTATGTAATTTATATCGAAGAAAGCATCTGTATCGACGCTAATGAAGTTAATTGGTAACAAGAGTGTGCTAAAAATTATCTGGAATTCAATTATAATTATGTATTTAAACGGGAATTAACGCTGGGCTGGGCTGACTAAGCTGAGTCAGCCTGTGACCACGGCCAGTGCAACCTGGTCGAAACGTCAGGCAATTCTGAGGTATGTAACATATTTTCGTGATCGTGTTAATTCCCGTTTAAGTACATCACTATATCATGGAACGCGAAAGTTTAAAAGTTGGAATTCAATTTTAAGCTACTTCTAATTATCGTATCAAAAAGAAACTGTGTATGTACATGTAGTTTGTGTACTTTAACTTGCTGTAGCAACTTGGAGCTGATCTCACGATGGAGTCAAAAGGTTGGTAGTGGATCTCTTCAGTGTCTAATAGAACCTCTGGAATTTGGGGTCATATTATTCGTTTTGACGAGTCAGTGGCGTAGCTAGCTAACCAAAGGCCCTGGGGCAAAAAATAAACTAGGGCCCCAACTAAACTATTTAAAATCGTTTGTTCCGTATTCGTGTTCCGTTTTAATTTAATTGAATTTTATTATAAATAGTGGTTTAGTTACAACTCTAGAACAAACCTGATAAATTCTGGTTCTAAAAAATCTGGTTCATTTATATTCCGAATGTGCGCGAAATTTTCACTAGTTCAATTTATAGTTTGTAAGTCAGAGTCTGAGGGCCCCCTTGAGCTTGGGGGCCCCGGGGCACTGCCCCGTCTAGCCCTCCGGTAGCTACGCCACTGTGACGAGTCCAACAGATTGGGCTTAGTACTTAACTATGGTGTTTTACTTTTTAATTCAGTTCTTCAATTTGCTTACTACAGTTATCAATACGACATTGTTTGACACAGAGAAAGAAATATTGAAATATATTTGTTTGTAATATGTAATAAGTTATGTAGAGTAGATGTATAAAGTAGGACTAAATTGTGTTAACATTAATAAACTATTATCCCTTTGTTTACCTAGTGGAAAAACTTATATAAAGATTTTTCCGAGAAAATATTTTACCCGATGGTTTGATCTTTGGAAGTTCCTTCTGTTTATTCAAGAGTAATCTGTGACCTCATTCAGAGAATAGAACGCAGATTAACATTATATATCGATGTATAGTCACAATTAATACATATCTAGATACGGAATTAGATCAATAAACTCCGACACCGTTACTTGCAAAAATAAAAGTACTATAGTCTGTGCGGTAAGAGAACCGTCGTAGGATTTGAGGTCGCAGCAGTGCTAAATTATCTTTTTCCTCTGTTACATAATTATTGTTTACTGTATTGTACAGTATTGTTTACTGCCGAACTATAATGATGTAATAGTGTTCTCAACATAACAAAAAAAGTAATTTAGCACTGCTGCGACCTTAAATCCTACGTCGGTTCTCTTTCCGCACAAATTCTATAGACTATTACTTACAGATCATCCGATATACACTGGCAGGACAATGTTTGCCGGGTTTTGCCAGTGTAAAATAAGCGGGAGCAAGTCACTGCAAATAAGTAGATTTAAGTTCGAATAAATATAACAGGGTATTCTACGCTATTAATGCAACGATTAAAACACATAATAGGAAGATGGTTTAGGCAATAGGCAATCGGAAAATTTCAGTTCATAAATTTAGAAATCAATTTTAAACAAATCAAACCTAACCTAATGCTTGGATATAAAGTATGTATGTACAGGTGATCGTTAAGCGGTCCCTAGACGATCATGTGGCATGACATGCTTTACGTGCTGTCATGCGTGCATGATCGTTTAATTGCATTGATTGATGCGAATGACATGCAAACTACGTGCTGGCAGTTGATTGACAATTTCTTTTATTTTTATATTTATAAATTTATTTATTTATTAATCTGCCTTTCACAAAGACATTTTCATACAAGCGCAGAAAATCCCTTTACTGTACTATCTACATCGACTGAATAAAATGATTATACCAAGCGAACTATCCTGTGCACGTACTTTGTATGTTACGATCCAGGTCAAATCAATGTATTAAATATTCATGTTTTTATGATTATAATATTTTTTGTTTAAATAAAAAATAATGATTACAAAGTTTTCAGATTTTTTATCTGTTCTACAAATATGCGAAACGCAAGCCACCATGAACCTACGTCATCACGTCAGTAACAAACATTAGTAAATTGTGAATTTTGCTGTAAATTTTCGTATTTATTATTTCTAACGTGTATTTTACTTAATTATCACCAAGGACAACGGTTTTTGTAAAGACAGAAAGTACAGATCTACACAGAAAGAGCTGTGTAATGATAGAATAGGATTATTTTTTGCCATATATGAATCCCGATTTTTGTTCTCTCAAATTACAGAATGTGCAAACATCGATAAAGGATGTATTGTTCTATCACCATCATCAATCATAAGGACAGAAACTCATTTTAAATTTGGCAAAATTGCAATTAATTTACGCCATTTCTGCCCACATGACGTCATGACGAATGAGAAACGTGGTGGTTAGGGTTTTTACTTACGCGCAGTTAAAATGCATTTTAATGCCTCTATCGATTAAATAAAATTTTAGTAATTTTAAATTTTTTCTGGTTGTTAACTGTTCCCCTAGGATCAAATTAAAATACTTTTCAATAAAGGGAAGAGATATACTATTCATCACTTCAAAAATATTTTTTACAAGGACCTTCTAAAAAAATTGAATCATATTTGTATTCATCCTTACCTTGTATATGATTTGAACGTTTTTGTTTTTCACTTATGGCAACAATAAAAGTAATTACGCGCTGTTACGACTTTTTCGTACTCAAAAGACTCTTTTCCTAAGTCGAAGGAGAACGTTTCAATCTAATCATAGAGAGTAGTGTCTGGTTGTGATTTACGATATGAGTTTACGAACGTTATACGAGTACCTATGTGTTTAATGTTCTATTCGTAGGTCGTTTTCAAGCTACTCAAGACACAACTTTGTTTTGATTAATAAATAAACTAATGCTTTTCTTAATCACTGTTTTTTCGTCGCTCTATCCCCAACCATCTTTAGTAGTTACTGATATCATCTGTATTCCCAATGGCAAACAATTAGGAGTATTTTTGTTCATGGGATAGCCATGCACATGATCGGCACGTACAGGCTCGACCGGAGTGAAGCAATGGTTGCATTGCTTTTCGCCGCGTGAGTGAGGTTACCGGAGGCCCTATTCTTTCCCTCTCCCCTATTCCCGCCCTTCCCCTATTCCCACCTTAAAGGGCGGCAACGGACTTGTGACTCTTGAGTTGCAGGTGCCCATGGGCGGCGGTAGTCATTTACCGTCAGGTGACCCATCTGCTCGTTTGCCCACTATACCATAAAAAAAAAAATATTTCTAAAGCACACGAACCGCCTAAAACTGGCGCTTAAAGTTGTTGTATGGTTTTTGTACCAAGTCACATATGCCTACTTCTCGTAGATGTAGATCTCTAGCAAACAGGAGTATAATTTATACATTTCTAGTTAGTAACATAAATAGAAATATATCCATTAAATATATATATGTATTTTATTTTAAAACAAAAAATATTTTGGATGGTAAACGTTGCAAAATTTTCCAGTCCATTCTAAGCTTCGATTTAAACAGGGCTGCCGATTTGCTTACCGTTGTGTATAAAACAAAAACACTATGTTTTCCACTTACTTTCAGTTGCTCTTGTTGTGGCTGCTTATCATTGCCCTTCAGAAGAAGACTGGTGCAGAACAGGTGCTGAGATCTTGGCGGCTTAAGTGTATTGAGTGTTCTGGAATTTCTAACCGTGCCTCCTTGGTCTTGCTGCTATTCTTTTTTATATTAACAGGTATAAAACAGACAACAGATTAAGTATTATGAAGCACTACTACAGCTACATATGATGTACTCGTATTATATAACATTGATTTTTGTGTTTCTATATATATACAGCAATATATGCAATCACCTGGTCTTGACGGCGCCTAACGTTTAAGGTCATCGTATCGCACAAAAAGAATACCTACCTTTGTAACGCTTACATTGCGTAGCGCCAAATGAAACTAATGACTATAAATCCTTAATCTCGCATTTTTATGTTGAACCGATTTTTGTATTGTAATAAGTATCCACAGAAAGACGTTTTTGTAAGATTTTCCGGGTAGCTCAAACGTACACCCTGTATATATAATTTGTATTTGTTTATTTTACTAAAGAAATGGACACGTATTATAAATATGTGTGTTCTGGAATCTATAGCACAAGCTATGCTTATTTATATTAAGGTATGCTTGGGTCCACATAGCGCTATACAATAATGTCCCAGAATATAAAATAATAACAACCGAGTCGAACGCTACACCCAAGTCAAGAAGAAACGTAACTCTTTCCCCGAAAATGCCTTAAATTATACAGCTGTAATTGGTAGTTGCATAAGTATCTGGCGTTCTTTGATGTTCACAGCCATTAAATTATCACACTAAATAGAAATAATATTACTAATAGATATAGTATCACATTGAAGGGCCTTACAATCCTTATTGCGTACATACGTCTATAAATCTTTGTACCTGTCTGCATAAGCTAGATATTCACTTTTATTTTTCTAGTCAAGTTATTCATAAAGAACAAAATTTTAACTGTTCTTGTTATTACTCGTAGCAGCCAAGATTGCTACTATTTAGTAGTAGCGGACACAGACTTGAACCCTGTGGCACCCCTCACTTTGTTAAATAATTATGTCACAGAATCATAATGAGATTTGTGTGTGATCGTAACGTTCTGGGTTCGATTCAAGAGCCAGGGAAGGTTAAATTTATTCTTTGTCTTCTTTAGTGTCAAGAAGACAGGCAATAAGTTCATCCGCATTACGTGGACTAAAATGATATTTGACAAGCAGTCGATGTGTAGCTCTATCTACCCTTCTGGGTATGTTGTTTAAAGGAACAGTCTTAAGTCACGGGTATATCTTTAATTAAAAAAAGAGTATCTGACGTTTGTACTCAGCTTGAACGTAATTACGCTGTACCAGTATCTCCATCTTTTAATAAAGTTTATTTTGACCCCAACTTTAAAAGTGTTGTATTTATTTCGTGATTTATTCGTCATTTTGAAACCGGTTTTATCGAGGGTGGCTACGTATAATAATAAAAAAAAATCGAGGCTTAGGTATTTGTAAACCATAACAACACTACTTTACTTACATACGATTTCAATTCGTTCTTTTAATGATATTATTATTTTGGTAAAATTTAAATAGTTTAAGACTTTAAATGTACTGTTACCGGTTAAAACTTGAGTTATTTTAAAGTAACAATAGCATTATAAAATCAAAATTCAACATTAATTACTGAAACCTTGTATTTAGAACGTAATTTAGCATAGCATATTTTTAATGACTGCAGTGGGGTCAAACTGCACTAATGATATTATGTGCAATTTGTAATCAGTGCGACGATTCCTTTATTTTAGGGTTCCGTACCTCGAAAGGAAAAAACGGAACCCTTTTAGGATCACTTTGTTGTCCGTCTGTCCGAACGTCTGTCTGTCTGTCAAGACCCTTTTTCTCAGGAACGCGTGGAGGTATCAAGCTGGAATTTATATCAAATACTGAGTCTACTGTGCCTTAGAGCTGTGAAAAAATCAAACTTCTAAGCCAACGCAATTAAAATTTATGCCGCAAATTTTAGACACTCGCAAGGGAATCTAAACATACAGGGTACTTCCCGTAAACTCAGAATCTTGAAATTTGGTACGAAGCAACGTCTTATAGCACAGATAAAGGAAAAATTGCGAAATCCGTAAATTTTTAGTTACATCATCTAATAAAAATATTTTACGGAACCCTCGGTGCGCGAATCCAACTCGCACTTGGAAGGTTTTTTTTTTAAACTTCGAAACAGAATTGAGAATGTTTCTAGGCTTTAAATTTTAAAGTGATTGACTTCAAACTCGACGACAAATTTCCAACGGGATTCTCAAGTTTTTATTTTACAATTTTTCTACTAAAATGTATATAGGTACTTGAGGATAATTTTGTTTATAATTTTGTTATTTTTTAATTGACGTTATTCAAAAATAAAAGCAATGTCATCATATTTCCACTTTTTTTCACGAATAGTCATCAAGATCGATAATTATGAATCATATAAACCGAAGCTTCGTAATTCACGATAATGGTTGCTAGGCGTACTGACAACCGTAACCGACTGGTTGCGTAACCGACATTGAAACAGCTGTCGAATCGGGTCATTACTGCAAAATTGCGTAAATTAAAATGGCGGACGGTCGCCGTGACGTTCAATGTTTTTGGTCCAGAGTTTTTTTATTAACGTTTTAGAGACCATTTTATTTATATAAGTGGTCGCCCAGCGGTCGAAATTCGACCATCATTTATTAACTCCATTTTTTTTTTTAAGTTTCCATTTTTTTTGACAACAAAACAAACCTTCAAGATAAGAGCGTACTCCCATCTCAAAGGCCGGCAACGTACTTGTGACTCTTGAGTTGCAGGTGTCCATCTGCGTCGGCAGTCCCTTACCATCAGGTGACCCGTCTGCTCGTTTGCCCAAGTACAACCAATATTCTATCCATGACAGAAAACCCTTATTAATTTAATTAAAAGATTAAATAGAATGTGCGTGCACTGCTAGAATGGTGGATGGATGAAGAAGGTAAATGTCCCATTGCAGTTTTTTTTAAAAACCTAATTTTTTCCCTAACGGGACAAAAGATTGAAATCATCTCCATGACTGGTCTGTTAGATGTACGTGGCTGCCAGGTTATCAGCATTCAGAGATGAGTCAGTTATTAGAAGTAAAAAAAACATTGTTACTGTTGATTTTATCACGAACTTATACAACAAATACCGTGAGGGGCGTATCAGCTAAACAGAGATAGAGAAGCTATCCATCTCAGTTTAATAATTAAATCAAAGCGTAGGTCGTCACCCGTAATGCGAAATTTGGTAATACGATAACTAGCACGTGGACGATAACCGAATTTGATGCAAGATAATGTAATATGCACGAACTCGGACAGAATCACTAGTTATCGCAAAATATGAGTACCTAATTCAAAATGTTCTCATTGTTTTAAAATGTTAATTTTGCATAAGCACCCTTAATAGCCAAAATGGTGTATGCAACAAAGATAATTTTTAATTCTACTCGTTTTCTGCAGGACCCTTCGATCAAATTATACCACAGAAACACGTTCCCTAACAAAAATCGTGTCAAATAGTGGCACCAGATACTACTACACTACTTTACGTGCAAACATTTAATAAGCCATCCTAACAATGAAGCAGACTATAAAATTAATGGCCCTGTAGATGTTGTAAGTTTCATATAAAACTTCAATATATAGCGTCTATAGTTTATTTCTTACCACATCTAAGCGTATTAGACACGTGGTACATGTTTCACAGGCACGCTCGCAAGAGTAAAGAGGACAAGCTACGCATTTAAAAATAACGTATTTTTTTAAATTATACTTTACACAGTACTATTATACCACTTTAAAACATTAAAGTTATCATAAAAATCTTATATTTATCGATTTCATTGTTTTTTGTACTTCTAAAGCATAGTTACTGCATTTTGTGCTGCAGTTATGGCTGCAGTCGAAATATCACATGCATAGCGCGGGCGCCAATCGTCTTAGTAAGCTCAAACTGATTTATAATTATTTGTAAGCACAGTTTAATTGGTACCATTTTTTGAGCACCGATCAAACATTTATGGTATATATATACACGATCGTAGGCCCCCTTAAAAATAACTTTATTTTTTATTTTAAGCCGACTCCAAATAGAGTTTTTATTTTGGCTTTTCTATATGTATATTAAGCGAGAACGCTGAAGTTTGTAAACGAATTATTTTTGTTATTAATAGATTTAATGAAGACGCTGTATATATTAGTAATTTATCTATAATAATATACGTATAAGTATGTTTATCAGCAGTCTGGTTACCATAGTTATACAGGCTCTGCCTAGTTGGGATCAGCCGGCCTTGTGTGAGGTGTACCAAGTTATTATTATTATATTTTGAAGTTTAGTTTTCATAGTAACGCTTAAAATAAAAAAATAACCCCTAATAGTAGACAAAAGGTTACAAAAATTTAATTTGACTACTTTTGTTTTAATTCGGTTCGTTGAGTCAGTTTTTTAAGGCATTACCTAATCAAGAAAGGTAGGTACGTCTCGGTCCGACTCCTCCGCGTTCTTCATCCTACTTGAACTTTGCTAAAATGGTTTAGTGTAGACATTTACAAATACTTCAATAATTCCTAGGCACTCATCTCATACTGTTACTATTCTATAATATACTCTCACCAGTAGCTTATGGCAACACTCGCATGTTGCTAGACCTGAAAAACCATTTATTAGCCTGTAAAACTGATTATTAGAATGATTTACGATCAAAAACGAAAATGTAACAAAATATGAAATCGTTTCCTCGTAAATTCTTTTTCAATTGATTTTCACGTATTCTAAGACCAGTAAATTGTCTTGACTACAATTTTTTCTTACAAATAAATGCATTCATGTGGAAATAAAACCAACTATTGCATATTGTTTTTGAATTTGAATTGGATTATTATTTTCTGATGCAATGAATCAATACAAGACAATATAATCCTTTAAAAAAAAAAACCGACTTCAACAAAAAAAACTATTCCATAAAAGACTTATGTATGGTTTTCTCATGGATGCCATTGTCAGAACTGGACCAAATTGAAATGGGACCGCACGGGAAGCACCAGCTTTCAAATAAAAAAAGAATCATCAAAATAAAATGGGTTCATTTTTATGTTTGTTACCTCAGAACTTTCGACTGGGAAAAAAAAACAGTTGAATTGAGAACCTCCTCCTTTTTTGAAGTCGGTTAATAAGAAAAAAGTAATAATGTTTTCAATATGTCAGGCGATTACTCGTTTCACATACCTACGGTACGGTCGAGTAGAAATTAGTTGTCAGTACATAAGCACTCGTTATAAACGTGAAATATTTGCACCGTATTTTTATTAGCTAGAAATTTCTTTTATTTTTAATTGGGATTGCACAGTGACTGTACGTGATGCATGAAATAGGTATGTTGCTTTTCGCTCGTATACTTTAATAGTGCTCATGATTTCACCACATCAAAGTAATAAACATTTTATATTTATTTTTAATTTTTTATTCCCTGTTTTTTATGTCATGACAACACCGTTACGTCGATCGTCGGTACGTTGATATCGATGCGTAGAGACTTATCGATCCCTATTTTGAATTTAGAAATATTTGTAACTGTTTATTTTTATTATTCTGTTTATTTATAAGTACTTCATGCAGTTAGAGTTACTTTCATACATTTTCTAATAAGGTTACTACTACCTAAAACAAAATTGATTTCAAATGGTTTTCGAAATTTCCATCAACGAACCTGACACGAAGGCTGTATTGCTCCTTACCTAAGAGACTATTATTTCATTTTAGATATTTGAGCTATTTAGTTCATACCGAGACTGTTACTGAAATCACCACAGGGATCTTTTTAGGGTTTTTTTTTTTAACATAACAGCAAACATACATAACATACATAGCCAGCCTATTTTTTTAAAGGCTGCTAATTGTAAGTTTGTCACATATTAATAGCTTTCTTGTTGACCCCTCCTCCAGGTAAGCTAACTTATTGTTAGAAGTGGGCCTGTAGTGCACTGGATGGGGATTGAACCCGCACCCACTAGTCCGCCGACGCCTCAGCCATTAGGCTATCGCCTCAGATAAGACTTAAGTGTGTGCTTTCACCAAGTAATAAGGGAGTATCTGCCAAAAAACCGGACAAGTGCGAGTCTGACTCGCGCACCGAGGGTTCCGTAAGCAAACAAACTTGTATGTAGATAGTACATCCATCTCGGGAATCAATTCTCGAAGATTTTTGCCCGTCTTTTCCGAAAGACAAACTTAACTTTGCGGTTGCGATGTACGACAAAGTCAACTTTCCAACCGCAAAATATAAGTTTGTAATCATTAAAACAATTTTTTTATTTGATATAACAACAAATTAAGGACTTCTGGGTTATTTTTTATTTACTTGTGCTGTGAGACCTTGCTTCTTAACAAATTTCATGATTCTAGGTCAATGGGAGGTACCCTATAGGTTTTGATTTACCAGTGAAAGGTTCAAATTTGTTAAAATCTAAGACTTAAGTGGCCATATCTTTTGATTGCGTTGACTTAGAAGTTTGATTTTTTTACAGCTTCAAGGGACCGCAGACTTATGTATTTGGTATTAATTTCAACGTCCACGGGTTACTGAGAAAAAGGGTCTTGATAGATAAACAAACTGACAGACAGACAGACGGACAACAAAGTGATCCTATAAGGGTTCCTTTTTAGGAACGGAACCCTAAAACAAATTAGGTTGGAGCAAAGTTATAACAAGGCCGGGAGGTATATCTTATTATTATCATAGACAAGTTTGTACTAGTTGATAATATATTCGTCTGGAATATTCTAAAGACAACACTCCACAATTTTTGAGATAATAAATTCCTGTAACTACGCGCCCATTTCTACAAGAATTAAAAATAAATTATCTTTTTTTTCTGTATCGTTATAAAATAACGGTTTTTCGTCTAATTGAAAACTGTTGTGTACATCACTACATATTATAAAACAAAGTCCCCCGCTGCGTCTGTCTGTTTGCGATAAACTGAAAAAGTACTGAACGGATTTTCATGCGGTTTTCACTAATAGACAGGGTGATTCATGAGGAACGTTTAGGTGTATAATTTGTTAAGATTTTGTGTAAACTGATTGATGATTGATATGTTGATGATTGTTGAAGATGTCTCTGCTACCCATGCGAAACTGGGGCGGGTTGCTAGTATTAATATAATACAAATTTATCTTAGCTATAACAAAGTTGAAACATTTTTGTTAAATATCCGAAGTACCTACTTATATAAGTATTTGAGTAATGCGAAAGACCCAAATTAAATAGTTTGTGTGAACTGTAAACCTTTTTCTTTAGTAATTTAAGTTTTTTTTTTTTTATTTAAAGTGGTAGCGATCTGCTTCGGCACGTATGGGCCGGCTCGATCGGAGTGATACCACGGCCTCACAGAAAACCGGCAGTGAAGCAATGCTTGCATTGCTTTTCGCCGCGTGAGTGAGGTTACCGGAGGCCCTAACCCTTCCCTCTCATGCTTTCCCCTCCTTACCCCTTTTTCTCCCCTTCCCCTACTCCCACCTTAAAGGGCGGCAACGCACTTGTGACTCTTGAGTTGCAGGTGCTCATGGGCGGCGGTACTCATTTACCATCAGGTGACCCGTCTGCTCGTTTGCCCCCTATGCCATAAAAATAAAAGTACGGTTAATCTTACGGCAAATTAATTAATTGTGTGTTCGTTTTTGGAAATTAGGTAATGATGATAGCTCACATAGTTACATGGCGGTTTTAGGTTTAAGGATAACTACAAATGACTTAAGGATAAATTGAATATAGTCCTAATATGGAAACTCCCACACATCGTAATATTAGCTGTTGTCCGCGACTTTGTCCGCGTGGAAATTCAAATCTATTTAAGATAAAAACTAACCTATGTGCTGTTCCAGACTATAACCGATCTCTGTGCTGAATTTCATCCAGACCGCTTCAGCCGTTTTGGCGTGATTGAGAAACAAACATTCATCCATCCTCACAAACTTTCGCCTTTATAATATAAATAAGATTTATCCCACTAATATTATGAAAGTTTGGATGGATGGATGGATGGATGTTTGTTACCCTTTCACGCAAAAGCCACAGAATCGATTTTGATGAAACTTGGTATGTAGATAGCTGGAGACCTGAATTAACGCATAGGCTACTTTTTATCTCGATATTCCCACGGGATCGGGACCTACGCGGATGAAACCGCGGGACGCTGCTAATATTGCATAGAAGCCTAATTACAGCCCGTCTCTGGTTAAGCGGTAACCTAAGGCTAAAGAATGACCATTGGCAATGCGTCACGTAACTAGCGTAACTAGTAGTAGCAAAGTTATTGGTGGTATAGTTTGTTTGATTCGAACCTGGTGCCTTGTGAACCCAATACCTGAACCACTACGCTACTGCTGTTTTAACCTTGCCATCTTACTATTGAAACCATGGACTACATGCCTTGGTAAACCCAATTTTTCAAAGATACTAGCATCCGGCTCCGATAAAAAAGTTCGTTATTCTCACTAAGAAACTATAAATAGTTTTGCCAATCAATTTTTTTATTATATTATGAGTTTATATCACGTGAACACCTTTAAAAAAATTAAGTGCTTGTTTAAAAACCTAGTTAAAAGAAACTAGAGGTCTTATGTGGCTCGGAAGTACCGCTTTCGAGCCCGCTTAGTACAAATAGTTGGCATGAGGGTGTCTCGTCCATGTATGAAAAAAAAATCGATCTACGTTATCACAAGAAGTGTCAAAATTTGCGTAATTTTACACAGATTACGAAAAATTAAAATAACTAGAATTGCGTGTCATCTTGAGGGCTCTACCACACTTTGAAGTTTTGTAAGTCTTAAAATTTTACAGACTTAAACCGTAGTAGATATACATAAAAAACCGAATAAGTGCGAGTCTGACTCGCGCACCTTATTACTTTAAACGAGCAATTCTGTATGTATGTATGTATTTATATTTGGGTACCTCGGAAACGGCTCTAACGATTTTGATTAAATTTTGTATACAGATACAGTTTTGCATTTTAAGTTCAACTGCATTAGTATTTCCTGTAAAAACGTAATTTTACATAAAAAATTACGATTTTACAAATCTCGGTCTCCCAGGTACTGTAGATAGTACGTCCATCTCGGGACTCAATTCTCGAAGATTTTTGCCCGTCTTTTCCAAAAAACAAACTTAACTTTGCGGTTGCGATGTACGACAAAATTAACTTTCCAATCGCAAAATATTTTTTTTGTGATATAACAACAAATTAACGACTTTAAGATTTTTTCCTTTACTTGTGCTGTCAGACCTTGCTTCTTACCAAATTTCATGATTCTAGGTCAATCGGAAGTACCCAATGGTTTACCTGCGAAATGTTAAAATTTTGTCAAAACTACGGCTTAAAGGGCTGTCTCTTTTGATTGGGTTGACTTAGAAGCTTGATTTTTTTACAGCTTCAGGGGACCTTAGACATAAGTATTTGGTATTAATTTCAACTTGATGCGTTGACGGGTTCCTGAGAAAAAGTGTATTGACAGACAGGCGGACAACACAGTGATTCTAAAAGGGTTACTTTTTTCCTTTTGGGGAACGGAACCCTAAAAATGCACATATGTATTTTTGCTCGTCTTCACGAACCTATAGTACAAGAAGCTGTGCTTTTATTGGGTATACAATAATATGTACTGGAATATAGATAATTCCTAAAAAAAACGACTTAAAAAGCCATTAAAGATTTATATGGTTTTCTCATGGATGCCATTGTCAGAACTGTACCAAATTGAAATGAGACCACACGGGAAGCACCAGCTTTCAAATAAAATAAGAATCATTAAATCGGTTTACCCAGTCGAAAGTTCTGAGGTAACAAACATAAAAAAAATACAGTCGAATTGAGAACCTCCGAACCGACTTCAAAAAAGAAGGAGGTTCATTCATTTTTTGAAGTCTGTTAAAAACCAGCGTTATATAAACGATTAGATTAGGTGTCTTCAGACATTCGAAACCTCAGTGTGTTTCTTGTCAACCTTATTATCTTTGGGCTGATCTCCGAGGATCGTAGTTACTACTCGAAACAGGAGACTACGCTAATAGTTGCACCGTTCTTGTGGAGGCTGTAGGTAGTTAAACAGTCGGGCGATAATGATCTAAGTCTCTGATTCTGTCAAGACAATTTGCTGTTTAACCAAATGTAAATAAAGATTGTCAAAAATTTACCTCAGTTTTTGTTAATATTATATAACTAAAAGGCTGAATTAAACAAGAAAAAATTTAAAACAACCTAGACTTAAAGATCCCTTCAACAATTAGAAAAGAGCTGATGATCTTCAAACAGCTGAACAGATTTTTCTGATCTCTCGCTCGATCAAGTCATCTTGACTTAATCGAGAGCTATAATTCCAACAACAACAAAAAACTAAATCACAATCGGTAGATTCGTTTAAGTTCTTTGATGCCACAGACAAACACATACACAGGTACACACTTTAAACTTATATGTATATAACACCCCTCTTTTTTACGTCAGTTTTAAAAAGAATATTGCAATAGTAATAGTAGTCTCTGTTCTTATTCAATATTTTATTTGTATACTAGCAGTTCTCGCGCGGCTTCACTCGCGTGTATGTACATATTTATTTACATTGCGCAGAACCCTAATTCTTTTCCCTTTTTGCAAAATAAAAGTAGCCTAAGTTACTCCTTATAACACCAGTGAAAGTCCCGTTAAAAACGGCTCACCCGTTCCGGAGATTAGCGGGAACAACCAACAACAGACAGTTGGACTAAAAATTTAAAAATTGATTTTTAGGCATAGGTATCGTGCAAAATAACTGTATGAGTTTAAAAAAACCATTACTTTGACATTACAAACAGACACTTAATAATAATATATTTGTATTGATTATTGTTTTAAAAACAATTTTACAATTCAATTCATCTTACATTTTCGGTAAAGAATTTAAAAAAATAGTAAATAAAAAAAGTTGAACGTCAGGCTCCCGAAATCACTACAGTAGGCCCCGTATTAAAAATGATAGTTTACAAGAGTTCTAGTAATTTAAAAAAGGAACGTTTAACAAAGTTAGACACGGCCTCATTCTCGAAGCTCTACGTCAACCTGCAAATCACGCCATCGTTTATTGTGCCTCTCAATATTTTTTACATTTCTTTATAAAGATTTTTTGTCTTGAAGCGTGAAAATCTAAGCCTAATAACTTATTTGCTGTTAAAAGTAAATTTCCAGAATGAGTTTTTAGACACATCATAATATTCTTTTATAATTCTTTTATAATAAAAATTCTTTTATATAATTGAATATCAAGATATTCAATTATATAAAAGAATTTTTCTATTTGAGTTTTGACCTATGTATTTTGCAAGTCTGTGCGAAATACTAAAAAAAAATCAGACAAGTGCGAGTCTGGCTCGTACACCGAGGGTTCCGTAAGCAAACAAACTTGTATGTAGATAGTATGTCCATCTCGGGAATCAATTCTAGAAGACTTTTGCCCGTCTTTTCCGAAAGACAAACTTTGCGGTTGCGATATAGGGCAAAGTCAACAATCCAACCGTAAATATAAGTTTGTATTCAGATTATTTCCTTTACTTGTGTTGTGAGACCTTACTTCTTTTCAAATGTCATGATTCTATGTGAATGGGAAGTACCCTATAGGTTATGATTTACCTGCGAAATGTTCAAACATGGTGCAAATCTAAGACTTAAGTGGCCATATCTTTTGATTGCGTTGACTTAGAAGCTTGATTTTTTTACAGCTTCAAGAGACCGCAGACTTATGTATTTGTTATTAATTTCAACATGATACATTCACGGGTTCCTGAGAAAAAGGGTCTTGACAAACCGAAAGACAGACGGACAACAAAGTAATCCTATAAGGGTTCCTTTTTTTCCTTTAGAGGAACGGAACCCTAAAAACTACTTATATCTAAAACTTGTCAAAAAATAATTAACTTCCATCAATAAAGAAAAAAAAATATAAAATATTTTTTTATATAAAATGTTAAATAACGCAAAAAATTAATTGTTTGATATTAGTTTAAGAAGAAAGCACCAAATTGTTTTTGTTGATTTCATACAGAATATACATACCATCTTAAGTTATAATTAAATTGAAAATATTTTATTGCGTCGTCGTAATTGTTGAAAATGTAACTTACTGACAAAAAAATAAATAATAAATTAATGTTTCGACTGTATAGTAGTTAGAATGAAAGCCGACCTCAACTTAGTTGGGGTCGGCTTTTGCGCGGAGGATGACGGATGATGTAACTTACTGACAAAACGTAACGTTCATTGGTTTCATCAAGAGAACTTATGTTTGCGTTAAATAAATTATTCCTTCCCGCTCCGATCGCAACCGCTCGTAACCAGTCGCGGAAAAGTTTATTTATTCTTTCAAACCAAGGCCTCGCCTTACCTAGGCTATTATAAAATTAAATCTACAAAAGAAACTATACTTTATGTCTTACGCAGCTAGAATATCGTAACGTAAATGTTTTGCGTAACTAAAATACACCGTGGTTGCTTGTAATGTATTTGTATTATCATTACATATTTTAAAACAAAGTCCCCCGTCGCGTCTGTCTGTCTGTTCGCAATAAACTGAAAAACTACTGAACGGATTTTCATGCGGTTTTCACTAATAGACAGAGTGATTCATGAGGAAGATTTAGGTGTACAATTTGTGGGGGTAGGGGGGGGGGGTTGCTAGTATTATACTAAGTATTAGCAGTGTCAGAGCGGCTTTGCGCGCTTTTACTTATACCTAAATCATTAGCCTAGTAAAAGAATAATTAAAATCGGTTTAAGAGTTTCAGTTTTTCTGCTACAAATAAAGTGAATGTATGTATAGGGCGAACGCCCCAATGAATATCCAATTCCAGATATCGGAATTTAATTTATCATGTCCAGTAAGATACACCACTTTCCCGAAAAAACCCTCTCGATGAAGAGCCTTAGCGAAAAAGAAAAATAAACTGCTACTATATTATAATTATAATATTAATATAGACAAACCAGGTCCGTAAAACGGAATACAGTGACTATTTGACAGTGACAGGCAGGATTCATGACGAGAAACGTCACTGTATTGTGTTACAACGGCGGGCAACAAACTCGTTGCCGACCTGGGTTATTTCGGTCACATAATCTCGTTAATTCTTAACAAATCAATAGCAGTTACCGTCCAAACACACTGATTCACATTCAATTCAGTACATAAATAATTTGATTTCTAATTCTTCGAGTCTAATTGGAAACCAATTGGATCGCAACACGAGACATAAAAAGTTAACTTTAACTGGCATTCATTGGCATAAGTTGCTCTTATGGAGCATTCCTACGGTAGCTTTAATTAATTAGCTATAGCTTACCACAAACATAAAATATAATTACGCTTGGGTTTTTACTTTAGAAGTATAGTGATTGTTGATTGGTGGGATAGAAGCGAAATCTATTTTTTTTAAATTAATACTTAGTTTTCATAGAGTTATGGTATACACTTATAGGCTGAATTTAAATGCCTGTAAAGGCCCTTTTGTCACGCTAACCATTTGAATTCCATATTTATTTTTTATTTATTTAATTAAGGTTCACCAACAGTTGTTACAGATATTATACAGATAGGAACATACAAGTATTTGTGTCTTAAATCTAATTGCACAACCACCGCGTGCCAATTATAGGCAAACACCGCGTGCAGTGTTCTTTGTATCAACATCTGTCATCTAATTTTAAAAACTTGTTTTAAGTGTACTTAAATTCTATATAATATATTAAATACTATAATTATCACATTTTCATGCGTTTGACGTGTCTGACAACCGTCGATATTGAAACAGAGTGGACATCAACAAGGTCGCTGTATTCGTATTGAATTAATAATATAAACTAGAGATCGCGTGGTGGTCGAATTTCGACCATGGTTTATTTCATTGGCCAATATTACTTGACTTGTCATTGTATAGACTTTTGTACCATGACAGGTCAAAATATATACTGGACACTCATAGCTGTATGTACCCGTTTTTGCATTTTTTTTAACTTTGTAGCAAATATTGTTCAAAAATTTTGGCATTCGTCACTTCTTCTCTGTATAAACTATAAGTGTGCGCAATTTCATACTCCTCCGTCCGCCCAATTTTCGTAAAAAGGGATCCAAAGTTTTCGCTTCACCTTCTTCTAGATAACTTGAGACACCTGACACAGGGCTGTCTGATCCTAAACCAGGCCTGTACTGTGATAACGAGACTGCTGATAAATACACTTATATTTTACTAAACATAATATATATACACTTACAGAACAAATGATCGTGCTCATCACACAATTATTTGTCCTGGGTGGGAATCGAACCCACGACCTCTGGCTTAGCAGTCAGGATCACTAACCACTAGACCAACAGCCCTGTCAAATTTCAATTGAATTTGAATTAAAAAAGAAAAGAGATACAAGAAAAATTGTTTGCCGCTTGCTGCAGGAAAATTGGAATCACACGAATTAAATTTTTTTGTTTATTTAAATTTGTTGTAATTATAAAAATTATACTTTAATAAAAAAAATATATAACATTTATATTATTATTAAATAGTTTTGAGATTGTTGGTCTGTTCATTAACGTCATTGATTAGATAGCATATTATCATTTAGATTTAGATTTTTTTGCCCACCAATGCCAAGAATTCATTTTAGTATTATGATAAAACTTTATTTTGCTGTGGTAAATAACAAATAATTATATTGTATAATCAGAATCATTTCTATGAGCATTAAAATCCGATAAAATATTATTAACAGGTATTACATACCTTTGAGTTGCCTGCCGTTTCGACCAGGTTTCACTGGCCGTAGTCGCAGACTGATTCTATCTTGATGTTAGCTCGAAAACAAAAACTCATTTCTACAAAAAATACATTGAGTACCAACCTAATCATATCTGCAATAGCGTATAATGACATATTTAGAACCAACAGGGCGCTTTGTAAATATTTTACAACGGAACGCAGACGATAAAAAAACAAAAGAGTTCGTGAGACTTTTTGCAGAACACCAGTTTGGAAACACAATTTCATAGATAAATTGAGAATAATGGGTGAAAGAATGTATGGTCTGCACTATTTTGTAAAGTGTAGGATGTTTATGGCTATAATTATACGCATTATTAAAATAATATGTATTTCTCACCGAGTTATTATTACTAGCGTATAGAGTCGACACCGCGAAGAAATAGTTTGTAACGCGAACTGCGGTCCCTGCACCGCAGTGAAAACAAATCATTGTAGCAGTTCGTTGGGCAACACGCGTAAACGTCACTAAAATCACGGCGCTTAGGACCTTACGCTCGCGAGAAAACTACAACTCAAAATAATGCTGCTTACTACTTGCTACTGCTTGTTAATACTGTAGGATTTGACTACAAATTATTGTTTCAGCGCTGCAGCGCCTTTTAGTTTTAATTCAAATAAAAATGGAATATGTATTTTGTTTTGTGTTGGGCACTTTTGGTATGGGAAAAAAGCACTGAACTCGCGTGACCGTCACGCTCAGATACATATATGTGTGTGTGTGTGTATGTAAGTTATGTTAACACTTCTGACGTGCAGTCCTATGACTGACAAAGAGCACTGGCTGTATTTTGAATTGAATTTCGAATTAAGAATACTTTTTATTCTTAATATTAAAATATATAAAATGAAAGTTGGAAATGTTAGATGTCGTAGATGGATTAAAAAAAAAAAACACTTCTGTTCTATTTGTGTAAGACCGTCCATATTAAACTAATAAACTTAATTAACTTTAATTATATCCTATTGTATGAATCGTAGGGAAAACCAAACCTCTAAATTCATATACGTATAGTCCATACATCCATACAAATAAATAAAATTGAAGTGTCTGTTTGTAATGTCATAATAATAGGTTTTTTAAGCTCATATAGTTATTTACACGATACCTATGAGTAAAAATTAGTTTTTTCAATTTTTGTCTGCCTGTTTGTTTCGGCTAATCTAAGGAACGGGTGGACCGATTTCTACGGGACTTTCACTGGCAGATAGCTGATGTAACAAAGAGTAACTTTGCTTTGCTACTTTTATTTTGGAAAAAGAATTAGGGATCCGCGCATAGTATACAAAAAAGAACACCCAAGCAAAGCCGCGCGGGACCTGCTAGTACTTAATAAAAATCAACGTGTATTACTTCTTTATGGTAAAAAAAAAAATTGTTCTAAATGTCGTGGGAGAGCTATGCTTCGGCACGTATGGGCCGGCTCGACTCCACTCGATACCACGGCCTCACAGAAAACCGGCAGTGAAGTAATGCTTGCATTGCATTTCGCCGCATGAGTGAGGTTTCCGGAGGCCCTAAACCTTCCCTCTCCCCTATTTCCGTCCTTCCCTCTCCCCTCTTCTTCTACTCCCACCTTAATGGGCGGCAACGCACTTGAGACTCTCGAGTTACAGGTGCCCATGGGCGGCGGTAGTCATTTACCATCAAGTGACCCGTCTGCTCGTTTACCCCCTATACCATAAAAAAAAAGTCAATTTAGAATCTATATTCGAACAAAGAGTATACAAACACTACGTTATTCGACTGCAATAATAATACTCAAACACAATTTCAACGAATAACGTCTGATTTTAATGAATCATAATAATTCATGTTAGTTGCGCGGTTTTCTATTTTGAACCAGTTTATTGCCTTCCTGATAGACTGACAGACAATTGTGGTTTTGTCCAAGAATACATGAGGGGTTATTACGTTATTACTTTTAGAACTTTACGAGACAGACTTGAGACACCCCACACACGGCCGTCTGATCCCAAACTAGACAGAGCCTGTACTATGGTAACCAGACTGCTAATAAACATACTTATATATTACTAAATACAAATATGTTATAGATAAATTACACCCAGACACAGAACAAATAATCGTGCTCATCACACAATTCTTTGTCATGGGTGGGAATCGAACCCACGACTTCTGGTTCAGCATTTAGGATCACTAACCACCAGCGCCGGAGTAACACATTTGCCGCCAGTAGGCTATTAAAATTTTGCCGCCCCTACTGGTCGGTCTATCTAATTCGATACCCCAGGACAAGACATAAAAAATAATGTAGGCCCCAAATTTGCCGCTCCTAAAATCTGCCGCCCTCGGCTTCAGCCTACTCAGCCTGCTGGTAAATCCGCCACTGCTAACCACTAGAATAAGAGATTCTTATACCACAATTACATTAAGTCATGGACTAGGATGGACAAGGTGAGAAATGAATAAATTAGTGGGCGCCTGAAAGTAGCACAAGTGGATGAAAAGTTGAGGAGCAAGATATTGCAAAGAGAGTTTTATGCATGGAAGTTGACGGATACAAGAGAAGAGAACGACAAAAGAAGAGATGGATGGGCTGTGTGAAAGAAGATATGGCTAGAAAGGGAATGACATAACAAATGATAGAGTAGAATGAAAGAATAAAAATATTGCGCCTACCCCAAATAAAATTAAGACAAAGGTAGGCAGATAATGATAACATGTATATGTGTTTATTTGCGGACCCTAAAGTCTAGAATTGTATTGCGATTAAAATATCCCACTAATATTTTAATGTGAAAGTTTGGATGGATGGATATTTGTTACTCTTTCACACAAAAAACACTGAGCCCCGCGGTTTCAACCGCGTAAGTCCCGATCCTGTGGGAATATCGGGATAAAAAGTAGCCTATGTGTTAATCCAGATCTCCAGCTATCTACATACCAAGTTTCATCGCAATCGGTTCAGTAGTTTTTGCGTGAAAGAGTAACAAACATCCATCCATCCATCTATCCAAACTTTCACATTTATAATATTAGTGGGATAAGAAATATCTTATTTATTTAATCTATGGTTTCGGGTTATGAAGATATTTTAATGACTTGAATTCTCGACGAGGTTCGTGACGGACGTGACGGGATATTCGAACAACGCTGAACGTTTCATTCACACCTCCACAATGGTAAAAAAAACATTATCTTGATAGATACTATCATTAAATGCAAACAGCGACGTTTTAAAACGGATAGAAGCTTAGATACTGAGGAGGGGCTCGTGGCTAAGTGGTAACCGAGTAGGTTAGCACATTACAAGGTTAAGTTACACTAGCGAGGTCCGTCTTAGGATTGGTGACCATTCTTAGCACATTGAGACCCCTCCGTGGCTCGGAGAGCACAGTGGCATTCCGTTACGAGTAGTTGGTGCCTGGACAATCTGGTCTAACTACAGAACTTCGATATCGCCCACTACTTGGGTTGTGGAGGTCTAATGGCAGTCGCTTCTTATAAAATATCGAAGTTCGTCCGTATCGTAGTTAAACTGAAAGCAGACCCCAACTTAGTTGGGAAAAGGTACGGAGGATAATGATACTTAGATACTGAGATTAGCTCGTTCAGTAGAACAGTCTTCAGCTCTTTATACACCATTATCATCGTGTCAGTAATGAAACTTCCACTAGTGTTCGTTATCATAACAAAGAGCGGTTCGGCACCGTCTTCGTGTAACGGCCCCCGGCCAGGTCAACTAAGTCCGAACCAGTCTTACCAGGTCATACCCAGGTCTTTTTAATAGTGTTATCACTACGTATTATAAAACAAAGTCCCCCGCTGCGTCTGTCTCTGTCTGTTCACGATGAACTCAAAAAGTACTAAACGGATTTTCATGCGGTTTTCACCAATAGATAGAGCGATTCATGAGGAAGGTTTAGGTATATAATTTGTTAAGGTTTTGCGTAAATACGTTGAAATATGATGATGATTGTTAAAGATGTTTCTGCTACCCGTGCGAAGTCGGGGTGGGTTGCTAGTAAATAATTCATAAAAAAACATTTTTATTAAAAAACATACGGTTATTCGTGTAAAAAATATTTAACACGATGTAGTGAACAACTTACCACCCGAGTGGATTGGCCTAATTAGGACATGTCAGTTGAAAATAATCAAGATGTCCGGTGATTTTGAAAAGTGTCAACTCAGAACACATTGTTCATTTCACTGGATTATAATTGCATCAAATATCAAGCTTGGTGATGGTACAGAAAGATTTTCAACTTAAAACAAAATATCGATGAAAGATGTCGACTTTGTTAATAGGTATAATCATGTAAGCTATACAGTGCATCTTAATTCTTAATTGTGTAAGCTGTCACAAGATAAGGAAGTAAATGAAAAAGTATTGCACAGTTGATTCCCGAATAATCCTATAGTAAATTACTCTTTTCTCCTGCTAAAGGTAAAGTTGGAAGAAGGTATCCCTATGTTTTTAACTAGCAGCGCCCCACGGTTTCACCCGCGTAAGTCCCGATCTCGGGGGAATATCGGAATAAAAAGTAGTCTATGCGTTAATCCAGGTCTCCAGCTATCTACATACCACGTTTCACCGCAATCGGTTCAGTGGTTTTTGCGTGAAAGAGTAACAAACATCCATCCATCCATCTATTCATCCAAACTTTCACATTTATAATATTAAGTGGGATAGTGTTTGTAAATTTAAATACAAGGTAGGTATGGTCATTCTAATATGGATTGATTTTGAAGTCTTGACTAAAATGGTCAATTTTAACAATGTTTTAAAAAGCGACGGTGACCGGGATGTAGCCCATTGCACTTACGTTTTACTCCATTATTTGATTAAAAGTAAACATGAACATACCTCTAATACAACATTCAAGTTACTTATAATTTAAATACATTTTTCAAATATGTATATGTACCTACAAGTCGCGAAATTTCTTATTAGGTTTCTAAGATGTTTTGATGGTTATAAAATATGCAGTTAGTTAAAATATGCTAAGAGTCAATCCGTTTCAACTAGTTATAAAAAAACCAAAATCACATAAGTCCATCCGCCTTGGAGCTACGAAGGCACAGAGAAACTCAGAAATAGACATAGATGTAAAATTTACAACATTTCGGCCCCACAAACAATTGTTTACTATTATTTACATAGATTAAGTGACTACAAGAGCGTATTGAATGAAACTTTCAAAGACAAAGCCTTTTGTTACCGAAGATTTTGATAGCATTCCTCTGTAAGTAATTTACTTCGTTACTTCGCGCAGTTCACTAGATTCGACCTCTAAAAAATCCAATAAGACAATTCGTTTGACCTCCAAGAATCTTATAAAACAACATTACATTATAAATATACACGCAAGTCCTCATGAAGATTTACTTGTATATTTATAATGTAATGATTGAAGACAAAACAAACGACAATACGCATAAGTTAACTCAAATAGTTTTATAAATATAACAATTAAATAATTTCTTAACATAGCCCTAATTCGCGAACAATTAACAGTTTAGGTTGCAAACTTTGTTGTTGTTGAAGTTCTTTTAGTAATTTTAAAGATATGGAAACTTAAAGCGCGCTGACTCAGGCATTCAATAACTGGTCTTTTGAGCAAGAGTCTGAGTCACAAAATGACTGGAACTCCGTCATTATACAAACGCGTCTGGAACTAACGCCATTGTCTCTACAAGGCTCTATAAAGGTGCCAACAGCAGTGCTAGATTTTTTACAGTTTAGCATCACCGAATAAAATTGTTATGTGTAGGCAATTTACGATTCATTTCACAATACATATTGGTGATTGTTGACCGAACTTCACGTGTGATCAATAAATTTTTAAATGTACACATCGCTCCAGTTTTAATCCAATTTTATGAAATTCCTGTAGTTATACCAAATAGTTTTTGTTGAGCAAGGGCCGAGTCTATGGCACCTACAAAAGAATTCCTAAAAAGCTGCAAAACCTATTATATCTTTAAGTTTGCTTGCGTAATTGAAAAATCTTAGAATTGTAAGGTAAATCATTATCATCCTCTTCAAATTAGTACTCTTAACGACCTTACTTTGTACATTTTAAATTTCAAGTCGTTGATTGCGATTTGCCTTGTGTAAGACACTGAACATTTTCTAGAATCGTTTCGCGTGATACATTACGAAGGCAATATATGTACGTGTTAAGTACTAACGCAACGCGATAGCGTTTCACTATAATTTGAAATCTAACACGATGAATTCTTTGTGTTCACTTCAATAATTAGACGCATTCCTGTGAGTCATCCACCCGAGACTCGTATTTTTATTGGCTGTTTGCATTATTATATCTTGACAAACATATATTTGCTAGAATTTGCACGCAATTGGATCTCTAATTAGCGATACATACAGTCGCGTTTCCTGCCGTCGCGAATTTCATGAGGCCATCGCCGCGACGCCGGCTCGCACTCGAAATTAAGGCAATAAACGTTTCAAAATCACCTTGGTAAAGTCACCGGTGGAAAATATTAACGCGTCCGTCTGGCGTCACACAAATTTCGTCTAGCAAACATAAATTGTGTCTGTAATGCAAAACAAGTAAGGCCTTTCATTATCTACCTATGACGCTTTGTCCATGCGTCTGACGACACCGGCGACATCGACCTCTCTTGACTTAGCGTTTATAAACAGTTTTTCCTCAAATCGCCTTATATCGGTCACGAACACACTTTTTGTGGCCCTTCTCCTGAAAATCTTCCCCATACAGTCAAAACGTCTCACAGGGTCGCCGAGCCAGACAGGAAAACGGCTCTGGCGTGCGGCTGCCGAAAAACCAGTTTGAGCTGCTTTTGTTCGTATCTTTGGGGAGTTCGATGACCAATGCAAATGTACGTGTGCGATTTTAGGTGCGAGGGTGGCGCGGGTGTTGCGAGGCGTGCGGGGTGGGGCGGGGCGTGAGGGCGCGGGGGCGGAGCGTGCAGCCTGCAGCGGTCGACAACCGGCGCCGTGATTAACGCGTGACTCACCGCCACTCTCCACTCTTTGTCTCCGGCTACTCACCTGCACCACGTGCTGTCACTCTCCACGTGTAGTTGCGGACACTGTTCGACTCCTGCACGAAGACGACCGCCGACACGGTAAGTGTACTCCAACAAGCGCCTGGAACCATCATCACCAGAGCACCTGATGAAGTACAATGGGCGTGCGGCGGTGTGAGGTGAGTTCTGCGGCTGGTGTTCGTGAGGCCGTGGCGGGTCGACGCGCGCTACTTCAGGTACCTGACTCTAGAGCACAGCCCCGGCGCCGGAGTAGCGCGCGCCGCCGTCGCCTGCTCCTATTTATAGCGCGAGTGTTGGTGCCGAGCGCGGAGAGCGTGCGACTCAGCGGCCGGTCGGGTGTCGACTGCAGCTCGGAGTCGGCGGCGCGTCCCCCGCGCGTCCCCAGACGTCAGCTGACCGCGGCTGCACCGGCCCTGACATTGGCGGGCGCGCCGGCGCGCGGGGGGTGAGGTCGCTGACCCCGCCCGCGGAAGCCTCCTCGCGAATCTGACGCGGCGTCCCTCCTCCGCCCCGCAGGCACAGCTCTCACATTCACCAAGTTTGGATGTTGAATGATTTTCGACTTACTGAGAAACCATGAGGCTTTTTACAAAATCCATTGTTTGTGAACGGGCATGGGTTGAAGGGTTGAAGTTGTATTAAAAACACTAAAAATGTGTATCGTCACCTCGACTGCGATCAGCTGACGCGTAGATAATGAGGCAGATCGACTGTATCAGATTTCTCGTTGGAGTCACATAGAGTTATAAAGATCATGTATTACGTCACGTGGCTTGCTTGGTCCTTCTATCACTTTCACCCGTGACAGTTATTGAGAAGAGTTTGACTATATAGTGACTTACGATGATGTTTACTCAATAAAACTCCTCGTACGACTTAAACCAGGCAAGATTTCTGATGTACTGACTAACCTACCACACTACGGAATATAGATAAGAATCAAACCGTTATGAAGCAATATTATTACTAAATTCAACATATAATTTTCCGATATTTAGATCAGAACAACAAGAGTTACAGTTTTTCTAACGCGACCATTGACAACACCAACCAAGCAATCCTCATAACTTTATTAAGATAAAACTTAAAGCCAAAGAACACCGTCCATTGACCATTTTTTACTTTTCAGTGAGAGGAATTAAAGATCATCAAGTTTTTTTCTAGAATCTCAGTACGAAGAGAACGCTTAACAAAACACGATGTTCATATATTGACAAAATTCATTGGATTGGAAGGTATATTTATTTATGTGGTAGGTAGCTTATAGCTTCATATTGCAAGGCATTTCACTGAAAATATTTTAATCTCATTGGGTAATGGGTAAAATAACGGTACAGGTTATAGCTTGCAATATATAATACTGTAATCATATTGTATTACGCTTACAATGTATTAAATATGTAATGTAATGCTCCCAATCCTAAATAATTTAAGCAATTTATGTGATGGGTTGTAATATTATTAACTAGAAATATTTGAAGCAATTTGAGAGAAAAAAACACTTTAGATAGATATATTATTGTGTGAGTATTCAGACTGAATTCTAAAACAAAGCGATGTGTAGAGCAAAAACTGTATTATTTGAAAAATATTGAAAAAAAAACAACCTAATAAATGTTAAATATTAAATTATTTAGAAAATAAACGTACAATTTGCGCGCTCAAATTAATAAGAAGAGCAAACTAACCTAAGTGGACTAGAAACAGTACATGAGCAGCCTATTTTTAAAAATACTACTCCCTGTCTCTGTGCTTGTAAAAAATGTTAGGTACTCTAAATATTTATCTAAAAACATCCAACACACAGGGTAATTAAAGTAACGTTTATTATCATCCTTAGAGTAGAGAGTCCCTTAGACTCGCAGACGCAGACGACTTTTTGCAGCGATTGAGAAGCGCGTTTCGTTAACGCGTATCTAGCTACATCGCTACTTTTGGTCGTTCGTCGCATTTGCAATGCGCGACTACATGGGTGTAAACGTGCGAATGTATTGATTTAGCATTGCTACTAACACGAGATTTTTTTTTTTACTTGCAGCTGTGGTATTCACATTTCAGTATGAAAGTTGCGACGCTACAGATACGCGTTTGCACGCGCCTGTGTCGCTACTGAAGCACGACAACATCGCGATTGCACCGATACAGAATCGTGGGCGTGAGCAACTTAACAGTGTCGCGAATGTATTCGCGGACGTTTCGCGATTGCATCGCCAAAAGTCACCGTAGGCGACCTCCCTAAAGGATTTACCAACTGAATTTCATAAATACCGAATATTGCTATAACGAAAAGATAAGCAGAATTAAAAAATCATACATACAGTGTATGTATGATTTTTTAATTCTGCTTATCTTTTGTGTATGTGTATGTATTCCTAAAGGGGCAGACAGAGACGTAGATATTAAATAACCACATATTGCCAACTATAATTTATTTTTATTTTATTTTACATTGTTTGGAAAACTTACAGCTAAATAAATTTGGTCCTACTCCTTTATAGTAGGGGCCAAGTCGTAATTTAAAATGCAAATTTATATAAAACTGCATAAGTTAAAACAAATATTCTATATTATATTAGTGTCATTAAATGCGAAACATCGATAACATAAAATAATTAGAGGTTTGATTTAATTCATTTTAAATTAGCACACTTCACAATAGTGTATGTTGTCAATGATGATGACATATGTATCTGAAGCGTGGTCTCTCACTATGGGCTTGATAAACAAGCTCAGAGTCACTCAATGCGCTATGGAGAGGACTATACTTGGGGTAGGATCGAATCAGAACTGGGGAGATTAGCAGACAAACGAAGATTACTGATATAGCCCAACGGATCAGCAAATTGAAGTGGGCAGGCCACATAGCATGCAGAACAGATGCCCGACGGAGCTGAAAGGTTGTAGAGTGGAGACCACGGACCGGAAAGCTCAGCGTAGGACGTTCTCCAACAAGGTGGACAGATTATCTTATAGAAATCGTAGATCGATGGTGGATGCAGGCCGTTTCCAACCGGTCTTCTTGGAAATCATTAAGAGAGGCGTATGTCCAAGCAATGGACGTCCTATGACTGAAATGATGATGATGCCATTTCACTTTGTCTATAACTGTTTAGTTCATATCATAACCTTTACCTATGCTGGCGCCATTCTAGTCAAATCAAATCAAATCAAAGTTTATATGCAATGAATTTAAGATTACAGGTGGAGTGGTTATAATGAGCCGTGTATTTCTTGATTCAATTCTTGAATTATTACTTACTTTACACTTTTTCGGTTTGGTAAGATAGTGCTCCTTTTTTTCTACTCTCCATGCCTCTGACGTTTGTAACCGCCATAGACTACATCAGTTGTCTAATTAGAGGTGACACACGGTTGTTGACCTTCAAGTCTAATCTGCTTTTTTTTATTAAACGTGAAAATGGTACGTTCTGTAGAAACTTTTATGAAATAACAACTTGTGATGGCATCGTTTGCTGTCGTCAAATCATTTTATTTTATTGTTTGACCTAACAATTAAATATGATAAGACTTTTGAAAATAATAAGAATTTAATTTTTCAGTCTTATGCTGCTGCATCTGCCTGTTAATAATTTATTTTACCTAATCGAGTTTTCAATCGCTAACTTTGATAACTTTCACTGTGGTCACCAAAAGTAATAAAAAGAAAATTAATAGGTAATAAAAAGTTAAACTTAGTAATAAACTATTGTATTTAGAAGAATATTAGTTTAAATGTTTGTTTATTATATCATCGCTTTCACTATGCTGTTAGTCCACAAAATCCTTTATCCATCTGTCTGTTGAATAATTGATTTTACGATAGTAAAGAATGATGTCACAGGTTGTAATTTCATACAAGTATCTACACAGGGCGAAAACTAGAGAGCGAATCTAAAGAAACTAAACCAAGACAAGGTATTTTTATCAACAACTCTACAAAAGTAAAAAAAGAGAAATATGAAGAAGAAAGAGATATAATTCATGCTAAAAATACACAAACAATTCAACCTATTGACGAGAAAGAATTATACGAGAAGCTGAAGCAATAATCAGATGAAAGCCCAGACCCTGATGGGATAACAAACGAAGCTTTGAAATTAGGTGCACCAATTTTACTTAGCCATCTCACAGAGCTGTTCAACTTGATACTCAAAGTTGAAACAGTCCCAATTCAATGCAATAATTCAGATAACATACTGCTATTTAAAAAGGAAACTCACTGGACATCGTTAATTATAGACCAGTTAGTTGGCTGGCAAGTATACATAACCTTTTTGCATCAATAATACTTAATCGCATATCATACGACATTGACACAGCACAACTAGTGGAATAAACAGGTTTCCGTTCTGGCTTCTGCATAATCGACCACATATATGCATTGGAACAAATTATTGAAAAGTGTGAAAAATTTAGCAAGCTGCTCTACTTACGGTTCATAGATTACAGTAAAGCATTTGACATCAAAGCTCCAGTTTTATATGGAAATCACTGAGTATTCTCAACATCAATTCGAAATATATATAAATAAAATATCATACACATCAATACAAATAAATAAAATTGGAGTGTCTGTTTGTAATGTCAAAATAATAGTTTTTTTAAGCCCATTTGATTGATTGATTGACTGATTTTTAGGCATAAGTATTATGCAAATAACTGTATTTGCACAATACTTATGCCTAAAAATCAATTTTTAAATTTTTTTGTCTGTCTGTCTGTCTATCTGTCTGTCTGTTTGTTCTGGCTAATCTCCGGAACGGGTGGACCGATTTTCACGGACCTTTCACTAGCAGATAGGTGCTGTTATAAGGAGTAACTTAAGCTACTTTTATCTTGGAAAAAGTATTAGGGTTCCGTGCAAAATATATAATTATGTACACGCGAGCGAAGCCGTGCGGAAACTGCTAGTACAAAATACATATACAATAATAGCATAAGCAATGTTAGACTAGAATCAAGAGGAGAAACTATAAATATTGAAAGGCGAGTTAGATAAGGTGACCCACTGTCACCAAAATTAATTATTGCTGTGTTAGAAAATATATTCCAAAATAAAATTTGAAGAACTAGAGCACCCTTTTTTATGTTTTTATGGGATAGCGGGCAAACCAGCAGACGGTTCACCTGATGGTAAGTGACTACCGCCGCCCATGGGCACCTGGAACTCGAGAGTCACAAGTGCATTGCCGGCCTTTAAGGTGGGAGTAGGGGAAGGGGGAGAAGAGGGGAAGATAGGGAGAGGGAGGGGTTAGGACCTCCGGTAACCTCACTCACTCCGCGAAATACAATGCAAGTATTGATTAACTGCCAGTTTTCTGTGAGGCCGTGGTGTCACTCCGGTCGAGCCGGCCCATACGTGCAGAAGCATGGCTCTCCTACAGTCAAAAGGTATACAAAAAAGTAGATACTAATATTTAAATAATATCTACATAGTTCATTTGACCAAACAAGCTCAAAGGTAAGGTTTCTAACCTTGAATGAATTGAATGCACCAAAAACCAAAATAAAGACAAAGAGTATTAAAGTACCTATAAACATAAGAGAAAACAGTACAGAATATGTTAAAACATCTACTTGGGCAAACAGGTATCATTCATTAAATCAAATAATGAAGTGGGATTTACGTGGGAGAGTCATGCTTCGGCACGTATGGGCCGGCTCGACTCCGCTCGATACCACGGCCTCACAGAAAACCGGCCGTGAAACAATGCTTGCATTGCTTTTCGCCGCATGAGTGAGGTTACCGGAGGCCCTAACCCTGCCCTCTTTCCTATTCCAATCCTTCCCCTCTCTCCCCACTAATCCCCTTCTCCCGTCTTCCCGCTCTTACCCTATTCCCACCTTAAAGGTCGGCAACGCACTTGTGACTCTCGAGTTACAGGTGCCCATGGGCGGCGGTAGTCATTTACCATCAGGTGACCCGTCTGCTCGTTTGCCCCCTATACCATAAAAAAAAAACATGAAGTTGAAAGAAGATCAAAATATAGGTTGGCAAAAATGTTGGTCACTCAAGGAAATCTTAAAATGAGACTACAAAATCTGTATTGGATATCTGCTTTACTGTAAGATTAGAACAACACGAAGAGCTATGGAGAGAAGTATGTTAAATAGAAAGAAAATATACAAAGTTAAAAGTTAAGACATTAGAAGGAAAATCTATTTAACTGATGCTTTTACGCAAGCGCTAAAACTTAAACGGCGATGGCCTGGTCATGCCACATGCTATACAGACAACTAGACGATGAACTAGAAAACAGAAAAGTAGGTCGGTCAAAAAGAAGGTGGGGTGATGACGTCAAGGATATTGCAGGGAACAACTACCAGACTATTTTCCAAGATAGAGAGCATGGAAGAAGACGAAGGAGGCCTTCACCCGAGAAGGAGTCCATATCTAATCAGATTAAACTTTTTTTTTTTTTGTGCGTTTGGGAGCCCCCTCGGGCCGGCACCGTAATTAAGCCCTTACAGCGATTTATGAAGCAAAAAGCTGCAAATTTCAAATTTTGAAAAAGAAACTAGGTAGGTTTGTTTTTTTGCTACACATTTTCAGAAGCTGCCACCATTTTTACCCCTGTGCTTGCTTATAAAACAGTACTGTATGAATGATTCCGTCTGTTTTACATACTTCTGGTTAATCAACTTGTTTACATCGTTAAGTCAATGTCCGCTATTCACTAGATACTTGACACGGTATAGTGCAACATTGTAGAATGTTTTGAACTACAATGTTTATGGCAAATACACCTATATACCTTTTAAGGTTATTGCGCATCAAAAGGTACTTGACTATTAATATTGACAGTGCATTTGCGTTATGTGGTGATATAACTTTATATTCGTCGTTCTATTTTATATAATTATCTTCTAGAATGTTAGTGAATAATGCTGCACATAACAGTTATAAGTTATGTTAGTAAGTAAAGTTAGGAAGCCTTTAGTAGTAATTCTATTGTGACGACCCACTTAACGTATCAGAGTCGTTAAGTGGGTCGTCGTACGGATAATGAAAAATGTTCCCCATCAAAGCAAGACTATCCCACTAATATTATAAATGTGAAAGTTTGGATGGATGGATGGATGTTTGTTACTCTTTCACGCAAAAACCACTGAGCCGACTGCGATGAAACTTGGTATGTAGATAGCTGGATACCTGGATTAACGCATAGGCTACTTTTATCCCGATATTCCCACAGGATCGGGACTTACGCGGGGTAAACTGCGGGGCGCTGCTAGTTTTTTATAATATTTTTAAACGAATATTGTTTTTAACCCCCGACGCAAAAAGAGGGGTGTTATAAGTTTGACGTCGATGTCTGTGTGTATGTGTGTCTGTCTGTGGCATCGTAGCTGTCAAACGGATGGATCGATTTCGATGCGGTTTTTTTTCATTTGAAAGCCAGTTTCTTTGCGGTGGTTCTTAGCTATGTTTGGTTAATATCGGTCCAGCAGTGTAAGAGTATCAGCTCTGTTCCAAAATGATGTAAGACATTTTTTTTTAAATCTTTATTTATTTAGAGGCTTTTATTACAGTGTAATATGTTAGCTCCATCGTGGCTTATTCTAAGATGATACTATGCTATGATAGGAGACAAAGGAAGTCGTTGTTGTGCATATATCTCAAACAGATCTAACGCCGCATTTGTAGTAGGGTTACTCAGAATATTAATGAAAAATCTCATTAAGATTATATTTGCACATCAATGAGTTCCTTTGGCGCCGGTATTTGACACAATCCATCAGAAAGTGTTGGACATCGATGTAAGGCATTTTGTAATCGTTGGAGGGATTTTCGAGTCGGGGGCGTTTTAAATTTATGGTTATTATACGAATAGGTTGACAAACAAACATACAGCCTAACAGCTCGATGCTATCCGTGGATATAAACAGTAGTAGTACTGCCGCACGGTCCAATCCCTCTTCATATGAAGCACTGACGACCTTATTCGAAAGTTCCACTAATAAGGCTGTTTAAGAGCGGTTTTCTGCCAGCTGTAAGTACGGCCCCAAGTAGGCGGCTCCAATTTCAGCCAAAAACTGCAATTTCTTAGCTCCTTGTATCTGTTGTTATGTTTTTACGCAAAATTACACCGTCAAGACAATAAATTTAAGAGGGAAGTAATAAAACAATGCAGGTGCCTCAGAGTTTGTATTTTTCACCCCTACTTATTATGTAAGATGCGCGACGTCCCACTGAATGGTATATAGATTTCCAACATATTTAGATTCATGTTAATGCAATGTATTGCACAATGGAATTGTGTTTGAGCTGTGTAGGTATCTTGATTCACACTGTCCATGTCGTCATACGAACGACAAGCTACGTAGAATTAAGAGTTTTCACAATGCGAAATAACCCGTTTTTCAGAGATGAGCTCATAAAAAATTTGACCCCTAGTTTCTTTCTTTAATTTGCTAATCCATTTGACAAACATTATGACAAATTCGCTATGATTTACACACACTAACCAGATAATCGGATCTGCGAGTCCACAGACTAACACATAAACAGTTATGGCGTTACATTCGTCATTGCACTGCATATGCGTCTCGTATTTTTGTGTCGCAGTATGTGTCATTTAATTAAGTATAATATGGGCGTGATCAAAAAAGAGATATGTAAATATTATATGCGAAGTCTATCACCAAAAACAGATAAATAATAATTTAGTGTGTACATAAATTATGATTAATTAAATGCACAACGAATACACAATTTGAATAGCCTGTATTAAACCAAACTTACCTTATCAAGTAATTTAAAAATATTCGTCCAATTGACACCCTCATTCATTTTTCGAAAGCCCGAGGGGAATCAAATGGGAATCCCTTGTACACATTACTATAGCAGTTATGGATTAGATTCGTTGATTGTTTTAAAATTTAAAACCTATATTTGTCTCTATGTATAGAAGGTTCATGAGTAAAAGTTGTGAAGTGAAGTTTTTGAAGAACTTATGGTAGATATAGCAGGTTAAGGAAGAACCTCCGTCCTCAAGAAGGCTGCATAATCTCACTCATGAGTACAAAGATAGCACTACCAGCATACTGTAGGTTGTTTTAAAACGTTTTTATTATTATTATTAATTAATGATTAGCCTCACACTATGTTAACTAATCTTGGAAGTTTATTTTAACTTACTTCTAATTGTCGTATCGAAATGAAACTTTATATGTATCAGTATGACAAAACTATAATTTGGCATCTTGGAGTTAATCTGATGATGGAGCCGGGTGGTGAATATTGGAACTTTTTACTTTATAATTCAGTGCACTATTTATTCTGGTTCACTAGTCATGTTTGTCATTTTTTTAAGCGATGTTTGTAATAACACAGGACCACTTTTTGTTTACAGGAAAAGCTTTTTATCGGGACGATTATAAAGGTAAGTCGATAAAATTTAGGAAAAAAATACATAAATTTATTGAAATTTGGACGAGTCATTCATTGACATCCTGTCTCGTCAACTAGTAAAAAATAAAAGTTGACTTGAATGGTATACTTCTACAATCTCTTTTTAAACATAAATGCAATATTCCAAAAACGGGCCAAGAAATCACGCTGCCATCATTTAAGTTTTCCGTTTATTCAGAACACTGTTAGCAAATTTACGTAGCATCATTAACACGTACAATGCCACTAATAAAATTCTGACTCATTGTAAGCATAATCTTTTTTATCTTCTCACCGTTTTTATGATGACGTCCTATTTCATGTCACATGTATAATCTTCAAAATTATTTACAAGCCACGCTTCAGAACTTCACAAGTTGCTGGGCACCGATCATATGGGTCGTAGCGTGATATCATATCGCCTATAGTCTTTCCAAATACATGAAAAATATACTTTTGCACCATCTAGCGAAGACAAGCCGAACTACTCACTAAGTACAGATTCTGCCTCGCACAATGAAAGTTCAAATGATTAGTAAGTAGTTGCAGTTTGTATTTGACCTACGTAACTAACAATTCTCTTTAGGCTAATAAGTGTTTCTTCAATCTTTCTGGTACTAAGACTAGTCAAGTAGTGTGTTTAAACAAACCAACAAACACATGCTTCAGTTTTATCATATTAGAAAAGATTTAAAATATATAGTGTGTCTGTTGTGTAATCTGTAAATCGGGAAATACTTTGCAAGTCATTTCAACGCCAAATTGTTGTGTAATGGTAGTGAATCCCCATCAAAAGGTTAAACGTATTTACTAAAGATTATAATAATATAACGTAAATATATGAACGGTAATGAAGGCCACACCATTATAATAAGGTTATTGTGGATAGAGCATGTGTGAGTGTTGTTTGATAACATTTTTAAAAGGTTTGTAAGGTTGTCTTCAAGAACAATATATTTTAAATCTTGACAGTTTATGTCATGTACTTCATGGTCAGTAAACTCGCAAGTCGATTAAAAGTGTAGAAAGTACTTATTACTTACGTACTTAAAGATAAATAAAGGAATTCCACTAGTACTTCTAGCAGTTAGCAACAAAGGCTCCCCGTAGACCGTCGCATGTCACCTTCGGGGGTCGCGGGGTGAATATTTCGGTTCACATTGACGAGACAGCAAGGGCGATTCGATGACCTGCGCGTGTTTTTTCAACCCTAAGCCGGGTGCGCAGACCTTTACAGGGCTTTCACCTAACATTTTTGAAAAAAAAAGACAAGGATTTTTTTCGCAGATATACAACTTATTGCCGGATGGTACCAAAAGTGAGCATTAAGGGAAGATAAAAGCTAGAGTGGGGTCCAAAGACTGAAGACCACCATTATAGATACGAATGACACTAAAATGGTGGCCTTAAGTTTGACGGCCTCGAGGTGCTTTTTGAGGCCCCGCTTAAAGAACCCGGGATTATACATCGAAGGGGACACGTGTGCTGGTAATGTATTCCACATTTTCATGGTACGACAAAGGAAGGAAGCTCCTTGATAATAGGCACCCGTTGGGTCCGGAACGAGTCCGGCACCCCAAAAAAACAAACGTGTGTAAAACCGTATATTTAATTAATATTACTCACGACAGTTTTTAGATACTTTTAAATGTTATACTTATCGAAACTATGTCAGTTCATGCTTCTTTTGCATTTCTAAGTATAGTTTTTAGCATTTCGTACCTGCTCCTGAAACGTCACACCGCTAGCGAACCGAAGCGTCTGATAACAAAACTGTGCATACAACTGATTTTAGCACATAACATATTAGTTGGTTGCCGTTTTCTTAAATAAGTAATTAATTAAGAAAATAAATATTATAGTAAATCATTACAATTCTGTCTATCCAAAGGCTTTTCCTACTAATATTATAAACGTGAAAGTTTGTGAGTATGGATGGATGGATGGATGTTTGTTACTCTTTCACGCAAAAACTACTGAACCGATTGCGATGAAACTTGGTATGTAGATAGCTGGAGACCTGGATTAACATATAGGCTACTTTTTATCCCGAAATTCCCACGGGATCGAGACTTACGCGGGTGAAACCGTGGGGCGCCGCTAGTTGTTAATATTTTCTGTTTCTATATATTTCTTTGACGTGTATACTAAACAATACTTAGTTATTAAATTAATAGTATTTTTATAACACGCTAGAAATTTGCGACTGCATTTTTTTAAGTTGTTATTTTCACATACATATTATAACTTTCTAATGTTTAATGTTAACACGAAACCAATCATCATAACTAAACTTTATCTCACCTTTCACAATACCAGTAGTTATCGATAAGGTTTTGAAAATGAACGAGATAGTCTCAATTTCACAAATAATATTTTGGTATCTTAACATAACAAGGTATGTTTGATTCAACAGGAAACATGGTTTTCATTTATTAACAATGGGCACATCTTTATAAGACGAAGTATTTCAATACAATTGTACTTACATTATATATTTATTATAAATATTTTTTCAAATAATTATAAAGAAACAGTCCTCCAGTAGAAAAAGCACAAAGAAGGAGCCTTTAAACTGACTTGGTAATCATACCAAGTTAGTTTATATTTAGGAATTATATATTATATAATAACCAGAACTTCCATGCAAAATGCAGGATCGTCAGTCGTCGTCGATGTCAGTTTCTATAGACGCCTTACAGCAAAGACTTAGTTCTTTTACTATGGAGGACATTCCTTCTGTACCTGGAAGTCATCATCGATAGACCGCTGTTGATGGTACACCACGTCGAGACCCTCATCGTGAAGGCCTAGTATGCGAGGATGAAGTTTTGTAATCTGATGTCCTCAAGATTTCGCGCCAAGCTTGGCAGATATAAAACCTATAACCTCGCTTTTTCTGGGCCTGCCTGGTACAATCTGAGAGCGGGGTCGATGAGCCAGCGACTCAAAGCTGTGGCGAACAGCTGTCTTCAGCTGTCAGCTGGTGGTCGACGCGCCCAGGTACCTAAAGAATGCGACTCTTCACCGGGACCTTAAGCGAGATTGAGGCTTTTGTGAGCAGGCTCACCACGGGGATGTCTGAGCGGGCCGAAGAAATCCTGCACTTGGTGGACATTTCTCACCTTGCGATGCCGGGGTAGATACACCAGCAGTGATCGGCTCGCAGTGGTCAGCTGCGCTCACTACTACTATAAGGAGCCCAGTGCTTCCAATAGTTTCCCCACCTACATGTGAGGGTGAGATGAACACCATGATGACAGACGCTCATTAGCTGCCGAATCTTTTCCGAGGATGCACCGTGTAAAGAGATAAAACACGTGTTGAAATATTATTTCATGCTAGCGGAGTCGTAAATTACGGCTTCAGGGACTGTGGAGGGTGTTCGGTTTGCATTCCCTCTCTATGGTAATTCGTTGAGGATTTCCTCAGCTGTTGCCATCGTTGGGGTCCACAAACCGAGGGTGAGGTGAGGGTTTGCCCTTTTCCTTTACTATTTAACGATGGATTTCCGCTACGTAACGCGTACTTAAATTAATTATATGATAGTGAGTATGGTATGTAATAATGAGACATGGAAGTGCAGTTAAGTCATTTAAGTTTAGCGGTGGTTTTAAACACCGTGTTGCAAAAAACGTGAAGGTATATTTTAAAGTCATGTTATAAATCCCTTGAAATTGAATAACGAGAAACGCCGCCATTTTTTGGGCTAAATTATATTTTATAAGGAAAACGATAAAGCAGCGTTTTCAAAAAAAGAAAGGTTTGATTTGAATAAAAAAAGCCATGGCGTGTTGCATGTAACGTGATTGGTTTTTTTGATTTTGTCAAGGAATATAAGTAAATAAAAATAATAATAACTGTACAAATTGTCAGAATAATTAATAAGATATTCCAATAGATAACTTTTTATTTGCCAACTTTAATATATAGTGAACTAAAAATATGACTAAATGTTTTATAATACGTTGTATAGAATGGAGATCCGAGGTAAGTTTGCCCGTAGTCATGGAATCTGCACAAGGTCTCATGGGTATTTTTTAAGTCATCAAGCCACTGGTCGAAAGATATTACTGTTGAACATTATAATCGTTTTTGTAAAGGCCTCACATTTTGCTTCGACTAAGCTGCTCATACTTGGTGCTCTAGAGAACTAAAATATTATTTTCACCTGTCACCATCAACTGAAACACTTTTATAAAGCATACTGTCTCCATCAAACCGCTCCCTGTCATATTGGCCAGGGTGTCGGTCTACCTGGTACAAGATCACCCACACTGCACTTTTCAGTCCGGTTTGGAAATTAGCATTATCTTTAATCATAACATTTTTTTTATCATATACAATCATAAAGTAGCAACCCTATGTTCATTTGATGTTTATTTTATTGTAGTTGAATAATGAACACGATTCTGTTGTCTGTCGTGAATTATTGGCGCTTATTTGGCAGGATAACGATTTTGTTAAAGGGTTCTTTACGACCTTCATAATTTATTAAGTACGGACTTTGTGTTAAGTTATATTATTTAAATAAGAATATTTTAAAATATAATGTTTACTAAAACAGAACATATTTGTAACTGATATGATTACAAAAATTACTCACATGTAATTCCTTTCACTAACAAGAAGCCATATTGTCTCTGAGTATAAGGTGTATTTTCTATTTCCAAAATATTTAAAATTCAATCAGAAAATTAAATAATAACTATGTGATTTTTTTTAACACTAAAATAAATGAATTGGTATATAACTGGAGATTTATTTTCAGAGTAATCGGAGGAACCGGTATCGGACCGTCAAGAAATAGTAGGGTTCCACTGTGCGTGCTACAGCGTGACAATTTTCAGCGCTATTTTTTGACAAAATGTTTTCGTTCTCGCACCTCCTAACTTTTTACCCAGGTCTGCATCAATTCATAACTCTGAAAGAATCCAGGGACGGTAATCCCGTCTGTACAATCAACGTTTCTAGACTGTACTTTCTGCTAATCCGAGTGCCACTCTGAGACACAGAGCGGCCCAAAATTTAAGCCACTTTTAAGGTACGAGTACTCGTACTCGTACCTTGGCCGAAAAAGTAAAATCTCTTTCTTTACAAAGAAAGGGTTTTCACGTGGAATTTGAGCCAAGCACCCCAACCTCAGTCTGTAAATACACGATACTGGTCAATTATATGATAAATCGTTCTTCGGAAATTTCTCACCGAACCTTGGAAATTTAAATTCATTTAGCAGTGTCAGCCGTAAGGTGGAATACAATGATTATTGGATTTAAATACTAATATAAGGTTCCAATTCTTAACATTGACTTTAAGCGATTAATGTCTTTGTACATATATTCTTTTGTAATACCTATTTTTATACATAATTTCAATATTAATTAGTGCCATAAATACAATTCAAAAACAATATATAATTACAACAACTGTGTTTACAATGGTCTTCAATTAAACCCGAAGGGAATATTCAATCAGAATACCGAAAAGGTGACAGACCGAAGAGGTGCGGCAAAGTAGCAGAAGAAGATTTAGTACTCTCCCGTCCCGAAAAAGATACATCAGGTGCCGGAAACCTTTATGAGCACTGGCTCGAGGAAAATGGCTAAGGACCCTATCAGAAACAGCGGCGCGACTTGTTTAAGCCGGTTTGTGTAATTAAAGTATTCAAAAACAGTAATTAAAGAAGGATCTAGGCCTAGAGTTCTGGTTATATCCAGTAAGAGCTGAATGTCAGATTACATGGAGATAAAAGCCATCAAACTTTGTTTCTTAGACCTCGTCCAGAGTACAGGAACAGATCAAGGAGTAAAGTACCCTTCATTATAAGTATAATACGTAACAGTCTCAATTGGTTGAAGCAGTCTGAGTCAAGGACAACACAATCTACGGCGATTCTCATTGCTATGTTAAATGATTTGCTATTGTAGAATTTGATGGTTATGTACCTAGAAAACAAAATCTACCTATCACCAGTACTGTATAACCATCTAAAACTCAAATCAATTAATATAAAGTCAGCAAATTATTACCAAAATAAATGTTTCTTCACTAGAAAGTGTACGCGTAATTACTTTCAAAGTTTTTTCAACGATTCAGCACGTACGTAATTGCTAATTGTAAACGTGTGAAATAGTCGAACGTAGCACGTTTTTAATATTATCAAATATGTTTTTGATAATCCTTGTGTGATAAGAAACTCTTTGTATGATAAAGGTTTACCTACGTATGGTGTTTACTGAACTTGTAACGTAGTGAGCGGTTTATTCACTGATAACTTGTAGTACGAATCAGATAGTTATTATTGCTCATGACATAGATATAAGCTTGTATGTTTTTTTCCCGAATTGTTACTTACTTGTTTTTTTTTTTCTATTATGTACTTATTTTAACATTCAATATTTACAATATAATGTTTTTATGTATACAAACTGAAATAATAAATAAAAAAACCGAATTATTTACACGCATTTGTCATAAAATTCCTCTGTATTATCATCACATTGAAAGGCAATGCTAATTAAATTAATTATATAATTTTAACTTATACTTATTCGATTAACATATTAAGAAATAGCATTTGTTTAATAATTACTACATATTATAAAACAAAGTCCCCCGCCGCGTCAGTCTGTCTGTTTGCGATAAAGTGAAAAACTATTGAACGGGTTTTCATGCGGTTTTCACTAATAGACAGAGTGATTCATGAGGAAGGTTTAGGTGTATAATTTATTAAGATTTTGTGTAAATTGATTGAAATATATTGATGAATGTCGACGATGTCTCTGCTACCCGTGCGAAGCCGGGGCGGGTTGCTTGTTTAATATAAAAATATTTTTGAATGTATATAAACACTTTCGCCAACACCATCTACCTTCCCAAGGAGAAGCACACACTGCTTACTATTCACATCACGCAGCTAGTATGACATGACTTTGGTTATCTACAGAATGGAGGAGGTACTCGGGCAAGAATACCTCTGTATAAACCACCTAGATTGCCACCAAGTTTGACATCTAGGATACTGCGTGGGTGATTTAAATTGGTTTGACTCCGACTAAGAGTTTCCCGGGTGTTTACATGCAGACATACACTCGCGCTTGTATACTCGAAGGAGTAATGAGAGACGCGTTAATAACCCACACTTTGCCAACTATACTATGGTCCCATTCACGTAATTGGGACCAAACCGATTGCCTTCAACCGGGCACTTTAGAATTAAAGACGGGCAAATTGGGAGTAGGTATATTGAAAGGAAAAAGTAGGTAAAAAACACATGGAGTCCAGACAAGAAAGTGTAAAACACCTATTACTTTGAAATAAGCTTCCAAGGTCATCAAATAACAATGCCTACATCTATACATTTAATGTAGCGAACTTAGTGTGTATATATAAATAAAAAAGTGGTTCACAATAAACAACCTTGGCGCGCGGAGTTCGTTGTCCCATGTAGGTAATTAAAGTGATAATGTGGAACGTTAATAGCTAATGAGCGTTGATAATATGATTTACGGATGACACGAAGGAGAAATAACAAGTTTTAGTTGTGCTTAACTGTGTGTTTTAATATCATCCTGATGCTTAGATCATTAATATGTCTACATGGAGTGTAGCACTAAAAAAGAACTAGATTTCATTTAAACCTGTAACAGTGTGACTGGTTGGGAAATTACTAATAAGAAGTTCCCGTCGAGTAACAGTGTGACTGGTTGGGAACTTTTTCTTAAAAATTTCCCATCAAGTAACAGTGTGACAGTTGAGGGTGTTACTCGTTGGGAACAAATGGAATAAACCATTGGGCCAACTTTATAATGCTGGTGTGCGTGACAATTACGTTTTACACTCGCGAAACGTCACTCTAACTTACTAGTGTGTGTGCGTAATGAATGATACAAGTTAAAAATTACTTATTTAATTATTCTGCTTGAACTGTTATGAAATAATGATACTTGCTGATGAAAAATAACTTTTTCCGTTGTTTTAGATCGACCTTTGTTATTTCTGCACACTTTTATTTCACAAACAGGCAGTATTTCACCCCGGCCCACCGCCTACAACTTTATAAGGCCCAGGTTCGGCCGCATATAGAATACTGTTCTCATATCTATGCAGGAGCACCCCAGTACCAACTTCACCCTCTTGACCGCACATTCAACGGAGAGCGACTCGAATCATCGATTGCCAGGATATTTCAGATCGGCTTTACCCCTTGGTGTTTTTTTTTTATGGTATAGGGGGCAAACGAGCAGACGCGTCATCTGATGGTAAATGACTACCGCCGCCCATGGGCACCTGTGACTTGAAAGTCACAAGTGCGTTGCCACCCTTTAAGGTGGGAGTAGGAGAAGAGGGGTAGGGGGGGAAGAGTGGGAAGAGGGGAGAGGGGACGGACGGGAATAAGGGAGAGGGAAGGGTTAGGGCCTCCGGTAATCTCACTCACGCGGCGAAATACAATGCAAGCTTTGCTTCACTGCCGGCTTTCTATGAGGCTGTAGTAACGAAAGGAGTTGAGCCGGCCCATGCGTGCCGAAGCATGGCTCTCCCACGTAAAGAGGGTGTTGCGTAAAGATGTAGCTTCACTCTGCATTCTCTATCGCATGTATCATGGGGAGTGCTCCGAGCAATTGTTCGGACTTATACCGGCCGCAACGTTTCGCCATCGTTCAACGCAACAAAACTTGGCAAAAAATTGACAATCCACCACTGTGCGGTTCTCCAGAGGTTTTTTGCCTCACACAACCAATCTCTGGAACAAATTGTCGCCTGCGGTATTTCCGGACCGATACGACCTTCAAACCTTCAAGAAAAGAGCGGACTCCTATCTCAAAGGCCGGCAACGCACTTGTGACTCTTGAGTTGCAGGTGTCCATGGGCGACGGTAGTCACTTACCATCAGGTGACCCGTCTGCTCGTTTGCCCTCTATAATTTAAAAAAAAAACAAACACTGAGCGTGGGAAAGGTACTTAAAGGCTAATTGGACTATAATTTTTGTAATGCTTTCACAACTGACAGTCCATCTAGATATATTAATGATCTAAGTCCTGATGATAAATATCCTCCCTTTTTCAAAAGACAACGCGCGCTCGACAATTTTTCGTGTCTGTCGCATTCGCATCGCATAGCATTTAAAAAAAAACAAAATAAATTTAAATTTAGAACAAAATTACTATTAGGTACCTACAGATTCTATTTTGTTTTTAATATGCATGCGGGTGCTGTTACGACCTTGCTAATGTGAACCTTTGGTGGCCATTGTCATATATTTTCTCTAATGGTTTGGTGTCTTTCTTTGTTTTGTCATTATTATCATACATACATTGTCATACATCGGTACAATGGTTATGGTATATATTGGTGATAACAGTGCTTGTAGGTTATCATTATATTAATACGTGAAGAGAATTCTTTGTACCCCTTTTTAAAAATTTTCGCGAACGTAGTAACGTGAATTGTGGAATATTTACAGTTTATATATAGAATAACTGCAGAAAGCTAAAATTTTAGATCAATATCTTACAACTTAAAAAATTACGTGAAAAAAGCTTAATGGAATTACAAGCGTCCAGTATATGTCCTGTCATGGTAAGTAAGTCTATACAATGACAGCTCAAGTTATACTGGCCCTTGAAGTATATTTATGCTGCACAAGTTGCAGCACCTTGCACTCTTTTGGCACTGTAAACACAATCCTTGTAACTTAGCTATTAAAGAAGAGAGATCGTGAAATACTTTTGGTGTGTTTTTCTCGGATGCTAAAGCCAGTATAAAACTTTTATTTCTAAGTTACATCAAGACAGATATAAACGCGCTGAGACTTTATCATTTAAATAAATAACAGAGACGAAACTGATCAGGTTAATGCTTAGCCAAGCGGAGTTATATCTACTGCCTCCTAATAAGTCCAGTTTTCTCGTGGGAGAGCCACGCTTCGGCACGTATGGCAGTGAAGGAAGGGTTGCATTACATTTCGCCAAGTGAGCACCCAACCCTTCTCCTACACCCACCTTAAAGGGCGGCAAACACTTGTGACTCTTGAGTTGCAGTCCCATGAGCGGTGGTAATCATTTACCGTCAGGTGACCCGTCTGCTCGTTTGCCCCCTATACCATAAAAAAGGCAGGTCTTTGTCAGGTTAGTCGGTTAACCATTATGCTGATCAGAGTTAGTAACTGTTTTATGGTTACTGCTGAGCTATAGCTCAGCAGCTATATAATATGGCATCATACTACAAACTAAAGGAGCCTAAACACCAAAGAAACACTAAAGAAATCAACTTTATAATATCAACTAGCTGTCCCCGCATTTTCACCTGCATTCATGGTCACTGCTCCGCTGCTATTAGTCGTAGCGTGATGTTATAAAGCGTATAGCCTCCCGCGATAAGTTAGCTATCTAACAAGAAAATAACTTTTCAATTCGAACCAGTAGTTCCTGAGATTAGTGCGTTCCACCAAACAAAACTCTTGAGCTTTATAATATTAGTAAGTATATATATATGTATAGATAAACAGGAAGTGTCTATGGGACATGGTTCGATGCATACGGTTCATTACGTGACGTGTGTACTCTTATGTGATCCTTACACTGCCTATCTTATCATTATTGTTGGTCGCCCAGAGATCGAATACACCGAAATTCGACCACAATTTATTAGATTATTAATAATAGTAAAGCTCCCATTTTATCTTTAAATTTTTTTTTTTATTGGTAAGTACAGTTAAACTCGTCAATAACAAGTAAGTAAACAAAAAAAGAAAATCGATTGAAAACAGAAGAATAAGATACTGAATTGTTTCACATTTGCCTGTTTTTATACAGATATTTGTTATTTACTTTAATTTTACGAAGATTTCATACTTGACTGGTATACCTACTTATCTAAATAGTATTTACATAGTTTTTATCAGCTAGAGGGGTCTATTCATAAAAATGTCCATTTCTACCGCCAGGCCAACTCATAAAATTTGAAGAAACTTTGTCGGGAATTAGTGGCAATTTCTTACTATACACTTCTATTTTCCTGAATTTGTTGCAAAAAAACTAAGACGCTATGAACAAAAATAGTGGCCGCTAGCACAGCCACTTGCCGTAGTCATCGCCTATGATTACGCAAAAATAAATAATGCAGATAGGCGAATGATGCGTCAAAAGAGAGGTCGTAATTTCTGGTATTTGTTGCAAAAATAAAAAAATAAGTAAATAAACAAAAAGTTGGGCAATATTTAGTTTCCAGGTTATGAGTAGATAGGTATCTCACCATTAATATCAAATTAGTAGAGGCTAATGTGTATGGACAATTTGTTATTAATTTGTTGCAGCGAAAAGCGATAAACAGAAAAAAATTATAGAAAATAGGTTCATTAATTGGTTAGAGTCGATTTTAGTTGGCCGCTCGGACACAATGGCGTTTATCTCGTTTTTAAAAGTAGGTTTAAGCTTATTTATAGTACTAATCTACAGGCAATGTAACCTAGTTTGGATAAATATGGCGAATTTAACTGCAGCATTCATATTTTAGAAGATATTTACAAAATAAAACAGTAGTATGAAACTGTATGAGAATAGAGTGACCATGATTACATAAGTACGAAGGCACGTTTATAAAATACATAGGTGGATAGGTGACCTATTTACATAAGGTATGTTAGTTTTTTTCCTAATCTATCATTGGTTCACCGGACAAAATATAGCTAGCTATACTAATATAAATAATAAATGCTAGGGTGTTGTACCAAGAAACAAACAACTAAAAAAATACGTAGAAGAGACCTACCTACCCATAACCTGGAAACAAAATATTGCTTAACTTTTTGTTTATTTATGTTTTGACGTTTTTTATTTTTTGCAACAAATACAAGAAATAACGATATTTCTTTTGATGTATCATTCGCCTATCTGCATTATTTAGTTTCTGTGTAATCATAGGCGATGACTACGGCAAGTGGTGGTGCTAGCGGCCAACTTTATTTGGTCATAGCGTCTTAGTTTTTTTTTGCAACAAATTCAGAAAAAGAGATGTGTATAGTAACAAATTACCACTAATTCCTGGTAAAGTTTAATGCAATTTTATGAGTTGGCCGCGCGGTTGAAATGAAGATTTATAAAAAATGTTTGTATTATAATTTTTTTGTACTTTTGTATACGATAATGCTAATGTACACAATTGGGGTATGTTAAGATTCACCATATACACCGGTGTAGGTCCTATTAACAATGGTATAGGTCCGAAAAGGTAGGTATACCATTTTTTTTTTAAATTGTTTCAATTTGATCTTGAGGCAACAGTAAACAACCACAAAATTTACAAAATTTTTATTCAATCGATAAGTCGCATAAAATACACTTTAATTTTACATTATTAAATTCCTCGCATAAAATGTGCGTTAGACGCCATGTTTCTTGTTCGCCATGACGTCATGTCGGTAGTAAAAGCGAAAATTACTGCAATTTTGCTAATTTTAAAATGAGTTACTATCCTTATGATTAGTGATGGAGATAGAACAATAAATACTTTCTACATCGATGCAAAATTATCGCAAAAATATCATATCATGAAAAATATATGGGAGGAATAGGTACTTAAAATATTAAACTTCAACGATTAGAAAAGAGCTGATGATCTTCGAACGGCTGAACAGATTTTCTTGAAATATATCTAAGAATACTCCCGACTAATTTACTTTTCAAACAAAAAAAAAACAAAATCAAGAAAGTTATCTTATCAAAATCGGTTCATCCGTTCGGGAGCTTCGATGCCACAGACAGACACACACACACACAGAAACGTCAAACTTATAACACATGTCGTTTTTGCGTCGGGGGTTAAAAATGCAATTCTAGTTTTTACTGACGTGCTGACGTACCGTCATGGCAGCTTCCTTTCTCTAATCTCTATTGAATACAATTTATTTCACTAAGCTAACATTATTAGTTTCCGGAGTTATCAGGTATCTTTACGTGACCCGGAATCATTGCTCTTGAGTGTAGATCTCTGTCTTTGATAGTCCAATTTTTAACCGACTTCAAAAAAGGAGGAGGTTCTCAATTCTTTTTCATGCTGAGCCGTTTTTGATGATTCTTTTTTTATTTGAAAGCTGGTGCTTCCCGTGTGGTCCCATTTCAATTTGGTCCAATGGTTCTGACAATGGCATCCATGAGAAAACCATCTTTTATAGTTTTTTTTGTTGAAGTCGGTTTTTTTTTAAAGAATTATGGAAGAAGTGGAGCAGTAACCATAACCTCGGGTAACACTGCGAGAAACGAATAGTAAAATAATAAAAATTCAGCTATGAACTCTTATTTATTCATAATAATAATAATCATTTATACTTCATAATATTTACAACTCTTATAATCCATTTATACACTTATATCATAATATATGATACAATATAGTCAACACAATAACAAGAATTAATACTAATACATTAATTGTAAAACATTTTAATTATTATTCAATAAATATTATAGTACTAGATGTTGGCTAAAATTTCTTTATAAATACGATGTATTGTTTGTATTGTTACCTAAGAAATATATTTTATATATTTACAAATTTGTAAAGTTATTCTAGTTTGTATTATTTGTTATTATAACCAGTGATTTTTTTCATAACAAGTTTTTATATATATTTTACATCAATCTTTAGAGTCAAGTAAATCTGTACAAGGTGAACATACGTTCATGTAATGCCTTGAAACCACAGAATCTACTGCCTACATAGAGGTGAACTAGTGATTTGAGATCATTTTTTCTTTAAGTTTAAAACAATATCTGGTTTGCAATATTGGTGGTATACACATTTAGCTAAAAAATACACTGTATATCATTTAAAATTATATATTAGCAAAAAAAATACACTTTATTAATGTGCAATACAGTGTATTACGTTAAGTATGGGCCCGTTTAAACGTGTGTATTAGTAAATGTCCTGAAATATTATTAAAAAGATATAAAAAGTACAATTTCCCGCGAGTCTGCAGCACGTAAGTACTTACATTTAAGTACTTATTTAATTTGTGTCCAATTATAAAGTAATTACATTTTTATCTCAATACAATTATGTATTATTTTAGTAAAACAGAATAATTTGAAAATGCGTCTGTAACTACCTTCTACATTTATAATGAAATGGAGTGTAAAAAAAACAGTACGAAACAATAAAAGGCAGTAGTAACATTTTTCTTCTAACAAAAAGATATCTGATAAAATATTGGACTAAGCCATGGTTTGAAAGCATTAAAAGACAGGTGTCTACGCATAAAATATGATAAAATATGTTTTTATAATTATTATTCACGGTGACGACACGTCACGATATTTTAATTGTCGTGATTTTACACGAAACTAAACTGTATAGGACTGCATGAGAGCGCTATAATGTCATGCACAGCCACGATGTAAGTGTTTTTACTAATAATGTGCTGGATATCCGTATCCGCGGATATCCGAGGGAGAAAAAAGATCTGTAACCGTGTCCGTATCCGTTACTTTTTGGCGGAATTTTCTTTAACATTATTATTATATTATACATTATTATATTATTATATTTTATTACGTTTATGAAATTCTAAATTTAGTTTGCTGAAGTGAGT